>OY728166.1:1067568013-1072568013 GCA_963277665.1 Viscum album | reverse complement strand
AAAACTAGTTTGCAGTGTTAGATGCATAGGATGACCACGATACTAGGGAGATGAATGGGATGGAGGTTACCCATGGAGAGGCCCCCATGGTGGATGTGGAAGTGTCTCCAGAGGACATGGATGAAACTTAGGACTCCCCTACTGAGTCCAAGGAAGTGGTCATTGAGGAGGACTATCTCAAATCCTATTCGCAAAAAGGTAAACATGTTACTATAGATTCTGATGGTTTTATTATGAACAATAGATTCCATGGCGTACGAAGGAGTACTCTCACCTACCCAGTAATCATATTACTAGGTATGAAAGTAAAGATAAATTTCCTATACAGGATCCTATTATTGCAGGTAGCACCCCCACTAGCACGTACAAGGGTTCTGTCGAGAATACAACGGCTGACACCTCCAATGTCCTGGCATCTACAGGATGGGATAATGATGTCGTTGCAACTTCCATCAAGTAGTATGTTGATAGAACCTAGGCTATAGAATAAGAAAAGGCCCACTAAAGACCCTCAATGACATATATCCTCGTTTCTTTAACACATTGATATTCTTATTCACTAAGATGAGGAAATGTAGGAGGAAATTATGGGATGGAAAACATCGAAGAAGATGGGAAGATCCCTTTGTGTAAACATAATTAAAGATAAAGGTGAGGGGTTTGATAATCTGACCTGCATTTTTCTCAGGGGATTCAGTATGGAGAAGGTTAATAAAAAGGAATACATGAAATTTTGGGAATAGTTGGCACATCAATATGATGGAATCTTAAAGGACCACCTTGACTCTCAGGTAAATTATATCCCCTGGATATTGTTTAGGGAGATTGATTCAAATAAGCTCAAACTGTTTTTCCACAAATCTATAGTTTCTTTTGATGTTTAATCTGGCAGCTATGAGGGTTCTCACTTTCCCCTTAAAATTGATTGGAATATAAAAACGTTATGTGGAAACTTTTTTTAACTAGATATTTATAACTAACCTCTAAACATATTTTTTTTCACTTATATGTTTTGAATTTCAAATAACGATCATCTACAATTGTTATTTGTAAGTTATTTGGAGTCTAACAGAACCAACTTGATTTTTGGTGAATAGTAACACACCCTTACGAATAGTCATAGGAATAGTAATATAAGCCTAATGAATTTTAAATTTTATTATTATTTTATTTTCTTAAGGATTTAAGATAATTCCATATTGATTAATTTTTCAAGGTGTTAAAAAATGAGTTATAATTTAAAATTTTTTATTTTTTGAATAAAGTATGATTTTATTTAAAAAATAAATTAATAATATTTATAAAATTATCTTTCAAAAAATGGAGTTCATGTTTATATTCTACATGTCGAAAAATGGTTAGTGTGAATTATTGTGAGTTTTCTGAAATTCATGAAATTTTGATGAATAGTGAAATATGGTAAAATACCGTATATTCAAATTATTAGTTAAATAAAATATTTATTACATCATAAGTAATGTATGACCACTTGGTTATAACTCCTATTACATTATTACTATTTTTGGTCCCATGAATTAATACTATTCATAGTTTTGAGAAAAAATATTATAATAATGATTAAAATAATGAAAAATACCACCATTCCTCCACTATAAATACCACCCTCATTCCCCTCTTCCATACACACCTCTCAAGAATTTATACTTACCCAAGTTATACCCAATAGTACTTCCAAGTATCTTCCCCACGTCCTAGTCCTTCTGGTCTTTCCAAAAGGCCAAAACCAAGGGCCTTAAGAAGGATCTCAAGGAGAAGAGATCAACAAGTAAACATCCTCTTTAGTTTTATTTCTTCTATTTTCATTTCCTTTTCTATTTTTATTATTTCCTCACTTAAACTTATCCAGCAGAAATTAATGATCCATTATCTTACATATTTCGGATTTTATCAAGTTTATGGAAGAATCACCATTATACTTCTTCTCCTCTCCCACATATTCAAGAAATTAAAACAACGTCTGTGATGTGTCGATTTACCGACATCGTGGATGATGTGATTTCAATTTCTTTTACATTCTTAAAAACTGGTAATGAAAACATTTTTATGGTTGATATAGATTAATATTTTTTTACTATATCTTATATAAGGTTATGAAAATATTTTTTACACATCTTATAAATTTATAAAATAAAAATATTTCTTTACGATCGAAGAATCGCCAAAATGACCTAAAAAAATATTAATAATGTTTTAGCTTACGAATCATCCTCATGTTAGAATTTAAAATTTTAAATGGTACAATTTATGGTTCTTGAATTATTTTAATACCACTCAATTCCAATTCTGGAGTTTCACTTCCAATTGACAAGAATATCCATCATGAACAGATCATGGAAATCATGTAAAGAACACACCCAAGACAATGCAAGAAACAAAATACTAATAATTAATGGGTACAATTATGTAATGAAATGATCATATAAGGTATTTTAAAGATGAATATTTTTCTGTAAGATATTAATAACACTATTTTATCCATTATATATGAGGTTTAAATGAGTTTTATGTAAGAAAATCTCGAAGGGAATTCCTAACCCGATTTCCATTCTTTGGGTTAACCTTTTACTTCATTATTTATGTGGTATTAAAATTGTTTGTGTGTTGAATTTAGTTTATATTATGTTTAATTATGTGTATTTATATTTTATATACATATTATATCCACATTATTAAGTCTCTATCCAATTATATGATATTTATAAGGGGTTTTTCTTTGAAAATCTTCTTTTAAAATTTTGTTTTACAAAATTCAAAAGAAATGTGTTTATGAAATTATTCATGTTTAATGATTATGTTTTGGTTCTTGGGAAATGTTTATGATTAAGGTTGGGACCTATATCTACCCCAAATTCATTGGGTATGTGTAAGTTAGAGGTTGGTGGTATGGTTACTCCAAGTATAATTGCGATGGTTACACAAATTGTAAGGTAGCTGTGAGGGTTGCAAAATATAAGGTATCCGAGAGGGTTACAAGATTATGTAAGTAATTACTAAAGATACTTTTATGGTTCTACTTATGTTATATATGTTTTGTGGAAATCTCATGGAAATCTCAAGTTTCAAAAAGTTTGTTTATATGGGTACAAGAATGTATTTTTTTTAAATGATTTCACACGTTAAAAGTATTCATGGACTAATGTTTTCTTTCCTTATTTATATATCCCTTATATAGATTTTTGTGATCATCCCATGTTTTTAAATGATTTTAACTGGTTATAAAAATGTGTAAGACAAAGAAGGAAGCCAAGTTAAATGTTATGAAGATTTTACAAATAAAACATGTTTTACTTAAAAGAAATTATATTTCGGAAAAAATGGATACAGTTTTTGTTTTATCTACTCCATATGAATGTGGAATGTTATATATGTATTATATCCCATTTATCTAAAACTCTAAACTAGAAAATATACTCAATTTTAATGTAAATGATTTCTTGACTAAAATTCAAGATTATGTAATGTAATAAGGCCATGTCCTTATACACTATGACGATGATGATGATGATGATCATAATCTTCCTAATCATTATTGTTACCAGAAACTATTGGAAGGGATGTTCTTTTTATTCATTGAGATTATACAGGTATGATGTCCCTTCCAGAGTATGACACTATTATGATTATATAAGAACTTTTGAGTTATGCCTTAGGTCCTAAATATTATGACGTATTTATATATATGGGTATATAGGAATGTATGTATATATAACATATATATAAATACACACCTATATTTATACACAAGGTGGAATGATCATAGATATCCTAGCTTAGGATGATGTAGGTATAGTCAGCCAGGTGTCCTTGAGGAACTAGAGCTCAACTTATTTTCAATTATTATTAAGGCACTAACTTACTTTTTATATACTTTCACTCTGCTTATTTTATATTCATAGACTATATTATACATTATATTCTATTAGTACTAACCTAATGAGTATATCTTACACCCTATTTTGGCCTCCATTACAATAGGGTAACCAAACAGATCTCATGTTTAAAGGATTAGGTTCTTAGATTGTGATTACTTGCAGTTATCCTTCTTGTATAGGATGAATTATTGGAGAATAAGACCAATACAATGCTTATGATTCTATTGGAGATAAATTATTTTTTCTTTTATTTATTTATTTCCTGGTCTTATTTTGTACTGTGTATACATTCCTATATTATTTCAGATCATTTTCACACATGATCATTTATTCATTCATTATTGAATTCAAGTTATTATTATATTCCATATCCTTTATGTTTATTGATTATACTATATTTATTACTAATATAAAGGGTAAATTATCCCCACTATACCTCCATTAGACCATTGTTACTAGTACGCAGCCTTTGGAGTACGAGAAGGTGTGCTTGAGGCCTGTTGGCCAACCGGATCAGGGCACAATTTTAGTTTCTATCAGTTGGGATGCTACAAATGGTATCACAGGTTCATTTTTCCTCGTTGGTATTAAGGTTTTGGGAAAAGGTAAGAAAGAGGCTACTAATGTTTTTTCACATAGTAAATAGCTTGTGTCTTGGTTCACCAACCCACACATGAGGGAAATATAATTTTTTTAGGGAATGGGTCTATTTTTCCAGATGCTATTATTATAATTGATTATTATTTCATATTTTGTGACTATTGTAATTCTATTGGTTATTAATTTATGAATTTTATTGATTGTACTCTTGGCCTTGTATGGTAAGTAGGTATTGTTACATGCATAATTCTAGGCACATAGAGATCCACATAACATGCATATTCCATGACATAAAGACTGCATTTTAGGTTTCATGATGCATAATGTTTTGTATACTATGATAGGTACTTTATTATCATTTCTAGATGTATATTCAATGATTCTATGACTATGTACCTTGTTTATCTTTACACCATGTTTAGGAAATTTCAACCATGTGTTTTTGTATTTAGTTCTTTATGATAGCATGTCTAGTGATAATTGTGATATAAGTTTGATTAAATAAACTATATTTATCAGCGTAAATGGTGTTTTCCTACATATCTTGATGGTGGAATTATATTTAATCAAAAAAATATATTATTTTTGAGACATTTACCATTGGTTCCATGGGATGAGACACTGATGGTTGTGATTAAATGGATACCAAATTTTTCAACTTATAAGAGGTATGGTAATTTATAAATTGGGAATGGTAACCCATATAATCATACAATTATACATGAGTTTGTTATACTTCAGACAAAAACTGCTAATCTGGTTTCAGTTACATGAATTCCAATTATAAATTATAAAGGAATTCACATCTATAATTTGGGAATGATTATTCTTATAATTGGATTATTACGTGGAATAAGAAATTTTTATTCTGGAATTATAATTAATGGTTAATGAATTAACATGGTTGGGACCTTAAATTGTAAAGAAGTTATTTTTTTTGAAAAATTTATACTAGTACTTATTGATGTAAGTTAAACATGATATAAATCTTAAATTATAAATGTTTATATCTTTAAAATTTGGGAATGAAAACCCATATGATTAAATTTTTGAAATGCACAATTGGACCCAAGTAGGTCAATTGGGGAATATTGGTTATCATATAACTAGTCTCAAACCAAGTAGGTTGTCCTTGATATGATATGATTACATGGTAAACCCATTAATTTTGATATAAAAGACTTAAATGAAATAGTGAGACCTTTATAGGTCACCTTTTTTCATTGGTACGTTACCCCATGGGGGTATTCTTAGGTTTATAGAGTATATATTTAAAGTATATGTAACCACTTATATGGTGGTACATATAAATGTATGGTGGAATATTACTTGAACAATTACCTAAATTAATAAAATATTTATGATTTACTTCTGAGTTTTATTTTTATGATGCATTAGTTAATTATAATTCCATTTAAAAACTAAAGAGTTTTTCCTCTCAATATTATAATTTTAGATTTTATTTAATTGGGAATTTTGTGAAACTCTTAAATATAATAAATGGTTATGAAGGAATTATGATATAATTTTCCAAATGTTGCATGACATCAGTTAAATAAAGTGAATGGTATGATTTCTACAGTAAATAGTGCATAATATCCCTAATTTATGAATTTCATAAAAATTTTAACAAATTAGAATCATTAAAATTTATTAAAATCGAAACCTGGTATAGGTTTTTATAGGGATAAACTTTCTGTAAGAGAATTTTATTTATGTTTCCTTGAAGAAGGAATGTAGAAGTTTCACATATACCCCTTTGACTTCTTCCTAGGCTGTATTGAACTAAGAGGTTAAGTTTTGAGGCCTAATGATCTTATCATTCATGACCTTGTTTTAGGATAAACACATTATTCTTTAGTATGGGTATATACCTCTGTAGATAGCTCCCTCATAACCTTTATGAATTTCTAAAAGATTTTGATAACTGTTCAAATGAGAGGTGTTGTTTGGGTGCTATTTGTCCTGAGTAGGACTTTTAGTAATGAAGTGACACCCCTGAGTAATTGGTTGATCATTAAGTTGGTTAAGACTTGTTAAATGTGTGATCATCATGTAATGATCCAGTTTAGTAGGTTAGAGATGCCTTTGGCATGGTTGAACTCTTCCTAGGTTATGTGACCATCCTTCATTCCTATAGAATATCGCATTCCTAGAAATGCATAACACCAATTTCACTATTCTGGTATTATTGTATCATATGTCATATCATGCGGTGACTATAAATTTAAAATTGATATATTAAATTGTATATCACTTAGGTGAAAGGGTCACATAATACCTTAAAGTATGTGGTTACCTGACTGCTTGGATGAAGGGTCATGTGTTTTTAAGGGCTATCCTTATGGGTCATCTCCAGAGTAGAGTGTGTTGAAAAATGTGATATTGTTATAAGTTTTATTCCTTGATCAAGATGTTATAAGATTAATTGTCCTAGGATTTTATGATGAAATTATACAAGGGGTCATGTGTTGTGTCATGACCGATCCGGTTCAGTTTTGGATTATATGCCTGATGCTGATGATGAATGTGGACTTGTCTCATAGGAGAATCGCGTGTATGTCTAAAATTGAATCTAACTTAGTGAACTTATGATAGGATGGGTTCTATCTGTTATTATGAACCACTTGTTAAAAGTGTCTAGGATATGTCCAATACCGGGTTCGGTGGTGATAAAACATGTATTGTCATATGCTTTCCATTCTCAGTAATGCAATGACTTGGACACTCCTAAGGTGGGGAGAATTACATCAGTCATAAAAAATGTGCCCACTTAGTTAGAAGGAAAAAATCATAAATAACCATTTAAAAATGTTTATAATTAGATTAACTACTTAATGGTTCTTCTAGATTCCCATTTTTAAGGTGAGTTCCCTGGGATATCATATATTGATGAGACTAACGTGCCAAGTAGCATGGTCACCTTGTCCTTGATGAACAAAATATTACAAAAGCATGTGTCTGATAGGGAACCATTTGGTAGATGAGTGTATACCCACTGTGTATGGCTGGTTTTATAAACACCAGTTATGGGGGGTACCATTTGGATAACCAGATATTGGGTGGCTATGTTCATGATGAGGATCATTTGTTTTAGTTCTGACACATTCAGGCATTGTGACCCTGATCTTGAGTAAATTAAAGAAAGGGCCTCGTGATGAGGGATATCTAGATATAACCCTAGAACCATAGGGTTGTTGACCTATGTGTGACCTGGAAACTCATGGTCCGGTGGTGTGGTGTCAGGTGTTGGCTAAGGAAGCTATAACTTGTTTTTTATATGACTATGGCTCAAAAGGATAATCACATGCCCAGTGAGAAAATCATAGTGCACTCCTCGTTTGTAGGAGATACTGACCCCTATCTTAACTTCATCCTGAGTATGATAAGACAGATTCAGTTATATTATGAGTTTAAACAAATAAAATTCCCTTTTCTATTTTTATAAGTTCGACTCCTTATGAGTGCATTCAAGGAGGGGTTTAAAGTAAGCCTTATGGGGTAGATACTAACGTAGGTAGTTGGTGATGACCCTCTTGAGAGAAGGGTCGTGACTGTTTGGGACCATTTTTCGTATTTTCATTTTGGAACTTCTATACCATTTGATAAAAAGAACCATGAATAGTTCAATTAGGAGACATCTTCAGAATTCAGTTGTGGGATTTGGTGAATGTGCTTGATAACATCTCACGATGCATTTTCTTAAAGGATTTTGGATCTACAGTTTGAAATGAATTGGCTGTCTAAGATAAGTGTTTTTGAGATTTCTTAGCCTAAGGAGGTTTGACTAGTGGTCTTTCAAAGGGAGTTATATGGTTGATGTGAAACTATTTTCGGCACATCGTGAGTTTAGGTGGGTGCTATGGAAAGGGTAATTTGGGCTTCTAAAGAGAATCAAAAGTGAAAAATTTTGAGCTAGGTCTATAAGAGTTTCTCATTGAGATTAGAGTGAGGATCGGGATCTATTTCATCTCTTGTAATCAGGTGTATAAATTTGGAAAATATTCTAGGAGCATTGTTATAATTCCATAGAAGTGATTTAATTAGCAATTATGATGGTTCAAGTTCCATGACTTGGAATTACACATTTAAAGGTTAAGACCTAAGGTGGGGAGCGCCTTAGGATGCTTGTTAAAATAGTTGATGATGGAATCATGACTAAGGTTAGATAGTCATGGGTAAGCTATATCTGGATGATTTGGATTTATTTTTTGGATTTGGCCTAGGTTTTATTCATTTAAGAACTATATTCTTAAAAGGAATCATGAAGGTGTGTTGGGTTTTCAAAATGAATCATAGTTGTTTTAATAAAACTTCACGATCTAAGTATGTCAGGTGTTCTTTTTATTATTCCCCAAGGATTCTTGAGAATGAGAATTTATAAGGTGGGTAGATTGTAATGTCTTGTGTTTTGGATTGGTTGAAAATTTCAACTGAATCTATTCTTTTCTTATATAGTGGACGAGCCAGATCATAAAATAAGACTTGAAACATAATTTTGAGCATCCGATCACTTGAAAGTAATGATTTTGGTTGAGTTTTAATGCTTAAGGGGTGTCCCAAGAAATCAGATGAGTTTCATATGTGTCAGTATTTGAAAAAATAATTTTGGGAGGAACAACTATAGGCATACCATTGGTGCACAATTAGGTTAACTGTGTGGATAAACCATGAAACCCCTTTTATGAAGTGGAATGATTTATTTCAGTAGTGAAACATCCCATAAGTAATTGTGAACCTTGTTGATGGTTTATAGAGGTGAAATACATGGTCTAAACATAGTTTTTTCAAACTGTATACCTATCCCACACCCTTAGTGCCACTTAACCACTATCTATGCATAGTTAGCACACAGTTAGATCAAATTGTGTAACCTAAACATATGGGGTGTGGCTCCTAGGAAAAGGGTGATGAGTGGTTGGCACATGGTTTTCCAAACCATGTAGCCAAATCATGTGACTATTTAAAAAACTAGAAAAGATAGTTTCCCCTTTCTCCCTATTTCTTCTCCTCTCCCCCATTTTCCTCACTCATGAACAACAAGGAGGCTACTAAAGATACCTTCAACCCCTCATAGGCATTGGGATATATTCCTCATAAGAACTTCAAAGGAAGTGCTGCCAGGTGCATTGGAACCATATGAGTAAGATCTTGACTCCTCATTCTTCTCTTCATCATTTATCTCACTATAAAGAATTCTAAATCCATATAATATATTTTTCTTTATTTTTAGGTTGTTTTATGATTCTTCCAATTTCTATTATTAAAGATTGAATCAAATATTGATATTGGATGATATGACCATCATAATAATTTGGTAGGTGGACTATATTACTTTCTATTAAAGTTACATCATTTATATGATATATTCATTATTTTACATGCGCGGGTTTCCTATTGTTGCTTCCAAATTATGAAATACCTTAATTAAATACCTAAACCCCCTTGAATTATGTTTTAGTCCAAATTTTTGATATGGTTAGAGGTTAATACATCAACCCCAAACACCCCTTTATGTTGGGTTCATATTATCAAAAATAATAATTATGGTATACTTTATGAAAAAACCACCCTTTGGGTGTGTTAATTAAAATAGTTATTCATATATTCAACTGCTTATGTTTTTCTTTTATTGTAGATTGCCCCATTTTGAAATATTAAATTATTCCACTTGAGTGAGATTCTTAAATTGAAAGAATTAATTTTTTGATGAAAATGTCACGTTTTCTAATAAAACACCTTTTAGGTGAATTGTCTTATAAATCAGATAGTGAATTTACTAATGATGTGCATAGTTATTTGTATCATTGGCATGTATGCTTCCCTAGCCTTAATAGTTATTTTTAAATGTAATGGACCTATTGTGTATTATAAATAAAATATCATAGAGATATAAATTTAGTTGATTATGGAACGAATGGTCTTGTGAACTACATTAAATATATTAAACTGGATTATACTAAAAAGGATCCACTATGCCTTGATCAATGTAGGATTCCACTTTACAGATCATCGGGCTAAGTTATCATAGGGAACGTATGATTACCTAACAATTTTATTATGGATGGAGGCACCCCGGTTATGATTATTGAGAATGATGTATCAAAATTCATTCCCAATGATTATGAGTTTGGCATCTGACATTTCTTGTGTTGTTTGGCATAGTGTCTCATGCCCCCTCTATTAGGATGTTGATTATGATGGTCATGTGTAAGAGTAGGATAACAGACATGACTTCTGCATCCCATTTTCAGATGATGGTTATAATGACCCATGAATTATAAGATCCAGAATCATATTATTATTAATATCATTATTATCATTATTATTTCTTCCAGATACTATTGGAAGAGATTTCATTTTTCATTAATTGAGCTATTATGGGAATGATATCCCTTGTAGAGTATGACACTCTTATAATTATATAGGGATGCCTATGTTATGCCTCAGGTCTTGACTAGTACGACATATTTATATATATGGATATATAAAATTCTATGAATAGATTACATAAATATAAATTCATAGTTATATATACACAGGGTGACATGTTTAGATATTTCCTGGCTTAGGATGAAGTAGGTATAGTCAGCCAGGCATCCACGAGGAACCTAATCCCGACTTGTTTACATTTATTATTATGAAACTAACTTACTTTTGATAAACCTAATAAATAGTTATTTTATTTTTCATGAAATATATTTTGAATTATACTCCATTGGTGGTGGCCTACTGAGTATATCTCACACCCTTTTCAGTCTGCCATTACATTGGGGTACCTGAACATATCTCATGTTTCCAGGATCAGGTTCCTATTGTGTTCATGATTGTTGTTATCCTTATTATAAAGGATGGTGTACGAGAGAAGAGTATCGAGCCTATGATCTTATATTGAATATATATGTTGTTAACTTTATTTATACATTTTTAGTCTTGTTATGTACTATGTATACCTGCTTGTATTATGTCAGAGCATGTTCATGCATGATCATTTATCCATTCATTATTGATTTTAGTTATTATTATATTTCATTTTGTTTATGTCTATTGATTATTATATATTTATTATTGGTCTATAGTGTATATTCTCCCCATTTTACCTCTATTATTCCCTCATTTCTAGTTAGTAGCCTCTGGCTTATGTGGAGGCGCACTGAGGCCTAGTGGCCAACCATCTCGAGAACTATTTTAGTGGCTCTTGGGTCCAGATGCTATGACACAATCCCTAGATGTCTCATGATTATGATAGCCAAAATATCATTGATATAATTCTTAAATCCTAATATATAAACACTTCAATCCTTTCACTTCAGGGTGTGGCATAACATAGGTCCTTCGTTGTTCTAGGAGTCAACACTTGGATTAGGGAATTGGATTAAATAATTCTCATACCCACCCACACATGAGACATTGAACTATAAATGGTTCCTTATGATGGAATTAATTTATATTCATAAAACTATTAATTTTTATTTAGTAATTACTTGCTATATATCCTTTATTTCCACCCAGAAAGCATCTTCTTGATGCTTTAATACATTCCCTTCAGTACTTATTCCCACATTGTGGATATTTATGAAGCTGAATCTTCTTTCCTCTATAGTCTTCATGAAACTCTTTCTTTATCTTATTTTGTATGATAATAAACTCATCCAAGTCTATTTTTTTAATCATATAATAGTATTACAGATTAGGAATAACCATAAGGTTTCACATTATACCTCCCATTTCATTTGGTTTCTCATTAAGAAAATCATTACACTTTCCATTAGCAATAACACAAATCCTCCTAGTTATATCCCCCAACTAAAATCAAAATGTATAGTGTGAGAAAGAATAGAAATATTAAATAATAACGAAAAATAATTTATAATTTTTCTAAATCATGAAACATCCATTTAAATATTTGATACCTTAGGTTTAAGTTAGGTCATCTATGATCATTACTAAAGAATTATGATCTTATCCTATACTTAGAATTATCCCTAGTGTTATCAATGAAGTTTTGTCATCCTAGTTTCCAAATTTTAACTAAAACTTTCTCTAATAGAAACTATAGTGACCTAGAATTTTCATACACTATTATCACATCTTAGTAGATGAATATTCATTACATAACATAGTGATCCACACTAAAATCATATACATTTTGTTCCTTTGGAAACATGAACACATAAACAACTAGTTCATAAAATATCAAAAATATATCCCACTAAGTTATTTACAATTAGAACCCTTCTTAGAGATAGAATACATAATACCTTTGTTCAAAACCTAGGGAAAGGAAACATATAAAAGGGTGAGCTTATATTCCTAGTAAAGGAAAACAAGGGAGATATCAATGATCACTTGAGCATAAAATTAATATAATGGTTTGACAATATGAGAATAACATTTGAGAATCATACCCTATATATCATATGTAATATCCTGAATTTTTATAGAAAATAAAAAATTATTATTGATAATAATTTGTGATTTTTATGTAAAAATATAAAATTTCAATAAAATTAATTTAATAAATTGATTTAAAAGGATTTGGTAATGGTAAAAGACTAGTTAATGCCTTGTAATATTATGTGAGTCAGGAAATAAGATATTATAGGATTCTGTGGACCATAGATCCTCGATGAAGATAAAAAAATAATATTAAATTTATCGTAAAACACACATGTGATTTTTAAAAAAATAATAAAATATATCCAAAACAGTTTGTCGTATGAGTAATATGAGATAACAGTTAGGTGAATGATGAGGGGTTTACCCTAGTCATGACATAAAATTTATGCACTTCGGTCATTTGGTAACATCACATGTGAGGATGAATAATTTAATATTTTAACTTAAATATATCCAAAAATAATTGAATATATCCCAAAACATTTATTGTATGAGAAATATGAGACCACCATTCTGTTCAAGATAAGGGGTTTACCCTAGGCGCAACATAAAATTTTTTTGTTTCAGGCGTTTGATTAAATGACATGTGATATTAACATACATTATACTTTTAGTCTATATATTTATAAAAATAATTTAATATCCCCCAAATAGTGCATCATATGAGAAATAGAAGACCACCATTAATTCCATGATACATGGTTTACCCTATATGCATTCTAACATTTTTGTGCATCTGGTATTTCGATAAATCACACTTGAGAAAAAGTTAATCAATATTTTATTTGTCATATTATTAATATTTTGTTAATTAAATTCATTTATACTCATCTTCTTACCCACAATGGACCTCATCCATCTTTTCCAGGGATGGATTGAAAGACACCAAATTAATATATCATTGAATGATTGAAAATAAGGAACATCTTAATGAGATGAAATTTAACACTATACATTAATTTTTCATTTTAAATAATGGATTAATGTGTGGTTTCCAATTTGATTTTTGGAATGAGCGTTGGGGCTCTCTGAAATAGATGAAGTATCTCACCTATATAATGGATCAATCCTATTGAACCCGAGAAGTCTCAAAACTCCCAACACATTATTAGTGAACTGTCGCTTAGTTCCTTTTCTCCTAGTCCAGGAATAAGGTGGTTCTGTCTTCTCCCCTGGTAAAATTTCCCTAAGAAAGATGAAAGTGTGTTTATTTTATTTATTATTTTATTTTTCTTATTCTAATTTGTTTCTTTATAAAGATAAATTTTGGAGAACAAACTATTAGAATATTAACGTGATAAATCCTAGTTTTATTGAAAGATAATTCCACAAGATTATCAAATTTTAATTTTTAATAAAATTATCAAAGGATAAATTATTAAAATTATTAGAAGATAATTTCTATAAATTATAAAAGGATAATAATGAAGAACTATAAAATCATATTTTCATAAATTATTTATAGCTAATTGTGTGAAATTTTCAATGATAATTGCAAGAAATTATCAAGAGATAATTTATTGAAATTACCAAAAGATGTTGGTTTTTAATTATCAATGGAAAATTATGTGAATTATCTAAAATAATTATCAATAATTATTAATGATAATTACATCAAATTATCAATGGATAATTTATGGAAATAAATTATCATAAGATATTTGTATGTGTTTTAAAAAGATAATTACAAAAAGGATATCTTATAAAAAATTATCAAAATATAATTATAAAGGGTAATATGTAAAAAACAATCAAAAGATAATTATAAAGAAAAATTTATCATACATTACCAAATGATAATTATAAAAGAAAATTTATGATAAATTATCAATAGATAATTACAAAGGATAATTTATAATAAATTATCAATGGATAATTATAATGGATATTTTATGATAAATTTTTAAGAGATGATTATAAAAGTATAACTTATAATAAATTATTAAAAATATAATTATAAAGGGCTGATATATGATAAATTATAAATATATAATTATAAAAGAATTAATTATGATAAATTATCAAGAAATAATTATAAAAGTATAGTTTAAGAGAAATTATCAAAACATAATTATTCTCAAGGAGAATATTATAACTGCATATGTTGGTCCAGAACAATAATTTGAAAATTATCCAGGAGAGAGAAATTATTATCACATGTGATATTTTATTTCTTTTTGAAATATAATAGGTGGTTTTTGTTATATGAACCATTGATGAACCTCGAGCATTGATGTGTTAGTAAATACAATAATAAGGCCCATGAGGAGGTATTCTTGACTGTTGATATTTACACTATATATTTCAAACCACACAAGGTGGTTTAATCATCCCGTTGACATATAAGGCATTGAGGTAAGAATTTTCTTACCTCCTGGGATCTCTTTTACACATGTTTCCATATTTGGTTTATGTTTTTGCTTATTTTATAGCTTGCTTGATTGTTATTTCATGTGGGTGTGTGTGTATTCCATGAGAATTGTTATGATTACATGATTGATATCAGTGTGGCTTTTTCCATGTTCGATTGGTATCACACGATGTTATGTTTTCTGTGATATAATCATGATGATATATTATATAATGCCTACTTGTGTTCTTTCATTGTATATTTGTTACCATGCCTTGGTTGTTATTATTGGTATTTTAGATAGGTGTACAATCATGAAATAATTATCCCTTAGTGCGAGAGTACTATTAATTATGAGGATAGAGATGAAGAAATTGGATTTAGGGTGGCGGTATGAGGTATCCATGTTTTCATGTCGATGGTGTTCTCTAGGTTACCTTAATTTTCCAAGTTTCATTCACCACATGATAACTTGGTTGATGTGAGTACTAGATATTCACATCCAAAGGACTTGGCTGACATGGTCCTCTTGAGGGATATATGAAACTGGATATCATATCCATGACACCATGAGTATTCCAAATAGGGGCTGGTTTTATTCTTCTAACTAATTCCATTTTCTTCTAGCATGGAAGAAAAGAAAGTATAGCCTGGGGTCGTGGTAACTTCATCAATATACGACTTATCGGTTTTCTATTGTGAGT
Source organism: Viscum album (assembly GCA_963277665.1). NCBI lineage: Eukaryota > Viridiplantae > Streptophyta > Magnoliopsida > Santalales > Viscaceae > Viscum > Viscum album. The sequence goes on along the minus strand of OY728166.1, from coordinate 1,072,552,066 downwards.
TTATACATTTATCATTATTGGTATACACTTTTTATATGCGAGAAACCCAGGTAAGGATGCATTGGTCGTGTCATACTAAGTCTTGTACTCATACCCTACTTGGGAATTTTAGTGTACTTTATATTTCATGAGAGACCCAGTGAAGTGAAATATCTTAGTGTTGTATGGCTGATTAGAGGATCATGGGACTGGAGGTGGATACGTACAAGCTTCTAGTGGACCTATAGTTTTTATCTATTCATTCTTCTATTTTATTTTTTAGATAGGATTTCCAAATTAGGAGCTACTTTTATTTTCATGAAATTTATGTCATTAATTTTCAGCATGATTACTACGATTATTTATTATATTTTCATTATTTATTGTTGATGTTATAAAATGATACCAAGGGTATAATCTCCCCAATGATGGAATTAGACTCTATATTCTAGTCTACATCCTATTGCATATAGGGAGGTGGGAATTAGTTTATTTTAACTTCCATCTCAAACTCGGTGGTTCTATTCTGGAAGTTAAAAATTAGTAACATAAGATCAAGATTCACTAACATGATATTCTATTTTCCTTGGGTTGGGACATTATAGATAAGAGATTGGACCTTTGAGACTAGGGATAGGGAATTTTGATAGTTCTTGACCAACACATTATATTAGACTTTTGAGTTTTCATAAGGAGGGGAATTCATGTTTTTATATTACCATTGATTAAATTCACCTTCGGTTATGCACATGATATCTATATGTGATTTATGGGATTTGTGTGTGTTTATACATCATGAATAGGAACATAGGTTCACATTCCATATATATACTTGATTTTGTACTTGATTTTAGTTCATAATTAAATCCATTTATTTCTTCTATCTATTCGAGATAGTTTCTGGTGGTGTGATTGTTTCGTATTTCCTTGAAACGTGTGTTCTAGATTTAAGAATAACTATTTCTAGGCAGTTTCCATTGGATCTATTCATGGAACTTTAAACATTCAACAATTATTTATCCAAAGAGGACCTTCTTTCCAAAGGCAGGTATTCATTAAGTTTTGAACTTTACAATACTTAATAACATGCATTGGTCGAGTGGATGGGAGGTTGGACTCATCACACCTTTTGGGGGGGAATTATTGTCTACTTAGGGACACTCTTTGTAAAATTAAAATATTTTCATGAATCCTTATTAATTCACCAAGTATATCCTAAGTATCTATTATTATTAATAATTAGTTATTAACATGTGTAAAACTTTAGAATCATCAATATGTATCCAAGGTTCTTCATTAATGGAAATATCCATATTTATTCGAGGTTTTCCATCAATGGTATCCTATAATATACTGAGTAGAGATTCTTTTAATCATTATTGTGATGATACTAGTTTTTAAGCCACTCAGTGGGGCACTCTAGAATTTATTTTCATCCAAGGAGACTATGGTTTGTTTTGATCTTGGGATTGTGCCAGTAAAATGGGCTACCTATGTATCATTGGGAAAGGAATTAGAACCATCGTAGTTCGGTGCTGCTTAATAGGAAAAATCATACTTTTTAAGGTCGTGTGATAAGGACCTCTAATAGGAAGGTGCATAGTTGAAACTTATTGTGGGACTTATGCTGAAGCAGCCGAAGGAACTTGGAATGGATATTTGTTTCCAAGTAAGATCATACCCTGTTGGGAATATTCCCAAAGAGAATAGGGTTGATTTAAAGGGTTTGGTTTGAACCTCAAGGAGGCTTCCTACGTATCCCATATGGATGGGAATCAAATCCCACATAGTTAGATAAATCTCATAGGAGAGTATGGTCCTCTGAGATAGATTAGTTTGGGATTAATTCCTGAAAAGTATGCCTTGATGATTTGAGGATTGAATTTGTGGCTTATTTCCTAAGGAGGATGCCCAAATTGGGGGAATTTAGGGTTGGATTCTTGAGGAGGATATCCAGTGAGCTCAGGCTCTAAAAGAGCTTCCTACATATTCTGGTTTTAATAGGAATCAAAGTTCTCGTAGTTCCTTACAATGAGTGTTTGTCCACATGTTGTAACCATCACGTATCTCTAAGCCCACGTGAGTCGTGCTCAGTGTGAGAAATTAGAGGATGTGAAAGATTCAAAAATGACACTTAACAATTTCAAATTTTTCCTCTAGGCTGATGGAAGTGGGTGCGTTGACCATGGAGGAGGGTGAGGCAATGAAACTTCCCTCTGTTCTATTTACATTTGACAAGGGTCCAATGTAAGGAATAAGGGGTGAAGGTGAGGGGATTATACTAGGATGGCAGCCCTTTGAGATTTGTTGGGGCTTACTATTAAGGAGGATGCCCATTTGAGATTGGTTGGGTCTTACTTCTAAGGAGGATGCTCATTTGAAATTGGTTGGGGCTTACTTCTAAGGAGGATTCCCATTTGGGGTTGGTTGGGGCTTACTCTTAAGGAGGATTCCCATTTGAGGTTTAACCTAGAAAAGAAGTCAGGTGATGTGGTTTGAGGATTGTATCAACTCAAGGTACTCTAGGAATCCATAAGGAGAGTCCAAACTCATAACATGTGAAAGGAACAAAGAGGTTTAAGTCGACTCAAGGCACTCCATTGAGTGTGATAGAGTGTCTCGGATCATGGTATTACAATGTTGGAAGTCTGGCCTCATGAAGTGTGCAATGAAAAATGTCGTCGACCTGATCTGAGAAGTTAGCGGTGCGATGTGCATGTGCTCTACGTAGGTGTGGCACATAGGTGCTCTGTGCAGGTGCAACACGTAGGTGCTCCGCATAGGTGCGGAACGTAGGTACCCGTGTAGGTGCTTCGCGTAGGTGTGGCATGCAGATGCGCTGCGCAGGTGCAGCATGTAGGTGTGTCACACAGATTCTCTACGCAGGTGCTCTGCGAAGGTGCTTCACGTAGGTGATCCATGTAACTCTATATTTTCTAGATGCTTATGGGACATTGAACCACCTTTTCCCCTTTAATTATCTCTTCTCTCATGTTTTAGAGAGATACTTGAGAAAAATTGGGGGTTCTTGGTGAAATAGCTATGCAATGGGAGCTTTGGGACTTCTTCCAACTTTTTCTTGTTTGGAAATGGGGAGCCCAAGGGTCCTATTTATAGGCAAGGATGTGAAATGGTTGAAGGAATGTTTTCTACATAGGTCTGCCACATAGGTTCTCTGCGTAGGTCCCTCGCGTAGGTCCCTTTGTGAAATTTTATCTATCTTCTGAGTGCCATAACTTTTGATCCATGATCCTATTTGGGATCTGTGACCAGTAAAATATAAGGTATTGAAGATATCTACACTTATTGATATGGTAAATATACCAAGTCTTCTCAGATGAAACTCAGATATAGAATTTAATGTGTCAACACCTTTTCTTCATTAATCTTGTAAATCCACTGCATACTCTTGGATAGGGAAATCATTCCACTTATCAATCAGGTATAGAGTAGTATTTTGGCACATAGAAATCCAAAATGCATCATATTCCTTCATGGTGAAAACAAATTTACTCAAACTTGACATTTTTTTGTCTATGTGAGAATCATATCATCTTACTTTGGCAAAGTGCATGGAACACATTTCATGGTGTCAATAGTGATATATCTATATTTTTACATATTTTCTGATTTATATGAACTTTATTTATTAGTATAACTAATCATACTGTTTTACATGTATATATATATGATTACTATGAGTAATTTTTATGGATGAATATCAGGGAAAATTATATGAGGGGTATACATCGGGTTAAGGGTAGACTTAGAGGAGAACCTTATGTAATCCTATATAATGGTTGTGACCCCACAGATAGATTAGGGTTTATCCTAATGGCTCTGTTTATTTTCTAATTTGGATTCATTCAAATTATAGAAGACTCTCCCTCAATTTAGTCTTATGGGACAACTTGGTAAGTAGGAAGGAATACATCCACAAGGGAGAATGATTCAACATTACCACTAGATGTGTAAGATAATACAATTGATCTTTATACTGCACCTCCACTGTGGTCAGGGAAATAGGGACCCTTAAGCTACAAGTCTTTCATTTAGTGTCTGAACTAAGAATATGAGTTGAAATAAATGGTTAGAAATGTCATGACTTTCAATTTCAGTATTCTCTATACTACTAGGGCACCAGGGAACTATCGGCCCTCAAGATAATGAGTAATGGATTGAAATCATTGAGAGAATATTTATCATAGTAGAGACACAGAAAGATTGGAATGTCAAGTAGATATTGAGCTCATGTTGGGAGAATATCCATTTCGATACCATCTATCATATGGATCCAACCTATATAAAGGAGATCAAGGTACAACTAGATGAATTTAAGAGGAAGGGATTTATCATAACTAGTACTTCACTATGGGGTGAAGAGGTTTTGTTCACCAAGAAGGAGGATGGTAGTCTTTGACTATGCGTTTATTACAGGATGTTGAGCCTGGTGATGGTGAAGAAATGATATCCATTTCTAAATATTGATGATTTTTTTATCAGATATGGGTATATCAGTGGTTCTCCAAGATTGATCTTTGATCAGGCTTTCATCAGTTGTGATTTAGAGAGGAGGAAATTAAAAAGATGATGTTTTAGAGTAGGTATGGACTATATGAATAGTTGGTAATGCTGTTCGGGATGAAGAACATGAAAAAAATGTTCATGGACTTCATGAACAAGATCTTCCATCCATAATTGGACTCATTGATCATAGTTTTCATTGATAATTCCATTATCTACACTTGGAAACCAGAATAACATGTTAGGAACTTGGAGAGAGTCCTGAGTATGCTTAGAGCACACATGATTTACACAAATATGTCAATGTTTGACTTCTATATTGAAGAGGTGATGTTATTAGGACTTGTGGTGTCTAAGACCAGTATATATTTAGACCTAGATAAAGTTTAGGTAGTCATGTCCTTGAAATGTTCTCATAACATGTTTTCAATTAAAATCAGTTTGGGTTTAGTAAGATATTAACGATGGTTTATTTGGGACTTATCTTGATTATCAACACCCATTCCAGTGCTGAAAAGGAAGGGAGTGAAGTTAAAATATCCATACTAGTGTAAATATTCTTTCCTTAATCTAAATCGAAAGTTCAAAACATCTCCAATACCGGAACCCCCTAAGTCCAACATTGGTTATGAAATTCACTATGATGCATTAGGCATTGGTCTGGGAGTGGTGTTAATTCAAAGAGAGTAGGTATTAGACTATAGATCTCATCATCCATGAAATCATGATAGGAACTACCCTAAACATGGCATGGAAATTTAATTCCAATTATATGATCTAAAAACTGGAGACACCTTCTATTTTTTGAGATATTTATTTTTTACACTGAACACAAAATTTTTCACAATATCTTCAAAGATAGGGACCTAAATATGAGGTAGTGGTGCTAGGTTGAGTATCTACATAATTTTATTTTTGAGATGATTTATGAACCTGGGAAAAGTTAATTTCATTTAGGAGTATCTTAGTCACAATCTTTAGGATCAAAAGGATCTTGGTGAGATGCCATATGAGGAGTAGTGACACATTGTTAGATTATTGATCAACTAGAAATTGATGCTTATGAGGATCATGGATCGATGAATTTCTCCCCTTTATAGATCACACCCTCACTTTTTGACTTGGTGAAAATTGGATAGGAGTCAGACCCAAAGTGTTCTATGATGTTAGAATATCTGGAAAAAGGGGATCCAATGCCTGGATGGTTGATAGACAATGATGATGTGACCTTGGTACACGAGAGAGTATTATTCCCAACTTCTAACAGAGAGGAGATGATGAAGAATTACCATAAATCATGATAGTTAGTACATCCTAGTGTGACTAAGATTTATCATTACATCAGGAGTATGTTCTGATGGCTAGAGATAAAGATATACATTACTAGTTTCATCTCCTGATGTCTTACCTATCAGAGGATGAAGGCTGAGCACCGGTGTCCTTGGAGTTTTTGCAGCAATTCCGGATACCTATTTGGAAGTGAAAGGATGTCATGATAGACCTTTTAATTGGGTTACCCATTAAACCCAAGGATTAATGATGCAGTCTGGGAGATTATAGATTAGCTAACAAAGTCTACTCACTTTTTATTGAGCAGAGAGACTCACTAAGTGAAGAAATTGGGAAATCTCTATGTCCAAGAGATCGTACACCTACATAGAGATACCTTCAACATTGTTTCATATAGATATTCACATTTTTTGTCCTTATTTTGGAATTTATTGAATAAACCCTTATGAAATTAGATAATATTGATCAAAAAGTACCATACTTAAACCAAAATATAGTCCAAGCTGACTATTCATATATTGGATTATATTCTTCGATCATGCATTATAGACTTTTGTGGAGCATGTGATGATTACCTATCCTTGTATGAGTTCACATAAAATAACAGTTTACGAGATTTGATTAATATGAAACCTTATTATGATCTTTATGGAAGGTCGTTCCACTCATAGATCTGTTGTCATGAGGTGGGTGAGGAAGTGGTTGTAACACTCTGAGATTTTGAGAATTATTTTTTTCCTAATTAATTTAACTTTTCAATATTTTTCATTTCACATGACACTAGAAATAGTTCTTTATATATGAATATATTAAAACACTAAGTCAAACATTATTTTCACATGAAATACCAACGTAGAATGTGCTACACGCAATACCAAATTGGCTTGTGCTACAAGAAACACCAACTTGGTGTATGTTCCATGCAACATCGACTTGTCGTACAATGCACGCAACACTGAGTTGGCGTACGACACATGCAACACTAAGTTTCTATGAAATATCCCTTTTTATTGTTTTAATAAGATAATTATAACCATTATTCTAAACTTAGTAATATATTTTCAAATATTGGTTATAATATTTTTATATAAATAAAACATATTGATAATGAAAGATAATATTTTTGGTAAAGTCCGTTTTCTGTTTAAAAATATTATTTTCTCGAATGATCTGATTTTAATAATAAATGTAATTTTAGACACATTTATAAATTGAATTGGATAAAATAAACTTTATTTTTGAATTCATAACATCTAAATTTAATTAGGGTCATCTTTTTTGGATTTTTCTAAGGACCTTAATTTTTTTGATGAATAGTGAAAAATACTACTTTTTAGTTATAGAAAATATTTTTGTCTAATTAATTATTAATGATAAATGATATTATAAATTTGATTTATTGTAACATTACATAAATATTACATATAATTATTCCTTATAATCAATTCCACTTTGATAAAGAATATAAAATCTTAACAAATGTTTGAACTTTTTCCTACTTTAAAACCATGTTATTTCGTCATGTCTACGTGATTAGTACTAATATTAATTTTTCCTATTCTATGAAGTGAATTTCAAAAATAAAACATAAACCATTGTATTCTATATAATATTTAGATTCTAATGATACAATGTAAATTTTTTACCAAAATTATTAGAAAAAGGGATTAAAATTAATCAGAGCAGTTTGGGCCAAATTAAGCTTAATTAGGGACTAAACCTTAAAATTAAGGTCCCAAATGACCTATAAACTTATCCAACACACATTTTCTGTCCCTATTTCTTCCATAAACCTTCACTTATTGTGTTAGGTAGGTTTATTAATACTTTTATTAGGTAAGATCATGTGCACACCTAATTTTTTTTTAAAACTTCCATGTGAGTCCTTTTACTTCCCTTTAAAGGCCACCACCTCTACCCATTCCTTGCACCTCTAAAAACTGTTTTGTTCATCCAAGATCTACCCATGTAGCCTTATAAAAAAATCCTGTCGACTATGAATCATCCCTTTTGGAAGAAACCCTCTCAAAGAAACTATTTGGCATAAACCAAAAAGAGTTTCCCGATTTAGAGGTGACACCTTCTTTCAAGCTTTTTTACATTATTTGTATTCGCCACCCCCGACACTTTATGTATATAATTATTGTGTGACCACACTAGTATCAGACATATAATAGTATGTTTTTATGAAAATTTTATGACTCACACTTACACACACTTCCATCTAAGGGATGTTTAACATACAGTTTCTGTGTACGGATAACTACCGTTTCACAAAGAGATGACAGTTTATTTATCCTTTATAACCAATCATGGTGGCCATTATGATGGAAAATATATTTTTATATGTAATATATTATATTTATCATGTATTTAATATTATTTATTCCTTTTAAAAAATTAATTTTTTCCTTTTATTTGGTGTTAATACGATAATCTCATTTGAGGAAGTGTGCACCACTGCCCCCTCAAAAAGATGTGATTCATTCACAGAGCACATAGAATGTATTAAGGATGGTTTTAATGAACCAATATGATATATATGATATATTAATGCTACTTTAGTAATTATATATATATATATATATATATATTTTTATATATACATATGTCATTTATATTCTTTCTTTCAATAGGACAATAAAAACATAAACAACATTCATGCATACGTACGACTTACTCTCTCCATGAATGGTATATTCCATTATGTACATCCTTAATATATAGATTATTATAATATAATTATTCTGTATATACCTGATATTTAAATCATTTTATACATTTTGTAATCATTATATAAGTATATGGATCAATGATATAATAAATTAATACACATGTGAAGAAAAAAAGGAATATTATGTGAAGTGAAACATTAACTTAGGATAATTTAAAAGTGGGTAATATAATGTTATAATAAACCATATATTGTAATATATATAATAATATTATTTTGTAAAATATTTATAATAAACTTATATTTACTATACAAGAACCTTGTATGAGTACAGAGAGAGTCAAGACACAAGGTAAGGGGATTTTATCTCACTTTTAATTTCCGTGAGATAAAAGTTACATTTTCTACTCTTTCATTTTGTGTGGTGTATGTACTACCTGTGATTGTATTCTATGTTTGTGTACTTAAATTTATGGGTATTCATGTTCCCATTTTGTGGTCCCTCTTTCATGGTGTTTAAGTTTCAAAAGTTACCAAACCGGTAAAATGTTTTGTCTCAATTTTCCTTCTTTGAGACTCATGTTTTGTTATGCACATATACTATTATTTAAGGTGCATATACTTCCATTTTAAAAGAAATATCATGAATATCAATATTTTTTTTGATATTATATACTTCATTTAATTTACATTCCTTACTTGGAGAGCATGATACCATGATACAAAGTCATAAGAGTTTATTGAGATAATCTCATTGCTTTTTGAGATTCTTTATGTTTATGATTCCATTGATGAGATATTATGATTAATATTTGAAGAATAATCCTTATATTTCTTATCCTCTTTTATTTTATGATATAATCATGTACTTAAACCATGTTATACTCTTTGGTACATATGTTAGTTAAGAAAGTGTTTTTTGGAATACCCGATCTTACCCTCTCGTCGATCAGACATCTATGTTTTCTAAAATTGGTCTCTAAGAATATTATACCATTCCCATATAATATCTAAAATACATTTTTCAATTTTTTTAATTTACAAATTCCATAAATTTAATAATATTGTTTCTTTAGGAACAAGGCACTTTTCTATCATTTTTACCATGAAAAAGGAATGTTCTTTTGACCTCGTAGGACATGTACATATTTACCCACCATCATTTTTTCTAATCTCCCTTTGCACTGTTGAAAAGGTTAATCTTTAAGAGATTTTTTTTTAAAATTAATTTTCATGGAAAATTATTTTCAAAATTCTTTCAAAATTATTTTATATGTTTTCATGGAAAACTATTTTCAAAAAATTTTCAAGTCTTATTTACATGTTTTCAAAGTGCTTTCAAAGAAGTAGATTTGAAAAAGTTTTCAATTTTATTTATATGTTTTCAAGAAAAATGATTTTCAAAGAGTTTTCAAGATTTATTTATAAGTTTTCAAATTATATTAAAAGAAATGGTGTAAAAAATATTTACATGTTTCTTTATACATTTCCAAGAAAAATAATTTTCAAAACATTTTCAAGATTTGTTTATCATTTTTTAAATTATTTTCAAAGAAATGGTTCTCAAAACACTTTCAATACTTCTTTAAAAGTTTTCATGTTTTTTCAAAGAAAAATGTTTTTAAAATATTTTCAAGCTTATTTTCATTGTTTTCAAGGAAAATGGTTTTCAAAATGATTTCATGTACTATTTATAAGTTTTAAAGGTATTTTATAAGAAAATGATTTTCAAATGGTTTTATGTATTAAAAATATTCTTTCAAACAAGAAAGGATATTTTCCTCAAGAAATGTTTTTAGAGTATATTTCAAAATTATTTTCCATCTAAGATGAAATCTTATCATGTAACTCATTTATTTATAGGAAATGATATAAATGATCCATTCATATTCTTTTTATAAACGAGTTATGATTAATGCCATGATCCTTATGAAACCCATTTCTCCATCATGGATAATATGTTTATGAAACCCATTTAACTTTCATGGGTTATAAGATTTTGAAACGCACTTCTTTTGATGGGTTATGTTTATGATGAAATGATTATGAAACCTATCTCTTTCCACATGTTATGATATGTTTAAATATTTATGATACCCATTTCATTTCATGGGTGATGATATGTTATTTATGATCTTGTGGCACATGTATATATGATTTAATTATGTGATGGGTGGGACCTACATCTTCCTCCAATGAATTAGGTAATGATATATCTATAATGAGGTAGACATGGAAGGAATGAGGGTTTACACAGTTGAGTAATATAGTATAGGAATGAGGGTTTACTCAGTTTAGTAATATAGGGTTGGAACGAGGGTTTACTCAATTTAGTAATAGAGGTATGAAATGAGGGTTTACTCGGTTTAGTAATACTGGGATGGAATGAGGGTTTAATTAATTCAGTAATAGAAGGTTTCAATAAAGGTATACTCAGTTTAGTAATAGAGGTATAGAATGAGGGTTTACTAGGATCAGTAATATAGGGTTAGAATGGGGGTTAACCAGGTTCAGTAAAAGACTTTTTCCACTAATATGGTCTTGGAATTGATGCCTTTGATAATATTGATATCATTATATGCTTATGTGTTTCTACAATTCCATGTCTTAATTATAGGTTATTATTTCATGGCTTATGTTCTTTATTTCCTTCTAATTCAGGTCTTATGAACTATCTATCTTTATTCCATAATTCATGTATATGATAGTTGATATATAGGGAATGATCTTATTTTTTATGATCATGGTCTCATACCCCTATGATAATGTTAATGCTTACATGTCTCCTTTTTTTATCCTTACTGAGCATTTGAACTCATCATTTCTATGTTTCCTTCCCCAAGTTATGAAGATATGTATTATGTTTGATTTTCCTAAGAAGGGTGCTAGTCATGAAGAACCTAGTGGGAGATAATGTTGCTCACTTATATACCAGTGTTTATATTTCCATATTTCTAATGGAACAATACCAACTACAGTCTTTTGGAATATTTTTCTATAATGTTTAAGTATTTTGCAAAAATTCTTTTATGTTAATGTTTGTAAAGTAAGGGTCTTTATAGTTGGTATCAGAGAAAAGGTATAGTTAACCATTGAAAACTAGGGTGATAAAACTTTAGTTAGATCCCCATGTATATTTATTAGGATATATCTACGGTTGTATCTAAGGATAAGTATAAGGACGGGTTAACATTGAGTTAAAGGTACTGGAATTTTAGTAAAGTATAGAGTGAGTGGTTTCCTAGAAATACATCCCTTTCTAGATACTACAAGTGGATGTGGCTCTGGAACAGATGTACCTAGGGGTAAACACTACGAAAATATGTTCCTGGATTAACTCGAGGTAATATGGTACATGACAATGATCCTTACTCCATGCCTGGTTTGACACTCCTATTAGATATGATTTAGGAATTATCAAACTCTTCACAAACCATCAAAAAATATTTAGATATAATTTAGTTATGAATAACCTATGATAATCCTAATGTGTCATAGATTTTGTAAGGTGACATGATTTAGACATCCTAAAAGTAATTATTTTCAGGACTATGGGTTTTTTTATATGATAAGTAATGATCACATTATGATTCTATTTTAGTCAATTGTAGAAATCAGAAGGAATTGGATTAAAGTTTAATGTGATTGAATATTTTCTGATGAGCGATCAAGTGGGATGATCACTAGAGTGAAATATTTCATGATCATTCCTAATCAGTTTTCATAGAACTCGATTAACAGTGTTTAACTAAACCAACTCTCAGACTCACCAAGGAAGATAAATAAGGATTTTGAAAAGAGTTTGAGTAATGGATACCATGGAGGGAATAATATTTGGTTTCCTTTGTGTCAATAATGTGGAAATAATCACCTAAGTGAATGTCTTAGAGGAAAAAAAGGTGTTTTGACTGTGGAAGAAAAGGAAAAAAATTAAGTGATTTAAAGGGGAAAAAGAAGAGTTCGGTTAACGAAATGTATGGGAATTTTGGAATCCCTATGTACTCATAGAAGGTTAAGTGTTTTAATTGTAGAAAAAATGGTCATTATGAAACTCAATGTCCCAAGAGGAAAGTTCCTAAACAAAATCAAAAAGGTGGTGTGAGTAATGGATACACTACTGGTGATGAAGAGACTACGAATGAAATGTGAAGAAAAAATGTATTGTGGAATAGGATGAGGTAGCTGTGTTAATGGATTAATCATGAAGTAATCAAAGTATTTATGTATCTAGATTACAGAATAAAGAATGATGAATTATGAATGGATTATTTTATTTATGTTTTTATAAGGATTTACAAGAATATACTGAATGGTCATGATGGACTAGAAAGGTTATCTCACGAAAGTTATCATTTTGACTGAGGGAAGGTAACCCTTAACATGTTTTTTATGTTAAGATAATGTTGTAGGGATAAAAATATGTGTGATATGGATTAGTAAATCAGACAATACTGATTACCATGGAGCTAAGTAAAGACCTCTTTATAGGTGATTTATTCTAAAACTAATGAAGTTTACAACTTCTTAAATTTAAGGGATGTATCCCATAATCATTATAATAAATAATCTTGCATGTTTTACAAAAGGATTTATGGTAATTCAGGTTATTACCATGTTTCAAGAGAATATATGATGAGGTTATTCACATGTTTGTAATGTGACAACCAAGAGGTAATTTGTGATATACTAGGGAATCAATGTTATTATGATTTTGTTTCTCTCTTTAAAGAGTTTTAGATTTTCACCTTTATAAGGGTTATAAGGTTGACCCTTCATGAAAATTTTATGTTAAGCTTTGGAGGAAGTATTTATGCACTGAGTTTGTGTTTAAATACTTAGTTTAATGGATAATTAGAGATTAAACTTATTTCAAGGATTTCCATCTAATATATTATATTAATGCGATTTTAAAAAAGGATATAATGTTTGTCGGGTTAAAACCAATCATGTCCAGCAAGGCCAAAGTTCTTGAACCCATGACAGAAAGATGATAATGGTTTCATGCCAACCACTGGACTACAAGATGTCCTGGTTAATGTGTATTTTTTTAATGAATAAATATTTATGATGAACTGTTAGTGTTAGTTTTTATTTTTATAGATTAGTGCAAGTTGTTTTTTAGAGAAAAATAGTTAGAATTTTTATTCTTTATGGGCCTTAAGATCCATTCAGAGCATATTTTAGTGATTTATTAATCAAAGTTTATTTCTAGACATTAATTACATGAGGTAATGGATGTATTATAATTTTTTCAAAGAAATCCCCACGAATGAACTTATTTATAGAAAATTATCAATAATTAATCAGTATTCTAAAAGTTATCAATTTTTTTTATCATAATACCATAATTTTTGTTGAGTTGATGGCCTTTTAAATCATCACAGATTTATGAATTTGAGGCCCTAGACTTTCATAAGATCATTCACGTGTTTGTGATTGATGAACTCAATCACTCCCTATAAATATTTATGTTTTTTCTCCTTGTCAAATCTTCAATCTTAACCTATGTTGTCCAATGTGGAAACCCAGTTATATGTTTCCTTGGGTAACCGTTATAGTTCTAAATTTTCAATTTTAAGAGATGTTTTAGTATCTGTTTTTTATGATGTGGGTTTCTATGAATGAAAACTTCAAGTATTAAAACATTGATAACCAAGATGAATTTCGAGTGTGAAATTCATTTTAAGGGGGGTATAATGTAACACCCTGTGATTTTGAGAATTATTGTTTTTTTAATTAATTTAACTTTTCATCATTTTTAAATTTACATGACATTGGAAATAGTTTTTATATATATGTATATATTAAAACACTAACTAAAACATTCTTTTCACATGAAATACCAACATGGATTGTGCTACATGAAATACAAACTTTACATGAGCTACAAGCCAGACTAACTTGGCATACATTTCATGCATTACCGACTTGGTGTACGATGCACACAACACTGAGTTGCTGTACGATACACGCAACACTAAGTTTCTACGAAATATCTATTTTTATTGTTTTAATAAAATAATTATAACCTAGCTACCAAAAAAATTAATAACTAATTTTCCAATAATTTTTATAACTGTTTTATATAAATTAATCATATTGATAATGAAAGATAATATTTTCGGTAAAGTCCTTTTTGTGTTTAAAAACATCGTTTTATGGAATGAACTGATTTTAAGAATAAATTAAATTTTATAGAAAATTAGAATTTTAATTAGATAAAATAAAATTATTTTTTTTAATTCAGATTTTTTATATTATATTAGGGTTAATTTTTTGTATTTTTATGAGAAACATCATTTTTTTGATAAATAGTGTAAAATACAGTTTTTTAGTTAAAAAATGCCTTTTTATAATTAATTATTAATGATAAATTATATTATAAATTAGTTTTAAGGTCAAATTAGATAAATATTACATCTAATAATTCATTATAATAATTTCAACTTTGATATTGAATATAAAATGTTAACAATCCTTTGAACATTCTCCTACTTTAAACCCACAATTATTTCATCCCGTCAACATGATTAACACTAATATTAACTTGTCTTCTTCTGTGAAGTGAATTTCAAAAATCCAACACATGCAGTTTTATTCAGTATAATATTTATAGTCTAATGATACCATGTTAATATTTGACCAAAATTATTAGTAAAAGTGATTAAAATTAATCACAGGTGTTAAGGGAAAATTAAGCTTAATTAGGGACTAAATTTTAAAAATAAGGGGCCAAATGACATATAAAATTGTCCAAAACCCATTTTCTATCCATATGTCAGATATAAACTTTCCAATATTGAGTTTGGTTGGTTTTTAAAGACTTTTTTATGTAAGATCATGTGCACACCTAATTTGTTTCTAAAAATTCGATGTGAGTCTTTTTCTTTCCCTGTAAAAGGCCACCACCTCTACCCATTACCCACACTTCTCAAAACATTTAGGTTAGTACATGATCTTCCCAAGTAGCCTCACAAAAATCATTCCTTCTACCTTTATTCCTCCCTTTGGGTAGAAACCCTCTCAAGGAATTGTTTTGGCACAAACCTAGAGGAGTTACATGATTTAGAGGTAATGTCTTCTTTCAAGATCCTTTACTTTATTTTCTTTCTCCACCAATTAAACACTCTTTATTACATTATTTTTGTGAAATAACTAGTATAAACCATATAATTGGATGTTTTATTCAATGTTTAAGACCTAAATTTACACACACCTCCATTTTATTGATGTTGACCATACTGTTTCTGTGTACGAAAAACTACTATCTCACAAAGTGATGATTGTTCATTTCTCCTTTACAACCAATCATTGAGGAAATTATGATGGAAAATAAATTTTTATATGTAATATATTATATTTATTATTTATTTAAGATTTTATATTTCTTTTAAAACAAACATATTTTTACCATCTATTTGGTTTTAATACGATAATCTCGTTTAAGGAAGTGTGGACTACCACCCTCTCAAAGCGATGTGATTTGTTCACAGAGCACATAAAAAGTACAAAGGATTAATTTAATGAAATTATTTGATATATATGATATATTAATGATAAAATAATAATTATATATATACCTACATATATATACATATTTCATTTACATAATTTCTTTCAATACAATAATAAAAACCAAAACAACGTTCATGCATACGTACGACTTACCATATCCACAAACAATGTATTCCATTATGTATTTAATTACAGAATAGATTATTATAATATATATATAATGGATATACCTAATATTTATATCATTTTATGAATTCTGGAATCATGATATAAGTATTTGGATCAGCGATCTAACAAATTAAGACACATGTTAAGAACAAAGCGAATATTACCCGAAGTGAAACCTTAACGTAGAATCATTAACAAGTGGGTAATATAAGGTTATACTCAAAACATATATGGAAATATATATAAGAATATTATAATTTAAAATATTTATAGTAAAATTATATTTATTATATAGGAAGCTTGTATCTGTATGGAGAGAGTCAAGGTACAAGGTAAGGGGATTTCATCTCACTTTTAATTTCTGAGAGATAAAAGCTATGTTTTCTATTCATTCATTTTATGTCATGTATGTAATTCCAGTAATTTTATTCTATATGTATTGAACTTAAATTTATGGTTATTCACATTCCCATTTTATGATACCTATTTAAATGGGTTTAAGATTCAAAATTTACCAAATTGGAAAAAATGTTTTGTCTGAACTTGCCTTCTTTGAGACTCATGTTTTGTTATGCACCAAAACTATTTTTCAGGGTGCATATAATTCCATTTTACATTAAAGATAATGAATCTAAATTTTTTCATGATATTAAATTATCCATGTAATTTCCTTTTCTTACATGGAGATAATGATCCCAAGATACCAAGTTATTATAGTTTATTGAGAAAATCTCATCGTTTTTCGAGATTGTTTATGTTTATGCTTCCTTTGATAAAATATTATGATCCATATATCAATAATATTAATGAGTTTCCTTATTCTATGTTAATTCATGATATAATAATATAGTGTTACCATTTTTGACTCTTTGATACATAAGTTAGTTAAGAAATTATTTTTAGTAAAACCCGACTTTACCCTCTCTTCAATCGAACATCTATGTTTTTGAGAAAGGGTATAAAAAACTATTATATCATTCCCCTATAATATAAAAAATAAATTTTTACCCATTTTTTATTTTACCAATATATTAAATGTAATCATCTTATCACTTTCCAAAAAAGTCACTTTCCTATCCTTTTTACCATGAAAAAATAATTTTCTTTTGACCTCGTATGATATGTATGGATTTACAAGCTATCATTTATTTAAACCTCCCTTTACGTTGTTAATAAAGTTAATATTTAAGAAAATATTTTTAAAATTTAATTTTCATGGACTTTTTTTTCAAAATGGTTTCAAACTTCTTTTATATGTTCTCATGGAAAAATCTTTTCAAAATTAATTCAAGTCATATTTACATGTTTTAAAAGTTATTTCAAATAAATGGTTCTCAAAACCTTTTCCAGTTTCTTTATAAGTTTTCAAAAAAATGATTTGTAAAATGTTTTCAAGATTTTTTACATGTTTTCAAAGTATTTTTAAATAATTGGTTTTCAAAACGTTTTCAAGATTCTCTAAAAGTTTTCAAGATAAATGATTTCAAATAATTTTTAAGATTTCATTATATGTTCTCAAAGTATTTTCAAATAAATGGTTTGGAAAAAAATTTCAATAATTCTTCAATTGTTTTCAATTATTTTTAAAGAAAAATATTTTTAAAATATTTTGATGATTATTTTAAATGTTTTGAAGGAAAAAGGTTTTCAAAATTATTTCATGTATTATTTATATATTTTCAAGGTATTTTATGAGAAAATGATTTTCAAAAGGTTGTATGTACTAAAAATAATTTTTTCAAACAAGAAAGGATATTTTTCCCAAGAAATGTTTTAGAGTATATTTAAAAATTATTTCCCATCTAAGATGACATCTATTGATGCTACTCATTACTTTATAGGAAAATATCTAAAGGTTCCATTGATATCCTTTCTATGAACATGTTATGATTAAGGCCATGGTCTTTATGAAATTCATTTCTCCTTCATGGGTAATATGTTTATGAAACCCGTTTCTATTTCACAGGTTATATGCTTTTGAAGCACGATTCTTTTGACGGGTTATGTTTATAATGAAATGATTATAAAAACCTGTCTTTTTTCCATAGGTTATGATATGTTTACATGTTTATGATACCCATATTATTTCATGGGTTATGATTTGTTATTTATGATCTTATGGCACATGTATGTATGATTTAATTATTTGATGGGTGTGACCTATATCTTCCTCCAATGAATTGGGTAAAGATTTGTATCTCATGAGATAGATAGCGCTGGAATGACAGTTTACTCGGTTCAGTAATACAGGGTTGGAATGAGGGTTCACTCTGTTCAGTAATACATGGATGCAATGAGAGTTTATTTAGTTTAGTAATACATGGATAGAATGAGGGTTTACTCAGTTCAACAATATTGGGCTGGAATTAGGGTTTACTCAGTTCAGTAATACATGGATGGAGTGGGGGTTCACCCAGTTCAGTGAATTATTTTTTTCACTAAGATGGTCTGGGAATTTATTTCTTGTCTACTATGGAATTCATTATATGCTTATGCGTTTCCACAATTCCATATCTTAATCCTATGTTATGATTTCAAGGATTATATCTGTTACTTTATTTTCATTGATGTTTTATGAACTTCCATGCTTTATTCCATGATTCATGTATATGATATTTGATATGAAGGGTATGATATTCAATTTTCATGATCATGTTCTCATTCCCTTATGCTTAGGTTTATGATTACATGTCTCCCTTTTTTACCCTTACTGATCATTTTAGCTCACCCTTTGCTATGTTTCCTTCCCTAGGTTAAGAATATATTTATTGTGTTTGATGTGTCTAATAAGGGTTCTAGACATGAAGAACCTAGTGGGAGATAATGTAGCCCACTTATGTATGAGTGTTTATGTTTACATGTCTCCAAAGGCACTATACCAACTACGGTCTTTGGGAGTCTATTTGTATGGTGTTTAAGTATTCCTCAAATGTTATGTAATGTCAATGTTTGTAAAGCGAGGGTCACTATAGATGGTATTAGAGAAAAGGTGTAGTTAACTTCTGGAAACTAGGATAGTAAAACTTTAGCGATATACCTATGTATATTTCTAAGGATATGTCTAGGTATACATTTAATGATAAGTATAAGTATTAGTTAGCATTTAGGAAAATATCTTGTACTTTTTGTAAAAGATGAAGTGGGTGGTTTCCTAGTAATATATCCTTATCTGGATACTACAAGTGGATGTGGATCTATCACATATGTACCTAGGGGTAACAACTCCAAAAAGATTTTTCATGCTTAACTTGGTATAATATGGTACATTAAAATGGGCATTGCTGCACACCTGGTTTGACACTTTCGGGGAATATGATTTGGAAATTCACAAACTCTTCACTAACATTCATGAAGGATTTAGATATAAGTTAGCTATAAATAACATAGGAGAAGCTTAAAATGTCATAGACTATAGAAGGTGTCATGATTTAGACATCCTATATGTAATTATTTTCATGACTATGTGGTTTTCTTCTATGATAAGTTATGCTCAAACTATGCTTCTGGTTTTATTGAATTGAGATAACCAGAAGGAACTAAATTAATGTTGAATGTGATGGATGATTATCTGATGAGTAGTCAAGTGGGATGATCACTAGAGTGAATGATATTGTGACCACGCCTAATTAGTTTTCACGTAACATGAATAATAATGTTAACCCTAACCAACCCTCAGACTCAATGTGGGAGAGAAAAAAAGAGTTAACTAAGATTTCTGGTAATGGAGACCATGGAGGAAAGAAGATTCAGTTTTCTTTGTGTCTAGAATGTGGAAAAATCATTGAATTGAATGTCTTAGAGGAATAAGAAGGTGTTTTGACTGTGGAAAAGAAGGACACAAAAAATGTGACTGCAAGGGAAAAATAAACAGTTTGGTTAACAAAATGGATGGGAATTTTGGCCTCCTTATGTCCTCATTTAATGTTAAGTGTTTTAAGTGTAGAGAAAATGGTCATTATACAATGCAATTTCCCAAGAGGAATGTTCCTAAAGGGAATCAACAAGGTGGTTTGAGTAATGGTTACATTTCTAATGATAAATAGACTACGAATGAAATGTGAAGCAAAAAAGTATTGTTTAATAAGATGAGGAAGCATTGTCAGGGGATTACGGAGGAAGTAATAGAAGTATTTTTTTTTTGGATTAGAGAATTAAGAATGGTGAATTTTGTATGGATTGTTCAGTTTAGGTTTTGAAAATGATTTAGAAGAATATTTTGAATGGTCATGATAGACTTAAAAGTCCATCTCATGAAATTTAACATTTTGACTAAGGTAAGGTAACCCTTAACATGCTATTTCTATAAAGATAATGTTTTATGGATAAAGATATGTGTTATATGGATAAGAAAATCAGTCATTATTGATTACCTTAGAAAAAATTAAGGACCTACTTATAAGTGGTTTATGCTACCACAAAGGAAGTCTACACCTTCTATGATTTAAGGTTTGTATCCAATAATCATTGGAATAAGGAATCATGCGTGTTTTCTAAAAGGATTTATGGAAATTTAGGTTTTTACAATGTTTCAAGAGAATATATGATGAGGTTATTCACATGTTTGGAATGTGACAACCAAGATCTACCCTGTTATATACACGGGAATCGATGTTAAGCTAATTTTGGGACACTATTTCTAAAGTTTTATATTTTCACCTTTGAGAAGGGTTATAAGGATAATCGTTCATGAAAATTTTAAGTGAATCTTCAGAGAAAGTATTTGTCCCCTTAGATTGCGTCGAAAGCATTGGTTGAAAGGATAAGAATTGATTAAACATATTTCAAATATGTCCATCTAATATATTATATTAGTGCAGTTTAAAAAAAGTACATCATGTATGTCAGGTGACAACCAATCAAGTCTAGAAAACCTGTGGGTCTTGAACTCATGAACAAATGATGACAAGGGTTTCACACCTACCATTGGCCTACGCAATGCCCGGTTAATGTGTATTTATTTTTAATGAATAAATATTAATGAAAAACTATTAGTGTTACTTTTTATTTTTGTAACAACCCAATATTTTATAGTATGTTAATTTTTTAAAGTAATTCAATAACTTGCACTACACGCAACACCAAGTTCTAGCGCACCATGACTTACCAAACAAGCCGTTCAAAAGCGGTTATGAATATTATTAACTAAATTTTGAACTTTATATAATCCTTATAATTTTAGAATCCATATTATGAGTTTCTTAGACATAATGTAAGAACAAATACATTTTTTCAAACAATAGAAGTATTTTTCAAAAAATGCAATTTTAATGCCTTTTAATGGTGAAGCCTTTTTAAATCCAATATTTGAAAATTTATATATTAAATTTGACAAAATAAATTTCTTCTTTAGAATTGAGACATAAGAATTTAGTTTCGATAAAGTTTTGGTGTTTTTCTGATAACTTTCATATTTGGGTGAATAGTGAAAAATACTTTATTTTAACTGAAAACAACTTTTTAAATCAAAACAATTTATATTGTTAAATTATACATTTTAATGTTTTAAAAGTATGAATAGATTAAATTTTTACCATTTAATCCAATTACGGTCATTGTAAGTAATTTCACTTTGAAATTGGACATAAACAAGTGTCAAACTCTTGGTAGTTATTATTTCTTAAAAATACGCCTTTTGGTTTTGACAGCGGGAATTGATTTTAAATTAATAAATGCAACTTCTATGTTTTTAATTTGGTAAAATATACTTCATTATTTAATTCATAATATCAAAATTATCTTAGGGTAAATTTTTGTTATTTTTCTCAAAACTTTTAATTTTTTATGAATAGTGAAAAACATTGTGTTATAGTTTAAAACCGAATTTTTATTTAAATAATTATTCATTTAATTTAAATTTATTTTATGTCAAAATAGATACATAATATCTATATAAGTTCAATGTAATTCATTAGAGTCAGTTTATAATAATTTTAGATATATAAAAATTTTATTGAACTTTTCACCGTCTTTTACCCACCTCCTAGGAGAATTTGTAAATTCACATAAAACATAATTTTACCGCTTCTATGAGTGGAATTTAAAAAATCCGAGAGACATGGTTAATATCAAAGAGTAAAATGTGGTTTAATAAGATAATTGTTTTGCTGAATAGTAATTTTTTACTTTTATTTACCACGGTAAAAAGTAAATAGGGCAATTAAGGGTAAAAATAATATTATTATTACCCAAACACATGTCCTAATTCTATTTGCTAAGTATAATTCGACCACAAAAACCTTAGGAATAAAATAGGAACCTATTTGTTCCACTTGGATTAGATTAGGACATTTATTATTATTTAATTCAAAGAAGAGTTAAAAGAGTTAAAATCAAAGTTTAATAACTAAAACATTTTTAATATGGGGTTATACATAATATAAATTTTATTATAAATATTCAATAGAAAACTAAATATATTTCCTACATAATGGTATTTTATTTATAATTTTTAGACATTATATAATTTAATTTATTTATGACACAATAATGATGCATTAATTACCTAATTAGTGAAATATTAAAATAATTGATGTTATAAATATCCAAATAAATGTAATTTGAGACTTTTTATGAATTAAAATAATTTTATAGGTCAATATGACATATTATTATTGGTTATATGAATTTTATTCGAAGTAATAATGCTGTTATGAATTTATCAAAAACAAAATACTCAATAGTGTCAAAATTGAGATAAAAGAGTTTTTAAAACAAATATTATATTATTAATTGATATTATATTCCTAAAAATCTATGGTTCGGCCAAAGGACTTATATAATTATAGGTGTATAATTAATGGACCTCTTGGGGGTCTCTTGGAAGTATATATTAAGTTTATTAACTATATAATATAAAAATACAAAGAGACATAGTAAATGTCAAACTATTTAACTAAGAGTTAAATCTAAATGATAAGGTTACTATAGTGACCCAAACCTATCTATAATCTATTTGTTGAGTGGTTTTAGACCCATAATCACCTTATACTTTGAATAATACACTTTGGATCCATTAGAAACCGAATATGAATTTATTATAAATTAATACTTTATGTTTTTTCTAAAGAGCCCCTCCTCCCCCTTATTAAAGGAAACCACTTCTATCCAATTCCCCACACCTCTCAAGCCTTTTGGATCATCCAACCTCTACCCAATTAAGCTCCCTAAATCCCTATCCTCCTCCTAGAAGACTTACCTTAGTCATAAGGCACTTAAATAGTCCTTTTTGGTTCAAACCAAAGGGAGTTACCCAAATTAAAGGTAATGATTTCTCTTAACTTCATTTTTTATTTTACTTCTCCAACCCCTTAACTCTTTTTATTATATTATTTTGTAACAACACCAGTATACTCAATATAATAGGGTTTTTTTATGATATTTATTATAACTACACTTACACACACCTCCATCTAATGGGTGAAGAACATAATGTTTCTGTGGATGGCAACCAAACACCTCACGAAATGATGATTGTTCAAATTTTCTCCTACCGCATCTCATGGTGCCCATTATGATGGCGCTGTAATTAAATATGATATTTATGATATTTTTTTATATATAATCTTCTGTAATTACATTTTATATAATACTATTATTCATTTCATTTTGTATATATATAAGATAATTTCATTTGAGGAAGTGCAGACTACTGCTCGTTCAAAGTGATATGACTCGTTCATACCATACATGGAACATATAAAGGATGGTGTTAATGAACTTAAGTAACACATATACGATATTATATTATATTTGAATAATAATATACCTATGTATAATTTGTTTTTAATTCCTTTGAAAATGAAAAATGAAATGGAAGTAGCGTTCGTGCGTACGTACGAACTACCGTCTCCACGAACGCGATGAGATTCATTCCCCATCGTATCCATTCAAGTATAATTATCATTTTATGATTAAAAATAATTTTTAAGGACTTGTTATCATTATTCATATGAATAATATACAACCTATCCATAACAAACATGTCTTATGTAACAAAACATATAAAATAAAAAGAGTAAGTTAACACCCGAAACGACGATAATACTAAGATATTATTAAAAAGGCAATGTTAAAAGATCATATATGATATCATAATTATTTATATAGTTCTTTTATAATTTAATAATAATGTTTCAACTATTATCCAGGAGGTTAACATACCATCGACTAAGGAAAATTACAAGGAAAGGGTTTATTTCACTATCTCTTCATTATCTGAGGTTGTTTATACGTAATTATCTACTAGGACCTCTTTATCATCCACATCCATGTTTCTAAAAAATGTATTTCAAAACATTCTTACTATTTTACAGAATATGGGTTAAAGTCATTTATACCCTTGTATTAATTTTTATAAGAAGTTTATAAAGGAATCTTTACGTCATTTTCCAAACAAGGTCCTTTTTAACCTTTTCGACAAAATTAAGGTAAGATTTTATTTTTTTTAACTTATACGGTGGGTGCATCTATTTTCCACCGTTGTAAAATCTTAGAAGCTTCCATTATAAGCTTATAATAATATTTTCAAATTAAATTCTTTATTTTATAATTATGTGACTTTTAAATGTTTTTAAAAAAGAGATATTTCTCTCAAATAGTTTTGATTTCATCTATGTAAACATTTTTTGATGGATTTTAAGCTTATTTGAAGTTGATTTATTATGATACAAAACTTTCATATTGTATTGATGGTTTTGTGATTTTTTTGACTGTGGATGTATAATTTTTATACCATTCATGGTTTATGGGGAATGTATTTACATTTCGTATGCTAGTTTTAATATGAATGTTTATGTTATGTTTAAACCTGTTCATATGAGGAATTCATTGGACATAGTAAGTTATGGGTGGAGCCCACTATAGCTCCTCGATGCATCGGTAGGTCTCATGAGACAAACTAGTGTCTTGGAATGAGGCCTTGACAAAATCTTATTTGTAGTCTTGGCACGAGGCATTGGCTACGTGGTTATGATAGTCTGGCATTATGCATTCCAACATTATAGAAGTGGTTATTGATATTTAATGTGATTATTCGACTAGTAGAATATCCATGTGAATAATTAAATGGAATTATTTCATTTTATTTTTTCTATATTATGCTGAAGTTAAAGTTTAAAAGGCTTTTGTTTTAGTTATACATTGCCTTAATTGTTTATGCTAATTTATGAAAGTTTCCGCTATATTGTTATCCTTACTGGGCATTTGAGTTGACCCCTTTCTATGTTTTATTTTTCCCAGGATATGAAGAAGTATTTTATGAATGACCTGCATCGTTAGTATAAAGGGATATGAGTGTGGAGACAAGATGTTGTTGTAGTTTTCACTTTATGATGTAATGAAAAATTTAAGAATGTATCTAGTTATTCCAAGGCTACTAAACTAATTGGTCTTTCAAGACTTGATCTTTTGTGATCATGCCAACGATACGTAATAATTCACCGCCTCTAGGTAACTGGGGTCGGGGAATTACAATTTTTATATATTAATGCATGTGGTTTTTTAGAGACAAATAGTTAGACTTTTTATTCTTTATGGGCCATAAGATTCATTAAAAGCGTATTTTGGAGCTTTATTCATGAATGCTAATTTATAGTCATTCATTCCATTAGGTAATGTATGTATTAGAATTTTTTTCAAAGTATAAACTAAGAATGAAATTTTTTTATAGAAATTTATCAATAATTACTCAACAAACTGAAAGTCATCAAAAAAATTGTTGTCTAATTACCTTAGTTTTTGGTGAGCTGATGACCTTTTAAATTATCACAGATTTATTACTTTGAGGCCCTCATCTTTCTTTTGATGATTCACTTATATGTGATTTATGACCTCAATAACTACTTATAAATATTTTTTCCTCCTTATCCAATCTTTACTCCCAACCTATGTTATCCTATGTGGAAACCCCATTATATGTTACTTTAGGTAACCGTTTTGGTTCTAAATTTCCATTTTTAAGGAATGTTTTGTTATCCATTTTTGACAAGTTTGGTTTCTATGAATGTGCCTTTAAAATATTAAACCTTTAATAACTTAGAATAATTTTTATGGAAAAAATCATTTTAATGGGGGTAGAATGTGACACCATGAGATTTGGAGGATTATTTTTTTCGAATTAATTTAACTTTTCAATATTTGTCATTTCATATGAACCTTGAAATATTTCTTTATATATGTATATATTAAAACATGATGTCAAAAATTGTTTTCACATGAAATAATAACTTGGATTATTATACATGAAATATCAACTTGGATTGGGCTACAAGAAACACTGACTTGGCATACGTTCCACACAACACCAGCTTGGCATATGATACACACAACACTGAGTTCGCGTACGATAAACACAACACTAAGTTTCTACGAAATATATATTTTTATTATTTTAATAATAAAATTATAACATATCCATTAAAATTAGTAAAAAATAATTTTCAAATATTTTTTATAATTGTTTTATATAAATAAATCATATTGATAATGAAAGATAATATTTTTGGTAAAGTCCTTTTGGTGTTTAAAAACATCATTTTCTCAAATAAAATGATTTTAATAAAAAATAATAATTTTAGAAACATTTATAAATTTAATTCAATAAAATACACTTCATTTTTGAATTTAGAATATTAAAATTACATTTGGGTTAATTTTTGGGATCTTTTTGAGAAACTTCATGTTTTTATGAATAGTGAAAATACTGCTTTTTAATTAAAAACTACCTTTTTTATAATTAATTATTAGTTATAAATTATATTATAAATTATTTTTAAGTTAAAATTAGATAAATGTTACATATATGAATTCATTAGACCCAATTCCACTTCAATATTGAATATAAAATATTAACAAATGTTTGAACTTTTTTCTACTTTTAAACCCCGTTATTCCATCCCATCTGTGTGATTAGTACTAATCTTAATTTTTCCACTTATATAGAGTGATTTTAAAAAAACTCCAACATAAACCATTTTATTCAGTATAATATTTAGAGTCTAATGATACCATGCTCATTTTTTTTACCAAAATGATTAGTAAAAGTGATTAAAATTAATCATAGTAGTTTAGGCCAAATTAAGCTTAATTAAGGACTAAACATTAAAATTAAGGGCCCAAATGAAGTATAAACTAATAAAAAACCTATTTGATGTCCATTGATAGGCCTTAAACCTTAAATCCTTAAGTTTGGTTGTCTTTATAAGTATTTTATTAGTTAATATTATGTGCACACCTAATTTGTTTCTAAAAATTCCATGTGTGCCCTTCTCCTTCCATATAAAAGGCCACCACCTCTACCCATTATTCACACCTCTCTAAACATTTATGTTAATAAGATATATTCTCAATTAGCATCCCAAAAATCCTTTCTTAGAATATGAGGCCTCCGTTTGGGCATAAACCCTCTCAAGGAAACCTTTTGGCACAAACCAAAATGAGTTACCCAATTTAGAAGTAACGTCTTCTTTCAAGATCCTTTACTTTATTTTTCTTATCCACCCATAAATTGTATTTATTACTTTATTATGTGATAAAAACAATATAATATATATAATAGGAAGTTTTTATGAAAATTTTCGAACATACAATTCCGCACACCTCTATCTAATAGATGTTGAACATCCTATTTCTGTGTATGTTGATCTACTGCCTTACGAAGTGATGACTGTACATTTCTCCTTTACCACAAACCATGGTATAAATTATGATGAAAAATATATTTATATATGTAATATATTATATTTATTATATCTTTAAGCTTATATATTCCTCTTACAACACATATATTTTTACCTTCCATTTGTTGGTACGATAATCTCATTTGAAGAAGTGTGGACTACCGCCCCCTCAAAGTGATGTGATTCATTTACACATCACATAAATGTATTAAGGATGGTTTTAATGAAATTATATGATATAAATGATATATTTGTGATAATATAATAATTATATATATATATACATACATATATATACATATTTCATTTACATACTTTCTTTCAATTCAACAATAAAAACGGAAACAACGTTCATGCGTACATTCGACTTACCGTCTCCATGAACGGTGTATTAAATTACATAAATAATTAATATATAGATTATTATAATATAATTATATTGTATATAACTGATATTTATATCATTTTATACATTCTATAATCATGATATAGTAATATGGATCAATGATATAATAATTTAAGACACATGTGAAGAACAAAGCGAATATTACCCAAAGTGAAACCTTAACGTTGGATCATTAACAAGTTGATAATATAAGGTTATAATAAAACCATATATGGTAATAGATATAAAAAACATTCCTATGTAAAATTTTTATAATAAAATTAATTTTATTATACAATAATCTTGTACGAGTATGGAGAGAGTCAAGACACAAGTTAATCATCTAACCTTTAATTTTTATGAGATAAAAGCTATGTTCAACACTCTTTACTTTTGTGTGGTGTATTTACTGCTCATGATTATATTTTATGTGTATTTAAATTAAATTTATTGGTATTCACATTCCCATTTTATGATTCCTCTTCCATGGGGTTTATGATTCAAAAGATACCAAATCGGTAAAAATGGTTTGTTGCAATTTTCCTTCTTTGAGACTCATGTTTTGTTATGCACTTAAACTTTATTTTTGAGTGCATATACTTTAATTTTACATGAAATATCATGAATCTAGATATTTTCATAATATTATATGATTCATGTAATCTCCTTTCCTTACATGGTGATCATGATCCCAAGATACCAAGTTATAAGACTTGATTGAGACAATCTCATTGCATTTCGATAATGCTTATATTTATATTTCCTTTGATAAAATATTATGATTCATATCTTAATAATATTATGAAGTTTCTTTATCCAATATTATTTCATGATATACTCATGTATTGTTACCATTTCATCTATTTTTTGAATAAGTTAGTTAAGAAAGTGTTTTTTTTTTGAAAACCCTACCTTACCCTCTTTTCTATTAAATATATATGTTTTCTAAAAAGTGTTTCCAAGAATATTATACCATTACCCTATAATATTTAAAAGGAATTTTAACCCTTTTTTATTTTACCAATATCTTCAAGGTAATACTTTTTTCTCTTTATGAACAAGGCACTTTTCTATCATTTTTACTATGGAAGAAGAATATTCATTTGACCTCACATGACTTGTACAGATTTACCCACCTTCATTTATTCGAATCTATATTTGCATTGTTAAAAAGGTTTATTATTAATAATTTTTTTTAAGAAGTTATTTTCAAGGAATATTGTTTTCAAAAAAATTTCAAACTTATTTTATATGCTTTCGTGGAAAACTATTTTCCAAAATGTTTCATGTCTTATTTAGAATTCTTCAATGTGATTTCAAGGAAATGGTTCTTAAAACGTTTTCAATAGTCATTATAAGTTTTCAAGAAAAATTATTTTTAAAAAGTTTTAAATATTTCATTATATGTTTTCAAAGTATTTTCAAATAAATGGTTTTCAAAATGTTTTCAATATTCTTGATAATTTCTCAATGAAATTTATTTTCAGAACATTTTCATGATTTCTGTATAAGTTTTCAAAGTATTGTCAATGAAATGGGTTTCTTAAAAATTTCAATATTTCTTTAAATGTTTTCAAGTGTTTTCAAAGAAAATTGTTTTTAAAAAAATTTAAAGCTTATTTTATATGTTTTCAAGGAAAAATGTTTTCAAAATGATTTCATTTCTTCTTTATAAGTTTTCAAGATATTTTTTGAGAAAATTATTTTCAAATGGTTTTATGTATTAATTTTTTTTTCAAAAAAGAAAGGATATTTTCTTCAAAAAATGTTCTTAGATTATATTTTAAACTTATATTCCATCTAATAAGACATCTATTTATGTTATTCATTCCTTTATAAGAAATCATCTAAAGTTTCCATTCATATAATTTATATGAACATGTTATGATTAATGTAATGGTATTTATGAAACCCATTTCTCCTTCATGGGTAATATGTTTATGAAACCCATTTCTTTTTCACGAGTTATATGCTTTTGAAACCAGATTACTTTTACTGGTTATTTTTATGATGAAATTATTTTAAAGCATGTCTCTTTCAATAGGTTATGATATGTTTACAGGTTTATGATACCCATTTTATTTCATGGGTTATGATATGTTATTTATGATCACGTGGCACATGTATGTATGATTTCATTATGTGAATGGTGGGACCTATATCTCCATCCAATTCATTGGGTAAGGATTTATATCTCATGAGATAGACTGGGTTGGAATGAGGGTTTAATCAATTCAGTAATATATGGCTCGAACGAGGGTTTACTCGGTTCCGTAATATAGGGATGGAATGAGGGTTTAATCAGTTTAGTAATACATGGTTGGAATGATGGTTTTCTAAGTTAAATAATATATGGATGTAAAGTTGGTTCACCAAGTTCAGTAAAGTAATTTTTCTTCTAAGATGGTCTTGGAAATGACTCCTTGGATACTATAGAAATCATTATATGCTTATGTGTTGCCACAATTTTATGTCTTACTCCTATTTTATACTTTTATGGCTTATGTCTTTTACTTCCTTTTGATTCATGTCTTACTAGCTACAAAGATTTATGTCGATTCATATATATGATATTTGATTTTTAGAGTTTGATATTATATTTTCATGATCATGTTCTAATTCCCTTATACTCGTGTTTATGCTTACATGTCTCCCTTGTTTACCCTTACTAAGAATTTGGTCTCACCACTTTTTATGTTTCCTTCCCTAGGTTATGAAGATATGTTTTATTTTTGTTGTGTCTAATAAAGTTTTTAGTCATGAAGAAACTAATGGGAGATACTTTAGCTCACTTATGTATGAGTGTTTATGTTTCCATGTTTCCAAAGGGACTATACCAATTATGTTCCTTGAACGTCTGTTTGAATAATGTTTATGTATTCCACAAAAGTTATATAAAGTCAATTATTGTAATGTGAGGGTCACTATAGCTGGTATTAGAGAAAAGGTATAGTTAGCCTTTGGAAACTCGGATGATAAAACTTTAGTGATATCCCTATTTATATTTCTAAGTATATGTCTAGGTATGTCTCAAAGGATAAGTATATGCATGAGTTATCGTTTAGGAAAATATCATGGAATTTTGGAAAATGATAGAGTGAGTTATTTCCGAGAAATACATCACTATGTGGATACTATAAGTGTATGTGGATCTGGACCAGATGTACCTAGGGCTAAAAAATCTAACAATATGTTCTATGATTGACTTGGGGTAATCTCGTACACAAAAATGCGTCATGTTGCACCCATGGTTTGACACTCTCGGGGGATATGCTTTGGAAATTCAAAAACTCTTCACGAACTATCATTAATAATTTAGATATAAGTTAGATATTATTAACATATGATAAACCTAAGGTGTCATAAATTATAGAATATTTCCGGATTTAGAAATCCTATAAGTAATTATTTTCATGAATATGTGATTTTTTGCAATGATAAGTAATGCCCACACAATACTTCTGGTTTTAGTCAATAGAGGGAACCAGAAGGAACTAGATTAATGTTGAATGTGATGGACAATTTTATGATGATAATTCAAGTGGGATGATCACTAGAGTGAAATATTTCATGATCAAACCTAATTAGTTTTCATAGAACATGATTAACAATGTTTACCTTAACCAAATATCAGACTCACCATGGAAGAGAAAGAAGGAGTTTGCTGAGAGTTCTGGTAATGTAGACAATGGAGGAAACAAGATTCAGTTTCTTTTATGTCAAGAATGTGGAAAGAATCACCAAAGTGAATTTCTTAGAGTAACAAGAAGGTGATTTTGATATGGAAATTAAGAACAAAAATAATGTGACTGCAAGGGAAAAATAAAGAGTTCAGTTAAATAATTGGATGGGAATTTTGGCCTCCCTATGTACTCATTAAAGGTTAAGTGTTTTAAGTGTGGAGAAAATGGTCATTATGCAACTCAATGTACCAAGAGGAATGTTCCTAAAGGGAATAAATAAGGTGGTGTGAGTAATGGTTACATTTCTGATTATTAAGAGACTAAATATGAAATGTGAAGAAAAAAATTATCGTGTAATAGGATGAGGTATCATTGTTAATGGATTAAGGATGAAGTAATCTAAGTATTTATGTATTTGGATTCTAGATTTAAGAATGGTGAATTATGTATAGATTATGAAGTTTATGTTTTACGAAGGATTTATAAGAATATGTTGAATGGTCATGATGAACTAGAAAGGTCATCTCATGAAATTTAACATTTTGACTAATTGAAGGTAACCCTTTACATGTTCTTTATGTTTCGATAATGTTTTATGGATAAAGATACGTGGGACATGGATAAGAAAATCGAACAATATTGATTACCTTGGAACTAAGTAAGAACCTGTTTATAGGTGGTTTATTCTACCACTAATGAAGTTTACAACTTCTTGTATTTAAGGTATGTATCCAGTAATAATTGGAATAAGGAAGAATGCATGTTTTCCAAAAGAAATTAGGGTAATTTAGGTTATTACCATGATTCAAGAGAATATATGATGAGTTTATTCACATGTTTGGAATGTAACAACCAAGTTATACTTTGTGATATACAAGGTAATCAATGTTAAGATAATTTCGGGACTCCCTTTATAAAGTTATATATTTTCACCTTTGATAAGGGTTATAATGTTAACCATTCATGAAATTTTTATGTTATGATTCAGAGGAAGTATTTGTGCACTGAGTTTGTGCCGAAAAACTTGGTAGAGAGGATAATCATTGATTAACCTTATTTCAAGGATGTCAATATTATATATTATATTAGTGGGATTAAAAAAGAACATATTGTATTTAGGGTGACAACCAGTCAAGTCTGGAAAGGCCACGTGTCTTGAACCCTTGACCGAAGGACGATAAGGGTTTCACGCCTACCACCGACCTACGTGATGTCCTAGTTAATGTGTGTTTATTTTTAATGAATAAATATTAATGATGAATTATTAGTGTTAAGTTTAATTTTTATATCTTAATGCATGTAGTTTTTTAAGGAAAAATAGTCATAATTTTGATTTTTATGGTCCTTAAGATCCATTAAAAGTGAATTTCAGTGATTTATTCATCAAAGTTAATTTCTATACATTCATTATATGAGGTAATGGATGTATTAGAAATTTTTAAAAGCAAAAACCAAGAATTAATTATATATATATAAATTTATCAATAATTACTCCAAAAAGTAATTGTGATCTAAAAAAATTATTATCTTAATACATTAATTTTTTTGATCTAATGGCCTTTTAAATCATCAGAATTTTTTGAATTTAAGGCCCTCAACTTACATGGATCAATAAATTATTTTTTATTTATGACCTCAATAACTCCCTATAAATATTTATGTTTTCCTCCTTATCCAAGCTTTACTCCCAACCTATGTTCTCCTATATATAAACCTAGTTATATGTTACTTTGGGTAACCGTTATGGTTCAAAACTTCCATTTTAAGGGAAGTTTTAGTATCAATTCTTTATGAGGTGGGTTTCTATGAACGAAACATTAAAGTACTAAACCTTTGATAACATAGAATAATTTTGATGGAGGAATTCATTTTAAGGGGGGTAGAATGTAACACCCTGAGATTTTGAGATTTTCTTTATAAAATTTATTTAATATTTTAACAATTTTCATTTCACAAGACACTAGAAATAGTTTTTAATATATGTATATTTTAAAACACTAAGTAAAACATTATTTTCACATGAAATAATAACTTTTCATGTGATACACACAATGCCATACTGAATTGTACTATAAGAAACACTAACTAGGCATATGTTCCATGGAACACTGAATTGGCGTATGATACACACAACACTGAGTTGGTGTACGATACACGCAACACTGAGTTTTTAAGAAATATATATTTTTATTATTTTAATAAGATAATTATAGATCAGTAGAGAAACTTAGTAATAACTAATTTTAAAATATTTTTTATAATTGTTTTATATAAATAAAACATATTGATAATGAAAGATAACATTTTTGTTAATGTCCTTTATGTGTTTAAAAACCTCATTTTATCGAATGAAATGAATTTAATAATAAAATTAATTGTATAAAAATTTATAAATTTAATTGGATAAAATAAGCTTCATTTTTTAATTTTTAATTTAAAAATTATCTTAGAGTGATATTTTGGGATTTTTCTGAGAAACATCATTTTTTATGAATAGTGAAAAATGATGCTTTTTATTTAAAAAATAACTTCTTTTAATTAATTATTAAGGATAAATGATATTATAAATTAGTTTTAAGGTAAAATTAGATAAATATTACAAATTATAAATTATTAGAATCAATTCCACTTTGATAATGAATATAAAATCTTAAAAAATGTTTGAACTTTTTCCTGCATTAAAACCCCGTTATTTTGTCTCGTTTGCGTGATTAGCACTGATCTTAATTTTTATGATTATGTGAAGGGAATTTAAAAAACTAACATAAACCATTATATTCATTCTAATATTTAGATTCTAATTATAACATGTTAATTTTTTACCAAAATGATTAGTAAATGAGATTCAAATTAATCACAGCAGTTAAGGCCAAATTAAGTTTAACTAGAGACTAAACCTTAAAATTAAGGGTCCAAATGATGTATAAACTAATAAAACACCCATTTTATGTCATTATTTCGTCCATATACCTTAATTTATTTATTTATTTGTGTGTTAAGACTTTTTTTAGGTAATACCATGTGTACAGCCAATTTGTTTCTTAAAATTCCATGTGAGTCCATTCCCTTACCTATAAAAGGACACCATCTCTACCCATTCCTCACCCCTCTCAAAACATTTATGTTTGTCAAATATATGCTTAATTAGAATAAAAAAATCATTCCTTAGACTATGAAGCCTTTATTTGGTCAGAAAACTTATCAAGTAAACCTTTTGGCATAAACCAAAAGGAGTTACCCGATTTAGAGGTAACGTCTTCTTTCAAGCTCCTTTACTTTATTTTCATTCTCCACCCATAAAATCACTTTATTATATTATTATGTAAAAAATACAGTATCCTCCATATAATAGTATGTTTTTATGAAAAGGATATTACCTATAGTTACACACAACTTCGTCTAATGGATGTTGAACATACTGTTTCTGTGTATGACGACCTACTACCTCATGAAGCGATGATTGTTCATTTCTCCTTTACCACCAACCATGGTAGAAATTATGAAGGAAAATATATTTATATATGTAATATATTATATTTATTACATCTTTAATATTATGTATTCATTTTACAACACACATATTTTTACCTTCTATTTCGTGTTAATATGATAATCTCGTTTGAAGAAGTGTAGACTACTTCCCCGTCAAAGTGGTGTGATTCGTTCACACACCACATAGAATGTATTAAAGATGATTTTAAGAAAATTATATGATAAATATGATATATTAATTATATTATAATAATTATATTTATAAATACATACATATGTATACATATATAATTTACATAATTTCTTTCAATACGACAATAAAAAATGAAAACAACGTTAATGCGTACGTACGGTTTACCGTCTCCATGAATGGTGTATTCCATTATGTACTTAATTATAGTATAGATTATTATAATATAATTATACTGGATATACCTAATATATATATATATATCATTTTATACATTCTAAAATCATGATATAAGTATATGGATCAACGATATAAAAAATTAAGACACATGTGAAGAACAAAGAAAATATTACCCAAAGTGAAACTTCAATGTTGGATCATTTAAAAGTGGGTAATATAAGATTATAATCAATGAATATATGGTAATATATATAAGAATATTATTTTTTAAAATATGTATAGTAAACTTATATTTAATATACAAGAATATTTTATGAGTGTAGAGAGAGTCAAGATACAAGGTAAGGGGATTTCATATCACTTTTAATTTTCATGAGATAAAAGCTATGTTTGCCAATATTTATTTTTGTGTGGTGTATGTACTACCCAATATTGTATTATAAGTGTCTTATAATTAAATTTATGGGTATTCACATTCCAATTTTATGATCCATCTTTCATGGGGTTTATGTTTCAAAAGCTACCAAATCGGTAAAAATGTTTTGTCCCAATTTTCCTTCTTTGAGATTAATGTTTTATTAGGAACCTAAATAATTTTTTTGGGGTGAATATACTTCCATTTTACATTAAATATAATGAATATCAATATTTTAAAGATAATATATTATTCATGTAATTTACTTTTCTTACATGGAGAGCATGATCCCAGGATACCAAGTTATAAGTGTTTATTGAGACAATCTCATTGCATTTCGAGATTGTTTATGTTTAGGCTTCATTTGATAAAATAATATTATCCATATCTCAATAATATTCATGAGTTTACTTATCTATTATTTCATGATATAATCTTGTATTGTTACCATTTTCAACTCTTTAGTATATAAAATAGTTAATAAAGTTTTTATAGGAAAACCTGACCATAACTTTTCTTTGGTAGAACATCTATGTTTTCTAAAAAGGGTTTCCAAGATTATAATACCATTACCCTAAAATATCTAAATGAAAATTTTACCATTGTTTTCTTTTACCAATCAATTCAAGGTAATATTCTTGTCTCTTTCCAAAAAAATATCTTTTTTTCTTTTTTACCATGAAAAAAGAATGTTCTTTTGACCTCGTATGACTTGTATGAATTTACCTACCGTCATTTCTTTGAAGCTTTCTTTTCATTGTTAGAAATTTTAATCTTTAAGAAATTTTTTTCAAGAAGTAATTTTATTAGAAAATTTTTTTTAAAATGGTTTCAAATTTCATTTATACATTTTCATGGAAAAATGTTTTAGAATTTGTTTCAAGTATTATTTAGCAGTTTTCAAAGATCTTTCAAAGAAATTGTTTTCAAAACGTTTTCAAGATTCATTATAAGTTTTCATGAAAATGATTTTAAAAAATTTTCAAGATTTATTTATAGGGTTTCAAAGTATTTTCAAAGAAATGTTTTTCAAAAGAATTTGAATCTTATTTATAAGTTTTCAAGAAAAATAATTTTCTAAACGTTTTCAAGAGTTCTTTATAAGTTTTCAAAGTATTTTCAAAGAAATGGTTTTCAAAACAATTTCATGTTTTCTTTAATATTTCTGAAGAGTTTTCAAAGAAAATGGTTTTAAAATATTTTGAAGCTTATATTAAATGTTTTCAAGAAAAATGGTTTTCAAAATGATTTCATGTTTTCTTTATAAGTTTTCAAGGTATTTTATAAGAAAATAATTTTCAAATGTTTTTATGTATTAAAAATAATTTATTAAACAAGAAATGATATTTTACTCACAAAATGTTATAAGATTATATATCAAAATTATTTTCTATTTGTGATGACATCTATTGATGTTTATCATGACTTTATAAAAGTTTATCTAATGGTTCCTTTCAATCCTTTCTATGAACGAGTTATGATTAATGTCATGGTCTTTATGAAACCCATTTCTCCTTAATCGGTAATATGTTTATGAAAGCCATTTCTCTTTCATGGGTTTGATTTTTTTAAAACCTTATTCTTTTGACCAGTTATGTTTATGATGAAATGATTATAAAATCTATCTCTTTCCATAGGTTATGATATCATTACATGTTTATGATACCCATTTCATTTCAAGGGTTCTGATATGTTATTTATGATCTTGTGGAACATGTATGTATGATATCATTATGTGATGGGTGAGACCTATATCTCCCTCCAATGCATTCAGTAAATATTTTTATCTCATGATATAGGCAGGGCTTGAATGAGTGTTTACTTAGTTTAATAATACAGTATTGGAATGAAGGTTTACTTAGTTCAGAAATACATTGATGGAACAAGGGTTTACTCAGTTTAGTAATACATGGCTGAAAAGAGAGTTTTCTTAGTTCAGTAATACATGGCTAGAATGAGGGTTTAATCAGTTCAATAATACATAGTTCGAATGAGGTTTTACTAGGTTCAGTAATACAGTTATGGAAGGATGGTTTACTTGGTTCAGTAATATAGGGTTGGAACACGGGTTCACCCAGTTCAGTAAAGGACTATTTTCCACTGAGATGGTATTGGAATTGATGACTTGGATACTATGGAAATCATTATATGCTTATGTTTTTCCACAATTACAAGTCTTACTTATAAGGCCCCAGCCTTATACCTTTCTTAATCTTGAGTTATTACAAGATTACACATTGAGGATCTTTTCTGGTTTAGAGTTTTAGAGAATTAGATCATGAAACATTCATTACATTCCACATTTAAACAAAGTGGTTACATAAAAGACAATATTCATTCTTCCCATCAACGAAAACATATTTAAAATAAAACATGGATTCTTTCTTGACACATCCTTGACACTATCATCACATCATGTACCTTTCCCTTGACCTGTGAAAAATATTTCAAAAACTTGGGATGAGCATAAAAAGCTCAGTAAGAGTTATAAAAATATGGAAAAAAAACATGAGTTCATATATACATTAGAATGAAATCACACTTTACCCATAAAACATAGGCATATCAAATCATGAATAAATCATAGAAAAAATAAGACATAAAGGTAACTTGAGGCATTCATAACATTCTTACGTAGGGAGTAACCCTCTTGGTTACGTTTGGAATACCCATCACAGTATATTCCCTAAATCTCTTCGGAGAAACCTTAACGTTTCACTCCTTTGCGTTACCCAATGCATTGGAGAGCTATTATGGGCTCACCCGCCCTTAGTTTATCACGGAACCACCCGTTTTCATAACAATTCCCATGAACCATAACATAAATGTGTCACATAAAACATGCATAAAGGAAACATAACATTTCCATATTTCAATCACAATATAACATTTTAGTATATTGAAATATTGAATCCATTCAAAAAGAAACCATTTCCAAAACCATTTAAAATAATTAATAAAGAGAATTTTGAATCAAAGTGTCCCATACCACCTTGAAGCTTAAAATTTTAAACCATTAATATCCATATAAATAAATCCTTAAAACCATTTTGAAAACATGGATATTAATAAGAACAAATAATTAAAACATTTAAAACGATATTTTGGTTAAAGGGGTTTTACCAAAATCAGAGACACTTGAATACAATAATTGAGGAATAACATTTAGTCAGAACTTTATAATATCATGAGAATAAATGGATTCATGATATAATACTCCAAAGGACAGTATATACACCATATAAGAGTGAATTGGTGCATAACAACAATGAACTCCCAATAAGAAATGTCAAATGTGATGAAATCCCTTATAAAGAATGTATCCTTAAATTAAAGACAAATCAATCTCAAAAATATGTGTGACAAATATAAATACACCCGATATAAGTGGATATTAAGTGTAAAACAATAAAAGGTCATTCACACATATTCAATGTATGACATATTCAATGACTACATGTTGAACCCAAAGAAATCGAAATTGGGTTAAAAAGTTCCCTTGACAGCCTAACGGCATCACATCAAAAAGAGTTGATGAGAGATAAAAAGAGTATCTCATCACTTGGACATAAAATTTACATCAACAAGGATATATGATAACATATCCCAAAATAACAATATGTAAATTAAAAGACCCAAAAAAAGAAGTCTTTTAAAAAAAAGGAGGGTGAAAGGTTCCCTTACCGACTTGGGTATCTTTCAAAACATAAACCCCATGAAAGAAGGAAAATAGATCATTGATGTAAATACTCATAAATGAAAGTATATTACACAAAGAGTAGAATAATGGGCAGTACATACACCACTCAATGGAATTTGTGGCAAATGTAGCATAAATCTCACGAGAATAAAAGTGAGATGAAAAAATCCCTTACGAAAATTCGGCAGCCTAACGGCGCCACTCAAAACATCCAAAAATGATTTATGAGAGGAAATAGGGTCTCTCATCATATGAACATAATAATTACAGTAGGAGTAATATAAATAACATCCCAATCATAAGAAATATGAGCATAAAAGGAATGACATAAAGAGTGTACTTAAAAAGAAAGAGAGGTGTAGGATCCCTTACCTCGGGTCTGACTTGACTCGATCGTTCTTTAATCTCCTGAATAATAAGATTGAGTTAATTTCTACTTCCTTAAGAACATTTTTCAAGTTTATTATTCCTTTTATACCACTTATTACCATGTCATAAACATTATGTAATCATTTAAGTTAATAATATTTGTTTTGTCGATATTTGGTTCTTAAGTCGAAAGTGGACTTCTTACAATTACATGTTGTTCGTGTGGCCAAATGTTTATTATATCCAGAATTTTATTCATGATGTAGATATCATATATTTCATATATATCCAGTACATGCATGTATTTATAACATTACATAATCATTTAGAGGTAAGAAATGAAATGCACCGTTCATGGAGACGGTAAGCCGTACGTACGCATGAACGCTACTTTCATTTCTATTTCGTATTTTATATAATGGAATAATAATGATATAAAGGTATATTATAATTCCAGTATAATATCATATATAATATCATATTTCCATCCTTTATACATCCCACATATGGTATTTAACGAATCAAATCACTTTGAGGGGGCGGTAGTCCGCACTTCCTTAAATGAAGATATCGCGTATACCCATAATGGAAGCCATAAAGGTAAGACAAAAATGAAAAATACAGAAGCATAAGAAAAACATAAACATATTATATATCATATATAAAAATAGTGACATCATAATGGCCACCTTTGAAGGTGTTAAATGAGTATTGAACAATCATCGTTTCGGGAGGCAGAATTTCACCATCCACGGAAACCGTATGTTCTTTAACCATTTGATGTAGTTGTGTGAGAGTGTAGCTCGAATAAATCTTATAACAACATCCCAGTATATTTAAGATACTGGTGTTGTTACAAAAGAAATAAATAAAAAGAGTTTAGGGGGTTGGAGAAGAAAAATAAAACAAATGAACATGAGAGAACGAATTACCTTTAAAAGTGTAACTCCTTTTGATTTGAGCCTAAAGGCTTCCTTTGAAAGGATTCTTCCCAAAGGGAATCATCTATGATTAGTAGATGGATGTGTAGAGAGTAAATGGGAAGGTGTTGGCCGAGCCAAAGGCTTGATTAGTGTGTGAAAAGAGGTAGAGGTGGGGCCTTTTATAAGAGGAGAGGAGGGGCACTTTTGGAAAGTAAGGAAATATTACTTTATTTGAAAATGTGTTTCGGTTTTAAAAGGTCCCACATTGATATAATTCGTGGATAAGGTTATAAGGGTTCTAAATCCACCCATCCAATAAGTTTTGGACATGTTTAGTTCATAGATATTACATTATATTTCCATTTTATTTTAATCGTTAAATAATGATGTTATCACTGCATCATTATAATGTCATAAATAATTTAATTTATTTAATGTCTACAAATTATAAAAAAATTACTATGATGTAGGAAAACTTTTTAGCTTTCCAATGACTATTTATAATAAAAAATATGACTTGTATAACCCTACGTAAAAAATTTTTTAGTAAAACATATCATGTTTGTGTCAATTTTACTTTTCCATTAAATAAAAAATATATTATTGTCATTTTCCAACTAAAGTGGCTCCATGGGGTCCCCAAGTTGGCCCATGGCTTGTCTTGGTCGGTCATGACTCACCCAATAGGTGTAGGACAAGTTTCATGGTGTTTTCACATTCTTATAATATCATTTTTACCTTAAACTACACTAATTACCACTAATCGCGATTAAAAACTTAATAAGTTACTATTCACCAAAAAATTATTTTTATCCCATTGAACCACATTTTACTTCTTAATGACAACCATGTATGTCGGATTTTCAAAATTCAATACACAATAGTGGTAAACTTTCATTTAACTGAAAAATCAGTTTGCTTGATTACCACTTAGTGGTTTCACTATTCATCAAAAATTGGAGTTTTTCAGAAAAATACCAAAACTTCACCCTAAGCTATATTTGATATTCCAAATTCAAAAATGAAGTCCGTTTTACAAAATTCAAAACACATTAGTCACATTAATTAATTTAATAATTAATTCCCGTTGTCAGAGCAAATAGCGTGTTTTTATAAAACAATAAGTATCAAAAGATTGACACTAGTTTAAGTCTGATTTCAAAGTGAAATTAATTCCAACGACCACTATTGGATTTAATGGTAAAAATATTTTCTAATTTCACTTTAAAACAAATTCAAAATATTATCTAATCATATAAATAAATTATATTAAAAAGAG
Source organism: Viscum album (assembly GCA_963277665.1). Lineage (NCBI taxonomy): Eukaryota > Viridiplantae > Streptophyta > Magnoliopsida > Santalales > Viscaceae > Viscum > Viscum album. The sequence continues at coordinate 1,072,509,625 of OY728166.1, read as the reverse complement.
ATTTTGAATCAAAACACAACATTTTACACTATTCATTAAAAAATGAACTCTATCGGAAAAACACCAAAAAATTACACAAAGTAAAATTTGATGTCCCGATTCTTAGTAAGAGTTTTATTTGGTCCAAAATAATGTTTAAGAGTGAACAAAACTATATTTAATGATGGTTCAACATCAAAAGGTGATAAGTGAACCTTTAGTGAAAACTAGGGCATATACGCTTAAAATTGAATTCTTTCCGTATTTTAAGCCTTTATCTTTTATTGGATAAATGTAAAAACATTTAAAAACATATATAATCATATTTTAGTTATTTATATCCATTCCCTCCAATACAACGGCTACATGTTAACTACCATTTAAAATAATATTATTAGAGTGCAACGTAAGATTCCCAAGAAACTCGTTGTTGCGTGTTGGGTACGCCATCGAGCATAGCGTCCCCTTTAAAGTCATATTAATATTTTATTCACAAATAGGGATAAATATGAAAATGTCATATTCTTTATTTACCTGGGGTGTTACATCCTTCCCCCCTTTTGGGAATTGCGTCCTCGAAATTTTAAAATTGGGCTTGGAAACATCCTTGAAAGTCCCACATCGGAACAAGAGTTGGTAAAACAATCACTTTAAAACTAAGAAAGATAAGTACAGAGGTCACCCGAGTTAACCCATACTAGGATTCCAAGTATGAAAATATGGACATGGAGGAAAAAACAAAGGGTCATGTTCTGATGGAGAGTGATAGAAAACATGTTTAGGAGAAAGTTAACCACGCGAAAATCACAAACTTGGGATGGGTTAAACGGTATTAGATTCCCCAGTAGGAAAAGTTAATAGACAACATTTTTGTTTTAAGTTACTTTTTATTGAGGAATTTATTCATAAGGAAACATAATCACATATCATATTGAATTTCAACTTTTATTAGATTCCTTACACAAACTCATATTTTCTCCAAAAGACGAGTATTTAGGAAGACTTGTTCACATTAAGAGTACTATAATCAACTTCTAGAGAATCACCTAATCCAAAAAATAGAACTATATACTTCCCATGTCTTTAGACTTTAACCAAAACCAAAACCAAAAAGGCTAGTACAAGATCAGATAATCCAGAAAAGGATAACCCTTTATAAAAAGAAAATCTATTCTTAATCTCCAAAATTTGTCCAACAAAACCCAAAGTTCAACGAGGACCATTAGATAAACAATTTGTCCATAAAAATCTTCAAAGTAAACCAAAATAAGATTGAAACCCAAATATTTGAAGGATTTAGTCACATAGTCTTCCAAGTTAAACCGTAACATTTATCTCCAAACAACATCAGTTGCTCCTAAAGTCTCGTATTGAAAAGTAATTAACTTAATCACATATCCTCCATGATAGGATAATCATTTTCATAAATAACCCAAAATCAACTTACTCTTAATTCATAAAATTATATAACTAGAAAGAATCAGTCAAACTAACCAGGTACTTCACGTAGTCCATTGGTAGGCGATAAATACCAGTTGCACTTTTTTTTGTGGGTTCGATTCCCGCAGATTTGTCCGACGCAACGGGTTGTCACACGGCCTGCGTGTTGTCCTTTTTATAAAACTCCAAAAATAACCCCAAAATGTTTTAAACTCAATAGTTTCCTTATACCTTTAATTTTCATCCAAATTCATTATGATATCAACACCTTAATTATTGAAGTCTTATTTCACCACCATAAGATAAAATAAAACAATTCCCAAAATGAATAACATCATACCTTGATCATGGCATCCACTCGGTCTCATCGTCATCTTGATCACGTAGGTAGAAGTCCCATGCATTACAAAAATGATTTAGAGATCCTTCAAAATCATTTGCTTCCTCCATCCAAATACACCTCGTGCAACATGGGTCATATGGGTGTTCACAGAAAAACAGTTTTGGAAAATAATCATGTATGACATATAATTCCAAAACATCTGATAAAACATAATTTCTAAAAAATAGTCGGACCGAAATTGAGTTGAAACTTTCTATCATTGGTCCTTTTAAAATACCATAAGTATGTGATGTGAGACTATATTTTAAAAGAAAATATAAATAGGTTGCGCAAGGGTCTCCTTCCTCAGCACCATTTTGAAAATCATAATATGCTTCAAATTCTTGTGATAAGGTAAAATATTTGAAAATACCTTGATAATATTTACCTCTCTTGAAAACATGAGAATATTGTGAAAATAGTATTTTTCTAAAAACAACCCATGATCCACGATGATAACGAGGTATAGCGGAGGTGTTTGATATCTCAAACAAATGCTTGCAAGTGAGTTGTATGATATAAAAAGTTTCACAATCATCCGAAGATGAATTTGCAATAATTATTGCAAGCATGTCATCAGGAAGAGATAGAAATGTCGTTTGAGATCCTCCTCCTTCCATTCATAACTGACTTTACTTGACCTGAAAAAAAAATTAAAACAAGGATTTAACTGAAATAATAGTTATAGGGACTGATCATGTGCCTCACAAAAACTCCTAATCTCTAAAGTTGTCTAAACCGACCTTTGATACCAACTATAAGGCCCCAGCCTTATACCTTTCTTAATCTTGAGTTATTACAAGATTACACATTGAGGATCTTTTCTGGTTTAGAGTTTTAGAGAATTAGATCATGAAACATTCATTACATTCCACATTTAAACAAAGTGGTTACATAAAAGACAATATTCATTCTTCCCATCAACGAAAACATATTTAAAATAAAACATGGATTCTTTCTTGACACATCCTTGACACTATCATCACATCATGTACCTTTCCCTTGACCTGTGAAACATATTTCAAAAACTTGGGATGATCATAAAAAGCTCAGTAAGAGTTATAAAAATATGGAAAAAAACATGAGTTCATATATACATTAGAATGAAATCACACTTTACCCATAAAACATAGGCATATCAAATCATGAATAAATCATAGAAAACATAAGACATAAATGTAACTTGAGGCATTCATAACATTCTTACGTAGGGAGTAACCCTCTTGGTTACGTTTGGAATACCCATCACAGTATATTCCCTAAATCTCTTCGGAGAAACCTTAACGTTTCACTCCTTTGCGTTACCCAATGCATTGGAGAGCTATTACGGGCTCACCCGCCCTTATTTTATCACGGAACCACCCGTTTTCATAACAATGCCCATGAACCATAACATAAATGTGTCACATAAAACATGCATAAAGGAAACATAACATTTCCATATTTCAATCACAATATAACATTTTAGTATATTGAAATATTGAATCCATTCAAAAGGAAACCATTTCCAAAACCATTTAAAATAATTAATAAAGAGAATTTTGAATCAAAGTGTCCCATACCACCTTGAAGCTTAAAATTTTAAACCATTAATATCCATATAAATAAATCCTTAAAACCATTTTGAAAACATGGATATTAATAAGAACAAATAATTAAAACATTTAAAACGATATTTTTGTTAAAGGGGTTTTACCAAAATCAGAGACACTTGAATACAATAATTGAGGAATAACATTTAGTCAGAACTTTATAATATCATGAGAATAAATGGATTCATGATATAATACTCCAAAGGAAATTATATACACCATATAAGAGTGAATTGGTGCATAACAACAATGAACCCTCAATAAGAAATGTCAAATGTGATGAAATCCCTTATAAAGAATGTATCCTTAAATTAAGGACAAATCAATCTCAAAAATATGTGTGACAAATATAAATACACCCAATATAAGTGTATATTAAGTGTAAAACAATAAAAGGTCATTCACACATATTCAATGTATGACATATTCAATGACTACATGTTGAACCCAAAGAAATCGAAATTGGGTTAAAAAGTTCCCTTGACAGCCTAACGGCATCACATCAAAAAGAGTTGATGAGAGATAAAAAGAGTATCTCATCACTTGGACATAAAATTTACATCAACAAGGATATATGAGAACATATCCCAAAATAAAAATATGTAAATTAAAAGACCCAACAAAAGAAGTCTTTTAAAAAAAGGAGGGTGAAAGGTTCCCTTACCGACTTGGGTATCTTTCAAAACATACACCCCATGAAAGAAGGACCATAGATCATTGATGTAAATACTCATAAATGAAAGTATATTACACAAAGAGTATAATAATGGGCAGTACATACACCACTCAATGGAATTTGTGGCAAATGTAGCATAAATCTCACGAGAATAAAAGTGAGATGAAAAAATCCCTTACGAAAATTCGGCAGCATAACGGTGCCACTCAAAACTTCCAAAAATGATTTATGAGAGGAAATAAGGTCTCTCATCATATGAACATAATAAGTACAGTAGGAGTAATATAAATAACATCCCAATCATAAGAAATATGAGCATAAAAGGAATGACATAAAGAGTGTACTTAAAAAGAAAGAGAGGTGTAGGATCCCTTACCTCGGGTCCGACTTGACTCGATCGTTCTTTAATCTCCTGAATAATAAGCTTGAGTTAATTTATACTTCCTTAAGAACCTTTTTCAAGTTTATTATTCCTTTTATACCACTTATTACCATGTCATAAACATTATGTAATCATTTAAGTTAATAATATTTGTTTTGCCGATATTTGGTTCTTAAGTCAAAAGTGGACTTCTTACAATTACATGTTGTTCGTGTGGCCAAATGTTTATTATATCCAGAATTGTATTCATGATGTAGATATCATATATGTCATATATATCCAGTAAATTCATGCATTTATAACATTACATAATCATTTATAGGTAAGAAATGAAATGCACCGTTCATGGAGACAGTAAGCCGTACGTACGCATGAACGCTACTTTCATTTCTATTTCGTATTTTATAGAATGTAATAATAATAATATAAAGTTATATTATAATTACAGTATAATATCATATATAATATCATATTTCCATCCTTTATACATCCCACATATGTTATTTAACGAATCAAATCACTTTGAGGGGGCGGTAGTCCGTACTTCCTTAAATGAAGATATCGTGTATACCCATAATGGAAGCCATAAAGGTAAGACAAAAATGAAAAATACAGAAGCATAAGAAAAACATAAACATATTATATATCATATATAAAAATAGTTACATCATAATGGCCACCTTTGAAGGTGTTAAATGAGTATTGAACAATCATCGTTTCGGGAGGCAGAATTTCACCATCCACGGAAACCGTATGTTCTTTAACCATTTGATGTAGTTGTGTGAGAGTGTAGCTCGAATAAATCTTATAACAAAATCCCAGTATATTTAAGATACTGGTGTTTTTACAAAAGAAATAAATAAAAAGAGTTTAGGGGGTTGGAGAAGCAAAATAAAACAAATGAACATGAGAGAACGAATTACCTTTAAAAGTGTAACTCCTTTTGATTTGAGCCTAAAGGCTTCCTTTGAAAGGATTATTCCCAAAGGGAATCCTCTATGATGAGGAGAGGGATGTGGAGAGAGTAAATGGGAAGGGTTTGGCCGAGCCAAAGGCTTGATGAGTGTGTGAAAAGAGGTAGAGGTGGGGGCCTTTTATAAGAGGAGAGGAGGGGCACTTTTGGAAAGTAAGGAAATATTACTTTATTTGAAAATGTGTTTCGGTTTTAAAAGGTCCCAAATTGATATAATTCGTGGATAAGGTTATAAGGGTTCGAAATCCACCCATCCAATAAGTTTTGGACATGTGTAGTTCATAGATATTACATTATATTTCCATTTTATTTTAATCTTTAAATAATGATGTTATCACTGCATCATTATAATATCATAAATAATTTAATTTATTTAATGTCTAAAAATTATAAAAAAATTACTATGATGTAGGAAATCTTTTTATCTTTCCAATGACTATTTATAATCAAACATATGACTTGTATAACCCTACTTAAAAATTGTTTTAGTAAAACATATCATGTTTGTGTCAATTTTACTTTTCCATTAAATAAAAAATATATTATTGTCATTTTCCAACTAAAGTGGCTCCATGGGGTCCCCAAGTTGGCCCATGGCTTGTCTTGGTCGGCCATGACTCACCCAATAGGTGTAGGACAAGTGTCATGGTGTTTTCACATTCTTATAATATCATTTTTACCTTAAACTACACTAATTACCACTAATCGCGATTAAAAACTTAATAAGTTACTATTCACCAAAAAATTATTTTTATCCCATTGAACCACATTTTACTTCTTAATGACAACCATGTATGTCGGATTTTCAAAATTCAATACACATTAGTGGTAAACTTTCATTTAACTGAAAAATCAGTTTGCTTGATTACCACTTAGTGGTTTCACTATTCATCAAAAATTGGAGTTTTTCAGAAAAATACCAAAACTTCACCCTAAGCTATATTTGATATTCCAAATTCAAAAATGAAGTCCGTTTTACAAAATTCAAAACATATTAGTCACATTAATTAATTTAATAATTAATTCCCGTTGTCAGAGCAAATAGCGTGTTTTTATAAAACAATAAGTATCAAAAGATTGACACTAGTTTAAGTCTGATTTCAAAGTGAAATTAATTCCAACGACCACTATTGGATTTAATGGTAAAAATATTTTCTAATTTCACTTTAAAACCAATTCAAAATATTATCTAATCATATAAATAAATTAGATTAAAAAGATATTTTGAATCAAAACACAACATTTTACACTATTCATTAAAAAAATGAACTCTATCGGAAAAACACCAAAAAATTACACAAAGTAAAATTTGATGTCCCGATTCTTAGTAAGAGTTTTATTTGGTCCAAAATAATGTTTAAGAGTGAACAAAACTATATTTAATGATGGTTCAACATCAAAAGGTGATAAGTGAACCTTTAGTGAAAACTAGGGCATATACGCCTAAAATTGAATTCTTTCCGTATTTTAAGCCTTTATATTTTATTGGATAAATGTAAAAACATTTAAAAATATATATAATCATATTTTAGTTATTTATATCCATTCCCTACAATACAACGGCTACATGTTAACTACCATTTAAAATAATATTATTAGAGTGCAACGTAAGATTCCCAAGAAACTCGTTGTTGCGTGTTGGGTACGCCATCGAGCATAGTGTCCCCTTTAAAGTCATATTAATATTTTATTCACAAATAGGGATAAATATGAAAATTTCATATTCTTTATTTACCTGGGGTGTTACATCCTTCCCCCCTTTTGGGAATTGCGTCCTCGAAATTTTAAAATTGCGCTTGGAAACATCCTTGAAAGTCCCACATCGGAACAAGAGTTGGTAAAACAATCACTTTAAAATAAAGAAAGATAAGTACAGAGGTCACCCGAGTTAACCCATACTAGGATTCCAAGTATGAAAATATGGACATGGAGGAAAAAACAAAGGGTCATGTTCTTATGGAGAGTGATAGAAAACATGTTTAGGAGAAAGTTAACCACGCGAAAATCACAAACTTGTGATGGGTTAAACGGTATTAGATTCCCCAGTAGGAAAAGTTAATAGACAACATTTTTGTTTTAAGTTACTTTTTATTGAGGAATTTATTCATAAGGAAACATAATCACATATCATATTGACTTTCAACTTTTATTAGATTCCTTACACAAACTCATATTTTCTCCAAAAGACGAGTATTTAGGAAGACTTGTTCACATTAAGAGTACTATAATCAACTTCTAGAGAATCACCTAATCCACAAAATAGAACTATATACTTCCCATGTCTTTAGACTTTAACCAAAACCAAAACCAAAAAGGCTAGTACAAGATCAGATAATCCAGAAAAGGATAACCCTTTATAAAAAGAAAATCTATTCTTAATCTCCAAAATTTGTCCAACAAAACCCAGAGTTCAACGAGGACCATTAGATAAACAATTTGTCCATAAAATTCTTCAAAGTAAACCAAAATAAGATTGAAACCCAAATATTTGAAGGATTTAGTCACATAGTCTTCCAAGTTAAACCGTAACATTTATCTCCAAACAACATCAGTTGCTCCTAAAGTCTCGTATTGAAAAGTAATTAACTTAATCACATATCCTCCATCATAGGATAATCATTTTCATAAATAACCCAAAATCAACTTACTATTAATTCATAAAATTATATAACTAGAAAGAATCAGTCAAACTAACTAGGGACTTCACGTAGTCCAGTGGTAGGTGATAAATACCAGTTGCACTTTTTTTTTTGTGGGTTCGATTCCCGCAGATTTGTCCGACGCGACGGGTTGTCACACGGTCTGTGTGTCGTCCTTTTTATAAAACTCCAAAAATAACCCCAACATGATTTAAACTCAATAGTTTCCTTATACCTTTAATTTTCATCCAAATTCATTATGATCTCAACACCTTAATTATTGAAGTCTTATTTCACCACCATATGATAAAATAAAACAATTCCCAAAATGAATAACATCACACCTTGATCATGGCATCCACTCGGTCTCATCGTCATCTTGCTCACGTAGGTAAAAGTCCCATGCATTACAACAATGATTTAGAGATCCTTCAAAATCATTTGCTTCCTCCATCCAAATACACCTCGTGCAACATGGGTCATATGGGTGTTCACAGAAAAACAGTTTTGGAAAATAATCATGTATGACATATAATTCCAAAACATCTGATAAAACATGATTTCTAAAAAATAGTCAGACTGAAATTGAGTTGAAACTTTCTATCATTGGTCCTTTTAAAATACCATTAGTATGTTATGTGAGACTATATTTTAAAAGAAAATATAAATAGGTTGCGCAAGGGTCTCCTTCCTCAGCACCATTTTGAAAATCATAATATGCTTCAAATTCTTGTGATAAGGTAAAATATTTGAAAATACCTTGATAATATTTACCTCTCTTGAAAACATGAGAATATTGTGAAAATAGTATTTTTCTAAAAACAACCCATGATCCACGATGATAACGAGGTATAGCGGAGGTGTTTGATATCTCAAACAAATGCTTGCAAGTGAGTTGTATGCTATAAAAAGTTTCACAATCATCCGAAGATGAATTTGCAATAATTATTGCAAGCATGTCATCAGGAAGAGATAGAAATGTCGTTTGAGATCCTCCTCCTTCCATTCATAACCGACTTTACTTGACCTGAAAAAAAAATTAAAACAATGATTTAACTGAAATAATAGTTATAGGGACTGATCATGCGCCTCACAAAAACTCCTAATCTCTAAAGTTGTCTAAACCGACCTTTGATACCAACTATAAGGCCCCAGCCTTATACCTTTCTTAATCTTGAGTTATTATAAGATTACACATTGAGGATCTTTTCTGGTTTAGAGTTTTAGAGAATTAGATCATGAAACATTCATTACATTCCACATTTAAACAAAGTGGTTACATAAAAGACAATATTCATTCTTCCCATCAACGAAAACATATTTAAAATAAAACATGGATTCTTTCTTGACACATCCTTGACACTATCATCACATCATGTACCTTTCCCTTGACCTGTGAAAAATATTTCAAAAACTTGGGATGAGCATAAAAAGCTCAGTAAGAGTTATAAAAATATGGAAAAAAAACATGAGTTCATATATACATTAGAATGAATCACACTTTACCCATAAAACATAGGCATATCAAATCATGAATAAATCATAGAAAACATAAGACATAAAGGTAACTTGAGGCATTCATAACATTCTTACGTAGGGAGTAACCCTCTTGGTTACGTTTGGAATACCCATCACAGTATATTCCCTAAATCTCTTCGGAGAAACCTTAACGTTTCACTCCTTTGCGTTACCCAAGGCATTGGAGAGCTATTACGGGCTCACCCGCCCTTAGTTTATCACGGAACCACCCGTTTTCATAACAATGCCCATGAACCATAACATAAATGTGTCACATAAAACATGCATAAAGGAAACATAACATTTCCATATTTCAATCACAATATAACATTTTAGTATATTGAAATATTGAATCCATTCAAAAAGAAACCATTTCCAAAACCATTTAAAATAATTAATAAAGAGAATTTTGAATCAAAGTGTCCCATACCACCTTGAAGCTTAAAATTTTAAACCATTAATATCCATATAAATAAATCCTTAAAACCATTTTTAAAACATGGATATTAATAAGAACAAATAATTAAAACATTTAAAACGATATTTTGGTTAAAGGGGTTTTACCAAAATCAGAGACACTTGAATACAATAATTGAGGAATAACATTTAGTCAGAACTTTATAATATCATGAGAATAAATGGATTCATGATATAATACTCCAAAGGACAGTATATACACCATATAATAGTGAATTGGTGCATAACAACAATGAACTCTCAATAAGAAATGTCAAATGTGATGAAATCCCTTATAAAGAATGTATCCTTAAATTAAGGACAAATCAATCTCAAAAATATGTGTGACAAATATAAATACACCCGATATAAGTGGATATTAAGTGTAAAACAATAAAAGGTCATTCACACATATTCAATGTATGACATATTCAATGACTACATGTTGAACCCAAAGAAATCGAAATTGCGTTAAAAAGTTCCCTTGACAGCCTAACGGTATCACATCAAAAAGAGTTGATGAGAGATAAAAAGAGTATCTCATCACTTGGACATAAAATTTACATCAACAAGGATATATGAGAACATATCCCAAAATAACAATATGTAAATTAAAAGACCCAACAAAAGAAGTCTTTTAAAAAAAGGGAGGGTGAAAGGTTCCCTTACCGACTTGGGTATCTTTCAAAACATACACCCCATGAAAGAAGGACAATAGATCATTGATGTAAATACTCATAAATGAAAGTATATTACACAAATAGTAGAATAATGGGCAGTACATACACCACTCAATGTAATTTGTGGCAAATGTAGCATAAATCTCACGAGAATAAAAGTGAGATGAAAAAATCCCTTACGAAAATTCGGCAGCATAACGGTGCCACTCAAAACTTCCAAAAATGATTTATGAGAGGAAATAAGGTCTCTCATCATATTAACATAATAAGTACAGTATGAGTAATATAAATAACATCCCAATCATAAGAAATATGAGCATAAAAGGAATGACATAAAGAGTGTACTTAAAAAGAAAGAGAGGTGTAGGATCCCTTACCTCGGGTCCGACTTGACTCGATCGTTCTTTAATCTCCTGAATAATAAGCTTGAGTTAATTTCTACTTCCTTAAGAACCTTTTTCAAGTTTATTATTCCTTTTATACCACTTATTACCATGTCATAAACATTATGTAATCATTTAAGTTAATAATATTTGTTTTGTCGATATTTGGTTCTTAAGTCGAAAGTGGACTTCTTACAATTACATGTTGTTCGTGTGGCCAAATGTTTATTATATCCAGAATTGTATTCATGATGTAGATATCATATATGTCATATATATCCAGTACATGCATGAATTTATAACATTACATAATCATTTATAGGTAAGAAATGAAATGCACCGTTCATGGAGACAGTAAGCCGTACGTACGCATGAACGCTACTTTCATTTCTATTTCGTATTTTATAGAATGGAATAATAATGATATAAAGGTATATTATAATTCCAGTATAATATAATATATAATATCATATTTCCATCCTTTATACATCCCACATATGGTATTTAACGAATCAAATCACTTTGAGGGGGCGGTAGTCCGCACTTCCTTAAATGAAGATATCGCGTATACCCATAATGGAAGCCATAAAGGTAAGACAAAAATGAAAAATACAAAAGAATAAGAAAAACATAAACATATTATATATCATATATAAAAATAGTGACATCATAATGGCCACCTTTGAAGGTGTTAAATGAGTATTGAACAATCATCGTTTCGGGAGGCAGAATTTCACCATCCACGGAAACCGTATGTTCTTTAACCATTTGATGTAGTTGTGTGAGAGTGTAGCTCGAATAAATCTTATAACAACATCCCAGTATATTTAAGATACTGGTGTTGTTACAAAAGAAATAAATAAAAATAGTTTAGGGGGTTGGAGAAGCAAAATAAAACAAATGAACATGAGAGAACGAATTACCTTTAAAAGTGTAACTCCTTTTGATTTGAGCCTAAAGGATTCCTTTGAAAGGATTATTCCCAAAGGGAATCCTCTAGGATGAGTAGAGGGATTTGGAGAGAGTAAATGGGAAGGGGTTGGCCGAGCCAAAGGCTTGATGAGTGTGTGAAAAGAGGTAGAGGTGGGGGCCTTTTATAAGAGGAGAGGAGGGGCACTTTTGGAAAGTAAGGAAATATTACTTTATTTGAAAATGTGTTTCGGTTTTAAAAGGTCCCACATTGATATAATTCGTGGATAAGGTTATAAGGGTTCGAAATCCACCCATCCAATAAGTTTTGGACATGTGTAGTTCATAGATATTACATTATATTTCCATTTTATTTTAATCGTTAAATAATGATGTTATCACTGCATCATTATAATGTCATAAATAATTTAATTTATTTAATGTCTAAAAATTATAAAAAAATTACTATGATGTATGAAATCTTTTTATATTTCCAATTACTATTTATAATCAAACATATGACTTGTATAACCCTACTTAAAAATTGTTTTAGTAAAACATATCATGTTTGTGTCAATTTTACTTTTCCATTAAATAAAAAATATATTATTGTCATTTTCCAACTAAAGTGGATCCATGGGGTCCCCAAGTTGTCCCATGGCTTGTCTTGGTCGGCCATGACTCACCCAATAGGTGTAGGACAAGTGTCATGGTGTTTTCACATTCTTATAATATCATTTTTACCTTAAACTACACTAATTACCACTAATCGCGATTAAAAACTTAATAAGTTACTATTCACCAAAAAATTATTTTTATCCCATTGAACCACATTTTACTTCTTAATGACAACCATGTATGTAGGATTTTCAAAATTCAATTCACATTAGTGGTAAAATTTCATTTAACTGAAAAATCAGTTTGCTTGATTACCACTTAGTGGTTTCACTATTCATCAAAAATTGGAGTTTTTCAGAAAAATACCAAAACTTCACCCTAAGCTATATTTGATATTCCGAATTCAAAAATGAAGTCCGTTTTACAAAATTCAAAACATATTAGTCACATTAATTAATTTAATAATTAATTCCCGTTGTCAGAGAAAATAGCGTGTTTTTATAAAACAATAAGTATCAAAAGATTGACACTAGTTTAAGTCTGATTTCAAAGTGAAATTAATTCCAACGACCACTATTGGATTTAATGGTAAAAATATTTTCTAATTTCACTTTAAAACCAATTCAAAATATTATCTAATCATATAAATAAATTAGATTAAAAAGGGATTTTGAATCAAAACACAACATTTTACACTATTCATTAAAAAAATGAACTCTATCGGAAAAACACCAAAAAATTACACAAAGTAAAATTTGATGTCCCGATTCTTAGTAAGAGTTTTATTTGGTCCAAAATAATGTTTAAGAGTGAACAAAACTATATTTAATGATGGTTCAACATCAAAAGGTGATAAGTGAACCTTTAGTGAAAACTAGGGCATATACGCCTAAAATTGAATTCTTTCCGTATTTTAAGCCTTTATCTTTTATTGGATAAATGTAAAAACATTTAAAAACATATATAATCATATTTTAGTTATTTCTATCCATTCCCGCCAATACAACGGCTACATTTTAACTACCATTTAAAATAATATTATTAGAGTGCAACGTAAGATTCCCAAGAAACTCGTTGTTGCGTGTTGGGTACGCCATCGAGCATAGCGTCCCCTTTAAAGTCATATTAATATTTTATTCACAAATAGGGATAAATATGAAAATGTCATATTCTTTATTTACCTGGGGTGTTACATTACTCCTTTGTTATGATTTCATGGATTATGTACTTTTCTTTCTTTCGATTCATGTCTTATGGACATCCAAGATTTATGCCATGATTCATGTATATGATTTTTTATATGCAGGGTATGATCTTTTATTTTCATGATCATGTTATCATACCATTATGATCATTTGTATGCTTACATGTCTATCTTGTTTACCCTTACTAATCATTTGAGCTCACCCCTTTTATTGTTTCCTTCCCTATGTTATGAAGATATGTATTATGTTCGATGTGTCTAAGAAGGGTGCTAGCCATGAAGAAACCTATGGGAGATAATGTGTCTCACTTATGTACCATTGTTTATATTTTCATGTTTTGAAAGGAACAATACAAACTAATATCTTTGGGTAAATGTTTGTATAATTTTTAAGTATTCTGAAAAAGTTATGTAATGTCAATGTTTGTAAAGTAAGGGTCGTTATAGAGATTGTTTTCCCAAACATGGTTAATGGGACCTCTGAGAGATTATAGATGATATGAAATAGGTTGATCACCACTCAAAGCATAAAATTTTCATATGATGACCATAAGATGAGACCCATAGAGTTCACCCTGGGAGATCTGGTTTTCTTGAGGGTGATCCAGGAATTACGGTACATACATTGGTGGAAGTAGGAAAAAATATTATAACACCCCAACCCCACTAGGATAGAGCATGTGCATTACTTGTGATATTGGCATGGTTTGAAAAAATGAAAATACCAAAGTAATGATTAGTTTAGTAGTATTGAAGAAACTAGATACATTTATTTAACATAAATTACATTGGATAAGGTTACAAGATACAATCCATAATGAAAAACAAAAACTTCATCTACAAGCAATCAATAAATGACTTCCTCTTCATAACCTGTTGAAGGTAAAAAATGAAAGGGGTGAGCTCAAACGCTCAGTAAGGGTAAAAAATAGCAGACTCATGAGTACTTTAATAAGTGAATCATAATCAATTTGGCATAATCAAAATGGCATAGTGAATAAATGAACAACTAATGCCATTAACCAAATGAGAATGAAAATGCATCCATAGATTTTGTCATAGTGAAAACCTCATGGATCAAAACAATAACTGACAATGAATAAAGAGAATTATTATTAATTGGACATCATGTATCTGGAACATGAACCATAATACCATAAAAACAGTTTAGTTGTATGGGTAGAAACTCGTCTGATTTTTGGAAACAAACTTGAAGGGTATGTCGCCAAACTGTTTTGTCTCATTAGAACTACAAATGCATCGAGGGGATTTAGTGGGCCACACCCACCTCTACATCCAATAATTATTTATAAATAGATTTAATACAAGAGAAATATGTATTTACATTATCCGTATAGAATAGAGGATACAGATTTATCAACATTTCCACAGTCAAAAAACATTCAAAATAAATACCGTATGTAAAAAGGTATACGGCTTAGACAATAATAATATCAATAATATGAGAATATGGATATTTAAATAGAATATACTTTCAATTTAAAAGTGATATCAAATGGGAATTAGGTACACCACATAAGAAAGAGTAGGTGCACAATTACTAAGCAAGTCACAACGAAGTGAAAATTGAGACAAAGCTCGTTACCGTGTTGTAATCAATTGAGTCGTATGAAAAAATTTAATAACCACCAAAAGAGTTATAGAATAAAATTAATATAATTATATCCATGATAACATATTCCAAATTTCATTACACCTATACCACATATAATAAATAAAAGTCGAACAATGAAAATGCCACAGAATTGAAGGTGAGATGAGAAAGCCTCTTACAAACATTTTGGCATGGTAACGAGTGTTATTGAAAGATCTTAATGAGAGGTAAATGGGTATACCATTACTTATATGTAAAAAGGGTATTATGGGGGAGTTGAGAAAACATACCCCATCATTATAAATTAAAAACAAAAAGAACACAAGATAGGGTGGATTCTTGAATAAAAGTGAGAGAGAGGATCCCTTACAAAGATTGTGACATTAGAGTAACGATAAATCAATGATGTATTTATGTGTGAAAAATAAAAATCCACACAATATAAGAGGATATAAAGTATAAAACAAGAATAGGTCATTCACACATATTCTTGGAACAATGTAACCAATGAAATATATGTTTAACTCAAAGAATGAAAATTGAGTTAAGCAATCCCTTACCTTACGCTCGAAGGTGTTCTTGTTTGTTCTTAACGACCTGAATAATAAAATTTAACTTCATTAATTAATAATTCCAGAACCTCATAACCATGTAATTGATATTTTATAACCTTATTAAGTTCATTAATAGACTTTTTGATTGGTTTAAGAGATTCAATTTTATTGTTTTGGAAGCAATTTCTTACTTGGTTTTAAATGACCGGTTCACTTATATTCAAGTTAAGATAAATAAATAAGATTGATTTGGTTGTCCAGAAATGAATTTATATTATATTAGTGCATATCCAGAAGATTACATGGTTTTAAATTTAATTTGGTTACTTATAGTGAAGTCTAATTATTATATATATATCCTTAGTGACAACCGTTTTGGCTAAATGGTAGGTTTGATTACAATGAACATGTTTTGATTTATAAATTAATACCATTTGTACAAAAGGATTACAAAACTAAAAATAGGATATATTACATATATAATAATCTTGTTCAACCATAACATGAATGGTTTCCTGACCAGAATTAATTATTATAATAGAAATCGATAAACCATTGTCCTTGAATGTGCTAAATTAGCACATCTCAAATGGCGCTTTCATTTCTTTCAAATAAATGGCGGGGAAAGGAGAGAAGGTAATGAAATATACCATTAGCATGAAAAAATTCCACTACATGTATGTTACTGGATTTTTCATACCATTATGGTGAAGGGTGGTGAGAAAAGAAACAAAAATAAATGAACTTAAAAGAAAAGAAGGGATTTGAAAGAGGAATTTTACCTCTTGAGACTTCCTCCTTTGAGAACCTCTTAAGGGGAGAGATTTTGGTATTTTGAAGATTCTAGGAGATTTTAGACGTGGGGTAGGAGGTTGGGAAGGTATTTAAAAAGAATTTGAGGAAGTCACAAGGCTTGAGAGGAGTGAATGAAAGTGGGGGGGGGGGGTGAGAGGGGGTTTTTATAGTGGAGGGGGGAGGAGTTTTCTTAATATAAAATTCATTAGTTTATTATTTCCTCTCAAGACAACAAATAGTGAGTATTCCATGACCAAGAATAGTAATATATTCATGTGAATTCGAACCAATTGGTCTTACATCAGCAGATCATCATCGATGAATCAATTAATCCATTATTTAGCATTTATTGTGAATTATCGGATTTCACTATTCATCATAAATTCAAGTATTTCTGAAAAATCCCAAAAATTCACCCTAACCATTTATCGACGTTTAGAATCCAAAAATGAAGTCCATTTTTCAAAAATAATTTTATAAATATGACTAATTAAATATTTAATTAAATCATTATTTAATCAAGATATACAAACAATTAAAATATTCATCTTCATTTTAAAGGTGTCCAAATTTATTTATACACTCAAGGGTATAGATACCATTCATAAGAGTCATATTACTATTCATAAGGGTAAGTTACTATTTATAAGGGCATGTTACTATTCATAAGGGTATGTTACTATTCACCCAAAATTAATTTAATTCTATCAGACTCTAAATATCACCTTGAACATAACCATGTATGTCAGATTTTCAAAATTCACATCATAGAAGTCAAAAAATTCAGGTTTACTTAGCTAGGTTACCACAAAGTGGTGTTTGTAAAGACTTAGTGATCTATGCATTCTATAATAAATCTATTTGAAAATTCTTGGGGTGTTATAAATATCACATCTTATTATTAGAACCTTTGAGATCACCGAGCGGATAGAGATAATGGTGTATCATCTAGAACTCCCTGATCTCTATTAGGGTATGCATGACATGTTCCATGTTTCACTTTTTTGGATGTACATACCCAAACTTACACATGTTTTTGATTGTGAGGATGTAGAACTACATATCGATTCATCTTATGAGGAGAATCTATTGTGAATCATAGACCAAAGAAAGAAGGTATTGTGAGGAAACACAACACCACTAGCCTTGATTCACTGGCAGTATGGATGGATCTAGGGTGATATGTAGGATTTTGATTCTGAAGTTCGAGTTTTGTGGCATGAGTTGTTTGATAAATTCGTCTTGATATACTTCTCATGGATGAGGAGTAAATAGAGGGAGAGAATTATAATATAATGATTTTTTAAAGATAATAAAAAACCACATTGATAATAATTTATTATTTTTAATGTGAAAATATAATTTTTTAATAAAAAAATTTTAACAGATTATTTGAAGGGATACTTATATGGGTAAAATCCCAATTAACACCTTGGATTATTCTATAGAATATTTTCAAAGTTAAGTACTAGGATAGCATGGGATTTTGAGGACTGTAGAGACTCAAAACTACCAGAATAAAAAATTAAATATATTATATTATGTGCACATGAATTTTTTCTAAAATTATTGAATATCTCCCAAACTATTAATCTAATGAAAAATCTGTGACCACTATTAGGTTTGGGATATGAGGTTTCCCAAGACGTGACATAACATTTGTGCATGTCATATTCTTGGTTACTTCACACATGGGGATAACTTATTTAATATTTTTATTTATATATTTCAGAAAATAATTGAATGTCTCCCAAATGGTTCATCGTATGAGAAATACAAGACCACCATTAGGTATGGGGTGAGAGTTTACCCTATACACAACATAACATTTGTGCGTGTCAAGAGTTTGATCAGATCTTATGATAGGATAAGTTATTTTATATTTTCATTATATATTGTTCTAAAAAAATAATTGAATATCTCCCAAATGGTTTGCCTTAAGTGAAAAATGAGACAAATATTTGGTCCAAGATGCAGGGTTTACCCAAGGAACAATACAACCTTTCTGTGTATTGGGTATTTGGAGAAATTGCACATGAGGGTATGTTATTTAATATTTTATTTATATTATCATTAATAATTTATTAATTAAATTATTATGTACTCATATTCTCCCCCATGCTAGACAGCCTCTATCTTTACAGAGTTTGGATTTCAAGACACTAAATAGATGCGTTTTTGACCAGTTAAAAATTAAAATCATACTAATGAGATGATATTAAATACCCAACATTAACTTATCAGTTTAAATGATAGTTTATTTTTTTGTTTTATATTTAACTAGTGGAATGATCATTGAGGTTCTTTGAAATAGATTAGTCTTTTTTTAATTCATGATGGATCAATCCTATTGAACATGAGCAGTTCCCAAACTCCCTAGGCATGATAGGTGAACAATCAGTTAATGCCTTTTCCCAAGATCCAGACATGAAGAGGCTGTTTATTCGCCCATAGCGAGCCACCCCTAAAGAAGAAGATTGTGTATTATTTATTTATTTTTTATTTTATTATTATTATTCCAATTTGTTACTTTGTTAAGAAAAATTTTGGAAAAAATTGGTTAAATAATAAAATAATAAATCCTAGTAACTATCAAATATAATTCCAAAAGTTTATCAGATGTAAATTTTTAATAAAATTATCAAAGTATAAATTATTAAAATCATCAAGTGGCAATTACCAGAAATTATCAATGGATAATAAGAAACAATTATCAAATGATAATTTCATCAATTATCAAAAGATAATTTCATGAAATTATCAACCATAATTACACGGAATTATCAAGGGATGATTTATTGAAATCGATAAATGTTGATTGCTTTGAATTTTTAAAGTAAAATCATGTAAATTATCAAAAATAATTATCATGAATTTTTAAATGATAATTTCTTCAAATTATCAAAGCATAATTTATGGAAATAAATTATTACGTGATATTTTTAATTATTATTAAAAGATAATTATATTAAGAATAATTTAAAATAAATCATCAAAAAGTAATTATAAAGTATAATTTTTAAGAAATTATTGAAATATAATTATAAATTTTAATTTATGATAAATCACTAAATGATTATTTTAAAAAACAATTTATAGTAAATTTTCAAAAGATAATTACAAATGATAATTTATAACAAATTACCAAATGATAATTTATAATAAATTATCAAATGATAATTAAAAATTATAATTTATGATAAATTATCAAGAGATAATTATAAAAATATAATTTATAATAAATTATCAAGAGATAATTATAAAAATATAAATTATAATAAATTATACAAAGATAACTATGAATGAATAATTTATGATAAATTATAAATAGATAATTATAAAAGGGTAATTTATGATAATTCATTAGGATATAAATATAAATGGATGATTTATAATAAATTATCAAAAAATAATTATTCTCAAGGAGAATATTTTGAGAGCATGTGTTGGACTAAAAATATTATTTGGAAATTATCCAGGAGAGACAATGCATTATCACATGAAATATTTTATTTCATTCCGAAATAAAATAGATGGTTTTGGTTCTAAGATATCAGGTTGATCCTTGAGAATTTATGTGGTGTAAACTATCATAATAAGGTCTGTAAAGAGGTTATATTGACTGTTAAGTTTTCCACTACAGATTTTGACCCACACATAGTGGTTTACTCTTACCGTTGACATAAAAAAATTGAGGTATGTAGTTTCTTACCTATTAGGATATGTTTTACATGTGTTTCCGTGTTTTATTTTTGTGTTGAATTATTTTATATCATGATTGATTATTATCACATGTGGGTGTGTGTATTCCATAAGACCCATTTTGATTCAATAAGGGATATCAGTGTATACTTTTACATGTTTGATTTTTATCACATGATGTTATTATTTTTTCTATATAATCATGATGATATATTATTTCATTCATTTCTATCTGCTCACAGTGTATGTATGTTACCATTCCTTGGTGGTTATTAGTGGTATTTGAGAAATTTGGACCGTCATGATATATTTATACATTAGTAGATGAATATTATTAATTTCTACGATAGTGACGAGGGACTTGGGATCAAGGTGGAGGTATGAGGTAGCCATGGTGTCGCATCGAGGGTGTGCTTGAGGTAGCATTTTTTTTCAAGTTCCATTCACCACATGGTAACCTGGCCGATGTGAATACTATATATTATCATCCATAGGATCTGTATGACAAAGTCATTTTGAGCGATAAATGATGCCGAGTATCATCTCCACGACATAGGGAGAATGTCGTACAAGGTCTTGTTTGATTATTCCAACTCCTTATGTTATCTTTCAGCATGTAACTGAAGTACGTACATCCAGGGGTTGTGGATGCTTAGATAACACACAAACGCTCAATTTTGTATTGTGTTTTTATGCCTGTTACAAATTTACCATTACTCGAATACACTTGTTATAAAAGAGAACACTAGGCATGGATACATTAGTGGTGTCCTACTGAGTCTTGTACTCACACCATACATAGGAAGTTTTATGTGATTTTGGATTTCATGAGATACCCATGTGAATGGAAAGGGCCTAGTGGTGGATGGCTGAGCAGAGGAACATGGGGCTGGTGATGGACAATAATTATTTTCCATTCGACCATTAGTTTTATTTTATTTATTCATCTATCTTATTTTTTATATATGCTGACTACATTGTGAGATTATTTTATTTTCATGAAATGTATGTCATTTACATTTCTGCATGATTACAATGATTATTAATTATATTGTCATTATTTATTATAGGTACTATGATGTGATATAGGTGGAATAGTCACTAAATTGACGGACTTAAACCCCCACTGCATTTGAACATTATCTTTTTTACAGTGATGCATGCATGAGTTCATGTGACCTTCCATCTTGGACCAAGAGTTTTGAGTTGGGTTGTTACATCATAAATCAAAATCTTGAATCATGTAATAAAACATGGAAGTTCATAAGACATGAATTATAAAGGAATCAAATAACATGATCCTAGAGATCCTAAAATTAACATAAGACATGTGTTTGTGGGATAAACATATACATTTAAAATAATTTCCTTAGTAGTCAAGGCTTACATCCAAGACTATCATAGTGGAATGGGTTCACTCCCATAATCATCGTAGTAGTCATGTTTCACTCCCAATACATTCTTAGTGGTATAAGTCCCTTAATAATCTTGGTTAACTCTTTATTATAGTCTTATTTATCTCACGAGTTATCAATATTTTCCTAATGCATTGTAGGGAGATATAGATCCCACCCATCGTTGATTATAATGTGACCACCATCCTTAGTTAAAACGTAACCACCATCCTTGGTTATAATGTAACAACCATCCTTGGTTTTAACATAACCACCACCATTAGTTATAACATAAACACCGTAAAAAAATGAAAACAAAAAATATGTGTGCCACAAAACCATAAAACATTCACCATATCATCACATAAAAACCCATGTAATGAAAACAGGTTTCATGAAAATTTCATTAATTCACTATTGAATAACCCACATAAAATAAATGGGTTTCTTAAAAATCTAATCAACATTAACATTAAACATACAGAGAAATATTATTGTTATTATCAATGAATCATACCCCCATTAAAATAAGATTAACATCAAATGATGTTAGAATATATGAAAATTAATTTAAAAGATCACTGAATTATTTCGTGCGGAAAATGACCTTTTAATTTAGAAATAACTTTTAACGTAAAAATATTTAAAAAATATCATGGAATTTATTTTATTAAAAAATAAACTAGGAAAATTGTAATGTAATCTTAAAAACATCAAGAATTTATGATGACAATAAATTCTATTTATTCTATATTAGTTACAAGAAATCATTCCTTTCAAATTTTTAGAAAGAAGTTAAAAAGTACCTTATTTGGAAAATGACAAGAAGATTCCTTTTATTTTTCTTAAAAATTAAAAAATGTTTAAAAATTACTTTAATCTTTAATATCATAATAGTAAAAACATTCTTTAAAACATTTATAGAAAAAATGGATATGGAAGGAAAATGTTTTTTTACTGAAGAGATAAATGAAATAAATTTCCCTTTAAAAATTATTTCCAGCATCTTGAGTTCTTAAGGTGAGGAAAATGGATCGAAAAAATTTATTTTAAAGAAATAATCAAATTAGAATAAAATTAATGATTTTATTTGATCATAATAATTCTTCTTTGGAAACATAATCATTAACAATCCTGGTAAACAAGGAGACTGTAACATAAAACCCTTTACTCCTTTGGTAAAATTTGAATCATTAGACCCATAAAAAAATAAACATAAATAGATGTCTAAATCCCAAAAACATTCATAATAAGTTTCATAAAATATATTCATGGTCATTATATACAGCACATAAAATAAACAAGTGGTGAATATGACATGTGTCTCAATGAAATAAAAGTGAGATGAAAATCGGTCACCTTAGGTCTGAATTCCTTCATACACATTGAAATCCCCTATATAATAAAAATAGATTTATTATTAATATATTAAAGAACCATAATAATATATATCATACCATATATTATTTACTCATAACCTTTTATTACATTTTTGTTAATACTTCATTATTAAAATCACTGTTCCGGGTGATATCTACTTTGTTTTTCATGTATATTCTTCTTTAGTAGTATTGGTCCGTGTATTTTTTATCACATTTATATCATCATAATAATTTTAATAATGATATAAATATCATATATATTAATTTTATTTTTTATATTCTTTAAAAAATGATAGACATAGAAAAATGGATTACACCTTTTATGGAGATGGTAGGCCATACGTACGCATGAATGCTATTGTAATTTTGATGACATATGGAATGAAAGAAAGGTAAATAATAAATAACACTTTTTTGAATCATTATTGTATAATATATATCATATATATTTATAAAATCCATACTTATTTACATCCATGTAAACAAATGAAAAAAATCATATCGCTTCGTGGAGGTGGTAGTCTATACGTACGCATGATCAATGCTATCATTTTCCAAGGGGTTTGATGGTAAGAATGTAGATATGATATTATCATTATAGATTTATAATTATGTCATAATTATCATATATTTAAATTAATCCCATCATAATACCCATCCATAAAAGATGGCGTTTTGAAATTAGTTGTATTGATATGTGGAGATGGTAACTCGTACATATGCAAGAGTGATATTTTCACTTCCCATTTGATGGAAAGAAGGCGAATAAAGGTTGTTTCATAGTTATAATAAAATTTTAGTATATTTTGGATAATTAATTAATTATATTATGAATAATATATAATATTTATTGGAGGTAAAATAATAATTAAAAAGAAAGCAATCAGTTATGGAAATTACCTCTTCTTTTAAATAACTCTTTTAGATATCCTGTTAAGGGATTTAGTCTTGGTCCTTTGGGAACACCATAAACTTCATAATTCTAATATTGGAGTTTATAGGATAAATTGGAAAATTATGGTTGATCTATAAGTCTTAAATTGGTTTGAATAAGAGAAAATAGGGGTTCTTTTTTGTAATTTCATGGGGGGGGGCTCTTAGAATTTCATAAATAATTAAACAAATGTAAATTGATTTTGATATAACAATGGGTAAAAATTGATAATATTATAATATGATATGAGTATGAGTATAAATAAACTCATAAAATAAATTTTTTAATTGGTTTGTATCACATTTTTAACCCCATCATTTTGTTTTAACTCTTCATTAACTCTTTTGAAAAAATTTATAATATTAATGTTTTCTATCATTTATGGGTTAATATTGTTAATATAATGTGAAAAAAAGAGAAATGGGATATATTATATCTTTAAATCCATATACCATTAATTTGAACAAATATAGTTTTTTTGTAAAATTTATATCACTTAATTAAATATTATTTATTATAAAATAGTATTAATGTCATTTTTATCACTATTCATTAAATCCAACTTCAAATACATCAAGCCAAATGGAGGTTTAGAATATAATTTTTACAAACCTCCCTAATATTTTATATAGATCAAGAAAGTTCATGGGACATATTAACTCATTCAAATCATATCAATTTTAATATTTCTTAAATAATTATTTTATTTTTCTGTTAATTGAAAAAATACCATATCAGGGCTGCACAAACATTTAAGGTAATTATATAACTTATAAGAATTAGAAATAAATTTATATCATGAAAATAATTTCATTAAGATCAAAATATAGATTTATATTCATTCATAATGGGGGGAAATTTTTGAACTTTCTTTGATTTAAATATAATATAGTTTATTTTCATTGATATGTGTTTGTTAAAAAAATCACATTCAAGAATAAGGTGTTAAGGGTTTAATTAACTTCATCAAAAAATATTTAGGATAAAATTTTATGGAATTATATTTTAAAATAGATTCACTCGATTTACCCTATACCAAGGTGATAAAGTTTACCATAGTTACTATTCATATTGACAAAAAATAAAAGGGTCCTAATTACCAAATATGAAACTCTTAATTTTAAATATTATATATATTTTATCAAATTAAACACCAATAAGTGGCATAAATATATTTTAAAATAAGCATGAAAAACTCAACGAAAAGGGATTTTCAAAAAATATAGTTTTTAAGCACAAAACCAGATTTTTTCTTATCCCATGACTAGAAAAATATTAGATGATTTTGAAAAAATTTTATTCTATATATAATATTTATAATTAATTAAAATCATTCCTCAACATTTATCAATTTAATTTATCTAGATATAGTCACATTACATACATAAAAATAATTTTTTAGGAAAATGTTTTTTTGTATAATAATTTTTTTTACACTAAATTAAAACATAAACATTATTCCAATGAACTTAATTGTATATTTATTAAACTATATAATTTTTTTCTTTTGAACAATTTTAATATATAATGGAAATTTTTACACGCATGAAAGAATATATTTTTCAATAAAAATAAATATTTTTCAATATTAATAAGAAAATAACCATTTTCAGAAATGTATCAAAAATTCATCCCAAGATAATTTTAATATGATGATTAAAAAAACAAATTTCATTTTAAAAAATTCCCAAATTTTAAATAATTTAATAATAAATTTTCTCAAAAAAGCAATAAAAACTATTTTTTAAGAAAATGTATTTTTGAAGAAAAAACTGACTTTACTAAAAACTGAGTGATTATTTACTAAGAATTTATATATAAATTTATATATATTTTTTATAAAGTAGTTTATCCGATTTATCCCCACCAATTTAATAACTCAGTTATAACTATGATATTAAATAATATTTTGACATTATATCTTTGTTCGTTTAAACTCAATACTGCATTTAGTGAAAAATATATAAGAAATTAAGTTTAATTGAAAAAATATATTTCATAAAATCCCAAGGTGTCACATTACTATCCAAGAAGAAACTACCACGATCTTTGTTGGTTCCATGACCATACCCTCATGAGACACCACATGTTCAAGGAAATGGAACTCCTGTGTCTAAAACTTGCACTTGGACATCTTTCTATATAGTTGATGGTATCAAATAAATTATAAGATAGTTCAAAGATGATCAACATAATACTCCTATCAAATTGAATCTATAAATATTTAATCAATGAACATTACCATCAACTAGTCTATGAACTCATGAAATATAGAGTTCATGTGACCCATTAACATTACTAGTGTATTCATGACACCAAATGACATAAAAACTGAAAGTTCCCATACCTAAGATTGAAAGTAATATTAAATACATCCTTCCCTATAAAACTCATCTAGTGATATCCATAATACAAGTATATCGTCAAAAACCAACAAGAAACCTTTATCTTTTCAAACAGATCATCTATTCTTTTAAGGGGTAGTAGTTATTGACTACCTCTTGGTTCTACCATAGATAGTCCATGAAAAACCTCATACGAACATATTCCTTCATGGAAAACAATCCTAGAACACCATAATGGGATGAACTGGGCTAGATGAATCCCTTCTACAATAAATCAATGTTCTGGAGTCTTAACTTATGCCTCTCTATGGGATTCATATGATAATAAGCTATCCAAATTGGAGAACCACACAGTTGTAACTCTATCATAGTATTTAAATCACATAGAGGGGTTGTTTCACAACCAAAAAAATAAGAATATATTAAATATATTTAGGGTTCTCTCCATTGTGGGTCTCCACTAACAACTCCATCAACTAAGATAAAAGAGGCTCTACACACCTTCTTCCCATTAGATTACTCCACTTGCCAATGAACACAATTCACTAGTCCTCTATATCATAAAACATGAATCTCCTCCATAAGTAGTCAATAAATACACCTATGGAATATATTCAGTCCATTATAAGGATGAAATCATATGGTGACATAGTAATAAGAAGAAACTCCCCATTGATCGATGCTACCCAGTGATTAGTCTACATCCCTGACACAAATCAAACAAAAAATCCTAAACTCCATCTTGAATGGATATCACTAGAGGAAATAGAAACATCTCCACATCTAGTCCTAATGAGTAGACCACGAAGGGAGTAACTAAGGAGTGTAAAGCTTAAAAATAGAACAAAGAAGAAACTATGTTAGAAAATAAACTGATTATACCTAAAAAACCCTCATATCCCTCTGGCATTGACCCCTCTATAGTATAAACATGCTCACACCCATCTCCTCAACCTTTCTATTGATGACCTCTATGGATATGATCAGTTATAACTCCATTAGGATGAGTAACATCATGGGCATGAACCCTACCATATATATCTCACATTGGATGTTGAATTAATACTGGAAGCCTCATCTTTTGAAACCCCATCGGAGAATCCTGATGCTGTTTTGATAGGAAAAGGGATTGACTGCCTAGGGTGGTATGTAACTAAGCCTGAGAGTGACCAATATTTTCCCATATGGAGTTACACAATGACTCCAGGGGGGGTTGAATTAAGTTATTAAACATTTACCCCCAATTAATATTAGTCCTCTGACAATTCGTGACCACTTTATCAGATAAAAATGGAAATAAAAAGATTGATGAAAAATAAGAACATAGAGTACTTATAGTTGTTTGAGGCACAAATATCCCCTATTATAGTCTATAAATTCTCTTTCTTCATGATTGGTGAATTTCACTATGCATGTTTTTTTCTTGGTACCTCAAAAGTTGAGTGAAAGAAACTAAACTTTGTTACAAAATGAAACAAGATATTTTATAGTGAAATACATTTTTACAAGACCTATCCATGACCTTTATACACATAGAATAAATATTTTTCACTCTATTGAAGTTAAAAAATTATATAAATGAGATTCAAATTTAGTTAACAATTGAAATAGACAACTTTAAAAAATATGAGTGGTTTTTCCAAAAATTTAATAAGGCTTCAATTTACTAAAAAAACTTCCAACAACATTTGATGCTTTATTCAAAGAAAAAGTACTAAGTTCTTGTTTATTATAAAAAATATCAAAAATATTTTATGTATAGAAAAGTAGAGTATTGTTTTCATTCTTGAGGTTGTACACTATTACTTGAGTGTTCTCACGTTCTTTTTTTTGATTTTGAATTAAAACTTTAATATAAACTCCAACAGTCCAGATCAAATAAAAGTATCCAAAAATATAGGATTTGTTCCTGTATATAGCCTTCTTTTGAAAAAAATATCCAAAGTATATATCACTCTTGATTGTAACCAATATATTCAGTATAATTAAAAGAATTCTTAGAAGTTGGTGAATTTTTAATTATTCTTTTTCTATATATCCACCATAATCTCCAAAAAATAAGAATGGGTTCACTAGAATTACTTATATGGTAATAAATTATTTAAAATAGAAAATAAATTATCTTAAAAAATACTCACTTTAAATGACTATAGCTTCGAAGGAAATTATCTTCCTTTTATGTCATTTCTTTTTCTCAATAACACAAAAGATTTAGAAAAATACAGAAATTATGAACCCCTAAAATGTTTTTTCCTTGAAATAAATCTTCAACATCCTAAGGTAGTCTATAATGTATGATATTTCATCTCTTCAATAATATAATCCTATCATAGTCAGATAAATGAACTATCAAACTATTCCATAATATAATTTCAGTCCTCCTATTATTTATTTGATTCACATATAATAATTTTGAACATCATATGCTATTTTACTTTTTTGAATATCCATACTTTGACTTTTTGAGTTCATAGACAATATATGTGCTTTATAGGATAATTTAATCTCCATATGATAAATGAATTGGCCAAAAAACCATGAATCATAGTAATTTATTGTAACTCATATCAAAAGTATCCCATGAGATAACTTTTTAGAATATTTTACATTTTTAATAAATATGAAATCTAGAGTGAAGATGTCTATCTATCCATAAGATTATTTCCTTTGATAGAAACTGATTTCCTTGAAACATTTTACAACTAATAGTTCATATGATAAATTATCATCTCATATGATAATTCGATATTTTTATGATATATTCCTTAGATAATTTATTCAAAAATTTAAAATAGTATTTATAAAAAAATAATCTATAATTAATTATTACTTGGGAAAAGTATTAATTTCTTAAAAAAACTTAAGATATGTTTTTTAGTAAAATGAATTGAAATTTTGTGAAAATAGAAACATATGAAATATTAAGATATATTGTAACAACATTAGAGTGTCAAAAAACATCCCCCTTTTTGATGATCACAAAACCCTTGATAATTTAAACAAATAATTTTACAGATTATGATCTTAGAAAAGATATAATCCTTTAATATTCCTTCCTATAGATTAAAGTGTAATTATAGAACATAAATTTGGTGTTCGCACTATTATATATATATTTTTGTGAAATAAAAAATAAGAAAAAGGGAGTGAGATAAAACACATTTAATATTCATAGTGAATTACGAATAGGAAGAATATAAATTACTGAATTGGATATAATTTGGAATTTACTTGGATTAGTATAGTAAAAATAGAAATAAAATACATGTGAAGATAAATCAAGATTAATGTGTAGAGAGAGGAATAACATTCCACTAAATTTTATTAATAAAACATTTATAATTACATTATAAAACATTATGATATCAAAGACATAAACTATATAAAAAATGTGTCCTTCATGTTACTTGGGGTGAGGTTTTGTAATGGTAGATCCAAGATGAAAGTTTCCAAGGATTGGGATAGAAAAGGAAAGATCAAAATCATCTAAACCAAGACCATTATAATCTTTGGAAGGTATCATGACAACAAATATAATATCATAATGTATCTTTTTTGATATTTTATCATCAAATTTATCATTAAGAGATAAAGGGATGTTGAATCTAGTGAAAAGAATCCAGGGAGAAAATAATGATTCTTCCTTTTAAACTACTATAACCACTACATTATTATACCATATATTGTAATAAGGAGGATGTAATTTATTATTTTATATTAAACTTATATCCATAAAAATAGTTATATTATCTCATAAAGTTCTCCATATTTTTCTTAGATAGGACACTGCCACACATTTCTAGCCTTGAGATAAGAGAATTCTGACAAAAATCAAATATAGTAAAGAATCCTTTCTTAATCTCAGCGCCAAGTATTATTTAATGTTGATGAGATCATCCTTGTACACTCTATGGTTTCCTTGTATTATTTTTTCATAATTCAATGATTTTATAATTAAATAGAAATAGCTCAACTAAACTTTTATGTATGCGAATGAAACTATCTTAAAAGACGTGTTGAGTGATAACTTTCATGTTCTTGGAAGTAACTATCTCTACATTAATAGGCCTTTCAAACATCTCATTGGGTGGAAATACACTCTCAGACTATGTAGATTTATAATTGAAAGAAGAAAATTTTTAAACATCCTTCAATATATTCTACAAGGTGGCTTTCATGGCTAGTTTATTGGTGTTCAAATAATTTTCCCTTTAACCAATTAAGGTTAAACAATCCCAGTTAATTAATTTGTTTCTAATTATGTTTACTTTACAGAATAAAATAAAACTTCAAAAAATATAGATAGATCACCTATATTTTTATAGAGGAAATATATACCTTTAAAAGACTCATTATTGATAATATTGTATTTCGATATGATATCTTTTCATACTTATTATATAGTTTCAAAAGATTCCATGTCACATATCAACTATTTAACTCCCTTATATATTATCAACAAATCTAATGGTACATTATTCATAGGATTAAAAGCATCATTGGATTCCTTTTTAACTAGGGATGAAGAAGTAAAATATGAAATCCTCTTTATGAACTCAAACTGATATTTAATAATATCATTTAGAAAGTAAATTTAGGTTCTAATAGACTATTGTATTCAAAAACTAAATTAGAAATATCTTATTAGATATTTGGGATATTTTCTATTATCTTTTATTGTGAATTTAATATCCATTTTATTTATTAAAAATCGTTCTTTGAATCATATTTCTCTATCATATATACCACTTGACTCTTGAGCCCATAAATTGTTGACATCACGAAATTAAATTCATGAATAATAATGTCATTAAAGTTTTTCATTTCTTCATCAGCTTTATAAACATGAAGTTCTTCCATTATAATTGTTTCAATCCTCCTATAAAAAATAAGAGGTGAAGGTTTTTTTGGAGGTCCTCTTTTCATAGCCTTCACAACTAATAATGGTTCCCCAATAACTTGTTCTTCTAAACCAACATGCATAGAGATGTTAATACTTCCTCTATTTTATCATTAAAAACCTGAGGGGATTGATTAATTGTCAATTTCTCTATATATTCTAGTTGAATATATCAAACTTCCATCAAATATGGATGATAATGATTAAAGTAAACATATTCATGAATAGAAATAGTCCTCGACACACCAACATCCATGGACACCATCCTTTTGAGAGAATCGCCGAGATATATTTTATCTTAGGTATTTATAAACTCGGATTTATAAAAAACACATATTATTATTTTGTTGATGTGATAAAACCTTAATAACTGGGTCCACAAGCTCATCTAGAGTAGAAAAAACTTTATCTCATTTATCAAACCCATATTAATCATTACATATTATATTAGATATAGGTTTCTTCTCAATTATAACTTGATAAATATTTGGAGAAGGAATTTTTTTAGATTAAATTATTCTTAATATTCTTCTTGTTTTTGTAGATTCATCATCCACAAAGTCCTCCATTTCATATTCAACAACATCAACAACCATAGATTTAATATAAATCCCCAACTCAATATATGAATATATTTAATTTATCTCTTTAGCCTCAATAGGATAA
Source organism: Viscum album (assembly GCA_963277665.1). Classification (NCBI taxonomy): domain Eukaryota; kingdom Viridiplantae; phylum Streptophyta; class Magnoliopsida; order Santalales; family Viscaceae; genus Viscum; species Viscum album. Next base: position 1,072,477,507 of record OY728166.1, on the reverse strand, counting down.
AACTTCCATAGAGATTGGATCCAGAAGTGACCAATCATCTTATGGAGTCCATCTCTGAGAATATTAATGACATGCTACTTATTTTTCATACCCTCACTTATATTTATTCTATCTTTATTAAATAGAAATTTGATAATGATTGCAAAAGGATAAAATATCCACATATTATGAAATGAATTGTACATATATCTAATTTTGTACCTCATTTGGTTTATATTATTTTCAAACAATATCATATAATGAAGATTAATATCTAACTACAACACTTTCTCAGATTCATAATTTATATGAGTGATCTATGGTTGGATAAATTTAACTAGAATCATACTTTCATCCTCTAAATACATGATTTAATTCTTCTCCACAACAGGAGATCCAAAGATAGATATGATAGTTTAAACAAGTAACACACCATCAACACTAACCAAATATGAGTAAAACTGAAATATTACATCATGTGGAAAATTATTAACTTCATAAAAGTCCACTAATGATTTAGAAAAGCTCATCCCATTGAATTTTTATGTGACTAAATCTTCAGAATCTTCAAAACTAAACTTGGTTTTATCATAGAACTATAATTCTTCATTAACATAGTAGAACTTTTTTTTTCTTTCATAAAAGACAAACCCCCTATACTTATAATTTTAATACCTTTTTAGAGACAAGTATTTTATATCTAGACAAGATAAATCTATATATGTTCAAATCAGAACATTGTATATTTTTTTGCATCTTTTAACTTTATGAGATGTAATCCTTCACTTTTTCTAACATTCACATTATTAATGAGTGATGTGTATTGAGGTTTCAAGGGTTCAGTTTTGGATAGAATGGATTATATTTGGGAGAGAAAGAGTTCATAGGCTTTCTAATGATCAAGTTTTTTGAGCCAAGACTGATTTTTATTGAATAGAAGAGTCGTCTTAAAAGGTGAAGTGATAAAATAAAATAAATAAAATTCAAAAATATGGTAGGTGTCCATGTAAATTTATTACATGATAGAAAAATAAAGTCAATTGAACATAAATATATCAATGAAAATAATCTAATAAAATATTAAAAGTTAAATAGATAAATAACATAAATTAGATTTAAAATTATTATGAAACCACTTATAATAAAATAAACCTAATTCAATTTTAATAAAATCCAAATGATCATCATGATATAGTTTTGTAAGAATTTATATTAATTAAATTCTACTAAACAAATTTTAGAGAAATATAAACCTTTTGGGTATGATCTCTTAAAAAATAATTTCTTGAATCTATATGTGTGGCCATAGAATGTTTTATTAGAATTTTAAAAAAGATGATAGCACCATTATTATCATATTTTATTATGATATGATTAAAATTAAACTTGAAGTTCATTAAGGTGTGATTAATACACCACACTAGAGAAGACAAACTACCCATAGAAATGTACCCATCTTTAGTAGTTGGCAATGAAATAAAATGTTTTTTTACATGACCAAGAACCTAGATATTTTTACAAAAAGTGATAATTTTCATATGTACATTTTTATCTAGACTAAAAACAAAAAAATAAGAATCCAAATATGAAAATAAATAAAAAACAAAAGTTTTAATAAAAATTAAAAATAAATAAATAGTTCTATTTAAATACCTTAAAACTATTTGTGTAGCAATTAAATGAGATTACTTTGATTTTTCATAAAATATTGCACATAAAAAGTCTGAAAAGATAATAATTTGTTTATTGGTGGTTAGTTAAATAATTGTCCCAATTCATCCTCTATAAAAATTGTTGTTTACTAGTTTTCAAGTTCCATCCATGCCAAAACTAATATTGTAACTCATAGAAGTGGAAAAGTTTTATTTATTTTGATTCTGACCTTTTTTAATAAATATTTTATATATTTATTTTTTGTTTAAAATTATCCCAAAATACATTTGGAGAATTATAAATCCAAGGAAAATGTTTTCCTCACCCATAATTCTATTTTTAAATTTCTTTTTCATGGGTTTTGAAAAATAATTATAAAATTTTGGATTTTTTGATCTAACTATTACATCATTAATATATATTTGAATATGGAAAATATAATTTAAAGGATTTTTATTAAATGAAGTAGGGTATATCATTCCAACTAAAATTCAGTTTGATAAAATAATTGAACTTAGTCTTTCATATCAATATATAGGTGATTGTTTGATACCATATAAAGCTTTGGTATGTTTGAAAACCTAATTTATAAAATGAGGGTCTTCAAAACCTTGAGGCTTCTCAACATAAGGTTATTAAATTAAAAATATATTTATAAAAAATATTTAACTTCCATATACTATAATTTAATGTTCCTAAAAGATTAATTAGATAAAATAATTATAATTACTTCTATCCTAGAAACCAAGAAAAGGTATCTTCAAAATATATTCCTTCTTATGGATTACAACCTTTGAGAACTAACTTGGTTTTTTTCCTAATGATTACATTATGAACATCCTTCTTATTTATAAATACCAACTCAGTTCCAATGATAGTATAATTAGAGGGTCTATCAACTAATTCATGTATGTGATTCCACTTGAACTGATTTAATTTGTATTGAATAGAAATTACCCAGTTCTCATCACTTAAGGGTTCATTGATTTTCTTAGGTTCTAGTTAAAATAAAAAGTCAGAAAATGTGTCCAATTTTCTAAACATATTATATTCATAACTTTTTCATTTAAGTTTCCTATTATATTTTTCAAATGAATTAATTTAAGGTTATTAGGTTTTCTAAGAAGCACAACTTTAGGTTCATTATCTTATTCCCTTCTAGGATAGTATTTTTAATGACCATGTACTAATTAATCATCCTTTATTTTACTCAAATAGAGGTTAATGTATGAATTTATTTATTTAATCACTCAATTTATCAATTTATGTTTACTTGTGATCAATGTAATCACATTAATCAAATTCCACGTGAGTAGATTCTTTAACAATCTGTGATTTGTTATTGAAAATGATATAGGAAATGTAATGTATTAGATGAAACTTGGAGGCCCTAGAATTTAGAAAAGATAATATATTCCTATTTCCATGGAAATAATACAATAGTAATAAATATTAGGGGAATATGAATCCTTACTTTATTGATACCATGCCCTTGTAACTGAATCAAACCACTTGGATCAAGGTTAGATAATGATCTATTGGACAGGAAGGATAATGGATTTAGGATCTTAACAAGGGTAGGAAAGTATGAAATATAGATTGAATCTTAATCCCTAAATTAACTATTTTGAAGTTCATGGATTAAATAAAAAAATCCCCTTTATTAAGGTAATGTTTCTAGAAAACAACTGGGTATTCACTAGAATCTTCCAGGTACCCGATGGTTCAAGACTAAAATACCAGACCACCTGAAGCCCCACTGAGTTCTATATCTAGGACCACCATGATGGGTTTTTTTATAATCATCGTATGATCAATAAAACATAATAAACACATAATAATGTATGATCTATCTCAAATATAACCAATATATAATATAAATAAAATAAATTAATAGGTGTACCATAAATGAATTAAGATTAGATCCCAATGAACTCTAAGTATTTTTCTTGATCATAATCATCTAGTTATATCCAACAGACTCTTTCCTCAATAGGGATTCAATTTTCCACTAGAGACCTCATTCATAATGAGAAGTACCCTTGATCTTATATGATTTTCTAGAACCTTCTCCGCAAATATAAATAGAGAACCAAGAAGAAGATGGTATTGGATTAGGCTATATAGTATCATTTACATCCAATAAGAGTATTTTATCCCTTTATATATTCTCCCTTCATATGAAGGGAGATGAGTATCAGCTTTCATTACATGGAAACTAACATACATTATGATAATTCATGGCTCGTTGGTGATTCATAATCATTTAAACATTTCAAATGATTATTACATGTATTTATATCCATAAATTAATCAACTCATTGATTCATAACCAAAGGTAAACCATGTGGAAGTTGTGGTAGTTTCCATTCATGAAAACCCATTTTTAATCCTATAAAAATATAATGTAGAAGAATATCATGCCATATATGATATAAGGATATCATAATATGCAATATGTATCACATTCATGTCACATGTTTTGATTCAAAGGATAAAATACATTAATATATCCATATATTAGTTAATTTCCTATAATATCACACTTGCACTAAAATTCCATAAGGTAATTATAAAAAAAACTTCACAAATATATGTGAATCCATCCAAAATATTTTGGATATGGTTTATTAAACTCTCTTCATTTTGGAACAAACACTTTGTCTAAAATTTAATCATTATTTTAAATCTTGACAGTGTGAACCTATGGTCCATTGTAGCATTGAAGAAAAATATGATATCCTAATTTCATAAATATGTGAAAATATCATCCTCTAGAAAAACATTAGTACTAATCAAGATACAAAAGGGTGTTATGTGATCTTGATCAAACATACTCATATATCCATATGAACATTTCCACCAGAATGTGTACCATATACCTCATATATATATACCTATATAATCTCTTTTTCTATGACACCTAGTGACCACTATATGTAGAACATATCAATATAGTATAGTTAAACTCATACATTCATGATTATCTAAAAGAGGTTGACCAATATGGATGAATACATCACATTTTAATTATCCTAGTAGTTGAACACATCACATGTCACTCAACTAAGAATGGTCATGAATTTCCTTAGTCTAATTCAATCAAGGACTCAAATACCTTTCCTCATCATATGAGTGGGAAAATCCCATCTCAGTTGATCTTCAACTGAAAACATGATTATAAATATACCTAACAACCCATAATTATCAAAGCCTCAAGGCTTGTGTAAGAAATGTATCAAAGTATTAAGGCTCTAATTTTAGGTATCTCTTTATCCTCAATAAATGGGGATTAATAATAAGCATATTTCCCTAAGTATATTAATGACTGTATAACATTCCATGTGATATACTTTGGTGGGTCAGACCAAATAATAAGTCTTATCTTATTATCCCATGTTTCTATTCTTTGTATCACATATATAACTCTTTGTATCAATTATAATATTCTACTCATTATAACCTTAACGTATCATCACAACCCATAATAATCTATAATGGTCATTAATTAGGAAAAAAATAAAATTCATACTTTGAGGGGATATTATCATTCCATTGTTCATGTAATCTAAATTATAACACACATAAATGATTGAAAAACATAGATTTAATTTTATTATAAAATCATGATACATTTTAAAACCATTACATCCAATCTCTCATGTATCTTATATAGACCTTATGATTTTTCTTCCCTAATGGTTTCATTAATGGATATGCTATATTATCCTACATATCCACCCAATATATATTTACATAACCCCTCTCAATGATATCTCAAATGATATGGTACTTATAAAGGATTTGTTTGGTCCTTTGGTGAGATCAGGGTTTCTTGTCCTGAGGAATATCTCCATTCTTATCATATTAAAGCTTGATTTATCCCTCAATTCTAGAAACCACACTAAGTTCAGTGATGATATTATTAATTCAAACTACTTATTTATAAGTATATAATGCAGTAATCTATACTTTCTCTATTATAGAGTCCTCTATGGTGGGTTGTTTGGAACTTTTACAACTGATATCTCCACTATTTATGGAAAACATGAAACCATATTAAGATATTATATCATATCTATTAGATTTGAAACTAGAATCTTTGTAACCATTTACATTGAGCTCATCCTCACCTATAAATACTAATAACATATCTTTAATTCTTCTTAAGTACTGAAAGATATTATTGACATAAATCCAATGATTCTCACTAGGATTGGATTGGTATCTACTAGTTATAATAAAATAATAAATTAAATAAAATCAATTAAATAACATGGAATACATGATAGATACTATATAGAATTCATAAGAAATCATATACATCATTTCTAACTCTTTATAATTATTTTAAATCTTCCTCTGATTCATTCCATTCAACATTAGTAAAGAACCCTTCATGTATTTATCCATACTAAAATACTTTATCACTTTACCAATATATGTGTTGAAGCAAAGTCTAAGAAACCTATTAGATATATCTTTATAGATCTACATAACTAGTATGTAGGTTACTTCACTCATGTCTTTTATTGAGAGGAATTTTCTCAACCACACCTTTATAGAATGTAAAGTCAGGATATCATTTTTGACAAGAAGTATTTCATCAACATATAAAATAAAAAATATCACCACACTCTCACTATAATTATTGTATACACAAGAATAATATATGTTTTTTATGAAACCAAACTCTTTTATTTCATCATTAAACCATATATTTGAACTCTAAGAGGATTGATTCAATCCATAAATAGAATTTTTCAACTTACAAACCTTTAAAAACTCATTTATAACTTTAAAACATTTAGGTTGTATCATATATATTCCCTCGACTAAATCCTCATTAAGGAAAAAAGTTTTTACATCCATTTTATATATCTCATAATCATAATGAATTTTTATGGAAAAAATTATCATAATGAACTTTATCATCGCAACTAGTGAAAATGTATGTTTATAGTCAATACCAATAAATTGTTTATAACCTTTTTCCACCATAAAATATTTATAGTTTGAAACTCTACCATAAATGATAGTTTTCTTGTAGAAAACCCACTTTCACCTTATAGGTCTCACCATTTTAGATGCATCCACTAAGATCCAAACATGGTTAGTGTACTTGGAGCCCATTTTAGATTCCATATATTTTATTCATCTCTTAAAATCAAAACTATTAATATAATCTTGGTAGGAAATGGGTTCATTATATATGAACATTAATTCATAATCATTTTTCATAATAAATCCTTATATCTCAAAATCATTATAAATATTATCATACCTTTAAGGTTCTTGTGTTACCTAAGTTGGTTCTTCTTCTACAATATAGAATATAATCAACTTTAATTTCATAAAAACTTCCATTTTTTTGGTCTTTAATATATATAAGTTCAACTTTCCTCCCACTAAATCCATGATTGATATATTCCTTCTCAAGGAATGTATAAAATTAGGCTATAAACTCTTTGTGATCAATATAATTATAGAAATAATATCCCTTTGTTTCCTTTGGATAACAAATAAATAAGCATTTATCTAACTTAGGGATAATCTTATCATAATCCAAACATCATATGAGTGATTCACAGCCCAAAATTCTTATAAAATATAAACTAGGAAATTTCCTATACTATATCTCATTTTTTATATTTATGACTATTTTAGATGGAATGCGGTTAAGTAGAAATTTAGTAGTCTCAAGAGAATATCCACATAATGAAATAGTAATTTCACATTAACTCATCATTAATTGAACCATATCCAACTGGTTACAATTCCTCCTCTTGAAAAATCATTACACTATTGTGTTAAAAGTGGATTAAGTTATGGAAAAATTTCAAAATATCTTAGATGATCAGTTAATTCCTATATTAATTATTCACCACCCTAATCTGATCAAAGAATCATAATAATTTTTCCTAGTTTATTTTATACTTCCTCCTAAAACTCTTTGAAATTTTTAAAAGTTTCATACTTTTGTATCATTAAAAATATGTAACCATACTGAATAAAGTCATAAATAATGGTTATAAAGTACCTAATCCGACCACTTTCTTATATACTCATTATTCCACATACATCACTATGTATAAGATCCAATAGTCTACTATCCCTTTCAATTTTTTTCACTAAAATGTGTTATGGTCATTTTTTATAATAAATAGGATTTAAAGTTATCAAATTATTCATAATATAATGATTCCAATAATCTATATTTATAGAGTATTTTAATGTGTTTCTCATTTATATATCCAAGGAAATAATGCCAAAGGTAAGTGGGGGTTAGAATCAACCTTGACCTCCTTATTCTAAAATTTATAAAAAGGATTATCCATATCTAGAATATATTAACAATTTTTCATATTATTAGTTCCATAAAACATTTCACTCATATATATAAAAAAAATTGTTCTTAATAGTGAATGAAAATCTCATCTTGTCCGTACAATATATAAAAACAAATTTTTATTTATGGAAAGAACATAATAAAAATTATCCAATTCTAAAAGTAATTCACTAGGTAGAAATAGATCATAAGTGTCAGCTTCTAATGAAAGAAATCTAGAACCATTAACAGCATGTAGATCTATTTTACCTTTATTAAATTCTATTTTATATTTGAGTCTATATTTATCAGTACAAATGTGTGTTGCACACCCAGTATCTAATACCCATAAGTCAAACTTAGAGAATTTTATTTCTATAACATTCATAATTGAATGCTAAAAATGATTCTCTTTTTTATCACTTCTCAACCATATATACCAATTTATAATAGTTTTATAGGTTATACCTATAAGAGATCTCAAAATAATAAACATGGTGCATTTCATCATCTATAAAAAAGAAATGTCTATGGATGATTGAATGGACCGAAGGCCTTCTTTTTTTATTAATTTTGTATAACCCCCCCCCCCATTCAAGGGATGATGGGGAACCCTTACAAGGACCTTAGGCTTAGATATTACATTTCCCATATGCTTTATAGGAAATACAGGACCCGTATGTATTAAGGAAATCATACATACTATGACTACTTGAAACCGCCCCTCCCCAACATCTGCATCGTGATCAGATCTCCAACTTTGCATGGATTTTTGGATGTGCAGATATGCACAGGCCTGATACCAATGGAAATTTCATACCCTCTCATTCTTCTAAATCCGTTTAGCCCTACTCTGGTGAGTGCTTCTACTCCTGAATCCTCTTCTGGAGCTAGTTCCTTGTAGAATATATCTGGTCATCTGCATATAAAGTGTCCCTGAAGGACTTTGAGGTGGCCCTGAAGGCCTTTGAGGTGGACCAAAGGCCTTGAGGTGGACTGGAGGCCTTAAAGGTGTCCCAAAAGCCTTACTGACCCGAAGGACTGGATGGACCAAAGGCCTTAAGGACTCCAAGACAAAACTGATGGCCCAAGGTAAATAGTTCCATCTAATATAGTATTGAACAGTACCTACTATGGTTCTCACATAGTACTGCTATAGTAATGATACAGTAACCTATAATTATGCCTCTGAATGGTTTTGAAATTGGGTCTCTTGGATGCACTTAGAGAGACCTCACCAACTGGGCTGAGGCTTATGTGCTATGTATGAGTGTCACGTTTTATATCTTTTAATCAAGGGATTTTAATGAAATTACTACCATTAAAAATTATGAACTCATGCATCATATCCATTTAGTGAGATAAGATCCACATTTCACTATGTAATGAGTTTGTTATAGAATTCATCTCACTACTTAGTTGTTTATATATGAAAACTTTCCAATCACATCACATATGACTCTTGGATAGTGGAGTGGGAAATCCTATCTCAAATTAATCATATGGATATAAACTTAACTCTATTTATCTATTATATTAACTCATAGAGTTTACCAACTAACTGTAACCCAAACCCCACAATGATATTTTGTTACCTAACTCTTAGGGTTATCCATTTCCATTATGCTTTACACAAGATAGTCCATCAGCAGTGCTATGGAAAAACCTACCCAGTTGGATGATCAAGGTCTTGACATGAGTTTTCTATGGAAGTAATATAACACTTAGTATTTGAATGGTTTTTATTTTAAATACTATCAAATTTAATATATATATCTAATTCATATTAAATTCATAACTATTCTATCCAATAAAATTTTTATTCTCTCATGTTTTATTTATTTTTGTATGCATGATTCTACTGATTTAGTTTTGAAGTCCATATTCCTTCCACCAAATCAATATGTTCAAACTATATTAATGTGTAACTATTTATACAACCCATTGTTTTTGTTACTCACTCAAAAATAGAATCTAAACATATATACACATATAAAAATGTATCCCATGCATAAGTTACATAAAATTTTCAAGTAAAGTTTTATAATTATATGATATTAGTAATCTCAAGATGAGTAATCCTTAAGCCACATATAGCTAACCCTCAACTTTTTATAATAAGTAATAATCCTCTAGGCTAGTGGGAAGTCTTTCCAAAAGTCCTTTTATCTAGATATACATTACTCAAGAGAGATTATAATCCATCATAACTCTAATACCTAATATGTATAAACTATATTCAATAACTAAATTAAATCTAATAACTTTAATTACAAACTTAATTCAAGGTATATGAAAACTAAATATTATTTTTATATACCTATCATGCATGGCATGGAAATTTATTAGAATCAATTTTTTACATAAATTAAAATATACATAATATTAACACTTATAAATAATTTATAAACATGAATATTTAAAATAAATAAAAAAAATCGATAAACATTTTTTTACAAAACATGCGATATAAATATAAACATTTCTTATCTAATATTTGAATTCTCTAGTAAAAATTGCACATATATCCCTTGATTTATATCCATGGGATAAAATTTATGTGTCTATGGATATCCACAATATGAATATGACCATGGATATATGGAAATTCAGTCAAAGATTATAGCCACAAGCATGCATGCCCATGGCTATATGACCTTTTCATTGAACCTTATAACCATGGTCCCAATATTACCATGGCTATATCACCTATCAGCTAGAGACTATAGCCAGTGGAATTTGGACCATGGATATAATGAACCTATTACCATGGTTTTTATTTCCCATGGTAATAGGTTCCAGCAAATTGAAATAGGAAAAACTGCTCGCCCACCCAATTTGGTCTAGCCCTATGTCCCTTATTCCATGATTTCTATAATGACCCTAACTTTTTGAATAGTATTGTTTCCTAAAGATGTGTGTTATATTATTTTGTACTCAAAAAAACTATATATTTAATAATGAAGTGAGAGTAATTTGAAAAGTGAGCATCAGGTTTCAACCTTTATATGACCATTGGTCAATATGGCCGTTGGAAACAATACTCTTCATAATAATTTTAACATTATAATTATTGTTTATAAGTAAAAATGAAAAGGGATATTAATGCAGAAAGAAGAGTCGATGGCCTCATCATATAGAATCATGTCATAATAAGACTTTTTATCTGAGCTTGGGAAGGATGTGGTGTCACTGGGATCCAAATCATAGTTTTAACACGTTAAGATTTAATGAAATAGTCTATGGTAGAAGTTCAAGTTAGTGGAAATTACCACTTGGGTGATGTTATCTGAGACACCCCAAGATCATGTCACCACCACACACCTTACCCTTAGGTCATATATGGGTTATATAAGGGTTTATATATTGATTCCCTAGTTATAAAAAATGTAAACCCTTTGTTTAAATAAAATTTTCATTTCATCATTTCCATTTTATGAATATTTTTGCTTAAAAATTGAGATGGATTTTGATAAATTGATTTTTTCAGGTAAAAACTGTACTTTTATGAGAGATATAAATTACTATATTAAACTAAGTATTTATTAATAATCTTTATTATAATGAAATTTTATTATCAGACACTCCTATTTAATTAAAAATTATAAAATGATTTTATTTTTTTCAAATGTCGAAAAAATTACAATGCATTTTCTATCCACTGTTATTTTTAACAAGTATTTTTATAGTTAAAATTTAATTTTCTAATAATTAGATATTAATTATGATAAAATAAATGTAATTTTTTTAATTCATAACATCTATATTATGTTAGGGTGGATTTATGATAATTTTATAAAATACTTTTGTTTTTTGTGAATAGTAAAAATATTGTTTGATTTTTTCAGTATGTTTAATGACATCATAACTATGTAATAATTATATAATGAGTAATATAAAATTTTGGCCGACTATATTGGATTAAAATAAAATAATATTTGTCCCAAGTGTCCAATACCATGGGTAAGCTCATGGTTTTGCAAGTACCACTACTAAGGTGTCTAAGGAAATTATTAAAAAACTCCCTCACTTTTTCTATAAATACCCACCCATTTATTAATTTAATTTAATTAAAAATTAATTATACATAAATATATAATATTATTATTTCCTAAGGAGTCCTACCAAGGTGTACTGAAACCCCTAAGGTCTCGATTCCCAAGTTTTAGAAGTCACTCTTCAAGGTAAGGGAAATCCCGACTTCTCTTTTCCTTTGAAATTCTATTTTTATGTGGTATGTCATTAAAATTTCCATACCATGTTATTTTTTCATTTTTATTCTATAAATTTACTATATTAAGATTATTTTATAAATGGTATACCCTTTTCCCCTCTTTTTAATGTTTTATTAAACCATGTTTCATACTCGTTATGCTTCCAAATTTTCTTCTCAAAATTACTCTCTTTTTCTCAAGAAATTCTATTATTTTCTTTACCCAAACCTTCTTATTTTCTCGGGGTATTCTCCAAGATGTAAAATTTATTTACTTTATTCTGTAATAGACATGAATAAAACCCTCATTCCCTTTCCTTGGGTTATAAATGACATAATGATCATGTTTTTAAGCACCTTTTTTTAAACGCCGTGATTTTGATATGAAGCCCATTTATTTTATTCTCTATAGATTATTTATGAGAATTTTGATTATGATCTATGTTTATCACACTAAAATTAATACATATTAAGGGTTATCCATGATATTTTTCTGATTCATTAGGTAAATAATTTAATCTCTAGAGATGGAATGTTTTACGATACCTTGGTGAATAAACTTGTTAATTTTTATGATACCTCGGTGACAAGCTTTGGTGATATGTTTATGAATGTATCATTTAAATTTTGTAGCCAAATTTATAATTCATGAATCATTCTATTTTTATTATGATATTCCTCTTTCTTTATTTCTCATTCCTTTATGATATACCTCAAGTTCTTATAGATATTTCTCATGATCACATGTAAATTGTTTCTCTTACTTTCCCTTATTAGGCCTTATACTCACCCTTTCCTTTGATGTATGAAACCATGTTATGAGATGAAATAAATTTACTTAGGATAAACCTCTAAGAATCCTATCAATTGCAATAGATTAATATTTTAAGTTTTTCAGGTATTATGTACCTTATTTCCAAGACACTAAACTTTAAAAGATCCTCTATTGTAAAATTCTATGTAAAGATATGTAATAAAAAGAAAGGATTCCATAGTTGGTATAAAATTATGGTTTAGTTATTTTTGGAAATTAGGATTCAAAAACTTTAGTAATAACCCTTGATAAAATTTTAAATATAGGAAAACGTCCTGGTATTTTTGTGAAATATTAAGTAAGTGTTTTTCAAGAAAATAAATCTTTTTTTGGATATGAACAAGTTGATGTGGATCTAGCACAGATGTACCTAGTGGTAAAAAATCCAACAAAGTGCATCAGACCTGACTCGAAATAACCTAGTACATGACAATGCTCCTTGCTACACTTTTGGTTTGACACTCCTAAGGGATATGTTTAGTTAATCATAAGATTTTTATTAACCATTATTAAGGATTTATAAAAAATGTAATTTTGTAAAAGAATAACATATTTAAGCATGATGTTTTAATACATGAAATTACTTTATAATTATAATATTATTAAATGAAACACATTTCTCACTAAGGTTTTCATATTTTAGAAAATGGTGGGAGATAAATGAAACTGTGTAAATAGGGAGTGCAATATACCAGTCACGGACGGCCTTCCAATGGAAGTCATAATGGAAAACTTCATGATAATGATGAATCAACTAACTTGAGTTATAAGAAATAAATTTAATCAAGATGAAAGACTGGATTCACCATGAAGAAAAAAACTTTCTATTGATTCCTTTATGTGTCAACGAACAACAACTTTCAGTGGATCTAATAACCCATTGATTTTTTGAACAGTGGATAAGCTCTATCAAAAAGATATTTTCTGTACTATGTTGTTTAGAACAAGATAAAGTCATCCTAGCTATTTACTGATTAGAGGGAGAATCTGATTAGTGGTGGTAACTGATAAAAAATATGAATACAAGAGGGGGGATTGAAGATATGGAGTGTAAAGAGTTTAGGGGGAACCTTTTTTGAAACATATTTCCCCCATTCTATGTGAACGAAAATGGAGAAGGAATTTCTAGATCAAGAGTAGAAGGAGAATGAATCTGTGGGAAGCTATTAGATGAACTTCACAAAACCTTCTTGCTACACCTCTAGCTTTTTAATGAATCCTAGCAGAAAGAATGATAGATTCTTTGGTGGACTGTGACCCCATCTATGGAAGAATATTTCGAATAAAAACTATGACAGCTATCAAGAGATAGTAAGAAGTGTTATGAAGGTCTAACTAGAGTTTTGTGAGATGTAGTGGTATCAAAAATTTAATGAAAAGATGAGATATTTGGAGGCAATATTAGGGAGGATATTTGATCAATTAAGGGGGGAAAGAAAGTGTAACTTTCCACATGAAAAAAATGTGGGAAGAAGCATTTGATGAACTGATTTCTCAGAAGCGTGAAATGTTACAAGTGTGGAATAGATGGACATATCACTCAGAACTTTCATAGTGAGTTTAAGCCTCAATTTCTCAACACAAACAATAAATGGAAGATGTTGAAGGATTTTCTTGAAGTCCATTGCTTCAATTGTGTAAATCTTGGCCACTTTTCCAATCATTGTCCAAATCTAAGGGTAGTGGAGGGGAATCGCCATCAACCTCAGCATAAGCCAAGGGGGAAAGGTTGTTCTTTTTCAATCATGACAGTTGAAGTTGAAGCTCCAAATGATATGGTGGTAGGTACTCTCATTTTTCTCTCAAATCTATCAAGTACTTTGTTTGATTATGGTTCTATGTGTTCCTTTATTTTATCTGTGTTTTCAAGGAATATAGAATCAATCCTTGAACTAATAGAATTAGAAATATCACTCAAGACTCCTTGAGGGATTATCCAAGCATCAATGGTGTATAGATACTCTAGTATTCAATTTGGTGAGAATAATATCAACACAAATCTATTAGTCATTCCCAATATGGAATTTGACATCATACTAGGGATGGAATGGATCTCAAAGTATAATTCTAAGATCAACTGCATAAGCAAGGAAATCATAGTAGTCTTGAATAGAAAACCTACAGTTGTTTTTAAAGGAGAGATATCTCGACCTGAGATTTGTCTAGAAGCACCTCCCAAACCTATCTTTATGGAAATGATTAGTGAAGATGAAGAAGTAAATACAATTTTAACAATAGAGAATGTTACCATAGTTCAAGAACACATTGATGTATTTCATAAGGAGTTACTTGGACCTCCCCTAGAAATAGAAGTAGAGTTATCCATTGAGATCAGGTCTAGTTCCAAGCTGATTTCAAATACCCTGTACCAAATGGAAATTGTTGAGATAGAGGAATTAAAGAAATAACTCCAAGATATTTTGGAGAAGGGGTTTATCCAACCAAGTGTGTCTCCTTAGGAATATTATGTTCTCTTTGTGAAGAATAAGGATGTATCAATATTTCTATGCATTGATTATAGAGAACTTAACGGGATCACAATGAAGAACAAGTACCCTCTTCCAAGAATTTATTATTTATTTGACCAGCTTCATGGGGATCAATTCTTCTCCAAGATTGATCTTAGATCTAGTTATTGTAAATTGAGGGTGAAGAAAGAATATATTCCAAATAACTCTTTTTGATCAAGATATTGGCATTATGAGTTTGTTTTTAAACCATTTGGATTGACTAATGCTCCTGTTATATTTATGGATTTGATTAATTGAGTATTTAAGAACTACCTTGATAATTTTTTGGTAGTTTGTTTAATGATATTATGATATATTCAAAAATCATGAGGAACATGAGGATCATCTAAGGGTTATATTGAAAACTCTAAGGAATTAGAGGCTATTTGGAAATTTCAAAAATGTGAATTTTGGTTACAAAAAGTTTCTTTCTTGGGGAACATTATAACCAATGAAGGAATCTCAGTTGACCCTTCCAAGAAAAGGGTTGTAGGGGAGTGGCCTAAACCTATAAAAATAATTGAGATTCATAGTTTCCTTGGTTTAGTATGATATTATAGGAGGTTTTTGAAAAAAAATCACAAATTTCTAATACACTAACCAAGTTAACTCGAAAAGGGGTCAAGTTCATCTGGATAAAGGTGTGTGAAGAAAGTTTTCAAGAGATGAAGAAGATATTGGTTATTACACCTATGTTAACTCTACCTTCTATTGGATAAGGGTTTTTTATTTTTAGTGATGCAGCTCTGAAATGTCTTGGGTGAATCCTCATTCAAAATGAAAAGGTGATTGATTATGCATCTCTATAGTTAAAGGATCATGAGTAGAATTATCCTACACATGATTTGGATCTAGTTGTGGTTGTTTTTTCTCTGAAGATATGGAGGCACTATCTTTATAGGGAGAAATGTGATATATAAATAGACCACCAAATATTGAAGTATATTTTCATGCAAAAAAGAACATAACATGATACATAAGAAATGGTTTGAACTTATTAAAGACTATGATTATTCAATTAATTATCATCCTAGAAGAGCAAACAAAGTTGATGATTCATTAAGTAGGAAAGACCCTATTATACTAGTAATGATGAGGATTCAAATAGATCCTTTGATCAAAGACCTATTAAAACTGGACATGCAAATCGTAAGGGAAGGGACATCATCAACCTTGTCCCAAATTATTTCTCAACCATCATTACTATAGAAGATCAAGAAATATCAAAGAAAATATCATTTTTGTTAAAATATATAGAGGCTATGAATAGTGGGAAATTTTCTAAGTTCAATATTGATCAAGAAGGTGTACTTAAATTTCATACAAGGCTATGTATTCCATCTATTCTAGAAATAAAGAAGGAGATGATGGATAAATCGCATAGCTCTAATTTCTCCATACATCCTGGAAGCACGAAAATGGATATGGACCTTCATGATCATTTTTGGTGGGATAACATGAAATGGGATATTGTTGAATACACAACAAGTTACATGGTGTGTCAACAAGTGAAGTCAAAGTGACAACTTCTTAAAGGGGTATTATAACCACCACCCATACCAGCATGGAAGTGGGATAATATCATAATGGAATTTGTCATTGGTCTCCTGAAAACAACCAAATTAAACAATACGATATGAGTTATAGTGGACCATCTCACCAAGACTGCTTATTTTATCTCTATCTAGGAATATTTCTCTCTTGGTCAACTTGCTAGGATATATGTGAATAAATTGGTGATGTTTCATGGAGTTCAAATTTCTATCATTTTTTATCAAGATCCAAGGTTCACATAAAAATTCTCAAGAAGTCTTCAACATGCTCTGAATACTGAATTAAATTTCAGTACGACCTATCACCCTCAAAAATATGTCCAGTCTGAAAGGACTATTCAAACAATTGAGGACATGATGAGAACATTATTAATTGAATTTAAAGGTGTATGGTATCGACATCTCCCATTAGTTGAGTTATCATACAAAAACATCTTACATTTGAGTATTCAAATGTAACCCTATGAAGATTTATATGGAAGGTGATGTAGAACTCCTACTTGTTGGGATGAAGCTGGTGAGAGAAAGCTTCTTGGGCCTGATCTTGTGAAAGATATTACAGAAAGGGTTCATTCTATCCAACAACACATAAAGGCTACTCAGAATCAGCAAAAGATATATGTTGACAACTATTTAAGGGACTTGGAATTTGGTGTTGGAAAAAATTATTCCTTTGAATTTCACCTTGGAATAGATTCATGTAGTTTGGAAAGAAATGGAAGCTTAGCCCCAAGTGAATTTCCCCCTATTCATTCCTTGATCATATAGGAGTAGTATCTTATCGGCTTTCACTTCCTCCAAATAAAGCTCAAGTTCATGATGTTTTCCACATACCTATCTTGAGAAAGTACATACTTTACCCTTCACATGTATGGAATCCTAAGGTGGTACAACTAAAACATGACTTCTCTTATGAGGAGCATCCGGTGGAGATCTTAGACCATAGAGACAAGGTTCTACATAACAAGACTACCCACCTCATTAAAGTGTTGTGGAAGAACCACAAAATATAAAGAATCCACATGGGAACCAGATGAGACAATGAGGAAAAAGTACCCACACCTTTTCTCAACTAAGGGAACAAGTTGAAATTTCAGGGATATAATTTCTTAAGGTAGAAGAATGTAATGACATAAAATTTTTAAATAATATTGTTTCCTGAAACTGTGTGTTGTATTATTTTGTACTAAATAAAACTATATCTATTTAATAATAAAGTGAGTATAATTTGAAAAGTGAGCATCAATTTTTGACTGTTATATGACTATTATTCAATGTGACCATCATTCAATATAACTGTTGGTCAATATAACCATTGGAAATAATACTCTTAATAATAATTTTAACGTTATAAGTAGAAATAAAAAATGAAAATTCATAAATAAAGAAGATTCGATGGCCTCATCCAGTAGAATTATGTTATATAAATCCTTTTTGTTAGGTATTGTTAAGTAGGTAGTGTCACTAAGGTTCACTCTTGACCATGCCCAATCTGATCTTCATCATATTAATCTTGAATGAAATCACCGATAGTATAAGTTCAAGTTAGTGGAAATTACCACTCAGCGATGTTATCAGAGCTGCACCAAGAGTCTATCACCATCACACACCTTACCCTTAGGTCTTATGTGGGTGTTATAAGGGGTTATGTTTCAAGGTTGTAGTTACTTAAAATTTAATCCCTTTTTTTAAATAAAATTTTCATTTCATCATTTCCATTTTAATAATATTTTTCTTTAAAAATTGAGATGGGTTTTGATAAATTGATTTTTTGGGTAAAAATGTACTTTTATGAGAGATATAAATTACTATATTGAATAACAGTTTTATTAATAATTTTTATTATAATGAAATATTATTATAAAAACACACTTATTTAATTAAAAATGATAAAATAATTTTTTTTCAAGTGCCGAAAATTTTACTATGCATTTTATGTTCGTTAGTATTATTAAGAAGTATTTTTATAGTTAAAATTTAAATTTATCATATTTAGATATTTATTATGATAATATAAATTTCATTTTTTAAATAATAACATCTATATTATGTTATGGTAAATTTATGATAATTTTATAAAATAATTTGGTTTTCCATGAATAGTAAAAATATTGTTTGAGTTTTACAGAATGTTTAATGACATCATAACTATGTTATAATGATTTAATGAGTAATATAAAATTTTGTTCAACCCTTTTGGATTAAAATAATGTAATAGGTGTCCCAATTTTCTAATACCATGGTAAAATACTATGGTCAAGCCCATGGTTTTTCAAATACCACTACTGAGGTGTCTAAGGAAATTATTAAAAAAAACTCCCTCACTTTTCTTATAAATACCCACCCATCTATTCATTTCATTTCATTCTCAATTAATTATCCATAAATATATAATAGTATTACCTCCTAATTATTCCTCCCAAGTAGTCCTCCTAAGGTATAATCAATCCCCCAAGGACTTGATCACCGAGTTTTAGAAGTAACTCTTCAAGGTAAGGTAAATATCAACTTCTCTTTTCCTTTCAAATTCTCTTTTTATGTAGTATTCTTTCAAATTTCCATAACATGTTCTTTTATCCATTTTATTCTATAAATTTACTATATTAAGAGTATTTTATTAATGGTATACCCTTTTCCACTCTCTTTTTAATGTTTTATAAAACCATATTTCATACTTTTTATATTGCCGAATTTTCTTCTCAAAATTTCTCTCTTTTTCTCAATAAATTATTTTATTCTCTTTATGTGAATAACCAACCCTCTTTATTTTCTAGGGGTATTCACCAATATATAAAAATTATTTATTTTATTCTGTAATTGAAATAAATAAAACCCTCATTCCCTTTTTGGGTTATAAATGACATAATGATCATGTTTTTAAGCACCTTTTTTTAAAACACCATGATTTTGATACGAAACTCATTTCTTTTATTATTCACATGTTATTTATGAGATTTTTTATTATGATATATATAGATCACATGAAAATTAATACATATTAATGGTGTTCCTTATTATCACTCTAATTCATTTGGTAAGGAATTTAATCTCAAGATATGACATGTTTTACGATACCTTCGTGAATGACCTTGGTAAAAACCTTGGTGATATGTTTATAAATGTCTCATTTAAATGTTGTATCCACATTTCCAAGTCATGAATTATGTTATTTTTATTATTATATGACTATTTTTTCATTTCTCATGCCTTTATGATATACCTCAAGTTCTTATTGATATTTCTCATGACCACATGTAAATTGTTTCTCTTACTTTCTCTTACTGGGCCTTATGCTCACCCTTTCCTTTAATGTATGTCCCCAGGTTATGAGATGAAATAAATATACTTAGGATAAACCTTTAAGAACACTTTCAAGTGGAATAGAATAATGTTTTAAGTTTTCATGTATTATGTACCTTATTTCCAAGACACTAAACTTTAAAATATCATATGTTTGTAAAAATATATGTAAAGGTCTGTAATAAAAAGGCGGGATGCCATAATTTCTCTCAGATGAGCCTTAAAATTTCTCACTTATTCTGTGATTTCTCACACATGATCCATATCCATAATTTCATTGAAGGCTCCAATAATTTTCTAATATCCCTCGAATCATCCTTTCACAATTATTATCTACGTCAAATTAACCCTAAGTAGTTTTTGAGACTAGTTTTCTTCCATGGTCTATAAGTTTTTAGAATACCATCCTATAAAGCCTCTTCAACTCTTACCACATCTATTTAACCTATAATTTTAGGTTGATTCAAGTAACCAAAAATCATTTATATGCATAAATATTTTGTGATTTGATTTTTATTTCACTAATTTTGTACTTAGTTGAAATTTTAACTTGGTTGTTTTTTATTTAATTCCATTTAATTGAAATTAGATACCCCTAAAAATATTTTAATGCTACTATATCCCACATTTAAAGAATTTTTAGTATAAGTAAGTGAAAATTGAAGAAAAACCCATAAATTAATTACATTAAATTTATTTGTTTTAATGAAATGGTGTAAGTATAATGGAATGTTTAAAATGAAAATCCATTATTTAAGATTATGTTTTAGTTTTAATTACATCAAATTTTTAAAAAAGGGGAACATAGTGCCATGAATTTTTATAACATTCTTTGATTTTAAGGACATGGTTTTAAGATTTTATGTAAAATTTAATGTTATGGAATATTTATATATCATGGTTTGTAAATGATATTACCATGTAATAGCATTATAGTTTTTGGTTTATATCATGGTTTGGAAATGGGTTTCTATATTTATTTCAATAGCCTTGTTTAACATTATTATTTAGAGATTAAATTTTAATAATGAATATTTCATATGACTTATTCATATTTATTACCTATTAAATATTATAGTCTTTTTAAAGTTTCCATACCATTGAAATGAATTTTTTCATAAAAGGTATTGAATTTGATTCAATTTTTTTCAATAATATTGGTGATTTGATATATTTAAATTCCAATGTAAATTTTAGATTATATTAGTATATATTTGGATTTATAAACACTAGATAAAACTGAAATCACTCTTTATTGTTTAACAATGTATTGTATAAATTTTAGTCACAATTCATAAAAGAATAAGAGTTTATACCCTATCTGTAAACATTTGGGTTGGATATTTATTTTACCATACTTTCTTAAAATCTTGAATTTTATTTCCTATGAATTTTTTATTTATATAAAAGGATTTTTATATCCCATTTCATAATTATGTTTTGTCTAGATTGTTGAATATTAAAATTAAATATTTTATTGAGGAAGCTTGAAAAAAATTATTAATTATATAGGGAGTATATATTAGTTAATTGTCAAAACATGTTTTTTAAATATAAATAAGGTTCATAAATTGAATCATTGGAAGAAATAAAACATATTGGAATTTTATGAAATAAAATAAGTTATTTATGTTATGTACATGGAATAAAAATTATGAGATCATTAAGATTTCATCATAAATACCATGGTGTTGTATTTATTTCAATAATTTACTATTCAATTACTTGATCTCTTAAATGATTAGTTTATGTTAAATTTGGGTACTTCTCACAAATTATTGGTTTATTCTAAATTTAGGTACCTAATTCAAATTACATGGTCAAATTCATATCATTTTCCTTGATTACTTCTTATTATATCCCCTCATACTCTATATGATATAAAATGAACCATTTATTAGATTATAAAGAACAATTCCAAAATTGGGTTGAAATAAAATCCAAAATAATCAAATAGTTTGGTCAATATATAAAAATTGGTGAAATGATATTATATTATTTTTTATTATAGCTTTTAATAGACTTTTATAGCTATTTTTATAATTGAATATGAAATTGTAAAAATAAAACATTTTTAATTAAATAAATTGATCCAATAATTAAAATTAATTATAATAATATTTTATAACCCATGATATTTATAATATCAAGTTATAATGTAACATCCCCATTATGGAATTGATAATGTATTTATTTTTATATATTATTCTTTTTAATTAATTTACATATAGGATATTTATTATCATTTATTAATAATCATACTATTGATTATTAATTTTTTATCACATAAAATAGTACCTATCATGTTAAGTCATTTTCTATATGATTATCTCTATGTTTCTTTTTTTAAAATCATAATGTAAACACAAATTTTATTAATGCTTTTATTTATACTTTTATAATAAAATTCAACAAGTACAAAACCTACCTAAAGAAAAAAATTATAGACTATTTAATTTAAATGTGATGAACTTATATATGTAGTTAGTTGTCTACATAGATCAATATTAGGATAATTTTTTAAGGTTTATATTATTTTTTAATAAATGTGTCATACTTCTAAATTTATTAATAATTAGAATAATAAATCCATAATTCTATATAATACTTTTCTTAATCATAAAAGAGATACAATATTTTTATTGAAAATCATCAATTTTACTAACAATATATTTATTCATATTAGAATAGAGAGAAATTAGATATATAATATTGATTGGATCACTAATGAGTTTTAAAAAAGAGGTACAATATATTTTTATTTTTCATCAAATAATAATTGAGGTGGTAGAATCATTTGATTCTCCTGTTTTGATTATGTTGGAAGACCATAGTTAACATGTGAGGATTTTTTGTCATTCAAATGTTGATCTAGTAAGTTTTTCTATTGTTTTTTATGCTTACAAACACCCTCATTTGTTTTACTAATAATGTCACTTTGAGTGGATTTCAGGATTATGATTTTCAATAAATTTATTATTTTATACATGGAATTCAAAATATTTTTTTCAGTTTTGGTATTTATATTTGGGTATAAGAATATTCTGATAAGTATTTTGGTCATTCAAAATAAGTCTAAAATCACTACTTAGAAACAGTAGTTAAACCTAATGTTGGTATCCAACCCCATGTTTGGAACCCCACATTTGTATTAAAAATTATTTTTTTAACCTCACTTTCATTAAGGAACCTCATGTTTGGGTACCTCACATTCAATATATACCTAATGTAAGTAACCTCATGTCAGTGATATACCTCATGTTAAGAACAGGACGTTGGTATTGAACTTCTTATTCTAGAACCATATGTTTGGAATCAAATATACACCAGCAACTGTACTTTTGAAATCAACCTCACACAGAATGATCCCCATATTGATCCGGTCATTTGCATATTTGAAATTTTAATTATTATAATATTTTTGGTATAATTTTTATGGATTAAATCTATTGGTAAAATTATTCAAATACCATTTCAAAAGATATATAGTAACAAACTAATTTATTTAAATTTATAAGGGAAGTTATGATTTTCCATAGCTTTTAAATTACAAATTTAAAAGCGCTCCAAAAGTTTTAAAGTCATGATTTATATGGTGATTTTTTTATCTATTTGGACTAAATTAATTTGGGCTACTTATTTATTTCAATGGATACATCAATATGAGTAACATCACTATGTTGAAAATATATTTCTCTAATTGTAACATTATAACTTTAATGATTACAGTATAGAATTTATATCTACTATTACTATATATTTATTTAAAGCTTTCGATTTGTCATTTTATTCTTGGAAGAATAATAACTTTTATTGTATCAATATAAGATATATCTTCTACGGTTTTTTAAGAATTTCAAGACTACACTTTAGAGACATACATGTTCTATCATGTTGTTGTTGTGTATTTGTCATACTATTACAAAGGTTTAATTATCTTGTGATTATTTATCTATGTATTCTATATATATAGCTGGATATTATTCTTGATAACTACACTTTAGATACATCCATGTATTCCTTTAAATATTTCTTCATCTTCCAGCTACAATATTTACATCTAAATGCTTCTATAGAGAATTTATCTAACCAAAATAAATCTCTTATTTTTTTCTTAATACTCGAGGGTTGAGTGTTTCAAGTATTATTGTTAGTATTGTATAAAGGCCTTGTAAAATATATTATAACAAGTTATTGTTTCTTTTACTCAACTTTTGAGTTCCCTTGGAATAGGATTTTCTAGTGAAAATCATGAATCTCATGAAGAGAGTGTTTGTAGAGTGGAATAGAGGATTTTTGTATGTTGAACCACTGTAAAAAGTTTTGTTATGATTTCTTTTTATTTTTCACTAAATACTCTTTTTAATGAAAAAAGTATATATTTACTTTAAATTTTCAAGAGGGGCTATTTTTAATTTTTTTTCAAGTTTTTTAAAAGAATAAATTTCATCCCCCTCTTATTTCTTTGTCATCTTGGGACTATAATTGGTAATAGAGTTGTGTTCAATTGAATATTTATTTTATCTATAACAAGTTTGAGTTAAACATATAGATGAAGATTGATATCAATGGATGATATTAAAGAAAAAATGTCTTTGATTTGGGATCTATATTTTAATGGTACAAATTATGAATGTTTGAAAGATCACATTATTATATACTTGAAAAATATTGGATTGAAACTTTATTTAAAAGGTATCAATCCATATGAAATTACTAAAGATAAACCAAAAATGGGATGCTCCTAAATAAAATGAATATGATTTGAATTCAAGATCCATGAATGTAATTATTTATGGACTTGGACCAAGGAGTTCAGTAATTTTTCTCAATATGATATTGCTTTTTAAATGTGGAAAACAATCATTGTTTCATATGAAGTAAATGATAATGTGAGACAATTTAGATACATTAATATTAAGTTAAAATTTTATACCTTTCGACTATATAAAGGTAAAAGTATCACTTAATTGAATGGAATACTGACTGAGATAGTCAATAGTGTTTCTTCTCTTAGAACACATGTACCCGAACCTGATCAAATTTTAAAATTTCTCAGATTTTTTACCTCTATATGAAATGTAATTTCATTTTCAATTAGATATTTAGTGTTAGTTAAAGATTTTAAGATTAAGGGATTTATTGGTAGTATAAGGATTTATGAAGATAATATGCAAGCAGAAAGTGGGTATTAAAAAGTGATTAAGAAGAAAATATTTCTCTCAAAGTTTCATTTCCTAAAGGAGAAAAGAAGTTAAAGGAGGATTTTATATTCTCTAATGATAAATCAAGTTGTTAAAATTCAGGAGAGAAATTTTGTAAGCTGTATTAAAGAATAGATAATATATATAAGAGAAAGAAAAGTTTCAAGAAACCATTCAATAACTATAAGAAAAGTATCCATGGTTTAAAGAAAATTATATTTTATAAATGGAAACAAATCATACATATCAAAGATGATTTCCCATGGCTCAAGGAAAGAAGAAAAAATTGAAAATAATGATAATAATATTCATATGAAAGATGATTATCAAAAAAATGTAAAAAACCATGAAGGCTTCCAAGAGTGTGTCTGAAGATTCAAAAAATTATTCTAGTTATGAATCTGAATCAGAATAATCAAATCAAAAAATTAAACATGTGCTTTATAGATAATAAAGATGAGGTAAAATCCTATTATTCCTCTATTTCTCATTCTGAATCTAAAAACTACTCATATGAAAAATTAGTAGACTATTATTCTATGTTAAAAGATAAATATAGAACCTTGAATAAAAAGAACAAATCTCTCAAAAATATTCATAATGTTTTCTTAATTGAAAATGATACCATGCTAAAATAGATTTTATAATTGAAATAAATTTTAAATAAATTGTTTTCAAGTTATATTGAGTATTAAAATAAAATTAAAGAGTTGATTACTAATGTATAATCCTCAAAACATGTTGCTAATGTGTTTACCAAGTGGGGTTATTTAAATAAAATCCTTAGAAAGAAAAAAATTGTGAAGGAAAAATATAGAATTAGAAGTAATTATGAGAGACCTAAACTATATAAAAATTATTTTATTCCAATCTTGAAGAATCATAGAATGTATAGAATTACCTATTTTTATTATGTAATTAAAGGGAACTATGATAATAATTAAAGATTAATGAATCCTCAAATTAGTATTGTAAACCAAGAATATATTTCTATAGACATATTTAGAGTTTATTCTAAAGATTTTGGTAAAGTTAAATAGATTTAGTTTCCCATATCCTTTCTTGCTGACATTGTATAACCCAAAAGTATTTGGGTACCAAAACAAATTTTTTCTAGATATTTTTGTTGTTAAAACTCCACAGAGATAGAAATTTCATATGGTATATGGATAGTGGATATTCAAGACACATGAGTGGAGATTTTTCAAATTTTCATTCATTATCTAAATTTGATGGAGGTTTGATTACCTTTTATGATAATGTTAAAGGAAAGATCATTGGATTTGGGTTAGTTAGATATCCAAATTTTATTGTGGTCAACAAAGTTCTCTATGTTTAATGGGTTGAATCACAATCTAATAAGTATTTATAAACTCTGTGATGATAGTTTAATATTTGATTTCTCAAATGGTTCATGTTCTATTTTTAAGAATAAACTGCTTAAGTTTAGAGCACCTATAATAGAAAACTTTTATACTTTAGACCTTAGTTACTTGTGTGAACAAAGTGTGAACAGTTTAAATTCTTTAAGTAAGTGAATCCTAGATAATGCATAGAAGGCTTAGTCACTGTAATATATTTTCCTTATCAAAGTTAACTAAGAATAAGTTATTTTATAATCTTCATTATCTCAAATTTAATGAGAAAATACTTTTTCATGCATATTAAATATGAAATCATCACAAGTTTGAAAAACCTGACCCCTATCAAACTGGTACAAAACTCAAATTTCCACATACCCAAAGGGTATTCTCAATCCCCATGGGGAGGCGTCTAGCACCTGGGCATTAAAAAAATAGAGGGAATGATTTCACCAAACATAAATCATACAACATTAAATATATACACATGTACAGAAAGAAATAGTATAAGGAGACATGAATACATATGTATGTCATAATAAAAAGAAAACACATAAGTGTTATAACTGAAATGGTAATAAAACAATCTATAAGAGAAAATTCCAAATACAAAAGAAAATAAAGATAAAAATCTACTCCAACAGTATCCATGTGATAGCATGGTAAAACCCCCACCATCTCACCATTCAAATACCCAAGCCCAGCTAATAGAAAACCTCATCGCCTCACTGTAGTTCCTTACCTTTCCTTGCATTGAATGATATAAAAATCTCAACGCACTGCCAAAGGGGTGTGCATGGTGTGGGCTAATAGGCTCAGTAGGGTCTCAACCAGGTGTTTCATATCAAGTCTCTAATAAATAATAAAATCATTCTCAACTTTAAATAAAACAATTCATGATATACAGTTTAATATTTTTATATCAAAAACATGGTAAAAGAGTTTAATTTCCCCTTTTTCACATTTCTAAATAAAGTAGGTAAATTAGTTTCAAATAATTTCATATAAATATATCAAAAATATATATATCATGTAAAATCAAATCATGCATCGCAAATAATATCAAAACCATGGTAGTACAATCAAAATAGTACAAACCAAAACAACCCAAATCAGCCAAAATCATAGGTAACATCACGCTAAGTATCACACTAGGTCAGGATAGCAAGGACACTTGTATATAACATATAAAATTTTGAGCACATAAAGTCCCTAAACATATTCATTGATTTTAGAGAGTATATAAACACCCCAAAAATTGAACCCCCTAAAAGGTATAATAGGTCCCTATAATTACAAGCCTAGGGAGAATATGAAACCCCAATAGGAAAACCCCCTGATAGTGAAAAAGTCTTATTAAAACACTTTTTAACTAAGTAACCAAGGCTTCCCATGTGCTCTATTTTATAACCCATTTCATCAAACCATTTTATCATATCATTCTTTGAAAACCATTTCATAAAACCATTTTATAATTATTTGAAAACCCTTTCCAGTTACCAAAAATAGGGTAAAAAATATTTTATCAAAAACCCATTTCCACACACACAAACCAAATCAATAAATCATTCCATTTAATTTAGAAAAAAATTTATCAAATATAATCAATTCAGTTCACCAACACAGGCTAGAGACAGAACAACCAACCTTAAAACTCAGATCGCACATGCCTGCAATGGGATCCTCCAATAAGAACACAACAATGAAAAAAATTTCCCTAGAACTAGTATAAAAATCTCATAATTGATTAAATTTAACAAAAGGTTTGTAAACGAAGAAGAAAAAACACATACCTCAAGAACGAACACCTGACACACCACAACCAACAAAGGAAAGTCCCCCAAAATAAGATCACACAACAGATCTAGAAGAAAGTAAGAAGAAACATCACCATGGGTCAACAGATCTGATAACACGATGTAATTTCCCTACCAATATCAAAGTAAATTAAGAAATAGAAAGGATTACTCACCTAGGGATATGAAACCCAACCTCAATGGATATCAATCACTAAACAAAGTGATTCAAACAGAGTGGAGGTCTCGGAAATCATAAGAGGAGAGATCTAGGTTGAGATAAAGGAGAGTTAAGGATAAATAAAAAAACAAGTATTCTGAGATGCACCCTCAAATACAACCTCATTAAATTTACATTGTGTGTAACCCATTTACACATTATGTAATCTAGATTTCTTATATAATGAAAAATTCATCGTATTTTTATTAAAACCCTGATTTTTAACATTACACGACATGTAATCCTTACACAGCATGTATTCTTTCATGTTGTGTACTAATCTCATTAATTGATCCTAGTGAATATTATATTTCATGTACTCTAATTACAGAGCATTTAAATTCCCAACAGACTATAAAAATAGCATATTCTTGCATGAAAACCCAAATCACCTCAGGTATTCTCTGAACTTGGAAAGAACCTTATAAATTCATTACATATTTCTACATGGAATCTATTAATTAAAACAATAATGTATCCTTGAACTTTAGGTCATTTTCCCCAGTAAATTATCTCTATAATCAGAAGTCCCAAGATGCACCCAATTAAAGAGGAAAACAAGTAAACAGAAGGTAATTACCTAAAAGAGGGTAATAGGATGTTACAAAAAATTACTTTTAAATTAATCAATAAGTTTTATATATCTAAAGCTTTATAAATTATACATATGGACTTTTTTTAACCTTCTTGAGTAGAAATATTAACTAAAAGTTTATTTTTCTTTAGTTGATGATTTTCCTAGATTTAATTGGGTTTACTTTTTTAAAATTTTAAAGTGAATATTTTACAATTTTTATGAGTTTTTAGAATTTGGTTCAAAATAAAAAAAAATCTAATATAATTTCATTAATAAGTGATAATGGAAGATAATTTGAGAATCAAGAATTTAATTCTTTTTTCTGAAATATGATTATTAAACATATATTTTCTACTCTAAGGATACCTCAAAAAAACAAAATTATATAAAGAATAAATATAACTATTCAAGAAATTTCTATAACTATTTTAAATAAGTTTAGTTTACCTAATTGGTTTCAGAAAGAAGCAATTAATATATCATTCTATATTATTAATATATTTTTAATTATAATTTTTATCAAGAATACACCTTATGATTTGTGAAATAATAGAAAACCTAAGGTTTGGTACTTAAAATTTTTCGGATTCAAGGTGTATATCTTGAATATTAAGGAAAACTTGGTAAGTTTGATCCAAAAGATGATGAAGGAATATTTATTGGGTATTCTTATACTTCTAAATATTATAGATTGTTTAATTAAAATTCATGGATAATTGAGGAATTAGTTCATGTGAAGTTTGATAAGAGTAATCCCTTTGATTATAATAGAACACAAATAAATGAATTTATTGATTCTTTAAATAACTTGATACTTGATTTTTCAAATGTTAAGTGTGAAAGTAAATTAAATAATGTTCATGATCAATCTAGTTCTGAAGATAATGAAACTAAGGAACCTAAAAGTGTCTTACCTAGACAACTTATTTCCTTGATGAACCATCCTTTGGAGGCTAATAGATCTAGATGAAAGTGTTAAAACTAAGATGAATGTTGGAAATTTAGTTGAGTTATCTACTTTTATACCCTAATTTGAACCTAATTATATAGATGAGTCCCTACCTGCCTGAATGGCCCGAAGGCCTTCATTTTTTATTGATTTTTGATAACCCCCCTTTCAAGGGATGAGAGGGAACCCTTACAAGGCCCGTAGGCTCAGAGATTACATTGCCTGTAGGCTTAAGAGATTACATGACCCGAAGGTCTTAGGGAATTCAACCAGACTATCTACAAAGAACTTCCCCTCCCCAGCATCTGCATCTTGATAGTATCACTCCATCTTTGCATGAACGTCTGGCTAGGCTTCCTGTGCAAGCACAGGCTGGTACTGATGGCATATCCATACCCTCTCTTTCTGACAATCCATTTGGCTCTGCTCTGGTGAGTGTACCTGCTCTGAATCCTCTTCTGGGGCTGCTCCTTTTTTTGTAGTGTGTCTGGGCCTACATTCATGTGGCCCGAAGGCCTTGGGGTGGCCCTAAGGCCTTAAGGTGGCCCGAAGGCCTTGAGAATCAACTGGACCGAAGGCCTTGGGTGGCCCGAAAGCCTTGCAGGACCCAAGAACCAAACCAATGGCTCGAAGGCCCAGATGGATGAATTGTTCCGGCTGCTACAGTACCGAACAGTACCTGCTACAGTGCTGCTACAGTACTACTACAATAACCTGGAAATAAGCCTCCACCAGGATTTGATCCTGGGTCTCTTGGATGCACCTAGCGAGTCCTCACCAACTGGGTTGAGGCTCTTGTGCATATATATGAGTCCCTGAGTGATGAGATTTGGTTAATTTCTATGCAATAGGAGACAAATTATTTTAAAAGAAATAAAGTTTAAGAGCTACTAGATAGGCCTTCAGACCATCTAGTAATAAGAACTAAATGGGTATTTATAAACAAGTAAGCTAATCAAGGTGTAATTAATAGGAATAAATCTAGGATAGTTGATAAAGGTTACAATCAGAAGGTAGGTATTGATTATGAGGACATAGTTTCCCATATTTCTAGGATTAAATCCATTAGGATACTTTTAGCCTATATATCTTATATTATTTTAAATTACACCATATGGATGTCAAATATACTTTTCTAAATGGATATTTTCTAGAGTAAATTTATGTTAAACAACCCCCAGGCTTTGAAAATCCTCAATTTCCAAATTCTATTTTTAAACTTACTAAATCTATCTATGGTCTTAAATAATCCCCAAGGGCTTGGTATGAAATATTGAATTATTTTATTATATAAAATTGATTTTTTATAGGTATGGTTAATCCTAATCTATTTAAGAATATCTATTATTAAAATATTTTATTATTACAAATCTCTATAGATGACATTATTTTTAGTTCCACTAATTAGAAACTTTGTAATTATTTTTCAAAACTTATAAAAGAAGCGTTTTAAATGAGTATAGTGGGAAATATAAATTTATTTCCTAGATTTCAAATCATTAAAAGTATTTTGGAAAAAAATTAATAAAATTAAATATATTATTTATTTTTTGAAAAATTTTGGACTTCAAAATAGTAATCTATATACAAATCCTATGTGTACTAATATAAAACTTGATTTGGATGAATATGGTTTACCAGTTGAAAATAAGTTTTATAGAGGTATGATTAGTAGTTTTTTATATATTATTACTATAAGTCTAGATACTTTGTGTGTTGTCTTCTTATGTAAAATATTTCAATCAAATATAGAAGAGTCTCATTTGAAAAATGTTAAAATAATTTTAAAGTATTTAAAATGAACCATTTTATTATCTCTACTCTATCCAAAAACTTTTGGTTTTTATTTAATCTCATATTTATATGCTGATTTTGGATGTTATATATAGGATATAAATAGTACCTCAGGTACCTACCACTTATTAGGAAAGTCCCTGGTTTCATGGTCAAGTAAGAAATATCATTCAGTGGCATTATCAATTGTTAAGGCAGAATATATATCTTTTGGAAGAAATCATAGATTGGTATTGCGGATGAAACACACACTTTTAGACTTTGAACTTAATTTTGATCATGTTCCTATTTTATGTGATAACACCAATGCTATAAATATTTATAAAAATTTAGTTAGTCATTTTAGAACTAAACATATTGATATTCGATATCATTTTCTGAGAGATCATGTCTAAATGGGAGATATATCTTTAGAATTTGTTAATACCAAATATCATATTATTGATATATTTATTAAACCTATTACCAATACTTATTTTTATTTTATTAAGGGGAGTTAGACCTATTTAATTTTAAATAAATATTATCTTTTTTTGCTAATCTTTCTGTAGTAAATAATATTTTTTTATTATCTTTTAAAATGTTTATTTGTGTATAGTAAATAAATATTTATTTATCCTTTTTTATTACATGGGTTTCCTATATTTATGGGAATATTAATCTTGATTTTAAATTTCATTTTTTCATGTTCCATTTTAAAATCACTAATCTTTATATTGGAAATTTTTCTCAAGAAACCCTATCATCAGCCAAAACTATCACAAATTTCAATACTCTTCCCAACCTTTAAACCCTAATTTCACCAATATTTCTGTCTCTAATTTCATATAACCCTATAATTTTGATCCAAAAACCTTAAATTTATATTCTACATGTAAAATAAAAATATATCTGATGAATCCAAATCCCAATAGTGGAAATGAGCAGAAAGTTTCAAGTTTTGATTGTCATGTGTAATAAGGAAAAGTTACAAATTTTGAATGGTTGTTCAAAACCAACATCCTAACAAAGAAAGTGATAATTTATAAAGGTTTATAATTTATTTTTGATGGATTAAATTTAGAATGTATTTTTGAAATATAATATAGGTATTGTTTCAAAAATGTTCAGTTTAGTTTTGGAAAAACTAAAGATATAGTTTTTTCAAAAGTAGGTGATAAGGAATTTTCAATATCATTTGTGGAGATGGCCCAGATCTTCCAATTCCATCAATAAGTACATTTCAGTTTTAGTTTAAATTATATTGGTGATAGGGTTTAAAATCTTATAGATTTTATGTCTTTTCTACTTGGAACCTCTCAAATAAGAAAGATAATGGTGAAGGATCTTGAAACCAACAAAAATGTTCTTGTAAATTTTATCCAAAATGGTGTCATACCTTGGATTACTAAATCAGAGAAGATTATATTTATTTATATGTATATATGTTTCTTCTATTAAGTAATATAAAGTTGAATTTATGTCATTACATGTTTATATACATGAATCATTTTAGTCAGAAGAACTCAAGGATGGCCTTATATCAGTATAAAGGAATGTTGTCTCTTATTATCTGTAAGTGAGGACTGATTTCATATATCAGTACAAGGATAATATTTCATCATATAAATATATTATCAGCTATAAATTTAATTAATTTCATATTTTTCAATATTGTGTCAAAAGGAAATAATATTCCAGTAGGAGCTGAAGCAAAGGCTCCCTCTGGTTTTGGTGTTGAGAGAGAACAAAAAAGGCTTAAATATGTTGGGTATACTAGAGTTACTATAGATTAAGTTGGTGAATCTAGAATTTAAGGTGGTTCTTCTCTTTTATTTGGTCCTAATCCAACAATGGATAGATTTAAATTTGTACTTTTTGGTTAAGAATATTAGGTTGTTGGTGATGAAGATGTTCCTTTATATAGAAGAATGAATCAAGTTATGGATGAAAATATAGTTGCAAGAGTTGAAGGATCTATTTATTTATCAAGATTTTATTATGAAATATATGTTTTGATATAAGGTGGAGATTTATTAATTAATATAACTTATATGAGATATCAACCAACACCAGTTGAGTAGTTAGTTGAGTTGGTTTTAAGAGAGGTTGGATAAAAAGATCAGGTTGAAGAGGCAAGAGTTGAATAGATTACTCATACTGAATAGAAAGATGATAAAGTTATTGATAATTTTTTTTAGAGGTAAAGAAATGAATAAATACATTTAGTTAGAGAAGTAATTATTCCAATGGATTATTCTACCAAATTTATTAATAATCAATTGGTTTTTTTGGTTGATAAGTCTTTTGAAAAAACTGATGAACACGTTGGTGAGGGTACATAAGTTATGGGGGAGTTATTTTCTCCCTAAAGTGAATATTTAAATGTTCATTCACTTAAATTAGTGTAAGTATAGTAACCCATTATATGTTGGGAGGATATACCCTTAGATTCTATATAATAATCTAGTTTTGAGGAACATACTCAAAAAAATTCCGCTAGTATGTTTTCTATATTTGATTTATTGAAGGATGAAGTTGTTACTTTGCAATAAAAAATGAAATATATGAGAAATATTTTGAGGATTTAAGAATTGGTAGGGTTTTAAAGATATATTATGACTATATTCATACTCATTTTTAGATTTTAGAGGAAAATTCAATTTCTAGAATATATTTTGATGATTTAAAGAGAGATGTTGTGAATCAGTTTGGGAAGTTGAAAGGTAATATAATGACCCAAAAATATTTTAGTGATATGAAAAAGTTTTTGGTGTCTTGGTTAGAAGATTTTAGGGATACTAATTCAAGTATATAAATATCTTCTACTTATTATAGATATGGTTTCATATATGTTTTTCAAAAATTGAAGCTTCTATCTACTGATCCCAGTGCCTGGGTTCAAAAGTTAAATCTCTATAGTGTGACAGTGCGACTCTGTATATTATTCAAGAAAATTAAAAATAGATAATTTACAAATTAGATTCCACAGAACCTGGTGTAAGATATATTCTCAATAGGCTTGATATTATGATAGATAAAAAAAATTAGTCTTCTGAATCAGTTCAGACCTTTCTGAAAGTAAATTTGGTAAAAAAATTAAAGTCTAGCCAGGACTCTCACCATCTTCTTAGGGAATGGGATACACCACTAAATCATAATTTTGATGATTTTTTGTTAGAGATTCAAGAAGATTAGAATACTCTTTATGATTCTCTAATTTATACCTCGTCTTTAGAGGAATTTGAATCTGCTTCCAGTCCTAACTGTACCCCTACACCCTAATCATTTCCTGATCTAAATTCTTATTTTAATATGAAATTATTTAAAAAAATTATTC
The DNA here is from genome assembly GCA_963277665.1 of Viscum album. Lineage (NCBI taxonomy): Eukaryota > Viridiplantae > Streptophyta > Magnoliopsida > Santalales > Viscaceae > Viscum > Viscum album. The sequence continues at coordinate 1,072,441,937 of OY728166.1, read as the reverse complement.
AAAATATATCAATTATTTATATTTCTATTTATCTATTCTCTCCTTTTATTTTAAGATTATCCATTTCATATTTTACATATATTTATCTTCAATAACCATCACATATTGTTTTGTACAAAATTAATAGTGTTCTATTTTATTTCATACTATATTTTTCTATCTCACAAAATATGGTTGAAATCTATGATACCACAAAAAATCTTAAAAATCACATAATATAACCTATTCCTATATTAATATTATATTTTATTTAATTACAAACTTGTAATTTCTTTTGTTTTTATGAGTTTTTTATCATCGTAATGGGGGAAATTTTTGGGCAAGTGGATGATGATCCAAGAAGTTTTTCCATTGATCTTGATAGTCACAAACACCCTCGTTTATTTTACTAATAAAGTCAATTTTATTGGATTTCAATATTATAATTCTCATAAAATTTACTATTTTATACCTAAAATTTGGAAGCCTTTGTTCAGGTTTGGTATTTATATTTTGGTATGATAAAATTCTATTAAGTATTCTGGTCATTCAAAATAATTCTAAAATCATTATTCAAAAACAATGGTTGGATATAATGTTGGTATTAACCCCACATTTTGAACCCCATGTTTGTGTTAAAAGTTATGTTATAAAACCTCATTTTTTAAGGAACATCACATTTATGTAATTCACATTTGATATATACCTAATATAAATAACCTTACATTGGTGATATAACTCACATTAAGAATAGGAAATTGGTATTTAACTTCACATTTTAGAACCATATATTTGGAATCAATCATACACGGGATACCATACTTTTTTAATCAACCTCACATAGAATTATCCTCGCATTGATCCAGTCCTCTATAGGTTAAAATTTTGAATTATTCCAAGATTTATTCTATGATTTCACTGAATTAAATCTCTCAATAAAATTATTCAAATACCATTTTAGATAATCTATAGGAATAGACTTGTTTTTTTATTTCTAATGGAATTTATGATTCTCTGTATCTTTTAAATTTCAACTTTAAAAGTTCACCAAATTTTTTGAAATCATGATTTATCTGGTGAATTTTTCACATCTATGTTTCCTGAATTAATTTGGTTTGCTTATTTATTTCAAAATATACATTTTTATGATTAGATTCACGGTGTTAAAAATATTTTTATTTGAAAATAGCATTAGAAATTTCAAATTTATAGTAGAGAATTTATATCTACTACTATTTTGTATTCATCCAAATCTCTTTATTTTTCATTTTATTCTTGGAATAATATTACCTGAGGTTTTAAAGATTCTTAGTAATTTTAAACCACTGATAATGGGGGCTTGAATCAGTGGTTATCTTTTTACAATTTGAAATCTCTATGAAATTAACCCCTATAACTTGTTTGAGTTTTATCCTTATCGAATTTCTTAAACAAACTCACAAGCATGCAATTATAGGAAATTAAATTATATCATGAAAGATTTACAAGGTTTGATTTCAATATGAAAATCTACATCGATGCCATGGTAACTCCCATCGGTCCATATAAATTCCCTATTAATTAATAAGTTAATAAAAATTTGATTCAAGTCCCATTAGAATCCTTCTATCTCCTGATAGGAATGAATATACTGAATCCCATTAGTATATAAGGTTTTTCTTACAAAACTGATACAATATAAAAGATTTGAAACTTTGTAAAATTGCCCCCCAAAAGTTCATCTAGAAAATTTCATCCAATTTTTTCTATCTGATAGTTGTATTTATGGTGCACCTCACTAAAATATTATGCCTCTTTTCTGACTTGTGTTATATTTGATGAAAAAAACCATTGTGCCTCACTATTTGTATGAACACACTATCCAATACTTATGATACAAAAATCATGTTTGGGATTCTCATATCAATATCTCTATCCAATACCAATTATCAAAACCTTTGATCAGTATTATAACCAAAATATATTTATGGTACCTTTTCTTCAACCAGAAAGTGATATTTGGTAGAAAAATCACTCTAATAGAAAATTTTCAACATTTCATATTTTATTTAGTGAGCATTATTCTCAACCACTTTTTCATGTTTTACTTACACCCCTTTTATGGGTGCACGTAAAGTGTAAATGGTAGGAACTAGATTTTTTTTCCAACTCAAACAAATTAAAAAATTAATTATTCTCACTTAAATGAAATTTTTTAGATGCTTCTCAAATCTTCTAGTATATTCAAGAAATTTTAGGAGAACTTCAGTATATTCACCCTTATTCAATTTTCCTTAACCTAAAATATTAAATAAAATCTTCATACTTTTTTAAACTTAAAAAGATAACAAAACAATTTAAATAATATTCAGATCATCATCATCATGTTTTTTAACTTTCTAAAGTTATGAAAAGTTCCTCATAAAAATATATTCGTTTAAATGTTTGTTTGATAAATTCATTAAAAATTATCCATCTGGTCCTGCTTTGTCTGATCACCTTTCCTCATCTTCTCTTTGATAAATTCCCTTCATATGAATAGTTAGTCTGATGGATCATCATTTCTTTTTTTAATCACTTTTCCTCATATTGGTTTAACCTTCTCAAAAAAATCATTCTATGATAGTATGAATTTTTATCCAATGTTTATCCATCTGATGAATCTATGTCTGATGACCTTCCTTCAGCAGCGCTTCTTATAACCTCTCAAAAAATATCTTTATATAGTCTATAAAAAATTTTCCACTTGAAAACTTTATAAAAACTATTTTATAAAAAGCTTTATCCTTTGAATATAGTTGACTAAATTATTGTAACTTCCAAATACTTATGTTACATACAACTTATCCATATAAAAATATTGACTTCAACTTTTAAATTATCCCCCTTTGTAATTATTTTTTCACTTTCAATTTATTTCTCATTTTTCTCAACCACACAAAATTATAAACAAAAACTTCTTGAATTTTGTTCGATTATGTTTGTCTGATGATTTGTGTACGGCCTGTACGGTGAAATTGTGAAAACTTATATACAAAATACTCTTCTAAAAACACAACTCTAGTCTATATAATGGATCGTTTTACTACTCTCCCCTTATACTTAAATTTGTAAAAAATCAGCTTGGATCCTGAATTTTCATGATATTAAGAACTTGAACAAAAAATGTAACATCTTATTAATTTAGGAATGTTTTCCTACTAATGTTAAGGAAAAAAACTCTTATCCTCCTCCAGATCAACACGATAAAACTTCTTATTAAAACATTGGAAAAAAATCAACTATGATAAAAAATCATTCTAAAAAATATATATTGAAAAAAAATGAAAAACTTATTATAATTAAATAACAAAGTATATTCAATCTCCCCCTTTGAATTCATTGGCATAATTACAATTTTAAAACCACTTTTTTCAACTCAAAAAAAATAAATTTTCATTTTTTAACACTTTCAACAAATCACAACCTTTATCATAGAATTTATTTACACCACACTACTAGATAAATCAATTTTTTTATCAATTACATCCTTTAGTGGCAAGAATATTTTTTTTCGTGATAAGATAAATTTTCCTTATATTTTTCTTTTCTCAAATTTTCTTCTCCCCCATATTTTATAATACCCATAACTTCAAATTAATTTAAGAAAGAGTTTTACTCACTCTCCCTTTTTTGGGAAAAGTAATATGTCCTCTCCCCCTTTGATAGAATAATCCAAAGAATGGTGGGAGACTCCCTTAAAAATTTTGTGAAGTCTTTTGTGGGGGATGAACAAGTATTTTCAGCTTAAATTCCATAAATCTTACTTTTGGCATAGATTTGGTGACAAATCAGCAATTTTAAATTTTTTAAAAATTGACACAAGAATTAATTCTTACCCCAAAACATTCTATTTTATAAAATGATACATAACATTAATATGATTTGATCTTGAATGATGAAAAATATTTTTTGAAAGATCAATGGAACTATGATTATCACAAAGTATCTTCAATGCTTCTCCAAGAGTCACTATCAAATATTCTGGTTGAACTTTCATCTAAATCATTTGAGTGAAATATTTGGAACCAAAAACATATTTTGATTATGTTTTACTCAAAGTAACCAAACTTTGTTTCTTACTATGCTAGATCACACAACATTATCCCAAGAAAAAATTCCTTCGGATGTATATTTTCTATTATTGGAGTCTATATCCTAATCAAAATCAATTTATCTAAGAAATTTCATGTAATAACTTCTTTTATATAATATCCCATAATAATATGTTACTTTAAAATATATAATAATTATTTTTACTTCTAGTATATGTGACTCTATTGGATCACTCTGATATCTTGAACACTATGTCACAGCATAAACAATTTCTAGCCTTGAAGCAGTAAGATAGATAAAACATCCTATCAACTTCCAAAATCATTTATGACTAACACTTTTCCCATATTTATCTTTACTAATCTTCATGCCAACTGAGATAGGAGTAGAAACTTCTTTGTAGTATGTCATTCCAAAAAAAATTAACAACTCTCTGGTATAATTTTCTTAGGATAGAAAAATATATATTTCAATCTATTGCACTTGTAATCCCAGAAATAAAGCTAATTTTACAACCATTTACATTTCAAATTTTTTCTTTATTTATTCATAAAAATCTTTACAAGATTTATCTCTATCCCTTAAAAAATATTTCATTTTCATAAATAATAACAACCAGGATACCTAAGTTCATCCCAATCAAATATATGTTGTTGTCAACTTTCCCTTTATAAAAAATAAAATTTTTTAAGAAATTGTCATGTTTTAAGTGCCAAGCATGTGGATCTTGCTTCAACCTATAAAAATACTTCTTAAAATTACACACATTAGTTACATATTTTTTAAGTAATAAATTACAAGGTTGGTCAATATAAACTTCTTCCTCAATATCTCCATTTAAGAAATTTGAATTCATATCCATATGATAAACTTTGTAAAAATGATGTGTAAAAAAATCCAAGAACATTCTTATAGTTTTCAATCTCACAACGGGGGAAAGAGTTTCTTCACGATTAACACATTCCACCTATTAATAACCTTTACAAACAAGTCATGATTTATTTCTTGAAACTTCTCCATGTTCATTCATATTTTTTTTAAACACCCATTTGGTTCCAATGATTTTGTATCATGTTGGTAGTGTAACAAGTTCCCATGTGTCATTTTTATCAATTTGATATAACTCTTCATTCATAGAATCTACCCATTCTTTAAGTTTAACTTCCTTGAAAACTAATTTTTATTCATCCTATGAGATAAGTGATGTTTTATTTTATAATATCAATTTTATTATAGTATGAACTAGAGCTTTTGGATTTCCAGTAATATTTTCAGATTCAACATGTTTTTATATAGTAAAAAATCTTAGATATTTTCTTCCTGTTTCACTTTCCTCATCACATTATTCTTCTAAATCATTATATACCTATTTTGGCTCACATTCATCTTCACTTTTTTTTATCATTGGAAGTCCTAAAATTATATTCCATAATATTTTCCATAACTTTTTTTAAGGAAGTAATATTTACAACAACTTTTGCAACAAAGGAATCCAGTAAATTTTATAAATGTTTGTTCCAAAAATAATAACTTATTTTATTTGATGAATTTCCATTGAAAATTTCTTCCTCTTATTTTTCATCAAATTTTCCAAGATCTATATTTTTTATCTTTATTATGCATGGACTCCCAAAAACTTTGAATTAATTTACTGAATGACTTTAAATATACCACATTTCATAAGGATTTATGTTGGATTATAGCTGTAAGAAACATCTTTTTTGAACATGTACAACAGTACAAATAGCATCTCTCCAGAAAAAAATATAAATTTTATATTTATCCAACATAATTTTTCCCATATACACTAAAATTATATTCTTTATCTACCCATTCTATTTTGTTGAAGAGTATATAGAGATCTGTATTGATGTTTTATTCCAAGTTTATTCTAATAGGATTCTAAGTCATTGCTTTTATACTTATTTCTATTCTTTATTCTCAACTTCAATATATAAACACAAATTTCTCTCTCAAAAGTGCTTCAGAAATATCTAAACATATCTATAGACAATTATTTATGTTTCACAAACATGATGTTGGTCATCTGAGTGCAGTCATCAATAAAATTTATAAAGTAAAAATAGAATTTTTTTTATTTATGTATCATCAAGCCACAAATATCAGATTGTATAAGCTCAAGAGGTATGGTGGATTGGATTTCAACATTCTTATATTTTCTAAAAATCATTTTCCCTTTCTAAAACTTATAAAAATTGTATCATCTTTCCAACTCAGTGTTGGTAAGTTTCTTACAGAATCATCTTTAGATACTTTACTCATACATTTCTATCCTAGTTGCCTAAGTCTTTATTACCAAAATTTATTTTCATCCACAACACTTAAGTATCTTGATCCACTAAGATCTCTAATCTATAATAGATTTCTTCTAGTTCAATCGCCCTTAGTGATAACTTCCCCATCTTTCAAACATTTGATAATACAAGAATATTTTTTAAATATGACTTACTTAACATCATCAAGGAGTTTCATAATTATAAAAAAGTTTTATTTCATCCCATCATCAAATAAAACTTTATTTGATTTTAGTTTCTGAGCTTCAATCTTGGTTGTTCCAATTCCTTTGATTATTAAGGAAAAATCATTTACAAAAGTAAGTGATCCTCTGTCATGATTTTCAACATATTTTAAGATATTTATATATCTTTTCATGTGTAAGGAGAAACTTATATAAATAATCCATAGTTTTTTCTCTTTCTAGCTTTCAGATCTGTCTCAACAACAAAATCTATTTTCTATAATTGTTTCATTCTAATTTATTTTTCTTTACTAGCAAAAAAACTTGTCCCGAAATAGTTTTTATACATTCTTAAACAATTTTTGTAGATTGGTCACATCTTCCACAACCATACTACAAGAAATCAAATTGGTTTTTCATTAGAAGCGTAATAACATCTTGAGATTTTTCTTTACCAACTTTCTATGAGTTTAAAAAGTTTATCTCTTTTCTTTTACTATTAATCACCCTTGGTTTATGCCTATTTTTAAGAAGAGACATGTTGTTCAAATATTTAAAATCTTTTTTCCCATTAATTCTAGGGAAATAAAAAAACTATTAAATCTTGGTTTTTTGTAGAAGTAGTATCTTTCCCTGTGGAAGGTTTTTCAAGGTTTGTAATGTATTTTTTCTTTTGTTTCATCCAGGCATGGGTTATGGAGGTTATTTTCAATGTTCATTAATGTATTATATTTTAAACATCTTTTTTTCACCTAAGTTTTTGCAAAAAAAATTATAAAACCTTCATAGTTAAAATAATATGATAAAATTTATATTTAGTGGGTAAATATGTCACCTTATTCTTGTAAAGATTTTTCTCAGTATCTTGAGATGTTTCGGATTTTACCTTTAAAGCCTTGTTGAAATTTTTTTATTAACATTTTCAAGGTTATTTCAACCTATATAAATATTGATTGAGTTTTATAAACCTCATATTCTTTAGTAACAAGTTTCTTACTAGTATTTTCCATCATCTTTCCTTATTTATAAACTTTTAGCAAGAGGTTTTTGATCTCCTCAATATACTCATATTCCTATTTAAGGATATAATTCCTTCCTTAATTATTATTTCCAATATCTTTCTTCAATATTATAATATATTTCTTTTGTTTTTTTGTTTTCTAAAGATAAGAAAAAATCTATGTTCTCGACTGATATTATCTATACCTCTCTTCACCTTATTTTTCTTCAACGTTGGATATATATTCATTATTTTCAATATTATAAAATAAATATATAAAAGTTTCTAAATTTTAATCTTTTGATGAATTGTTATTAGCAAATTAAAACTCAACTTTCTTACTCGTCATACTTATTTTATTAGTTTTGGTGAAATTTTTCTTACTTATAGTAGATTTTCCATCTTCTTTGGAATTATTTCTCTACTTCTTACACCAAGGTTTTTCTTGATAATAATATATAAATTATCTAAATTTCCTCTTGGGGGAATTCATATAAAAATTCACAATTCCTCCACCCTCTAAACATTTAAGTGGAATTTTGTATCCATACTTTCTTTTGCCTCTTTGATAATTTTTATAGATAAGAGACATGATCTTTTCATTCATTTCATCATCTTTCTTATCTTTTAAATCATTGAGGTAAACATTCTAATTATGTTTTATTTTCATCTTTCTCATAGCTTTAAACTACATTTCATCCCTGATCTTCTTTTTGAATGTTGGATCTTTACTCATATCATAAGCAGTAATAAATTTATAAAATTCATCAAGAGATAAATCATCTTTATCTTATACGAAAAATATTTTAGAGTCAAAAATTTCAGGGAAGTTTCTCATGAGTTTATTAAAAAATTTAGAATCTTCTAAGATATCTCTAAATCCTATGATTTTTTAAAAAAAATCATTAACTCTGATGAATTAATCGTCAATAGTTTCTTCATCTTCTATTATGATATCTTTGAACTTTCTTCTCTATATTTTTAACTTTGGTTCATTCACTTTGGTGTTTCCCATAAAGATACTTTTGAGCTTTTCCCAGGTTTATTTTGTTGTTTTGAGACCCATCACCTTTAGGAAAAAAAAATTCTAAAAAATACATAAGAATAGTGTTTCTAGATTTCCCATCAACCATAATGTTTCTTTTTTCAGAAAACATCATAGGATAATTTTTATCAATAGGTGGAAACCCAATTTTTGTTGCATCAGTATCCTTTAGGACAAGATACAGAATATAAGATATCATTCTTGTTTTCTAACGATGATAATTTTTTCATTTAATATTATCATACCTCTGATATTCACTATGTTGTAATTTTTCATGATAAGGATTTGACAAGAGAAACCTACCATCTAATACCAATTGAAGTTCCTTTGGATCGTTGACCCCCTAATAAGGGGGATTGAATCAATGGTTATCATTTCATAATTTCAAATATCCTTGAAATTAACCCCTATAACTCATTAGGATTTTATCCTTATCAACTTTTTTACACAAACTCACAAGTATGCAATGATAGAAAAGTAAATATGATCATGAAAGATTTATAAGGTTTTGAATTAGTATGAGAACCTACATCCTTTTCATAGTTACTCCCATCAGTCTATAGAAATTCACTATTAATTAATAAGGGGATAAAACATTGATCCAACTCCCATTAAACTCCTTTTATCTCCTAATATGAGTTATTATAATAGATCCTATTAGTTTACAAATTTTCTCTTACAAAACTATGACACAATAAAAGTTTTGAAACTTTGTAAAACAACTCCCAAAAAGTTCATCTAGAAAATTCCTTCTGATTTTCTCCATCCATTAGTTTTCTATCCAGTGAACCTCAATAAAATACTACACTGTTATTCTGACCTGAGTTATATCCAATGAACAAAACCACTACACCTCATTGTTTTTATGAAAAATTTATCAGATAATTTTGATAAAAAAACTCTATCCAAAATTCTATGATCATTATCTATGTACAATGCCACTGATCGAAACCTTTATTTAGTATTCTGACCCAAATTTCCAAATGGAACCTTTTCATTATCCAAAAATTAATCTTGGTTGGAAAACTCAATCTTACGCAAAATATTCAACATTTTATATTTTTTTCAGTGAATAGTGTTCACAGTAACATTTTTATACTATACTTTGACCCCTTTAATAGGTACACCCATAGTAGAAAATGTGAGAACTTGATTTATTTTTCCTTCTCAAACCAATTAAAAAATTAATTATTCCTTCTTAAAATAAATTTAATAGATGTTTCTCAACTCTTCTAGAACATTTGTGAAGCTTTAGGATAAATCCCGCATCTTCACCATTCTCTGATTTTCCTTAAACTCATATCTTAAGGAACTTCTTCAAAAAAAATTAAACTTATCAAGATAACACACCAATTGAAACAAATATTCAGCTCAGCATCGTCATTTTTTTAAACTTTACAAAGTTATGAAAAGTTACTCATAAAACTTTTTATGGGGAAATTTTTATCTGGTGACATCATTACAAATTCTTTGTATGATTATTCTTTTTCTAATCACTCTTCATCACCTTTTATTCAACCAATTCCATTCATAATAAAAGTATTTATGATGGACCAATTTTTCCCTATCTAATCACTTTTCTATAGCTTGGTTTAACCTTCTCATAAAATTTTATCTAACGACATTGTGAATTTTTATCTAATGTTTATTCATATGACAGATCTTCATCTGATGGTCTTATTTTAGTATTTTTATCATAAATTCTCAAAAAATATCTTCATACTTCTTTTAAAAGATTTTCCATTTGAAAACTTCATTCAAATTGTTTTTTTTTTGAAAAGTTTGAGCCTTTGAATATGGTTGAATACATTGTTAAGACTTCTAAATAATTTTGTTACATGAAACCTCTCCATCTCAAAAATTTGGATTTAACTTTTGAATTATCCTACTTTGTACTTATTTTTTCACATTAAATTTATTTATCATTTTTCACAACCACAAAAACTTATCAAAAAACACTTATTTACTTTTTTCTGATTATGTTTTTTTGATGATCTGTGTTTGGTAAATCTGGTGACATTGTGAAAACTTCCTTATAAAATCTTCATCCAAAAACTCAAATTTGGTTCATATAATAGACAGTTGTATTACTCTACCCTTATACTTAACATTGTGAAAAATTCAGATTGGATCATGAATTTTCATTATGTTAAGAACTTGAATGAATAATATGGTATCTTCTAACTTTAGGAAAGTTTTCTAACAATGTTAAGGAAAAACTTTCTTATCCTCCTACAGATCAATATAAGAAATATTCTTAGAAAAAATTCATCAACTCATTTATACATGTGATACAAAAACATTATCAAAAAAATATTCTGAAAAAAATACAAAATTTTTAATGAAAATATCGCAAATGGTCTTCATTTTGTATGAATCTATGATATAACTACTACAGTTTGTTGTAGTTTTTTAAAAATACACTTTAGAGATATACATGTTCTATCAATTTACTTTTGTGTGTTTTCCTACTATTACAAAGGTTTAATTAGTTGATGCTACTTTATCTATGTATTCATTTCAACTACTCAAATATTATTCTTGAGGAATATACTTTAGATACATACATATATTTCTCTAAAGATATCTTCATCTATTATATGTAATATATGTATGTGAATGCTTCTATAGATAATTTATCCAACCAAATTAAATCACTTATTTATTTATGAACAATTGGGTGTTTATTTTTTTTAAGGACTTCTATTATTATTTCATAAAGTATTTTTAAAAGTTTGTGTAAAAAGTTACATTTTCTTGTACACAACTGTCGAAATCCCATGGAAAAATATCTACTTGTAAAAATCACCAAAATCGTGGAGAGAGTGGTGATGGAGTGGACTGGGGAATTTGTTTGCTCCAAAACACTATAAAAATCAATGTTCCCATTTCATTTTTATTTTCCATTACATACTCTATTTAAATAAAATATGATAGATTCACTTTAAAAATTCAAGAGAGGTGATTTTTAATTTTTTTTTTCAAGTGTTTTAAAAGGACACAATTATTTCCCCTCTTATGTCTTCACTATCTCAGGATAACAAATATGTGAGTTACCATATAACTAAAAAGGTTTCTTAAGAAATCATGTATGGTATCACAATAGAGAAAACATTTAAGAGGATAATTTCATTGATTCAGCTGAAAGGATCGATATAGAAATTTTAATTTCTAATAGATTTCCATTTTTTCTCAAGAAAACACTTCATGTAAACCTGTACAAAAGGAGATGAATATGAGAACCTAGATTTCATATGTTGATAAGAATGATAACATTGATCTTCTTAGAAAGCTGATGAAAGATGTGAATACCTACATATACTAGGTATATCGAAAATGACTAAACTTGATATTTTAATGTGATTGTATAATACGAAAATAATATATAGTTTTAGGAATTATGCAATGTACTATATCCTTACCTTTTTAAGGACATACTACATGATGATTTATGTATTGATTATATTACATCAAAGCTGGTTAAAAAATTTTGATTTTCATAAACTAAGATTCATATGTTCCATAAAGATAATTTTCTATTTTAGAAGGAAAATATAGATTTGAATAAGTACATACAGTGTGATACATTAATATAGAAGGATAATAAAGATAGAACTTAATCTCGTGTACTAAATAAAGTGATTTGGAACTTTCCTTTGATTTTCAGGCTTTAAAAACTTTTGTTTCTTATCAAATGGAAATGAATATGATATGGAATAAAGATGAAATAAATAAGGATAATGATGAAATAGTGAATCCTATAGATGAGTTACCCTAGAATAAATTTGATAGTTCATATCCTGATTTTGTAGATGACCTGTGAAATGTTAGATTATGATTATCATGGGATGGTTTCAATTATTTTCCAGATCTATATTACACATAGTATTTGTCCTATTTTCATTCACATTTATAACTTTTTTTCATGTATATTTATGAAGAAACCATTTACTATAATGTGTATATTGATATTTGGACCTAATGATCCAAGAAATGATATTAGAATATACTTGAAAAAATTAGTTGATTAGTTGAGTGAGCTTTGAACCATCGTTGTATAGGCATAAAATACATTTACAAAGGAGTACTTTATATTTCATACAGCCCTATTATGGATGATAAATTATTTCCCTGATTATGGAATGATGTCTGTTTGGGGTATAATTTGGAAATTATTCTACCCTATTTTTATGAAAAATACATGTTCCGGGATATTTTTTAGTGAACCTTCAGATTTATAAGGCATCGATGATTTCTACCAATGAAACATCTATACAAAAAAATAGGTGACACTATGATAAATATGTAGAGATAGAAGAATCACCTCAACCAATGTTAGGGGATGTTATCCTTAAGGAACTTAATAGTTTGATTCATGTTATCGAAAAGAGTTAATAAAATTATAGAAAATGATGTAATGTTACCTCAAATTCCAATAGTAATTAGAGAAATAAAATTATATTCTTTGAGTTGTTATATTTTTCATTGAATTTGTTTTGTCACTGCATAGACATAATACATATTTAGAAACAAAGTGTATGAAATTTTACTTGAAACTCTTAAATATAGAGGGTAAAACAAAATATTATTTTCACTTATGTTGTGATTTAATGGATTGGGATATAAAACTAAGACTTTAGCCTCGATTAATTGGTCAGAATCTTTGTAATATCACTTTTTATTTTTTTGATAATAAATATAGAGAAAAAAATATTCCTTCAATTTGTAGAAGGTTTAAAGGTTTTGGATGGTTATTCAAGAAACATTTAAAAATGGGTGAGTACATGAGTGTAATAAAATATCTAAAAACTCTTTAATATCATGTCCTAACATATTATTTGATTCCCATTACCATTAGGTATTTATTGTCACATAATGTGAGGTTTTTTTATTATTTTATGTAACTTTTATCGAGACATTTGTGATAAAAGGATGAACATAAATGTTGTTAATAAATTATATATTGATTCACCAGTAATTTTCTATGACCTATAAAAAATTCATTCATTTTTTTTAATATGAATGTTACATCTGACTGTTTTTCTTCCCACATAATTAAGTAATTTTTGGTGGTCCTATTTTGAGATTTTATATGTAGTCAGTATAAAGAATTATGTATACATTGAAATATTGTATGAGTAATAATAATCATCTTAAAGGATATATTGTGAAAGGTTATTTATCCCAATAATTAATGGATGTTTGTTCATCATACCTGGTTAATATAATTAAGAGATATAATCATCTAATTAAAACTAAATATAAACAATATAATCACACTAGTCTTAAATTTACATCACTACCCAAAATAGGGAGGATATCTGGATCAAACTGATTGTGTACTTTGAGTAAGGAAGAGTGAAAAATGTATCATTATACAGTATTATTCAACTATGGTTTGTTTGATGATTACATCAAGTGATTGAGCTACTAAATATGTATTTTTTATTGTGTGATTTTTTTATAGTTTGTTTCATCTTTAAATTTTCATATTTTTATAGAATATTTGGAAATTATAAAAATAACACATCATTCTTTATCTATTAAGAGGAGGGATAAATTTCATAGAAGAAAGTTCATGATTGGTTAGATTCAAAGGTAGAGGGCTTATTTTTTATGTGACTTAATCATAGGTACTTGTATAATATTTGATGTTGATATATTTCAGTTTCAAGGTTTACAAATAGATGATGTATATAATGAAATAATGACATTTTCATTTGTTCTAAACAATATGGCTTGTAATTGTAAAGAAATGGATATCAATGGTTTTAAATTCATTATAAATAGTTGTCCAAAAAATATGGAAACACAATATGAAGATGTCTTAGTAAATGAAAAAAGCAAATTTTTATGATAGTTCATTAAACAAGAAACCATAATTAGAAAATATATTGTATTTTAGGGTTGTTGAGATAATAATTTTATTATATTATTATACACATGTTCATATTGAAATTATAAAATGAAATTTCTTTGATTCAATTAAACAAAAAGACAAGCATATATATAGTTATAGATTTATAGTGATTGATATGAAATTTCAACTTCATACTGATGAGCCTTACATTCTTGCATCATAAGCTAGACAAGTGTTTTATGTAACTAACCCTTTAAAACAATAATTTGGTGTTATTTTTGGTGTTATTCCAAGACATATTTTTTATGAAAGCATGGATGATATTGATTCTTTAGTTAAACTTTTTGATATTCACTCAAATGTTTCATTTGATGACAGGAATAATTCAATTCTTAGAAAGGGTTTGGAACTAGAAATTATAACATAGCACACATAGTGTTAACAAATTTGGAAGTATTTATTTTATATTATTGTGAAATAGTACATATTTTTTGAAAACTTTTATACATTGTACCTAATTAATTTTTTTAGTTATGTTACACTGATTGTTTTGTTTAATTGAAGCATATTTACTATTGAAATAAAAAATAATATTGATATGAGTTGTTACAGTATTAACTATATATAAAATTATAATTAAATTATTGTTTTTAAGTTGATAAATCCTTGTATTAAAAAGATTTTGTAACTTTTCATTTGTATTTTATGTTAGATAATCAATTTATTGATAATTTTTATTATATTTTTTTGTCTCATGTTACTATTTTTAATTTTCATGTTATTATTTCTATGTATGAAGAAGTTAGAAGAAAAAAATCTATAGAAATGAAGAGTGAATAAAAGATTTAGGGATGACCCCATTGATCACCATTGTGAGTATTGAATTTCTTATTTAGTGATCACTTATTTGACTATAATGAGTGTGAAATGTATCATTACAACCTGGTATATTGATAATCAATTTATTCGTTAATGTTACAATTTTGAACATCATTTTATCATTCAAGTTATGTTAGGGGGATTCATCAAGGAGATAGATCAATTTCAATGAGGATATAGAGGGTGTGATAGAATGTGTACCAAAGTATAGGATGAGACATAAAACTCTTTCTATGACTAAAAATACTAAAAATTATAAAATTCTACCTCCCACTATACTAGTATGGTCACCATGTGATCATTCATCAATGATTTCATAACCTTATTTTCATTACCCAATAATGAACAGACATTTTCTATATCCCTTTTAACCCACAACTATACATGATGGTAGTGATCATGTTATCCCTTTTTATTACCCATTCCCACTATCTTCTTAATAAGTCACTAATCCTCCATACATCCCACCACTATATTCATATCCATCATATTCTATATAAATATTTCATGTAGTTTTTATCACTCTATAAGTTTGGTATCCTTTATAGACTTTAAAGACTATTCAATCTATTGATATCCCACCACCCATAGTATAGGATACTTCAACTACTCCTACTCTATATGCAATAGTATGGGAGATATAAAATTCACAACCTTTTCATATGTGTATAAAAATTACTGAAATTAATCATTGATAAATTTATATATATTATTTTTCTTTAATAATTGTTAATTTTTCATGATCAATAGGATCCTCTAACAAATGATGAGGTCTCACAAATATGTGAGTAGCCTATAATAAGCGTACAAAAATTATGGTTCAATACAATTAAGGTGGGACTATAATTGTTAAGAAAATGAAAGAATACAAGATTTTTAGGGGTCAACATTCAAAATATAGCAACATTATTCCCATTCAATCCATAAATTGGAGAGAATTTAGTGATAAAATAAAAGGAAAATTCCTGGGATGAGATTTGGGTAAGTAATATTAATCGTATTTTATATATATTAATTTGTAACATTATATTAACAAATAATTTTTATTTTTTCCAATGAAACTTTGATATAATTTACCTGATGGATATAATTATAAGATTTCAAGGCTAATGGAGTTGGTGGAAATGTGGTGAGAATATAAGTATGACTTGTGTGTTGGCTGGAAAGATAGAATTTCTACTGAGCTTGAGGGAATTCCAATTTTTTCAAATTTCCCACTATCATGGTACATGAAGATGATCAAGTATTAGAAATGTCTAGATTTTAAGGTATGAGTTAAATTTATATATAATTATTTTTTATTTGAAAACAGTTTTTAAAGTGTAAATTATGAATTTGACTAATATTAAAGAAATTGTAAAAAATATTATATAATAAATATGATAGAAATAAGAGAAATAAAGATTCTATAAAATACATTCATACTATTGGAAACACATATCTCCTAGATCGGTAGAAGGCACAGGTAATTTAGGATTTATTTTTTATATAATTATTTAAAACATTTAAGTTTGTTAATATATAATTAGTGATGTCTAAAAATGAAATCATGCCAAATGTTTTTAGAAATAGTAATGGTTATAAATATATGGGTTTAGATTGATATTATTTGATAAATCCTTAATAATATTTTGGAAATAATTTCCTACTTGTTACTTGTTCAACCAATCATTTCTCTTTTATAATTTATTAATATGGAATAATCATCTATAAAGAAAAATGAAAGGGTGATTATTCTTTCTTTATCATAAGAGTTTCAATTTCTTATCTTCAATCGTTATTAAATTAGAATATTTTTATATTTTAAACATAAATTTTTCAATTAATTTAATTTTTTTTAAATTACCTTTGAGTTTCTTTAATGATTATAAAATCTTTAAGTTACTTGAAGTATTGATGGATAAAGAAAAAAATAAAACCCTTCCATTTTTTGGAGTATATAAGGCACTACTAAGTGATTATTGCTCTTAATTATTTTCCATAAAAGAAATATTATTTTTACATTGAATATTAATTAAAACAAAGTTTTTTATTTCATTTATTAAACAATAGTTGAATGCACCAAGGAAGAGAGAATTCCATTCATTTTTCTACTTAATTCATTCAAGAGAAAGTTTTAAAGATTGATAAATTTGAAATCCATGTACATTTTCTTTAAAACTTATAAATCCATCATCCCCTTGACCATCATTTGATATATGGATCCATTTTTTATTATTGTATACTCTTATTGTATTATTAATTATGTTTATTACTTTATACATTTCTTAAATCTTTGTGTTACTTGTTCACACCTAAAAAATCATTTAGGTATCTTGTTAAAGTTAAAATCATTTGAAACTTTCTTATTTAAATTAAAAAAAACAATAATTTTTTCTATTATTTTTAGCACTTGAAATTGAAAATTTTCTTATTGTTTAAAGGTTGAAAATATTTTTTTTGTTCACATAACCAGGGAAAATCACTGCTTCTACTTTTAGTTATTGTTCATAGTGCTATATACTGCTATTTTTGTAATTTTTGAGTGATTATAGTTATTATATGATGTTATTTTGGATAAAAATTATTATGTATTGTGTTTTTTAAATTTAATAACTTATTTTCATACTAAGAAAGGTGGGTTTTGGATTATCTAAACAATCTAAAAAATTGCAGCTTATATACCAATAAACCATTAATATCAAAAACCTATATATAGTGATCCTACTAACATCAAATCTTGAAAACACAAAACCTATAGACCCACAATCCTATATACTTATAACTAGTAAATTATAAACTCTCTACCTATAAATAAGAAAAAATATAAACATGAAATATAGAAACATTCAAACTTATAAACATGCATGCCTTCAAACTATAAATCATTCAACCCACAAATATAAAAATTAAATATTTCTTAACCAAAAAACCTAAAACCCATAAACCTAAAAACCTAGGATCCTTCAACCACCATCCTATAATCCTAAAAACTTAAATTCCATTAAACATATCCACCCTCTAATGATACAAACCTACTTTTTGAAACAAAAAAATAATAAAAATTATAACAATTAAACTAAAACATTAAAACATGTGAAATAAAAAAAATTAAAAACTATAACATGCAACATAGTAACTATGAAACCTATAAATTCAAAAACATGTGAACTTGATAACCTTCCATAATGAATTATACAAAATTACATTCCAAAAAACTTTTGTGTCCATGGAAAACTTCTAACACCTAGAAGTAATCTATAATGACCCATACTTTACATACATTGTTAGTACTTCGAAATTGAAGTACACTTATTACAACATATAACAAAACCATGAAAGGACCGTATAGGTATAGTGTCTTTAGAAACTGGGAAACATAAACAACTAGTTCATAAAGCGTCTACACTATCTCCCATTTATTTCATCATATCTATAGTCCCTTTCGGCATATCTTACTTAATAAAATTCTTCCTGACCTGGGGAAAGAAAACATACAAAATGGTGAGCTCAAATGCTCAGTAAGGGTAAACAAAAGAAATATCAATCATGTCATATTCATAAGAACATAACATTTTGGAAATCTTACCCTGTAAAAGAGATCATAATTTCATAACATGGGATAAATCATGGTAGTGAAATGTAATCACAATAATCATAACTTAAAAAATGAAGCTTTGTGTCATACACACATAATCATATAGAATCATTTCTTATTAGTCAAGACTCATTGCCAAGACTATCTTAGTGGACAAAGTCCATTTCTGAACTGAGTTCATTCCTCATTTCAGTCCTGTTTCACTGAACTGGTTTAACCTACCGTTCCAGCCATGTCTATCTCATGAGATATAAAATCTTTACCCAATGCATTGGAGGGAGATATAGGTCTCACCCATCTCATAATGATACCATTCTTATGTGTTCCACAAAATCATAAATCATACATCATAGCATAACCCATGTAATAAAAATGGGATTCTTAAACATCGTGACATCATAAAACAATTCATATAAGATAAATGAATTCATAAAAATAATTTCATCACAACATAATAAAATCAATGTAATAATAGGGATATAAACAGAACCCTTTATTATCTTAGATGGAAAATAATTTTGATAAAACACTTGAACTCCGTTCTTGAGGAAAATATCCTTTCTACTTCAAAAACACTTTTCATTTCTTAACATGTCATACAATTCTAAACTAAAAGAAGTTGATTAAAAATAAACATGAAAACTTGTAAATGAATATTCTTTTAAATAATGTTTTAAAAATCCATTCATGTCGTATAAGTTAAAAAAACATTCTTCTTGTACTTTTGTCGGAAAAGTCAAAAAGTACCCCGTACGAAAAACGACAAAAGATTCCTTTCATATCTTTTACTAAAAACTAACCTAAGGGTAAAATTGGATTTAAAAAATTGTAGGTGGATGGAAATAATATTACATATTTAGGAAACATGGATTTTGATGATAAAATACACCCCAGTAAATTTCAAAGTATAAACAATCTCGGATAAAAATGAGATTGTGATATTTCCCTTACCTTAGGTCCGATTTGCTTCGTAAGTGTCCTAACCTCCTGTATAATGATTTAAATAATGTCATTGATGTATTCCAGAATCATAATCATTGTTATGATATCATATATGGTCATATTATTAGCTTATTATTAGTAATATTTCATTGCTACTTGTTATTTGGGTGTTTATTACTTTTTGTTCTTATGCGTGTTTTGTCGAATAAATTCTTATTCTTCTTTTTAGGTTATAGATACCTCATTTCCAGAATGGTATTAGTGTAATATATATCATATTCATTCATTCAATTCATTTATATAATCATTATGCAATGAAGATCATGTAGAACGAGTCGCATCACATCATGGAGACGATATTCCGTACATACGCACGAGCGATGATATCGTTCCCATGATTGTGGAATTGTATTAGAGTGTATGTATACTATTTCAGAATCAATATCACTTTACAATAATCATATATATTCATTATTTACACCATTATAACCATCCAAGTAAGGTGGTGGTGGAAAATAGATTACACCACGGCGTGGAGACGGTATTCCGTACGTACGCACGCGCGGTGATTTCATTTTCCGTAGGATGGATAGATGGTGAAATAGGTTTGTTTCATACTTATAATAACATATCAGTATATTAGTGATACTGATGTTATTAATTCATAATGAAACAACTAAAGAAGAATAAGTGGAAGAAGAAATAAAGTTGAAAGAATCGGTAACGGACATTACCTCTTCTTTGAGATGTTTCTTTGAGACCTCTTTTTGGGCACTAAAATTGGTCTTTGAAGAAGACCAGGACCTCTAGGATGTTTCTAGTGAAGTGGATAGGAGAAATTGGCAGGGGTTTCCAAGCTTGAAGGCTCAAAGTGGTGTGAGGAAAAGAGGGAGGAGGTGCCCTTTTATAAGGGAGGAGAGGGGCACCTTTGGAAAAACTAAAAATATTATTTTATTATAAAGCCATATTTGGTTTTAAATAGCTCCAAATTGATTTATTTCGAAGATAAGGTGGGTATGGTTCTAAATCCTCTCATAAAATAGAATTTTTACAAGTTTAGTTTACTATTTTAACCTTATCATTTAGATTTAACTTTAAGTTAGATAATTTTACTTTTACCGTGTCTTTTTCTGTTCTTACACTATAAGGTTAATAAACTTACTATAACAAGACAAACGAACCCCAAGTTGTTTATTATTAATATATATAACCTTATCTAAGTAATTTGGCCGAACCTTATATTTTTATGAATAAAATAACAATTAATAATGTAATATTTTTTTAAAAAACTATTTTATGTCAATTTTGACACTATTTAGTAATTGATTTTTTTTGAAAATCATAACATAATTATTAGTTCTAACAAAGTTAATTAAATCAATACTAACATGTCATATTAACCTATAAAATTATTGGAATTCATAAAAAGTCTCAAATTACATTTATTTGGGTATTTAGAACATCAATTATGTCAATATTTCATTAATAAGATAATTACTGCATCATATTTGTGTCATAAATAAATTAAATTATTTAATGTCTGAAAATTACAAATAAAATACCATTATGTAGGAAATATTTTTATCTTTCTAATGAATATTTATAGTCTAATTTATCTTATGTATAACTCTATATTAAAAATTATTTACTTATTAAACTTTGATTTTAACTATTTTAACCCTTCTTTAAATAAATTAATAATAAATGTCCTAATCTAATCCAAGTGGGACTAAATGGTCATATTTTATTCCTAAGGTTATTTTTGTTCTAATTACACTTATCAAATAGAATTAGGACATGTTTTAAGGTAATAATAATATCATTTTTACCCTTAATTGCCCTATTTACTTTTAACCGTGGTAAATAAAAGTAAAAAGTTACTATTCACCGAAAATTATTTTTATCTCATTGAACCACATTTTACTTACTGACATCAACCGTGTCTCTCGGATTTTTGAAATTCCACTCACAGAAGCGGTAAAATTAAGTTTTATGTAAATTTTCAAATTCTCCTAGGAGGTGGGTAAAAGACGGTGAAAAGTTCAATAAAATTTTTATATATCTAAAATTATTATAAAATTACTCCAATGAATTACATTGAACTTATATAGGTATTATGTATCAATTTTGACCTAAAATAAATTTAAATAAAATAAATAATTATTTAAATAAAAAGTCGGTTTTTAAATAGTAACCCAGTGTTTTCACTATTCATCAAAAATTGAAAGTTTCCAGAAAAATACCAAAATTTCACCCTAGGATAATTTTGATATTCTGAATCCAAAAATGAAGTCCATTTTGAAAAATAAAATTTACAAAATTTCAAAAAGTGGTTATTACTATTCATAACGGCTAGTTTTAATAATATTTTAATAGCATATCGTTGGTTAGTGAAACTCGGTATTGCATACGACGCAAGCTATCAAGGAAGGTCGTGATTGCATGTAAAGAAATCCAAGCTAGTTTTGTGTGTAGTGAAAGATTCCTTTGATGATTTATATAAAAACAAAATATTTCTTATAAAAGTCTCGGGTGTGACATTCTACCCCCCTTAAAATGAATTTCACCCTCGAAATTCGTCACTTGTAACAAACAGATGAGGATACCTCTCCCTCATCATATCCTCAAGCTCCCATGTAGCTTCTTCTAATTGGTGGTTCCTCCATAAAACTTTCACCAAGAAAGTGGTCTTGTTCCATAGGACTTTTTCACTACGATCGAGAATCTCTATCGGCTATTCTTCATAAGAAAGATATTGTTCCAGCGGTACAACTTCTGGGCTGAGTACATGTGAAGGATCAGGTATGTACTTTCTCAGGAGAGATACATGGAACACATCGTGAACTTGAGAGAGATTCGGTGGAAGTTACAATCGGTAAGCTACCTTCCCAACACGATCCAGAATTTCGAAAGGACCGATATACCTAGGGCTCAGCTTTCCCTTCTTTCCAAATCTCATTACTCTCTTCCAAGGAGATATTCGTAATAACACTTTATCACCCACTTAAAACTCTAAGTCTTTTCTTCGGTTGTCGACATAACTTTTTGTCGACTCTGATCTGCTCTTATGTGTTGTTGAATAGATCGGACCTTTTCTGCCATCTCATCAATAAGATCAGGTCCTAATAGCTTTATTTCCCCAACTTCATCCCAGCAAGTTAGAGTCTGGCATTTCTTTCCATAGAGAGCTTCATAAGGATCCATCTGAATACTGGAGTGAAAGTTATTATTATAAGAAAATTCCACCAAAGGTATGTGTTGATCCCAACCACCTTTGAAATCCATAGAGCAAGCTCTCAACATATCTTCTAGAGTTTGAATTGTCCTCTCAGACTGACCATCTGTCTGAGGATGATAAGCAGTGTTGAAACTCAACTCTGTATCCAGAGTGTGTTGAAGACTTCACCAGAACTTTGAGGTAAACCTCATATCCCGATCAGATATAATAGAAAGTGGTACTCCATACAATCTTAACACTTCCTTTACATATATCCCGGCAAGCTGATCCAGAGAGAAATCCTCTCTAATAGCAATGAAGTGTGCAGACTTTGTAAGACGATCAACTATTACCCAGATAGCATTATCGCCTTTAGATGTTTTAGGAAGTCCTGTCACAAAGTCCATAGTGATGTTTTCCCATTTCCATTCAGGTATGGGTAATGGTTGTAACATCCCCTTAGACTTCTATCTCTCGGCTTTAACTTGCTGACAAACCAAGCATCGAGAGACATATTCAGCAACATCTCTTTTCACACCATCCCACCAAAAGTACTCTTTCAGGTCCCTATACATCTTCGTGCTTCCAGGATGAATAGAGAATGAAGAACTATGAGCCTCATCTAGCAGCTCCTTCTTTAATTCGAGGATGGGAGGAACACAAACCTGATTCCTGAACTTTATTATCTCATCACAATCAAGGTTGAATTCAGGAACATTTCTCACCTTATTTTGTAACTCTACATCTTCTTTCTGTTCCTCTTTAATCTTCACATGTATAGATGGTTGAACATTCATTTGATAAATATAAGATTTTCCCCTTCTATTATAATTCCAAGATCCATCCCTTTTAAATCCATAAATATTGGATATTTTGTGATCCTCATCATGGATGAGCTAGCATGGTCTTGCCAACTTAATGCATCTTCCACCTTGTTTGCTTTCCCATGGTGGTAATGAATTGAGCATTCGTAATCCTTAATCAGCTCCAACCATCTTCTTTGGCGCATATTCATCTCCTTTTGTGTGAAAATATACTTTAAACTTTTATGATCAGTATAAATATCACACCTTTCTCTATAAAGATAATGCCTCCAAATATTTAATGCAAAGATTACCGCAGCTAACTCCAAATCATGAGTTGGGTAATTTTGCTCATGGATTTTCAACTTTCGTGAGGCATAAGCTATCACCATATCATTTTTCATAAGAACACACCCCAACCCCTTCTTGGATGCATCACTGTAGATCACAAACCTTTCTCCACTATAAGGAAGTGTGAGTACAGGTGCACTGGATAACCTTCTTTTCAACTCCTTGAAATTCTCTTCACATTCCTCCGTCCATACGAACTTAACTCCTTTTCGAGTCAACCTGGTGAGTGGATTAGATAATCGTGAAAAATCTTTCACAAAACGTCGATAATATCCAGCCAAACCAAGAAAACTTTGGATCTCAGTTACTGTTGTTGGTCTCGACCATCTTTCGATAACCTCTATTTTTGCTGGATCCACGGATATCCCCTCTTTTGAGATTATGTGACCCAAAAATGAAACTTTTTGAAGCCAAAATTCACACTTGGTAAATTTGTCATAAAGATTCTTCTTTCTCAGGGTCTTCAATATAATTCTCAAGTGATCTTCATGTTCTTCCTTTCTCTTTGAATATACAATAATATCGTCTATAAAGACTACCACAAACTGATCAAGATAGTCTCTAAAGACTCTATTCATCAGATCCATGAAGATCGCAGGGGAATTAGTAAGACCAAATGGCATCACTATAAATTCATAGTGTTCATACCTTGTACGGAAATCCGTCTTTGGTATATCCTCACTTTTGACCATTAATTGATGATACCCTGAACGAAGATCAATCTTGGAAAAGTATTGAGCTCCGCGTAGTTGGTCAAATAAGTCATCAATGCACGGGAGAGGATATTTGTTCTTGATAGTGATCTTGTTAAGTTCTCGATAATCAATGAAGAGTCTCATTGATCCATCTTTCTTCTTAACAAATAGAACAGGTGCTCCCCAAGGTGACGCACTAGGGCGTATGAACCCCTTATCAAGATTCTCTTGGAGTTGATTCTTCAATTCCTGCAACTCAATTGGGGCCATTCTATAAGGTGTCTTTGAAATAGGTAAATAACCCGGTACGAGTTCTATTGAAAACTCAACTTCACGATTTGGTGGAAGACCCGGAAATTCCTCCGGAAAGACATCATCAAACTCCCGTACAATGGGCATATTCTTAATCGTGAGTTTCTCACCAACCATTTGAGATAAATAACCTTCATTTAGTGGAATCAAGACCCATAAGATGGAAGAAATTTCCACTGGAAGGTTATGTTCATCCTTGCATCGATAGATGATCAAATATTGATCTGGAATATGAAATGTGACTTCCCTTCTTTGGAAATTGATATGAGCTCCATATAGAGAAATCGAATCCATGCCAAGAATCACATCAAATTCCACTATAGGAAGGATCACAAGATTTGCAGGAAGCACTTTCCCACAAACTTCAATCAGAGAAGAATTATAAACTTTTTATGCAACTGTTGTGCCATTATGGGTTGTCACAGCTAACTCAACATCTAATTGTTGAGGTAATACGGCGATACCCTTAGAAAATTCTTCAGAAATAAAAGAGTGGGTGGATCCAGAATCAAATAAAACATTTGCTACTTTAGAGTGGATGGTAAGTGTACTTTTCACCACTTCGTTATCATACTCCACATCACTGATAGAAATTTCATGTGACTTTCCTTTGTCTTTATCCTTAAAAGTTTATTGACGTCGATCATCATCAAAAACCCTTGTATTAGGGCATTGATTGGCATAATTCCCCATTTCCTTGCACTTGTAACATTTAAGTGTAGGAGGTGCACTCTATGTATCCTTTTCTTTGTTCGCATCACTAGAAATCTTCTTCCCATCATTGCGGCATTCAAATGCCTGATGACCTTCCTTTACACATTTGAAACATTTACCTGTCCCTTTAAGACAACTCCCTCCATGTTTTTTTCCACACTTTGAGCAGAAGGTAAAACTCATCTTCTTTTCAGTGTGCTCTTTAGATTTTCCTTCGAATTCCATTTTCCTCTTCTTATCAAACCCATATGACTGATGGGTTACTCCAATCTCCATCTCAACCTTGAGAGCACATCGAATGATTTCCTTGTAACTATTGAAGTCCCTTATGGCTAACGCCCTTTGAAGACTTGGTTTTAAGCCACTAAATAGTCAATCGATCTTACTCTCAGGTTGGATAATAATACCAGAAGCGTACCTTGAAAGTCTTGTAAAATTTGCTTCATAGGTACCAACAGATTCATCGTCCTTTTGCTTTAGTTCAAGAAACTCCTTCTCCATCTTTGTTCGGAGAATACAAGGGAAGTACTTATTGAAAAATAAGTTCTTGAACTCGTCCCATTTCATGGACTCAATTTCATCTCTTGGCCTCGTATTCTTGATAAGATTCCACCATTGATCAGCATCACCTTCCAAATGATACACTGCTAAGATGACTTTATCATGTTCAGAACATTGAAGAACTGAAAATATCTTTTTAGTAGTACTGATCCATTGTTCAGCAACTAATGGATCAGTAGACCCACTGAATGAAGGTGGACGTTGTCTCATAAAGGATTCAAAATAATTTTGATCCTTCCTTTGCTCGTTTGGAAGTTCTGTATGATTCATAGCTTGAGAAAGTTGTGTGAGCATGGCAACAAGATTTTTCATTACAGCTCCCATAACGTTTGGTTGCTCAGGGGGACAATCATTGCATTTCACATCGCATTCCGCATTAACACGGTTCCTTCGGGTTCTAGCCATTGACTAAAACCAAGAAGAATAGTGTGAGCAACACTAATTATAATAGTAAAACCACATAATCGTGAATAAAATTTCACACTTAAGGTCTTATCCTAGGTTATTCATGGCCATTTCTAAAACACTAAGATTGTGTTTTATGCTTAGACTTATCCTTAGGATTCTTACTAAGGCTTTCACATCCTAGTTTCCAAAGGTTGACTATACCTTTCCTCTGATACCAACTATAACGGTCTGTAATTACTTCCAGTGGACTATAATTGATACCTACTAGGGCACTCCATGGGCGGCTACACCCCCTGGGCGGGACACACCACCATCCCCAGTGGCAGCCATTTCCTCATGAAGCCCTTGGGCGGAGAGCCATGCTTCGTCCAACACTCACATGTGAGAGTTCCCAAGGATCGGATACATTCCTACCTCCTTTGCCTCTGATACCAACTATAACGACCCATACTTTACATAAATTGTTAGTACTTCAAAATTGAAGTACACTTATTACAACATATAACAAAACCATGAAAGGACCGTATAGGTATAGTGTCTTTAGAAACTGGGAAACATAAACAACTGGTTCATAAAGTGTCTACACTATCTCCCATTTATTTCATCATTTCTATAGTCCCTTTTGGAATATCATACTTAATAACATTCTTCCTGACCTGGGGAAAGAAAACATACAAAAGGGTGAGCTCAAATGCTCAGTAAGGGTAAACAAAAGAAATATCAATCACAATATATTCATAAGAACATAACATTTTGGAAATCTTACCCTACAAAAGAGATCATAATTTCATAACATGGGATAAATAATGGTAGTGAAATGTAATCAGAATAATCATAACTTAAAACATGAAGCTTTTTGGAATATACACATAATCATAGAGAATCATTTCTTATTAGTCAAGACTCATTGTCAAGACTATCTTAGTGGACAAAGTCCATTTCTGAACCGAGTTCATTCCTCGTTTCAGTCCTATTTCACTGAACTAGTTTAACCTTCCGTTCCAGCCATGTCTATATCATGAGATATAAAATCTTTACCCAATGCATTGGAGGGAGATATAGGTCCCACCCATCTCATAATGATACCATTCTTATGTGTGCCACAAAATCATAAACCATACATCATAGCATAACCAATGTAATAAAAATGGGATTCTTAAACATCGTGACATCATAAAACAATTCATATAAGATAAAGGAATTCATAAAAATAATTCCATCACAACATAATCAAATCAATGTAATAATAGGGATAGAAACAGAACCCTTTATTATCTTAGATGGAAAATAATTTTGATAAAACACTTGAACTCCATTCTTGAGGAAAATATCCTTTCTAATTCAAAAAAACTTTCATTTCTTAACATGTCATACAATTATAAACTAAAAGAAGTTTATTAAAAATAAACTTGAAAACTTGTAAAATAAGCTTCTTTGAAATAATGTTTTAAAAATTCATTCATTCCGTATAAGTTAAAAAAACATTCTTCTCATACTTTTTTCAGAAAAGTCAAAAAGTACCTCGTACGAAAAACGACAAAAGATTCATTTCATATCTTTTACTAAAAAATCACCGAAGGGTAAAATTTGATTTAAACAATTTTAGGTGGATGGAAATAATATTACATGTTGAGGAAACATGGATGTGGATGATAAAATACACCCCAGTAAGTATAAACAATCTCGGATAAAAATGAGATTGTGATATTTCCCTTACCTTAAGTCCTATTTGCTTCGTAAGTGTCCGAACCTCCTGTATAATGATTTAAATAATGTCATTGACTTATTCCAGAATCATAATCATTGTTATTATATCATATATGGTCATATTCTTAGCTTATTATTATTAATATTTCATTGCTACTTGTTATTCGGGTGTTTATTACTTTTTGTTCTTATGCGTGTTTTGTCGAATAAATTCTTATTCTTATTTTTAGTTTATAGATACCTCATTTACAGAATGGTATTAGTGTAATATATATCATATTAATTCATTCAATTCATTTATATAATCATTATGCAATGAAGATCATGTAGAACGAGTCGCATCACATCGTGGAGACGGTACTCCATACGTACGCACGAGCGATGATATCGTTCCCATGATTGTGGAATTGTATTGGAGTGTATGTATACTATTTCATAATCAATATAAATTTAAAATAATCATATATATTCATTCATTACACCATTATACCCATCCAAGTAAGGTGGTGGTGGAAAATAGATTACACCACGGCGTGGAGATGGTATTCCGTACGTACGCACGCGCGGTGATTTCGTTTTCCGTAGGATGGATAGATGGTGAAATAGGGTTGTTTCATACTTATAATAACATATCAGTATATTATTGATACTGATGTTATTAATTCATAATGAAACAACTAAATAAGAAGAAGTGGAAAAAGAAATAAAGTTGAAAGAATTGGTAACGGACATTACCTCTTCTTTGAGATGTTTCTTTGAGACCTCCTTTTTGGGCACTAAAATTGGTCTTTGAAGAAGACCAGGACCTCTAGGATGTTTCTAGGTAAGTGGAGAGGATAAATTGTCAGGGTTTGTCCGAGATTTAAGGCTCAAAGTGGTGTGAGAAAAATAGGGAGGAGGTTCCCTTTTATAAGGGAGGAGAGGGGCACCTTTGGAAAAACTAAAAATATTATTTTATTATAAATCCATATTCGGTTTTAAATAGCTCCAAATTGATTTATTTCGAAGCTAAGGTGGGTATTGGTCAAAATCCTCTCATCCAATATAATTTGGACAAGTTTAGTATACTATTTTAACCTTATCATTTAGATTTAACTTTAAGTTAGATAATTTTACTTTTACCGTGTCTTTTTGTGTTCTTACAGTATAAGGTTAATAAACTTACTATAACAAGCCAAAAGAACCCAAAGTTGTTTATTATTAATATATATAACCTTATCTAAGTCATTTGGCAAAACCTTAGATTTTTAGGAATAAAATAACAATTAATAATATAATATTTGTTTTAAAAACCATTTTATGTCAATTTTGACACTATTTAGTAATTGATTTTTTGTGAAAATCATAACAGAATGATTATTTAGAAAAAAGTTAATTAAATCAATACTAACATGTCATATTAACCTATAAAATTATTTTAATTTATAAAAAGTCTCAAATTACATTTATTTGGGTATTTATAACAACAATTATGTCAATATTTCATTAATAAGATAATTACTACATCATATTTGTGTCATACATAAATTAAACTATTTAATGTCTAAAAATTACAAATAAAATACCATTATATAGGAAATCGTTTTATCTTTCTAATGAATATTTATAGTCGAATTTATCTTATGTATAACCCTATATTAAAAATTATTTACTTATTAAACTTTGATTTTAACTATTTTAACCCTTCTTTAAATAAATTAATAATAAATGTCCTAATCTAATCCAAGTGGGCCTAAATGGTCATATTTTATTCATAAGGTTGTTTTTGGTCTAATTAAACTTATCCAATATAATTAGGATATGTGTTAGGGTAATAATAATATCATTTTTACCCTTAATTACCCTATTTACTTTTAACCGTGGTAAATACAAGTAAAAAGTTACTATTCACCAAAAATTATTTTCATCTCATTGAACCACATTTTACTTACTGACATCAACCGTGTCTCTCGGATTTTTGAAATTCCACTCACAGAAGTAGTAAAATTAAGTTTTATGTTAATTTACAAATTCTCCTAGGAGGTGGGTAAAAGACGGTGAAAAGTTCAATAAAATTTTTATATATCTAAAATTATTATAAAATTACTCCAATGAATTAAATTGAACTTATATAGGTATTATGTATCAATTTTGACCTAAAATAAATTTAAATAAAATAAATAATTATTTAAATAAAAAGTCGGTTTTTAAATAGTAACCCAGTGTTTTCACTATTCATCAAAAATTGAAAGTTTCCAGAAAAATACCAAAATTTCACCCTAGGATAATTTCGATATTCCGAATCCAAAAACGAAGTCCATTTTGAAAAATAAAATTTTAAAAATTTCAAAAAGTGGTTGTTACTATTCATAACGGCTAGTTTTAATAATATTTTAATAGCATATCGTTGTTTAGTGAAACTCGGTATTGCGTACGACGCAAGCTATCAAGGAAGGTCGCGATTGCGTGTATATCAAGCCAAGCTAGTGTTGTGTGTAGTGAAAGATTCCTTTTATGATTTATATAAAAACAAAATATTTATTATAAAAGTCTCGGGTGTTACATAATCCACCATAACTTACTGGGTCGAAACAAAGTACTGAAAAGTAAACCCATGTTGTGATGTTTGAAACATGTAAGACACACCACACCCAATCTATTGGACCACAATACACAACTTACAAATTAAAAACAAAATAGAATTATCAAAAAATAATGATCGGAATAAAAAAACACAAGAAAAGTACAGCTTTCAATTAGTTCAAACTTGCATCCTAATCCATAGGGGGCACTGTAATTATTTTATTCAAGTAAATAGAAGATGATTAAAAATCACACACATATCACTTTATGGAAACTCAAACAAATGAGTTGCCCCACTATTAAATAGTAAGACTCGTGAAGTGCTTCTGATAGACTTTACCTCTTGATCTTTATGGAGAGAATTTCACCTAATCTGGTCTCCATGTAAAACCCTCTATTCAGTCAAAGACTTACACTACCTTAACTTTCTCATATGATTAATAGTGTACTCTTTCAAATATCTTGTGGAAGTACTATTATGTTACATTTCCTTTGAGTTCCCTTTCCTACCTCCAAACTAAGTAATTAAGGGTAACTTCTGGTAATATTTTTTGGTTTCACCTTACGATTAGTAACTTCCAATCTTACGGACTTGTCACTGCCTCTTCTATTATCACCATCCAAACCATCCAAAATTAGACCATTGTAATTTCTCCTTCTATTGGATATAATGAATTTCATGGAAAATATTTTTCATATATGAGTCTAATAATCTCCAAGTTGAGAATCATTTTCTAGGATTCACCGCTAAGACCACTATTATCTCTCAAAAACTTCTTCCATTCCTCAAATCTTATGTTGTAGTTACATGGTTCCCCACCATTCTTCTAATCATATTACCCCAACTAAGGCATGACACTTCCTCAATATATCTTGTACTATAACCTTTGTAATTATATACTCTAGATTTTTATCCCCTTCTATATTCTATATATCTATCATTTGTACCTCCAATAACATTTAAATTAAGTGAAACTTTAGCTGAATATGCTTCGTCCTGGAATGAAATGTCATATTTTTGGCCAAGTGAATCATACTCTATGAATCAAAAATAGATTCTCATCATCTTTTCTCCATCTAAGATCTTATTATAGCCCTTTAAACAAGGTCAAATCCTTCCCAACTTTCATTAAAGAAACATACTCTACTTCTTTTTTCAAGAGTGAGACTACCAACTGAATCATTGACATTAAAATTATTATTTTTCCTCTAAATGTGAACATGTATCTGGTGGTTCTCTTTGGATTGACTCCATCCCCTCTAAAATATGAATATAAAAACACTTAAAATGTACCCACTATTTTTATGCATAGTTCCAAGCTTCTAGAACCCTTTAAGTACCAGATAATCCACTCCACATTATCCTATTTTTCGCTTCAAATATTCAACATGATTCTTCTAAAAACACCCACTACTTGAGAAATGTTTAAACAAGTAAAAATAATGGTATATAATAGGAATCTAACAGTTGATCTATATGGAATTTTCACCATGTACTCAGCCTCATATTGTTTAACGGTTCCTTCTTATTTCTTACTTATAATGTTTTATTAGGGGTGTGGCTACTAGTTTTTCCTTTCCCATGCTACAGCATGCCACCAAATTTTGGATGTAATAAACATGAGTCAGGTATAAGGTTCTAGAACTTAGGTCTCTCAAAATCCTTATCCCTAATATTTTTTTAGCCAGACCAAAATCCATCATCTTGAAACTTACAGACAATTCAGAATTCAATTCATTTATCATTTACTTTATGGGACCTGAAATAAGTATATCATCAATTTAATCCAACTTTCAAACACATTCCTGTAACAAAAATGATCAAAAATGATCTATATAAACTTATTCTCCACCATAAAGTCATTAAACTTTTGATTCCAATTCTCTGGTGCTTGCTGCAATTTTTAAGGGCTCTGTTTGAGTCTGCACACAAGTCCTCGGTTCTGATGATCCATGAAATAAACAATATTATACATGTAAATTTATCTATCTAAGTCTCCAAAAAGTAATGTTGTATTCATTTCCAACTACTCCAGATGAATTCCTTCTATTACAACCATTTTCCAACATCGTCTGAATAGTCGTATGTTTGACTACTGGTGAAAAGATCTCTAATAAATACAGACCTTTCATTTATTAAAACCTATTTAAAACAAGAATATATTTATAACTCCACCTACTATATACTTATTCCTTCATTTAATGCACCCATTTATTTTAAAGTACATTCTTTCCATTGGGTCTCTTTATCAACTCCAATATTTTAGACACATGGAGGGAATTAATCTAATCCCACATGGATAAATCCCACTGATTTGAGTCTTTCAAACTTATTTCCTCCCCCTAAATCTAAATATCTCTATGATATATAATAATTAAGTAGTGAAAGATAATTTCTTACCTCTAAAATGGGTATCTCACTCTATTAGTGATGATTTTTGGTGTAGTAGAAGCATGTGGTAGTATGTGATATATTAAAATTTCTTTTAATAATCATTGCCCGAAACCAAGAGCAGGGGTCTTTCACATCAAATTTATAATTAATTAATTTAACATTTAAATAAATAAATCATTGGTCTTAGTAAAATTATATATTGGATAATTTTTATTTTCTATAAATACCCTTTTGGATTACCTTCGTTTCTTTATGAGGATCCGAGGATAGAATCCCTGTAACGGTGATCCACACGTGCTCCTATAATCTCTGAGAAACACCACTAGATCTCCAGGTTATTGAACGGAGAGTCAAATTTCTTATGTTTTTCGTTCTTGATTACTCATTCTTAGGTCTTGAATAAATCTCTCTTACATTTCTCATTCTTAAGAGGGATATTGGAGGAGGATTTGACAGAGAATTCATTATGCGCAATAATTCACTATTCACAATTTTTGGATACACTACACAATAGACATATCCCTCTATTTATAGAGTTTTGATTTAAGTTGAAATATTATTTAATTGTATACCAACCATTAAATAACATTTATTCCCTTTAATAAACCACATGAAACATAATAATAATTATATAATTATTATTTTGTGGCGTGCACCAACTTGCGCAATAAAAAATATTATATAATGATCTTATTAATTAATATTTCTCACCAAACATGATCTTTGTCCATTTGAACTACTCTAGAATTTATTAAGTAACCAAATAAATATTTTATTAATAAATAAATATTTTATTGACAATCTAATGAATAAATGTTTATTAAAATATTCAATATGTAAAATGAATATTTTATTCACAAGCCGGAGAATAAATATTTATTTAATTTATGTGATCAAAATGACTTAAATAAAATTATTCCTGAGACTTGAAAATAATATGTATTCTATTAATTAAAATCAAATATAATTTAATCAAGATCAACAAAAACACTTAGTGTGTGACCCTCTAGGATTATTTCTCATTGGCATTACACAGGTTTTTCTAAAGTTCAAGATTACTGTCTAGCAACGGGTCAAGGAACCCAAGGGAAAGAACTTAACATCATAATGTCGACAACCACATATGAATTCTCACTATGTAATATAATCTATTTTTTACAATATATCATCAAACAGGTTGCACATCCTTGTCACCAACCTATATGCTCTATATGTCTTTCTTTGACTATTTGAAAAACATGTTGTTATGACATAGACTTAGAATTTAATGTGATGGTTATATTCTAATAAAAGGGATAAGATATAATCTTCTATAAATATTTAAGGAAAAAATCCTTCCTTTAATTATTCACTAATGACATGTCACTCATGACGCACTCAATATATCTAAATTTTCCATGAATTGTTATCATCATGGTTTACTAAATACATCTAAGTATGCGAGTTGTAGCATAAATTAATAACAATCATAAAGTATAATGCCCATCACATATTCTCATAGATCGGAATATATGATGACATAAAAATACGTGTAATTCCTACTAGTGGGTTTGTTCTCATAATATCCTTTTTTAGATATTACTAAGTGTGAACTTCATGAGAAGAATCCTAATCTACTTATGAGTACTCACACCTGAAATTTTATGTACTATGTGTCCTATCATAGCACGTTATCCAACCAAAGAACATTATTTTAGAATATCATCATAGCAAATCGAGGTTATCATCATAGTGGGGAACTTCTATGACCTTATCAATGTGATTTATACTCTAAGACGTTATTACATTAGAGTCATGAAAAAAAAACAATATATAATAAGAAGTTTTATTAATATTAAATATATTTAATATACATATAATAAAAATAAAAAAGTTATTCCTAGGACACCAACTCCAAAAAACTCCCACTTGGACTAGAGCCAACTGCATACGACTTTCATTACACTATATCTCACATGATATCCATGTTTTTATTGAGTCAAGGCTTTAGTCAAGTGGTTCTCCATGTTGTCTTCTATAGAAATATTGTAAACTACAACTTCACCTATCTTAGAAAAATCTCTCAATAGATGATACTTCTGAAGTATGTGCTACATCCGTTGATGTGACCTTGGATCTTTTTCAAGAGCCACCACTATAGTATTATCATAATAGAGTGTGATAGGATCTTTACTTATAGATACCACATCAAGATCTTGGATAAATGTTTTCATCCATAATACTTATTTACTATCTTAGAAGCCACAATATACTCCGACTATATTGTAGAATCTGCAATCACATCCTTCTTTGAGCTATTCCATCTTACAACACCTCCATTCAAAGTAAAGATGTATCCCGTTTAGGAATTCATGTCATCGTGATCAGTTTCTAAGATAGCATATGCATATCCTATGATGACTAGTTCCTCATCTCCTCCATAGACAAGGAATATATCCTTAGTACTCTTTGGATGCATAAGGATGGTCTTAACTACCATCCAATGGTGGTCACCTGGATCAGCTTTATATCTTCCTACCACACTTAATATGTAGGCAACATATAGCTTAGTACATATCATAGAATATATGAGTGACCCAATTACTGATGTGTATGGAATACTTTTCATTCTGTTTATTTCCTCATGTATTTGAGGAAAAAATTTACTAAAAATATGAATTCCATGTGACACTGGAAACATTAACCTCTTGGATTGTTCCATAGTGAATCTCTTTAGTGTCTTTTCAATGTATGTACTTTGACTTAGGCTGATAAACCTCTAGGATCTATCATGATGGATCATGATCCCAAGAATATATGCTTCCTCACCCTAGTCCTTCATAGAGAAGCATTTATTCAACCATTCCTTTATAGAATATATGAATGTTATTTCATTTCCAATGAGTAATATGTCATCATCATATACTATTAAGAAAACAACTACCCTCCCACTAAACCATTTATAGACACATGGCTCACATTCATTCTTTATAAAACCATATTCTATTTTGGCCTCATCAAAATGAATGTTCTGTGACTTGTATGCTTGATTTATTTCATAAATGGATATTTATAACTTGTATACCTCATTGAAATCCTTTGGAGTCATGAACCCTTCAGGTTGTTTCATATAGACATCTTCTTTAAGGTTCTTGTTAAAGAAATATGTTTTGAAATCCATTTTACAAATCTCATAATCATGGAAAGTCACAATGTAAATTATAATTCTGATAGATTTCAGCATTGAAACGGGTGAAAATGTTTCCTTGTAGTTAATTCCTTAGAGCTATTTAAACCCTTTTACAACTAGTCACACCTTATAGTTACTAACTTTTCCTTCCATGTCCAGTTTCTTATTGAATACCCATTTGTAACCAATAGGCTTAACATCTACTAAAGGGTCAACCAAAATCTAGAATTGGTTTTGGTATATGTAATCCATTTTAGAATTTATGCCTTCTTTCCACTTGGAAACATTTGTTCCACTTATTGCTTCCTTTTAGGTTATAGGATCATTATTATCAATTAATAATGAGTCATCATACTTGGTGAATAAAAAACCATACCATTCTGGTTCTCTAACCTCTCTATTACTCTTATGTATTAATTGTGTATTTGGAACAGTTTCTTCTTCCATGGGTCTTTGTGTAATTTTTTCTTATGCTAGCTCTTGTGTATTCTGAGTTTGAACTTCATCGAAGTCTATCTTGCTCCCACTATCTCTTTTAGAGATAAGATCCTCCATAAGAAATATGGGACAACTATAAACCACAACCTTTTTATCTGAAGGATTTTTATAGGTAGTGTCCATTTGTTTCTTTAGGATGTCCTATAAAGATACACTTTGTACATTTAGGTGAAATCTTGTTACCTAAATAGGCCTTAAAAAATTATTTGAAACCCCATACATTTAAGTAATACAATACAGGTTTCTTTCCATTCCATAATTGGTATGGTATACCATCTACTTATTTATTTGGAACTCAGTTTAGTATGTATTCTACTATTTTTAATGAGTATCCCCAAAAGAATAATGGAATACTTTCATGAATCATCATTGATATCACCATTTCCAATAAGGTGTGGTTACTCCTTTTGATTACACTATTCCACTAAGGCATATAAGGAGGAGTGAGTTGAGATAAAGTCCCAAACTCTTGTAAATAATCGATGAAATATTGATTAATATATTCTCCACCATGGTCTAAGAAAAGTTTCTTAATATTCTTACCAAGATGGTTCTAATATTCATTCTTGTATTCATTGAATTTATCAAAAGAATCTGACTTATACCTCATTAAGTAGACATATCCATATCTACTAAAATCATCAGTCAAAGTTATGAAGTATGAGTACCCACCCCTTAATTTAATAGGAAATGGTCCACACACATCGGTATGAAGTAATTCAAGAATCTATTTATCCATTTCACCTTTCCCACTAATTGGGGATTTGTTCATTTTTTCTTCTAAACAAGTGTGACATACACCAAGTGGTTTTAGTTCAAAATAATATAATCCATCTTGGTGTAATTTAGTCAAGAACTTTCCATTTACATGACCTATATGGTGATGCCAAATTTTGGTGTGGTATGATTCATGTGAAGTAACTTCATTATCGATTTCCATTATTTGGTTCATGTAATCCAACACATAAAGAAAGTTATTTTAAATGTTCATTACCATAACAAATTCTAACATTATAAAAGAAGCAACATTTATTCCCAAATTTAAAAATAAATCAATTATTATCAAGTCTGGATAAATAAATAATGTTTTTGGTAACTAAAGTCACATAATAACAGCCCCTTAAAACCAATATCATTCAAGTTAGCAGTATGAGATGGTAGTCCCCGATATCTACAGCAATAAGTTTAGCTCTGTTGGCTGCTCAAAGTTCAACCTATCCTCATTAAATCATTATGAATATACTTAGTTACTATATTTGAATAAATATGTGGGCACCAAAATCTATATCTAATACCCAATTTTTAGAAATAGATAAATTTAACTCAATAAAAAATTTACCTGAAGCTTCTTCTTGGTTCCTTAGATGGGTGCAGTTTTTCTTCTAGCGGAACTTCTTGCCACATGTGAAATAGACAACACCCCATTCCTTTGCTTTCCCCTTGATATTTCTTTTCTTGGAAGAGTGTGAAGAAGATTTGGGATTAAATCTCTTAAATTTACCTTTTTGGTCATTCACCATAAGGATGTAATGTTTTTCTTTCTTCCTATCCTTATCTACTTGGAAAATAAGAGTAAAAAGATCTGGTAGAGACTTATCAATTTTTTCATATTAAAATTCACAAAAAAGATAGAGAAGCTTTGAGGGAGTGATGTTAGAATAAGGTTATGCCC
Source organism: Viscum album (assembly GCA_963277665.1). Taxonomy (NCBI): domain Eukaryota; kingdom Viridiplantae; phylum Streptophyta; class Magnoliopsida; order Santalales; family Viscaceae; genus Viscum; species Viscum album. Next base: position 1,072,403,038 of record OY728166.1, on the reverse strand, counting down.
AGTTCTTTAGGGAGTTTAAACCCTAGAACCTCTAAGCGCTCAATGTATCCAATAAGCTTAACTATGTGAGGCCCAACTGGGACTAAAGAGTCCAGGTTCAGATATATCACTGAGAGGGAGAGGGGGTAAATCAGTGATGTAATTTTTACAATTTATTCTTTCTAAATAAACCTCTATGACCGGTTAAGATCTTGATCCCTCATTCTTTAAGGTCTCACTTATCCCATATGAAAACAATTGAAAACACTGAAAAAGTACACACATGGATTTTTTAAAGGTTCACCCCCTACGTGGGTGAGTACATCCTTATTGTGTTCGGGATAATCTGAGACATGGATTCTCCACTAGTAATAAGCAATGTGATTATAAGTACAGAAAATCTCCTAAAATACATGATAAACAAACTCCCATAAAGCCTGATCAAAACTAACTACTGTGGACTATCTCCCAAAAGGATCTTTAGAGTAGAATCCCACCCATTTTCTTTATACAAACTCCTTCCATTTGAGATATCTCTTAAAAAACTCCTATTATTTATATTGTCATCCCACCAATTATTCAATGAATCTTCACTAACTCTTACGAATGGGTATTAAACGTCTACTGAATTCTGATGTAGTGATTTTTTTGCCTTGTTCTAATTCAATTCCACCCAGTATAATCTTATGATTAACTTTTGTTATTTCTCACAACACTTGTCATTGTTTTATCATTATGTTTAGATCAAACATGTATATTGCATGAAAATCACTACACTGACTATTCATACTGTTTCACCTTTATGAGATCATGCATGTATTCTCAAATACTAATGCATTCACACATATATCCACACATGTATTTTCTTCTATACTCATGTAATGCAGGAACATATGCACAAGAACTATGCTTAATTTCTACCTCATGCATGCTACATCTTCAAAACATCACACTATCCGCTATTATTTTCTTCACTTACATTGTATGAAAACACTTTCCATTACTTAATGCACAAGTACATTCTCATATTCAATGAACCATGTATATTATACTCACTAACTTCATTCATGAAAATCATAATATTCACTTCTCTTTTTCCTTGTGTGTGCTAATTATTTGCGTGTAATAGTATAGCACCCTTGGCGTTTTTCATACAAATCACTTTCTATGAATAGTATGCACACACACAATTTTACATATAGATTTATTTTTGAATGTGTGTTTAAATCTCACTATCCACTTTATATTAATTAAACATGCATGGGAACCTTCTTTGTGTAAGATAATCAAGCACAGGTTATGGGTTCTTTGCACAAACCGAGGAGGTGCATAACACGTTATCCCAATAGGCTTCATGAAAATTCCAGTTCCTTCATGAATCTTTCCATGTGTGCTAAGTACATGTTGAAAAATCACAGACTTCTTCTCCTTCATGCAAATAATAGCTACATGGAACCTTTGTCTTTCAAAAACCAGAGAGCTCACATTTCTATGTTTCTCCAAAAACAAGAGGTTATCACAAAAATGGTTGATAATAACCACTTCAGACCTATATTCCTTTTTATAGATGTGTAGCACCAAATCAACTTGTGTTCACCACATTATCTTTAAATTGAATGCCTATGTTTCATTACAATAGATAAACACCATCGTCATAAAACCACATTTCGCAACTCCCTATATATCATCATTTTGATCTTCGTTTTTATGTGCATGCCCATTTTCATGTTAGATTGATTATATTTAGTTTCTTCATAATGATAAAATAATTATTAGAAGCCTGTTTTTAATCCTCGGACAATGCTGTATGGAGGAAGCTCGATGAATAGGAGGAGATCTTGGATGGACTCGGTGAATAAGACAATGCACAGAAGATATCAGATAGCCTAGATCATCAAATTGGAAGATCGAATAGTTACAAAACTCAGTGAGATGATCAGATAGCCAGAATAATAGATCAAGTGGATCTGATAGTCACTATTCTTTTATAGCTACAGTAACACACTAAAAAGTGTTCCCACATTGAAAGGGCCAACATTTCTTTGCTTCTTTATAATACAATCTGTGGTGAGAGCTATCTAGAAATTGGTTATATGATACTCCTTTCACTGTCTAGAACTACCCCATTCCAGTCTATACTATGTCTCCATGCCTCCTCGCACGTGGTGGTTCCACTCTTCTCTCATGAAACCCTATGGGCACACTCCACTTCTCATTATGCCTCCTATTAGCTTGTCCTAGGCTGGCTCCCTCATCTAGGGTTTACCTTCTTAGGTCCCACATATGCTAGGATCAAGATAACCTTGGTCTTTCTAGTTGGTTGGCCAATTTTTTTATGAACTCAGTTAAAAAAATAACAAACCACGTTCCATAGAAAAAAAATCCAACCAACTCTCTCAAAATTAAACTGCAATCATACTCAAATACTTCATACAAAAATAATAATATTTTTCTTGTATCTTATCTTCTTATTCTATAAATCATTATTGCAAAAATTGTGCATCCATATTTTCACAAGTATTGAAACTTAAGACTAGATCTACAATTTTCACAATGAAAACTATTTAACTTTTCAACTTATTAACTAATTGAAAACAATTTCAACTTAAAAAATCCACTTGGATTCTTCAATCTCCCCCTTTGGATTTTTTTTCCATACTCACTTTATTTAAAATTCAATGATATCTTCTCCCCCTTATTAGAAATAAAACCAAAGATAAAAGTATAGGAAAGAATCCAACTCAACTCTTTTTTTTTAAATGACCATCTAAAATATATGAAAATTAAATAATCACTTTAAAGAGATGAATAACCTCACATAGTTTTCTTAGAAAAGACCCTTTAGTTAATCAACTCTAAGTCTACATGATCTAAACCATTGTATAAAACAAGAGAGATATAAATAGGTATGTCTAAGTTGTCCATAAAATTTCATGTATGTGAAATTATACTTAGAATGTCTCAAGTATCATTTAAGGGGTTGAATATAATCATCTTTATCAATAAAATGCTAATTCCTACACACAATTCAACAAACACATCATAAAGTTCAAGTAAAAAAGATAAAATTCACATATTTTTTATTTTTTCATCAAACAGACACTCCCCGTTATTTGATAGGATAATTAAATTAAGTATAAGGGATAAAAGTGTGATTTGAATACCTTGAACTTTAATTTTTTATTATGTACAAAGTTTTTCGGTTTTCATATTCATTCTCAAAAATTTCTCCCCCTTAAGGGATGCACACTTTCCTTTCATTTCATGAAAATAAATAGACTCCATGAAATACAATATCATCATACTATCTAAAAATCACAGCCACATACATCTCCTTCAATTTCCTACATTTTTAGTTTAAAACACATAAAAAATAGGGAAAAAGGAGGGAACTCTTGGTTTCTTAAAAACAAAATTCAGACTAAGAGTTTCCTCTAAATCTAATCCTTTATTTTCTTCCAATATCAATACAGGAAAATTTATTAGAACTCTTTTTTTTTAATCTCATTTATTTGACCATTATTTTTCTTCCCATATTCTTCTATGTGTTGAATAACTCTTTCAAACTCATTTTCTAATACCACTATCTTTCATTTAGATTTAGTATGCTTCTCAACTTCCTCTAATTTTTTAGATAGTTTCAACTGATATGGAAAAAAATCACGCAACCTTTCTTGACATTATCATTATTCACAGAATTTTCCCTCTAACAATAATTTCTTTAAATAAAATTATCAGAGGTATTTTCTTTTATTTGACCTTTATTTTCTTTATTATCCTATAGTAATTATTTTGTAAGTGTTTTCATGTAATATTTAGTATAATGACCTTGTTGGTCACAACTTTTATAGATTTGTTTTAGAAATTCAAGATTATTATGAGTATACTGCTTATTGATTTCTTAGTGACAAACTTATTCATTCTAATATTGTTCCTTATTCTCAAAGAGATACTTATTTTCTTTTTATAATTTCTCCCCCTTGATATATTCAAATTATGAGGAAGTGACATATTAAACCAGTATTTGTAGTATTTGTGCCCAAATTTACCACAAAACCAGTAGTAACCTCTAAAAATTCATCTTTCATAATCCTGGAAAAAAAATTATGATAAACTGCTAGCTGTATGGATACACTTATGCCATTATTTTGACTCAATATTGGAGAAAATTCTTTTCCCGGCTTAATTAAGTCCTCACAATCATCATCAGTATATATTATTCTAGATTTTGTGTCAAAACCTTCACCACTAAATGAAAAAAATTTATTATCACTGGTAAAATCATAAATAACATGTACCTTTTTCTTTGGACTAGTCTTCACAATAGCTTTGAATGATTCAGATTGAAAATCAAATGCTTTATCAAAATCATCTTTAATAATTTTTAAGGTGTTTTCTACTTTAAGACACCTAGACTATGTATCAACCAGTTCTTCTTCATTTTCATGAAGTTTATCATTAATATGTTTTAAAAATTTCTCTTTTTTTGCAATTTTCAACTAGAAGTTTTGATCTCTTCAATAAGATAATTCTCTTTATTTTCATTTATTTTTTATTTATATAGTAGTTTGATACTTTTATTGAGTAAACTATTTTGATCAAGATAAGATACAAGTTTAGATCTCATCATGTACTCATGATAGCTCTCTTCTTATTTCCCATTACTTTTAGAAGAATCAACTTTCCTCTTAACTTGTTCTATAAAGGTTTTATAATTTTTAGTTGAACCTTCATATTCTTATTTTTTCCATGATAAAGAGTCTTCATCTACTCTAATACTCATTAGATTTTTATTATAATTCCTTGAAATTTTTTTCTTCTTTCCACTTTCACCCTTTCTAGTTTTTTTTGTTCTTATTTTAATGTAGTATTCTTCTTCATCATCACTCTAAGAATCATAAGAATATTTCTTCAGACAATCAATTGAAAAAAATCCAATTTGATCAAAATTAAAGCACTTTAAAAGAAGTATGCCTTTAAATTTTACTTTTACTATTATAAAATTTTTTGAAATAAATTCTATGACTATTTTATAATTAGTATCACTGACCTCATCCTCATCAAAATATGAGAATGGTTCATCGTTATTTTCCTTCAGCATTAGAATTTTCATTAATTTGAAATCCATTTCCTTGTTAGATTTCTTTTTGAACATAGGAGATTTTCTCATCTAATAATTGATAATTTTATTATGTAATTCATAAATATATAATTCTTTAACTTCTTCCAAGGTAGATATATTTGAATTAAATCTATCATAAAAATTACGCATAAATTTTTTGAAAATGGATGAATCTTCCAAAGTATCTTCAAAAACCCTGATATGACTTATAATTTCATTCACCCTAGTAAAGTAGTCATCAATAATCTCATCATCATCCATTTGAATATATTTAAAATTATCTCTCAATATTTGAATTTTGGATTCTTTGATCTTCACATTCCCTTTATACATATTCTCGAGTTTATCTCACATCTCCTTGGTTTTTTTTAATCCTGTCACTTTAGTGAGAAATTTATCAGATAAGGATGACAAAATAACATTTCTAGATTTCCCATATACTTAAATGTTTCACTTATTATCATTTTTCATGGGATAAACTACTTTTGGTAGAATAAAACTAACTGTTACATCATCACTAACTTCAAGTTCTTGTGAAAGAATATATGGAAGCATTCAATTTTTCCATCCATAATAGTTCTTTCTATCAAAGAAAATAACTTCTAAATTGTTGACTTAATTAAAAACTATGTCATTATATATTGAATAAATATTAGATCCTTACATAGGGAACCTTGGGCTCTAATACCACTTGAAGAGTCCAGGTTTAGATATATCACTGAGAGATAGAGGGATGAATCAATGATGTACATTTTACAATTTATTCTTTTCAAATCAACCTCTGTGACTGGTTAAGATCTTGATCCCCTATTCTTTAAAGTCTCACTTATTATATATGCAAACAACTAGAAACACTTAAAAATCATACACAATGATATTTACAAGGTTCACCCCCGATGTGGGTGATTATTTCCTTACCGTGTTTGGGATAATCTAAGACACAGATTCTCCACTAGTGATAAGAAATTTTATTATAAGTACATACAATCTCCTGAAATACCTGAAAGAAAAACTCCCATAATTCCTGATCACAACTAAATACTATAGACTATCTCCCAACAGGATATTTATATTGGCATCCCACCAGTGTTCTTTATACTAACTCCTTCCAGTTGAGCTATCTCCCAAAAATCTCATGTTATTTATAATGTCATCCTGCCAGTTCTTCAATGAATATTTACTACCTCTTATGAACAGGTCTTCAACTTCCACTAACTTTTGATGCAATGATATGTTGGCCTTGTTATGCTTCAAGTACACTCAGTATAATCTTATGATTAACTGTCTTCCTTGATCACAACACCTTTCATTGTTTTCTCATTGTGATTATATAAAACATGTATATTGCATGCAAATCACTACACTAACATTTCATAGAGTTTCACCTAAATGAGATCATGTATTTATTGTAAAATAATAATTCATTCACACATGTATCCACATATGTACTGTCTTCTATACTCGTGTAATTCATGAACATATGCACAAGAACTATGCTTAATTTCTTCCACATGCACACTACACCTTTAAAACATTACATTGTCCACTATCATTTTATTCACTTACATATATGAAAAAAAATTCCATTAATTAATGAACAAGTATATTCTCATATTCTATGAACCATGCATGTACTACTCACTTCTCTTGTGCATGAAATCATAATTTTCAATTCTCTTCTACCTTGTCCATGTTAATGTTGGGCATGAAATAGTATATCACCCTCTGTATTTTTCATGCAACTCACTTTGTGTGCATAGTATACACACACACAATTTTACATATGAAGTTATTTGTGCATAGGTGTGTAAATATCACTTTCCACTTTATATTAATTAAATCATGCACTGGTACCTTCTTCATGCAAGACAATCAAGCATGAGTTACGGGTAATTTGCGCAAACCAGGGAAGCGTATAACACACTATCCCAATAGACTCCATGAAAATATCAGTTCCTTCATGAATCTATCAAAGTGTGATAAGTATAGGTTGAACAATCATGGCCTTATTCTCTTTTGTCTAAATGATAGCTAAATGGAACCTTTCTCTTTCATAAACCAGATATCTCATGTTTCTCTGTTTATTCAGAAACAAGAGGTTCTCACAAAAATGATTCGCACTAACCACTTTGGTCATGTCTTCCTTTTTATAGACATGTATCATCAACTCAACTTGTGTGCACTACCTTATCATTAAACTGAATGACTCTATTTCGTGACAACAGATAAACATTTTCATCATAAAACCACATTTTGAAACTCATTGTATATCATCATTTTGATCTTCATTTTTATGTACATACCCATTTTCAAGTTAGATTGATCATATTTGATTTCCAAATAATGATAAAAAATTATCTAAATACTTGGTTTAATACTTGTACAATTTCTCATGGAGGAAGATCGATGAACAAGAGGGGATCTTGGATGGTTTTAGTGAAGAAGACAACTCACAGAAAATATCAGATGGCCAATATCATCAGATCGGTAGATCAGATGATTGCAGAACTCAGCGATATGATTGGGTGACTAGAATAATAGATACAAAAAATCTGAAGGTCACCGTTCTTTTGGAGCTACAATAACATGCTAAAAAGTGTTACCACATCGAAATGACCATTATTTCTCCGCTCCTTTATAATATAAGTTGCGGAGAGATATGTCCAAAAATCATTTAATGGATACTTGTTTCACCACCTAGCACTACCCTATGTCAGTCCCTACTCTGCTGTCATGCCTCCCCGTATATAGTGGCTCTATGTTTCTCCCATGTGCCCTAATGGGCACACTAATCTCCACATTATGTAGCCTACTAGCTTAGGGATTTCTAGTTGGTTGGTCAATTTTTTTATGAACTCCATTAAAAAAATAACAAACCAGATTCCATAAAAAAACAAAATCCAACCAACTCTCTCAAAATGAAACAACAATCATACTCAAATAATTCATACAAAACAAATAATATTTTTTATGTATCTTCTCTTTTTCTTCTATAACTTAGTATTGAAAACATTTTAAATCTATATTTGCACAATTCTTGGAACTTAAGACCAGCTCTACAATCTTTGCAAAGAAAACTCATTGAATTTTCAAATTATTAACTAATTAAAAACAATTTCAACTTAAAAAAACAACTCGGATACTTCAGGGGCACCCTCTACAAGATTTCTTTGAAAGAGAACCTTGGAAATCTCAAATCATTCATGTCTAGCTCTCTCCTATTAAATACCACATAGATGTCCAAGCATGATATACATATCCATGTTTTTTTTGAAACTTCATTAGTTCACTAGACATCTATGACAGCATAAAACATTAAATTTCAACCACATCGCTCAAATTGTTTTCATAGACAAGGAAATATTCATCACTCACCTCTTTATTAGAACGATTAGGCATTGAGGATTCTAGCATGTAATATTTATATTCATGGAATAGCACAACCCAAAGGCATCTAAACAACCCCTAGAAGTTAGTTGGGAGGTTATTTTTCTTTAATATTGATCATAGGGATAGTGTGGATGATGAACATGTCATTTTATTTTACAATTAAAAAGAGTAGTTTATTGGTACTTTTCTTGATTACAAAATAAGTTATATATATTAAATTAAATGTTTTATTTATTTATTTATTAAATCTATCACTATTTTATCAAGTCTAAAAATCCCTCTCCACTGAACTCGGAATGTCTAGTTTCATTAACATTCTAGAAGCAAGAATCCCTATTACTTTTATTAATGACCCAGAATTTGGCCATGAAAACCATAATAAAGTAATTAGGTAGGCGATCTTTCCAACTATAGAATTGAAACACCTTGATCCATTGAGTGGATTCCCCTATCTTGAAATATTAACTTTGATTTCCTCAACACTTGCCTCTAAATTTTTATTGAACAAACTTTGGTCATTAAACTCAGTACAATTTCAGTTAAGTTAACCCAAAACTCTCATGAGAACTCCCTGATAAAAATAAGTGTCTAGAATTTGGCTATGTACTATACTTAGTTTTATAAATTTACTCTCAATCAAGTAATGGAAGGTTTAGCCTGAATTAATATTTAATTAAGGGATTTTAATTTATTATGCATTAATTTTATCTTGTTTTATCCTTTACATGTCATGTTAATATTAATCGAATGTTACTTAATTAATTAACCATGTTGGATAAAACATTTACACATTATTCATTTATTTAATTTACATCTTTATGAATTAATTCATTTATTTATGTGATCACGGCCTTGCATCCATAAAATAAATAATTTCAAAGACATAAATATTAATTAATTAAATGACTTGTTCATGAGATTTATATAATGGTTGATTTAATGAGTGGGAATTAAATCAACCTTTGACCCAGGGAAAATAACTTCTACTGTCGATCTTGGTCTGAGTTACATCATTCTGATTTTCCACCTGTGTATCACCTAGGTTGAAATCATTATGGTTTTATCTTGAACTGCCTCCATGCTCCTTGGGATGCTCCATTAATTACAAATATTTATTACTCACATGCAGGTGAGGGTAACCAAATGATTGGTTAAAGCGAGTTACATAAATATCCTTGGACATGTAGGTCCAACATAATAATGGAGGGATGGATTACTCACATTCCATCATTTAATTTAATATTAAATAATTGAAAACTCATTGAATAAATTAATTTAAAATAATAGAGGGAGGGATTACCCACATGCCATCATTTAATTTAATATTAAACAATTGAAAAATCATTAAATAAATTAAATTAAAACATCCAACTCATACATAGGTCTTGTTCAAGATCATGAATGGTCATACATGCAACGAATATGAAAAAGTAAATGGATATCATTCATTTATTTATTCATTCTTTTATTATTTAAGATAAACATGATTGCATTAATTAATTAATTAATTCTATTTTATCTTAATGATCATCTGATCTTATTTGGAGATACCCATCATTAATGGAATTCATGAAAAATAAATAGTAGAACCAATAATGAAATATTAATTACAATAAATTAATTGGGAATTTAAAATTCTTTAAAAATGTTATTAAATTTTCAAACATACAATAGTATGTAAATAAATAAAATCAGATTATAATAATGAAATTTTCAAGTTTAATGTAATTTTAATATTTTCCATTAATGGGAGACTACACAGTATGTACATCCAGCTACATGCCATATACCTCAGTTTTTGTATATTCAAGTCACACGATTGGGGATTCATTGTATTACTCGGCCAGACTACATGGCATGTACATGCTAACTACACACCCTATATCCACTTATCGTGTTCCATGTTGGCCTCATAAACATGCAGTGTGAAATAAAAGCAATGTTTGTAATTAATTACTCAGAGCATCTAGATACAATGTGCATGGGTATACAGCGTGTGTTTAAGATGCATGTTGTGTAACACAATTTTACCAGCCAAAGATTTGGTACTTCTCGATGGCATCTATGTTCATTATTCATTTATTATTAAACCTTTAATAAAATGAAACACTGAATGAACATGATTAATATGTTGATAACATGTTAATTCAAATCGGATTAAAGAACAGATAACATGAAATGAAAATATGACTATAATTGCACACATATTAACAATAAAATAAATAATTATAAATTTAAACATGACCACTCTGATACCACTTGATGGTTTTGGGCACAGTGGAAGCATGTATAGGTAGGCAATATATTAAAATTTCTTTTAATAATAATTTCCTGAAACCAAGAGAGAGGATCTTACACATCAAATTTATAAATAATTTATTAAATATTTAAATAAATAAATACCCTGGCTTAGGAACTTTCTTCATTGGGGAATGTGGATTTTTTGAAAAGACCCTTTGAATTTACCTTTGTTGCGTTGTGAGAATCCAAGAATAGAATCTCTCTAGATATGATCCACACGTGTTCTCATGATCTCCGAGAAATATGACTCAATCTTTGGGTATTAGCACAACGATTCGAATGTCTTTTGTTGTTCACTATTGATTTATTATTTTTTTTATCCTGAAGAAGTATGAGTTGAGAGAGAATTTATTGTGCGCAATAATTCTCTATTCTCAATTTTTGGATGCACTACACAATAGACATAGTCTTCTATTTATAGAGTTGGGATTTAAGTTAAAATGTTATTTAATTTCATATCGGCCATTAAATATAATTTATTAGCTTTAATAAACCCCATAGAACATAATAATAATTATATAATCATTATTTTGTGGCTTTCTCCAACTTGTGCAATAAAATAATTATGTAACGATCTTGTTAATTAATATTTTTCACCAGACTCGGTCTTGGTCTATTTGAACTCTTATAGTATTTATTGAATAATAGAATAAATATTTTATTCATAAATAAATATTTTATTCACAATCTAGTGAATAAATATTTATTAAAATATTCAATGAATAAAATGAATATTTTTTTCACAAGCCGAAAAATAAATATTTGTTTAATTTATGCGATGAATATAACTTGAATAAAATTATTCCTCAGACATGAGAATAATATTTATTCCATTAATTTAACTCAAATATAATTTAATCTAAATCAATGGAAACACTTATTGTGTGACCCTCTAGGATTATTTCTCATTGGCATTAACCGGGCTTGCCTAAAGTTCAAGATTACTGTCAAGTAATGGGTCAAGGCACCCAAGAGAAAGAACTTAATATCACAATTTCAACAATCACATATTAATTCTCACTGTGTAATATAATCCCTTTGTAAAAATATCTCATCAAGTAGGTTTCACATCAGTTTCACCAACTTAAATGCTTGATATGTCTTTCTTTGACTATCTGAAATAAACACATTGTTACACCATGTCTATGGAATTTAAGGTGATGGTTATATTCCAATAAAAGGGGTGAGATATCAGCTTCCATAAATATGGAAGGGACAAATCCTTCGTTGACTTATTCATTAATGACATGTCACCTATGATGCACCCAACGTATCCAAATTATCCATGAACTGTTATCATCATGGTTTACAAAATACATCTAAGTATGTGAGTTGTAACATTAATTAATAATAATCTTAAAGTATAAGGACCATCACACGCTCTCTTATATAGGAATATCTAATGACACCAAAACATATGGAATTCCTACTGGTGGGTCTATTCTCATAATCTCCCATCTTAGAGATTACCAAGTGTGAACTTCATGAGAAGACTCGTCTTCTTATGAGTAATCGCACCTGACAGTCTATATACTATGTGTCCCATCATAGTATGTTATCCAATCGTAGAACATTATTTGATAATATCATCATAGTACATCAAGGTTCTCATCATAGTGGGGAACTACTATGACCTTATCAATGCAACGTATACTCTAGGACATTATTATATTATATTCATGCCGAACAACAAACAATATTTAATAATAAGTTTTATTAATATTCAATACATCAAATATATATTTAATCAAAATAAAAAAAGGTTGGTCCTAGGACACTGACTCCAACAATTAGTTCATTGCATCTATCCCTATGTATATGCTCTCTATGATATGATAACTTCTAAAAATATATCTTCTAGAGCTTTTTCTTGAGTTCCTGAAATCCTTGATCTCCCTACAACTTTAAATCTTGGAAACACCATTGGAACTTGAATTCCTTGGAAAACTTCCTCCAAATAATCTAGTGTTTATAATACTGTTTTTCTTATTAAATTATCCAGAACATCCATAATTTTTAGACATTTATTTAGTTGAACCTTGGATTTCAATGATACTTTGATCTCATTGGAATTCTCCACTTGATTCCAATCCTTCAACAAGATCTCTTCATTGAATATCACATTCCATATTCTAAAGACCTTCCACGAGTTGTTATCACTAATCTAAAAATAAAACTCTTTATCTCCATAAGCAACAAAGTAACATGCTCAAGACTTGTCCTCTAGATTGTATCTTTCCTTGGAATCAATGTATACATAGGTTAGTGGATCAAAGAATTTGAGATATGTAAAATACACTTTCCTTATAGGATAATAAAATTCAATAATTTCATGTACTAATGGATAATAAGGACTCATGTTAATTCATTATTCCATGAAATTCACCACTTCCTCCAAAAAAATATTAGGGAATACCATGTGGATTTTCATACTTCTTAATTATTTAACCAATGTCTAATTCGTCCTCTTCATGACTTCATTATGTTCTATAGTACCTAGTATGGTCTTCTCAAACCATGTACCTTTCTTCTAGAAAAAACTATAGAATTTAATGCTTCTATACTCCCCACTATTATCAGACCTTAAGCATTTTAGTTTCTATATGGTCTCCTTTTCCACCATATCTCTCTATCAGAAAAATATTTTGAATACTGCAAACTTGTGCTTGAGAAATAACACCAACACTTTTCATGTTTCATCATCAATGAAAGTTATTTAGTAGAGTGGTAATTTGTGATAATGAACCAGATATGGTCCCTATACATATGTATAAACCATATTTAATTTTTGTTCTTTGGAATATTTTCTTTTGTTTAGAAGGAAACCTTTTTTTTTTGCTTCCCAAGAATACACTCCACACAAGTTTTTTACTCTGTGCTTTTGACCTTCAAAAACCTGTTTGTAGCCAAGAATTTCATCCCCTTCTCACTAAGGTGACTTGGATTGCCATGTCATAATTTCACAGAATTTACTTTTCCAAAAAGAATTTCACCTTATGATACTCTAATTAGTTAGAATGTATTATCCTTTACTAATTTTTCCGTAACTATGGAACTGCATAAAATATTTCACGCTATATCCATGAACGTTGTACATAAACATGTGTCATACAACTATCTATAAGAAATTAAGTTCTTATTTCATACTAAAATGTGTCACACTCCTTGAAAAATATACAATATTATTCCCATTGTCTGTATAGAAGCATCTCTCATACCAACTATCTCAGGAACTTTATCATTTACCAAATATACCCTATCAAACCTTTTATAAGTATAGTTATTTATACTCCATCTCTTAAAAGTTGAATGAAATGAAGCTCTAGAGTCTATCACCCAAGACTCAAGTAACCTAGAGACACTTAGGAGTAATCCACTCCTATATTCTAGCATAGGAATTGCAGATTCACTTCTGAAAGTGTATATTCATAATTCACTCTACACTCAGTGCAATCTTTCTTGAGGTGACCTTTCTTAGCACAATATCAACAAATAGAGCCACCTTCCACCAACCTGCTCCTACTTTATCTTCTCCTTAATTTACCTTTCTTATGACCATTATTTGTTGTGGATCACCCCCTTACATCTAAACTATATTCATTTATGGAAGATATCTTGATATACTTCCAAAGAATTTCCTCATTTATAACTAAATCCTTGACATCTACAAACACTATATCATTCTTACTGCTCGAGTTACTCACAATGGAGAGCATCACATCCTAATATTTAGGGGGAAATAAGATTAACATCAATGACCATTATGGATCTCTAGAGTTATTCTTAACTGAATCTAACTAACTTCTTATCATGTTAAATTTATTAATATGATTAGTAGTAGACTTCCCTTTTGATAACCTCATACTGAACAGACTCCTTAGTAAGAATTATTTTTTCATCCTCGTGGGCTTCTCATACATGTCAGTGAGGGCCTTTATAAGTTATGAAATAGTTTTAATTTCCCAAATGTTGTAAGAATAATATTGGGTTAATGACATTTGAATCAACCAAATTATTTTCTTATCCAGCCTCTCTCATTCCTCATTCCTTACTGCTTCTGACTTGGTTCCCATCAACAGAAGATCAAGGTCATTCGGCAGTAGACATCCCTCCATATTCATTCTCCAAAACCCAAAATTTGTTCCATTGAAAATCTCCATCCAAACTTTACCCTATTTTGACACCATTTCCCTAAATATTGTGAACCCCTATTAATTTATAGTCAATATAAAAGAGATATTATGAACTTCTTATCTATATTCTTCTAAAATGATGAGGAAAGAATAGTGTTGTTGAACCAGTCTCTAAAATACCTTAGCAAATTCTAATCATCTAAAACAATCCAACTACACTCTAATACCAAATTTTGGGTCCATAGTTAAATTTTGAAACCCAAAAGTTATCCACTAAAACTTACTGGGTGGAAACAAAGTATCAAAAATTGCACCCACACTACGATGCTCCAAAAGCTAAAGACACACCGCACTTAAGATAGTACATTGAAACGTACAAATTTTGAATGAAAAAAAAAGGCAATAACTATCAGAATAAAACAATAAAAAATAAAAAAAAAGAATAACACAAGTTTAACATGGTTCAGACTTGCATCCTAATCCACAAGGTTGACACTACAACTCTTTTATTTAAAAAAACAAAAGATGATTAAAAATTGCACACTATTCACTCGATTGATACTCAAATAAATGATTCATTCCAATATTTAATATTAGGACCTAGTCATTGAATCAAGTAACCAAAACCTCTCATTCTTTATAGGTATAATTCTATATGATCATATCTCCATGGAAACCCCTTCTTTCAATCAAATACTTCCACCTCCTTAACTTTCTCAATCAGTGAACAATTCCTTCTTTTGAATATCTTATAGAATGACTCTTACATGACTTATTATTTATGTTTATCACACTACCTCTAAACTGGGTGATCAAGGGTAAATTTTTGTAACATCTTTTTTGTGAACCTTTTAATCTGTAATTTCTAATATTTCAAACACTCTTTCTTCCGTCTTCACCATCCAAACCATTAGAAATTAGACTACCATAATTTATAATTTCGTTGGATTTAAGGTTTTGGTTGTAAATTTATTTTTATAGTCAAGAATAACAAAAACCCATGACTTAAAAACATGAAAACCAAAATTATATAAACATGAAAAGTGAAAAACTGAAAAATAGAAATGTAAAAACATTGAAACATGGAAACATGTGACCCTGTAACTTATATACTCACAAACCAACATCTTACAAAAATTAAAACAGACTAAGTGAAATATTCAAAACTGGAAATGTAAAAAATTGAAACATGAAACATGACATCTAATAAAAAAT
This sequence comes from Viscum album, assembly GCA_963277665.1. Taxonomy (NCBI): domain Eukaryota; kingdom Viridiplantae; phylum Streptophyta; class Magnoliopsida; order Santalales; family Viscaceae; genus Viscum; species Viscum album. The sequence continues at coordinate 1,072,386,898 of OY728166.1, read as the reverse complement.
TAACATGAAATCCCAAAAATTTATAACCTATAAAAAAACCAAAAAAATAAAAAAAAATGTGACTAGAAACCTACAAACTCACAAACCTAAAAAACAAAAAATTAAAAACATGTAAATCTAGAAACCTAGAAAAAAGAAGATTCTAATGAGAAAAACATGAAACATTTAAGCCTATAAACTTTCAAAAAAACATTCTATGTAGTGATCAATAAAAAAATTAGAAAAAGTTAGAAAAAATGAACCATGAAAATTAGCAAACTTCATGGACTAAAACCTACAAACCCACCTAAAAGTAAAACTAAAACCCTCTAACATATAAATATGAAATATTTAAATGATATAAAGTATAATAACTTGTAAACCTCCAAACCTACAAACATGTAACTAGTAAAATTTTAAACCATCAAACCTACAAACTTCGTGAAGAAAAACATCAAAACTATAACTTGTAAACCTTTATACCATAAATCCCATAACTTATAAACCTTTAAGATTGTAAATTTTTAATCAAATATACTTGATAAATTGATTTTAGTAAATATATATTACTATGAAACTACAAAACTTTAACTATTCAAATTCTCAACTAAAAAACACATTGAACTACATAACTGCAAACCTACATTCTTGTATCTTTTCAAGATAAAAAATAAGAAGATAAAGAGTTATAACATTCATCTTGTAATCCTACAAATGAATAAATGGGAGACTCTAAAAATATAAAATATAAAAACATAAAAACATGCAAACATAAAATCTTCAAAGCATCCAACCTAGAAACTGAAATTCTAAGAAACATTCAAATATACAAATAAGAATCCCACAAAATTACTATTTTATAACCTATAAATCTAAAAACTTATGAACCTAAAATGTGAAAATATTTAAACGTGAGATCCATCATGTCACAAATTTTCTACATATAGACTTTTAATCTTGAAACATACTACACTATATACCTAAAAACTTGTAATATTTTAAATCAATAAACTTGAAAACTTGAAAACTTATAAAACTATAATTGCAAAAAAAAACAAGATAATTATAAAACCAAAGACATAAAATACTAAAATTGTATTACTTGAATATAGGGAAATTTTTAATATTTTAGTCACATAACCTCTAAATTTATAAACCATAAACATGTTATTAGAAACTGTTAAAAAATCAAGACTATAAAATTATAAACCTGAAACTGAGAAACATTAAAAAATATAACCAATAAACTTCAAAGGAAACCTAAAAATTATTAAATTTTCAAACCTAAAAACCCATATATTGTAAAGATTCATCCATTTAAACCTTAACTTTCTAATAAAAATATTTCAATGAAACTTATAAAATAATATAATACACACACACAATTACACATTACTCTCTAATTGTGTCATTAAAGAATATATCCACCTATTATTTTGGTATGTTGATGTTTTATTTACAATGTGTTATATGCTTAAAATATATTATGATTATTTTTAGTTTCATATTTGATTTAGAATTTGATTTATTTTATATTATTATAACTTGTAGTATTACTTTAGAAACTAGTTCTAATATTGAATTTCAGCTGAATGAAATTTGTATTTGGAATTAAATGGATAATTAAGATATGAAACCTACTTGTTTTGGTTTATCAAGTTAAAATATATTATGCTACTTTATTTCTTTTCTTCCAAAAAAAGGCATTGAATATTAAGGTTCGTGTTCCTCATTCTACCTTGTTCTCTAAAATCAAGAAAAATAAATTTGGTAGCATGATAAATAGTAACACTCAAGAAATGGTTGTAAGTATAAATAAGTTTTTATTAATTTGATTAAATTTATTTTTTTACTTTATTTTATAATTTCAATTAATTTAATATATTATTCAACAAAATGCTTTGAAGGCACTATAAAAAAAGAGTCTAACATTTTAGGCCCAAAGTATCATCTACATCAGGTATTAGGATCAAGACAGGGTGTGTTATTAACCTAGAAGTTGAGTGCACCATTTAAATATTGCTATCCTAGCAATGTTTCTTTGAGCATAATTTTTGATATAGTTACATTGGAATAAATGAATTTTTCCATCAAACAACAAGTGAAAGAATATTCTTAATGTCAAAAGATGATACATGACAAAACCACGAAAGCCATGTTTGTTCTTCCTTCTTCACTTCCATTGGAGAGTTATTTGATGATTGATTCCTATTTGATAATGATGTTCTCTATTTATGAGGGTTCCTCTACTCCTTTTATTGATTTAATCATGGATGATTATGGTGATGCCAATGATGATGATGACAGTGGTTGTGTTAGAGTCGATGATAGTGATGGCATTGATGATGTTAGTGTTTCATTAGGATATATTGAGGAGGAGGGTGGTATCAATTTTAGTGAGGGTCTAATTTTAATACTCATAGGTTTTAAAATAACACTATGTTTGATAGCATATACGATATGCAACACTGATCCTAAACAAACCATGAAATATTATTGTTTAAATATGTCTATTATAACCTAGTTATTAAATTGGATGGTATGAATAGAATTGGATAATTTATGAAATATATATAAAGTTTATACTAATTAAAAGTTTATTGATAATTTCCTAGTAAATAATCACTCAATTTCTAGTAAATCATTTTTATTTATCAAAGATATTTTTTCTTTAAAAATGATTTTTATTACTTTTTATGAGTGGATATAATAATTAATTTCTAGAAAATTTAGAAATTTTAAAAAGGACACCATTTTTTAAATTATCATATCAAAATTATCTTATGGTGAAATTTTGAGATTTTTTTGAAATTTTTGATTTTTCAATGAATTGTGAAAAATACTTTTTTTTTGAAAATTGTATTTTCTTTCATAGTATTTAAAAAAATAAAATTCTATTTTTTATTAGTTTTAAAATTAAATTCGTTCCTTTTTATTAAATATAATTCAATTATAGTCTTTGGAATGAATTTTATACTTGAATTTGGTATAAAAACATTTTCATACATAAAAAGGCATTTTTCTGGAAAAAAAATTGTTTTTTTGTTTCATTTTGAGTTTTAATATTAAATAAATTTATTAAAATTCTATAAATTGAATTCTGAAAATTTTATTCCATATTTTGAATCATGAGGCCCAAATTTGGTAAATATGTCTCTTTTATTTTTGTTTGTTGTGAATAGTAACCATAGAAAATAATTGTCACTAAGGTAAGCATAAATCGGGTAATTAAGGTTAAAAATAATATGATAAGGAATAAAAAATGACTCTAAAACTTGTTTTTATATTATTTTATGAGTTTATTTTGTCTATGTACATCCAAGTTTCAAACATATGGAAACTTGGTGCCATATTTCTTGATTTTGACTTTTCTATTATTTTATGTAAAAAAAAGTCAAAAATGTCATTCTCTTTATTTTATTATCTATAAATTTTTTACATAGGGATAAATAGAGGCTATGTTCAGTTATAAAAGGTTTATTTTAAAGATAAATTATTGAAAGTAATATAATTTGAATTAATTATTTTGTTCCATGAATTTTTTGGGTAAATATAAAATTTTAGATATTTTTTAACGTATTATATTATAATTTCATTTTTTTATGTTGTTTTCAAAGTCAAATTAAATGAATAGTTCCAAAAATGACATTAATTTTATTTTATAATAAATGATATTTTATAAAATGATTTAAAATTCATAAAAATAATATATTTATCCAATTTAATTTTATATGTTTAAAAATATAAACAATGATCCATTTATGGACTAATTTTCCTTTTATAGTAACTATATTGACCCCTAAAGAGAAAAAAAACTTTGTTATAGTGGTAATTGTCAACAAGGGTTAATGTGGGTTAAAAAAAAGAGATAAGGGTAAAACCCTAATCTAAAATTATCCAAATTTTATTTTCTAATATTATTTCTAATAATACTTATCCTATTTTTTAATTATATTAGTTTGGGTCCTTTTTTACATGAAAAATAATTTATATTATTTTAATATTTTAAGTAATTTCAAGAGTGCCCTCCCCTCACATATAAAAGGGAACCTTATGTACTCTTTTTTCACACTTAAAAATCCTTTTATTTTGTCCAATACCTACTCAAATACCTTAATAACATCCCTCCCCATGTTCTAGATATATTGGTTTGGAAAGAATACCAATATTAGAGGGATTAAGGTGTAAAGAAAAGGAAGTTGTCTGAAGAAGATGTATAGTCTGTAACTGAATGTTTTAGTTTTATTTCTTCTTCTACATCATTAAAATATTTTTAAAACATGATAAAATAATAATACAAATATATTCCATATACTTATATTTTATTAGGTTAATTTCATCACATGAAACTATCGCCTCTTCCATAAAATGGGAAATGAAATCGTCGTTCGTGTGTACGGCGAACTACAGCCTCACGAGCTTATATAATTCGTTTTCCATAATTACCTCTCATGTATGATTATAATGATTTATTTAATAAATAAATATTTCATTTATAATATTATTATGATTCAATAAAGTTAAATTATTACTTACCTTTCTTTTTTACCATCCATCTAAAATGGAAACAGCATTCATGCATACGTACGACCTATCATCTCCATAAACGGTGTGATTCATTTTTTTATAAAACTTTTATGGATGGATATAAATGTATATATAATGAATATTTATGATATTAATATTATTCTTAAAAATATTTATATTATTTAATCATGAACAATTTATAAATACCGAAACTACTAAACTAAAACATGCATGAAAAACAAAGTAGTTATCACCCAGAACAATGATTTTAATAATGAATTGTTAATAAACAGGTGGTAAGATGTTATAAGAAGAATATATGTGGTATGATATATATTATTATGGTTCTGGAATACATTTATAATAAATATATATTTATTATACATGATTTTCTAACGCATATGAAGAGAAACATGACAGAAGGTAAGGAATCTCTCCAAACCACACTTTTTCTTCGGGTTGTGACCATTCTTTCTCTAAATCACTTTATATATCCATTTTATGTTATTTATTGATTATAAATTTTGTATATGTTTCTATTATATATATATATATATCTTATTATCCCTTCATTTTATGGGTTAATACATTCCTTGAGTTCTTTTCTCAAAATGTCTTCTTTAAATCAAACCCGGTTAAGGGGAACTTTTTTATCCTTTAATCCTTTTATAAAATGCTAATTTAAATTCTTTATTAAAAAATGAACACATTATTTTGATACCTATTCTTATTAAATTATATATTAATGTACAAAATATTTAATTAATTCTTCTCTTTGTAATCTTTATGAAATCTCCTTTGATTATGATATGAAGCAAGATTATGTAATCAATTTTTTCCATGGGTAAATATTATGTTTATGCCTTATGATTGATTTACTTTTGTGGAAAACATAAGCATGTACATGTTATAATGGGTGTTCCTAGATATCACTTCAATTAATTGGGTAATTTTTTTGTATCATGAGACTTTATGTATGGGATTAATGAGTAAACTTAATCCACGATGGGACTCTATCCACCATGTGATGTTGTCTTGGAAGTTAGCCTTGAATTATGGTTATGTCATGTTTTTTGTTGCTTCCACACTTCCTATATTTCCATGATATTATGATACCATGTTATTTATTTTTTTATCTTCCCATTTTATTACTCATGAGCCTTATCTTTTATGATATCATGATATATCTTTGACTCATACATTATACTTCCTTTTCATGTTTATTCCTTTATTGGGATTTTTAGCTCACCCCTTTTGTCAATGTATTCCCTAGGTTATCCCATAAAGTTTTAAGAGCTCAAAGGGATTTAGGATATCATTATGAAAATTAAAATAAAGATGTTTTATTTTCATGTTGACATTTTATGTACCTAGTCTTCCAAATAAACTAGGAATTTTGATCCTTGTTTTGTATTTAATAGATAATTATGTTAAAAATCATGTAATAATATGTGTAAAAATGTTTGGGTAGCTATAGTTGGTATCAAAGGAAAGTTATAATTACTTTTTGGGATTAGGACTAGAATACTTTAGTGATAACCCTAGGTATAAGTCTAAGTATAATAAAATATACTAAAATTTTTGTGAAGTATAGAGTGAGTGGTTTCCAAGAAATTACATCCCTATCTAGATATTACAAGTGGATGTGGATCTGGAATAGTTGTACCTAGGGGTAATAAATCTAAAAGGTTGAATTGGGAATTGAATAAATCATCACCTAGAGTGTGTCAAATAGGCCTTTTTTCCCACCTAGTTTTACACTCCTGGGGGATATTCTTTGTAAATTCATAATCTCTTTACAAATCATTATGAAGGACTTAAATAGATTGTTATGTTAGAAAACTTAATAGTAAAATTACCATGTATAACCTAGATTAAAACCTAGAGACTCATAAGTTAGGATATATTTATCATTTATAATTCATCCCGTTTAATTTTATGATTTTACCTTTTTTATGTTTACTAGTTAAAGTATTCTCACCTTGTTTTTATTGTTTTAGTTAACGGTGGGAGATAGGAGAAATCATGCCAAAAAACAACATAATAGGAAATGTGATAATTTCACTAATGATATACATAAAATTATGGGAGTGGGAGCTTGTAAATTCATGGGAGTACTAGCTTATCTAAATCATGCTATTAATATTAACTTGAATCATGTGGAATGACATTATTATCCTAAGAAATAAAAAAGTTGTGGTTGATTATTTTATGTGACAAAGGCCTCCTAAATTTAGTGTATATTCTGATACCCTCATCATGGAATAATGTAATAAATCTATTGTGAAGATATTTGTTGTCCTCCAATTCTTAGAATAATATAAATTTGTTTTGGTTGTTTATTCCATGGAGGGGGAAGGCGATCGGTGGTGGAAACTAATCAAGAACACAAATTCCAAATAGGATATGGATTCCATGGAATGGGCGAAATCAAGAAAATGTTTTTCAATAGATATTTTCCATCAATTCTCCATCTTAAAATGGATAGGTATTTCCTCAAACTGAATCAAAAGGAAGATGAGTATATCAGGGTGTATGAAGAAAACTTCACAAGGATTTCATGGTACACCTCCAGCTTCATCATCAGTTTTGAAAGTAAGTTAGATCACTTATTTAGTGTATTAAAGCCAAATATTTGGAAATATTTGGAAATTCAAGAATTTGACAGCTATTAAGAGATTATTTGTTGTTCCCTCAAGGTCGAAATGGATATTAGAGACTCTTGGTGGTCTCATGGTCTTGGAGATAAAAAATGTAAAATGGATTTTTCTTTAGGGATATTAATAGATAAATCACATAGAGGAAATAAAACCCAACATCCCATGTGTTAAAAGTGTGGGAAGAAGCATCCTACAAAAATCTGAGGGGAACCGAGAGATGCTTCAAGTTTATAAAAGAAGGTCCTTAGGATAATCTATACTGAAGAGAGATGAAGAAACCCACTAATTAAATAGGGGAAATAAAGATCATATCAACACTCAACCTATGGTACAATGTTTTAAATATAAGTAACATGGGTATTATACAAGATAATTCCCTTAAGACAAGGTTTGTCGAAGACAATAAATGACAACAGCCTCTTATACCTAGAGAGAAAGGAAGGGAATATTTTATCACTAATGACATGGTGGATCCAAATAATTATGTGGTGATAGGTACACTAGTTATTCATTCAATAATTGAGAACTTACTTTTGATTATGTTTCTACACATTCTTTTAAATTTTTCAGGTTTAGTAGGTATATTCAAACACCACCTCAAAACATTGGGGTTTAGATATCTATGAGAATAGAAAATGGAGATATTGTTTCATCTCAAGTATATAACTCCTCCCTAGTCAATGTTTGTGGACTAAATCTTCTATAAAATATCATCTTAATTACCTTAGTGGATTTTGATTCTATATTAAGAATATATTGGTTTTCCTTATATAAATTCATCATCAACTATTGAGAGAGGGATATCACTCTTTACATCCCAATTCATCCTCTGATTTTGTATAAGTGTAAGGAGGAGGATGAATATTCCTTGAAATATTCTACTCGAGCATAGATATTATTAACTTATGAGAAATCATGTCTTGATTAAATGATTGATATAGAGGAGAAAATCATGCTTAAATACATGCCAATTGTGAGGGATTATACTGATTTATTCCCTAAAGAGTTTCATAATCTTCCTATTGTCTAAGAGGTTGAGTTCTCAATTGAACATATACCTGGATCTCTACCCATATCTAATAATCCTTATAGAATACACACTATTGAGTTAGAGGAACTAGAGAAGAAGTTATAGTAGACTCTTAAAAAGGGTTTTATACACCCAAGTGCTTCACTTTTGGGTACATCATTCCTCTTTATCGAGATTAAGGATAGGTCAATTCACCTTTGTATCGATTATTAGGAACTCAAAAAAATCATGATAAATAATAAGTATCCTCTACTGTAGATAAATGACTTGTTCGATCAACTACATGGGGCCCAGTATTTATATAAGGTTAAATATCGATCAATATATCAGCAATTAAAGGTGAATAAGGAAGATATTCTCAAAACTATCTTTTGAATAAGTTATAGACATTATGAGTTTATAGTGATGCCCTTCAAACTCACTAATACTCCATAAATCTTTATAGACTTAATGAATAGAGTATTTAGAGGTTACCTAGACAAATTTATGATAGTATTTATAGATGATATTCTGATATAATCTAAAATTAAGTAGGAGTATGAGAAGCATTTGAATATTCTACTAAAGTCTGCAAAAGGAGAAGCTATATTCAAAGTATAGTAAATGTGAGTTTTGGATGAAGGAAGTATCATTCTTAGGGAATGTTATTACCAATAAAGAGATATTTTTGGATACTTATAAGACAAATAAAATTTAGTAGTGTCCTAGACTATCATCTATAATAGAGATTTGTAGTTTCCTTGGACTAGTTGGGTATTATAAATGATTTCTGAGGAACTTCTTATGATTGTAAACTGCAAAAACCAATCTGAGTTGGATGCAGTGATCTTCACATTGAAAATCAAGAAACATTATCTATATGGGTAGAAGTGTGAAATATATAAATATCATAAGATCCTAAAATATATATTCACATATAATGAGTTGAATATGTTCCAATAAATATGGTTAGAGGTGATCAAGGACTATGACTACACGATCCATTACCATCCAAGGAAAGAAAACAAAGTGACAGATGCTCTAAGTAGAAAGGATCTAGAAACTTTATCAATGATGAAAATTGAAAAGTATCCAATATTCTTATACTTAAAGATTATAAATATAGGAATCATAAAATAAGGAACCTCATCATTATTTTCTCAAATGATTTGGTTCATGAATATTTATATCATAAAATCATGATATAAAGGAGTTATTGAATTATTAACATAGCTCATACTTCTCCATCTACCCAGGGAGCATGAAGATGTGTCAAGATCTACAAGAGAACTATTTTTGGGACAATATGAAGAATAAGATTTCAGAATATACATTAAAGTGTATGGTATGTTGGAAATTGAAGGACTAAAGGAAAAATTCTAATGGAATTATGAAAACATTACCCATACCTATATGGAAATGAGAAGAAGTAACCATGGACTTTGTCACTGGTCTTCTGAGGACATCAAGAGAAAATAATTCTATATAGATTATGGTGGATAATCTTACAAATAATTCTCACTTAATTTTAATTCTAGAGGAATTATCACTCGATCAACATGCAAGGATATAAATTAAAGAAGTATTGAGGCTATATAGAATACCACTGTAAATTGTATCTAACCAAGATCTAAGATTTACCTCCAAGTTCTAGAAAATTCACCAAAAAGATCTGAAAAATGAGTTGAACTTAGAATGGATTATTACCCCCAACTAATGAACAATTTGAGTGTACTTTCCAGATACTAGAAGACATGTTGAGAGTATGTTTAATGGACTTTAAAGAAGGATGGGATAAATATCTTTATTTGTTTTAGTTTTAAATGGCTGTTTTTTTATCTAAGACTTTGGAATATTTCTAAGAGTTTTTTTGGAGTTGGGTGCAGAGATGATGAGGATTTATGAGTCTCATATATCCTTGGTGCAGTGATATTAAAAATGTTAAATATATTTTATCATGTGAGCATAATTTTTAGAAATGATTGAATAACTCTTTAACAAGTTCTCAGATCAGGAATATGAGACCTTCATTAAATATGGAATGTGATTCTTACCCTTATCATGACATAAATTTGGATGGAGTCAGGCATTTAGTGGAGGGAGGCCATTGGTGTGACCGATAATTAATTAAATGAAAATTTAATTAATTAATAAGGGGGTTGAATACCCCCTTAGCCTTTGGTTTCCATGCTTCAGAAAGGAAGAGGGGTCCCCTTGCATGAAAAAAGAACTAAGGAGGCACCACCAGACTCTGTTATTGATGATAATCACTCCTGAATCATGGTACATCAGTTTTAGGGCATGGATCTAGACCCAAAGCTTCAGTCTTTTTTCATGAATTAGGCTTGTTTTGAGTTTCATGTCCTAATCCCTATATATACATTTTTTAAAGGTTTTATATCCCTTTTATGACTATTAAGGATCCCATGGGGGTAAATATATGAGTAAATGAGGAAAAATGAGGTTTTTGGGAGGTTTGTAGGGATTTCCCATTCGAAAATCACGATCACATGGCATGTAGTGAAGAAGCACATGCCATGTGTTCTTGTTTAGGGAATAATGATATTTTAGTACTACATTCCATGTACTAAGGGTACACATCATGTAGTGGGACGTGTCCATGTGGCCAAGTACATGGGCAGACCCATCGTGTAAGGGTACATGGCCATGTGGCAGTACATGGCTAGACCCTGAGTGTACATGGGCCAAAGGACACAGCCAAGTACATGGGAACAGGCCATGGTACATGATCACGGGTCGTGGTACATGGGCACAGGCTGTGGTACATGGGTACGGGTCATTGTACATGGGAACGGGTTGGTAGACACATGCTTGGGTTGGGTGAGGAAGAACAGACCATGTACTACATGTACATGTCATGTAGGACTACATGGCTAGCCAAGACATGTTCAGGCGAAGATACACCCAGTTTTTCAAATGTGGTCACAGGTTGTATGGACCATAGTACAAGTCGTGTACTTTTCTTTTACACATAGAGTACTATGAGGGGACATGACCAAGGTTTTTCCTAGTGATACATGTCATGTACCCTAGGAGGACACATTGTGTACTCCCCTCATATACTTATTTCTTGCACATATCCATCTTCAAAACACATATTGAGGCCCATGATAACCTATCCTGAGTGGTTTTCCACATAGAGAATGACAGTGGCCTCTGTTTGGGCATCGGTGATGGAACATAAGGTGGAGATAGTGGGATACTTATTTCAGTTATTTGTGAAACATTATCATTTGGGTGTGTTTCCTTGGTCCATACCTTTGAGCGTACAGTGTGGAATTATATCCTGATCATTGGATTATGATCCCCTCTATGAGATTGGTTCTCATAGAGTTTGTAAAATCCCTCTAGGAGGCTTAGGGTGGGATCCTCTATCATATCATTTTTCATAAGTGGGATTTTTGGAATCTATAAGACCAACTTACATGGTAATATGATCCCTTACTTAGTAGTTTATTCTATATTGGGTTTGTGGTGTCCCCCAATGGTCCTAAGTGTGATTATCTATCTAAATGTTGAGATCTCAAGAGTTATAGTTAGGGTTATTAATATCCCCTAGAAGTATTGGGAATTATCCCATATATTTTTATTTAGATATTATGATTTACATTAGGTTTTTTGGTTTCCCCAATGATCCATGGGTTTGATCTCCTTTCTGAGTACCAAGAGCTTCTGAGTTCTAGTATGGCTTCCTCATAGAAAGCCTGATGATCATGATCTCTCAGATGGATGCCATCAGTGTAGTGATACTTGATGAGTGAGATATATAGGATTAGATCCATCATGAATGGTAAGGATTTTGGAGTAATTTTACCTAGAAAATTGTTATCTTGAGCCTCAAGTAAAATCATGCGGCTAGAAGTGTGGTTGAGACCTATTTGAGACTTGTTATCCAAATTGAGTATATCCGGGTTTTTGATCTAGTTAGTATGTTTCATATCCTAATTTACATTCCTTGGTGTTTATGAGATGAATTTTCAATCTTAGTTGAGCATTGGAGATGGAGAATCACCTTTCTCTATCGATTAGACTTTTTGTACCCTCTTTCTCATGGGTTGAGTGGACTGTTTCCTTTCAGCTCCCCCCTTTATTTTTTGGTTTTTGGGGTGCTTACTAGGTATTTTTATACTCACCCCTTAATATGCCCTTCACATACATTTCATGTCTTTTGTAGATGATGGGCCACTTGAAGGAGTCCTAGGAGGACCAGGATCAAGTGAATCATAGTGATCTAGAGAAACCATGGTGTGTACTAAGTGTTTTATTTGAAAGTATTCTCTTTATACTTAGTAGGTTGGATGATTTTATTAGTTATGGTGGTCTTGTATTTTTTCCTTTATTCTTTCTAGTATGCTTTTATACTCTGATGTTTTCCTAGAGTTTGTTACATGCATGGTTTACACTCTAGATGTTCAACTTTTCTTTTTAAATCTATATTTTTTTTCTTAGAGATGGATGTGTGTGTGTGTGCATACAAGTAATTTAGGATAAGGCCTCCCATGTGTCTGGTATGCCTAATCGATGTTAGACACCATCCCCTGGCCTATTATAGGTGGTATTGGGGTGGTCACACTCGGCTTACCGTAGGATAGGAAGGCCTCGGTGGATCGGGTCATGAAAGAGTGGTATCATAGTGTTTGTATTAGGATTGGATATTATGGTTTATATACAGTAATGAGGTTTGTTTTGGGACCTAGAGAAATAGTGATCAAGTTTCTTGAGTTTGGATTTCAAGCCAGGGACTCCAGTTTAGTGCAGCGGCCAACATATCCATTCACCAAGACTCTGATAACCGGATTGTTGGCTTGGTACATATAGGCACTAGTTTCATGGAAAAATTTGGTATATGCATCATATAGGAATGGTTTGTGGTTTCCATTTCCTTCTTGAGTTAGATACTTGGATATAATCCTTTTACCATGGTATGTCTTGGCCATAATTGTATGCTTACACGATGATATCCAATTGGGATTCTATAGTGGGGTCGTGGTCATGATCTTCCAAGTGATAAGGATTCGGTGTAGTGGTTTTCACAGGTGGTGGTATATCTAGGTGGTTTTCTAGTCTTTCCACCACCCATTGAGTAGTAGGTAGTGTTAGTAGTATCAAATAAGTATGTGCATATTTTAAGTGCACTTCATGAGTTTTTTTCCTCCAAGAAAGAATAGAGCGGTGCTACCCCTTATTGAGAAGTGCTTGGACCCATCTTCAGTGGTCTAGGTGGGTGATCATCCACATGTTGAACAGTCAATGACTCCATCAGGATAGAATAATGATACATGTAATCTTAGAACATTGCACAAATTCTAGTGATTAAGACAGCTAAGGTTTCATGGTGATCTATACACTCAAGCATTGGGGGATTTGATCAAGGTAGTGTTATGGTTTTTCTAGAATTTGGAACCTAACAGACCGGATGGATGTTCTCACAACCAGTTTTCTATACAAAGAAGTAGTTGGAACCAATGGTACTAACAGATGACACACTTGTACTGGGTATGCATTTTGGATTCTGTAGATAGATATCACCCAGGCTTTATGGTGATCCATACCCCCTTCTCATGTGGTGTACTGGCATTATCTTTGGTTTGGGTGTATCGCTTGGATAGGACCCGTATTTATGGTGGTCCTATCAGCCAGACTTCTCCAAGGTGGTGTGGGGTGTCAATGGATCCTTTTATTAGTGACGTTTGACATGAGTTTTGACACATAAGGAAGAGGGAAACTTCCCCCATCAAGATTCATTATTGGTATGTGATATAAAACCATGTTGTAAAGGGAAAGTATGGATTTGGGTGGTTGGAGATTGTGACCCAAAATCTTTGGGTGTGGTTTGAGGTGTGACATGTGCCTTCACTGCTCCAGTTTCAATCTTAGCACAGAGTTATGGGCCACATTTCCCTGGAAGTGTCCCTAGTTAGAGACCTAGAGATACCAATGGATACATTTTAGCTCGACCCTTATGTTTGGAGGCTCCTACAAAATCATTTACCACATGCTTCTATCATTGGTTTGACCTGAATTTGGGAGGAGAGAGGACCTCACATGGAACCTTTCCATAATGGCGGTGAGTCCCTATGATGTTTTCCTTAGTATGGACTAGTTACCTACCATCCATGGTTAATTTACTATTACTAGTGAGGGGTTATGTTCTTGTGGGAAAAAAATCCTTCTTTGGTAGGGGTGATCCCAAGCAGACTAGGATGAGCTCATGTATAGTAGGATATAGCCAACTTCTTATTAGTTAGCTAGTATTTCTCTTGGAGAAGTGAATGTTATGAGATCATAGTTTCCTGTAGTGGTGGAGGGGATTAGGACATATTTTCTAAGGATGTTCTAGGATTACATCCCCACTAAGAGTTATAATTCTACATAGACTTGCACCTGGGACTGCCTCAATATCTATGCTATCAAGTATAATGAATCTCACTAAGCTTTGTGAGCTAAGGGTGTCATTTTAGGTTTTGAATAGATATATTTTTTCACACCCAATGTGCTCACATGAGAAGCCTTGTGTTGTTCACCCAAGAGGTGGAAGAGATATCAAGGTTAGGTATGGGATGACATCACCTAAACCATGTGACTATTAGGGAGGATTATCCACCCCCAATAATTGATAACTTCTTTTCCGAATGGTTAGGGTAAAGGTGGTTCTCATAGTTGACCTAAGGGAAGGTTATCACCAACTCTAATTTTGATAGTATTTTGTGTCGAAGGTGGCTTCCTAAATTCACTATGGTTACTTTGAGTTTATGGTGATACCTTTAGGTGTGTTGGACACCCCATCAGTGTTTATGATACTTAATAACTAGATCCTCAACCCTTATTGGATTTTTTCATGGTATTCTTATTTGTTGGCATCCTCATGTACTCAACATTAGAGATGGAGCATGTGAGATACTAGAGGATGGTTCTCGACATGCTCCGGAAGTACCAGCCTTATGGAAATCTCTCATAGAGATGGTTCTGGATTCAAGAGTTCTACTTCTTTATTTGTATCTTCCTAGGAATGGGAGTGATAGTGGACCCAATAATGGTTCAGGCAGTTCTAGCATGAAATCCACCTAGTGGCGTGGTCATTGAAGAATATGCTCACAGTGAAGTTTTAATCCACTATTGTTGAGCTAGGTAATGAAGAATTTAACCTTATAGAAGTTGTCCCTTGAGGGTGAGGATAGTATTGTGTGTATCCAATTGATAGTTGTTACCCCTTCGATTCCTTAGTGAGTCAGGGAGGCATGTATTAGTGATATTTTTTGCGAGGAATCATGTGAAAATATATCCATTGGACATGTTCTTGATGGATTTTCCTAAGGTGGGGGCATGATATCCTTCTGAGGATGGATGATAACACCAATAACACCATGAGATGAGGTGTTGAGGAGGTTTATTTTCCTTATTAGTGACCCCAGGAGAGGGTTGGTTGTACTGAGATCCTTTGGAATCAGATTTTGTGGCAAAGGATGTTGTAGCTTATTGTTGAGTTTAGCTCTTGATGTCACACCTGTCAGTAGGGGGAGACTGAGGTGCTCAGATGGTAGTGGAAATGGGGTGGTGACTGTATTTTTCATGATAGGGATTCTACTATCAATGATACATCACAATTATATTTGAGTGAACATTGGTTGAATCATGAGCTTTCCCACTTCCTAACCATCTGATAGAAGATCTTAGTGAAGATTTTGGGATGCTTGTGTATATAGGAGGCAGTCCATCTTCATGGAATTCCCTCAATGGTCATTTTATACCATGATTCTCACTTCACATCATGATTATAGAGAGTATACAGGATTATTTGGGACTCGTTTGTGGTTGACCATGATATTTATACTCTAGATCGATGTACAGGTAAAGTGGACTATTCAAGTTCAGGAGAACCTTCTTTGGGATTTCATGTTAGTTTTGGGTCATAGCTAGAGGGATCACCTACACTCGGTGAAGTTTTCATATCATAGTAGTTACCACTCCACCATTAGTTTAACACTATTTGATTCCATGTATAGGAGACCCTTTTAATCATTGTTGTGTTGTTTAGAGCTAGTAGGAGAATGATATTTTAGGCCTATAGTTGGTATTATTGATGGTTATAGAGGGTACAGTTTATCCTATGGTGGATGAGGACTACCAAGAGATTCTAGTATCCTTTGAGGAATAAATATGGTGGCCTTTGGAATTCAAATAAGTTATCTTGTGATCAAATAGGTCTCACCTCATTGAGGATTATAGAGATTTAGTTGGGATGGTATACTATATCTGAGGTTTTTAGTACCTTATCTAGTTACTGAATTGGGTTAGTGAGGTAAAATACTACTTGACCCCATAACCATAGTGAGGTAGGATGCTCGATGTCTTCTACATGTCACAAAAGAGGACCTGTGTTCATGAATCGTTACACAATATCGACCAGGATGAGCTAGATGTTTAGAATAGAGTTTCCTTTTCAAGGTGCCTGATGGCATTTGAGGCCTGACTAAAGAAGACCATTTATGGAAAAAAAATTCCCTTGGATGAGTATTTGTTGATAGCATGGTAACCTTTAGGATAGATCCTAAGAGTGGGAAAATCAATTGATAGCTTGTAACCCTCCCTTGTAAGTAGTTTTTTTCTTTTTGGGATGAAAATACCTAAGGTGGGGAAAGTAAAATGACCCTGTTTTTTCTTTGGAATATTTATAGGAATTTTTTAAGAGTTGGGTATGGATACGGTGCAGAGTTCCAAGACTTGGAGATCCTAGGTGATGTGGTATTAAAAATATTAAAAAAAGTTATAATGAATGTTTTATTTTCATAAATAATGGAATAGCTCCCAAATGGAATATTTGATCAGAAATATAAGACTTTAAATAAATCCAGAATGCATTTTTTACCCTAGTCATGACATAAATTTGGTCGGTGTTGGGTGTTTGGTGAAGGGTGGTTTTTGGGGGCCACAATAATTAATTAAATGTAAATTTAATTAATTAATAAGGTTGTATAATACCCCCTTCCCTTTTGGTTTACATGCATGATAGAGGTAGAGGGGTCCCTTTGTGTGACGGATGAACCGAGGAGGAACGAAGGAGATGAGGCACCACCAAACTCTATGATTTATAGTGATCGCCCTCAAATTGTGGTGTAGCAGCTTTAGGGTGTGTATCTAGACCCGAAGCTTCATCATTTCACCATGAGGTAGGTATATTTTTAGTGTTACATCTTAATCCTCATATATAATCTATTTAAAGGTTTTATATCCCTTTTATGACTGTTAAGGATCCCCTATGGGTCAATCAGTGAGTTATTGGGGGAAATAGGGGTCCCAGTAGGTTCAAATGGATTACCTATTTGGAAATCCCGATCACACGGTATATAGTGTAAGAGCACACATCATGTGTTATTTTCATTCAGGGAAGAATTATATTTGGTATCTACATGCCGTGTACTGAGGGTATACACCGTATAGTTTGACTTGGTCATGTGGACGACTACATGGTCAGACATGCCATGTAAAGAGACATGGTTGTGTGGTAGTACAAGTCCAGAACCCAGGTGTACATGGGTAGGAGGACATAGCAAGGTACACAGGAATGGGTCATGGCACATGGACACATGTCATTGTACATGGGAATGGGTTGATGGATATGGGCTTGGTCTGGGCTAGGAAGAACACGATGTGTACTACATGTACACACCATGTAGGACTACATGGCTAGCCAATCCATGTGTAGGAGAAGACACACCTAGGTGTCCAGATGAGGGTACACACCATGTGGACTATAGTGCACACTGTGTACTTTTATTTTACATGTTGAGTACCTTGAGGGGAAATGACCAGGGTTCGGCCTAGTGAGATACACTATGTACCCCAGGAGAATATGTTGTTTACTCCCTTCAGAGACTTCTTTCTCACATATATTAATCTTCTAAACTTTGATTTAGGTACATTAGTAGCTTATATATAGTTGTTTACACATAGAGCATGATGGTGGACTTAGTTTGGGAATTAGATATGAGATGTAAAGTGGTTCTAGAAAAATTATTCTTTCAGAAATGTGTAGACGAGTGTCATTTGGGTGCATTTCCTTGGTTCATCTCTCCAAGGGTACAATGTGTAATTACATACTAAGCATCGGATTGTAATCCCATCTATGGGATTAGTTCGGATAGAGTTTGGTGAATCCCTCTAGGAGGCATGGGGTGGGATCCTCTATCATATTGTTTTCCATATGTGGATTTTATGGAATAATTATAACCAACTTACATGAGTGTATGATCCCCTACTGAGCGGGTTATTCTGGATTGGGTTTGAGGTGTCCCCTAGTAGTCCTCAGTGTGGTCCCCTATCTCAGTGTTGAGATATTCAGAGTTCTATTTAGGGTTATTGGTTTCCCCCGGTGGTCCTATGTGTGATCCCCTATATGTGTATTGAGATTTTTGTGAGTTCTGATGGGGTTCTTGGTTCCCCCATGATCCATGGGTGTGATCTCCTAGTTGAGTATCAAGATCTTCTAAGTTCTATCATAACTTCCTTATAGAAATACCGATGAGAATGATCTATCATATAGACACCATCAGTGTAGTTATACCCAATGAGTAAGATCTATTGGATGAGTTCCATCAGGCATGGAAAGGCTCATGGAGTGAGTTTCCCTAGATGATAATTATCTTGGGCCTCGAGTAGAATCTTATGGCTGGCAGTATGGTTGAGACCTCTTTGAGACTTGGTCTCCATCTTGAGTATATCTGT
Organism: Viscum album; assembly: GCA_963277665.1. Taxonomy (NCBI): domain Eukaryota; kingdom Viridiplantae; phylum Streptophyta; class Magnoliopsida; order Santalales; family Viscaceae; genus Viscum; species Viscum album. The sequence continues at coordinate 1,072,367,980 of OY728166.1, read as the reverse complement.
GTTTTTTATCAGTTTGGTATGTCCCATATCCTAATTGACATACTTTGGTGTTAATGAGATTAATTTTCAATCTTAGATGATCTATGGAGATAGATAATTCCCTTTCTATTTTACTTGGTCTTTTTATACCCTCTTACTCATGGGTTAATAAGACTATTAAATTTCAGTTGATACCTTCCTTTTTTTATTTTTGGGGCTCTTAATGGTTATTTTTATACTCACCCCTACATGATATCTACCGACACATGTCATTTCTTACGAAGATGATAGGCCTCTTTATGAATTTCTAGGAGGACCAGAAGCAGGCAGACCATAGAGGGCTAGACAAAACGTGGTGTGCACCAAGTGTTTCATTTGACAATAGTATCATCCTAATTAGAATGTTGGATTATTTTATTAGTTATAGTGGGCTTTTATTTTTCCCTTTATTCATTTTAGTGCACTATTATATTATGATTTTTTTAGAGGTTGTTGCAGGAATTTTTTACACTCTAGATGTTTAGCCTTTCTTTTTATCACTGCACTGTTTCATATAGATGGATGTGTGTGCATGTGTGCATGTGTACATTTACTTTATGCTAAGGTATCCCGTGTGTTTGGTATGACTACTTGGTGCTATATTTCATCCCTAGGCCTATTGGAGGTGGGATTGGGGTGATCACACTTGACTTACCGTTAACTAGTCAAGCCCTAGTGGGTCTAGTCTGATAGAGTTCTCATACAATAATAGCTTTTAATCAAGCATCCAAATGGCTCCTTATGAAGCCCTTTATAAGAAGAGATGTATAACACCTTCATATTGGGATGAAGTTGGTGAAAATAAGCTATTGGGACCTGAAATGGTTGAGTAAATGGTAGAAAATGTCAAGACTATTCAGTAACACATCAAGCTTGCTCGTAGTTGATAAAAGAGCTATGAAAATAATCGTCGACAAGACCTAGAGTTTGTGGTCAGAGATAAAGTGATTCTCCACATATCTCCATGTAATAAAGTGATGATATTTGGGAAGAAGGGTAATCTAATTCATAGGTACATCATCTCCTTTTAGATTCTTGATCGCATTTGAGTTGTGGCTTATCAACCAACACTCCCAGCAACCCTATCTTAAGTACATGATGTATTCCACATATCTTTCTTGAATAAATACATGCCAGATCCCTCACATGTGTTGAATTCAGATGTGGTATAGTTGGAAAATTATCACTCTTATGAGTATAAACTATTAAAGATATTAAAATAGAGATATAAAGTTTAACGCAATAAGACAACTCACTAAGTCAAAGTACTATGGTGAAACCATAAATATGAGAAGGCAACATGGGAATCAGAGGAAGCCATGAACCAAAAGTAACCTCATTTTTTTCACCTTAGTATGTAATATGAATTTTCAAGGGTAAAATTTCTTAAGGGGGGGGATGTAACGCTTTTATATTTTAAAAGAACATTATGTTTGATAGTATATACGACATGCAACACTGAGCCTCAACGAACCATGAAATATTATTATTTAAATATGATTATTATTAGCTAGTCATTAAATTAGTGGTTATAAATGGGATTAACTGATTTATAAAATATATTTAAAGTTCCCTATCAATATAAATATATTTATAAATTCTTAGTAAATAATCACTCAATTATTAGTAAATTTATTTTTTTCATCAAAAATGGTTTTTATTCATTTTTATGAGAGAATGTTATAATTAGTTTTTGGAAATTTTATAAATTTTAAAAAGGATATCATTTTTGAAATTATAATATAAAAATTATCTTATGATGATATTTTTATATTTTTCTGAAAAGTTCGATTTTTCAATGAATAGTGAAAAATACTGATTTTTATTGAAATTTTTATTTTATTTTAAAGTATTTACAGAGTTGGATTCTATTTTGGATTAGTTTTAAATTTTAATTCATTTATTTTGATTAAAAATAATCCAATTATAGTCTTTGGAATGAATTTTATACTTGAATATGGTATAAAAACATTTTTATACTTAAAATGGCATTTTTCTGAAAATTCATTTTTTTGTGTTTTACGTTTTAATATTAAATTAATTTATACCACTTATATAAATTGAATATTAAAAAATGGATTATATATGTTTAATTAGTATGTTTTAATTTGTTAAATAAAACCCTTTTACTTTTGGTCATTATGAATAGTAACCATAGTAAATAATTGTCATTGTGGTAAGGGTAAATCTGGTAATTAAGGTTAAAAATAATATAATAAGGATTAAAAAATGACCTTAAAACTTTCCTTTATCCTATAATATGAGTATATTTTAGTAATTTCTATCCAAGTTTCAAAAATATGGAAACTTGGTTCCATATTTCTTTGATTTTGACCTTTATATTATTTTACATAAAGAAAAGCCAATAAATTTAATTCTTTTTGTTTTATTATCTCTAAATTTTTGACATAGGGATAAATTAAGGATATGTTTAGTTATAAAAGTTTTATTTTAAATATAAATGATTTTTTTATCATAGTAATTTATATCTAATTTTTAGTGATTAAATAATAACCTTAAATTCTTATGCGACACCGACACGGTATTTATTCAATTAATAGAAAAATAAAATAAATGATTTTAAAAATATTAAAAGTAATATAATTTGAATGAATTATTATGTTACATAAATTTTTTAGATAAATATAACATTTTATATAGGTGTGAATATATTATATTTTAATTCCATTATTTTCATGTTGTTTTCAAAGACAAATTAAATGAATAGTTCCAAAAATGACATTAATGTTATTTTATAATAAATAATATTTTATTAAATGATTTAAAACTCATAAAAATATTATCTTCAGCCAATTTATTGGTATATTTTTAAAAATATCAAATATGTTCCATTTATGGCATAATTTCCCTTTTATTGTAACTATAGCGACCCTTAAAGAGTAAAAACTTTGTTATCACGGTAATTATAAAAAAGGTTTAATGCGGGTTAAAACAAAGTGATAAGGGTAAAAACCTATTATAAAATTGTACAAATTTTATTGGATTATATTATTTAGACTCATAATAATATTATATTTTAATTATATTAGTTTGGATCCTTTTTTCCATGAAAATTAATTTGTATTAATTTAATATTTTAAGTAATTTTAAGACTGCCCCTCCCCTCGCTTATAAAAGGACATCTCCTATCCTATTTTCTTCACACTTAAAAAGATTTTTAGTTAAGAAAATACCTACCCAAATACATTCCTATAATCCCTCCCCATATTCTATAGGTATTTTTTTGGGCATACTACCAACCTTATAGGGTTTAAGGGGTAAAGAAAAGGAATTCGTCCCAAGAAGAGGTATAGTCTTTAGCTGAATGTTTTAGTTTTATTTATTCTTCTACATAATTAAAATATTATTGAAACATTATAAAATAATAACAACATAATCTTCCATATAGTGATATTTTATTATGTTAATTTCATCACCAGCATTCAACTCCTCTTCCATCAAATGGGAAATGAAATCGTCGTTCGTATGTATGGCGGACTTCCACCTTGCGAACCGGTGTAATTCATTTTCCATCACCACCTATCATGGTTGGTTATAATGATGTATTTAATAAATATATATATGTTATTTATAATATTATTATGATTCTGTAAATTTTTATTATTATTTATATTTCTTTTTCTCCATCTATCAAAAATGGAAATAATATTTATGAGTATGTATGGCCTACCGTCTCCATGAACGGTGTAATTTGTTTTTTTATCTATAACTTTTTTAGATGTATAAAAATGTATATAAAATGAATATATATGATATTAATATTATTATTAATATTCTTTATATGATTTAACCATTATAAATTTATAAATACCGAGACTGTTGAACCAAAACATGAATGAAAAATGAAGCAGTTATCACCTAGAACAATGATTTTAATAAAAAAATTGTTAATAAACAGATGATAAGATGTTATAAGAAAACCATATATGGTATAATATATATTATTATGGTTCTTAAATACATGTATAATAAATATATATTTATTATGTAGTATTTTTTAATGTGTACAAAGAAATAAAAGACTAAAGGTAAGGGATCTCTTTAAACCACTCTTTTTCTTTAGATTGTGACCATTCTCTCTCTAACTCGCTTTATCTATCCCTTTGATGTTATGGATTCCTTATAAATTATTTATATATGTATATTAAATATATAATTATCTTATTATCTCTTCCTTTGAGGGTAAAATACATTCCTTAAGCTCATTTCTCAAAACACATTCTTTAAAATCAAACCAAATTAAGTGGAACTTTTTATCCTATAATCCTTTTATGAAACACTGATTTAAAGTCTTCATTCAAAAATGAACACTTTATTTTGATACATATTCTTATGAAATAATATATTATTTTCCAAAATATTTAATTCCTTCTTTTCTTTGGAATATTTATTAAATCTCATTTGATTATGATATGAGGAAAGATCATGTAACCCATTTCAGTCCATGGGTAACTCTTATGTTTATGCCTTACGATTAATTTCCTTTTAGGGTGAATATAAACATGTAATGTTTTGATGACTGTGTCCATATAGAGCTCTAATGCATTGGGTAATGTTTTTTTCTCATGAGATGTTATGGAATGGATTAAGAAATAAACCTAATCCATGATGGGATCTGTCCACCATGTGATGTTGTCTTGGTGGTTAATATTGACTTATGCTTATGTTATGTTTTGTGTTCTATTCATACTTCATATGTTTACATGATCTTATGATACCATGTTCATTGTGTTATTCTTATGTGTGATTACTTAGTATCCTTCTCTTTTATGATATCATGGTATATTTTTGACTCGCATGTCATGATTCCTTACCATGTTTATTCCCTTACTATAATTTTTAGCTCACCCCTTTTGTCTATGTACTCTTTAAGTTATCTCATGCAGTTTTAGGATCTCAAAGAGATTTAGGATCTCATTATGGAAATTAAAATAAAGACATTTTATTTTCATTTTGATGTTTTATGTACCTAGTATTCTGAATACACTTGGCCTTTCGATCCTTGTTTTGTATTTAATGGATAGTTATGTTAAAAATCATGTAATAATATGTGTAAAAAGGTTTGGGTCTCTGTATTAATCATATCAACATTGATGAAAATAATTTTTTATGTAATTTTTATTTCTTATTTTTTATAATTAGATTGTACTTTATTATGTATTTTCTTATGTTTCGTTGTATTATTGTTTGTGTTTTGGTGATTTTTCAAGATTGTATTGAACAAAACAGCACCAATATTTTAAAATCTAGGCACCCAAGATATTCCCACAGGCCTTCCCATGGAAGTTTAGATATAGTTGTCGGCCATGACCATGGCTATTAGTGTGCTACCATAGGTACGTTTGTGGTTGTTTACTCTCAATCTGCAGACATATATTACCATGGGCATCTAGCTTGCGGTAGTACACCTATAGCCATGGGCATGTCAGTGGTTATAAATATATTTTTGGTTCTAGGTACAGCAGAAGGGTAAAATAGTGGGAGATATATTAAAATTTATTTTAATAATAATTTCACAAAACCATGAGTGGGGATCTTTCACGTCGAATTTATAATTAATTTATTTAATATCTGAAGAAATAAATACTTGGGCTTAATGAATTCCTTCGTTGATGAATTTTTATCATCTAAAAATACCCTTTCGGATTATCTTTTTTACACTGTGAGGATCAAAGGATAGAATACCTCTAATGGTTATCCACACATGCTCTAGTGATATATGAGCAACACCACTCAATCTCTGGGTGTTAGTGCGGTAAATTGAGTGTCTTATGTTATTCATTCTTGATCAATAATTCTTAAATATTGAAGAAATATCTCTTAATTTTCTCATTCTTGAGAGGGTGATAGAAGGAGGAGTTGAGAGAGAATTCATTTTGCGCAACAATTGTCTATTCTCAATTTTGGATGCAATAGACAATCGACATAACTGTTTATTTATAGAGTTAGGGTTTAGGATAAAATATTATTTAATTATATGTCAACCATTAAATAACATTTAAAACCTTAAATAAACCACATGTCACATAATAATATTATTATTATTATTTTATAGTGTTCCAACTTACACGAATTGATAAATAATATTTTTCATCTTGTAAAAAATTATTTTATCACCAGATGCAATCTTGGTCCATTTGAACTCCTTGGAATTTATTGAATACCCAAATAAATATTTTATTAATAAATAAACATTTCATTCACATACCGGCAAATAAATATTTATTAAATATTCAATAAAATAAACAAATATATTTTTATTCACATGTCAGATAATAAATATTTATTTAATTTATATGATCAATATAAATTGAATAAAATTATTCCTCGGTCTTGAGAATAATATTCATTCCATTAATTAAATTCAAATAGAATTTAATTGAGATCAATGAAAACACATAGTGTGTGAACCTCTAGGATTAATTGTCGTTGTCATTAGGTGGGCTTGCCTAAAGCCCAAGATTAATGCCTAGAAATTGTTCAAGGCACCCATGAGAAATAACTTAATTTCATAATGATTACAACCACATACAAATGTTCATTGTGTAATATAATCCCTTTGTCACAATATCTCATCAAGATGGTTTCACCATGGTTTCATCAAACTATATGATTGATACGTTTTTCCTTGACTATCTAAAATAAACCATGGACATGGAATTTAGATGATGGTTATATTCCAATCAAAGGGATTAAATATCAACTCCCATAAAGATAGAAGGGACAAATACTTCCTTGACTTATCCATTAATGACATGTCAATCATGACGCACCTAACGTACCCTACTTCCCTCCAATATATAGCATGATAGTTTTTATCAGTAAATCAAAGTGTGTGATTCATGATAGTATTAATGATAATATTAAATTATAAGGACCATTACACATTCTCATAGATAGGAATATCTAATGACACCAAAATATGTAGAATTCATACTATTGGGTTTTTTCTCATAATCTTCCATCTTGGAGATTACCAATTGTGAACTTCATGAGAATAAGCTTCATCTTCTTATGAGTACTCACACCTGATGGTATAAATACTATTTGTCCCATCATAGTATTTTATACAAACATAGAGATGTATTAATTATATTGTCATAGAAATTCAAGGTTCTCATCATAGCGGGGAACTGTTATGACCTTATCAATGTGACAAATACTCTAGGATAATATTACATTAAATCCATATAGATCAATGAACAATATATAATAATACATTTAATTAATATTAAATATATCGAATATATTTGTAATCAAAGTACAATTAGTTGTTCCTGGGACATTAACTCTAAAAAACTTCTATTTGGACTATATCCAACTATTTATGACTTTTAGTCCACTAGACCTCACATGATAATCATGTTTCCACTGAGTCGGGGATTTAGTCAAGGGATTTTCCATGTTTTCTTTTATGGAAATATTGATCACTTAAACCTTACATATCTAAGAAAAAGCCCTCAAGGGTTGATACTTCTGAAGTATGTTCTTCATCCGCTAATGTAACCTTGTCTCTTTTTTGAGATCCACTGCTATAGTATTATCACAATAGAGTGTGATAAAATCTTTACTTATAGGTACCATGTAAATTTCTTAGATGAAGTTGTGTATCCATATTGGTTCCTTAGCTTCCTCAAAATACACAATATATTCATACTCTACTATATAATCTACAACCATAGCCTAATTTGAGCTCTTCTAGCTCACAGAACCTCCATTTAAAGTGAAGATGTATCATGTTTGTGACTTCATGTCATCTTGATCAGTTTGGAAACTAGCATCTTTGTATCCTCATATGAATAGTTATTCATCTCCTCCATAGACCAAGAACATATCCTTAGTGTCTATTAGATACTAAAGGATATTCTTGACTATCATCCAATGGTGATCACTTAGATCATCTTGATATATGCCTACCACACTCAATGTGAAAGAAATATTTAACCTACTACATAGCATAGAATACATGACTAGCCCAATTTATGATGTGTATGGAATAATTTTAATTCTTTTTATTTCCTCATGTGTATGAGGACACATTTTATTCAAAAGATTAATGTCATGTGACCTTGGAAACAACCCCCTCTTGAATTGTTCCATACTGAATATCTTCAGTATCATGTCAATGTATGTACTTTGATTTAGGTTTGGAAACCTCTTGGACCTATCATGATGGATCTTGATCCCAAGAATATGTGATTCCTCACCCAATTCCTTCATAGAGAAACATTTATTCAATCATTCCTTAATAGACTATAAGACTAGTATTTAGTTTCCAATAATTAATATGTCATTTACATATACTATCAATAAAATGACCACACTCTTACTAAATTATTTATAGAAACATGCCTCTCGTTCATTTTTTATGAAACCAAATTCTCTTATGGCCTCATCAAAATTAATGTTCCATAAATTTGATGATTTCTTTAATCCATAAATAGATATTTTCAATTTGCATACCATGTTGGAATCTTTTAGAGTCACAAACCCTTCAGGTTGTGTCATATAGGCATCTTCCCAAAGGTTCCCATTAAGGAATGTTGTTTTGACACCCATTTTCCAAATATCATAATCATGGAAGTCCATAATGGAAAGTATAATTCTAATGAATTTCATCAATGAAGTTAGTGAAAAGGTTTAATCGTAGTCAATGCCTTGATGTTTTTTAATCCCTTTTGCAACCAGTCACGCCTTATAGGTACTGACTTGTCCTTCCATGTCCAATTTCTTCTTGAATACCCATTTTAACCAATAGGATTTACCTCTAATAGAGGGTCTAACAAAATCATGACTTAGTTTTGGTGCATAGAATCCATTTCAGAATTCATAGATTATTGCCACTTTGCGATATTTGTGATACTTACTGCTTTCTTATAGGTTAGAGGATCATTATTATCAGCTAATAATGGGTCACTATTTTTGGTTACTAGAAAACAATAACGTTATGGTTCTATAACCTATATTTTATGCCAATGTAGTACTTGTGTCTCTGGAACAGTTCCTTCTTCCATAGGGCTTTATGGAATCTATTATTGTACTAAATCTTATATTCCTTTATCATTGACATCATAGAAATTTATCTTTCTCCCACTATATCTTTTAGAGATGTGCTCCCTCTCATGGAATATGGTGTATCTTAACGCTATAACATTTTTTTGAGGGTTTTTATAGGTAATATCTCCACATTTACTTGGGGAATACTATAAAGGTACACTTTGTTCCTTAGGGTGCAATTTTGTTACCTAAAGAGGACTTAATAAATGCTTCACTTCCCCACACATGTAAATTCAATGACATGGTTTTATTTCCACTCCAAAATTCATATATAATACCATTTATCAATTTAGTTGGTACTTGGTTTAGTATATGTGTTGTTGTTTTTAACGTGTATCCTCAAAAGGATAATGGAAGACTCACATGACTCATCATTGATCTCACCATGTCCAATAAAGTGTGGTTCCTCCTTTCACTTACACTGTTCCATTGAGGCGGGTAAGGAGGAGTGAGTTGGGATAGGATCACAAACTCCTGTAAGTAATCAATGAAGTCTTGATTAAGATATTCTACACCATGGTCTGAGCATATTTTCTTAATATTCATACTAAGATGCTTCTCAACTTCATTATTTGATACCTTGAATTTATCAAAAGAATTTGACTTGTATCTCATTAAGTAGACATATCCATATCTACTAAAATCATTAGTAAAAGTTGTGAAGTGTGATTACCCTCCCATTAATTCAATATTAAATGGTCCATACACATCAGATGAACTAATTAAAGAAGATATTTGTCCCTTTTTTCCACTAAATGTGGCTTTGGTCATTTTTCCTTGTAAACAGGTGTGACATACACCAAATGGTTTTAGTTCAATAGAATCTAAATATCCATCTTGATGTAATTTAGTCAAGTTATTTCCATTTACATGAACTAGAAAATGATTCTAAATTTGGGTGTGGTATGAGTCATATGAATTAACTTCATTATTTATTACCATTATTTGTTTCATGTAATCCAACACATAAATATTGTTATTTAAATGTGTCTTACCATAACAAATGATATATTTATAAAAGAAGAAACATTTATTCCAAAATTTGAAAATAAATCTATCAATATCAAGTTTGGATACATGAATAATGTTTTGGTAACATATGTAACATAATAATAACCTTTCAAAACCAATATCATTTTGGTCAACAACATGAGATGGTATTCCCCAATAGCTACTGCAGCAAGTTTAGCTCTATTGTATGCTTGTAGATCTACCTCCCCTTGGTTAATCTTTATTAATATAATTTTTTCCTATATTTGAATACATATTTGAGAACCAAAATCTGTATCTAATAACCAATTTTTATAAACATATAAATTACACTTGATAACAAATGCACCTAAAGCTTCCCCTTGCTTCTTTGGCAGGGTGTAGTTTTTCTTCCAGTGGCCCTTCTTGCCACATGAAAAATAGACAGCATCATGTTCCCTTGTTTTACACTTGATCTTACTCTTCTTGGAAGGGCATGAAGAATAATAAGAAGATATGTTAAATACTTCTCAATGTTGTTCATATTAAAAATAATAATAAAGCTGGAGAATCTATGAGGGAGTGATGCTATAATGAGATCAGTGTCCATATCTTTGATTATTTTAAACCCTAGAACCTCTAAGTGATAAATATATCCCATGGTCTTGACTACATGAGGCCTATCTAGGTCACAATCTCCAATATTACTCTGAAAGAGTGCCCTAGAAATCTCAAATTGTTCCTATTTATCTCTCTTTGGGTAAAGACCATGAAGGTTCTCAAACATGCTATATACATACATGTTTTCATGAGACTTAATGAGTTAGATATACATAGAATAAAGCATAAAACATTGAAATCCAACCACATCATTCATATTTTACTCATATACTAGGAACTCTTCATCACACACCTCCTTAGTTGGCAGATCAAGAAATGAGGATTCTAGCATGTAAGATTTTCGTTTATGGCATAGCACATCCCGAAGTCGTCTGTACCATTCCTAGAAGTTATTTCTAGTTAGAAGGTTGTATTTATCCAATATTTATTATAGGGATAATTTAGATGATGAGATTTATATTTTATTCTACAATTAATCGAGTAGATTATTATTACTCTGATTGATTACAAATTGGGTGAGATAAAATAAATTAATTGATTTTATTAAATATCACACTACTTTATCAAGTTACAATATCTATCACCATTGAACTTGGAATGTCTATTTGATTTGAAATTATAGTGTTATGGATTCATATTTATCTTCACATAACCCCAACAAGGGTTGGTCATGATACTCAAAGGTATTTAGGTAGGTAGGTCTTTGCCAACTATGAGCTTGTAGATTCTTGATCTGTTGAGTAAACTCCCCTATCCTAAAATCCTAACTTGGATTTTCTCAACAATTGCCTTAAAATTACCCAAAGTCTAGAGAGGGATACTCCTCCTGATTTAAGATGGTTAATTCAACCCAAAACCTTCATAAGAACTCCCCTTATAAAAGTAAGTGTCCCAACAAGGGTTGGTAAAACACTTAGTTTTATTGAGTTTAATTCTCAATCAAGTAATGTAAGACCAAGTCTCACTTATTATTTAATTGATGGTTTTTTAATTTATTATACATAAATTTTATCTTGTTTTATATTTTACATGTATTTTTAATATTATGTAGATGTTACTTAATTAATTAACCATGTTGGATAAAATATTTATGCATAATTCATTTATTTAATGTGATTGTGACCTTTCATTTATAAAATAAATAATTTCATAGAAAAAAATAAAAAATTAATTAAACAAACTATTCATGGGATTTATTTAATGGTTTATTTAATGAGCGGACATTAAATAAACCTTTTACCGAGGGGAAATAACTCTCATTTTTAGTCTTGACATGAGTTACAAAATTCCACCTGTCCAATTGTGTATCACCTAAGTTTTCATCATAATGATTTTATCTTGAACCACCTCCACACACCTTTGGATACTCCATTAATTACATGTATTTATGAATCACACATAGGTGATGGGTAACAAATGATTGGTTAAAAAGGGATTACATAAATATCCATTGACACACATGTCCTACATAATAATGGAGGGAGGTATGACTTGAAAACCATCATTTAATTTAATATTAAATAATTTAAAACTCATGTAATAAATTAAATTAAAACATCCAACACATACACAAGTCTTGGTCAAACTCATGAACAGACATACATGAAACGAATACACAAAAAAATAACAAGCTAGAATTCATTTATTTATCCATTATTTATTACTAAGATGAATGTGATTGTATTAATTAATTAATTAATTTTATTTCATCTTAATGATCATCCAAACATAATTGGAGATACTCATCATTTATAGAATTCGTGGAAAATAAATTATGGAACCAATAATGACATATTTATTAAAATAAATTAATTAATCATTTAATATTCTTAAAACCATTATTAAATTTTCAAACACACAATGGTGTGTTAATCAATAAAATAAGGTTTTAATACTGCAATTTTTCAATTTAATGTAATTTTTTAATTTTATACATTAATGGGAGACTACATGGCGTGTACATCCAACTACATGTCGTGTATCTCGGTTGTCATGTATCCAGAGTACATGCTCAAGTCTGTAGCGTGTACCTCAACCAGACTACATGATGCATACAGACCAGCTACATGCTATGTGTTCTGATTGTTAGGTGTTTGGGATGCATGCCTGGTTCTTCAACATGTATCTTGGCGAACTTCCTGGTGTGTATAGTCTAGATATATATCATGTAACTCTCTGAGATGTGTGTGTTTTTTCTTTCCAAGTCGCTCGGTGTGTTCTTCAGATGCGGGAATTGATGAACTATGCATTTTTTACACCACATATATGTCATGTATATCATAAATGCTTCAGGTTGTTAGTCTCATATGGTTTTGACTATGTATAATGACCATGTAGATTGTACGATTTACACCACTAACCTGTGTAGACTATATAGCATGTATATGAAGGTTCTGGGCATAAAAAAGTGTGTGATGGTTGTGCCCAACATTTTTCTTCATGATTGATGATCAATTCTAGATTTACATGATGATAAACACCATGATCAATGGAATTGAATCAAAGAATATAGAAAATAGATAAAATGTTAGAACTAAAGTACAGTATCATCACATATTATTTATAATTAATTTAACCAATTAAATAATTAACTTGTGAGAATTATGTTTTCGTTGATGGATCTGAAAATGGATCTTCTTTGTATCATCATTGCGTTGTAAATATCAATGGAATATTCCCGCTATCGGTGATCTTCACATGTTCCACAGATCTCTAACTGCCGTCACAAGAATCTCTAGGTGCTGGCATGGCAGATCCCATCACTTGCGTCATTTACCTTTGATCTCCTAGAGAATCACTTCCAAAGGATTATTTTTTATTTCTCCATACTTGAGAGTGGAAGGTGGAGGAAGATCGTTCTATGTTCTTGATAGAATTCTTGGAGAAGGGATCTCTCTAGGGTTTTGAGATGATTCTCCAGATTCATTATGCACAACAAAGCAAATTAATTAGCTCTATTGAAAAATAATATAATTTGGTTTATTACCACAAGGATAAAAAATAAATAATTGTACAATTTCCCTTTAATATCTATTTAATCCATGTAGAACCACATGTCTATAATAATATTATTATTATTATTTCTTTACATGCACTAAACTCACTAATTAAAATTAAATATTATTTATTCAAATAATATTCAATATATATTATTTCTCACCGGACCTATAAACTTGGTATGTCATTCCTCCAAAATATTTATCGGGGCTTGAATAATTACTATTTATTTAATAAATAAATATCACTGCATTATTCTCCAATAAATAAATAAATATTATATACACTAAATAAAAAATAAATATTTAATAAATATTTCACTCCCATTATATTCTCTTGAATAACTAGTGGTGGAATATATTTCATAAAGGAAACATAAATAATTATTAAACCAAGTGTGGGATTAATATTTATTCAACTTGTTAAATAATAAAAAAATTATATATTATTTAACTGAGATTCTAGATATATTTAGTGTGTGACCCTCTAAGCCTTTTTCTTAGTGGCATTAGGTGAAGCAGCCTAAAGTCCAAGGTTAGCATCTCGCAACATGCCAAGGCACCCATAGAGAAACAATTTAATGTCACAATTAAATAATACCTCATACAGACACTCATTGTGTAATATAATCTCTTTATTATGATATCTCTAATCAAGCAGGTTGAATATTGGTATCATCAACCTGTGTGCTCGATGTATATTTATTTAAAATTTTAGGAATCAAAATTGCCTATAGAACACCATGGACATGGATTTATTTAAGATATATCATTTTCATCAAAAGTCATGAGATATCAACTTTCATTAAATAAGAAAAGGGAAAAATACTTTCTTGCATTATTCATTAATGAAGTATTACTCATGTCGCACCCAACGCATCCTACCTTACTACAAACATATGTCATCACGGTTTTCATCAATACATTAAAGTACACGACTTTTAATACTCATTAATAATAATCTTAAAGTATATAGATCAATAAACATATCCATAGATAGGAACATCAAATGACACATATAAATATGGATTTCCTACTAGAGAGTCTCATTATCATAATATCCTACACTAGATATTACCAAGGGCATACAACACGAGAAAGTGCCTCAAATTCCAATGTGTCTCCATACCTGATAGCCTGTATAATTTTTGTCCCACAAATGATATTGTAACACCCCTAGATTTTTCAACTAAATTTAATATTAAATGTATGAAACACTGAGTCTCTTCAAAACACCATTTTGTTATAAACTAGCCAGTAAATATAATTTTTCCACCTTTGCAATTTGAATTTTGAAAAATTGACATACACGGTTCCATTCAGTAAGATATTTAGAGTCTGATAAGACAAACTTAATTTTTGGTGAATAGTATCATACCCATATGAATAGTAATATGACCCTTATGAATAGTAAATCATATTATTATTTTATTGTCTTAAGCTTATAAGATAATGGGATATTGATTAAGCACACTTGGTTTGAAATCACATGCACATATTACTATTATTGGTCACAAGAATCAATACTATTGGTTGTCTTTGGAAACATAATAAAATAATTGGTAAAATAATTGGAAAACCCTCCTCTCGTCCACTATAAATACCCCCCTCACTCCCTCTTCTCTTCACTCCTCTCAAGACTTGTGCCTTGTCTAACTTATGCACAAATATTTTCCCAAGATCCTCCACCACATCCAGCAGTCCTTGGTCTCATAAAAATACCAAAACCTATCCTCTAAAGAGGCCCTCAAGGAAGATTACTTCAAGAGGTAAATTCCTCTTTTCATTTATTTTATTTCAAGTTCTTTTCTTTTATTTTATTTTTCTTTCCTCACCTAATTTAATTTAAATTTTATGATGACTCCAGTAACTTAAATGTACTAGAATGTTGTTATAATAAAGGAATAATTCTTCACCATCTATCGTTTCCCATTATTTTATACTAGAAATTAAAACACCATCTGGGGTGTGTTAATTTATCACATTCAAGGACGATGGGTTTTCAATTTCTATTAATGCCTTCAATTATGGTCATGAAACCATTTTGATGGTTGAACCAGACTATAATATATGTATTATAACTTATATAAGGTTCTAGAATCATTTTTTACACCTGATATTATTTTATAAATCAAAATGAGTTCGTTGTGATCAAAAATCACCAATTAACCCAAACAATTGTCATTAAAGTTTTATATAATGATTCATATTCACTCCCAATAACCAAATGAATTTTATAAACATGTAATATTATGGTTGTTAAAAAATAACATACAACTTATATTATGGACAACCATTCTCATTATACATGTTTATCCATACATGAATATAAGTAAACCAATGGTGAAAACCAAGGAAGAAAACTCTCCCAAACAATGAGATTGAATCTCTTAACCCATCAAAAGGACATGAATAAACCTAAATATGGCTATAGTAAATCCATTACATGTATTAGAGGTTTTGGACTAATTAATTTATGAACCTAAATTTGATTATTCATGTCATTAATATCAAGTGAGGAACACCTTCAAACTTAAGGTAAGGGTTTCTTCATCTCACTTCCATTTGTGTGAGATATTTTGTATTCACTACTAATAATTGTGTATGGTGTGTGTATACTGCCAATTGATGTTTCATATCATGAAAATATTTATTTTCATGATATTAAATATATCATTTTATGATTATTAATTTTTTGTCACACAATTCAATTGATTACAAAGTTTTAAGTATTTTCTATCGGAACCTCTATTTTCATTCAGGTTGCTCTTATTCTCTAATCACCTCAATGAAATTATTATTTATTCTTATGAAATCCTCATAAATTCTGTGTAAATATTCTATATATGTGTACCAATCATAATATTTATTTATTTTATGGTGAGTTACATGTTTTAAAATAATCTTTCAAAAAATTATTTCGAAATGCAATCCCGATTCAAGGAACTTCTCGAATTCTTATCTATTTTTAAGTTCAGTATATAATCTATTTAAATACATATTTATATTTCTAAAATCACACATTTTAAAATAAAAAATATATTTTGGTTCATTTCTCATTTTATGAAAGCTAACATGCCTTTGCGCTTTAAAATCTTTAATATTTTCATTAAACCGCACTAAAATGTTTTCTTTCTAAAGTTTATTTAAAAACTCTTTTTAAATGATTTCACCTCAATAAGACTTTATTTAATCCTCAAATATAATTTCAATCACCTTCCCTTTTATTTTCTAGTATATACATGTTTAAAATCTTATTTAATGACAAATATAAATTATTTTCTAAAATAACTCTTCTTTCCAAAGTAAAAAATAATTTTTCTCATATCACTTTAACTTTTATGAGATATATGCCTTATTCACCACTTATTTATTTCTTATAGTGTATGTACTTACCTTTGTTATATCATATCAAGAGTATCCTTGTTCTCATGATATTATAATGGATTATGATTTGAATGTTTCAAGGTGGTATAGGACACTTTGGAATGTTTAAGGATTATTTCCTCAAGGATTTTTCAATGGTCTCATTTAAAAGTATCTTCATCTTGTTAGGTCAGATAGGGTAATAGAAGATGGTCTATATGGGGTTAATAGATCATATTAAAAAAATTAATCAGATGAATTGATTAATTAAATTAATTATCAATGTTAATTATTAAGGTTAATTAGCAGCAGAAAAAGTAAATAATGCAAGGATGTTTTTTATAGTAGTTTGGTCCAAAGTGGGCCTACTCTACACTTATACCTCTTTACTCAGTGAGAGATATGTGTGCACTAAAAATTATTTTTAAAGGGGAATCATAACCCAGTTACAAAATCCTTTTCTAGTGTAGGGATAACCACAACACTGAATTTTGTGTGGGGAGTCACAACCCTTACAACCTGACTTTAGACATTGGGAGTCACAACCCAAATAGGCCTGACTTTAGATACAGGGAGTCAAAACCCTAAGATCCTTAATTTAGAATCCAAGAGTCACAACACGAGGAAAAAGAATAACAAATAATGCTTTTGTGTGAAAAAACATAAACAGAAAAAATAAGTGCGTGTGAGAGATGGGAAGTAGTGTTACAGACTCAGAACCAGATGAAAGAGAAGATAAAAATTAAAGAAAAGGTACTAGTTATTGAGGTTTAGATCAGCACATCTCATCAATTCAATTATAGTCGAAGTAGAATTAATTCGGCACTTGAGAGAATGAGCGGGTGGTGAAGCAGAGTGTCGTAGGACATTGAAAATGCACAGAAGGTTCAAAGTTCACAGCACTTCCTATTTTTATTGCAATTGTATTCATTTACCTACAAGAGAGAATGATATATATAGAGAATAAAATATATAATAGTTTCAGCAGCTCCACTTCCTTTGGATATTCAAAATAAATTGAGTCAAGAGCTCCCATAAATATCTCTATGAAAATAGCAGCACAGTTTCTTCTTTATTCCTGTAAAATAAATATCTAATAAAAGAATTCAAAATATGTTGAATAAGTCTTCCTATAAAATATCTAGAATAATAAAAGCATTAAATGATTTAAAATAGAATTTTAAATCCATTTAAAATATTTTAAACGTAGTCAAAACTGTTACTAAAAACTAGCAGTATATTCTGAAATTAAATTCAAACATTTGAATTTAAACAATTTTGAAACGTCCAAATTTATTTATAAAAGATGTTGAAAAAAATTATTAATTTTTCTCTCTAAATATAGCACCAAAAACATTAAAAACACTTTGATTATGATCCTTATATTTAATGAGAATTTTTCCCAAAAAAATATTTTTAAAAAATAATCTATATATATGCAGAAAATCAATTTTTAAAAAATTACACTGAATGAATAGTAACTTAACATAGAGATGATGAATAGTAACATAGCGTAGGGATGATGAATAGTAACGTATGGTTTCCAAACCATACTTTGCGGAATGAAAAGTAACATATCTTATGGATGATAAACCATATTTTTCACTATTTATGAACAGTAAACATAGGGATGATGAACCATACTTTGCACTATTCATGAACAGTGAATGTAGCGATGATAAACCATACTTTCACTATTCATGAATAGTAAACCTAGCAATGATGAACCATACTTTTCACTATTCATGAATAGTAAATGTAACATAGGATATGAGTAGTAAATGTAGGGATAATGAACCATACTTTTCACTATTCATGAATAGTAAACGTAGCGATGATGGACCATACTTTGCACTATTCATGAACAGTAAACGTAACATAGGGTATGAACAGTAAGCGTAGGGGTAATGAACTATACTTTATACTATTCATGAACATTAAATGTAGCGATGATGAACCATACTTTGCACTATTCCTGAACAGTAAACGTAACATAGGGTATGAACATTAAACATAGGGACAATGAACCATACTTTTCACTATTCATGAACAGTAAACCATACTTTTGTGAATAATATGGACAGAATATTTTGACAAACTTCAACGAATTTTTAAGGGCTCTTAATTACAGATTCATACTTTGGTCAAAACTAATGATTTGTAGAAAAAACTTATTATCTTTCAAACAAAAAAATAATCAATTAAAACCAACATATACAGATCCCAAAATCATCAAAAAAATAGAAGAAAAACTATTCTAGAAAAACTGGTACTACAAAATAACATAGCATAACTTCAAGTAATTAAAATTCCATTCAAATGATATTTTTAGACTTTTATTTAAACTAATGAAATAAAGATAAATATGTTATATTTCCATATAATCAAGTTTCATGCGAAATTGAAAAATGTAGAAGTTGCAGTAAAAAATAAACTTTTTAAAACAGTGAAATGTAGAGTTTCTAAAACCATAGTAGCAACTTCGTTGAATTTTTAGAGAAATTGATGAGAATTTTCAAACTTCCTCATTAACTAATAAAGTATAGATAAATATCTTATCTTTCTAATGTGATAAGAATAACAAAAATCCAAATAACATAAATTAATATATCATCAAAATACAGAGGAAAAGTAATCAAATAAAATCATATGAAATCAAATTAAAGGAAATATACACATACACAAACAATCTCCCCCTTTTTTTATTACAAAACCAAAACATTTAAACCATAAATGAATTTTTTTTTAAATGGTTAAAACCAAATTATTTCTCTGCAAAACTTCTCTCAAAAAATTCTTCCCTTTTTTAAAATAAACAAAAAGTGAAAAAAAGATCCCCCAACGTATGTCGGGATTTTTGTTGGAAAAAAAACCCCTTCGTGATGTGGTGGTTCAGATCTTTAGATACTGACTCCTCCGGTGTTTAGATGGCATTTTGTTTGTGTGGGGACTTGATTCGGTGCGGTTTTTCTAGATCTGTCTCCGATTGATGTTTGTGCTTCTTCACCTTCCTGCATGGGTTTTTGGTTTCTTTGAGGCAGGGAATTGTTTGTTTTCCATTGTTAGTACGCGTATGCAGATGGAATATGCAGGACTGCAAAGGAACGGGCAGGGTCATCGTCTTATTTCGGGTCAATACGAGGGTGCAAAGGATGACCTCAAGAATGCTCAGTGATTGGGAAATTTCCTTGCTTGTTCTCCCCTATTTTTCTTAGCACCCTTTGTTTCACAGGATTGATGCCTTGCTTTCGTGGGAAGTTGTGGAGTTGATCACTCGCAGGCACATTCATGAACGACGGTTGTTCTCCTGGATTAGTTTTTGGTGCCGACGGTTGTCATGGTTCGTGTGCCTAGATTGTTTTGTATGTTCTTGGTTTCCTATGCCATTGCATCATGCTCCTTCACGCATGACTCCAATTTGGTCATGTTTGATGGATTTTATGATGTTTTGGATGGTGTTGGTGGCTTTGAAGGCAGAACTCTTCAGATGCTTCTATTTGATTGCATTGTCCTTGGCAGCTCAACCATCTCGTGGTTCCTCTTTCCGGAGTTCTATCGATGAAGCCCCTGCCATCGGTCATCCTCCTTCGAAGGCTCCAATGATTTTCAGCTTCTGCCTATTGTGTTTTTTGTTTGTGTTTGTTTTGTCTTGCCTGGCCAATGTCTTCAATGGTGGATCCCCTTGGACACGCTGCCTCACCTTGTTTTTCTTGTTCGGTTCTCACTTAGCCAAAAAGTGTTTTTGAAAATAAAAAATAATAATTTTCAGTCAAAACAAGATCCCCCTAAACAAATGCAGTAAATAAAATTTAAAATTCTAACATACCAAGAGAAAATTTAATTTTCTCAAACTGAGCAGTGTATAAAGGCTTTGTAAAAATATCTTCAATATGATTTTCATAAGGGATAAATTCTAAAACAATATCACCCTTATTCACATGATCTCAAATAAAATGAAATCTAAGATCAATATGTTTTGTTCTAGAATGTTGTAAGGGGTTTTTAGAAATAGAAATTACAGAAGTATTATCACAATAAATAGGTAGTTTATCAAGATAAACACAAAAATCACATAAGGTTTTCTTAATCCATAAACTTTGAGCACAAATATAGCAATAGAGATATACTCAACTTTTTCAGTAGATAAAGCAACAGATAATTGTTTCTTAGATGACCAAAAAATTAAACATTTTCTCAGAAAATGATGCATACCTGATGTGCTTTTTCGGTCAATTCTACAGCCTCCAAAATCAGAATCAGAATAAGATGTTAAATCAAAACAATTATATTTTGGATAAAATAAACCAGAATCAATAGTTCCTTTAAAATATCTAATTATTCTTTTTACATATTTAATATGACTTTCTTTAGGATCGGCTTGAAATATAGCACATAAACAAACACTAAAAATGATATCAGGTCTATATGCAGTTAAATATAGCAAGCTACCTATCATGCCTCTATAAACTGTAAAATCAACTAATTTAATATATGCATCACTATCTAATTTACAATTAGTACTCATAGGAGTTTTCATGGATTTATAAGAATCAAGACCAAATAGTTTAACTAAATCTTTAGCATACTTAGATTGATTAAGAAAAATTCCATCTTTCCTTTGAGAAATTTGAATTCCAAGAAAGAACTTTAATTATCCCATTAAACTCATGTCAAATTCAGAAGACATCAAAGAAGAAAAAACATTACAAAGTATTTCACTAGATGATCCAAAAACTATATCATCAACATAGATCTGAACAATTAAAATATCATAAAAATATCTTTTAATAAAAATATTTGGATCAAAATTTCCTTTATTGAAACCATTTTTTAATAAAAATAAATAAATTCTTTCATACCAAGAATGAAGTGCTTATTTGAGATCGTATAAAGCTTTAGACAATTTAAAAACATGGTTGGAAAAAATTTCATTTTTGAAACTAGGGGGTTGAGAAACATAAACTTATTCGGTTATAAAACCATTTAAGAATGCACTTTTTACATCCATTTTATATAATTTAAAACCATGAAAATATGCAAAATCCAGCAAAATTCTAATTGCCTCTAACCTAGAAACATGTTCAAATTAATCTTCAAAGTCTATACCTTCTTCTTGAGAGTATCCTTGATCAACAAGTCCATCTTTGTTTTTGAAAATCTATCTAGATTCATCTATCTTGTTTCTAAAGATCCACTTAGTTCCAATTACCTACTTATCTTTAGGAAATTATACTAAAGTCCAAACATTATTTCTAACAAACTGATTTAATTCATATTTCATAGAAATAATCCAGTTTTCATATTTTAAAGCATCATTAATATTAATAGGAACAAAATCAGAAATAAAAGCAGAATTAGCACAATAATTTAAAATATAATTTCTGGTTTTGACACCAAAATCAACATTGCCAATTACATTTTCAATGATATGATATTTATGAATCTTCTATGATCTTGTATCAGGTTGAGAAGGAGTATGCTTCCCCTCAATTAATTCATTCTTATCTTGAGTAAAATCTTCGCAAAAATTAAAATCTCTAAACTCATCATTAATAACATTAGAATCAGAATTTATTTTAACATTATTTTCATCAAATATAACATGAAAATATTCTTCAATAAACATAATTATTTTATTATAAACTCTATAAGCTTTACTATTATTAGAATAACCAAGAAAAATACTTTCATCGCTTTTAGCATCAAATTTATCTAAATTATCTTTTGAATTTAAAATAAAAACTTTACATCCAAAAACTATAAAATGACCAACTTTAGGATTTTTATTTTTGAATAATTTATAAGGAGTTTTCTTTAGAAAAGGTCTAATAATAATTCTATTTTAAATATAAGATGTATCAAAAACAGCCTCATCCCAAAAATATCTAGGCAGGTTATATTCACTTAACATAGTTCAAGTCATTTCAATAAGATTTCTATTTTTCTATTCTACAACATCATTTTTTTGTGGTGTTCTAAGAGTAAAGAAATTGTGAAAATGTCTATTATTTTTATATAATTTTTCAAAATCTAAATTATGAAATTCACCTCCTTTATCACTTCGAATAGAAATAATCATACAACCTTTTTCATTTTGAACTAATTTACAAAAAGTTGTGAATTTAGATAAAGTATCATTTTTATGATAAAGAAAATATACCCAAGTAAATCTACTATAATAATCAACAATAACTGAAGTATATTTCTTTCCACCAAGGCTAGAATTTTCAGTTGGACCAAATAAATCAAGATGTACTAACTGTAAAGGCCTATTAGTACTTATCTGATTGATAGGTCTAAAAGAAATTTTTTGTTGCTTTCCTTTCATGCAGGTGTCACAAACATGAAGTTGTTATTTCTTCAAATAAGAAAGTTGTAAAACATTCTCATACTTTGAGAAGTTATGAAATATTCTGAAATTAACATAACCTAAATGTCAATTCCAAAGGATGTTGTCATTTTGTACATCATTCAAACACTTCACATGTTGAACAGTTAGTTCAGAAAACTCAATAGTATAAATATTATCTTTTTTATTAGAATAAAATAATAAAGAATCATCTTTAAAAACTAAATATTTATCATTTTGAAATTTAAATTTCATTCCATCATCACATAATTGTGATATACTAATTAAATTATGTTTTAAACCTTAAACATATAAAGCTTTTGAAATAAATTTAGAATTTGAAATACCAACTTTACCAAAACCTTTTACTTTTCCTTTGGAATTTTCTCCAAAAGTAACAGTGCATCCATCATAAGTGTTGTATGAGGTAAAATTTGATAGGTCTCTGGTCATATGCCTAGAGAATCCACTGTCTGTATACCATATGTCTTTCTTGATACATCCAAGGCATTTTTCTTACAAAATTCAATTACTTGACAATTTTAGTACCCGATCTAATTTGGGTCCAATAGGATTAGTAATGCAATTTTTAGGTAACTATACTGAATTTAAACATGTATTTTAAGCTACTCTCGATAACAAGGACTTAGAAACATTAGTTTTTTTAAATCCCAAAGATTTTTTAAATCTAAGTGAGAATTCATTGGAATAATGACCATTCATGCCACATTTAAAACAAGTAACAATTGAAGTACAAACATTTTTACTTTTAACAAAATGGGTTTTATACTTTTGATTAAATCTTCTATCATAAACAAAACCATATTTATTTTTATCATTTTTAGTCAAAGACATCATCTCAAGATATTTTTCACTGCCTTGAATAAAAGAAGATAATTTTTTTTAAGACATTCAACTTCCTTTTTCAATTTCTCATTTAAATCTTGAGAAGTTTTCAAATTTTCATAAATTGTTGAATTAGAATAATAAGTAGTGTTTCTTAAATTTTTATTTTCTTACAAAATTAATTTATTTTCAGAAATAATTTTTTCATTATCTTCTTTAAGTTTATTATATAAATCAGCATCTTTGAAAATATTATTTCTTAATCTTTAAATTTCTTTATTTAATTCAAAAACTTTGGGGTTTTCATATGCATATTCAGAATCACAACATTTAGAATAATAACTAGAATTACTAACCTTATCCAATGATTTCATGAATCACAAGTTAGCATATTCTTTTTCATTTACAGATTGTTCACTAGAATCATATTCTTCAGTACAACTCCAGCTGGTTGTCAATTCCTTCTTATCCTTCTTTTTGTATTTGCCTTTATTATTTAGTTTAGGTAAATCTGGTTTGATATGATCTTTCTTCCAACACTCATAACAAGTTACATCTGAAGCATTGTAATTTGTATCACCTTTCTTATCTCCCTTATATTTTTCTTTTTTAGGGTTTCTTCTAAACTGGTTTTTGAATCCTTTCTTTTTCATTCTTTTGTAGACTCCAGTTACAATCTAAGTCATGTATTTCTTTTCAATATCATGTAGATCAGAATCAGAAGAGTCATTATAAATAAAATTTATAGACTTAAAAGGTACACCTTTTATTTTTATTATCTCCTCATTAGCTATGTTCTCCAGTTCCAATTCATATTGGAGTAGTGATCTAATCAATTCATCAAGTGTGTACTCTTTGAATTTTTTTCTTTCATCAATGGAAACCTTCTTTGCATGTCATTTCTTTGGTAATTCTTGTAGGACTCTTTCAACAAGTACAAGGTTTTCCAGAGCTTCTCTAAGTGAATTCATTCCATTCACAATGCCTGTGAATCTATGGAACATTTGGTTTACAGTTTCATATTTACCCATCTTGAAGTCTTGATACTCAGCATGAATCATTCCAAGCTTGGTTCAGATCAATTTGTTAGAGACAAGTTGAGTAACTTGCAGAATCTTCCAAATATCATGAGTTGTCTTGCATGAAGACACATGACTAAAAACACTTCTGTTAATAACACAATATAAAATATTAAAAAAAATTAATTTAAAACATATCTATTAGAATAAATTCTATTAAGGGTATCTGGGTTGGCTTCAGGCAGCGTGTATTGTTTGGACATGATAGACTAGTGCTCAATGCTCAACTGTTTGAGGTATGCCTCCATTTGGGATCTCCAGTAACCATAATCATTTCCATAAAATGTGGTCGATTCTGAGGAATCCAAGCATCATTTGGGTTCAATCCTGCCATCTTATAAGATATGTATCCTTATAATTTGAGTTCTAGAAATAGGTTAGCACAATAAAATATTAAATTAGACTCTAAAAAAAGTGGTTGGATAAATTCCTTAAGGAACATCCAATGATACCGAACTTTGGTATTTATAAATATAATGATAGAGAAAAACTATTCTTAAGAAGGTTATCCTCTAATACCAATTGTTAGGTTGGAAAGGGTAATGGAATATGGTCTAGAGGGGGGGTGAATAGACCAGACTAAAAATTTTAATCAAATTAATTGATTAATTAAATTAACTATCAAATTTAATTATTAAGGTTAATTAGAAACGGAAAAAGTAAGGATGTTTTTTATAGTAGTTCAGTCCAAAGTGGGCCTACTCTACTCTTATACCTCTCTACTCTGTGAGAGATACGTGTCCACTAAAAATTATTTTTAAAGGGGAATCATAACCCAATTACAAAATACTTTTCTAGTGTAGGGATAACCACGACACTGAATTTTGTGTGGGGAGTCACAACTCTTACAACCTGACTTTAGACACTGGGAGTCACAACCCAAACAGTATTGAATTTAGATAGAGGGAGTCAAAACCCTAAGATCCTGACTTTAGAATCCGAGATTCACAACCTAAGGAAAAATAATAACAAATAATTCTTTTGTGTGAAAATCATAAATAGAAAAAATAGAGTGCGTGTGAGAGATGGGAAGTAGTGTTACAGACTCAAAACCAGATGAAAGAGAAGATAAAAATTAAAGAATAGGTATTGATTCTTGATGTTTAGATTAGCATCTCTCATCAATGAAATTTTAGTTAAATAAAATTTAATTTTGAACTTGAGAGAACGAGAAGGTGGTAAAGTAGAGTGTCACAGGACGTTGCAAATGCACAGAAGGTTCAAAGTTCACAGTACTTTCTCTTTGTATTGTAATTGTATTCATTTACCTGTAAGAGAGAATGATATATATAGAGAATAAAATATATAGCAGTTTCAACAGCTCCGTTTCCTTTGGATATTCAAAATAAATTGAGTTAAGAGCTCCCATAAATATCTCCATGAAAATTGAAGCATCATTGCTTCTTTATTCCTATAGAATAAATATCTAATAGAAGAATTCAAAATATTTTGAATAAGTCTTCCAATAAAATCTCCAGAATAATAAAATCATTGAATGATTTAAAATAGAATTTTAAATCCATTTAAAATGTTTTAAACATAGTCAAAATAGTTCCTAAAAACTAGCAACAGATTCTGAAATTAAATTCAAACATTTGAATTTAAACAATTTTGAAACATCCAAATTTATTTGTAAAATATGTTGAAAAAATTTATTAATTTTTCTCTCTAAATATAGAACCAAAAACATTAAAAAATCTTCTATTATGATCCTTATATTTAATGTGAATTTTTCCTAAAAAAATTAACAAAAAAATAATCCATATATATTTAGAAAATCAATTTTTAAAAAATTGCACGGAATAAACAGTAACTTAACGTAGGGATGATGAACAGTAACGTAGCGTAGGGATAATGAAAAGTGATGTATGGTTTCAAAACCATACTTTCCTAAATGAATAGTAACGTAACATAGGGATGATAAACCATACTTTCACTATTCATGAACCATACTTTTCACCATTCATGAACAGTAAACATAATGTAGGGTATAAACAGTAAACGTAGGGATAATGAACCATACTTTACACTATTAATGAACAGTAAACGTAGCGATGATCAACCATACATTTCAATATTAATGAAAATTAAACATAATGTAGGGTATGAATAGTAAATGTAGGGATAATGAACCATACTTTGCACTATTCATAAACAGTAAACCATACTTTCGTGAAAAATATGGATAGAATATTTTGACAAACTTCAATGAATTTTTAAGGGCTCTTAACAGCAGATTCAGACTTCGGTCAAAACTAATGATTTTTAGAAAAAACTTATTATCTTTCAAAAAAATAATCAATTAAAACTGATATATACAGATCCCAAAATCATCAAAAAAATAGAAGAAAAACTATTCTGGAAAAACTGCTACTAAAAAACAGCATATCATAACTTCAAGTAATTAAAATTCCATTCAAATGATATTTTTAGACTTTGATGTAAACTAATGAAATAAATATAAACATGTTAGATTTCTATATAATCAAGTTTCATGCAAAACCAAAAAATGTAGAAGTTTTAGTAAAAAAATAAACTTTTTAAAACAGTGAAATGTAGAGTTTCTAAAACCATAGTAGCAAATTCATTGAATTTTTAGAGAAATAGATAAGCATTTTCAAACTACCTAATTAAATAATAAATTATAGATAAATATCTTATATTTACAATGTTATAATAATCACAAAAATAAAAATAACATAAATTAAGATATCATCAAAATACAGAGGAAAAGTAATCAAACAAAATCAAATGAAATCAAATTAAAGGAAATATGCACATGCACAAACACATCTATGTCAACATCCTTTATTGAATATTTTACTTTATTGAGGTTTATCTCCTATGATATCATACACCATGTTTTATTTAATGGTTTATGATTAGTATAACTGTGGATGTGCTATCTTGAAACCATTCACCGTATTACTCTAAATGGTTAGTGTTTATGTTTAATGATTGAGGAAAGTTATTTACATTTCCTATGTTAGTTTCAATTTAAATGTGTATGTTTTTTATGTTGATCCCCATTCATATGAGGAATTAATTGAACTTATTTATTGTTATGTTGGAACCTCTATAGCCCCTCTATGCACCGGTAGGTCTCATGATACAAACTACGATCTTGGCATAAGGCCTTGAAAAAATTATTATTTATGGTCTTGGCACGAGGCCTTAACGGTATGGTTATGATGTCTGGTATTATGCATTCCCTCATTATGAAATTAGTAATAAAAGTTCATGAGGTTATTTGACTAGTAGAATACCCATGATTATGCTTTATTATGTCATGTTTATTCAACTCTTATTCCTACCATAATGTGTTCAAGTTATTTTTTTTAAAGGCATATGTTTTTTTAGTTATTTGTTAGGCCTAATGTTTATGTTTATGATATATTCTATTGTATTTATTACCCTTACTGAGCATTTTAGTTTTCCCCTTTCTTATGTTCCATTTTCCAAGGACATGCAGAGGTATATTATGAATGACATCTAGAAATAACCTATGAGTTATGGATATTGTCAAAGGAGTTTCTAAATTGTTTTTTTTTTCAATTTGTAATGTTGAACTTATGTATGTATCATGTTTCCAAAATATACTAAACTACTTGGTCCTTTGGGATGCATATTCCTTGTTTATATGTCAATGTAATAAAATAAGGCACTAGCTATGAGCAACTGGTGTTGGTTCCTTACAGTTGGTATCAGAGGAATTTTAGTAGAAAACCTGGAAACTAGATTTAGAAAATGTAGATTAGGGGGAAAACCTAAGATAGCCTTTGAGGATAAACATACAAGAACATCCTGAAATTTTTGGTAAGGAAAATATTATATGGATATTTCTAGAAAATACATCCCTGTTTAGATACTACAGGTGGATGTGGGTCTAGAATAGATGTACCTAAGAGTGAAAACTCCGATAAGGAGTTTTGGGATTGACCTGGGGTATCCTGGTACATGACAATAGGCCTTACTACACACATGTTTTTATACTCCTGGGGGATATGCTTAGGATAATTCAAATTTTCTTTAAAATTCATTATGAAGGATTCAAATGTAAACTTTTCCTCAAAGAAACCGTGTTTATGATTACAAGATTATCTATGTATAGAATTTCAATTTATGCTAAGTATTTTTATGAGTTAAGATTATACATTATGATTTATAACCTAATCCAGTGTATTCCATTATTTAGAAATGGTTCTTAGTAGAAGGAATAGAAACCGCATGAATGTGTGTGACCTGTGTAGGGATTTTCCTCCGATGCAAGATAATGATGTTGGATTTTTTGTTGTGACTGGTGCAGAGCAACTCACAGCTATACTGGGATAGCTGACTCAGGTTATGAATAATAACCATACCCATATGGAGCATCTAGATCCACAATGTGTGAGAGCTATGTTAGATCAATTTATATGAAAACATCCTCCATCATTTAATGGGACTACAAACCCATTCATAGTGGAGCAGTGGATAAGTTCATTAGAGAAGATATTTCTCGCTTTGGGGTGTAATGAAAGAGAGAATGTTTTCATGGAAATTTATCAATTATCGGTAGATTCGGATCAGTGGTGGTCTTTAATCCAAAACAAAAATGAGGATAAAGAAATAGAAGAAATGTAATAGAGGTATTTTAAGGAAATATTATTAGAAAAATACTTCCCTCGTGAACAACTAGCAGATATGGAAAGTTAGTTACTAAATCTAAGACAAAAATAGGATGAAAATGTTGCAAAGTATGAAGCTAACTTCACAAGTTTAGAAAGACATGCCACGAACTACATATGTAATACAAGGAGCAAGATTAAATGAGTATTTGATGGTTTAAAACCATTCCTTCGAATGGATCTAGTCTCCAAAAGGTTCTCATCATATGAAGATATAGTCTTAAGTGATATCAAGACAAAAAAAATTCTCAAAGTCTTATAATTTTAAGGGAAAGAAAGAGAAGAAGAGGGTAGCTAAAAACTCTAGAAAATAAAATAAGTATATGGGGAATAAGGGAAGAGTTGACCTTCCACCCTATGATAATTGTGGGAAGATAAACTCTGGTACTTTCCTGAAGGGTATGGGTGTTTGTTAAAAGTGTGGAGAAAAAGGCCACCTATCTCAAGATTTTAAGGGTAAGAAATAAGCAACCAATTTTCAATGATACAATTTCATAGAGAGGAGACATTATGCAAATGATTGTCCTAGGTTTCAAGGAAATGTTCCCCAAAGAAGGCCAAGGGAGAAGAGTCAATCTTATGCAGTCACAACTGTAGATATGGGAAATTATTTACATGAATGTCCTAAGTGTCGGGGAAACATTCCCCAAAGAAGGCCAAGGGAGAGAGTCCAAGCTTATGTGGTCACAACTGCGAAGGTTAAAGTTCCTAATGAAGTGGTGGTAGGTACTTTAATTGTTTCCTCAAACTTAGCCAATGATTTATTTGATTATGGATCATCACATTCTTTCATATATTTGCAGTTTTCCAATAAAATTAGATATTTACAATTTGATTTAATAATGGATTTGTTAGTCAAAACTCCTAAGGTAAGTATCATTGCAACAAAGTTATGTCAGGCAGTCCCCATTATGGTATATAAACATGATTTATCTACTGATTTTATAATAATACCCATGATTTACTTTGATATAATCTTCAGTATGGATTGTATTTCAAACCATGATGTGAAAATTTATTGCAAGAGGAATGAGGTTACAATTTTTGAGGATGATGTGGAATACCTTATCTTTAGGGAAGAAACATCACCATTTAATTCTCATCTAGATCCACCCCCAGTAGCTCTACTGAATTTAATTATTGAGGATGAAGGGAATCCAATAACTATGGGTGAGGAAAAGAATGTTCAAATATAGGATGTACCTATTGTGTAAGAATATGTTGATGTCTTTTTAGAGGATTTACCTAGACATCCTCCAGAGTGGGAAATTGAGTTTTACATTGACTTAATTCCTAGTTCAAGGACCATATCAAAGACCCCTTATAGAATGGTCATTGTGGAGTTAGTGGAACTAAAGAACCAACTAGAGTAATTTAGTGATAAAGTATTTATTCACCCTAATGTTTCTCTATGGGGATACCCTGTTCTTTTCATTAAGAAGAAAGATGGATCTATGAGGTTGTAAATTGACTACAGGGAGATCAATACTATAACAATAAAGAAAAAGTATCCTTTACCTCGCATTGATGATTTATTTGATCAACTTCATGGAGATCAATATTTTCCGAAGATTGACCTTTGATCTGGATATCATCAGTCGCTTTTGAGGAAGGAAGACATTCCAAAAACAGCATTTTGAACCAGGTATGGGCATTACGAGTTTACAGTAATGCCTTTTGGACTAACTAATGTACCCTCCATTTTCATGGATCTAATGAATAGATTTTTCAAGGAATATATTGATGACTTTGTGGGGGTATTTATTGATGATATCTTGGTATACTTTAAAAGCTATGAAGATCATGAAAATAAATTACACACTATTTTGAAGACTCTTAAAAGAAATGAATTGTATGTTAAGTTTAGCAAGTGTGAATTTTGGATTCAATAAATTTTCTTTTGTGGAAAAATTGTCTCTAAGGATGAAATATCTATTGATCCTGTGAAGACAAAGGTTGTGCAAGAATGGCCTACTCCAACGAACATAACCAAGGTACGTAGTTATATTGGTTTAGCAGGTTATTATCGGCGTTTCATTCAAAACTTTTCCCATTTAGCCAACGCAATGACCAAGATTACACATAAAGGGGTTGAGTTTGTATGGAAAAAAGAATTTGAAGACTGTTTCTAAGAATTGAAGAGGATATTATTAAATTCTCTGATCCTAACCCTACCATCGGGGAATTATGGGTTTGTGATCTATAGTGATGCATCAAAGAAAGGACTTGATTGTGTCCTTATGCAGGATGATAGGGTTATTGCCTATGCATTAAGGCAGTTAAAAATTTATGAAAAAAACTATCCCACTCATGATCTTGAGTTATCAATAGTAATATTTTCTCTAAAGATATGGAGACATTATCTCTATGGATAAAATGTGATATATATATATGGATCACAAGAGTCTGAAGTATATCTTCTCACAGAAATAACTCAACATGAGGAAATGATGATGGCTTGAACTACTCAAGGATTATTATTATACTATACACTACCACCCAGGAAAGGAAAACAAGGTAGATGATGCATTGACCAGGAAGGATCATGGAGTTCTCAACAAAATGAGGATTGATAAGGATCCTTTGCATATGAATCTAGTAAGGATGGATATGGGAATTATCAAAGAAGGTGAAACATCGCTAATTTTTCATTTGGTTATCCAACCATATTTATTAGAAAGGATTAAATGTTCTCAGCCTAATAAAGAGAACCTTCAAAATAAAATTAATTCTTTGAAAGATGGGAAGATGGCTGACTCTGTGTGTGAAGATGGTGTTATGAAATTTGGGAAGAGGATTTGTGTTCTAGCTGTACCCGAGCTAAAAAGGGATTTATTGGATGATTCCCATAGTTCGAATTTCTCCATACATCCTGGTAGCACTAAGATGTATAGATATTTTAGGGAACATTTCTAGTGGGATAATATGAAGAGGGAAATTGTGGATTATGTATCAAGAGGTTTAATCTGTCAACAAGTGATGGCCAAAAGGCAACATACAAAAGGATTCATGAAGCCTCTACCTATTCCTATGTGGAAATGGGATGACATCACCATATATTTTTTCACTGGATTACCCAAAACTCCAAGGAAGAATGATGTGATATGGGTAATTGTTGATCGACTTATTAAATCCGCATATTTCCTTGCTATAAGGGAAGATTTTCCACTAGAGCTCCTAGTAAGACTCTATATCAATGAAGTTGTGAGACTTCATGGAGAACCTCTCTCAATTGTGTATGGTCTTGAACCATGATTTACATCAAAATTTTGGAAAATTCTTTATAAATATTTGGATACTGAGCTTCGTTTGAGTACTGCTTACCACCCACAAACTGATAGAAAATCAGAGAGGATGATCTAAACCTTAGAGTACATGTTGAGATCATGTTCACTTGAATTTTAAGGTATATGGGATCAATATTTTTCTTTAGT
Source organism: Viscum album (assembly GCA_963277665.1). NCBI lineage: Eukaryota > Viridiplantae > Streptophyta > Magnoliopsida > Santalales > Viscaceae > Viscum > Viscum album. Next base: position 1,072,334,557 of record OY728166.1, on the reverse strand, counting down.
GTAGTTTTCCTATAATAATAGATTCCATTCAAGTATTCAAATGGCACCATATTAAGCATTGTATGGAAAGAGATGTCGTACACCAACTTTTTGGGATGAAGTTAAAGAAAGGATGCTTGTGGGCCCAGATCTTGTGGAGGAAAAAACAGCAAAGGTAAAGACTATTCAAGGTCATATCAAAGAAGATCAAAGTATAAAAAATAGCTATGCCGATAATCAAAGGAAGGATCTGGAATTTCAAGTGGAAGATCACATTTTCTTGAAAGTATCTCCATAGAAGGGTGTTATAAGATTTGGAAAGAAAGGGAAACTGAGCCCTAGGTACATTGGGCCTTTTGAAATTTTGGAGAGAATTGGAGTTTTTTCATATTGTTTTTCTATGTCTCCTAGCATGTCTAAAGTACACAATGTGTTCCATGTCTCGTTGCTGAGAAATTACATGTCAGACCCAATGCATGTCCTCACTTCTGGAGGTATAGAGTTGGAACCAGACCTATCCTACTGTGAAGAACCTATCCGGATTTTGGAAAATAAAGAACAAGTGTTGAGGAATCGGATGACTCATCTAGTAAAGATACTTTGGAGAAATCATAAAATTGAAGAGGAAACATGGGATCCAGAGGAGCTTATGAGGAAGACCTACCCAACTCTTTTTGTGAGGTAACATTCAGTGAATTTCGAGGACAAAATTTTTGTAAGGAGGGGAGAATGTAACAACCCAAAGTTTTGAAAATAAATATTGAATGCATGAAACACTAAGTCCCTACAAAACAACACATTTTATAATCTATCTGTTAAACATAAATTTTCCTTTTCTATGTTTTGAATTTCTAAAAATGGTCATCTAGAGTTGTGATTATTAAGTCATTTGGAGTCTGATAGAACCAACTTGATTTTTTGGTGAATAGTAACATACCCTTATAAGTAGTAATATGAATAGTAATATGACCCTTATGAATAGTAAATAATATTATTATTTTATTTACTTAAAGTTACAAGATAATGAGATCTTGATTAATTTTTCAATGTAATATAAAACGAATTATAGTTATAAAATTTTTATTTTTTAAATAAACTATGATTTTATTTAAAAATTAAATTAATAATATTTAGAAATTTATTTTTAAAAAATAGAGTTCATTTTTGAATTCTACACGTCGAAAATTTATTAGGGTGAATTTTTGGGATTTTTATAAAATTCTTGAATTTTTTATGAATAGTAAAATACGATAAAATACTGTATATACAAATTATCAGTTAAATACACTATTTATGACATCATGAGTGATGTAAGGCCACTTGTTTCAAACTCACGTGAACTTATTACTATTAGGGGTCACATGAAACAACACTATTGGTTGTCTTGAGGGAAATAATAAAATAATGAGTAAAATATTCAAAATTCACTCATCTCCTCCACTATAAAACCCCTCATCACTCCCTCTTCTCTTCACTCCTCTAAGCCTTGAAGCTCCTAAAATTTATGCCCAAATACCATTCCCTAGTCACTCCCCACATCCAAGTAGATATTTTTATTTCCAAAAGACCAAAACCCCTTCCCTTAAAGATATTCTCAAGGAGGTGGATTCAAGAGGTAAATTCACATTTTATTTCATTCATTTTCATATCAAGTTCCTTTCTATTGTTATCCTCTCCTCACCTCATCTATCCAAATGACCATGATAACTCAAATATCATCTATATATTGGAATTAAATCATGTGAATGGAATAAACATCATCAATATTATTACTCTCTCCCTTTTATTTTATAAACGAAATCACCGTTCGTGAGGTTCCAATTTACAACCTTTGTGGACGACAATGTTTCGTTCTAAAATTTATACTTCATTACTGGTCATGAAATCATTTTTATGGTTGAACCAGACTATAATATATTTATTATAATAAAAATAATATTCATTAACCATTATATGTACATAATATTAAATCATATGACCAAACTAGTTCCTAATAATCAAAATACCGCTAAAATAATCTAAGTAAATGTCATTAATATTTCATCTAATGATTCATCCTATTTCTCTGTAACAAAATTATATAAATGACCATTAACACATATTTATGTTCATAAATAATTTTTAAATTCAATTTTTTATATTTAAATCCATTCCACATGAACTCTATTATTTAAAAACAAGTGAACCGATTATGAAAATCAAGAAAACAAACACTCTGGAGCAACGGAATTCAATATTATAACTTCTCAATAAGGAAATAAATGAACTAAACATAATTATGATAAACTAAATACATGTATAATAGTTTATTAATTAATTTATTAATAATTCTAATTTCATATTCTAGGACCTTAAGTTCAAGAGCGGAACACATTCAGACTTAAGGTATGGGTTTTTCACCCGAACATCCATTTTCATTCGGGTTAATTTTATTGTCTAATTACCTTAATGAAATTATTATGTATTATTATGTACTCCTCATAAATTCTTTTTGAGTATTCTATATATTTTTACCATATATAATACTTCCTTATTTTATGGGTAGTTACACATTTTAAAAGGAACTTTAGGAATTATTTTCGAAATACAAGCCCTATTCAAGGGAATTTCTCAAATTCTTACCTATTTCAAGGTCACTCTATAATCTATTTTTGGAAACCATTATCTTTATAAAATAAATAATTTTATTATTAAAATACTATTTTAATTCACTTTTTTTTTATACAAATACTTTTCCAAAAGAACTCTTCTTTTCAAAATAAAAGAGTATTTATCTCAAGAATTACTCAATGATTTTATAAGAGTATTTCTGTCTGTTTCAACACTCTTGTTGATTCTTATGTATTATTGGGATTATTATTTTATGATTTAATATACCATATTTAATTGGATGGTTTATGACTAGTTTGATTGTGTATGTACTATCCTAAAATCATTCACCAATTTACTCTGAATGGTTAGTGTTTATGCTTAATGTTTGGGGAAAGTTATTTACATGTAATATATTAGTTTCAATATGAATTTATATGTTTTTTATGTTTATCCATATTAATATGATGAATGAATTGGAAATAGTAAGTGTCAGTTGGGGCCCGATATATCCCCTCAGTGCATCGTTAGTTCTCATGAGGCAAACTATGGTCTTGGCACAAGGCCTTGACAAAATGATTATTTATAGTCTTGGCACGAGGTCTTGACGGTATGGTTATGATGTCTAGAATTATGCATTCCATCATTATGAAAATATTATTGATGGTTCATATGGTTATTTATCTAGTATAATACCTATGATTATATTTTATTATGGAATTATTTATTCAGCTCTTATTCCTGCCATAATGTGTTCAAGATTTTTTTTTAAAAGGTATGTGTTTTTAGTTATTCAACATGCCTAATTTTTATGTTTATGATATCTTATGTTTTTTTGCTTACCCTTACTTAGTGTTTGAGCTCACCCCTTTGTTATGTTTCATTTTCCCAAGACACGAAGAGGTATATTATGAATGACAAGAAGAAATAACATAGGAGTTATGGATATTGTCAAAAGAGTTTCTTTATTGTATTTCTTTTCAAGTTGTAATGTTGAACTTATGTATGTATATTGTTTCCAATTCTACTAAACTACTCAGTAATTTGGGATGCATATTCCTTATTTATATGCCAATGTAATTAAATAAGGAACCGGCTCTGGGCAACTGGGGTCGAGTCCTTACATTATGTATCAATATGTATAGTTTGTAAACAAGTGAAGGTCAAACGACAATATCCTAGTGGAGTCATGCAACCTCTACATATTCCTACATCGAAATGGGATGACATCTCCCTAGATTTTGTCACTAGATTACCCAAAACTCTAATAAATAATGATTCAATATTGGTAATTGTTGATCTACTTACGAAATCTTCACATTTCCTCGCTATAAGGGAGGATTTACCACCAGAGAAGCTAGAACAACTCTATATCAATGAAGTTTTGAGACTTCATGGAGAACCTATCTCAATTGTTTCTGATCGTGATCCATATTTTACATCAAAATTCTGGAAAAGTATTCAAAAATATTTGGATACTGAGCTTCGATTGAGTATGGTTTATCACCCACAAACTGACAGGAAATTAGAAAGGACGATCCAAACCTTAGAGGACATGTTGAGATCATGTTCACTTGACTTTAAAGGTATGTGGGATCAATATTTACCTTTAGTATATTTTTCTTACAATAATAGTTTCCATTCAAGTATTCAAATGGCACCATATGAAGCATTGTATTTAAAGAGATGTCATACACCAATTCATTCATCATATGAATAGGGATCATGTTTTCTTAAAAGTATTTGGAGTTTGAAGAGGGGGATCATGTTTTCTTAAAAGTATTTGGAGTTTGAAGAGGGGGGTCATGTTTTCTTAAAAGTATCTCCATAGAAGGATGTTATAAGATTTGGGAAGAAAGTTAAACTGAGCCCTGGGTACATAGGCCCTTTTGAATTTCTGGAGAGAATTGGAGCCATTTCATATTGTTTAACTATGCCACATAGCCTGTCTAAAGTACACAATTTGTTCCATGTCTCATTGCTGAGAAATTAAATGTTATACCCAACGCATGTCCTCACTTCTAAAGGCGTAGAATGGGAACCTAACTTATCTTACTATGAAGAGACTATCTGGATTTTGGACACTAAAGAACAAGTGTTGTGGAATCGGATGACTCGACTGGTAAAGATACTTTGGAAAAATCATAAAATCGAAGAGGCAACATGGGAGCCTAAGGATATTATGATGAAGAACTACCCAAATCTTTTTGTGAGGTAACATTCTGGTAATTTTGAGGACGAAATTTTTGTAAGGAGGGGATAATGTAACAGCCCTAGATTTTGTAAATAAATTTAATATTGAATGAATGAAACACTGAGTCTCTTCAAAACACCACTTTGTTATTACCTAACTGGTAAAAATAATTTTTTTACCTCTGTGATTTGAATTTTGAAAAACTGACATACACGGTTGCATTTAGTAAGATATTTAGGGTCTGATAAGACAAACTTAATTTTTGGTGAATAGTAATATACCCTTATGAATAGTAATATGAATAGTAATATGACCCTTATGAATAAAAAATCATATTATTATTTTATTGTCTTAATGTTATAAGATAATGAGATCTTGATTAATTTTTGAAGGTGATATAAAACGAATTATAGTTTTAAAATTGTTATTTTTCAATTAAATTATGATTTTATTTAAAAATTAAATTAATAATATTTAGAAATTTATTTTTTAAAAAATTATTTTATTTTTAAATTCTACACGTCGAAAAATGGTTTGGGTTAATTTTTTGGTATTTTTCTAAAATACTTGAATTTTTTATGAATAGTAAAATACGGTAATTTACCGTATATATACATTATCAGTTAAATTCACTATTCATAGAATCATGGCTGATGTAGTCACACTTGGTTCAAACTCACATTTACATATTACTATTCTTGGTCACAAGAATCAATACTATTGGTTTTTTTTGGCAAAATAATAAAATAATGGGTAAAATAATGGGAAAACTCTCCTCTCCTCCACTATAAATACCCCCCCCCCCATCACTCCCTATTCTCTTCACTCCTCTCAAACCTTGTGCCTTATCTAAATTTTGCTCAAATATCCTCCCAAGCTCTTCTCCGACGTCCAGCATCCCTTGGTCTCATAAAAAGACCAAAACATCTCCCCTAAAGAGGCCCTCGAGGAAGATTACTTCAAGAGGTAAATTCCCCTTTTCATTTCTTTTATTTCAAGTTCATTTCTTTTCTTTTTTTCCTCACCTCCTTTCATTAAAATTTTTTTATGAATCTAGTACCTTACATGTACTGGAATGTTTTTATAATAAAAGAACAATTCTTCATCATCTATCATTTTCCCTTTTTTTATACTAGAAATGAAAACACCATCTGAGATGTGTTAATTTATCACATTCAATGACGACGGGTTTTCAATTTCTATTACCACCGTAAATTCTAGTCATGAAACCATTTTTATGGTTAAACTAGACTATAATATATGTATTATAAATTATTTAAGGTTCTTGAATCCTTTTTTATGCCTGATATTAATTTATAAATCTAAATGAGTTTGTTGTGATCAAAAAACGCCAATTAACCCAAATAATTGTCATTAAAGTTTTATATAATGATTCGTATTCACTCCCAAAAACCAAAATAATTTTATAACCATGTAATATTATTGTTGTTCACAAATAAAATACAACTTATATTCTGGAAAACCATTCTCATTCTACATGTTTATCCATACATGAATATAAGTAAACCGATCATGAAAATCAAGGAAGAAAATGCTCTCAAATAGTGAGATTGAATATCTTAACCCATAAAAAGGCCATGAATGAACCTAAATAAGGTTATAATAAATCTATTAAATGTATAATAGGTTCTAGAATAATTAATTTATGAACATAAATTTGATTATTAAGGTCATTAAGATCAAGTGAGGAACACCTTCAGACTTAAGGTAAGGGTTTCTTCATCTCACTTCCATTTTTGTGAGATATTATGTATTCACTACTAATACTTGTGTATGGTGTATTTATTATGGAAATTTATGTTTCATATCATGAATCTCTTTATTTTCATGATATTAAATTTATCATTTGATGATTATTAATTTTTGGTCATACGATTCAAATGATTACAAAGTTTTAAGTATTTCTACCCGAACCTCCATTTTCATTTGGGTTGGTCTTATTCTCTACTCACCTCAATGAAATTATTATTTATTACTATTTAGTCCTAATAAATTCTGTGTGGATATTCTATATGTTTGTACCAATCAAAATTCTTCTTTATTTTATAGGTATTTACATGTTTTAAAAGAATCTTTCAAAAAAAATGTTTCGAAATGCAAGCTTGATTCAAGGAACTTCTTGAATTCTTACCTATTTTGAAGTTCACTCTATAATATATTTAAATATATATTTATCTTTATAAAATCAAAAAATTTAACATGAAAAATATATTTTGGTTCATTTCTGGTTTTATGAAATCTAGCATGTCTTTGTGCTTTAAAATCCTTTAATATTTTCCTTAAACCACACTAAAATGTTTTATTTATAAAGTTTCTTTAAAAACTCTTTTTAAATGATTTCACCTCAAAAAGACTTTATTTAAGCCTCAGATATAATTTCAATGACCTTATCTTTTATTTTATATGATATACATTTTTACAATCTGATTTCATTACAAATACAAATGATTTTCCAAAAGAACTCTTCTTTCCAAAGTAAAAAAATATTTTCCTCATCTCACTTTAACTTTTATGAGATATATGCCTTTTTCACCACTTATTTCTTGATTTTGGTGTATTTACTTCAATTTGGTATATCATATCAAGATTATCCTTATTCTCATGATATTCTAATGGATTATGATTTGAATTTTTCAATATGGTATGGGGCACTTTGGAATGTTTAAGGATTATTTCCTCAAGGATTTTTCAATGGTCACATTTAAAAGTATCTTCATCTATGTAAATATACTTTGTTTAATATTTTAATTCATTTATTTTTATATCCTATGATATCATACACCATGTTTTATTGAGTGGTTTATGATTAGTCTAACTGTGGATGTGCTATCTTGAAATCATTCACCATATTACTCTGAATGGTTAGTTTTTATGTTTAATGATTGGGGAAAGTTATTTTCATTTCTTATGTTGGTTTCAATATGAATGTGTATGTTGTTTATGTTGATACCCATTTATATGAGGAATTCATTAGACTTATTAAGTGTTAGGTGGGGCCTGTTATATCCCCTTGGTGCATTGGTAGGTCTCATGAAACAAACTACGGTCTTGGCACAAGGCATTGACAAAATGATTATTTATGGTATTGGCATGAGGCCTTGATGGTATGTTTATGATGTCCAGTATTATGAAATTCATCATTATGAAACTAGTAATTTAAAGTTCATGAGGTTATTATACTAGTAAAATACTCATGATTATGCTTTATTATAGAATTTTTATTCATCTCTTATTCCTGGCATAATGTGTTTAGGTTATTTTTTAAAAGGCATGTGTTTTTTTAGTTATTCATCATGCCTAATGTTTATGTTTATGATATCTTCTTTTTTATTTCTTACCCTTACTGATCATTTGAGCTCACATCATTCTTATGTTTCATTTTCCCAGGACATGAATAGGTATATTATGAATGACATGCAGAAATAACCTAGGAGTTATAGATGTTGGCAAAGGAGATTCTAAATTGTTTTTCCATTCAAGTTATAATTTTGAACTTATGTATGTATCATTTTTTCAAAAGATATTAAACTACTCGGTCCTTTGGGATGCATATTTCTTGTTTATATTCCAATGTAATAAAATAAGGCACCGTCTCCAAGAAACTAGATTCGGGTCCTTGCAAATATCATCTAGCTATAGAACATATATTTAAGAATACGATCATAGCACTTCTGGGTTTACATCATAGTGGGGAAATGTTATGACCTTTTAGTGTGACAGCTACTCTTAGGATATTATCATATACTATGTCACACATAATAATCATGATGTGATAAGGATTTTTTTAATATTTTAAACTATGAATACATGTTATCATAAAGTACAACGAATTTTGTTTTAGGGTGCTAACTCCAACCGAATCTCACTTACACTAGAGCCAACTATGAATAACCTTCAGTCCGCTAGCTCTCACATGATACTCATGCTTCTCCTAAGATAGGTCTTTAGTCAAGTGGTCTGTCACATTTTTTTTCATGGTAACTATGCTTATAGAAACTTCACCCCTCTGAGAAAAATCCCTCAACAAGTGATGCTTATAGAGTATATGATTTGTCCATTGGTATGATCTTGGCTCTTTTTCAAGAACCATCACTGCAATATTATCACAATACAATGTGATAGGATCTTTACTGATAGGTTCCACATCAAGATCCTAGAAAAATTTTCATATCCAAATAGCTTCCTTGGATGCATCAGAAGATGCTATATGATCAGACTCCACTTTAGAATTAGGAACAACTGGCTTCTTTGAAATCTTCCAGCTCACAGCTCCTCCATTGAGACAGAAAACATGTCCTGACTGCGACTTCGGATCATTCTAATTTGTTTGAAGACTAGAATTAGTATAACCCATGATGACCATCCCCTCGTCTCCTTCATACACTAGGAACATATCCCTAGTTCTTCTTATATACTTGAGGATAGCATTAACAATAGACCAATGTTGTTTTCCTGGATCAACTTGATATCTACCTATAATTATCAATGAATAGGCAATATCAAGTCTAGTACATAACATGGAATACATGATTGATCTTATCACTGAAGTGTATGTGATCTTACTCATTCTCTCTTTCTCCTATTTTGTATGAGGACATATTTTCTTAGAAATATGTATACCATGTGACACTAAAACGAACCCCCTCTTGGATTGATCCATACTAAATTGATTTAGTATCTGTTTAATAAATATACTTTGACTTAGCCCAAGAAACCTCTTGTATCTATCATGAATGATATTGATCCCTAGAATATAGTATACCTCACCTAATTCCTTCATGGAGAAACAATTGTTTATCCAGTTCTTAATAGACTGTAAGATTGGTATTTCATTTCCAAAAAGTAATATTTCATCAATATATACTACTAGGATAAAAATTGTATTTCCACTAAAACTCTTGTAAACACATGGATGAAATTCGTTCTTAATGAAACCAAATTCTTTTATAGCTTCATAAAATAAAATGTTCTAGGACTTGGATGCTTGCTTCAATCCATAAATGGATCTCTATAACTTTCAAATCTTTTTGGCATCACCTGGAGTCACAAACCCTTCTGTTTGTGTCATATAAACATATTCGTGAAGGTTCCCATTAAGAAAATAAGTTTTGATGTCCATCTGTCAAATTTCATAGTCATGGTAAGCTGCTATAGAAATTAGAATGTTGATAGATTTAAACATAGAAACTGATGAAAATTTTTCATCATAATCAATTCATTGATGTTTTTTAAACCCTTTATCCACTAGTCTTTTTTATAGGTATTTATTTTGCCTTCCATTTCTAGTTTTATCTGGAATACTTGTTTGCACTATACGGTCTTTACATCAAATGGTGCATTGACCAGAACCCAAACTTGGTTCTAATACATGGAATCCATTTTATAATTCATGGATTCTTCCCATATTTCAGCTTCTGGTCTCTCTACTACCTCTTTGTAGGAGAGAGGTTCATCATTGTCCACCAATAATAAGTCACCATATTTTGTGACTAGAAAACCATATCTTTTTAGTTCTCTTACCTCTATAGTGCTCGTGCATAGTACTTGTGTTTCAGGAACTACTTATTCCATGGGTACCTATGGAATTTGTTCTTATACCAACTCTTTTGTATCTTGAGCACCAACTTCATCGAAGTCAATCTTGCTCCCACTATCCTTTTTGAGAATGTACTCCCTCTCAAGAAAGAAAACTTATTTGGTGACACTCACTTCCTTTTCTAAGGGGTTTTATAGGTAGTATATCTTTGTTTCCTTAGGATATCCTATAAAGATACACTTTGTGACTTGGGATATTATTTTGTTACCTGATAAGGCATTAACAAACACCTCACAACCCTATACACATTTATGAGACAAAATGGGTTTCTTTATTCTCTATAACTCGAAGGGAATTACATTTTCTACTTTAGCTGGTACATGGTTTAATAAATATGTTGTAGTTTTTAATTCATATCCACAAAAGGATAATGGAAGATCTCCATGGTTCATCATTGACCTTACCATGTCTAAAAAGGTATGGTTCCTCCTTTCACTAACATCATTACACTATGGTGTGTAAGGTGGAGTGAGTTGAGATAAAATATCAAACTCCCATAAAAAGTTGATAAACTCTTGGTTAAGATATTCACCACCTCGATCTCATCAAAGATTCTTTATCTTATTTCTAAGTTGATTATATACTTCATTCTTGAATTCTTTGGATTTATCAAAGGACTCGGACTTATACCTCATCAAGTAGACATAGTAATATCTACTCAAGTCATCTGTAAAAGTTATGAAGTAAGAATACCCACCTCTAGATTCTAATAGAAATGGTCCACAGTCATCAGCATGTATCAATCCTAGAATCTCTGAAGCCCATTCACCATATCCACTAAATAGAGGCTTGATCATTTTTTCTTGTAAAAAAGTATGGCATCATTCAAGTGGTTTTAGATCATAAGAGTCTAAATAACTATCTTGAAAGAGCTTTGTCAAACGCTTCTCATTTACATGAACAAGACAGTGATTCCATAGTCGGTTGTTATATGAGTCTTGTGAACATGATTCGTTATCTATTTCCAATACTTGGTTTTCATAATTTAATACATAAAAACCGTTATTTAAATGTGTCATACCATAACATATGTTGTCTTTATAAAAGAAACAACTTTTATTTCCAAACTTAAAAATAAAACAATCTACATCTATGTATGATAAAGAAATTATATTCTTCGTAACAATTGGTACATAATAACAATATCTTAAAATAAATATCATCCTCATTGGAAATGAAAGGTGGCAGTCACCAATGGATAGAGCATTCAGCCTCACACCATTGGTGGCTCGCAAATCCACCTCTCCTTTAGAAATATTTTAGAATCTACTTGGTTCATACATTTTAATACATATGTGATCACTAAAAGTTGTATCTAATACCCAATGTTTAGATATTGAAAGATTACACTCAATAATGAATACACATTTAGTTTTCCCTTTCTTCTGGGTGCAGTTATTCTTCATGTGGTCTTATATGCCACATGAAAAACATATTACCTCCTTTTCCTTTCCATGTCTATGGATCTTCCTCTTCTTGAAAGGATTTTGTTTGGGGTATTTAGACTTGTTATGAGTCTTGGTCCCCTTCACTTTACTCTTCCTTTTCTTATTCGCTATAAGGATCATGGGTTTGTCACACCTCATATCCTTATCCACTTGGAGAATCAGAGTAAGAAATTCTAAAAGAATATTATCATTATTTCTCATGTTATAATTAACAATAAAACTAGAGAAGGTATTGGGTAATGAGGGAAGTATGAGATCTATGCACAACTCATTTGGGAATTTAATCCCTAAGATCTCTAAGCATTCAATGTATCCAATAAGATTAACTACATGAGGTCTAGTTGGAACTAAATCTTTAAGTTTAGTTGTAAATAGAGCATTGGAGATATCATATCTCTCTTGTCTTGTGTTCTCTTGATAGAGATCTCGAAGGTGAGACATCATGTTATACGCATCCATGTCCTCATATTTCTTCAAAATCTCATTGGTCATGGATGATATCATGAATCATTGAACATATGTAGCATAGTTAAAATATTTCTCATAGAGAGATAACTCTTTCTCACTAGCCTCATTACCAAGTACATCAGGAATAGGTTCTTCCAGTACATATAATTTCCTTTCATGACATAGGATAATGTGCATGCACCTTTTCCACTCTTGGAAATTTGTATCAGTGATAAGGTTATTATTTTCAAGTATAGATCGTAGTGATATGTTTGAATTCATTTTATTGTTGTTTCAAAAAATAAAATGAGCAGAGATTTAGGACTTTATCAGATAAAATTTAGACAAATAAATAAATATTATATTTATTAATCTCCCATTATTTTATTGAAACTCAATAGTCCTCTCCATTGGCTTCCGAATATCATGTTTCTTGGAAATTCTAGTGGAAAGGATCCATATTACCCTTCACATTACCCTAACTTTGGTTGGTAAATCAATTTGAAGGGTTTTAAGTAGTCATTCCAAATGTTAACCACATTAACTCATTGCTCCTTGGTCTATTGAGTAGACTCCCTGATCCTGAAATCCTTATATTGGATTTCCTCAACCCTTCACTCTCAGCTACACTAAGTCCTACTTTGGAAATCAACCCTTGATGTGAACTGAGTTACGTCAACCCAAAAATTCATGTTAGAATTCCTCAATAATTGAAAGCACCCCAACTTTGGATGGTCTAGCACTTTGAACTATGGTTCAATTTTAAATGAAGTAGTGGAAGGCTATACCAACTTAATATTTATAATTGAGATATTTTATCTTATATGAGTAAATTTATAATTATTATCTTTATTACATACTTGTTAATATTAAGTATATTTACTTAAGTGATTAACCATGTCTTATATAATATTTACGTATAGTCCAATTTATTTTAGTTTTATCTTGCATGCTTGTTAATTCGTTAATTCATGTGATTGCAACAAAACATCCATAATGAAATAATCATGCAACTTGACATATTTAAAATAATAAATTGGTATGATCATGATCTTTTACTAATGGTTAGTTTATCTAGTGAATGATAAACTAACCGTCGACCTAGGGTAAGGCATCTTGAACTAATTAAGGTTCGTGTTACAACTTTTCACTTGTCCACCTATGTATCTCTCTTGGATCGGCTTCGACTCAACTCCAAACTTGAACTGCCTCCACTAGCTTGGGAGCTCCATCCATTACATATGTTTTTACACACACATAGGTGAGGGGAAGTGGAAGGGGATTACATAAAAAACCATGGGTATGCGGGCCCTTACATAATAAGAGGAGAGATGACATGTAGGTTAATAATTTAATTTAATAATAAATTAAAATAAATCAATCACATAAAAATGTCTGGTCTAAGCTCATGATAATCCATATGCATGCAATGAATTATACATTTAATAAAATTAGCATTCAATTCCAATCTTTCTTATTTAAGATAAATCGAACTCAAATCAATTAATTATTTTATCTTATTTCTCATCCAAATTTCCTTGAGATTCTCATCCATCATAATTTTAAACAAATTAAATAAATTTATTTAAAATTAATTGTGTGCATAAATTTAACTTGGAGGAAACACACTAAGTACCCATATGAACTACCCAATATGTATTATATTCATATATTGTTTACTCTTGCAACATGTGGAATACACGATTTATCACGTACTTTCATAACGTGTACTATCAACTTAATGATTACATGGATTGCATGATTTTTTTGTCATGTGTTATGCTTTAATGCACATAGAGTAATAACTGTAATATGACTCATACATGATATACATATCCGAACATTACATAGAAATTAATATATTTATATATATTAAAACTCATCACATGGCGTGTCCGATCAACTTAATGACCACATGCAAGCACATTTTGATGAGGTTTACTTAGTTTGATAAATTAATTTTAATTCTGTACAATTTGGTATAAATACATGGCATGTACAAGCCAGCTATATGACGTGTACTTTTCTCACCGTCTATCTGAGGCACATGACTTGGGGCCTGGTGTGTAACTGTGCCTCAGAAAAAGTTGGAGTGTTCAGCGTATACATGGGTTACACATCGTGTGGCCTTTAAGTTACACAGTCACCAGTCATGTAGGTTGTATAAGAAGATACATGGTCCATCTATGACTAAAGGACTACATGATGTGTACGTCAGTTACACAACGTGTACTCTGGATACCTGTGCATCGGGTTGCCCCGGTCAACATGAGTTGTATAATTAAATACACCGCATGTAATAAATTCACATGATTTTAATTAATTCCAAATTAATTCTTGATGCATTAAACACTATTACACAATGTATACCTCTAGGTGACACAACATGTACTCTTTTGTTATCTGATTAGATTCCTAGGCACCTCCGAATGAGTTCTTCGAATTTATTTCGTTAATAAAATTAATTTATTCGATTATATTCATGAGAAACGAAGAGGAATAAGCAGATATCGTAATTCAGATTATAGAACAAATAAACTGGAATTGAAAACCAATTATTTATGTGTAAATCAACCAAAAATCTTTAAATAATTATGTGACCCCTCTAATATCACTTGAAGGTTCCGAGAGTAGTGAAATTGTGTAATGGGTCATGTCCAACATTTCTTTTTGTCATATTCGATGTTCAATATGAGACTTACATAATGATAAACATCATGATCAACGGAATTGAATCAAATAATACAGATAATAGATAAAATGCTAGAACCAGAGTGTAGGATCATCACATATTATTTATAATTAATTTAATCAATTAAATAATTACTTTACGATAATTCTTTCTTCATTGATGGATATGACAACGAATCTTCTTTGTATTGTCGTTGCGTTGAGGAATCAAGGGTAGATTCCCTCTAGTGATGATCCATATGTGTTCCATAAATCTCCGAACATCGTTGTAGGAATCTTCAGGTACTAGCACGATAGATCCTATCACTTGTGTTGTTCTCCTTTGATCACCTCGAGAATCACTTCCAAAGTATTCTTCTTGATCTCTCTATACTTGAGAGTGGAAGGTGGAGGAAGATCACTCTCCATTCTTGAGAGCGTTCTTGTAGAAGGCAGCTCTCTAGGGATTCGAGAGGATTATCCAGATTCGTTGTGCACAACAAAACAAATGAATTGGTTCAATTGGAAAATAATATAATTGGGTTTATATATCACTAGGGTTAAAAATAAATAATTACACAAGTGTGCATTAATATTTATTTAATCCCTACAGATCCTCATTTCTATAATAATATTATTATTATTATTTCTCGACATGCGCTATACTCACGAATTAAAATTAAATATTATTTATTCAAATAATATTCAATATATATTATTTCTCACCAGACCTATAAACTTGGTCCGTCATTCCTCCATAATATTTATCGAGCCTTGAATAATGGCTATTTATTTAATAAATAAAAATCATTGCATTATCCACCAATAAATAAATAAATATTATATTCACTAAATAGAAAATAAATATTTAATAAATATTTCATTCACATTATATTCTCTCAAATAATTGGTGATGGGATATATGCGATCAAGTAAGCCTGAATAATTATTAAACCACATGAGGGGATGATATTTATTCAACTTGTAAAATAATAAATAAATAATATATTATTTAACTGAGATTCTAGATACACTTAGTGTGTAACCCTCCAGGCTTCTTTCTCAGTGGCATTAGGAGAAGCAGCCTAAATTCTAAGGGTAGCATCTAGCAACACGCCAAGGCACCAATGAAGAAAGAATTTAATGACACAATGACATAATACCTCATACAGACACTCACTGTGTGATATAATCTTTTTATCACAATATCTTTAATCAAACAGGTTGCATGTTGGTGTTATCCTATGTGCTCCATATCTCTTTCTTTGAATTTTTGGAAATCGAACTTGCCTATAGAACACAATGGTCATGGATTTATTTATATTATATCATTTACATCAAAGGACCTGAGATATCTAATTTCATTAAACAAAAAAAGGGACAAATCCTTTCTCGTGTTATTCATTAATTCAATATTACTCGTGATGCACCCAATGTATTCTACCTCATCGCGAACATATGTCATCATGGTTTTCATCAATACATCAAAGTACGTGAATTATAATACTCATTAATAATAATCATAAAGTATAATGATCAATACACATGTCTGTAAATAGGAGCATCCAATGAGACATATAAATGTGGATTTCCTACTGCCAAGTCTCATTCTTATAATATCCTACACTAGATATTACCAATGGCGTACACCATGAGAAGGTGTCTCAAAGTCCTATGAGCCTCCACCCATGATAGCTTGTATCATTTTCATCTCTCAAATGATATCATCCAGCTATAAAACATATATTTAAGAATACTGTCATGACACTTCTAGGTTTTCATCATAGCGGGGAACTGTTATGACCTTTCAATGCGACAGCTATTATTAGGACATTATCACATACTATGTCACGCAAAATAACAATCATGATGTGATAATTAGTTTCTTAATATTTAAAACTATGAATACATGTTATTATAAAGTACAAAGAATTTGGTTCTAGGGAACCAACTTCGACAGTATACTGATACACACCGTGTAATCTAACAAACGTGTGTCAGGTTGGTTGGTAAACACATGTTGTGCACCACATGTAATTACTATGTGGCACACCGTGTATCCCTCATCACATCTAGATGCAACACACTAGGGTACACAGTGTGTACTTCTGAGTACACGCTGTGTAACCCTATCTTACCGATCAGAAATTGGAAGCTTCTCGATGGCATCTCTAGTCATTCTTCATCTATTTTTAAACCTTTAAGAAAATAAAAACACTTGAATGGATATGATTAATATATTAAATCATATTAATTCAAATCATATTAAAGAAAAAATAATATGAAATGAAATTATAACCACAATTGTGCATAGATCAACGATCAAATAAATAATTATAAATTTAAATCTGGTCGTTCTGATACCACTTGTTGATTCTGAACACAGTGGAAGCGTGCATTGGTGGAAAATATATTAAAAAAATTAAATAATTTTTGTCTGAAACTATCAGCTAGGATCTTGCACATCAAATTTATAATTAATTTATTTAATATCTGAAGAAATAAATATATGGACATATGAACTTTCATCATTGATGAATGTTGATCGTCCAAAAAGACCTTTTTGGATTGTCTTTTTTGCGTTATGAAGATCCAAGGATACAATCCCTCTAGTGGTGATCCACATGTGCTCTAATTATCTCTGAGCAACATCATTCGATCTCTAGGTACTAGCGCGGTGAATCGAATGTCTTGTGTTATTCGTTCTTAATCGCTTTTTCTTCGGTCTTGAAGAAATATCTCTTGCATTTCTTGTTCTTGAGAGGGAGGGATAAGGAGTTTAGAGATAATTCGTTGTGCGCAACAATTCTATATTCTCAATTTTGGATGAAATACATAATATACATAATGTAAGAGTTGGTGTCTTAGAACCAACTAGTTTTACTTTGATTACATGGATATTTAATGTATTATTACATATTGTTCATTATTCTGCATGATTATGATGTAATAATGTCTTAGAGTATTTGTTTCATTGATAAGGTCATGGAAGTTCCCCGCTATGATGAGAACCTTGAAATGCTATAACAATATTTTTAAATATAGTTCTACGGTTAGATGACATGCTATGATGGGGCACATAGCATGCAGACTGTCAGGTGCGAGTACTCGTAAGCATATGAGACTTCCTATCATGAAGTTCGCACTTGGTAATCTCCAAGATAAGAGATTATGAGAATAGACCCGCTAGTAGGAATTTTGCATGTTTTGGTGTCATCAGATATTTCTATTTGTGAGCATGTGTAATGATCCTTAGACTTTAAGATTATCATTAATATGTGTCACGACTTATGCACTTTGATTTACTGACGAAAACTGTCACGCAGACAGTTGGCAGAAAGTAGGGTACGTTGGGTGCGTCATGAGTGACATGTTATTAATGGATAATTCAAGGAAGGATTTGTCCCTTCCATTTATGAAAGTTGATATCTCGGCCCTTTGATTGAAATAGAACTGTCGCGATAAATTCTATATCCATGTTGTAACGATGAGTTTATTTCAGGTAGTCAAATAACAACGTATCAAACATAAAATTTGATGACATAGTCATTAATCCTTCTTGATAAGATATTGCAACAAATGGATTATATTACACAGTGAGTGTTCGTATGTGGATGTCATTGTCGCAACTTTACGTTCTTTCTCTTGGGTGCCTTGACCCGTTGCTAGATAGTACTCTTGGACTTTAGGCAAGCCCACATAATGCCAACGATAAATAATCCTAGAGGGTCACACACTAAATGTTTTTGGTGGTCTTGGTTAAATTATATTTGAGTTTAATTAATGAAATAAATATTATTCTCAAGACTGTGGAATAATTTTATTCAAGTTAAAATGATCGCATAAATTAAATAAAATATATTTATTGAACATTTAATAAATATTTATTTACCAATTTATAAATAAAATATTTATTTAAGAGAATAAATTATTTGTTTGTTTGTTTTGGTGTTCAATAAATGGAAGTGGAGTTCAAGCGGACCAAGGTCGGTCTGATAGTAAAATAATTATTTGCAAGATTGTAAATAATTATTTAACTAATTGGTATAAATTAAAATAACGCTGCTATTATTTTGTGATGTGGAATTTTATTTATAATTCTGTTTTGCGCAAGTTGGTGCACCATAAATAATTATGCGGTATTATTATTAAATGCATGAGTTTTCTCCAAGTTCATGAATGTATTTAATTGTTGATATGCAATTAAATATTGTAACTGAAATTCCATGTATATAAATAGGCAAGTATGCCTATCGTGCGATACACCACACCACATGCCTGGTGAATTGAGAATTGTTGAGCCAAACAATTTCTCTCTCGAATCATCTTCTCTCCCCTCTCAAGAATGAGAGACATTCTTCAAGGCCTAAGAACAGGCGATCAAGAACGACCAACACAAGACACTCGATTCACCACGCTAGCACCCGGAGAATGAATGGTGTCGATCGGAGGCCATCGGAGCATGTGTGAATCACCGCTAGAGGGATTCTAGTTTGGATCCTTACAAGCACAACAAGATAATCCAGAAGGATCATTCAGGATGATCAACATCATCAACAAAGAAAAATACCAAAGATCCAAGTATTATTTTTCTTTATGAAATTAATTAAATTAATTATAAACATGATGTGAAAGATCCTCTATAAAGGTTTCGGGCCTCTTTCTTCTTTATCTAAATCTTTGATTGTATTTCATGGAGACTGGAATTCATCGTCGTATTGATCCCATAATAATCATTGATCATGGTAAAAATCAGAATTGGGTGTCATCCCAACCACGCTACCGCTGCACCTAGAACCTTCAAGTGGTATCAGAGCAGTTACATCATAGTTTATAGTTATTTAAATATTTTTTTGTTGACTTATGCATTTAATAATTTATTTGTTTCAATTCAAGTTAATCGTTCTACAAATCTAAATCTCGAGATCTATTCCTCCTCTTTCGTTTCTCGTTCACCTTACAGAAACGATCTTTTCTTTTAATTTTGATTAAAATAAAATAGAGGATCTCATCTAGAGGTGTCAAAGCTTCCTGGCCATACAACACCAGAACACACGGCGTGTATTTGGCAGTACACACCGTGTATTCAAGATTCAATGCATCGGACTAGTCCTCAAAACCAAGCCGTGTGTTGGAGTTTTTCTAAGTCTCAAATGACTCTGTGTGTTGAACAAGAACAGGTGGCATGCAGTTTCCGGATTACACGTCATGTGGCCCAATGGACACGGCATGCAGTCCCTTTGGGTTAGGGTTGGACCGTGTAACTCGTACACGGCTTGCCCGGCTGGAGACCGTATAACAATAAACTACATGGCGTGTGGCCCACTAGACACGCCGTGTACTCCGAATATTTTTGAATTATACTCACACGTCGTTTCCCCGAGCATGTACTTTGGAGAGATAGTGAAAAATAGTACACACTGTGTAGTTGGAACTACACGTCGTGTACTCATCCAAATTACACAAATTTATTAAAATTTATTATTATATTATACAAACCCTTGATACATGTACCATCTTGCGGGCATAAAGGTAAGACACAACACGTGATAGGTGTTTTATATATATGTGTTTAATTTAACATCTGCATAATGTTCATTTATACTCATTGGGTAGTTATGAATAGGAATTCACTGGGTTGCCTTTAAGGTTCAAGTTACGTACAAAGATAATTTTAAATGAATTTATTTGTTTAAAATTGTGATGGATGAGAATCTCAAGGAAATTCATAAAAGGATTTAAGATAAAAGGATTGATTAATTAAAGATGATAATTAATTGATTCGAGCGTGATTTATCTTAAACAAGAACGATTAAAGAATTGATTGCTAGTTTTATTTATGCGTAAATATCATTGCATGTATGGATGATCATCAGATAAACCAAGACCTTTATATGTGGATGGTTTCTTTTAATTTATTTATTTGAATTAAATTTTTTGGCTTGCGAGCCTTCTCATCATTAATATGTAGGGCATGCATGCCCAAGGTTTCTTTTATGTAAAACCTCTTTTTACCCCTCACCTACATATGAGTTAAAAAGGGCATGTGTAATGGATGTAACTCCCAAGATAGTAGAGGTGGTTCAATTTGGATCCAAGACGAAACCAATCCCAGGAGATACAGAGGTGGATAGGTGGAAGTTGTAGACACAGACCCATGAGGTTCAAGGTGTTTCTCCCCTAGGTCAGGGTTAGTTTATCAACCGCTAGATAAACTAACCATTAGAAAAGATCGTGATCATTCTATTTACTTTATTTTATTTCTATAAGTTGCATGGTTTATCAATATGGATGTGTTGTCACGATCCTATAATTAATGAATTAAACAAGCATGCAAGATGGAACTAAAATAAACCAGACTTGTGCGTAAATATTATCAAGACATGGTTAATCACTTAAGTAAGTTCCACTTAATATTAACAAGCGTGTAATAAGAAATTCACGCATAAGAGATAAAAATCCCTCAAATAAAATCTTAAGTTAGAACAAGCCTTTCATTACTTGATTAAGGGAAAAACTCAATAAAACTATGTGTTTGACCAACCCTTGTTGGGACACTTACTTTTATACATGAAACCCTTATGAAAGGTTTCAGGTTGACTTAACCATATTACATCAAGAGTAGTATCCCTTGCTAGAATTGGTGTAATATTGGAGGCAAGAGTTGAGGAAATCCAAAATCATGATTTCAGGATTGGGGAGTCCACTCAAAATATCAAGGAGTTGCAAGCCCACAGTTGGCAAAGACCTACCTACCTAAATACCTTCTAATAACTTGACCAACCCTTGTTGGGGTTATGCGAAGGGGAATATGTATCCTTTCCACTAGAATATCATGGAAACTGGACATTACGAGTTCAATGGTGAGGGCTATTGGGACTTGATAAAATAGGGGGAGATTTAATAAAATTTATTATTCATTATAAAATGTAATCAAGAAAGTACTAATGATCTGCTCTTTTAATTGTAGAATAAAAATGAAAAACTCGTCAACCACATTATCCCTATGATTAATTATGGATAAATACAACATCCTCACCGACAGTAACTTCTAGGAATGGTTTAGACGCCTTCAGGTTATCTTACACCATGAATAGAAGTCTTACGTGCTAGAGTCATCATTACCTGATCCGCCTGCCAAAGAGGCGAGTGATGAGGATTTCCTAGTCCATGAGAAATATATGAACAACGCGGTCGACGTTCAATGTTTGATGTTATCATCAATGTCTAGTGAGCTCATGAAGTCTCATGAAAACATGGATTCTTATATCATGATCGAGCACCTCTATGGTCTTTACCAGGAGAGAGAAAGACATGAAAGGTTTGAGATCTCTAAGGCACTCTTTCATAGTAATCTTGGAGAAGGTGCCCCATATGGGCCTCATGTAGTCAAGCTCATTGGCTATATTGAGCGCCTGGAGGTTCTAGGGTTTAAACTCCCCGAAGAACTGGGCACTGATCTCATTATTGCATCACTCCCTCAGAGCTTATCTAACCTTATTGTCAATTTTAGTATGAACAACATTGAGAAGTATCTATTTGATCTTCTTATCATCATTTACTAAGTGGACAAAGATATGAAGCGCGAAAAGACTTATGTCCTTATGGTGAATATGAGGAAAGTGAAGGAGAAGAGATTTGAGCCCAAAGCTTCTTCATGACCTTCCAATAAAAGGAAGATCAAAGGGGAGGCAAGGAATAGAAGGTTGTTTGTTTCGCATGTGGCAAGAAGGGTCATTGGAAGAAGAGTTGCACCCATCCTAAGAAGCAAGGAGAAGCTTTAGATGCATTTGTTATCGAATGAAATCTATTTCTACAAATTGGGTATTAGATACAGCTTGTGGTGCTCACATATGTATCCAAATGTAGGAACCAAGTAGATTCAGGAAGATTGATTGAGGAGAGGTAGATATACGAGTAGCCAACGGAGCTAGACTTGTTGTTGTAGTTGTTGGGGACTACCACCTCACGTTTCCAACTGGGATGATCTTGGTGTTAAAGGGTTGTTTTTATGTTCCTTCTGTAACCAAAAACATAATTTTTGTATCCAGACTAGATATAGATAGATTTGTTTTCAAGTTTGGAAATGAATGTTGCTTCTTTTATAAAGATAGCATTTTTTGGTAGGGAACATTTATACAACGGTCTTTATGTGTTGGATTACACAAACTAGGTAATGGCAATCGATGACAAAGATACTTCACATGACTCATACCACACCCAACTTTGGCATCACCAGCTAGTTCATGTAAATGAGAAACGCTTGACAAAGTTACATCAAGATGTATATTTAGATTTTTTTGAACTAAAACCACTTGGTGTATGTCATGCATGTTTACAAGGCAAAATAACCAAAGACCTATTTGGTGGGAAAGGTGAAAGGGCTAAAGAACTTCTTGAATTGGTTCATATTGATGTGTGTGGATCATTTCTAGTTGAAGCAAGGGGAGGTACTCATACTTCATAACTTTTACTAATGATTTTAGTAGATATGGATATATCTACTTAATGAGGTATAAGTCATATTCTTTTGATAAGTTCAAAGAATACAAGAATGAAGTTGAGAACCAGCTTGGTAAGAAGATTAAGAAACTCTGCTCAGACTAAGGTGAAGAATATCTTAATCAAGACTTCATTGATTACTTACGGGAGTTTGGGATCCTATCCCAACTCACTCCTCCAAACACGCCCCAATGGAATGGTGTGAGCGAAAGGAGGAACCGCACCCTGTTGGACATGGTGAGATCAATGATGATTCATGCGAGTCTTCCATTATCCTTTTGGGGATATTCATTATAAACAGCGGCACACATACTAAACCAAGTACCAACTAAATCGATAAATGGTATTCCATACGAGTTTTGGAGTGGAAGAAAATCCATGTTATCGAATTTACATGTGTGGGGTAGCGAAGCGTTTGTTAAGGCCTCTTCAGGTAACCAAATCACACCCCGAGGCACAAAGTGTACCTTTATAGGATACCCCAAGGAAAGAAGGGGATATTACTTATACATCCCCTTAGACAAAAAGGTTATAATGGCAAGACATTCCATATTCCTTGAGAGGGAGCACATCTCCAAAAGAGATAGTGGGAGCGAGATAGACTTCGATGAAGTCGAGGCTCAAGGTATACAAGAGTTGGTACAAGAACAGATTCCACAAAGCTTCATGGAAGAAGAATTTGTTCCATAGACACAAGTATTGCGTAGGAGTACAAGAGAGGTTAGAGAACCAGAACTGTATGGTTTTCTAGTTACCGAGGATGGTTACTCATTATTAGGTGATAATAATGATCCTCTAAATTACAAGGAAGCAGTAAGTGGCATAGACGTTGCCAAGTGGCAAGAATCCATGAATTCTGAAATGGATTCCATGTACCAAAACCAAGTCTGGATTTTGGTAGATCCTCCAGTTGATGTAAATCTTGTTGGTTACAAATGGGTATTCAAGAAGAAATTGGACATGGAAGGACAAGTCAGTACCTATAAGGCACGACTAGTTGCAAAAGGTTTTAAACAGCATTAAGGAATTGACTACGATGAAACCTTCTTACCAGTTTCAATGCTGAAATCCATCAGAATTCTACTTGTCATTGCGGCTTACCATGACTATGAGATTTGGCAAATGGATGTCAAAACAACATTCCTTAACGGGAACCTTCAAGAAGATGTCTACATGACACAACCTGAAGGGTTTGTGACTCCAAAGGGTGCCAATAAGGTATGCAAGTTGCAAAAATCCATTTATGGATTAAAGCAAGCATCCGGGTCATGGAACATTCGTTTTGATGAAGCCATAAAAGAATTTGGTTTTATCAAGAATGAATGTGAGTCTTGTGTCTACAAACGGTTTAGTGGGAGTGCAGTCATTTTCCTAATTGTATATGTTGATGACATATTACTTATTGGAAATGAGATACCAGTCTTACATTCTGTTAAGGAATGGTTGAATCAATGTTTCTCCATGAAAGACTTGGGTGTGGCAGCGTATATTCTTGGGATCAAGATATATCGTGATAGATCCAAGAGATTGTTGGGCCTAAGTCAAAGTATATACATTGATAAGATACTGAAGAGATTCGGTGTGGAACAATCCAAGAGGGGATTGTTGCCAGCATCACATGGCATTCATCTTTCCAAGAAAATGTGTCCTCAGACACATGAGGAAAGAAAGATAATGTCAAGGAATCCATATGCATCAGCGATTGGGTCAGTTATGTATGTCATGCTATGTACTAGGCTAGATGTCGCCTACGCATTGAGTGTGGTAGGCAGATATCAAGATGACCCAGGTGACCGTCATTGAATGGCAGTCAAGACTATCCTAAAGTATCTGAGGCGTACTAAGGATATGTTCCTGGTTTATGGAGGAGATGAGGAACTAGTTATCAGAGGATATGCAGATGCTAGTTTTCAGACTGATCAAGATGACATGAAGTCGCAAACGGGATACATCTTCACTTTGAATGGAGAAGCAGTGAGCTGGAAGAGCTCAAAGCGGAGTGTGGTCGCAGATTCTACAGCAGAGTTCGAGTATATCGCAGCTTCTGAGGCAGCTAAAGAAGCAGTTTGGATGCGAAGCTTCGTCCAAGAGATAGATGTGATACCTAGCAGTAAAGATCTCATCACACTGTACTGTGATAATACAATAGCAGTGGCTCTCACAAAAGATCCAAGGTCACATCGGCGAACGAAGCACATACTTCGGAAGTATCATCTCTTGAGGGATTTTTCTCAAAGAGGTGAAGTTGCAGTGAGTAGTATTTCCACGGAAGACAACATGGCGGACTCATTGAATAAAGTCTTGACTCAGCAGAAACATGATCATCATGTGAGGTCTAGCAGACTGAAAGTTGTAGGCAGTTGGCTCTAGTCCAAGTGGGAGTTTGTAAGAGTTGGTGTCCTAGAACCAACTGGTTTTACTTTGATTACATGGATATTTAATGTATTATTACATATTGTTCATTGTTCTGTGTGATTATGATGTAATAATTTCCTAGAGTATTTGTTGCATTGATAAGGTCATGGCAGTTCCCCGTTATGATGAGAACCTTGAAATGTTATAACAATATTCTTAAATATAGTTCTGCGGTTGGATGACATGCTATGATGGGACACATAGCATACAGACCATCAGGTGCGAGTACTCGTAAGCAGATGAGACTTCCTCTCATGAAGTTCGCACTTGGTAATATCCAAGATAGAAGATTATGAGAAAAGACTCGCTAGTAGGAATTCTGCGTGTTTTGGTGTCATCAAATATTTCTATCTGCGAGCGTGTGTAATGATCCTTAGACTTTAAGATTATCATTAATACGTGTCACGACTTACGCACTTTGATTTACTAATGAAAATTGTCACACAGATAGTTGGCGGGAAGTAGGGTACGTTGGGTGCGTCATGAGTGACATGTTATTAATGAATAAGTCGAGGAAGGATTTGTCTCTTCCATTTATGGAAGTTGATATCTCGACCCTTTGATTGAAATAGAACCGTCGCGCGAAATTTCATAGTCATGGTGTAACGACGAGTTTATTTCAGGTAGTCAAAGAACGATGTATCAAGCATAAAAGTTGATGACACGGTCATGAAACCTGCTTGATGAGATATTGCGACAAAGTGATTATATTACACAGTGAGTGTTCGTGTGTGGATGTCGTTGTTGTGACTTTACGTTCTTTCTCTTGGGTGCCTTGACCCGTTGCTAGACAGTACTCTTGGACTTTAGGCAAACTCGTCTAATGCCAACGAGAAATAACCCTAAAGGGTCACACACTAAGTGTTTTTGGTGGTCTCGGTTAAATTCTATTTGAATTTAATTAATGAAATAAATATTATTCTCAAGACTATGGAATAATTTTATTTAAGTTAAAATAATCGCATAAATTAAATAAAATATATTTATTGAACATTTAATAAATATTTATTTACTAGTTTGTAAATAAAATATTTATTTAAGAGAATAATTTATTTATTTATTTATTCGGGTGTTCAATAAATAGAAGTGGAGTTCGAGCGGATCAAGGTTGGTCCGGTAGTAAAATAATTATTTGCAAGACAGTAAATAATTATTTAACTAGTTGGCACAAATTAAAATAACGTTGCTATTATTTTGTGACGCAGAATTTTATTTATAATTCTGTTTTACGCAAGTTGGTGCACCATAAATAATGACGCGGTATTATTATTAAATGTATGAGTTTTCTCTAAGTTCATGAATGTATTTAATTGTTGTTATGCAATTAAATATTGTAACTGAAATTTCATGTATATAAATAGGCAAGTACGCATATTGTGTGATATACCACATCACACGCCTGGTGAATTGAGAATTGTTGAGCCAAACAATTTCTCTCTCGAATCCTCTTCTCTCCCCTCTCAAGAACGAGAGACGTTCTTCAAGGTCGAAGAACAGGTGATCAAGAACGACCGACACAAGACACTCGATTCACTGCGCTAGCACCCGGAGAACGAACGGTGTCGATCGGAGGTCATCAGAGCATGTGTGGATCACCGCTAGAGGGATCTAGTTTGGATCCTTACAAGCGCAACGAGATAATCCGGGGGGGTCGTTCTGGACGATCAACATCATCAACGAAGAAAAATACCAAAGATCCAGGTATTGTTTTTCTTTATGAAATGAATTAAATTAATTATAAACATGATGTGCAAGATCCTCTCTAAAGGTTTTGGGTCTCTTTCTTCTTTATCTAAATCTTTGATTATATTCTGTGGAGACTATCGTTCATCGTCGTATTGATCCCGGAATAATCATTGATCATGGTAAAAATCAGAATTGGGTGTCGTCCCAACCACGCTTCTGCTGCACCTGTAACATTCACATAATCGTATATTTATAGAGTTATGGTTATTGTTAAAATATTATTTAATTGCATGTTGGCCATTAAATAACATTTAAAATCTTTAATAAACCTCATGCCACATAATAATATTATTGTTATTTTGTGGTGTGCGAACTTGCGCAAATTGATAATAATATTTACCGACTTGTAAATAATTATTTTATCATCGAACGTGGTCTTGGTCCGTTCGAACTGCTCCATATTTATTGAATACCCGAATAAATATTTTATTCATAAATAAATATTTCATTGACATATCAGCGAATAAATATTTATTAAATATTCAATAAAATAAACAAATATATCTTTATTCACATGCTGGTGAATAAATATTTATTTAATTTATGTGATCAATATAACTTGAATAAAATTATTCTTTGGTCTTGAAAATAATATTTATTCCATTAATTAAATTCAAATAGAATTGAATCGTGATCAACAGTTGCACTTAGTGTGTGATCCTCTAGGATTCTTTCTCGTTGATATTAGAAGGGTTTGTCTAAAGTTCGAGATTATTGTCTAACAACGGATCAAGGCACCCTAGAGAAAGAACTTAATGTCGCAACGACGATAATCACGTTCGAACGCTCAATGTGTAATATAATCTCTTTGTCGCAATATCTCATCAAACAAGTTGCACGACAGTGTTATCAAACTATATGTTTGATACGTCTTTCTTTGACTATCTGAAATAAACACATCGTTACACCATGACCATGAAATTTAGACGACGGTTATATTTCAATCAAAGGGTCAAGATATAAACTCTCATAAAGATGAAAGGGACAAATCCTTCCTCGACTTATCCATTAATGACATGTCAATCGCGGCGCACCCAACGTACTCTATTTTCCGCCAATATATGGCGGGACGATTTTTGTCGGTAAATCTAAGTGTGCGGATCATGGCATGTATTAATAATAATCTTAAAGTCTAAGAATCATTACACACGCCCGCAAATAGAAATATTTGATGACACCAAAACACGCAAAATTCTTACTGGCATGTATGTTATCATAATCTCCCGTTTTGATGATTAACAAGTGCAAACTTTATGAGAATAATGTTCATCGGCTTAACAGTACTCGCACTAGACGTTCTAAATACTATATATCCTGTCATAATATGTTATCCAACTGCATAACTATATTAATAATATTATCATACCTTTCAAGTTTCTCATTGTAGTAGAGAACTGCTATGACTTTATCAATACAACAAATATTCTAGGACAATATTACATTAAAATCATACAGAACAATGAACAATATATAATAAAATGATTAATAAATATTCAATACATCAAATATACATGTAATCAAAGTAAAAATAGTTGGTCCTAAGACACCAACTTCATCTATAACCACATGTGTGACTGTGGCAGTACAGGGATAAACATGGGTTGTGCTCATGGCAATAGAGGGATTGTTATAGGCTATGCTCGTGGATATATATGAATTGTCATGGAGTATGCTCGTGGCTATATCCTCTTGAGGCGAGGACCCCTATTGCAATGATAATAAGGGCCACGACTGCTTGATCATGATTATAAAATATAGCCACTATTTTTTGGGTTGTAACCACGTTTTTTGCCTGTGGTCGTAGCCCCTTTTCCAAGTGATGAAAATCTACTATTTACAAGGTCTAACACTTGCAAAAAAAACTATAAACTATAATCATTTTTAGCCAAAATATTAAATTTCAACATTTTTAGCTTATGTAGTATTTTACGATTGATAAGGGGGCATTATTGATCGCAAATTGAGACTGAATCAGCGCTTACAATTAAGCATTGTTGCTCAAAAGCAAAAACTTCACATATCAAGTAACGTATACATAAGAGAATTTGTTGCGCAAAGGCAAATTTATTACATATCAAAAACGAATATTGCATATCGAGAAATTTATTACGCATAAGAAAAACCTTACATATCACTATATACTCTTTCGTGGCAAAGGAAATATCGTATATATAGTCAAATTTCTTACGTATAGGAAAAATTCTTACAGATAAGCCAATCATAATCGGCAATATAAGCTATATTAATATTACAATTCGATACTTTTCTCGCACAACCAAAGTTTATATCATAACATATGATATCACATATATCATAATATATTAAGTGTTTTGAAGTACAATTACATTCAAACACACACACCATACACATAAGACGAAAAAGCAGACCATAACCCCTTGAGGATAGCCCCTCATCAAACATTATTTATTTTATTACATGACTCATAGACCCAGTGAACATGAAGGCCATAACATGGCTCGAAAACCCAGTACAACTTTATACCTATATCAACCTATTTGCATCACCGTCTGCCATCATCAGCATCTGCATCACTATATATACTCTTATGTGGCAAAGGAAAATGTATAAGTATGGACAATCATAATCAGCAATATATAACCTATGATATCACCTATATCATAGTTTATGGTACAAATCAAAACCACTGGTATCATACTATCGGTCATACAACCAAGCAAAAACAGAATTACAATATCCTATATCATAAAGCCAAGTGGCATACCCTACGCTATGATAGGGCCTTGAAACAGTAAAAGAACATGTTGATTTGTCTCATAGGTAGATGTTATTAGACTGCTAAACTATCATCAACCCGAAACAAAACAGACCGTCAATCCTTACACCGCTGCATTGAACCGCAAAACAAGCAAAAACACGCAAAACAAGCAAAAACACCAGCAGTATAGTATGCACACCACACACCCATACTAACCAGATCTCCAAGACCCTTCAATTGCTGGCCGCAGCAGCAGGCCCTCCTTCAGCCGATACCCCGGCCTCTTTCCCCACACCAGCACCTTCATCATCCCCGCGGCTCTGAAACACCTTAGCGATCTTCTTGGTCGGCACCAATGGCATGTAGGCCCCCAGCCTGTACCCCTTCTCCACTGAAAACCTAACCCCCTGGTTATACCTATCCACAAAGAAGACCGCGGCCGGAACAGCAACACTGGCTGCCTGGGGGAACAGAGGCAGCCAGTGCAGTGCGCGCCATGCAGACACCGCATACTGTTCCACCACATTCTCATACCGATCATAAAGCGCCTTCCCCATGGGCTCACACTTGGCGTAGGCCGTCTTCGCAACCTCCGAGGCAGCATCAATGATGCCAGAGCGGTGGAGTTCCAACACAACAGCACGAAACATGGCCAGAGCACGGTGGGATGCCGAGATCATGACAGTTGAAGCCTGTTTTATGGAGGCAGGTGCCACACGATTCAGTTCGGCAACCGAGCGATCCACCTGAGAAAAGCCACCCAATTCAATGTGACGTTGTTTCATACATGTAACAGACCGTTGTACAATATGATGCATGTTGATATAAAGAAACAAAATGCACCTTTTCATCGATGAACCTGAGGAGTTCAAGTGGGATTGACTGGTATTTCTGATAGACAGGACCAATGATGGTCTGGACCTTGTCTTCAACGCTTTGAATACCGGGCTTCAACGAGCCAGACTTGTCCTTTGCCATGTTGTAGAGAAACGAGGCGTAAACTACAGCTTGAATGGCGGCAGTCTGGACAAAAGACAGGCGCTTAAGCATCTGCTCAGAAAACAAACAAGGTTTCATCAGAAAATAAAATAGAATAAACAATCTAGTTGAGTTATTCATGTTGGCTACAACTGCTGGTTTGAAGAACACAATAGAGTGCATTATATAACCAGAAATCACTAAAACGCTTGAATTCTTACCTCCAACCTATAAAACGTGAAGAAAAAGCTTGGATAGTCCTACATTCTAGACTCTAATCAAAGCAATGCACACCCATGTGTTTAGGGTTTGGTGGGGGGAAAGCAAAACGGAATTAATCTAATTTGAGTTGATCATAAAAAAAATATAAGACTGGCCATTGTATGTCACACAACATCTTCGTTCTTCTCAATAGTTACCCAGACATTATTGAAAAATTGAAGATAGGAAGCATAAACTTCAAAAAAAAAATCTAAAAATATAGAACATAGGGATGTGCCTAGTCAGTTTTAATCGGTTAATGACGCCAGTTCAAACCTGACGGACTGAGCCGATGATTAAACTAGAACATATATAAACCAAACTCATCGGTTAATAGCAGTTTAGATTGGCTAATGAAACAAGGGAAAACAATTATATCATGCATCAATGATTCATAAAAAAAGGCCCAACCAAGGATTTTAAGATAATGTAAAGATCACTTTAAAGTAAACAGTAGTGAGAGCTCTGAAAAAAATGATCAACTAAATATTAAAATGAAGTCAACAACATGTCAAAGATTTAAAGGGATTTAAATAATATAGAGCTAGCTTTCAATGTGATTTGATTACTTGTATTCACTTAAACATCACATATGTCCATCACGTTACATTATAATGAAAAATGAATAAAAATTTATGTTATATTCAACTTTTGATGAGAGAAAAATAATCATTACTTCCAATTTGAACGTTGATTTATATATTTCATCTAATTGTCAAATTGCGGTTAAGAAAGGTTAAAAATGGTTAAGGCTATCAAAAGCAAACAAAACCAAAAAACTGAATTATACAATATCCATTAACTGGTTTCAACTGATTAACAGATTTAAACCAAATTTTACAGGTTTAGGTTGGTTACCAACGGTTAATCCTGAACACTCCTAAACAATGTTTCTGGTATGCCACTATATGTCACGTAAACGCCTTAAGCTACAAAATTCTCCTAAAACAATTTCAATTACCAAAATAAAAGTCTTAGGGAAGAGAATTCCCACAAGGAAAATTGATGATGAATAAAGATTTGACGAACAGAGTTATCGAATTCTGAAAAACAAGACAAATTTTTTTTTTGACAAAAAATGAATCGGATGACTCAATAATTAAAATCATAGAAACTTCGGTTGATTAATCCTCAACAAAGAGTTGCTGAAATTGGAATATTTCATTAGATACCACCCGCTTTGGTTGAGGTGAAAATCAAATGATTTCAAACAGAAATGGTTTAGATATGGAGACAGAAAGCATGGAGAAACAAACCAGACCTTAAATATCGACATAAAAGTTTAAAGTGCCCCAGCAAAGCAAGAAATCGAATCCAATAAAACTCAAATAAAACAAGAAATCGAATCGAAGGGAGGTCGGGGGAAAGGAGGATTTCTACCATTTCTGGTTGCGATTGCTTATCAGCCTCACCCATGATCCAAGTTGTTCAGGAACCAAAAACCCTATAAATCACGGATAAATTCGAGTGAGCTCCGATGAAGACAGGAGACAAATAGGGCCAACAGAGGGTTTAAATAACACAGAAATTTGGTTTTGTACACGGCTGGGACGAACCTGCGAACCCCGAAGGCCCTTACGGGCCCCAGCAAGGCCCATACCGCGTGAACATCCTTCGAGGCTAAGTTTTCCCTTCCGGCCTCCATCTCCCACTCTCTCGCCGGCGCTGCACGTTGACGCTCCGGGAAAGTACGTAGAGATTTGATAGGGGGTAGACTCGATGAGATCGACGGCTCAAAGTGCGCTCATTTCTCCGTCGACGAGCTTTTCTCGAGGTTTCCAGAACGTTTGCTGATCTGGCAATATCTGATGGGTAGGTTGACGATGGTCATTTTGGTCACAAGATTAAATTTTCAAAAGAAATATCAATAAATTTATTTTTAATACTTATGCTGGGATGTCGTCGGGAAATATCAATAAATTTATTTGTAATTTTATTTTCAGTCTTTGCATCTCAATCTTATAAATCAACTTTTCAAATAATGTAATTTAGAATGTCATTAGGAATAAATCTGCAAGATTATCACAATTCTTGATATGTGAAATATCGATATCGTCATTCTTTTAAAGGCTATGAGTGAAAAATAATTTTGATGGGATATACTTTGTTATATCTCATTTGATATACTCACCATTCAATTGTGTTTTAATTATCATTATCCACATGTAATATGGTGAGAATATCATTATTTATATTTAATCCACGATGACTTGGATAATCGATCTCACCCAAATATATTCTATACTTTCTTCATGAATTGCACTTAATTCAACATAATCAGAGAAAGTCATAAAAATCATTTGTTTTGAAGAACACCATGAAACGATAGTTCCATCATATGTAAATAAATATTCAGTTTAAGATCTTGCTTAATATTGATTGGACAAGTATCCAGCATCAACATAACCAACTAGTTTTGGTTCAGAGCTTTTAGAATAAAATAACCCCCAATCTACACATCCTTGAAGGTATCTTAATATCTGTTTGATACAATTTCAATGGTGACAGTATGTGAAGAATTGTATCTTGCCAATAAATTCATAGAAAATGATATATCTGTCATTATATTATTTGCAAGATACGTCAGTGTGCTAATAGCACACAAATATAGTGCTATAGGACCAACAAGTTCTTCATTATACTATCTTAGTTTAAAATGATCTTTATCTCAATCAAAAGATCATATAACCATTGGTGTACTTAATGAATGTGATTTGTCCATATTGAATCTTTGTTGGACTTATGCACTGTATCATGATTGATGAACACAAATTTTATATTCTAGATGTTCAATTTACAATTCAAGATAAAACCTTTTCCTTATAAAGTATTTCATTTCAAATTCATTTTTTCTAAATATTCTACTACATCGGGAAGTTCATCAAGAGTTCCAATAATATTAAAATCATAAACGTATGCTGCAATAATCACAAATTCAAATTCATTCCTCTTAATTAAGACACGTGGAAAATTGGATCATTTTTATAATCTCTTTTCATCAAATATTTGTTGGTTCCGAGCGCAGCGGAAGTGTGTGGTGGTGAGCAATATATTAAAATTTCTTTTAATAATCGTTATCTGAAACCATGAGCGATGATCTTGCACATCAAATTTGTAATTAATTTATTCAATACATGAAGAAATAAATACCTGGGCTTATGAACTTTCTTTGTTGATGAATGGTGATCGTCCGAAAAGACTCTTTCAGATTGTATTTGTTTTGATATGATGATCTAAAGATAGAATCCTTCTAGCGATGATTCACACGTGCTCCAATGATCTCTGAGCAACACCATCCAATCTCCTAGTGCGTGATGAATCGAATGTTTTGTGTTGTTCGTTTGCTCGTTTTTTGGTCTTGAAGAAATCTATCTTGGTAGGCCTCTCGCACCTAGGGTTTTCAGAGTCTTTTTGGCAGCGGCGTGGATCTCCTTCCCTCGATCTCGTTGATCGAGGTTTCTCTAATCCCTAACTACGCCTGGCGCTTCTCATCTTTATTCTTCGTCTCCTACCGTTTCCATCCTGCTCGGGCTCCATTACCTGGATCTGGTTTCAGATCTAGGTTGCCTCGGTGTCGATCGGTGTTCGTTCTTGCGGCAACAATTCAGTTTTCGAGTGGCGACGGGCCCGTGTCTCTCCCGAGTGATGGATCTGAATTTCTTGCATTTGCGTGGTTATTCGGATGCAAGTCTTCAGTGGAGGTTCCGGTCTCATCACTTGCAACAGTCGAGGGTCGTTCGAGACGTGCTATGGTGGACTTGTTGGTGTCGATAGCAGGTGTGCCAGAATGGTGGAGTGCAGGACAGTGCCCGATCGGGTCGTCAGTTTCCCACTGCTTGCGATGCTTCCCCTCTTGGCTAGATCTGGTTTTAGATCTGGGTCTAACACAACTCGGTGTGGTATGAGGTTCATGTCGGTTCTGGGCGCAGCAGAAGCGCATTGGAGGGTGTGCCCAACTTGATTTTAGCGCTGACAACGATCAATCCAAGATCCGTCACGATAATAAAATGCTGGATCTTTAGATAGAACGAAGAACAAAAAAGAAAGAGGGGAGTTCTAGAACCATAGATACGATCATCATATATTAGTTATAATTAATTTAATTAATTGAAAAGAAATGCCTTAATGGAATTCTTTCTTTGTTGATGTTTCCGGTCACGATCCGATGTGATCCGTCATTGCATCATAGAATCCAAGAGTATGATTCCTCTAGCGGTGATCCACACGTGCTCCACGTATCTCTGGACGTCGCTGAAGGGATCTCCGAGTGCTAGTACGGAAGAGATTTCGCTTGCGATGTTCGACTTCGATCGCCTTGATCCGGTGGAGGAGGATCTCTCTCTCATAGCTTGAGAGCGTTCTTGGAAGAAAATAATTCTCTCTTGGCTTGAGAGCTTTCTCTAGATCCGTTGTGCATAACCAAAAAAAAAATGGTTAGGCTAATGAGAATTATATAACTGGGATTTTAATTACATAGAATAATAAAATGAATTAATTACCCGAAAGCATTTATTTATTTCATTTAATTCTTAGCAATACCCCATGTCTAATAATAACAGTTGACTATTATTACTTGACACGCGCCCAACGAATTACACATAATATTATTTAATTAAATAAATAATATTATTTCTCATAAATTCCCAGAAAAAATACATAGCGTGTACTTTTGTTTTTTCCATTTTTCTTTATTTTCTCCACCACAGTTATTAGACCTTGAATAATGGCGATTTATTTCTCAAAT
Source organism: Viscum album (assembly GCA_963277665.1). NCBI lineage: Eukaryota > Viridiplantae > Streptophyta > Magnoliopsida > Santalales > Viscaceae > Viscum > Viscum album. The sequence goes on along the minus strand of OY728166.1, from coordinate 1,072,298,230 downwards.
AAATATCACTGCATTACTCGCTAATAAATGTATTATTTCGCCCACAATATATTCTCTTGAATAACCAGTGTTGAAATAAATGCGACCAGACATCCTTGAGTAATTATTAAACCACAATCGAGAATAATCTTTATTCAACTTGTTAAATTAATATTTAATTGAGATATTTGAACACACTTAGTGTGTGACCCTCTAGGTCGCTTTCTCAGTGGCATTAGGCGGAGCCTGCCTAAAGTCCAAGGTTAGCGTCTAGCAACACGCCAAGGCACCCGTAGAGAAAGAAGTTAACGCTACAATTACGTGTCACCTCTTACGAACACTTACCGTGTAATATAATCCATTTGTCTCGATATCTCGAATCAAGCGGGTTGCATGCTAGTGCCATCAATCCATGTGCTTGATTATTCTTTTTTTGACTTTCTGGAATTGAACTTGCCCATTTCTCACTATGACCATGGATTTATTTAGGCTATATCAATTTCATCAAAGGGCCTGAGATATCAACTTCTGTTATGGAACAGAAGGGACAAATCATTTCTCGCATTATCTATTAATGCAGTATTACTCGTGACACACCCAACATATCCTACATCGCTGCGAACAGTGTGTCGTCACAGTTTTTGTCAATACATCTAAGTGCATGAGTTGTAATACCCATTAATAATAATCTTAAAGTCTAAGGACCAATACACACGTTCGCAGATAGGAACATCCAATGACACTATGAAATATGGATTTCCTACTAGCGGATCTCATTATCATAATATCCTCCTGGATATTACCAAGGACGCACACCATGAGAAGGTGCCTCAAAGTTTTATGAGTCCTCACCCCTAGTGGCATGTATTATCTGTGTCCCTCAAATAACATCATTCGGCCATAGTACATATATTCAAGAACAGTGTTGTGACACTTTCGGGTTCTCATCATAGCAGGGATCTGCTATGACTGTTTAATGCAACAACTATCCTTAGTACATTATCACATGCATTGTCACGCAGAAGAATAATCAAGACGTGATAAGATATTTATTAATGAATAAAGTACAAAGTAATTGGTTCTAGGCCACCAACTCCAACAATTCATGGTTCATGGATCTCTCAAGCAGTGGTGTTGTGTCGGACGAGGGCTGTGTGTGGCGTGTTGTGGTAGGGTTGATGGCTATGACTGGAGGCTCTAAAAGAGGGCTTGTGCGGGTGTCTTCATATGGCTACAGTGCTTTGTCCAAGACTGTTCTATGGCTGGAGAATTTATTAGGTTTTCTAGCTGAAGGCCTTTGGTATTTTGGAACTGGTTGTCTGATGAGGGTACATGTGACAGTTTGGGTTTTGGACATGGTTTCATTGCATTTGGTGCGGTACTACTTTTCACAGGTACTGCTGGGTGGGCGACCTCGTATGAGGGATGAGTGTGTTGGCACTCATCATCGGCCATCTATTTTTCTTTATGAATGGATGGTTACCCTGACTTGTTTTTGCACAATGGTCTTGGTCTTGATTTGCGTTGCATCAGGTTGAATGACAGTGATTCTTTCACAAGCCACGTCGGGTGGGCAACTCGAAAGAGAGATAGGTGTGCTGACATCTATCATCTGATCCTTCCTTCACTTTAGTGTTGGAGGGTTACTTTGTTTCGTTGTGTTGTCAGCACAACACAATTTCTTGGCGGGGGGGGGGGGGGTGATGTAGTACCCCAAACATTTTATGTTATGTTTCTCTATTCATCACTGAGTTACATTCTATTCATCACTGTGTTACTTTGAAACAACACTAGGTTATTTAGGAGATAGATAAAACCTAGCCATTAAACATAAATTTCTCACTTCTATGTTTTGAAACCTAGCCATTAAGCACAAACTTCTCACTTCTATGTTTTGAATTTCGAAAAATGGTCATCTAGAGTTGTGTTCAGTAAGTCATTTGGAGTCTGATAGAACAAACTTGATTTTTGGTGAATAGTAACATACCCATATGAATAGTAATATGAATAGTAACATACCCTTATGAATAGTAAATAATAATATTATTTTATTTTCTTAAGGCAATAAGATAATGAGATCTTAATTAGTTTTTCAATGAGAAATAAAACTAGTTGCACTTTAAGATTGTTATTTTTCGAATTAACTATGACCTTATTTAAAAATTAAATTAATAATATTTAGAAAATTATTTTTGAAAAATGGATTTCACTTTTGAAATCTACACGTTGATAAATGGTTAGGGTGAATTTTGGGATTTTTTCTGAAATAGTTGATTTTTCAATGAATAGTAAAAAATACAGTTTTTAGTTTCGGTGTGTTAATGACATCATTAATGATATAATAATGATGTCATAAATCTGGTCGACTTGTGTATAGTTAAATAAGATGTGAGGTGTCCCAAGTGGCTTATACCATGGGCAAGCCCATGGTTTTGCAAAAACCACTCATGAGGTGTCCCTTGAAAATTATTAAAATAATCTCCCACTTTTCCTATAAATACCAACTCTTCCCTTCATTGAATTCATTCCCAATTCCCCCTCAATGAATTTCTGGCCTTCTTACCTCCATATTAGTCCTCCCAAGGTTTCCTCAAGTTCCCAAGGTCCCAACCTTCATGTTCTAAGGGTTACTCCACAAGGTAAGAAAATTCTCAATTTCTTTCTTTTTTCCTTTCAAGTTCTATTTTATGTGGTATATATTTCAAGTTTCCATACCATGTTCTTATTTTTCTTCTTATTCTTGATCTACCCTATATTATGATTCATTTCTGGATAGGTGACCCTTGTCCCCTCTCTTTTTAATATTTTCTAAAACCATGTAGCGCAGCCGTTAGGCTGTTGAATTTTTTGTAAGCGATTTCAAAATTATTCTTTTATCTTGAGTTCTTTATTTATTCTTTCTTCATATCTTCTTAACCAAGAGGAATGAAATATCCAGAATCTTGTATATTCTGTATGTTCTAATGTTCATGAGAAATTCATCATCAATCTTCTTCTTTCCCCCACTTTTTCAAGGAATTAAAAACATTGTCCATGACGTGTCGAATTACCGACATCGTAGACGATGTGATTTCAATTCGCACTAATTATTTCAAGTCTGGTCATGAAACCATTTATATGGTTGAACCAGGTTATAATATTTGTGTTATTATTCACCCATGGTTCTGTAATTCTTTGGTACTCATGGTTATAATTTATAAAACAAAATGAGGTTGTTATTATCAAAGAACCACTAAAACGATCTAAACGAACATCATTAATGTTTTAACTAATGAATCATCGTCATGGTATATAACCCCAAATCATTATAAGATCATTTATATCTCCATAATTTCATTAATAATATGTATTAACAATTCTGGATGTTTAACCATGTTTCAAATGAACTTCCATTCATGGAAACAAGTAAACGAACCATGAAAACCAAGGAAGAAAATGCTTCCAAAACATGAAAATTGAACCAAATAAACCCATAGAAAGGGACATGAATGAACCTAATAAGGTTATACTAAATCAATTACATGTATATGAGGTTCTGGAAATATTATTTAATGAAGATAAATTTGATTATTTAGGTCATTAAAACAAACTAAGAACACACTCGAGCATAAGGTAAGAGGTTTCTCATCTCACTTTCATTTCTGTGAGATTTTCATTGTTCGCCACTTATTTCTTGTATATGGTATATGTGTACTTCCATTTGATATATAATAACATTAATCTCTTTATATTCATTTTATTCAATGATTCACTTGATATTTATTAAGTTCTGGTCATATTATTCGACCGATCACATTGTTGTAAGGGACTTTGTCTCAACTACCTTTTCGTTGTGACTAACTTTATATTGTGCACCTAATAATCCTTATGTGGTGTACCTACTACACATTTGAGATCAATTTTCATTTGAAATTATATATATATTAAATATCCATAATCTCATGTCATGGATATGTTTTTTGTATAAACTGTATAACATCTTACACACGGTGCTTACTTGGAAAGTTATTTTAATTATGGAAATATTGATGAATCTGTATACTCTACTCTATACGAATATTGAAAAGGAATATTTATATTGTATTGAATCAATGTATAAATAATGATTTGGACATGCAGTGGTGGGTGGGGCCCGCTATAGCCCCTCGATGCATCGGTAGGTCTCATGAGACAAAACAGTCTGGCGACAAACCCTTTGAGTTTGTTTCCAAAAATCAGACGGGTTTCTACCCACAGAACTAAACCATTTTTACGGTATTATGGTTTCATGTGCCAGATACATGACATCCATCTAATAAGCATTCTCTTTATTCATTATCATCTATTATTATTATCCATGAGATTTTCATTATGACAAAATCTATGGATGCAGTTTCATTTTTAGTTTATTAATGGCATTAGTTATTCATTTATTCACTATGCCATATTGATTGTGTTAGATTGTTTTTGAATCAATTAGTATTGTACTCATGATTCCGCTATTTGTAACCCTTACTGAGCATTTGATCTCACCCCTTTTCGTTGTCTACCTTCGACAGGTGATGAAGAGAAGGTCTTCTTTTGAGTTCCTATGGATGCAGATTTTAGTTTTTGTTATGTATTGTATTTTGTAATCATTTTCCAATGTAATTTGAGTTACATATATGTATCTAGTTTCTTCAATACTACTAAACTGATCATTCCTTTGGGATTTTCATTCCTTCTAACCATGCCAATATCACAAGTAATGCACCGGCTCCAGCCTAGAGGGGTCGGATTGTTACAGTTGGTATCAGAGGAAGTTTGGTAGAAAACTTGGAAACTAGAGTAGGAAATGTATAGTAGGGAACAAAGCCCTAAGGTAGTATCTAAGGTTTAACATACAAGAAAGTCCTGATATTTTGGTAAGAAATAGATTATGCGGATATTTTAAGCAATACGTCCCTGTCTGGATACGAGCAGGTAGAGGCGGCTCTGACATAGATGTATCTAGGGGTAAAACCCGAAAACACTGCTTTGAGCTATACTTGAACGGGAACTGGTGCACGACAACGAGCCTTACTGCACTCTTGGTTACGACACTCCTGGGGTATATGCTTAGGATAATTCATATTTTCTTTACAATCCATTATAAAGGAGTTTAATGTAAATTTTTCCTCAGAGGAACCATGTTTATAAGATTAGATATGCATAGAATTTAAATCTATGTTGAGTGTTTTTTTATTTTATATTCATAAACTAATCTAGTGTATCCCGTTATTTAGAAATGGAGTCTAATGGAAGAAGGGGAATCAATACTCGTGGGCAAGGTAGGGATCTCCCTACTGAGCAAGTCAACACAGTCAACCTTGGAGAAGATCAGATCATGAACATATTGGGACAACTTACTCAAGCTATAATGAATAACTATTCCACACCTGTGTTGGATCGTTTCATGCGGCAGAAGCCCCCATCTTTCAGCAGGACTACTAATCCAGTGGTAGCTGAACAATGGATCAAGTACCTTGAAAAGATATTCATGGCGTTAAGATGCAATGAAAATGAAAAGGTAGTACTGGCGGTATATTGTCTTAAGGGCGACGCTGATCAATAGTGGTCCCTGATTCAAAATACCACAGAGGAAGAAGAAATAGAAAATATGGAATAGAGGACTTTTAAGGAAATATTCTACGAAAAATATTTCCCTCATGAGCAACGAACTGAAATGAAGAGGAAATTCCTTGGTTTGAAGCAAAGGGAAGAAGACAATGTTGTAGAGTATGAGGCTACCTTCACAAGGCTAGCTAGGTATGCCGTGGATTACGTTCGTGACTTGTCGGATAATATTGATCATTTATTTAAAGGTCTTAAGCCAAGTCTTCTAAGGGAACTGAATTCTCAATCATTTTCATCATATGATGAAATTGTATAAAGTGCCATCAAAACAGAGAAGGAATTTGCTAGATCAAATTTTTTCAAAAGAAACCAAGATAAGAAGCGGTATTCTGATAAAAAAGGAAAAGGAGAAGCACCAAATAAGATAAAGGGAATGAAAAGTTTCCCATTATGTGAGAATTGTGGAAAGAATCATTCCGGGAAATGCTTGAAAGGAAAGGGAGTCTGCTATAACTTTGGAGAAAAGGGTCATCGATATGATGAATGCAAGGGGAAGAAACAATTCAATGATGTTCAATGCTACAATTGCAGTGATATGGGAAACTATGCAAATGAGTGTCCTAAGAACCAAGGAAACATGCCTCAGAAAAATCCAAGAGAGCAAGGGAGAGCCTATGCGATTACAACCGCGAAGGTTGATATTCCTAGTGATGTGGTGGCAGCTACTTTAATTGTTTCCCCAAACTTAGACAACACTTTATTTGATTCTGGATCATCACATTCATTTATATCCTCTCAGTTTTCCAAGAAAATTAGATATGTCCAATTTGATTTAAGAAAGGAGTTGTCAGTCAAAACTCCCATGGGATGTATCATTGCAACAAAGGCATGCCGACTAGTCCCCCTCCAAACACCAAAACGTGCTTTAGTTGCTAGACTTATCATCATACCCATGATTGAATTTGATATAATTTTTGGTATGGATTGGCTATCAAATTATGATGCGAGGATTTATTGCAAGAAAAAGGAAGTTACAATTTTTGAAAATGGTCTAGAATCTCTTATCTTTAGAGCAGAGACTTCGCCATCTAATTCTTATCTAGACCCACCCCAGTAGCTCTATTGAATGAAATTCTTGGAGAGTAAGAGAACCCAATATCTATGGGTGAGGAAAAAAATATTTAAATTTAAGATGTGCATATAGTGAAAGAATACATTGATGTGTTTCCAGAGGATTTACCTGGACATCCTCCTAAGTGGGAAATTGAGTTTTCCATTGAATTAATTCCTAGTGCAAGACCTATATTAAAGACCCCATATAGAATGACCACTATGGATTTAGTGGAGCTAAAGAAACAACTATAATAGTTGAGTGACAAAGGATTTATTCGACCTAGTGTTTCTCCATGGGGAGCCCCTGTCTTGTTTGTAAAGAAGAAAGATGGATCCATGAGGTTATGCATTGATTACAGAGAAATCAATGATATTACAATAAAGAACATGTATCCTCTACACCGGATTGATTATTTATTTGACCAACTTCATGGAGCTCAATAATTTTCAAAGATCGACCTTCGATCCGGATATCATCAACTGAGTGTGAGGAAGGAAGATATTCTGAAGACAACATTTCAAACCAGGTATAGGCATTACGAGTTTATAGTGATGCCTTTTGGACTGACGAATGCACCATCTATTTTCATGGATTTAACGAATAGAGTTTTCAAGGAATATCTTGATAACTTTGTTGTGATATTCATCGATGATATCCTCTTATACTAAAAAAGCTATGAAGACCATGAGAGTCACTTGCGAGTTATTCTGGGAACTCTTAGAAGAAATTAATTATATGGGAAGTTTAGCAAGTGCGAATTATGGATTCAATTAGTTTCTTTTCTGGGCCATATTGTCTCTAAGGATGGAATCCTAGTTGATCCTACGAAGACAAAGGCAATCCAAGATTGGCCCATTCCAACAAATGTAACTGAGGTATGCAGTTTTATTGGCTTAACATGTTATTATCGACGTTTCGTTCAGAATTTTGCCCGCCTGGCTAATCTGATAACCAAGATCACATATAAAGGGGTTAAATTTGTTTGGACAAAATATTGTGAATAATGTTTTGAAGAAATGAAGTGAAGATTAGTCAATTCTCCTATATTGACTCTACCATCGGGGAATGACAGGTTTGTTATTTATAGTGATGCTTCAAAGAAAGTACTTGGTTGTGTACTTATGCAAAATGATAGGGTTATTGCTTATGTATCACGACAGCTAAAAGTTCATGAGAAAAACTATCCTACTCATGATCTTGAGTTAGCTGCTATAATCTTTGCTTTGAAGATATAAAGACATTATCTCTATGGTGAAAAATGTGAGATTTATACTGATCACAAGAGTTTGAAGTATATTTTCTCATAGAAAGAACTCAACATGAGGCAAAGGAGATGGATTGAATTACTCAAGGATTGTGATTTTTTACCACCCAGGGAAGGAAAATAAGGTGGAAGATGCTTTGAAAAGAAAGGATCATGGAGTTTTGAACAAGATGAGAGTGGAAAGGGATCCTATTTTCATGGATCTAGTAAAGATGTATATGGGAATAACCATGGAATGTGAAACATCAATGCTTTTTCAAATGGTTTCCAACCATCTTTACTAAAAAGGATAAAAATTTATCAAGCTGATGATGAGGAGTTTCAAAAGAAGATTAAATTTGTGAATGATGGGAGATTGAGTGACTTTGTATATGAAGATGGAATTTTGAGATTTGGGGAGAGACTTTATGTTCCCAATATACCTGATCTAAAAAGGGAATTTTTGGATGATGCTCATGGTTCCAATTTCTCTATACACCCTGGTAGCACTAAGATGTATAGAGATTTGAAGGAACATTTTTGGTGGGACAACATGAAGAGAGAGATTGCTGATTTTGTGTCAAGATGTATAATTTTCCAGCAAGTGAAAGCTGGAAGGCAATAGACTGGAAGAGTATTGCAACCTCTTCACATACCTGAGTGGAAGTGAGATAATATCACGATGGACTTTTTCATGGGACTACCAAATACTCCTAGAAGGAATGATGAAATATGGGTCATTTTTGATCGTCTTACCAAGTCAGCACATTTTCTTGCTATAAGAGAAGATCTACCACTTGAACGTCTAACAAGACTATATATTAATGAAGTGGTGAGTCTTCATGGAGTACCCCTATCGATTGTTTCTAATTGTGATCCAAATTTTATATCAAGATTCTGGAAAAGTATTCAAAAGGCCCTAAATACTGATCTTCGATTGAGCACTGCCTACCACCCACAAACTGATGGACAATCAGAATGGACTATTCAAACATTGGAAGACATGTTGAGGTCTTGTTCACTTGATTTTCAAGGCATGTGGGATCAGTATTTACCTCTCGTGGAATTTTCCTACAATAATAGCTTCCATTCAAGTATTCAGATGGCACCATATGAAGCATTATACGGGAGGAGATTCCATACACCAACTTGCTGGGATGAATTTGGTGAAAGAAAACTCGTGGGCCCAGAACTTGTTGAAGAAACAACGGAAAATGTGAAGATTATCCAGAACCATATCAAAATAGCTCAAAGTAGGCAAAAGAGCTATGTAGATAACCGAAGGAAGGATTTGGAGTTTCAAGAAGGTGATCATGTTTTCTTAAAGGCATCTCAATGGAAGGGTATTATATGATTCGGTAAGAAGGGAAAGTTAAGTCCCAGGTACATCGGACCTTTTGAAATTCTGGATCGAATTGGAGCCGTAGCTTACCATTTGACAATGCCGCCAAGTCTCTCCAAGGTTCACAATGTGTTCCACGTGTCAATGTTAAGAAAGTACATGCCAGACCCAACACATGTACTCACTTATGAAGAAGTAGAACTTGATCCAGATCTATTTTATTATGAAGAGCCTATCAAGATTCTTGATACTAGAGAACAAGTATTGAGAAATCGGACGACTCGTCTGGTAAAGGTTCTATGGAGGAACCATAAGATGGAGGAATAAACATGGGAGCCTGAGGAGCTTATGTTAAAGACATACCTGAATCTTTTTAGGTAATATTTTGTAAATTTCGAGGATGGAATTTTCCAAAGGAGGGAATAATGTAGTACACCAAACATTTTATGTCATGTTTCTCTATTCATCACTGAGTTACATTCTATTCATCACTGTGTTCCTTTGAAACAACACTAGGTTATTTAGGAGATAGATAAAACATAGCCATTAAACATAAATTTCTCACTTCTATGTTTTGAAACCTAGCCATTAAACATAAATTTCTCACTTCTATGTTTTGAATTTTGAAAAATGGTCATCTAGAGTTGTGTTTAGTAAGTCATTTAGAGTCTGATATAACAAACCTGATTTTTGGTGAATAGTAACATACTCATATGAATAGTAATATGAATAGTAACAAACCCTTATAAATAGTAAATAATAATATTATTTTATTTTCTTAAGGTAATAAGATAATGAGATCTTAATTAGTTTTTCAATGAGAAATAAAACTAGTGGCACTTTAAGATTGTTATTTTTTGAATTAACTATGACCTTATTTAAAAATTAAATTAATAATATTTAGAAAATTATTTTTGAAAAATGTATTTCACTTTTTAAATCTACACATCGATAAATGGTTAGGGTGAATTTTGGGAATTTTTCTGAAACAGTTGATTTTTCAGTGAATAGTAAAAAATACAGTTTTTAGTTTCGGTGTGTTAATGACATCATTAATGATATAATAATGATGTAATAAATCTGGTTGACTTTTGTATAGTTAAATAAGATGTTATGTGTCCCAAGTGGATTATACCATGGGAAAATACCACGGGAAAGCCCATGGTTTTTCAAAAACCACTCATGAGGTGTCCCTTGAAAATTATTAAAATAATCCCTCACTTTTCCTATAAATACCAACTCTTCCCTTCATTGAATTCATTCCCAATTCTCCCTCAACTAAGTTCTGGCCTCATTACCTCCATATTAGTACTCCCAAGGTTTCTTCAAGTTCCCATGTTCCCAACCTTTATGTTCTAAGGTTACTCCACAAGGTAAGAAAATTCTCAATTTCTTTCTTTTTTCCTTTCAAGTTCTCTTTTATGTGGTATATATTTCAAGTTTCCATACCATGTTCTTATTTTTCTTCTTATTCTTGATTTAATTTATATTATGATTTATTTTTGGATAGGTTAACCTTGTCCCCTCTCTTTTTAATATTTTCTAAAACCATGTAGCGTAGCCGTTAGGCTGTCGAATTTTTGTAAGTGATTTCAAAATTATTCTTTTATCTTGAGTTATTTATTTATTCTTTATTCATCTCTTCTTACCCAAGAGGAATGAAATTTCTATAATCTTTTATATTCTGTATGTTCTAATGTTCATGAGAAATTAATCATCAATCTTCTTCTTTCCCCCACTTTTTCAAGGAATTAAAAACATTGTCCGTGACGTGTCGAATTACCGACATCGTAGACGATGTGATTTCAATTCACATTAATTATTTAAAGTCTGGTCATGAAACCATTTATATGGTTGAACCAGGTTATAATATTTGTGTTATTATTCACCCATGGTTCTATAATTCTTAGGTACTCATGGTTCTAATTTATAAAACAAAATGAGGTTGTTATTATCAAAGAACCACTAAAACGATCTAAACAAACATCATTAATGTTTTAACTATTGAATCATCATCATGGTATATAACCCAAAATAATTATAAGATAATTTATATCTCCATAAATTCATTAATAAGATTTATTAACACTTCTGGATGCTTAACCATGTTTCAAATGAACTTTCATTCATGGAAACAAGTAAACGAACCATGAAAACCAAGGAAGAAAATGCTTCCAAAACATGAAAATTGAACCAAAAGAACCCATAGAAGGGGCCATGAATGAACCTAATAAGGTTATACTAAATAAATTAAATGTATATTAGGTTCTGGACATATTAGTTAATGAAGATAAATTTGATTATTCAGGTCATTAAAACAAATGAAGAACACACTCGAGTATAAGGTAAGGGGTTTCTCATCTCACTTTCATTTCTGTGAGATTTTCATTGTTCGCCACTTATTTCTTGTATGTGGTATATGTGTACTTTCATTTGATATATAATAACATTAATCTCTTTATATTCATGTTATTCAATGATTCACTTTATATTTATTAAGTTCTGGTCATATTATTTGACCGATCACATTGTTGTAAGGGACTTTGTCTCAACTACCTTTTCGTTGTGACTAACTTTGTATTGTGCACCTAATAATCCTTATGTGGTGTACCTACTGCACATTTGAGATCAATTTTCATTTGAAATTATATTTATATTAAATATCCATAATCTCATGTCATGGATATGTTTGTTGTCTAAACCGTATAACATCTTACATACAATGTTTACTTGGAAAGTTATTTTAATTATGGAAATATTGATGAATCTGTATACTCTACTCTATACAGATATTTAAAAGGCATATTTCGATTGTATTAAATCAATGTATAAAGAATGATTTGTACATGCAGTGGCGGGTGGGGCCTGCTATAGCCCCTTGATGCATCGGTAGGTCTCACGAGACAAAACGATCTGGAGACAAACCCTTCGAGTTTGTTTCCAAAAATCAGACGGGTTTCTACCCACAGAACTAAACCGTTTTTATGGTATTATGGTTTCATGTGCTAGATACATGACGTCTAGTTAATAAGGATTATCTTGATTCATTATCAGTTATTATTATTATCCATGAGATTTTCACTATGATAAAATCTATGGATGCAGTTTCATTTTTAGTTTATTAATGGCATTAGTTATTCATTTATTCACTATGCCATATTGATTATGTCAAATTTTTTGTGAATCACTTATTATTGTACTCATGCTTCCACTATTTGTAACCCTTACTGAGCATTTGAGCTCACCCCTTTTCATTTTCTACCTTCGACAGGTGATGAAGAGAAGGTCTTCTTTTGAGTTCCTGTGGATGCAGATTTTTAGTTTTTGTTATGTATTGTATTTTTTAATCATTTTCCAATGTAATTTGAGTTACATATATGCATCTAGTTTCTTCAAGACTACTAAACTGATCGTTCCTTCAGGATTTTTATTCCTTCTAACCATGCCAATATCACAAGTAATGCACCGACTCCAGCCTAGAGGGGTCGGGGTGTTACAAGTGATGCTTATCTTTGACTGAATCTGTTGCATTTTCTGGTTAGGGGGGGCGATGATACCTGCTCCATTTGCTTATCTTGTCTTATGTCTTTTATTTGATGTACTGGTCCCTTTTTACCTATGGTTTTCTTCTTAGTGGCATTTTTCTATGGTGATTGTAATGGGTTTCCTATTCTCCCATTTGTTAAAAGGGGTTTTATTTTTAATAAAGGGGGCTTGGCCCTCAACCAGTTAAAAAAGTAGAAGAAGTCGGGATAGAATTTACTGTGCACAACAATTCTATATTCTCAATTTTGGATGTCATACATAATAGACACAATTTTCTATTTATAGAGTTAGGGTTTATGATTAAATATTATTTAATTACATGTCGGTAATTAAATAAAATTTAAAACCTTTAATAAATCTCATGCCATATAATAATAATAATATTATTTTGTGGTGCACCAACTTGTGAAAATTGATAAATAATATTTACCGGTTTTTAAATAATTATTTTATCATCAGATGTAGTCTTAATCCATTCGAACTCCTCGATATTTATTGATACCCAAAAAATATTTTATTCGTAAATAAATATTTCATTCAAATATCTGTGAATAAATATTTATTAAATATTCAATAAAATAAAAAAATATATTTTTATTCACATGGAGACGGATAAATATGTATTTAATTTATGTGATCAATATAACTTGAATAAAATTATTCATCGGTCTTAAGAATAATATTTATTCTATTAATTAAATTAAAATAGAATTCAATTGAGATAAATGTAAACACTTAGTGTGTGACTCTTTAAGATTATTTCTTGTTGGTATTATGTGAGCTTACATAAAATCTAAGTCTACTGTCTAGCAATGGATCAATACACCCAAGATAAAGAACTTAATGTCGCAATGACAACAACCAAATACGAACGCTCAATATGAAATATAATCCCTTTGACATAATATCTCATCAAGAATGTTGCACGATGACATCATTAACCTATATACTTGATACGTTGTTAGGTTTAAAAGGGGTCTAGATACCCTGGGGGGGGGGGTGAATCAAGGTATGAATATTCTTTTCAAAATTCTTCATGCTCCACTGGATCTTGAACTCTTTATTATTAGGGTAAATTTGTTTTCTCTTTAGTGTTTATATTGATCGTATCCTTTCCAATTTTATTTGATTATAATGCACTGAAAGTAAAGCAATAAAGAAAGCACAAAGACATATAGATTTTTACTTGGTTTACCCTCGTTGGGCTACATCTAAGGAGCATGCAATGACAATGTGCCGATTGTACTAGATTCACTAAGGCTCATAGTCAATAATGATGTTCAGGCTAGATCACTCTTATGTTCATGCTCACTGCCTTTACAAGGTTTTGGGTCAGGTCACTGCTTTCCCAAGGGTCACTCCCTTTGTCTCTTTCTCTGGCTCACTGCTGGTGGAAAAGATCATCATCTTCCTCTTCCTTTGCTCACTGCTCTGGAAAGGAACCACACATAGTTTATCAACTTGTAGGTCCTACATAGTTTATGTACATGTATGTCCCTTCATTATCACCAATGAATTCATCCTCAACTGTAGTTAAATGCTTCATTGAAGCTCTTTCTGGGTTACTCCTTCACTCCTGTGAAAATATCTGAATGCAACACTTCCACTTTCCAGAAAACTTAAATAGACTTCTATTTACTATAGACACAACAATTACCTCTACTTTGGCAAGATATTTAAGTTATTTCAATTCTTCCTTTAACCGCTTTGAATATAGTAGTGAATAACCTCCTTCTGCAAGTATTGTTGAATGGTGCAGATCTGCTGTATTCTTCTTCTCCTTCAAAATTCAGATACGACAATAATACTATTCACAGGGCAATGCAAGTGAATATCTCTATGAGCAATATTCTATCATGATACCCCAGTGTGAGACCTCACCACATAGTTCCTTGTTCGAGATCCTGATGCGTACCCTTGCGTGAGATCCTGACGCAAACCCCTAGCACCTTGCGCGAGTCCCACTTGGCACGAGTCCCCTGGTGCGGACCCCTGGTGCCTTGCGCGAGTCCCACCTTGCGCAAGTCCCCTAGAGCAAACCCCTGGAGCCTTGTGTGAGTCCCACTTTGCGCGATTCCCCTAGCATGAACCTCCTTCATTGCGAACCCATGCTGCGAGCCCCTGTTCACACTTTGCGTGAGTCCCACTATGCGCAAGTTTCTTCCATGAGTTTACTTTCACGAGTCCTCTTTCACAAGTCCGCCTTTGGTCTATTCGCAAGACCTTGTTCAGATCATTCACAACACTTACACGATGTCAATCGCGTATACTCCTCTGCGAACCTCTGTCGCGAGATCTCACCATGAGTCTCTTCTCCGAAAGATCTTTAGATCAATATTTTAAGTAAAACTTCATCAATGTTTAAGGAAGGGTCTTGGGATATTTACAGGTGATTTTCCACCACCTTAACTCCACAAATTTAGGACAACCGTCCACCTCATAGGAATCATGCGCTCCGCAAGATTTGGGTGCGTGATCTGCTTGTGCTTTTCATGAGATCTGGGCACGAGTCCTATTTCAACATATGTGCTTTGTGCGAGTCCTTGGTCAGCATTCACACTTTGCGTGAGTCCCTGGTATGATTTCGCATTCATGCTTTGCGCGATTACCAAAGAAAATTATGTGCTTTGAAAGTTCTTCAACAACCGCGAGCTCTTCCGTCATTTCCATATTTTTCCTTTATATTCATGCACTTTTACGAGTCTTGAGTGCGAGTATTATTTGTACTTTGTGCAAGATCTAGGTGCGGGCTCCAGAGACAATCATGAGTGTTGTGCGAGATCCCTCCATGAGATCCAAAGATAATCATGAATGCTGCATGAGATCCCTCCACAAGATCCAAAGACAATCATATGCAATGTGCGAGATCTCACCACGAGACTCAAAGACAATCATGCTCAATCTTGTGATTTTCAATTTTGTTGTCTTATAATGCTTTTCATGATCCATCATAAGTTCCAAATACAATCATGAGTGCTGCGCAAGATCCCTCCACAAGATCCAAAGGCAATCATGTGCATTGAGCAAGATCTCACTGTGAGACTCAAAGACAATCATGCAAAATCTTGCAATTTTCAATATTGTTGTATTCCAATGCTTTTAACAATCCATCATGAGTTCCAAATACAACTATGAGTGTCGCGCGTGATCACATCACAAGATCAGTTCAACATTCATGCTCCACGAGTTCAGTTCAACATTTGCGCTTGCGAGTTCAATTCAACATTCATGCTAACTCTTCATTAATTCTTTGACAACCAACCTTTGTCAACAACATCAAACCTTGTCAACAAACACAATCAACCCAAAATCACCATCATGAGAGATTTTTTCATAAAAATATACCACTTTGGGTTTATTGACAGCTCTTCACATTTTGATACCACATTAAATATTCTTCCATCGTTATCCAAAAATTTGCTTATTGTGATTCTGATAGCGGTCAAAGATTTACTAAACACACAATCTAAGCCCACATGATCCATTCTCGGTGTGAGAAATAAGAGTAGCATGAAAATTTCATCAATGAAACACTTAATTACAAAACCACTCAACTGATTTCATCACACACCTCATCTATCGTGATATATAATCTTTGATCAATCATCTTAAGCATCATCAGATTTAAAACTCTCCCTAATCCACTACCCCCTTCTTCACTACTCCCCCTATTAGATTATCTCTTTGTCTTGAAATCCTTCTTTATCAATGAACCTGAAGGTCACTCCATTGTGGTATGCAACAGGGTAAGGAGCACAAATCAACATATCAGGGAAAAACATATCATTCCTCGAAGAGAGGGGGTCGCACATCCACACCTTTTCAAGTTTGGGGAGTTGAATGAACTCCAAAATCCAGTAGATGATGTTCAAACTCTTCTTTGGGTAATACCTTTATCAGAATGTCTGCAACCTATAGTTCTGTAGGCACAAACTCTAATTTCTCAAGCCCTTGCTCCACCTTCTACTTGATAAAATGATACTTAATTTCAATGTGCTTTGTCCTAGAGTGATGGAATAGATTTTTTATCAGATTTATAGAATTTGAAATATCACAATGGATTCTGATCGAATACTTCACTTTAACTCCCATATCATCAAGCGACTACTTCATCCATAATAACTGTGTACGCACTTGAGTGGCTACAATGTATTCATCTTCTACGGTGCCCAATGAAATACAATTTTTTTTCTTGATTAGCTAAGAAATACACAAAATTATAAGATAGAATGCACCACCTAACATTTATTTTATGTCATATGCTGATTCAGCCCAATCTGCATCTGTAAAGCCCAATAATTCTTATTGAGATTTTTCATTATAAAGTAAACCGAAATCTACTGTGCCTTTGATATACTGAAGTATTCTTTTTCACTGCAAGAATGTGAGTTTTATTGGGATTACATTGATACAGTGCTTCTTGACATGTAAAAAAATAGTATCCAATCGTGTCTCTATTAAGTACAATAGGCTTCCAATGATCTGCTTGTATTATGTGATATTAACCACTTTTCCTTCATTATCCCGTGTTAGTTTCATCTAGGTAGCCACTGGAGTCATCATCTCCTTGGAATTATCCATTCCAAATATTATAAAAAATTCCTTGACATATTTAGATTGAGAAATTAATGTGTCATTTTATCTTTATGTCACCTTTAAACTAAGAAAAAACATCACTTCACCAATCATTAACATTTCTAACTCACTTTTCACGAATTCTACGAACTGATTACACTAAGATTCATTTGATTCTCCAAATATTATTTCATCAACATATACTAGAACCATCATCCTTTGATTACTATCATTGTTGATATATAGATTATAATCAACTCAACCACACTGAAAACTGAGCTTCTTCAAAAATTGATCCAGTTTTGAATACCATGCTCTTGGTTCTTGCTTTAACCCACATAGTTCCTTCTTTAGTTGATAAACTATTTTCTCATCTTCATGAATAAGAAAAACATTTGGTTTATCAATATAAACTTCTTCTTCCAAAAACCCATTCAGAAATGCGGACTTGACATCCATCTGGAAAACTTTTAACTTTCTTTGCACTGTTATGGCCAAGAATAATCTAATTGTTTCTAGCCTTACAATAGGTAAAAATATTTCATCATTTCTATACCATTGAGATCTTACATATGATTAGGTGATAGAATTCTCCCCTATGATATGCAGCTCTTCCAGTTGTTAGGACCATTGTTTAAACCCACAAGCATTTTTCTTCTCCTGCATCATTTGTTCACATATGACTGCAATTTTGAGAAACTTCTATAGCTCAATAACATTTTCCAATTGTAGATCCATTCAATGAGATTTTCATTAGGTAAATTTACCACTTAGTAATGAGACATCAACAAAACTACTAAGCCTATTGAGTCATAACTCGATACAGAAAACAAGAGATAAAGTTAATAACACCATCATTGTCCATTACAATAAATTACTTTCATATATCTCATGAATTCATAGATCATTAACCTATTTCAAGGAATTATTCTAGATTTATTCTTCATCTTTGGTAACTGATTTGAATCCATTGACATTCTGGAGCACATCACATCACCACTTTGTATTTTTTGATGCCACTTCCCCTTAGATTATATCTCCCCTAAAACCTGAAACACTTAAACATCAGTTAATAACATTTATACACACAATGATAGGAGAACCTCTAGAATCCCTAAGAAGAGGATTGTGGTCGATCCTGATGGATAAAACCTTTGAAACTTTCTTGCAAATTATCATACTATTTTTGTGATTTTTCCAATTTCCCAGTCAACTTTAACTATTCTGGACATATGACTAAACATTCTTTACCCAAATGATGATTATTATTCCGATATTTAGATTTTGTAGGATTTCCCCCCCCCTACAATTTTGGGTTTAAACCCATTTGTAGAAATTTTCTTTCATGAAACTTCGCCGATATGCCATTTTTCATGACTATTTCTTTAAGTAGGAATCTTTCCACTCATCACATGCTCTTGCTTCTTCCTCCATTGGAGGATTCTTTCTCTTATCTTAACTTCTTTCCATGTGAAATAACATGTGAATTTTTAAAAGCATTATTTATTCATTTTTCTTTTATCAGTTATCCGAGTCACACCATCATTTCTTGCTGGAGTTGAGTCTTCCACTAAATTTACATTCTTATTAATAACAATTAGAGAATATCCTCCCTTTTCTTCCCTTCTTTATTTCTACTACAATGTCTTTCCAAATTCCCATGATTAGCATATATAAAACATCTCCCATTAAAAACATACATCACAAAATCATTTCTTGATTCAGAATTTGATAAAACTAGAGTTTTTTTGTTAATATTGAGCTCATGGGATTCTGAAAAACATACTCATGGTGTGTCCCAGTCTTCCACAATAGTATCATTTCATGGAAAATTTCTTTTGAGAGACCTTTCTTTCATATTTCTTAAAAATATTTTTCTTATTATAAGATTTAGAAATATTTCTACCTTCAAAACATGAAATATATTCCAAATACTCAAAAAAAACTTGAAGTATGACCATGCATGCCACAAAAATATCACATGTTATAACTACTTCTTGTAAAAAAAATTTTAGGTATATCTACAACACCTACAAGATTTTTCTTATCTCTAGAATATTTTGCGGCACTCTTCCTATCATGCATGGTAGGGAGTTCATCATATCCAATACTGAATTTTACAAAACTGGATGGCCTTTGGGATGAGACAATTATTTCATGTTTTTTCTCTGAAGTAATATAATTTCTTTTCATTTTATTATCACCTTCCGAAGGATAATCAAATAGTAAGTGAAAAGCATCCTTCAACTTGGGATTGCATTTGACATTAGATCGCTCCACTCTTTCTTGACTGATTCTATCTCTTCTCCCAATATTTTAATATTCTTATACCTTGATTCAAGTTGAGCATTAAGTTCTCTCTTGATATTCTTACCTCTAGTCATCTCATCTTCCGATTCTCAGGAGAGATTATCCATAATTTCAAATTTCTCCTTTAACTTAGAATTCATCTAAACAATAGAATCATTACAAAATTAATTCTATTATTATAGCCTTTTATTTTCCTAAACTAGTTCAAATAGTTGTGTATCAAGATCACCATTCCTAGCTTTCATATTCTTTCCCTTTTCATCATCTTTGAGTTTATCTATCTTTGTAGACAACTTTTGCAGTTCATTAGCTTGGGAATCATTCTTCTCCCTCAGATCAGTAGCCACATCAATAAGCCTTTTATTTAAACCTTTTAGCTTGTTGGTTCACGCCCAAATTTACCCAAGAGAAGAAGGGTATAACGGTCCTTGTAGTGTAGCTTGGGTTGTCGATTCCACAGAGACCTAAGAAGATACCTAAGATACACAACCTAAGAAATGGATTTTTGGATATGAAGTGGCCAACTTGGATTGATTTTGGATGGGTTTTAAAGATATCTAAAAGATTTAAGTGGATTCAATTTAAAAGAATGATTTGATTCTAGGTTATCGCTCGGGGTGGATTGGACGTATTTTCTTTTTAGTGATTTCAATTTCTTAAATTTGAGATGGGTTCATTTAAGGAGATAAAACAACATCATCACTTACTGTTTTAATGCCTAAACCCTCTAATACTAATCACCTATACACTTGAAGGATCAAAGTTTTGAGCACTTCAAGGCAAAGGATCGTATTAGTACTTGAAGTGTGTGGCCTTAAATTCAACAAGGACGATGGAGTTAAAAAATCATCAAATAAAAATCCCAATTAAAGAAGTGATTATACATTAATTAGGTGATAAATAACATCCAATCCATCCCCTTGATACTCCCTTGGATCAACCCATAAGTGGGTTATCCCTCCATTGATCCCATGGTTTCAATGGAAGCGAAAAGTAGACTCATGAGGGAGGAAATGGAGAAGTAAGGAAAACAACAAAAATAAAATGATCACTCCACCGTTGTGTGAATAATTTCACAAGGGTTGGTGTGAATAAATTCACACCTTGATCCAACAGTATCAAAGTGATATTAAGAAAAATAGAATAAGAGAAGAAGAAGAACTTTTATTAAGAAACTAAAGTGATTTGAACAACTTACATGTGAAAGACAAAATTGAGGCAACAAAAATGCAGCATAACATTACAATTGAACAAAGCATCCAAGATCTTCAACTCCTTCACCAACACTGCCTTAAATAGGCATTTTGGGAGCCTTGGTTCGATCCTTCAATAGTACAAGTCATCCCACTTGATTATGGTAGGCCTAGGGTGGTGGAAAGTTTGTGGAATTTGGAATTTTCCACATTTGACCCGAGGTGGCAGCCAGATTTCATTCATCGAACAGACGCATTTGGATGACCTTCTAGATGGCCGAATCAGGGTGGGCCATAGAAGAAGAAAATGGAGATCCGGATGTCTTATAACCTCCTGTAAAATTTGGGCCCATTAGGAGTTGTGGATGCCGAGATATGATCATATTGGTGGAATGTTTTTCTGGGCCGCAGAATCTGGCCCAAAATTTTATCTCTAACTTGGGCCGCCTAAATGACCAACATGGAGGCCGAATTAGCATTAACTCCTGAAGAGTGATTTGTTCCTGTACGTGTCTTCTATCATCACACGAAATTTGGGATTAATTGGGCCTGTAATGTGGACCCCACAACCTAATCAGTGGGCTGATGTCCAATCTGCCTTCTCCAGAATTGCTTCCTTTCATTTCCAAATATCTCCATCATCCTCCATGAATTCTCCACTGATCCCTGAATCAAACATGTTCATATTTAAGTGTAGATAAATTTACAAAAATATCAAATTAAAATATGTATAATTCAATTCCTTAAAATCAGATGAATCATTGGGTACTTTAAATGATGTTAAAAAATGTACCACATAATAGTGCATTTTAAGAAGGTATTACAATCATAATGTGAAATGATATTCAAAGTGTAAAATGCACTAAAATGGTGTTTATGAATAACAAATAACATGAAAATTATGTATATTAACAATGAATATTAGCCTCATTTAGTGGCTAATCACACCCCCCAACTTGAGTTTTGCTAGTCCCGAGCAAAATATATCTCAACAAAATGAAATTCGAATTCCCTTTTCTAAAAACATTTTAATACACAATGATCACCAAAAAACCTTATACCAAACAATCATGAAACCCATCAAAATATTTTAATACAAGATATTTTCATAAGCAAATCCCAATCCCAAGCCCATTCCTTTGATCAAATCCATCATCATACTTCATCCAACTCAATTAGGTGTAATGATGTGTTGTGAATCACAATAGATATGGGGGTTCATTTTCATTCAAGGGGGAAATCATGGAAGCGCTAGGTGGAATCACATTTAATCCTAATATGAGTATTCTTCATCCTTTTTTTTTTGCAATATTGCTATAGTAATTGAGATTGCAGTTAATCAAATTAACCCATGTAGCAAGACTTTGCCGATGACTCCCAGACTCAAAGGCCTTAGGGCACCAAGTGAAGCCCACATACTCGGGCATCGTCTCGAGTTAACTTAATCAAAAACAAATTCATATTACCATAAATAGAGATATATTGAAAAACTCAGGGCTAGACAACTCTGGAGTCACGATCCCCAAGTGCCGAAAGCCTCGCATTTTATCAATCCATTGCTCTACACGCAAATTTTTATTTTTATTTTTATTTTTATTTTTTTTAATAATTTTTTTTAGTTTTTTTTGAATACTCATGTTATTCATAAAAATAAAACCAGCCTATGCTATTTATTATGGGACCCCAAAAATTCAAATTAGTACCCCACAGTCTAGAGGACGTGCATTGTGACATTTTTTTTATTTGGATGAAAATATAAACGATGAAATATCACATTGGACAGCCACACTTTCCAAAATCTATGCTCATGAAATTATACAAGGATTAAAATCAGAATTAGGGTATGCTAAATTATTTGATATTCAGTTTCAAAGTGTGCAATGCATATTACCATGTTCAAAGTTAAAGGAATTTTTCCTTCCATTTAATTATTTTTTCAAATCATTCATTTTTTTTGACACAAAAGCATTTTTTTTTATTTTATCTCCCCCCCAACTTAAAACAACACTGTCCCCAGTGTTTGAAGAAATGAAAAATTAGAAGGAGTAGAGGCAGGGAATAAAAATTTAAAAAGGAAATTGAAAATGAGGATTATGGAATGAAGTCACCTGGTGGTTGAAGTTTGAAGTTCTTGCCGCTCGAATTTATTCCTTTGATATCCATGTCGCTTGCAAAGTTCCCTAGTGGAAAAAGGGAAAAACAAAACAAACAAAACAAACAAAACAAACAATATATATATATATATATTTATATAATAAAGGAAGTAAAATATAAGAATATATATAAAAATTATAGAATAAGGTAGCACAAGAAGCCGTAGGTCAGTGGTAAGCGCGCGCCCCTGTCTCCCTTCGGTCCCGGGTTCGAGTCCCCGCGGCTTCGCCAGTTGTGACGGGGTTTGCCCCACGGCCTATGGCGTGGACTTTTTTTTGTATTATTATATATTTTTTTTCTAAACCTATTGAATAATAAAAAAATAAAATAAACTGATGATACATTGTCTTATTTTTAAATTTCTGGGTAAGGTATTACTCAAGGATCACACCACGTGACACGGATGAATATGGTGCTCCTCTTTCGTACCCATCCATACTCATAATAGAAGAACAGTTCAAAAGTCTATTTTTTTATTTTTAAATATAAAAATGATTAAGTAATCTTATTTGAAAAATAAAGATTATTCAGAAAGATTAGAAACATAAAAACCATGGGTTGCCTCCCGTGCAACGCTTTGTTTAACGTCGTTAGCCCGACATAGATCCCAAATTTATCAATTTTTTTCTGGTTCATAGATTGGATCAATTAACTCAATATCTATTTCTTGTTTATTGAATGATTCAATGAATGGTTTTAACCTTTGACCATTGACCTTGAAAATGTAACCACTTGTGGGATCTTGAATCTCTACTGCCCCATGGGGGAATACATGATGCACTATGAAAGGTCCTGACCATCTAGACCTTAACTTTCCCGGATGTAAATGAAGTTTTGAACTATACAAGAGCACAAGTTTTCCCGGTTCAAAATGTGTGACCTTGATATTCCTAGATTGGTAGGATTGAACTCTATCTTTATTGATCCTTGAATTTTCATAAGCCTCCATCCTTAGTTCCTCCAGTTCATTGAGATCTAATTTCATTTTTGTTCCGGCCAATGAGAGATCATAATCCATTTTCTTAATTGCCCAAAATGCCTTATGTTCAATCTCCACTGGCAAATGGCATGCTTTAACATAAACCAACCTATATGGGGACATTCCTAAAATGGTTTTATATGCGGTTCTATAGGCCCAAAGAGCATATAAGAGTTTCTCAGACCAATCTTTCCTAGAGGGGTTGACAGTTTTTTCAAGAATTTGCTTAATTTCACGATTGGCTAACTCAGCTTGACCATTAGTCTGTGGGTGGTAAGCAGTGGACAATTTGTGAGAAATTCCATATTTTTCCATGAGTGATGAGAATGGTCGATTGCAAAAATGAGTTCCACGATCACTTATGATAGACCTAGGAATTCCAAATCTAGAGAATATGTTTTCTTTTAGGAATCTAATCACAGTTTGATGATCATTGGATTTTGTGGGAATGGCCTCAACCCATTTTGAGACATAATCAACAGCTAAGAGTATGTAGAGGTATCCCCGAGAGTTTGGGAAGGGACCCATGAAATCAATTCCCCAACAGTCAAAGATTTCAACCACTAAGATGGGAGTGAGTGGCATTTGATTTTTTTTTTGTGATGGACCCTACTTGTTGACACCTAGGACAACTTTGACAAAATGTGTAGGAGTCCCTTGAGAGGGTGGGCCAGAAAAGACCACATTGAAGAATCTTAGCATATGTTTTCTTAGAGGAAAAGTGTCCTCCACATGCCTCACTATGACAGAATTTAAGGATGGACTCTTGTTCAGATTCTGGAACACACCTCCTAATGACTTGGTCAGGGCAGAACTTATAGAGGTATGGATCATCAAACACATAGTGTCTAACATCAGAAAGGAATTTCCTTCGAGCTTGAGTCCCTAAGAATTTTGGAATGACTCCTGTCACTAAGAAATTTGCTATGTCAGCATACCAAGGGCAGTCACTCACAGAGTATAAGTGTTCATCAGGAAACGAATCAGACACAGAAAGGTGATTTGAGTTGTCTTTGAATTCCATCCTAGAGAGGTGACCAGCTACAACATTTTCAACTCCCTTTTTATCCTTGATTGTGAGGTCAAATTCTTGTAAGAGAAGGACCCACCTAATCAGTCTAGCCTTAGCATCTTGTTTTTGGAAGAGGTATTTTAGTGCAGAATGGTCAGTGAACACAGTGATGGGTGATCCTAAGAGGTAGGACCTAAACTTCTCTAAGGCAAACACAATAGCAAGTAACTCCTTTTCAGTGGTGGTGTAGTTGATTTGGGCATCATTTAAGGATTTTCTTGCATAAGCAATGACATAAGGAGTTTTATCACAACGTTGTCCTAACACAGCTCCAACAACAAAGTCACTGGAATCACACATAAGTTCAAAAGGAAGGTTCCAATTTGGAGATTTCATAATGGGAGGAGAGGTGAGAGAGGATTTGAGGGTTGAGAATGAACCCTCACAGCTTTCTGTCCAAACAAATGGAGCATCCTTTACTAAGAGATCACAAAGGGGACGGGATATTGAACTAAAGTCCTTGATGAATCTTCTATATAAACCAGCATGTCCTAAGAAAGACCTCACTTCCTTGACAGTTTTGGGTGATGGAAGGTGACGAATGATGTCAACCTTTGCTTTATCAACTTCAATCCCCCTACTCGAGACCAGATGGCCTAGAACAAGTCCCTTTTTAACCATAAAATGACATTTTTCCCAGTTTAGGACCATATTTTTTTCTTCACATCTTGACAAGACTCTCTCCACATTCTGTAGACATCCCTCAAAAGTATCCCCAAACACAGAGAAGTCATCCATGAAGACCTCAAGAAAATCCCCTACCATGTCTGAGAAGATTCCCATCATGCACCGCTGGAAGGTTCCAGGGGCATTGCATAACCCGAAGGGCATGCGTTTGAAGGCAAAGGTACCAAAAGGACATGCGAATGTAGTCTTCCCTTGATCCTCTAGGGAGACCTCAATTTGATTGTACCCTAAGTACCCATATAAGAAACAGTAGAAGGCATGAACTGCCACTCTCTCAAGGACTTGGTCAATGAATGGTAAGGGGAAATGGTCCTTCTTGGTGAATGAGTTTAGTTTCCTATAGTCAATGCAGACCCTCCATCCACTACTCACCCTTGTTGGAAAAATCTCTCCATCCTCATTGGTTATCACTGTGATTCCAGCCTTTTTTGGAACCACTTGGATTGTGCTCACCCATTCACTCTCAGCTATGGGATATATGATACCAGCTTTCAACAATTTTAGAAGTTCCTTCCTTACTACCTCCATGAGATTAGGATTGAGTCTCCGTTGAGGTTGACGACATGGCTTTGAATCAGATTCCAGAACAATCCTATGAGTCCCGATAAGTGGGCTAATCCCAGGAATATCAGAAAGGGTCCAACCAATGGATTTCTTATGCTTCCTAAGGACATCTAGAAGCATCCTCTCATGATTGGGTTCAAGAGAAGAATAAATGAAAATAGTATGTGTTTGATTTTCCCCTAGGAAGGCATACTTTAGTGTAGCAGGAAGTTCCTTCAATTCAAGATCAGGTTGGTTCAGAATTTCAGCAGAATATTGGGACATTGGATCAAGATCAATTTCTTTTTTTATAGGTTCAGATGGGATTGATTCCTCCCATGTGGAAGTTTCAGCTACTAGATTGGATTGATCAGATTTAGGGAAGGAAATTGGAGTGGTCTCCATGAAAGTGGTTTCCTGAAAGGTTTCACTGATTTTTGGACCTAAGACTTCATCATAAGAGAAATTTGAAAATGATTCAAGCCAAGGAGATAAACTTTCTTCATATGAACAAAGGAAATCAATCTCATTCTGACTTAAAAATTCATCAAATATTCCTTGTTGTTCCATGGATTCATTATCAATGCTTCCTATCATGTTTACTTCATGAATATCCTCGTCATCCCCTATTTGTGAGCTTGCATTATAGATGTTCAAGTCTAGACTCATGTTCCCAAAGGTGATGGTCATGTTCCCATTTCGGACTCGGATAACAGATTTGATTGTTGCAAGGAAAGGACGACCAAGGATGATTGGGATTTGTTCCTTATTTACTAAATTTGGATGGTTTTCAAGGACAATGAAATCAGCAGGGTAGATGAAGTTTTCAACCTTTACCATAACGTCCTTTAAAATACCCTTGGGAACCCTAATGCTACGATCAGCAAGCTGAAGTGTGACAGATGTGGGTTTGAGCTCTTCTAGGCCTAACTGGCAGTACACAACATATGGGATGAGATTGACACTAGCACCTAGGTCACACAAGGCCTTGACAACTTTGATTTCTCCTAGTTCAACATTGATGTAAGTGCAACCTGGGTCTTTCAACTTAGGAGGAATGGTCCCTTGAATGGTGGTACTCACATTAGCAGCCAAAAGGACTTGGTTTTTATGTGAAAATTTTCTTTTAAAAGTGCACAAGTCCTTAAGGTACTTTGAGTAGGAAGGTATGGTTTGGATTGCATTGAGAAGAGGAATGTTCAACTTGACTTGTGATAAGATTTCCCTCAATGTTTCACTCAGTTCAGGCTTGGGTTTCCCCCTCATGCGTTGAGGAAATGGTGCAGGTTGTGGGGTTGTTTGTTGAAGAGTTGTTTCTTTCACATTGTTATCAGTTTCCTCAGTTTGATCTTGTGGTTCATTTAAATTTTCATCCAAGTTTGAATCTTCAGGTGGGTTCTGAATTAGTTGTTCAGGTTTCTCAATTGATTTCCCACTTCTTAAAACAGTCACAACCTTTAGTTGTTCATGAGTTGTTTGAGCACAACTTGACTCTCCCCTTGAAGTTGAGGATGGCACCGCCTGAGTAGGCATGGGTGCCTTTCCTATTTTGATGGTTTGAAGTTCTTGTTTTAGGGAAGATACCTCCGAGTTCATCCTCTCCATTTGTTTTCACAGTTGTTCTAGTAGGCTTTGTGGAACAGTTTGGGTGGGTGCTTGAGTAGGTTGGTTTATCCCAGGGGGATATTTTGGAGGTGGGATGGTTTGTTGAAAATGGACCGGTGGTTGTTGGTATTGGATAGGTTGGGTTTGGAACTGGTTATGGGTTTGGTAGTTCTAATGGGGGTAAGGATTTTGTCCCTGTGGTTGGCTAGGTTGTTGGTTATCTTTCCAGCGGAAGCCTGGGTGGTCTTTGTACCTTGGATTGAAGGTGTTTTGGTATTGGGGATTTTGAAAGTTTAGGGCATTGACTTCCGCTGGGGGTCCTCCTAGAAGAACATCCTTGATAGATGGAATGGTTGGGCAGTTGTCTGTTTTATGGTCATGTTTGTCACAAATTGTGCAAACAAGGTCTACATTTTGGATTTCATGGACTTTCCTAAGGTCTATCTCTTCAACCTTCCTAGAGAGTGCTGCGAGTTTAGCCCTAAGGCTTTCCTCTTCTCTAAGTGTATGAATTCCAGTGGTTCTTTGTGGCTTTTCAGAATAAGGTGAAGTTCCCCAAGTTTGGTTTTGTTCAGCCAGACTTTCGAGATACTCGTAAGCATCATTTGGGGCCTTGTTTTTAAAGGTTCCATTACACATCATGTCAATGAACTGTTTGTTCCCCGGACCCAACCCTTCATAGAAAATTCTCACTTGTTCAGGTATGGAAAACCCATGGTGTGGAACCATGTTTAGGGTGTCTTTGAACCTCTCCCATGTTTCATAAAATTACTCTCCCTCTTTTTCAAAAAAGTTTTGTATGCTCTTTTTAAGTGCAATTGTTTTGTGATGAGGGAAGTATTTTTTGTAGAATTCTCTTTGCAGTTGGTCCCAAGAGTGGATTGATGCAGGTCTCAAGTTGTTTAGCCAATTTTTAGCTCTATCCTTTAGTGAAAAAGGAAATAGACTCATCTTAGCGGATTCTAGTTGATGTGGGGGACACATGGTTTCAACAATGTCGTTGAACTCTTTGACATGAAGGTATGGCATTTCTGACTTCATCCCATGAAAGGTTGGAAGGTGGTTTAGGACATGGGGTTTGAATATGTAGTTGGTGTATCCTATGGAATTGTGTCTAATGCATGAGGGGGCATTGGTCCAAGCTGGAGTGAGGTAGTCGTTCATGGTTTGATCAACTACATTCCCTAAGTTTGGAGCTTCTTGGTTTTGGTTTCCCATTTGATTCCCCCCAGGGTTTACAATTTGATTTTGTGGATGACCCTCCATTTGACTTGTTTCAAGTTCTGACTTTGGGGTTTCAAGAATATTTGAATCTGATTTAAGCAATCCCTTAGGTGCACTTGACTCCCCTATCCTAGGACTTTCCACCCTAACTAGTCTGTTTGAGAAATCGCGGGTGTAGGCGGACATGCGCCGAAAAAAAAGCGAGAAAGGGACAAGATAAGAGATCTTGGGTGAGAGTAGAGGAATGGAGGTGAGGAAAGAAGGTTTTTTTTGGATCTAAGGTACTTACTTGGTCCCTGGAAACGGTTCCAAAATTTGGTTCACGCCCAAATTTACCCAAGAGAAGAAGGGTAGAACGGTCCTTGTAGTGTAGCTTGGGTTGTCGATTCCACAGAGACCTAAGAAGATACCTAAGATACACAACCTAAGAAATGGATTTTTGGCTATGAAGTGGCCAACTTGGATTGATTTTTTATGGGTTTTAAATATATCTAAAAGATTTAAGTGGATTCAATTTAAAAGAATGAGTTGATTCTAGGTTATCGCTCGGGGTGGATTGGACGTATTTTCTTTTTAGTGATTTCAATTTCTTAAATTTGAGATGGGTTCATTTAAGGAGATAAAACAACATCATCACTTACTGTTTTAATGCCTAAACCCTCTAATAATAATCACCTATACACTTTAAGGATCAAAGTTTTGAGCACTTCAAGGCAAAAGATCGTATTAGTACTTGAAGTGTGTGGCCTTAAATTCAACAAGGACGATGGAGTTAAAAAATCATCAAATAAAAATCCCAATTAAAGAAGTGATTATACATTAATTAGGTGATAAATAACATCCAATCCAGCCCCTTGATACTCCCTTGGATCAACCCATAAGTGGGTTAGCCCTCCATTGATCCCATGGTTTCAATGGAAGCGGAAAGTAGACTCATGAGGGAGGAAATGGAGAAGTAAGGAAAACAACAAAAATAAAATGATCACTCCACCGTTGTGTGAATAATTTCACAAGGGTTGGTGTGAATAAATTCACACCTTGATCCAACAGTATCAAAGTGATATTAAGAACAACAGAATAAGAGAAGAAGAAGAACTTTTATTAAGAAACTAAAGTGATTTGAACAACTTACATGTGAAAGACAAAATTGAGGCAACAAAAATGCAGCATAACATTACAATTGAACAAAGCATCCAAGATCTTCAACTACTTCACCACCACTGCCTTAAATAGGCATTTTGGGAGCCTTGGGTCGAGCCTTAAATAGTACAAGTCATCCCACTTGAGTATGGTAGGCCTAGGGTGGTGGAAAGTTTGTGGAATTTGGAATTTTCCACATTTGACCCGAGGTGGCAGCCAGATTTCATCCATCGAACAAACGCGTTTGGATGACCTTCTAGATGGCAGAATCAGGGTGGGCCATAGAATAAGAAAATGGATATCCAGATGTCTTCTAACCTCCTGTAAAAGTTGGGCCCATTAGGAGTTGTGTATGCCGAGATATGATCATATTGGTGGAATGTTTTTCTGGGCCGCAGAATCTGGCCCAGAATTTTATCTCTAACTTGGGACGCCTAAATGAACAACATGGAGGCCGAATTAGCATTAACTCATGAAAAGTGATTTGTTCCTGTAAGTGTATTATATCATCCCACGAAATTTGGGATTAATTGGGCCTGTACGTTGGCCCCCACAGTCTAATCAGTTGGCTGATGTTCAATCTGCCTTCTCCAGAATTGTTTCCTTTCATTTCCAAATATCTCCATCATCCTCCATGAATTCTCCACTGATCCCTGAATAAAACATGTTCATATTTAAGTGTAGATCAATTTACAAAAATATCAAATTAAAATATGTATAATTCAATTCCTTAAAATCAGATGAATCATTGGGTACTTTAAATGATGTTCAAAAATGTACCACATAATAGTGCATTTTAAGAAGGTATTACAATCATAATGTGAAATGATGTTCAAAGTGTAAAATGCACTAAAATGGTGTTTATGAATAACAAATAACATGAAAATTATGTATATTAACAATGAATATTAGCCTCATTTAGTGTCTAATCACTTGTTGAACTCAATTTCCAGTGATTGGATTTAGATATCTTTAAATTTAATTTCTTCATCCGATTTTTGATCTAATTCCTTTATTTCACAAACAACTTCCACTTTTTCCTTCTTGGAGTTTCTTTATCATCAGTAGTTTCAACATCACTTGGAATGTCAAGTTCTTCAAATTGGTTTCCTTAAACCGAATCACACCTTTTCCATAGACACTTCCACATTGAGGAATACCACCTTACTTTTTCTTCTTCTTTGTAGTTCTTCTCTTTTCCATGTCACACCAAGATAAGAGTAAACTGAAAATTCAATTCCAATAGTAGAGTAAACCTTGTCAGAGAAAACAAATAAACAAAGTTAACATATCCTTTGATACCAAATTTTAGGTTTAAAAGGGGAATATATACCCTAATAGGGGGGGGGGTGAATCAGGGTATGATTATTCTTTTCAAAATTCTTCATGCCCTACTGGATATTGACCTCTTTATTATAAGGGTCACTTTTTTTTTTCTCTTTAGGGTTTACATTGATCAAATCATTTCTAATTTTATCTTATGACAATTCAATTAAAGTAAAGAAATAAATCAAGCACAAGGATACATAAATTTTTACTCGGTTCACCCTCATTGGGCTACATCCAAGGAGCATACAATGACAATGTTTCAATTGTACCAAATTCACTAAGGCTCACAACTAATAATGATGTTCGGTCTAGATCACTTCTATGCCCAGACTTACTGCCTTTAAAAGGTTTAGGTCCATCTCACTTCTTTCCTAAGGGTCACTTCCTTTGTCTCCTTCTCTAGCTCACTACCAGTGGAAAGGATCACCATCTTCATCTTCTTTTTCTCACTACTTTGAAAAAAACCAAACCCATTTTATGGACTTGTAGGTCCCACATAGTTTATGGACATGTATGTACCTTCATTATCTCTAATTAATGTATCCTCAACTGTAGGTAGATTCTCTATTGAATCTCTTTCTAGGTTTCTCATTCACTCTTGTGAAAACACCTGGATGTAACAATTCAACTTTCCAGAAATATGGAATAGACTTCTCTTTACTATAGACACAACAATTACCTCTGCTTTGTAAATATCTTCAAGTGATACAAAGTCTTCCTTTCACCTCTTTGAATATAATAGTAAATAACCTTCTTCTATAAGTATTATCAAATGGTGTAGATCCTCTGTCTTCTTCTTCTCCTTCAGAATTTAGATATGACCATGATATTATTCACAGGTAAATGTAAGCGCATATCTCCATGCACAATATTATAGTGTGATATCCCTGTACGAGACCCCAACACATAACTCCTTGCATAAGATTTTGACATGTACCCTTGCGCAAGATCCTAGTGTGAACCCCCGACGCCTTGCGCAAGTCCCACCTTATGTGAGTCCCCTAACACAAACCCATGGTGCCTTTCATGAGTCTCAACTTGAATGAGTCCCCTGGCGCAAACCTCTGGTGCCTTGAGCAAGTCCTACTTTGTGCAGGTCCCCTGGCTTGAACCCCTAGTGCCTTTCACGAACCTCCTTCGCCACAAACCCCTGGAACAAACCTCCTTCATCACGAACCCCTAGCCCAAACCTACTTCACCGTGAACCCCTGGCACAAACCTCATTTTCAAAGAACCCCTAGCATTAACCTCCTTCACTGTGAACCCGTTCTGTGAACCTCCTTTACTGCAAACCCCTGGCGCGAACCTCCTTTTCCGTGAACCCATGGCGCGAACCTCCTTCACCGCGAACCCCTTGCACAAACCTCCTTCGTCACGAACCCCTAGCGTGAACCTACTTCACCACGAACCCATATAGGGAACCTCCTTCACCGCGAACCCTTAGCATGAACCTCCTTCACCATGACCCCCTGGCGCAAACCTCCTTCACCATGACCCCCTGGCGCGAACCCCTATTTTCACTTTGCATGATCCCCACTCTGCGTAAGTCACTTCTGTGAGTCTGCTTTCACGAGTCCTCTTACACGAATCTACTTTTGAAGTTTGTGTAAGACCTTGTTCAGATCACATATAACACTTACGCAATGTCAATTGCATATAATACTTCTCCATGAACCTCTATCGTGAGATCTCACCATGAGTATATTCTTCGAGTGATATTTAGATCAATCTTTTAAGAAAAAAAATATTGATGTTTAAGGATAGGTCTTGGGATATTTGTAGGCGAGTTTACACTACCTTAACTCCACAAATCATAGACAACCATCCACCTCATGGGAATCATGTGCTCTACAAGATCTGGGTGCATGATCTGCTCATTCTTTTCATGAGATCCAGGCATGGGTCCTTTTTCAACATCCACACTTTGTGAAATTCCTCATTCAGTATTCGCGCTTTGCTTGAGTCTCTGGTGCAAGTCCACATTCACTCTTTGTGTGAGATCTGAGCGTGAGTACCAGAGAGAATCATGTGCTTCACAAGTTCTTAAATGACTATGAGCTCTTTCATAATTTCCATATTTTTCCTTTATATTCATACACTTTCATGAGTCCCAAGCACGAGTCCTATTCACGCTTTGCATAAGATTTGGGAATGATATCCAGAGATAATCATGAGTGTTGTGCGAGATCCCTCTGCGAGATCCAAAGACAACCATGAGTGATGTGTGAGATCCCTCCATAAGACCCAAAGACAATCATGTTCACTATACGAGATCTCACAATGAGACATAATGACAATCATGTGAAATGTTGTGATTTTCAATGTTGTTGTCTTACAATGCGTTTAGTGATCCATTGTGAGTTCCAAAGAAAATCATGAGTGTTGTGTGAGATCTCTCCACAAGATCCAAAGAAAATATTGTGTGCTGCGCGAGATCTCACTACGAGACTCAAAGAAAATCATGCACAATATTGTGATTTTCAATGTTGTTGTCTTCCAATGATTTTCATGATCCGTAGAGAGCTCCAAAGACAACTATGAGTGTCACACATGATCACCTCACAAGATAAGTTCAACATTTGTGCTCCACGAGTTCAGTTCAACATTTATGCTTGCGAGTTCAGTTCATAATTCACGCTAACTCTTCATGCCTTCTTTGAAAATCAGTCTTTGTCAATAACCTCAAACCTTGTCAACAAACACAATCAACCCAAAATCACCATCAGGAGGGATTTTTTTCCTAACATATGTATTTCTTTGACCATATGAAATAAACACATCATTACACCATAACCATGTAATTTAGGTGATAGTTATATTCCAATCAATTGACCCATATATCAACTCTCATAAATATGGAAGTGAAAAATCCTTCCTTGACTTATCCATTAAGGACATGCCAATCGTGATGCACCCAATGTACCCTACTTTCCACCAACATATGGTGTGATAGTTTTTGTCAGCAAATATAAGTGCACAAGTCATATCATGTATTAATAATAATCTTAAAGTCTAAGTACCATTACACATACTTGCATATAGGAATATCCAATGACACCAAAACATATATAATTCCTACTGATGGGCCTATTCTTATAATCTTCTATTTTGGAGATAAACAAGTGTGAACTTCATGAAAAGAAGACTCATTCTCTTACGAGAACTCACACTTAACAGTCTAAATACTATGTGTACCATCATAGTACATTATCTAACCGTAGAACTATATTAATAATATTTTCATAGCACTTCAAGGTTCTCATCATAATGGATAACTACTATGACCTTATCAATGTGACAAATAATCTAGGATAATATTACATTAGATCCATATGGAAAAATGAACAATACATAATAAGATGTTTAATTAATATTCAATACCTCAAATATACATGTAATCAAAGTACAATCAATTGTTCCTAGGATATCGACTCTAACAAACTCCCACTTGGACTAAAGCCAACTGCCTATCAATTTCAGTTCACTAGACCTCACATGATAATTATGTTTCTACTGAGTCAAGTTTTTATTCAAGGGATCCACCACATTGTCTCATGTGGAAATAATTCTCACTGTAACCTCACATCTATGAGAAAAATCCCTCAAGAGATGATACTTATGAAGTATGTGCTTCGTTCACTGATGTGACATTTAATCTTCTATGAGATCCACCACTGTAGTATTGTCACAATAGAATGTGATAGGATTTTTACTACTAGGTACCACATCAAGCTCTTGGAAAAAGTTTTGCATCTATACTGACTACTTAGTTGCCTCATAATTCGCAATGCACTCAGACTCTACTATAGAATCTATGACCATAGCCATCTTTTTTTCTCTTCTAGCTCACAACACCTCCATTCAAAGTGAAGATGTATCCCATTTTTAACTTTACGTCATCTTGATCAGTTTGGAAACTAGAATCTATATATCCTCTTATTACTATTCCTCATATCCTCTATAGACCAAGATCATATCCTTAGTATACCTCAAATACTTAAGGATAGTCTTGACTGCTATGCAATGACGATCACCTAGATCAACTTGATATTAACCTACCACACTCAATGCATAAACAACATATAACCTAGTATATAACATAACATACATGACTTACCCAATCACTGACGCATATGTAATCTTTATCATTCTATTCCTTTCCTCATGTGTTTGAGGATACATTTTTCTAGAAATATGAATTCCATGTGACACTGGCAATAATTCCCTCTTAGATTATTCCATACCAAATATCTTCAGTATCTTGTCAATGTATGTACTTTTACTTAGTCCAAGAAACCTCTTATATCTATCATGATGAATCTTGATCCCAAAAATATATGCTACCTCACCCAAGTCCTTCATAGAGAAGTATTTATTCAACCATGACTTAACAAACCATAAGATTGGTATTTTTCTTCTAATAAGTAATATGTCACTAACATATACTATCAAGAAAAAAACTACACTACCACTAAAATTTTTATATAAACACAACTCACATTCATTCTTTATGAAACAAAATTCTATTATGACCTCATCAAAATGAATGTTCCATGACCTGGATGCTTTCTTTAATCCATAAATGGATCTTTGCAACTTTAATACCTTGTAATCATCCTTTGGATTCACAAACCCTTTGAGTTTTTTCATATAGAAATATTCCTGAAGGTTAAGGTTAATAAAATATATTTTGAAATCCATTTTAAAAATCTCATAATCATGGAAGACTGTAATGGAAAGTATAATTCTGATGGATTTTAGCATTGCAACTGGTGAAAAGGTCTCTTTGTAGTCAATGCCTTAACACTGTTTAAAGACTTTTGAAACCAGTCACATCTTTTAGGTACTGAATTTTCCTTTCATGTACATTTAATTTTTGAATACCCATTTTAAACCAATAGGATTTACATCCACTGGAGGGTCTACGAAATTATAGACTTGGTTTTGGTACATGGAATCTATTTCAGAATTCATAGCTTCTTTCCACTTGGAAACATTTGCACCACTTGTTTTTTTGAGGTTAGAGGATCATTATTATCAACTAATAATGAGTCACCATCCTTAGTGACTAGTAAACCATAACATTATAGTTCTATAACCTCTATTGTACTCCTATGGAGTACTTGTGTCTCTGTAATAGTTTCTTATTCCATGGGGCTTTGTGGAATTTTTTCCTGTACCAACTCTTGTGTGCCTTGTGCCTCAATTTCATCGAAGTATATCTTGCTCCCACTATCACTTTTAGATATATGCTCCCTCTCAAAGAATATGGTGTGTCTTGCCACCATAATTTTTTTTTCTGAGGGTACATATATGTAATATCCCATCATTTACTTAGGGTATCCTATAAAGGTACACTTTGTTCCTTAGGGTGTAAGTTTGTTACATGTAGAGTCCTTAATAAAAACTTCACTTCCCCAAACATGTAAATTCGATAACATGGTTTTCTTTCCACTCCAAATTTTGTATGAAAAACCATTTATTTATTTAGTTGGTACTTGGTTTAGTATATGTTCTATTGTTTATAATGTGTATCCCTAAAAGGATAATGGAATACTCACATGACTCATCATTTATCTCACCATGTCCAATAATTTATGGTTCCTCCTTTTTCTTACACCATTCCACTGAGGCGTAAAAGGATGAGTGAGTTGGGATAGGATCTCAATATATCGTAATTAATCAATGAAGTCTTGATTAAGATATTCTCCACCATGGTTTAAGTAGAGTTTCTTAATCTTTTTACCAAGACGGTTCTCAACTTTATTATTGTATTACTTGAATTTATCAAAGAATTTGACTTATACCTCATTAAGTAGACATATCCATATCCACTAAAATCATTAGTAAAAGTTATGAAGTATGAGTACCCTCCCCTTTATTTAATAAGAAATGGTCCACACACATTAGTATGAACTAATTCAAGAATCTCTTTAGCCCTTTCACCTTTCCCACTAAATGGGGATTTGGTCATTTTCCTTATAAAAATGTGTGGCATACACCAAGTTGTTTTAGTTAAAAATAATATAAATATCCATCTTTATTTAATTTAGTCAATCACTTTTCATTTACATGACCTAGCTGGTGATGCCAAAGTTGGGTTTGGTATGAGTCATGTGAAGTAACTTCATTATCAACTTCCATTACTTGCCTTGTGTAATCCAACACATAACGACCATTATTTAAATGTGTCTTACCATAACAAATTCTATATTTATAAAATAAGCAATATTTATTCCCAAATTTGAACATAAATCCATCAGTATCAAGCCTGGATATAGAAATAATGTTTTTGGTAACAGATGATTCATAATAACAACTTTTCAAAACCAAGATCATTCCAGTTGTCAACATGAGGTGGTAGTCCCTACTAGTTAGAATAAAAAGTTTAGCTCATTTGGCTGCACATAGATCTACCTCCCATCGATCAATCTTTCTGAATCTACTTGGTTCCTATATTTGAGTACATATGCAAGCACTACAAGCTATATCTAATACCCAATTTGTAGAAATAGATAAAATTCACTTGATAACAAATGCACATGAAGATTCCTCTTGCTTCTTCAGATGGATGCAATTTTTCTTCCAGTTTCCCTTCTTGCAACATGTGAAATAGATAACATCATATTCCCTTGCTTTCCATTTGATCCTCCTCTTCTCAGAAGGGCATGAAGAATCTTTGGGATTAAATCCCTTTACTTTCCATTTCTGTTTGTTCACCATAAGTAAAAAAGGTTTTCACGCTTCATATCCTTATTTACTTGGTGAAGAATATTAATAAGATCTAGCAGAGACTTCTCAATTCTATTTATATTAAAATTAACTAAAAAACTAGATAAGTTTTGAGGGAGTGATTACATAATGAGACCAGTACCCAGTTCTTTGGGAATTTTAAACCCTAGATCCTCTATGTGATAAATGTAGCTAATGAGATTGACTAAATTATACCCATATGAGGAACCCTCTCCAATCTTGATATGAAAGAGCACATTTGAAATCTCAAACCATTACTGTCTAGTTCTCTCCTGGTAAAGACCATAGAGGTGATCAAGCATGATATAAACATCCATATTTTCATGATACTTCATGATTTAACTGAACATATATGAAAGCATCAAACATTAAATGTCAAACACATCATTTATATGTTTCTCATAGGCTAGGAACTCTTCATCAATCACCTCCTTAGAAGGAGGATCAAGAAGTGAGGATTCTAGCACGTAAGATTTCCATTAATGGCATAGCATAACCCGAAGGTAACTATACCGTTCGTAGAAGTTACCACCAGTTAAGAGGTTATCTTTTTCCAATATTGATCATAGTGATAATTTGGATGAAGAGATTTACATTTTATTCTAAAATTAAAAGATAAGATTATTATTACTTTTCTATATTAAAAATTGGGTGCGATATAATAAATTAATTGATTTTATTCAATATATTATTATCTTATCAAGTTCCAATAGCCCTCAATATTGAACTCAGAATTTCTAGTTTCGCTTACATTATAGTGGAAAGGGTCCATATTCTTCTTCTCATAACCCTAACAAGGTTTGGTCAAGCTACTTGAAGGTATTCATGTAACACCCCGAGATTTTATGAAAAATATTTTTTTAATTTCATTAATGTCTTGTGTTGTACGCTACACCAAAAGGAGCTTGCACAACATGCATCCTTGACTTGACTTGAATTACACGCAATCACGACCTTTCTCGATAGCGTGTGTAGTACGCAATACCGAGTTTCACTAAACAACGATATGCTATTAAAATATTATTAAAACTAGCTGTTATGAATGGTAATAACCACTTTTTGAAATTTTGTAATTTTTATTTTTCAAAATGGACTTCATTTCTGGATTCGGAATATCGAAATTAGCTTAGGGTGAAATTTTGGTACTTTTCGGATAACTTTCATTTTCTGATGAATAGTGAAAATTACTAAATTTTAATTAAAAACAACCTTTTTAATAGAAATAATTAAGGGTAAAAATGATATTATTATTACCCTAACACATGTCCTAATTCTATTGGACAAGTGTAATTTGAATAAAAACAACATTAGGAATAAAATATGACCATTTAGGCCCACTTGTATTAGATTAGGACATTTATTATTAATTTATTTAAAGAAGGGTTAAAATAGTTAAAATCAAAGTTTAATAAGTAAATCATTTTTAATATGGGGTTATATATAAGATAAATTCGGATATAAATATTCATTATAAAGATAAAAATATTTCCTACATAATTATATTTTATTTGTAATTTTTAGATTTTAAATAATTTAATTTATTTATGACACAAAGATGATGCAGTAATTATCTTATTAATGAAATATTGACATAATTGATGTTATAAACACCAAAATAAATGTAATTTGAGACTTTTTATGAATTACACTAATTTTCTACGTTAA
Source organism: Viscum album (assembly GCA_963277665.1). Classification (NCBI taxonomy): domain Eukaryota; kingdom Viridiplantae; phylum Streptophyta; class Magnoliopsida; order Santalales; family Viscaceae; genus Viscum; species Viscum album. Next base: position 1,072,258,203 of record OY728166.1, on the reverse strand, counting down.
TATGACATGTTATTATTGATTTAATTAACTTTGTTCGAACTAATAATTCTGTTATGATTTTCACAAAAAATCAATTACTAAATAGTGTCAAAATTGACATAAAATAGTTTTTAAAACAAATATTATATTAGTAATTGTTATTTTATTCCTAAAAATTTAAAGTTTGGCCAAATGACTTAGATAAGGTTATATATATTAATAATAAACAACTTGGGGTTCGTTTGGCTGCTTATAGTAAGTTTATTAACCTTATAGTATAAGAACACAAGAAGACACGGTAAAAGTAAAATTATTTAATTTAATATTAAATCTAAATGATAAGGTTAAAATAGGAACCTAAACTTGTATAAATTATATTGTATGAGAGGATTTCGACCCATCCCCACCTTAGCTTTGAAATCAATCAATTTGAAGCTATTTAATATCGAGTTTGGATTTATAATAAAATAATATTTTTAGTTATTCCAAAGTTGCCCCTCTCCTCCCTTATAAAAGGGCACCTCCTCCCTCTCTTCCTCACACCACTTTGAGCCTTAAAGCTCGGACAACCCCTGCCAAATTATCTTCTCCACTTCCCTATCAACATCCTAGAGGTTCTGGTATTCCTCAAAGACCAATTTTAGTTCCCTAAAAGGAGGTCTCAAAGAGGCGCTTCAAAGAAGAGGTAATGCCCGTTACCGATTCTTTCATCTTTATTTCTTCTTACACTTCTTCTTCTTTAGTTGTTTCATCATGAAGTAATAACATAAGTATCACTCATATACTGATATGTTATTATAAGTATGAAACAACCCTATTTCACCATGTATCCATCCTACGGAAAACGAAATCACTGCGCGTGCGTACGTACGGAATACCGTCTCCACACCGTGGTGTAATCTATTTTCCACCACCACCTTACTTGGATGGGTATAATGGTGTACATAATAACTATATATTATTATTGTAAAGTGATATTGATTCTGAAATAGTATAAATACACTCCAATACAATTCCACGATCATGAGAACGATATCATCACTCGTGCGTACGTACGGACTACCGTCTCCACGACGCGATGAGATTCATTCTCCACGTTAACCATTCATGAATGATTATAAAGTATATATAATAATTAATAATGAAATATATGACATAATAATGATTCTGGATTTATGTGTATATATATGTATGTCACCTACTTAATTCCATTCAACTCAATAAGGAAAAGAAAACAACGTTCATGCGTACGTACGGTCTACCGTCTCCATGAAAGGTGTATTTCTTTCCATTTACTGATCTATTATATATATATATATATTCTGAATATATAGTATATATAAATAATTTTTTATATTCTGGAATTAGGTAATCATTATCTAAGTAATCATATGAATAATTACAAGTCAAAACACGGACGACAAATGAAACGATTTTACCCAAAACGCTCTTTAACATGGAATTTACAAAAGAACGGGTAATATAAATCCATAAGTGAACCATATATGATATCATAACAATGAGTATGATTCTGGAATAAGTCAATGACATTATTTAAATCATTATACAGGAGGTTCGGACACATACGAAGCAAATCGGACCTAAGGTAAGGGAAATATCACAATCTCATTTTTATCCGAGATTGTTTATACTTTGAAATTTACTGGGGTGTATTTTATCATCCACATACATGTTTACTCAATATGTAATATTATTTCCATCCACCTAAAATTTTTTAAATCCAATTTTACCCTTCGGTGAGTTTTTAGTAAAGGATATAAAAGGAATCTTTTGTCGTTTTTCGTACGAGGTACTTTTTGACTTTTCTGACAAAAGTACGAAGAATGTTTTTTTAACTTATACGGAATGAATGGATTTTTAAAACATTATTTCCAAGAAGATTCCTTTACAAGTTTTTAAGTTTATTTTTAATCAACTTATTTTAGTTTATAATTGTACGACATGTTAAGAAAGGAAAAGTGTTTTTGAAGTAGAAAGGATATTTTCCTCAAGAATGGAGTTCAAGTGTGTTATCAAAATTATTTTCCATCTAAGATAATAAAGGGTTCTGTTTCTATCCATATTATTACATGGATTTGATTATGTTGTGATGGAAATATTTTTTTATGAATTCTTTTATCTTATATGAATTGTTTTATGATGTCACGATGTTTAAGAATTCCGTTTTTATTACATGGGTTATGCAATGATGTATGATTTATGATTTTTGTGGAACACATAAGAATGGTTTCATTATGAGATGGGTGGGACCTATATCTCCCTCCAATTCATTGGGTAAAGATTTTATATCTCATGAGATAGACATGGCTGGAACGGAAAGTTAAACCGGTTCAGTAATACAGGACTGGAACGAGGAGTAAACCCGTTTCAGAAAGGGACTTTGTCCACTAAGATAGTCTTGGAAATGAGTCTTGACTAACAAGAAATGATTCCCTATGATTATGTGTGTATGACACAAAGTTTCATGTTTTAAGTTATGATTATTGGGATTACATTTCACTTCTATGATTTATCCCATGTTATGAAATTATGATTTCTTTTGCAGGTTAAGATTTCCAAAAGTTATGTTCTTATGTATATGATGTGTTTGATATTTCTTTTGTTTACCCTTACTGAGAATTTGAGCTCACCGTTTTTATGTTTTCTTTTCCCCCAGGATTAAAAGAAAGACTTTAGGTAAGGAAACAAAAATGGGAAGATCTTTATGGGAGATGTTGAAGATCTTTCACCACGATTAGAAGATTACGTTCCAAGTTTCCAAAGACACTAAACTATTACGGTCCTTGTGTGTCTGTTTTTGTTACGTACTAAGTATTCCGCAAACATAATGTAATGTTCATGTACGTCAAGCTTCGGGTATCTACAGTTGGTATCAGAGGAAAGTTTTAGTCAACCTTTGGAAACTAGGATGTGAGAACTTTAATGAGATCCCTAGAGATATTTATAAGGTATGTCTAGGGATGTCCCTAAGGTTAAGTATAAGTATAGGTTATAGTACTAGAATTACGGTAACCTAAGATGTTAGATATTAAAGGTACTCCCCCTTTATTATGTTGTTTTTCCTAGAGTGATTTTTGCCTCTCACACTATTCTTTTTGGGTTTTAGATGATGGCTGGAACCTAAAGGAACCGTGTTGATCAATGCAATGGACAATGCAATGATTTTCCTCCTGAACAAACAAATGTTATTGGAGATGGAGTGCAAAATCTTATTGCTATACTTACACAAGCTATGAATCATTCTGGACATCCAAATGAGCAGAGAAGGGAACAATATTCTATTGAGTCCTTCATGAGGCAACATCCACCTTCTTTTAGTGGGTCTTCTGATCCACTTGTTGCCGAACAATGGATCAGTACTACTGAAAAGATATTTTCAGTTCTTCAATGTTCTGAACATGATATAGTCATCTTAGCAGTGTATCGTTTGGAAGGTGATGATGATCAATGGTGGAATATTATCAAGAATACGAGGCCAAGAGATGAAATTGAGTCCATGGAATGGGACGAGTTCAAGAACTTATTTTTCAATAAGTACTTCTCTCGTATTCTCCGAACAAATATGGAGAAGGAGTTTCTTGAACTAAAACAAAAGGATGATGAATCTGTTGGTACCTATGAATCAAATTTTACAAGACTTTCAAGGTACGCTTCTGGTATTATTATCCAACCTGAGAGTAAGATCGATCGATTCTTTAGTGGATTAAAACCAAGTCTTCGAAGGGCATTAGCCATAAAGGACTTCAATAGCTACGAGGAAATAGTTCGATGTGCTCTCAAAGTTGAGATGGAGATTGGAGTAACCCATCAGTCATATGGGTTTGATAAGAAGAGGAAAATGTAATTCAAAGGAAAATATAAAGAGAACACTGAAAAGAAGATGAGTTTCCCCTTATGCTCAAAGTGTGGAAAGAAACATGGAGGGAGTTGTCTTAAAGGGACAAGTAAATGTTTCAAATGTGGAAAGGAAGGTCATCGGGCATTTGAATGCCGTAATGATGGGAAGAAGATGTCTAGTGATGTGAACAATGGAAAGGCTACACAGAGTGCACCTCCTACACTCCAATGCTTCAAGTGCAATGAAATGAGGCATTATGCTAATAAATTCCCTAATCCAAGGGTTAGTGATGATCGACATGAGAAACCAATTAAGGCAAAGGACAAAGGGAAGTCACATGCGATCACCATTGGCGATGTTGAATATGAAAACTATGTGGTGTAATGATTAAGTGTTTATTCTAGAATAATGTTGTATATAGTATCGTGGAATATTGGAATATTTATGTTTTGGTTTATTTTGGTTTTCAATAATTTTATGGCATCGGTAACCATGAAAAGTGATTGAAATATTTTTGGAAAACAGACGACATGCACATAATGAAGGGATAAAGAGAATCTAATATGTTTGATAGTATTCATGAGCTCATGATTGATATAAGGACTAAGTGATATCATGGTTTGAGGATATAGAATTTTGAGGATTTTGGTATGTGGAAAGTGTTAACTTTTAACTGCATTCATGTTTTCACTAAGGCTCAATGGATATTCATTCTTCAAGAGAATACATGATTAAGGTATTCACATGTTTTTAATTTGACCAACAAGATATATCTTATGATATATGGGGGATAAATGATGGCATTCACGTGATCATTTTCTTTATACTATGAGCTTGGACCGAAGTAGTTTAGATAAGCCTAAAGATTGGAATGGATTATGTTGGACATAAGTTAGTATTGTTTAAGGATAAAACTTTTTTGATATTTTTGATGGGATGTTATAGTAATATAGCTTTAGAAAAAGGACAACCTACAGGACGGGCGACAGCCCATCGTGTCGGACAAGGCTGTGGGAATCGAACCCACAACCGAAATGCGAATGGCCTTTATCGCCTACCACTGGCCTACAGGAAGTCCCTGTTTAGTAGAAACTAGTTTTATTATATTAAGCAGTATGATATATGAAGTATAAGTCCATTTTAGGAACCATATATGATTAATCTCACTATAGATGAACTTATGTATTTTTTGATAACTTTTCTAACCTTTTGTTTGAGACAGATGGAATGACCCATCATTCTATCACATGATCTGCTAACACATCACGAATGACAAATTCAACTTCATTTCTTTAAGAGATGAAGTGGAAATTGTCCAAAGAACGACAAACGGTGAGACTATACCAAAATCACGAAAGTATTTCTTCTAATTCCAATTTCATCAACTTTAGGGAAATGATCTTGAAAACCAAAATGTTGTCCTAGTGCTCTTATATCTGATGAATCAGATGGTACCTTAGATCGTCACAAATTTATGGCTTTGTGATTGCTGTCTTTTCCATAGCCATGTTCTCTACCACTCTCCATCAGAACATAATGGTTATATTTCTCTTCCATATCCATATTTTCACCTATGTGGAAACCCAGTAATTAGTTTATTTGGGTAACCGTTACGTTTCATACTTTTGTTTTTAAAGATTGGTTTTGGTATTCATTTTTACGATGTGGGTTTCTATTAAAGAAACTTTCGAATAGTAAACCATTTATAACCCCGACGAATTTTGAGGGTGAAATTCATTTTAAGGGGGGTAGAATGTAACACCCCGAGATTTTATGAAAAATATTCTTTTTAATTTCATTAATGTCTTGTGTTGTACGCTACACCAAAAGGAGCTTGCACAACATTCATCCTTGACTTGCCTTGAATTACACGAAATCGCGACCTTCATCGATAGCGTGTGTAGTACGCAATACCGAGTTTCACTAAACAACGATATGCTATTAAAATATTATTAAAACTAGCCATTATGAATGGTAATAACCACTTTTTGAAATTTTGTAATTTTTATTTTTCAAAATGGACTTCATTTCTGGATTCTGAGTATCGAAATTAGCTTAGGGTGAAATTTTGGTACTTTTCGGATAACTTTCATTTTCTGATGAATAGTGAAAATTACTAAATTTTAATTAAAAACAACATTTTTAATAGAAATAATTAATAGTGATAAATTATTAATTTGATTGGTTTTAAAGTATATTTAGAATATATTTTTACAATTTAATACAATGTTGGTTATTGGATGTAATTTCACATTTAAACCAGACATAAACAACTGTCAATCTTTTGATAGTTATTATCTCTTAAGAACACGCTATTTGTTTAGACGAAGGGAATTAATTTTTAAATTAATTAATGCAAATGATATGTTTTGAATTTGGTAAAATAGAAATCATTTTTGAATTCATAATATCAAATATATCTTAGGCCTAATTTTTTGTATTTTTCTGAAAACTTTCAATTTTTGATGAATAGTGAAACCACTAAGTGGTAGTTAAAAAAACCGAATTTTTCATAAAACTTAATTTTACCGCTTCTGTGAGTGGAATTTCTAAAATCCTAGAGACACGGTTAATATCAAGGACTAAAATGTGGTTCAATGAGATGAAAATAATTTTTGGTGAATAATAACTTTTTACTTTTTTTTACCACGGTTAAAAGTAAATAGGGTAATTAAGGGTAAAAATGATATTATTATTACCCTAACACATGTCCTAATTCTATTGGACAAGTTTAATTCGAACAAAAACAACCTTAGGAATAAAATATGACCATTTAGGCCCACTTGGATTAGATTAGGACATTTATTATTAATTTATTTAAAGAAGGGTTAAAATAGTTAAAATCAAAGTTTAATAAGTAAATAATTTTTAATATGGGGTTATACATAAGATAAATTCGGATATAAATATTAATTAGAAAGATAAAAATATTTCCTACATAATTATATTTTATTTGTAATTTTTATATTTTAAATAATTTAATTTATTTATGACACAAAGATGATGCAGTAATTATCTTATTAATGAAATATTGACATAATTGATGTTATAAACACCAAAATAAATGTAATTTGAGACTTTTCATGAATTAAAATAATTTTCTAGGTTAATATGACATGTTATTATTTATTTAATTAACTTTTTTCGAACTAATAATTCTGTTATGATTTTCAAAAAAATCAATTACTAAATAGTGTCAAAATTGACATAAAATAGTTTTTAAAACAAATATTATATTAGTAATTGTTATTTTATTCATAAAAATCTAAGGTTTGGTCAAATGACTTAGATAAGGTTATATATATTAATAAAAAACAACTTGGGGTTCGTTTGTCTACTTATAGTAAGTTTATTAACCTTATAGTATAAGAACGCAAGAAGACACGGTAAAAGTAAAATTATTTAATTTAATGTTAAATCTAAATGATAAGGTTAAAATAGGAACCTAAACTTGTCTAAATTCTATCGGATTAGAGGATTTCGACCCATACCAACCTTAGCTTTGAAATAAATCAATTTGGAGCTATTTAAAACCGAATTTGGATTTATAATAAAATAACATTTTTAGTTATTCCAAAGGTGCCCCTCTCCTCCCTTATAAAAGGGCACCTCCTCCCTCTCTTCCTCACACCACTTTGAGACTTCAAGATCGGACAACCCCTGAAAAATTCCCTTCTCCACTTCCCTAGAAACATACTAGAGGTTCTGGTCTTCCTCAAAGACCAATTTTAGTTCCCTAAAAGGAGGTCTCAAAGAGGTGCTTCAATGAAGAGGTAATGCCCGTTACCGATTCTTTCATCTTTATTTCTTCTTAAACTTCTTCTTCTTTAGTTGTTTCATCATGAAGTAATAACATCAGTATCACTAATATACTTATATGTTATTATAAGTATGAAACAACCCTATTTCACCATCTATCCATCCTACGGAAAACGAAATCACCGCGCGTGCGTACGTACAGAATACCGTCTCCACGCCGTGGTGTAATCTATTTTCCACCACCACCTTACTTGGATGGGTATAATGGTGTAAATAATAACTATATATGATTATTGTAAATTGATATTGATTCTGAAATAGTATACATACACTCCAATACAATTCCACGATCACGAGAACGATATCATCGCTCGTGCGTACGTACGGACTACCGTCTCCACGACGCGATGAGATTCATTCTCCACGTTAACCATTCATGAATGATTATAAAGTATATATAATAATTAATAATGAAATATATGAAATAATAATGATTCTGGATTTATGTGTATTTATATGTATGTCATCTACTTAATTCCATTCAACTCAATAAGGAAAAGAAAACAACGTTCATGCGTACGTACGGTCTACCGTCTCCATGAACGGTGTATTTCTTTCCATTTAATGATATATTATATATATATATATATTCTGAATATATAGTATATATAAATCATTTTTTATATTCTGGAATTAAGTAATCATGATCTAAGTAATCATATGAATAATTACAAGTCAAAACACGGATGACAAATGAAACGATTTTACCCAAAACGCTCTTTAACATGGAATTTACAAAAGAACGGGTAATATAAAGCCATAAGTGAACCATATATGATATCATAACAATGATTATGATTCTGGAATAATTCAATGACATTATTTAAATCATTATACAGGAGGTTCGGACACATACGAAGCAAATCAGACCTAAGGTAAGGGAAATATCACAATCTCATTTTTATCCGAGATTGTTTATACTTTGAAATTTACTGGGGTGTATTTTATCATCCACATCCATGTTTCCTCAAAATGTAATATTATTTCCATCCACCTACAATTGTTTAAATCCAATTTTACCCTTTGGTGAGTTTTTAGTAAAGGATATGAAATGAATCTTTTGTCGTTTTTCGTACGAGGTACTTTTTGACTTTTCCGACAAAAGTACGAAGAATGTTTTTTTTAACTTATACGGCATGAATGGATTTTTAAAACATTATTTACAAGAAGCTTATTTTACAAGTTTTTAAGTTTATTTTTAATCAACTTATTTTAGTTTATAATTGTACGACATGTTAAGAAAGAAAAAGTGTTTTTGAAGTAGAAAGGATATTTTCCTCAAGAATGGAGTTCAAGTGTGTTATCAAAATTATTTTCCATCTAAGATAATAAAGGGTTCTGTTTCTATCCCTATTATTACATGTATTTGATTATGTTGTGATGGAAATATTTTTTTTATGAATTCTTTTATCTTATATGAATTGTTTTATGATGTCATGATGTTTAAGAATTCCGTTTTTATTACATGGGTTATGCAATGATGTATGATTTATGATTTTTGTGGCACACATAAGAATGGTTTCATTATGAGATGGGTAGGACCTATATCTCCCTCCAATTCATTGGGTAAAGATTTTATATCTCATGAGATAGACATGGCTGGAACGACAAGTTAAACCGGTTCAGTAATACAGGACTGGAACGAGGAGTGAACCCATTTCAGAAAGGGACTTTGTCCACTAAGATAGTCTTGGCAATGAGTCTTGAATAAAAAGAAATGATTTCCTATGATTATGTGTGTATTCCATAAATTTTCATGTTTTAAGTTATGATTATTTGGATTACATTTCACTTCTATGATTTATCCCATGTTATGAAATTATGATTTCTTTTTCAGGTTAAGATTTCCAAAAGTTATGTTCATATATATGATGTGTTTGATATTTCTTTTGTTTACCCTTACTGAGCATTTGAGCTCACCGTTTTTATGTTTTCTTTTCCCCCAGGATTAAAAGAAAGACTTTAGGTAAGGAAACAAAAATGGTAAGATCTTTATGGGAGATGTTGAAGATCTTTCACCACGATTAGAAGATTTCGTTCCAAGTTTCCAAAGACACTAAACTATTACGGTCCTTGTGTGTCTGTTTTTGTTATGTACTAAGTATTCCACAAACGTAATGTAATGTTCATGTACGTCAAGATTTGGGTCTCTACAATTTAGGTAGGCAGGTCTTTGCCAACTATGGGCTTGCATCTCCTTGATCTGTCGAGTGGGCTTCCCTATCCTAAAATCCCAACTTGTATTTCCTCAACACTTGCCTCTAAATTAAACTAATATTAGCTAGGGATAATCCTCTTGATGTAAAATGGTTACCCAACACCTTCATAATAACTCCCCTTATAAATTTAAGTGTCCCAACAGGGTTTGGTCAAACACTTAGTTATATTGAGTTTCATTCCCAATCAAGTAATGGAAGGCCAAGTCCAACTTAATATTTAATTGATGGGTTTTTAATTTATTATGCATAAATTTTATATTGTTTTATCTTTTACATGTATTTTTAATATTAAGTGGATGTTACTTAATTAATTAACCATGTTGGATAAAACATTTACGCATAATTCATTTATTTAATTTCCATCTTTGCACATTAATCCATTTATTTATGTGATCTTGACCTTGAGTCCACAAAATAAATAATTGTATAAATATAAATAAACAAATAATTAAATAACCCATTCACTAGATTTATCTAATGGTTGATTTTATGAACAGACATTAAATCATCCTTTGACCCAGGGGAAATAACTCATATTTTTGGTCTTAGCATGAGTTACAACAGTCCACCTGTTTACCAGTGTATCACCTAACTTGGAATCATAATGGTTTTATCTTGAACCACCTTCATGCACCTTGGGATACTCTATTAATTACATGTATTTAATACTCACACACAGGCGAGGGTAACCAAAGGATTGATTAAAATTGGATTACATAAATATACTTGGGCATACAGGTCCTATATAATAATATAGGGAGGGATGACTCACGAACCGTCATTATTTTATATTAAATAATTGAAAAACCATACAATAAATTAAATTAAAACATCCAACACATACACAAGTCTTGGTCAATGTCACGACCTTTCCCAATGGGACCCATGTCGCAACTACCCCAAGCCTGCATCTAATAGGCTAGGGGCTGGCGACTAGCACCGAGTAGGAATATCACTCACATGGGAGGGATTAGACTAAGGTACCTATATACACATACACATATCGAAGCCCATACAATGTTGAAATATAAAAAAATTGATAAAAAAATGCATGCATACAAATAAAACCCACTAGCAGAGTACGACAATAAGTACTGAAAGAAAAAGGACCAAATACAAGTCCACTATAAAGAGTCTAAAAATAAGTCCATACTGAAAGTATAGAAGGGGGATGATGTCAAGGTAACTACCAAAATAAACCTAATTCAGTCGGGATCACTAAGCTTTTCCTAGTCCTAGTCTTTCTAGGACTCTGTCAAAAGGTAGATCATCTGCATAAGACACAACACATGCATGAAAAGCCTATACAAGGGTGAGTATAACAATACATAGTAGGAAACTCTGAAATCAATAAGCATATAACAACAACAATAATAGTCTTATCAACACAAGTATATTTCTACAACACATATAATAAGAATATCTAGATATACTCAAGAAAGACACATTTTCTCAAAGTAATGTCACAACTGTAATGCCGGTCTAGGGATCCTACTTGAGGTTACTCATATTACTCATCTGGGAGAATACAATCCATGATTCAAATATCACCAATGGAATCTGTCTACTACTCATCAGATCTCACTATAAGAAGTATATGCTGTAAGTATGAATAGAACAATACATAGATGAGAATCCCAACCAAGGCCATGTGGTATACCAACAACTCAATATGGAATAACCCATTAAGTAGAGGATTGATGCTCATATAGTGTTGGTTACACAGATACCAATAACTCCACCCAGGTAATGATGATGATATGGGATCTCACTCTGGGCCTCATGAAAGGATTCCAACAACTATATCCAAGAAGTCCCACTAAATAGATCACCATTCTATATGCACGATGCAATTACATACTAACCCCCAAGGAATGGATTGAGGGAACACTCCCTAACAAAACTTATCCAAGATGAATAAGACAAGGTCTCTATGATTTCTTTGAAGGGGTACATGATGTGTACTGGTAGTATACGACGTGTTCCTTTGGCACCAGGCCCTACTCGTGTATCATGACCCATGCCTGTGTCTGTAATAACCCAAAGTTTTATCAATGGAATTATCTTCTTATAATTACGCCTTATAGTATAATCTCATTGGGAATCACAATGAAATATCACGATACTAAATACTATGTGACCATTAAACATAATTTTCCCCACTTTTGTATTTTTAATTTCAAAAATCCGACATACACGGTTGTGTTCAGGGTGATTTTTGGAGTCTAACAGAACAAACTTATTTTTTGATGAATAGTAACATACCCTTATGAATAGTAATTATACCCTTATGAATAGTGAAATACCCTAATGAATAGTAACCTTACCTATGATAGTATATATATATATAAGATTTTAGTGAAAGTATGATGTACCTATATATTGGAATAAAAAAATAAATGTTTTAAAATTGTTATTTTTTGAGTAAAATATTATTTTATTTAAGAATTAAATTACTCATATTTATAAAATTATTTTTTAAAAATGGACTTCATTTTTGAATTCTACATATTGAAAAATGGTTAGGTCAAATTTTTGGTATTTTTCTGAAATAATTGAATTTTTTATGAATAATGAAATATGATAATTTACAAAATTAGTTAAATTCATGAATTATAGAGTCATGGGTGATGTTCTGCTGATGTAAGTACATATGGTTCTAATTCACATGGTAAAATTGCTTTATTTAGTCATAGAATAATCACTATTCCTTTTCTTGTGGAGAAATAATAAATTAATGAATATAATATTGAGAAAACCCCTCTCCCCTCCACTATAAATACCACCCTTTGCCGAATGGCCCAAAGACCTTCATTTTTTTATTATTTTGATAATACACCTTTCAAGGGATGATGTGGAACCCTTAAAAGGCCCAAAGTCTCAGAGACAATTACATGACCCGTAGTTCTTAGAGGGAATCACCCAGACAAGACAACTTGGAACTGCTCCTCCCCAGCATATGTCATGATGATCAACACTCAACCTTCACAAGGCTGGTTAGCTAGCTATCCTATTCATCCACATGGTATATAAAATAATTAATTATAAGATCATTTAAACTCTTGTAATATCATTAATAACATGAAATATCAGTTCTGTATGTTTATCCATGTTCTACACGAACTTCTATTTATGAATACAAGTGAACCACTCAAGAAAAACATAAAAACGAACATTCCCTAACAATGTATTTAAAATCTATAACTCATACAAAGGACTATAAAATAACTTAATGAAACCATAATAAACCATATTAATTTACAAAAAATTATGTATTTGTTAATTAATTAATATAATGTCATTATACAAGACATTAAAGTGAAGAAATCATTTGGATACAAGGTTAGGGGAAATTCTCAAACCTAACTTTATTTCTTTGGGTTCCACCTCTTTCACTCCATGTTCGGTATGGGTTCTACTTAAAAATAATTTATTAATCATTATATTAACTTTTCCAGGATATAAATGTTCTCTAATTTATTTTATAAAAAACCCAATGTTTTCCAAAAGAACTCTTCTTTCAAATATACACACCCTTTTTTACTTCTTGATTATTGTTTCACTCTTCACTCATGGTTGATGGTTTTATGTCAAGAATGAAATTCCTTCTTTATTTTGGGGAATGAATGTTTATGAAAGTATGATTTATTATGTGAAACTCATTTTTTCCATGGGTTATGTTAAGTTAATGTTTTACATATTTTAATGTGGCATGCATAATAATGTAAATGTTATGATGTGACAGGTGCACCCAAAATTATATAGTGCAATATGAATGTTTGAATGTGATAGGTGTGCCCAGAATTATACAACACTCCAATGCATTGGGTAAAGTGATGAATCTCATGAGTAAAATGGAAATTATGCATGAAAATGATGCTAGTATTGTTCACAACTATGTGTTGTAGATTACCCTATAAAGAATCATACCTCACCCCTTTTTTATGTATATCCTCATGTGATTATGTGTACTAAGGAGTTTTCAAGGTACAATAAGAATCTGGAGAAAAATGAATTAAATAAATCTTTATGTTTGATGTTTTAAATGTTATGTATGGTCCTAGTTTTCCCAAGACACTAAACCTATAGATCCTCATGGTGTAATACTATTATGTTGTTTATATTTATAATGATGTAATAATAATTTATGAAAAGGTTGGGTTGCTGTAGCTGGTATTAGAGGCAAGGTTTAGTTAATTTGGGAATTAGGATTAGTGAACCCTAGAAAAAACCTCTAATATGAGAATAAGTAAAAATATTCACACAATAAGATTTATATAGGGATCCCATAAGTTATTATTTTAGTTTAAATTATACAAATTAATAAGTTATTCATGAATTTTTGACTTATGTTTTGTTCTAACCTTTTCTATTTTAGAAAATGGTTGGAACCAAGAGAAACCAGGCCAACAACTCATGCGAGGGCCAATGCAATGATTGCACAAAAGAAATCCCCAATGCTTTGAGAGGTGGAGTTAAAAACTTCATATATATCCTTACCTAACTATTTAAGGTTATAAGCAATAACCATAATAATAGGGAACATACTCATTCACCAAATATGGAGCAATTGTCTATCGAGTGTTTTATGTGGCAACGACCACTGACGTTTAGTGGATCTTCTGATCCACTAGTTTTGGAACAATGGGTCAAATACATGGAAAAAATCTTTTCTATGATTCATTATTCTGAGACAGAGAAGGCTACTTTATCTATTTATCAACTAGATGGATAGGCCGATCAATGGTGGTCTTTGATTAAGAACACCAAGCCAAGTGAAAAAATTGAATATATGGAATGAGATGACTTTAAGATCATGTTTCTTAACAAGTATTTCCCACAAACTCTTTGTATGAAGATGGAGAGAGAATTCATAGAGCTTAAGAAAAATGAAGGAGAATCTATCATAACCTATGAAGTGAATTTCACAAGGCTTGTAAGGTACGCTTCGGGATTTGTTATCAACAATGATAGAAAAATTGATATATTCTTTAGTGGATTAAAACCACACCTTTGAAAGGCTCTTGCAATTCAAGACTTTGGGAGTTATGAAGAATTTGTTCCATGTGATCTCAAAGTGGAGATGTAATTTGGATAATGGTCCCATAACTATGGTGATAGGAAATGAAAGATGGAGTTTCAAGCAGGAGGATCTAATGATAAAGGTGGGAAGAAAACTCAACGACCCACATACCAAAAATGTGGGAAGTTTCATCATGTGAACTACCTCAAAGGGATGGTGAAATGATTCAAGTGTGGGAAATAAGTCCACCATGCTCAAGAGTATCAAAAAGACATGAAAAGTAAGGGGAATGTAGTAGAAGAAAGGAGAGAACCAACCATGGTTCAATACTACAACTATAGGGAGCAAAGGCACTATGCAATCCAGTGTACTAAACCTCAAGTTCTCGAGGGTAATCAACATCAGCATCCACCGATGCCAAAGGAAAAAGGGAAGACTTATTCCATCACTACTGTGGAAGTGGAAGAAGATAATAAAGTCATAAAAGGTACACTTCCTATTCACTCAATAATGGAAAAAGTCTTATTTGATTATGGTTCTACGTATTCCTTTATATCTTGCAAGTTTTCTAGAACTATAGAACCAAATCCACAAAACCTTGAAGTATAGATATCTGTAAAAACACTAAGTGGTTAAATCATTGCAACCCAAGTGTTTGAATCTTCTACTGTTGGAATATGTGGGAATATTCTTCCAGTGAATCTTGTAATATTTCCCTTGGTGGAATTCAATGCTATAATGGGAATAGATTGGATCTCATTATATAGAGCACATATCAACTGTCAGGAAAAGGAAATATCTTTTCATATTCCAAACCATCCCATGATCCTCTACAAATTCAAAGAAGATCATGAATCTCCTTTAAAAAATCCTTCAACGGTGTGAGTATTGATACCCTATAAAGAATCATACCTCACCCAAATGGTTAAATCAAAGAAAAGTGACAACCTTGTGTAAATGACCATCGTGAGGGAATATAGTGACGTATTTCCTGAAGAGTTACCCAGACTTCCCCCAGATTGTGAGGTAGAGTTCTCCATAGAACTCATACTCGGAGCTATTCCCATCTCAAAGTGTCCCTATAGGTTGGATCCTATCAAACTGGAGGAGTTAAAGAAGTAGCTACAATAGCATTTGGACAAAGGGTTCATATGCCCTAGTGCATCACCTTGGGGTGTGCCAATGCTCTTTGTAAAGAATAAGGATGGAACAATACGGTTTTGTATCGACTATCGGAAACTCAAAAATATCACCATAAAGAAAAAGTATCCTCTTCCAAGGATTGATGGATTGTTCGATCAGTTAAGAGGATCTCAATACTTATCAAAGGTGGATATTCTTTATGGATATCATCAACTTAAGCTAAAGAGGGAAGATATTCAGAAGACTACCTTCTGTAAAAGTTATGGGCACTATGATTTTCTGGTGATGTCCTTCAGACTTACCAATTCCCCTAAAATCTTCATGGATTTGATGAATAGAGTCTTTATAAATTACCTTGAAAAATTTGTGGTAGTATTTATCGATGATATTCTCATATACTCCAAGAGAAATGAGGAACATGAAGAACATATAAAACTTGTGTTGATGACATTGAGAAAGGATAATATGTACGCCAAGTTCAGCAAGTGTGACTTTTGGATGAAAAAAGTCACGTTCTTGGGACATGTGATCACAAGTGAGGTAATTTCTATAGAACCTTCAAAAACAAAGGTGATAGAGGAATGGGCCAAGCCCTCTAGTGTCATAGAAATCTGTAGTTTTCTTGGATTAGCTGGGTACTACCAACGTTTTGTGAGAAATTTCTCACGATTGTCAATCCCACTAACTAAGTTAACAAGGAAAGGGGTAAAGTATGTATGGAAATAAGAATGTGAGGGAATCTTAAATGAGCTAAAGAGAAGGATGATCATTGCACCTGTACTCACATTACCAAAAAGTGTAGAAAGTTTTGTGATATACAATGATGCTTCAAATAAAGGCTTGGGTTGTATACTCATGCAAGATGATAATGTGATAGCCTATGCCTCATAGAAGTTGAAGATCCATGAGAAAAACTACCGACACATGATATAGAGATGGAAGTTGTGATTTTTTCCTTGAAAATCTGGAGGCACTACCTTTATGGTGAGAAGTGTGACATATACACTGACCATAAGAGCTTAAAGTATATATTCACACAAAAGGAGATCAAAATGCATCAAAGGAGATGGTTATAGCTAATCAAGGATTATGATTTCTCTATTCACTATCATCCTAGAAAGGAAAACAAGGTAACTGATGCTCTAAGAAGAAAAAAACCTACTACTCTATCCATATTATGGATTGAGAAAGACCCTATCTTCTTGGATATGCAAAGTATGGATTTGGAAATCATAAGGGTAGAGGATACATCCTACCTTTCCCAAATGATTGTGCAACCATCTATCCAGGATAAGATTAAGGAGGCACAAAGGGATGATCTGGAGTTACAAAATAAGGTGAATGTAGTAAAGGAAGGGAAGATGCAAGAGTTCTATATCGATGATGATGGTGTGATTCGGTTTTGAATGCATCTTTGTGTGCCTTCATCACCGAGGATAAATAAGGAGCTATTGGATAATGCACATAGATAAACATTCTATATCCATCCTGGTAGCACCAAGATGTACCGAGATCTCTGAGAATACTTCTAGTGGGATAACATAAAGAAAGAGATTTTAGAATATATATCAAGGTGCTTGGTATGTCATAAAATTAAAGCAGAGAGAAAAAAGTCTAAAGGGATGATACAAAAATTACCTATACCCATGTAAAAATGGGAGAATGTCACTGTGGAATTTTTTCATGGGTCTCCTGAAGATGTACAAGTGAAATAATGTGATATGGGTTTTGGTTGACCGAATCACCAAGACTGCTCATTTTATCACTATTCGGGAAAATCTCTCGCTTGAACAACTTGCAAAGATATATGTGAAGGAAGTGGTGAGACTGCATGGTGTTCCAATATCAATTGTCTCTGATTGTGATCCAAGGTTCACATCTAAATTTTGGAGGAGCCTTCAACATGATTTGAGTACTGAATTAAATTTCAGCATGCCCTATCACCCCCAAACTAATGGCCAATATAAAAGGGAAATTTAGATGCTTGAAGACATGATAAGAGCTTGCTCTTTAGAATTAAAAGGTGGATGAGATCAGCATCTCCCATTGGTTGAGTTCTCATACAAAAATAACATCCACTCAAGTATTCAGATAGATCTATATGCATCTTTGTATGGAAAGCGATATAGAACTCCAACCTGTTGGGATGAAGTTGGAGAAAGAAAACTACTTGGACCTAATCTTGTGCAAGAGATAACAAATAAGGTTCAAGTCATCCAAAAACACATCGAAGATGCTCAGAGTTGAAAAAAAAACTATGCTGACAACCGTAAAAGGGACTTGGAGTTCGACATTGGAGATAAAGTATTCCTTCGAATATCACCATGGAAGAGAGTCATGCGGTTTGGAAAGAATGGGAAGCTAACCCCAAGGTACATTTCCCCATTTGAGATCCTTGATCACATAAGATCCATAGCCTATCAGCTTGCACTTCCACCAAATATGGCTCAAGTTCATGATGTGTTTCACATATCACTCTTGAGGAAATACATACTAGATCCCTCACATGTACTAAACTCATAGGTGGTACAACTGGAAGATGATTTCTCTTATGAAGAGAAGCTAGTAAAGATTTTGGACTGGAGAGATAAGGTTCTACGCAACAAGACAACCCACCTTGTCAAAGTGTTGTGGAGGAACCATAAGTTTTAAGAAGCTACTTGGGAACCATAAGAGGCGATTAAGGATAAATACCCTTACCTGTTTATGTAAAACGAAATTTTGAGGGTGAAATTTCATAAGGGGGGAGAATGTAACAACCCAAAGTTTTATCAATGGAATTACCTTCTTATAATTATGACTTATAATATAATCACATTGGGAATCACAATGAAATATCATGATAATAAATACTATGTGACCATTACACATAATTTTACCCACTTATGTGATTTGAATTTCAAAAATTTGTTATACACGGTTGTTTTCAGGGTGATTTTTGGAGTCTAAGAGAACAAACTTATTTTTTTGGTGAATAGTAACATACCCTTATGAATAGTAATGCTACACTTATGAATAGTTACATACCATAATGAATAGTAACCTTACCTATGATAGTATATATATATATATATAATATTTTAGTGAAAATATGATGTACCTATATCTTGAAATACGAAAATAAATGTTTTAAAAATTGTTATTTTTCGAATAAAATATTATTTTATTTACTAATTAAATTCCTCATATTTAGAAAATTATTTTTGAAAAATGGACTTCATTTTTGGATCCTACATGTTGAAAAATGGTTAGGGTGAATTTTTGGGATTTTTCTAAAATACTTGAATTTTTGATGAATAGTGAAATACGATAATTTACAAAATAAGTTAAATTCATGAATTATAGAGTCATGGGTGATGTTATGATGATGTAAGAACATATGGTTCGGATTCACATGATAAAATTACTGTATGTATTAATGGAATAATCACTATTCCTTTTCTTGTGGATAAATAATAAATTAATGAATATAATATTGAGAAAACCCCTCTCCCCTTCACTATAAATACCACCCTTCACACTCTCATTTCCTCACACCTCTCAAGCTTCAATACTTGTATAAAATATACCAAAACATCTTCCCTAGAACTCCAATGTCCAAGATCTTCTGGTCTCATCAAAATACCAATCCAAGGTTCCTTGAGGAGGATCTCAAGAGGATAACTCAAGAGGTAATTCCCCCTCTCTTTTCCTTTAATTTCCTTTCAATTTCAAGTTCTTTTCTTATTATCTCCCCAACTATCTTCATCAAAATGGTATGGTAACTCCAGTGTCTCAAATATAATATAATTTTAGTATACTAATGTGATAATATATCATCCAACCCCCTTCTCCTCTTATTTTTTATTTTAGAAAAGAAAACATTGTTCGTGAGGTGTTAATTTATCACCTTCAAGAACGACATGTTTTCATTTTCCTTTACCACATTCAAATATGGTCATGAAACCATTTTTATGGTTGAACCAGATTATTTTATATGTATTATATCCTATTTAATGCTATGTATCTAACTTTTGTACATATTACTAAATGATTAAACAAAACAAGTTCATTGTGGTCGAAAAACTGCCCGACTTAACCCAAACGATCATCATTAAATTATTATCTAATGATTCATCCAAATGGTATATAAAATAATTCATTATAAGATAATTTAAAATCCTGGAATATCATTAATAACATGAAAGATCAGTTCTGTATGTTTATCCATGTTCTACACAAACTTCAATTTACGAATACAAGTGAACTGCTCAAGAAAACCATAAAAAATGAACATTCCCAATCAATGTATTTAAACTATATAACTCATCCAAAAGGCCCATAAAATAACTTAATTAAATCATAGTAAACCATATTCATGTAAAAAATGTTATTTATTTGTTAATTAATGAATTTAATGTCATTATATAGGACATTAAAGTGAATAAAGTGTTTAGATACAAGGTATGATGAAATTCTCAAACCCAACTTTCTTTCTTCAGGTTCTTCCTATTTCACTCCATGTTCGGTATGGGTTCTCCTTAAAAATAATTTATTCATAATTATATTACCTTTTATGGGATATACATGTTCTATAATTGATTTTATGAAAAAACCTAATGTTTTCCAAAAGAACCCTTCTTTCAAATAAACACACCCTTTTTTAATTCTTGATTATTGTTTCACTCTTCACTCATGGTTAATGGTACTATATCAAGAATGATATTCCCTCTTTATTTTTGGGACTGAATGTTTATGAAATTATGATTTATTATGTGAAAAAAATTTCTTTCCATGGGTTATTTTAAGTTCATGTTTTACATATTTTAGTGCGGCATGCATGATAATGTAAATGTTATGTGATAGGTACACCCGAAATTATATAGCATAATATGAATTTTTGAATGTGACAAGTGCGCATAGAATTATAAATTGCTTCAATGCATTGGGTAAAGTGATGAATCTCATGAGTAAAGGGGAAATTATGCGTGAACATGATGCTATAATTTTTCACAACTATGTGTGGTAGACGACCACTAAGACATGATGTTTCGGTTTTATGTATTTCCACATTTCAAGTCTTTTATTAATGCTTCCTATCATGTTCATGATCCTTTTAATATGTTATGATTATGCTCAAACCATGCTATATTGTTCTTATCTATCCTATTACTAGGCTTTTAGATCACACCTTTTTGATGTATATCCTCAGGTGATTATGTGTACTAAGGAGTTTTCAAGGGATAATAAGAATTTGGAGAATATTGAATTAAATAAATGTTTATGTTTGATGTTGTAAATGTTATTTATGGTACTAGTTTTCCCAAGACACTAAACCTATGAATCCTTGTGGTGTAATACTACTATGTTTTTATCTTTATAATGATTTAATAGTAATTTAAGAAAAGGCTTGGTTGCTATAGTGTCTGTGTCTATGTCATAGTACACAGTGTGTCTTAGTCTGTGTACTTCTGGCCATGTCCATGTTTGGATGGCCATGTCCGTGTCTGGTTGGTCATGTCTGTGTATGGCTAGTTGTTCCCATGCCTATGTACCTTTCCCAGTACAAACCAACCATCCAAGTTGAGTCACATGCCATGTGATAGGGGTCACACACCGTGTGATATTTAAATTCTCCATGGAAACCCTAGCACCGTAGCTTGATCCCCACATGCTGTGTAATCCATGAATACACACCATTTTCTATGGGATTTTCCAGAACCCACAGATCTATTTCAAATTTCATATTTCTATGCCATAATTTTTTATAGATCCTACATGCATCTCATTAGTGGAACATAGATTCAAGATAGTCAGGTTTTTTCATCTTTGGAGAACTGATTTTCGGCCGTCCCGGTTGCTTAGGAATCATCCCACAACCTTGTCGTCACCACACATTCCGAAAACCCACCCACCCACATGTCCTGATCCGATATTGATTTTTCATCACCGTCATAACAACTGAATATATTCATTGATCTGAACCCATATCTATGATAAAAATCTATTTCACCAAGAAAGAGGTGCAGAATGATTGTTTATCCGCTATTTATCAAACTACGAGCCAAAGGAATTGTCTGTGATGAATAAAGAATAGGAGAGGAAATGAAAAAACTAAAAACACAAGGAATAAAACTCATAAAATTCTTATTCTATCCTGTATTATTTTTTTTAGAATTAAAAATGAAGTGATAATAAAATAATCACAAAGAAATCCCTGATTCCTAGATAAATCTAATCCGTAACTGCAATACGCACGATCCACGAATCAATTCATTAGTAGATTGATTCACATTCATCGTAGGAATAATAAAATGGGGATAATTAAAAATAAAACAAACATCCTTCCCTGATTTGGATTAATCACTGGTGAAGAATGATCATGTGTCGTTGTTATTGGTGAGATCCTTAAGCTCCACTGAACACCGATTGATGATCCATGATTTGGTCATTGCTCGCCAATAAAAGCTCCTCCAATGCTCTCTAATGTATTCTATTGATTTGAAAGGTTATGAGGATAAACCTAAAAATATTCCATAACAAAGTTTATATAGAGATATTATTTGGTCAGTAATTAATTAAATATATTAATTTATTCAATTAATTTAACTAAATGTACACCCATGACTGCACCCAACCCGAATTCCCAATGTGTTCCAAGGTTAAGTCATTCCTAGGGCAATATCCACACTCTGATATCAACAAAAAACTCAAATTTATGATTCGAGCCTCCATTTAGAAGTTATTCCACCTTTTTAGGAAAACCGAATGCATGTGCATTTAATATATTTCAAAAATTAATTTCGGGCACATCGGGCCTCAAAATCTCACACCATCTCCGAACCTAGATTAAAAAATAATCTATTTAATATTCTAAAAAAATACATAGAAAAATTAGAGTCATTACATTCAAGATTATGAACTGTCATACATGCAACTAATATGAAAAAATTAATTGGCCAATATTCATTTATTTATTAATTTTTTATTATTAATATGAACATGCTTACATTAATTAATTAACAAATTAATTAATTCCCTTTCATATTAATGATCATCCAAACATAATTTTAGATACCCATAATTTATGGAATTCATGGAAAATAAACAATAGAACCAATAATGAAATATTTATCACAATAAATTAATTGAGAAATTAACATTCTTTAAAACTATTATTAAATTATCAAACACATGATGGTGTTCCAATAAAAAATAAGGGTTTAATGATTCATTTTTTTCAATTTAATATAATTTTTAATTCTATCCATTAATGGGAGACTACATGGTGTGTACATCCACCTACAAACCATGTATCTCAGTTTTCGTGTATCCTAGGTACACACCCGGGTCTATGGTGTTTACCTCAGATAGAATACATGATGTGTGAATACTAGCTACACATCATGTTTTATGCTTTCCATGTGTTTGGGATGCATGCTTGGGTCTTTGGTGTGTGTCTCGGTAGATTACATGGCATGTATAGGTCAGGTACACGCTGTGTATCTCTTTGTACCGTGTGTCTGTTTTCTCACCGAGTCACTCAGTGTGTTCTTTGAACACAAGAATTGATGAACTACACACCGTGTACACCACATACAGGTCATGTATATCATAAATTCTCAAAATTTCCAGTCTCATGTAGTTTTTACTGTGTATAATGACCACACTAATTGCACGATTTACTATATTAAACCATGTAGATTACACAATGTGTATACCAATACAAGCCATATAATCAAAAAACCATGTGCCAGGTTAGCTGGTCAACATGTGGCATACACTACATGTAATTACTGCATGGAACACCCTGTATCCCTTAGTGTATCTAGATAAAATGTATTAGGGAACACAGTATGCACTTCCGAGTACAAGCTGTGTAACCCTGTCTTACCGACAAAAAATTGATAGTTTCCCGATGGAATCTTCGATCATTCTCCATCTATTCTTAAACATTTAAGAAAATAAAAATGATTTAATGAATATGATTAATATATCAAAACATTTTAATTCAGATCAGATTAAAGAATGAATAATATGAAATGAAAGTATAACCACAATTGTACATAGATCAACAATCAAATAAATAATTATAAATTTAAATGTGATTGATATGATATCACTTGTTAGTTCTAAGTGCAGTGGAAGTGTGTAGTGGTGGGTGATATATTAAAATTTATCTTAATAATTATCACCTAAAACCATGAGTGAGGATCGTTCAAGTCAAATTTATAATTAATTTATTTAATATCTAAAGAAATAAACACCTGGGCTTAATAACTTTCTTCATTGATGAATATTGATAATTTGAAAATAACCTTTTGGATTTCCTTCATTTAACTATGAGGATCTAATGATATAATCTCTCTATTAGTGATCCACATTGCTCCAATGATCTTTGAGAAGCACCACTCGATCTCCAGGTGCTAGCACAGTAAATCGAATGTCTTACGTT
Organism: Viscum album; assembly: GCA_963277665.1. Classification (NCBI taxonomy): domain Eukaryota; kingdom Viridiplantae; phylum Streptophyta; class Magnoliopsida; order Santalales; family Viscaceae; genus Viscum; species Viscum album. Next base: position 1,072,233,727 of record OY728166.1, on the reverse strand, counting down.
GTTTGTTCTTGATCGCTCATTATTCGATCTTGAATAAATCACTCTTGCGTTTCTCCTTCTTGATACGGAGAGATAAGGAGGATATGAGAGAGAATTCGTTGTGCACAAAAATTCTCTATTTTCAATTTTGGATACTATACACAATAAACATAACCGTCTATTTATAGAGTTATGGTTTAGGTTAAAATATCATTTAATTGCATGTCATCCATTAAATAACATTTAAAACCTTTAATAAACCCCATTCCACATAATAATAATATTATTTTGTGGTGCACCAACTTGCGCAAAATGATAAATAATATTTATTTGCTTGTAAAAAATTATTTTATCACTGGACACGGTCTTGGTCCATTCAAACTCCTCGATATTTACTGAATACCTAAATAAATATTTTATTCATAAATAAATATTTCATTCACATACCGAAGAATAAATATTTATTAAATATTCACTAAAATAAATAAATATATTTTTATTCACATTCCTATGAATAAATATTTATTTAATTTACATGATCAATATAACTTGAATAAAATTATTCCCTAGTCTTGAGAATAGTATTTATTCCATTAATTAAATTCAAATATAATTTAATTGAGATCAATGAAAACACTTAGTATGTGAACCTCTAGGATCCTTTCTTATAGGTATTATTTGGGCTTGCCTAAAGTTCAAGATTACTGTCTATAAATGGGTCAAGACACGCAAGAGAATGAACTTAATGTTGCAATGATGACAACCATATATGAATACTCACTGTACAATATAATCCCTTTCTCACAATATCTCATCAAGAAGGTTGCACGATGGTTTCATCAAACTATATGCTTGATACATCTTTCTTTGACTATCTGAAATAAACATGTCATTACACCATGACTATGGAATTTAGGCGATGATTATATTCCAATCAAAGAGTTGGGATATCAACTCCCATAATGATGGAAGGGACAAATCCTTCATAGAATTATCCATTAATCACATGCCAATCATGGCGCACCCAATGTACCCTACTTCCCCCAAAATATGGAGTGATAGTTTTTGTTAGTAAATCTAAGTGTGTGAGTCAGGACATGTATTAATGATAATCTTAAAGACTAAGGACCCTTACACTCACTCGTAGATAGGAATATCCAATGACACCAAAACATGAGAAATTTCTACTGGTGGGTATATTCTCATAATCTCTCTATCTTAGAGATTACCAAGTGAAAACTTCATGAGAAGAATCATCATCTGCTTATGAGTTCTCACACCTGATGGTCTAAATAATATGTGTCCCATAATAGTATTTTATCCAACCACAAACCATATTAATTATATCATCATAGTAACACTTCAAGGTTCTCATCATAGCGGGGAACTATTATGACCTTATCAATGCAAAAAATTCCCTAGGATAATATTACATTTAATCCATGCAGAATAATGAACAATATAAAATAATATATTTAATTAATATTCAATACATTGAATATACATGTAATCAAAGTACAACCAATTTGTCCTAAGACACCAACTCTACCAATATTCACTCAAACATTTATACCATATACGCCCTGACTACTTTAATCCATATAATAATTTATTCAGCTTTATTGAATAAAATTCATGAGATCTAGAATATTTAGCAGGCAATTTCAATCCTTTTGGGATTTTCATTTAAAAAACATTATCAATATTATCATAAAGGCATGTGGTTACAACATCTGTCAAGCGTAATTCAAGTTGCTCATGTATAATAAACATCATGAGATACTAAAAATTTATCACATAAATTAGAAGATATTATGTTTCATCATAATCAATCTTGGGTCTTTGTGAGAAATCTTGAGAAACTAGTCATGCTTTATATATCATGAATTCATTTTTTTTCATTTCTCTTTTTCAAAAATATCCATTCATAACCAATAGGTTTAATCCCTTCAGGTGTAACTACCCAAGTAAAGTTAATAATCAATTTCATGCCTTAGTAATATACATTAATTAGATTTTATATAGTTATATTATAATAATATTAAGTAAAATTTCAATCAAAATTTAAATAGTTTTATTAAATATATTTTCATGTATTATAAGGTTTTATTTAAAAGTTTAATTTCTAAATTTTAGAATTCAAATTTTATAAAATGAAATTCATTTTGGAAATCAGAATATCAAAATCATCATAGGGTGAATTTTTTTTATTCTAAAAAGATTGATTTTTCAGTGAATATTTAAAAATACTATTTTTTTGTAAAACTGTCATTTCTTTTCATTAACTAAAGTAGTTTAAAGGCCTAATTAGATCTTAAAGTAACATAATTACCCTTTAATTAGAACTAATACAATTAATTACATAATAATCATCATTATACCAGATTTTAGTATAAGTTCATTTTTGGACTTAAAATCACATTTTTCTAAAAGTGGTTTTTTCATTACGTTTTGTGTTTTAATCTTAAATTAATTTATACCCTTTATAGAAATTAAATATTGAAAAATAGATTCTATATTTTGAACTAGGAGTTATAATTTTTTTAAATAGGTCTCTTTAATTTTTTGGTCATTATGAATAGTAATCATAGTAAATATCTATCACTTCAGTAATTTTAAATCAGATAATTAAGACTAAAAATAATATGATAAGTGTAACGACCCAAAAATGTTCTTCTTTTAATAATGAATATCTTTCCTCTCAATAAATTTTTATTATGTTTTACAATATAAGTACATAGATTTTTTTTTAAATTTTATAAGTACTTTGAACATTATGTGTTGATATGAACTAGTACAACTAAGAATAGTAAAGGGAAAGAAAACACATACTAGAAACCAACAACAATTTATTTCATTATTTATTAATGTTACATTCAGTTTAAAAAAACACCCAATATGATTTTGAATATTAAAATGGGAAAAAATAGATGATAAATAAAGTAAAATATAAAAAATTGGGTCACCTCAATCCCCTAGAATCATCCCACCCACAAAAAACACTATAGCAAAGAAACATAGAGTTAATAATAAAATATTCTTTTTTGGAAATGATTTTGAAACTTTATTTGAATTGAAGTGAATGATGAAGAGTAAGAATTATGGAGTATTTATAAGGAAATATGATCATTATCTTTTATTTTTTTCAACTAATATGGTTGATAAATATTATAATCATTAGTCCATAAAATATTTGGTCATTATTATTGTTAGTTAAGTAGTTTCATTTAAATGACCGTCGAGATTATTTAATGATATAAGAAAATTTTTATTATTTTTAGAGACTATAAACACATTATATTAAAATATTATTTATGTGAAAGTTTTAAATAAAAAATTATTTCATGAAAAAATCTTATAAAATGATTTTTAAATGATAATATATTTTAATGAAGCCCAAAGTAATTTTTATAATGGTTAGAATGTTGATTTTTCTATTAAATTGTTAATTTTCATTAAAATAATGATTTATTTAAAAGTTACAATTAACATACTTAGTTAATGTTTTTGATGAAATAGATTTCATTTTTGGACTTATCACATCAAATTTATCTTATGTTTATTTTTTTTGGAATTTTCTGACAAAGTCGATTTTTTGGCGAAAAAGTGAAAATTGCCACTTTATGAGCACTGCAATTTTATGACATCATTATTATGTTATAATGATTAAAAATTTATATAAATAAAAAATTCCTTTAATAATTATAAAAATGAATTTATAAATATCAATTTTAATTTAGAAATTTATACTTTAAATTTTAAACAAAAAATCGGATTTTTGAAATAAAATTTATTTTTTGGATTATGTACATTTATTAGCTTGTCTAGAAGTTGTGGTTAGGTTTCTGAAGAACTTTAAAGTCCAAAAATACTCTACCACATATTATTTATCCATAAAATTGGTTTTAATTCAATTTACCTATAAGTGGTTAGCTTATATGATAAAATAATCAATATTTAATCCTTTAAAACCCACCCCTCATCAAATATAAATACCACCCATTAGTCATTTCTATCCACTCCAAATTTATAATAAACTAATTTATGTTCATTTTACCTCCCAAATATTCCCTCCAATGTTCCCTTAAATTTTCAAGGTTCCACCCTCACGTTTTAGGAAGCAAATCTTTAAGGTAAGGGATCTCTCTCTCTTCTTTTCCATTCAAGCACCTTTTTTTATTTCGAGACTTTGAATTAAAATTACTAATTTTAGAATATATTTTTACACATTAATAATATTGTAATTTTTATTTCTAAATGATGATATACCACTTTCTATATCATTAAACCATTTTATGAATCTTTAAGTATTGTCGTTATGTTGCCGAAATTTCACTGCAATTTTGCATGCCAAAATTTTATTCAAACACACCTTTTGTCTTATGACTTTTAATTCCTAATTTATAATGTTGTATTATGTTCTTAAATATCACTATTACTTACCTTTTTATTAAGAAGTGATTATAGACCCATTTCACTCTCATTAATCCCTCCCATAAATCATTATGTTCCCTTGTTATGGTGCCGAAATTGTCCTACAATTTTCCTTGCTAAATATTTGTGAAGTGTATAACCCTACCCAATTTAAATCAAGGTTATTCACCTAGTTGTACCTATAGTTCATTGATTTGTTACTTACATTTATGTAACCCACAATCCTTAATCACTAGATTAAATGTGATGAGATATTCTCTTATGTTACATGATATATGTGGCACACTTATTCATGTACATGATATGATTATGATGGGTGCACCCAAATAGCACCCCAATGCATTGAGTAATGTTTTAGTCTAATGATATGTCATGTATGGTGCATGAGAGGCTATCCTAAGCACATTATGTTATGATTTCTTGGTGGTTAACCTTGACTTATGCTTATGATGTCATGTTTAATGTTGTTACCACATTCCCAAGTTACCTTTATGCTATCATGTTATACCATGCCTCATTGTTCATGATTAAGATTCTCACCTCTTATGTTACATTGTTATGCCTCTTGACTCACATTTATTGCTTTACCCTATGTCATGATTTATTTATTCACTTACTGAGCTTTATAGCTCACCCCTTTCTTAAGTATGTCTCTAGGTTATCCTGTGTATTTCTAAATGAGTAGTGGAATATTAGAAGCATGTTAAAAAAGATTTAAATAATTTTGTTTTATCCATATAACAAGTTGATATTCTATGCACCTAATTCCTAAATATACCAGGATTCTCAATCTTCTATGTTGTTCTAATTGTGCTTCTATATGATAAATCATGAATTAATGTGTAATAAAGTTATGGGTTGTCATAATAAGGACTAAATAACCCTAAAAATTGCCTTTAATATATTGAATGAGTGGGGTTAAATGGTTTAAAGTGTGATTATTTATCCATTGATGAAATTTTCTTGATGTTTCCATAACATTTTATGATATGTAAATATCTAATTGGTAGGTTGATGATTGTAATTTTGATCACAAATTTAAATTTCCAAAATAAATATCAATAAGTTTATTTTAAATATTTATATATAGATGTCATCAGGTATAGATCGATAAAATCAGTTTCAGGTAATTTCAAACTTCATTTAGTTTCGAGTAATTTCATAGAGCATTGAGTGAATATAATGTTGAGTGTATAATCAAAAAAAAATATCGAGAAAAGAGGTAAAGATAAGACAAGTGATAAATAGGAGATAAGATATGATTCTCAAAAAGTATTATCTCATTATAATTATTACATATTTATAGACTTTTGAGAAGTACAATGGGTAGGAAATGAAAATTTGTAATACCAATGGGTTGGAATGTGAAAAATTTTTTGGGAATGGGAAGTAGCCTTTATTATGAATTCCATATTTAATATTTCATAACATTACCCTTTGGATGTCATAATTTCATGGAATATTATATAATTTTCACTTAAAAAACTCCATAGGAAAGAGAATTGCAGTCAATGTAATTAGATTCCATGTCATGATGCCTCATTAAAAACTATACCAAAGAAACTCAATGGGAAAAACCTGATGAAGGGAAAAAGAGTACAACATTCCCAACTCCCCCTCATAAAGTCATGATAGAATTATCAGTCTTCAAATCCCAATTTTATAAATCAAATTCTCAAATGTTGTAGTTGGGAATTATATTGTGAATAAATATGCAAGATTATCACATGAATCGATATGTTGGATATTGATCTCATCATTATTTTGAAGTTCATGAGTAAAAAATTATTTTGGTGAGATATTATTTGTTATATCTCCTTTGATATACCCATAATTTAATTATGTTATACAAAAAACATTATCTTCATATAATATAGTGGTAATATCATTATTTATATATAATACACAATTACTTCTAATACAATGGATAATTGATCTCATCCAAACACATTCTTGACTTTCTTCATGATTTGTAATCAATTCATCAATGTTGGAGGAAGTTGTAAAAATGGTTTGTTTTGAAGAACACCATAAAATGATAGTTCCACCATATGTTAATAAATATCCCATCAGGGATCTTACATTATGTGTATTAGACAAGTATCCAACATCAACATAACCAAATAATTTTGTTTTAGAGCTTTTAGAATAAAATAACCCCCAATCTATAGATCCTTGAAGGTATATTAATATCTATTTGATACCATTCCATTTTTTCAAGTAGTATAAAAACTATAACTTGAAAATAAATTCATAGAAAATGACATATCTAACATTGTATTATTTTCAAGTCACATCAATGTTCCAATAACACCAAGATATGGTACTTTAGGACCAACAAGTTTCATTATACTCTCTTGGTTTAAAAGGATTTTTATCTCAATCAAGATATCGTACAAGAATTTGTGTACTTAATGGATATAATTTTTCAATATTAAACCTTTGTAATAATTTTTCACTATATTGTGATTGATGAACACAAATTTCATCTTAAAGATGTACAATTTATAATCCAAGGTAGGAATTTGTGCTTAAAAAGTATTTTATTTCAAATTTATTCTCTAAATATTCTATTGCCTCGGAAAGTTCATCAAGAGTTATAATAATATTTAAATCTTCAAATTATACTGAAATGATCACAAATTCAATCTTATCCCTCTTAATGAAGACACATAAAAATTTGGAACATTTTTATACTCTTATTTCATCAACTATTCACTCAGACGGTAATACCATATATGCCCCAACTTATTTAATCCATATAATGATTTATTCAACTTTATTGAATAAAGATATAAAGATCCAGAATATTTATCCATTATTTTTAATCCTTCTAGGATTTTCATGTAAACATCATTATCATTATTACCATAAAGGCATGCTGTCACAATATTCACCAGGCATAATTCAAGTTCCTCATGTATGACAAACATCAGGAGATACTGAAAGGTTATCACATCAATTATAGGAGAATATGTTTCATCATAATCAATCCTGGGTATTTGTGAGAAACCTTGAGAATCCAGTCGTGATTTATATCTCACGACTTCATTATTTTCATTTATATTTCTCACAAATACCCATGTATAACCAACAAGTTTAATCCCTTTAGGGGTTTCACAATTAAATAAAAAACCACATGTTTGGAAAGTGAACTTAATTCTGACTGGACTCTAACTTTCAATTAATACCAATATGTCATATCCCAACATTCATTAACCATTATAAGTTCTCAATACTCATCAATAATTTAAAGTTCCACTTTTAAATAAAATGTGTCATCAATAATTGTCTGTAATTGGTTCCAACATCTTCTAATGTTGGTGAAATTTATAGGAATTTCCTCTTGAATGTGATCATGTACTTCGGGTACATTGTTTCCTTAAGGAATGTTATAATAAAGTGAATCTACATTATCCCCAGGTCTATTTATTTATTTAACCAATATGGGTTTCTTCCCTTTCCTTTTACAATGATTTTTATCTTTTGAATCAAGTGGTCTTCCATGCTTTAGGCATATATTAGAACCATTGTTGATAAAAACATTATATTTTCCTTCAGATACATATATTCTTATTGGTGCATTTTCAATGTGTATATATGATTTTGTAACCCATTTTGAACCATTAGTTTCATAAGCAAACTAATTTGATAAATTTTTGAAAATTAATAATATTTTTAACTTCAAGTTCGATCATATTTTTACGAGGATCAATATGTAATAATGAAATAATTTTCCATGATATTTATTTTGATTTTGATTGATTTTATATTTTTAATTTTTCAAATATTTTTTCATCAAAATGACAGTAAAAAAATATAGCTATGAATACTTCTCCTGTCATTTGCTTTAGATACTTAATCATCACGGGGGATTCAAATCAAAAATAAATTCTCATCCTTCTTTGGTGTCCTATCTTTATTCATTGTGGGGGTGTTATAGGAACATATACCGCACAACCAAATATTCTCAAGTATGAAATATTTGGTTCATGGTCATAAGATAATTGTAAAGGGGAATATTGACGACAACTTAAAGACCTAATTTGAATTAGTGTTGTTAAATACAAAATTGAATGTATCCATGTTGAACTGGGTAATTTAATTTTCATGAGAAGTGGTTCAGTGATAAGTTTAAATAGCTTTATAAATGATTCATGTAACACCCTAGTAATTTGTTTTATGTTATGAAAAATAATAATTTAAAATTAAGTGTTTTAATTAATAATACTTATATTTCAAATTTATAGCTTTCAAATTAATTTTAAATTAATGTTCTAAAAAAATACTATTTTACAGTATTATTTTGTGTAAAAGAATATTTTAATATGAATATATGTTTTTTATTACAAAATTCATTTTTATCAATAGATTATTTAATTAAATATTTTAAGAATAATATATATATTGACTATTATAATTATTTTGATAAATAATTATTTATGTTATGAATATGTTCACTATTAATATGAAACCCCAAGGATTTAAAAATAAATTTAATATAGATATCATGAAACGCTGAGTCCCTATGAAATAACACTTTGTTATAACCTAGCTAATAAACATAATTTTGCTGATTCTGTTATTTGAATTTCAAAAAACTGATATACATGATTACATTCAGTAAGATATTTAGAGTTTGATAGAATCAATTTAATTTTTGGTGAATAGTAACTTGACCCTTATGCATAGTAATTTTCCCTTATGAATAGTGACTACACCCATTTAAGTATAAAAAAATTAGGCACCTTATAAATGAGAGTGAATATTTTAAAAATTAATAATTAAGTGTTGGTATTTTTGTGAGAAATAAATATTTAATTACAATTTTATAATTAATAAATTAATTTAAAAGAAAATTAATTTTCATAAAATGTATTCATAAATCAATATTTTTTTACTATGATTTTAGGATAATTTTATGAGACCTTAGTTAATTTTTGAAAGTATTATAAAATCAGTTTTTTAAAATCTATATTTTCAAGAAAATAACGATTTTATTTAAAAATTAAATATCTCTTATTTAGAAAATTATTTTTATAAAATTGTGTTTATTTTTGAATTATAAATGTCAAAAAATAGTTAGGGTAAATTTTTGGGATTAATCTGAAGTACTTGATTTTTTGGTGAATAGTAAAATACGGCAATTTACGGTATAAATACATTATAAGATAAATACACTATTTATTGCATCATATATGATGTAAGCACACTTGGTTTGAAATCACATGAACTTATTACTATTTTTGGCCACAATAATCAAACATTATTTATTTTCTTGACCAAAATAATAATATAATGATTAAGATATTCAAAAATCACTCCTCTCCTCCACTATAAAATCCACCCCTCACTCCCCATTCTCTTCACTCCTATAAACCTTGAATATTATCAAAGTTCCACCCAAAATACTCTTCCATAGTCCCTCCCCACATCTAGGATCCCTTGTTCTTTCCAAAATACCAAAACCCCTTCCCTTAAGGAGGTTCTTAAGGAGGTTATTTCAAGAGGTAAATCCTCTTCCTTTTTCATTTAATTTTATTTTAGTGTATCTTATTTTACTATTCTCTCTTAACATCCTCTATCCAATTGATCATGATAAATATGGAATCATATATATACTATAATTTTATCATGTTGATGTAATAACCATTATCATCCTTAGTGGATGACGAAGTTTTGTTCTTCAATTTCTTTTTCAAGGATGATCATGAAACCATTTTTATGATTTAAATAGATTCTAAATTTTTTATTATATATAATTTAATTATTTTGGAACCATAATTTATACATGATATTAAATAATAGAATAAAACTAGTTCGTTGTGATCGAAAAACCGTTGTAAAAATCTAAACGATTATCACTAAATGTATTATCTATTGATTCATCCTCATACCATGTAAAAAAATGAAATATATAACCATTTAAACTTTTGTATGTTAATTAATAATAAATAAGTTCAATTCTGGAGAATTATATACATTCCACATGAACTCCATTACTTATAATCAAGCAAACTGATCATGAAATCAAGGAAACGAACACTCTGAAACGACTGAATTCAATATTATAACTTATCAAAAAGGCCACAAATGAACTCAATAAAATTATAATAAACTATATACATGTATAATAGGTTCTGAATTAAATTATTAAAAAGTCTAATTTCATATTCTAGGACTTTAAGGTCAAGTGAAAAACATATTCGGATATAAGGTAAGGGTTTTCGCATCTCACTTCTATTTTTATGAGATATTCCTTATTTACCACTATTTCTTATGTATGGTATATGTATACTTACCATTGATGTATAATATCATGAATATATTTATTTTTATGGTATTCAATATATCATTTGGTGATTATTAATTTTGGGGAATATGCTTCAATTGATTGCAAAGTGGTAAGGGGTTTCTACCCAAACCTCTATTTTCATTCGGGTTACTATTATTCACTAATTACCTCAATAAAATTATTAAAAATTATTATTTACTCTTCATAATTTTTTAATGTTCTATATATATTTACCAAACATAATTCTTCTTTTTTTATGAGGAGTTACATGTTTTAAAATAAAATTTCGAAAATTCTTCCTGATAAACAAGCCCAATTCAAGGGAACTTATCAAATTCATACCCATTATCAAGTAAACTATGTAATCTATTTTAAGTCAAAATTATTTTTATAAAATAACACATTTTATCATGAAAAACTATCTTGGTTCATTTCTGGTTTTATGAAAACAAACATGCCTTTCTGCTTTAAAATGTATTCCTTAAACCACACTAAAATGTTTTATTTATAAAGCTTATTAAAAACTATTTTTACATGATTTAACTTCAGTGGTACATTATTTATGGATAAAATATAATTTCAATGTCCTTACCATTTATTTTATTAGATAAACATGTTTACAATCTAATTTAAAGACAAATACAAATGATTTTCCAAAAGAACTCTTCTTTCCAAAGTAAAAAGTATTTTTTCTCATCCCACTTTAACTTTTATGAGAGATATGCCTTATTAACCACTTATTACTTGCATGTGGTGTATGCAATGAAATATAATATATCATATCAAGAGTCTTCTTATTCTCATGATATTCTAAAGGATTATGATTTGAATGTTTCAAAGTGGCATGAGACACTTTGGAATGTTTAAGGATTATTTACTCAAGAATTTTATAATGTATCATTTAAAAGTATCTTTATCTATGCCAAAATACTTTATTTAATCTTTTAATTAATTGAGTTTTATATCTTATGATATCATATACAATATGTTTTTTAAGGGTTTTCGATTATTTTTAATGTGGATGTGCTATCTTGATTCCATTCACTATATTACTCCGAAGGGTTAGTAACTATGTTTATAGATTAGGAAAAGTTATTTACATTGCACATATATATATATATATATATTATTTATGTATAAACCCATTATTATGAGGAATTAATTGGACTTAGAAAGTTATGGGTGGTGACCTCTATATCCCCTATATGCATTATTAGGTCTCACGAGACAAACAAATATGGACTTAGTCGAGGCCTTTCCCATTTTCAAATATGGTTTTGGCTGAAGCCTTAATCATTTTCAGATGTCTTGGATGAGGCCTTGATAGTTTGATTTAGATGTCTGGAATATTCATTCCCTCATTATGATGTTAGTAATTAATAAATCATGTTATTATTAAACTATTAGAATATCCATGGTAAAGTTTCATGTGATCAGTTATATGGATTTATTTACGCAAATTTCATTCATACCATATTATGCTCAAGTTTATTTTTAAAGGAAAGTGTTTTCAATTTTTCACCATGACTAATGTTGATGTTTATGATAACTTCTATTGTATTAATTACCCTTATTGAGCATCTGATCTCACTCCTTTCTTATGTTTCCTTTCCCCAGGTTATGAAGAATAAAACTTTGAATAAGCTTTCAAGGATGCAGTTTATTTCATTTTATATTATATCACGTTTTATTTTCATTTTCCAATGTATTATGTGAATCATGAATGCAATCTAGTCTTCCAAGATTGCTAAACTAATCGGTCCTTCAGTATTTGATTCATTTTAATCATGACAATGTATTAAAATAATGCATCGACTCCGGGCTTCTGGGGTTAGGGCATTACAATTCTGTTATACCATTTTGTGTGTGAACATGAGCTACATGATATTCAACATTTATTTCAATCGAACTGAAATAATCATTAAATTCATGAGATGAATATTCAATAATATTATCATACTGAATATGATTGATTTAATAATATAGGAATTGTTCCCTTAACAGTTATTTGTTTAAGTAATTTCACAAATTCTAGTTTGTGAGTTGATAATAAACACACATGACACCATCTAGTTGACACATAAATCACGATCATAAAATATATAAATGTTCCACATGGTGGATTAATTGGACTGCATATGTTACTATGAATACTTTCAAAAAACATAGGATATTCTGTCCTAATTTTAGATGGTGACAGTCTTACAATTAATTTTCCTTTAGAACAACCAGCACAAGGAAAAATGATAGGTGTAAATTTTTTTTATCAACCAATGGATGAATATGAGTGAATTTAATTATTTTACTCATCATTATTTATCATGGATAGACCAAAACGTTATGCTATACAATGAATGTATCACGTTCGGTAAACTTTTGGTTTACTATATTTTATTTTATTGTAAAAATATTAACATAGTACATTCCTGAGGGAAGTATTGAAAGTTTCTCTCGAATCACCTTGTTCTCATTATTAATTCTTGTTATATAGAGGTGTTTAACACCTCATTCATCCATAGTATCAATGTGATATCTATTTTCATGGATATATTTAAATCTTAATCAATTCTGTTGATACTTAAGTGAAAAAAAATCATTATTTATTAAAATATGTGTACCACTAAGTCTGCAGTTTTTTTCTATTTTGAAGACTTTAATTAATTTTTCACTATATTTTATTATACACACATTGTAATTTCTCATTTTAATGTTGATAAAATATTTATTGTATTTAAAAATTGTGTGTGTCATGGAACTTTCAAGGAGACAAACTTGTTCATAATGGGGATTAATCCTAATAAATAATTTTATAAAATCCATTTCTATTAAAAAAAGATTTTCATATAAGAAATAAAATAAAATTAAATGAAATAAAACATGTACCATTCATTAAAAAACATTACAAATTCAAAAAATGTATCTCTATCACTGGAATTTACACATTATCAATATGATCAATACCTTTAAGTTTCACAAAATAATCAGATATATTATAATTCATAATGTCATCATCATATTTTAAGTATTGGTATAAAAGGTTAGATTTAATGCTCTTTTCTTTCCATTTGATTGATTATTAATATAAATAAAAATAATGCTTTGGCGTATGCTAGGTACATGACCAGTTCCCCTTCATACCACACTAAAAACATTCCATTTCATCGTTATTTATTTTCTTTAGTTGTCGATATCCATTGTTTTCCTACTTATGGTGGTGCCCTTTCTTATTCTCATTTAGTGTATGACCAACTCAAGTACTAGGACCTCATATTTGTTGATTTTTTATATGACCTCATTTATAATTAGTCATATTCACTTCTAGGAATGGAGCTGCACTAGTTGGTTAGGATTCATGATTCCTCGTCAGGAGTTCATTATTTTTTTCAGTAACAAGAAGGTAATAAAGTATTTCAAATTATTTTTTAAAACTTTTCTCATGATATTGTTAATACATAATAACATTCAAGGAATGTAAAGTAGAATATTTTTTTTTCTAGAATATCGGTGTCAGTGATGTTGTCTCCACAATTGTGATATTATTTTAAACATGGAAGAGTTGTATTTAATAAATATTTTAAAAACTTAGAATCATAGGTGGATCCACTTGTATCTTACTATTAACACTATTAACAGTTGAAGGTGATCATATCACTCTATGAGGGATTTCCATAACACTAGAGGATCTTTCACAATCAATTAGTCAATCTTCAAAACCTCATAGAGGTTATGGTAAATGAATATCAGGGATTGGGAATGGTCTTGAGTAGAATAAATATTGCCAACTTTAATCATATCTCCATGTTCGTTTTCATCTAGATGCATCTCAACATGTAAAGTCCAAGACAAGTAGCTCTTTCCAAAAATTTTAAGAGGAAGAAATTAAAGATTTACAATATTAACCATGAAAAAGTGACTTACCACCCTTAACTAACCTCTTCAAATGAATAAAGATCATGATGATAACGTTTTGTGAAATTGTTTACAAACATTGTTTGATAACACAACACGTTTTAATGTTGAAACACAGACCATTCGATCATAATAGAAATAGTGTTGAGAAAATATAATGAAGAGTGTATAATAAAAAATAAATACTGAGACAAGAGGAAAAATAAGACAAGTGATAAAGATGTGATAAGATATGATTCTGAAAATTACTATTACATTATAAGTATTATATATTTATACACTTCATAATAATCCTAAGGGGCATGAAATGAAAATTTGGATTTCCAATAGGCTGGCATGTGAAAAGTTTATTGGGAATGGGGAGTATCATTTGTTATGACATCTATATTTAATATTTTATAACACAATTATTAACCAGGTAAGGTTAGGTTATCTTCAACCCATATATATATATATTAATATTATTTGTTAATAATATTATAAAAAAATTTATATTTAGGTTTCAGATGAAGTTTTAAATGGTGTTTTCCCTACATATCATTATAAATATTAAATTTAAATAAATATAAGTATGTATTTAGATTGGTTTAGGTTTAAAATGGCTATTGAAATTTTGGTTTGGGTTTAGATTTAGTTAAATGAGTATTAAATATGTTCATTTTTTGTTATTAATAAATGAGATCTGGTTCAGGTGTATATATTTTCATGGGTACCTAACCCTATAATTATTCCTTATTAAGATATTTTTGTATTTATATTAATTGAATTATAACACTGATTTGTTGAGTTGATTTTTTTAAATATTTTTTCCTAAGATGGAAAAAGACTCGAGGAATCTAGATCAAGATAGAAAGAAAACTTTAAGTGTCAAAATAGTTCAATATAATTAAAATATATATCTTACTGAACCAATTAGAATCAATCAAAACATTCAATTTGTTGAAACAGGTCAAGAAAGAAAAAAATTGTGTAATTGAATCAAATTTTAGAGACATGTAAATTTGAATTTTGGAAATTCATGAAATTATCATATTTTAAGATAGGACCTGGGAATCTACCATGTTTCTAATTTTTCATAATGGGTAGACACTACAACACAAATAGGGTTTAGCAGCGGTTTTGTGGAGGCGGTTCACAAAACCGCTGCTAAATGTTTTTTGAAAAAGGTTTCACGGCGGTTTTTAATAAACCGCCGCTAAACCCTTTTTTTTTTAAATTCCCGACCCTTCCCTACCCCGACCCCCATTTTACCAAACCCTCCCGACCCCATGCTCCCTTCTTCCTGCAACCCCCCTCGGCGACCCCGCGACGACTTCGACGAACGCGCGACCTCCGTCTCCGGCGACCTCGTGACCAACGCCTACGGTGGAGCCCGCGACCGGCGACCGGCGACTCCGACAACCCGCAACCCCCCTTCTCCCGGTGACCCTTATCACTGTGACCGCGACCCCAAAGTGATTTTTCCAACATTTTTCATCTTTTTTACAAAATTTTGTGCAATATATGTTTATTATTTTATTATAATATTTGTTACTTTAAGTTTTAGCATGTTAATTTGAAGAAAATTGTTAATTTGATACCTAATTCATGTTTAATTGAAATTGTTATTCCATGTGTTAAAGGAATTGGATAAAGAAGATGAATCTATAAATACTTATATATTATTTGTTTATGGTATTTCAAAACATTTCTCCTCTATGATTTATTTGATGAGTAAAGGAATTCTATAAAATTGGAATGATGAATTACATAATACTTGTAAAGAGTTGTCGGGTTCATCTTATAACAACACCCCTCCTTACATTGACAAAGTCAGAACTATCATATATCATCTATTGAGATTCATTAGGATTTGGGTTGGGATGTATTATTATATAAGGAGATTATGTCATTTCTTATGGATCATGTCGATAATGATGACCAGATAAAATTTAGCTAATTCAAGACTTTGAATTTGATACTGAGGATCATTCCTTCACTACTAAAAAAACGGGCAAGCAAAGCGCTACCTTTATCAGCGCTAATCAAAAAGCGCTGATAAAGGATAATCTTTATCAGCGCTATTTAAAAGTGCTGATAAAGGGATGATTTATTAGCGCTTTTCTAGCGCTGATAAAGGAAAGGTTTTAACAGTGCTATAAAAGCGCAGATAAAGCCCTCCTTTATCAGCGCTTAAATTTTAGCGCTGATAAAGGGTGGCTTTATCAGCGCTAGAATTAGCGCTGATAAAGGGGGGCTTTATCAGCGCTAAAATTTAAGCGCTGATAAAGGGGGGCTTTATCAGCACTTTTCTAGCGCTGTTAAAACCTGTCTCCGATTTTATTAAAAGGAGGCCGACAGTCTCCTCTTTTTTATCGTGCCCTAAGCTCTCGCGGGACTGTACCCTTGCGACTGCTTCCTCCCCCCGATATTCCCTTTGCCGGACCTCCGCCGTACTCCTTCTCCTTCTTCTCGACCCTCTTCCGCGTATCTTCCTCCCTTCCGAACCCTACTCCTCTTCAACAGTTGGAGGCTCCTCCCGTGCACCCCTACTCCGGCGGTCGCGTCTTCCAGGCAGCACAGAAGGCTCCCTCACCTCTTTGGACTTCCTATTTCTTCACCCAAGGTATGTGGATGCCCTAAATATTGTTTTTCAGTGTAGGTTTTTATGTGTTTGTCAATTATTTGTCGCCTCTGCTTCCCCTCCTCCCTCTTTTCAGACTGAATCAATGTTATTCACTCTACTCCTGGTGATGATTTTTTTTGCATATGTTTTCGCTTATTCGTTCTTCAAATCTGCTACTGCTGTGTGTTTTTTTGATTTGATTTTCCTTATGTTAGTAATGTTTATTTCTACTGCATCATGAATTTACTCCACTTTAACTTCAATTGGTTTTGTTACTGGTGTTGATAGTGAGTCACATTAGGGGGGTCTGGTTTGCAGGGGGTGTGAGGGGGGGCTGGTGTGTGCAGGGGTACGGGATGGGTAGGTTTGGTGTGTGCAGGCAGGGGGGAGAGGGGGTTGGCGTGTGTAGGGGGGAGGCTGGGTTTGGTGTGTGCAGGCAGGGGGGGAGAGATAGGCTGGGTTGGTTTAGTGTGTGCAGGCAGGGGGAGAGGGGACAAGATGGTTTGCAAGAGGGAGTGGGTAGGGGGCATGAGGGGGGAGGGAGGCCAGTTGGTGGTGCTGCTGGAGGGGGATGGGTCTGGCGTGCTGGTGGGGGGGGGGGCTGGCTGGTTTATAGGGGGCAGGCTGGTTTGCAGGGGGAGTGTGTGTGCAGGGGGGAGGTTGGCTGGCAGGCGCAGGGGTGCAAGGAGGCTGGTGGTGCAGGGGTGCAGGGGGGGGGGGTCTGGTGTGCAGGCACAGGGGAGAGGGGGGTAGGCTGGTTGGTTTGCAGGGGGAGGGGGAGGCTGGTGTGTGTGTGCAGGGGGGAGGGTGCGGGGGTGCAAGGCTGCTGCAGGCTGGTGTAGGGGTGCAAGGGTGCCATACAGGGGTGGAGGGGTGTTGTGCGGGGGTGCAGGAGGGGGGAGGGGAGGGGGCAGGGAGTGCAGGGGGAGGGGGGCAGGGAGTGCAGGGGGAGAGGGTTGTTTTGTTGTACGGGGTACAGGAGGGGGGAGGCTGGTGTGCCTGGGGGAGGGGGACAGAGGGTGCAAGGGGCTGAAATTTTTGTGCAGGGGGGCTGAAATTTTTGTGCGGGGGGGGGGTCTGGGTTTTTTGTGCAGGGGTGTAGGAGGGGGGAGACTGTGCAGGGGGGAGGGGGCAGGGGGAGAGGGGTGTTGTGTTGTACAGGGTACAGGAGGGGGGGGGGCTGGTGTGCCTAGGGGAGGGGGCAGAGGGTGAAGGGGGAGGGGGCTGAAATTTTTGTGCAGGGGGGCTGGTTTTTTTGTGCAGCAGGCTGGTGCAGTGCAGGGGGTCCATCGGGTTGGGTCTAGGGGGGTTGGGTTTGAGTGGATGGTTCGGGTCCGTTGGGTTGGG
The DNA here is from genome assembly GCA_963277665.1 of Viscum album. Lineage (NCBI taxonomy): Eukaryota > Viridiplantae > Streptophyta > Magnoliopsida > Santalales > Viscaceae > Viscum > Viscum album. The sequence continues at coordinate 1,072,215,158 of OY728166.1, read as the reverse complement.
ATGGGTTGGATTGGTTTGGGTCGGGTTGGGTCGGGTTTACACATATAACCCGACCCAAATTGACCCGACCCTCGATGGGTTGGGTTGGGTTGGGTCCTTCGGGCATGCGACGGGTAACCCAACCCCACTGGGTCGGGTTGGGTCAGGTTGGTTGCTCCAAAAGCTTGTGACCCGACCCGACCCAACCCGAACTTTTTTGTTCGGGTCGGGCCTTGAAACACCTCCAACCCGACCCGACCTGACCCATGGACACCCCTAGTTTATATGATGCGCTATTGTGCCATGTGGTGAACCTTCTGCATGTTGACTATAAAATGTAAAATTAATTTAGTAGATTATCATGTCTTAAATTGGTTAGTCATTGTGCACCAAACTTATTCTTTGGAGGTTGTATACCTTACTCGAATCACCCCCTTAGGGTGTGTTTCTTATAGGCCCATGACCCCTATTGATCTTTGGCTTGAAATTGAACCACCTTTGACATGTGTTGATATATCCCCTGCCCATGGGTTTATTAAAGGGAATTAATGATATTTATGTGTAATGGGCATACCCATGGACTACTTGATCACTTATAAATGAATTAAATAAAAGTTGAATGGTAAGGCCATGTTCCTTAACCATTTTTAAACAATGTAGTGCTATTGATTATATACCTTGGACCCCATCTTACTAATTATCAGTTATAAGACTTAAATTTATCAAATTAATTGATAAAATGCAAGGGTGATATTCCTTAGACTTGATCATAATATGATATGGATGTGATTACATCATTATTACCTTCTTTAATGAATATGATGTTTCATATTGATTATTTGGAATTAATAGACATGAACTTCCATATTGCTTATTCAAAATTAATGGAATTAACATTCTATATTGTTTGTTTGGAATTAATGGACATGGCGTTCTGTATTGCTTATTCAGAATTAATGGACATGAAATTCCTTATTATTTATTTGGAATTAATGGACATGACGTTCCATATTTCTTATTCAAAATTAATGAACAATATGCTCCTTATGGTTTACATGGAATTAATGGACATGACATTCGTTATTGTTCATTTGTAATTAATGGACATTATGTTCCATGTTGTTTATTCAGAATTAATGGCGATGAATAAAGATTGGATGGATGCTAATCGTTTGACAATAGAGTATGAGAACGGAGTGAAAGAGTTCATCAAGTTTGCACAGTATCATGCAAAGGATCCTTCTCAACTCCTTTGTCCGTGTTTACGTTGTTGTTATTCTAGACTAATTACTCCAGAGGAGTTGGAAGAACATTTGATATGTCACGGAATAGACAGGAGTTATAAATGTTGGAATAAACACGGGGAAAAAGTGAATGTAGCTATTGGCTGGAATAAAACTGCATTTTATGGATCATCAGATATGATTACAAATATGGATAATGAAGAAGACCGTATAGAGGATGTGATTACAGATATCAATGATGATGAAGATCGTATTGAGGAAATGACAAGGACAGTTGAACATGAACTCCGTGATTGCCCAAAATTGTTTGAGAAGTTAAAGAGTTGTGCAAAGCTATTGTATGCTGGTTTCACTAAATATACTGCATTGTCAGCTGTACTGAAGTTGTATAAATTGAAAGCAGGCAACGGATGGAGTGATGTCAGTTTCACGGAACTAATTTCTCTTTTGAATGACATGATTCCAGAAGATAATGAGCTCCCAAGACGGACATATGAAACTAAAAAAATGCTACACTCGATGGGTATGATTTCTGAAAGAATACATGCCTGCCCGAAAGACTGTATATTGTTTCACAAGGAGAACAAATCACTTACAGAATGCCCAAAGTGTGGTGCTTCTCGATACAAGAAAGATGAACGCAGTCCTACGAAAGTTTTATGGTACTTTCCAATCATTCCAAGGTTTAGGCGTCTATATGGAAGTGAAGAAACTGCAAGACAATTGTCGTGACATGAAAATAAAAGAAATAAAGATGGAAAATTACGTCACCTGGCCGACTCTCTTCAATGGAAGAGAATTGATCATGAGTATCCTGAATTTGGAAATGAGTCGAGAAACCTGTGTCTTGCGTTATCTATCGATGGAGTGAATCCTTTTGGTTTTCAAACCAGCACTCATAGTACTTGGCCTGTTATGTTGGTAAATTATAACTTGCCACCCTGGTTATGCATGAAACGGAAATTCATTATGTTATCTTTGCTTATATCAGGACCAAAATAACCAGGTAACGATATTGATGTATATTTGGCTCCCTTGATCGATGATTTGAAGTTACTGTGGGATTCAGGTGTTATGTTGTATGATGCTTATGAAAAAGAATACTTCACGTTGAGAGCGTTGTTGTATGGGACGATAAATGATTTCCCTGCTTATGGAAATTTGTCAGGCTATAGCATTAAAGGAAGTCAAGGGTGTCCTGTGTGCGAAGAAGATACAGAATCAATTAGGTTGAAACATTCATCCAAATTTGTGTTTCTAGGACATCGTAGATTTCTACCCCGTCGACATAAGTACCGATCTTGGATGACATCATTCAATGGAAGTTCAGAACAACGCAAAAAACCGTCTCCACTAACAGGTGATCAGCTGTTTGAGAAAGTAAAAGACGCGAACACTGTTTTTGGTAAACCATTTTCGAAAAACCTTACGAAAATCGGTTGGAAAAAGAGATCAATTTTTTTTGAATTACCATACTGGAAATTTCTGTACGTCAGACATTTTCTTGATGTGATGCATGTGGAAAAAAATGTATGTGATAGTGTTATAGGAATGTTGCTAAATGCTCCTGGAAAAACAAAGGATGGAATTAAGGCAAGGTTGGACATGGTTGACATGGGAATAAGAGAAGAGTTGGCTCCCGTGAAGGGTGAAAATCGAACGTTTCTTCCTCCAGCTGCGTACACTCTTTCTAGGGATGAGAGATATCAGTTTTGCAACTTCTTCAATGATGTAAAGGTTCCAGAGGGATATTCATCAAATATCAAAAACATTGTGTCAATGAATGATTTGAAGTTAAAAGGTTTGAAATCACATGACTGCCATGTTTTGATTCAAGATTTAATTCCTATAGATTTACGTTGCATTTTTCCCAAGAATGTTCATCATACGTTAAGAAAACTTTGTTTCTTATTCAAAGCTATATGCAGCAAAGTTTTAGACCCGGCGAAATTGCCAGCTATGGAAAAAGAAATTGTCATCATATTATGTGAATTAGAAATGTTCTTCCCGCCAACATTCTTTGATATGATGGTTCATTTGATGGTTCATTTGGTGAGAGAGGTTCGACTTTGTGGTCCTGTGCACTATAGATGGATGTACCCCGTTGAACGGTATATGAAGATTTTGAAAGGGTATGTCAAAAATCGAAGTCGGCCAGAGGGTTGTATTGTGGAGCGATATATTGTTGAGGAAGCCATTGAATTATGTACCAAATACCTATCTGATGTGGAAAGCATTGGTCTGCCGAAATCTCGTCACACTGGACGCATTGAGGGTGAGGGAATTTCTGGAAGAGATGTTGTGACAATCAATATTACTGATCGGGAGCAGGCCCACCTTTATGTTTTGCATAACAGTTGGGAGGTTGCTCCATATATTGAAACCCACAAAGAAATTTTGAGGCAGTTGAATCTATCAAGGGCTGAAAAATGGATAGCAAATACACATAATCACCAGTTTATAGGATGGTTTCGAGACCATATTTATAAGGAGTTAGATGAAAATCCGAATTCAATTTCAGAACGACTTCGATGGCTAGCTGCCGGACCAAGAGTGTATGTATTATCTTACAATGGTTATGTAATTAATGGTTATACATTCTATACAGATAAACATGATGAAGATAGTACCATGAAAAATAGCAGAGTAACACTTGTGGCTGAAGCGATGCATGTTTCTGGTAGTAAGGATAGAAATCCAATTTTCACGAATATGTCATACTTTGGCATTATCAAAAGAATATGGGAGTTGGATTATACGACATTCCAATTGCCGATTTTTCAATTCAACTGGGTTGATAACAACAGTGGTGTTAAAATAGATGAATTGGGATTTGTGAAAGTTGATTTCAGTAAAGAAGGGTACAAAGACGAACAATTTATAATGGCATCACAAGCGGTACAAGTATTTTATGTTCCAGACCCCGCAAACCGAAAGTGGTCGATTGTTCTGTTATCGTCCAAAACTACTGAAGGGTCCGATGAAAATTCAATTGAGGATGATCCTTTCAGTGGGACGTCGCAATCATTTCGCAGCGGTCCCAATGAAGACGACGTTTTGTATGTTAGAGGAGACCATAATGAAGGGATTTGGATTATCGATAGAGGTGTCAAATCCATTCAGCCTTTGAAAAAAAGAGTTCAATAAACAGGTTATATTTTGTTTGTAATATAAATATTGTTATCTCATGTTATTATCTTATCATTATTGCATTTATGTAATCCAACTTAAGTGTTAAACATTTTTTTGCAGATAATGACTTATGCATGTTCTGGTGCTCCTAACCTCGAGGCTGAACAAGCCTCTCAAGCTGCTGCTGCTGCTGCTTCTGCTTCTGCTGCTGCTGCTTCTGCTGCTGCTACTGCTGAACAAGCCTCTCAAGCCTCTCAAGCCTCTCAATCTCAACATATTGTTGTTGGTACTGCTACTGCTATTGGTGCTCCTATTGTTGAGGTCCAACAACCATCTGAACATGCTGATGCTAGGATTTTAGATGAAAACATTGATGATGCTGATATAGACGAAATGGTTGGGGATAAAGGAGCGACATCGCAGAAAAAACAGGTGCGTCGTAGTTTAACAGTGTTGGCTAATGTTTTGAAGGGAAAGAGCAAAGGAATCAAATTCGATGTTGGGTGGAATGCACGGGGCCAACACGTTAACCCCAACAAGGCAATGTTTAGCAGTTACGTTGGAATTGTCACTCGGAAACGTGTGCCGATTGACATAGCTTCATGGCACCATGTTTCGTCCGGCCTGAAGGCTGTGATGTGGGAAGAAATTACGGTAACATTTTGATTTCATTTCTTTAATTTACTAGCAAATAAAATAATTAAACAATGTCTTATTCTTCACAATCCATTGCAGAGTGCATTTATAGTAGATGATTCACACAAGACTTATGTACTAAGGCTTGCAGGAAGGTGTCATCGAGGTTTTCGCACTCTTCTTACAAAATATCATCTGAAAGATTCCAAGGGTAAAATAAACCCGCAACCACCCATTGTCTACAATCACTTGATATCCCAAGAATCATGGGATTCATTTGTTGGTCATCGTGGGGATCAAAAGTTTCAGGTACATTGTGACTGATAATATGTTGTTTGAGGATATACATGTATTCATCACTTTGATTTTAAATATTTCATTTATGAAACAGCAACTCAGTACTGAAAACAAGGAACGCGCATCAAAACCGACGTACCCCTATCGTAAATCAAGGATGGGGTACGCCTCACTAGAAAAGAAAATGGTGTGTATTTTAAATTTACAGTGATATTGTTATGTGTAAAGAAACAACTTTATAAAAATCTTTCTTTATTTATATGTAGATTGATGCCTCTGAAACCAAACACACATCCATCCCTCGTCATGTGCTATGGAAGGAGGCACGTGTGGATAAGGAAGGGAATTTGGTTGATGAAAACACAAAAAAAGTGTGGGAAATATGTGTAAGTATGACACGATAAAATGTTTTGTTTTTAAATTGCTATTACATAATAATAATTAATTATTTTCTTATATCCGACAGTCACAGGAGTCAGGTACTCTTGCAACTGGTGCAGATATATTAGCGACAGCTTTGAAGCGACCAGAACAATACGGTCGCGTCAGAGCTGGGGGGTTTGGGGTGACACCCCGAGTATATTATGAGAAAAAAACAAGAGGATCAAAAAAATGAAGAAATGACAGCAATGAAAAATAGACTAGCAACTCTTGAAGAACAGTTTCAATGGCAGGGAGAGTTGCTAGCAACTTTAATGGGTCATAAGCCAAGAGAAGAGACAACTCAGGAACAACCAGCGTCTGAAGATCCTGCCCCACACCCCACCAGCTTTGAGGCAAGCCATTCCCCTGAAAGAGCTGTGTTAGCTGTGGTAATAAATATTCTATTAATTGTTCTGATAAAATGTGAATCATACAAACACTCATTTCTTCCTATACTGATCTTCTGTAGGGTGATAATGATTTTGATTTATATCTTTCAACACCCACCTATCGCCTTGTAGCGAGGGCTACAATATTCAACATCTCAGAGGACACGCTGCACAATAGAGCACTTCCAAAAGATCATCTGAAAGAGACAATTACGGTAGCTCATGAGACAACAGCACAACTACCTGTTCCACTTGATGATGATGATATTTGTATAGTCGAACAGGCTATTGGTACATTCATTGCATGGCCATCACAACTTGTGAGACTACATGCCGAAAAAGAGGTATTTATTTACAGTTTTTTAAGCCAAACCTTTATAAAAAAAAGGTATGAACCAATGAATTTTATTGTAGACGAATAAAGGGGATGCAGTGAAAGGAGCATCGAAAGGATCAACCAACCGATAAAAAATATCTACTGAAAGTGGAATTACACCGCCTATTCTCTATCCACATTTAATTGAATTGAAGACTCATGTGGATACGAAGTTGACAAATGGTAGTATCCATGTAGTTGTTTTTGAAGAGAATATGTATGGAGAGGAAATACAAGATTTTGTTGCTGCTGAAAATGTAAATGAGATCCTTGAGTATCAGTGGCTCGGCGTCACAAGTGTAAATGTGTATATGAGGTATGTTTTCAACCCCGTCGCTTTTCCAAAAGATTATATATTGTGCTAATTATGATTAAATACATTTTATATTATTGGAATACGTATATATGAAAAGCAGTTGAAGGGTTTTCCTCATGATCCAAAGTTCGGACTCGTCATTCCTCATATCACATCAACACAAGAAATAGAATTATTAGAATCAAAAATTAAGGAAAGAGCGACTTCTTTGCTGAAAGAATTTGACAGCAAGATAACGGATTACCGACTCTTCCTCATACCAACCATGCAGGGGTAAAACTCTACAATTAAAGCATATCAATTATATTTTCATTTCTTTCATTACTTATTCCTTTTTGTGTATTTAGGCAACATTGGATACTAATTGCGGTGCATTTGGATACTCCCAAGATTTATTTTCTGGACTCAAAGCACGGATATCCAACAAACTGACCGCATGTGATGCAGTTTGTCAATCTGTAAGACACTACATCCTACGTTTTAGGTCTAAACATCAATTTATATAATATATATTATCTTTTACTGAGGATTCTGTTATGATAGGGCGGTGTACCAATATCGTCTAAATCATGGTATGAGGACAGGGGCTAAGCATAAGGAGCCGAGCAAGTACTATGTCTGGACAAATATCAGGGTATATATAATAAAATTGCACTATCCAAGCATATATGAAACACAAGTTACTTACTCGCCTCATGATCAATGTTTCTGCAGTGTCCAAAACAAACAAACGACAAAGATTGCGGTTATTATGTTTGTAGATTCATGAAAGAGATCGTTTTCAATGGACAAATTAGTATCCCTAAAGAGGTATTTTCGAAAACAAGTACTATTTCATTTAAATTATTTATTAATTTTTTATTTATATATTTTTCAGTACTATTATGAATGGTGAAAAACGTCATATTCACAAGATGATGTAGATATGTTCAGAAACAAGTGGGCCGCATACCTGATGCAAGATTGTCAAGATATAGCATGAAGATCTGACTTTTATTGCAAGAGTTGCAGACACGTATAATTGGCGGAAATTTTTGAGAGGGGTTCATGGGGATAAAAAGATGAAACATTCTTGTATGTAAATGTTTTTAGAAAAATTGTAATTATTATTAAATAAAACATTCTTTCTCCAATGGGTCATTTGTCCATTTTAACAGATGAAATGCACCAGTAACATGCAAGAATGATGGACCACATTTCTTTGGCCTTTGGACAAAAAAACCAATAAAATCTCCAAAATACCTTCATATCATGCATGAACCAGTAAAATCTCCAAAATACCTTCATATCACATAGTTCTGAAAAGAGTCACTATTTAAAAGAAATTCACAAGTTTAGATACATCTCGAGATGGTCAGTTTAAAGACATTTTGAGGGACACTACTAAAGACATTCTCAGATATGCACACATTCCCCACTTTTAGATCGTTGTCTACTACAATGATCTTCCAAACAAGATATGAATTAGAACGCTCATGATACATAGAGCAATTCACTGGCCACCTTCGAGAATGATATGAAGCACAAACCATGACAACATTATGTTTTTCCTTGAAAATTCTCTTGGTGAACTGGAATGGCAACTCACTCTTGTGATTTTTCATCTCTACTTGTCTCTTCATGTCTGCAGCTATTGCCATTCCACTTCGCTAAGAGAATTTTCAAGGAAAAACATAATGCTGTCATGGTTTGGGATTCAGATCATTCTCGAAGGTGGGCAGTGAATTACTCTATGTATCATGAGCGTTCTAATGCATATCTTGGTTGTCCTTAAGTTTCAGCAGAATCCGAATGTGTTTGGTCGGTTTGCCGTATGTCAGTTCTTGATTTCACTTAAAATTAAGTCCATTTTTAACAAAACATAGACACTGTGAGTGGTGTTAGCCACATCGGGCCTCGGATTGATGTGGGGTTGACTTGTACACGTCACACATGAGTCATGGATCGTTGTGCAAAAGTATCAACACAATCAGAAGCCGTTAGATCGGTTTGGCGTGTGTACGTAAAATATTGTCCCTTTTAAACAAATTACATACACTTGGAGTGATACCGGTCACACCGCGTCTCAGATTGAGGCGGGGTTGACTCGTACACATCACATATGACCCATGAATCGTTGTCCTAAAATGTCAACACAATCCAAAGGCGTTTGGTCGGTTTCCTGTTTGTCAGTTGTTGATTTCTCACTTAAAAATAAGTCCATTTTGAACAAAACAGAGGCACTTGGAGTGGTGCAGCCACACCGCGTCTCAGATTGAGGCGGGGTTGAGTCGTACACGTCACATATAACCCATGAATCGTTGTCCTAAAGTGTCAACACAATCCGAAGGCATTTGGGCAGTTTCTCATATGTCAGTTGTTGATTTCTCACTTAAAAATAAGTCCATTTTGAACAAAACAGAGGCACTTGGAGTTGTGTCAGCCACAACAGGCCTCAGATTGAGGCGGGGTTGACTCGTACACGTCACATTTGAAGGTGAGTATGCATACACGATAGTTGACCTTCTTAGAGAAGAGTTTCTGGAAGAGTATAAAAGACATGAAGTAATGAATATCATTAGAGTGTTGGAGCAAATGTGGTTGCTACAAACAATGTGGAAATCGGCTTGTGCAAAGCGATTTCCACATTGTTTGTAGCAACCACATTTGCTCCAACACTCTAATGATCTTCATTGATTCATGTCTTTTATACTATTCCAGAAAATCTTCTCTAAGAAGGTCAAATATCGTGTATGCATACTCACCTTCAAATGTGACATGTACGAGTCAACCCCGCCTCAATCTGAGGCCTGTTGTGGCTGACACAACTCCAAGTGCCTCTGTTTTGTTCAAAATGGACTTATTTTTAAGTGAGAAATCAACAACTGACATACGGGAAACCGACCAAATGCCTTCGGATTGTGTTGACACTTTAGGACAACTATTCATAGGTTATATGTGACGTGTACGACTCAACCTCGCCTCAATCCGAGACGCGGTGTGACCGGTATCACTCCAAGTGTATATATTTTGTTTAAAATGGACAATATTTTACGTACATACGCCAAACCAATCTAACGGCTTCTGATTGTGTTGATACTTTTGTAAAACGATCCATGAATCATGTGTGATGTGTATGAGTCAACCCTGTATCAATCCGAGGCCCGGTGTGGCCGACACCACTCACAATGTCACTGTTTTGTTAAAAATGGACTTAATTTTAAGTGAAATCAACAACTGACATACGGCAAACCGACCAAACGCATTGGGATTCTATTGAAACTTAAGGAAAATGATCCATGGGTCAAATGTGACATGTACGAGTCAACCCTGCCTCAATCAGAGGCGCGGTGTGACCGGTATCACTCCAAGTGTATGTATTTAGTTTAAAATGGACAATATTTTACGTACATACGCCAAACCGATCTAACAGCTTCTGATTGCGTTTATACTTTTTCACAATGATCAATGACTCATGTGTGACGTGTACGATTCAACACTGCATCAATCCGAGGCCCGGTGTGGCCGACACCACTCACAGTGCCTCTCTTTTGTTCAAAATGGACTTATTTTTAAGTGAAATCAACAACTGACATGCGGCAAACCGACCAAACGAATTTGGATTCTGTTGAAACTTAAGGAAAATGATCCATGGGTCAAATTTGACGTGTAAGAGTCAACCCCGACTCAATCCGAGGCCCGGTGTGGCCGACACCACTCAAAGTGCCTCTATTTTGTTCAAAATGGATTTATTTTTAAGTGAAATCAACAACTGACATACGGGAAACCGACCAAACACATTAGGATTGTGTTAACACTTTAGTACAATGATCCATGGGTCATATGTGATGTGTACGAGTCAACCCTGCTTCAATCCGAGACGCGGTGTGGCCAGTATCACTCCAAGTGTATGCATTTTGTTTAAAATGGACAATATTTTACATACATACACCAAACCGACCAAACACATTCGGTTTCTATTGAAACTTAAGGACAACGATCCATGAGTCAAATGTGACGTGTACGAGTCAACTCCGCCTCAATACGAGGCCCGGTGTCACCGACACCACTCAAAGTGCCTCTGTTTTTGTTAAAAATGGACTTAATTTTAAGTGAAATCAACAACTAACATACGACAAACCAACCAAACACATTCGAATTCTGTTGAAACTTTAGAACAACGATACATGGGTCAAATGTGACATGTAAAAGTCAACCCCACCTCAATCCGAGGCCCGGTGTGGCCGACACCACTGAAAGTGATTATGTTTTTGTTAAAAATGGACTTAATTTTAAGTGAGAAATCAACAACTGACATACGAGAAACTGACCAAACGCATTCGGATTCTATTGAAACTTAAGGAAAATGATCCATGGGTCAAATTTGATGTGTATGAGTCAACCCCGACTCAATCCGAGGCCCGGTGTGGTCGAAACCACTCAAAGTGCCTCTGTTTTGTTCAAAATGGACTTATTTTTAAGTGAAATCAACAACTGAGATATCCACCTCACATGTAGTGTAGACCCTCCCCAAAGACTTGGCATGAATTTTTGAGATACACAAACATGGGGTGGATTACATGGCTTTCCTACATGGAATATATCCCACTACACGTCTTTGATGAGCCAGCTACGCAGTTTATCCCTTGTACAGATACACAGGAAGAATCACACGGGATCGACATCATGTACTAACATAGGGAAAGGGTGCATAAGAGGACACAAGATCAAAGGGTAACACGTATATGTTTTTTAACATGCCATGTAATTTCCTATTGATATGACATGTATATTCACACAGGCAGCTGAACATTAGAGTTACCCAGGGTAAAGGGACAAGGCATGTGACCCTTTAAATGACACATAATTTTATGTACCATGATTGATCTCTTTGAACACTATATCAAGGACATATTTCATTAGGGTTGGCTCCCATGATCCTTCCTAGGATGGTTTTGGTATCTTTTCCTACTTACGGTAGTGCGATCGCTTCAGCAGGACGTCCTAGACATAGTTGGAGTCTCTCTGAAAGTCCTGGAGTGAGATCATATATCTATTTTTGAGGTCCAGGTAGAGTCATGTATCAACGCAACCAATCCTACCAGACATCGATCCTATATATAGAATTTTAATCTTGATGTCTCATTACAGTCCCCCAGTTTATGATATGTTACCTTTTTTGTATTAATATACATAATTACTAAGGGTGATGGTTGGGAGAGTTGGGATATCCTTTTTATGTATTGCAGAATGATTCAAGGAGCACGGGCTCTGCACGATTTGTAAAAACCAAGTGGCAATCCAAGGAGAAACAATGCATAGTGGAATGTTCTAGTATTTATCTTCTGAGTTGTGTAGGAATATTTTGTGATACTATGTAATGAGGTATTTTTTGTTTCTGGGTAGACGGTATCTAACTCATGGTAAGAACACTGTTTGGTTGGGTTGTTATCGGTTGATGACATGCTTGTGGTTGATATACTGGTTTTTGTGCAGGTCTGCTCGGCTGGCTGTACTGGTGCAGGTTTTTTATTAGAAGCAGGCAGGGATTTAACAGCGCTTTTTTAGCGCTGTTAAAGGCGACATTTAACAGCGCTAAAAAAGCGCTGTTAAAGGAGAGATTTAACAGCGCTAAAAAAGCGTTGTTAAAGGCAACATATAACAGCACTTTTTAGCGCTATTAAAGGTATCCTTTAACAGCGCTTTTTTAGCACCGTTAAAGGCGACATTTAACAACGCTTTTTTAGCGCTGTTAAAGGTGACATTTAACAGCGCTAAAAAAGCGCTGTTAAAAGACCCCCCCCTTTATCAGTGCTGAGCTTTACAGCGCTTTTCTAGCGCTGTTAAAGCCCGATTTTAGCGCTGTTATTGCCCGTTTTTGTAGTAGTGCTTGAATACATGTCATCATTATATTTTCTATGAGAAATTAATAGTGTTCAAAAATCATAAGTATATGAAACACATTTTATCATAAATGGATTTTAATCAAAGGTAATGAATATTAATGTATTATATATAGATGATTGAATTTGAATTGATTTATATACATTGGGTATAGGTAATTTTTTAATAGATTAATTGATTTTGAATTTATATAATCAGTTGGATAAATAATATTTAGGCTAATGAAATATGATATTTCATATAGTTGATATTTATTTGGATTGAGTTTAAAAAGGAAATTCTACTATTTTATATCATGTTTATCTCGCTACTGATTTGAATGATATGTTTTTTGATGCTCAGACCACTAAACCTAAAATGATTGAATAGTTGGATAAAATTAAATCATGAGGAGAACATTGAGGGAAGGTGGTTATATAAGAAATATTAATTGTAGTTTATATATCAAATATTTGTTCTTATAGATTATTAGGAATAGATTTTTCATAGCTACAATTATTTTATATGGTTTGTTCATCTAGGATTCCAGAAGGTGTATAAAGGGTTTAAAACCGAATATTGGTGGGATGGTGAAATATGGAATTTTCAAGGGTTTGTATCATGATTCCAACCATGTTAATCTTTCATGGAAACAAGCCAACTCACAGTGGGTACATTCATCTCCTTACTATTTCTCATTTGGACATGGGATCATATAACTATGGATGGTATCATTAGTCTATAAATAATAAAATAAAAACAAAATTACATATGGGTGACTATGGATTGTCTCCAAATGGTGTCCCACCACAACCCTATTTTTATATATATTACAGTGGTAGATTTTTACAAATTCAATATTTTAGAAATTAATTTACCCCCATCAATTATGTTTAACCAGGTTCCTAGGATTATATATAAGTTTTGGTATGCATTAATGTAATCTCTATGTGCATAGCATTCAATGGAATATATTAATCATCATAAATTGTATGTACAATCGAAATGGTTTATCCAACCATTATAGGAAATGATAAAATATTTTGTGATTTATTTTAGAGTCTCATGTAAAGATATTTTACTACTACTTGTGTCTTTATAAAATAAATGCTTTTGATACAGTGATGAATATAGATATAATAAAACTATTTTATGGATTTACTTCATGTTCAAGTCATTTTTGTGAGATTTTTTTTGATAAATTTATTATTATAACTACTAGAGTTTTAGAGACAATGACAAATATTCATATTATCAAAATGAGGTTTTTGATGGCTCAATGTCATCTAAAATCATATATAGATCACCCATGATTACCATTATCATTTGAGGCGGCTAATGACATTATATTAATAATATCTCTATTATTTGGAAAACAACATTTTGATTACTATTAAATGTTTCTCCCTAATATATTATCAATTTTTAGATAATTGAACTATTGACTATTGTGAATTATTAGTTGTCTTCACCACCACAAATCAATTTTCTAAACAATTTTTTTCATGGATCTCAATTGATGATATTCAATCCTGATCTATATAATGAAATTAAAAGGGAAATCGTCCAAGAATACAATATTATATCATAATTTCTACTCAATTTGTCTTCAGATTTTACGATGAAACCATACTTTGATGAATAATATAATGGAGGTGTTTTTTTTCAGACACTCGACAATGTTTCTTAGTGTAATTCATGATCGCCAATCATCCAATTTCTTATGGAACCTATGGTAACATGATTACATCAATGTTTTTCCTGTCGAGTTCTAAATGTTGTAATGAATGTATGGAGTTCGGTTAAATCATTGAACCATGGGCTGTATTTAAGGTGTCAGTTCATCTATGGAGTTGAGTGACCTATGAATTAAATAATCAACTATGTCTCAAAGCATTGGAGGACTTAAAAAATAATAAGGTGTTTTGGCATGCTGGTCGGTTTGGTTTTGGCCCTCTTTATGATTGTTATGACGTAATGAGTGTGCTTGAGGGGAGAATCAAACTTATGTTTGATGTGAATATGATATAGATAACTTACTAGTGGCTGATATATCACTAATTTTGATAACTAGGACACTCTATAAGTGGGTAGAATCTTGTCATTTTTTTAAACATGTGTCATTCCCGATAGAATGAACATAACCTAAGATGTCAATTTAAAAATGGAAATTTTTTTCTAGAATTTCTTTTGAGCTCTCATGTCTTAAATCTCTCCAGTTATTTCTTGGAAATACGACTTTGATATGGTTGGTTGTGTGTGAAACCATTGAGAAACATCATTCCTCTTGGAGGACATATAAGGTCAAGCCTAAACAATCACATAATGTCTCAGGTTTAAAATGCATTATGATCGGTTTCGATCACATGTCAATTGGGTGTTGTTTGAGGAAACATAAATGTGTGATCGACCGTGTTATGATATGTTTGTAAACCAATATTCTTACTGCTCCTCAATGAGGTGTTGACGCTGTCTCCTATGGACCAGACTTGTTCGGTTGGTCTGAAGTGGTAAATGTGATCAATGAATCAACTTTATTATATTATTCATACTTTATGATCAATGGGTCATCTTTATTATATTATGTTTCTGTAATCTTACACTATCGTATATTTTTTGTAGGCACATTGTGATATACATGGATAAAAGCTGGATCACATTACCAAGGAACACACCTCAGTATGTTAAGGGTTTGAACGAGTTTTTAGATTTTGCAATTTCTAATCGATCTATTGAAGGGAGAATAAAATGTCCATTTCCTAAATGTAAATTTAGAACATGGTTGAAGAGAGATGAGGTTTATGAACATTTAATACTGAAGAAATTCCCTACTCAATATTTGTGTTATATTTGGAATGGAGAATCGAACGTTACAGAAAGATTGAGCACTGATGTTAATCTGCAGAATGAGGTCCCAAGTTCGTTGACAATGGAAAATGAAATGAAAAACCTAATAAATGATGCATTCGGCACTACAAAACACCACTATCAGCATCACAACATATCAGAACAACCAGAAGAGGGTGTTACAAATTGCAACGTGACAAGTGATGTTTTTGAGACTGTAACACAGGCAGATCAAGATTTTCACATATCATTGGATCCTCCTATTGATTATGTAGATCCAAATGTAAGAGAAAACTTCACTGGGGAAAATGCGTTTCATGATTTAGTTGATGATGGAAATCAAGAGTTGTATAGTGGGTGTTTGAAATATTCAAAGCTTTCATTTCTGATGAAGTTGTACCATATCAAACGTCTATGTGGAATTACAAATAAGGCAATGTCCATGATATTGGAATTGATTCTTGATGCATTTCATGAATAAAAAATCTCAGAATCTTTTTATGATATGAAAAAAGTTGTTAACAAGCTTGGTCTGAATTATACAAAAAAACATGCGTGTCCCAATGATTGTATGCTTTATTGGGGAGAGGATTCAAGTAGACAAAATTTCAAGAAATTTTCTTCTTCTAGATGGAAGGAAAAGGGTGATGTTGGAAGTCTTAATGAACATAATTTCATGGAGAAGAAAAAAAGGAACACACCTGCAAAGGTTTTGCGTTACTTTCCTTTGAAGCCTTGATTACAAAGATTATTCATGTCATCGAAAACCGCTAAACACATGAAGTGACATTTTGTAGATAATAAAAATGATGGGTTAATGAGACATCCATGAGATTCCCAATCGTGGAAGAAATTTGATTCATTACATCTCAATTTCTCAGCTGATCCTAGGAATGTTCGATTGGGATTGGCTACCGATGGATTCAACCCATTTGGGACTTTGAGTACCAATTATAGCATTTGGCCAGTTGTTTTGATCCCTTATAATCTGCCTCCATGGATGTGTATGCAACAAACATATTTTATCCTTTCGATGATTATTCCTGGAAAAAAAATTCCTGGAAATGATATTGATGTATACTTGCAGCCTTTTATTGACGAATTGTAGGAGTTATGGAGCAATGGTGTTGATACATTTGATGCTTCTTCTAAAAAAATGTTCAAAATGCATGTTGCTTTAATGTGGACCATTAGTGACTTCCCTGGGCTTGGGAATTTATCTGGTTGGAAAACTTACACAGGTTTGGCTTGTTCTGTTTGTAAGTTTGATTTTGAGCCTAAACGGATACCTCACAGTAGAAAATGGTGCTTCTTGTGTCATCAAAGATTTCTCGATGCATCTCATAGATTTCAGCTGAAAAGATCAAAATTTAATGGTTCCATTGATCGTAGACCACCTCCAAAGTTGTTAAATGGTTTTGAAATATTGACACAGCTTGAAAATGTTGAAACAAAATTTGGGAAGGTTCATCATTTGAATGATAGTGGAAAACGGGTCCGAAGTGCATCGTCAAGTGAAACCGGAATGCAACAATAGAAGAAAAAAAGTATATTCTTCAAACTTCCGTATTGGGAATTTAATTTTTTGTAGAATAATCTTGATGTGATGCATATTGCGAAGAATTTCTGTGACAATTTGATTTTCACATTGCTTAATGAGCATGGAAAGTCGAAGGATCATCTCAATGCTCGCAAAGACTTACAAGCAATGAACATAAAACACGATCTCTGGCCAGATGAGAATGGAAAGTATCCTCTGAAAATTTTTGCAATGAAAAATAGGGATAAAGATACATTCCTTCGAATGTTAAAGAACGTTAAGGTATCTGATGGGTATTCAAGTAACATCTAGAGGTGTGTTGACTTGAAGAATCGTAAGTTGCATGGATTGAAAAGCCACGATTCACATATTTTGTTACAACAATTACTACCATTGGCATTGCGTACATTATTACCTGAAAAAATTACTGCTGTTGTACTCCAGTTTTGCACATTTTTCAGAAAACTATGTGAGAAATCTCTACATCCATTTCATCTTGACAACCTCCAAGAGAGGTTTGTATTGACCATTTGCGCAATGGAGATGATCTTTCCTCCGTCCTTTTTTACTGTAATGATGCATTTAACTGTGCATTTGGTTGAGGAAGCTAAATTAGGAGGCCCTGTTCATTATCGATGGATGTATCCAATTGAGAGGTACTTTATTTATATGTTTTCCAGTTAAGTAAACAATTTTTGGTACTTAATTAAATGCATAATTATGTTTATTTTATTTCACAGATATCTTGGGAATTTGAAATCATACATGAGAAATAAAGCTAAACCAGAAGGCTCAATTGATGAAGGCTATGTGGCTGAGGAGTATCTTACCTTTTGTTCTCGATACTTGGATGATATTGAGACAAGATTTAATTGAGTTGGACGTGTTGACGACACATTGAATCAATCTCAAATACATTAGAAATCCAAAATATTTCCTGCTATTGCCCGATCAGTTGGGAGGACCTCAAATGTGACACTGACTGAATTGGAATTATTACAGTCATATAGATATGTGCTGCTGAATAGTGAAATTTTAGATCCATTTATTGAAGAGTTGATGATACAAACAAAGAGACGAATGAGAGGCCGAACACAAAATGAGAAAGATATAATGAAAGCTGTTAATAAAGAGCTTGTAGAATGGTTTTCACGACGTGTAAGTTCATAAATATTGCAATAAATACGAATATTAGTTTGACACATACATTTTGTAAATCCAATAAAGTATATTTCTTTTTTCAGATCATTAATACTAATACTCGAGCAGAGGTGTCAGAATATTTAAAGTTTCTTGCTAGAGGTCCTCTAAAAGAAGTTAGAAAGTTCGACGCTTATAATGTGAATGAATTTAGATTTCGTACAGTCGATCGAGAAGTGGGTTTGAGAACACATAATAGTTGTATATTTACATTTGCTGAAGTGGAATACTATGGAAAGCTGCATGATATTTTTGAATTAAACTACCACAGACATTTTTCAGTTTTTTTATTCAAATGAAAATGGGTCGATATTATCAGAGGTTTCAAAAGAGATTCCTTGCAATTTACTTCTATGAACTTCTCTCGCTTGATGGATTTTGGTGATCGTGAACTGCATGATCCATATATCTTAGCATCGCAAGAAAAAATGGTATATTATGTGAATGATATTGCCGATGAAGGGTGGAGTGTAGTTGCTCAGGTAATACAAAGAGATTTTTATGATATGGGTGATGAAGTGGAAAATTTGACCTCTGAAATTGAATTTAATCAGCAATAGGAAGCAGAATTATTTGTCCATCATGATATTGAAAATATTAGTCTAGCAAGGATGAATGAAGTGGATAAAGCAATGGAGTAGGAAAAAGACATGATTAAAGGGGAAAATGATTGTATGTACAATTATTTATTTATTCAGCAACCACTTGTTTCATTTCTGCAGTCATTCATTATCATTGTTATATATATTTTGTCTATTAGTACTCCATCTATTATCATTTTTAATTTTTTTTTCTGCATATTTTTTTTGAAATATATATTCTGAACTTAATTTTATTTGATTAAATGAAAAGAATGCCAAGGAAGAAGCGGTACATTATTTCATCTAGTTTTGCGACAGATGACGATCCATCTGGCTCCCTCCACATGACATCTGAGGCACCAGCTGCCGACACCCCTACACCATCTCCCCCTGCACCATCTCTCACACTATATGTGGATTTCCTAGTAGAGTTTGAGTCGTCGACTCCCCCTTCAGGAGCCTCAGTAGTGGGGCAGCGACGTGCCCCTTCCAGTTCATCCCGAACATACTGGAGTGTCACTATCATAGGTACAAATTTTAATTAAATAAATTTGTTGCATTTTGTTTATACTAATTGTTTTCTCATTGAATATGAAAAAATGAAACCGTGGAGAAAAAAATAAAAAGTTCAGATGTTTGGAATCTGAATGGAGAGGATATTTTTGTGCCATTTAATTCTTATGGGGTCCCTATGGATGATGCCACGGGGTTACTTGGCTAGATTCTAGGCCAGCTGGCAGCGGAGCCCATTTCCCTTCCCATTTCATATGACGATTGGAGACATATGCCTCCAAGTTGTAAAAATGAAGTGTTTGATTCTCAAATCAAGGTAAATTTATTACATTATGGTTTAATTGAATTTCATGTTACTAATATGTTCAAAATGAATTTATGTATATAGATGTTCTTCCACTTTACCATTGCTGATGTGATAACACGGAAGTGGACGTTGAAAAATCTAGGTAAGAAGTGGAAAAATTTTAAATGGAGATTGTGGTGTGATGTCAACGATGCTTCGTTGACCGCACTGCAAATGTATGAGAAGCTACCCAGTGGGGTACCAAAAGAGTAGTGGAAAGTGTTTGTTGACAGGCATCGGGATCAGAAGCGGATGGTATTGAAATATATATATTATTATATTATCCTCATTTTACATTTATACATGTATATGAAAAGGAAATGACATTCAATACATCATTATTAAATTTCATTTTATTTATTTCAGGATCTCTCAAGACAGAATGCATCAAACCAAGCGAAGTAAGTCATCCCACACACTGTGGGCTCAAAAAGTTTTTCTAGAAGTCGAACGACATTGGTAATCTTTTAATTAGTTTAAATATTTATAAGAAAATATTATCTATTTAATATATTGAATTTTTGATTTATCTTTGATTAATGCAGTCATAGAGTTTAGTCCATGAAGCATCCAGAACTGAACTGTGGTTGGATGTTCACAAGAAATCAGATGGATGTTTTGGTAATGAGCCTACTAAAGAAGTTGGGGTTTGAAGTCAATTTTTTATCATAATAACTTATTATCAGTTTTTACTGTGTTAATATATATTGATATTTGATTTATAGGTCAAAATTAAAGAACTATGGGATGCCAATACTGCGCATTCCTACTCTGTCTCCCAGGATGACCCGGTTGCTAAAGTCCTTGGGAAGGATCATCCTGGGAGAGTTCGTGGGATGAGTTTGGGACCCGTGCCATCTGAGGTTTTTAGCAGGCCACCGGGGATAGCTGCTGCATCTACTCCTGACTTTAGTCAGCCCATACTCAGAGATGCTAAGAAAGAGATTGTTTCTTTACAAAACATAGTTCACTAGCAGGGGGATCAGATATCTGTATTGCAGAAAGAGTTGACTGAAATACATCAGTAGATGAGCAAATATGCCCCCAGTGGGAGTGCATCGATTGGTGGTATGCAGGTAAATCACAGAAAATCAAAATCATTTAGTTTGCTAACTTTCATTGGTTTTAAGTTTTAATATAAATATGCAACCGTATTTAATTTTCAATATAATGTTCTTACAGGTGACAACACAAAGTGTAAATGAAGGTGGAGAGGGTGACGATACATCATCGAACCCTGAGTAGTTGTATTGTTGATGTGTTGAACAAAAATAGAAATAGTTGGTTTTTATATGTAACATTTGTGGCACATAGTTACCACCACACATTTTCATGTCCTAAAATTTTCTTGATTTCTCATGTTTCTTTTTATGCATTTTATTGATTTCTAATGTTTCTTTTTATGTCTTCATTTCTCGAGTGTGGTATACATCATTCCATTTAGGCCTGTGTTTGAATTGGTAGTTGAGATTTTGGATGACTAGGAGTTAAACCCATTGTTTATGTGTTGAACAAATTGGGTCATTTCATAGTGATCAAGGGGATAGTGTTGTGGACACTTTGGTGAGGCCCATTGTTGATGTGTTGAACAAATTGGGTCATTTCTTGTTAAATATGAAATTATAAATAGTAATGAAAGAGTTCATGTGGTATAGAGTTAGATTTGAAATTCAAGTGGTGTAAAAGCCTTATATAAAGTATTCAATGCTATCAATCAAAATATGGTGATAAAAAGTGACATTAGAACATATAAAGTGGTATCCAATTGAGGATATGGAAGAAGATAGCTTGATGGATACCACTGGAGTTATTAACTTAAGTTCTTTTTTATTATATTAAGTTCTAGATCATTAGGTTTAAAGGATTTATTTATAACTAATTTCCAAGTTGTAAATTCACTCATTGAAAATCAATAATAAAATGAAGCTATATGGGAAAGAGGTTTTGAGATTAAAAGAAAATTTAGATTTTTGTAAGACAAGTGATATCAAGCATGGAGATATAATGAGGAGTAAAGGATGAGGTTAAACTAATATTAAACAAAGATAAAAGTTTAGTGATAAAATGAAAACTTAGTATCTAAATACAACCCTCATGTGGTGAACAGAGTCGAGAGGTTTGGAGGATAATTTACATGCAGTTGTAAGTGATCAAAGGTTCTAAAATAAAATCAAAAAGAGGATGAAGTTTTATGCAGAGTTCCTTCATATATTGGTACTTTCTTGATATGACATGGTGTTCAAAGGATGAATTTAGAGTTCTTCCAGTTGGTTTATTTATGGTGTGTCTGCCTCTATCATGAAACAAGGACCTAGAGGTCAATTTATAATGGTTCTTCCTTGGGTGACGTTATGCTGTAGTTCTTTTTTCATATTGCGACCTTCCTCAATGATATTGATTTAAAGATTTTTAACCATGTATCAGAGGGGTTGTACAGTGGATTGGATTTGGTTTTTATGGGAAATAACTATGTTTTAGGTTGATTAAGGCTCCCCTCATGCATTTTAGGTCACCGTATTATTTTTCTCCTTCATTACACAATAGGCATCATATATTTGGTTGAGGTAGAATATTTCTAAACTTATCTTCTATCTTTAGGAATAAATTGTTTGACTAGCCTACTAAGAACTTTTCCAAGGGTCCTATATTATTATTTTTATATGTGTTTGGTTATGAATACTTTATTACTCATGGTTATGAGGAATGGGAACATGGGGGAACACTCTTTAAAGAAGAATAAACTAAATAAAGATAGTAAACTAGTAAAGAGTAAATTAGAAGGGAAAAGTGAGTCACTTTTACTTTATGGATTTTCATGATATTACTATGCGTTGAATCTTATTGATTGATAATTGATGATATGGATTACTTATTGTTTTTATCATTTAAGAAACTCTTGACCATTATAATAAGATAATTTTTTAAAGATGGTAGTAAAAATAAATTTTTTGGAAACTAGAATATAATAATTTATATTACATACCAATGAATTTAATATTTATGTATCAGTGTATAGGTATGAGACTATACATGTTTGATTATATAGAAATGGGCATCTATAGTGGAACTTTCCCAATTGAAAGGTATTATGTACCCTAGATTTGACAGTCATCTCATGTTTGGTTTAATACCTTTGTGGGTGTGTTTTAGCTACGCTGATCAAATTGTTTTTTATTACACTTTTAGCAGAACAGCTACAGGTTGTTTGTTGGGGTGTCCTAATGAGATTATTTATCACTCCTACATGTACACCACAATGTATGTTTAGCCCTTATTTTTTCTTTTCATGTTGATCATAAGTATCATGGGGGATATAGATGAGGCCCAGTGTTGCATGATCGAGTAGAGCTACATGAGTGGTTCTACTAATCGGGCTAGTGTAGTTTGAAAATGTATGGAGATCAGGTATGTTGTCTAGAATAGAGTTTGTAGTGGATCCATGTACTTTTACATTGATTTTATTGCGTACTGTTTTATTTTTATGATTATCCTAGTGGGTCACCAGTGTTGTATCGTGTTGTGTAGTTGTTCAGGATTTTACATCAATGTATTATTGAAGTTTTTTATTTTTTAGTTGTGTACATCTTCTGCATTCATTTACTTTCCCTTTTTCATGATAATTATATATTTTCTATTGTTTATTAATTTTATATGAGGTCATAGTTCTCCAAATATCACCACTTGGGTCCTCGCTACTAGTTGGTGGCATCTGGCATACGGTGAGGTGTGCTTGATGCCTAGTAACCCATCGGCTCGGAGCATCAGTTTAGTGGAATCCATTTTGGGATGTTACAATGTTGTATCAATGGAGTTTTATCTTCCTAGTATTTACTATTTAAGATATTGTATACATGAGTATGAGGAATGTGTTGGAACCTTTGATGGATATCTGACTACTGTGTTAATAATACTTTCTCTAATATGAAGTCTTATTTTCCAGGGTTTCAGATTTTTGTTCTATTTTTAAATATTAAAGTTGTATATTATTTCTCATTGAGAGAAAAACATGTTTTTTGGATGTTGTGATTTATTCTGGATATTCAGCTCTTAGTCATTGGTGGGAGGCCAGGGATGGTTTTTGACTCTTGGGCGGGGAATAAAGAGGGCTCTCATGCATCATATTTGGCATATAGGATTCACATCATATATATTTTCTAGTGTGTGATTTTACTGACAAAGGAGTCCTTTGAGCCTTTATAAATAGATAATTAACTTTCATGGAAGGTTATGTGGGTCTATGTTGAAGCATTTTTTTGTGAGGCTGATGACTTTGTCCTCCTACACAGGAGGTGTAGTGACCTGGTTGGTCGATATGATATGTGATTCCTTCTTATTGATCCCCATGTTGGGTGTTGTTTCTCAGGTTGTTCTCAGTTGGTTTATATTTCTGGTTTTATTTGTTTTTCTGGGAAGTGGTGCAGCAGAAGCAAAGAATTATTTTTTTTATTCTGGGCAGCTTTTCACGGCGGTTTTAACTACCGCAAAATGTATATTGGTGGCGGTTTAAACCACTGCTAAATGGTGAAAACTACCGCTAAACGTAAAATAAAATTTACGTTTAGTGGAGGTTATAACCTCCACTAAATAGGAGCATCGTGGCTGCCACATTCCGTGGCAGTTCCCGTGACTTTAGCAGCGGTTTTACGGCCGCTGGAATTTGAGTTTATTAGCAGCAGTTATAACCTCCGTGAATAAAGTGATATCCAGGGCTCGTAAAACCGCCACTACATTTAGGAAAACTGCCGTGAAATGAGAAATCTACGACGCTTTTCCGAAATCGCCGCTAAACACAAATAACCAATGATAATAGATTGGCGACGCCCTATTAGGCGGCGGTTTCTGTAAACCGCCGCCAAACAATGTAGCGGCGGTTTAAACCGCTGCTAAAGGCAAAAAAACCCGCAGCTAAACGACGATTCTGTTGTAGTTAGATAATTAATTATAATATGGAATGGTGAACATGTGGAAAATAAAAGATTAAAATGATAAATGGATATAGAATTTATGAAATAAATATTCAATCTAAATTTTTTTATAAATAAATATTATCTTATGATGGGTAATTTATGGGATTGTTAATGGTGGGTATAACATACAAAAAATGGATGAAAAATATAATTCCATGATATTAGAATTTTAATTGTAATATGGAAGTATAATAATAATAAAGAATAATAAATAATTAATTTAAAGATATGGGAGGGTTGGTTTGGTGTACGATGGTATGGGTTTGGTGATATTCGATTTCAATACCTACTATGGACTGTTCAATTCCATTGGGGTAGAGATAAGGGAAATGTATAGTGTATTTTCACAATGAAGGCTTTACAACATCAGTATCTCTATGGTGGAGTCTGATTCCAAAATCATGGTTTGTTTCCTTTGTGATAATGTCAGAACCCCATGGGACCAAGCTTACTATATCAAGAAGTGAAAAATTATCATTGAATAAGGCATGGAAGTTATTCATACATGGTGGGAAGGGAACTTTGTTGTTGATACTCTATCTAGTAAAGGAAACTCTAGATGAAGTATCATTCTCTAACAATATATTGGGTCTCTACTACTTGATTGTAACCTCATTTTAATTGGTGACGCCTTAAAACTTCACCACTTTCCCCCTTGATTTTTAGGGTCTTTTTGAATAAAAATTTAATTTTGAGTGAGTGATGGACAATTAAGTTGACATGAAATTGTTGAATTGTTGTTGAATATTGGTTTCCATTCATGTGTGAATCATTTAATAAGTTCTTTATGATGGAATTTAGTGTTTATTTTTATTATAAATATTTATGAAATATTTTCTATGTCCTCATTATAAATCTTGAACTTGGAACATAAAAAATCATAAAAAATACTTTATAGGTGAAAAGAATAAAATTTAAGACTTCTTGCAGGCGCCAATCCAATTCCTCACGGGGGTCATGTCACTTAATGGGAAAATGTATAAAAGTGTTGGTGATACTTGGGGACGAAATTTCAGTGAGTTACACGAATTTCATGCTATACAAGATACAATTATTCCACATCACGGTGTTGGAGGACTTTTTTAGTAGTGAGTTACATTATTTAGTATGAATTTTACAAGGATTATGACACTATATCACATAGCCATTCTATATCTTGTATGGGCCATGTAGATTTTATGCTTATGACATGTGTTGATAGCGAGATAAATTAATATTTTTTACGACACTTGAATCTAGTATGAAACCCCTAGTTAAACCTATCTAGTGTGAATAAATGGATATGTGAATTTAGAAAGTTAGGGTGAATAATGTGGTTTAGTTAAAAGGGGTCTTTGTTATACATTGAATACTAGATGAGGTTGTAGAAATTGTGTGTGTTTGTGTATGTCTAGGATATGAGAAATTTTAGTGATGTGGTGAATTACTCCCTAGAATATAATGGTTGTAGGCCTATATAGGATCATAATATATGTATATGTTGTGATTATATTCCCTATGAACTTTATATGTGTGGTTTCTTAGGTATACGAATAAATATATGGTGGAGGTGTGAATAAATTTATGATATGCGATAGTGATGTAGAAGTTGTGACAAGTTATGCAGTAATGGTTTTTGAAACATTATGATGATGATAGTGTAGATAATATGGATATCCATAGTTCATATGTGATGTATAGTACAAATAATGCAAGTTGAAAAGGATAGAGTCCCTGTGGGTGGACACCCGATAATATAGAAAGAGTCCCAAAGGGTGGACAACTGTACAACTAATGTGGGTTTTGGTGGGGAGATTCACTGAGGGTGAAAACTTGAAAAACTAATGAGAGTTTCTATGGGTTAAAATCCTAACCAATGGGTGTATATGTTTAGAGAGTTCCCTATGGGTAGATAACTTCATGTTAATGGATATATGTTTATAAAGTTATCTACACATGAATATATTCTTGTTTATAGTGATATTATAGTAAGTTTATTACAAGTAGATATTAACTTAGTAATAATGACAATATAATGAGGTCCCTGTAGGTGGAAAACTACATGGGAGTATTACACTGAGGTCCCTACAGGTGAAAAACTTCTTAGATGTGGATTGGTGGTTCTTATTTCCAGAGTGATGTTTATATAAATATATATGATGGGAATGAGTTTTGGTCTAAGAATGGAGATACTTTGGTGGTATATAATGGAATTGGTTGTATGGTTATCTTTTAGGATATGAATGTTTATTGATAGTTTTTTATTCCATACATAGATTCATTAGTATGATTTATTCACATGGACACATGAGAATTTTAGGGATGAACCTATAAAATATATTTATATACTATCCCCTAATTTATATATATTATTTTTTTCACGTATCTTGATAGTGTTGGTGGTGGTCTTGGGATATGTTATCTTTAGACACAATAGATTTTTTGGTAGAGTAGGATTTCATTATACCATACGAAAGGTATAACAGAGATGATATACTTATGGTTTTTTTTCTATTTGTGTCTTTGATTTGTATGGAATGACATGAATTGATATATATTATTCATGTTTTGTGGCTGGGGAATGAATTATTTTATTCATGGTGATATATAATTTTCATTTATTAAGGGGAATTCCTTCCAAATATGGGTAATGATATTCCCTTAGTTCTAATCAACAACCAATTTCCTATTAAAGAATAGCTTCAAGTTCCACACTCTAACTCATTTCCAACTCAAGTTGAGTCCCAAAGAGGGTAGTTTGTAACAAAATTTTATTAGATAGACTGTTTTAGAATGGAATATGGAGTTGAAACTAGTGAGCATTTCATGATTAGTAAGACAAAGAAATTACTTGAACATAGTCTATGAAGTATGTTGGGATGTGAAGCCTGTTCAAGTTCTAGAATCATTCTACCAAAAGGAGGTACTCTAGTTGATATCATAGTATTTATGGTTCAAGCAGCGAAATCTATTTCTTCAATAGAGGTAGGTTGATCAGATGGTGATACCATTCGATGGTTATGTGCACTAGTCAGTGGTTTAAACAATGTTGAATGGAAGTTATGATACTTATAAGTTGGGTTTCTATTGTTTATGATGGAATCATTTTGATAAAGTTTCATGGAAAAGGGTTGAAGAAAAAAGTTCATCAGTGGATATTATTTGGGTAACTTAAACAGTTCACCGGACATCAACGATTATGTGATGATAGCTAAAGGAAATCATTAGTCACTATGGTTCAATGGTGATTCATCCATGAATATTGGATGATGGTACAAATGGTAAACAAGATAATACTTAATATAAGTAAGTGTGACCACTAGTACATGTGTAGGAACGAGATTAAAAAATTACTTGTAATTAGTAATATAATTTTCTAACTTTTCAAAAGTGATTGTAAATATTGCATCTTCTGTTTATAATATTATATAGTAGTGCTTATACCATGTAAATAAGATGTATTGTCCAAACTATTAGGCTTGATATGAGAACTATTTTATGTTTAAGTGTATAATCTCTTAAAGTTAATTCTATAGAATTTACACTTAGGGAAGCTAGATGAAGAAAATACACCTTCACTATGAAGTTTGGGTTTAGGTCAGTGGAACATGTTCATCGAAAGATAACTCAATGGATACATTTGTGTGAATCAATTGGATGTTAGTGCACTATAAGGTGTGGTTGGACAGTAAGTCCAGTAGATGAAATATAGAGGAACTGAGTGTATGATGTATGCACTTAAAGAATCATTCATGTTCTGGAAGAGGAAGTTATATGAGTGTAAGGGGAAACCTCCATAAGTATCATGAATTCCTAAGGAGGTAGAGGAAATGTAGAGATACACTATTCGTAGGGTAAGTTGGTTGAGGTAGTGGTAGCCCTTGACTGCGTGGAAGATCACCCTCATAGATCAAAGTGAAGTGGAATTTTCCTTGGAAGGATCAGTAGGTTAGAGGCTTCACTATATATAGAGAGGTTGGACCACTATTGTTGGATATACTAGACTATATAAAGGCATCACAAGCATTAAAGAAATCATATGTGGAAGGTTGTGTTAGTGTTGGAGACTTTGTTTGTGATTAGACTATTTTGTATGTTTTGAATATTACAAAAACCTCAAAGGCAGAATTGCACATTGCTGGAATTCGCCCAATTGGAAGATGATCCCCATCGGCAAAGGGTATTATCACATTCTTCTCAACTCTCAGGAGAAACTTGAACAGGTTTGGAGACTAGGTAATATTCATCTTAAACCGGGTCTCCTTATAATTTCAGATTGGGATGTCTCTTTTAGCCGTCACACACACAGGAACTCTTTGTCACAAGTCTGGATTCGAATTCATGGTCTTAACTGGTTCTTTTGGCACCCTAATATCTTGAATGACATAGCTTCCTGTATAGGTTCTCCCATTAAAATTGACCATAGAACGCTGAATGGAGACCTTGGAATTTTTTCTAGAATCATAGTTGAAGTGAATCTAGCTTCTGAACTGCCTTTGGTCATAAACTTCAATACTCCCAATTATAGAACTGATATCAGGGTAGAATATGAAAGGAAACCTCCTTTTTGTGAGGTTTTCAAATTGATAGGGCACAATTTTGCTATCTGTAGAGTGGTTAGAAAGCAAGTTGACCCCCCTATTGCAAATGATTGGAAATAAATCAAACAGAATAAGAAAGGTAAAGCTATGTTGGTGAAACTTGACCCACCTAATAAGAAACATGATGTATGGGTCATGAAATCTAATAAATTTGCCTACCTTGAGGGGAAATCATGGTGAAAATTAGTGGAAGAAGAAGAAAATATGGTGGCTGGATCTTCTAACACCTTGCAGGTAAATGGAACTACTCTTGACAGCAATAAGCCCTCCACTTCCCCCCTTTGATTTCTAATGACTCTACACATATTGCCCCTGTTTCGAAGATGTCCTCTTGCAGGAACATTGAGATCTCTGGATCTGCATCTATCTTGGATGGGACTGGGACAGATCTCAATAATCTGAATGTTCCAAGAAGTCGGCAAGAGGATCCCTCCTCTAGTGATGACCCCCCTGGTTCTCCTGGTAACATGCAAAAATCACCACAACGAGGTAACTCAGTTAAATTTCCGCATGATTTTGATG
This sequence comes from Viscum album, assembly GCA_963277665.1. Classification (NCBI taxonomy): domain Eukaryota; kingdom Viridiplantae; phylum Streptophyta; class Magnoliopsida; order Santalales; family Viscaceae; genus Viscum; species Viscum album. Next base: position 1,072,185,408 of record OY728166.1, on the reverse strand, counting down.
ATAATAGTAATATTACTGACTATGTGAACTCTAATATGACTGTTAAGATCACAAACTCTATTTCTGACATACACATCAAAGAGAACAACAACAATGTACTTACTGAAACTCTCATTGATGTTAATGACTCTACTGCTAAAACTCTTATCACTGTCCCTGAAAAATCTAGTATGATTGATCAGGTTGTAAATCCTATTTCAAGCATGCAGATTGGGACAAATATCAACACTACTTATATGATTTTAAACTCTGATTTGCATGCTCCTAATTATGCTGATAATAGTATTATTACTACCTGTGTGAACTCTAATATGTGTTCCATAATCACAAACTCTGTTGCTGACATGCACATCAATGAGAACCACAACATTGTACCTACTGAAACTCTCACTGATGTTAATGATTCTGCTACTAAAACTCTTACCACTGTCCCTGGAAAATCTAATATGATTGAACAGGCTATAAATCCTATTTCAAGCATGCAGATTGGGACAAATGTCAACTCTGCTTCTATTGTTTTAAGCTCTGATTTGCATACTCCTGACTCCCTCTCTTCTAATAAATCTAAGCTCTCCCCTAAACACAAATCTACTCTGGACTCTACTGGAGCTCTAAAACCTCATGCTGATCCTGCTGGAAAATCAGATCCAGAACATTCTCAGATTTTTTCTTCTCAACCTGTAACTTCTGCTGCTACTGTTTCGGTTCATTTGACTGAGCTTTCTAATATTAACTCCTCAATTTCTGATATCAAGTCAACTGAGAACAAATCAGAATCTACTTCCCCCCTCTTATTAGAAGATATAAGAGGAAGAAGAATTCTGAGAAGTCCAAAAAAAGGGGCTCTAACCCAAAACATAGGTAACAATGAATCTACTATTTTGGAATTGCCAAGACATTGCCAACAATGACACCTCCATGACACTTAGGAGTCTTTTAAACACTCATAAACCTCAGCTATTTGCCATCTCTGAACCCAAGGTCAACTTCAATTCTAATTTTATGAGACTTGGATCTCTTCATTACAACTTCTTAGGATCCTGCAAAAATGGTCCTTTGATGGACTATATGTGGATCTTCTATCACTCCTCCCTTCAAAACATCAATGTTTTTAAAACTACTGATCAACATTTCACTTTTGATTTTATCTGGAATGATTAGCACATCTATTGCACGATGGTCTATGAAAATAATAGGTATCAACAAAGAAGAAATATTTTTCAAGACCTTCTTGACATGGCTAACACAATTCAAGATCCGTGGGTGATTAGTGGTGACTTCAATGCTATTCTTAGTCCCACTGAAAAAATTGGACTCTCTCATCTTTCTATATCCACAAGAGAATTTAGATCTACTATTGATGACTGTAATCTCTCTGAAGTTAACCTTACTGGGGCGAAATACACTTGGTATAGAAGGCATTATAACAAAACTGTTTCCAGTAAGCTTGACAGGGCCTTTGTTAACATGAAGGCCCTGGACACCTGGGATAATGTCTCTTGTATAATGCTTCCTAGACTTAACTCTGAACATCATCCCATATTACTCAGCTCCATTTCTAATGAACGTAGAACTCCCCTTCCTTTTAAATTCAATAATGCTTGGTCTCTAGACCTTGACTGTGTCAACTTGATTAATAACACTTGGAATTATATGATCCATCTTCATGACTCTTTTGCCTGTATCTTCAAATTGAAAATTTTAAAACAATCTCTCAAAGGTTGGTGTAAAACCAAGACCTTACAATTGGATTCTGACACCACCTCTCTTGAAGACGAACTCAATCAAATCCAAACTCGTAGTTCCAACTCTGATTTTACCCTCGACCCTCAACTGGAGGTCAATACAGCTCTTAAGCTTAACACCTTACTCACCTTTAAAGATAAAATCTGGAAACAAATGTTTAAGACCAAATGGCTGGCTGATGGAGATAGAAATACTAAGTTCTATAACTCTCTTCAAAGAACCAGAAAAGTCAATAGTCCTCTCACTAAACTGATTCACAATGATTTGATCATTGACTCTGAAGAGGCCATCTCAGATCATGTTGTCTCTTACTTTAATGAAATTTTCAATGTCCCTGAGAGAAACATTGATCTCGATCCCAATATTATTCCCTTAATGGTGGATGAGAAAGACAATGACTCTCTCTTAGCTATTCCTTTGGAGCATGAAATTAAAGACACTGTCTTTAGTTTAAAACCTGATAGTGCTCCTGGACCGAATGGATTTAACAATGGTTTCTATCAAAATCACTGGGACACTCTTTGCTCAGATGTTTGTAAGCTGATTAGGTCTTTTTTCACTCACGGATCCCCCCCTCAGGGTATCAATGCTCAATTCCTCACCTTAATTCCCAAGGTTGAAAATGCTTCTGAAATTCATCATTTTAGACCAATTTCTCTTATCAATACCCTATACAAGATCATTACTAAAATCATTGCCAACAGATTGGCTCTGATTTGCAACAAAATTGTTTCATGGAATCAGTTTGGCTTCATCAAAAACAGATCCATCCAAGACTGCATTTGTCTTGCCTCAGAATGTACCAACATACTAAATAAAAATAATAGAGGGGGTTGTGTGGCCATCAAGCTTGATATTAAAAAATCTTTTGATACCATTGATTGGGGATTTATATTTAGAGTCTTGAAAATTTTTGGTTTTCATGAGACTTTTATCAAGAGAATCAAGACCTTATTTCAATCTGCTATCATTTCCATATTAATAAATGGCACCCTTCGTGGTTTTTTCAAATGTTCTAAAGGTGTTAGACAAGGCGACCCCCTTTTGGACATTCTATTTGTTATTGTGGAAGACTACTTTAGTAGACTCATTCATAATCTGGTTGATCAAAATAAACTTAAACCCATTCAAGCCGCTAGAAACCTTATTGTCCCCGCTCACCTCCTCTATGCTGATGATATTATTTTGTTTCTAAAGGGAGATAAAAGAAATATTCAATGTCTTAAACAAACTATCTCTCATTACGAGAACATTTCTGGACAAACTATTTCCTGGAACAAATCTCATATTTTCTTTGGAAAAAATTTCCCTGTTAGAAGGAAATCCATTATCACCAGTAACCTTGGAATTAAAGAAGGTTTTTTCCCTTCACGTACTTGGGCGTCCCGATTTTTTGGGGACGTCCTAAATCATCTTATTTCTCTAATATCACTGATCAAATCATCAATCAACTCTCTACTTAGAAGGGGAAATCCCTTTCCATGGCTGGTAGAATTTGTCTTGTCAAATCTACCATTGTCTCTAAGTTACTCTACTCGCTCATGATTTATAAATGGCCCTTAGGAACTTTCAATAAAATCAATACCTTTATAAAAAATTTCATCTAGATGGGAAATATCTTTGAAAGTAAACTTTTCACCATCCCATAGAAGACCTATTGTAAACCTCTTGATAATGGAGGCATTGGCATAAAAAATTTAAATTTGTTCAATGATTCCCTGCAAGCAAGTTTCACTTGGCGTCTCATTAATAGTAACTCTAAAGCCTCTGAATTTTTAAAACATAGATTCTTAAATAAACTTTTAAAAGTAAATCTTAATTTCATCAACTCCTCAATCCATCCCTCTATTAGAAACTCTTATCAGAAGATTATGGCTAACTCTAGATGTATGGTCAGCGCTGACTAGAACATTAAATTATGGTGTGACAATTGGATAGGTAATCCTTTAATTTCTATGATGCCTCCTAATAACACTACTATAAACACCAACAACACAATTAAAGATGTTATGAAACTTTATAGGTATGATATCCCCAATGAAATTGCTCAAATAATTGAAAATTATACCTTCTCCATTTCTGGGGACTTCCTTGTTTGGGAACCTGCTCCCAATGGCATACTTGACTCAAAAAACTTCTACATGCACAACTTCTCTAACAATGAAACTAATTATAAATGGGTGAGTACCTTCAATAAGACTTGGATCAAACCCTCCAGGTTCACCCTTATTTGGCGTATTTCTCACAATAGATTGCCCATTGAAAATCGACTTCAAGCCCTTGGCTTTCAACTTTGCTCAAAATGTCATTTATGTAATCAGCACAGAGAGGATTCTGATCATCTTTTCTTGTCTTGTGCTACGACCACGGCTTTATGGAACTACATTTTTGAGCTTTTTAATTGTTCATGGTCCTTATCTGACCCGATTTGTTTAATTTTGAAGAAATTTACTAAATACGAAGCCTCTCAGCAAGTCAAAAACATTTTTCTTGCGGAAGTGGCTGAACTCATACATGAAATCTGGTATGTAAGAAACGATCTTATCCATAATAATCACTCTTTCAGTCTCAATGCAGGAAAAGATCGAATTATCATTACGATACATGAAGCTGTATCAATTCAAAAAGATTATTGCAGCAATCATATTGGATACTTTGAGATCCTCAGACGTATCCGTGTCCCAGGTATTTTCCCGAAGATCAAGCAACCCTTTGAAGTTTTCTGGAAACCTCCGATGCCAGGTTGGATTAAAGTGAATGTCGACGGCGCCTCAAAAGGAAATCCTGGACCTGCCAGTTGTGGGGCCATTTTCAGAGATTCTGATGACCATTGCCATGGTTTCTTTTACGGTGGGTGTGGGATTGCCTCTTCCATTGAAGCAGAGATTCTTGGAGTCATACATTCTGTTGATTTTGTGCTGCAAAGAGGTTGGCGTAAACTATGGATTGAAAGTGATTCTACCACCATTGTTCAAGCCATTTGGAACGGAGTTATTCATCTCACCTGGACGCTTACTATGCGTTGGATGAACTACTTGAATTCGCTTCAGGAGATCGACTAAATTACTACACATGTCTTCCGTGAAGCAAATGCTGTTGCTGATGACCTTGCCAACAAAGGTGTCCACCAGAACATGACTTGGCTGGATGCGCTACCAGCTGATTTTCTTCACCTCTTTGAAAGAGATTGTAATAAAATCCCATACTTTTATCTCATGTAAACTTTTTTTTCTTTAATTAATAAATGGTGTTTCAGTCTTTAAAAAAAAATTAGATTTACAAGGTTTGGACTCAGTGTGATAACCTACATCCTTTTCATATCCACTCCCGTGGGTCTATGAAAATTCACTATTATGATGAAGTGAATACAATTTGTGTCTAATCATGTTAGACACTGTAAATACCTAGAAATTACATGTATTTTTTTAATTATATGGAATATTATGAGACTATGAAAATTGATGGCATGTGATTCCGAGGCTCGGAGTTCCTGGAATGAATTTTGGAACTTTTTTTCAGGTATGTTCAGTAAACGTGCGAGCGGGTTTTTTGTAACTTTTGAACTGGTGCTCAGAATTGAAATCTGTGGACACCATTGAACTCACAACACTGGTATTCACTTAAGGAGACCTTCACCTTGACCGTAGTAGGTTGAGGGTGGAAGTTAGTTTTTCACTTTTCGTGGGATAAGAAAAATAAAATTATTTAACATTTTTATTTTTCTTTTGAAACCCCTCCTATAAGTTATGGGGGTGGGGACCACCCAAAGAAAAAACCCCCAATTTAAATTCTAGTGGTGGGACCACCCAAATCCTCTTTAATGTAGGGAAGTCCCATGGACTTCCTCTACTTTAATTCTGCCAACACCATTTAATTAATGGCCATCTCAAATTAAATTAAAAACCTAACTAAATAAGTTGGCATTTCTTTTTGGTGGGGTTGGGGGAAATCGTTGGAAAAGGTAGAGGCTTGAGAGAACTTGGAGAAATTCATCTCCAACGAAGAAATTATCCTCCAAATGAATAAAACGCCATCTCCATCGAATAATGTTATTCAGAATCAAGAAAGAGAACGACGCATGAGCCGACTTTGGAAGCGTGATTGCAGAAGTGACAATCGTTGGAACCCTCTTTGACTTCACAATTTTTCATCGTATGACACATCAACAAACCTTCAAGGTAGGGGTGTGTTTTAGATTGATCAATGTTAATTTTTCTCTCATATTGAATCACCTCCCTTGAGCCTCTTGCTACCACTCTAACACGGAGGGTATGGGCCAAACGAACATGGCCTGACCCCTCCGCAAATCTTGTGGTTCTTTTGTATTATTCACAATGAAGGAGGATGGCAACCAAAAATGGTGGGGCTCAGGAATGGCATCCAGCACCACGGCTGGCAGCGAAGAAGGTGGCGGCGCGATCACTCCACTAGAGAAGAGCCGCCGCCCGTCGGCCGCGGCGGTGGATAGAGGGCAGCTGACGTTCGGCCGGCCGCGGAGGGGCGACACACGATGCGCCGCCATCAGAGCAAGGGGTGGCGACCTGCCTATCCGCGACGAATGGAGGAAGGCGGACGATCCTCGGCCAGCCACAGAGGGGCGGCGCACGACGCTCTACCGGGAGGAGAAGGGCCCGGCCATTTCGGCTGGTCGAGCTGGACCGAGGGGGACCCACGACGGGTCCCGTGTGCTGCTGGCGACGGAACGGCTTCGGCCGTTCGGTGTTCGAGGGCGGGGGGCATGCGAATTACCCCCGAATGTGGCCAAGCTGGGCTGGTCCGGAACCAGTGTGATGGGTTGAACCAAACCAGGTTGGGTTGGTCCAATCGGGTCAGACCGGACCCAGACCAGTTTCGACCCTATACGGTCTTTTAACCATAACTTTTGCACCAGACACCCGTTTGAAAAACCGTCTGTGGAGCCGGAAACCTTGGAGATAGACGGTAATTTTGGTATACCCCAATTGATATTTGGATAAATTTGGGGTATGGTCAGGTTGGATCGATCATGAATCCAACCGGGCCCTCGGGACTAAAAGACTAATAACTTACAGACCGGGTATCCGATTGATGCACCATATGTTGTGTTGAGACCCATTTTACATGGAAGTCCTTTGAGATACTTCTTCATGGGACTTCGTTTTAGTTAGAGTATCGACCAGTATCTTGAGGATCAGACCTTCCCGGAGATGAGCAAGCTTAGTGCGGGTACCCTGTAATTGGATCTGACGATGTACTAGGATCCTGTGTGGGTATAACTATGTACTAGGATCCTGTGTGGGTCTGACGATGTACTAGGATCCTGTGTGGGTCTGATGATGTACTAGGATCCTGTGTGGGTCTGACAATGTACTAGGATCCTGTGTGGGTCTGACGATGTACTAGGATCCTGTGTGGGTCTGACGATGTACTAGGATCCTGTGTGGGTCTAACGATGTACTAGGATCCTATGTGGGTCTGACGATATACTAGGATCTTGTGTGGGTCTGTAATTTCGGATCCTTCGTGGGTCTTCCTCTTGACAGAGTAAGATGATTCAGTAGTTACATCTAATCATCTCTACTACTGTACCTAAGATATACCTGGTGTGAGTTGAGTCTTTACCTTTTTGCTATTCTTCTGTGGGGTGTACCCTGTGTGGTACTTACCTTCGTGGTGATACCTTTGTGGTATTCTTCTATATGGCGTACCTGTGTGGTACTTACCTTTGTGGCAATATTTCCTTCATGGAACAGTTGTACTTTGGCTAAGGAGTTGGGCCTTGTGTTTATTCATGAATGAGATGGGTAATATTTGATAACTTAGGTATATGTATGGGAATATACATAAGTAGGTTTGTCACTGGTTTACATGATTTTTGGTTTATCCTTTGTGGATTTTGTGAGACCTTGAGGGTCTCGGGGTCCCTAATGAGTATTGTTATACTCACCCATACACGGGCTTCGCCCGCATCTTGTTGTGTCTGGTTCAGACGACAGACAACACTGATCGAGGCTGAGGGTACAAGGATGGGATGGTGCCCAGAGGTGGACCATACAATGTGTTGGTACGCAGAGGAGACGAGCAGATGTGTAGTGTTTAAGAGGTTATCTCTACCTACCCTTTAGGTAGGAACCTTGGTGGATGACCCAATAGCTGTCTTTATCTTTCTCTAGTTCTATTGTATTTCAGTTATACTTGTACCTTTACTATTGGGCTTGTATTCCGACCCCTCTTACTTTCAGCACTCTTTTTTCTATACAGTTTACTTGTGTTAGTTTCTTGCTGTGTGCTTAGTTGAGTGTGTTTACAGGATATAAAGACAATGCCTTCTCGGTTTTAGGGGATTCGTCTTTCGGTGCTAGTCTCCGGCCCCTGGCCTATGGAAGGCGGGCTTGAGTTAGTCACGACACGGGCCCCGGGGGACGGGTCGTGACAAATTGGTATCAGAGGAGTCGGTTCTACCGTATAACATTGGACTCTGATATTTTTTAACGGTAATAGTGATAAGTGTAGTGAGTGTGGTTATCAGTTTAGGGAATCTAGTGTTGGTGCAGCGGCCGATGTATCCGTACACCAGGACCCTGACTTCTGATTTTTGACTCAGTACATGAAAACAGTGATTGCGTGTGTGTTTAGAAGAGTTTTATATGTGATCTCTTTGAGTCAGCTCACCAGGTATAACTTATTGACCTTTTCACACCTGTTTCTTTTCAGGATGCCTCCATGCAGATAGCCAGCTAGGGTTCCAGGTATAGTACGCACTGATTGCCCACCGAGTGACGAGGCCTCGGTGTAGGGCCCTCTTCCAATAGAGCCACCATCAGAGGCACCAGTGGTACCATTAACCATTGGGACACCAATGCCACTAGCACCATAAGCATAGGGTGAACACCGCTTGAGCACGTTTCATGAGTTCCAGTGCCATAGTTCACCTAGGTTCATGGGAGAGACGAACCCACAGGTAGCTGAGGATTGGTTGGAGGCCGTGGTGAGAGTCTTCCGACTGATAGGGACACCAGCTGATCTCATGGTGATCCTTGCCACCAATATTCTACAGTTGGTAACAGAAAAATGTCACATAGTTCCAAGAGGACCATACCTATAGGTGGACGACCAAGGGATTCAGGGTTGGTTGTGCGGGGTACTAGAGACAGAACCAATCACACGAGGAGTAGGTAGTGTTTCACATGCGGAGGGCAGGGTCACATGGATTGTGACTTCCCAAACCACCATACAGATGATCAGTAGATGGTCAAAGGACCACCCAGGCAGAGACAGAGGTTTAATAGAGGAGGTCCGTAGGGAGTAGGCGGACGTGGCAGAAGAGCTGGCCGTGCAGCTGGCGGTGGGTGACGATTCGAGGTGTTACCGCCACCATCACCAGGTGGTGCACCCCGACCACAGGGAGCAGGGGGACATGGGTGAGCTTAGCTCTAGGCAGCTGAGGCCTACGATCATGGCGCTCTGGAGATGATACGAGGTACGATCTGTGTCTACTCCACCTTAGCTGCAGTACTTATAGACACAGTCATGAGTCATTATTTTATTTCCACTACCCTCGTTCGGAGCTCGGATATTCTGAAGGAGCCGTTGGCTCAATCCTTAGGGCTAGAGACTCCTATGGGAGTGGATTTGACGATTACACACTGTTTCCAGTAGTGTGAGCTTACTCTAGAAGGCAAGAGATTCATCTAGAATCTCCTAGTAGCGGCATCGAGGCCTTACGATATCATATTGGGTATGTACTGGTTATCTACAGTCCATGCTCAGATTGACTGTATTAGGTGAAAAGTGAGGTGTTTCTACATAGATGAGACCAAGTTTTCCTTCACTGTCGAGAGGGATCCTTTTCAGCATATGAGGGACTTACCCAGAGGAGAGTGCAGCCGATCACTCATCAGTTGGCTAGCCTTACCCTCAGAGTGGTTGATGTAGGGAGTCTGAGCTATCTTGTAGTGGTGGACCAGTACGCGGATGTCTTCCTTGATGATGTTCTGGGTCTACCCCCTCATAGAGAGGTGGATTTTTATATTTATTTATACCTCGAGACAACACCGATATCTACACCGATGTATCGGATGGCTCCCATAGAGCTTCGTGAGCTGTGAGTATAGCTGGAGGACTTGTAGGGAAAGGTATTCATCCGGCCCAGTGTTTCTCCTTGGGAAACCCCGATTTTGTTCGTCAAGAAGGTGGATGGGAGATTGAGACTTTGTGTTGACTATCGGCACCTGAACCAGGTGACCATGAAGAAAAAGTGCCCACTCCCTAGAATTGGCGACCTCTTTGATCAGTTGAAGGGAGCACGATGGTTCTCGAAGATAGACCTCAGATCAGGCTATCACTAGCTCAGAGTACGAGATGAGGATGTGTAGAAGATGACTTTTAGATGTCGGTACGAACATTATGAGTTTTTGGTCATGCCGTTCGGTGTGACCAATGGTCCAACAGTGTTCATGTGACTCATAAACATGATCTTTCATCCATACCTTTATCACTTTATGGTGGTCTTCATTGATGAAATTCTGATCTACTCGGCTACCAAGGAGGAGCATGCCTATCATTTGTAGGTAGTAATGGAGACACTTCGAGAGCACTAGCTTTATGGTAATCTCTCAAAGTACCAGTTCTAGATCAGATAGGTTCACTTTCTAGGACATGTCATCTCAGAGACTGGAGTTGCTGTGGATCCGGTGAAGATTGAGGCGGTACTTTCTTGGGAGCCACCCAGGAGTGTGACATAGGTACGAAGTTTCCTAGGTTTGGCTGGATACTACTGGAGGTTTGTGCCATATTTCTCTAGAGTTTTAGCACCTTTATCATCATTTACGAAGAAGGGGAAACCCTTTGTGTGGTCGGAGAGATTTCAGAGGAGTTTTCAGGAGCTGAGATAGAGGCTGACTAGTGACCCCATCTTGAGGCTTCCGAAGGAGGGCATTGGATACGTGGTCTACTACGATGCATCAGGGACTGGACTCGGATGTGTCCTAATGCAGGAGAGAGTAGTGATCACATATGGTTCTCTATAGTTGAGATAGCATGAGAAGAACTACACTACCCATGACTTGGAGTTAGTAACAGTGGTCTTCGCCTTGAAGATGTGGCAACATTACTTGATGGGAGAACGTTTTACTATCTACTCAGATCACAGGAGTCTCAAGTATATCTTCTAGCAGAAGGACCGGAACCTGAGACAACGACATTGGCTTGAGTTCCTCCAGGACTATGACTTCGAGATAGTCTATACTTCTGTAAATGGGAACATTTTTGTAGATGCACTCAGCCAGAGATTTGGTATACAACTGCTAGGTGAGGTGACAGAGCAGCTAGCTGCTTTGCAGATATCCTTTGTGGATCGAGATGGAGAAGATTTTCTTCAGTCTCTTATAGTCACTCCCCCACTTCTTTATCAATCTAGGGAGGTGCAATGTGGGGACACTGACTACGAGGATTGACGTACTTAGATATCCACATGACAGGCACCTGATGGATTTTATGAAGGTGGGGAGCACGTCATCCTCTTTAGAGGACATACTATGGTACCAGTGTCACTTCAGGAGGAAGTATTGAGTGAGTTACACACATACCCTCTAGCGGTAAATCAAGGAGTGGAAAATATGTACAAGGATCTTCAAAGATGGAACTGGTGGCCAGGTATGAAGAAATCAATAGCAGAGTTTTTCTCTCGGTGCCTCACTTATTAGCAAGTGAAGGCGGAACATCAAGTACCAGCAGACCTAGTTTAGCCTTTAAAGGTTCCAAATTGGAAGTGGGACAGGATATCTATGGACTTCATGACAGGACTTCCACGTACATCCAGGGGTCATGATTCTATTTAGTTGATCTTCGACCGACTCACCAAATCGGCCCACTTCCTACCGATCAGAGATCAGGGTTTAGTAGAGAGATTGGGATTCATTTATGTACAAAAGATTATGTGGCTACATGGATTACCCTCGATGATTGTCTCTGATCGTGATACATGATTCACTTCCCAGCATGGAAGGGGTTGCAGGAGGCTTTCGGGATGCAACTTCATTTGAGCACCACCTTCCATCCTCAGACGTATGACCAGACTGAGGGGACCATTCAGACCCTCGAGGACATGCTATATGCTTGCGTCCTCGACTTCAGTCGTATCTGGGAGGATCACTTTCCATTGGTGGAGTTTGCATACAATAACAACTATCACTCCACCATTGGGATGACACCTATCGAGGCTTTGTACGGCCGACCTTCCAGATCACCTTTATGCTGGAATGACCTAGGGGAGTCAGCACTCATGGGACCAGAGATGGTACGAGATACCACAGAGAAGGTGCAGAACATCCAGGAGCGGATGGAGACTGCACAAAGTAGGAAGAAGTCTTATGTTGATAGGATACATAGACCTCTAGAGTTCGAGGATGGTAACCACATATTTCTACGAGTATCACCTAGATGAGGTTTGCAGAGATTTGGCCGGGGTAGCAAGTTATCTCCGAGGTTCATCGGACCCTTTCAGGTACTCAGCAGAGTTGGAAAGGTGGATTATCACCTAACACTTCCCCCTCAATTGCACCAGGTGCATGAAGTCTTCCATATATCCCAGCTGAGGAGATACGTGCATGATCTTACCGACGTCATCAATCACGAAAAGATGGACATCGACGATGGGGTGACATTTACGGAGGTTCCAGTAGAGATTGAGGATCGACAGGAGTGGGTCCTTCATGGGTGGTCGATACCTCTGGTGAGGATTTGCTGGTAGCACGAGAACCTCCAGGAGAGCACATGGGAGCGGGAGGCCTAGATTCATGCTCAGTACCCCCACTTGTTTTCTTAGTTTTTGTGGTGTAGCTTTCGGGGATGCAAAGCCCTGAGGTGGGGAGAATGTAAAGACCTGGAAATTCCATATAATTTTTTTTTAAAATTATATGGAATATTATGAGACAGTGAAAATTGACGACGCGTGATTCCGAGGCCCAGAGTGCCTGGAATGAATTTCTGAACTTTTTTTCGAGTACATTCAGTAAACGTGTGAGCTGGTTCTTTGTAACTTTTGAACCAATGCTTAGAATTGAAATCCGAGGACACCGTTGAACTCACAGTGGCAGTATTCTCTTAAGGAGATCTTCACCTCGACCGTAGTAGGTCGAGGGTGGAAGTTAGTTTTTCACTATTCATGGGAGAAGAAAAATAAAAATTATTTAACATTTTTATTTTTCTTTTGAAACCCCTCCTTTGAGTTATGGGGGTGGAGAACACCCAAACCAGAAACCCCCAATTTAAATTCTAGAGGTGGGACCACCCAAACCATCTTTAATGTGGGGAAGTCCCATGGACTTCCCCCACTTTAATTATGCTAACACCATTTAATTAATGGACATCTGGAATTAAATTAAAAACCTAATTAAATAAGTTGGCATTTCTTTTTTGTGGGGTTGGGGGAAATCATTGGAAAAGGTAGAGGATTGGGAGAACTTGGGGAAACTCATATCCAACGAAGAACTACTCCTCCAAAAGAAGAACACACCATCTCCATCGAAGAACAGTCTTCAGAATCAAGAAAGAGGAAGACACACGAGCTGACTTCGGAAGCATGATTAAAGAAGCGATGATCGTTGGCACCCTCTTCACCTTCACCATTTTTCATTGTACGACACATCAACAAACCTTTGAGTTAGGGGTGTGTTTTCGATTGATCAATGTTAATTTTTCTCTCATGTTGAATCACCTCTTTTGAGCCACTTGCTAACACTCTAACACAGAGTGTATTGGCCAAAAAAACATGGCCGGACCCCTCTACAAATATTGTGGTTCTTTTGTATTCTTCACGATAAAGGAAGACGAAAACCGACACCAGTGGGCTCAAAAATGGAGACTGACACCACGTTTGGCCTCGATGAAGGTGGTGGCACGACCGTGCCATCGGAGAAGAGACGAGGCCCATCGACCGTGGTGGTGGAAAGAGGGAGGACGGTGTTCGGGCGGCCGTGGAGGGGCGGTGCACGACGCGCCTCCATTGGAGCAAGGGGCCGCGACCTGCCTGGCTGCGGCAGATGGTGGAAGGTGGCCGACATTCAGTCGGCCATGGAGGGGCGGCCCATGATGCGCTGTCGGGAGGAGAAGGGGCTGGCCAAGATGGACCAAGCGGGACCCACAGCAGGTCCCACGTACTTTTGGCGACCAAACGGCTTCAGTCATTCGGTGTTCGAGGGCAGGGGGCGTGATACTTCCCCCCGCATGTGGAGAAGCTAGGCCTAACCCAGTTGGCCGAGCCATGCCGGCGGGCTGTGCTGGACCCAGTGGGTTGGGCCGGGTTGACCCAAACAGGGTCGATCTGACCGTGTCGGACCAGACCCGGACTAGTTTCGACCCTATACCTTCTTTCGGCCATAACTTTGGGACCAGACATCCGTTTGACGAAACATCTGTGGTGCCAGAAACTTTGGAGTGAGACAATCCTTTTGGTATACCTCAATTGAGATTTGGATAACGTTGGGGTACGGTCAGGTTGGATCGAGCACGAATCCAACCGAGACCTCGGGACTAAAAGGCTAATAACTTACAGATCAGACATCCGATTGATGCACCATCTGTTGCGTTGAGACCCCTTTTACATGTAGGTAGTTTGGGATAGTTCTTAGTGGGACTTCATGGTAGTTGAAGTATCGACCAGTAGCTTGAGGAGAGGACTCTCCCGGAGATGAGAAAGCTCAGTGAGGGTACCCTGTAGCTGGCTCTAACGACGTACTAGGATCCTGTGTGGTTCTGACAATGTACTAGGATCCTGCGTGGGTCTGATGATGTACTAGGATCCTATGTGGGTCTAACGATGTACTATGATCCTGTGTGGGTCTGACGATGTACTAGGATCCTGTGTGGGTCTGACGATGTACTAGGATCTTTTGTGGGTATGACGATGTACTGGGATCCTGTGTGGGTCTGTAATTTGGGATCCTTCATGGGTCTGCCTCTTGAAGGAGTAAGATGATTCAGTAGTTACATCTAATCATCTCTACTACTGTATCTAAGATATACCTGGTGTGAGATGAGTCTTTACCTTTGTGGTATTCTTCTGTGTGGTGTACCCTGTGTGGTACTTACCTTCGTGGTGATACGTTTGTGGTATTCTTTTGTGTGGCATACCTGTGTGGTACTTACATTTGTGGTAATCTTTCCTTAGTGGACCAGTTGTACTTTGGCTAAGGAGTTGGGCCTTGTGTTTCCTCATGAATGAGATGGGTAATATTTGATAACTTATGTATATGTATGGGCATATTCCTAAGTAGGGTTGTCACTAGTTTACATGATTTGTAGTTTATCTTTTGTGGATTTTGTGAGACCTTGAGGGTCTCAGGGTCCCTACTGAGTATCGTTATACTCACCCCTGCATGGGCTTCACCCGCACCTTGTTGCGTATGGTGAAGATGATGAACAGTGCTGATCGAGGCTGTGGGTACCAGGACGAGATGGTGCCTGGAGGTAGACCATACGGCGTGTCAGTACGCAGATGAGATGGGCGGACTTGGAGTGCTGATGAGGCAATATATACCTACCCTTTAGGTAGGAACCTCAGAGGAAAAACCAATAACTATCTTTCTCTTTCTTCAGTTGTATTTTATTTCAGTTTTACTTGTACCTTTACTGTTGGGATTGTATTCCAACCCCTCTTACTTTCATCACTCTTTTAGTTATACAGTTTACTTGTGTTCGTATCTTGCTGTGTGCTTGGTTGAGTGTGTTTACAGGATATAGAGGCAATGCCTTACAAATTTCAGGGGATGAACCTTTTGGTGCTAGTCACCAGCCCCTGGCCTATGGAAGGCGGGCTTGGGGTAGTCATGGAACAAGCCCCAGGGGACAGGTCGTGACAGACACCTTCTATCTCTAGATATAACAGATTGTTCCGACTCCCATCAGTTTACAAATTTTTTATTATAGAAATGAGCCATAAAAAAGAATATAAACTTTGTTCAAAATACTCCACAAAAGTACCTAGGTCCGATGACCTTGAGTTTGATGGCCCTCAGTTCGATGAACCAAGTCTGATTGACTCATTCTGATTTTCCTTAGCTCAATTAGTACCTATAAAACTTCTTCTCAAACTTAGGTTGATCTTCTTCAGTCTAATTTTGTCGGTTTGGTAATATGAACCAACTATAGTTTGATCTTTTGACAATATATCTATCCTAAAAACACATATGACATGAAATATTCATCATTTACACATATTTATCACACATACAAAGTGTTAAGAACACATGTAATTTCCACCTCTATTTATAGGTGATACAAAAAAGTAAAGGTTAGAAACTGAAATGTTTTTCCTGCTCACCCAAATTCCAAAAACTCTGAATTTACCTCACATTTTAACTCTATATTTGATTGGTTCAAATTTTATCATATCTTTTGGTGTCTTCTCAAAACATCTTAAATTTTATAGAACATATTCTCAAATTCTCAACAAAATATTAGAAACTATATTCTCAAAAACTCAGTCCATTAGAACTTCCTAAAACTAGTCCATTTGAACTTCATTAGCTAAATTAAATGGAACTTCCTCAGCTCAGTCTGATGGAACTTCTTCATATCAATGTGATAAAACCCCCTCAACTCATTCTGATGTAACTTCTTCAACTCAGTCTGATAGAACTTCCTCAACTCATTCTGATTTAATTTCTTCCTCAGCTCAGTCCGATTGACTTTATTCCTCATCCCATTCCAATGTAAATTCCTCAACTCAGTCTGATGGAATTTCCTCAGCTCATTTCAATTGACATTATTTCAGAAATTGAATTCAGCGTATTGGAGTCGACATCATTCTAATGTTCTGATTTCTACCAATCCTTCTACTAAATTGTTCTTGTATCATTAATTATTTATGATAATTTAGATACTTGAAAAAATAAAAAATTATCGTCATATTTTTTTTTGTAAATTTTAAAACTTCCCATATTTCCTAACTCCATAACTTTACAACACTATTATTTTTCAATAACTCAAAAATCTATAATAAAAAAAATATATAATTTTTTAACTCTGATTCAGTCCGTCCAATCACCAACTTCATAGAACTATGTACTTTTATCTTCCTAACAGTTTCAATGTCCAATTTTCCTTGGTTTGTTAAACTGAATATGACGAATCATCCAATTTAACAACATTGTAAAAATACTTTATGTTTCCAGATTCTCAGCATTTTCTCCCCAAGAAATTTCTAAACTTCCAGCCAAACATATTTCACCTAATTTTTTAAAAAAATATTTTATAAAAAGATTAGTTGTCAAAAAATATTTAAAAAAAACATCACAAAGGATCTTCAATCTTCCCATTTGGATTTTTAACAAAATATTCAACTCACCAATTTTCAAACACTCAAAATTTTTCACAACTCATATTTTTTAATTATACCAAAACATATCATTTATTAAAAGAGAGTTTCATGACACCACACTACTAGATAAAGTAATATTTTTGATGGAATTACACCCCCTAGTGACAATAATTTTTTTCCTCCATGTTAAGATAAAATTCCCCTCACTTTTATTTTTTTCCTTTCAATTTTAATTTTCTCTCCTCTATTTTATTATGACCACAACTTCAGATTCATTTAAGTAAGAAACATACTTTTATTTCCATTGAAGGATAAAGTTGTACATATTCTCCAAATTTGTCAATATAATCAAAATAATGGTAGTGGATGTACTCAAGATGTTTAGAAAGACTTTAGTGGAGGTTGAAAATGAAGTTGCAACTTCAAGTACCCAAATCTATCTTTCGGTATTGCTGTTGTGAAGATATCAACAATTTAATATTTTATAGAAACATATTCTAGAAAAAATTATCCACCAGTGACCTTTTCTTTTATAAAGTGAAACTTGATATCAATATGTTTTGATCTTGAGTGTTGGAAAATATTTTTAGAAATATCAATTGTGATCTGATTGTTACAAAGTATCTTTAATGATTTGAAAAATTCAAATTTCAAATATTACAACTAAACCATCATCCATAACATTTGAGTACAAGCCTAGGAATCTTCAATATATTTTGATTCTACTATGCTCAAAGTTACTAAACTCTATTTCTTACTATGCCAACTCACACAACAATCTCCCAAGAAAAATGTTCCTCCATAAATTGATTTTCTTTCATTGCAATCTCTAGCCCAATCGACATTAGTATAACCATGAAAGTTCATATCACAATTTCTTTTATATAATATACTATGTAAATTTTTTCCTTTAATATATCTCAGAATTATATTTACTACCAACATATGATAATCTTTTGGATTACTCTGATTTCTGGAATAAAAAGTTATAGCATAAAAAATATCAGGTCTTGAGGTTGTGAGATAAAAAAAGCTTCCTATTAGATTCTAAAAATAATTTTCATTCACACTTTTTCTGAATTTATCTTTACCCATCTTCATCTTGATTGAAATATGATTAGAAAATTATTTGGATTTTTCCATACCATTTTTTTGACAATTCCTTGGAATCATTTTCTTGAGATAGGAAGAGGTATTTTTCCTCTTGTTGAACTTTTAAACCAGGGAAGAAAGTTAATTATCCCAACATTAAAATCTCAAAGTTCTTATTCATTTATTCAGAAAATGTTTTACTGACATATTATCTATCCCCAAAAATAAATTATATTATCCACATACACAATTAAAATCAAGGTGCTGGAGTTAACTTTTTTAACATACAAGTTTATATCGACTTTTTCTTTAAAAAAATTCAATATTTTCAAACAAATGTCAAGTTTAGAATATCATTCATGTGGAGCTTGTTCCAAACCATATAAAACCTTCTTCAATTTAAAAAAACTTTTTCTTTCATATTCATTAAATAAAAAACCACAAGGTTTCTCAATGTAAAATCTTCTTCAATCTCACAATTTAAAAAGGATGAATTTACATCCATTTAATAAATTTTTTAATTTTGATGAAAACAACTTATAAAATCTTTCTAATAGTTTCTAATATTGAAAATAGGGAAATGGTTTCTTCAAAATACACACCTACCATCCATGCATATCCTTTTCAAACAAGTATTTATTTGTTTCTTGAAACTTATCTTTGTTAATTCATCTTGTTTATATAAACCCACTTTGTTATGATAATATTTTAATTTGTTTTATGTGGAAAAAGTTCCCAAGTGTTGTTTTTCTTAATATGATCCAAATATTTATTCATAGCACCTATCCATTATTTTTGTTGAATAGATTCTGAAACTGATTCTGATTCAACTTTTGAGACGAGTGAAGTTTGGTTTTCCAATCTTAACTTTATTCTTATCTGAACTGGAGATTTCTAATTTCAAAGGATATTTTTAGTTTCAACATGTTTCTATAAAGTAGGTAATTTTAAATTTTCTCTTATAGCTTCACTTTCCTCATAAAACTATTTTTATGAATCTTGAAATATCTGTTTGACTCAAGTTCACCTTCATTAGAAATATTCAGTTTTTCTTCCTCAACATTTTCAAAAAAATGTGTTAATGTGTTTTTATTTTATATAACTTTCACATCATATTAATCCACTAAATTTTGTAAAATTTTGTTCCAAAATTTTTAAATTCTTCCATTGGGTGAATATACCATAAAAATTCCTTCTTTATCTTTCTCATCAAATTTCCCAAGATCCAAATTTTTTATTTTTAGTAAATAAGGAATTCCAAAAACCTTGAAGTATTTCAATGAATATTTTTTGTTATACCACATTTCATAGGAAGTAATGTTGGAGTATGGTCTAAAAAACATCTATTTTTTACATGTACAAGAGTACTAAAAACTTCTCTATAATATAAATTTGAATGTTTTTATTCCATTAACATGATTCTTTCTATTTACACCAAAATTATATTCTTCCTTTCTACTAATACATTTTTTGTGGGATGTATGGATCACTATACTGATATTTTATTTCTTTATTTCTTAGATTATATTCAAAGGAATTGTATGTAAATTTTGTTCCATTATCTTTTCTCAACTTATTTATATAAACCCTAATTTCTCTCTCAACTTCTCTTCTGAAAAATCTAAACATTTATACTACCTATGATTTGTGTTTCATAAACATGATGTTGTTCATCTGAGTGAAATAATTAGTGAAAGTGATAAATTAAAAATCCCCTTTTGTTGATTTATGTCTCATTGGCTCACATAAATAAAAATGAATGAGTTAAATAGGCCTGATAGACTAAATCTTAACTTTATTATGACTTTTATTATTAATTTTCCCTTTCTAACAAGTTATGAAAACATATTCTTCTCTTCTTTTAAATTCAAGAAAATTTCTTATAGAATAAAATTTAAAATGTTTGTTCATATTTTTCTGTCCAAGATCCCCAAGTCTCTGGTGCCACAATTTTTTTCATTTTCAGCACTCAAGTAACAGGATTTGTAAAGTTTTCCTATTTGAAAGAGATTTCCACTAGTTATTTTTCCTCTTATAACAACTTTTCCATCTTCCACACTTCTAATGATACAAGAATATTTTATGAAAATAACTTCTTTTCCATTATCAATTTTTTTTCTTACACTAAGTAAGTAATGTTTTATCCCATCCACAGATAGAACTTCCTTAGATTTCAACCTTTTTTTCTTCAATATCATCCATTCTAATTCCTATGATTTTTAAGGAACTATCATTCTCAAAGGTTACAGCTCCTCCATCACTATTTTAAACATATTTCAGTATTTTCAAATCACCTATCATGTTTGATAAACAACCATAATCAAGTATCCATAGTTTTTCTTTTTTACTCACTTTAAAATTTGTCTCAACAATAAAAGATCCCTCCTCAACTTTTTTATCTGTAGATTCTTTTTCTTTTACACTATAAGAAAATTAATCCAGAAGGAGTTTCATAAATTTTTTGATATGATGAACATCTTGGTCACATCTCTTACATAATTATTCTATACATTCAAATTTGTTTTCTGTTGGAAGTTTTCTAACATCTTGAGTTTTTACTTTTCTAACTTATTGTGTGTTAAAAAGATTACTCATTATTCTTCCACTATTTCCTCCACTTTGTTCAAACCTTCTTCTAGGAATTAAAAATTTATACTAACAATTATATTCCCTATGAACATAGATTCCACATCACCAACAAAAACCATCAAATCTTAATTTTATGTTTAAGTAAGATATTTCTCTGTAGAAACTTTATTGTGGTTGATAACTTCTTTCTACTATAACATACTATAGGGATGGAATATATTTCCAACTGAGGTAGTTTTAAAATTTTATAGATGTGATAGGTTTATCACATCCCTTACCAACCCATTCTTTCCTAATACTTTTTTT
This sequence comes from Viscum album, assembly GCA_963277665.1. Classification (NCBI taxonomy): domain Eukaryota; kingdom Viridiplantae; phylum Streptophyta; class Magnoliopsida; order Santalales; family Viscaceae; genus Viscum; species Viscum album. Next base: position 1,072,164,377 of record OY728166.1, on the reverse strand, counting down.
CTCAACTAAAATGTTATAAAAATTAGATGAAACATTATATTTTGGGTGAATATTTCACCTGATTCTTTATTTGAGATTTCTTAAAAACTTTATAAGTCTTATCTTTTAATTAAAAATATTTTTTGAAGTTTCCATTCATCTTTCTTAAAGTACTTTTTTCCATAAGAAGTTTTTATAGAGACTTTTTAACTTCCTCTTCCTTAGATATCAACTTCTTACTAAGATCTTTAACCATCTTTCCCTATTTAAGAATTCTAAGTTTGTAACTTAAGATATCCTAAATGTATTATTATTCTTTCTTGACATCATCTGTTAAACCTTAAACAAATTTTACACTATATTTATTTATCTTTAGGATTTGTTTCTTGAGATGTTTGTTTTGATGAAGACATACAACAAGTTCTGTTCTGAGCTGATACTCTCTGTAAGATTCTTCACCTCCTTATTCTTCACTATTTTAGGAGACTTCTATTTTCTAAATTTTTTCTATGAATGTCTTAACATTTTTAAAACTTTCGTCTTTTGAAGAATTGTTTTCAGTTAAGTGCAATTCAACTTTCTTACTCAACATAATTCTTTTATTTCTAGTGAAATTATTCTTATAGGTTTTGGATGACTTTTATTATTTATAACTTTTGTTCCACTTCTTATATCGAGGGTTTTCATTGGAATCATCTTAATATTCTACAAATTTTTTCTTAGAAAAATTCATAGAAATGTGTCTAATTCCACCACACTCAAAATATTTGAGAGGATATTTTCCTCTATACTTTCCTCTTACACTCCTATAATTCTTGGAGATAAGATATATGATTTTATCATTCAACACATCATCCTATTTATCATAGAAATAAAAAGGATCTACATATTCCACATCTTGAATTTTCATCTTTCTTATAGCTTCAAAATCCATTTCATCTTTTATCTTCATTTTGAACACTAGATATTTTCTCATTTCATAAGCAATAAGAAAGTTATGAAGTCCATCAATAGATAAATCATCTTTATTATCTAAATCTGAAAATTTATAATCAAACCTCTCTAAAACATTTCTCAAAAGTTTCTTCACAATTTTAGAATCTTCCAAGACATCTTTGAAAACTCTGATGTTGCAAACAACTTCATTTAATCTGGTGAAGTATTCATCAATATTTTCTTTATCTCTCATTATTATGTCTTTAAACTTACTACATAAAATTTGTAGCTTTTCTTCCTTTACTTTAGTATTCTCTTCAAAAATACTCAGCTTGTCCTATATACTCTTTGAAGTTTTGAGACCCATCACCTTCATATAAACATTTTTTGATAGAGACATAAGGATATAATTTCTATCATTTTCATCAACTTAAATATTTATCTTATCATCCAACCTCATATGAGCATCTTTCTCAATAGTAGGAAAACAAATTGTAGCAGTATCAACAACTTCTAGACTAAAAGATAAAAGATATGGAATCATCTTGTTCTTCCCACCATAGTAATTTTTCCATCAAATATAGGAATTTATCTACTATTGAAAGAATTGAGATTATCCATGATAAGGATTCAATAAGGAAACTTGGCCTATGATACCAATTGAATCTCCAAAGGATCAAATAACAACTGAGAAGGGGGGGGGGTGAATCAGTTGTTAAATTTTTATAAGTTTTCGAGTTTTAGAAACTTAACACATGTAACTTATTAAAGTTCATTACATTATCATCTTTTAGTAAATACTCATGCATAAAAAAGTAGGAAAGAAAATAAAGCACATGATATTTATAAGGTTCGACCTCAATGCGAGAACCTACATCCTTGTCATAGCCACTTCCATGGGTCTATAGAAATTCACTATTAGGAATAAGTGAATACAATTTGTGTCAAATCCTAGTGGACACCTTCCATCTCTTTATAGGAAATATTATACTAAATCATTTCAGTTTATAATTTTTTTCTTATAAAAATGATTCATAAAAAATTATAAAAACTTTGTTCAAATTACTCAACAAAAGTACCTAGGTATATCAAAATCAAGTCTGATGTCTCTATGTCTGATGAACCCAGTTCAATTGACTCAGTTTAGTTTTCCTTCTCTCAATTAGTACCTGTCACAATTCTACTCAAACTCAGGATGATCTTATTTAGTCCGATTTTCTCAGTCTGGTAATCTGAATTAACTCTAGTCCAATATTCCAATGAGATTTCTATTTGGAAAAAACTTATGACATGAACTCTACAACACTTATAGATTTTTCACACATGAAAAAAGTGTTAATAACCCCTGTACTTTCCAACTCTATTTATAGGTGTTCTAGAAAAAGTAAAGGTGGGAAATTGAAATGTTTTTCATGCTTACCAAAATTCCTAAAACTATGAATTTCCCTCACATTTTAACTTCATATTTGACTACTTAAAACCTTATCATATCTTATGGTGTCTTCTTGAATATTATTAAATTATCTAGAACATATTATCAAATTCTCAACAAAATATTAGAAATTATAGTCTAGAAAACATATTCTATTAGTTTTTCCTCAGCTCAGTATATTAGAACTTACTCAACTTAGTATGATGGAACTTCCTTAGATCACTCCCATTAACTTTGTACCTCATCTCATTTAGATGAAACTTCCTCAGCTGATTCTGATAGAGATTCCTTAGCTCAGTCCGATAGAACTTCCACAACTCAGTCTGATGGAACTTCCTTAGCTCATTCTAATAGAAATTACTCAGCTCGATCTAATTTACTTTATTTCTTAGCTCAGTCCAATTGAATTTTTTCCCCAACTCATTTCTATAAAACTTACTCAGCTCAATATAATTTAATTTCTTCCTCATCTCAGTTCGATATAACTTCCTCAGCTTAGTATGATGGAACATCCTTAGCTCAGTCTAATGGAACTTCCTTAACTCATTCTGATAGAACTTCCTTAGCTCATTACTATTTACTTTCTTTTAGAAACTGAATCCAATGTATAGGCATCATCATCCTTCAAATATACCGGTTTTTGCAACTCCTCCTACTAACTTGGTTTTGTATCATAACTTCTTTATAGAATTTCATAGAATTGAAAGATAAACAAAGCATTGTTAGATTTGTTTTGAAAATTTTACAACTTCCCATCATTGCTAACTCCATAATTTTACAACATTCTTGATTTGAAGAAACCCAACAACTTCTGATAAAAATAACATATAATTGTATGAATCTAATTTTGTTCGCTGGATCACCAAATTTAGAGAACTCTGTAATTTCATCTTCCCGACAGATTCAACATCCTATGTTCCTTGGTATGATAAAATTCATCTAATGAATAATATAATACAATAACTTTGTAACAACACATTCTGTTTCTATATTCTTAGTAACTTCTCACCAAGTAAGTTCTAAATTTATAGCCAAACATATTTCAACCAATTTTCAAAAAAATTATTTTACAAAAATATTAGATGTCAATAAATAAAAAATATTGTAAAAAAAAATCACAAAGGATCTTAAGTTATGATTTATTTTTAAAGTCTTATGTTAGTTGATGAAGACCCTTAAAAAGGATTATGATAGTTTTAAATCTCACACATATAAATAATAATTCTCACCTCCTATATTAATCATTTTATGATTCGTGTTCACTGTATTCTCTATGTGATATGTTGTATAAAAAACACTTCAGACTATATATGTTTTTTTTTCATTTTTGGAAGATGTGATTCATGTAATCTGAAGCATCCACATCATAATTTCCAAACTGCACGTGTGACCTACACTTCATGGAACGAGTAGAATCCATACCGCATATTCATAATAAAATAATTGTTTGATCATTCATAGGTTTAAGAAACCACATCATGTAACAACCTAATTTTTTATAAAATATATTTTTGAATAAATTTAATTTCTTTGATATCTTGCGTTACACGCAACACTGAGTTTTAATGAACCAAAATATACTATTAATATTATTTTTTAAATAACCATTATAATATAGAAGTTAAACTTGGAGGTATGAACAATAATAAAGACATTTTAAATATTAATTATAATGTTTTTATATAATGAAATCATATTGATAAAATGAACTTAATTTTTAGTAAAGACTATATGTTTCAAAAATACTATTTTATCAAAAATTGTTTTTATTTCTTTTTTTGAAAAAATAATAAAATTAATTTTTGACACTTAGAAATTTTATTCATCAGAAATAAATTTATTTTTGGAATATATATGTCAGAATTATATTTGAGTGAATTTTTTAAAATTTTCTAAAAAGATTAAATTTTTTGTGAATAGTGAAAAATACCGATTTAAAAAAATGCCTTTTTGTTTAAAGAATTTAAAAAGTTACCACTTGTTTTAAAATAATTTAAAAGTAAAATTAGTTCAATAATATATTTATTAATCTAATTTAGATCAATGGAGTCAATTTCATATTAAATTTTGATATAAAAACTTTATAAACTTTTGAAACTTTTCTCTTTGGAAAACTACTTTTTAGTCGTGTCTGTGGGTTTAATTTTAAATTAGTATTTTAAAATTAAATGAATATAATTTAGAAAAATGTATCTAATATATTTAATCACCATAAATAATATTATATAATAATTTCAACTTAATTTTTTATCAAAAATAAAATTAAAAAAAAATTAATCACTGCGGTTAAGGTTAAAATGGATTTTCTGGGGGGATGGACTAAAAAGATAAGAGTTAAAATGATCTAGAAACTTATCCAAAACCTATTGGATGAATATATTTTGACCCTTATTACCTTAATCTCAATTTTTATGTGATTTTTAACAATTTTACATGAAGTTTACCTATGTAATAATTTAAATAAATAAAAAAGATAAAATGTCACCCACTTGCTTTTAAATTTAAATTTTGTGTTCATATATTTAAAAAAGAAATATGTGAATGAATATTGTTGGAATTTTTTATCATAATGAAATTAATTTAATGATGTTAATTTAATTTTAATTTTTAGTAATTATATAATTACATTAAATGCTTATGCAACACTAACATAATAATTATTTAAATAATTTAAAAATAAAATAAATGATACTAAAAATATTAAAAGTAATATAAATTGAATGAATTATTGTATTCAATGAATTTTTTAGAAAAATTTAAAATGATATACAGATAATAAAATGATATTTACTAATTAAATATTTTTCTTAAAGTTTTTAAAGTCAAATTAAAGTAATAGCATCAAAATTGACATTAATGTAATTTTATAATAAAAAACAATTTATTAAATGATTTAAAATTACTAAAAATACTATCATATTCAAATTTATTTTTATATTCTTAAAAATATCAAACATTTTACATTCATGGACCAATGGTACTTTTATAATAATTATATTGACCCCTAAATAGTAAAAACTTTATTACTATGGTAAAGGGTAAAATGGGGTTTTTTACATTTCATGCACTTGTGTTAAAATTAATTTTAAACACACATAGGTTTTTTTATTTTATAAATGATATTTAATATTTCTAATAATTTATTCCAAATTATCTAATAATATTCATTTTATATTTATAATTAAGGTATGAATCACCTTGGAAAATATATAAAAAAACTAGTTATCGTGGTGAAAACTAAAATGGTGAAATTAAGTAAACTAAAATGATAAGGAATAACATGTTTAAAAAATGTGTTTTTTGGTGTTTGAGGTGTGTATAGACCATATAATAACTAAAATCCTTTAATTATAAAATTTAAAGTCACTTGGGGTGAGAGTGACTCCCCATTATTGAATAGTTTTTGGTATTTACAAAAATGAATCTCCTTCATTATAAAAGGCCACCTTCTCCCCTAACTTATTCACAAATATTAAGACCTTTTACTCAATAAAACCCTAAAAAAATCCCTCAAAAACATACTTATCCATTTTATATATCTTTTTGTCATCCCAAAAGACCAACCCTGGGGTTCTTACTAATAGACCCAAAGGGGGTTGTTCTAAGCGAAGGTGATTGTCTTCACTAAACATTTCCTTTTTAATTCATCACTTAAAACATTAATTCATGTTTTATTAATTAAAATATAATAAAATAATTATATAATATATAATAATATTTTATTATGTTTATGTAATAACCTATATCCATCTAATCATACATCAAATGGAAAAATAAATCGTCGATGGTGTGTATAACAGACTGCCGCCTTGCGAACAAATGTAATTCATTTTCCATCATCACATCTCATGAATGGATATAATGATGTATTTAATGTTTATATATTATATTTATGATATTATTATAATTATATATTATAATATCTCATATACCTTCTTACTTTCTATTCTTTGGGAATACAATAATGTCGCTTGTGTGTACGACGAATTACCACCTCATGAAGTGATGTGATTTGTTATTCACTTACGCTTTACCTAGAAGGTAATAAGGATAATTTTAATTAAAATATGTTATATATATGAAATAAAAATATTTCTTTAAATTTAATATATTATTTACATTTATTTTTTTAATCCATCGAGAAAATGGAAACAACATTAAAATTTTATAGATTATGGATCCATGATCAATGAAAAAGGACAAAAAATACCAAATCAAAACGTACATGAAAAACAAAGTGGTTATTACCCGAAACATGATTTTAACAAGGAATTGTTAATAAAAGGGCAATAAAAGATCATAAGTTAATAATATATCATATAATATATATAATAAAGATTCTATAATATATGTATAATAAACCTATATTTATTATATAGGAGGTTCAAACATATACTAAGGAAGTCAATACTTAAGGTAAGATATTTCCGCCTCACTTTTATTTTCTATGAGACACATGCCATGTTCTCTACGTGTTTATTTTATGTGATGTATATAATTATCATGAATGTATTTTATGATTAGTATCATGAAAATAATGGTGATTTAAATATTCATTTTATTATCTATCTTTCATGGGGTTTACAGTTCAAAGGTTTCCAAAGCAGTAAGAGTTTTTTATCTCAATTTTCCTTCTTTGAGACATATGTTACGTTATGAACCTATCTTATTTTATGAGGTGTATACAATGAACCTTTTACATGTTATATAATTAATATACTTATATTCATAATATTGTAAGTTTCATTTTATGTTACACTTTAATGGGGGTTATGATTCAAAAGTTACCAAAGTGGTAAGAGTTTGATGTTATAATCACATTATTTACCAGGATTGTTTATGATTACATTTTTAATGATAAAATATAATGATATATTTCTAAATAAAATCATGAATTTTCTTATACTATAGTAAATTATTCAGAATACATTTTTTCCTTCATTTTCCTCCCCTTATGTTATCAATATTCCAAAATAATATTTTTAAAGAAAACTGACTTTATTTATTTTATTGGCCGAAAACCCTTTTTCTTTCGTATCATTTTTTATAAAAATGTTTTAAAATTATCTAAAGGATTTATTAAATATATTTTTACCCATGTTTGGATTTTTAAAAAATGTTTTAAAAGGAATATTCATATTGTTTTCCAAACAAATCCCATTTGTATTTTATTGAAAATGTGAAAGGAATTTTTGTTTTAACATGTACAACATGAATAGAATTTCCCACCATTATGAACGCCAAATGTTTTAAAGATTAATTTATAATTTTAAAATTATATTTTTAAATAAAATTATTTTAAAATATTTTATGTTTTAAAAAGTTTTTTTTTCAAAGTGGAAAGACAATTTTACTCAAAAGATGTTCCATGTGATCATTCAAAATCATTTTCCTTCTATGATGACATATTTTGATGTAGATTAAGATTTACTAGGGATACGATACAATGATATAATTATAATTATTTCTCTTGATGGTCTATATTTATGATGAAAAAATGTTTATAAACCTATTTCTTTTCCACGGGTTATGCTATGATGAGTTGTTTCATAAAACCCATTTATTTTCATGGGGTATGATATGATAAATGTGTTATAATCCCATTTATTTTCATAGGTTCTGATATTATAAATGTGTTATGAATCCCATTTATTTTCATATGTTCTATTATGATGAATGTTTTATGATCTTATGGCATATATATGTATGATTTTCATTACGTGATGGTGGTTACATTATAACCAAGGATGGTGGTTATGTTATAACTAAGGACAATGGTCACATTATAACCAAGGATGGATGATACTTATATATCCCTCTAATTTATTGGGTAAAGATTGATATCTCATGATATAAATAATACTCTAATGGGGAGTTAAACTAATTCAGTAAGGGACTTTGTACACTATGATAGTCATGGTAGTGAACCTTAATTACTATAATGGTTTGGGGAGTGAACCCATTCCACTATGATAGCATTGGAAATGAGCCTTAACTACTATGGAAATGATTTTCTATTCTTATGTGTATTAAAAAATTTCATGTCTTATATTAATGTTATGATATCAAGGATTATGTTCTTTGATTTTCTTATGATTCATGTGTTATGAACTACCGATATTTATGCCATGACTCATGATTTTGATATTTGATATGAATTGCATGGTTTTCATATGTTATTATCTTGTTCTCATACCCTTATTCTCACATTATGGTTATGTATTTCCCTTTATTACCCTTAAAAATCATATGATCTCACCCTTTATCATGTTTCTTTTCCCTAGGTTATGATGATATGTATTACTTTTGATATATCTATGAAGGGTGCTTGTTATGGGGAACTAAGTGGGAGGTGATGTGGAAATCTTATGAACAAACTGTTTATGTTTCCATGTTTCCAAAGGCACTATACCTTTATTATCCTTAGGAGTTTGTTTATGTAATGTAATGGATATTCATTTAAAAAGATCTAATATCTATGTATGAAAATCTTGGGTCACTATAGTTGGTATCAAAGGATAGGTTTAGTTAACCTTTTAGAAACTAGGATGAGAAAAATTTAGTGAGATATATAGGGATATGCCTAAGGATATGTTGATTTATATGTCTAGGGATATCTATAAGGATAATTCTAAGGATGATTTTTAGTATAGGTAAATATCCTAGAATTTTGGTGAAGGATAGAGTAATTGGGTTCCAAATAAATACATCCCTATCTAGATACTAAAAGTGGATGTGGTTCTAGTATAGATGTACCTAAGGGTAATAACTTTGAAAAAGGAGTGTCGATATTGACTCAATAGTTACCTGGTACATGACAGTAGACCTTACTACACACCTGGTTTGACATTATTAAGGGATATTCTTTGTAAATTCACAAACACTTTATGAACCATCATGAAGGATTTAAATAATAACCATGAATAACCTAGGTTAAGCCTAAGGTGTCATAGATTGAAAATAAGGTGCCATGATTCAGACATATTAAAAGTTATTTTTCATGATTATGTGGTTTTATACTGAATATTTTTGCTCACACTATGTTTTTTGGTTTTAGTCAATGGAGAGAACTGAAAGGAACTGAATTAATATTGAATGTGATTGAAAATTTGTTGATGGGAAACCAAATGAGATGATGAATAGAGTGAAGGATATTGTGACTATGCCTAACTAGTTATCATGATAAATGATTAACAAATTTCACCTTAAGAAACTCTCAGACTCACCAATGAAGAGAAGGATAGAGTTTTTTGAGAGTTCAGGTGGTAGAGACCATAGAGGAAATAAAATTTAGTTTCCTATATTTTAATAATGTAGGAAGATTCACTCTAGGGAACGTATCAAAGGAATGAGAAGATTATTTATTTATGAAGAATAAAGACACTGATTAAGAAATTATCAAGGAAAAATGAAAATTTCAATTAATATAATGGATGAGAATAATGGTTTTCCTAAGGCATCATCTATGGTCAAATTTTATAAATGTGGAACGTATAGGCATTATAAAAATTTATGTCTATGGTGAAAGCTCAAGAAGAGTATTAGAAAAGTGGTATAAGTAAAGGTTTTGTTATTGATGATGAAGAGACTACAAATGACATATGAAGGAAGGAGGTATTAAAGAATAAGATGATGAAGCCTAGTTAATGGTCTAAGAATGAATTAAAAATATTCAAGTGTTTACGTATTTGAATTCAAGAATTATAAAATATATAAGTAATTTTTTATAGAAGTTTTTAATTAAGTATTTTCAAGAATATGTTGAATGGTACTAATGACCTAGAAAAGTGATTTAATGGAAAGGTGATATTTTATGGAAAACACATGATTAAGGGAAAGATAACCCTTAATATGTTCCTAATATTGAGATAATGTTATTGGGATAAAAATATGATTGATATGGATAAAGAAAATCGGATAGTATTTATTACCTTGGAACCTAGTAACAATTGAATGAAAAAGTGGTATATATTACCATTGAAAGAGTTTACAGAATTTTTGGATTTAAGGAATATATTAAATAATTTGTGATTTTATTTAAGGAATGAGAAAAGTGTTAATTTTTAAAGGATATATGTTTTCATTAAGGTTTTATGGTAGTTTAGGATATTACCATGTTTTAGAAGAATATATAATCAATTTATTCACATATTTAGTACATGAAATCAAGAGATACTTCATGGTGTTTAGGGGATTAATGATAAGTATATTTTTGAAATTTAGTGTCCTTTTTAAATTTTTGGATTTTAATTTTGGTTAAAATTAGAGAATCCTTAAGGTTAACTATCCATGGAATGGATTAAGTTGAATTTTGGATGTTATTGGATGAATTGTTCTAACCATTTTTTTGGAAAATATTTAGAGGATGAAGGAATGAATTAAGAATCATATATAATTTTAGTGCTCTATGAATGAAAAATTCATCATGAATATTCATTTAATGAAGAAAGATATGAAGTGAAACTTGATCAAAGTACAACCAAAGATGAAATTATGCTTATGATATAAAGGAAATTTAATCCCCACATATATTTTTTCCTTTTAAATTCTTAATCATATAATGACATTAGCTTATAGATTAGCGCTTCAACCAAAGATCTCCCAAGTCCATGATGTGTTCTATGTATCTCTCCCAAGGAAGTACATACTCGATCCTTTACTTATATTGATCTTAGAGGTCATACCACTGGAGAATGATATTTATTAAGATTAATAACTGATAGATATTTTGGATCATAAAAAGAATGTGATATGAAACAAGACCACTCACCTGGAAAAATTTTTGTGGTGAAACCAGTAGCTTAAGGAAGTTATGTGGGAACCTGAGGATGTAATGAGGTAGAAGTATCCTCAGCTGTTTGTACCAAACTTATGGAATTAAATGTATAAATTAATTTTAAGGGAGGTATAATGTAACACCCATATTTTTTATAATATATATATATAATAAATTTAATTTCTTCGATAGCTCATGTTACACGCAACACTGAATTTTAACGAACCATGATATACTATTAATATTATTTTTTACATGTCTTTATAATGCAGCCGTTAAAATTAGTGGCATAAATAGTAATAATTTGTTTTAAATATTAACTATAATTGTTTTATATAATTAAATCATATTTATAAAATTTACTTAATTTATAGTAAAGTCTTTATATGTTTTGAAAATACTATTTTCTCAAAAAATGTTTTTATTACTTTTTGTGAAAAAATAATAAAAATAATTTTAATTTTTTTTATAAAATTTATTTGAAAAAATATATTCATTTCTGGAATATATATTTCAAAATTATCTTTGTTTGATTTTTTGATAATTTTCTGAAAAGATTAATTTTTCAGTGAATAGTGAAAAATACTGATTTAAAAAAACAATTGTTTTTCATTTAAAGAATTTACAAAGTTCACTCCTGTTAAAAAATATTTTAAAAGTAAAATTAGTAAAATTATAAATTTATTAATCCAATTTAGACCATTTGAGTCGATTTCATATTAAATTTTGGTATAAAAACTTTATAAACTTTAGAAAATTGTCTCTTTGGAAAACCCTTTTTCATCATGTCTGTAGGTTTAATTTTGAATTAAAATTTGGAACTTATGTGAATAGAATTCAGAAAAATAGATCAAATATTTATAATCATAATAATTAATATTATATGATAAGTTAAACTTAATTTTTGGTCAAAATGAAAAGTAAAAAAAGTAAAAATTAATTACCGATGTTAAGGTTAAAACAGTTTATTAGGGTGTTAAACTAAAAAGATAAGTGATGAAATGACTTAGAAATTTTTCCACTGACTATTGGATGGAAATATTTAGACCCTTATTATATTAGGATATATTTTTATGTTATTGTGGGATAATTTTCCATGAAATTGACCAATGTAATAATTTAAATAAATAAAAAAGACAAAATGTCACCCACTTGTTTTTAAATTTGAATCATGTGTTCATATATGTAACAGAGAAATATATGAATGAAAATTAATGGTAATTTTGAGTATAATTAAATTAATTTAATTAGGATAATTTATTTTTAATTTTTAGTAATTATATAATTACATTAAATACTTAAGAAATGCTATTGCAATAATTATTTAATTAATAGAAAAATAAAATGAATGGTACTAAAAATATTAAAAGAAATATAAATTGAACGAGTTATTATATTTCATGAATTTTTTAGATAAATATAACATTATATATAGATAATAAAATTATATATTAGAATTATAATTTTGTCTTGATGTTTTTATAGTCAAATTAAATTAATAGTGTTAAAATTGACATTAATGTTATTTTATAATAAATAATAATTTATTAAATAATTTAAAATTCCTAAAAATACTATCCTATTCCTTGTTATAGGTATATGTTTAAAAATATCAATCATGTTCCATTCATGGAACAATTTTCCTTTTACAATAAATATAGTTACCGCTAAATAGTAAAAACTTTGTTACCATGGTAAAGGGTAAAATGGGGTTTTACATGTTTTATGTGCTTGTATTAAAATTAATTTTTCATAAACATTGGTTTTTTATTTTAAAAATTGGATTTAATATTTATAATAATTGGTTATAAATTATCTAATAAGACTCATTTTATATTTATTCTTAAGTGATGAATCACCTAGGTAAATATATAAAAAAAACTAGTTACGAAGTTGAAAAGTGAAATGGTAAAATTATGTAAACTGAAAGGATAAGAAATAAAATATTTAAAACAGATGTTTTTGTGTGTGTGTGTTGTAGGTATTTATTAATAATATATTACCTAAAAACATTTAATTATCAATTTTGGAGGCACTTGGGGTGAGTGTGACCCCCCATTATTGAATAGTTTTAGTTATTTATAAAAATTCCACTCATCCTCCATTATAAAAAGCCACCTCCTCCCCTCACTTCTTCACACCTCTTAAGATATTTTATCGATAAAAAATATGAAAATACCCCCAAATAATCATTATAAAATTTATAGAGTTTATCTTAATCCCAAAAGACCAACCCTAGTTTTCTTAATAACATCAATATATACCATATACTGATATTTTATTATAGTAATGCTTTTCATCCCAAAAGACCAACCATAGGGTTTTTCTAAGAAAATGTGATTTTCTTCGATAAACTCTTTATTTTTAATTATTATATTTCCACATTCATTTATGTTATATTAATTAAAATATAATAAAATCAATATATACCATATACTGAGATTTTATTATGTTTATGGAATAACCTATATCCATATTCTCATCCATTAAATGGAAAACAAAACCATTGACCATGTGTATGATGGACTACCGCCTTGCGAACTGATGTAATTCATTTTCCATAACCACATATTACGACTAGATATAATGATGGATTTAATGTTTATATATTATATTTATGATATTATTATACTTATAGAATTATAATATCACATACACCTTCTTACTTTCCATTCTATGGGAATACACTAACGCTGCTCGTGTGTACGACACACTACCGCCTCACAAAGAGATGTGATTCATTATTCACTTACACTTTACATGGAAGGTTATAAGGATATGTTAAATGAAAATATATGATATATATGACATAAAAATTATTATTTAAAGTTAATATATTATTTACCTTTATTTCGTTTCATCCATCAAGAAAATGGAAACAACGTTCATACGTACGTACGACCTACCATCTCCATGAACAATGTATTTATTTTTCTATATATAATTTTAATGGATTACTATAAATACATATATACTGAATATATATGATATTTATATCATGTTTATAATTCTGGATATTATTTAACCATGATCAATGAAAAAGGAAAAAAATACCAAATCAAAACATACATGAAAAACAAAGCAGTTATTACCCGAAACATGATTTTAACAAGGAATTGTTAATAATAGGTAATAAAAGATCATAAGTAAATCATATATGTTATGATATATATAATTATTATTCTATAAAAAATTTATAATAAACCTATATTTATTATACATTATATTCTAATTCATATTAAGGAAGATGAGACTTAAGGAAAGGGATTTCTCTCTCACTTTTATTTTCTATGAGATACATGAAATATTCACCACATGTTTCATTTATATGGTGTATATTATTCTCATGATTATTTTATGATTATTCAAATTCAAATTATGTTTATTTACATATCCATTTTCACATCTCTCTTTCATGGGGTTTACAGTTCAAAGGTTTCCAAAGCGGTAAGAGATTTTTGTCCCAATTTTTCTTTTTTGAGACCTATGTTATGTTTGAACATATCTTATTTTATAAGGTGTATATAATAAACCTTTAAAATTTTATATCATGAATATTATTATATTAATTATATTTTAAGTTTCATTTTATTTTATTGTTTAATGGGTCTTATGATTCAAAATTTTCCAAAGTGGTAAGGGTTTGATGTTATAATCAAATTATTTATCAGGATTGTTTATAACAATATTTTTGATGATGAAATATTATTATATATTTCTAAAAAAATCATTAATTTTATTATCCTTTAGTTACTTATTTATAATACATGTTTTTACTTGTTTCCCCTCCCTTTATATACTCAATATTCCAAAATAATATTTTAAAAAAACTAACTTTATTTATTCTATCAGTCAAAACCCTTTTTCTCCCATATCCATTTTTTATAAAAATGATTTAAAAAATGTTTTAATATTCTATAAAGGATTTATTAAATAAATTTTTACCGATTTTTGAATTTTTACAATGTTTTTAAAAAGAAATCTTCATATTGTTTTCCAAACAAGGCCTGCTTGAATTTTATAAAAAATGTGAAAGGAATATTTATTTTAACGTATATGGAATGAAAAGAATTTACCACTATCATGACTAACCAATGTTTTAAATATTCCTTTACAATTTTAAAAGGTTATTTTAATATAAAATTATTTTTAAAATGTATTATGTTTTAAAAAGTTTTTTCCAAAGTGGTAAGGCCATTTTCCCCATAAAATGTTCCATGTGATCATTCAAAATCATTTTCTATATATTATGACATCCTTTGATATAACTTAATGATTTACTGGGGATATGATCCAATGAAACCATATTTATTATTAATATGGATGATATATATTTATGATTATTTTTTAATGAAACCTTTTTCTTTTCCATGGGTTATGCCATGATGAAATGTTTTATGAAATCCATTTATTTTCATGGGTTATGATATGATAAATTTGTTATGAAGCCCATTTATTTTCATGGGGTTTGATATGATAAATTTGTTATGAAGCCTATTTATTTTCATGGGTTCTATTATGATGAATGTTTTATGATCTTTTGGCACATGTATATATGATTTTCATTATGTGATGGTGGTTACATTATAACCAAGGAAGATGTTCATGTTCTAACCAAGGATGGGTGGGAGATATATCTCCCTCCAATGCATTGGGTAAAGATTGATATCTCATAATATTAATAGAACTGTAATGGAGAGTGAACCCAATTTAGTAAGGGACATTTTCCACTTTGATAGTCTTGGGAATGAACCTTGACTACAATGATGATTTGGGGAGTGAACCAATTTCACTATTATAGCCTTGGAAATGAGCCTTGAGTACCATGGAAATTATTTTACATGCTTATGTGTATTCCACAATTCCATGTCTTATATCAATTTTATTCTCTCATGGATCATGTTATTTGATTTCCTTTTTTCATATCTTATGAACTTCCAATATTTATTCCATGAATAAAGATTTTTATCTTTGATATATAGGGTATGATTTTCATATGTTATGGTCATGTTCTCATACCCAGATGCCCATGTTATATTTATGTATTTACTTTTATTACCCTTATTGATCATATAATATAACCCTTTCTTATATTTCTTTTCCCCAAGTTATGATGATAGGTATTACATGTGATATTTCTAAGAAGGGTTCTAGTTATGAAGAACTAAGTGGGATATGATGTAGAACTCTTATGAACCGATTATTTATGTTTCCAAGTTTTCAAAGTCACTATACCTTTATGATCCTCATGAGTGTGTTTGTGTAATTTAATGAATATTTATCTAAAAAGATTAAATATCAATGTATGAAAATCTTGGGGTCACTATATGCCACATACAGTAGGTATTGCAAAAATATTGAACTTAACTTTTTCATTTTGTCTTGTGAAGTCGTGCATGGAGTATCTGATATATGTAGTTCATGTAAAATAATCAAATTATAGTGACTCACATATGTAGTAACTACAATATTGTGCATGATTCAACTCACATCACACATTATTACTTACACCATGGGAGTTTATATACATTCCTTAGTTAATATGGAGTATTCTATTTTTGTGATTTGATATTTAATTCTACACCATGTATAATGGAAATCATGTATCAATCAATTCATGCACCATGGTTTTTATACTTGCACTATAGTCAGTGAGAAATTATGATAAAAATTAATTATACATCGTAATTAATATCTTAGTGATATATAAAGTTAGTGTTTGTTGTGATACTCTATTTTACACTGCATTTTATATTTTAATTTACAAAATTCTTATCTAATTTATTTTGATTGATTGATTTATTATTTAGTTGATTTTAAATGATAATGAATCTATATGAGGTGGTTTTGAATTATTTCATGTATAAATAACATAATAATTATACAAGTGACATTTAAAATAAGGTAAAAAAAATATTTCCACATTTTATTATTTAACCGTTGCATAATACGAAGTGATTTTAAGAAACTCACATGTGACGATTGTTGAGTTTTTGAAGAATCTGTCCATTGATGATTTTATTTATAAATATATGTAAAATAATTCTATAAGTGATACACAATTTCATTATAATAAAGTAATATAAATTTTGAGATAAAATCTTCATTCATACATTATTTTGATAAAGTGTTGATTCCTTTCTAGTTTTCTTTATGTTATAAAGTTCATCATCATTATTAAAAGGATGAAGAAATATGTTCTATACTAGTATCCATTTAATATTTCTATGGTTCCATAATTTTATTATTTTATTTTTGTTAAATTGTTCTTTTATGTAAAGTTTATATTGATCTATAACATAACTCACACATGGTTGTTCCTCCATTAAAAGGAAATGTTTATTATACTAACCTGAAAAACGTAAGAGTTCAATAGTCATGCGAACCTAATCAACAAGTAGTTTATAGGTCTATTATATCTTATGCAATAGGCTGGGTTCTTCTTATACCCATAAAATGTAGTGTGATAGGTTGTTTTAGCACGTGTTTAAAATCCTCTATATTTTAGTGTGCTCCACTTCTCTTGAGTATTTAGAGAGTTAGTGAAGAGTAGAAGAAAGATCTTGGTGATCCGAACTACTATAAAAGTTTTTTTTTCTATATATTAACTTTTTCCATACATGTTTCAAACATTTTTTATATTTTTATATACTTGAATTATTAAATCCTTTATTCCAAAAAATTACACTCTTTAATTTTATTAATCTGATAATTTTTAAAGAAATACAATTCAAACACTCTTGTCTATTTTCATTCCATTTTAGGACCAAAAATTGTATTATATACTATTTATCTTAGATTATTTTTCTATTATTTGTATTCAAATTGATTATATTTTTGATTATTTTTTAGGTAACCTATATCCTAGTCCTCAACAAGACTAATGGATGATTTCTTTTTAGTAATGGGTAGTTGGAAAATTGAAATTCTCAATCTTTTAGTACACCTTACTTCAATAATAGTGACTATGAATATTAGAAGGATCAGATGTAGGTATTTTTAAAAAATATAAAAATTGAGTATTGGAGATTTTTTTCTATAAATTATAAATTAGTAGAAGTAGATTTAGATACTCTAATGAGTAATGACGCTTAAAAAATGTTTTAAATTAAAAATTTATGAATTTTATCTATTTTTATTTAAGTTGAAGTGTTTATAGACATATATCATCCTGTAAGACTACTACTAACATATATAGGACTTTAAAATTCACTCATCAAGGAACTGATAAGTTGTAGAGAACAAAACTAGGAATCCATAGGGAAGGATTCCAATAGTTCATTATGGATGATCATCAAATAATCAGTGAGATATAATTTTTTTTCAAATATTTTTAATAAAATGGTTAATCTTAGGGAAACCATGAATAATGAAGTTATTATTGAAAGGATACTTTGAGTCCTACCCAAAAAATGGCACTCCAAGAAGGTTACAATTGAGGATATAAAATATTTCCCTGAATACACAATAGAAGAACTCATTGGATATCTAATTCAATATGAACTAGAGATAAAGCATAATAAAAATAGATTATATGATAAAAATAATGGAGTATCTTTTAAAACTTCTAAGTATTTTTCTTTTGAATCTATAAGTGAAGGTGAAGGTTTATATAGTTCATAAAAAGGTGATGATTTTAATCAACTTTATAAATGCATAAAAGGGGTTGTAAAGAAGAGAAACATTTAAAAGTAAGTAATGAAGAATAAATAAAAGAAATACTTCTAAAATAAATGTAAGAAAGTTAATCCTAATCCATAGATAACTTGTTATAAATTAAAAAAGGAACATATCAAGTCATATTTTCCAAAATTTATGTAATAAGAAAAATAAAACCAATACAATAAGGGATTTAAATGTGTATATCATGCAAGATATAGTTTTACCAAGGATCTATACTTAAGTGATGATTTTGATAGAAATAAGGAGACTGGAAACCTAGAATTAATGGAAAAATATTCTAAGATAATATATTCACCTCCCCATCCCCATTCTTTAAGTTAATCTAGAAAGAATTCCATAAAGGTTAGTAATATTTTCAACTTTGGTCCTTGCTTGGAGCCTATTAATTTTAAGAGGGTCAATTATGAATCTGATTTCTATTCCTCTTCACATTTTTATTTTGATTCTAAAAACCCACTATCAAAGTGATAAATGAAATATGTGATTGATATCATGAGGAAATTAATAAAATTTTAGAAAAATATAAAAATATGAGGAAATACCATAAGAAAATTGTATAAGAAAATAAAAATTTGGTTTTGGAAAATGAGAAGTTGAACTGTACTATTTTTGAGTATAAAAGTAAAAATTATATATTAAATGTTATGGATGATAATATTTATAAACTAAAAAATGAGAATTAAAGTTTTAATTTTTTTATTCATCTACTAAGGATGTAATTTATAATGATTTTGAGATTATTCAAAAAGATAATGGAAATTTAAAAGGAAAATTTATCAGTTTAAAATAATATTTATCAAAGTATACTATTGGAATTAAAATTTTAGATGAATTTTTAATATTATAAAAGATTAAAAAAGAGTAATTGTATTGGATTTGATGAGAAATTACCTCAAATATACATTAATAAATTTATCAAAGGAAAAAAATATTGGTGTTTTATATGTTACATTCTTTAGGTGTGGTTTATTTAGTTACTAAGAAAATTATTGTTCACAAAATTATGTTTAATCTCTTATGCACAAAATGAATTTATTTTAAAATATTTATTCAATGTTAAAAATTCTAAATTTTATGCAACATGGGTGCCTAAATAAAGTTATTAAAATCCTATAGGACCTAATATGGTTTATTTTCCCAAGTATTTGTTTTGGAAAACATATATATTAATTCATGTTTAATTATATGGTGTATTGAAATTATCCCTAAATTGCTTTTGTTTTGGCTAGTGAGCATGCCCTTAATGTTTAATTTATGGTTTATCATCATATTATAATCTATTAAGTTTTTTAAATTCATTATGAAATATCCCAGACCTGGTTCACTCATAATAAACCAAACCTGATTGGCCACATGGCCTCAAGTGCACCTCCCCATATTCTAGAGGCTACTAGATATCAGTGATGGTCTATGATGGTATAGTGGGGAGACTATACCCTCTTCACCAGATTGGAGAACAATATTGTAATTTAAATATAAATCAGCAGAAGAAATGTAATAAATGAAATGATAGAAGTAACATCTAGAAAAAGTTAAACTGACATAAATAATCACTAGTGTCATACACAAAATAATGTCATGATGCTATACAAAATGAAAAGTAAGGAAAACAGGGAAAAATTATACAAGAGTACAAGCTATAAAAAGTAACCAAAAGGCCAAAATATATCTCCAATATCATGAAACACATAAGCTTGGTCCTCTATTACCATATTCCATCCTAGTATATAAAGTCAAGTTTCCATAGCAGGGTTCTTTTCTTTTTCCTAACCCACATCCATTAAATTTTTTAGGTACTAATCAGTAACCCAAATAGGGTGTGATTAAAAATTAGTAGGCCACCACCAATGGTGTATATAACTAATACAGTCTATGAATACATATAATGAAACCATGTATAGGTAATAATAAAAAGGGTAATAAATAAACTAAATAAACCCATGTTGGCTCTGGTTATTCATAGGATAACTATTTGATACTACCTGCTCTGGACCATTCTAGAATTTTTTTGAACATTCATCATTTTATAAATCAATAAAGAGTATCATGTCCTTAAATTCCAAATAATATATAATGAGAACCAAGTCTATAATTTCTAAATAAACATTAAGGAATGTCATGTCCTTTAATTCTATATGATTCATATGGTACATAATGTCCATTAACTATAAAAAAATCATTAAGAAATTTCATGTCCTTTAATTATGGGTAACTAATATGGAACTTCATGTCCATTAGTTATGGGTAAGTAACATGGAACTTCAAGTACATTTATTTAAAATAAGTAATGTGGAACATCATGTCCCTTCCAAAAGGTAAGAATTAAATAAAATTATTCTAGGTCCATGTTAATTTCCATTCCCATTATCAATTCATTGATCATTTAAGTCATATGAATGAAGTGTAATAAAAAGGGGCCAAGTGAATTCAACTTGTTGCTATATAGTTTATCAAGGGTCAAGTGACATGGTATTACCATTTACCTTTAATTTAATTCATATATAAGTAATAAAGTGGTCCATTCAACACCACATCTATGTTTTATTAAATTAATTTATAACATTTCATTGGACAACACCAAGCCAAACACACCTTAGTGATATTTTGGTCACTAGAAAAAACATAATTCATTAAGTAATATTGTCTAACTCACCTAATGGGATAATTTAGGCTGACATTTTCAACCTCCAACTAGTTATAAAGTCTTATAATATTTCTAGAATCATGTTCCAATAATTTATTTAGGGTTTTATCAATTTTTATAAGAAACACCCAGAAGGTCTAGCATATAACACAATTATGACAATATATAAACACCTAAACTTTTAGGAAAAAGGTATATACCACCTACATTAGATGTGTAGATGAATACTTATCTAGTAATAAAATTTAATTTTTGATTAAATGCGAGAAATCAAAGAAATAGACAAATTCCCTGAAAATAGGGAATATTAGCTTTCACATATTTAACATTTTATAAGAGAAGGTAAACAAAGAAATGAAGTAAGAGGACTCATAGTCTTATTAATGGGGATATAATATGATGAAAAACTCTTGAATTAGATACTGGATGGAAGAGTTATCTTAAATCCTAGATGGGAAAGGAGGAGGAGCTTGAATAGAGGAGATATGCTATGAAAATATTGCAGAAAAATATAGGTGAAAAATATGGGAGGAAAGGTTAAAGGAATTAGGGGAAATTCAATAATTTCACCACTTTTTAAGGGGTTCATGGTTTGGATACATGATTGGACAAACTTTGTGCCAATCATGCACAACCAATACCTAAGGTGGAACCCCCCTCACATGGCTAGGTTCATGGTTAGACAAACTATGCGTATCCCATGTGTGATCACTGCCCAAGTTGTCCACCCCCTTACACGGCTAGACACATAGTTAAAAAAACCATGCACTGACCATTATTAACATACCTATAATTTATTGCAATTTTTTCATTTCTATTTGGACTCCCTCACATAATTAAACCAACTGTACACATCCCCCTTTGGGCCATACGGTTGAGACACATGGTTACTACTAATTGTGCGCCAACCATGCTCCTCTAACTGCTTCTCCAAAAACTAGAGCTTCACACCCCGAACAAGCCCCATATTCTCTTGAAAACTTCATTATTCATTTATAAATTCTCATATAAATAAACCAAGAGATTTAAACTAAAATTAAAAGGATCTATACATATCTAAAAATATGATATCTTACAACCTACCCTCCTTAAAACAACTCAACCCTGATTTTCCCCGTGGGTGGTTGAGCATCATTTGTGAATAATTTTAGCCACTGAGAAAGTATGTTAGCTTCTCTCTCCTAGGTCTAATCCTATACATGGCCATGCTTACATAATACTTATACTAGAGGAATTGTTTTACCTTAGATATCCTTCATGCTAAGATCAATGATACAAATATGGCACTCCTCAAAAGAATCATCAACATCCATCACAACCTCATCCAGATGAAGAATATGTGATAGGTCAGAATGATAATAACATAACTAAGAAACATTTAAAACTTCATGAATAACCCTATATCTTTAAGGGACTTATATTAAATAATATATTAACCCTACCCTCTCCAAAATCTCAAAAGGTCTGATAAATTGAGACAATAAATTACCTTGCTGCCTAAACCATTGATTCCCCAGTCTAATCAAAACATGGAAGAAAACCCAGCATCCCACCTCAAAATCTAGATAATAACATCGAATATCAACATAATACTTTTTACTACATTGAGTTTTATCTATATGATTCCCGATTAGTTGTACCTACTTCGTAGTCTCTTGAACGAGATGAGGTCCTAGTAGCGCCACCTCTCCTACCTCTAACTAGAAATGGGTGAACAACACAACCTACTATATAAGGAATCATATGGATCTATCTATATATTCACATGGAACATATTTTTATAATATAACTTATAAATAGGTAAATATTTCTTCTAAGAACCTCTAAAATCGAGGAAGCATGTTCGGAACATGTTCTCTAACACCTATATAGTATGCTTGAACTAACCATAATTCTATGGGCGATATGATCTAATCAGAAGTAGTTATGATCCCAAATCCTTATACAACCCCTTCCATAAATATGATGTAAAATGAGCATCCCTATCTAATATAATAGTATGTGGAACTCTATGAAAGTGTATAATCTCACAGACATTGAGCCTCCCAAGGTTATCCAATGAGAAGGTCCCCTTGATAGGAAGGAAATGGGAGAACTTTGTTATCCTATCCATGGTAACCCATACTAGATCATATCCTCAGGGTGATTTTGGTAATACCATCATGAAATCCATAGTTAATTCATCCCATTTTCACTCCATAATGAGAAATGGATATAACATGCTTTCCAACCACTAGTGATCCTACTTCACCTGCTGATGGTGGAACACTGAGTAACGAAACCTCATATCTCCATTTTTATCCCCAACTACCAGTATTGACGATATAAGTCACTATACATCTTGGTAATACTGGGATTTACTTACCAATAAAAGGCATTAGAATATCACATAAACAATTCTCATATGTTTTTAGGAACTTAGACATGCCCATTAATGCACAAGATCTAATCCCTATCAAAAACCAAACCCTGTTGTGGTTCATCACCCAAAACACTCTACCTTAGTAATAGGCCCTCAGGATAAGAAATTTGTCTCATCTCCACTTTATCTAGAAGTGAATAATTCACTTCCAAAGTCATAAGAATAGTCTATCCATGACTCCCCTGAATCTAAATATGTATCTCAGATAAGTGATCCATAAACTACCACTCACTACTGTCTTCCAAAGACACTTATGTTTGAGTCTTCTTAATTAGGGAATCAACCATTTCATTTCCTTTCCCAGGAAAATAGAAAAGATCAAAATCAAAGGAATATAGGTATTCAACTCACATTTTCTATTTTATATTCATGTCAATCTGAATAAAAATGTATTTGATACTTTTATGGTCCATGTATATAATGAACTGATCTCCAAACAGATGATTCCTCCAACAACGCAAGTCATGGACTACCGTTTCTATCTCAAGATCGTGTGTTGGGTAACTAAAATCATGATGCCTCAACTTCCAAGACCCATATTCCATGAATTGATTTGATTTCATCAAAAACGATCCTATAACGATGCCTGATGCATCATAATATATTATATAGCCTCTACTAAGCTCAGGTGAAATCAAGATTGGTACTGAGGTAAGTCTTACTTTTAAATTATGAAATGTTTTTTCATAGGCTTCATACCATGATAATTTAATAAATTTCTTGGTCAAACTCATAAGAGGTTCTGAAAGGTGTATAAAATCCTAAATAAGACTCTTATAATATCTATCTAGACCCAATAAACTCTACATGTCAAACACATTCTTAGGTATCTCCCAAGAAACCATGTCTCTCATCTTATATGGATCTATAGATACCAAAAATTCTAATATAACATGACAAAAAAAGTTAACTTTAGAAATCCACAAGTGGAATTTCATGATCTTATCATACAACCTATGCTCTCTCAATATATTCAATATGACATCAAGGTGTTTGGAATAATCTTGTTAAGCTTAAGAATAAATCAAGATATCATCCACAAAACCACTAAAAAATAATTCAAGTATGGGTGGAAAACCCAATTCATCAAGGCCATAAAAATATCTAGCACATTTTTGAGAATGAATGACATTAAAAAATATTCATAAAGTCCATACCTACTTTGAAAAGTTTTACAAGGTATATTCGAAGGCTTAACTTGCACTTGATGATAGACTGACCTCAAGTCTATCTTTAAGAAGACCCAAGCTCCTTAGAGCTGATTAAAAAGGTTGTCTTTACAAGGAAGTGGATTTTGGTTCTTAACTGTAAGATGATTAAACTATCTATAATCCATAAAAAGCGTACAGGTTCCATATGCCTTATTTTTTAAAAGTACAAGTGAACCCTAAGAAGAAATTATGAGTCTGATAAACCCTTTGGATTCTAGGTCCTATAACTATCTTTTAAGTTTCTGAATTTTAGAAGGATCCATCCAGTAAGGAGGAATAGACATTGGTTCCATTATTAGAAATAACTCAATAGTAAACTCTACCTCTCTAATAGGATGTAATCTAGAAAATTCATCAAGGAATATATCCTTGAAACAATCCATTACAGGAGAGAATTTTGTCTGAAATATTCCCTAACCACTTAGAAAAAGGCTAGTAATTTGGGTTATCACTCTATCCAGAACATGATGATCAAGTCTAGATCAACTAGGTTGGATATCCCATTCACCATTTTATACATTTTTACTATCCTTGGGTGATAATAAAGACACCATATTATGATAATAGTCAATATGGGATTGATATGGAACCAACTAGTACATTCTAAGAATGATGTCAAAACCCTTAATCTCAAGGAAAAAAATGTCCCATATGAAACAATAACTACCCATCTCAAGGGGGAATTCCTTGACTCAGTATACACTCTCTAATTGAATTCCTAATAGAGTATCAAGAGTTATAAATTCACAAAAGTACTAAATTTTGAGGCCAAGAATTTCCACAATAGAAATAGATATAAAGGAGTGTGATACAAATGTATCAAATAAGGAAGATACTAAAGTAGAGGCTACCAAAATCATACTTTGAACTGTAGAAGACTCGACACTCTTCTCCTCAAGAGTAGGCTATGATACATAAATTTTTCACAATCCATGGCCTCAATTCACAACCTAACTACCCTGTGTAGATCCACCATGTTGGCGCAACATATCCAGGGTCTGGACACCTCGACCACGACTACCTCCTTGACCTAATCATCCTGTAGTACTTCAGATCCATACCTAATGTGGAGATATTGATCCCTCTATGGAACCTGGAGTTAGTGCAGAACCTCTCTCAATAACCACTAAAGGAAATTTCTTGCAAAATTGTTGAAGATAACCCATCCTGCTGCAAGCCCAATACACCATTGGGTCCTTTCTAAACTAGGGATTCACGCGTCCCGACTTCCCACAATAATGTCATATCACCTGAATACCTGGAAACACACTCTGAATACCACTTACCCCATATGAAATCTCAAAAATTACTCATTCTACCACCATATGAACTCCCTCCCTATCTAGGAACTGAACTACCATTCCCCACATCCACAGTTTCCCTCAGGATGGCCTTCTTAATTACACTCTCAAAATGACTTTCTCTAGTCAAATCATCACTAGAAAGAGCCAATGTAAAAAACTAGAGGTTTTTAAATCAATATGAATAGTCCATAGTTGACAAAGTACCCTTCTCCAAACTGATAAATTACCTAGATCATTAAATTCCTAATGTCTTAGAAAATAATTAATTATAAAAATTGGTATAAGAATCCATCTAGGTCATCTCTTGATAACAACCTTCCTGATTTAGGACATCCCACCAATACTTGGAGGATCCATGAAGAATATATACTACAATATTGACCTCCTCTCAGGAGGCATCTCCAGATGCTCAAAGAAAGATAAAGTGGCCTCTAGCCATGACTCAATAGCCTAGGGAACACCATCCCCTATGAATGTATGTAAAAGACTGATAAATATATCATGTCAACTCTTCCATAGTTGAGGCATGTCACAGGGCTCCCCACATGGTCTGCATGAGCCGTAGGAAACCTTATTGAAACTAAGCATCAGTGCTCAGATCGGGTATAACAGGAGGTTCTGTAGGTGAAACTATAGGAGATAATACCGGTGGTGGAAGTATCACCACCTCAATATAATTATCATCACCACCTTCCTAGATTTTGACCCAAGTACTTTGTGGAGGAATATATCTACAATTCCAAATGCACACATCAAGAAAGTTTTAATAACATATAGATATTAGATAAAAGAATAGGGAAGGTATATATCCTTTCCACATGAGAGTCAACATCCACTTGATTACTACTAAATCCAGGTCTAGGTATATAGAATATCATAGAGGATTACTAGAGACACTCCCACCACCCACTAATAAGGTCAGGTTTGGGTCAAGGTCTCAATCTTATAATATAGGTTCCAGTATGGGGAGTGTCAATGTAAAGTTATAGAGGAAACCAATTAAAATCTCCATTTAATGAAAACCATTTAATTTAAGAATTACAATTCAAAAGTTGTATATATATATATATATAATGGTTCAGTTAGATGCCTTTACCATTCCCAAGTTATAAATTCCTACGCTATATAAGTTGAAATTAACATTTCATATAATTGGAACCATCTTCTAATAATGGTCTAATTATATAGATCACCATTCCCAATTTATAGGGGTCCATACAACTTATAAATTAAAATTTACATCCATTTAATTTAAACCACTAATGTTTCATCCCATGAAACCAAGAGTCCATGGATCAAATATACCATAATTGGTTAGTTAAGGTGCCACCATCAAGATATGAAGGAAAACACTAGTTTGGTTGATGAAAACACTTTAATTAACCAATTATTTATCTCATTCATCCTGAATAAATGTTAGTCAAGTAACAGATATGGAATTCAAGGTACTACAACTTGCTGCAAGCAATGCATGCGATAAGAAAACATGGCATGGAATATGCATGAAATATAATGCTCAGGTGCTTATAATGATGCATGAAATAATACTTTCCTTATCGGGCCATGGGTAAAAATAAATAATCATAACAAATGTTAGAAAATATGTGCATCACCCTATGGTGAAATCAATACAACTATAATAGGCGAAACCAGAACAACAAGTCCCATATCTGGAAACATGGTATTTCCCCATACACTGGTTAACTACTCCCACACACAAGTCTATAACCAAATTCTAACACATTCCTAATATACTGTCTACCAATTCAAAATAGTAGGATAAAAGGAAAAAAGGATCTGATACCACTTATAACATCCTAAACCTAGTTCAATCATAAGTAACTAAACCTGATTGGACACATGGACTTAAGTGCACCTCCCCATACACCAAAGGCTGCTGACAAGTAGTGAGATTCTATGATGGTATGGTGGGGAGACTATACCCTCTTCATTATAGTAGATCACAATAGTGTAATGTAAATATAAATTAGTGGAAGCAATGTAATAATATAAACAATAAAAGTAACATCCATAAAAAGTAAACTAACATAAATAATCCCTAGTGACATATAAAAAATAATGTCATGATGCTATACAAAATTAGGAGTAAAGAAAATAGGAAACAAAAATACAAGAGTACATGCTATACAAAGTAACCAAAAGGCTAAAATCTACCTCCAATAGCATCATGAGAACAAGATTGGTCCTCTACTCCCGTACTCCATCCTAGTACAAAAATTCAAGCATTCATATCAAGGTGATTTCTGTTATCCCAAGCCACATCCATGAAATATTTTTGGGTGCCAATTGGAGTCCTGAACAAGATGTGAGTAAAAATCATTAGGTCACCACCAATGGTGTCCATAAATAATATAGTATTTGAATATATATATAATAAAAAAATGTTTAGGTAATAATAACAAGGGTAATAAAAGAAATAAACAGACCCACATCGGCTCAGGTTCCTTATAGAACACCCATCTGATACTACATACTCCAAACTATTCTGGAATGTATTTGAACATTCATAATTTTAGTAATAAATAAGTAGCTTCATATCCTTTAATTATAAATAATATATAAGGAGTTTCATGTATATAATTTCTAAATAAACATTAAGGAATTTCATTTCCTTTAATTATATATGATCCATATAGAACATCATGTCCATTAATTCTAAAAAAGACCATTAAGGTACTCCATTTCCTTTAATTATAAGAAAGTAATATAAAACATCATGCCAATTAGTTATGGGTAATTAATGTATAACTTCATGTCCATTTATTCTAAATAATAAATTTGGAACATTATGTCCATTATAGAAGGTAATAATGAATTAAAATTACTATAGGTCCATGTTAATGTCCATGCCCATAATCAATTCAATTCATAGTTTAATTTATATGAATGAAGTGTAATAAAAAGGGTCCAAGTGATTTCTACTTGCTGATACATAGTTTATCAAGGGTCAAGTGACATGGTCTTACTGTTAACATTTTATTTAATTCATCTATAAGTAATCAAGTGGCCCATGGTAGGTCTACACCAAATATCATTTTTAACTTAATTTAACTACTAGAAAAGAGTATTTTAGAGAATTCCAAAATAGGATGATAAAGGCCTTTAGTGTATTCCAATTGACTGCCATTGGTAGTTGTAGTATCTCTATCGATGATGATAAACACTGACTGCCTATGGTATCCCCTAAAAGTTCACCTAATTTTCCTACTTGAATATGCTGTAGATAGAGTGCACTATGTGTGGTTGGGGGTATAGGGATGATGGGGGGGGGGGGGGGTTGGGAAGATGAAAAATCCCTTTTCTCATCTGTAGATGACACACAGAAGTTGGGGGGTACCTAGGTGCACCTAAGTTGATTAAGGCATGGTGGAGAGATATTGGGGCGGATGCCAGATGGCCACCAGGGGATTTTCAAGGGTCATTGGTGGATGTGGATGTGTTTTTTTGTTGTTGTTGTTTGTGGTGGTGGTGGTGGGTGGGTGGGGGGGGGTGATCGAGGGTGGTGGTGATGATTGAGGGTGGAATCAGGTGATTTTCAGCGGTGGGGGAAAGGGAAGTGAGAAAAACACCGCCTATTTTTTTAGCAGTATTAGCGACCACCATTAGTAGTAGCTAATACCCTCTTTAGTGACTGACAATGGTGATCACCTGAATCTTCTTACACCTAAATATATTTTAGAGTTTATAACATTTTATTGGCTAAATCCAAGACAAACACACCTTAGTGGGTTATTGGTCACCAGGGAAAACAAAATTCATTAAGGAATATAGTAAAACCCACCTAAGGGGATGGTTTAGGTTGAGGTTATAAACCTATTACCAGTTATCAAGTCTCATAACATGTATAAAATCATGTTCCAACAATTTATTTAGGGGTTTATTTATTTTTTTGTACAAAACTCAGAAGTTCCAGTGTGTGGCACAAGGACAATAATATATAAACACCTAATTGTTTTGGTAAAAGGTCCTTAGATGGGTAGAAGACTCCTCATCTAGTATCAACATTTAATTCAGACTGGAAAGATTGAAATTTATAAATAGAAAAATTACTTGAAAATAGGGAATATTATCTCTCACAAATTTATCATTCAATACGAGAAGGTAAACAAAGAAAATAAGTAAGAGGAACCATAGTCTTATTGAGGGGGATCCAATGTGACACACATTTCTTGAATTAGATGTCATAAATAAGAGTTATCTCAAATACTAGATGAGGGGGGAGGAGAATCTCAAGTGGAGAAGAGTAGTTTTGAAAATGGAGGAGAAAAAGAAGGGATGAAAGTTTAAATGAATTAGGGGAAATTCAGTATTTTTACAACTTTTTAATTGGTGCATGGTTTGGCCACAAAATTATCCAAACCATGTGTCAACTATGAAAAAACACTACCAAAGGTAGAATATTTTGAGTCAATAAGGCTTTCCTTATGACTTTTTCCATTCCTTCATTCATGGGGGAGATTGATAAGTCATTAAGGTTTCCTTATGAATTTACCAATCCTCTTGTTTTGAAAATCAAAAACACCTTTTCTTAAGCAAAATTTCATTTTACCCCTATTTTACTACCATAAGGAAAATTTCCTTCCCAAAGGAAATTTACCCCTACCTTGTTTTCATTGTTCATATCAATATTTTTCTTAAGTATAAAAATAGGATTCATATCTAAAACCTCAGAATTTTATAATACTTAGATATGAGGTATTCTATTTAAGACTCCAAATTATGGATACGAACTCTAATGAAGTTCCACTCCGAATTATGGATACAAACTCTAATGAAGTTCCACTCAGAATTATGGATACAAACTCTCATGAAGTTCCACTCCGAATTCTGGATATGAACTCTCATGAAGTTCCACTTTGAATTCTGGATACGAACTCTCATGAAGTTCCACTCCAAATTCTGGATATGAACTCTCATGAATTTCCACTCCAAATTTTGGATATGAACTCTCATGAAGTTCCACTCCGAATTCTGGATAAGAACTCTCATGAAGTTCCACTCCTAATTCTGGATACGAACTCTCATGAAGTTCCACTCTAAATTATGGATATGAACTCTCATGAAGTTTCACTCCGAATTCTGGATACAAACTCTCATAAAGTTACACTCTGAATTCTGATTATGAACTTCTCTAAGTTCTGAATCTGAGTTCTCTGAATTCAAACTCCGAAATCTGATGAGGTCTCACTCCGAATTCTCATGAACTTAGACTCCAAACTTTGTAAGTTCTGGATTCGAATTCTAGTGAAATCAGATTCCGAATTTTCTTGAAATTCAGACTCCGAATTTCTATAGAATTCAGGTTCTGAATTCCTACAAAACAAAATCCGAATATTCTTAAGTTTATAGACTATGAATTTATTTTTACTTCCATTAAAAAATTTAACCTTTTCCATTCCGAACTTTCATTTTCTACTCCATCTGAATATCATTTTAGTTATTATTACACTTGTTCTATTAAAAAACTATGTCGTTCTTTTCATTATTAACTAACCATTGCTTAAGTGACACATGTATATATCCCTACGAAATTCAAGGAAGAATATGATCGTTGGAGGAGGGACCTAACCATTGGAGATTCACCTATAAATAGGAGGTCATTTGAACATGCTTAGAACTTTTGGAATTTTGATGCTCAAAATTTCTTGAAGTGATTTCTAGAGAGATAGGATCTTATCAACTCTCAAGCTTCGTGCAGAAAGTTTTAACAGCTTGTTAAAACTTTTCCTTGTGAAGATTTTCTTCATGCGACTCTAATTGTTGCTGTTTACAATCGAGGGCTTATGGGGATAGAAAGATAGAGGTTCCAACACCTTGAAGTTGAGGTATTCCTTGATGAGGAAGACAAAGGTGCCGACTACCTGATAGTTTAGGGCTTGCAGGGATAGCAAGATAGAATTTTATCTTCATATCGAGGGCTTACCCTGATGTGGGTAAGACAGACTTTCTTAAAAGTATAAATCAAGGGACCTTTATCCAAGGTTATTGGATACCATTCTCTTTGGGTTAAAAGACTTATTACTTGTTACTTGTTTTTGTTACAAGTTTTTCCGCTGCATTTTGTATTGTTGAGTAAAGTATACTTTCTTATACTTCCTCATCCTTGTACTCTGATATAGTCAGATTCTATACGCTTTAAGGTAGAATATTTATCTTTATAAATTTAGTTAAGTTCCATTTTTGGAATCACTCTTCACGAATCAAGCAAGTATTTAGTACTCATCGAGGTCTTTTGAATTATCTTGTTTAACCTTGTTAAACATAACCATCCTCAAAATTTCATAAGGTAATTTTTAAAGGTACAATTCACCCCCCTCTTGTATATGAGAATCACATTCTTATTTTGATACTATGTTTGGTGTTATAGAGTATATCATACTCAGTCACATACCATCCTAACAGAATCATATTGCATGACTTAGGTGCATAGTTATACAAACAATGTGTAGCTCGTGAAGTCTCACTGCCTAAGTTTTTGACCCCACCACATGACAAGGCACATGGTTAAACAAACCATGCACCAAACATGCTAAAAAATCCTGAAATTTATTGCAGGTTTTCAAGGAAATGTGGATTCCCTCACATAGTTAAACTAACCATGAACCTCTTACTTTGGATCACATGGTTGAGCCATACAATTACTACTAATTATGCTTCAACCATGTGCCTCTACCCACTTCACCCAAAACTAGATCTTTAGGCCCCAAAAAATTCCTAAACACTCCCAAACAACTCTTTTGTCCTTTAGGAATTCTTATATAAATGAAACAATATATTTAAACTAAAATTCAAAGTATACATACCTCTATAAAAATATGGGATCTTGTACATTTCATATTATTTTCCAAATTCATTGAATATATTTTAGGAAATATAAATTGATTCATAAGTAATAGTTAGTGTTAATTCTATTTGAACCTAAAATGTTTTTACTATTTTAAATTTAACTCAATAATTATAGAGTTATGTTAGTTTTAAATTTTAGTTTTATGTAAGTATGATGATTATTATTTTTTATTCCAATTAGGGGGATAATTCATATTTGTATATTTATTTATATAAAAACTTGAATTTAGGGGGAGTTATCCTTTGTTTGTTAAACTAATTAATATAATAATATCTGTGTTTTAAATATGTTTTTAATGCTTGTATAGTATTTAGTTTTTATAATCTATTTAAAAGATGTTTTTTTAATTTTGTTTTTAAGTTTCAAAGGATAAATAATATTGTGAGAATATACATGTTTTATAATTATCATATAATTTTTTTTTATTTTCTACAATAATGTTGTAGGAGTTTTAGTTTGAGAAATTTTTTTGTTAAACTTTTTAGAGAAAAATAATTGTATTGGAATTTAGTTTTATGAATATTGATGGTTTTTGAGTTATATTGTAGTTCTATTAGTATTTATAGTTTTCTTATTTTTATTAATAAATAATTTCTAAAAATGGGGAAGTTTTTTTGAATTGTTTTTTTATTTTTTTTTATTTTTGATAAATTTAAAAAAGGGGTATAAATTTGTGATCTAATCATTAAGTTTTTAAATTTCCAAAAAGGGATTTTGTTGGTGTTTCAAAGTTTCTTTGTGAATATATTATATTATATATTTTTAATTTTTTTAATCACCACACATTTTATTATTTTGTTAAATATAATTTCTCACATAATATATTTTTTGATCATATGTGTTTTATCATTAATTATTAAAAATTATGGTATTTTAAGGTTTATAATGTTTATATTTTAATGTTTGTGGTATTATTTTTTTTAAAGTTTGATGACGTGTTTTAAATAATTATGAAAATTTATTTCAAAGACTTACATTGTTTTAAAGAATTGAAAAAGTGCCAGTAAAGTCATACATTTTTTAAAGAATTATGAAATCGCATGAAAATAATTATAAAGATTTTTTAAAAATTATTATGATTTATTTTAAAAGGATTATGACAATATATTTTTAAATTATTTAATTAGTTTTAAAGACTTACGAAAAACCTTAAAAAGGATGATGAAAGTTTTAAAGATAATGCTTATAAATAGTAATTCTCGCCTCCCTTATTTATCATTTTATGATTAGCATTTGCTGCATTATTTATGTGATACAATGCACATAAAACACATCACATTGTATATACGATTTTTGTATTTTAATTTTTATAAGATGTAGATTATGTAATATAAATCATCCAAATCATACTGTTCAAACTGGATTATTGACCTACACTACTCGACTTGAATAGAAGCCACATCATGTCTTTATACTAAAAGATTTATATGAGTGATATTTAATAGCTAGTTTGGAACAGGTGATATGGTGATAAAAGAAATGATATTAATGAGATAAATAGATTTATGATGTTTGGTGAGGTAATGCTAAGAGGGAAGAAATGACAAGGGGAGAAATAGATAGAAATAAATTTCTCTCCTGTTATTGTTCTTAAATCATACCAAAATTGGGATCATTTGGAAGGAAATTATTGTGCAGAGTTATTAATATTTTAAAATTAAAATTTTATCCCTATTTTATACATGTATCACAAAAGAATTTATTTTATTTTATTTTAAAAATATTCACCAAATAATATGGAGATAAATCCAAATAATTTCTTTTTTTACTAAGTTATTGATCCAAACACATGAAGAGAAATCACAATAATTTATTTTATTTTATTTTATTTTATATACTATCAAATAATTTCTTTTATTTTACTAAAATGTCACAAAAAATAGTGTAAAATAATTTAATAGGTATATTTTGATATTTTATTATTTAACTATTGCATATTGTGAAGTGATTTTAGTAAATTGAAATGAGATGATGATAATGGAGTTTTTGAAGAAAATAGGTTTTGGTGATTTCATATATAAATAAAGGATGAGGTAGTAATTTATTGATACAAAATTTCATTATAATTAAGTGGTGAAAAGTTTGAGAGCATCTTCATTCATACACTACTATGCTAAAGAACTAAGGTCTTATCGATTCTCCCAAAACTACAAAGTTCATCATAATTCTTGAAGGGATGAAGAAAATTGTTCTGCACCAAAATATCATTTATATTTCTTTGGTTCTATAATTTTATTATTTTTATTATACTATATTATTCTACAGTGTAAAGTTTCTATTGATTAGTAATAAAACTCACACATGTTTGTGACTCTATTAAATGGTAGTTTTGATTTTACTAACATGAACAAAAAGATAGAGTTCACTGGTTATGTAAAATTGATAAAAAAATAGTTCATAGGTTTATTCTATCCAATGTAATATACTAGGTTCTTCTTATACCTATAAAATTTAGTGTGATAGGTTGTATCTCCACCTATGTAAAAGTCTCTATATTTTGGTGTGCATCAGTACTCTCAAGAATTTATAGAATTAGTGAAGAGTATATGTCATATCTTGGTGATCCAATGTACTATAAAATTTCTTTACACTATCTCTTTACCTTTTTATATACCTTTCACACACTGATTTTATATTTTTTCATGTTTGAATTGTTAAATCCTTTATTACACAAAATTCCACTGTTGAATTTTGTTAAATTGATAATTTTTAAGGAAATACAATTCACCCCTCTTGTCTATTTCAATTCCATCTCAGGATCTGTAGGCTAAAGGCCTTAAAGACTATGAAAAAAGGTTACCGCTGGTGGTAGAGGTGGATGATCAGAAGGGGAAGTTTTTAGGATTTTTTAGGTTCTAATAATGATTATTAGAATAAGTAGAAGCAATATAATCCCATTCCCAAGATCACCCATGCAAGAAATATGAAACCAGACTAGAACAAGAAATGAAGAAATACTATAATATGTGCATATCCTACATCTATGAGCATCTACTACATCTTGATATTTGTCTTATGTGGTTAATAAATGACACTAGAGTGTAATTCAAAATAAATACCACCTCTGGAGGTTCCACAGGCTAAACTGAATCGCTTAATGTTTGAGATAAAGTCTCCATTTTTCACAACATGCTAGTTCATCAAATTCAAAAAATATTGAATAAAAGAGCTTTGGGTATTAGGGTGCATCAACCAGATACAAGGAACTTTCCCACTCCATTTTCCAACACATGACTATGTTCAATATATAGGCTAAATGATGTTTTACACATTAATTCATGTGTTTGTGACACATGAATTAATGACTTGGTTAATTTATTCATATAAAACATGAATACATCTTTAATGCCTTAGTTGATTCATCCATCATATAAATTTGAACCCCATGAATTTTATTATATAAAACACACAATTAAATGACATCCTATATGGATTTGATTGGGTAAGTTTCCATGCATCTCACATTGGCTGTATGCCCAACATACATTAAGACAAAATAGTCTTAAAATACACTATGAATTATATGGAATAATTGTATTTAGGGCATACCTAGCCTTCAATATATCACTTGTACTAAATCCAAAAATAATTTTTACCATTTCACCTCATATTTAATCATATAAAATAACTTGTGAAAATATATCCAAACCCAATTTTGGATACCTTCCAAAACACTTTTGAAAATAAATCATTAACTTCATATTGTATTACATCACATGTAATACCTTGTGAATACCAATCCAAAACTCTTATTGAATTAACTTTAATTTTTTTATTGCATCTCTATGAGTCAAACTCAATCCCCATTTAGTTAACCACAAAGTGTGACCCCATGAGCCTTTATAACATTGAAAAAAATATTAATCACCATATTCGTAAATGTAAGAAAAGAACAAACTCTAGAAAAGTATCAATTCTACTCAAGCTACAAAGATATGTGGAATGATCTACATCAAACACATGTATCTCTATACCCATATGAACTAGTTACATCACATGCATGTTAATTCTCATATTTTTCCTTTTTCCATGACATCGAGTGACCATGGGAAATAGAGTATGTAAATCCCAAATATCCTACCCATATATTCTTGATTCTTAGAGTATAGACTGATTTGGTTGATGAATACATCACATGTCATTCACCTTTCATGGATGAGAACATCAGATATGCCTAATCCAAATAGATAAGAATATAAAATGTGCCATCTAAGTGTATTCTTACACTTCACAATCTATCTCAATCGAGGGCACAAATATCATACTCATCATATAATGGGGAAAATACCATCTTGGTTAAGCTCCATAAGACAATATGATCAACAACATACCCAACCACCCACTGATTAGATAGGTTTATATTTTGACTTTTGTAAGTAAGTTATCAAAGTATAAAGGTTATCATGCTAGGTATCTTACCAAGATCAGGTATTAGGGACCCAAATATGATCCTTGTACCCCAAGTATACCAATGACATTATGTACAGAACTCCATGTGGTATACTTAGTGGGTCATCTAATGAAAAAAAACCTTTTTGTGCCTCATGATCATATTTCATATCTATATACAATAATCATACTCAAATTAACCTTATTTTTTTTCATAACATATAATACTACATGACAAACATCAGTAAGGGAAAACTCAAAGTCATACTTTGAGTGTTTAATTAGCATTACACTCCATAAAATATATATCTATATATACACTTATGCATCCAATGTGAAATAATTATAAAATGGATATATCCTTATATATATGATGAATTTTATGTAACGACCAGTGATTTTATGAATTTAATTTCCCTTATTATATATTTGAATCATGTTTAGTAATTTAGTATAAAGTATGTGCACCACATGATGAAACCAATTTTTTTATTATATTTATTAAACATTGCATTTATATGATAAAAAGGACTATAATAATTAAAAATATTATAATGGAATAAAAATATAAAATAAGATAACTAAAATATTAAAATTTAGATATGATCACTCCAACAGAATATCCTCACTCATAGACAATGCTATAGAAATGAAGCATAATATTAATAATACAATATTCCTCATGAAAATGAAAATATATATAATCTTGAGAGAAAATATAATTGAATGAATAATGAATTAAATATGAGGTTTTTATAGGAAGTAAGGAACCCATATTACCATAAATATATGACCATTGGAATAGTAATCCCATTCTTGGAATAGTAACCTGATCGTTGGAATAGTAATCTGACTATTGGTATAGTAATCCGACTGTTGGAATAGTAACCAGATCATTGGAATAGTAATCTAACCATTAGGAATATTAATTTATCTATTAGAATATTAACCTCACCCATGGAGGTGTAAAATTATATTTAGGTATCCTATAAAATTAAAACATGATATATTTAAACCATGGTACAAGTAAATAGATGTTTTAAAAATGAAAAATTAAGTGTTTTTATTTTTTTAAAGCATAAAAGTTTTAATTAAAATTTTATAATAAATATATTGATTTAAAATAAAGTTTATTTTTCATAATTTTTTTTATAAATTAATATTAAGTTATATTATAATGATAAGATAATTTTACGAGACCATAAGTAATTTTTCAAAGTGTGAGAAAATTGACCATAATATTAAAATTGACTTTTTTCAAATAAATGAGGATTTTATTTAAAGATTAAATTTATTAATTTTTTTTTCATAAAATGGATTTCATTTTTATAATCTATACATAAAAAACGGTAAGGGTGATTTTTTGGTACTTTTTCTAAAATAGTTCAATTTTTGGTGAATAGTGAAATATAGTAAAATATGGTATTTAACATTATAAGCTAAATAAATGTTTTTTTGAGTCATGGATGATATAATAACCCAATAGTTCAAAATAAAGTGTACCATTTACTTTATATAGTCTCAAAAATCATCACTATTAGTAGTCTTGTTCCAAAATAATAAACTAATGAAAGTAATATTCAAAAACACCCATCTCCTCCCCTTATAAATACCTACCCTCACAAATTATAAGCCTTAAAGATTTCCAAGATTCAACCCAAATATCTTACCAATACTCTCCACCATGTATTAGTTCTTCTGGTCTCATAAAAACACTAATCTAAGGTGCCTTAAGTATAATTCCAAGAGGAGACATCCAAAGGAGAAGGTAATACCCTCATTCGAGTATTTTATTTTTCTCTTCCTATACATCCTCAAAAAATAATATTAAACATAGAATAATAACTCCGGTATCATATATATACTTGGTTTTTGTTGTGTTAATGAAATATTTATCATCCACCATATTCTCTTCTCTTATTATTCTAGAAATTAAAACATCGTCTGTATTATGTCAGTTCACCACCTTCATGGATGATGAGTTTTCATTTCCCATTACCACCTTCATAAAAAGTTTAAATTATATTATAATGGTTTAAAATGAACTAAATATGTATATTATATATTTTTTCACATTATTTAATGAACACATTTCCATGATATTAAATAAAATTAAACTAGTTCGTGATTGTCGGTAAACCTGCCTAAATGAACTAACTGTACAACACTATCATTTTTACTAAAAGAATTATCACTATATCAGAACACATATGGGTATTTTGGAATATTTAAAATTTTATAATTACATGAATACAATTTCATTTTTCTTTTGGTTTTATATTCCCATTTGATAAGAACTTCAATAATTATCCTCAAGTGATCTGACCTTGGAACTATGAAACGAACACCCTCAGAACAATGAAATTAAAACTTATATCTCATTGAAATGGTTATAAACGAGCATAATAAAATTATAATAAATCAAAAAATATATAAAAGGTTATTAATTAATTAATTAATTTAATTTAATTTTATTATTCAAGACATTAAGTGCAAGTACATAATTATTTTTGAACCTAAGGTAAGATATCCCTCTAAACTACCCATTTTCTTTAGGTTATGACCTTTCTCTCTATTAAATGTTATGGAATGCTTATAAATTATATATTTATATCTCTCATATATATAACTATCTTATTATACCTTCCTTTTATGGGGTAATACATTCCTTAATTTTATTTATCAAATCCCCACTTTATGAAATCTCCTTTGATTATGATTTGAGGAACGATTATGAAACTAATTTATTTACATGGGTAATTATTATGTTTATACCTCATAATTGATTTAATTTTGTAAACATATTAATCATTTAAGTTTTATTATGTGCACCCTAATATCTCTCCAATGCATTGGCTAATGTCACTACTGGAAATCCCATTTTTACCAACGCTTATATCCCAACGGTTTATCAAACCGTTGGGAATGGTTATGTATGCCAACGGTTTTCTAAAACCGTTGGTATAGAGGCTTTAATGAAGAATTTTACCAACGGTTTATAAAACCGTTGGTATAGGACTCAATTAAGACACTTTTACCAACAGTTATACACTAACCATTGGTATATGTTGGAATCTATACCAATGGTTTACACAAACCGTTGGTATAGGCCTTAGGTAAACATACATTCCCAACAGTTTTTAAAAACCGTTGGGAAATTTTTCCCCTAAATCCAGTTCGGGTGTCCAGTAGACCCTCTGCTCGATTGCAGTCCCCCTCTGCTCGACTGCAGCCCTAAATTGAAGCTCTCCTGATGCAATCTCGTTACCCAGTCTCCGAAACTCCATCCATCCTCTTCAATCAAACAATTTTTCTATTCTACACTTCAAATCTGTAAGTTCTAATGTTCTTCATCTATTTTTTATTTTCTATTTTGATTTGACCTAAACGTCTGGGATCTCTCTATACAAGGACTCAGAAACTCGTTCCACTCATAGATCCATCTTAAATCAAACAATTTTTTAGTTCTACACTCTAAATATGTAAGTACTACATTAGTTTTAATGTTTTGCATCTATTATTTTTGTTTTATATTTTAATTTGGTATAAACTAGGTTGTTTTGTTTATGGCATGCGAAGGTTAGTGATATTGAGGATGAATTGGATGTTGGTTGGGTGATGGATTGGAATTGTGATGTTTTTTTTGGATTAAGTTTAGTAAATTTTCAATGAATTATTTGCGTATTTCCTCCCTTTAATAGAGCCCCCACTCCTCATGGACCCTGGACACCCCCCTCTTGGACCCTGGACAGTCCCCCCATCCTGGAACTTGGACAGCCTGGCCCCCCTCTTTCTTGAAACTTGGAGATCCCCCCTCTTGGACCCTGGACAACCCCCCTCCACCCTCCTCCCAGGACCTTGTATAATCCCCCCTCTTTCCTGGACCGTAGGAAGCCCCCCACCCTCCACCCTGGACCCTGGATATCCCACCTCCTCGATGGACCCTGGATAGCCCCCCCTCCTTCCTGGACCATGGACAACCCCTTCTCCCCTTCTCCTTGACCCTGGACAGCCCCCACCCCCCTTCCTAGACCCCGGACAGCCCCCCACCCCTCCTCCTAGACCTTGGACATCCCCCTCACCCCCTCCTCAACCACCAAATACCCCCCACTTCAAAACTTTGACCACCAAACTTGGACATGCTGTATTTTCTCTAAAAAGATAGATTTATCCTCAAACCACCACAATAATATCCTAAACAATGCTTATAATGTGGTTTTCACCACATAACATTCAATTGAATTCCAAGTCACTAGTCTATCCTCCCTTGTACAGATTTTACAAAAAGCGTTCAACCTTAAGGATCCAAATAAAAATAAATTTATATAAGACATTTGATAATGGATTAAAATTTCAAATTGGGATCCAATGAGGAATATTTGAGATATTATGCATCATGTCCATGAGTAAATTCATTTTTATATATCCGATAAGTTATTTTTCACAATTTTCACACATTAATTGTTTGTAAAAATGGGAAAAACATTTATAAAGGTTCTAATATATAAAAATGAATCTATTTGTGGATGCAGCTTAACCAACAATGTCTAGCTTGTCTGCCTCTTCTATGATCATCGATGTGCACATCCCGTCTCCATATGACCTCACACAATGGGTGACTCAACGTATGGCTGATGAAGAACTCCATATTCTCTTACTTCCACACCAGATTCATGCCCGCTATGCTCCTGAAGTGATCAATCCCACTAAGCATCCCTGTGAGCTTGATGACACGACCACCAGTTCTTGTACGAGGCAGAGGAGTTCTGAGCTGATGGACCAAGACGATTGACCAGTGTCCATCCATATGGCTGAAGACGTAAAACTTAGCACTTCCTGGGAGGCAAACCATATTCTAGAGTTTCATCATTTTTCTTTTTTTTTACTTTGTTTTAGGAAATAAACATGGCATGTATGCAACAATTTTTTAGCTGCTTCTGATCTGTATGTGCACTTGTCATTACTCTGCATGACTTCTTCTATTTTGTTTGATCCTTGGTGTTATTTTTTATGACATGATGCAGCTATGTGCTATCTATGTGTAAATTTTACAGGTACATAAGTATGTATACTTTTCATTATTCCATTCTTTCAGTGCTTAGGCCAATGGTACGAGGGAGGTTCGTACTAGAGGTAGACGAGCATCTCCGTGTACCCGACTAGACCCTTCCCCTCTGACCAAATGCATTAATATTCTGTTGAAACTTAAGGGAAACGATCCATGGGTCAAATGTGACGTGTATAAGTCAACCCCACCTCAATAAAAGGCACGGTGTGTCCAGGATCACTCAAACTGCCTCTCTTTTGTTCAAAATTGACTTATTTTTAAGTGAAATCAACAACTGACATATGGGAAACCAACCAAACGCCTTAGGATTGTGTTGAAACTTTAGGAAAACGATCCATGGGTCATATTTGACATGTAAAAGTCAACTCCACCTCAATCAGATGCACGGTGTGGCCGGTATCACTCCAAGTGTATGTATTTTGTTTAAAATGGACAATATTTTACGTACATACACCAATCCAATCAAACAGATTTTTATTGTTTTGATACTTTTTCACAATGATCCATGACTCATATGTGACATGTACGAGTCAACCCCGCCTCAATTCGAGGCCCGGTGTGGCCGATACCACTCAAAGTGCCTCTGTTTTGTTAAAAATGGACTTAATTTTAAGTGAAATCAATAACTGACATATGGAAAACTGAACAAATGCATTTGTATTCTGTTCAAACTTAAGGAAAACGATCCATGAGTCAAATTTGACGTGTATGAGTCAACTTCGCCTCAATAAGAGGCTCGGTGTGGCCGAAACCACTCAAAATGCCTCTGTTTTGTTAAAAATGGACTTAATTTTAAGTGAAATCAACAACTGACATACAGTAAACCGACCAAACGCATTCGGATTCTATTGATACTATAGGAAAACGATCCATGGGTCATATGTTACGTGTATGAGTCAACCCCGCCTAAATCCAAGGCGCGGTGTGGACGGTACCATTCAAAATGTATCTTTTTTGTTCAAAATGACTTTAATTTTAAGTGAAAACAACAACTGATATACGGAAAACCGACCAAATGTGTTCCAAATATGTTTAAACTTTAGGAAAATGATCCATGGGTCATATGTGACATGTAAAATTCAACCCCTCCTCAATACAAGGCACGGTGTGGCCGGAACCACCCAAACTGTCCCTCTTTTGTTTAAAATGGACAATATTTTACGTACATACACCAAACAGATCAAACAGATTATAGTTGTGTTGATACTTTTTTCACAACGATCCATGACTCATATGTGATGTGTACGAGTCAATACCGTCTCAATTCGAGGCCTGGTGTGGCCGACACCACTCAAAGTGCCTCTGTTTTGTTAAAAATGGACTTAATTTTAAGTGAAATCAACAACTGACACACAACAAACCGACAAAATGCATTTTGATTATATTGAAACTTAAGGAAAACAATACATGAGTCAAATGTGATGTGTAAGAGTAAACCCCGCCTCAATATGAGGCCCGGTGTGGCCGAGACCACTCAAAGTTCCTTTTTTTTAAATGTACTTAA
This sequence comes from Viscum album, assembly GCA_963277665.1. Classification (NCBI taxonomy): domain Eukaryota; kingdom Viridiplantae; phylum Streptophyta; class Magnoliopsida; order Santalales; family Viscaceae; genus Viscum; species Viscum album. Next base: position 1,072,120,161 of record OY728166.1, on the reverse strand, counting down.
TTTTAAGTGAAAACAACAATTGTCATACGGAAAACTGACCAAATGCCTACGGATTCTATTGAAACATTAGGAAAAAGATCCATGGGTCATATGTGACGTGTATGAGTCAATACCAACTCAATACGAGGCATCGTGGGGCTGGGACCACCCAAAATGACTCTCTTTTGTTGAAAATGGACTAAATTGAAAGTGAAAACAACAACTGTCATACGGGAAACTGACCAAATGCATTCCGAATCTATTGAAACTTTAGGAAAATGATCCATGGGTCATATGTGATGTGTTAGAGTCAATACCGCCTCAATCTGAGGCGCGGTGTGGCCAACACCACCCAAACTGTCTCTCTTATGTTTAAAATGGACAATATTTTACGTACATACGTCAAACCGATCAAACAGATTCTGATTGTTTTGATACTTTTGAACAACGATGAATGACTCATATGTGACGTGTAAGAGTCAACCTCGACTCAATCCGAGGCCCGGTGTGGCCGACACCACTCAAAGTGCCTCTATTTTGTTAAAAATGGACTTAATTTTAAGTGAAAACAACAACTGACATACGCCAAACCAACCAAACTCCTTCGGATTCTGTTGAAACATTAGTAAAACGATCCATGGGTCATATTTGATGTGTACGAGTCAACCCCGCCTCAATTGGAGCCACGGTGTGGCCGAGACCACTCAAACTGTCTCTCTTTTGTTCAAAATGGACTAAATTGTAAGTGATATCAACAAATGACATACGAGAAACCTACCAAATGCCTTCAGATTTCTGTTTACACTTTAGGAAAATGATCCATGGGTCATATGTGATGTGTACGAGTCAACCCCTCATCAATCCAAGGTGCCGTGTGGATGGGACCACCCAAACTGCCTCTCTTTTGTTCAAAATGGACAATATTTTATGTACATACGCCAAACCGATCAAACCGATTCTGATTATGTTGAAACATTAGGAAAATGATCCATGGTTCATATGTGACGTGTACGAGTAAACCCCGCCTCAATCTGAGGCCTGGTGTGGCCGACACCACTCAAAGTGCCTCTCTTTTGTTTAAAATGAACTTAATTTTTAGTGAAAACGAAAACTGACATAAGCCAAACTGACCAAACACCTTCGGATTCTGTTGAAACTTTAGGAAAATGATCCATGGGTCATATGTGACATGTACGAGTTAACTCCTCCTCAATATGAGCCACGGTGTGGCTGAGACCACTCAATCTGTCTCTCTTTTGTTGAAAATGGACTAAATTGTAAGTGAAATCAACAACTGTCATATGAGAAATCAACCAAATTCCTTCGGATTCTATTGACACTTTAAGAAAACGATCCATGGGTCATATGTGATGTGTACGAGTCAATCCCGCCTCACTCTAGGTGGCTCTCTTCTGCTTAAAATGGACAAAAATTTAAGTACATATGGAGAACCGACCAAACGCATTTGGTTTCCATTGAAACTTTAGGAGAACGATCCATGGGTCATATGTGACGTGTACGAGTCAACACCGCCTCAATCCGAGGCACGGTGTGGCCAGCACCACTCAAAGTGTTTGCCTTCTGTTTCAAAAGTACGCCATTTTAATTGAAAAACATCAACTGGTATATGGAAAACCGACCAAACGCATTCGGATTGTGTCGATACATTAGAACAACGATCCATGGGTCATATGTGATGTGTACGAGTCAACCCTGCCTCAATCTGAGGTGCGGTGTGGCCGTCACCACTCAAAGTGTCTATCTTCTGTTTCAAAATGACATAATTTGAAGTGAAATACATAAAATGGCATACAGAAATCCGACCAAACGCATTCGGATTGTGTCTATACTTTAGCACAACAATACATGGGTCATATGTGACGTGTACGAGTCAACCCCGACTCAATCTGAGGCGCGGTGTGGCTAGCACCACTCAAAGTGTCTGTCTTTTGCTTAAAATGGACAAAAATTTAAGTACATACGGAAAACTGACTAAACGCATTCAATTTCCATTGAAACTTTAGGAGAACTATCCATGGGTCATATGTGACGTGTACGAGTCAACGCTGCCTCAATCCGAGGCACGGTGTGACCGGAACCACTCAAAGTGTCTGCCTTTTGTTTCAAAAGTACGTCATTTTAATTGAAAAACCTAAACTGGCATACAGAAAACCGACCAAACGCATTAGGATTATATCAATACATTAACACAACGATCCATGGGTCATATGTGACGTGTACGAGTCAACCCTTCCTCAATCCGAGGCGCGGTGTGGCCACCACCACTCAAAGTGTCTGTCTTTTGTTTCAAAAGGACGTCATTTGAAGTGAAAAACATCAACTGGCATACGGAAAACAGACCAAACGCATTCGGATTGTGTCTATACTTTATCACAACGATCCATGGGTCATATGTGAAGTGTACGAGTCAACCCCACCTGAATCTGAGGCACGGTGTGGCCAGAATCACTCTAAGTGGCTCTCTTTTTCTTAAAATGGACAACAATTTAAGTACATACGGAAAACTGACCAAACACATTCGGTTTCCATTGAAACTTTAGGACAACTATCCATGGGTCATATGTGACGTGTAAGAGTCAACCCCACCTCAATCCGAGGAGTGGTGTGGCCGCCACCACTCAAAGTGTCTGTCTTTTTCTTAAAATGGACAACAATTTAAGTACATACAGAAAACCGACCAAACGCATTCGGTTTCCATTGAAACTTTAGGAGAACGATCCATGGTCCATATGTGACGTCTAAGAGTCAACGACGCCTCAATCTGAGGCGTGGTGTAGCCGGAACCACTCAATGTGTCTGCCTTTTGTTTCCAAAGTACATCATTTTAATTGAAAAACATCAACTGGCATACGGAAAACCAACCAAACGCATTCGGATTGTGTCGATACATTAGAACAACAATCCATGGGTCATATGTGATGTGTAAGAGTCAACCCCGCCTCAATCCGAGGCACGGTGTGGCCTCCACCACTCAAAGTGTCTGTCTTTTATTTCAAAAGGACATAATTTGAAGTGAAATACATCAACTGGCATACAAAAAACTGACCAAATGCATTCGTATTGTGTCGATACTTTATCACAACGATCCATGGGTCATATGTGACGTGTACGAGTCAACCCCGCCACAATCCGAGGCGCGGTGTGGCCGCCACCACTCAAAGTGTCTATCTTTTGCTTAAAATGGACAACAATTTAAGTACATACGGAAAACCGACCAAACTCATTTGGTTTCTATTGAAAACTTAGGAGAACGATCCATGGGTCATATGTGATGTGTACGAGTCAACTCCTCCTCAATCCGAGGCACGGTGTGGCCGGCACCACTCAAAGTGTCTGCCTTTTGTTTCAAAAGTACGTCATTTTAATTGAAAAACATCAACTAGCATACGGAAAACTGACCAAATGCATTTGGATTGTGTCGATACATTAGCACAATGATCCATGGGTCATATGTGACGTGTACGAGTCAACCCCACCTCAATCCGTGGCACGGTGTGGCCACCACCACTCAAAGTGTTTGTCTTTTGTTTCAAAAGGACGTCATTTGAAGTGAAAAACATCAAATAGCATACGAAAAACTGACCAAAAGAATTCAGATTGTCTCAATACTTTAGCACAAAGATCCATAGGTAATATGTGATGTGTATGAGTCAACCCCGCCTAAATCTGAGGCATGGTGTGGCCGTAATCACTCTAAGTGGCTCTCTTTTGCTAAAATTGGACAACAATTTAAGTACATATGGAAAACCGACCAAACACATTTGGTTTCCATTGAAATATTAGGAGAATGGTCCATGGGTCATATGTGACGTGTACGAGTCAACGACTCCTCAATACGAGGTGCGGTGTGGCCGGAACCACTCAAAGTGTCCGCCTTTTGTTCCCAAAGTACGTCATTTTAATTAAAAAACATCAACTTGCATACGGAAAACCGACCAAACACATTCGGATTGTGTCGATACATTAGCACAATGATCCATGGGTCATATGTGACGTGTATGAGTCAACCCCACCTCAATCCGAGGCATGGTGTGGCTGCCACCACTCAAAGTGTCTGTCTTCTGTTTCAAAAGGACATAATTTGAAGTGAAATACATCAACTGGCATACGGAAAACCGACCAAACGCATTCGGATTGTGTCGATACTTTTTCACAACGATCCATGGGTCATATGTGACGTGTACGAGCCAACCCTGCCTCAATACGAGGTGCGGTGTGGCTTCCACCACTCAAAGTGTCTGTCTTTTGCTTAAAATGGACAACAATTTAAGTACATACGGAAAACTGACCAAAAGCATTCGGTTTCCATTGAAACTTTAAGAGAACAATCCATGGATTATATGTGACGCGTACGAGTCAACACCTCCTCAATCCGAGCAGCGGTGTGGCCAGCACCACTCAAAGTGTCTACCTTTTGTTTCAAAAGTACGTCATTTTAATTGAAAAACATCAACTGGCATACGGAAAACCGACCAAACGCATTCGGATTGTGTCGATACATTAGCACAACGATCCATGGGTCATATGTGACGTGTACGAGTCAAACCTACCTCAATCCGAGGCGCGGTGTGTCCGGTAGCTCTCCAGGTGTATGTATTATGTTTAAAATGGACATTATTTCAAGTAAAAATATATGGTATACAAAAAACCGATCAAATTATGAATTGACTTTCGGATTCCACATATAATTGTCATCAAAATTTTAAATTGAATTCTAAATGAATTATGTATTTTTATAATTACATTATGAATTCTAATTTAATTATGGATGTGTATAGTTACACCATTATATGTTAAATGTGTATGAATTTGTTCTCTATATGTAAGTGTTAGTTAGTTATTGCAGGTACAATAATTGTATATGTATGTGTTAGTTTATTGCAGGTACAATAATTGGATTGAAAATGAGAGGGAACCCACAAAATGAGACTTGGTGGGCAAATTGGAGAGCCGATGGTCAAATTGGAGAGCTGCTGGGTAAATTGCAGAGCTGCTGTGCAATTTTCCCAGCAGAGGCTATGCCAATGGTTCAAAACCATTGGCATAGAATGTGTAGGTCTTGTTTTACCAATAATTAATAGAACCATTGGTAAAACACTTTTCCCAATGGTTATAAACCGTTGGGAAAGAGGATATGTTGGGTTTTTCCCAATGGTTTGCCAAACCGTTGTGAAAAACATGATAATTTTGTGCACTGTATCCCAACAGTTGTAAACCGTTGGGAAAAAGATTTCCCAACAGTTTTCCCGAACTATTGGGATAGGGTAATTTTTCAGCACCGTATCCCAACGGTTCACTGTAAACCGTTGGGAAAAACTTTTCCCAAAGGCTTACTTCCCTAAGGTTTGCAGAACCATTTGTATAACATATACCAACGGTTCTGCAGCCTTTCCCAACAGTTCTAAACCGTTGGGAAATCCTGCATTTCCAGTAGTGTGTGTTTGTCTTATGAGATGATATGTATGGGATTGGGGAGTGAACCTAATCCATAATTGGACTCTATCTACAATGTGATATTGTCTTGGAAGCTATCCTTGAACCATAATTATATAATATTATATTTTTCTTCCACATTACTATTTTCCCATGATCTTATTATTCAATTTTATTTATGTTATTCCTTCATATGATTATTCATGAGAATTTTCTTTTATGTTATCATGTTATGCCATATGATGCATATGTTATGCTTCATTACCATGTTTATTCCCTTACTGATATTTATAGCTCACCTCTTTGTTTTATGTATTCCCCAGGATATCCTATGTAGTTTTTGGAGATCAAATGGATTTAGAATCTTATTATCGAGATTAAAATAATTTTTTTATTGTAGTTTCATGTTATTGTTTTATGCACCCAGTTTTACAAAGAAATTAGGACTTTTGATCCTTGGTTTTAATTTGTTGGATATTTATATTAAAAATAATGTAATAATATAGGTAAAAGTCTTCGGTCACTATAGTTTGTGTCAAATTATGGTCGAGTTATTTTTTGAGATTAGTACTATAATACTTTAGGGAGAACCTTGAGGATAAGTCTAAGTATAGGAAAACATCCTAAAATGTTGGTAAAGTATAGAGTGAGTTATTTACAAGAAATTAAATCCTTTTCTAGATACTAAAAGTGGATATGGATTTAGAATAATTTTACCTAGGGATAATAAACCTGAAAGGGGAACCTTGGGTATTAACTCAATCATCCCCTCGTGCACAAAAAATAGGTCTTTCTACACACCTGGTTTGACACTTCTGAAGGATATGCTTTGTAAAATTCAAAAACTATTTACAAAATATTATGAAGGAATTTAATAGTTTTCTAGGTTAGAAAACCTCATAGGAAAAATTACCATGGTTAACCTATATTGAAATCTAGAGACTCATAAGTTAGGATTTTCATGTAATTTATAAGTTATTCATTCTATATTCACAGTTTCCCTTTTTTATATGCTTGTTAGTTTAAGTATTCTCATACTTTTTTATTTCCTTTACTTTAGTTAATTTATGGAAATAGGAGGAACCATTCCAATAACCAATGTGATAGACAATGTTATGGTTTCCCTAATGAGATACCTAAAATTATGGGAGAGGGAGATAAGAAATTCATGGTAGTATTGGCTCAAATAACTCAAGTTAGGATTAATAACTTGAATCTTGTGGAATGTATGCCTTCCCATAAGAAAGTTAAAGTTTTGGTTTATTCCTTTATGTGATAAAGGCCACCTACCTTTAGTGGATCTTATAATCCCCTTATCATGAAATAATGGATTGACTCTATTGAGAAAATAATCTCTATCCTCCAATTCTTAGATCAAGATAAAGTTTCACTTTTGATATATCATCTTGAAGGGGAAACTAATCAATGGTGAATACAGATCAGGAACATGAATCCTAATGAAGAAATTGATTCCCTAGAATGGGAAGGATTAAAGAAAATATTTTCCATAAATATTTCCCCCAAACTCTTCATCTTAAAATAGAGAGGGAGTTCCTTGGATTGAAGTAAAAAAGAAGATGATTCCATTGGGGTGTATGAGAGAAAATTCATGAGGCTTTCATGGTATAGATCCATCTTTTTTATAAACACTAAAAGTAAGGTAGATTTCTTATTTAGTAGATTAAAGTTATGTTTTAAAAAATATTTAGAAATTTGAGGCTTTTATATCTATAAAGATATTGTCAGTTGTGTCCTCAAGGTTGAGATGGATATTGGTGACTCTTAGTGGTCTTGTGGGTCTAAAGATAAAAAGCATAAAACATAGTTTTCTTTAGGAAGATCAGTGGAAAAATCCCCTGTAGGAAAGAAATACCATCTTACCATGTGTCAAAAACATGGGAAAAAGAATCATGGGAACTATATCATGGGAACCGGGAGATGATTCAAATGTGACAAAGAGGGGAATCAGTATAATCAATTCCAAATGAAGATAAAGAATCCCACTAATGTGATATAAGAAAAGAAGGTTCAGATCAACACTCAGCCTATAGTACCACATTTCAACTGCAAGGAACACAATAATTATGAGAACCAATTCCCTAATCCAGGGGTTTTTGGATACAATCAATGATAATAACCTCCAAGGCCTAGAGAGAAAGAAAGGTCATATGATATCACTACTACTGAGGTAGATCCTAACAACGATGTGGTGACATGTATGCCATTTATTCATTTAATAATAATGAGTGTACATTTTGATTCTATTTCTACACATTCTTTCACATCTTGAAAGTTTAGTATAAGTATTCAAACATAGGATCAAAACATGGAGTTTGAGTTATCTGTGAGAGTGGAAAATGAGGTAACTATTGCATCACAATTATATAACTCCTCTATAGTTAATTTTTATGGACTAAACCTCCCAAAAAATCTTGTATTACTTCATTTAGTGTAGTTTGATTCTATATTGGTCATGGATTTTCTATCCTTATATAAATCTAACATTAACTGTCAGGTGAGAGAGACCAATCTTCATATCCTAAGAAATCCTCTTATTTTATACAAGTGAGAGGATGATGATGAATCTTATTTATAATCTTATAATCAAGTGTATATATTATTTCCTTATTAGAAATCATATCTAACTCAAATTATTGATATAAAGGAATCATTTATGAAGATATGCCCATTGTGATGAACTATACTAATAAATTCCCTGAAGAATTGACCATTCTTCCTCTTGACTGAGAGGTCGAGTTCTCAATTGAACTTATACCCAGATATCTTACTATATCAAATGCTCTTTATATAATAACCACCATTTAGTTAAAATAACCGAAGAAGAAATTACAAGAGAATCTAAAAAAGGGTTTTATATAATCGAGTTCTTCACTATGGGGTTCACCGGTCCTCTTCATCGGAAAGAAGGATGGGTCAATGCTCCTCTACATTTATTATTATAAACTCAATAAAATCATGATAAGATAAATTATCCCCTACCATAGATAGATGACTTCTTTGATCAACTACATTGGACTGTGTACTTCTCTAAGGTGGACCTTCGGTTGGGATATCACTAATTAAAGGTGAAGAAGGAATATATTCTCAAGGTTTCCTTTTGAATAAGGTATAAGCACCATAAGTTCCTAGTGATTCCCTTAAGAATCATTAATTTTCCAAAAATATTCATGGATATAATGAATATAGTATTTATAGATTACCTTGAAAATTTTTTGGTAGTCTTTATAGATGATATTTTTATATAATCCAAAAGCAAGGAGGAGTATGATGAGTATTTGAATATTGTACAAACGTTTTTGAAAAATGAGAAGCAATATGAAAGTACAATAAATGTGAGTTATAAATGGATGAAGTATCATTCCTTGGTAATTTTATCTCCAATAAAGGGATATATGTGGACCCTTATAATACAAATGAAATTGAGGAATTTCCTAGACCAATATTTGTAATAGTTATATGTAGTTTCCTTAGACTAGAAGGGTATCACCAATGATTTTTGAGAAGCTTCTCATGATTTTCAAACCCTCTAACCAAGATGACTAAAAAGGGGGTAAAGTTTTTCTAGACCAATGAATGTTAATATAACTTCAAGGAATTTAAAAAGAGGCATATCAATAATGTAGTTCGCACGTTGCCCTCAAGTGGGGAACTTTTCATGGTATACACTAATTCTTCAAAGAAGGGATTATGATGTTTACTAATGAAAAATGATAAAGTGATAGACTATTCATCAAGGTAGTTTAAAGTTAATGAGAAGAACTACCCAATGCGTGTTCTATAGTTGGATACAGTATTTTTTGTGTTGAAAATATAGCGACATTATCTCTATGAGGAGAAGTGTGAGATATATACAAATAATCAGAGCCTAAAATATATATTCATAAAAAATGATATTAATATGAACCAGTGAAGATGGTTGGAGATGATTAAGGATTATGACTACTTAATCTACTACCATCCTCGGAAGGAAAAAAGTGGTGGTTGATTTAACTAGAAAGGATCTGAAAATATTTTCAATGATAAGAATTGAGAAGGATTCGATCTTCTTATAATTGAAGAGAATGGACATGGAAATCATAAAGGAAGGAACATCATCATTAATTTATCAAATTATTTCTCAACCATCTACTATAGATATGATAAAGGATTCTCAAATAGATGATGTGAAAATTTAGAATAAGATGGAAGTGATAAGAAAAGGGAAATCCTTAAAGTTTAAAATTAATGAATAATGAATCATATGATTTGGGACACAACTATGTGTACCATAAAATCCCGATATTAAGAAGGATCTATTGAGTTATTCATATAGACTGACCTTATACATCTACCCAAGGAGTATGACAATGTATCAAGATTTATGAGAGAATTATTGGTGGGATAATATGAAAAAAGATATCATAGAATATACATCAAAGTGTCTAGTATGTCAGAAGGTGAAAGATTAAAGACAAAAGTCCAAGGGGATGATGCATCCATTACCCATACCTATATAGAAATGGGAAAATATTACCATGGTCTTCATCCCTAGTCTTATGAATACATCAAGATGAAATAATTATATATGGGATGTGGTGGATCATCTTACAAATACTACCCACTTCATTGAAATTTGAGAGGAATTATCACTCAATCAACTTACAAAGATATATATCAGATAAGTGGTGAGGCTTCATTGAACACTACTATCAATTATATCCAATTGAGATCTAAGATTTAACTCTAAATTAAAAAAGTGTCCCCAACATTCTCTAAACACTAAATTGAACTTCCGTATGAATTATCACCCCCAAACTAATGGCCAATCTTAGTAGAATGTTTAGTTGTTGGAAGACTTGTTGAGATCATACTTGATGGACTTCAAAGTAGGATGATATCAACATATTACTCTAGTCGAATTCTCATACAATAATATATTTCACTCAAGAATCCAAATGGATCCATATGAAGCTCTTTATGGGAAGAGATGTAAAACACCTACATGTTGGGATGAATTTGGTGAATGAAAGATGATGGGACTTGAAATGGTTGAACAAATTATAGAAAATTTCAGACCATTCATCACCACATGAGGGCTTATCAAATTCAAAAGAAGAGCTATAATGATAATCATCAATGAGACCTGTAGTTTGAGGTTATAGATAAATTGTTCATACATATATCTCCATGGAATAAAGTGATGATATTTTGGAAGAAGGGTAAGCTAATTCCCAAATGCATCAACTCCTTTGAGATTATTAATTGCATTGGAGATGTGGCCTAATAACCGGTACTCCTAGTAACCCTATCTCAGGTACATGATGTATTCCACATATCCCTCTTGAGGAAGTACATACCAAATCCCTAACATGTATTGAATTCAAAGGTGGTACAATTGTAAAATGATCTATCTTATTAGGAGCATCTAGTGAAGATATTGTACCATAAAGATAATGTTTTACGCAATAAGACAACTCACCTAGTCAAAGTACTATGAAAACATCATAAGTATGAGAAGGAGATATGGGAACTAGAGGAAACTATGAAGCAGAAGTAACCTAACCTATTTTCAGCTTAGTATATATATAAAATATATTGGGTGAAATTTCTTAATTACGGAAGGATTTAATGACCCAAAATTTTATTAATGGAGTTCCCCTTTTTATATATTTGTGTCATATTTATTAACTTAGTATAAATCATGTTCACCACATGATGAAAGTAATAAAATTTTATTATATTTATTTAAAAATTAAATTTAGAGAATAAAAATGGCCATAAAAATTCAAAATATTATAATGGGATAAAAACTAGAAAATAAGATAACTAAAATATGAAAATTTGGATCTATTGATCCACTAGAATAACAACACTCATGAAAAATACTGTAGAAATAAGGCATAACATTAGTAATAAAATATTTGTTTTTAAAATAAAAATATATATAACCTTGATAGAAAATATAAGTGAATGTAGAATGAATGAAATAAAAGGTATTTATAGGAATTAGGGAACCCATATAATCGTTACAAATCTGATCGTTGGAATAATAATTTGATTGTTGGAAAGTAACCTGATCGTTGGAATAGTAATATGACCTTTAGGAATAGTAATATGACAGTTAGAATAATAAAATCAATTATAGAGGTTTAAAATGATATTTAAGTACCCTATAAAATGAAAAAATGATATATTTAAATCATGGTACAAGTAAATAAATGTTTTAAAAATGATAAATTAAGTGTTTGTATTTTTATAAAACATAAATGATTTAATTTTCATTTTATAATAAATATAACGATTTAAAAGAAAGTTAATTTTCATAAAATTTATTTATAAATTTATATAAAGTTTTATTATAATTATATGATAATTTTATGAGAGGATAATTAAAATTTCAAAGGGTTAAACAATCGATCATAATATTAAAATTGACATTTTTTAAATAAATGAGGATTTTATTTAATTTTTTTATCATATTTAGAAAATTATTTTAATAAAATAAAATTAATTTTTGGAACCTACCCATCAAAAAATGGTTAGAGTTATGTTTTGGTATTTTTCTAAAATAGTTGATTTTTTAGTGAATAGTGAAATATGGTAAAATATAGTATTTAACATTATATGCTAAATATATGAATTTTTGAGTCATGGATGATGTAAGAATCCTTTACTTTGAAATAAAATTCACTATTTTCTATATATATTCATAATAATCAATACTATTGATAGTCTTGATCCAAAATAATAAACAAATGAATATAATATTCAAAAACACCCCTTTCCTCCCCTAATAAATACCACCTCTCACCACACATTCTCCTAAAAAATTATAAGAATTGGAGATTTCAAAATTTATGACCAAATCTATTCCCAACACTCTCTGATAATTATTAGTGATTTTTATTGTATCAAAATACCAATCCAAGGTACCTTAATTGGAAGTCCAAGAGGAGACATCTAATGGAGAAGCTAATACCCCCAACCGAGTCTTTTATTTTTCTCATTCTCCACATCCTGCAAAAAAATTCAATTAAGCATGTAATAATAACTCTAGTATAAAATATATTATGTAATTCTATTTTATTAATGTAATATCTATCATTTATCATCTTCTATCCCCCTCTTATTCTAAAAATAAAAACATCATCTGTATTATGTCGGTTTACCACCTCTATGGACGATGAGTTTTTGTTTCTCATTACCTCTATAATGGTAGGTTTAAGTTATACTATAATGGTTTAAAATTAGCTAAATATGTATATTATATATTTTTCCACATTCTGTAATGAATATATGGTCATGATATTAATTAAAATAAAACTATTTTATGATGGTTGATAAAACTTCCTAAATAAACTAACAATACAAAGTTAGCACTTTTACTAAAAGAATCATCCCTATATCAGAACGCATATGGGTATTTATGAATATTTAGAGTTTTTTAAGAACATTAATACCATTTCATTTAACTTTTGGATTTATAATCCCATTTTAAAATAACTTCAATAATTATCCACAAGTGATCCGACCTTGGAACCATGAAATGAACACCCACGAAATAGTGAAATTAAACCTTATATATCATTTAAATGTTTCTAAATGAACATAATAAAAATATAATAAATAAAAAATGTAAAAGGTTCTTAATTAATTATTTAATTAATTTAATTTTATTAATCAAGATATTAAGTACAAGTACACAATGATTCTGGAGGCTAAGTTAAGCGATCTCTTTGAACTACCCTTTTTCTTTGGGTTATGAACTTTCTCTATATAAATAACTTAATATCTCTCTTAAATGTTATTTAATGATTATAAATTAGATATTTATGTCTCTCACATATATACCTATTTTATTTTCCATTCCTTTTATGTAACGACCGAAAATTTTATTAATGAAAATTCATATTGATCTAATTAAATGTATTATTATGTAAAATGGTTATATAAAATGTGCACTTCATTGTTTTTATGTTTTTGGATTTCAAAATACCATTAAGAATTATTACCTTTTCTAACATAGCCGTTGAAAAACGATCACATGATTAGTATAAATATCGGGCATTAACAAATCCAATTTACTCAGACAAAGGAAGTGGTGACCTCATCTAGTAGAATTTCTCCATACAAAGACCATTTGTCAGAGCTTGGAAAGGAGGTGGCGTCACTAGGATTTTCACTTGAACAAGCCCAATCTTAGCTTCAACATGTTAATCTTGAACAAAACCACCCATGGGAGAAGTGGAAGTTGATAGTGATTACCACCTGAGCGATATTATCTGAGCTACCCCAAGAGTTTATCACCATCACACAACTTACCCTTAGGTCTTATGAGAATGTTATAAGGGGTTTTGTAACAATACCCTAGCACTATGATTATGTGATTTTTTTATATAAAGAATATACATTCATTTCATTATTGTTACTTTTTAAATGTTTTTAAAGCACAAATAGTATTTTTAGTTAATATTCAATTAAGAAATATATTTTGGTGAATTAGTGTATTTTTGGAATTAAAAAATATTTTAATAAAATATTATTATTACTAAATTAATTTTTATTAAATATAAATGATTTCATAATTTTTATGAATACAATTGTAATTTTTATTATTGTTTGAAAGCTGTTTTTGTCAAAACCCATGAATTTTTTATAAATGTTGGTTTTTATTTTAAAAGTAAAAAATTAAAATATTTATAAAATTATTTAGATAAAATGAATATTATTTTTTGAATTGTGATGTCGAAATTATCCAATAGTGAATTTTTCATAATTTTCTGAAGCAGTCAAAATTTTGGGTAACAATTAAATACCGTTTAAATATATAATGTGTTTGATGAAAACATAATGACCCATTAGTGATTTAATAAAATAATATAAAAATTATTTTCAGCCAATATGTGTTTTAACTTCAAAATAATGTGATTTTATATTTGTTTGATTAATTTTATGGTGCCTTAGTGGACCCTCCAAGACTTATAAAACATTTTAACTTTTAAAATTATTTCCTTGATAGTGTGACTCACCTCCACATAAGAAAGCCTAATATTTTAATAATATAGGCCATTATCATTATAAAATAATGTTTTCTACTCACCTTTGTAAAAAACCATGGTAAAAAACCATGGTTTGGTTTGTGGTTTTGATTAGTTTAATGTGTGGTGTCCAAAACCTAAATAATAAAAAATTCTTTCTCTTTTCCTATATAAACCCACCCAAGATCCCACTTCTCCTCACTCAAAACCCTTGTATAACGTCCCTAGTCCACTCTACTCTCTCTAGTATCCCCCAAAGGCACCCAAAGCTCCCAATAATCCTCTCTCAAGCCCCTATCAAGCCTTTGGGACCATACTTCCAAGTAAGGGATTTCTTCCTTTCTCATTTTTGTCCAAATTTCATTATGTTGTTATTTATATGCTTTTATTTTCAATTAAAAATTTTGGGGTATGATTTATCACCTCTACCATACTACCCTACTTATGTTTGAATTATGAGAGGCCTATTTCTCTCTCATTAATTCCTCCCATGTACACCCATTACCATGCCAAAGTTCCATAAGGAATTTCTCTCTTCTCATTTACATTCAAGCAATTATTTAATATTATGCATCTAAATTACATTATATATGTTCGATATAATGTTCCTTGACCTCTTTTATATCCATTTCATTTATAAATGATTATATACCCCTTTATCTCTCATCAAACCATTTTACAATTTCTATTTGATGTCGTTATGCTGCCGAAGTTACACCAAAATTTCCCATACCAAAATCATCGTATAAGTGAATACCATACCCATTTCTCTATCAAGGGTAGTCAAATTTATTAACATGTACTTTTTGATTTAGTAATTAAATTTATGTATTCCAAATCTCTTATTCTTGGAATAAATTATGATGTTTAATGAATCCATGTTGTATGATCTATGTGGCACACTTATGCATGAAATGAAATGTTTATAAAGGGTGCAACCTGATAGCACTCCAATGCATTGGGTAAAGATTAGTATCATGATACGTCAAGTGAAATGAGGGTTTACTCATTATAATTTAAGTTCAATGAGGGTTTACTCATGATCCATGTGCAATGAGCCTTGGATCATGCTAATATCATGTTAAATGTTGATGCCACATTTCCATGTTATGATAATCATGATATACCATGCCTTTATGTTCATGTTTCTCTTATACTCCATTGATATTACTATTTACTAACATGTATTGTATTCTTCATATTATGAATTATTTACTCCCTTTCTGGGATATATATCTCACCATTTTCTTATGCATGTCCTCAGGTTATCCCATGAAATGCTAAGTATGAAGGAATGTGTGTGGTCATGTAAAAGAAGTTTTCAATAAAGATGTGTATTTCATGTTTTAAGTTTTTATGTAATGTTAATAATCCCCAAAGACACTAGAACTCTATACCTTCTATGTTTTATCAAGTGAATATTTTATGTAATAAATTATTCTTAAGTGTGAAATAAAGAGAAAGGTTGATATATTTTATATGGTAATACATTCCTTAAGTTCATTTATTAATGAAATATCATTTTATTATGATATTAAATAATATTATACAACCCATTTATTTCCATGGTTAATTATTATGTTTATACCTTATGATTTATTTACTTTTTTAGCACAAATAATCATGTACATGTTATGATGGGTGCACCCAAATAGCGCTATAATACCTTGGGTAATGTTTTTGTCTCATGAGACAATATGTATGTGATTGGGGAGTGAACCTAATCCATGATGGGAATTTTTCCACCATATGATGTTGTCTTGAAAGTTATCCTTGACTTATGCTTATGTCATGTTATATGTTTCTTCCACATTTCTATGTTTCCATGATCTTATGATTCCATGTTCTTTATATTATGCCTTTATATGATTATTCATGATCCATGCCTTTTATGTTATCATGTTATACCTTATAACTCATATGATATTCTTCATACCATGTTTATTCCCTTACTGGGATTTATAGATCAACCCTTTATTTTATGTATTCCCTAGGTTATCCTATGTAGTTTTAGGATCTCAAAGGGTTTTAGGAACTCATTATGGATATTAAAATAAATAAATTTTATTGTATTTTCATGTTGTTGTTTTATATACCTAGTCTCCCAAATACACTAGACCTTTCAATCCCTGGTTTGTATTTATTTGATATTTATGTTAAAAATCATTTAATAATACGTTTAAAAGGATTGGGTAACTATATTTTATATTCTTAAACTCTTTTAAGAATATTTAATAAACCATATATAGGCACCTGTCTAATATATCATATATAATAGATAACCAAATTATCCTTATGTTTGTTGTACTTTTTTAGGTTTTGTTAACTCATTACACCTATATGTAATTCCTACCACATATCTATATGGACATATAATAAAACACTCCCACTAACTCTTTAGTGAGTAACATATATGAAGAAAGAATATTTGAATAATGGTGAGACATAGGAATCATATTCCTAACTTTCAAATTCTTAATCATATTCAAACTCCTTTATATCAAAACATCAAATGTTATGATGTCAACATCTATTATCTTCTTAGAAATATTTCTATTTTCATAATCATAATCCTTGGAACTAACACCATCATTTTTGATATTTTTTTCATAGATAATGTAACTATTTATACTACTACTTTACAAGAAAACTCTAAATTCCTTTAGGATAAAGTGATATTGACTTCTTAAATTGGATGGAATAATCCTTTTTTGGAAATAATGATATTCAATTTCTCATGATAACATAATATAACTCTTTACATTTTTTCTTTAAAATCACATATCATAAACTATTTAGGATGTTAAGTGAAAATCACTTTAATATTAACTAGTGAAATCCTTCATTTGTTAACTTTGAACTTCTCTAAGTCCAAAAATACTCCCACTAATATCTTAGACACTATATTATTTTCAAATATCATTCCAAGATTAAATAAAAACTAATTTTTGTTTTAGTAAATAACACTTATTTTCTTTTATTAGGAATATTTAACAAATAAAATATTATTTCCATATAATATACAATATTATATGTGTTTGGAGATTTATCCTTTTAAAACAACAATTTATTAAAATATACCACTGATGGGTGGAGGGAACACATTCTATCATATTTTAACAAACATCTGGATAAAAATTGGATAAATTTTTTTTATCTTGTGTCCTTTTTAAAATATATTATAGAATCCAATGAATCATAAGACATGTGTATAAAATTAGTCATCTAATTTTGTTTATAACAACCCTTTTTATGACAAATTTATCTTATTATATAAGATAAATGAGATAAAAATACACATCCTTAAAATATATTCATCTGAAAGATACATTATTTTACATTCATACCATTGGTGTAATAAATTTTTTTATTTATCATTTGAATATAAATTATAATATCTATCAATTATTCATTTGATTTTGAATTAATATATATTCACAAAACTTATAAAGTATACATTTGGTATTATATACCTTTAAAAACTAAATAATTCATTTATATATCATTAATTCCTAACATTGAAATTTCATGGAGTTTCTAAAACTCCATATGCTATTTTTTTATAATCCCATCATATGGAATTATTACTCCTTCTTGAAAACATTTTTTTAATGACTGTTTCCAATGAAAATGTGTGCAAATTTTTCTTGATGGTTTATTGCAGGGGTTTGAATGTTCTGCAGTCATTCACTTCAAGTTCAATATTTTTGAACTACTTCCAATGGTTTTTGTTTGTGGAGTTGGAAACACCCAACATTTACCTTATTCAAGATGTTTCACAAAACTAGTTTCCAAAGGAAGGTAGTAATTTGGAAATGGATACAATGAAACCTAGGGACTCACATTGGTTGATATAATGGGAGGTCTGGCTCATCAAATCCTTTTGGGGAAAATTATAACCTACTTCAGGACTCTCTTAAAGATTTAAGACATATTTGTGAATCCTTTATTAAATCCCAAATATAACATGGTTTTACCTTGGGTTAACAATAAATTATTATAATTTATGATGTAATTTAGAATAATCTATATGTATATGAGGTTCTTCATTGATATAGACATCTATATGTATCCAAATTTACCCATCGATGGGACCATTTTGTATGAAGATTAGATATTCTTTGGTCATTTATTGTTATGATGCTGGTTTTAAGACACACAGTGGGGTGCTCTAGAATTTATCATCATCTAGGGAGATGTGAGTTGTTTTGATGTCAGGATTATGCCCATGAAATGGGATTACAACGTATCATTTTGAAATAAATCAGAACCTACATAGTTCAATTCCACTTAATAATACACATCATACCTTTTAAGGTCATGTGATGGGGACCAAATTATAAAGTTTAATGTCATACAAAAAGGATGTCTTGGAGAAAGGTGCTTAGTAAAATTTTTGTGTGGTATTTATGTCAAAATTACCCATGGGACTTGGAAGAGATATGGCCTCCTAGGTTGGACATGACCCTACTGGGAATGTGTCCTAGTGAGAATTAGGGTTAATTTGGGGTGTTGGGTTTTGACCTCAAGGAGGCTTCCTAAATATCAAATTTATTTGAGAATCAAAGCCTAAATAGTTCAGTTAGGGTTTATTGGGGCTTAAACCTATGGAGGAGGCATTGTCTTGGTTTTTATCCTCAGGGAGATGTCCCTTTTGGATGGATTGGTGTTTTGAGGACCCATTCCCATGAAGAACCTCTAGAGGTTTGTCTCACAGGGGATATATCCCTTTGATATGGATCAATATTTCAAGGAACCACACCTATAGAGGTTTTTCTCATAGGGGATATGGACCTTTGAGATGGATATATGGCTTTGAAGACCCACACCTACGGAGGCCCACTAAAGGAAGGTGAGATAAATATATGGAAAATGATTATCTATTGAGACACGAATCTAATCATGAAGACATCTTAATCATTACTAACCTCTAATCCCACACGATTCATGATAAATTTGAGAAATAAGAGTAAGTGGAAGATCCAATAAAACACACAATCTCTTCCATCCACTAGTGGATGAGGATGGGGCTATAAAAGAGAATAAGGGCCATGATATTCCCAACTACTATTTTGTTTTTGTAACTTGGGTGATGGAATATAGGGGGATGTATCCTCATATAATAAATTATAATGGATTACGTTAGGAGGGATTACCTATCCCTGATTTTAGAGAGGATGTGAATAGGATAAGACACTAACCCTCATCAAAGAGAAAGAAAAGTGCCCCAAACTATCTGAAATAAGAAGGTCCCTAGTCTTAGAGATGACGAGGGAAGAAAAAAGAAAGAACTTGTGTTTGAAATCAGGAGGTACATGAAACCACCACCAAGTTTTGGGTTCTCATTACTGAAGGGATGAACAACTGCACACACCCTGAGGACCCTACCCATCAGGTAAGACAAGTGTTGGAAATCTATTACCAAAGGAATGCACAACCGAATAGGAGACACATTGGTGTTTCTTCCACCATGGTCGTGAAAATATAGAGGCCTCAGTGGAGGTTTTATTTGGTATTACTCATATGGGAGTCCCAAGGAAGGAGGTGACCTGCCATTGGTTTCTTAAAAAATAGGTCTCAAAGGAGGCTCATGCAGGTGAAGGATGAGTGAGATGAAGATGGCTTACATAGGGTAATCCTGGGAAGATCATAATTTCTTCATGTAGGGAAGAATTATATTTTATAGAGAATACTTCTTGATGATGGAAAAAACTATGAAACAAAACTTGGGTGAGGCCTTTCTCTATGCTCCAAGGGTTTCCTCAGGTGTCCCTAGAAGGGTCTCACATAGGTCCCAAGTTTGGGAGGAGACCCTTGTGCTAGTACTTGTCAACTGGGGGGATTGGTTCCATGTAAATGTGTCTTGTGTTTCACACACTGGAGGAACCTTAATCCCACTATCCCCATTAATTCCCTCTTCTCATAGGTTTTGGAGAGCTGCCTAGGTGGTTTCAAGGGATTTAGAAAAGGACTAGGGAGATAAGAGCTTTAGGGATTATTATGAACTTATAGTTCTGTGAAATTAGGATACCCAGGGTCCTATTTATAGGAAATATCAGGACCCTAGGGAAATTAATCCATCCACATAGGTCCACTATACAGTTTCCTCATTTAGGTACCTCACACAGGTGTGGCTACTCTTTTTAGGACGCACAGGCCAGGCCCATGTGAACCTCTTGGTGTACAAGTTGGGTGTTCCTAGGTTGACCTGGGTGAGTTCCTTAGTTCTCCTTAGTTCCCTTTAACTCTTTACTTATTGAGTTATTTTACTTTGAATCTTAGCACCCTTATGTGACAAAAAAAGGTGTCTACCCCCCCTCTCAGGATTGGATCCAATTGGGATAAGAGGTTCTGATCCTATGGTAGAGGAAAATGGATGTCCACTACTCAGATCAGTCGTGTAAGTGGTTAACGCAGGTTGACCTCACAAGTACTCTTCTTAAGTGGACAACATAGGTTTCCTGTGTCTATAAATACCATTGACTACTTAGTATTTCTTCCTTCCACATTTTCTATTTTATTACTCTCGCTGTGCTAGTCTCTTGTGCTAGCCTTCTAAATAACCCTATCATGCATGCACTTGGTATGACTATTAGCATGATATAGAACCCTTAGAGAGGGACCTACGTGAGGTCACTTGGGTGAGGGACCTACATGAGGTCACTGGGGTGAGGGAACTACATGAGGTACTTGGGAGAGTGACCTTCATGTGGTCACTCAGGTGAGTGAGCTGTGCAAGGTCACTAGGGTGAGTAACCTACACGACATCACTTGGGTGATTGACCTACATGAGTTTACTTGGGTGAGTGACCTACGTGAGGTCTTCCCTTTTAAAAAATTTCAAAATTTTATAAAAAAACAAGATTTTTTACTATAATGAAAATCTTGATTCTTCTTTTTAGATTCCCAATGGATGCTCCAAGAGATTATAATGAACAATATACTACTTATGTTTAAAATATTCTTAAAACCATCAGTTTAGATTACTATGATATGTGCAACTCCACCCTCCTAGACTCAGTGATACACTTGAAGAAGTACTAGTGAGAGTACTCAAAGAGTGATTATCTACCTTTGTATAATCACAGACTTCTAAGATACATGCTCATCATAGGGATTAAGAATTATTTTCTGAAGCCCTAGATTGTGTAATACACCAAATTGTCCCACTACTATTGTCTCCTATATAGATGCATTTATTAATGAAGGGATAGTTTCTATTGTGTGCATCATACACCAGAATCTATGCGCCCTGGACCTAAAGTCTCACACCCATGAATTTAAACCTCACTATTACTAGTAAATATTTTTTGCATCCAAGATGGATCAATAAAAAGTATGGAAGGAATATTGGGACTTTCATTCTAGAGGAGGAGTCAATACTTAATGGATGGGGGTGTACTGGGTGCACCAAACCTATGCATAATTTAGGACTAAGATGAAAAATGTAAGCATTTATGAGGTGGAATGGGTGGAACATATGTATGTTTATAAGAACTTAGATATCATACATGAAATGTTGATATAATAGATCCCTTAGATGAATACTTTCCATATGATGCATGGAGAATTTGACATTAGCTTGTGGGATGTTTATAAGATCTCAGGGGATCCCATTCCTGGAGAGATATAGGATGAGTATATCCCACTAAAAACCATTTGGGACAATGTTGAAAGGATTCCCATTTTGGATTATGATCTATGGAAGATAGACTAGAAAATTAAGAAGGAAAACCCTCACCCAAGGGGTGATGTCCATCCTAAAGTATGGATAAAGGCCTTGCTCGAGCTAAACAGGAAGGTCCTACTTTCCAGTGCCCAACGGGATTCCCCTCATTAGAGAACTAGAACATTACTGAAAATTTTTGGCCTACATTAGAGAAAGGCCAATATAACCGATGGGGTTATAAGGTCAAGTTTTGTGTCTCCCCAAGTACTCATATCACCATATTTCTTGCAATGTGGTTGAGTACCTATCTTCTACCGATCCATGAATCTAACTATGGTGTGATGCTAGATACGTTCTCGATAGAGGAAAAATTATCTAAAGGGAACCACATAGAATTGGTTGAACCTATTCTAGAAAAGATACACAAGTGTTTACTGCATGTGTACATAGATAAGGCCCCATACCAAATTTTAGGGCTATTTCATGTGCTATGGGGTTAGATTGCAGCACAATTCAACTCTTATTCTTTGATGAGTGGAATTAAAGTTCTTAAAGGCCAATTTTTCCCATTCATCTAGGATGTTTGTGGTATTCTGAATTTATCTCTAAAAATGGAAAATATTTGAAGAATGTGAACATAATGAGGGAGTTTAACTTCTTCCCATTTGGTGATCCACCTACCAGGACATTCATTGAAAATGGATAAGCTAATAATGACCTGAGGTCATACATAATTGCATTATGATATAGTGTACAGGTAGCCTACATTGATAAAAATATCACATGTGAGGCCTATTCTCCATATTGAGTTTCTTTCCAATTAAAGTGTCTTCAATAGAAAATTTTATCTCCCCCCACCACACATTCGGTTTGAGAAGCATTCAATGGTAGCCCAAAAATTTTGGATCCTCATGGCCTTAGAGGTATCCTATGAATTGATCAAGCTACCCCCATTAGGTGCATCCATTAGTCTAAACTATGGGTATTCCAGTTCTTGGATTTCTTACTACCCCTAAGGGGAATTAAAAACAAGTGTCCCTCGAGTCGAGGACATGAAAACTGCTATTCCTGGAAAGTGCATTAGGAAGGTTTATCCCAAGGGTGATGATTCTAAAGCTTTGAAGTCCTCAAAAAATCTAAGAAAAGGTATACAGAGTGAGTCAGAGTTGAGAAGGTCACATATTATGGGTTAATACGGTCTAGTCATTATTGGTGGGAAGAGACCTAATCCATGACTACCCAATCACCTGTTAGAGCAGAGAGCCTAAAAGGGCTCAAAAGTCAAAGGATGTCAGGTATTCCTTGGAGCTGTCTATGGAAGACTTGGATTATGTGTGGACTTTGGAAATCCAATCTTAGTAGAGAATAACCTAAGACATCAGATATTTATGTGTGTTTCTCTAGGATGGAATACATATCCCGGATCTTGGGGATATCTAAGAACCCTCTGATCTTCACCCCAATAAAATTTTTACTAAGGTGGGTCAATATATCTAGGAGTTAGAGATTTTGATATATTCCACTGATGATCAGACCCTTTCTACAAAGTGGGTAACTAACATACTAGCCCGAGATGTTGTTGAGGGGATATCTGGCTGATCTGATGAGGAATGAGATGAATTCATCGACATAAGTGAGATATATATCTGTTTTACCTTCTTCTTTCCATCCCTAATCTATCATAATTAATTTTTAGGGGATTTTACTTCCATATGGGAAGAAGATGTGCACCAAGGGTAACACCCAAGCCACCAAAATATAGCCCAATGGGAACCCCCATTAGAGTGGGGGATGAATTTACCAAGTCCTAAAAGATATGATTATGATAGAGGATAATGGAAGAGGAGATGGAGATATGGTATTCTCAACTTCCAACTCCTATATCTATAACTGAAGGGACAAACACGGCCCCTTTTCCATCTTAGGGG
The DNA here is from genome assembly GCA_963277665.1 of Viscum album. NCBI lineage: Eukaryota > Viridiplantae > Streptophyta > Magnoliopsida > Santalales > Viscaceae > Viscum > Viscum album. The sequence goes on along the minus strand of OY728166.1, from coordinate 1,072,096,093 downwards.
AAGAAATGAAAGAGGGTGAAGAAGTTTTCCAGGCATATGCACCACAGTAATTCTATTCACTATCATTTAATCCTATGACTCACCTGACAAACCCATTTCATCATGATTTACTTTTACAGGATTTGATTTACTTTTCTACTATAAGGGGTTCGGCACTGATCCATCAAAGACCATGGGGAACATTCCAAATGAGGCACAAAATCATGCCACTGAATCCATCCCTTTGATAGAAGAAGTGTTGAGAGATGAATCTGCATATGATATTGTTAATGTAGAGAGGGAGGAGGGTCTTAGTAATGTTAGATACATATCATAAGGTGTCATGTACCAATAAATAAATTTATTTCTCATGACATTTTATATCTATCATATACAATGGAGGACTCTGTAATAATAACCACCAACCCTATATCTATTATAGAAGGGTTTGATAGGGATCTTAGATGTCCTAATGAAGGTACCAGTGTTAATCATAACTCCATAGGGTTCAAATACATTGTGCCCATCGAGAAGCTGATGGAAATGATCGATGGTGGAGCCAATTTGGGTCTTGATCCATGCGTCTCAAATACCCCTACTAGTGAGGATGTTGTGAGATGTGAGGCCTCATATAATGAACTAATGTAACTTGAGGATATTTTTAAAAATATTAACACTCCCTCCTCTCTGGATAAGTTCTAGGAATTTGATAAGGAATTGGATAGATGCAAGTTTTCTCTTTCTTATGTTTTCAAACACAGTCAACCTCCTTACATTTGATGTCTCACACTAGAGATCGACATATAAAACTTTTTCCACATAAAACATTTACAAGGTAATTCATGACCAAGGAATGCAAGTATATCCTTCTCCCATTGCTGAGGGAACAATAGTTGAGGACCCCAAAGTGGGAGATTCTCAATATCCCTCTATACTGGTTCTTAGGAAAACTCTATAGGATGTTCCTTTTTAGGAGGTCTCTAATAAAAACATTGAGGCTCTGGGTGTTAGGGTGGCACCAATCCTAGAATTTGATCCACCAATGGGTGAGTGTTATTAATTTCTCCAGTTTTTTCACTACCTTTTATATCCATTAAACCCCTAATGATAATGAGGGGTGCCATATTCTATCCATTCCCATCGAATTTGGTAGATAGGATTGAGGGAGAAGCTTCCATTCTAACTCAAACAATAGTAAAAGGAGAGGTTGATACTGTTTCATAGGGAGCAGAGCAAGGTTCCTCATTGAGTGTTTTAACCCCAGATAATATCTCTCCCTTTGAAACATCTCTAATTTAGACATGGAGACACATGATTCCTTTCATACCACATGCCATATTATCTGGTGAGATATTTGGAAGATAATCTTGGAGATGCCTCTCAAAGATTTACCATTGAGACTTTTCCAACTTCTAACCATGATTAGAATTTTAGGGTATGGGGGGTTTTTATTAACACACGATCCAACATGATTTGAAGTCAATAATTTGACAATGGGAAGAGAAGAAAAGGTCGTAGTAGGCTGAGGTGTAGATAGTAGTCCATTTTGAAGATCTCAGAGCTACTGTATACCAGGTGGATGTCAGCCTTGCCAAGGAGGTGGATGATTAGAAGTGCATCCTTGATGAGAAATATCTCCAAATTTTATGCCTTCAAGAAGAGCCAAATGACATAAAGGAATAGATTGTAAAAATACACTATTCCTTGAATAGGGTCTTTGCATAAGGTAGGGATTCTTTTTTTTGTAGATAAGGAGAAAATATGTCATACTGACGAGGTTGTCACTACACATATAGATAGGTTTCAAAAGATAAAAGATAAATCTCATTACATAGCCCAATAACTCAAATCCTATGTCAAATAACACCTATAAATATAAGTGGAGAGAATATATCATGCGGAAGCTCATTGACATTTCAAAACATGAATGAAAATATTTTTTTAATTCCTTGATCATCTGTTTATGTGTTCCTATCTTCATTATAATAATAATATAACATTAAAAATGAATCATTTTATTAAATTACATTATGTCAATGATTTGGAATTATAATGATACGAATTAAAGCGCTCTAGAACCTCCCAACCAGATTGGGGTTTTGTCCATGAATAAAGGAACACACATGTTTTGGATGTTGTGGTAGTTGGTCTTAGGATGGAGAATCTAGGAATCACTACTTTTCTTGATGGAATGAGAATAAATATGTATGGAGTTATTTGGGTTGATGTGATGGATGAATAAAATCAAGAGGAAAGGGTTATTACTGACAAGGGTTGAAGAATCATGTAGTTTAATGTCATGTGACCAAGACATTGATGGTTTAGTTTAATGTCTTATGACAAGGATGTTGATGGATACTGTTTAAGTTTATTTAAATTTGGTTTAAAGATTAGTTATTTCCCCTTTCATGGTTATCTATCCAAGAATGTTCCATCATCTCTAGGAATGAAGGGGTGTTGATGCTCCTTTTCGTCACATTGTCTAAAGGAATGGAAAGGGAAATGAATTAGCACAAAGTGATTCATCCTTTGAAGAAAACATCAAAAATCGACAAAGGAATGAAAAAGGAGTCAAATACCTTTGGGTTGCGCAAGTTCCCCCACTGTCGCTCAAGTGCACTTGTGCACTGCCTAATAGTCACACAAGTGACTTGCGTGCCCTCTTTGAAAACCGCCCAGGGTCTTATCCAGCCTATAAATACACCCGGTGGGCCCCCCATTTCGGGAGTAATTTTTTTAGAATTCAGATACAGAGCTCTAAACGCCCAAGTCTCCTCTTCAAGTCTTCCGAATGCTTCTAAGGTAATTCTTTACCTAGAATTGAAGGTCTAAACAAGAGGAATAAGGTCTAGGTGTTAGAATTCACTAACACTTGTGCGCCTAAGTGTTTTACCCTTTAAGAGAAATGGATACACTTGCGCGCCTCCTTACCTACTCATTGAAACTTGCACCCCACTCTTTTGGAAGTACCTCGGGATAATTCTAAAGGCTTTGATCAAGGATCGCCCTAGTATTACCCTACTGGTTAACAATCACGCAAGTACCCATGTGTCGCGCAGGTATACCTGCGCGACCAGGACTTGCACGCCTAAGCAGTACCTACGCGCCTGCCAGGACTTGTACGCCCTTCTATTTTTTGGGTGCCCTTCCTGCCCATTTCATCTCTCTTATGACATTCCACCTCTCCTATTCAAGATTCAATCTTCAAGACACTTTTCAAAGCCATTTATGGCATGTTTTCTTGATTTAATTCCTTATCTGAATGGAATTCTTTGGAACATCTCTCAAAACCTAGTGATTTACATATCTTTATGTCACTAAAGATTGAGATTTCATTCATTCAACCTCATCCTTTAAAATGAGAGAACCCCTTAATCTGGGCTTCCTTTTCATGAGTAATCCCCAGTCATAATTCTCATTAATTTTGAGCATCTTCTTTAGAAAGTAATCCCCAAGTCCTCATTAATTTGGGCATCCTTTTCAGGATTAAGTCTTCAAGTCCCCTAATCTGGGCATCCTCCTTAGGAGTAAGCCCCAGTCTTCAAGTCCCTTAATCTGGGCATCCTCCTTAGGAGTAATCCCCAGTCTTAAAGTTCCCAAATATGGGCATCCTTCTCAAGAGTAAGCCCCAACCATAATTCTCTTAACCTGGGCCTCCTTTTCAGGAGTAATCCCCAGTCTCAAATATGGGCATCCTCCTTAGGATTAAGCCCCGAGTCCCTTTAATTTTCAAATCCCTTTAACCTGGGCCTCATTTTTAGGAGTAAGCCCCAGTCTTAATTTCTCTTGACCAGTCCTAATTTACTTTTGATTTGGGATTCCTTCTCAGGAGTAAAACCCAGTCATAAGTCCCCTCCTAATTTGGGCCTCCTTTTAAGGAGTAAGCCCCAAGATTAGAGTATCCAAATCTCCATGAAGCACATATACCTTTATGGACCCTGTTCCTGAATTTTTTCCCTGAATTAAATCTTAACCTTTATCTATTTTGGGCAATCATACATACATAAGCCCCACATCATTTCTTATGATTGAATCTTTCATGGCACAATTGTCTGGTTTTACAAATACCTCTTGTTTCTCACACCGAGCATGACTCACGTGAGCTTAGAGTGTAATAGTAATTATGAAATCTTTCTTTGAGCCATCACTCATAAACATCATACTCCCTTATTCGAACTATGTGGGTTCTGATTACTTTTCTAAATAAAGGATATGTAGGTAGCCCATCTACGGGTACGATCCCAACACTGAAATAGTCCATGTCCTTCTGAATGCCAATAAACTTCAAGTGCCCCACCGAGTGGCTTTAAAACCAGTATGGTCATCATAATGGCCAAGATACTTTTATGTATTTAAGGATACCATCGACTAAGAATCTATAACAAATATAGATGATTTTCTATCGATGAAGAACCTAGAATACATATAAAAGATTCTATAAATTTCCTTCATATTTAATCATTGATTGTCAGATCTAAAGGAAATATCATTTTATACTTGGTAATGTAATAAGGATTCACGAACATAACTTAAATCTATAAAGAGAGTCCCAGAGTAGATAATAATTCCCCTAAAAAAGGTGTGATGAGTCTGACCTCCCATCCTCTTGACCAATGCAATTTCTTAAGCCTCATCAGTCCAGAACTAAGGAGCGATTACCTTTGGAAAGTAGGTCCAAATGGATATGGAATCATTGGATGTTTCCAGTTCTGCGAACAAACCAGTTAGAAACCGCTTGGAATATTTGAATCTTAAATCAACGGAATCATCCCCAATTCCAGAGGAAAAAAAAAGTTAAACCCGACGTGAATACTTAACCAAGTTAAAATGATGTTTTTCTTATTTGTTAGGCCCCTATTTAAAACTCAATGAGAGGGCCAACAAAACAATCAATAACATATTTGCTCATCCAAAAGATATAGTGGCCAGACTTATCTTGATTATGTCTGTTATATCAAACAGGCACTCTTTTCCAAGATCTTCTGCATTTACAGAATGGCTTCTCTTAAGTTCACATCTGGGAATACCTCTACTGTGAAAACCTCTACTGCGAATGCCACTACTGCTACTCTTGCTGGATAGTCGTCCACTATGAGGATGACATCACCTACTCAGCGTCTTCAACGCTGGGTATCAAATATGATGGTTAAGGAGTACCATCAAAATGATACTATTCTAATTCTAGAGGCTTATCGACAAGCCCTCCAAGTGAACAATTCAACCTAGTCGTACGGATAGCGACGACCAGTGATCAAGAAGCAGGCAGTTCTAACCACCATCTCCAACCGTTTCAGGTCGTTATCCCCAGAACACAATCACTATTCACTCCCATATTCTGAGGAGGTGAATGGGCAGGCCCCTCAGGGAATTAATTCAAGGAGACAAGAGTCTTTACTGAGGGCCCCCATCAACAATCGCTGCCAAACTCGTGCGGTAGTGCACCCTAAACATGATTAGGGTATCGAATCCATGCGTTTGGCTCAGGTTCCTCGAAGCCGAGCAAGCAAGACGAATCGCCAGAGGCGAAATCCAGTTAACAGTGAGCAGGTTCTCATCTCTGCCATCTCCAGAGAAGTCTATCAACCTAACTTGGTGGCAAGCAACGAGCGAGAACACACACCCATCCGTTTTAATTCCGCTGTCCAGCAGACTCGTTTGGCAGCATCACGCCAATCCCACCAGGCAATTCCGACGGAGTACTATAGGCAGGAACATACACCTGTTTATACATCATCAGCTAGTCAGCAGGCTCGTCTAACTACATATGATGGAGCTCGTCAACCACGTTCAGTGAAGTGAAATCAACATACACATACACCTACTAGTATTGATCAATCCTACCAACAGTCTCGCTTGGTAGCACTCAAAGAAGTCAGTCGGAAAGCTCTGGTGACAAATAGGAGGCAGACTCAACTCTCTACCCCCACACTTGAGTACTTTCAGGATTCACTGACATGAAAAGGAGGACAAGAGCAGGAAAACACACCTAATCCAAGCACAGAATGGACGTATATCCCCGTTCCAGTAGCTGAAGTTACCAAACATATTCTATCAATGGTGAAAGAGCAGAAGCAAATCCCTGCTCATATTCTGGATTTTTTCCAGGATATTATAATAGCTTCAACAACATCTCAGGGAAAGACACATAAATCTATCCCTACAAGTGGAGTGACACATCAACAGTTCACTCCAGAACAGACACACACATCTATTCCAGTCCAAGAGGGCTGTGGGGCGCACTCCCCCATATCATACGGACAACCAAGTCAGGCACATACACCTGATTTGAGTTGAAATCGTCAGCCTAACCTGGCCATCTCTCCTGAACAGACACATACACCTGCTCAGAGTAGCCACTTTTGTTAACAAGTGGTTTCCAAGGCGAGTAAGAAGGCGTTTAAGAAGAAGACCCTCCAAGCACAGTTAATAGATCAAGAGCCAATTTGTAACAAGTCCTTGCTCGATGCTGGAGTTCTTAAAGCCCTCAGACAGTTATCTATTGGAATCCAAGATTCTACTCCCTCATTTCCCAATAGTGAGAACATTAATTCCAAAGGTCTTAAACATGCACTTCCTCATGAAGGCTTGCTTCATGACAGTTCGGTCGATCTCAAAGTTTCATATTCAGATGAGATCCACAGGAACCCTCTGTGTGGTCAGAAGAACAAGGAACAAGAGATCTCATCTTTTGTTGTAACCCACCATAGTGGTCCTCCCCATGATGATAAATTTCACTGCGAAAGTCCTCTCCGTAGTAGTGATGTATATTGCCCGGAAAATGCTCCAGTGGACAATGTAGTGCTGAGAAATCCCTCTTATCTTGAGGCACTTGCAAATGCGAAACCAGTCATGTATGATGCTTCATCACTAGCAGGTGAAATACTTTCTCAATCAGAAGATAGACCAGGGTGTAGGTCATTCTTCGAACCACCCCTAAGTCATGCATCTTCTAGTTTAATCTGTGATTTCTCTACCAATCTTTTTGAATCCGATAAAGAAACAAGGAAGCACCATCTATGGTCAAATCAGGTAGAAGAATCTTCATTGAATGATAAAGAGGAAATGCTGAAGATGAGAAAACAATTGAAAAAAGGTGAAGTTCCAGTCATGTTTTGGCATTTGGTTGACTCTCAGTATGACATTCCAGAGATGTTGACGGAAGATGGAATTCATGATATTAGTCTCAACATATGGGAAAACTATTTGTCAGTTGAAAAAGAAAGTATTATCTTATGATGAATATAAAAATCATGTTATGATAATATAAGGGTTACAATGTCAGATTGATTTGGCATCTCTATTAGTCTCTCAATATCCGAAGCCTGAAAAGCAACAGAGATCCCTTCAACGTTCATACCTTGGCGTACTAAGAAGATTGCGCCAGTTAATTTCCAATGCCCCATCTGATATTCATTTCATAGGATGGGGTGTTCATGGAGCACTACATTTCACTGTTCTCTCCAGTCATCAAAGTCTTCCGAAAATGGCCTCATGCAATGTTATTGCCCGTGGCCGGCCACAGTCAATGGGTTTTGTTTGTAATCAAAAGCTTGCCCAAGAACATGCCTCAACTAGTTCTTATCAAAATCCAGAATACAAAGAACAAGTTGTTGAATTAATCCTACATCAATCAAACGAGAAAATTGAATAGGCCTCTCGTATGGAGCAAGCACATCATCAAGTGACAGAAGTGTCAGAAATCATCCAAAGGTCTTTTGAACCGGGTGATAAAAGTGGATGTCGATTGATGCATCTAGCTAATTTCTAGACTAAGGTATGAAAGATTAGGATAGATTTTAAGAAATTCTCAGACATAACATGTCAAGAGCCACCCCAGCTTACAAGACTGGGGACTCTTTTAACCCAACCCTCGGAATCAATAAATAGGATTCGAGGAGTTGAGTAGGAATAGCCCTAGTCCACTGGACTTAGGACTTTTTCAAATCCTCAATTCCTCCCTAAAAGAAATTCAGTCTTTTCTCGATTGGGGAAGAAGCCTCAAGAGGAAAGAAGAGCCAAATTATTAGGAGATTCTACCCAAATTACAGTTCTCCAAGAAGTTCCTGAGGGATCGTATCAACAAAAGGCAATGTCTCGTTAGGGGAATGGCAGAATACAATATCACAGAAATGCTGATAGAAAGGATGCAATGTGTTATGCATAAATTAATGTAATCAATTCCGTTGTTGCTAATCCACTAGATGAGGATCACTCAGAGGGATCAGATGAAGAGGTTCCTGCTCAAGAAGTTGTACGCATAGACACAAATGAAGAAGGTGTGCATACACGAAACCAAAGGATTATTCAGAACCTAGGTAATCCTTCAAGTAACCCACTTTCCCCTCTACAAAAGGTGTCCAATAATGGGAAAGGAAAGAACCAGGTTGCATACCCTTCCTATGGAGAAGGCCAATCGCTCTCACTATAGTAATGGTTTGCGCAACAAGAGGAAGAAATGAAAGAATTAAGAAGGATGAATGCAGAACTACTTCAGGGTAGTCTTCTTCCTAAGTGTGCTGGAATCAGTCAGTCAAGGGAGTTTGTTGCAGCTACTGAGATAGATCAAGAATATCCTCCTTTATCAGTACACCCTCACAGGACTAATCCTACGGGTCAAGTGCAACAACAATCAGTGGTGCTACCATCAGTTGTAGTACTAGCCACCATACCTGTCCAAACTCCAATTATTGCACCTCCCCAAGTCCAAGTTCAACCGGATGTTTCTCAAAAGTTAATAACTACCATTGAGCCATTAACAGTTTGATTAGAGATTATGGAAGGGAATCATGCGCAGGTTTAACCAGAAAAGAGAGATTACCCTGAATGGGTAGATTCAATCTCTCCCCCATCTAGTTTTAGGAACCCTTTATTCCCTATTTTAAATGGATCAGGTGATCCTGAACAGCATTTGACACATTATGTGTCTTGTTGCGATCCTATGATGGGAACTCTGGAACATCAAGAAGTAGTGAAACTCAGATGCTTCGTGCGAACCTTGCAAGGACCAGATTTTGTTTTGTATACAAGCTTGCAATCCAGGTCAATTACCGGATGGGAAGATCTCCATTAAAAATTCCTTCTCCAATTCTGCTCAACGTTGCCAAAGACAACAGTTTTTGATCTTACAAACTATAATAAAAGGGAGAATAAAAGGGTCTCACATTTCATTGATCGCTAGAAGGGATTAACATATTCTCTAAGCTTAGCACTCCCTCAAGAAGAACTGTTTCCAATATGTGTGGCAAATCTGCGTGACGAATTACGCACGCCGTTGATCCTTGTGAAATACAGAGGAGGGTTTAGTGAACTTAATTCAATTGCTCAACAGATTGAAGATTCTCTTATAAAGACTAAGGATAAAGCTCATGTAATTCCATCAGCTCGAGGAAAAACAATGGGTAAAGTATAGACTGCTATAGTTATGCTTAAACAAGAACCTGTACCTTCTTCTACTTCAAAACCTTCATCTTCTTGAAGGGCTCCACTTCCCGAGAGCCAACAATAGAGTCCATTTTGTCAAGATAATCAAAGAGATCAAAGACTTAAACTATTTGAGGATTTGAAAAGCAATTTTACTCTTTCCGAAATGAACAAGTTCCTGGTTATTTCATTTCGGCTCTGGAAAATAATTTGGTTCAATTGCCAAGGCCCAAGAGGCTAAACAAGAAAGGAGATGAAGACTATCCCAACTATTTCCCATTTCACCAAATGTTGGGGCATCCCATTCAGGAGTGTTTTGTTTTCAAGGACCTCCTGCAAAAAATGGTCAATTTGGGACAAGTTAAACTGAAAGGTTTTTCAGCTCAGGTAGCATGTGTTACTGCTATAGTTCCAGAGGAGGAATGCGAGTGGAAAGAAGTCAAAAGCAAAAATGCACAGAAATATGATGATTGGATGGTCAGAAAGACGATCAAACAAACTCATGCTATTTTGTGAACACAATTGAAGAAACCAATTGTGCCTTCTGCCATAAATGCCGCAGCAAAACCCTCTTCATTATAGGGAAAATCCTTAAAGAAACGGCACAGTTCTAAGAAAGAGGAACAATCAGAAGAAGATGAGTATGTGTCAAAGCCTAAGCTGTCTTTGACTCTACAAGATTTCATGCCATCTACTTCAAAGAAACGGGAACCACCCCACCAAACACAACAACCTAAACAGGCTAATCAGGCATAGTCTTCATCAGATGAAGAGTTGATCTTTGGTTCTATTAATATGATTCAATTAACAGATCCATATGCCAGTCGCATTTTCGATTTTGATGAGTCTGAATTCCCTATATCAAATAGAGGAATCAGAGGAAGTTCCAGAGGATCAGGATACATGGAAAGACGTGGAAATTTTAGAGGCCACTATTCCAATTATACCCCTGCTAGAACTGTGTATGCAGTAGAAACTCGTGGTAGAGCCCTTCAGCGAGCTCAACAAGAACAAGAAAGTTCTTCCACCAATAGTAAATTCAGTCTTGGCATAGTTATTTTGGAGGATCTGTTAGGGGTTCCACCTTCATCCTCTCAACAAGTAAATGGATCTAATCAGTCTAATCTTCCAAAACCAGGAATATTTCCAACTCCCATCCTGATACAAGATGCATCAAATTCCAAAGCATCAACTTCCAAGGAACCTGCTAAACCACATGTTGTGAAACGCAGACCTTTGGATCAAAAGTATGATGTATTGAAACACCTGGCTCAAGTACTGACAAATCTATCAATTATGGATGCTTTGAATATATCAAAAGATCTTCGGGAGGCACTCATCGAGGCTTTTTCATGTCCTTAGGATTTTGATTCTGAAATTGCTGCAGCTGAAGTCTACCATATAGAGAATAATCCTACAGAATGCCATCCAGTAATATATTTTACTGATTAAGATGAAGATGATGTTGTGCATGATCATATTAGACCTTTGTACTTATCTGGAAAGGTCAATGGTGGAGAAATCCGAAGAGCTTTTATTGATAATGGTTCAGGAGTCAACCTCATGCCCATTCGTACACTTCGTCGATTGGGCCTTACGGAATCTGATTTATCTCCTTCAACTATGATGTTACAAGGATATGATACAAATGGACAAGAACCACTGGGCGAGATTACACTCAGAACTTAGTTTGGAGATCTTGTATCCAATTCAGATTTCATGGCTGTTGATCAAAACTCAGCCTTCAACATCTTGCTTGGAAGACCCTGGCTACATCAACATGCGACTATCCCTTCATCATACCATCAATGTATCAAGTATTGTTTCGATGGTCAAGTTGGGACATTGTATGGTGATAAGGCCCCGTTCAAGTCATGTGAATCTCAATACATTGAGGTGGAATTCTATCACATGAAGGGAAGGGAGAAATCCATAACAAGGGAGATTACCAAAGTTAATGCTTCATATGGTTTGGGGAAGATTCCAGTAAATCCATTAGCACATGTGAGTACAAATTATGTGTTTCCTATCAGTCAAATTGACATGATAGACCCAAATCAAAATACACTTATGGAAAGATCCATAATTTCAATTATGGAAATCGAGCCAGACAACATGGGAGAAATTGGTGAGCCACCAAGCAATGATGAAAGCTCAAATGGAGATGTATTCATTTCATCTGCTGAAATCCAGCAAGTCTATACTTCGCCAACCAGGCCAGAAGAAGTTATAGCAATACCAGAGGTGAACGATGATATTGATTCTCAATCCATCATCTCCTATTTATTTCCCAAGGAAGATCCTTCATCATCAATTAGGTCAGAAATGGAAGCTTCTTCTTCAAGATGTTCAAATTTTAACATCTCTTCTAATCATGGAAATTCTGCTTCATCATCTACTATGCAAGTAGAAACAGAAGAAGTAACACATGTTGAATAAGAAGAGGAAGATCTCCGAGATGCTCCTCCAGTATTTAAAGAGGGTATTTCTACCACCGTGGATGAAATCAGAGAAATTAATCTAGGTAAAAAAGAAGATCCACGCCCCACTTTAATCAGTGCAGCCATGACTCTTGAATAACAAGAGATTTATATTTCCTTTCTAAAGAAAAATCAAGATATATTTTCTTGGATCTATACAGAGATGCCAGGGCTTGATCCTGATGTTTCCACTCATCGTTTGGTTTTTCCAGAATAACATTGAGGATTCAAACAAGCTCCTAAAAGAACACACCCAACCTATGCTTCCAAAATTGAGGCTGAAGTGGATAAGCTTATCAAAGCTAACTTCGTCAGAGAAGTTCAATATCCCAAGTGGTTGGATAATATTGTCCTAGTGAAAAAGAAGAATGGTAAAATTAGAGTTTGTATTGATTTCAGAGATCTTAATCGGCATTGTCCTAAGGATGATTTTCCAGTACCGATTACAGAACTCTTAATTGATGCAATAGCTAGCTATGAAGCACTTTACTTCATGGATGGATATTCTTGATATAATAAAATCTGAATGGATCCAGAAGATGAAGAATCTACAGCCTTCAGATCCCCCCAGGGTGTGCTTTGCTATCGGGTAATACCCTTTGGCCTGAAGAATGCAGACACAACATATCAGTGTGCCATGCATCGTATCTTCAAAACCTTTTTAGGAAAGTTTGTTGAATGTTATGTGGAAGATTTGGTGGTCAAATAAAAACAACGTTCTAATCACTTGGATGATTTGGAAGTCATATTTTTCAAGCTTCGACAACATAATTTGAAGATGAACCACTTAAAATGTGATTTTGTGGTAACCTCGGGGAAATTTCTCGGCTTTTTTGTATGCCATCATGGTATTGAAGTCGATCCTAAGAAGAAAAAGTCAATACTTGGTATGTAACCTCCTCGAAATTTGAAAGAATTAAGAGGACTTCAAGGACACTTAGCCTATATTCGGCGTTTCATCACCAATTTGGCAGGAAAAAGTTTACCATTCACCAAATTGACGAAGAAGGGAGTCACTTACCAGTGGAATGAATAATGTCAAGAAGAATTCTATATTCTCAAGAAATACCTCTTGAGTCCACTGGTACTTATGCCACCTATTTAAGGAAGGCCACTTATCCTCTATGTGACAGCTTTAGAGTGATCATTGGGTGCCTTTCTTGCTCATAAGAATGATGTTGGGAGTGAAAACAACCTCTACTATCTCAGTTAGACTATGTTTAAAGCAGAAACCCGATATTCAAGTATTGAGAAGTGTTGCCTAGCATTAATATTTGCAGTTTAGAAGTTGAGACACTACCTTCAACATCACGAGGTCTAATTGGTATCTCGCAATAACCCGCTCAAATTCATCCTTAGTCGTCCAATGCTTACAGGACGTCTGGCAAGGTGGGCAGTTATCTTGCATCAATTTGATATTCAATATGTGTCTCAAAAGGCAATAAAGGGCCAAGCTCTAGATGATTTCTTGGATGAACACCCTTTAGTGAAAGACACATCTTCAGATATTGAACTCCATGATGAGGAAGTCTTCTCTATTCATGAAAGTCCTCAGGCACGAGAAATGTACTTTGATGGTGCTTCCAAAAGTCCAATAGGGAGGAAAATGGAAAATCCTAAATTCAACAAGGTTGGTTTGGGAATTATGCTCATCTCTAGAAAAGGCATTGCTACCTTATTCCTTCTCATTATTGGGAGGCAGTACAAACAATGAAGTAGAATACCAAGATATCATCACAGGATTGGAGTTGGCGCTTCAAGCACAAGTGAATCACTTAAAGGTGAAAGGTGATTCAGACCTGGTAATCAAACAAGTCAATGGGGATTATGCAATCAGAAAAGAAGAATTGATCCCTTTGTATGATTACATCAGAGAGTTAATGGAAGAATCTCCTATGGAACTGACATTTTCTTATGTCCCGCGATCAAAAAATGCTCAAGCTGATGCACTGGCTAATATAGCCACAGCTCTGGAAGATCCAAATCGGGACGAGACAACCATCAGTATTTCCCATTGTTGTGAAATTTCACCTTATGTTCGAACCAGGACAGAGGAAATTAATGAAATTAGTCCCATTCCTAAACCATATGGTCATACTACAGGATGGATGACACCTATCAGGGAATACCTTCAAAATGGAACACATCCACCTAATAAAGCTGGGAAAGAACAAATCTGGTGACATGTGGTCAATTTTACTCATTATGATAGCTCAGATCACCTAGAGAAAATTCTCTACAAGCGTGGTTTTGATGGAGTTCTCTTCATATGCATTGATGGTGAAGAGACAATGACTGTCATGAAAGAAGTGCATACAGGAGTCTGTGGTGCCCACCAGTTTGGACATAGACTGTCTAATCAGATTCAAAGTCCTGGGTACTTTTAGCCTTCAATGATACAATATTGTGTTGATTTCACAAAGAAATGTCATTGATTCCAAGTACATGCCAACTTCATTCATAAGCCCCCAGAGTTGCTTCATACAGCTAAATAATCGTGGCCATTTGCCACATGGGGAATGGATGTGGTGGGACCTTATCCTTCAGCTACAACCAAGCAGTTTAAATATATTCTTACTTCTACTAACTTCATTTCCAAATGGGAAGAGGCAATACCTCTCAAAGAAGTTAGTTCTAAAAGCATTGTTAGCTTCATCAAGTCTAACATTATTACCAGATTTGGTGTCCCTCATACCACATTGAAGGACAATGGCACCAACTTCTCTTCATCCGAGGTGAAGAAGTTGTATCAAGAATACAACATCAAATTTAATCATTCATCTTGGTATCATGCAGCATCCAATGGCCAGATAGAAGCCTTCAACAAGACTCTGTCAAATAAACTGCAAAAGATGGTGGATAAAGATAAGAGGTCATGGCGTGATAAACTCTTTCATGCTTTACGGGCTTATCGAACCACCACCCGCACTACAACGCGGTCAACTCCATATTCACTATTATATGGAATGGAAGCATTATTTACAATTGAAGTTCAATTACCTTCACTCAGAGTAGCCATTTGTGATCAATCATCTATAGATGAACAATCTCAAAAGCGATTAAATGAATTGGAACGGTTAGATGAGAAAAGATTGTGCACTCTGCACCACTTGGAAGTCTATCAGAATCAAATAGCACGAGCTTTCAATAAAAAAGTTCGTCTTCATTTATTCGTTCAGGGAGAATTGGTATTAGTTCTCAGAACTCCAATGATACCAGAAAATAAACCTCCTAAGCTTGAACCAAAGTGGGAAGGACCTTATTAAATGCATAAGGTCTACTCCAATGGAGCATATTCATTAATCTCAATGGATGGAGAACTCATCACTACTCAAACCAATTCCAGATTTCTGAAGAAGTATTTTGTATAAACACAAAATACATTGTCGCGGTCCATACACATGACCTTAAACTATTTATATCACCATCAATAGTCCATGAATATGACCCTAAACTATTTGAATGTCCCTTACATCCAGCAAGACGTTAAACTGCACCATCCACAGTCCATGCATATGACTTTAATCTATTTTCATTTCTTTCGTCCCACACGACGTTAAACTGTGATGTCCTAACTACATGACGCTAAACTGTACAGAATTCTATTATGTCCAGCAAGACGTTAAACTGCATCATATATGGTCTATGCATATGACCTTAAACTATTTGCTTGTCCCTTACGTCCAGCAAGACGTTAAACTGCACCATCCACAGTCCATGCATATGACTTTAAACTATTTGCATTTATTTCGTCCCACATGACGTTAAACTATGACGTCCTAACTACATGACGCTAAACTGTAAAGAATTCTATTATGTCCAGCAAGATGTTAAACTGCACTATCTACGGTCCATGTATATGACCTTAAACTATTTTCATGTCCCTTACGTCCAACACAACATTAAACTGCACCATCCACGGTCCATGCATATGACCTTAAACTATTTACACTTTCGTCCAACATGAAGCTAAACTGTATCATCCCTTTTTCATCCAACATGACGTTAAACTATGAAAAAGTACCTAATACGTCCAACATGACGTTAAAATGTGTTCTCTTTTGTCCTTACTGTATGACATTAAACTGCACAGTTCTCTTTCGTCCAACATGATGTTAAACTATATTGTCCCCATCATCCTAACTACATGATTATAAACTGTACATAAATTCCTCTAATATGTCCTACATGACATTAAACTGTACTTCGTCCCTACTATATGACATTAAACTGTGCAGCACCAATAGTCCTAACTACAAGAATTTAAACTACATAGTCCCCTTCATATGTCCTACCTGACATTAAACTGTGCATCGTTAGGGTTGTTGCTAACTCTTGTTTCTCACACCGAGTATGAATCACATGAGCTTATAGAAAACTTCAACCATAACACTCTCTTTGGGCTATTAACCATGTGTAAGTCCCAACACTATTTTTTAGGTCGTTGTATCCAAGAACAACTTGATCACTAATTCATTCTTTAATTGAACTACGCAGACTTTGATCCTTGCCTTCTAGGCTGGGTACGTAGGCAACCTCCTGAGGTTCAAGCCCAAAACCAATATCTTTACATTGGTTCACCTCCATCTTGTAAGATGTTGATTCGTGAAACCACCCCCAGAATCAATATCTTTACATTTGGTTCACTTTCGTCCTTGCTATATGATGTTAAACTGCACAACACTTTTTTTTCCAGTATGACATTAAACTACAATATTCTTTGATACCCTCACCTGAGAGGGAATCATTATTTACATTGATTTTAAATCATGTTTCATTCCAAAGACCGCGTGCATACATGGAAATGCCCGAACCTTTTATCTTGGGTTAAACCATCATTGCACTAAAGTCCCCTTTCACCCTTCATATGTACGAAACAAATTTGTACATAGGGTATTTCAAGAACTACGTGGGCTTGATTACCATCCTTATGGGATAAGTAGGAACATTCGAGTGTCCCTTGAATCCAGCCCCAAGTCTTTTGGGCCTAACCCCAAATTCCACTTTCAGTCCCTTGGCTGAAAAGTCCCCATGAAAACACACACTATGTATTTATTATAATGGTCCGAGCTCTATGACCCTAAACTAAGATCTCCAATCCTTTTGTCTCACATGACGTTAAACTGTAGTTCAAGAACTACATATGGATTGAATCCCATCCTTATGGGATACGTAGTGAAGTCCAACATTTCAATTCAGGACCCAGCCACAACATGATTATGGTTAGAATTGATCTGTGCATCCCTGCACACATTGAACAAATACCCATATTTGTGTGTCATAATCCTAACCTTAAATATTTTTAGATCTTCATAACCCTTTTATTGACTTCTAGTCACAAAAATGTCCAATTTATGAGAGTTATTTTGTCTGACTATGTAGCACGTGCCCTTAGGAGGCCTTGCATAAACAGTATACATAACAGACTTTTCAGCCAAAAGATACTACTATTTGACTATGCAGCCAATGCCCTTAGGCGGCCCTGCATAATTCAACCCCTTAACAGGTTTGTCAGATACTGGTAACTTCATTCTTGGGAAGAAAGCCTCTTTTGCCCTTATTGGTCTTATCAAAAATATATAAGGATCCATAAAAAAATAGCCATCCTTAACATATTTATTTCATGTTCTTTTTCATGATCTAAAAGTATTCAAGTCTATGGTTTATATTTACCTTCCCTACACTTGGGTCAGACCTTCGTAGGATTAAAATTCATCCAATTCTTTGAAAATATTGTTTGGAAATATCTTCTCCATATTCAAGTACCTCTCTCCATACAACAAACTCTATACTTTGGAAAAGTTGAATCCCCATAAACTTTCACTAGCTTTTTAGCAGTAGAAAAGTAAATTTTTGAGAGTTCTTTTGCCTGACTATGCAGCACGTGCCATTAGGAAACCTTACATAAACAGTCTACATGACAGACTTGTCAGCCAAAGGATACTATTATTTGACTATGCAGCCAATGCCCTTAGGCGGCCCTGCATAATTCAACCCCCTAACGGGTTTGTTAAATAATGTTAACTTCATTCTTAGGAACTACTTCTTTTAATGCCTTTTAGCTCTTTTTCATATCATTCCTCAGATTAAAATTTCATAGTTTACATATTTTCCTTCATACTTGAGTATGGTAATATGTTTTCAGATAAATTGTCAAGGAATTGAGTCAATTATAATTCATTCGGTCAAAGCTATTTCGACCTTAAACATTAGCCTATTTATGTTCGACGTGCATGAATTTAAACTACCCACAAAAAGACAAGGTAAATCTGAATAAAAGTCAAGTTCCAGCTCACTAAACATACATTTTTTATGATTTAGGTAATATTGATAAATTAAAAGATTCAAAGTTTGTAGGGTTATTTATAACAATCCAATTAAAAATAAAACTATGCTTACTAGGCCCATTGTCTTAGGTAAAATTTAAAGTAGGTTGAAGGAAAATACGTGCCCAAGTGATTGAAGATGAAAGCATTATTTCCATTTGATGCACAAGAATTATAAGGACTCCCACAGACTGGAGTATCTTCTCTTTTCTAAGAAATTACAAGATGCTTTCAACATAAGTCTTCACTTGATGAACAACATCCCGAGCTTCATCACTAGCTACTTGAAGCTCATGCACCCGACCAACTTCACTCTTTTCATCCCGATGGAGTGCTTCCTTAGCATCCGTAATGGCCTTCATACCATTCATTTAAGCTCCCTCTAGTGAATTATTGAGTTGGTCAAGTTCCTCAGTAACAGCATCTAACTGTTGCTGGAGGTGCATCTGTTGGACGACTTTATCTTTGATCTTATGCTTCATCTCCTTCATCTTGGCAGCATATTTAACCTCAGCTCGGGATACCACAACCTCAAATTCACTGATTTTGACTGATAGTTCTACCCTGGTCAGATCTTCACGACACTTTTGCTCCTTCTCCCTCCTGAAAATGACATGTTTCACCGCGGCATGGATCTTTTCATATCCAAAACCTCCAAGTCCTAGCATGATGAATAGGGATGACAATCGAGGGATATTTGATGATAGCTCTTCTAAAGGCACCTCAGATATGATTTTCCATATGTTGTTCCATGCCTTGCGTCGTGAAAAGCTAAGCACCTTAAGTAACTCTGGGTCTGATTCGACATCATCATCATAGGGGGGCACGTAATCTGGGATTAATGCACTTAGGGAAGTTCCCTGTTCTGCTCCTTCCCCCATGACCTGAGCTTCTTCACTTTCAATTCCCATTGGGGCAGAGTCTGAGGCCTCACCTCTAGATCTATCCACTACAATTGATGGCCCTGCATAATTAATTGAAAGATTTGGTTGATTTTAAAGGATAACAAAAGAATTGGTTGTCTTGAAAATTAAGTACAATAAAAAATATTGTTATTCCTTACCCAATGGTAGATCAGTAACCTGAGAAGGCTCCTCTCCATCTTTCCTAGATTCGACAAGATTTTCAGGATGAGTTTGAGGAATCTCTATTGGGTTCAACTCCAATTGTGCTAATGTCTCTGCAATGGTAGGGTTTTTTGTACCCCCTTCAGGCATGGGTAGTTCACCAACTTGCTCAGAAAAAACTGCACATTTGAACCAATCATGATTAGACATGTAATAAGAAGTTATTCTTAATAGGACGAAGGATAACACTCACATCCATAATCTTCTAAATTACATGGTAATTTAACATGATTTATAAAATCTTCAAAAGATGTGCCAAGTTCCATCATTTCATCTAATTTCATCTCAGAATCTTGGTTAGTATCACCAGTGGTAGCATTTGATGTGTCTTCTTGGTGACCTTCATCCTTCGGTCCCTGACCCTGGGCAGCATCTTCGGATAAAATCGCAGCATTAGTTTCAATATCTACCAAAAGCTCTAATGTAGGGGTTGAACCTGAGTATCATGTAATGGAAGTCAGTCGATGTTTCATTCAACATTTTATGAAGCATTGTTAACTTACCAGTAACATGTTCTTCTCTTCTTTCAACAGTAGCAGGAGGGATACTGGGAACAAATGCTGGCTCTTTTCCAGGAGCATCCAAGTCAGCCTGAATTTGTGATTGTTCCACAACACCCTCCGTGGTACTAAGAGGAGGATCATTCCTCTCCCTTAGAGGGGAAATTGAAGAAGACCCTAAAATCCCCAGAAATATGAGCAAAATTTTCATGGGTATATATTCATGATTATCCGAAGGACTTACCGTTACTAATGAAGCGTTTAGCTGTGGATTTCTTCCTCTAATTCCTTTTATTCTTTGGATTTTTGGGAGTGTCAGAAGTCTCCCTTATTGGAAGTTGAATTGGCAAATGGAAGTCCATGTACAAATCCTCATTCATAGCCTGTTGGCCTGGAGATATCTTGCCCGAATCGTGAGCAGATTCAGCAGCAGCCCCAATGGCAGTACCACCAGGGCTATACTGTGGTGAAGGAACTTCAGTAGTTCCTTTCTTTTCAAGCTGTAGGATGAAGAAAATAATTTCCTTAATTAAAAAATCTTTGACTGAAATCAAGTTTCAAGGAAAATAAGGAATGAAAAACTTACATCTTTAGGGGCCACATAATCGTGACACTCCTCATCAGTCCCCTCAGCGGCACCATGATCTATCATTTCCTTCACCTGCTTGGTGACAGGAATGAAATCATCAGTGGCATATATGAGAATTTATAACTCTCTAATGTAATCCTGCACTTCATTGGGGTTATCCTCGTATTGGATATCTGTAGAATCCACAAGATTCCCTATTCCAGGGAGTTATAGACCCTCACACAAATCCAGCCAGGCGGTCTCAGTACCACAATATAGACTCTGCCATGTCTGGAAAACCTCTAGTCATAGATATTCAGTGCGTGTACCAGAAGGCTATGAGGAAGGTCCTATAATCTTTGACTTCAATTTCTTCCCAACTCCCGCACCTATTGAAAGAGAATAAGAAAATAAGACTTATTACTTTATAAAGTGATGTTGATTAAATTACCACAATGACGTAACTCACCAAGAGTTGATGGAGTAGGTCTTTTGATTCTAACCAAAGGATTATATCGGGCACGAGGCCGCTTTGCCACTTGTTGTGCCTCATCATCCCCATCCTGGGAATCCGGTGAATCAGTCCTAGAGGAGGAATCTGGAGAATCATCTTCAGGTGGGGAAGCATCACCTTCATGAGGAAGGGTTTTTTTCTCTATAGTCCTCTTCTTTTTCCCCACCTGATAAATTGGGTGATTTATCACCCCTTTAGGGTATGATGCTATCCAGTGCTCGACATACCATGTAGTCAAGTTATGTGCCGCTTTTTCAATTGGTAGATCAAAAACCACCCCAGTCTTCTCCCTTAACGTCAGTATCCACAGTTGTCGAGAAACCATCGGATGTTGCTCTAACCTGACATGTACTGGGGGAGATACAACAATCTGTTGCAGACACTTGAATTGACATGCAAATCTATATGTAGCATAAGCCTCGCATATAATTTCTCCATCAATCCTGGAAACTAGCACACTATCTCTGCAAGATAGAATGTATTCCCTCAAATCTAAGTGGGTTGTTCCATCATCAAAAAACCGCCCGGTTTGCGGATTTCCATAGGGAAAGAAGTTGAATTACTTAAACATACTCAGCCTCACTTTCATGTCATACGCATTAAGATCTAATTGAGGAACTCCAGAGAATGCTTGCACTGATGGCCTGAAATAACTTCCAGGAATTTGTACTCCATTCTGTACATTATAAGTCCTGAAGTGAGTGACGATCCATCCCCATAAAACTTGGAATAGTACCACTATTATCAAAGGAGATTTACCCATGAAGACATGAAGTAAACTCCTGTGAATATTTGCTAAAATGGGGGTATCCAACCCAACCATTTTTCCCTCAGCCAACTTTGCCGCAATAACGAAGGTCCTTGGCCTGACGCCTCCCTTTGAGTCCCTGACTGGAAAGAGATAAACGCTGAGCCACAAAGCCAAGAAGCCTGCCAGATGAGTCTTCTTTGGGATCCTTTGATTCACCTCATATATTCATTTCTCAAACTCTCCTGCTTCTAGAGTTGGCCAGAATGTTCCAGGAGCACCCCTCTTCTCAGGTTTTGGGTAGGTGGTAGGACGGGTGGGCCTCTTATCCTTGGATTTATTTTTCTTGGATCCTTTCTCCTTCGGCTCCTTATCCTTTGGCTCCTTCTCTTTCTTATCAATAAGAAATATATTCATCCACTCCTACGGATGAATATACTTTCTAGAATGAGTTAAGGAGGTCTCTGAACTCTTGAGCCTGTGGAATATTTTAAATAATTCCTGAGCCAAAGCAAGAGTCTTCTCTGAATCATTCCAAGTCACCTTGGGAGGAATGAATTCATCATACATGTCGCCCAAAATTGGAGCCCCTGAGATCCTGTGGACATCCCACAGAATGATGCCTACTTCTCCATGAGTCAAATGGAAAGAATTGGTTTCTGGGCTCTAGTGGCTGAGTATATCTGGAATGAAGTTATCATGTCTGTAAACATATGTTTTCCCAACCCAGACAGGTTCGTATATCGCCACTCCTTTCAGATCCTCGACAAACTCTGCACAGGTTTGTCGCACCCAGTATACCCACATCCAAGTTGGCTTCACACCTCCCCCAGGATGGAAGTCCCAAATTTTCTTCCAGCCTTTGGATTGATCCATCTGAGTATTTCGGAAGATTGAAAGATGAAAATGTGGTTGCAGCTCAGGCTTATGAGGTTTCAGATCTGGCGTACAAGGGATATGATGCATCTTGTGGGCCTTCCCCACTGTTCTAGAATTTATAAATCCTCCTCCACATGAGATATTTTCTGATGCAAAGTTGGTGTAATTCTGAAACCATGAAAATGGGAGATAGTTCTTTGCTTCTGGAATAGTGACTTCTCATAGATGACCATAACCATACAAAGGAAAATAAGTTCTTTGTGGGAAATCAAAGTTATATTTCTTCATATACTTAGCCAAATATGGAAGAGTTCTATCACAGACGGTATAATAATAATGGACAATGATTTCCATCATATCATCAAGATGTTTGCTTGCCAGTTCATCAGCCGTTCCAATTCTTTTTGGAGCCATTGAATCTGCAAAAAAGTTGAATAATTAAATCTTAAAAAAGTTAGTTTTTCATAAAATTTGTGAAAGAATTTGAAAAAAATAGAAAAGGAATTAAGGTACGCAAGTGTGGATGTGTTAATGTGCCGCGCAAGTATTTGGCGCGCAAGTATCACCACACAAGTCCAGATACCTTGACAGCAGCATGACAGCAAAGTAAAAGTGGAAAAGAGAGCAACTTGCACGGTGGAGATGACCTACGCGAAGAGAGCTCGAAAATCCAGAAGTTGGTGCTATGCATGCCAAATGAGCGCATATATATAGGCCAGGCTATCCACCTGTGCACCTATAGCCCGCACACTCCAACCTGCATGACTCTCACCTGCACGATGATTTTTGCGTGCTGAACACTTGCGAGCCTCTTTCCCTTTGGTTTTCTTCTTTTCCTCAGAGTCACATCCTTATTCTTTCAGATCCAACTCTGAGGGGGGGACTTTTGTTGATGCTCATTTTCATCACATTGTCTAAAATAATGGAAAGGGAAATGACTTAGCACAAAGTGATCCATCCTTTGAATAAAACATCAAAAATCGACAAAGGAATGAAAAAGGAGTGAAATACCTTTGGGTCGCGCAGGTTCCCCCACTTTCATGCAAGTACACTTTCATGCCACCTAATGGTCACGCAAGTGACTTGTGCGCCATCTTTGAAAACCCCCCAGGGTCTTCTCCATCCTATAAATACCCCCGGTGGGCCCCCCATTTCGGGAGGAATTTTTCCAGAATTCAGATACAGAGCTCTGAACGCCCAAGTATCTTCTTCAAGTCTTCCGAACGATTATAAGGTAATTCTTTACCTATAATGGAAGGTATAAACAAGAGGAATAAGGTCTATGTGTTAGAATTCACTAACACCTGCGCGCCTAAGTGTTTTACCCTTTAAGGGAAATGGATACACTTGCGCGCCTCCTTACCTACTCATTGAAACTTGCACACCACTCTTCTGGAAGTACCTCGGGATAATTCTAAAGGCTTTGATCAAGGATTTCCCAAGTATTACCCTACTGGTTAACAATTGCACAAGTACCCATGTGCCACACAGGTATACCTGTGAGACCAGGACTTGCACGCCCATGCAGTACCTGCGCGCCTACCAGGACTTGCACACCATTCTATTTTTTGGGTGCCCTTCCTTCCCATTTCATCTCTCTTATGCCATTACACCTCTCCTATTCAAGATTCAGTATTCAAGACACTCTTCAAAGACATTTATGGCATGTTTTCTTGATTGAATTCCTTATCTGAAAGGAATTTCGTGGAACATCTCTCAAAACCTAGTGATTTACATATCATTATATCAGTAAAGATTGAGATTTCATTCATTCAACCTCATCCTTTAAAATGAGAGAACCCCTTAACCTAGGCTTCCTTTTTAGAAGTAATCCCCTGTCATAATTCCCATTAATTTTGGGCATCTTCCTTAGAGAGTAAGCCCCAAGTCCTCATTAATTTGGGAATCCTTTTCAGGAGTAATTCTTCAAGTTCCCTAATCTGGGAATCCTCCTTAGGAGTAAGCCCCATTCTTTAAGTCCATTAATCTGGGCATCCTCCTTAGGAGTAATCCCCAGTCTTAAAGTTCCCAAATATGGGCATCCTCCTCAAGAGTAATCCCCAAACATAATTCTCTTAACCTGGGCCTCCTTTTTAGGAGTAATCCCCAGTCTCAAATATGGGCATCCTCCTTAGGAGTAAGCCCCAAGTCCCTTTAATTTTCAAATCCCTTTAACCTGGGCCTCCTTTTCAGGAGTAATCCCTAGTCTTAATTTCTCTTGACCAGTCCTAATTTAATTTTGATTTGGGATTCCTTCTCAGGAGTAAAACCCAGTCATAAGTCCCCTCCTAATTTGGGCCTCCTTTTTAGGAGTAAGCCCCAAGATTAGAGTATCCAAATCTCCATGAAGCACATATACCTTTATGGACCCTATTCCTGAATTTCTTCCCTGAATTAAATCTTAACCTTCATCTATTTTAGGCAGTCATACATACATTATCCCCACATAATTTCTTATGATTGCATCTTTCATGGCACAATTGTTTGGTTTTACCAATACCTCTTGTTTCTCACACCGAGCATGAATCACGGGAGCTTAGAGTGTAAAAGTAATTATGGCATCTTTCTTTGAGCCATCAGTCATAAACATAATACTCCCTTATTCGAACTACATGGGTTCTGATTCCTTTTCTAAACAAAGGATACGTAGGTAGCCCATCAGCGGGTACGATCCCAACACTGAAATAATCCATTTTCTTCTTAATGAAAATAAACTTCAAGTGCCCCACTGAGTAGCTTTAAAACCAGTATAGTCATCATAATGACCAAGAGACTTTTATGTATTTAAGGATACCATCGACTAAGAATATCTAACAAATAAAGATGATTCTCTATCGATGAAGAACCTCGAATACATTTAAAAGATTCTCTAAATTTCCTTCATATTTAATCATTGATTGTCAGATATAAAGGAAAGCTCATTTTATACTTGGTAATCTAATAAGGATTCACAAACATAACTTAAATCTATAAAGAGACTCCCAGAGTAAACAATAATTCCCCTCAAAAAGGTGTGATGAGTCCGACCTCCCATCCTCTCGACCAATTCAAATTCTTAAGCCTCATCAGTCCACAACTAATGAGAACCTACCTTTGGAAAGTAGGTCCAAATGGATATGGAATCATTGGATGTTTCCGGTTCTGCGAACAAACCCGTTAGAAACTACTTGGAATGTTTGAATCTTAAATCAACGAGATCATCCCCAATTCCAGAGGAAACAAGGGGCAAGGTTGATAATTTATGGATCCAAAGAGTGATATGGGACACGTATGTCAGGAATAACCACTATCCATATTCAAAAAATGGTTTCCAACATAATGTTGTTGGGGATTATAGATATTGAAGAGGTATCTCCTGAGGAATAATGTGCCTATGGTTGATAGTACCTTTTGGTGGGTGACTTATATAAATCCAAACTAGGGTGTATTAATGCATATTATAACAAATATATCCTTTATCTGACCTGACCTTTTTGTGGGTAACTTATGAAAAGCCAAATGTGGTGTATCAATACATAGTAAAAAAGGTATCCTTAGGAATAAAATATTATATTACTAATAGCTAGAGAAATATTATGAAGATTCAGATTTTCCCAGACATAGATTTTGGTTTGTGGAAGGAAAGTTCTTGAATGTGGAAGTATAATTTCATATAAAAATTACCCAATAATGGGGGGAAATGCTCTCCAACAGAAGTCTGACCCATATGTAGAAAAGGGTTATTTTCCTTTTATTTTATATAGACCCAAATCATAGGATATGGGCATCAATATATATCCTATCAAAGAGAGAATCAATCCACATGTTGTTCTTAGAGAGATTCACCACACAGATGGGATTCTTGTGCGGAGAAGGGTATTTTTTTGAATACAGGATCATGAGTAGGGTGAGAACCGATACCAAACCCTCATGTGTAGATATAGATCATACCTAGGAGAGTAGAATAATTTACCATATTGCAGATGGAATAGGATATTGGATCCTGACATCACTACATATCTCATCAAAGAAAGAATCAATCCACACAGTTCTTGAATTTACTTCATGGAAGAGAATTTAACCATGTATTTTAACATCATGCAGTAAGAAAGTTTGGTTTAACTTTTAAGGTCTTGCATCCAAGACCATATTAACCTTGATGTGAACTGATATGCATTGATCATGTAAGGAAGACTTTACCAAAACTCCTAAACCCACATGAACTATTCTCAGTTTGAGAAATAAGAAGTGGAAATGGTTCACACAGAGGAAATTAAAAGGAAGGACATGGTAATTTTTATCTTGTAGTGGATAGACTAGGATGTAAGATCCAGGCATTGCTATATATCACACGGGAATCAAAATCAAGATGTACATTGTTCTTGGATTTTAACTCTGAATAAGAGGGCCATTAACCATGAAGTTTAGTTCCATTCAGTAAGGATAAAGGTTACCCAATGTAAAAAATAAGGCATGAATCCCCATAAATTATATTCAATCATTAGGGGAATAGCTTTATGAGAGGAATCTCATGTTTGTGACATGATTCTTTATAAGACGGTTTCCCACAACATCCTATGCTTGGTACACAGAGTTGGACTACATTTTAACGTCATGTGTTGAAGAAATTTTCATATAGTTTAATGTCATATGACTAAGATGACATGGTGTCTTGTACTTTTAGGTCATATGGATAGGACCATACATCATGGAAATGGTGGGTGATATAAGGCTTATTGGGAAAATAATATTCCAGCATACTTTAAATGTGAGGAAGGAAATTATAAACCAAGATCTTGGGGGTTTTTCACAGTAGGAGAAGTGATATGGGAAAAAAATAAAAGAATAACCACATACCATGTTCAGAAAGAGGTTTCCATCACAATGTTATTAGGGATTATAGAGATAGAATAGGTCTCTCCTAAGAACAAATGTGCCTCTGGTTGACATTACCTTTTGGTTTTAGACTTATGGAAAGAAAAAGTGGGTTATATTAATGAATTTTTAAAGAAAAGTCATCCTCATGAATATTACATTCTATTACTTATGACCAAAGAAATCTTATGGAGATATGAAATTTCCTAGGACAAGGAGTATGATGTGCAGAAGGAATATGTTTGAGCACAAAGGAATAATTTGGACTGATATTGGCCATGGAGTGTGAAGTACCCTGCATAGATCTTTATTTTGTATAAAAGAGAGGTATATTTGTGTTTCCATGATGGGCTCTTGAATGAGGGAACCTGAATTGAGATCTCCTACATAGATATTTATTTGTATTCAAGATAGGGGGAATTTTATTTAATTTGTGGTTGGGATTAGAATGTAGGATTAAAGTCTCTCTATGTAACCCATTAAGATGAGTATCAAGATAGACATAGTTCTGGAACAAAGGTGAGGTGGGATACCAACACCAAAGACTATGATCTTCTTAACCATGGACTGAAATGTTATGTAGTTTTACATCATGCAATCAAGATGTGAACCAAAAAATTTTATATTATTCAGAGAGGATGTTTTCATACAATTTAACATCATGTGAATAGGACTTTAGGCTATATAGTTTAAATTATTACAGTTTAGACTATAGTACCTTGTATTTTTAGGTCATACGATGAGGAATATACATTGTGCATTTTAACATTGTGCATACATGACCGTCTAGTGTTCCTTTTGAGATCTTTTATATAGGAGCATATGTTATACAGTTTATCATCATGTGGTAAAGATGTGGGATGGGTTGTTCCTTTTAAAGTCATGCGACAAGGACCTAAATGTGCAATTTAACTTCATATGACAAGGATGATGGGGGACCATTCAACTTAACATTATACGATAATGATGATAGTGTGACTTTATCATATTAAGTATTTCTTGAGGAATATTTAATTAGTATGAGTCATAACAAGAACCCCCCATTGAGATCAAAAAACAATCTTTATTAGAGTGTAAATTATGTATGGTATAAGTGTAACATCCCAATTAAATAAAGAATAAGACATTTTCATATTTATTAATATTTTTTTGAATTAAGTATTAATTTTAGTTTAACGGGGTTGCTATTTTTGATGGTGAACTCTCTTTAAATATGTTTTTGGTCACTCATATACATTCTAGACCAAATAAAATTCTTCTTAAGAATTAGGACATCAAAATTTACTTTGTGTAAATTTTTGGTATTTTTCCTGATAATGTTCATTTTTTTAATGAATAGTGAAAAATGTTGTATTTTAATTCAAAACCTCTTTTAATATAATTTATTTATAAGGATATATTATCTTTTTTATTTTATTTTAAAGTTTAATTAGAATATATTTTTACCATTTAATCCAATGGTGGTCATTATAATTAATTTCACTTTGAATTTGGACATAAATAAGTGTCAGTCTTTTGATAGACATTGTTTCTTAAAAACATGCTATTTGTTTTGACAACGGGAATTAATTATAAAATTAATTAATGAAACTTATATGTTTTTAATTTTTCAAAATAGACATCATTTTTCAATTCAGAATATCAAATATATCTTGGGGTGAATTTTTGGTATTTTTCTGAAGAACTTCAATTTTTGATGAATAGTGAAACCACTAAGTGGTAGTTAAACAAACTGATTTTTCATTTAAATGAAAGTTTACCGCTTCTGTGTATTGAATTTAAAAAATCGGACATACATGGTTGTCATTAGTTAGTAAAATGTGGTTAAATGGGATGAAAATATTTTTTGGTGAATAGTAACTTTTGAGTTTTGTTAACCGCGATTAGAGGTAATTAGTGTAATTTAAGATAAAAATGATATTATAAAAATATAAAAATATCTTGAAACATGTCCTAAACTTATTGGATAAGTCATGGCCGACCAAGAAAATTCATGGGTCAATTTGTGGGACCCCATGGAGCCACTTGAGTGAAATAATGACATTAATATCTTTTATTTAAAGTAAAAATAAAAATATCACAAACATGTATTGTTTTACTAAAAAAATTATTAAATGGGGTTATATAAGCTATATTTTTGACTATAAATATTCATTATAAAGATAAAAATATTTTCTACGTCATGGTAAATTTTTTATAATTTTTAGACATCATAAAAAATAAAATTATTTATGACACAATGATGATGCAATGTTTACGTCATTAATGAATGATTTAAATAAATAAGAATAAAATGTTTAAAATAATATCCAACACTTGTCAAATTATTATTGGATGATTTTATTTCGAACATGTACCATCTTATCTTCGAATTTAATGATTTTTGGAGCTTTATAAATCAAAGTTCATTTTATAATAAAATAATAGTTTCAAGATTTCCAAAAAGAGCCCCTCCTCTCCCTTATAAAAAGACCCCACTTCCTACCCATCTCTTACACTTCTCAAGCCCTTTGGATCGTAAAAAATCTACTAAAATAATATCCCAATATCCCTCTCTTCATACTAGAAGCCTTACCTTAGGCAAAAAGCTCTTCAAGAAACCCTTTTGGTTCAAACCAAGAGGAGTTACCTGATTTAAAGGTAAAGTCTTCTCTAATATTCTTTTGTTTTATTTTGCTTCTCCAACCCCCTAATATATTTTTATTCCATTATTGTGTAACAAAAACAGTATCTTAAATATACTAGGATGTTTTTATAAGAAGGATTCTAGCTACACTTACACACACCTACGTCTAATGGCTAAAGAACATACTATTTCCGTGGATGACGAATTTCTGCCTCACGAAACGATGATTGTTCAATATTCTTTTAACACCTTTAAAGGTGACCATTAAGATGTAACTATATATATATATGATATATAATATGTTTATGTTTTCCTTAAGTTTCTATATTTTTCATTTATGGCATAACTTTATGGTTTCCATTATGGGTAAACGCGATATCTTTATTTTAGGAAGTGCGGACTACCGCTCCCTCAAAGTGATTTGATTCGTTAATGACATATGTGGGACATGTAAAGGATGGAGCTAATAATATTATATATGATATTATCCTAGAATTATAATTTACCTTTATATAATTATGATTTCATTCCATTAAATACTAAATATAAATGAAAGTAGCGTTCATGCGTACGTACGGCTTACTGTCTCTATGAACAGTGCATTTAATTTCTTACCTCTAAATGTTATTTAATATTATAAATGCATGTATATACTGGATATATATGATATATATGATATCTACATCATGAATATAATTCTAGATATAATGGATATTTTACCACATGAACAACTTGTAATTTTAAGGAGTTTATTTTTGACTCAAGTACCAATGATCGAAAAAACGACCGTTATTAACCTAAATAATTAAAAAGTGTTAATAACATGTTAATAAGTGATATAAAAGGAATAATGAAATTGAAAAAGGTTCTTAATCAAGTAGAAATTAACTCAAGTTTATTATTCAGGAGATTAAAGAACGACCGAGTCAAGTCGGACACAAGGTAGGGGACTTTGTCTCAATCTCCATTCATTGAGGCATATTTTGTTTTATACACATTTTTCTTTTATACGGTGTATAAAACCCTTTTGAATTTTACTTTTATTCAAAAGAAATATTTTTATATTAAGCGTTTTTCTAAACGACAAAATGAATGTTTTTGTCTTACATATGCGGTGACAACGACTTCTCCGCCCCCGTGACCATTATTTGAGTTTCTACTTCCTCTACAAGACATATTTTTTTTAAATGAAAAATAAATACCATGTTTTACTTTTATTTTATTTTGGTATTGAAAATGGTTTTGATAAAGTTTTGATATCAATGTTTTGTATTGATAACTTGTGATTAAAATGTGGAAATGCTATGTTTCCTTTATGCATGTTTTATATGGTACGATTATGTTATGGTTCGTGGGCATTGTTTATGAAGACAGGTGGTTCCAAGATAAAATAAGGGTGGGTAAGCCCGATATAGCTCTCCAATGAATTGGGTAACACGAAGGGGTTAAACTCCAAGGTTTCTCTGAAGAGATTTAGGGAATATACTGTGACGGGTATTCCAAACGTAACCATGAGGGTTACTCCCTACGTAAGAATGTTATGAATGCCTCAAGTTACCTTTATGTCTTATGATTTCTATGATTTATTCATGATTTGATGAGGTATGTTAAAGTGCTTATGTTTTATGAGTAAAGTATGATTTCATTGATTCTTATGTATACATGGACTAATGTTTTCATTCCTTATTTTTATATACCTTACTGAGATTTTTATGCTTATCCCAAGTCTTTGAAATGTTTTTTATAGGTCAAGGGAAAAGTACATGATGTGTTGATAGTGTCGAGGAAGTGTCACGAAAGAATCCATGTTTTATTTTAAATATGTCTCATTTGATGGGAAAAATGAATACTGTCTTTTATGTAACCGCCTTGTTTAAATATGGAATGTAATGAATTATTTATGATCTAATTATCTAAAACTCTAAACTTGAAAAGATACTCAATGTGCATTCTTGAAATAACTCATTATTAAGTAATGCTTAAGGCTGGGGCCTTATAGTTGGTATCAAAGGTCAGTTTAGATAACTTTAGGAGTTAGGATTCTATTAAATGATTATCCAAAAATATTTTTTTAATTTTCAAATTGAAATGATATAGCATTTGAAGATTACCATGTTGCTTCATCTAAGACATGTTTGTTCATAATGGTTTTTTGCAAAGGAAATAGGGAAGCAGTGCTAGGAAGGCATACAGAAGGAAATGACCTTCAGAATCAGCATCCTGAGATGGTTGGAATTGGAACTGAACAGTTTGTTGCAGTAATGGAACAATTGAATCAAGCGATAAATAGTGGTGGTATCCACACACGAGATCAGCCAGATCAACCGTAGAGGAACATGTCAGTGGTGGAAGATTTCATGAGGCAACATCCCCCATCATTCAGAGGATCATCTGAACCTGTGCTAGCTGAAGGGTGGATTAAAGAATTGGAGAAGATTTTCGATGTCATGGGGTGTTCAGAAAATCAAAAGTTTAGTCTTGCTATTTACTGTTTGGAGGGTGAAGCAGATCAGTGGTGGTCGATGGTTAAAAATATCAGGGACACTGATGAGATTGATGCTCTTGACTGGGATGAATTCAAAGTTATGTTTCTTGAGAAATATTTTCCTAAGGTAGTTAGACTTAGGATGGAAAAACAATTCTTGGAATTGAGGCAATAGGATGACTCAATGGATTCTTATGAAGAAAAGTTCACTCGATTGGCAAGGTATGCTCCAAATTTTATCCGAGGCCTTGATAGTAAAATAAATCATTTTTACTCAAGATTAAAGCCGAAATATCGAAGGGAATTAGCTTCTTGTGAGATCAAAAGTTATGAAAATCTTGTTCGATGTGATGAGAAGGTGTAAATGGAGTTTTTCGATGATCAAGTGTTCTATAACAACTAACAGAATAAGAGACCGAGGTGGAAGGAGAAAGTGAAGAATATTTCAAAAAGTTCTGATGGTAAGAAAACTATGTTTTCAGTTTGTGATACATGTGGTAAAAATCATGTTGGGGAATGTCTTTTGAATTCTGGAAAGTGCTACCAATGTGGTAAGATAGGACATAAGACTCATGATTGCACTGGAAAAGATCAGGGTGATGGTAAGAACAAATTTGATTTACAGTTAGTGAAATGTTTCAAGTGAAATGAGATGGGTCATTATGAAAAGGAGTGTTCGACAAAGAGCTCGAGTGATGGGAAGTAGTCAGACTACAAGTAGAAAGGTGTGGTGAGATCCTTTACAACTACATCAGCAGATGTTGGGCCATCAAATGAAGTGGTATCAGGTACTTTTTATGTTTTTTTTTCAGATTATGCCAGTGTGTTGTTTGATTCAGGGTCTACACATTCTTTCATCTCTGAAAAATTTTCTAGTAAATTGGGAATACCATCTCAAGAAATGACTCCTGAACTTTTGGTAAAAACACCAGGGGGAAATATTGAGGCAAAAAGAATTTATAAGAATCTTCCTATCCTTATCCTTGGAAAGAACCTACTTGCAAACCTTATTGTTTTACCTCTAGTAGAGTTTGATGTTATCCTGTGTATGGATTGGATCTCTGTTTACCATGCTAAGATTGATTGTAGAGATAAAGAATTTTATTTTCAGAAAGACTTTCAGTTTGTATACAAGAATGAACCCTTACTATTGATAACATATCAAGAGGCTGAGAAACTTGTAAAAGATGGAAATGAATGTTACCTTGCACATATTGTTGAAAACAAAGGAACCGTTCAGATTAATGATGTGCCAGTTGTAAATGCGTATCCTGATGTTTTTCCTGATGAGTTTCTTCGAATAATACCAGATCGGGAAGCTGAATTTACTGTTGACTTAGTTCCTGATGCTAAGCCAATTTCATAACCCCCTTATCGAATGGCTCAAATTGATCTTTTAGAGTTGAAGGAGCAATTGAAAGATTTATTAGAGAAAGGTTTCATTCGACTTATCACATCACCATGGGGTGATCCTGTCTTATTTGTTAAAAATAAAGATGGTTCTATTAGACTTTTCATTGATTATAGGGCCTTGAATAACATCACTGTTAAGAACAAATATACTTTGCCTCATATCGATGATTTGTTTGATCAGCTCCAGGGGGCTCAGTATTTTTCAAAGATTGAATTGAGATCGGGGTACCATTAGTTGAAGGTAAAGGAAGCAGATGTTCTGAAGACTGTGTTTCATATAATATATGGACATTATGAATTTGTAGTTATGCCTTTTGGGCTAACCAATGCACCTGCTGTATTCATGGACCTTATGAATAGAATTTTACATGAGTTATTGGATAAGTTTGTGGTTGTTTTTATTGATGATATTTTGGTGTTTTCGAAAAGTAAAGAGGAGCATGAAAGTCATTTAAGAGTTATTTTGAAAACCTCAAAAGAAAATAAATTGTATGGGAAATTCAGCAAGTGTAAGTTTTGATTGTAACCAATTTCTTTCCTTGGTCACATTGTTTCTAAAGATGGAATAACTGTTGATCCTGAAAAAACAAAGGTTGTTGATGAATGGCCAAGACCCACAATTGTAACCGAGATTTGTTGTTTTCTTGGTTTGGCAGGATATTACCAAAGGTTTGTTAGAAATTTTTCACAGTTATCTAGTCCAATGACTAAGCTAACTCGGAAGGGTGTTAAGTTTATCTGGACAAAATAATGTGATGATTGTTTTCAGGAATTGAAAAAAATATTGGTAAATGATCTAGTTTTGGCACTACCTTCCATGAATGGTGAGTTTGTTATCTACAGTGATGCTTCATTAAAAGACTTGGTTGTATCCTAATGTAGAATGATCAGGTAATTTATTATGCTTCACGTCAGTTGAAAACTCATGAGGTAAATTACCCTACACATGATTTGGAATTAGCTGCTGCTGTTTTCACTTTAAAAATTTGGAGGCATCATTTGTATGGAGTAAAGTGTGAAATATATACTAATCACAAAAGTTTAAAGTATATATTCACTCAGAAAGAATTTAACATGAGACAGAGGATATGGCTGGAATTAATCAAGGATTATGATTTTACAATTCATTACCATCCAGGAAAAGAAAATAAAGTGGCTGATGCTTTGAGTCGAAAAAGTAATGATTCATTAAACATGTTACATTTGGAACATGATACTTTGGTTAAGGATTTGTTTAACTTTGGCATAAAAGTTGTTGGTGAAGGATGTTCTTCTATTTTGTTTTAGGTATCAGTGAAATCATCTCTATTAGACAGAATTAAGCAAGCACAGAAGCAAGACAGTGAGTTGTAGAAAAAGGTAGAGTTGGTTCAGAAGGGTAAGTTTCCTGAATTCAACCTTGATAATGATTGTGTTTTGAGATTTGGGAAGAGATTGTGCATGACTTGTGATTCACAGTTGAAGAGAGAGTTGTTATGTGAAGCTCATAGTTCTCCGTTTTTAGTTCATCCAGGCAGTACTAAGATGTATAGAGATCTTCAGAAGTATTACTGGTGGGATGGAATGAAAAGTGATATTGCTGATTTTACTGTGAAGTGTTTGACTTGTCAACAGGTTAAAGCAGAGCGGCAGTTACCAAAATGGATGCTTCGGCCTTTACCAGTTTCAGAGTGGAAATGAGAGAATATATCCATGGACTTCGTTGTGGGATTGCCGAAGACACCTCGAGGTAATAATGCAATCCGGGTTATTGTTGATCGCTTGACTAAATATGCTCATTTCCTTGCTATACGGGATATTTTTTCCCTAGATCAACTTTCCCATTTTTATCTTAAAGAGATAGTCAGGTTACATGGAGTTCCCCTCTCTATTGTATCTGATCGTGATTCCAGGTTTACTTCTAACTTTTGGAAAGGCCTTCAGAAGTCATTGGGTATTGAATTAAATTTCAGTACATCTTTTCATCCTCAATCAGATGGGCAGTCAAAACGAATGATTCAGACTTTGGAGGATATTCTACGTGCTTGTTCGATGGATTATCAAGGAAGTTGGGACCAACATCTTTCTTTGGTTGAGTTTTCTTATAATAACAGTTTTCATTCCAGTATACAGATGGCACCATTTGAGGCATTATATAGGGAGAGGTGTCGAACTCCAGATTTTTGGGATGAAGTAGGTGAAAGGAAGTTGATGGGACCAGAATTGGTATAAGAGTTGGCAGGAAAAGGTCAACTGATACAGAGACACATGAAAACAGCTCAGAGCAGGCAGAAGAGTTATGCAGACAACAGGAGGAAGGATCTCTCTTTTGAGGTAGGTGATCATGTTTTTCTCAAAGTTTCACCATGGAAAAGTGTGATGTGATTTGGTAAGAAAGGAAATCTAATTCCAAGGATCATTGGACCATATGAAATTTTGGAGAGAGTTGGATCAGTTGCTTACCGAGTGGCTTTACCTCTGAGTTTATCTCAGGTACACAATGTCTTTCATGTTTCAATGTTAAGGAAGTACATGCCAGATACATCTCATGTTTTGAGTCCAGAGGTAGTTCAGCTGGAAGAGAATCTATCATATAAGGAACAACCAGTCCAGATTCTTGACCACATGGAGCAGGTATTGCGGAATAAGGTGATTCATCAAGTAAAGGTTTTGTGAAAAAACAACATGATTGAAGAGGCAATATGGGAATCTGAAAATGCTATGAGGGATAAATAACCCCATTTATTTAAGTGAATAAATTGCGAGGAAACAATTCCCAAAAGGGGGGAAGGACGTAACATCTCAGGTAAATAAAGAATAAGAAATTTTCATATTTATTAATATTTTTTTGAATTAAGTATTAATTTTACTTTAATGGGGTTGCTATGTTCGATGGTGAACCATATTTAAATATATTTTTGGTCACTCATATACATTCTATTAGACCAAATAAAAATTTTCTTTAGAATCGGGACATCAAAATTTACTTTGTGTAATTTTTTGGTATTTTTCTGATAATGTTCATTTTTTAATGAATAGTGAAAAATGTTGTATTTTAATTCAAAACCTCTTTTAATCTAATTTATTTATAAGAATAGATTATCTTTTTAATTGGTTTTAAAGTGAAATTAGAATATATTTTTACCATTTAATCCAATGGTGGTCATTATAATTAATTTCACTTTGAATTTGGACATAAACAAGTGTCAGTCTTTTGATAGATATTGTTTCTT
Organism: Viscum album; assembly: GCA_963277665.1. Classification (NCBI taxonomy): domain Eukaryota; kingdom Viridiplantae; phylum Streptophyta; class Magnoliopsida; order Santalales; family Viscaceae; genus Viscum; species Viscum album. The sequence goes on along the minus strand of OY728166.1, from coordinate 1,072,058,962 downwards.
AAAAACACGCTACTTGTTTTGACAATGGGAATTAATTATAAAATTAATTAATGAAACTTATATGTTTTTAATTTTTAAAAATAGAAATCATTTTTGAATTCAGAATATCAAATATAGCTTGGGGTGAATTTTTGGTATTTTTCTGAAGAACTTCAATTTTTGATGAATAGTGAAACCACTAAGTGGTTGTTAAACAAACTGATTTTTCGTTTAAATGAAAGTTTACCACTTCTGTGTATTGAATTTCAAAAATCAGACATATATGGTTGTCATTAGTTAGTAAAATGTGGTTCAATGGGATGAAAATATTTTTTGGTGAATAGTAATTTTTGAGTTTTGTTAACCGCGATTAGAGGTAATTAGTGTAATTTAAGATAAAAATGATATTATAAAAATATAAAAATATATTGACACATGTACTAACCTTATTTTATAGGTCATTTCCGACCAATACAATCCATGGGTCAATTTGTGGGACCCCATGGAGCCACTTGAGTGAAATAATGACATTAATATCTTTTATTTAAAGTAAAAAAAAATATCACAAACATGTATTATTTTACTAAAACAATTATTACATGGGGTAATATAAGATATATTTTTGACTATAAATATTTATTATAAATATAAAAAGATTTCCTACATCATGGTAATTTTTTTATATTTTTTAGAAATAAAAATAAAATAAAATTACTTATGACACAATGATGATGCAGTCTTTACGTCATTAATGAATGATTTAAATAAATAAGAAGATAATGTTTAAAATAATATCCAAAACTTGTTCAATTCTTATTGGATGATTTTATTTCTAACATGTACTACCTTATCTTCTACTTTAATGATTTTTGGAGCTTTAGAAACCGAATTCCATTTTATAATAAAATAATAGTTTCAAGATTTCTAAAAGAGCCCCTCCTCTCCCTTATAAAAAGACCCCACTTCCTACCCATTTATCACACTTCTCAAGCCCTTTGGCTCGTCCAACATCAACTAAAATAATCTCCCAATATCCCTCTCTTCATCCTATAAGCCTTACCTTGGGCATAAATCTCTTCAAGAAACCCTTTTGGTTCAAACCAAGAAGAGTTACCCGATTTAAAGGTAAAGTCTTCTCTAATATTATTTTGTTTTATTTTGCTTCTACAACCCCCTAAACTCTTTTTATTCTATTATTGTGTAACAAAAACAGTATCTTTAATATACTAGGATGTTTTTATAAGAAGTATTCAAGCTACACTTACACACACCTACGTCTAATGGCTAAAGAACATACTGTTTCTGTGGATGGTGAATTTTTGCCTCATGAAATGAAGATTGTTCAATATTCTTTTAACACCTTTAAAGGTGGCCATTAAGCTGTCACTATATTTATATATGATATATAATATGTTTATGTTTTCCTTAAGCTTCTGTATTTTTCATTTATGCCATACCTTTATGGTTTCCATTATGGGTAAACGCGATATCTTCATTTTAGGAAGTGTGGACTACCTCCCCCTCAAAGTGATTTGATTCGTTAATGCCATATGTGGGACGTATAAATGATGGAGTTAATAATATTATATATTATATTATCCTGGAATTATAATTTACCTTTATATCATTATGATTTCATTCCATTAAATATGAAATATAAATGAAAGTAGCGTTCATGCGTACGTACGGATTACCATCTCCATGAACGGTGCATTTCATTTCTTACCTCTAAATGTAATGTAACATTATAAATGCATGTATATACTGGATATATATGATATATATGATATCTACATCATGAATATAATTCTGGATATAATGGATATTTTACCACATGAACAACTTGTAATTTTAAGGAGTTTATTTTTGACTCAAGTACCAATGATCGACAAAATGACCGTTATTAACCTAAATAATTACAAAGTGTTCATAACATGGTAATAAGTGATATAAAAGGAATAATGAACTTGAAAAAGGTTCTTAAGAATGTATAAATTAGATCAAGTTTATTATTTAGGAGATTAAAGAACGATCGAGTCAAGTCGAACATGAGGTAAGGGACTTCGTCTCAATCTCCATTCATTGAACCATATTTTGTTTTATACGAAACTTTCTTTTATACGATGTATAAACACCTTTTGAATTTTAATTTTATTCAAAATAAATATTTTTATACGATGCATTTTACTAAACGACAAAATGAAAGTTTTTGTCTTACGTATGCGGCGACAACGACTTCTCCGCTGCCGTGACCATTATTTGAGTTTCGGATTCATCTACAAGCCATAACTTTTTTTAAATGAAAAATAAATACCATGTTTTAATTTTATTTTATTTTGGTATTGAAAATGGTTTTGATAATTTTTTTATATCAATGTTTTTATTGATATCTTGTGATTGAAATGTGGAAATTCTATGTTTCCTTTATGCATGTTTTATATGGTACGATTATGTTATGGTTCTTGGGAATTGTTTATGAAGATGGGTGGTTCCGAGATAAACTAAGGGCGGGTGAGCCCGATATAGCTCTCCAATGAATTGGGTAATGCGAAGGGGTTAAACGCTAAGGTTTCTCCGAAGAGATTTAGGGAATATACTATGATGGGTATTCCAAACGTAACCATGAGGGTTACTCCCTACGTAAAAATGTTATGAATGCCTCAAGTTACCTTTATGTCTTATGATTTCTATGATTTATTCATGATTTGATGAGGTATGTTAAAGTGCTTATGTTTTATGAGTAAAGTATGATTTCATTGATTCTTATGTATACATGGACTAATGTTTTCATTCCGTATTTTTATATACCTTACTGAGATTTTTATGCTCATCCCAAGTTTATGAAAATTTTTTCATAGGTCAAGGGAAAAGTACATGATGTGTTGATAGTGTCGAGGAAGTGTCACGAAAGAATCCATGTTTTATTTTAAATATGTCTCATTTGATGGGAAAAATGAATACTGTCTTTTATGTAACTGCCTTGTTTAAATATGGAATGTAATGCATGATTTATGATCTAATTCTCTAAAACTCTAAACCTGAAAAGATCCTCAATGTGCATTATTGAAATAACTCAGGATTAAGTAATGTTTAAGGCTGAGGCCTTATAATAAGGTCCCTCCCATTTTAGTTTAAGCTTTGGAAGTTTTTTCCTAGAATCAATTGGATCCTAGGGTCTAGTACCAGTTATCCTTGGAGGAATGAGTATATGTAGTATTTCTTGTTAAAATCCCATGCTATCTAATTTTGATGGGCCTACAAGTGATGTAAGGCATTCATTATTTTCTCATCAAGTTAATCTAATTCATCTAATTATTTTTGGTATTACTCATCTGTAGATAGTTGATCAAATATGGAAACATAGAGTGAGTGAAATTGGACCTCAATGGGATGGACTACTTCTATCCCATATATAAGTGAACAAAGGGTCACCTACATGGTGTTGTGAGTTTTAATTTAATAGCCCCATAAGGAAATAATGATCTTGTCAAGCCAAGACTTTATATATTTATCCACCATATTTTTGAGTATGTTTGATATGGTCTTGTTGATGGCCTCTATCTATCCATTAACCACTCCATGATAGTGATATGAATGATTGGATTTGATATTATACTCTTGATATAGCTTCTCTAAATTAGTATAATAGAAATTGGTTCTATTGTTCATAATATTGTATGAGGGAGACCAAATCTGGTAATTATGTTGGCTTTTATGAAGCTAAAAATGTTTTTTTGAAATTTTTTGATGGGTATTTCCTTAGACCATTTTTTAGAAGAAGTTAGTAGCAGTGAGGATGTGTTTTTACTACCTATACATAGCTTGGGATATGGTACTAAAACATCCATTCCCTATATAGAAAATGTTCGTGAGTATTTGGATGTGTGTAGAAACCCTAGGGGTTGATGGATGAAGTTGGCATGTACTTGGCAGCAATGAAACTTCTTAGTGATTTTTTTGCAATCCCACATCATCGAAGGCCGAAATTATCCAAGCCTACAAATTTGATTTTAAATATTGAAACCTATCTACTGGGTGCTGAAGGCTCCCATATGTACTTGTTTTATGACAACATTAGTCTCTTATACTTTAATGAATCTAAGAAGGAATCCATCAAAGCCTCATTTATAGAGGACTTTCTAGTGATTTGATCCATCATAAAGTGTTAAGATGGTCTCTCATCATTGGATTTTCTCTTTTATAGATATTTATAATAAGAGAAATCCATTTTATATGTAGTCCAAAATGGGCATCATCTAATCAGTGATAGGACCATCAATTTAGGGATGGAACAAACCTCATTTATTTCTTGCATGTTTACATGAACAAAGGGCAATACCATTCGGCGGTGTGCAATGAAGACGACTATTTCATCCCTATATAGATCCACTAAAGTCATGGATGTATTCTATAATGCATTCGATTGGGAATTTTATGATCATGGAATGTAATTCATGTAGGTTCTAGGCAGAGCGAAAGTGCGTTGGAGGGTGTACCCAAATTTAATTTGATCATTAACAATGATCAATCCGAGATCATTCACGATAATAAAATGCCGGATCTTTGGAATAAAATGGAGAATGAAAAAGAAATAGGGGAGTCCTAGAACCATAGATAGGATCATCATATGTTGGTTATAATTAATTTAATTAATTGAAAAGAATTAACTTGATGGAATTCTTTCTTTGTTGATGTTTCCGGTCACGATCTGATGTGGTTCATCGTTGCATCATAGAATCCAAGTGTAGGATTCCTCTAGCAGTGATCCACACCTGCTCTACGTATCTCTAGACGTTTTTGAAGGGAAATCTAGGTGCTAGCGTGGAAGATACTTTTCTTGTGATGTCCGTCTTCGATCGCCTTGATCCAGTGGAGGAGGATCTCTCTCTCGTATCTTGAGAGCGTTCTTGGAAGAAAATAATTATCTCTTGGCTTGAGAGATTTCTCTAGATCTATTGTGCATAACCCCAAAAAAATGTCTAGGCTAATGAGAATTATATAATTGGGATTTTAATTATATAGAATAATAAAATGAATTAATTACCCAAAAGAATTTATTTACTTCATTTAATTATTAGTGATACCCCATGTCTAATAATAACAGTTGACTATTATTATTTGACATGCGCTCAGGTAATTACACATAATATTATTTAATTAAATAAATAATATTATTTCTCATAAATTCCATGTGAAAAATACACGGTGTGTATATTTAATATACATAGCATGTACTTTTTTTTCTATTTTTCTTTATTTCTTCCACCACATTTATTAGACCTTGAATAATGGATATTTATTTCTAAAATAAATATCATTGAATTACTCACTAATAAATATATTATTTCACCCACAATATATTCTCTCGAATAACTAGTGTCGAAATAAATGCAATCAAACATCCTTGAATAATTATTAAACCAAAATCAGGAATAATCTTTATTCAAATTGTTAAATTAATATTGAACTGAGATACTTGGACACACTTAGTGTGTGACCCTCTAGGAATCTTTCTCAGTGGAATTAGGCGAAGCCTGCCTAAATTCCAAGTTTAGAATCTAGCAACACACTAAGGCACCCATAGAGAATGTAGTTAACGCTGCAATGACGTGTCACCTCCTACGAACACTTACCGTGTAATATAATTCCTTTGTCTCGATATCTCGAATCAAAATGGTTTCATGCTAGTGCCATCAACCCATGTGCTCAATTATTCTTTCCTTGACTTTCTGGAATTGAATTTTCCAATTCCTCACAATGGCCATGGATTTATTTAGGCTATATCAATTCCATCAAAGGGCCTGAGATATCAACTTTTTTTATGGAATAGAAGGGAAAAATCCTTTCTCACATTATCTATTAATGCAATATTACTCATGATGCACCCAACATATCTTACCTCGCTATGAACAGTGTGTCATCATAGTTTTTGTCAATACATCTAAGTGAGTGATTTGTAATACCCATTAATAATAATCTTAAAGTCTAAGGACCAATACATACATCTGAAGATAGGAACATCCAATGGCACTATGAAATGTGGATTTCCTACAGGCGGGTCTCGTTCTCATAATATTCTCCTGGATATTACTAAGGGTTCACACCATGAGAAGGTTCCTCAAAGTTTTATGAGTCCTCACCACTAATGGCCTGTATTATTTTTCCCCTCAAATAACATCATCCGGCCATAGTATACACTACTACAAATATGGATTTTATCAGTGCTAAAAATGACCTTTAACAGTGCTAGAAAAACGCTATTAATGTCGGCGAAGATAAATGGGGGGGGGGGGGGGTCCCCTTTATTAGCGCTCCAAAAATCTCTGATAAAGACCCCTTTTATCAGCACTAAAAAAAGCACTGATAAAAGGGGTCTTTTATCAGCGCTAAAAGAAAGCGCTGATAAAATGGTCCTTTATCAGCGCTTTGTTTTAGTGCTGATGAAAGACCCCTTTATGAGCACTTCCTTTATCAGCGCTTTCATTTTAGTGCTGACAAAGTACCACTTTTATCAGCGCTTTTTTAAAAGAACTGATAAAAGTTAAAAAAATAATAAAAAAATTAAAAAAAATTAAAAAAAATTAAAAAAATACTACCAATCAGGGGGGCTTTTATAGTGCTTGAGCCCCCCCTTTTACAATACTTTTCCTCCCCCTACAGTTCCCCATGCACCCCCTCCACCCTTTAATAGTGCTTGCTCCCATATTCCCCCATGCGCGCGCGCCCCTGCCTCTACCTAGATTTGAACTCGAGACCTCCCCCCTGCGCGCCAAAGCCCTTACCACTCCTCTATTTTGATTTATTTTCCAATTCATGATATATCTCTCTCTATATATTAATATATTTAGTTATATTTATTCGTATAGTAATATATATTTATATTAATATATATATATATAGTTATATTAATATATATATATAGTCATATTAATATATATATATAGTTATATTAATATATATCTCTATTTATATATATAGTTATATTTATTCGGATAGTAATATATATTTATATTAATATATATATATATATATAGTTATATTAATATATATATCTATAGTGATATTAATATATATATTTATAGTGATATTAATATATATATTTATAGTAATATTAATATATATATGTTATATTAATATATATATAGTTATATTAATATATATATATATATATAGTTAGATTAATATATAGGTATATAAATATTCATATATTTGTATTTTAAATAAAATGGATATTATTTATTATTTAGATAAATCTAATATATTTTATATGTAAATATATTTTATTATTTATATTTATAATTAAATTTTTATGTGTGAATATATAAAAAATATGTATATATTGTTATATATTTGATTATAAATAGAAGTGCATTATAAAAAATGATGAAATTTCAAAGACATAATATCAATATGAATGTAATACCTTGGAATAAATTCAGTGCCCACCAAAAAAAGCCAATAATACCCCCTTAAACGAGGATGAAAATCCACAAAATGTTTAAAAATCGGGGTATCCCGACTAAAAACTCAGTTTTGGAGGCCTTATGGGCCTTTTTTGGCCTCTAAGAAACCTTGAGCGCCCCCCCGGGTCACTGTGACGTAGATCTCATCTCAGGATTTGATTTGATATGTGGTAGAGCTCAAACGGACACCCGGATCAAAAGTTATGACCGTTTGAAGTTCGAGTTGCGTTTTCAACATATTTTGGATCTTTTTTATTTTTTTATTTTTTAATATTCAAATTGTTATTAAATGACTATTACTCCATAATAATTAGAAAATTATTAATTAAAAATATTTTTTTATTTTTTTATAATCCATTTTCACTAAATATCTTATATATTAAGTATATTAAGTGTAAATGTATATTTATACTTATCTAAAATATATTTAAAAATTATATATTATATTTATATCAATATAACTATATAACTATATTTATATATTAATATATTATTTTTAATTATTTTTTTTGAAGTCGACCCTTTATCAGCTCTTTTAAAAGCTCTGATAAAGGGCCCGTTTATCAGCGCTACTAAAAAAGAACTGATAAAGGGGGTCCCTTTATCAGCGCTAAAAAAAGCGCTGATAAAGGGGGTACCTTTATCAGTGCTAAAAAAAGAGCTAATAAAGGGGTGCATTTATCAGCGCTGATAAAGGTACCCTTTATCAGCACTTTTTTTAGCGCTGATAAAGGCACCCCCCCTTTATCATTGCTTTTTTGTTAGCACTGATAAAGGTTGGCGCTGGGAAAAACTGTTTTTGTGGTAGTGATATATATTCAAGAGTAGTGTTATGGAACTTCCAGGTTCTCATCATAGCAGGGATTCACTATGACCCTTTAATGCAAAAATTATCCTTAGGACATTATCACATGCATTGTCATGCAGAAGAACAATCAAGATGTGATAATGTGTTTATTAATGAATAAAGTACAAAGTAGTTGTTTCTATCCCACCAACTCCAACAGACTCCCACTTGGACTAGAGCCAACTGCTAACAACCATTAACCCGCTAGCTCTCACATGATATTCATGCTTCTGCTGATATATACCTTTAGTCATAGGGTCTTCCACGTTCTCTTTCATAGACACTATTCTCACTACAACTTCACCCCTTTGATAGAAATCCCTCAGAAGGTGATAATTTTGGAGTATATTCTTTGTCCATTGATGTGACCTTGGTTCTTTTGCAAGAGTCACTGCTGTAGTATTATCACAACACAATGTGATAAGATCTTTACTGCAAGGCATCACATCAAGATCCTAGAAAAATCTCCAAATTCAGACGACTTTATTAGATGCATCAGAAGCCTCAACATATTCAGACTCCACTGTAAAATATGCGACAACTGGTTTCTTTGAACTCTTCCAACTCACAACTCCTCTATTGAGATAGAAAACATATCTAGATTGCGATTTCAGATCATTCTGATCTTTCTGAAAATCAGCATAAGCATACCCTCTGATGAAAAGCTCCCCATCTCCTCCATACACCAAGAACATATCCTTATTTCTTCTTAGATACTTAAGGATAGTCTTAACAACAGTCCAATACTGTTCTCCTATATCTGATTGATATCTTCCTACCATGATTAGTGCATAGGAAACATCAAGCTTGGTACATAACATGGCATACATGATGGATCTTATAGCCGAAGCATATGAGATCTTACTCATTCTATCTTTCTCCTATTGTGTCTGAGGACACATTTTCTTAGAAAGATGTAGGACATGTGACACTAGAACCAATCCCCTATTGGATTGTTTCATACTAAATCTCTTTAGTATCTGGTCAATGTATGTACCCTAACTTAGTCCTAGAATCCTTTTGGATCTATCATGAATGATCTTGATCCTTAAAATGTAGGCTGCTTTTCCCAAGTCCTTCATGGAGAAATACTTGTTCAGGTAGTCCTTAACTGACTGTAAGACTAGTACATCGTTTCCAATAAGCAATATGTCATCAACATATACTACTAGGATAACGACTGCATTCCCATTAAACTGATTATAAACACATGGCTCACATTCATTCTTAATGAAACCAAATTATTTTATGGCTTCATAAAATCGAATGTTTCATGACCTGGATTCTTTCTTTAATCCATAAATGGATTTCTACTACTTGAAAACCCACCTGGCTTCACCTGGAGTCACAAACCATTCCGTTTGTGTCATATAGACATCTTCATGAAGGTTCCTATTAAGGAATTCTATTTTGACATCCATTTTCCAAATCTTATAGTCATGGTAAGCTGCTATGGAAAGTATGATTCTTATGGATATAAAATTGGAATCTAGTGATAAGGTTTCATCATAGTCAATTACTTGATGCTATATGAATCCTTTGGCCACTAGCCTTGCTTTAAGGTGCTAAATTGACCTTCCATGTCCTATTTTCTCTTGAATACCCATTTTCATCCAACAAGCTTTACATAAACTGGCTCTTCAACTATAACCTAGACTTGGTTCCGATACATGGAATCCATCTCAGAATTCATAGCATATAGCCATCTTGTAGCTTCTAAGATTTATATAGCTTCCTTTTAGGATAGAGGTTCATCATTGTCCAACAATAATGATTCACTATCCTCGGTGACTAGGAAACTAAATCTCTCTAGTTCCCTTACCTCTCTTGAGCTCCTACGCAATACTTGTGTTTCTAGAACCTCTTCCATAGGAACCTGTGGAACTTGTTCCTATACCAACTTCTTTGTCTCTTGAGCATGAACTTCGTTGAATTCAATCTTTCCCCCACTATCCTTTTTGAGGATATTCTCTCTCTCAAGAAAGATGGCTTGTTTGGAGACAGTCACTTTCTTGTCTGAAGGGTTATATAGGTAATATCCTTCTATTTCCTTGGGATATTCTATAAATATACAATCCATTCCCCAAGGTTCTAGTTTGTTTCCTGATAAGGCCTTAAAAAATGCCTCACATCCCCATACACGTGTGTGTGACAAAATGGGTTTCTTTCCATTCCATAACTTGGAGGGAGTTCCATTTTCTACCTTAGTTGGTACTCGGTTTAATGTGTATGCTGCAGTTTGTAATGCATATCCCCAAAAGAATAATGGAAGATCTTCATGACTCATCATCAACCTCACCATGTCTAAAAAGGTACAGTTCCTCCTTTCACTGACACTATTCCACTGTGGTGTATAAGGAGGAGTGAGCTAAGATAGAATCCCGGACTCCTGTAGATGATCGATGAACTCTTGGTTCAGATATTCTCAACCTCAATCCGATTGAAGCTTCTTTATCTTCTTACCAAGATGATTCTAAACTTCATTCTTGAATTCCTTAAATTTCTATAAGGATTTTGACTTATACCTCATTAAATAGATATATCCATATCTACTCAAATCATCATTAAAAGTAATGAAGTAAGAATATCCACCTCTAGCTTCTACTGGAAATGGTCCACACACATCCGTGTGCACCAATCCTAGAAGATCTGTGGTCCTTTCACCATATCCACCAAAAGGAGGATTGGTTATTTTACCTTGTAAAATATCATGACATCTATCATGTGGTTTTATCTCAGTAGAGTCTAAATAGCCATGTTGACAGAGATTTGTCAAGCACTTCTCATTTACATGATCGAGACGGTGATGCCATAACTGGGTGGTGTATGAGTCATGTGAGTTTGTTTCGATATAAATTTCCAACACTTGGTTTTTGTAATTTAATACATACAAACCATTATTTAAATTTCCCATACCATAACATATGTTGTTCTTATAAAATAAGTAACCCTTATTTCCAAAATTGAAAATAAATCCATCCATATCCAAACATGATACAAAAATTATGTTTTTGGTAACACTAGGGACATAATAAAATTAATGTAAAAGCAAAATCATCCCAGTTGGCAATGAGAGATTGTAATAGCCAATGGCCAATGCAGGCAGCCTCTCTCCATTAGCAGCTCGAAGATCCACCTCTCCTCTGGCAATCTTTCTAAATCTACATGGTTCCTACATTTGAACACAGATGTGAGCCCCACAAGCTGTATCTAATTCCCAATCTATAGAAATGGAAATATTACACTTGATAATGAACATAGCTTTATCATCCCCACACTTCTGGGTGAAGTTCCTCTTCTAGTGGCCCTGCTTTCCACATGAAAAACATACCGCCTCCCTTTCCTTTCCCTGCCTCTGGATATTCCCCTTCTTGGAGGGACGGTGCTCAGGGGATTCAGACCATTTATAAGTCCTTGGCCCCTTTTCCTTGTCCTTTCTTTTCTTATTCACTATAAGGAATTTGGGTTTGTCATGCCCCATGTCCTTATCTACCTGGAGAATTAAGGTCAAAAGTTCCAATAGAATCTTATCATTTTTCTCATGTTATAGTTGATAATAAATATAGAGAAGGTCTTGGGAAGTGATGATAGGATGCGATCTGTACGCAACTCATTGGAGAACATAATCCCTAAGATTTCCAGGTGTTAAATGTTGCTAGTAAGCTTGACTACATGAGGCCCAACTGGCACATACTCTCCAAGATTAATTGTAAAAAAAGCATTAGAGATCTCAAATCTGTCCTGTATCACCTTATCTTGGTAGATATCCTTAAGGTGAGACATCATGCTATACACGTCCATGTTTTCATGTTGATTCAAGAGATCATTAGACATGGACGGTAGTATGAAACATTGGAAATCTGTGGCATCATCCATATGTTTCATATAAAGAGATAGTTCCTCATCACTGGCCTCTTTTCCAGGCGCAACTGGAATAGTCTCTTCCAAGAAATACAATTTCCTCTCACAACGAAGGATAACGCGTAAACGCCTATGCCATTCTTGGAAATTGGTTCTGGTGATAAGGTTTTCCTTCTCGAGTATGGTTCGAAATGATATGTTTGAAGTCATTTTCTTGCATTTTCTAAAAATTAAGATGAGAAAAGGTTTAGTACTTTATTATGATAAAACTGAGACAAATAAATTAATACTTATTAGTCTCCCACTTTTTATCAAAATACAATATCCCTCACCATTGACTTTGGAATATTCTATCGCCTGAATATTCTAGTGGAAAAGATCTATATTTCCATTCACATTACCCTAACCAGGGCTGGTCAAGCAACTTTAAGGGTTTTAGGTAGGCATTCCAAATTCCAACTGCATTAACTCACAGCTCCTTGATCCATTGAGTGGACTCCCCAATCCCAAAATCCTTTTATTTTGGATTTCCTCAACCTTTGCCTCTTGATCACACCAAGTCCTACTGTGGTAGTCAACCCTTGATGCGAACCAAGTCCAGTCAACCCAAAACCTTGAATTAGAATTCCCCAATAATTGAAAGCACCCCAACTAGGGTTGGTCAAGGACTTTGAACTATGGTTTGATTCTAACCAAGATTATGGAAGGATGTACCGACTTAATATTTCTTTTAGATATTTTATCCTTATACGTAAATTTACATTTTATTATCTTTGATTACATGCTTTTTAATATTAAGTGGGATATAATTAAGTGATTAACCATGTCTAAGATAATATTTTACGCATAAACCGGTCTTATTTTAGTTCCATCTTGCATGCTTGTTTAATTCATTAATTGTGTGATTGTGAAAACACACCCACAATAAATAAACTATGAAACTGATAGAAATAAAATAAATGGTATGATCATGAGCTTATTTAATTGGTTATTTTATCTAGCATTTGATAAACTAACCCAAGACCTAGGGGAGAAACACCTTGAACCTTTTGGGTTCATGTTTACAGCATTCCACCTGTCCACCTTTGTATCTCCTTGGATTGGTTTCTCCTTGGCTCCTAACTTGAGCCACCTTCACTTATTTGGGAGCTCCATCCATTACATATGCTTTTATCTCACACGCAGATGAAGGGTAAAATGGGGTTTTACATAAAAGAAACCTTGGGCACATAGGCCCTACATATTAATGAGGAGACAACTAGCATGCCAACTAATTTGATTTAAAAAAACAAATTAAAAGAAACCATTCACATACAAAGGTCTTGGTCAAGCTCATGATCATCCATGAATGCAATGATATTTACATATAATTAAAACTAGGATTCAATTCTTTAATCATTATTGTTTAAGATAAATCATGCTCAAATCAATTAATTATCTTTAATTAATCAATCCTTTTATATTAAACCCTTTTTCTAAATTTCTTTTAGATTCTCATCCATCATAATTTTAAACAAATAAATTCATTTAAAATTATCTTTTTACGTAACTTGTACCTTGGAGGAAACCCAGTGAATTCCCATTCATAACTACCCAGTGAGTTGAAATTAACATTATGTAGATTTTAAATTAAACATATATATATAAAACACCTATCACATGCTATGAATTAGCTTTATGCCTGCACTATGGTACACATCTCAAGGGTTTGTATAATATAATAATAAATTTTAATAAATATTCATAATTTGGATGAGTACACAACATGTAATTTTGTCCACCATCCATCTAAAGTACATGCTCAGGGACATGGCGTGTAAATGTACTTTGGAATTCTTTAGATTACGCAACGTGTTCATTGGGACACACACCATGTAGTATCCACGTTACATAGTTTCCAGCCAGTCGAGTCGTGTACGGGGTACACGGTCCAACCCTAACTCGAAGGGACTACACGCCATGTTCAATGGACCACACGGCCTGTAATCTAGAAACCGTGTGCCACCTATTCCTTGTCAACACATGGTGTCATTTAAGACTTAGAAATAATCCAACACATGGAAAGATTTGGCGGACCAGTCCGATGCATTGAACCCAGAATACATGGTGTGTACTTCTGAATACACACCATGTATTTTGGTTTTGTATGACCATGAATGTTTGGCACCTCCAAATGAGATCCTCTATTTTATTTTAAACAAAATTAAAAGAAAAAATTCATTTTTGTAAGGTGAACGAGAAATGAGAGAGGAGGAATGGATCTCGATATTCAGATTTAAAGAATGATTAACTTGAATTTAAACAACTAAATTTCAAAATTCGTAAATCACCAATGAAAAACTAATTAATTATAATCAACAATATGACCCTCTTATACCACTTTTAGGTTCCGGGCACAGCAGAAGCGCATTGGAGGGTGTACCCAACTTTAATTTTAGCATTAACAATGATCAATCCGACATCCATCATGATAATAAAATGCAGGATCTTTAGAATATAATGAAGAATGAAAAAGAAAGAGGGGAGTCCTGAAACTATAGATAGGATCGTCTTATGTTGGTTATAATAAATTTATTAATTGACAAGAATTACCTTGATGGAATTATTTATTCATTGATGTTTCCGGTCATGATCTGATGTGATCTGTCATTCCGTCATAGAATCCAAGTGTAGGATTACTCTAGGGGGGATCCACACGTGATCCACGAATCTCTGGACATTGTTGAAGGGATCTCCGGGTGCTATCATGGAAGAGCCTTCACTTTCTATGTCCTCCTTCGATCGCCTTGATCTGGTGGAGGAGGATCTCTCTCTCATAGCTTGAGAGCATTCTTGTAAGTAAAGAATTATCTCTTGGCTTGAGAGATTTCGCTAGATCCATTGTGCACAACCCCAAAAAATGTCTAGGATAATGAGAATTATATAATTGAGATATTAATTACATAGAATAATAAAATGAATTAATTACCAAAAAGAATTTATTCATTTCATTTAATTCTTAATAACACCCCATGTTTAATAATAATAGTTGACTATTATTACTTGACATGCGCCCAACTAATTACACCTAATATTATTTAATTAAATAAATATTATTATTTATCATAAATTCCCAGAAAAAAATACATAGTGTGTATATTTAATATACACAATGTGTAATTTTGTTTTTATATTTTTCTTTATTTTCTCCACCACATTGAATAGACCATGAATAATGGATATTTATTTCTCAAATAAATATCACTGCATTACTCACTAATAAATATATTATTTCTCCCACAATATATTCTTCTGAATAACTACTATCAGAAATAAATGTGATCAGACATCCTTGAATAATTATTAAACCACAATAGAGAATAGTCTTTATTCAACTTGTTAAATTAATATTTAACTGAGATACTTGGACACACTTAGTGTGTGACCCTCTAGGAATCTTTTTCAGTGGCATTAGGCGGGGCCTGCCTAATGTCCAAGGTTAGAATCTAGCAACATGCAAAGGCACCCATAGAGAAAGAAGTTAACACTGCAATGAAGTGTCACCTCCTACAAATGCTTACCATGTAATATAATCCCTTTGTCTCGATATCTCGAATCAAGTGGGTTGCATGCTAGTGACATCAACCCATATTCTCGATTATTCTTTCTTTAAATTTACAGAATTGAACATCCCCATTCCTCACCATGGACATTTATTTATTTAGGCTATGTCCATTCCAATAAAGGTCCTGAGATATCAACTTCCGTTATGGAACAGAAGGGACGAATCCTTCCTCGTATTATCTATTAATGCAATATTACTCGTGATGCACCCAACATATCCTACCTTGTTTCAAACAGTGTGTCATCATAGTTTTCGTCAATACATCTAAGTTCATGAGTTTTAATACCCATTAATAATAATCTTAAAGTCTAAGGACCAATACACACATCTGTAGATAAGAACATCCAACGACACTATGAAATGTGGATTTTTTACTGGCGGGTATCATTCTCATAATATCTTCCTAGATATTACCAAGGGTGCACACCATGATAAGTTGCCTCAAAGTTTTATGAGTCCTCACCCTTAATGGCCTGTATTATTTGTTTCCCTCAAATAACATCATCTGGACATAGTACATATATTCAAGAATAGTGTTATGGAACTTTCGGGTTCTCATCATAGTAGAGATCCACCATGACCCTTTAATGCAATAGCTATCCTTAGTACATTATCACATGCATTGTCACACAGAAGAACAATCAAGATGTGATAAGGTATTTATTAATGAATAAAGTAAAAAGTAGTTGGTTCTAGGCCACAAAATACAAAAAATTCAATGTTGGCTCCAATGGTAATTCTTCCATTAATCCTCAAATATAGTCAAGTAAGGGTATTAGTGTAACGACCCAAAGTTTCATTAATGAAAATACCTCTTGATCCAGTTAAATGTCTCTTTAGGAAAAATGTTTTTATAAGATGTCAACTTCTTTGGTTTTATGATAAGATTTGTGACCGTTACTTTTATAGCCGTTGAACAGTGATCACATGAGTAGTATAAATATATGGCTTTAACAAACCCAATTTTACTCAGACAAAGGAAGCGATGGCCTCATCCAGTAGAATTGCCCCATACGAAGCCCATTTGTCGGAGCTCGGAAAAGAGGTGGCGTCTTTGGGCTTCGCCCTTGACCAAGCCCAAGCTGAGCTTCATTATGTCAATCTTGAACGGGACCGTCTACGGGAAAAGTGGAAGTTGATAGAGATTACCACTCGAGCGATGTTATCCGAGCCGCCCCAAGAGTCTGTCACCATCGCACACCTTACCCTTAGGTCTTATGCAGCTATTTTAAGGGGTTATGTAACAAATAAGTAGTACTATGTTCATGTACATTATTTTTGTATATAATAATGAATATAATTTCTAGTCATTTTCGATACTTTGTAAATATATTTTAAAATACAAATGGTGTTTTTAGTTAGTATTTAATTAAGAATTATATTTTATTAAATTAAAGGATTTTTGAATTAAATAATATTTTAATAAAATATTATTATTAATATTAAATTAATTTTTATTAAATATAAATGATCTTATAATTTTATGAATGCAATTAAAATTTTTATTAAGGTTTGAAAGCCATTTCTGTCAAAACCCGCGATTTTTTTTATAAATGTCGGTTTTTATTTTAAAAGTGAAAATTCACATATTTAGAAAATTATTTAGATAAAATAATTATTATTTTTGTAATCTGGATGTCAAAATTATCCAACGGTGAATTTTTCATAATTTTCTGAGATAGTCAAATTTTTGGGTAAAAATTAAATACAATTTAAATATATAATGCGTTTTATGACATCATAATGACCCAATGGTGATGTAATAAAATACCATAATCCTTATGTTCGTCCAATATATGTTTTATCATTAAAATAATGAGGTTTTGGGTTTGTTTTAATTACTTTTCAAAGCATTAATGGAGCCCTCAAGACTTATTCAACACTTTGCCTTTTTAAATTAATTTCCATGAGAGTGTGACTCACCTCCACATAAGCAACCCTAATTTTTTAATAATTTCGGACCTTGGACTTGTAAAATATTGTTTTCCTATTTCTTTTTCCAGAAAACATGGGCAAATACCATGGGATTGTTTGTGGTTTGGATTATTTTAATATAAGGGGTCTCAAACCTAAATAATAAATAATTCCCTCACCTTTCCTATATAAACCCACCCAAGCTCCCACTTCCTCATCACTCAAAGCCCTTGGAGTTCAACCAACCTCTGACCTAATCTCTCTAGAATCCTCTCAAGGTGCCCCAAGCTCCCAAGAAGCCTCTCACAAGCCTCTCTCTAGCCTTTGGAAGCACACTTCCAAGTAAGGGTTTTTACTTCCTTTCTCATTTTTGTCAATTTTCTTTAAGTTGTATTGCCCTTTTAATTTCAATTACGAATGTTGGGGTATGGTTTTGAACCTCCCCCATACTTCCCTCTTATTGTTTGAATGATGGGAGACCCCTTTCTCTCTCATGAAATGCCTCCCATGTACACCCGTTACTATGCCGAAATTCCGAAAGGAACTTCTCTCTCTTCTTTTACATTCAAGCAATACTTTTTCATCATGAATCTAAATTCCTTTTCAATTGTTGGGACATGTATCTATATGACCTACTTACTATCCATTACATGTAAATATGATGAGGAACCCCTTTCTCTCTCATCAACCATTTTTATGAATTCTTATGTCATGCCGTTACGCTGCCGAAATCACACCTATTTTCTAAGCCAATGTCATTGTGTAGTGAATACCATGCCCATTTCTCCATCAAGGGTATTCACCTTTATGCACATTTAATTATTGATTGTAAAATTTCATGTATGAATTCCACATTCCTTTATCATGGAATAAATGATTATGTTTTATGAATCCATGTTTTATGATCCATGTGGCACACTTATGCATGAAATGAAATGTTTAAGAAGGGTGCGCCCTTATAGCGCTCCAATGCATTGGGTAAAGTATAGTATCATGATACGTCATGTGCAATGAGTGTTGACTCATGATAATTCAAGTGCAACGAGAGTTTACTCGTGCTTCAAGTGCAATGAGGGTTTACTCATGCTTCATGTGCAATGAGCCTTGGCTCATGCTAATTCAATGTTAAGTGTTGTTGCCACATTTCCATGTTATGATTACCATGCTTTATCACGCCTTTATGTTCATGTTTCTATTATGATCTATTGATATGACTATTGCCTAACATGTATTGTACTCCTCATGTTATTCCATGTGTACTCCCTTACTGGGCTTTATAGCTCACCCTTTTCTTATGCATGTCCTCAGGTTATCCCATGCAATGCTAAGTATGAAGGAATGTAGTGGTCATGTAAAGGAAGTTTTCAATAAAGATGTTGTATTTTAAGTTTAATGTTTTTATGTAATGATCCTAATCCCCAAAGACACTAAACCTCTCGATATTCTTTGTTGTATCAAGTGAAGTTTTATGTAATAAAGCATGTTTAAGTTGTAATAAAAAGCAGGGTTGTCATAGTTGGTATCAGAGGGAGGTTTAGTTATTTTTGGGATTAGGAAACCCTATTAAAGCCTTATATACAAGACTAAGTATAATAAAAACATCCCTAAGTTTTGGTAAATACTAATTAAGTGGTTTATCAAACAAATACATCCCTGTCTGGATACGAGCAGGTAGAGGCAGCTCTGGCACAGATGTATCCTAGGGGTAAAACCCGAAAACACCGCTTTGAGGTAGACTCGAACGGGAACTGGTGGATGACAACGGGCCTTGCTGCACTCTTTTTTACGACACTCCCGGGGGATATTTTTTGATAAATTCACAATCTTAGTATGAACCCTTATTAAGGGAAAAATGCCCCTAAGAATATATGTTAGAAGGTAGACCATGAAAAGCCTGGATTTAATCCTATAGACTCATGAGTTAAAGAGATTAAAGTGTATTTATAAGTCATCAACTTTTGTCTTTGGATTACCCTTTATGTCTTACCCCTAACTTTCCTTTTATTCCAGCCAATGGCCGGTAATAGGAGGACTCGGGATAACAACCATTGTGAAGATCAGTGTGATGATTGTACTAATGAGATGCCCAATCCAATGGGAGCGGGAATCACGAACTTTGTCAAGCTTCTCTCTCAGCTAACTCAAGTTTTGAATAGAAACACGAGTCAAGAGGAATGTTCAACCCCCCCTAAGAAAGAACAAGTCTCTATTGAAAGCTTCATGAGACAAAGACCTCCTACTTTTAGTGGATCATTCGATCCCACGATCGCTGAACAATGGATCAACTCCATTGAAAAGATATTATCCATCCTCCAATGCTCTGAACAAGAGAAGGTTCTCCTGGAGGCTTATCGTATGGAGGGTGAAGCTGATCAATGGTGGATGTTGATCAAAAATACGAAGCCTGAGGAGGAGATCGAGGCTTTGGAATGGAAGGAATTCCGGAAGATGTTTTTCGATAAATATTTTCCGCGCACCCTCCGTCTTAAGATGGAAAGGGACTTCCTTTCTCTCAAATAGAAATATGAAGAATCTGTGGGAGCGTACGAGGAAAACTTCACAAGGCTTTCACGATATGCTTCCGGCTTTGTTGTTACCCCCGAATGCAAGGTTGACCGCTTCTTTGGTGTGCTGAAGCCTAGCTTGCGGAAAAAATTAGCGATCCGTGACTTCGACAGCTATGAGGAAATTGTCCGATGTACCCTCAAGGTTGAAATGGAGATCGAAGAATCACAGGGGTATCATGGGGACAAGAAGTGTAAGGTGGAATTCAATGCTGGTGGTCTGATGGATAAATCCAACGACGCTAAGAAGTTCCAGCACCCCACTTGCCAAAAGTGCGGAAAGAAGCACCCTGGAAATTGCCTTAAGGGGACAAGAAAATGCTTCAGGTGTGGAAGAGAAGGGCACCTAGCTATTAACTGTCGGCAAGAAGGAACCACAGCTGCGACAGAGGAGAGGAACGCTCCATTTGAACCTCAACGCATTGTTCAATGCTACAAATGCAAAGAACCGGGTCATTTTTCAAATCAGTGCCCTAATCCAAGGGTTTTCGAAGGCAACCAACAACCTCTAAGACAACAAGGAAGAGCTTTTTCCATAACTTCTGCCGAAGTGAACCCCGAAAACGAAGTGGTGACAGGTACGCTAGTTATTAATTCAAGAATAGAAAACGTACTTTTTGATTTAGGTTCTACGCATTCTTTTATATCTGAAAAGTTTAGTAGAACAATCCCAGCACCACCACAAATCATGGAAGTAAAGATGTTGGTGAGTACGACAAATGGGGAAATCATTTCATCCCATGAGTATAAGTCCTCCCCTGTTAAAATCTGTGGATTGAATTTCCCGGCGAACCTCATCATACTCCCTCTGGTGGAATTTGATGCAATTATTGGCATGTATTGGATTTCCTTATATAGAGCCAATATAAATTGTTGGGAGAGGGAAATCACACTCCATATGGAGAATCGACCCCCGATTATTTACAAGTTTCAGGAGGAAGATGAATCTCCTTTATCTCCATCATCTCAAGTATGGATATTACTTCCTTATGAGCATGCATATCTGGCTCAGATGATTGAGTCCAAGGAAGAAACCACCCTTGAAGAAATGCGTATTGTGAGGGAATTCGCGGAAGTGTTTCCCGAGGAACTTCCTGGTCTTCCTCCAAAAAGAGATGTTGAGTTCCCAATTGAACTTATACCTGGGGCACTACCAATATCCAATAATCCATATAGAATGGCTGTTGTTGAGCTTGAAGAGTTAAAGAAACAACTACAGGAGAATCTGGATAAAGGGTTTATACGCCCAAGTGCTTCACCATGGGGTGCACCAGTCCTCTTCGTCAAGAAGAAGGATGGGTCAATGCGGCTTTGAATCGATTATCGTGAACTTAAAAAAATCACGATAAAGAATAAGTATCTACTCCCATGAATTGATGACTTGTTCGAACAGTTGCGTGGAGCACAATACTTCTCCAAAGTGGACTTGCGGTCGGGATATTATCAAGTAAGGGTGAAGAAGGAAGATATCCCCAAGACTGCTTTTCGTACAAGGTACGGGCACTATGAATTCATATTAATGCCTTTCAGACTCACCAATGCTCCAGCACTATTCATGGAATTGATGAATAGAGTCTTTAGATATTACCTAGAAAAATTTGTGGTAGTCTTTATAGATGATATTCTAATATACTCCAAAACCAAGGAGGACCATGAGGAGCATTTAAGAACTATACTGGAGACTTTGCGTAAGGAGAAGCTCTATGCCAAGTACAACAAGTGTGAGTTCTGGTTGAAGGAAGTCTCATTATTGGGCCATATCATCACAAGAAATGGGATATCTGTGGACCCCTCCAAAACAGATGCAATTGAGGGATGGCCGAGGCCAACATCGGTAACTGATATCCGTAACTTCTTGGGGTTAGCTGGATATTATCGACGATTTGTGAGAAATTTCTCACGATTTTCCAACCCTCTTAAAAAGCTAACTCAAAAGGGAGTAAAGTTTTCTTGGAGTGATGAATGCGAAGAAAGATTCAAGGAGTTGAAAAAGATGCTTATCACTGCACCCGTGCTCACTTTACCCACAAGTGGGGAACTTTTTGTGGTATTCAGTGATGCCTCAAAGAAGGGATTAGGATGTGTGATAATGAAGAATGATAAAGTGATATCCTATGCCTCAAGGCAGTTGAAAATCCATGAGGGAAACTATCCAACGCACGATCTGGAGTTGGTGGCGGTGATCTTTGCCTTGAAAATCTGGCGGCATTATCTCTATGGAGAGAAATGTGAGATATATACTGACCACAAGAGTCTTAAATATATATTCACACAGAAAGAGATTAATATGCACCAGATAAGATGGACATATCTCATCAAGGATTATGACTGTTCAATACATTACCACCCTGGGAAAGCGAACAAGGTGGCGGATGCCCTAAGTAGAAAGGATCCAGCGATTCTATCAATGATGAGAATTGAGAAGGATCCAATCTTCTTAGACTTGATGAAGATGGATGTGGGAATCATAAAGAAGGGAACATCATCAATCCTTTCACAAATGATTGCTCAACCATCTCTTTTGGAAAGGTTAAAGGATGCTCAAAAGGATGATGCAGGAATTCAAGAAAAAGTGGAAGCTATCAAAAAGGGAAAATCCTCAAAGTTTAATGTTAATGAAGAAGGAATTGTGCAGTTTGGAAAAAGACTATGTGTTCCATCAAGTCCGGAGCTGAAGAAGGAACTTTTGGATGATGCACATAGTTCAAATTTCTCTATTCACCCAGGGAGCACAAATATGTATCGAGATCTCCGAGAAAACTTTTGGTGGGATAATATGAAGAAGGAGATCTCTGAATATACATCAAAGTGCCTGGTGTGTCAGCAAGTGAAGGTAGAGAGGAAGAAGTCTAAGGGGATGATGCAAACATTTCCCATACCAGAATGGAAATGGGAGAACATCACCATGGACTTTGTCACAGGACTTCCAAGGATATCCAAAGGCAACAATGCAATCTGGGTTGTTGTGGATCGTCTTATAAAGACTGCACACTTCATTTCTATTCGAGAGGATTTCTCTTTGGATCAACTGGCACGGATATATATCAGGGAAGTGGTAAGGTTTCATGGAGTACCACTATATATTGTGTCTGACCGAGATCCAAGATTCACCTCTAAGTTTTGGAAGAGTCTTCAACATGCTTTGAATACTGAACCGAACTTCAGTACAGCCTATCATCCTCAAACTGATGGCCAATCCAAGTGGACTATCCAAAAACATGAGGATATGTTGAGAGGGTGCTCAATGGACTTTAAAGGAGGATGGGATCAAAATCTTCCTCTGGTTGAGTTCTCTTATAATAATAGTTTCCACTCAAGCATCCAAATGACACCATATGAAGCCCTGTATGGGAAAAGGTGTAGAACACTGGCATGTTGGGATGAGGTCGGTGAACGTAAGCTGCTTGGACCAGAAATGGTCGAAGAAATGGTGGAGAAGGTGAAAACCATTCAGCAGTATATCAAGGCAGCCCAAAGTCGACAGAAGAGTTATGCAGATAATCGTTGACGAGACCTTGAGTTTAAAGTCGGAGACATGGTGTTTTTACGCATATCTCCGTGGAAGAAGGTCATGGGGTTTGGAAAGAAAGGGAAGTTAAGTCCAAGGTACATCGGCCCCTTTGAGATTCTTGATCGTGTTGGGGCTGTTGCCTATCGACTAGCACTTACACCTACTATGGACAAGGTGCATGATGTATTTCATGTATCCCTCTTAAGGAAGTACACACCGGACCCTTCACATGTACTCTCTTTCGAGGTGGTACAATTGGAAGATGATCTTTCTTATGAGGAGCAACCAGTGAAGATCTTAGATCGTAGAGAAAAAGTTCTACGAAATAAGACAATGCCCCTCGTCAAGGTGTTGTGGAGAAACCACAAGTTTGAAGAAGCAACTTGGGAGTTGGAGGATATGATGAAGCTGAGTTACCCACATTTGTTTTAGTGTGGGAAAAGGAAAATTTCGAGGGTGAAATTTCTTAAGGGGGGAATATTGTAACGACCCAAAGTTTCATTAATGAAAATCCCTCTTGATCCAGTTAAATGTCTCTTTATGAAAAATGTTTTTATAAGATGTCAACTTCTTTGGTTTTATGATAAGATTTGTGATCATTACTTTTATATCCATTGAACAGTGATCACATGAGTAGTATAAATATATGGCTTTAACGAACCCAATTTTACTCAGACAAAGGAAGCGATGGCCTCATACAGTAGAATTGCCCGATACGAAGCCCATTTGTTAGAGCTCAGAAAAGAGGTGGCATCTTTGGGCTTCGCCCTTGACCAAGCCCAAGATGAGCTTCATTATGTCAAGCTTGAACGAGACTGTCTACGGGAAAAGTTGAAGTTGATAGAGATTACCACTCGAGCGATGTTATCCGAGCCGCCCCAAGAGTCTGTCACCATCGCACACCTTACCCTTAGGTCTTATGCAGCTATTTTAAGGGGTTATGTAACAAATAAGTAGTACTATGTTCATGTACATTATTTTGTATATAATAATGAATATAATTTCTAGTCATTTTTGATACTTTGTAAATAGATTTTAAAGTACAAATGGTGTTTTTAGTTAGTATTTAATTAAGAATTATATTTTATTAAATTAAAGGATTTTTGAATTAAATAATATTTTAATAAAATATTATTATTAATATTAAATTAATTTTTATTAAATATAAATGATCTTATAATTTTATGAATGCAATTAAATTTTTTATTAAGGTTTGAAATCCATTTCTGTCAAAACCCGCGAATTTTTTTTATATAAATGTCGGTTTTTATTTTAAAAGTGAAAATTCACATATTTAGAAAATTATTTAGATAAAATAAATATTATTTTTGGAATCAGGACATCGAAATTATCCAACGGTGAATTTTCCATAATTTTCTGAGACAGTCAAAGTTTTGGGTAAAATTAAATACCATTTAAATATATAATGTGTTTTATGACATAATAATGACCCAATGGTGATGTAATAAAATACCATAATCCTTATGTTCGGCCAATTTATGTTTTATCATTAAAATAATGAGGTTTTGGGTTTGTTTGACTTACTTTTCAAAGCATTAATGGAGCCCTCAAGACTTATTCAACACTTTGCCTTTTTAAATTAATTTCCATGGGAGTGTGACTCACCTCCACATAAGCAACCATAATTTTTTAATAAGTTCGGACCTTGGACTTGTAAAATATTTTTTTCCTCTTTCCTTTTCCATAAACCATTGGAAAATACCATGGGATGGTTTGTGGTTTGGATTATTTTAATATAAGGGGTCCCAAACCTAAATAATAAAGAATTCTCTCACCTTTCCTATATAAACCCACCCAATCTCCCACTTCCTCCACACTCAAAGCCCTTGGAGTTCATAAAAAATCTGCCCTAATCTCTCTAGAATCCTCTCAAGGTGCCTCAAGCTCCCAAGAAGCCTCTCACAAGCCTCTCTCTAGCCTTTGGAAGCACACTTCCAAGTAAGGGTTTTTACTTCCTTTCTCATTTTTGTCAATTTTCTTTAAGTTGTATTGCCCTTTTAATTTCAATTATGAATGTTGGGGTATGGTTTCGCACCTCCACCATACTGCCCTCTTATTGTTTGAATGATGGGAGACCCCTTTCTCTCTCATTAAATGCCTCCCATGTACACCCGTTACTATGCCGAAATTCCGAAAGGAACTTCTCTCTCTTCTTTTACATTCAAGTAATACTTTTGCATCATGAGTCTAAATTCCTTTTCAATTGTTGGGACATGTATCTATATGACCTTCTTACTGTCCATTACATGTAAATATGATGTGGAACCCCTTTCTCTCTCATCAACCATTTTTATGAATTCTTATGTCATGCCGTTACGCTGCTGAAATCACACCGATTTTCTAAGCCAATGTCATTGTGTAGTGAATACCATGCCCATTTATCCATCAAGGGTATTCACCTTTATGCACATTTACTTATTGATTGTAAAATTTCATGTATGAATTCCATATTCCTTTATCGTGGAATAAATGATTATGTTTTATGAATGCATGTTTTATGATCCATGTGGCACACTTATGCATGAAATGAAATATTTAAGAAGGGTGCACCCTTATAGCGCTCCAATGCATTGGGTAAAGTATAGTATCATGATACATCATGTGAAATGATTGTTGACTCATTCTAATTCAAGTGCAATTAGGGTTTACTCGTGCTTCAAGTGCAATGAGGGTTTACTCATGCTTCATGTGCAATGAGCCTTGGCTCATGCTAATTTAATGTTAAGTGTTGTTGCCACATTTCCATGTTATGATTACCATGCTTTATCATGCCTTTATGTTCATGTTTCTCTTATTCTCTATTGATATTCCTATTGCCTAACATGTATTGTACTCCTTATGTTATTCCATGTGTACTCCCTTACTGGGCTTTATAGCTCACCCTTTTCTTATGCATGTCCTCAGGTTATCCCTTGCAATGCTAAGTACGAAGGAATGTAGTGGTCATGTAAAGGAATTTTTCAATAAAGATGTTGTATTTCAAGTTTAAAGTTTTTATGTAATGATCCTAATCCCCAAAGACACAAAACCTCTCGATATTCTTTGTTGTATCAAGTGAAGTTTTATGTAATAAAGCATGTTTAAGTTGTAATAAAAAGCAGGGTTGTCATAATTAGATCCTCCTTTCTTATGGAATAATCACCATCGATATTTTTGATTACCAAATATGAATCTTTTTTCACTTTCAATTGGTCCATTTAAATTTGAATTTCCAATTATTGGCCTATTATGAGGGCCTGATATTTTTCCTCATTGTTTATATAGCCTTATAAAAACAGGAAGGATCAAGGAAAAACTGCCTTTACTGGAGAGATGGTCATTAATCCCAACCCAACTTTTTTGATCTTGGGGTCCTCCATTCATTTCTCTATTGGGATTTTAGATGCACCATATAAATACATATCCCATATATGGGGGAATTATTGAATAGAGAATATCTCTTCATCAAGAAATTTGAAATTCAATGATGTTGTTTCTATAGATGGATGTTCTACAAGGAAGTTTTCTAAAGCCTGGTCTTTTACTACTTTATGATGCATTAATTGAATGTAAATATACTACAAAATAACTTCTCACCATGAAAAAAATATAGTTAACATAGGATTACAGGGGATGTATTTGAGAAGGTTTTTGAGAGATTCCAAATGGGCCTTATGTTGCTGTAGGTAGTGACTTAGCTTTTGAACCACAAATATTAACACCAGAAAACTCTTCTCAATATCTAAATAATGAGTTTTGGTGTTGATCATGGTTAAACTAAGATAATAGAGGTTTTTTTCATAGCTGACTTCATTTTTTTTGTGTGAGAAAATAACCCAGTGATACTTCTAGTGATGTCATGTATAAAATGAGTGGTTTTCCTTCAATAGGTGGCATTAACAATGGTGTACTGAAGATATATTTCTTGAAATTGTTGAATGATTTATTATATTCATCAGTACAATGATATGTAACCCCCTTTTTTATCAACTTTGTGAAGGGAAAACACTTTCTTGTGAGGTTTTCTACAAAGTGATGAATGTAGTAAAGGTTTACCTATAAACCCATCAACTCTTTAAGGTTTTGAGGAGGTGAAATATTGAGGACATAATTTTTCTTCTCAGGTTAAAGTTAGATTCCATGATGGTGTATGATGAATTTGAGAAATTTATCTGAGGTAACCATAGAATCACATTTCAATGGGTTCATATTCAGGCTATGCTATCACAATTTATTGAATATGATCTCAAGATCTTCGAAGTGGTCAAAAAATTGTTGATATTTAAACACTAGGTAATCAATATAACATTTGAAAAATCTTCCCAATAAGGGTTTGAAGATGCGATGCATGGTACATTGATATGTAGAATTTACATTATTCAAGACAAAGGGAATTACCTAGTAGCAGAATACCCCATGGGGGGACCTAAAGGTAGTGGATTTTTCATCTTACGGGTCATTCAGATTTTATTTTACCCTGAATATCCATCCAGGAAGGAATGGTCTTGATGTTTTTCCGTATCATGAATCACTAGATCTATGATTTGAACTATGAAATAATCTTTTAGATAGTTCCATTTGAGATTTCTAAAGTTGATGTATACCCTAATTTTACTATTCTTATTCTTTATTGAGACTACGTTGGATAGAAATTTTGGATACTGTACTTCCCAAATGAAATTGGATTTGATAATCTTATCAACTTCAGCCTCAGTTTTGGAAGCATGAGTTGGGTGTGTCCTTCTAACTACCTATTTGTATCCCCAATGGTTTTTTGGCAAGCCCAAGTGGTGAATGGATACCTCTAGTTCAAGACCTAGAATTTATGTGTAATTCCAAGAAAAAACATCCCTATGTTGATTTATAAAAGAGTTATACACCTTTTTTCTTTAGAATACATGGACACACTAATCAATGTGGGCAGTGGGTCCTCCTTTGTACCTAGGTTTATTTTCCTAAGTTCATCAATAGTGGTAGATAAAACTTCCTCAAATGTTGTAGGGACATCCCTAAGGCCTTCCTAATATTCCTCTTCCTATTCCTCTTCCTCTTCCTCTTCCTCTTATTCCTTACTATTAGGGGGAGTAGGTGATGAATGAAAATTAGTAGAGGAGTAAACATTTTGATATTCAGAAAATGAAACAGCTTTCTTTGACCTAACTAACGATGTGGGGTTCCTTTGAAGCTATAAAGGAGAGATTAAGGATATAGAATGAGCATCTTTACTATCTATTAGTGTCATGACAACCTATTTTGACTCATATGATGAGGTAGGTATTTTTTGAATCCTAGGGTATGGAATGATAGCTTTTTATCCCAATATTTTACCACTATCTAGAGAGTTAATGACCTTTTTAGCACTATCAGGCTTTGTTGTCATGACTAATATCACTAAGGTTGTTGAATATGCACCTGAATTTTGACTCATTCCCTTGATATGATTTAAGGGAAGCACATATTCCTCAATAATCTATTTGAAGGTATTTAACAAGGTCATTTCTATACCATTTGGGGTAGTGACCCAAGAAACACCATTAGTCATGGGTTGTTTCCCTTCCCTATGGTAGAATCTTGAATCAATTTATTGTGATTTAAATGATTCAAATGGGGTTTTATCACTATGAAATGTACCAATTTGACCATTAATGAAATATTTGAGGCATTGGTGGTATGAGGAGGCTACTTCCATGTGATGATGCAACTAAGTCCTTCCTAGTAGAACATTGAAATCCATGCCTTTCCAAATAACCATAATTTCTTAGTTGGATACGAGGTCTCCGAATTAATCCTTGATCATAATTCTTTCAAATGATTTTTTCTCTTTTTTCAAACCACTATAGTGTTATAGATGAATGGGAAAAGTAGGCCTCACTAAAACTCTGTTGATGAAGTGTTCAGACTAGAATGAGGTTGGACCCTAATCCATTATCAATGAAATCCTATTGGATATCAATGTCATTTAATCTTCAGATACATACAATTGTATGATGAGTCCTTATATATTGACACCTTAATATTTTTACATGAAATAGATGATTGTATGAAATTATATAGGACATATCTCTACATGATTTATATCAGCAGCATCAACCTCAACTTTAAACTGATGGGGGCTTAGCAAAGCCTATATGAGAACTTTCTGGAGGTCTTTTGATAGACTTAGAGAACCCCGGATTGAAAAGTTTGATGACACCAGGGAAAATTTATTTATAATTTCATACTTATGGGATAGAGGTAGGCACTTCACAACATTGGTATTCTCTTTCATAAGTTCTTTAGGAACCAAAGCACTTGATGGAGGTAGATCAACCCTTAGAATAAGAGTTGAAGGTGCTCTTGTCCTTAGTGGGTTAGGTCGATTTGGTCTGCCTACACACTAAGTTTTATTTGATGAAAGTGGCCCCTATAGTTGATCTTCTCGGATGATTGGTCTAGGTAAACTCTTTACATATGTGGGGGAAATTTACTTCTCCTACTGGGCCTATTAGTGGTCTATCCCATGAGTTTCAGAAACCTAGAAGGTTTGAGTGGGGCCATGGCTAGAGTATTGATTTCTACTACGACCACATCTTCCCTTATATCCATAGACCCTGTGGAATCTTCCCATAATTTCCCAATCAGATGTTGGGAAACTAGATTTATATTCATACTCATCATATGATAATATATCCATTAAGTGAATGACATTAATGGAACCGAAGATAAAATATTCTTCTAATAAGGATTTCATCTCACAGGTCAACTCATGTGGTATCGTTTAGTGGGGTGGTGCCCATTTTACCATTTGGTGGGGGTAGTGCTTGTGATTTTGGGACTGATTTTATGAATTCCAAGAGGTTCAAAGATAAATTTGTCCTTGGTATAGTTTCATCTTCCTATCTTTTTTCCCACCTTACTAAACATGTCCCTTTTTAGAAGATTGTCTTTTAGAGGGCTGTGGTGCTGATGGATTCAGCTATGCCACAATGGAAGAGGCTGGGGGAATATTGGATTTCTTTAGTTGTTCTTGGAGGATATCATGAGTATGGTTTATTTTATTTATATTCATCCAATTAATGAACTTATTCACACATTTTCTATAAACTGTTTTCCATTTGTCATCTTCCTTTGGATTGGTGAAAGAAACACATGCTACTTGTGTAGGTGATTTTCCCAGCTTTACATTCCTAGTGTCCACCATTTTTTGTAGTATTTTTTTTGAAAATAAATCACTCCTTGATAGTGTGACCCAAAATATGGTGGAAGGGGAATTAATTTGGGAGATCCTAAAGTCCATCCAGATTGAGCCTTTTAGGCTTTGGAAACTTGATAAAGTTGTTCTCGAAAGATACGATGAAGTATCCATAGACGTGGTCATATCAGAATGAATAAAATTTATTCTTTAGTTCCTTAAACTAGTTTCACCTCTTCTCCCTTCACTCATCCTGATGAGGAAGGTTTTTTTTCTAACACTTAGAATGGTATTTTTCATGATATGGTGTGGGATTTGGAGTTGGAGCTAGTATATGGGATGGCTTAAGTGTGACTAGCAAAAAATATGATTTACCTATTATATTCCCTTTAGTTGATGGAATTACTTGGTAATTGGAATTGGTTTATAATCTATAATCTTCCAATCATTGAGAAACTATAAAGAGATCCAAAAAAACTCTAGCATATTTCATAGGTACGAGCGGTGTGCACAACTCATTGTAGAGATTCTCTATACAGGTGGGGAAAAAATATTCTTGGAGAAGCTATAGGTTTTAGGAGTAGATTAACCCCTTCCACTAAGAAATGAAATTTGAGACTTTATCATTATCCCATTATTTTTAGTTTGAGATTTTTAGGTTTATCATCTTCTATAACATTGAGACGAATTAAAAGAGAAATTTCTGATAAAGATCTTCCCATCCCATGATTGACCAAGCTATAAAACTAGTGTACCACATGAAGGATGGGCCTTTTAGATTTTGAATGAATAACATGAGGTTCAATAATTTTTCTTATGAAGGGGTTCCTATATTGGGATCATAGAGAGACATTAAATGCATCAAATGATGCTCTATATCCCTTGATCAATTAAAAACTGGAAATGTAGGGTTCCCAAAATTTGGTGGGGGAGGGGTCAGATTTACCCATTCAGGGTAAGGATTACTTTCCATCTATACTAGTGCATTCCATTATTCATTTATTCTAATTGATATTTCAATGACTCAATGGTATTGATAATCTCTTGAAGGATATATAGTTGAATTGAATCTTTAGCAGGAGAAAAAATAGGTAGGTCCATTAGTGGTGGATTTATTTGTACCCATGTTGGGTAGACTATAGGTACCAATATGTGAGGATGTGTTTAACCCAACCCTGGTTTTTTATCAAGGGAGGGAACTCTTGATATCATACTTTAGTGGGGTACAAGAATATTGGTTATTAGTACCTAATGTTGAGAGGATGTGATGGATCCATTTCAGATGTTGGGATGGACCCTATTTCCAGAGGTGTGTCGACTGGAAGCATGATTTGGGGATATCATTATAGAAAATATCCTATAGGTATGTTTCCTTGGAGTAGTTTTTCATTGAGTTTTCTCAACTCCTTCATCTCTTCCTCCAGTTGAGAAAAATTTTCCTCAGGTGTGAGGAGTTCAATCTCTTTGAGAGGTGGGTGGTGTGAATACTTTCCTTTACCCTTTTCATTGGAGGATTCCCACTGAGGAGGTAGTAGTGGAGTGGTTGAGGGAATCTTCAAATTCAAATAAATCCTCTAGTTTAAAGCATGTACACCTCTAATAATTTAAGTGTGGTCTGTATTATGAATAGAAACTTCCTCCTATTGTTCCTCTATTTTGAACTCATGTTTTTTAGTGTCTATAAGGGTGGTGTTAATGATGCTCACTGATGAATAATGAATTGTGGTAATTTTAGTAGTTTCTTTGAGAGACTGATTTAGTTTTTTCCAACCATGAGACATTATCCTCTTCTCCACCGGTCCTCTTGGGATTGTATGACAAATAGTGATTCTAAGTGAATATCCAGAAAATTTATTCATACATTTTCCAATTGAGGAAACCAATTAATAGTATAGAACAATATAGGAATATATATTTTTTGACGTTACCCTCAATCGGGAGAAGATTTAATATTATTAAGGAGGACGAGGTTGGGGTAAAAAATCCCCCAACCCTATGGGATGGGGCTACTCCCATTCCCTTTCCAAAACCTTTAGAGCAAGGTTTTCTAACCTTGAAGGTTGTGTTAAAAACCCTCCATCCCTATGGGCTAGGGTTTATCTTGGATTATCATGGATGTTGCTGCTATGGCTTCTTTATTGATTTTATAAATCCTTGTTCAAACATGGGATGGGTTCATTTTATGATTTTCATTTGAGCCATTTGCTTCTAAAGATATTATCAATTCTTGAAAATTGGTCTCCCTTAGGTAGGAGGATTACATAATATTTTCAAATCCTTGACATATGAGTTTTTTGATAGCTCACTATCTTTTGGACCGATATCTTCAAGATTCGTTTAGGGCTAGTTTCTGTTGAGCATACCATTTGTTGCAAACAGATCCCATTTCTTGAAGATGACTTGAGGCTATTACATTTCTTAATTTCAACTTTTGAGGGATTTTTTGATTGAAGGGAGAGGTGAAATGAAATTCTCGATGCTTTCCCCATCCTTTGACATGAACAACATATGGGTATTCAATGATCATCTGATGTAATTATTTTAACATATCAAGAAATTCATGTTTAAGGGATCATAAATGTTTTCCCAATTTCAAGTGTCATGTAACTAAGAGGGATTCCAAGTTGATTTTATGGTGCATCCCTTCTATTACCTTGACGTGTATTGGATATTAATCCTAGGGTAATACTTTTTTTAATTAATGAAGGGTGGTCTATATATTGAGGTATATTTTATGCCACATTATTCCAAAAAAATATCTAGAATTCTGTATTGGAGAGTGGATAAAGGCTAGAATATGAATGGTATATTATATTTTAAAAAATGTATCCTCATAAGAAACATATCTTATTTATCTTTTTACAGAGGTTCCTCAACCTAGTCTGACCAAATTGGATGTTTCCCTATTGCTTTATTATATATAGTAGGATTGGTATAGATTTCCTCTATCATATTGTAAGGCAGAAGATGCAAGGGAGGTTTGGAGAATAACCATTTCCTTAGGCTATATTCCAGTTGAGAATGAATTTCACTTGTCAATGATGAGGCATCAATCATGAAAAACCTCATTTTCCCAAGTGAATCCTGGTAGGAGAGATTTATCATATTTAAATTGGTAAGGGGAGGAAACCCTTGATGAAGTGAAGTGACATCATAAGGAGAACTAGCATCACAACTTGATGTACGGTTTTAAGAAGAATTCCTACAGTGTATACTCTGGGGAGGATCTTTAGGGAATATGATGGAAAGTGGAGGACCACCTTACTATTTTATATTCTGGACATGAAAAGGGATACCATGGTGCTCATCAAGAGATATGATCTTGTGATCCATCAGATTCTAGACATGAAGTAAGCCGTTATTGTAAGATGTATGGGGAGGACCTCTGGAACTATTAATACTATTTTCGTAATTTGGAAACAGAATAATAGGTTTCTAAGATTCCCTAGATAAATGTTTAAGGGCTTCAAGAACTCCACCATTAAGCAAAGTGGAATCATAGACAGTTTCTTCATTTTCTAATCACATTTGGTGAGGCTTATTTTTTGATGTAGTCTTGCGGGTGACTAGGGACACTTTCTAGGGATAACCGATTTCACATACGAAATATTTTTTGATTATATCCCATGTCACTATCAAAATTTTATGATAGTCTTATGCAATTTTGGAAGGGGTTTATACTTGCCCTGGAATAGCCATCAGAGTAGACCGATGACCTATAGTTAGAACAAAGGTTTAGATCTGATCCGAGTGTTTTTATATCATACAAAAATTTGGCCCATGACCATCTTGGATGGGATAAAAGATGTCTGCCTACTCCGTAGTGACCATCACTTTGTGTTGGTGAGTCACCCCAATTGTGGAGATAGAGTTGTGTGAATTCCTCTATACCAATACAACTTTCTTTATCATGTCCTGAAAAGTTTGTAGGATGCAAGAAAAAGATTTTGTCTACCCTTTCACTATTTTTAATATGTGATGGGTCACTTTAGTGGATGTAACATAAATATATACCCATTTTGTGGCTAGATTAGAGGTGTGTTCCTGATCCTATCCTCCATTTAGTTCTAGTATATACTGACATTACTCTGGTGTGGGTGAAGAGATATGGGTATTCCCCTATTTATCACTAGGATTTTATGGTTGGTTTCCCCAAATGCTTATGAACTATACCAGAAGGCTTGATAGATGTTGGTAGGTGTATGAAATTGTTCATAAGTTTTCACCATATTTTATTGGTGTAGGCTTTGTGGATGCAGGCAAGTGTTTTTTCCTACTCATGGTTTGCCACCAAATTTGACTACTGGACTTCTCTGGATACTTTCAAACTATGTCTGCATGTTTGGCTGGTGCGATCAGGTGTTTGTGCCTACTCTCAGCCTGCCTATGAATTTTAATAGTGATATTCTTTGGAGGGAACAAAGTTATTTCACTTTTCTCTATTGTTTGGTTGTTACCCTTAGTGGGAAGTATGGAATGCCTAGGTCTAGGTGACCTGGATCGTACATCCTAGGGTAACACCACCATCATACTGAGGGTTTGTTACTACATGACCTTAGTGGAAGAGGATGCAGGCAGGGTACCTTTAGAGGGACCTTTGTGTCATCTGTATGAGTCCATTAGTATCCTATTGATATACATTCCTAAGATAATATAGGAGTTTTTTGCTGTGTTCTAGGTATAATATCTTGAAAAAATTTTAGATTAAAACTAGTGTTGTCTATTTCTAGGATACCAACCATCATTGAGTGGATGGTTTGTGGGGCTTCATGAGTTGGAGGTATTTTCAAGTGGACTTTAGGGTTGGGATGGTACCATTTAGGTAGTACTCCTAAACAAATGACTTTTAGACCCCACATTGAAGATGATGGGTGGGTGACAATGTCCTCTATTTAGTCAAGGACCCATCTTATGTAGTGGATGAAGTGTATATCTATTGAAACTGGTATGATGCCATTTGGATTGAAGGGGATCTAGTTGAAAGTTCCTAAAAAATATATGAAAATATAAAGAACCATTAAAGTAGTAACTAAATAAATTAAAACATTCATAATTAATTTTTTTTTATCCATGTGATCGCGTTGTCGAGCGCGTCAAATTAGAGGTTAAGTTTTTACTAGAATTTCTGCAGTATAGCAGGAACCCTAGGTCATCTCTCGACGAAGCCTTAGATCAATAATTTCAAAATAAGCTTATTATTATGTTAACAAAATTGAAATATAATTAAGTGGTTGGGGGTTCTAGGATTTTAAGATATCAGTTGAAACTATACAACTAAGTGAGAGAAACTGGTTGGAGAAATCATGATCAACCTGGGTAAGTGTCCCTTGATGCTCA
The DNA here is from genome assembly GCA_963277665.1 of Viscum album. Classification (NCBI taxonomy): domain Eukaryota; kingdom Viridiplantae; phylum Streptophyta; class Magnoliopsida; order Santalales; family Viscaceae; genus Viscum; species Viscum album. Next base: position 1,072,022,711 of record OY728166.1, on the reverse strand, counting down.
CTCCATCATCGCTGTCAAGGGAATGAGAAGGATAATTGATTCCTTGATTTTATACCCACTGAAACCAGTATTCTGTGAGTTCTTACTAGGTTACCACCTAGGATTTGATCGATCAAGGATATTGATTATTGGCGACCACTCATAATCAATAAAACTATGTCGATGTAAGAACCGAACTCAATCAAGGCATCACATCAACAACGTGATGAGATGTACAGATTTGGGTCTTTATGAAAATTTATCTCAATACAAAAACATGAATATTCATGGGTTATAACTTCTAGATATCATCAAACAAGTCAATGCAAATGCAAACTCATGAAAGAGAAGAGGTGAGAAAAGAGGCAAACACACTCAAATCATCACAAGATCCGGGTTATGCATGGAAGCACGATGATTCTTGTTCCTTTGATTTTTATTTGATCATACCAGAATAAAAAAAAATTTAGAAGGTAAAAATTAATAACAATAGACGAAAAACCTGTAAATTAAATTACCTTATGAAGATTACAAATGTGGAGCTCGAGATTACAACAATGGACACACCCCAAGTTGATCACTAAGAAAATTAGAAGTACATGAGGGAGAAGAGAACTAAAATGGGTTAAAGAAGCTCTAAAATTCGACTCACCTTCACCCCTGGTCGTTCAACATGAGATAATGGGGGTTATAGGTGTTTTTATGGACATACACATCACACTTTCCACAAAACAAGTCAAGTGCCTAAGAGACTAGGTCACTATTCAGGGCATAATTTTTACTTCATCTTTATCTGGATTGTTGACTAACCAAAACGCGTGAAGATGACTTTAAATTCGGTGTAGATGTGGGTATTCAAGTTCTATGTGCATGGGAGGTGGAATTATCCCAATTGGATCTCCGAGTCCAGAGTTATGGACCAAATACAGAAGGGTTGTCTAATCTGGCTCGCCCAGAATTATTTCACATTGTGGGCCTATTATGGGCCTTTAAATGGGAGAATTAAGCTCCATGGTCTTCTAGATAAATGAAGACCAAAAAATTTTACATTCATAAAAAAATTTTGAGCCCAATTTAATGCGTGTAGTATCCAAAATATATATTTCTGTCCACATAAATGCTTGGGACTTTGCGCAGTTTGGCCCGTTTTGCTTGATTTCCATCGTGGGCCCTCCGAATCACCTCCTCCTACAATGTAAACACTTAAAAAAGTAAAATTTCCCAATAAATAGTAATAAACATTAATTCATTAAATCAAATAGTAAGTTCAATTTATTATTATATTTGTAATATTCTTTTCAAAACTAGTTTAAAATGGTGGTGTAAGTGTGAAATAAAGCAGTGAATCATGGTACGATCACACCCCACACCTAAACATTTGAACTCCTGGGAAAAGTCATATATCCTAATAAAATATCATTCCAAAATCAAAGGTGTGGAAATATACATAATTTTTATGAAATGGAATTCATCATGTATCATTTATGAAATCAATTTTCCCATCATTTTTCTTTTCTCACATTCGAATTTGGTCAACTTCATTTTTTCACCCATGAAACATGTCGCAACCTACCTCACATAAAAAATTTCCCTCTTCACGCAAGGAACATATGAAAATGTATTTATTCTCTTTTTCCAGAGTTCATGATATCTTACCATATTCTTTTGAAGATTCTAAGTTCTCTACCGGCAGAAACTAGTGTGCTACTCAAGAGGACTTCCAACAGGTTGTTCTGAGGTTCAAGGGTTGGTAGGATTTAATGTATAAAAAAAATCTGAGGCAGAAGAGGAGTGTTTAATCTCTTAAGTACAAAACATGTCAAAATTCATAAAGTGTTCACAATGAATGTACACACTCATCCCCTCACAAAAATTAATCACTTCCAACTCACTATCCTCGTTGTCTGTTTGTATGGGTCACAACCGATCAGTGAATAATAATGAATAATCTTCATCTTTTCTCCATTTTTTCTTTTGTTAATTTTTTTCAATTTATAGAACTATTGTTTTGTTGTTGTTTTTTTACAAATTTTATTGGAGATAAATAGGGAAACATGTGTAATACAATGATATAATATGACATGTGAACCCACTGCCCAAGTAAAATGTAGGCACCCTTTCTATCAACCCATAACAATGATCATTCCCAAAAATTCCCATGGAAACACCCTCTCCCCAACACTTGATAAAATTAAAACAAGAATGTACGCAAGATATGGGTAGTTAGGTATAAATTATCTTGTAATGTGGCTACCTAACAGGTATTTCATGGTCTCTAAGGTTTAATAAGTGTAAAATGTCAAGGTGGCCAAAATAGAGGTTAATTGTACAAAGGGCCTTTCAATGCATGATGACCTCTATCATGAATGTAGCACACATGAATCTTATGGCTTTAAATAGAATTAAGGCAAGTTCTAGTTTCTCTACATGACCCGAGACTCTCAAGAAAGTGATTAAAAGGAAGAATATGCAATAAATGGCTTAGAATATCTCTCGAGTAAGAGATTGAAATATTGGTCAGTGCTAATGAGGAATGGGTTTCAAAAATCCATTAAACACCTAATAATGATTTAAAAATACAAATTATAGAAAAATATTTCATATCAACATTCATTTGGAAAACATTTTTCTGAAAATAATGGAATTTTTTCACACAATTGACTCAAAAATGAAAAAATATTTGGATATTCTTTTAATAACATAGACAAAAAATAAAGAAAAAGAAATGAAAATGAATTTTTTTTTTGTGTTTTCTTATTTTTCTATTATATATATATTTTTTGTTTTTTTAAATCCTAACTATAACATGTCACCCTACCCCACACCTAAAAATTACATTGTCCTCAATGCATGTATTTAAATAAATAGACAAGTAAATAAAGGTAGGGAGAAGGGAAAACCTGCTAAGTGGTTTCATATATGGCATCCATCAGTTGGATTTCCTCCACAGGATGCTGGGGAAAATCCTCATAGTAGTGTTTGAGCCTCTGGCCATTGACAATAAACCTCTCTCCACTCTTCTCATGCAAAACTTATATACCACCAAAAGGGTAAACATCAGTAACAATATAAGGACCAAGCCATCGGGAGCGAAGCTTAACTGGGTGGAGCTTTAGCCTGGAATTATACATGAGTACCTTATCACCAATATGAAACTTCCCCTAATGAATCATCCCATCATGGATTTCCTTTGTCTTCTCTTTGTAGATTTGAGAGTTCTCATATGCATCATGCCGAATTTCTTCCAACTCCTGAATCTGCAACTTTCTATGCTCACCTGCATCTGAGAGATTCATATTTCATTGATTAATGGCCCAATATATACAGTGTTCTACCTCCACCGGGAGGTGAAAAGCCTTTTCAAACAAAATACTATATGGAGACTTTCTGATCAGGGTTTTAAAAGTAGTACGGTACGCCCAAAGTGCATCATCCAAGCGCAAACTCCAATCTTTCCTATTGGGTTGTACCATTTTCTCCAAGATTTTCTTAACTTCTCAATTTGAAATTTACTCTTGTCCATTAGTTTAGGGATGATATATAGTGAAGACTTTATGAAAAACCCCATAATTAAGAAGAAAGTTTTTCATGTTACGATTGCAAAAATGTGAACCCAGATCACTAATGATGAATCTTGGTAGACCAAACCTACTGAAAATCTGGGACCTCACAAAATAAAAAACAACTCGAGAGTCATCGGTCCTAGTAGACTTTGCTTCCACCCATTTAGAAACATAGTCAACAGCTAGTAATATGTACACAAAGCCAAATGAATTTGTAAAAGGCCCCATGAAGTCAATGCCCCATGCATCGAAGATTTCACAGAATAACATGGGTTGTTAGGGCATTTCATTCCTCTTGGAGATATTCCCTGTGAATTGACATCGAGTACATGATTTAAAAAACCTATGGGAATCTCTATACATTGTTGGCCAATATAATCCTAAGTCAAGGACTTTTTGAGAAGTATGTTGATAGCCAAAGTGGCCCCCACAATCCAATGTGTGGAAGAAGCTCAAAACTGAGGTGAACTCATGGCTAGTGACACACCTATGAAAAACCTGGTCACTACAGATCCTCCACAAATATGGGTTATCCCAAATGTATAATCGAGAATCATGTTTAAGTCTCTGGGATTATGAAGTGCTAAAATAAGTGGGGACCCTATATGTTGTTAGAAAATTCACAATGTCCGCATACCATGGGGTAAGGTCCACAACATCACAAAGGTTCTTATGAGGGAAGAATTCTCCAATGGGGAGAGGTGAGTCAACATGATGGTCCAGTGGTGGGGAAATCCTACTAATGTGGTCAGCTACCACATTTTACACTCCTATCTTATCTCTAATCTCAAGGTCAAACTCTTGGAGGAGGAGCATCCACCGAATGAGGTGGGGCTTAGCTTCAGGTTTCTTAAGGAGAAACAGAAGGGCAACATGATCAGGAAAGACAATGATTTTTGACCTAATGAGATAGGATCAGAACTTTTCCAAGGAAAACACAATAGAAATAAGTTCTTTTTCAGTGGTTGTGTATTTTTCTTGGGCAGGGTCATGGGTACGTGAGGCATACACAATGATATGAGGGGACTTCTTAACCCTTTGTGATAAAACTGCCCCAACTGCAAAGTTAGAGGCATCACACATAAGTTCGAAGGGCAGATCCCACCTTGGTGGTTGGATGATGGGAGGTGATTTGAGACTCATTTTTAGTGAATTGAAATCATCCTCGCAATTTTTATCAAAAACAAATTCAGAATCCTTTTGTAATAATTGAGATAAGGGAAGTGCGATCTTACTAAAGTCTTTAATGAATTGGCAGTAAAAACCAGCATGACCCAAGAAAGACCGCACATCACGAACACATTTTGGATATGGAAGGGATGAAATTAATTCAATTTTAGATTTATCAACTTGAATTCCCTTATTTGAAATGATATGGCCAAGAACTATCCCCCAATCAACCATGAAATGACATTTTTCATAATTTAAAACAAGATCTTTTTCCATGCATCGGTGGAGGAAAAAACCTAGGTCTTACAAAAAATCATCAAAAGAAGAACCATAAACTGTGAAATAATCAATAAATACTTCCATACAACTCTCAAGGTACTCAGAAAAAATACTCAACATACATCACTGAAAAGTACCAGGAGCATTACATAGGCCAAAAAGCATTCTTTTGTATGAAAATGTGCCGAATGGACAGGTAAATGTGGTCTTTTATTGATCCTCAGGGGCTATATGGATTTGGAAATAACCCTAATATCCATCAAGGAAACAATAATGGGACTTACCAGCCAGTCGTTCTAACATTTGGTCGATGAAAGGTAAAGTAAAGTGGTCCTTTCACATGGCTTGATTTAGTCGATGATAGTCAATACAGACTCACCAACTGTTTTACACACATATTGGAACCAATTCATTCCTTTAATTCGACAAAACTATTATTCCTATTTTTTTAGGCACAATTTGAACTGGGCTAACCCATTTACTATCAGATATACGACAAATGATCCCAGCAGTAAGTAATTTACTGACTTCTAATTTTACCACTTTAAGGAGGGTGGGATTCAACCGGCATTGAGCTTACCTTACGGGATTAACCTCATCATCCAAAAGTATATGGTGCATAAAAATATATGGGCTAATCCCATGAATATCATCCAATGTCCAACCTAATGAATTTTTATACTCTCTCAAAATATCAAGCAGTTTTGATTCTTGTTGTTGAGAGAGGTTATTGGAAATAATTACAGGCAATTGGTCAATACCCTCAATATAGGCATATTTTAAATTTGATGGAAGTGGTTTTAATTCAAACACCAGAGGTTTTTGAATTGAGGGAGTGGATTTAGGGGGAGTGAGGTCCATGAAACTATATATCTGCTCATGTTTATTCTCAAAGGAAATAGAATCTATTGAAATGAGATTTGCAGAATCATCGATAGTCATGGGTACCTCAGAATAAACACACTCATCAATTGAAGCACAAAATTTACATTTTTATGACCCCACACAACATTCAAAAGAATAAATAAAACTAAAATCATCCATGGGTGAATAAAAGGAAAATAAATTAGAGGATGGGTCGAGGATAGAATTTTGTGTGTGTTTGTCATTAGAGAGCACTTCAATCGAATAGATAGGAAGATTGGAGTACTCTTCAATGGGGTGTTTCATAGAATCAAGGATGTTAAAACTTACCTTTTCTCCACCAAAATCCATGGAAAACGTACCATTGTGAATGTTGATGACCATCTTTGCTGTTTTGAGGAATGGCCTCCCAAGTATGATAGGGGAATGTCCTTGGGTTCGGGAATCTTCCATCTCAAGAATGTAAAAGTCTGTAGGAAAGATGAGATTCTTAACCTTTACGAGGACATCCTTGACCACTCTTGATGGGTGTGTTGTGATTTGGTTGGAAAGTTACATGAAATACCTCTTGGTTGAAGCTCTCCAACATGCAAATAAGTACACACAGAGTGAGGCATTACATTAATAGAAGAACCTAAATCTAACATAGCATTAGAAAAGAAGGTCTCCCCTATGGTACAAGGTATTGTGAATGTGCCTGGATCCTTGCATTTGGTTGGAATTTCTGGTTGAATCAAGTCCGAGACATTCCTTCCCAGGTTGACTCTCTCATTCCCCTTCAGCCTCCTTCTATGGATTCAAATCTCTTTAAGAAATTTGGCATATCGAGGGATTTGTTTAACTGCATCTAATAAAGGAATGTTAACTTGAACCTTTTTAAATGTATCCATTATTTATTTATCAATCTCATTATCAACATTCTTCTTAGATTTAGAGAGTCTTTGAGGGTAAGGAAGAGGAATGAGTTCTTCATTTGAATCATCAATGACAATTCGATTACCATTTTTGTCTTGTTTTTCTTTACATGAAATTTTTGAGGGTTGGGAAAGAGAGTTTTCATGGGGGGGAATACCTGCTGTGCAGAATCAATAGAAGGAGAAACTTCTTTACCACTATGAAGTGTAACTTCACATACATTACCTTTGTCCTTCAGATTGGCAATGGGTTGGGATGGTAGTTGTCCAGAACCTTGCATCTTAAGCTCACTGATGGTGTTTTCCAATTGACCCACTTGAGTTCACAGGTCTTGAATAGATGATTGTGTGGTTTGTTGGAAATGAAGTTTCTGGGTTGCCATTTGCTTCACCATATTCTAAATTATTGGTTCAGACTTGGGAGAAGGAGGATTGTTTTGAGATGTTGAAGGATAAGAAGGTTTCATACCTTGGCCTTGTTGATACCAGTTCTTCTTGGGGTATCTTGAGTTTCCTCCTTGTCGGTATTGTGGTTGTGCTTGCCACCAGGGGTTTGGATTTGGCCTGAATGGTTCTTGCTTGAACAGTGGTGCTTGTTGGAATGGACACCCAGGGAACACTGAAGCACAAGACTCAGATGAATTCTAAAGTTGTGGGCACTGGTCAGAAAAAAGAGTATTATCAGAACAAATACCACAATGTAATGGAACAGGAGGAGAGTGTGAGTTACCTTTTTCTTGAGATAATTGCCTTAGAATGGTATTCATATCATCAAGTTTATTATATACCTTTTGTTCTAGGGATGAATGAATTACCTCATGAACTCCTCGGGTTGGTACAATAGCTCGTGTACCAAATTTTTGTGCATTTTGAACCATGTTCGCTATTAAGTCACAAGCAGCAGAAGGAGTTTTATCAACTAGGGTACCACCAGCTGTAGCATCAATCATTCCATGATCCTTGGGGATAAGTCCCTCATAGAAGTATAGAATTAAAAGTTGTTCACTAATTTGGTGGTGGGGGAAACTTGAACAAAGTCTTTTGAATCTCTCCTAGTATTCATGAAGTTTCTCTCCTTGTAACTGCCTAATGCCACAAATTTCTTTCCTAATTGATGTAGTTCGGGAGGCAGGAAAAAACTTCTCTAGAAAGAGTCATTTAAGTTCATTCTACCCCCCAATTGTGGTAGGCAGATAATATAGCTAGTCTTTGGCTACACCATCAAGGGAGAAAGGGAAGGCCCTAAACTTAATGTGGTCCTCAGACACATTTTTAGGTTTCATGTTGGAGCACACTATGTGAAACTCCTTTAGATGTTTGTGAGGATACTCACCGGGAAGACCATGGAATTTTGGAAGGAGTTGGATGAGGCCTGATCTTAGCACAAAATTGGCTGCTTTCTCAGGATATTGGATGTACGCAGGTTGGTACTCCACATCCGGGGTGGTCAGTTCTTTTAATGTTCGGTTATTTGCATCCATGATCTCTGGGGTTTGATTTGGTTCAATTTTTGATTGGTTTAAGACAAATTGAGGTTCTAAATGGGGTTTATCAGTGTTACTTGATTGTCCTAATCTAGATTACCTGATTTTTGAGTGGAGTGACTTTTCAATTTCAGGGTCAAATTCGAGTAGTGTTTCTTTTCCATATCTTGTCATGCAACAACAGTGTCCAATTTGATTGATTGATTGTTTGTTTTTTTAATTTTTTTTGTTTTATGGAAGGTGAATAAAATTAAAAAAAACTTAATAAATGAAAGGAGTATATAAAATAGAATATTATACTACAGAATTAGAGAGATAGAGAAAAAAAGAAGAATAAGAGAGAGAGAGAGAGAGAACACACAAAAAAATCAAACAAGAACTAAAAAAACTATCCAATGAGTGGGATATTGAATAGAGTACTGATTAAGAAGTAAAATATATAAATAAAATGAAATAAATGATCTTGTATCTATGGAAACGGTGCCAAAATTTGATCGGTTTTTGAGCGCGTCAAATTAGAGGTTAAGTTTTTACTAGAATTTATGCAGAATATCAGGAACCCTAGGTCATCTCTTGACGGAGCCTTAGATAACTAATTTCAAAATAAGGTTATGATTATGTTAAAAAAATTGAAATTAAATTAAGTTGTTGGGGTTTCTATGATTTTAAAATAGCAATTGAAACTATACTACTAAGTGAGAGAAACTAGTTGGAGAAATCATGATCAACCCGGGTAAGTGTCCCTTGATGCTCAATCCGTCATCGCTCTCAAGGGAATGAGAAGGATCATTGATTACATGATTTTATACCCACTGAAACCAGTAGTATGAGAGTTCTTACCAGGTTTCCACCTAGTATTTTATCAATCAACGATATTGATTATCGACGACCACTCATAATCAATAAAACTATGTCGATGTAAGAACCGAACTCAATCAAGGCATCACATCAACAACGTGATGAGATGTACAGATTTGGGTCTTTATAAAAATTTATCTCAATAAAAAAACATGCATATTCATGGTTTATAACTTCTGTATATCATTAAACAAGTCAATCCAAAAGAAAACTCATGAAAGAGAAGAGGTGAGAAAAGAGGCAAACACACTCAAATCATCACAAGATCCGGGTTATGGATGGAAGCATGAGGATTATTGTTCCTTTGATTTGTATTTGATCAGACCAGAATAAACACAAATCAATAAGGTAAAAATTATGAACAATAGACAAAAAACTTGTAAATTAAATTACCTTACGAAGATTACAAATGTGGAGCTCGGAATTACAACAATGGACACCCCCCAAGTTGATCACTAAGAAACTTAGAAGTACATGAGGGAGAAGAGAAATAAAATGGGTGAAAGAAGCTCTCCAATTATACTAACCTTCACCTCTGGTCGCGAAACATGAGATAATGGGGGTGATAGGTGTTTTTATGGAAATACACATCACACTTTCCACAAAAGAAGTCAAGTGACTAAGAGACTAGGTCACTATTCAGGGCAGAATTTTTATTCCATCTTTATCCGGATGGTTGACTAAACAAAACGCTTGAAAATGACTTATAATTATGTGGAGAGGTGGGTATTCAAGTTATCTGTCCATGGGAGGTGGAATTAGCCCAATTGGATCTCCAAGGCCAGAGTTATGGACCAAATACAGAAGGGTCATCTAATCTGGCTCGCCCAGAATTGTTTCACATTGTGGGCCTATTATGGGCCTTTAAATGGGATAATTAGGCTCCATGGTATTCTTTAGAAATTAATCCCACAAAATTTTACATTAATAAACCAATTTTTATCTCAATTAAATGCACTAAGTATCCACAATATATATTTCTTTCCACATAAATGCTTGGGCCCTTGCGCAGTTTGGCCCGTTTTGCTTGATTTCCATCGTGGGCCCTCCGAATCACCTCCTCCTACAATGTAAACACTTAAACAAGTAAAATTGACCTATTAAATAGTAATAAACACTAATTAATTAAATAAAATATAAAGTTCAATTTATTATTATATTTGTAATATTCATTACAAAACCAGTTTAAAACAGTGGTGTAAGGGTGAAATAAAGCAGTGAATCATGGTACGATCACCATGTTTCCCCTCTTTAATTTTGAGTAAAAAAGGGGCCTCACATATGGGAGAAACGTTCATATTGGTTAAAGATTCATATTGGGTTCACAATTTTTTTATGATGAAAATGTGTACATATTTTTCTTGAAGGTTTATTGTGGGGGTTTTAATGTTTCACAATCATTCATGTCGGGTTCCCCATTTTAGAACAGCTTCCAATGGGTATTGTTTAGGGAGTTGGAAACACACAACGATTACATTATTCAAGATGTTTCACAAACTTTCTTTCCAAATGTAGTTGTTCATTGAGAAATGGATCTAGTGATTCTTAGGGAATCACATTGGTTAAGAGGATGGAAATTCAGGATCATCCACCCTTTTGGTGAGAATTATTTCCCACTCTATAAATCTCTTAAATATTTATGAAATATTTTCAAATCATTTATTAAATACCAAATATTACCCATGTCTCCCTTAGGTCAACAATAAATTATTATCTTTTATGATGGATTTTATAATCATTCGCATGTAATCAAGGTTATTTATATATGGATACATCTATATGTATCCAAGGTTCCCCATCAATTGTACCATTTTGTATGAGGATTAATGATTATTTGGTCATTTATTATTACGATGATATTTTTAATCCACACAGTGTGGTGATCTCTAATTTATCATTATCTAGGGTGATATGATTTTTTTTGATGTTAGTATCAGGCTGATGATATGGGATTCCTACCTATCCTTATGAAACGAATTAGAACCCACATAGTTTTGTTCCTCTTAACATGGAACATCATACCTTTCAAGGTCATGTGAAGAGGACTAAACCATGAATTATAACATCATGAAGTCAAGGATGTCTGTGTGAAAGGTGACTTGTCAAAGTTTGGGGTAGGACATACACTAAAGTATCCCATGAGACTTGGAAGAGATGTGTCCTCCCAGGATGGATATGACCATACTGGGAATGTGGCCCAGAAAGAATTAGGGTTAATTTGGTGTATTAGTTTTGGGCCTAAAGGAGGATTCCTAAATATCTCATTTGTATAGGAATCAAAACCTAAATAGTTTTTTAGGGTTGATTGGGACTTACACCTATGGAAGAGGCCCTGGATCGGTTTGTTTCATAGAGGATATGGCCCTTTGATATGGATAAATGTTTTAAGGACCCAAGACTATGGTGACCCTCTTGAAGTTTGTATCATAGTGGATATGGACCTTTGAGATGGATCAATATTTTGAGGACCCAACCTATGGAGGACCTTTGGAGGTTTGTATCATTGGGGATATGGCTATTTGAGATGGATTCCTAGATTTGAGGACCCATTCCTATGGAGTCCCTATGAAGGAAGGTGAGAGGAAGATTTGGAAAAGGATTCTCTACCGAGACATGCATCTAATAATGAATATTCCATGATAGTTACAAACCTCTAAGACCATGTGAGTTATTATTTTTGTGAGAAACAATAGGAAGTGGAATATCATAAAAACCACAGAATCTCCTTTATCTATTATAGGATAAGGCTAGGGCTACAGGAGAGAGAAGGTGCCTTGATGTTCCCATCTCATCTTTTTTTTTTGTAACACGAGGGATGAAAGATAGGAGGGGTGTTTCCTCCTACAAGAAATTATAGGGACATATCTAGTAGGGATGGTTTATCCTCAATTTATGAGAGGATGAGAGGAGGATGAGCCACTAAACCTATTCAAAGGGAAATGTAATCCTCCCACTATCTGAAATGGGGAGGTCCCTGGTCTTAGAGGTGATGAGGGAAAGAAAAGGTAATCCCTATTTTTTTGAAACTAGAGGTCCCTAGCACCCCCACCAGGGTTTGGGTCCTCATTACTGAAGGTATTAACAATTGTACACACCCTGAGGACCCTACCCATTAGGTAGGACAAGTGCGGGACAACTCTTACCAAAGGAATACACAACAAAATGGGAGATACACTGGTGTGTCTTTATCTATGGTCGTACAAATATGGAGGGCTCAGTGGAGGTTTTGATTTGGTCTTACTTAGATAGGAGTCCCAAGGAAGGAGGTTCCATTACATTGGTGTCATGAAAAAGAGTGATCAAAGGAGGATTGCACAGGTGAAGGCTGGGTGAGGTGAAGATGGATAGCATAGGGTAGACCTAGGTGGTTTGGAATTACTTCATTTATGGTGTACCTACATGTGATAGAGATGAATTGTCGGTGATAGATATCTTGGGAAGCAACAATTGGGCAAGTAATTTCTCTAGTCTCTAAGGGTTTCCTCAAGTGTCCCCGAAAGTGTCTCCCATAGGTCCCAAGTTTAGGAGGATACCGTCACACTAGTAATTTTCAACTAGGGGGAGTGTTTTCTTGTACATGTGTCGCACATTTTACACACTATAGGATCATTAATCACACTATCCCCCTTAATTCCCTCTTCTCTCAAGTTTTAGAGAGCTACCTGGGTGGTTTCGAGGGCCTAGGTGAAGGATTAGAGGAACAAGAGTTTCTTGGACACTTACAAACATATATTTGTGCGAAATGAGGAGCCCATGGGTCCTATTTATAAGACATATTAGGACCCCAGGTGAATGAAGTTATTTTTTCAGCTCCACCACATAGGTTTCTTGTGTAGGTGCCTCGCATAGGGGTGGCTGCTATTTCTGGGCCACATAGGCCAGGGATGTGCAAGCCTCTTGGTACGAAGGATGGGTTCACATAGGTTAATCTAGGAGAGTTCCTTGGTTATACTTGGGTCCCTTCACTTCTTTATTTTTTTAGGTATTTTCCTTTGAATCTTCTCACCCTTATGTGAAAAAATGGGTGTCAACAATGACCTTAATAGGATACTTGAGGAAATTTTGTTGGACCTTTCCACCTAACCTTTATTCTTATTATTTGAAATTTTATCTATTTGTACTATCTACATAGTACCAAAACTTAAACATCAGAAGCCTTGTTCATATATTATCAACACCTTGAGAATATCTGTAAACTTTTATCAAACTCATTCATCTTGTTAGAATATTTCCATAGATGACAACATAATGAATTCTTTAATCAGAATAAGCCTTAAGAAAATTTTTAGTCTTCATAAGTCATTGTATACTCAATAATATTAAGTATATAACAACCCATAATTTTCATACATATAAATTACACATTTTTATATGAACATTCAATATATAACATAACTAACCCATGCCAGAACCATATAGGTCTAGTGTATTTGGAAACTTGAAATCTTAAACAATTGTTTCATAAAATATATACATCATCTCCCACTTATTATTCATAACTAGAACCATTTTTTACATATCATATTTAATACCTTTATTCTTATCCTAGGGAAAAGAAACATAAGTAAGGGTGATCTTAGATGCCTAGTAAGGGTAAACAAGGGAGATAATAATGATTTCATAAGAATAATATAATTATAAGGGTAAAAGAACAGGAAGAAAACTTTTGGAATTTATACCCTTTATATCAACCATAGTAATTTTGAATGATGACATAAATCGTGGAAGATCATAAGATATGAATCATAAGGAAATCAAAGAACATGTGACATGAGCATAATATTGGAATAAAACATGGAATTTATGGAATATACATAAGAATAGAAAATCATTTCTATATTAGTCAAGGCTCATTGCCAAGACCATCATGGTAGAAAAATTCCTTTATTGAACCAATTTCACTCCCTATTATAGACTTTTATTACTAAACTGGGTTCACTTCCCATTCCATATTTGTATTACTAAACTGATTTCACTATTCATTCTGGCCCTATATTACTGAAACACGTTCACTCTTCGTTACAGTACTGTATATAGAATGAGATATAAATATTTTCCCAATGCATTGGATGGAGATATAGGTACCAACCATCACATAATTAAAACCATACATATATGTACCATAAGAACATAAATCTTTCATCATATCATAACCACAAAAAGAAATGGGTTTCAAAAAAATTTCATCACGACATAATTCAGGAAAAAGAAATGGAATTCATAAATATCATGCCATCATAAAAAAAAACCATTCAGAGAAAGTATAAGAATGGTTTACTTGGATAATATCCTCAATAAATCATAAGTAATATAAAATAATGTTGTCTTATATAGAAAATTATTTTAAAAGATTACTTGAAATAATTCTTGAGAAAAATACACTTTCCATTTTTTTTAAAAGTTAAGCAATTACAAAGGAAAATTTTTTATTTTAAAATAACCTTGTAAGATTATATAGGAAGCTTAAAAATATTATGAAATCATAAAATTAGTAAAATATTCTCATTATATATAAGTTTTAAAAAATATTCCTTCTCACTTTTGTAAGAAAAATCATAAAATAACCTTTTAGAAAATTACAAGAAGATTCCTTTTAAAAAAATTTGTAAAAAATGGTGGTAAAAATGAATTTAAACAATTATGGGAAAATAGTGAAAACAATTTTAAAAACATTTTTCGAAAATATAGGAATGGAATATAAATATTCCACAATAGATACTTAAATATAGACAATCTTGATTAATGATGAGATTGTGAAATAAACCCCTACAAATTTTTAATCAGTCGAATCGTTTTCCTCATGAAAGAAAAAAGATATTATATGGATATGTAAATCCAATAATTTTCAGGATAATACCCATAAAATAAATTCATGGTCATTGTATAAACCACATAAATTAAACATGTAGTGTATAAGGCATGTATCCCAGATAAATAAAAGTGAGATAAAAATCCCTTACCTCAAATATTGACTTCAATTTTTTCAAATTAAAACCTCATGTTTAATAAATATTAATTTATTATAAATTTATTCCATAAAAATATATCTATCATACCATGTATTATTTTTTTATAACATATTATCACCTGTTTATAAATAATTTTTCTATTAAAATCATTGTTCTGGGTGACAACTGCTTCATTTTCTAAGTATATTTCAGTTTAGTAGTCCCAATCATTATACTTCGATCATGATTCCATAATTTAAATAATTTTAATCATGGTATAAATATAATATAAATTAATTATATAAATATATATAATCATTTATAAAAATAAGGTATAGAAAAATGAATTACATTGTTCATGGAGATGGTAGGTCATATGTACGCATGATCGATGTTTCCATTTTTCATCTAATGGAATGAAAGAAAGGGAAATAATAATAAAAATTTAAAAAATAATTATTATATTATATATATAATATGTGTTCATAAAAATCATCCTTATTACCATCCATGTGAAATATAATTGAAAAATGAATCACATCGCATCGTGGAGATGGAAGTCCATACGCAAGCACGAGTGATGTTATCGTTTCTAAAAAGATGGAATGGTGATAATTTATATAATATCATCATTAAAAAATTATAATTATGTCATATATATCATATAAAATCATTAAACCAATCATAATTACCATCTATAAAATATGGTGATGAAAAATGAATTGTATAACTATGTGAAGATAATAAGCCGTGCATACGCATGAGCGACACTTTCACTTCTTGTTTGGTGGGAAAGGGGGGGTGTATAATGGTGTTTTAATAAAAATAATAAAATTTAAAATTATTTAGGAAACTTCATTTACTATTTTATGATAAACATATTATATTTATAGGAGGTAAGAAAGGTTAGAAAAGGAAAGTGATCGGTTAGAGAAATTACCTCTTCTTCTAAACATCTCCTGTGGATTTCCTCTAAACGACTTTAAGATTGGTATTTTGAGAAGAACAATACCTATAGAATGTATCAAGGGAAGTTTAGAAGATAAATTTTTAGAGTAGGTTTGATCTATGAGGCTCAAAGTGGTGTAAAGAAGTGAGAGAGTAGGTTCCCTTTTATAATTGAGGTGAGGGTAACATTTGGAATTTCTTACAAGATTAATTTATAAAAAATTATTTTTCTATCCAAGTACCACAAAAATGGACATGGGTTCGAAGATAAGATAATATAAGGTTTTAATATAATTAAAAAATTGAATTTAAACATGTTTTGGTATTATTTTTTAACCTTATCATTTTGATTAACCCTTAGTTAACCTATTTTAATTTTAACTACAATAACAACTTTTTTCAATATTAAAAGGTAGAAATTTTTACTTATAAAGTGTAAATTGAACCATAAATAGAAAATTTGTGATATTTTTAAACATAAATTATCCCATTTTTCTTATTTCTTATTTTTATAAATTTTATATAATTTAATTAAATATTATTTTTATAAAATATCATTAGTGTCAATTTTGACACTATTCATTACTTCGACTTTAAGAAAATCAAGATAATAAGATATATTCAAATTGAATAATTTAATACACCAATAATATGTCATAATAATCCATAAAATTCATTTAATACCTTAATTAATTAAAATTATATTTATTTTAATATTTTTAATTTCATTTATTTTATTCTTCATTTAATTGAATAATTACTGCATCAATGTTGTGTAGGAATTTTGGTTAATGTTTTAATTCATAAAAATTATAAATAAATTACCATGATTAAGATAAATCTTTTATATTTCTAAATAATATTTATAGTTGAGAATATATTCTCATTAAAACCATATTAAAATTATTATACTTATTATAAATAAGAGTTTGACATTTTGTCACTTTCTTTGATTTTAATAATATCAAATTCATTTTCATCAAAAAGTGTCCCAAAATAACTCAATTTTGAACCTTAGGTGTTAAGGTAAAATTTAATTCATCCAATAATAAATACGATGAAAAATTATGGCGTTATCACTTATTTTTAATCCATATTAACCCG
This sequence comes from Viscum album, assembly GCA_963277665.1. NCBI lineage: Eukaryota > Viridiplantae > Streptophyta > Magnoliopsida > Santalales > Viscaceae > Viscum > Viscum album. Next base: position 1,072,005,600 of record OY728166.1, on the reverse strand, counting down.
TCTTATCCTTTACTGAGGTAATAAATTTTACAGTAGTTACTATTCATATTGACTAAGAATAAAAGGGCCCTATTTACCAAATTTTAAACACCTAATTATAAATATGTAATTTATTTTATATAATTAAAATTAAATAATTTACAGAATTTAATTTAAAACTAAACTAGAAAAATGCAACGAAAAACATTTTTTGGAAAATTTTTACTTTTTTTAAATATAAAATGTTTTTATACTAAATTTAAGTATAAAATACATTTTAAAAAACACAATTAATAATTTTAAATAAAAATTAACAAATGAAAATTTAAAACAAATTCAAAATGTAAATTTACCTTTTAAATTTTTTAAAAGAAAATATAATTTTAAATAAAAATCAGTATTTTCACTATTCCTTGAAAGATAAATGTTATTAGAAAATTATCAATAAAAACAATTTTAAGATAATTTGAAATGATTAATTAAAAATTTATTTTTTGTAAAATTATTTTTCTAGAACTATTATAAATTAATAATCACTTATAAAAATAAGAAAAACTTATTTTTGAAGAGAACATAGTTTTTGAAGAATAAAATGACTTTACTGACCCTGAACGCCTGAAGGATTTATATTTTTGTATTAATTTTATTGAACCCCGTTAAAGGTTGAGGGTTAACCTTTATATAGACTATTGAATAAGAGGACACTAAGACTTAACACATGGCCATTACATGCCCAAGGACCAAATGCCCAACTACAATCCCCTCCCTAGTTGATTCTAATATTTTCGAAACATAACAATCATCCTCCAAAGATGCTTAGCTAGAAATCCAAATGCATGAATACATGGTCCTGGTACAAATGGAAAATCCTTACCCTCTTAATCATCCAAATATAAGAGAATTTTTGGTTATTTCTCCTTACTTTCACCTCATCTGGGACTACATCTAGAATCTAATCCAAATTATTTTTACTTAAGAAGATTCAATCCTTAGCCCATTGCACTTCCATGAAGCTCACTGCCCATATGGATGGATTGAATATGTTTTCCCTAATAATCTATGTCATTGCCTTACCCGACTGTTGTCCTCCCTATTAAAGCCCGCTTCACCACCGAGAAGTCCTCCGTCCATCCTACTGAACTGACCACGCCGTCAACTCTCTACATCATTGTGTTGTCCTCCCAAATAAACCCACATACAAGGAACCCTAGTCCCGAGAAATGAAGCCACTAACCTCACCATAAGATGGACTCCCCCGCTCCCTACCATCTCCATCCCCCACCCCTATGCCCTACCACATCCCCACTTGGATGCCACATTGGCTTCCCACAACCCCAACATGACCCAATAAATCCCAAATTATGGGGCTTTGAGGTTTTGAAACCTGGTTTGATGTAGGATTATGGGGATACTTAACCACTAGGCTAGGACCCCAACTACATAAAATTACTTTACTAAAAATTATGTAACATTTCCTAAGAATTTACCAATAAATAACTATTGAGTTGGACCTTTATATTTATTCAATAAATTAGTTATTTCTATTAATTCCATCTAATTTAATGACTAGGTTATAATAGACATAAAATATTTTAATAATATTTTATTATTTATATAAACTTTCCTTTCATACGACACATGCTATCAATGAAATAAAATTAAAAAAAATCTATTTCATAAAAATCCCAGGGTGTTACATTCTACCTCTATTAAAATGAATTTATCACTCAAAATTCATTACTTTGGTAGAAACAAAAGAGGATACTTATTCCTCATCACATCCCCTGGTTCCTATGAAGCTTTCTCAAATCGGTGGTTTTGTGGCAAAAATTTAACCAGGTGAGTGGTCTTGTTTCATAGAATGTTTTCTCTATGATCCAGAATCTATACTGGTTTGTTTTCATAAAAAAGATCTTTCTACACTAGTATTAACTCTATGTTTAGTACATTTGAAGGATCAGGTATATACTTCCTCAGGGGAGATACATGGAACACATCATGAACTTGAGATAGATTTGGTGGAAGTACCAATTGATAAGCCACTATCCCGATATGATCAAGAATTTAAAAAAATTTCATCCTCTAAATTTGAAATTGAAATTCAAAAATCAAATGTGGACATTTAAAAATTTATTTTTGTGAAAACCACATCATAAAAAGGGTCAATAAAACATCCTCTTAAAAAGATGGAAAGTAAAAAGTGAATGTCACCACAAAACTAGGATTCTGATTAAGAGAACATTTGTGGAAAATGAAAATATGTACATGGAAGAGAATTCTAACTATCAAGTTATAATGGAGAATAATAGAGAACATGGTCATTATAAGGTTATTGAACAAAAAAACATAGACCATATAGGTCTAAAAAAGGTCATTGATATAATTAGAAATGATTATAATAGGATAACATTTTATTTAAAAAATAATTTGAGAAGATATACTTACTTTATTTCATCTCATAAGTACAATCTTACATTTTGGTTGTTCTTTGATCAATTTTTGCTTCATTTATTACTCCAATAAATGAATTTGAAATTTTAAATCCAAAATAACTAGTGGATCATAAGATCTATAATGGGATGACAAGTCATTCCTTCTGTCTATTTATCCTCATAAAAATGGTTACTACAAGTTATCTAATATAGATAATCTTTATATTCTAATAAATTAATCTATAAAACATAATCCAAAGTTAAACATATACAATTTTATAAATGGTTACCATTATGAACCTTACAAAATAATAAAATCCAAAACTTTTGAAAAAATGTCACTAAATCAACATATCATTAATCCACCCAAAAACTTGATGTAACTCTTAATTATCACACAAAAAACATGTGAATATAATTATCATGTATTCTCTTGAAATAATTCAATAACCTGAATTACCATAAAACCTTAGTGAATACATGCATGATTTCAAAAATTAACTCTTTACTCATACTATAAATCAAAAAAATATATAAACTCAATCCATAAACCATATTTTTATCATATTACTAATTAGTTCCAAGGTCATCAATACTATCCCATTTATTTTATCACAATCAAGAATCTCTTTATCTCATCACGTACATATAAAGGGTTATCTTTCCCTTAATCATGTGTTCTCAAAAAATATTACCTTACCACCTCAATCACTTTTCATGGTTACTAGTACCATTCAACATATACTTTCAAATACTTAAGAAAAACATCAGTGGATTAATCCTTAGTTATTTAATTATTCCATAATGCCATAAAATTACTTCTAAAACCTTATTATTCAACTATAATACATAAACACCCAATCATTCCAATTCCTTCTTAAACCATTAACCACGCTTCGTCACTTTATTCCCTAACACTTATTTCATCTCATATGTCATTTTTAGTCTCTTCATCACTAGCAATTTAACCATTACTCATACAACCTTTACAATTATCTTAATGATATTTACCCATAGGGAATATATTTTCATAATGCCTATACATTCCACATTTAAAACATTTAACCATCGATGATGCCTTAGGAATACCATTATTCTCATCCATTGAATTAAATAAACCTTTCACTTTTCCTTTGCAATTATTTTATTTGTGTCCTTCTTATCCACACCCAAAAGCATATTTTAGTTCCTTTGAAACATTATCCTTGATGCCTCTTCCCATATTCTTTACATGAGGAAAATTGAACTTTCTTTCCTCTATTGTCGCTATGAAACTCCATCTTTATCTTATTAGATGGGTCGGGAAACTCACTAAAGTTGAGATTATTGATCATATTATGAGATTACTGATTAGGAATAATAATAAGGTTTTTCATTCCGAATCTCATTTAATTTGGCTGCTCAAGAGGAATATCATTACATTGTCAATCACATTCACTATTAATATAAATCCTTCTAGTTCCAACCATTTTCTAAAACCAAGAAGCATAGATTGAGAAACACCAGTAATAGTGGGAAAACCACATAATCAAAGGAAATTACTTATAAAATTTCAATCTTTGACACCTTGAGTTTAATCCTAGGATATTCATGATCATTACCAACACACTAGTATTGTAACTTATACTTACCCTTAGGGTTATTACTAAGGTTTTCTCATCCCAATTTTCAAAGGTTAACCAAACCTTTCTATGATACCAACTATAATGAACCATACTTTTCATATATAGATATTGAACCTTTTTAAATAAATACTAAATACATAACCTAACCAATACATGCTAGAACCATATAGGTCAAGTGTCTTTGGAAACTAGGAATCATAAACAATTGGTTCATAAAATATCTACATCATCTCCTGCTTATTATTTAAAACTAGAACCATTTTTTACAAATAATACTTAATACCTTTCTTCATATCATGGGGAAAATAAACATAATAAAGGGTTAGATTAGATTCTAAGTAAGGGTAAATAAGGGAGATAATAATGATTTCATAAGTATAATAGAAGAATAAGGGTATAATAACATGAATACAACTTTTGGAAATTATACCCTATATATCAAAGATCATAATAATGAATGAGGGAATAATTTTTGGAAGATAATAAGAAATTAATCATAAGGAAATAAAAGAACATGATCCATGATCATAATATTGGTATAAGACATGGAATTTATGGCATACAAATAAGCATAGAAAATCATTTCCCTATTAGTCAAGGCTCACTGCCAATACCATAATAGGGGAAAAAGTCATTTATTAAACCAGGTTAACTCCCCATTCCCACCCTATATTACCAAACTATTATCATTTACCATTATAGAACTGTATTACTGAACTAGTTTCACTTACTGTTCAAGCCTTGTATTACTGAAATGAGTTCAATTCTTGTTACATCCCTATTTATATCATAAGATATAAATCTTTACCTAATGCATTGGAGGGAGATATAGGTTTCACCTATCACATAATTAAAAACATAAATATGTGTTCCATAAAAACATAAATCATTAATCATATCAGAACCCATAAAAATTGGTTTCATAAACATTTTATTATAACATAACTCATGGAAAAGAAATGGAATTCATAAACATCATGCCATCATAAGCACAAACCATTTTGAGAAAGAATAAAAATGGTATACTTGGATAATATCCTTAGTAAATCATAAGTTACATAATTTTTTTTTGTCTTAGATGAAAAATTATTATGAAAGGTCACTTTAAATAATTCTTTAGGAAAAGAACCTTTCTATTTTGAATACATTTTTTTTAAAAGTCATGTAATTATTAAGGATAAAATTTTATTTGAAAATAACCTTGTAAGATTGTACAAGAAGATTCAAAACATTAAGGTTTTATGTAAGAGGTAGAATATTATCATGTTGTATAAGTTAAACACAATTCCTTTCACACTTTTGTAAGATAATAATAAATTACACATTTTGGAAAATGACAAGAATATTCCTTTTAAAACAGTTTGTAAAAAAAAGGGGTAAAAATGAATTTAAACAATCATTGGAGACTAGTAAAAACATTTTTGATTATTTTTAATAAAAAATGTACATGGAAGAATAATATTCTGCAACAGAAACTTAAATATAGAGAATCTCAAATAATGATGAGATTGTGAAATAAATGCCTACGACTTTATAATTAGTTGAATTGTATAAACCATTGTTGGTCGGAGTAGATCACTCAAGCGGGGGGTAAATTGAGTATCTATACAAATTTTTGTTAAAATTGATTCTTTAAAAGAATACCCCTGAATAATGTAATCAAAGTTAGTTTGTAGTGAATTTACACAAGTCATGAATGTTCAATTAATTTACCAGAAGATTGATTAGTTCTCAGCTTTACCAATCTAAAGATTAGTCAAAATTTTGAAACTAATATACTGATTCAAGATAGATATAAACAATTTCTAAACTAAATATCAAATTTTAATTTATCTTAATGAATTAAATACATATCATATTAAAACACAAGAAAAACTACACAACGGATAAAAACAAGAGGTTCAGTCTCAAGATGAGACTTAGTCCTCTCCACTTGGTGATCACCTTCCTCCAAGTAGTTTATATAAATAAACTTTTGATCCACACCCTAGATTGGGGTTCACAATAGAAAACAGGGCTGTCCAGGTCACACTTGAACTCTACCATAGTTATTTGTGGGAAAACTAACAAACAAATCACACATGATATCTTCCATAGTTCTACGTGGGATACAAGAGTGAACTAGGGATTGAGTGTGAGGATATTTTTGTATCCTCTAGTTATGCTCAGGAGACAGTTTGTGTGACACAAATAGATACACACACCACTCAAAAAGTAAACACAAGATCACAACAGAGTTATAAAAGAAGAATAGAGTTTATAATTTTCTATGTGTTGGGTAGTAAAGATCTGAACTCAATGGATGTAGAGAAAATGATATTTGAGCCCTCTTATGGAAGTTGACTCCAAAACAAAGTATTGCAGTCTCTGTAATCTAGATTCTAGGTGTGAAAAGGTTTAGCTCTTCTTTGTGAGAATGTTCATCAAGATTTAGTAGATTGATTCTTTTAATATTAAACTCCTTGTATACTCAAGCTTTGAGTTCTTATATTTGCAATATCTTGCATATTCGCACAACCAACATTTTTTCTAGTGGGTTCCCAGCATGTGTTTTAAGGTTGAGCTTGTAATCCTTTTATACTTAAAGGTCCAATAGGCATGAAGATCTCCCTATGTTCATGTACCTCATACTATCTACAGATTGTACTAAAGACAACATTAAATAATGTTAGAAACATTAATTTTTCTAAATATGACCGTTAGAAATAAATTTGAATTAATAAATTTGAAACAATTATTTATGACTATCGGTGAGTCATAAGTATCGGTCTGTCATCATCGGTCGGTCACCATCAGTTTGTCATCATTGGTGTGTCATCATTGGTTTTTCAGCATCGATTTTTCATCATTGGTCTATCAACATTGGTTTGTCAATGGTCTGTTAGCATCGATGTGTCATCATCAATGTGTCAAACATCAGTGTGTCGAAAATCAGTGTGTCAAGCATTGATGTGTCAAACATCAGTGTGTAGAACATCTGTGTGTCGGGCATTGGTGTGTCGAGAATTGGTGTGTCAAACATTGGTGTGTCGATCATCAGCATGTCGAACATAAACGCGTCGAACATCGGTGTGTCGAGCATACTATCGGTGCCAAAACTGTTTGAAACTTATGAAGTGTCTGTCTTACACATAACATTACTATATTAAGTGACATCCAAAAATACATGAAAAAATACACTTGTAAATACATTGATTCATAAATATAAGTTATTGACTTATTAAAAAATATTGTTATTTATGAAATAGTAGAATCTTTAGATTAACATTATTTGTGATTATGAAAACTACTATAACAAAGAGGGTCCAAAAATCTCCCCCTTTTTAATAATCACAAATTATGGAATACATGTAAATATAAGGAATAATATTAACTGGACATATCATATACTTCACTAAATGTGATTAGTCAATATAACCAAAGCTTTCCCTTATTTGAGTTTTTAAAACAAAGATCCCCCTCAATAAATGTATTATATTGAGTACATGACGTGTGTCCTATGCCAGAATTTCTCCGCCTGAAATTAAAAATGTATGAAATTAATAATGTATTCCTCTTCTTCTCCCCCTTTTGGGATTAGCAAAAAATAAGAAAAGTAAGAAGATAAATATATAAAAAAAGAGACAGAGAGAAGATAAAAAAGAGTTTCATTAAGAAGAAAAAGAGTACAGTCAACAACAAGGGAAAAAACCTTATTAAAGACACAATACATCCCTAAGGGTTTGTCTTCTAAAGGGCTTTGCCTTTATCTAAAGAATTCAGAGTAGGATGAGAACGTTTTGAAGTGGTAGAGGGAAGAGGTGGTATGAATATAAAAATAGGAAAAGAAACACCTGTAGGAACATTTGCTGCAAGGCTAGGCCTTCTCTCCTACAACACGTGACTGGGAGATTGCTCTATAATGACCAGTCAAATCTGAGAAAGAGCATGAGAGAAATTCATTGGAGCAGGAGGATGAGAGGGAGTACGAATGGAAGAAGTATGATGAACCACAATTGCTTCATCTTGGACATGTAGATATGTCTTAATAAGGTTGATGAAATCATTGATTATTTCACCACCATATTGCATAGATTTCTTGAAGTCATCCTTATTATCCATGAATTTATTTAGTAGAGGGGTAAAATCCTTCAATTGAGTAACTTTCTTCTTGAAAGATTCTATGACTGGAGTAATTTTGAGATTTTCTGCTAAAAACTTGAAGCTATTGAAGAGATCATGCTTGGTATAAATCTTAGTAAAGAACTTATCCACTTTTTCTCTAATCTCTTTATGAGAAGCAAAGGCTTCATTTGTGCACTGCCTCACCATATTGTACACAAGGTCTGTATTTCTATGTACCTTTTCAAGAATTTCTTTGTCTGAAACACTTTGAAGATTTTGGAGTTCCTATCTCATCACAGCCTTGAGATATTCCAAATTAGCAACAACACCTTTCCCACTCCTAGAACTGGATGGGCGAGTAATCAATTTGCCAGTCTCCTCTTTCAAATTCTTCAGATCTATACTTAATAGATGAGTAACCAAGTTCCTAAAAACTTCTAGTACACCACTAAAAGAGGTATTGAAATCAGAGGTTAGATAATTTAAATAATTTATCATCTTCCTTACTTATTCTCTCAACAAGGTATTATGTCTAATGATGGTTTCTATTGTAGTAATGAGATTTGGTTGAATCTCTTGGATCACCATTCTTGCAATATTTGTTTCATCAGCATCCAAAATACTAATTGAAGTGGAGGCTTCACTTCTGGATCCAAAATAGGATTTCACAGACTCACAAATATCATTTTTGAATTGCTCCAAATCGGTCTTAGTGACATAATCACAAGGCACAATATGTGCTACTGGCTCTACTACTAGAGGTGTAACTGGTGGAAGAGGTGCAACAAGTTTTGCTTCAACTTGGGCTTGTGGAGTAGGAGGAGGAGGCACCCTCTCCTCATCTAAGTCATATTCCAATCCAAAAAGAATGTATCCTGGATCATTATTCCATTCTTGAGTACAGGTCCAGTCTCTTGGATCAACAGTGTCAATCCCGATCCTTCTTCCCTAAGGCTCAGGAACAAATTCATCTTTATCAACTTATTCATCCTATCCCATAGTCTTAATAACATTTCTGGGTATTGGTATCAACTAGGTTTGAGGTTCTGCATGTGCTCCAGCCACTTCAACTTCTATAGGCACTTCATCAATTTGGGGAAACTGATCCTCAGCTTCTTCCTCATGTTCACTAGCTATAAGTTCATTCAATTCCTAAATGATTTCTTGATTTTTAGCATTAGGATGGTGTGATATGTCCTCATGAACAGTATCTCTAAGATCAAAATTCTCCTGTTCAACATGCTCCCCACCATCACTAGCTCCATGTACAGATTCTTCACTGGATCTGTCAACAACTTGTTTTCCCACTTTTAAAGAATCACTTACATGCTCATCATTTCCTCCTCCTTCGTCATCATCATCATCAGAATCCTCATCTGATTTAATTACATATACTTCAGCTCCAGTAACCTTGGTATCTTCTTTATCCTCATCACCTAAAAATGGTTCTCTTGAGGGTAAATCCAAAGGTGGACTAGAAGATCCATAAGACATATCTTTGGGGATTTCAGCAATATCAGGACCACTCCTATCATCAAAAGGAGATCCTTCTTCCCTTGGCACTTCAGTATCAACTTCCTCATTAGAATAAACAGGTTTCTCTCCTAGTTTGAGACCTGGATCAACTTGATACTTTGGTTTGGTAGGATGGTCAATTGGATTGAATTACTCATACATCCTTTCCTCATATCCTACCCATAATTTCTTCCATGGGTTCCAGAATATCTTAATCCTTTTACAAATATCTTTTTGAAGGTAGAAATCGCTAAATTAACTTATCACTTCATCTCCATCTTCCACACAACCTAACCTTTTTAACATGTCAGAGATTATCCTGGGATAGTACAAACAAGTTTCCTTCTTGTATGGATTTATCATGTCAGAAATATGAACCATTAGATACCTACATAAGTTCACTTTTATCCCATTTTTCAACAAATATATCAGGAAAACATCCTGATACTTCACAGCTGAAAAATATCCCTTGGGAAGATTTGATGTTATATAAACTTAAAAATCAACATTTCCTCTCTATAAAATTCACTTGCAATAGTTCTCCTAGATTCTCCATTTCTAGTCACCTCCTTTTGAGCATCTTTATAAGAGAAAAAATTATAGGAATGTGGAATATTACCTTAATAATCAACATAAATACCTTCATGAGGCATCTCTAAGAACTTGGCCCATTCCTTAGACAAAAAGTTATTTCCTTTCCCTTTACCACTAACCTCATATTTTATTCCTCAGATTAATCTAGGGATATCTTCAAATGTTGATAAAACTCATGTACTAGCTGGGGATAATAAGGCCTTTCATTATTAGAGAACCAGCTTAGAAACCCTTGAGATTCCAGCACTCCTAAAAAAATGACTTGCTTGATAGAAGCCACTATGCAGAAAGTTTATTCTCAGCTGTAACCGCTTGGATTTCCAAACTTGGTTTTGAAGTCCCACTGGGCTTACCCTTCTGACGTTTAGCAGATGAAGATTTTCTCGGCTCTTCCATAGAATGATTGGTCCATTCCATTTTGGGGTTTCAGATTCTAAAGTAGTTGAGAGGTCAAGGGTCAAGAGATAGAGTGAAAAAGGTATAAGGTTTTACGGTAGTGGGAAGGTGAAAGGTCGGGATGGATTGAAATTAATATATCATTTAGGGATTGTAAATTGTAAAGCATAAAATTTAAACGTGTCAAAAAGAATACAAAACAACATATTTTATTTAAAATATACAGAATTACAAAATAATACTTAAATACATTGGTGTCATTGTATCAGTATTATACGATCGGTTTCAAGGATTAGTTTCAGAAGATCAGTTTCAAGGATCGGTTTCACAAGATCAGTTTCAAGGATCGGTTTCACAAGATCAGTTTCAAGGATCGGTTTCACAAGATCAGTTTCAAGAATCAGTTTCAAGGATCGGTTTTACAAGATCGGTTTCAAGAATCGGTTTCACAAGATCAGTTTCACAAGATCAGTTTCAATAATCGGTTTCAAGGATCAGTTTCACAAGATCAATTTCAAGGATTGGTTTCACAAGATTGGTTTCACGAATTAGTTTCAATCATCGGTTTCACAAGATCAGTTTCAGTAATCATTTTCACAAGATTGGTTTCAAGGATTGGTTTCACAAGATCTTAGAGATTTATCATTCTTAGTCCATGTCTGATGTAGTTTATTCTCTCGGAGTTTAAAGGTTTAGTGAATATATCAACAATCTATTTCTTAGTCCCAATAAACTCAAGAGTTATATCACCTTTTTGAAAATGATCTATCAAAAAGTGATGTCTTAAATCAATATAATTTGTTCTAGAATGAGAAATTGGATTTTTAGAAATGTTAATATCACTTGTGTTGTCACAGTTTATTAGGATATGTCTAAATTGAAATCCACAGTCAAATAAGTTGTGTTTCATCCACACAATTTGTTCACAAAAACTAGCAGTAGTAATGTATTCTGCTTCAGTAGTTGATAATGCAAATGAATTTTTATTTTTACCACACCATGATATTAGAGAATTTCCCAAAAAGTGACATGTTCCAGAGGTACTCTTTCTATCTAACTTACATCCACCAAAGTCAACATCTAAATAGCTAACTAAATCAAAAAGTTATCTTTTAGGATAGAATAGTCCTAAATTAGTTGTATAATTGAGGTATTTGAAAATTCTTTTAACAAAATTTAAATGTAACTCTTTTGGGCTTTCTTGAAATATTTCTCACATAAACACACTAAACATAATATCTATCATAATAAAAGTTAAGTACAACAAACTCCCAATCATTCATCTGTAAGTAGTTTGATCAAATGATTTTCCATTTTCATCAAGATCTAACTTACATGTAGAACTCATAGGGGTTTCACTACTCTTAATGATATCAAAGCCATATATTTTAAAAAGTTATTTAGTGTACTTACTTTTATTTAAAATAATACCTTCTTTATTTTGAAGTATTTGAAATTCAAGAAAATATTTAAGTTCACCCATTAAACTCATTTCAAACTCTCTTTGCATTATTTTTGAAAAATAATTACATAAATTATTTTTAGAAGATCCAAAAATAATATCATCTACATATATTTAGGATATTAAAACTTCTTTTGAAATTATTTTTATAAATAAAGTAGGATCTTCAAGTCCTTTTGTAAAGTCTTTATAAATAAGAAAATTACTCAACGTTTCATACCAAGATCTTGGATCTTGTTTCAAACCATATAAAGCCGTATATAATTTGAACACATGATTTGGAATGTGTCTATTTATAAAACATTTGGGTTGTTCAACAAAAACATCCCCAATTATATAACCATTTAATAATTCACTTTTGACATCCATTTGATGAAGTTTAAAATCCAAGTGCGCTGCATAGGCAAGTAAGATCCTAATTGCTTCAAGTATGGCTACTAGTGCAAAGGCCTCTTCATAATCAATTCCCTCTTCTTGATTATATCCTTGTGCAACTAGTATAGATTTTTTTATAATTATATTTCTAGCTTCATCTACTTTATTTCTAAATACCCATTTGGTTCCTATGGTCAAAGTATCCTTTGGTCTATCTACAAGTTTCCAAACTTTATTTCTTTCAAACCGATTAAGTTCTTCTTGTATGGACATTACCCAAAACACATCATTGATCGCATCATTGATATTTTTAGGTTCAATATGTGACAAGAAAGCTTGATGTTCAACCCCGTTTCTCAAGAAAGCTCTCGTTTGTGTTCCTCTATCAAAATATCCAACAAAAACATCTAGGGGATGATTCCTAAGGGTCCTAGTTGGTCTAGAGAAGGTAGGACATGATTTTTTAGGTTGTTCAAGTTGATCTAGTTCATTATGGTTAGGATCTAGAGAATTTACAGAATTGGATGTTTTCAAAGATTCTATCACATGATGATTTGAGGTTTTATCATTAATGTCCAGATTGGACATATCCTCATCAATATTTTCATGTGAGGTCTTGGGCTCATGTGGATCTACTTCATCAAACATGATATGTACAGATTCCTCCACACATTTGTTTTTCTTATTAAATACTCTATAGGATTTTCTTGATTTAGAATATCCAAGAAATATTCCTTCTTCAATTTTGGAGGCAAATTTATCTAAACTATCTTTAGTGTTAAAAATATAAACTTTACATCCAAACACTTTAAAATAACTTACATTGGGTTTCCTATTATTCCACAAATCATAAGGAGTTTTCTTAAGGATGGGCCTAATTAGGACTGTGTTTATTATGTAATAAGATGTATTAACAACTTCATCCCAGAAGTAAATGGGTAGGTCATACTCATTAAGAATAGTTCATGAAATTTCCTGTAGGGTTCTATTTCTTCTTTCTACCACACCATTCTGTTGAGGTGTCCTAGGAGAAAAGAAATTATTATTATAGCCATTTTTTTGAGAAAAAAGCTTTAAAATCTTGATTCTCAAACTCACAACCATGATCACTTCTTAAGGACTTAATCTTAATTCCACTAAGATTTTCTACAGTCCTAGCATACTTGGTAAAGTGGGAACAAGATTCCCTTTTTCGATATAGGAAAAAGGCCTAGGTGTACCTAGAGAAATCATTTACCAGAACATAAACATAGTGCTTCCCATTGAGAATCAAAACTCTAGATGGTCCAAACAAGTCCATTTGAACCAACTCAAGAAGTTGATAAGTAGTTACTTCTTTCTTTAGTTTGAAAGAGATTTTATGTTTCTTTCCTTTTGACAAGAATTACACACATTATTGTCTAGAAAATATAATTTGGGAAAGTATTTAACTAAACCTTTTCTAGTTAACTTCTTAAGAGAGTGTATGTTACAATGTCCTATTCTTTTATTCCAGAGCCAAGACTCTTTGTGAAAGTCATTTAGACAAGAGACATTCTGTGAGGCTAGTGTATCTAGATTTATAGCATATACATTATCATTTCTTAAGGTAGTAAATAATAAGTTATTATTGGAATAAAAAACATGGCATGGATCATTTTTGAATTTAAAATTAAATCCATCATCAAAAAATTGAGATATGCTGATCATGTTATACTTTAATCCATCGACGTACAATACTTTAGAAATTGAAATAGAGTATGGGTTACCAATTTGTCATAGGAAGATGATTTTTCCTTTACCATTGTCACTAAATGTGACATTTCCTCCATCAATCTTGACAATACTTTCAAATCTTGAATAATATCCTATCATATGTCTTGAACAACCACTATCTAAGTACCATAGCTTTTTATAGGAGCTCTTTAGGCTGTTTACCTACAAAATAGTTCATCTAAGAAATGAATTTGGTACCCATATTTGTCTGGATCCATATACATTAGTGGTATAAGCTTTAGGAACCCACAATTGTCTTATGAGCTTCCTATATGCAGAATACAGAGTGTTTGAAAAATAAAATCTATTTGTTCCTGAAGAATTGGATGCAATAAAAGAATTCTTGGAAGTAGAACTTGTTGTAAAATATTGGTTTTTGAAAGATGTAGCAGATTTTCTAGATTTGGTTAAAATATGTGATTTGGATAAATTCCTTAGACTTGGTTGATATCCTATCCCGAAAGTATACTTATGAGTTATTTGTTTACCAAGCATTTGAGTACGAGTATTTTTCCCATTAGTAAAATTTTCCAAGTCTTTCTTCAATTTCTCATTAGACATTTTTAACTCATTGTTCTCCTTGAGGAGTTAAGCATTTTTCTCTTTTTTCAGTTGTATGTTCAGATTTAATAGTCACAGTAAGAGAATGCCTTTTCTTAAAATATTTATACTTATCTTTATACTCATTGCATGTTTCTTCTAGAATGTTGCAATATTCTAATAATTCATCATTTTTCGTATTCTCTAAATCACTTTCAGAATAATAAGAATTATGTATAAGAGATTCTAAGGTTACCTCAGTTGTGTTTGTCATAAAACACATATTAGACATATCATCCTTCCCACTTTGTGAAGAGGTAAATTCACTTGATCTATCCTCAGAGGCACTCTAGGTGGCCTTCATTTATTTTTTATACCTTCTATCCTTATTTTCATACTTTTTCTTGTATTTCATCTTTGGACAGTCATCCTTGACATGTCCTTTCCTTTTACATTCATAGAATATTATCTCTTCTGACTTATCATTTCTCTTCCAATACTTTTTCCAATTTCCCTTGTTATCATACTTTCTTTTGTAATTGGGATTTTTTAAAAACTTCTTTTTCCTATAAAATTTCTTGAATCTTCTATCCATCTGGGACATTTCTTCATCACTTTCTGAAGCTACATCTTCACTTATGGAGCTTTAAATATTATCTTGAACTTTCTCCTTTTATTTACTTTTAGATGCAGTTGTCTTTAAAGCTAAAGACTTTTGTTTGTGTTCATCCTCTTCCATATTTACCTTCAATTACACTTCATAAATAATTAATTTTCCAATCAATTCCTACACTGGCATTTTATCAATATTTCATGATTCCCTAATAGACACAGATGTTCCATGCCATTTTTCTGCTAAGCATCACAGAATCCGCATAATATGTTCTTTGGATGTTACTTCTCTTCCTAAATAAATCATGGTATTCATAATTTAATTGAACCTGATATACACATTAGAAATAAACTCATTAGGATTAATTATGAATTTTTCATATTTAATACTATAAGTATTTAATCTCATCTCTCTAACATTATATGTTCCCTCATGAGAAACAGACATAGTGTCCCAAATATCATGTGTAGTTTTACAAGTAGAGATATGGTTAAACTCTTCATCTCCTTGTGCATAGTACCGAGCATTCATTTCTTTAAAATTATTATTATAGGCTGTCTTGGTAGGTTCATCCCAAGTGTTTCTAGCAGTTTCAAGAATTTTATATTTACTTTCAATAGCAGTACATATTTAAAATCCTATGCTTTCTAGATGTATTTTCATTTTAAGCTTCCACTGAGCACAATTAGTTCCATTAAAGAAAGGTGGTCTATTGGTAGTATCCCCTTCTAATCTATTTTCCATGATATAGATTATAAAATAATTTCAAAGAGATAAAAATTTATAAATAACTGAAATTTTGAGATCTTTGAAAAACATCTATAATCACAGTTGACAGGATTTGAAAAACTGACAATAACTTTAAATTATTTTCCTCTGATACCAAATATTGGTCAGAGTAGATTACTGAAGAGGGGGTGAATTGAGTATCTATATAAAAGTCCTTAATGTTTAATTAATTTCTCAGAAGATTGATTAGTTATCAGCTTTACCAATCTAAAGATTAGTCAAAATTTTGAAACTAATCTAATGATTCAATACAGATATAAACACATGATAAACTAACTATCAATGTTCAATTTATCTTAATGAATTAAACACATATCGGATTAAAACAGAAGAAAAACTATACAGCGGATAAAAACAAGAGGTCCAGTCTCAAGTTGAGACTTAGTCCTCTCCACTTAGTGATCAACTACCACTAAGCGGTTTATATTAATAAACTTTTGATCCACACCCTAGATCAGGATTCACAATAGTACACAGGGCTGTCCAGGCCACACTTGACCTCTACCATAATTATTTGTGGGAAAACTAACAAACAGATCACAAAGGATCTCTTCCACAGTTCTACATGGGATACAAGAGTGAATAAGGGATTGAGTGTGAGGGTATTTTTGTATCCTCCAGTTATGCTCAGGAGATAGTGTGTGTGACACAAATAGATACACACACTACTCAAAACGTAAACACAAGATCACAATAGAGTTATAAAACAAGAATAGAGTTTAGAAATCTCTTTTTGTTGTGCAGTAAAGCTATGGACTCAATGGATGTAGAGAAAATGATATTCAATCCCTCTTCTGGAAGTTGGCTCCAAAATAGAGTATTGTAGTCTCTATAATCTAGTTTCTAGGTGTGAAAATGTTCAACTCTTCTATGCAAGTATTTTTAGCAAGCTTCAACAGATTGCTGCTTGTAATATTAAACTTTTTGTATACTCAAGCTTTGAGTTCTTCTATTTTCAATATCTTTCATATTCGCACAACTGACCTTTTTTTATTGTGGGTTCCCAGTGTGTGTTTTAAGGTAGAGCTTGTAATCCTTTTATACTTCAAGTTCCAGTAGGTATGAAGATCTCCCCATGTTCATGTACCTTTTACTATCAATGGATAGTCCTACAAACAACATTAAATAATGTCAGAAACATTAAATTGTCTAAATATGACCGTTAGAAATAAATTTGAATTAAAAAATTTAAAACAGTTATTTATGAATATCGGTGAGTCATAAGTATCAGTTTGTCATCATTGGTCTATCACCATCGGTTTTTCATCATCGGTGTGTCATCATCGGTCTATCAGCATCGGTTTGTCATTATCAGTCTGTCAGTATCGGTTTGTCATTGTTCTGTCATCATCAGTCTGTTAGCATTGGTGTGTCGAACATTGGTGTGTCTAACATCAATGTGTCGAGCATCAGTGTGTCGAACATCGGTGTGTAGAACATTGGTGTGTCAACCATCGGTGTGTCGAGCATCAGTGTGTCGAGCATCAGTGTGTCGAACATCGGTGTGTCGAGCATCAGTGTGTTGAGCATCAGTGTGTGGAACATCGGTGTCTCGAGCATACTATCGGTGGCAGAACTCTAATAAACTTATAAAGTGTCTATATTACACATAACATTACTATATTAAGTGACATAAAAAATTACATGTAAAAATAAACTTGTAAACATATTGATTCATAAATATAAGTTATTGACTTATTAAAAAATATTGTTCTATATGAAATAGTAGAATCTGTAGATTGAAATTATTTGTGATTATGAAAACCACTATAGCATAGAGGGTGCAAAAACCATGAAAGAAATAAACTTATATATATATATATATGTAAATATAAAATGTTTTAGGATAAGAATCATAAAATACATTCATGTAAATTATATACACTACACAAAAGAAACATTTAGCGTATAATACATGTATCCCATAGAAATATAAGTGAGAAATCCCTTACCTCAAGTTTTGAATTTATTTTTTCATGTTTTAAGTTAATGTATAATAAATATGAATTTATTATACATGAATTCAACAAACATATATAAATCATACCATGTCTGTTTTGGTTATAACATCTTATCAACCATTTATTAATAACTTTGTTATTAAAATCATTGTTCTGGGTGATTACTGCTTCATTTTCCAAGCATGTTTCAGTATGGTAGTCCCCGTCCTTATACTTTTATCATGATAAAATAATTTACATAATTATAATAATGTTATAAAAAAATATATTCATTATATAAATATTTATAATAATTCATAAAAAGCAGGGATAGAAAAATAAATTACACTGTTAATGGAGACGGTAGGCCGTTTGTATGCATGAACACTATTTCCATTTTTCATCTCATGGAATGAAAGAAAGGTAAATAATAATAAATCTTTCCAAAATAATTATTATGTTATATATATATATATCATATATGTTAATATTAATAATCCTTATTACCATCCATGTGAAATATAAGTGAAAAACAAATCACATCAGATTGTGGAGATGGTAGTCCACACGTACACACTAGTGATGCTATCGTTTATAAAAATATTGAATTGTGAAAAGGTAGAAATAATATTATAATTATAGTTGTATAAATATGTCATATATGTCATATATAATCGTTAAATCCATCATAATTCCCTTCCATAAAATATGGTGATTAAAAATGAATTGTATCTCTATATGGAGATGGTAAGTCGTACATACACATGAGAAATATTTTCACTTTCTGTTTGATGGGAAGGGGGGGTGTATAATGGTGATTTCAAAATAATAAAATTTCATCATATTTATTATAATTAATTTATTATTTTATGTTAAACATATTAGATTTATAGGAGGTAATAAATAGTAGAAAAAGTTATCAATTAGAGCGATTACCTCTTCTTCAATATACATCCTTTTGATTTCCTATAAATGGATCCAGGGTTGGTATTTTAAGAAGACCAGAACCTCTATAATGTATATAGGGAAGTTTATAATATAAATTTTTATAGTGTAGTTGATCAAGAAGGCTCAAAGTGGTGTAAATAAGTGAGGATAGAGGTTCCCTTTTATAATTGAGGCGAGAGACACAATTTCTTAAAATATTAAATTATAATAAATCCATTTTTTGTCCAAGCACCACAAAATGGCCATGTATTATAATATAAGATAATATAAGGTTGTAATATGATAAACTAATAGAATTTAGACATGTTTTGGTATTATTCTTTAACCTTATCATTTTAACTAACCCTTAGTTAACCTATTTTAATTTTAACTACGATAACAACATTTTCCAATATTAAAAGGTTGAAATTGTTACCTATAAAGTGTCAATTAGACCATAAATGGTACAATTTTGATATTTTTGACCATAAATTATCCCAATTGTACTTATTTAATATTATTATATTTTTTAAATAATTTAATAATATATTATTTTCATAAAATATCGTTAGTGTCAATTTTGAAACTATTCATTACTTTAAATTTAATAAAATCAAGACAATAATATATCTTAAAACAAAATAATTTAATATGAACATAATATGTCATAATAGTCTTTTAAATTCATGGAACACCTTAATTAATTCAAATTTATTTTAATATTTTTAATATGATTTATTTGATTTTTCATTTAATTGAATAATTGTTGTATCAGCGTTGTGTAGGAATTTAGGGTAATTATTTAATTATTAAAAATTATAAATAAGTTACCATGATGAAAATAGATCTTTTATGTTTAAAAATAATATTTATATTTTAGAATATATTCTGTTTGTCCCTATATTAAAAATATTATACTTATTAAAAATAAGAGAGTGACATTTTTTAACTTTCATTGATTTTAATAATATCTAAGTCATTTTCATGGAAAAGTGTGCATTAAATAACTACATTTTGAACCTTCACTTATAAGGGTTGAATTAAATTCATCAAATAATAAATAGGATGAAAAGCTATGGTCTTATCACTTATTTTTAATCCATATTAACTTATTTTACCCTTTATTGAGGTAATAGATATTGCCATATTTACTATTCATATTGACTAAAAATAAGAGGGAATAATATATAAATTTGAACCTAATTATTCTAAATATGTAATTAATTTTATATAATTAAAAAAACACAATTTTATAATTTAATTTAAAATTAGACAGGTGAAATTTAATGAAAAACAATTTTTTGAAAAAAATCCCCTTTTTAAATATAAAATATTTTTATACCAAATTCAAGTATAAAATCCATTTAAAAAACCATAATTATATTATTTCTAATAAATATGAAAAAAATAAAAATTTAAAAATAATCCAAAGCATAAATTTTCCTTTTAAAAACATTAAAAGAAAATATATTATTCAATAAAAAACATTATTTTTAACTATTCCTTGAAAGATAAATGTTTTTAGAAAATTATTAATAAATTTTTTTAAGATAATTTGAAATTTCATATTCAAAAATAAAATTAATTTTTTCAGATACATTTTCTAGAAATTATTTTAATTAATAATCACTCATAAAAAGAAGAAAAACTCATATTTCAAGAAAAAAATATTTTTAAGAGTAAAATGACTTTACTAAAAATTGTGTGGAATTTCTTAATAACTTAAAAATACATTAATATTGAGTTTTATTTTATATTTATTTCATAAATTAGTTATTCCTACTTTTTTCTACAAATTTAACGGCTTGGTTATGATGGACATTGAATATTTTAATAATATTTCACGGTTCATCTAAACTTAATGTTGTGTAAAATGAAAGATATCAATGAAATGAAATTAAAAAAAATCCATTTAATAAAAATATAAAGGTGTTACAAAGTATATGAGTGAATACTAAAGTTACTTGGGTAATTTTGTATTTAATATCTTTGTAACCCAAAATGAATCACCCTATGCTTCTATAACCATCAAAATCCACCTATTGAAAAACTTTAACATTTGGTTACTTTGGAAGAGGATTCCCTAACACATAGAATATTATTTTTATTAAGAAGTTTTACCAGTACCAGAATTTTCTAACATTTGGATTTTAAAAGATTAATATTAGATTATAGTTTTATAATGTTGATGCAATTCATTTGCAACAAAATATTTTATCAGATGAGTATCATGTTTTATAACCATTTTATAAGGATTTTTTTTAAATGAGATCCCACTAAAATGATGAAACCTTATAGATCATCATACCCATTAGTAGGAAAAGATATATATTTACTAAGTAATGAGTATTATTTGGTGTTCATATAACCACTTAGTTATTTAGGAAAATATTCATCACAATCATAATAGTTATAATTCTTGTATGGTTTAACAGATAAACCATTATCCAAATCCATAATATAGATAAACTCAAGATCATTCCTTTTGAATATTTCCCAAGTGTTTCCAAGCTTAGTATAACCTAATGAAAATTCCACAAATTGGCTTATAGAAAACAATATAAGGCCACCCGACTTTGGAATTAAACCACCTAATTGGATAATGTAGAGTTACCCATTACTTTATTTCCTTATAAAAGAAAAGATGAGGGAAACCAAATTTAGCATGAAAATACCCAATTGGATGATCAAAGTATTGAGAAGTGCCAATTTATAGGGAATACAACACTTAAAATTTAAAGGGGATTTAATATTACCATATTCTTCTGTGTTATTCCATTTTATGTATGCATGATTCTAATTATTTAGTTTTCAATCCCATTCTACCCACCAAACCAATATGTTCAAATAATATTGATGTGAAACTCTTTACTTGACCCACAAATTGTAATAATCACCCAAAAAACAGAAGCCAAAAATTTTCATACATATCTAAATTAATCATATGAATAAGGTATATGGACACATTATTTAAAGATTTATAATTACATGAGATTGATAATTTTCACTTGAGTAAAACCAAAGAAAAACATAGCTAACCCCTCACCATTATATAACAAGGAGTAAGCCTCTAGGATGGTGTGTAGTCTGACCCCAAGTCCCTCTACCTGGGGAGGATTCACTCATGAGAGAATTCAATTAATAATAATTATAAATCCTAATATGTGAAAACTATAATCAACAACTATATCTAAGTTAATAACTTAAATAACAAACCAAGTTTAAGGTAGATGAAATTAAATCTTATGCTGACACTCTTAGTGTGTAATGCAAGGCTTAACAATTTTACAAGAAAAAACCTAAAACTTTAAATTAAATAATAAAAATATTCATAATATAAAAAAATTTATAACTATGAATAAATAAGGTGATAAAATTTAAAAAAATGAACACTTAAAATATTTAAACATGTGACAACTATTTATGAACAATTTTCAAATAAAATATAACTATAAACCCTTTTAAAAATATGCTAACATTATGGACATTTCATAATTTTTAAAATTGAATATTTTATACTCAATCCTATATAAACTTGTTCTTATTCTTTATTATATGGAATTTTCACTTTAAATATATGATATTATTGTGAACATAAAACAATTTTATAATCCAATATTAGGTAAACATTTTTACACAATTAAAACATCACATTTTTTAATATTATCTAAATCAAGATTAAATTATTCATTAAATTCATTGTTTATGTGGTTTAAATAATATCCCAAATAAGGAACCATTAAAATTTTAACAATTTAAAATAATTAAATAATTATTCGATAAAAACAATTTATATTTTGGCCTTATTTCATAATTTATAATCCTTTATAAATAATCCCTTATTATTTATAAATAATAATTTTTATTTATTAATCATAAGTAATTCCATATAATTAGGTAAACAATATCTTAAATATTAACAATTAATATTTTGAATATTTTATTAATATTTTTTTATAAAAACTTATATAATTAATTATGAACTATTTATAATTAATTAATTTATAGACTTTATAAATTAAAATATTTTAAAAACATATTTTATTATGATTTATAAACATTTTATATACCATATAAATTTTAAAAAATGTATTCTTAATATTAAATCATTAATATTAATGGAATACTAATAATAAATTTCTTAAAATATTTTATCAATAAATCATAAAAATTTTATAGTTAATTAATTTATAAAACAATTTTATAAATTTTAATAAATCTTTAAAAATATCCCTTTTCATTATTTAGAAAATTTTTATACATAATCTAATTCAATTTATAATTGAAAAATGAGAAATCAAAATTTTTATGTTTTTTCACTTTACCTTACCTAGGAGAGGTCATCTGCATGAAGGTAAAAGCCTTTATGTTTACCCAAGCCATCTGGGTAATGGTAATGCAAGATATTTTCTCATGTGTACAGTCAATGCAAAGATTACCTTTGTGCAACCTTCTTTATGTAATGGTAGTACGACAATTACCTCTTATGTAATGGTAATAAAAAAACTACCTTTAGATAGGTCCTTTATGTAAAGGAATACCTTTAGACATATCCTCTATATAAATGTATTAATAATTACCTGTATATATATCCCCACTATATAAAGGTACATTATGAGGAATTTTACATAAACCATTTGTGTGAAGGTAGATTAAGATTACCTTTATGTAGAGATCTTCTATGTAAAGTTAGATTATGATTACCTTTACATAGACCCTTCTATATAATGGTAATCCATGATTAACTTTATATATTACCATCTATGTAAAGGTAAAATTCAATGATATTTATGTAAAAATCATCTATGTAAAGGTAATTTGTAGTGACCTTTATGTACATCTTCTTTACCTAAAGGTAATTCAATTTATATTGAATTTAAAAATTATAAAAAATAGTGATTTATTTTTAATGTTTTTATTTATTTCCTGTAATATTTCATAAATCTAAAAAATTGGGTTACTTTGATACCACTATTGTGATTTTTTAGTGTCTAATAATGACTTAGAACAAGCAGAAGTGATATAATCCCATGCCCAACATCACACATGAAATAAATATGAAACCATGCTATAATAGGAAATGAAGAAATACTATAATATGTTCATACCTTACACTGATGAGATTATCCTATATCTTGATCTTCAATCAGTATGGCTAACCAATATCACTAGAGTGGCAGCCAAAATAGGCCCCACCTCTAAAGTTATCCATAGTCTAAACCAAATCTCTCAATTTTTGAGTAGGAGTATCCATTCTTCAAGACATGCTAGTGCCTCAGATAAAAATAAGAATGAATAAGAGATGTTTAAGTATTAAGGAGCATCAACCAGGTATTAGGAACTCACCCATTACCTTTTCCATCACATGGATATAGTCTATATATAGGCATGAGGGCGTTACACACATTAATTCATGCATTTATAACACATGAATTAATGCCTTGGTTGATTCATGCATATAATACATGAATATATCTTTAATGACTTAGCCGATTCATGCATCATATTTATTGGATCCACTACATGTTTTATTATATAAAATGTATAATTAAATGAAATATTTCATGGAAATTATTGGGTGATGTGTACATGAATATCCTGGAAGTTTTATTCCTAACATACAATGAGACAACTAAATCTCAAATACACTACACATATTATGCAATATTTTGATTTAGGATATACTTATATATTATAAATTTTGGGAGGAAGTTTTACTGAACACATTACATCCCCTCACTCATGGGTTTCATGGTAGGAGTGCTAGTGATAGGATATTGTCATGGGAAGGTGTGGGTATGATAAGTTCCATGAATCTAGGTAGTGCATGGGCTTGTCCTTATAACCGAATGAATGTTGTTTCCAATGAAATGAAATATGGTGTCTATTTTCCTATGGATATAGGAAAAATTTTACAAACCAAATTATCCCTTATGTGTCATGATTTCATGTTCTATTTGTTTTATTGCATCCTTGTTCTTGCTTATTCATTTTCATAAAGGATGGTATTTGGTGTACCAGTTGGGGAACCAGAACTAGAGGGGGATAAATCAATACGATGGTTGATACACTTGGACATCCCAGTTCTGATCATTGATCTCATGGGTTATGTTCGATCAGAATTAGGAGTTTCTTTGGATGAATAAAGGTACACTAAATTATATTTGAAACTTATACTAATCATATTCTATACCCTCACCCCTAACAAAAACCATATAAACCAAAGTTATCAATTTTTCTTTACTTATTTTAATTTAAAATTTTTCTCTGAAGTTATGTGTGAATTATATTGAGTATAATTGTAATGGTGAGTAGGGTGAAATGTTTTACAATATTCAAGTAAAACAACATTTATGGAGTCCATCAAAATGATATTTTTCCTCTACATATATCATTAGGAGGATTTTTTTTAGTGATCAAATACTGTGAGGATTCATAATAAGCGATATTAAATATTTTGGTGCATTTATCTTTCTCTTTATTACAATACATGACAACTCAACTAATTCTCTATATATTTACTTCACATTATTTTGATTTCAGTGGATGTTTAATTTCATCAAAATGTATGTAATTCTAATAAGGAAAGGTATAGATAAATAAGTTCAAATGGATATATTTTTTATTCTAGAGAATGAATATAGGGGATTATATCATTCAAGAGGACCTAGATATTCTATTGTCTAGGGTCAAATAGGAGAATATGGATCAAGAAAAATGGAAATTATTAGACAAGAAAGATCATGGTTTATTGAGGATTTCATTAGAAAATATGTAAAGTTTAACATCTAGGAAGAAAAGACTATGGTAGAATCGAAGAAGGCATCAATTGGCATGCAAGAAATCTAATGAAAATATAAAAAGTGTCCATGATATGAATATTTTCATTATGAGGCTATCTAAAGGTAGAACTGATGCTAATCATGTAAAAAACATTAGTATGGTCCCAGGATAGCTCGAATCAGTAATGGTGAAGTTTTTAGATGATTTTTGGGTGCTTCAATTGTTTTCAAGACTATTGGATCCATGGAATGTGATGAAAATGATAGTTAAAAATTCCTATGACAAGAGATATTTGGTGTTTGAGGATGTCAGTAACTTAATACTAAATAATGAAATCAGATAGAGGTATATTAAATCACCTTTCAATATCATTATAAATACTGTAAGAAGGGGGTTCTCACCTCAATAAGTAAATTATCAAATATCAGAAGATAATTCATGAGATAAGAGTTAATGTAAATTGGCTAGTTCTAGACCTAAAGGTTGGAAATTTGAGAAGAGAGAATTTTTTTTAAAGGATTACAAAAATCAAAATAAAAATACCCATATATCAACTTCTAGATGTTTAAATTCCATGAGTAGAACTGAGGAAATTCATGGGTTATTGAATCAAGAGAATCATTTCAGCTATGTGTTTATAATATTTGGAAAGGTAAACTTGGTTGATAATGAATATCTAAAATTTATGGGGAAAGTTAATGTTAATATCAAGATGAAGAATGAAAATTTCTTAATGTTTAAAGAATCCAGACATATCCTCATTCCATGGAAGAAAATAATTTCCTAATTTTATCTAGATAAGATAGGCTATGGTACTAGATTCACTAACAGAGTTTGGAAGGTGACTCAAGGATACCTGGTGGAGGTATGGAGATTAAATTATGGGACTCTATATCTGACTAGGAGATCATATAGAGTGTATATTTTTATAAAAAAACATTAAATACTATAGAGTTGGGTCACTATTAACTCATACATATTAGTGAGAAGAACATGAAGGTTCTAACAGAAAAAGGCATGCTGTTGATTGATCACACTAAATCCAGAAGTTATGAGAGTTGTGTTCTTAGGAAGTATAAAATCGTTTCCTTCAGCTTTAATGGATGAAATCTTAGATATCAAAATTTAAAACACTCATATGTTTGGATTCCTAACCATTCTAATCTCATGATGGGTAAATTTACTTTGTGATTTTCATTAATGATGGAATATGGAAAATACACGTTTACTTTTATAAGAATAAGTTGGATTTCTTTATAGTATTCATCCAATAGAAGGACATTAAAGAGATGGAAGCTAGTTTAAAGTTAAAACTCCTAATATCTTGAAATAGTTTAAAGTAAAATATAAGTAACTTATAGAAATTCTATCACAAAAAGGGATTCAGGATGGGTAGAACTATTCCTAGTACACTAGAGCATAATATGGTGGAAAAATAAATGGACTAGACATTAAAAACAAAGGAAAAAAGTATGAGATTACACTCAATAATGCCTAATGAAATTTGTTATGATGTAGTGAACACAAAAATATACTTGGTTTACAAAAGTTTAACCACTCCAATGAGATAAGAAATTCTGGCGCAGTCAGGATATAGTAAATAATTGGAAGTTATCCACCTAAAAGTTAGTAGTTCCCCAAGATGGATTGACTGAGGGGGGGGGGGGTGAATCAATGGAATTATTTTTAAAATTATTTCACTTTTTTAATTCAACCACTTTAATAATTTAGATTTATTTATCCACTTTATATTATCTCCCAGTCTCACTTAGTATGAAGTAATAATAAGAGAGAACACAACACATGATATTTACAAGGTTTGGTATAAAAGCCAAATCCTTACCATGTTGATTATACACCCCATCATAAATTCTACACTAAATTTAAAAGTGGTTAAAATAAGAAAATGTTATATACCCCAATTCCAAAATATGAGTAGTTGGTTATACATCCCAACTACAATTCTTTGGTAACTAGTTATACACCCCAATTACATTATCTTTAAATTTTAATCTAGTGATAGAAATATCTCTATAAGATCTAGTTTGCATCTTCACCAATTATGATTTGATATTACTCCACAAGTAAGATGGATACAAATTTATTATCCTTTACTATCTTCAAGAACATCAACAAAAATTATGGTCTCAAAACTCTTCATCAGATTATGAATAATTTAGGTTCTCCACTTTTTTCTCTCTCCTTGATACAAGTGTTGTATAGTATCTTAGAATTCTCAAAAAGTTCTTGATGATTTATCTAAAATATTTTATCCAAATATTGAAATAAATATTTTTTGACACTCCGTTCCATCACAGAGTCTAACGAATGAAAAGGGAAATATGTAGAACACAAAGTGATTCATCCTTTGAAGAAACATCAAAAATCGACAAAGGCATGAACAAGGATTTCTTTAAGAATGGGACGCACAAGTTCCATGATGGCTACACAGGTATACCTGCACGCCACATTATGGGCACACATGTGACCTACGCACCCTATTTGATTTTCTCTCAGGGTCTTTAGTAGCTTATAAATACCCCTTGTGGGCCCCCCATTTTGGGTACCAAAAACCCAGAAACTCAGATTTCAGCTCTCGGCTCCCAAGTCTCTTCTTGAAATCTTCCGAACACTTATAAGGTAATTTCTTACCTAAAATGGAAGATATAAATAGGGGGAACAAGTCCTAAGTGTTGAAAATCATCAACACCTGCGCGCCTAAGTGTCTAACCCTTAAGGGAAATGAAGACACTTGCCTCCTGCCTTATTCCTTTAACAAAACATGCATGCCACTGTTTTGGAAGCCTCTAGAGATAATACTGAGGTCTTGAGCCAAGCCTCACCCAAGTATTACCCTATGGGTTAACCTTCTCACAAGTACCTATGTGTCACGCAGGTATACTTGTGCAACCAGTACCTGCGCGCCCCAACAAGTCCTGCGCGCCTACCTTTTTTAGGTTCCCCTCCTGCCTATTCAACTATCTTCTTCAAATCCACCTCTCCTATTCAAGATTTACCCTTAAAAACCCTCTTCAAAGACAATTTTTTTGGCATGGTTCTTTTGTTGGATTCCTTATCAGAAAGGAATTCTGTTGAACATCTCTTAAAACCTAGTGATTTACATATCTTTATGTCACTAAGGTTAGAGATTTCATTCATTCAACATCATCCTTTAAGATGAGAGGATCTTTAACCCAATATTTCTTCTTAGGAGTAAGTCCCAATCTCAAATTCCCAAATATGGGAATCCTCCTTAGGATTAAGCCCCAAGTCCCCTATACCTGGGCCTTCTTTTTAGGAGTAAGCCCCAGTCCAAGTTCTCTTAAACTGGGACTTCTTTTCAGGAGTAAGCCCTAGTCCAAGATCTTTAATCTGGTCATCCTCCTTAGGAAGTAAGACCCAAATTCCAAATTCCCTTAACCTGAGCATCCTCCTTAGGAGTAATCCCCAGTTCTCAAGTCCCTTTAATTTGGGCCTCCTTCTCAGGATTAAGTCCCAGTCATAATTTATCTTAACCAGTCTTAATTTCTTTTGATTTGGACTTCCTTCTCAAGAATAAAACCCGATCATAAGTCCCCTCTAATTTGGGAATCCTTCTCATGATTAAGTCCTAAGTTAAGTATCCAAATCTCTATAAAGCACATATACCTTTATAGACCTTGTTCCTGGGTTTCTTCCCTGAAGTAAATCCCAATCCTCATTTATCTTGGGTACTCATACATACATAAGCCCCACATCATTTCTTATGATTTCATCTTTCATAGAATAATCGTCAGGTTTTTCCAATACGTCTTGTTTCTCACACCGAGCATGACTCACGTGAGCTTAGAGCGTAAAAGTAATTATGACATCTTTCTTTGAGCCATCAATCATACATAAACCTCATACTTCTTTACTCGAACTATGTGGGTTATTATTCCTTTTCTAAACAAGGATACGTAGGTAGCCCATCCGCGGGTACGATCCCAACTCTGAAATAATCCATGTCCTTCTGAATGACAATAAACTTCAAGTACCCCGCAGAGTGGATTTAAAACCAGTATGGTTATCATAATGGCCAAGTGATTTCTATATAATGTGTTGAAGGATACTATTGACTAAGAATATCTAACAAATAAAGATGATTCTCTATCGATGAAGAACCTCGAATACATATAAAAGATTCTCTAAATCTCCTATATACTAAATCATTGATTGTCAGATATAAAGGAAAACTCATTTTTATACTTGGTAATTTAATAAGGATTCACGAACATAACTCAAATCTATAAAGAGAGTCTCGGAGTAGACAATAATTCCCCTAAAAAATGTGTGATGAGTCCAACCTCCCATCCTCTCGACCAATGCAAATTATTAAGCCTCATCGGTTAACAACTAATGAGCACCTACCATTGGAAAGTAGGTCCAAACAGATATAGAATCATTGGATGTTTCCAGTTCTATGAACAAACTTGTTAGAAATTGATTGGAATGTTTGAACCTTAAACCAATGAGGTCATCCCCATTTCAAGAGGAAACAAAAAATGGTGAACCCGACGTGAATCCTTAACCAAGTTAAAATGATGTTTTACTTATTTGTTAGGCCCCTATTTAAACTCAATTATAGGGCTAACAAAACAATAAATAACATATGTGCTCATCCAAAAGATGTAGTGGACAAACTTATCTTGATCATGTTTGTTATATCAAACATGCACTCTTTTCCAAGATCTTCTGCGTTACAGAAATGGCTTCTATAAAGTTCACACCTGTGAATGCCTCTACTGTGAATACCTCTGCTGCTACTCTTGTTGGATCGTCGTCCGCTCTGAGGAAGACATCACCTACTCAGCATCTTCAACGCTGGGTATCAAATGCACTGGTTAAGTAATACCATCAACATGGTACCATTACGACTCTGGAGGCTGCTCGACAAGCCCTCCAAGTCAATAATTCACCCTGGTTGTCCAGAAAATGACGAACAGTGATCAAGAAGCAGGTGGTGCCAACCAACATTTCCAACCGTTTCAGGTCATTATCCATGGAACACAATCACCAGTCCCTCCCATATTCCGGGGAGGTGAATGATAAGGTCACTCAAGGACTTAATTCAAGGAGACATGAGTCCTTCCCAAGGGCTCCTATCAACAATTGCCACCAGACTCGTACGACAGTGCACCCTCAACATGATGAGGGAATCTCCTTCAGAGGTTATGCTCAGGTTCCTCAGACACGAGTCTGCAAGACGAACCGCCAGAGGAGAAATCTGGTCAATAGGGAGAAGGTTATTATTTCTTCCCCTACTGGAGAAGTCCATCAATCCAACTTGATGGAAAATAATGAGCAGACATATACACCCATCTTTCCTGATGTTGTTTCCCAGCAGACTCATCTGGAAGCAACGCGCCAATACCACCAGGCAATTCCGACGGAGTATTATAGGCAGGAATATACACCTATTTATAACTCATCATCTAGTCAGTAATATCGTCTTACTACAATCAAAGAAGGTCACCAATCTAATATGGTGGCAACTGATAAGCAGGAACATACACCTGTTTAAAAACAACAATTCTGTCAGCAATCTCGTCTACCAATATTAAAGGAAAATCATCAACCATACTTGAAGAGGAATACACAACATGCACACACACCTTCCAATGTTAATCAAGACTACCAACAGTCTCGTTTGGTAGCATTCATAGAAGTCATTCGGAAAGCTCCGACGGAAAATTTAGAGCAGACTCAACTCTCTGCCCCCACACATGAGTACTGTCAGAATTCACTGATAGGAAAAGGAGGACAGGAGCAGGAATACACACCTACTCCAAGCACAAAATGGATGTATATTCCTGTTCTGGCAGCTGAAGTCACCAAGCACATTTTGACAATGGTGAAAGAGCAGAAGAAAATCCCTACTCATATTCTGGATGGCTGTCAGAATATTATAACAACTTCAACAAAATCACAGGGAAAGAAATGAAAATCTATCCCTACCAGTGGAGTGACACATCAAAAGTTCACTCCGGAACATACACACACCTCTGTTCCAGTCCAAGAGGGCTGTGGGTCATACTCCCCCATGTCATATGTACAACCAAGTCAAGCACATAAACTTGATTTGAGTGGAGATAATCAGCCTAACCTGACTATTTATCCTGAGCAAACATATACAACATCCCATAATAACCACTTTTGTCAACAAGTGGTTCCTAAAGTGAGTAAGAATGCGTCTAAGAAAAAGACCCATCCAACACAACCAAGAAATTAAGGTCCAATCTTTAATAAGGCCTTTCTCGATGCTGGAGTTCTTAAAGCCCTCAGACAATTATCTGTTGGAATTCAAGATTC
This sequence comes from Viscum album, assembly GCA_963277665.1. Lineage (NCBI taxonomy): Eukaryota > Viridiplantae > Streptophyta > Magnoliopsida > Santalales > Viscaceae > Viscum > Viscum album. The sequence continues at coordinate 1,071,973,441 of OY728166.1, read as the reverse complement.
TACTCTCTCATTTCCCAATATTGGGAACATTAATTCTGAAGGTCTTCATCAGACACTTCCTCATTAAGGCTTGCTTCATGACAGTTTGATCAATCTTGAAGTTTCATCTTCAGATGAGAGCCAAAATAACCCTCTATGTGTCCAAAAGATCAAGTAGAAAAAGGTTTCATCTTTTGCTGTAACCCACCATGGTGGTCCTCCCCATGATGATTAATTTAGTTGTGAAAACCCTCTCCGCAGTAGTAATTCACATTGTCTGGAAAATTCTTCAAAAGGCAATGCAGTAATGAGAAATCCCTATTATCTTAAGGCAATTTCAAATGTAAAGCCAGTCATGTATGATGCTTTATCTCTAGCAAGTGAAATACTTTCTCAATCAGAAGATAGCCCGGGGTGTAGGTCATTCTCCGAACCACCCTTGGGTCATTCATCTTCTAGTCTGGTAAATGAATTCTCTACCAATCTTGTTGAATCTAATGAAGTAACAAGGAAGCACCAACTCTGGTCTAATAATGTAGAATAATTTTCATTGAATGATAAAGAGGAAGAACTGAATATGAGAAAACAACTAGCGAAAGGTGAAGTGCCAGTTATGTTTTGGCCTTTGGCTGACTCTCAGTATGACATTCCAGAAATGTTGACAGAAGATTGTATTCACAACATTCATCTCAACATGTGGAAAAATATTTGTCAATTGAAAAAGAAAATATTATCTTATGATGAATATGAACATCATGTAAAGATAATAGAAGGGTTACAACACCAAATGGATTTGGCTTCTGTCTCAGTTTCTCGATATCTGAAGGATGAAAAACAGCAGAGATCCCTTCAGCATTCATGACTTGGAGCATTAATAAGATTCCTACAGTTAATTTCCAATGCCCCATCTAGTATTCTTATCAGGGGATGAGGTGTCCATGGAGCACTACATTTCACTATACTCTCCAGCCAACAAAGCCCGCCAAAAATGGTCTCATGCAATGTTATTGCCCATGGCCGGCCACAGCCAATTGGCTTTGTTTGTAATCAAAAGCTCGCTCAAGAACAGGCCTCAATTAGTTCTTATCAAAGTAAAGCATACAGAGAACAAGTTTTCAAATTACTCTTGCATCAGGAAAATGAGAATATCGAAAAAGCTTCTCGTTTAGAGAGTGCACATCATCAAGTGACAGAAGTGTCATAAATCAACCAACAGTCTTTTGAGCCAGGTGATTTGAGTGGATGTAGGTTGATGCATCCAACCAATTTAAGAACTAAAGTCTGCAAGATCAGGAGAGATTTTAAGAAAGTATCAGATATAGAAACTCAAGAACCACCCCATCTTTCCAGACTAGGGACTCTTTTAGCCCAACCCTCGGAATCAATAGATAGGATTTGAGGAGTTGAGCAGGAACAGAAGGAACAACCCTAGTCCACAGGACTGGGGAATTTTTCAAATCTTCAATCTCTTCCTCAGAGAAATTAAGTCTTCTCTCGATAGGGAAGAATCCACAAGAGGAACAAAGAGCTGAATTATCAGAGATTCCCTCCAAATTATGGTTCGTCAAGAAGTTCCTAAGGGGTCAAATCAACAAAAGGCAATGTCTCATCAAGGATATGGAAGAAGAAAATATCACAAAAATGGAAATAGAAGGGATGAAATGCATTATGCATAAATTAATGTCATAAATTTTGTTGTTGCTAATCCCCCAGATGAGGCTCACTCATAGGGATCAGATGAAGAAGTTCCTGCTCAAGAGTCTGTGCACATAGAGGTAAATGAAGAAGGTGTGCGTACATGAAACCAAAGGCTTACCCAGAATATAGGTATTCCTTCAAGTAACCAACTTCCCCCTCTCTGAAATTCATCCAACAGGGGGAAAGGAAAGAATCAGGTTACATTCCACCCTCCCTCTAGAGAATGACAATCACTCTCACTTGAGCAAATATTTGCACAACAGGAGGAAGAAATGAAGGAATTAAGGATGTTGAATGCAGAACTGCTTCAAGGTAGTCTTCCTCCTAAGCGTGCTAGAGTCAGTCATCCAAGGGAATTTGTTGCATCTACCGAGATGGATCAAGAGTATCCTTCTTTACCAGTACACCCTCACAGGTGTAGTCCTATGGGCCATGCACAACAACAATCAGTGGTGCTACCATCAGTTGCAGTACCAGCCACCACACCTGTCCAAGCTCCATTTATTGCACCTTCTCAGGTCCAATCTCAACTGGATGTTTCTAAAAAGTTAATAACTACCATTGAGTCATTAACAGCTTGGTTGTAAGATATAGAGGGAAAGAGTGCACAAATTAAACTAGAAAAGAGAGATTACCCTGAATGGGTTAATGCAATTTCTCCCCCATCAAATTTTGCAAGTACCAAATTTCCAATCCTTAATGGTTTCGGAGACCCAGAGCAAAACTTAACAAATTTTGTTTCTTGTTGTGATCCTATGATGGGAACCCCTCAGAAACAAGAAGTAGTTTATCTCATGTGTTTTTTACAGTCATTACAAGGGCTTGCTTTTGTCTGGTATACAAGCTTGCAATCCCGGTCAATTACCATGTGAGAGGATCTCCGTCAATGATTGCTTCTTCAATTCAGCTCAACCTTTCCAAAGACAACAGTTTTTGATCTTACAAATTGTAAGCAATGTGAGAATGAAAAGGTTTCAGATTTCATTGCTCGCTGGATGGGATTAACATATTACCTAAGATTAGAACTCCCTCAAGAAGAATTGTTGCCAATCTGTGTGACAAATTTGCGTGATGAATTACGCACACCGTTGATCCCTGTGAAATACTAAGGAGGGTTTCAAGACCTTACTTTGATCACTCAGTAGATCAAAGACTCTCTTATAAAGAATAAGTATAAAACTCATGTAATTCCATCAGCTCCAGCAAGGAGAATGGGTAAAGTAGAGAATGCTACAGTTATGCTTAAACAAGTACCTGTACCTGCTTCTACTTCAAAACATTCATATTATTGAAGGGATCCACCTCCTGAGCGACAAAAACAAAGGCCTTTTCGTAAAGATGATCAAAGAGATCAAAGATGGAAAAAAATTGAGTATTTGAAGAGAAAAGTTTATTCTTTCCAAAATGAACAAGTTCCTGGTTACTTCATTTCGGCTCTCGAAAATAATCTGGTTCAATTGCCAAGGCCCAAAATGTTGAACAAGGAAGGAGATGAAGACTTTCCCAACTATTTCCCATTTCATCAGATGTTGGGGAATCCCATTCAAGAGTGTTTTGTCTCCAAAGACCTCCTGAAAAAAATGGTGGACTCAAGACAAGTCAAAATGAAAGGTTCTTTAGATCAGGTACCATGTGTTACAGCTATAGATCCATAGGAAGAAGGCAATTAGCAAGAAGTAAAAAACAAAAATGCACAGAAATATGATGATTGGATGGTTAGGAAAACAATCAACCAAACTCATGACATTTTGAGAACATAATTGAAGAAACCAATTGTGTTATTTTCTATGAATGCCACAGGAAAACCCTCTTCATCAGAGGGAGAATCCTCAAAGAAACGAAATAATTCAAAGAAAGAGGAACAATCAGAAGAAGATGATATTGTATCAAATCATAAGTTGTCTTTGACTATGACAGATTTTATGCCATCTACTTCAAATCCAAAGGAACCATCCCACAAAAAGGAACATCCTATATTGGCTAATCAGGACAAGTCTTCATCAGATGAAGAGTTGATCTTTGGTTCTGTTAATATGATTCACTTAATAGATCTTTATTCTAGTTGCAGTTTTGATTTTGATGAGCCCGAGTTCCCTGTATCAAACAGAGGAATCAGAGGGAGTTCCAGAAGTATGGATATAGAGGAAGACGTGGATATCCCAGAAGCCACTATTCCAATTTTACCCCTACTAGAAATGTGTATGTAGTAGAAACTCGTGGCAGAGCCCTTCAACAGACTCAACAGGAACACGACAGTTCTTCCATGCATGGAAGATTCAGTCCTGGAATAATTATTCTAGAGGATCGGTTGGAGGTTAAACCTTCTTCCTCTCAGCAAGTAAATAGACTTAGTCGGTTTAGTCTTCCAAAGCCAAGAGTATTTCCAACTCCTACCCCAATACAAGATGCATCTACTTCCAAAGCATCAACTTCTAAGGCACCTGTGAAACCACATGTTCCTATTGGGAAACACAGAACTTTGGACCAAAAATATAATGTATTGAAACATTTGGCCCAATTATCGGCCAAGTTATCAATTATGGATGCCTTGAATTTATCAAAGGATCTTTGGGAGGCACTCATTGAGGCTTTGTCATGTCCTCAGGAATTCACAACTGAAATTGCTGCAGCTGAAGTCTACCAGGTAGAGAAAAATCCTGTAGAATTCCATGTAGTGATATATTTTACTAATGAAGATGAAGATGATATTGTGCATGGACATATTAGACCTTTGTATTTATCTGGAAAGGTAAATGATGTAGACATCTGACGAGCTTTCATTGATAATGGTTCAGGAGTCCACCTCATTCCCATCCATACACTTCATCGATTAAGCCTCACCGAATTTTATTTATCTCCTTCTACATTGATGTTTCAAGGATATGATAAAAATGAACAAGAACCCTTGGGTGAGATCACACTCAGAACTCAGTTTAGAGATCCTTTATCCAATTCAGATTTCATGGTTGTTTGACATGACACAACCTTCAATATTTTTCTTGAAAGACCTTGGCTTCATCAACATGCGGCTATCCCTTCATCATACCATCAATATCTCAAATATTGTTTCAATGGTCAAATTGGGACATTGTATGGTGATAAAGCCCCATTCAAAACATGTGAATCTCAATACATTGAGGCAGAATTCTATCACATGGAGGGTAAGGAGAAATCCACAACAAGGGAGGTTACCAAAGTTAATTCTACATATGGTTTGGAAAAGATTCCAGTAAACCCATTCACACATGTGAGTACAAATTATGTGTTGCCTATCAGTAAAATTGACAAGATAGACCCAAATCAAAATACTCTTATGGAAACTTCCATAATTTCTATTATGAAAATCAAGCCAGACAGCATGGGAGAAATTGGTGATTCACCAAGCAATGATGAAAGTTCAAATGGAGATGTCTTCATTTCATCAGCTGAAATCCAGCAAGTCTATACTTCTCCAACCAGGACAGAAGAAGTTATATCAATTTCAGAGGTGAACGATGATGTTGATTCTCAATCCATCATCTCCTCTTTATTACCCAAGAAAGACCATTCACCATCAATAGGGTCAAAAATGGAAGCTTCTTCTTCAAGATGTTCAAATTTTAACATCTATTTTGATCATGGAAATTATGCTTCATCATCAACTATGCAAGTAGAAAAAGAAGAAATAACACATGTTGAAGAAGAAGAAGAAGATCTCTGGGATGCTCCTCCAGCATTTGAAGAGGGTATCTCTACCACTGTGGATGAACTCAGAGAAATAAATCTGGGTACAAAAGAAGATCCACATCCCACTTTAATTAGTGCGGCCATGAATCTTGAAGAGAAAGAGATGTATGTTTCATTTTTAAAGAAAAATAAAGATATATTTGCTTGGAACTATACAGAAATTTCAGGGCTTGATCCTGATGTTTCTACTCATCATTTGGGTTTTCCAGAAGAACATCGAGGATTTAAGCAAGCCTCAAAAAGAACACACCCGACTCATGCTTCCAAAATTGAAGCTGAAGTGGATAATCTTATCAAATCTAACTTCGTTAGAGAAGTTCAATATCCCAAATTTTTGGCTAATATTATCCCTGTCAAAAAGAAGAACAGAAAAAATCGAGTTTATATTGATTTCAGAGATCTTAATCGGCATTGTCCCAAGGATGATTTTCCAGTTCTGATCACAGAACTATAAATTGATGCAACATCTAGATATGAAGCAATTTACGTCATGGATGTATATTCCAGGTATAATCAAATCTGAATGGATCCATAAGATGAAGAATCTACAACCTTCAGAGCCCCTCAGGGTGTGTTTTTCTATTGGGTAATTCCATTTGGCCTAAAGAATGCAGGTGCAACATATCAGCGTGCCATGCATCGTATCTTCAATCCCTTTTTTAGGGAAGTTTTTTGAATTTTATGTGGATGATTTGGTGGTTAAATCCAGACAACATTATAATTACTTGGCTGACTTGGAAATCATATTCCATAAACTTTGACAGTACAATTTGAAGATGAACCCCTTAAAATGTGCTTTTGGGGTAACCTCAGGAAAATTTCTCGGCTTTGCTGTACACCATCATGGTATCGAAGTTGATCCTTAGAAGACAAAGTCAATCCTTGGTATGTAACATCCTCGAATTTTAAAGTAATTGAGGGGACTTCAAGGACACTTAGCCTATATTCAGCGTTTCATCTCCAATTTGGTAGGAAAAAGTTTACCCTTCACCAAATTGATGAAGAAGGGAGTCACTTACCAGTGGACTGAAGAATGTCAAGAGGTATTCAATATTCTCAATAAGTATCTCTTGAGTCCACCGGTATTAATTCCACCTATTGAAGGAAGACCACTTATTATTTATGTGATAGCTTTAGAGCGATCATTGGGTGCCTTCCATGCCCATAAGAATGATTATGGGAATGAAAAAAACCTCTACTATCTCAGTCAGACTATGCTTGAAGCAGAAACCCAATATTCAAGTATTTAAAAGTCCTTCCTAGCATTAATCTTTGCAATTAATAAGTTCAAACACTACCTGCAACATCACGAGGTCCAATTGGTATCTCAAAATAACCCACTCAAATTTATCCTTAGCCGTCCAATACTTACAGGACGTCTGGCAGGGTAGGCAGTTATTTTGTACCAATTTGATATCTAGTATGTGTCTCAAAAGGAAATCAAGGGACAAGCTCTGGATTATTTACTTGATGAACATCCTTCAGTAGAATATACATCTTTAGATACTAAACTTCCTGATGAAGAAGTCTTCTCTATTCAAGATAATCTTCAAACATGGGAAATGTACTTTGACGGTGCTTCTAGAAGTCCAACAGGGAAGAAAATGGAAGATCCTAAATTTAACAAAGTTGGGTTAGGAATTGTACTTATTTCCCTTGAAAAGGTAGTGCTACCCTATTCCTTATTATTGTTGGAAGGCAGTACGAATAATGAAGCAGAATACCAAGCTCTCATCACAGGATTGGAGTTGGCGCTTCAGGCACAAGTGAATCACTTAAAGGTGAAAGGTGATTTAGACCTGGTAATAAAATAAGTCAATGGGGATTATGCCATCAAAAAAAGAAGAATTAATCCCTTTTTATGATTACATTAGAGAGTTAATGGTGGAATTTCCTTCAGAATCGACATTTTCTTATGTCCCACGATCACAAAATGCCCAAGCTGATGCACTGGCTAATATAGCCACAGCTCTGACAGATCCAAATTGGGACGAAACAATCATCAGTATTGCCCACCGTTGTACAATTTCACCTTATGTTTAAACCAAAATAGTGGAAATCAATGAAATTAGTCCCATTTCTGAACCATATAGTCATACTACAGTATGGATGACACCTATCAGGGAATATCTTCAAAATGGAACACTCCCACCTGATTGATCTGGGAAAGAACAAATCCGTCGATGTGTGGTCAATTTTACTCTTTATGATAGCCCAAATCACCTAGATAAAATTATCTACAAAAGAGGTTTTGATGGGTTTCTCTTTAGATGCATTGATGGTGAAGAGACAATGGCTATCATGAAAGAAGTGCATGCAGGAGTCTATGGTGCCCATCAGTCCGGACATAGACTATCTGATCAAATTCAAAGGCTTGGATACTTTTGGCCTTCAATTATACAAGATTGTGTTGATTTCATAAAGAAGTTACATTATTTCCAAGTATGTGCCAACTTCATTCATCATCCCCCAGAGTTTCTTCATACAGCTAAATACTCATATCCATTTTCCACATGGGGAATGGATGTAGTAGGACCTTATCCTTCAGCTACAACCAAGTAGTTTAAGTATATTCTTATTGCTACATACTTCTTCTCCAAATGGGAAGAGGCAATAACTCTCAAATAAGTCAGTTCTAAAAGCATTGTTAGCTTCATCAAGTATAACATCATTACCAGATTTGGTGTCCCTCATACCATATTGACAGACAATGGCACCAAATTCTGTTCATTCAAGGTATGAAAGTTGTATCAAGAATACAACATCAAATCCAATCATTCATCTCGGTATCATGCAGCGGCCAGTGGCCAAATAGAAGCTTTCAACAAGACTCTTTCAAACATACTGCAAAAGATGATGGATAAAGATAAGAAATCATGGCCTGATAAACTCTTTCATGCTTTATGGGCTTATCGGGCCACCACCCGCACTGCAACGTGGTCAACTCCATATTCATTAGTATATGAAACAGAAGAAGTCTTTCCCATTGAGGTTCAATTACCCTCGCTCAGAGTAGCCATTTGTGATTAGTCATCTAAAGATGAACAATCTCAAAAGTGATTGGATGAATTGGAATGATTAGATGAAAAACGATTGTGCACCCTGCACCACTTGGAAGTATATCAGAACCGAATAGCATGAAATTTCAACAAAAAAGTTTTTCTTCATTCATTCATTCAGGGAGAATTGGTATTGGTTCTCAGAACTCCAATGATACCTGGAAAGAAACCTCCCATGCTTGAGCCAAAATGGGAAGGACCTTACTCAATACATAAGGTCTACTCCAATGGATCTTATTCTTTAATCTCAATGGATGGAGAACTCATAACGACTCCAACCAATGCCAGATTTCTGAAGAAGTATTTTGTATAACACAAATAAATCATTCCAGTCTATGCATATGACCTTAAACTATTCGCACCATCGTCCAACATGACGTTAAACTGTATTGTCCCTCTTACATACTAGCTACATGACACTAAACTGTACAGCACCCCAACGTCCAACATGACATTAAACCGTGTCTTCCTAGCTATATGATGTTAAATTTAGAACCTATTCATCCCACATGACGTTAAACTATGAAAAAGTCCCTAATATGTACAACATGATGTTAAACTGTGTCCCCATTGTCCTCACTATATGACATTAAACTGCATAGTCTCCCCCTAAGTCCTTACTGCATGACATTAAACTGCACAGTCCCTTCTTCATCCCACATGACATTAAACTGTGCATCATTAAGTTTTTTTTCTACCTCTTGTTTTTCACACCGAGTATGACTCACATGAGCTTAGAGTAAACTTCAACCATAACACCCTCTCTGGGCCACTAACCATGTGTAAATCACGATACCATTTTTAGGTCGTTTTCCTCAAGAACAACTTGATTACCAATTCATTCTTTAATCGAACTATGAATACTTTGATCCTTGCCTTCTAGGATGGGTACGTAGGCAACCTCCTGAGGTTCATGCCCAAAATCAATCTCTTCACATCAGTTCACCTCCGTCTCATACAATGTTGATTCATGAAACCGCCCCCAGAACCAATATTTTTTTACATTGGTACACCATCGTCCTTGCTATATGATGTTAAACTGTTCACACTTTTGTCCTGTATGATAATAAACTACAAAATTCTTTGAAACCATCACCTGAGACGGAATCATTATTTACATTGATCTACAATCATGTTATATTCTAAAGACTACGTGCATTCATGGGAATACCTGAACCTTTTATCTTGGGTCAAACCATCATTGCACTAAAGTCCCCTTTAACTATTCACTTGTACGAACCAAATCTATACAGAGGGTATTTCAATAACTACGTGCGGCTTGATTCCCATCCTTATGGGATATGTAGGAACGTTCTAGCATCCCTCGAATCCATCCCCAAGTCTTTGGGATTAACCCCAAATTCCACTTTTAGTCCTTTGGCTGAAAAGTCCCCCTGTGAAAACATGAATGTGTTATGGAAACCCTGGTCTTCATTCACATCAGGTTTATAAAACACACTGTGTACTCCTTATAATGGTCTGAGCTCTATGACCCAAAAATAAGATCTCCTACACTGTCGTCCCACATAAAGTTAAACTGTATTTCAAGAACTACGTATGGCTTGATTCCCATACTTATGGGATATGTAGTGAAGTCCAGCACCTCAATTCAGGACCCAACCACAACATGATTATGGTTAGCATTGGTCTGTGTATCTCTACATGCATTTAACAATGCCCATTTTGATGTGTCATACTCCTAACCTTAAATAATTCCAGATCTCCATAATCCTTTTTTCATGACTTATGGTCACAAAATGTTTGATACTCAAGAGTTCTTTTTCCTGACTATGCAGCACGTGCCCTTAGGCGGCCTTGCATAAGCAGTCTACATAACAGACCTGTCAGCCAAAAGATGCTGTTATTTGACTATGCAACCAATTCCCTTAAGCGGCCCTGCATAATTCAACCCCCTAACAGGTTTGTTAAATAGTTGTAACTTCATTCTTGGGAGAAAAACCTCTTTTTTTCTTATTTTTCTTAACAACAATATATAGGGATCCGCAAAAAAATAGCCATCCTTGAAATATTTATCCCATACTCTTTTTCATAATTTGAAAGTATTTAAGTCTATGGTTTATATTTTCCTTCCTTACGTTTGGGTTAGACCTTAGTAGGAGTGACATTCATCCAATTATTAGACAATATTTATTGGAAATATCCTCTCCAAATTCAAGTACCTCTCTCCATACAATAGACTCTATGCTTTGGAAAATTTGAATCTCCATAAAATTTCACCGGCTTTTAGCAATAGAAAAGTAAAATTTCTGAGAGTTCTTTTTCCTGACTATGCAGCACGTTCCCTTAGGAGACCTTACATAAGTAGCCAACATAACAGACCTGTCAGCCAAAAGATGCTATTATTTGACTATGCAACCAATGCCCTTAAGCGGCCCTACATAATTCAACCCCCTATCAGGTTTATTAAATAGTAGTAACTTCATTCTTGGGAAATACTTCTTCTAATGCCTTTTAGCCATTTTTCAAATCATTCCTCAGATTCAAAATTTCTTAAGTCATAGTTTATATGTTTTCCCTCATACTTGAATATGGTAATATGTTTTCAGATAAATTATCAAGGAATTGAGTCAATTTTAATCCATTCAGTAAAAGCTATTTTGGCCTTAAACATTAGCCTTTTTTTATGTCTGACATGCATGACTTTAAACTTCCCACAAAATACAAGGGAAATCTGAATAAAAGTCAAGTCCCAGCTCACTAAACATACATTTTGTATGATTTAGGTAATATTGAGCAATAAAAAGATTCAAAGTTTGTAGGGTTGTTTATAATAATCCTAACAAAAATCAAACTATGCTTACTAGGCCCATTGGATTAGGTAAAATTTTAAAGCAAGTAGAAAAAGAAGGCATGCACAAATGATTGAAGATGAAAGTGTTTTTTTTCATTTGATGAAAAAAAGTTAGAAGGACATCCACAGACTGGAGTCTCTTCTCTTTTTTAGGGATTACAAGATACTATCAACATAAGTCTTCATTTGATTTACGACATCCCGTGCTTCATCAGCATCCACTTGAAGTTCATGCACTCGACCAGATTCACTCTTTTCAGCTTGATGGAGTGTTTTCTTGGCTTCAGTAATGGATTTCATACCATTTGTTTGAAATCCTTCTAGTGAATTGTTCAGCTGGTCAGGTTCCCCAGTAACAACATCTAACTGTTTCTGAAGGTGCATCTACTGGAAAACTTTCTCTTTGATCTTATGCTTTAGCTCCTTCAACATGGTAGCATGATCAGCCTCATCTTGGGACACTGTAACCTCAAATTCGCTGATATTGGATGATAACCTTACTCTGTTCAGGTCTTGAAAGTACCTCTGCTCCTACTCCCTTCTTAAGATGACTTGTTTCACCGCGGCATGGATCTCTTGATATCCATAACCGCAAAGTCCCAACATGACGAATAGGGATGACAGTCATGGGATCTTCGAAGAAATCTCTTCAAGAGGAACTTAAGATATGATCTTCCATATATTCTGCCATGCCTTATGTCAAGAAAATCAGAGCACCTTTTGTACCTCTGGAAAAAACTCATCATTCCTGTAGACATATGTCTGGCCAGCCTAGATGACTTCATATATTACAGATCCTTGCAAATCCTCAACAAACTCTACACAGATTTGTTGACCCAATATGCCCACATCCAATTTGGCTTCACACCTCCTCCAGTACGGTAGTCCAAACTCTTTTTCCAGCCTTTGGATTGATCCATTTGAGAATTTCAGAAGACTGAAGGATAACAACGGGGTTGCAGCTCAGGCTTGTGAGGTTTCAGATATCGGGCACAAGGGCTATGATGCATTATGTAGGCCTTATCTACTGTTCCAGTATTAACAAATGCTCCTCCCCTTGAGATATTTGCCGAAGCAAAATTTGTGTAATTCTAAAACCAAGAATGTGGGAGATAATTCTTTGCCTCTGGAATATTGACTTCTTGCAGATGACCATGCGCATATAAAGGCAAGTAGATGCTCTGTGGAAAGTTAAGATGATACTTCTTCAAGTACTTGGCAAAATCTGGAAGAGTGCTGTCACCGATATCATAGTAATCATGGAAAAAAACTTTCATCATGTCATCAATTCACTTGCTAGCCATTTCATCAGCCATTCCAATTCTTTTAGGAGCCATTGAATCTGCACAAAGGTTGAATAATTGACTCTTAAGTGAGTTGATTTTTCATAAATTTTGTGAAGAAAAGTGAAAAAATGGCTAAGGAATTAAGGCGCAAAAGTCCAATGTTGGCGCACAAGTGTAACTATATCGCACAGGTTTTGGCGCATAGGTATCACTTCACAGGTCAAAATACCTCTGCAGAAGCACGACACATACAAAAGCAATGAAATCGCAGAAAATTAGCAACCTGCACGATGAGAGCAACCTGCACGGTGAGAGCTCATAAGCGTTCAAAGCCGGGTACTTTGCATGAGAATGAGATGCATATTTATAGGAAAGGATGCACCCCTGCATGCCGAAGCCTGCACGCCTCTCACCTGAGCGCCCCTATCTGCACGCTCAAAACCTGCGCGCCGTAATTCCTTGGTTTTTCTTCTTTACCTCAGAGTCACATCCTCCTTTCTTTCAGATCCAAATCTAAGGGGGGACTTTTGTTGACGCTCCTTTCCATCACAGATTCTAATGAATGAAAAGGGAAATATGTGGAACACAAAGTGATTCATCCTTTCAAGAAACATCAAAAATCGACAAAGGCATGAACAAGGATTTCTTTGAGAATGGGCCGCACAACTTACATGATGGTCGTGTAGGTATACCTGCGCGCCACATTATGGGAGCGCAGGTGACCTGCACGCCCTATTTGATTTTCACCTAGGGTCTTCAGTAGCCTATAAATACCCCTTGTGGGCCCCCCATTTCGAAGACCAAAAATCCAGAAACTCGGATTTTAGCTCTCGGTGCCCTAGTCTCTTCTTGAAGTCTTCTGAACACTTATAAGGTAATTTATTACCTAGAATAGAAGATATAAAGAGGGGGAACAAGGCCTAAGTGTTGAAATTAATCAACACATGTGTGACTAAGTGTCTAACCCTTAAGGGAAATTAATATACTTGTGCACCGCCTTATTCCTTCAACAAAACCTATGCGCCACTCTTTTTGAAGCCTCTAGAGATAATACTAAGGGCTTGAGCCAAGCCTCACCCAAGTATTACCCTATGGGTTAACCGTTGTGGAGGTACCTTTGTGTCGCACAGGTATACTTGTGTGACCAGTACCTGCGCGCCCCAACAGGACCTATGCGCCTACCTCTTTTTAGGTTCCCCTCCCACCTATTCAACTCTCTTCTTCAAATCCACCTCTCCTATTCAAGATTTGGCCTTCATAAACATTTTCAAAGCCATTTTTGGCATGTTTCCTTTATTGGATTCTTTATCTGAAAGGAATTCTGTGGAATATCTCTTAAAACCTAGTGATTTACATATCTTTATGTCACTAAGGTTAGAGATTTCAGTCATTCAACCTCATCCTTTAAGATGAGAGGATCTTTAACCTGGTCCTCCTTCTGAGGAGTAATTCCCAATATCAAATTCCCAAATATGTTCATCCTACTAAGGAGTAAGCACCAAGTCCCCTATACTTGGGCCTTCTTTTCAGGAGTAAGCCTCAGTCCAAGTTCTCTTAAACTGAGCCTTATTTTCAAGAGTAAGCCCTAGTCCAAGATCTTTAATCTGGGCATCCTCCTTAGGAGTAAGCCCCAAATTCCAAATTCCCTTAACCTAGTCATCCTACTTAGGAGTAATCCCCAGTTCTCAAGTCCCTTTAATTTGGGCCTCCTTCTCAGGATTAAGTCCCAGTCATAATTTCTCTTAACCAGTCTTAATTTATTTTGATTTGGACTTCTTTCTCAGGAATAAAACCCAATCATAAGTCCCCTCTAATTTGGTCATCCTTCTCAGGATTAAGTCGTATGTTATGTATCCAAATCTCTATAAATCTCATATACCTTTATGAACCTTGTCCTCGGGTTTCTTCCTGGAAGTAAATCCCAATCCTCATTTATCTTGGGTAGTCATACATACATAAGCCGCACATCATTTCTTATGATTGCATCTTTCATGGCACAATCATCAGGTTTTACCAATACCTCTTGTTTCTCACACTGAGAATGACTCACGTGAGCTTAGAGCGTAAAAGTAATTATGACATCTTTATTTGAGCCATAAATCATACATAAACCTCATACTTCTTTACTCGAACTACATGGGTTCTGATTCCTTTTCTAAACAAGGATACGTAGGTATCCCATCTGTAGGTACGATCCTAACTCTGAAATAATCTATGTCCTTCTGAATGACAATAAACTTCAAGTGCCCCGCTAAGTGGCTTTAAAACCAGTATGTTTATTAAAATGACCAAGATATTTCTTTATAATGTGTTGAAGGATACCATTGACTAAGAATCTATAACAAATACAGATGATTATCTATCGATGAAGAACCTCGAGTACATATAAAATATTCTCTAAATCTCCTACATACTAAATCATTGATTGTCATATTTAAAGGAAAGCTCATTTTACTACTTGGTAATTTAATAAAGATTCACAAACATAACTCAAATCTATACAGAGAGTCCCAGACTAGACAATAATTCCCCTAAAAAAGGTGTGATGAGTCCGACCTCCCATCCTCTCGACCAATAAAAATTCTTAAGCCTCATCAGTTCACAACTAATGAGCACCTACCTTTTTATAGTAGGTCCAAACAGATATAGAATCATTGTATGTTTCCAGTTCTACCAACAAAACCATTAGAAACCGATTGGAATGTTTGAACCTTAAACCAATGAGTTTATCCCCATTTCCAGAGGAAATTTTTTTTTATTACCTTCATGTTATATATAACCAACCTTTATATAAAATATCCCCATATTTTAAAATCATAATAAAAAAACTATAAAGATTTAAGTTTAAATCCTAGAATATTTAGATCTGGTCTTCCAGGATTCATTCTTCACAACTACATATAACTTCAAGTAGTTAATTCGGTCAATAGATCCCAAATTACCTCCTAATTTATTTTGGATATTATTATCCTAGAATAATAAATCAATTAATCTCATCTTAAATGATCAAAATCCTTAAGTATTTTTCTTTCTTCATGTGGCTTCTTTAATATTTAAATTTCATTATTTTTCGATGGCTTATTTTCTTAACCTTTATACATCAAACTAAATTACTCATGTGCATGGGTAAATGCTCCTTACAACACATCATTCATTTTTTTCATGAAAAATCAAATAGAAGCAGGTATATTTCCTCTAACCATAGCTTTATCATATTATTCATGAGGCCATGCAGCATCAAACAACATATGGGATATCACATTTCTCTTCATCTCAGTTTACATGCATGCACAATGAAGTTGTATGCATGTGTTTAATTTCACCTATACATAAAATAATGATCATAAACATCCAAATGATTGGAATTAATTCATGACTTGAGATCTTAAAATCTTGTAAGTTTTTATTCATTCTAATCTCATATGCATAGAAGATTCATAGATATTTCTCATCACATAGAAGATCCATTTTCTTGTAGGAGCTCATCCACTCATGAAACATCTATGTGGTTCTCATAAAAGCTCTATATTGACTTATAGTCAATACTCATATTCATATAAGATCTATGTAGTTTTACCATGAATGATATATCTTCTCTCATGATTGATCCTAATATTCATGTAAGATCCATATAGGTTTCTCATGGAAGATCTATCTTCAATCATGAATTATCCTCATATTCATGGAATATCCATGGAGTTTTCTTATGGAAGATCTGTGTAGGTTTCTAATAGAAAATACATATTGTTAACATGAATGAATGTATCTATTTGATTCTAATACCAATGAAAGAATCATGATCTTCATGAAGAAGGTTCATGCTGACAGTCTATTCTCATACTTAAAGATGGTTCTTATTCATATGATCGAATATCTCTATCATAATTATTTTTCACAATATTATCTTCATTTTTTTAGTCCAATGGTCACTCCTAAACTGTAACACCCCAAGATTTCATAGTGTGTTATTTCTTCAAAATAATTCAATAACTTGCACTAAACGCAACACCGAGTTCAATCACACCATGACTTACAAAAAAAAATCCATTCAAAAGAGGTTATGAATAGTATTATCTAAATTTTAAACTTTATATAATCCTTATAATTTTAGAATCCATATTATGAGTTTCATAGATATAATGCAAGAACAAATTCATTTTCAGTATTGCACTTTTATCAACTTTTAATAGTGAACCCTTTTTAAATACAATATTTTAAACTTTTTGACTAAATGGGGACATCAAAAATTTAAAATGAAACATCCCAAGCTTCCACGGTACGCTTTCTTTGAATAATACAGTAGCGTGTGTTGTACGCAACCTTGAGTTTTAACACACACCACAACCAATCAAACTAGCCATTATGAATAGTAATACCTACTTTTCGAAATTATATATTTTAAAATGGACTTCATTTCTGGATTCGGAATATCGAATTTAGCCTAAGGTGAAATTTTGGTACTTTTCGGATAACTTTCATATTTTGATGAATAGTGAAAATTACTAAATTTTAATTAAAAACAACTTTTTTAATCAAAATAATTAATAGTGATAAATTATGAATTTGAGTGGTTTTAAAGTATATTTAGAATATATTTTTACCATTTAATATAATGTTGGTCATTGGACATAATTTTACAATTAAACCGAACATAAACAAGTGTCAATCTTTTGATAGTTATTATCTCTTAAAAACACGCTTTTTGTTTTGACAGCGGGAATTAATTTTAAATTAATTTCTGCCACTTCTGTGTTTTGAATTTAGAAAAATGGATTCCATATTTGGAATCAGGATGTCCAAATTGTGTAAATAGTTAACTTTTATTTTTAGAAATTTTGAATAATTACTGTGGTAAATATTTTATTTACCATGGTTAAGGGTAAATCTGGTAAATAAGGGTTAAAAAATAATATTATAATAATACAAAATTACCCTAAAACGTGTCTTAACCCTATTGGTTGATACATGGTCGACCATGGTCATCTTTGGGTCTATTTTGGGACCCCATGGATCCACTTGTAAGTGATAATGACACTTTATTTTAATTAAGTTAAAACAAATACAAAAATGACACAAGCATATATCTTTTAGAAAAACAATTGTTACATAGGGTTATATATGTTGGATTTTAGATTATAAATATTCATTAGAAAGAGAAAAAGATTTACTAAATAATTATAGTTTATTTATAATTTTTAGACATTAAATATTATATTTTATTTATGACACAATAATGATGCAGTAATTACTATAATAGTGAAAAATTAAAATAATTGATATTATAAATGCCCAAATAAATATAATATGAAACTAGTAATGAATTAAACTAATTTTCTAGTATAATATGATATATTAGGATTTATTTAATTTACTTTTTTCGAAGTAATCAATCTGTTATGAGTTTCACAAAAATCAACTAATGAATAGTGTCAAAATTGACATAAAAGAGTTTTTAAAACAAATATTATATTATTAATTGATATTAAATTCCTAAAAATCTAAGGTTCAGCCAAGAGACTTATATCATGATAGGTGTATCATTAATGGACCACTTGTGGGTCGCTTGGATGTATATAGTAAGTTTATTAACCATATTGTATAAAAATACAAAGAGACATTGTAAAAGTGAAACTAATTAACTTAGAGTTAATACTTAAATATAAGGTTAATATAAGTACCCAAACCTGTCTAAATTCTATTGGATGAGTTGTTTTTGACCCATCCCCACCTTAACCTTTTAATAGTCAACTTTGGAGCCATTAGAAACCGAATATGAATTTATTATAAATTAATATTTCTAGCTTTTCCAAAGGTGCCCCTCACCCCTCTTATAAAAGGGCACTCCTCCTTCTCATTTCGTTACACCTTCAAAGCCTTTTGGTTCGACCAAACTCTTCCCAAATACTCTCCCAACATCCCTCAATACAAACTAGAGGCCTTAGTTTGATTAGAAAGCCAACCTAAGGAGCCCTTTTGATCAAATCAAAAGGAAGAATCCGAAGAAGAGGTAATGATTTCACCACCCTTTTTCAAGTTCATTTCTTCTTCCACTTCTTCTTCCTTTGTTGTTACCATTATAAAATAATAACTCCAGTATCTCACATATACTGTGATGTTATTATAAATATGGTACAACCATATTCAGTATTCTATCCACCCTTTTAATAACATGTCACCATACGTGCGTACGTACGGCTTACCGTCTCCACGTCGTGGTGTAATTGTTATTCAATATATTATTATTTGGATGGGTATAATAATGATGTGTAACTCATGTAAATAATAAATATAACATGTTAATGATTCTTTATATATGATATACCATCCATTTATATATTATTTTAATATCTAAAGAATGATATTGTCGCTCGTGCGTACGTACGGACTACCGTCTCCACGAACGCGATGAGATTCATTCTCCATCGTAACCATTAAAGTATAATTATCATTTGATGATTTAAAAATGATGTTTAAGGACTTGATATCATTCTGGATATGAATAATATACAACCTATCCTTTACAAACATGTCTTACGTAACAAAACATATAAAAGAAAATGAGTAAGTTAACACCCGAAACGCCGATAATTCTAAGATATTATTAACAAATCAATGTTAAAAGATCATATATGATATCATATTAATATATATGATTCTTGTATAATTTAATAACAATTATTTCACCATTATACAGGAGGTTAACCTAACCCAACCAAGGAAAAGTACAAGGTAAGGGATTTTCTTATCTCACATTCAATTCCGTGAGATTTCCATTATTCGCCACTAAATTATTGAAAGTGGTTTATTGTGTACTGGAATTTGATATATATTATCATGATTATCTTTATATTCATGTTATTCTGTAAATAATTTGGTGGTTATTAACTTTTGGCCATACGACTCAGTTGATTAACGGGGTAAGGGGTTTTCATCTCACTCCTTATTCCCGTGAGATTCATGCCATATTGCCACCTTCACCTTTTGTGTGGTGTGTGTACTGCCCATAATTATATTCTTTGTGTAATAAACCTTAATTTATGTTTATTTACATATTCATTGTATGATACCTCTTTCATTGGTTGTATGTTTCATAAGTTACCAAATCGGTAAGGATTTATTTCGCAATCTCTTCATTATCCGAGATTGTTTATACATAATTATCTACTGGGACCTTGTTATCATCCACGTCCATGTTTCTTCAAAATGTATTTCAAAACATTTCTAATATTTAAAAGAATATGGGTTAAAGTCATTTATACGCTTGTTTGACTTTTTATAAGAGGTTTATAAGAGAATCTTTCCGTCGTTTTCCAAACAAGGTGCTTTTTAACCTTTTCGACAGAATTAAAGTAAGAATTTTTTTTTAACTTATACGGTGGGTGCGGTTATTTTCCACCGTTATAAAATCTTCTAAGTTTCCCTTACAATCTTATAAGATTATTTTCAAAGAAAATGTTTTATTTTATATGGATCTTAAATTATTTCAAAATAAAAGGAGATATTTCTTTAAAAATAATTTTGATTTCATCTATGTCAACATCCTTTGATGGATTTTAAGATTATTTGAAGTTGATTTATTATGATACAAAACTTCTATATTGTATTGAAGGTTTTGTGATATGTTTGACTGTGGATGTGCTATTTTTATACCATTTATAGTTTATGGTGAAAGTATTGACATTTCGTATGCTAGTTCCAATAAGAATGTTTATGTTATATTTCAACCTTTACTTCATATGAATGTGTTGGACAAGTATGTTCCAGGTTGGGGACTGGTTAAAGTAAGCCCTTCAGGTTGGGGACTGGTAAAAGTAAGCCCTCCAGGTTGGGGACTGGTAAAAGTAAGCCCTCCAGGTTAGGGACTGGTAAAAGTAAGCCCTCCGGTTTGGTCTCCGGTTATTAGAGGCACTCCGGGTTGGTGTCCGGTTATTAGAGGCACTCCGGGTTGGTGTCCGGTTATTAGAGGCACTCCGGGTTGGGTTCCGGTTACAGTTAGCCCCAAGGTCTTGGGACGAGGCCTTGAAAAGAAATTAAAGTTTAGCATTATGCATTCCATCATTATGAAAGTGGTTATTGATTTTGCATGTGATTATTCTATTAGTAGAATATCCATGTGAATAAGTAAATGGCATTATTTCATTTTATTTATGCCATACTATGTTAAATGTTCAAGTTTAAAAGGATTTTGTTTTAGTTATACATTGCCTTAAATGTTTATTCTTATTTATGGAAGTTTCCGCTATATTGTTATCCTTACTGGGCATTTGAGCTCACCCCTTTTCTATGTTTTATTTTTCCCAGGAAGTGAAGAAGTAAGTTATGAATGACCTGCAGGGATATTATGTGGGGATATGAGTGTGGATTATGGAGACATTATGTTGTTGTAGTAGTTTTTCATTTTATGATGTAATGTAAAACTTATGAATATATTTAGTGTTTCCAAGGCTACTAAACCAATCGGTCTTTTGAGATTTGATCTTTCTTGTGATCATGCCAATGTTATGTAATAATGCACCGACTCTGGGTAACTAGGGTCGGGGCGTTATAGTTGGTATCAGAGGAAGTTTAGTACAAACCTTGGAAGCTAGGTTTAGATAAACTCTGATTAGAGCACGTAGGCCTAAGATGAACATTGAGGATTAGTATAGAAGAACTTCCTAGAATTTTGGTATTGTAGATATTTTGTGAGTTTTCCGAGCAATACATCCCTTTCTAGATACGAGCAGGTAGAGGCGGCTCTGGCACAGATGTATCTAGGGGTAAAACCCGAAAACACCGCTTTGAGCTAGACTCAAACGGGAACTGGTGCACGACAACGGTCCTTGGTGCACTCTTGGTTACGACACTCCCGGGGGATATGCTTAGGATAATTCTCATTTTCTTTACAAACCATTATGAAGGGTTTATGAGTATATACATCCTCAAAGGAGACATTTTTATGATTATGGATTATATCCATAAATAGTTCAATTTATGTTAAGTGTTTTATAAGTATGGGATTATGTATTTTGATTCATAAACTGATCTAGTGTATGCCATTGTTTAGAAATGGCACCCAGTAGAAGGAATGAGAACTCCAGAAATGCACATGATCCAAAGAGAAGGAAGGATCATATATTTCATGGTCTTAAGCTAGAACTTATAAGAGAAATAGTCTCCCATGTATTATCATCATATGAAGAAATAATATCATGTTTTGATAAGATAAGTAAAGAGTTTACTGAGTCCTATGGCTTTGAAGGGAAGCAAGAGAAGAAAAGGATGGAAGAGAGAAAGATGGATAAAGGGAAGAGGGAAGAGAAGAATTTTCCCATATGTGGTAACTGTGGAAAGAAACACCCTGGAACTTGCCTGAAAGGAATGGGAGTTTGTTATAAGTGTGGAGGAAAAGGGCACAAAGTACATGACTGCAAGGGTAAGAAAATGGTTTCAAATGTACAATGCTTCATTTGCAAGGAGTTTGGACACTAAGCGAACCTATGTCCCAGTCATCAGACTATGCCGCAAATGATGTTATTGGATAATAATCAAGTTATGATACTACCACAGATGAAGAGGAATGATTAGAGTTCTTATGTTGATTATGTCAATTGAGTGTTGTATCAACAATGTACTTGTTATAATAATTATGGAGTATATAAGGATTGTACTGCAGTACTATTTCATTAAGGACTTGAGATTGTGTGGAACAAAGAAAAGTGACTCAATAGCAGGATAAATTTTTGGAAAATATATGGTTGATAGAATGATAAATCATAATATAGTTCTGATACTGAGGTAGTGATTTTGGAATAATATGTGATTGTTTTGGATAAATTATATTGGATATTCTTGACTACCTTGGAACTGATTAATGATTTGTATATTCCATCATTGTTGGGGTTTAAAACATTTTTGGATTAATGAAGTATATCCAGCATTCTATATGGAATAAGGGAACATGAATATAATCAATAAGGAATATGGTAATACATGATGAAGGTATTCATATGCTATTACGGGGTAAAAAGAATCTATATTATGTTTACCTTCCTTATAAATGTTGGACTGTGAGTTTGGACAGAAGTATTTTGGATAGTTCTAGTTTGGATTATTTTGGATTGCCATAAAAGGACAACCCGGAGGTCGGGCGGCAACCCGTCGCGTCCGGCAAGGCTGCGAGACTTGAACCCGCAACCGAAGGGCGACAAGGGTGTATCACCTACCACTGGCCCATGAGATGTACTGGATTAAATAATGTAGTTTTTATTAAAATATCATGTAGATGAATTATAAATTCATTTATTTTGGAACCCTATACGAATAGTGTAAATAGAATTTTTTTTTACATTCTATTATCTTTTAGAGTGAAAGATGAGTTTGTGGTAGAAATTTATTAATGGATAAAACTCTAATTATAAAGTAAGTATATACCCTTATGATCTTAGCCAATCTCATAAATAAATTCCTCAATATTAAGAAAAGCAACTTAGAACAAAAATGTTTTCCTAGATGGTACCTTAAATCATCACTAATTTATGGCTTTGGGATTGTTGGCCTTTTCATATCCATGTTCTCTACCACTCTCCATCAGATAATTAATGGTTAGATTTTTCTTCCATATCCATATTTTCCTACATGGAACCCTAGTATGTGTTATTTTCGGTAATCTTCATACTTTCGACTCTTTATTTTAAATAGAGGCCTCATTAATTCATTTTTCGATGTGGGATTTCAACTAAGATATTTTGAAACGTCAAAAATGTGTTATCCCAATACCCTATATTTTGTTGAACCGATGGTACTTCAAATCATCATAGATTGATGAGTTTAAGGACCTCAATTTTATACTTGTTTGTGATTGATTACCTCAATCACTACCTATAAATATTTACGTTTTTCCTCCAATTGTATGTCTCTAATTGCCACCAATGTTCTCCTAATCAAGATCATAATTTGGTGGTGACCCTTTCATTTCTCTTTTCCTCATATTAAGACTAAATTTTAGTAACCCAATTTCCGATGTGGGTTTTCCCACAAATATATTTTCTATTTTCAACCTTTTATTTTCTAAGAACAATTTCAAATTGCGAGGACGCAATTTATTGAAGGAGGGGAGAATGTAACACCCCAAGATTTCATAGTGTGTTATTTCTTCAAAATAATTCAATAACTTGCACTACACGCAACACCGAGTTCAATCACACCATGACTTACAAAAAAAAGCCATTCAAAAGAGGTTATGAATAGTTTTATCTAAATTTTAAACTTTATATAATCCTTATAATTTTAGAATCCATATTATGAGTTTCATAGATATAATGCAAGAACAAATTCATTTTCAGTATTGCACTTTTATCAACTTTTAATAGTGAACCCTTTTTAAATAAAATATTTTAAACTTTTTGACTAAATGGGGACATCAAAAATTTAAAATGAAACATCCCAAGCTTCCACGGTACGCTTTCTTTGAATAATACAGTAGCATGTGTTGTACGCAACCTTGAGTTTTAACACACACCACAACCAATCAAACTAGCCGTTATGAATAGTAATACCTACTTTTCGAAATTATATATTTTAAAATGGACTTCATTTATGGATTCGGAATATCGAATTTAGCCTAAGGTGAAATTTTGGTACTTTTCGGATAACTTTCATATTTTGATGAATAGTGAAAATTACTAAATTTTAATTAAAAACAACTTTTTTAATCAAAATAATTAATAGTGATAAATTACGAATTTGAGTGGTTTTAAAGTATATTTAGAATATATTTTTACCATTTAATATAATGTTGGTCATTGGACATAATTTTACAATTAAACCGAACATAAACAAGTGTCAATCTTTTGATAGTTATTATCTCTTAAAAACACGCTTTTTGTTTTGACAGCGGGAATTAATTTTAAATTAATTTCTGCCACTTCTGTGTTTTGAATTTAGAAAAATGGATTCCATATTTGGAATCAGTATGTCCAAATTGTGTAAATAGTTAACTTTTATTTTTAGACATTTTGAATAATTACTGTGGTAAATATTTTATTTACCATGGTTAAGGGTAAATCTGGTAAATAAGGGTTAAAAAATAATATTATAATAATACTAAATTACCCTAAAACGTGTCTTAACCCTATTGGTTGATACATGGTCGACCATGGGCATCTTTGGGTCTATTTTGGGACCCCATGGATCCACTTGTAAGTGATAATGACACTTTATTTTAATTAAGTTAAAACAAATACAAAAATGACACAAGCATATATCTTTTAGAAAAACAATTGTTACATAGGGTTATATATGTTGGATTTTAGATTATAAATATTCATTAGAAAGAGAAAACGATTTCCTACATAATGATATTTTATTTTTAAATTTTAGACATTAAATATTATATTTTATTTATGACACAATAATGATGCAGTAATTACTATAATAGTGAAAAATTAAAATAATTGATATTATAAATGCCCAAATAAATATAATATGAAACTTTTAATGAATTAAAATAATTTTCTAGGATAATATGATATATTAGGATTGATTTAATTGACTTTGTTCGAAGTAATCAATCTGTTATGAGTTTCACAAAAATCAACTAATGAATAGTGTCAAAATTGACATAAAAGTGTTTTTAAAACAAATATTATATTATTAATTGATATTAAATTCCTAAAAATATAAGGTTCAGCCAAGAGACTTATATCATGATAGTTGTATCATTAATGGACCACTTGTGGGTCTCTTGGATGTATATAGTAAGTTTATTAACCATATTATATAAAAATACAAAGAGACATTGTAAAAGTGAAACTAATTAACTTAGAGTTAATACTTAAATATAAGGTTAATATAAGTACCCAAACCTGTCTAAATTCTATTGGATGAGTTGTTTTCGACCCATACCCACATTAACCTTTGAATAGTCAACTTTGGAGCCATTAGAAACCGAATATGAATTTATTATAAATTAATATTTCTAGCTTTTCCAAAGGTGCCCCTCACCCCTCTTATAAAAGGGCACTCATCCTTCTCATTTCTTCACAACTTCAAAGCCTTTTGGTTCGGCCAAACTCTGCCCAAATACTATCCCAACTTCCCTCACTACAAACTAGTGGCCTTAGTTTGATCAGAAAGCCAACCTAAGGAGCCCTTTTGATCAAATCAAAAGGAAGAAACCGAAGAAGAGGTAATGATTTCACCACCCTTTTCCAAGTTCATTTCTTCTTCCACTTCTTCTTCCTTTGTTGTTACCATTATAAAATAATAACTCCAGTATCTCACATATACTGTGATGTTATTATAAATATGGTACAACCATATTCAGTATTCTATCCACCCTTTGAATAACATGTCACCATACGTGCGTACGTACGGCTTACCGTCTCCACGTCGTGGTGTAATTGTTATTCAATATATTATTATTTGGATGCGTATAATAATGATGTGTAACTCATGTAAATAATAAATATAACATGTTAATGATTCTGTATATATGATATACCATCCATTTATATATTATTTTAATATCTAAAGAATGATATTGTCGCTCGTGCGTACGTACGGACTACCGTCTCCACGAACGCGATGAGATTCATTCTCCATCGTAAACATTAAAGTATAATTATCATTTGATGATTTAAAAATGATGTTTAAGGACTTGATATAATTCTGGATATGAATAATATACAACCTATCCATTACAAACATGTCTTACGTAACAAAACATATAAAAGAAAATGAGTAAGTTAACACCCGAAACGACGATAATTCTAAGATATTATTAACAAATCAATGTTAAAAGATCATATATGATATCATATTAATATATATGATTCTTTTATAATTTAATAACAATTATTTCACCATTATACAGGAGGTTAACTTACCCCAACCAAGGAAAAGTACAAGGTAAAAGATTTTCTTATCTCACATTCAATTCCGTGAGATTTCCATTATTCGCCACTAAATTATTGAAAGTGGTGTATTGTGTACTGGAATTTGATATATATTATCATGATTATCTTTATATTCATGTTATTCTGTAAATAATTTGGTGTTTATTAACTTTTGGCCATACGACTCAGTTGATTAACGGGGCAAGGGGTTTTCATCTCACTCCTTATTCCCGTGAGATTCATGCCATATTGCCACCTTCACCTTTTGTGTGGTGTGTGTACTGCCCATAATTATATTCTTTCTGTAATACACCTTAATTTATGTTTATTTACATATTCATTGTATGATACCTCTTTCATTGGTTGTATGTTTCATAAGTTACCAAATTGGTAAGGATTTATTTCGCAATCTCTTCATTATCTGAGATTGTTTATACATAATTATCTACTGGGACCTTGTTATCATCCACGTCCATGTTTCTTAAAAATGTATTTCAAAACATTTCTAATATTTAAAAGAATATGGGTTAAAGTCATTTATACCCTTGTTTGACTTTTTATAAGAGGTTTATAAGGGAATCTTTCCGTCGTTTTCCAAACAAGGTGCTTTTTAACCTTTTCGACAGAATTAAGGTAAGAATGTTTTTTTAACTTATACGGCGGGTGCGGTTATTTTCCGCCATTATAAAATCTTCTAAGTTTCCCTTACAAGCTTATAAGATTATTTTCAAAGAAAATGTTTTATTTTATATGGATCTTAAATTATTTCAAAATAAAAGGAGATATTTCTTTAAAAAGAATTTTGATTTCATCTATGTCAACATCCTTTGATGGATTTTAAGATTATTTGAAGTTGATTTATTATGATACAAAACTTTTATATTGTATTGAAGGTTTTGTGATATGTTTGACTGTGGATGTGCTATTTTTATACCATTCAAAGTTTATGGTGAAAGTATTGACATTTCGTATGCTAGTTCCAATAAGAATGTTTATGTTATATTTCAACCTTTACTTCATATGAATGTGTTGGACAAGTATGTTCCAGGTTGGGGACTGGTTAAAGTAAGCCCTCCAGGTTGGGGACTGGTAAAAGTAAGCCCTCCAGGTTGGGGACTGGTAAAAGTAAGCCCTCTAGGTTAGGGACTGGTAAAAGTAAGCCCTCCGGTTTGGTCTCCGGTTATTAGAGGCACTCCGGGTTGGTGTCCGGTTATTAGAGGCACTCCGGGTTGGTGTCCGG
This sequence comes from Viscum album, assembly GCA_963277665.1. Lineage (NCBI taxonomy): Eukaryota > Viridiplantae > Streptophyta > Magnoliopsida > Santalales > Viscaceae > Viscum > Viscum album. The sequence goes on along the minus strand of OY728166.1, from coordinate 1,071,945,764 downwards.
TTATTAGAGGCACTCCGGGTTGGGTTCCGGTTACAGTTAGCCCCAAGGTCTTGGGACGAGGCCTTGAAAAGAAATTAAAGTTTAGCATTATGCATTCCATCATTATGAAAGTGGTTATTGATTTTGCATGTGATTATTCGATTAGTAGAATATCCATGTGAATAAGTAAATGGCATTATTTCATTTTATTTATGCCATACTATGTTAAATGTTCAAGTTTAAAAGGCTTTTGTTTTAGTTATACATTTCCTTAAATGTTTATTCTTATTTATGGAAGTTTCCGCTATATTGTTATCCTTACTGGGCATTTGATCTCACCCCTTTTCTATGTTTTATTTTTCCCAGGAAGTGAAGAAGTAAGTTATGAATGACCTTCAGGGATATTATGTGGGGATATGAGTGTGGATTATGGAGACATTATGTTGTTGTAGTAGTTTTTCATTTTATGATGTAATGTAAAACTTATGAATATATCTAGTGTTTCCAAGGCTACTAAACCAATCGGTCTTTCGAGATTTGATCTTTCTTGTGATCATGCCAATGTTATGTAATAATGCACCGACTCTGGGTAACTAGGGTCGGGGCGTTATATAAACACTTTTCATACACATTTAATATTAGTCCAAAAATCTCCATATATAATTCCACTTTGTCTTGGAATTATCCAAATAATTTCATCAAGTTAAAAATCTCAGAAATAATTACCATTAATCATGGAAACACCTCAAACATCTTATGGAATTATATGGATTATTCATCAATCATGAAATCTGATGGTTTTTCTCATGAATCTATAATAATCCTGCAAGAACCATCATCAACTCCACTTAACACATACTGAACAATTGATAATAAATATAATACTCACCTGGGAACTTCAATTACCTCTCTTTGAATTTATTAGAAATACCATAAATCCTTAATTTTAATATGTGTTCTTGGATGAACTTAATTTTCACCCCTTATTTATAATAAATGTAAAGGTAGTGTAAGTATCTTCTCTTCTATTTATCTTCCTTTGAAGGCACAAAAATTACCCTCCCTATTTTTTGAGAGAAGGATGATACCACATGGTTCTCTTAGAAAAGAGCATTCAGTTGGTCTAATCTAAATATATTTGGGATAACCTGATGTAAAAAACAAGAGAGATATAACCAAGGTTGTCTATTTTTTCTATAAAGTACCATGAATGTGAAACCATGCTAAAAAATTTCTCATTTCTCAAGTATAGGAATTATAAAATAGATTTATCGAGAAACATGGAATCATGCACACTTTAGTAAACACTTTATAATGTTTGGGTTAAAGAATGTAACCCCCATTTTCTCATCATTTTCATCAATCAAAAGTCCCCTTTAATAATCACGATTGAAACCCTAAAGACAAGGGTTTCTAAATGATATTGAGTAACTCATTCTTATAGTTTTTAAATATTCCATGAATATTAGATTCACTAAAAATTCTGTGAAATGATAGATTCTAGTCAATGTTTATCTTACTAAAGGGACGTACTTCCATTTTTGTTGTTCATGGTATTATATAGACTCCATAAAAAAATTACTTTATCATGATGTCCTATAGTGACAACCTCAAACCATCTCCTTCAATTACCTATATGTTTGGAAAACAAACAACAAGAATATGGGAATAAGGAGGGACCTCTTTGTTTAGAATTGATACTCATGGTGAGAGTTTCCTCTCAACCTAGTCTATTATCTCCTTCCAATATCATCATTTATTTTCCGATCAAAAATATTAATAGATTTTGAATTAATTTTCTGTCCATGAATTGTCTTCATTTGTGAGACAATATTATTTTCCATATAAATTAAAGTAACCTCATCTTCTTGTGTTTTAAATGAAATTTTCATCAATTCCTTTTGACCAGGAAGAATAGTAATGAAATTATTCATACCATGACTAGTCTTCTCACACCCCATACATATCCACTTTTGGAATTTTAAGTTTCCACTAATTTATGACATCTAAAGAGTTTCAATCTTTTCTTTTAACACTACCTCATTTCCTTTAGAATCAACACTTGTTTGTGATTCCTAAATCTGTTTATCATTAAGAAATTGGTAATTTCAAACAATCAAGCATTTTTTCTTGACTTTGTTAATTTTCTTATGATTCTCATTTGACTTATTTATAACCTCAACATGACTTGGATGAACTTACTTCATTTTATGATTATTTTTCCCAATCATACCATGATAAATTTATCTAATAAATCTAGTTATGAATACTTCGGATTGGTGAACCTGTAATCAAATTATTCCACACACCTCCTCCAAAGGCTTAAATTTATCTTGGGTGTACATATTTTGTGTAGATTTTACAGATTGTTTCCTTTGAGTTTTTTTATCTCATTTTCTCTCTAAAACCCCCTTGGTTCAAGCCTCATTATTAGAAGAGGCATATTATACCAACATGAATAGGATTTGTGGCCACACCTTCCACAATAACAATAATATACTTTAAATTATGATATTATAGATTGATTATAGAACTATATAGTATTATGTTTATGATGTATTGCTTCAATGTAAGCCCTCTTTTTATTAGGGGGAAGTTCTCTTCTTAGAATCCTTAGTTCCATTGATGGGAAAGAGTATTTTTCAACATATTTCTTGATCCAACCTTATACAGTTTTATTTTTAATACATTCATTATCAGTTATAATAGATCTACTTAAAGATTTATAAGCACCTAATTTTACCTGATTATTGGAACAATTCATTTTATTTACTTTAGAAGATTCACCATTAACATCTATTTATTTTTTGAGGTATTATCTAGAACTTTTCAGCTCATGTTTAACTATTACACATATATATTGTGTCTCAAACAACTATTCTTCTTTCTCAATTAAGCTTTCTTTAAGATCATACACTATTGTTTCTTGCTCAATATCCTTCATCTTGTAAGTTCTGATCTCATTAACATAGGCCGATTACTTCTGGGTTAGATTTTACTTTTCTTTATAATATTTATCATTTTCATTTTGTATTTTTTTCTTTTCTAACATGATATTTTTAGTCTCATCAATATATTCTTATAACTCTTACACCATTTTCCATTATAGTTCCATCCTCCCTTCTCTATCATCTTCAATTCTTGATGCATTTACCCCCTTTTCAACTTTAACAGATAAATTTACTTCATCATATAAAGATCTACTTGAAGATGATTTGGGTTTCTCAATATTTATTATCAAATTCGTTTTCCTACATCTAGAATACTTCTTTTTCTTCTTATACGTTTTTAGTTTTTGATGTTTTTCACCTTCTTCATCAGATCTAGATTCAACATGAATTTTCTTTGGATAAACACAGGAAAAGTGTCCAATACCTTTATAATTCTATCATTTTAGAAACTATGTGAATTTTATATTCCAATTTCTAATTTTTAACCCTCTTGATATAAGAGCAATAAACTCCTTAATAACTTTATCACCCTTAGTATCTGAATCTTTTGTTTCTATAACCTCTTCTTCTTTAGATTTTCCTTTTATTATTACTCCAATTTCTATTTAATATTTTGGATTCATCTTGAAATATTAAATTTTCATCATCTCATAATCTGTGAGAATGTTATACAACTCATCAAGTGTTAAATTATCTTCTTCTTATAAGGATGAAATTTTTGAATCCAATTGATATGGAAAATTCCTCGTCAATTTTTTTAACAATGATAGAATCTACTAACTTCTCACCAAGTTGTAAATGTTGCTCAAATTCTCATTGAAACTTATAAAATAGTAATTGATAGTCTCATCATCAACTATATTTATATGTTAAAATTGTATCCTATAGACTTATAACTTAGATTCTTTGACTTTGATAATACCTTCATAGATTGTTTTTAATTTTTCCCATATTTCATGTGCTATTTGAAGATCCATGACCTTGGTATATACCTTTTTGATAAATAAATTAAGAATTCATTTTGAGGTTTTATATTTAAATATTCATTTCTATTATAAACTTGAGTCATTGTAGAACCTTTATCAATGGGAGGAAACCCAAATGTGGATGCATCTCTCACCTCTAGTCTGTGTGATAGAAGATTGGGTAACATCATATTCCTCCAACTATGATAATTATTCTTATCAAATGTGGGAACCCATCAGACATTGACGGAGTTAAGATTTTACATATCTAAAAATTATTCTTAGATATTTAGAGGGTACCTCCCTCTGTTACTAATTATATCTCCCTATTCCAAATTAACCACTATGAGGGGGGTAGGGGATCAATGGTTTTCTATTTTAAACTAACACCCTTTTAAATTCAATCAATTAAAACTTATAGATTCCTCAATCCACTAAATATTATTTCTCAGTATCAGTTATTATGAAATAATAAAAATAAAGAATATAAAAAATGATATTTAAATGATTATATATAAAATCTTACTCCTTGACATGTTAGTTACGTAGACAACATGGATTCTCCACTAAATATTCAAGTGCTGACACTAGAAACTGGTTATACACCCCAATCCCACAATAATAGTAGTTGATTATGCACACTAACTATAATTCTATAATAACTGGTTATACACCCATGTTAAAACCTTTTTCATTTTTATCCAATGATTAAATGACCTTGATAAACTCTAGGTTTATTATTCACCAATTATTATTTTATTTTCCTCTATAAGTTGGATGAATTAACAAATATTATCATGTATAGTCTTCAAGAACATCAATATAAATGATGGTCATGAAACTCTTCACCAAATCTTGAGAAATTCGGGTTCTCCTCTTTCTTCTCTCTCCTCAATATAAGTGTTGTATTGGCTCCTAGAATTCTCTAAAAATTCTTGACGAGTTCTCTCAAATATATTCTCAAAATTCTGAACTTCTTCTTTTATTTCCTATATGTTATATATAATCAGCATGTATATATATTTATCAAAATATTTTAGTACTATAATAAAATAGTTATAAAGATTTGATTTTAAATCCCATAAGATTCAAATTAGTTCTCCCATGTTTTCTTCTTCATAACTACATATAACTACAAGTATTAAATGCAGTCAATGGATTCTGAATTATCTCCTAATTTATTCTAGATATTATTCTTGATTTATTATCCTATAATAAAACCTTAATTAATCTCATCTTAAATTCTCAAATTTCTTGAGTCATTTTTTTTCTTCATTCAATATCTTTAATATTTCAAATTCATTATTTTTTCAGGAATTATTTTTTACCCTTTATGAATCAAACCACATTCCACGCGTGTAAGGTTATATACTCCTTGAAAAGTGGAATAAATTTTTCTTCATGAAATATAAGATAAAAACATATCCATATCCTATAAACATAGCTTCATAGTATTATTCATGTGACCATGTACCATCAAAAAAAATATGGGATATCACATTTATCTTCGTCTCAGTTTACGTGGATGCATAACGAATCTGTATGTATGTTTTTGATCTCACCTATGCATAAAAAATCATAAAAATTTGAATGCTTGGAATGAATTCAAAAATCAAGATCATAAAATCTCATAAGTATGTATGAATTCTAATCTCATATGCATATATGATCTATGGAGGTATCATGGATAGTACATTAAAATTTATCATCTCATAAAAGATCAATTCACTTGAAAGATATCATCCACTCATGGAATGTCCAGGTGATTCTCATAGAAGCACCATCTTGACTCACAATGAATCTATATATTCATAGAATATTCATTAGGTCTTCTCATAGTAGATCCATATTCACTCATAATCAATCCGCATATGTATAGAAGTTCTATGTAGGTTTTTTAGGGATGATCCATCTTCACTCATGGTTTATCATGTTTTTTGAGAAAAGTGAGCTCAGAGGCTCTATATTATGAAACAAAATAAGTTACATAAATATAAATAAGGGTATTTTATATTTTTACCATTGAAAAATGGGAACCATGTCATTAGGTAGTATTTTCTCATAGTTTCCACCTTCTTTGTCCACTCCTTTGTTTGTAAGACCATCATCAAGTTGGTTGGCTTCACGATAAATGTGAGTAATGATATAGTTCATTCTAGCAAGATGGTCTAGAAAATTGGCCCATTTTGTAGTTAACGTCAATGAAAGGTTTAGATTTTACAATCTGATAGCTTGTAAAATTATGTCAGAATCACATTAAAACAAGATATTAGTCCAAGTTCTTTAGCTTGCATAGTCAACAACCCTAAAAAAACCCAGCATTTCCACTTCCAAAGTAGTGGAATGGCCACAAGGACCATGTAGGTACTCAATCAGGTCACTGTTGGGGTCCCTAAATACCTCCCCATAACTCGATGGACCTGGGTTTCCCCTTGATTCCTTGTAATTGTTTCATTTTATCCAACTAGAGAAAGGAGGGAATCAGAAAACCTCCATAGTACCAAGTGGTTTGGGAAAGTTACATGTGACATTGAGCCTCCTTAGAATTGATAAGTTCCTCATTGAGTTATTATAGAATCAAAAATGCATCAAAGAGGTCCTTTGAACTGTAGAAATGATGGTATTGAGTCCACTATAGAATTTTAACCGAGTTTGGTGATGCAGCGCCTTATTGAGACTTGACCAAATGACATGAAGAAACTCTATCCAGGAAATTATGAACATCACTGCAAGTTGACTGGATAGCTGAACATCCATAATTTCATACATAAAATGTTGTAAAAAATCATCATGTGGAGGATTCAGATTAAAAAAATCGAAAATTGCATTCTAGAGAGCGGAGGTGGTTTGACAGCAAATGAAGACGTGATTGGTGTATTTACAATGTTGATAACATAGAGAATATCTCAAGCAGAGTGAGATGCAAAACCGCTGAAGGTTGGAATCCAACAATATTTTTTTGAGTGAAATTCTCTAGATAAGAGTGAACCAGGAGGGAGGAATCCATTTGTTTTGAAACCACTAGTCTAATTTTTATTCCCCTGAATTAGATTCTTATATAAATTCCTTTAGTTGAGAAGGTGATCTGGGGATTGTTACCAAACCATCATATCCCTATTCCAAATGAAAACATTATTAGAATCAATTGAAGAAATTTTCTTAGGTATCATTTCCACATTTTCCATTTGGTTATTAATAGAGATGGTATGATCAATAATGTGGCCAGGGGAGTTAATATGATCAATCAAAGGTGTCCCTGTTTAGTTATCATGCCAGAGCATAAGAGAAGAGTCCAAGTTTACCAACCAGTGATAGTGCCTTTTTATTTTTTGAAACACTATTCTTATACTTTTCTATATAGAGGACTCCATGTCAATCCATATGCCTTTTACGAGTCTTGATAAAAATATGGATTTGAGAAAAAATAGGGAATCATCTTCTTTATTGAAAAGTTTCCAAACAAAATGTCCTTGGAATGATTGATTGAAGAGTTCTAGTTTTTTTTATACCCAGACCTATAAGAACCTATTTCTTTTAGCACTATTTCTAGGATACTATAATGATTTTCCATTCCAACAAGCTACCACTCCAAACAAAATTTCTCATCATAGAGTTGAATTTTTTAATCACAGAAGTAGGCATCAAATATACCATGAAAAAATGTACAATCTTGGAGACCACCACATTTTTTCACAAGACAAACTCTACCTACCAATGAGAGGGACTTTCCATTCTACAATGCAATAGTTATTCTGATTTGGCTCAAAATAGTGGAGAAATGAGAGGCCTGTGGCTTTCCCAAGAACAAAGTTATTCCAAGATAAATGAAAGGCAATGATCCTTCTTTTATTCCCAACTCACTAATGATGCTAGATTTCCTAGAAGTTTAGATGTTCTTTCCAATGTAAATAAAGGAATTTCCCCATGTAAGATACATTATGTTCACATAAAATCATGGCCCTATTTGATTCTTGTACTCATAGAAGAACTATGTTCTTCATGCGAAAGGTCATTGCTGATAGTTGTTTATCATACTTATGGAAGGTCCATGTTTGTATAGTCTAATATCTTCTTCCCAATTATTTTTCACAATATCAAAATCATTTTTATAGGCCAATATTCACACATTATCACATGTCATAATAATTTAATAACATTAACAAAATCAAAATATATAATTCAAATTTAGTCTTGGACTTCTCTAATTAAATTCTTCAAGATAGAATCTTAAAAAAAGTTCCATTAATAATAAATAAACCTAAAAAATCTTATGGGACTACATGGATTCTTTATTAAGAATCATATCTAATTCCTTTTCTCATGAATCCATAACAATCCTCTAAGAATCATCATCAACTCCACTAAATACATATTGAGTTGTTGACAACAGTTAAAATAATTACTTGGGAACTTCAAAGTTTTTAGGATTATTTCTTATTTATAAGGGTATGAAAAGTTTCAAGATAAAATATATCAAAATCCAAGTAATTTCTTCTTATTGGATATGGATATGAGAACTTTATAGTTTTACTGTTAGATGTTTACAAGAAATAATCCATTAGGAGTCAAGATGTTCTATTCAATGAGAAGGTTATATGGAATTCCTGAAACACGATAGAGGAAAAAGTTGAGAGAAAGGAATCAATTTACCAATTCCAATTTGATTTAAATAGAGAAAGCATAAGGGAAACATTTCTGAAGATTTTAGATGAAAACACTAGAATTTTGTAAGTAAAACCATAGAATTATATTCTTGAATTATCTAGGATTTATAAAGGCTGAGGGAAATCTCTAAAAGTTATAGCATTGATATATCATTACCTGGAATATAAATAACCAAAATCTTTAATACTAGGCAAAGTTGAGATGTATGTTGTAGTGATGAGATCTTACAAATTCAGGTTCCTTATCCACTGATTTGGTTCTCACATGACTTTTTTACTTTTAACAGATAAGGGAGAACCAAAAATCCCAAAAGATCCCACCAGTCTTAATGACTCTAAAAAATGAGAGTTAGTGATGAAATACGAAATGTATTCATTGTATAAAAATTAAACATTTGATCTAAATTATTTAACATAGGGGAAAATATCACTTTAGAATAAGTTGGTGTTCCGTTTAAAGGAGGAAGTTGGTGGAAGGAATATTTATAAGGTGTGATTGGCGGTGAAGGGTTTATAATAAATAGAGGGGATTGAATTATATAAAATCTTTTCATTAGTTATTAAAAATAAAACCATTCAAATATTATTGATTTTGGTGTATGATGATAATTTTCACTTGGATCATATGAATGTAAATGTAAAAATTCTTTATAGTGACTTGGAGGAATAGATTTATATAACGAAACCAATGGGTTTCATAGATCAGTGAAATGTGTAGTTGATGTGTAATCCAAAAATAATTCTCTATGTCTTGAAGTAAGTACCAATATATTGTAAAAATATGTTTGATTCATTCATGGTGGAATAATATTTCAGTCGGTGCAACCGAGATCACTATTTCACCCAAAAGACATGGAATGATGGATGTTTCATTAGTCTTATTTTGAATGTGAATGAAATATTACTTATCAGTCTATAAATTAATAGGATTTAAAGATTAAATCATGAGTTGTTTGTAATTTTTGATTTGAAATATCTCAAACATGCTAGAAATATTTTTGGGAATGGATATTGAGAGAGTTAGGGAAGAAAAAATAATGGTTTTATCTCAGTGGGACTATATCTATAAGGTCATCAAAATATTTGGGATAATTATATGTATTTTGGTCTCAACTCTACTGTCTAGACACTTCATATTGTTCAAGGATAAGGTTTATAAAATAGAATATGAGATCCAGTATATGGTGAAAGTTCCATTTTCATCCAGTCATACCTATAAAATTCAATAAAGTGTATTATCTAGTACTTGAGGGGATTAAAAGATACAACCTTACTAGGGATTTAGACACCCATAAGAGCACCACTGGGTGTGTGTTCACCTATAGAGTAATGTCCATTAGCTAGATTTCATAACTACAACTAATGGTTACTTTTTCTTCAATGAAAGTTTAGTATGTTGCAGTAATAAAAGTGGTCGAGGAACTAATAAATTCAATGCACATACCAAAGGATCTTGGAATGACTTAGGAGGGTGGAGTGTTATTTTATAACAGTCAAAGTGAAATTCATATAGCTTATAATCTAGTGTTTTATGAAAAGGTAAAACACATCAATATTAAATATAAATTCATATAAAATTTATTGGAGGAAAAGTTACTAGAGTTATAGAATATATCTGGTAAGTGAGATCCAATTAATATTTTCAACAATGATTTAGTCCAATAATATTTGAGGAAACATTGTGCCTTAGCGGGACTTGGGTAAATAGATGGAGATAGAGAGAACAACCTATTGTTTTCTATATAAGAGCATCAAGAGTTTTCCTAAGTGATATAGAGTTTAAAAAAGGATCATTTAAATAGTATTTGAATAAGATATTGTTGGGATTTGAATCTTGTTCAAGTGTTGGTCTCATTCTACAGAAAGCAGGTACTCCAGTTGATAATATGGTCTTGGGCGTTAGGGAGACAATAACCATTTCTCCAACAGAGGAAGGTTGGTCGGATGATTATATCATCTGATGGGAATGTTCACTGGTTAGTAGAATAGAGAATATTGAATAGAATTTTGATTCTTACGAGTTGATTATTTTGTTGTTTACACTAAAATCATCTCAAGAAGGTTGTTTGACAAAGTTTTTAAGTATAAAGGTTATCTATAGATTTAGTTTGTGTAGCATATAATATTCACTGAAAATCAGTGGTTATGTGTTTATAGACACACACAATAAAAATTCACTATGGTTTAATGGTTGGTTGTCTATGAATTTTATATAGCGGTGCAATTGGGTGACTGGATGGTGTTTACTATAAGAAAGTGGGACCACTAATACATTTGTAAGAATGTGATTTATAGATAAATTATAATTAGTTATCTAATTTTTGGAATTGGAAAAAATGATTATAATTCTGTTATATTTCCATTGTATTTTAATGCAATAGTGCTTCTCCCATTGATGTATGATGAAATATTTGAACCACATAAACCAAGGTTTTCAACTTTATTTTTCTTTTTTAATATCCATTTTGTTCCTAATGTTGTGTGTGAGTTAACTTGAGTTTGTGTGAGGTTGAATCTGTACAGTGAGTAGGGTGTAAGGTCTTCCTATCTTCTAGAACATCAACATTGATGGATTCCATATGCAGGATCTATTTCTATTGCATGTATCATCTAATGGATTTCTTTTGGTGATTGGAAGTTGTCTGGATTCCCAATGAAATTATCCAAAGAAACCAACTTGATGTATAATGTTTCCCTATGACCTACGTAAGGAATCTATAACCTATAAATAAATAATTATAGAATAGTATTATTACTATAGAGTATCTTTATAGGTATGGATTCATATATCATATAATTTTAGATCATGATGATTGTTTATGTGTTTTGCTTAGGGTGCAGTCTATATGGGGGATGAATGATTTGGTGCCAAGGTTATACATTCCACACACATGCACAAAAACAAACACAAACATACACACACACACAAACACACACACATGCATCTAGGATAATATTGGTTAGAGGAGGCAGAGATAGATTTCAACCAATTTAGATGAAATATGACTATCATGTTATATTAGGGGTGATTTTTTTTCATGGTTCAGTGTATCTATTGTGGATACTATATTTGGAAGATAATTATGTGTTTACAATCAGATGGAATTAATTTTAAGTGTTATTCAAAAAATAGATATTATTAGAGTCACTTAGGTTTGAGAGGTAGTAATATTTTTGGGTGATACAAGAAGTGTTGGAGTTAGTTCCCTAGATACAACTACTTTTATCATTATATTATAGAAATATTCATGTTCTTGAATATTAATTTATCTTATCACATGATGATAATTATTTTATGTGACATATATGTGATAATTTCCTAAGGGTACTTATAACACTTAAAGGTCATATAATTTCCCCACTATGATGGGAACCTATAAGTGCTATAAAAATATTATTAAATATATTCTTTATAGTTGGATGATATCATTTGATGGGAAAAAATGAAACAAGTTATTAGGGGTGGTTTCATGAACCAAATCAGGCCATCTATCCATAAGACTTTTGATTCAGCCCATGGTGAGGCCTGGGGGAATTATTGATCCTCATGGGCTAGTGAAAAGTACCATGGAATAAAAAAACTCAATGAGAATGATTTTTCACATAAAAAACTAAACTAATAGTGGAAATTTTAATATAAATACAACATGGTGTATTTATACATTGGATACCCATACAGAAACAAAAAAAAGTAAAAAATAGAACGTAAAGCACAAATAAGAACTTTTCCTCACATACAACCCCCTTTCAAGAAAAAATCCTTATTATTCAACATCCATAAAACCACAGAAACACCACCCATTAAAGAAAGGAATAAAAATAGGGGTGGACTATTTGGACAAAATACTAAATAACTTAAAATAAAACTAACATATTTTGATAAAGTGATGCAAGTTCACCCTATATCCAACATATCAGGAATCCACTTTGAGAGTAGTTTGTAAAGTATTATAAGAAGTGGAACTATTCATAATCAAATCCTGAACCTATAGGAGCCAACCAGTCTACAGACACTGAGTGGTGTAAGTAGGGTGTGAATTTAATATCCTAGTAGGGTTTCACTAATTATTCCATGTATTCTATTATATGAAATAGTCTAGAAATTATAGTTTTAAATACATTATTAAAAATAGGTTTTTCTTATCCTTTGGAAATAAAATCCATGGGATTTCATTTTAAAACAATTTTTTATAAAAAAACTATTTGAAAACATATTCCTTCAGAAAAACATTTATAAAACCATTTTTAGTTCATTTGATAAAAAAATTGTAGGAAACCCGAAAACACAAAAATAATCCATCAACCACATCAATATCACCAAGTAACATATGGGGGTATAATCACTAAAATAAGGAATGAATTTAATAAATCAAATGAAACAAAGATAAAGAGTAGTATTACATGAAATATCAATTATAAAATAAATTAATGGAAGAAAATCATAAGTACTAAATAAGTCAAGGTAAAACCATAAAACCAAATATTTAAAACAAGTATCATTGGGAAAAACCCTAAGTCTACTAAGGCTAGGGGAACCTAGAAATTATATGTCACCATATTAGTGGATTTTGGTTTCGTTCTGTGTCTTAGTCTGGATGGGGTGACACATAACTACATCACTAGCATTGTCAGTAGTGGGGTAACCTCATATTGTATTGGTTACCAACCCAAGATCATGGAGTTTCCCAAAAATTTTATTAAATAATAATAATCGATAGAAAAAGATGCTTCATTAAGTAATAGGTGAACAAGTTCTTTTATAAAACATACTTTAAGTTATTTCCACCATCAATCTCAAGGAATGGAATAAGGAACACTGTCCTTTATAAACCAAGCTATGACTAGAATAAATTTTTTTCTATAAAACTTGGTTAAAAACATTTAGAAATAATACTAACAACAAGAAAAAGGACTACAAAAACAACAACAAAAACAACAATAATTATAATATGATTAAAATTAATAATAGTGTTAAAATTATTCAAAACGTTTTTACAAAGTTCCAAATAGGACTTCTTGTTATACTTTATAATTAAATAATAAAAATCCCATTTAAAAAACTTATTTGAAAAATAAAACCCAAAAATAAATCTAAACTTAGAAACTTATCTTTATCATTATACAAATATACATTTCTATATAAATATATACACCTATCAATGCATATATTTACACATTCTCATTTGAATATGTGTGTATATAAATACACCCATGCATATGTGTATAAACACCTGACATAAAGATATTTGAAAAATGTATGACATTTAGAAAACTCTTGAAACTAAGAAGTAAATCTCACTTTAAAACAATTAAATCCCATAAACCAAAAAAGAAAAAAATTAAACATTACTAAACCATTTTAAAAATACCATAAACATGAAAATACATCAAAGAACATAAAAAAATCTCAAAACTCACATAAAATTTCAGCTCAAAAGAAATCCACAACAATTTCCCCTTTGTAAGTTAGTTTAAAGTTTATAATTAACCATTCTAAATACATATCCTTTATAGAAATAACATTAACCAATTTAAATAATATATTTCATTTATAATTTATATGATAAATTATTTATAAATCCCAAGTATAATGTATATTTATAGGGAAAAAGAAAAACAGGGAAGCACCTACCTAGAACCAAGTGCAGATGATGTGAAACCCTCAAACATAAAGGAGTAAGAACCGAATAACCCATTAAAAACCCTAAAAAAAATAACTATAATTAATTATAATGGAAACCCCATATTGGGGTTTTCCTATAATGTGTGAAATGAACATCAATAGAGAGAACAAGAGAGAGGGAGATAAATGAGGAGGAAGATGAGGAAAACCCCTAACTTGGAAGGTGTACAACACGAAATCAATAGAGGAGGGATTTAAATTCATGGAACAAGGAGGATAAAATCACTCATGGGGATACCCTATCTAGTAATAAAGTTTAATAGGTGTATGAGGGAGGGATTATGACTTAGGGTAAAAAGGAGAGAAGGGTAATTTGGTAAAAATAAAATTTTTAAAGACATGGGAGAATCTCAAAGTTTTGCCTCATGCTGGTCCCAAACACATTCCAATCATGTTTAACTTCACTAAGAACTTAATTCACCCATATAGGTTGGATTAATGGTTGGTAAAACCATGAATAACTATAAAAAATACCACTGATAATTTGTAGAACCCTACCACAAGACCATGGAATAGTTTGGAGAACCGTGCGACCAAACTATAAGACATGCATAAACTCTTAAAAATAAAAAAAAATTCAACAGAAATAAACTTGAGCATCAAAAATAATAAACTAAATAAATAAATAAAATAATTAAGAATATGAGTGGCAGGGTGTGATTGATGGAAACTCATAGGATTTTCAAATACTTTCTCATGGTGTACTCCCTTGGTAATCTCAAATAGGAGGATAAGAGAACATGACCCACCCATAGGAATTCCACATGTTTGTGTGACATTGGATATACCTATCAAAAAACCTATGTAATTATCCTTTGACTTGATATTATTATTAATTTATACTATAACTCATGTACTTGATGTATTAACCAAAACCATGATGTTATATGTTCACTGAGAAGTATGATACTTTGGGTACATCACAAATTGTATGGATTAATAAATAATTCAATAAAGGATTTGTACCATCCTATTTTATGGAAGTTGATATCTTGTACCTTTGATAGAAGTATTATCATCTAATCAAGTCTCTAGACATGATGCTTATATCAATGTGTTTGTTTCTATAAAATCAAATAACAACATATCAAGTATATAAATTAATGAAATGAGTGTGCAAATTACTTGATAAGATACCATGAAAAAGGGATAATATTACACAGTGACCATTTATGAGAGGTTATTGTCATTAAAACATTTAAATTCTCTCTCTATGGATGCCTTGATATGTTTCTAGATTCTAACCTTAGAATTTAGACTAGTTAATCTTAATGAAAATAAGAAAAAAGACTAATGGGTCACACACTAAGTGTATCCGAAATATCAGTTAAATTATATTTGAATTTAAAAAATTAGTGTAAATATTATTAACACTTTTTGGTTTAATAATAACTCTAGGTTGTTTAACCTCCAAGATTCTGTAATGAATTTTTTTAAAGAATAAATATTTTTATTTAATAATCATAATTATTTATTTGTGATGTTTAGTGAATATAATATTTATTTTATTTATCAGTGAACAATGATGTAATATTTATTTATTAAATAAATATTCAATATTCATGGTTTGATAAATACCAAGGAGGATATATAGACCAAGTTTAATAGTATGATTGGATATGATACATTATTTATTATTTAAATAAATATTAATTTATTTATTTAACAAATGAAATTTATTTATCCATAGGTATTTCATGTGTAAAATAAATAACAATAATATTTATATTATTATTAGACATAGTATTCACTAAGGAATAAAGGGTTTAATAACCCTAACCTATATCTATGAATACTTATTTATATCACTTTCAAGGGACAAGCATTGGTTGTTAAGAAAAAACACAAGGGAGAATTTTCTCAATCCTTAAGAGATAAATCTCACAAGAGCATGCTCAAGAAAAAGAGTGTCGATACTCCTCCACCATATAAATCCTTTTAAATAACCTAAAGACACCTTTATTTGTGAATAAATTATTTCTACGGTCAATGATGTATAATGCGAGTGACCGGGATCAACAGTGCGTGCACTCAATGATTCTACAACGATGTTTTGAGATTTTAGAGCACATGTGGATCACTACTAGAGAGATTATAACCATGGATCATAAAACACAACAACAATATGATGAGATTGGTTAACCACATCATCAATGAATAAATAATTACAAGACATGGTAATTCTTAATATAGAAAATATACTTTATCCTGGTTCTATCTTACTTTGTTTATATTAATAAAATTTAATTCATTGGTCATAATGTATATCATCATGTACATTGTGTATTATTCATTTAAATCTGAATAAATACGAGTTGGAAATGACCCAATAGGTGCTTCCATTTTGTTTAGAGACTTCAAAAAATAAGTTATAGTATCCAGGAGTATGGTGTATGGTTTTTGGAGTTGATTCAATATTATCCTAATTTTATAACTAATGGGATGTTGAGATCTCATCATTTATAGATAGTTTTAAGGCCCAAGATCTAGAGGTAGTTAGAATATTTTATCTAAGTTACCTTATAAATATTTTAGAAAATTCCTAGATGGTGAATAATTTTTTGATGATGGTGGGATCCTTCATGGATAGTTATCAAGAAGGTGTTTCTTAGAGTAAATCTAGAGCTGGAAGTTATTGATTTTCAATAAAATAGTGGTTTAGGAGAGACCCTTGTAGATGAATTATATCTTGATATATTTTCTTTCCTATATATATTACATAGACATTTAGTGGGACCCATAGATTTCAATGTTCATTGTGTGGTGGTATGGGCTATTGTGTGGCAGTTTGCTCATATTTTTAGGGTAGTTATAAGAGGAAATAACTGAGTGTAACTATTTAAGGAACACCTAATCATTTTTTCCAACCACCTAAGAAATATTTTATACAAAAAAATAGAATAGATGACTATTAGGACCACTAGAATAGGGTGATATTAGAATAGAACATCATGAAGGATCTCAATATAGAGTTTTGTAGATAGGAGGTAGAGATAGGTAGAAAATATAGTGAGGAGGAGGAGGAGTTGGCAGTGGGAAACTATAGGCTATGGAAGTTATTGAAGTGGAGGGACTAGATGTGTCCTAGGGAATGTTTTTTATTTATTTCACTCTTGATTCAGTTTTTGATTAATACTAGTGCATTGTATTTATTTATCACCCCTTATATAGTTAATGGGTTATAACTTCTAGTAGAGAGGATTTATTAAGAGGTTAGACAATGTTGGATGAGGTGTGTAGTTGTGATCTATGTAACACCCTGAGATTTTCTGAAAAATATTATTTTAATTTCATTAATGTCTTGAGTTGTATGCTACACCAAGATTACCTTGCACTATACGCAACACCGTATTAGCTTGCAGTATACGCAACACTATTCTTGGATCGTGTTACACACAATTTTGATAATAGTTATTCTACGCAACATTGAGTGTATATATATATATATATATATATTCAATGTATAAATGAAATATGGTTGGATTATGAAACAATGAAGGATTCTTTCACAACATGTAACCCTGACTTAGCTTGCATTACACACAAGCGCGACCTTCCGCGATAGTGTGTGTTGTACGCAATACCGAGTTTCGCTAAACAATGATATGCTATTAAAATATTATTAAAACTAGCCATTATGAATAGTAATAACCACTTTTTGAAATTTTGTAAATTTTATTTTTCAAAATGGTCTTCATTTTTGGATTCGGAATATCGAAATTAGCTTAGGGTGAAATTTTGGTACTTTTTGGATAACTTTCATATTCTGATGAATAGTGAAAATTACTAAATTTAAATTAAAAACAACTTTTTTAATCAAAATAATTAATAGTGATAAATTATTAATTTGAGTGGTTTTAAAGTATATTTAGAATATATTTTTACAATTTAATACAATGTTGGTTATTGGGTGTAATTTCACATTTAAACCAGACATAAACAACTGTCAATCTTTTGATAGTTATTATCTCTTAAGAACACGCTATTTGTTTTGACGACGAGAATTAATTTTTAAATTAATTAATGCAACTGATATGTTTTTAATTTGGTAAAATGGACATCATTTTTGAATTCATAATAACAAATATAGCTTAGGCCTAATTTTTGGTATTTTTCTGAAAACTTTCAATTTTTGATGAATAGTGAAACCACTAAGTGGTAGTTAAAAAAACAAAATTTTTCATAAAACTTAATTTTACCGCTTCTGTGAGTGGAATTTCGAAAATCCAAGAGACACGGTTAATATCAAGGACTGAAATGTGGTTCAATGAGATGAAAATAATTTTTGGTGAATAGTAAATTTTTACTTTTTTTTACCACGGTTAAAAGTAAATAGGGTAATTATGGGTAAAAATGATATTATTATTACCCTAACACAAGTCCTAATTCTATTGGACAAGTGTAATTCGACCAAAAACAACCTTAGGAATAAAATATGACCATTTAGGCCCACTTGGATTAGATTAGGACATTTATTATTAATTTATTTAAAGAAGGGTTAAAATAGTTAAAATCAATGTTTAATAAGTAAATAATTTTTAATATGGGGTTATACATAAGATAAATTTGACTATAAATATTCATTAGAAAGCTAAAAAGATTTCCTATATAATGGTATTTTATTTGTAATTTGTAGAAATTAAATAAATTAATCAATTTATGACACAACGATGATGCAGTAATTATCTTATTAATGCAATATTGACATAATTGATGTTATAAATACCCAAATAAATATAATTTGAGACTTTTTATGAACTAAAATAATTTTTTAGGTTAATATGACATGTTAGTATTGAGTTAATTAACTTTGGTCTAAGTAATCATTCTTTTATGAGTTTCATAAAAATCAACTATTGAATAGTGTCAAAATTGACATAAAATAGTTTTTAAAACAAATATTATATTATTAATTGTTATTTTATTCCTAAAAATCTAAGTTTCGGCCAAATGACTTAGATAAGGTTATATATATTAATAAAACACAACATGGGGGTTTCTTGTATGTATATGGTAAGTTTATTAATTATATAATATAAAAATACAAAGTGACATGGTAAATGTCAATCTAATTAACTAAGAATTAAAACTAAAAGATAAGGTTAATATAGGAACCTAAACTTGTATAAATTCTATTGGATGAGAGTATTTCGACCCATCCCCACCTTATCTTTGAAAAAAATCAATTTAGAGCTATTTAAAACCGAATTTGACTTTATAAAATAATAGTTTTTGTTATTCCAAAGGTACCCCTCTCCTCCCTTATAAAAGGGAACCTCCTCCCTCTCTTCCTCACACAACTTTGAGCCTTCAAGCTCAGCCAACCCCTGCCAAATTCTCTTCTCCACTTCCCTATAAATATCCTAGAGGTTATGGTGTTCCTCAAAGACCAATTTTAGTGACCTAAAGGGAGATCTCAAAGAGGCGCTTCAAAGAAGAGGAGGTTCGGACACTTACGAAGCAAATCAGAGCTAAGGTAAGGGAAATATCACAATCTCATTTTTATCCGAGATTGTTTGTACTTTGGCATTTACTGGGGTGTATTTTATCATCCACATCCATGTTTCCTCAATATGTAATATTATTTCCATTCACCTACAATTTTTTAAATCCTATTTTACCCTTCGGTGAGTTTTTAGTAAAAGATATGAAAGGAATCTTTTGTCGTTTTTCGTACGAGGTACTTTTTTGACTTTTCCGACAAAAGTACAAAGAATGTTTTTTTTTAAATTATACGGCATGAATGGATTTTTAAAACATTATTTCCAAAAATCTTACTTTACAAGTTTTCAAGATTATTTTTAATCAACTTCTTTTAGTTTAAAATTGTATGACATGTTATGAAAGGAAAATGTTTTTGAAGTAGAAATGATATTTTCCTCAAGAATGGAGTTCAAGTGTTTTATCAAAATTATTTTCCATCTAAGATAATATAGGGTTATGATTCTATCCCTATAATTACATTGATTTGATTATGTTGTGATGGAATTATTTTTATGAATTCATTTATCTTATATGAATTGTTTTATGATGTCACGATGTTTAAGAATTCCATTTTTATTACATGGGTTATGCAATGATGTATGATTTATGATTTTTTTGCACACATAAGAATGGTATCATTATGAGATGGGTGGGACCTATATCTCCTTCCAATGCATTGGGTAAAGATTTTATATCTCATGAGATAGACATGGCTGTAATGGTAGGTTATACCGGTTCAGTGAAACAGGACTGAAACGAGGGTGACTCAGTTTAGAAATGGACTTTGTCCACTAAGATAGTCTTGGAAATGAGTCTTGACTAATAAGATATGATTCTCTATGATTATCTGTGTATGCCACAAAGTTTCATGTTTTAAGTTATGATTATTGGGATTTCATTTCACTACTATGATTTATCCCATGTTATGAAATTATGCTCTCTTTTGCAGGTTAAGATTTCCAAAATGTTATGTTCTTATGAAAATGATGTGATTGATATTTATTTTGTTTACCCTTACTGAGAATTTGAGCTCACCCTTTTATGTTTTTTTCCCAGGATATAAAGAAAGGTTTTAGGTAAAAAAAAGGAAGATCTTTATGGGATATGTTGAAGATATTTCACCACGATTAGAAGATTATATTCCGAGTTTCCAAAGACACTAAACTATTAAGATCCTTGTGTGTGTGTTTTTGTTATGTAATAAGTATTCTGCAAAAGTAATGTAATGTCCATGTACGTCAAGCTTTGGGTCTCTACAATCTAGCTATTGGTAGAGATCAATTCTATTGTAATATAGTCTTGTTGTACATGTAACCATATGACATTAGAATTAGGATGGATTGATTATACTCTATAAGAGATTATATTGATTGTTATCTAGGAAAGGTGATTTTCTATAGTTTGGATGGTAATCATATTCTATTTTCCGAAGAAATTAATTTTCTTTTAAGGTAGATACAAATTTATCCATAGAGTATTACATCTTCATTGGAAATATTGGTGTTTTGTGCATCAGATGCAGAGAAAAATTATTTTACTATAGTTGTAAGTGATTATATTGATGTGTTTATAGAGGAGGTTACAAATTTATATTAAAGGTTAGATATTGAGTTTTGAATCAAGATCTATCTTTATTTTCCCCATATTTCTATATCAACTTATCATATGGTGGTAGTGGAACTCTAGGAATAGAGGATTCAAATTGTTGATTTATTATAGTGAGGATTTATTTAGTATAGTGTGTCATCATGGGATACTCTAGTGTTGTTTTTGATGGAGGAGGATGAGATATTGAGATTTTGTATAGATTATCATTGTTTGAATCAAGTGACGATGAAGAGACACCACTTTATTTCTAGTACAATTGATTTATTTGATCAATTGAAGGTAGCGAGTATGTTTTATAAGATCAATTTTTTATTTTAATATCACAATATGATGGATAAGTATGAAGATATACCTATCATATA
Organism: Viscum album; assembly: GCA_963277665.1. Classification (NCBI taxonomy): domain Eukaryota; kingdom Viridiplantae; phylum Streptophyta; class Magnoliopsida; order Santalales; family Viscaceae; genus Viscum; species Viscum album. Next base: position 1,071,924,068 of record OY728166.1, on the reverse strand, counting down.
TTTTTAGTCTTGGAATAGACATTTTAAGTTTTTAATAATATCATTTGAAGTTATAAATGCGCTGATTGTGTTTATGGGCCTTATTAATAGGGTGTTTTAATCTTATAATGATTATTTTTTGGTATTCTTTACTTATTATATTTTGGTTTCTCAAATATAGATTAAAATCATGATGAGAATCTTAGGATGGTGTTTGAGCCACTTAGGGAGAATATGTTATATAAAAAGATGTATAAGTATCAGTTTTGGACATGTTAGGTTCATCTTTTGGGTTATTTATCTTGGATCATGGTGTAATAGTGGACTCAATGAATATTGTGGTGGTTATTAAATAGAATTAACCAAATTCCATTTTTGTAAATAAGGATTTTTTATGCTTTTATAGATATTATAGGAGGGTTTTACCCGGTTTTTACAAGATGACAATTATATTGTTATCTTTTATTAAGAAAGGGTGTAATTTTTCTTGGATGGAGGAGTGTCATTATTATTTTAAATGTTTGAAAGAGAAGTTGATGTGTTCCCAAGTTATTAGATTATTAGACGAGGTTATTCCTCATGAGGTATATTATGATGAATCCCATTATGGTTTTTAATGTATCTTGATGAAATAGAGAGAATTAATTGCTTATGGGTCCAGATAGTTATGTGATCAGGAATGCAACTATTCTACTTATGATTTAGATCACGCGGAAGTAGTTTTTATGCTAAAAATTCAGAGTAATATTTTTCATAGATAGTTATTTATGGTTTATGTAGATGATAAGATATTTAGATATATCACATATACTCCAAGAAAGGGTAATGCGATGGCTAATGATCTGAGTCGGAAATATTATGGCGAGGATGCATGGTAAATGATTGAGGAATAAAAATAAATGGAGTTGTTGGATTATCTTCACCTTTTATCTGAACATATCAATGATGGAAAATACCAATATTATATTTCATGGGAATATTTATTAGTGTGGATGGTATAATATTATGAGATAGATACTATGAGTTATAAGTGCGGAGAAGCTGAAATTTTAATGGTGATTATTTGGATGGTTAGGCTGAGGATGAGGAACATTAGGTATTGTTCCATGGAAAGTTATTTATTCATTTGAATATGTGGGAATTGAGTTTATGTGAGTTCCATAGTTTATTTTTGGTAGATAATCATGGTGTTTCACATATGTATCATTCTTTGAGGATACAATTTGGGTATACTGGGATGAAGAAGTTTTTTATGACCACAAGGGACATAAGTGATGGAAAACCAGGGGGTGTAAATTAAGGTAAGGAACTCACTCCAAATTAATAAATTTCTATTAAAATATCACTAAAATAGATGACCCTGAACTCAAAGGTTAGTGGGTTTTCACTTTATTTCTTCCTTTAGTGATGAAAATATTATTTTAAACCCTCTTGTATTTATATATTAAATAGTATGTTTAGTAATTTCCTCACCCACACTCACCAATTATTGTTGTGAAGAATAAAAAAATAGAAGGCACATGGAATACAATGATTTTACTTGGTTCACCCACACTAGGTTAATCTAAGGAGAATGAAATTGAAAATGTGTTGATGTACTGGAATATACTAAATTAAAGTTTGGTGGTGGGTTTGGGATACAACACTCATAGGCCTCTGGTCAACCCCCTTACACTATTTTGGTATTTCTCACTACCTCCTAAGGATCACTTCCTTAACAACCTATACTTTTTTTCACTACTACAAGAATATATTTCCACTTTGGAATGTATGAAAATTTAGAAAAAACTCAACTATAGTCATTCCACTAGATATATGTCGGCACACTTTTACCTCCACGAGATGATCCTTCAGTGGTATACTATGAAAACCACTATATACATCAGTATCTATCTTCCCCGAGTTTTCATGAAAACTCCCTATTTTTACTTGTAAAGTTTTCAATGAGTTCCAATACTTTCATCCCTTATTTACAAAATAAATATGTAATTCCTCCATTAATATCAGATATTTCAAATCATCCTCATTCATTTTTAAATTTCTATCTTATAGTTTCAAATATTTCAAAGAAAGAATTAATCCATCTCTCTATGAACGACATCCTCCTTTAAAGTACCCACTATATTATAGTTTCATTTGTTGTCTGTATAGTTTTTAGGTCAATGAGAATTGAATTTGAATGATGGGTGCTACCCATATATTTGGGTAATTATGAATGAAGAGCAGGATATTATCCTGAATACCTATATAGATATATTCATTATAATAAATATTAAATTAGATTATCATTGAGATGATCATCACGTGAAATATAATTACTAAATTTATAATTTTTTCTCTAATATTTTAGAGATGTTAGTTTTTGAAATGGTCTGTACTGGACAACTTTTATTGTTATCATTAAAAATATTAAAATAGTTTCAATTTTTTTTAATGAATTTGGAAATATTTTTAGATAAACCATGCTTGGATGATTTGGTTAAATGTTTTTTCACACAGTGATGAATATCCTTTGGATGGTGGTTTTTAATAGTTTAGTGTGAATCTAGAATTATAAAGAATTATAGGTCACTTGAAATACTCCACTTGAGTATTTATATGTAAAAAAACTTTGGAATAAGTTTTTATGTTTTGGAATTATTTTGATAATTTCTAGAAATATTTGAAGTAGTTAAAAGGTGATTTTAACAGTTTCTGAGAATTCTTGAAGGTAGTTAGAGTTGATCTCGATTAATTTTATTCTTAAATAATTCTGAAAATTTCCATAAACAATGAACTCTATTCACTTCACAGGGTACATCAGAAACATCATATGGTATATTCCCTAATCTTCATAGTGTATATGAGTAGAAACTTAATAAGGTTCCTAGAGCTTTGTAAGGTAAAACCCTTTATGAAAAATTAACTTCATAGGGATCCTGGATGATCTTACTAAGGTACCAAGATCTTCACAGGGTAAAGGTAGAGTATTTTGTTAAGAATTTTAAAAAGGAATGAGCCCCATACACAACTTTATAGGGTATAAGGAACCTTCATAGGGTTGAAAAGAAGCAAAAAATTAGCAAACCCATGAATACTAAAGAGTAATTTATAGGTTACAATATCTTCATAGGGTACACCTTCATAGGGTATTATGAGACTTTTTAAGGTACAATGAAACCTATATTTGAACTTTGTAAGGTCCATATGTATTGAGGTTTAAATTTTGAAAAATGCATGAAACCTATGCATATCATAATGTACATATTCATAGGGTATATGTAGTACCATAAGGTTCAACATTTTGATATATTTTAATAAAAATTTAATAAAATTATGATTTATAAGATATTTATTATTATAAAGAAATTATATCAAAAGATACAAAAGATATTACTTAAAGTTTAAAATATCTTGAAGCTATATTTAGACATGATTCAAGATTAATATGAAGAGATAATTGTTCCTTAATTATGTGATTTTCAAATGAGAATATTTGAAAATCAATATCAATGAACCTTGATTGTCTCATTGTTATCCTAAAATCTACTTAATGAAGAAATTCAATTATATGAATGAACACCATCTTCTGCTCAGGTTGTGAATGTACAGTGCACTCAATGATTTCCAAGTACAGAACATATCCACCTCCTTCATTGAGGTAAAATATAGTATAATAATTCAATCCTTATATAATTACATCAAGGGTAACTTCTCTTACTACTATTAATCATCCAATCAACCTAAAGTATATAAGAGACATTAATCATTAATACATAGAGACGTGGGTCAAAACACTATATTTATCCCTTGGGATATTCCTTCGGTTAGTTACTCACGATCATGTGTATAGGGGATCACAGTGACAGATGATACACATTGAGATAAAATAAATAACAAAATTTTAAAAAATGTATTATAAAAATAAAAATTAAATAAACTATAATAGTATAACAAATATAAAAATAATAGAACTTTGGATGGATTTCCCAGTGTAGTGGATGATCCTCTTCTCATCAGCTCTTCGGTTGGATTTTTAGGAAACATTCCTACCCATCAAAAGTAAAATGACACTTTCTTTAAGCACACATAAATCCCATGGTCAACTGTCTATACTTCCTTCCAAATCCTAGAGGATCTTTATATTTAAAACCTACAACTAATTCACTTTCCTTAATCCATCATCCATTGTGGAACCACCATGTGATATCTTTCAAAATAAAACCCATATGTGAATGAATTCACTTTTGAGATACAATATTTTGTGATATTTTCATCAACATCTTACTCCTTATAAATAAATGGCATGTTGCTGATTGTGGTGGGTTTTTTCGGTTAACCCTAAGCAGTGAAAATAGAGAAGACAAGATTTAACAGTATTATTTCATATTTCTAAGAATTCGAGTTTGAAATGTATCAAAAGTTCCACCTCACTCTATATAATAAATCAAATATGATGCTAGAATAATTATTATATATCATATTCAACGTGGTATTAGTGGATTAGTGAAATCCATTGGTGCCTATAACAGCCCATATTTACAATAAATTTTATTTTTTTATTTTTAGCATAAAGATCCATATAGTAAAATCCTAGAACATTTATAGGGCTTGTGTATTTCGAAAATTATTTAAATAAACCATTAACTTAAAGTAAACTATAACATTATTATTTAAAACTCCATAATGTGCTTCTAGTTTCCTTTAAACTCTCAGTACTGCACAAGGAAACTTGGGGGAATACATAAGAAAGGGGGTGAGATATAAAACAAAGGGAATAATCAAATCATAGTATGATGATAAATAATACATGTAATTTAAGAGACATATCATGATAAAATAAATAGGTAAGAATAACAAATACTCACATGGAATCATGTCATAAGAGAATAACATCATAAAACCATTGTATCATAAGAATGTGGAAACAACATAAAATGTGACATCATAATAATAAGTAGAGGATAAACTAAAATACATTATAAAATTGTGTTCTTAGACTATCCACCCACACACCATACATGGTATCTCAAGAGATGAAAATATTACCCAATTCATTAGATTTCTATCAGGGTGCACCCTTTATATGTATAACATTACATGTTCCACATCAATCATATAACAAAATAAAATATTTCATAATTCAAATACCATGAGTAAGTAAAATGGATTTCATACAAGGAATTACCAAATCAATTAAGGATAATTATATATAGGTGAATACGCATTAATGAAAATAGGATTGTGCATTCATAACATAAGTGAATGCCATGGAAAATCAAGGGATACATTTGAAAACATCATGAGAGTATATAAAAGTTAATGGAAGTGATTAATGAGAGAGAAATGTAGTATATCATTAATTGAGAATAATTTGGATAATAAGGGATGATTATGAACACATGAGAAAATAACAACTTAGAAATAAAAAGTCTTATAACAAAGGAAGTTCTAGAATTGAAAAGAGGATAGAGAGAATCCCTTATCCTGAGAGGATACTTCTTAAAGCTTGGAAAGAGATCCTTATAACCATTATAAATTTTTCGGTGGGGTTTAGAGATGTAAACTGAGAGGAACTTAGGGATTTAAGACCTTGGAGTGAAGGGTAATGGGAGAATGAGTATGTATTTATAACAAAAGTGAGGTGATTTTTTATTAATTTCAAAACTCATACCTTGGACACATAGCTAATAAAAAATAAAAAAACCAATGTCCTTTCCATGTATTTTTCAAAAGAGGAGTGTATTTTAATATTTTAATATTTTATGAACCGAACTCCTTAAAATAATATCATTCATTATGTGGAAGTGAGTTATGTTCATAAATAATTGTTTTTAAAACCTTAAAATATCCTTTAGGTTTTGGAAGGTTCTTTATAGGTTTTTAAAAAATATTATCACAATAAAAGATTTATTTTAATGAAAAAATCTATTTTTTGGTAAATAAAACCCATTATATAATTTATTACATCACTTTTAGGTTATTATAATGTTATAATACTTATGGTATATTCATAATCTATTTAATTTATATCCAAAAAATAAAATATCTCAGAAAATTATGAAAAATTAACTTTTGAATAATTTCGATATGCTTATTTAAAAAATGATATTTATTTTATCAAAATAATTTTTAAATATTATAATTTTAACTTTTAAAAAATACCTTATTTGTTAAAAAGTAATATATTTTATGACATAATCAACCTTCTGACCCTTATAAAAATTAACAGAGACATTATAAAATTATATTATCATTTATATTTAAATAAATAGTGTTTTATAAGACTGTTTCATGAAAATAAACTTTATTTTAAATATTTAAATTTATAGTAAAAGTGTATTTTAATTGAAATTATATATTTTTAAAAAATAAAATTACATTTTCCTTATATACAAATATCTATTTATCATATTCATCTTATATTCACTTATATTTTATTAAATAAAATAATAATGAAACATGATTGAATATATCACTATTTCATTTCTAAAAAAAATTACACCTTTATTTTACTAAATTTAAGATACATAACCCCTTGTTGCACCGCCATACTTCCTAAGGGTACGATATGTGATGGTGGTAATTTCATGGGGTGGATCAACTAACATCAATCTAGTTACAATCTATACTAACACGAAATTTTCCCATAGGTGGTTTTTATTGAGCCTCACTTATTGTAGCTCTTCTTGAGATTGGTCAAGTGTCAACCCCAAATATGATACCTCTCTCCAAAGTTCTGATAAGTAAGATTCATTAGCCATGATCCTATTATTCAAGTCCATGATATCTCCCTTCTACATTAACCAATTCTCGTTATTACTCATAATGTACAATATCATGAATAGTCACTTTATAATGGATATATTTCCAATGGTCACAAATTCAAACATTCATATAAACTAATGGTAATATTGACTAGTGATTAGGAATCATCCATATAACAAGAACATTCTAACAATAACTTTATCCATTACACACTATATATTTATTCCATTGTTTTTATACATTTACTTTATTTATACTTACCTTGATAATATTTATTATATTCCTAACATTTCTATTTCTTTTGATATTCTTCATTAGAGGAGTTATTTTTATAGGGAATCTCAATCCTAAAGAGTTTACCTTTGCGTGTGAACTATTATTTGGTGCTTATCTTGATGTACTATTCTAAGATATTATAGTATGTATGATTTAATGAGGTATAATAAAATTTAATTACCTTTCTAGGTGATTTTATTATATGATGTAATAAAATAGTTATAATGAAACAAGAGTTCTTTTATTAACAAAGAAAGTAAATTTTGGTCGTTACATTCTCACCCTTAAGAAATTTTAACCTCAAAATTTCATTTAATACACTATGGTTAAAACACATGAAGGAAATTTTGTTTTATAAATTCCTCTAGTTCCTATGTTTATTCTTTGAATTTATGATTTTGATGAATAACTTATACTAGGTGAGTTGTATTTTTTGTATAAAACATTGTCTCTATGATCCAAGATCTTCACCAGATGCTCCTCATAAGAAAAATCATTCTCCAACCATAGCATAATTGGATTTCGTACATGTGAGGGATTTGGTTGGTACTTCTTCAAGAGGGATTTATTGAATAATTCATATACTTGAGACAAGTTTAGTGAGAGTGAAAATCGATGCACCTCAACTTTGATGCGATAAATAATCTCAAAGGGGATAATATACCTAGGAAATATCTTTCCATTTTTCCTAAACCACATGACTCTCTTCTAGAAAGATATATGAAAGAAAACTTTATCTCCAACCTTAGACTCTAGGTCTCATCAATGGTTATCAACATACCACTTTTTTCAAATATGTTCAGCTCTGATGTGTTGTTGAATGGAATTAAAATACTTAACCATTTCTTCTACCAGTTTGGGTCCAAAAAGATTCTATTCTCCAAATTTATCCCAATATGTTTGAGTAATTAATTTCTTTTCATAGAGGGTTTAATAAGGATCCATATTCCCAAATGTCTTGAACAACTTCATTTTTATTTATTTTTGATAACCCCCTTTCAAGGGATGAGGGTGAAACCTTACAAGGCTCGTGTACTTATAGATTACATGACCCATAGGCTTAAGAGACATTACATGACCTGAAGGTCTTTGGGAATTCAACCAGAATATAACTATAAGGACCTACCCTCCCCAGCATTTTCATTATGATGGTAGCTCTCCACTTTTGTATATCGATCTGGATAAGCTTCATGTGGAAGAACATGCTAGTCCTGATGGTGTAGCCATACCCTCTTATTCTTTCAAACCCATTGGTTCTGCTCTAGTGAGTGCACCTACTCTGAATCCTCCTCTAGGGATACTCCTTTTTTGTAGATTCTGTCTGGGTAAACTACACTGATCATGTGGAACAAAAGCCTTGATGTGGTCAAAAGGCCTTGAGGTGGCTTGAAGGCCATAAAGTTTGCCCGAAATCCTTACTAAACCGAAGGCTTGGGTGTCCCGAAGGCCTTAAGGACTCCAAGCCCAATTCTGTGGCCCAAGGTGAATAGTTTTGGATGCTACAGTAACGAACAGTACCTGCTACAGTAACTATTACAGTACCCACACAATACTTCTACAATACCCTGAATTATGCCTTCGCTTGGTTTTAAACCTGATTCTCTTGGATTCCCTCAGACAGACCTCACTAACTGGACTGAGGCTCATGTACTCATAAGGATCCATATGAATTATCTACTTAAATCTATTATTGTATATGAACTCGACCAAAGGAAGATGTTTATCCCAACTTCCTTTTAATCCTATTGAGAATAATATAAATATATCTTAAAGTTTTTAGATAGTCTATTCAGATTTCCTATGATTCTAAGGGTGATAGGATGCATTGAAGTTCAACTCTATGTTCATATATTGTTATAGACTTTTAAAGAATTTTAGGTGAATATTATATCTCAATTTTTTATAATCAATAGTGGTGTTACTTTCTATACCACCACATCTCTAATGTATATCCTTAAAAGTTGATTGAGTGATAATTCCTCCTAAATGTTAATTAAATGAGTAGTCTTTATAAGATATTCCAATTCAACCCATATGAAATTGTTTACTTTGGTTATATTTGGAATACCCATACAAAATAAATAGTCACATTTTTCTATTTCCACATAGGTATGGGTATTGGTTTCATCATACCTTTTTACCTTTTCCTATTTTATCTTATGTTGATGACATTCCAATCACTTTGATGTATATTTCAAAATATCTCTCTTCATATTTTCTCATAAATAGTCCTCTTAGAGACCTCTATACATCCTTTTGCTCCATGGGTGGATGGAAAATGTTTATCTATGAGCATCATATATCATCCCCTTCTTTATCTCAAGCTCCGATGGTATTTATAATTTCATCCCAAATCTCAAAAATCCATCTTTATCAATGTTTCATTTTGAGGATTTTCTCTTCCTCATAATATCCACCTTCTTCTATATTTAGATATCTTCCCTTTGAGATTCCATAATCTTCTCTAAAATAATGGTTGAGAAATAATTTGAGTAGGGTTTTATGATGTTCCTTCTTTTTTTGATTCCCATGTATATCCTTTTTATGTTGGATCCTACCCAATCCTAATCATGGATAAGGATGTAGGATCATTTGTACTCAAATAATACACCACTTTATCCACCTTACCAAGATTATAATGGATTGAATAGTTATAATCCTTGATCAAATCTAACCACCTTTATTGGCATATGTGTTTCTCCTTATGTGTAAAAATTTACTTGGGGATTTTATGATTTGTATACATGTCACACTTTAATATATAAAGATAATTCTCCCAAATATTCAATTAAAAGATTACTGCATCCAACTTCATATCATGCGTAGGATAATTCTACTCAAGAACATTCAACTTTAAATAGTCATAGGATATCAATTTATCATTTTTATGAGTACACAACCCAAGTACTTATTTGAAGCATCACTATAGACAAATAATCCTTCACCATAGTTGGTTAGTGTGGGTACTATTTTTGATTCCTTTGCTAGGGTCATCATTGTCCTTCTGCTAGGAGGAAACACACTTGTTTTATGTTTCCCCACATTATCGCTTTCCAAAGGTGGGAAGATTTTATCAATTTCATTAGTGATAGATACTCCTTGATTGAAATTGGATTATGGGATGTTAGTTCCTCCTTCAATGTATTACTCCTTGGATCTAATTTCTTAATCTGGGTATCCCTCGTAGATTTAAATCATGTTTATGAAATTCATTCCCGACACCATCTTGAGGTGGATATTGGTTAGTTACACTACTTCTATCTCAAAAGAGAAAAAACCTTCGGTCAGGGGAGGTAGTAGCACTAGGAATGTTGGGAATGTATATATGTCAGGTAGATTGGTAACCTATAAATTCTTCCTCTTTTTTAGGGAATCTCGTGTGTGAGGCATAGTAGGAATAAAACCCAAGGCATCTCATATCAATCACAAGGTAGTAAATTCCAGGGGTATAAGTCTTCTAAGTATTTTTACCCTAGTAATTCCATATTTATTGCACAGGGTAGGGATTCAAGATGAGGTCATAAGTTTAACATCTTGCAGATATGGATCAGGTCATAAGTTTAACAACTTGTGGAGATGTATCTGGTCACAAGATTAACATCTTGTGGAGATAGATCATGTCATAGGTTTAATGTCCCTTGGGGATAGGTGGTAGAGTGTGTCCCCATGGGGGAAGATTTAAAACTAGGATGATGGAGTGTTTACTCCCTAAGGGGGATGATTTCACTCTTGGATGTGGTGGAGTGTGTCCCCCGAAGGGGGATAATTTCACCCTAGGAATTGGTAGAGTGTGTCCCTATAAGAGAGATAATTTTACATTAGGATGTGGTGGAGTGTTTACCCCAAAGGGGGATAATTTTATATTGGTATTTGGTGGAGTGTGTCCCCCAAAGGGGGATAATTTTACACTGGGATTTTTTAGAGTGTGTCCCCAAAGGGGGATAATTTCATACTTGGATGATGTTGGGATTGAACCTCATAGAAGGGTCCTATATATCCTGTTGGTAAATAGGTACCAAAACCAATATATTTTGATGCCGCATTTTATGGTCATGTGATAGGACTAGTCTACGTAGTTTAATATCATGCAGTAAGGATTATCATGTCATGGAAGGAGTGTTGAGGAGGGATAGTGTGGGGCTTATGTATGGAAGCTGCTCAGAATGGGTGTTTGATCACACTGTGATTCACTGTTTTATTTCACCCTAACAACATTGTGTGAAACTAGTTTTGTATTGAAAATTATAAACTTAATAAAAAAATTTACTTAATTTTTTATTCAACTATTTTTTATTTATCCCTGTTAAAAAGGTCTATGTTACTTTTTTGATAATTACATTGTAGGTGGATATGAATTGGAGGGCCCATGATGAAATTCAAGAGGAATGAGCCAAACTACGCAGGATCCAAGCACAACAGTAGAGTAAAATAAACATTTCTACTAATCCTTACATCTTATTTGGATGATATTTTGAGGGATTATTAAAAAATTAGTGGGATAAAATTCTTCTAAAGGATCTGAATCATAATTCATCCACTAAGAGGCCCATCCAAAACAATCCATCCAGTGAATCAAATATGAAGAAATTCAAAAGTTGTGTTTTGTATTTCAGATTTATCTAGAGATTTAGGACTCATAATGATGCCTAATTTTTGGTGGAGACATTAAATAGGTGGTCCAACATGTTTTTAGTTTTTGAAAAAAGCGATATAAGACTATATAATATCCTAAAACAATGTTCCAAGTGGTATTACCAATTTTGGGTGCCCAAAACCACCATCCACTATGCCTATAAAAGAGTACCTTGGGCACCCCATTTGTAAGTTAGACTAGGGGGAAAGGTATTTCCATTTTGGAGTATCAAAGGAGTCTTCTAATAAGTCCTATACATTTGGAGGTTGTTATCATTTCTACTTCATCATCATTTTCTTTCTCCCGTCCCATGGATTTCTAAACTCCTTGTGATCACCCGAGGAGGAACGTGATGTAATCTCAAGATTCATGTTTGTATTATTTTGAATTATCTTTTTTAATTATAGGTTTTATTTTGTTTTTATTCATCCTCTATTATTATTTATTTTATTTATATACTGGTATTCCATACTCAAACTCAAATGATCATGTTTGGGGGTACCCTTTCATGTGATGTTTCACACACGGTTCATCCCTTTTTCCACCTTTCAAATGTGATGTTTATGTGGTTCATATTGGTAAATTGAACTCACATAACCACTAACATGGATATTTACTTTAATTTCATGGTAACACATTTAAATAACATACAAATATGGACAACACATCAAGTTCTTCATGTGTTTCCTCAGTGAATTTCAGTTATGAAGTCGTACACAAATCACCCAATCATCAGCGGCATCCGATGAATCATTGTGTGTTGTAGAATGAACCCTAGGAGGTATCCTAGTTTAGACTCAGTAACATACTTGTTATAGGTGTTAAAAACTAAGTATTAAAAGATAATAACCCTATCTCTTGAAGCGATGAAGGATGAGCATCATGAGATTTCCCAGATTGATCATACTTAATCAAATCTGTCAATTTATGATTTCTTATATCACTTTCTTTTATATGATTCCATTTTAAATCAGAAAAAACCAAATTTCATATAATCCCATTCCTATTTTTCATAATAATTCTTTATTTTTAAATTAACTATCTATGGATTCGTTGAGAGACGTACTAGGGTTCCTGGTATACTGCATAAATTCTAGTAAAAATAAAAAAATTAATTTGACATGCTCGAAAACGTGATAAAATTTTGGATCCATTTTCAAGGAGCTAATATCACATTTTTAATTCCTTTTATTTATTTATTTTACTTTTTATTATTATTCCTTTCAATATCCCCTATCCCTTTTAGCTATTTTTTTCATTTTTTTCTTTTGTTTATTTGTGTGTGTTCTCTCTCTATTCTTCTCCCCTCTATTTCCATCTAATTATATACTATAAAATTATATTCTCTTATATTATTTATTTGTTATTAATTGTTTAATTTTATTCATCTTCCATATAAAATCCAAAAAAATAAAAAAAGAAAATCAACCAAACAAACAATTATATTGGACATCATTGTTGCATGAAAAGATCTGGAAAAGAAACACTACTTGAATTTGAACCTGAAATTGAAAATTAAATTAACACTCAAATTAGGTTATCTAGAGTAGGAAATTCATGAAACTTTGAGAAACCCCTTTTGTAACCTCATGTGATCCCAAACTAATAAAAAAATGAACCAAATCAAACCCCAGAAAACATGGCTGCAAATAACCAGAATTTAAAAGAACTGACCAACCCAGATATAGAGTACCAACCTACATATATCCAATATCTTAATAAATAATCGAAATTTGAGTTGATATCAGGCCTCATACGCATACTTTATAAATTAAATGGTCTTCCCAGTGAGGGCCCTCACAAACATATTAAGGAGTTTCACATAGTGTGCTCCACCATGAAACTCCATAATGCATATAAGGACCTCATTAACTTTATGTCCTTCCCATTTTCCTCTGATGGTGTAGACAAAGACTATCTATACAATCTGAATACCACAATTTGGGGATGTAATGACCTTAAATGACACTTTAAAGACAATTTCTTCCCTACCTCCTGAACTAAATCAATTATAAAAGAAATATATGGAATTGGGAAATCACAAGGAGAGACCCTTCCTGAATATTGGGAGAGATTCCAAAAACTTTACTCAAGTATCCCCCACCACCAAATCAGTTAACAATTGATAATTAAATATTTTTATGAGGGACTTATCCCCATTGATCTTGGAATGATATATGCTGTAGCTGGTGGTGTCTTAGTTCCATCACTCGTGATTTAATAGCCAAAATGGCTCAGAAAGAACAAAAAATTGGTACATGAGCAATTTCACCAACCTATGGAGTTCATGAGGTAATTCATTCATCCCAAGAAAAAAATATAGATAATAAACTTGATGATATTCATACCCTTATAAGGCAATTAGATCAAGCACAAGGTAACTTACACTCTTCTTCCATTCCATTACATTATGGTATTTGAATGAATAACACTCATTTATCTGACTAGTGACCACAACTTCAAGATTCATCTGAGTCTTGTGAAAAAATATTCCCTAGGATTCTATTCCAACAAGCACCTACCTTCAAGAAAGAACCATTCAGGACCAATTCAAACCCCATGTGGAAAGCACAACCACAATACCAACAAAGATGCAACTCGAGCTACCCTAAACAGAACTGGTATCAACAAGGCCAAGGTATGAAACCGTCTTATCCTTCAAAATCTCGAAACAATACTCCTCCTCCCAAATCTGAACCAAACCTCAAAGATATGGTGAAGAAAATGGAAACCCAGAACCTCCTGTTCCAGTAGACCACACAATCAACTATTCATGAACTATAAACTCAAGTTGGAAAATGGAAAACACCATTAGTGAGATTAAGATGGAAGGTTATAGAAAACTACCATCCAAATATGTTGATAATCCAAAAGAAAAAGTAATGTTTGTTTAATCACACTTATTAGTGCTAAATAAGTTTCTTCATCTAATGATTCTATCCAACATGTATTCTCCCCTCTTCAAAACAATCTTTCGCCACCCATAAAAGATTCCAATAAAGAAAAACAAGAAAAAAAGGGTAATAAAATTATCATTGAAGATTACCATGAATAATTAATTCCTATTAATTTCCCTCAAAGACTATCAAAATCAAAGAAATTTTTTGATAATGATATTGATAAAGAAATAATGGATACACTTAAAAATGTTTAAGTTAACATTACTTTATTGGATGTAGTTAAAAAAATTCTTCATTACAAAACATTTCTTATTGAACTTTGCATCCATAGATGAAGGATGAAGGGGAATAAGTGAGTAAACCTAGGAAGTAACGTCTCAAACTTGATTCAATTAGCAATGACAACTAAATACAAGGATCCAAGAACTTTTAAAATACCTTTCACCATAGGGAAGACATTCTTTTCAGATGCTATGCTAGATTTATGTGCTTCAATTAATGTAATGCCTTACTCCATGTACACTTCTATGAAGTTTGGAGAGATTCAACCAATGGGAATCATTTTTCTACTTGATAACCATAACACATCACGCCCATAAAGAGTGATTGAGGATGTCCTCACAAGAGTGAAGAATCTCATATTCCCCACCGATTTCTACATTATTGAGATGGGAGATGTTCGGACCCAAGGACATGCTCCTCTCATACTTGGGCGTACATTCCTTATAACAGCAATGATGATCACCAATGTTCATAATGGTATGTTGTCCGTGGAGTTTAGTGTTGAAAAGGTTAATTTTAACATCCTTGAGGCTATGAAGAACTTCATTAAGAGCACTCTACTCTTAATATCTATTTGATAGAAGTTTTCTTAAACAACACACACACACACACAATTCTCTCCTCAAACCATACTATAATTCAGTTTACTTTTCTTCTCCCTAGGATGATTTGTGTTTTGATTCATGTTTTTAGGGTTTTGTGGGTTCTAAAAAGTGTAAATTTTGTTCTTTAATTGATGAGTGTGTTCATTATGAGGTACCCATGACCATTGATGATTATGAAAATCTCATTTCAGTAGATTCTCTATACTTAGAGAATAAACCTGAGTAGATAGACAATTTTATGTAACTCACTCCCCTAATCCCCTCCCTCAATCCAAAAATTAGTGGTGTAGGAATTGAAAACACTTCCATATAATTTAAAATACACATATCTTGAGGGTATTGACCAATTTTCCATCATTATTTCCAATAAAATCTCTCTATAGTAGGAATAAAAACTGATCGACCTTTCGATAGAGTGTAAAAAGGAAATTGGATGGACATTGGATGATATTACTTGGATTATCCCATATATTTTCATGCATTATATAATTTTTGATGATGAGGCTAAGCCTATATGGAAAACTCAATGCTGGTTGAATCCCACTCTATTTAAAGTGGTATAAGTGGAAGTGAGTAAATTACTTACTGCTAGGATCATTTATCCTATATATGAAGTAAATGTGTTAGAACAATTCAAATTGTGCCTAAATAACTAGAAAAATAGTAGCGTCTAATGAAAGGAATAAATTTGTTCCAAAACATGTGCAATATAGTTAGCGAGACTGTATTGACTACCATCAACTGAATTAAGCCCCGTGAAAGGACCACTTTCCTCTATCTTTCATTGAACAAATGTTATAAAGATTAGATGGTAAGTCCCATTATTGTTTCTTTAATGGTTATTCGGGTTATTTTAAAATCCATATAGCCCCTTAGGATTAAGAAATAGAACATTTATCCATCCATTTAGAACATTTTCATACATAAGGATGCCTTTTGGTCTATGTAATGCTCCCGGTACTTTCAGTGACTTATGTTGAGTATTTTTTCTGAGTACCTATAGAATTGCATGGAAATTTTTATGGATGATTTCCGATTTGATGGAACCTTCTTTGAATACTTTTTGGAACACATATGTTCTATCCTCCATAATTTCATTAAAAAAGATCTCATATTAAATTATGAGAAGTTCCATTTCATGGTTGAGTGGGGGATAGTCCTTGGGTATGTTATTTCATAAGAGTTAATTCAAGTGGAAAAATAAGAAATTGAAATAATATATACCCTTCCATATCCAAAATTTGTTCATGAGGTGCGATATTACTTGGTCCATGTTGGTTTTTACAACCAATTCATTAAAGACTTCAGTAAGATCACAATTCCCCTATATCAATTGTTTCAAAAGGATTCTGAATTTGTATTTGATGAAAATTGTGAGGATGATTTCAATTCACTAAGAAGGAGTCTTACATAACCTACCACAATGCAACCACCAAAGTGGGATCTTCCCTTAAAAATTATGTGTGATGCCTCTAACTTTTCAGTTGGGGCAGTTTTATCACAAAGGGTTGAGAATTCTCCTCATGTCATTGAATATAACTCACATACCCTTGAACTTGCCTAGGAAAACTACACCACCACTGAAAAAGAACTCATTTATATTTTGTTTTCCTTGTAAAAATTACCTTTATATCTTATTGTATTAAAAATCATTGTCTTTTCTGATCAGGTTTCCCTTTGTTTTCTCCTAAAAAAACTTGAAGCTAATCCCCACCTCATTTGGTGGATGCTCCTACTCTAGGAGTTTGACCTTGTGATTAGAGATAAGAGAGGAGTGGAAAATGTTGTAGCTGACCACATTATTATGATTTTACCACCATTGGACCACCATTTTGACTCATCCCTCCCCATTAGAGAATTTTTACTCATGATAACCTTTGTGATGTTTTTGACCTTACCCCTTGGTATGCGGAAATTGTGAATTTTATAACAACATCTAGGGTCCCCAAATATTTCAACACTTTACAGTCCTAGAGAATTAATCATGATTCAGGATGGTACATTTGGGATGACCCATATTTGTGGAGAATTTGTAATGACCATATTGTTCATCAACGTGTCCCTCACCATGAGTTCAGCTCTGTTTTGACCTTCTTCTACACTTTGGCTTATGGGGGTCACTTTGGCTCTCAATGTACATACCAAAAGGCCCTTAACTCAGGAATTTATTGGCAAACAATGTATAGATATTCTCATAAGTTTTTTTTAGTTGTGTACTTGATGTCAATTCACAGGGAATATCTCCAAGGGGAATGAAATACCCCAATAGCCCATGTTATTTTGTGAGATATTTAATGCACATGGAATTAACTTTATCGGTCCTTTTACAAATTCATTTGTTTTCATGTACATATTATTGCCTGATGAATATGTCTCTAAATGGGTGGACTTAAAGGCCATCTGGATCAATGACTCTTTAGTGGTTGTTGATTTTGTGAGGTCCCAAATTTTTAGCAAGTTTGGTTTGTTGAGATTCATCATTAGTAATCAGGGTTCACTTTTTTGCAATCGCAACATGAAGAATTTACTTTGTATGTATGGGTTTTTTCATAAATTATCCACTTCACATCACTCCCAAACTAACATACTAATAGAAATCTCAAATCTGGAAGTTAATAGAATATTGGAAAAAATGGTACAATCCAATAGGAAAGATTAGAGTTTGTTCTTGGATGATTCACTTTGGGCGTACCATACAAATTTTAAAACCCTGATTGGAATGTAACCATATAGGATTGTGTTCAGAATAGATTGTCACATATTATTAGAGGTATAGGACCCTACATATTGGTCTATTAAACAATGTAATTTAAATCTCTCAGATGCAGGGAAGCATAGAATGTTAAAGATTCATGAGTTGGAATAAATTGGCGTAATGCATATGAGAACTCATAAAATATATAAAGAGAATAAAAATGCTATATATTATGGGATTATTCATAAGTTGAAGTTTCATATTTTTGAGAAGGTCCTCATGTATAATTCCAGGATAAAGCTCTAACCAGGTAAGATTCGTTCATGATGGCTTGGTCCTTATACTATTACTGATGTTTATCCTTTTGGTTCTATATAGTTTTTTCATGAGAATATTGGAAATATGTTTAATATTAATGGGAAGAGGCTCAAATAATTCTTTTTGGATTTTCCAAAGAATCTCATGGAGGAAATCCAACTGATAGTTTCAAAAAATGACACCACTTAGTAGGTTGTCCCTTCTCCCTACCTTTATTTACTTGTATATTTTTTTAAAATACTTGCATTGAAGACAATGTAATTTTTAGGTGTGGGGGAGGGTGACATGTCATAGTTAGAATTAAAAAAAACTATTAATTAATTATTAAGTGAATATTTGAATTATAATTACATTATTTTACTATTAAAATATTTACTTAATAATTAAATTAATATTTTTTTGTTTTTTTAATAAAAAATATGACATGTCACCATACCCCACACCAAATTAGTTAATAATTGACAATTCAACACTTCTATGAGGTTCTTGTCCCCATGGATCATGGAATGATAGATGCTGCAACTGGTGGTTCCCTAGTTGATAAAAATCCTTTTGCTGCTCATGATTTAATGGCCAACATGGTTGAAAATGTACAACACTTTGGTACAAAAGAAATAACACCAATCTGAGGAGTTCATGAGGAAATTCATTCATCCCTAAAACAAAAGGTATATAATAAACTTGATGATATGAATACCCTTATAAGGCAATTAACTCAAGAACAAGGTTAATCAAACTCTTCTTATATTCCATTACATTGCATTATTTGTTCTGATAACACTCATTTCTATAACTAGTTCCCACAACTTCAGAATTCTTCCAAGTCTTGTGCAACAATATTCCCTAGGCATCAATTCCAACAAGAACCTCCCTTAAATCAAGAACCATTCGAGACCAATCCAAACATCGGATGGAAAGCACAACTACAGTACCAACTTGGAGGAAACTCAAGCTGCCCTAAACAAAACTGGTTTCAACAAGGCCAAGGTATGCAACCTTCTTATCCTTAAACATATTGAAAAAATAATCCTCATCCCAAATATGAACCAAGACTCAAGGATATTATGAAGTAAATGGAAACCCAAAACATTCACTTCCAGCAGACCACACAATCAGCTATTCAAGATCTATGAACTCAAGTGGGACAATTGGAAGACACCATCATTGGGATTAAGATGCAAGGTTATAGAAAACTACCATCCCATACAATTTCTAATCTAAAAGAAAAAGTTAATGTTTATTCAATAAAATTTTGTAGTGGTAAAGAGGTTTCTTCATCCAATGATTCTACCCAAAAGGTATGTTCACCTCTTTAAAACAATCTTTCTCCACCCATAAAATATTCCAATAAAAAAAAGGAAGACAAAAACGGTACTAAAATTTTCATTGAGGATTCCCATAATTAATCCTTTCATATTACATTCCCTCAAATAATCTCTAAATATAATAAAACAATATATAGTGAGATTGATAAATAATGGATACATTTAAAAAGGTTCAATTTAACATTCCATTATTGGATGTAGTTAAATATATTCGGGATGCAGAGGTGTTTTCAAAGACTATCTTGATTAGCTTCTCAGATGTTTGTATGGTAGCTGCGACTTTGCTTCTGCTCTAGAGGCCAAAATGTTGGGTATCATTCATGCCATAAATTTTTCAAAGCTTTTCAACTAGAGAAACATCTGGATCAAGAGCGAATCTTCTAACATTGTGCAAGCCATATGGAAGGGTGTGACTCACCTTGCATGGTCTCTCACCCCCCGATGGATTAACTGCCTCAACTCTCTCAACAGTGTCAACTTCATTACTACACACACCTTCCGTGAAGCCAAAAAGATTTCTGATGGTCTCGCCAACATGGGAGTCTCATATGAGATCACTTGGAGGAATGATCTCCCACCAGATTTGATTCCTTTTTTATTAGAGAATCTATAAAATGGACCTCATTTTGACTCATGTATCTTGTATGATCCTTTTGTTTGAATAAATTGTAGGGTTCTGGGCTTTTGTCCAGAACTCATCCCCCCCCCAAAAAAAATATATTCCTTGTTGCGACAAATTTCTTAGAGAACTTTTTACCCATAGAAAAATATTGAAGGGGAATGAGAGATTAAACCTAGGAAGGGATGTCTCATCCTTGATTCAACCAACAATGCCAACCAAATTCAAGGATCTAAGAACTTTGACGATACCTTGCGCTATAGAAGAGACATCATTTTTAGATGCTATTCTACATTGAGGTTCTTTAATTAATGTAATGTCTTTCTCCATGTATGCTTCTCTCTAGGTTGGAGAGATTCGACCAATGGGAATAATTATTCAATTTTACAATCAGAGCACAATATGCCCATCAAGATTGATCAAGGATGTCCTCGTAAGAGTGAATAATCTCATATTCCCCACCAATTTATACATTCTTGAGATGGAATATGCCTGAACCCAAGTACATTATCCTCTCATACTTTATAGGACATTCCTTATAATAGTAAGGATGATAATAAATGTTCATAATGGTTCAAAATCTACATATTTCGGTGGGGAAAAGGTAAGTTTTAACATCCATGAGGCTATAAAATACCCAATTGAAGATCACTCCACTATTCTTATCTATTTTATGGAAGGGATCTCAAATGAAATACACAAATAATTATCTCTTTGACCCATACTAGAATTCATTTTCCTTTTCTACACCCCTAGATTATTTGAGTTTTGATTCATGTTTTAAGTGTTATGTGGGTTCTAAAAAGTGTAAATTTTGTGCGATAATTGATGAGTGTGTTCATTATGAGGTACCTATGATCGTCAATGATTATGGAAATAACATATCAATAGATTATATATCCTTAGAAAATAAAAATGAGCAGATAGACAGTTTCATGGACCTCACTCCCCCTAAATCCACTCCCTCAATCCAAAAATCAGTGTTGTAGGAATTGAAACCACTTCTATATAATTTAAAATATGCCTATCTTGAGGGTATTGACTAATTTCCCATCATTATTTCCAATAACCTCTCTCTATAGTAGGAATCAAAACTTATCAACCTTTCGATAGAGTATAAAAAGGCAATTGGATGGACATTGGTTGTTATTATTGGGATTATCCCATCTATTTGTATGCACCATGAACTTTTAAATGATGAGGATAATCTCCTATGGAATGCTCAACACTGGTTGAATCCCACTCTCCTTCAAGTGGAAAAATTGGTAGTTAGTAAATTACTTGTTATTGGGATCATTTATCATATATATGATAGTAAATAGGTTAACCCAGTTCAAATTGTGTCTAAAAACTGTAATAACAATAGTGTCTAATGAAAGGAACGAGTTGGTTCCAACATGTGTACAAAATATTTGGCGAGTCTGTATTGAATACCATTGACTGAATCAAGCCACACAAATAGACAACTTACCTCTACCTTTATTTGAAGAAATGATAGAAATATTGGTTGGAAATTGCCATTATTGTTCCATTTATGGATATTTGGGTTATTTTCAAATCTATATAGCCCATGAGGATCAAACAAATACTACATTTACCTATCCATTTATCATATTTTCATACAGAAGGATGCCTTTTGGTCTATGTAATTCTCTTTGTACTTTTTAGTGATGTATGTTGAGTATTTTATTATGAGTACCTAGAGAATTTAATGGAAGTTTTATGGATTATTTCATGGTTTATAGATCTTCCTTTGATGATTTTTTGGAATACCTATCTTTTTTCCTCCGTTGTTGCATTGAAAAAGACCTCATATTATGTTATGAGAAATGAAATTTCATGTTTTAACGAGGGATTGTCCTTGGTGATGTTATTTCAAAAGAGCCAATTCAAGTGGATAAATCAAAAATTGAATTAATTTTAACCCTTTTGTATCCAAAATGTGTTCATGAGGTGTGATCTTTCTTGAGTCATGCTGGTTTTTACCACCAATTCATTAAAGACTTCTGTAATATTGCACTTCCCCTGTCTTGATTGTTACAAAAGGATTATAAATTTTTATTTGATAAGAATTGTGAGGATTCTTTCAATTCACTAAAAAGGAGTCTCATATCACCTCCTATAATCCAACCACTAAGGTGGGATCTTCCATCATAACTTATGTGTGATGACTCTAACTTTGTAGTTGGGGTAGTTTTATCACAAAGGGTTGAGAAGTCTCCTCATATGATTGCAGATGCCTCACGTATCCTTGACCCTACCCAATAAAACTACAACACCACTGAAAAACAACTATTTTTTATTTTTTTCCTTGGAAATATTCTATTCATATCTTATTGGGTCAAAAATCATTTTCTTTTTTGATAATGTTTCCCTTCATTTTCTCCTAAATAAACTTGAAGCTAAGCTCCGCCTAATTTGGGGGATGCTACTACTTCAAGAGTTTGACCTTGAGATTAGACATAATATAGGAGTGGAAAATGTTGTATCTAACCACATTAGTAGAATTTTTACCCCATTGGACCACCATGTTGACTCATCCATCCCCATTGGAGAATTATTCCCTCATGAGAACCTTTGTGATATTGTTGAACATACACCTGGGTATGTGGACATTGTGATTTTTTTAGAAACATGGAGGGTCCCCAAAAATTTCAAAACTTCACACTCCCAGAGAATTAATCACGATTCATGATGGTAAATTTGGTATTACCCATATTTATAGAGAATTTTTAGTGACCAAGTTGTTTGTCCATGTGTCCCTAACCATGATTTCACCTCTATTTTGACTTTATGACACACTTTGGCTTGTAGGAGTCACTTTGGATCTCAATGTACATATTGAAAGTTCCTTGAATCCAAAATTTATTAGATAAAATTATATATATATGACCATTGGTTTTGTAAATCGTGTACTTGATGTAAATTACAAGGTAATATCTCCAAGAGAAATGAAATTCCCCAACAACCCATGTAATTTTGTGAGATCTTCAATGCATGGGGCATTGAATTCATGGGGTCTTTTACAAATTCATTTAGTTTCATGTACATTTCATTTTCTATTGAATATGTATTTAAATGGGTGGAACAAAATTCCACCGGGACTGATCACTCTTAAGTGGTTGTTGATTTTGTGAGGTCCCAAAATTTTAGCAGGTTTGGTTTGTCGAGATTCATCATTAGTGATCAGGGTTAACATTTTTTCAATCACAAAATGAAAAATTTTCTTTGTAAGTATGGGGTTGTTCATAAATTCTCCACTTCATATCACCCAAACTAATAGTCAAGAGGAAATATCAAATTGGGAAGCTACTAGAATCTTGGAAAAAATGGTACAACCCAATACGAAATATTGATGTTTGCGCTTGGATGATGCACTTTGGGTGTACTGTACAAAATTTGAAACCCTGATTAGAATGTCACCATATAGTACTGTGTTCAAAAAGGCATGCCACCTCCTAGTAGAGGTATATCACTATGCATATTAGGCTTTTAAACAATGTAATATGCATCTCTCAGATGCAGGTGAGCATAGGATGTTTTAGATTCAGGATTTTGAAGAAATTTGGTGTGATGCATATGAGAACTACCAAATATATAAAGAGAAGACAAAGGCTATCTATGATGGGATGATTCCTTAGCAGAAGATTCATATTGGTGATAAGGTCATCATATATAATTCCAGGATAAAGCTCTACCCAGGTAAGCTTCATTCCCAATAGATCATTCCTTATACTATTACTGATGTTTACCCTTTTGGTGCTATATAGGTTTTACATGAGAAGAGTAGATAGAGGTTTACTGTCAATGGGAAGAGGCTCGAACACTTCTATGAGAATTTTCTAAATCATATCATGGAAGAAATCCAACTGATATATTCCACATATGAAACCACATAGCAGACTATCCCTTCTCCATACCTTTATTTACTTGTCTATTTATTTAAAATACTTTTATTGAGGACAATATAAATTTTAGGTGTTGGGGTGGGTGACATGTCATAGTTAGAATTTTTAAAAAATATAAATTAATTATTAAGTTAATATTTGAAATATAATTACATTATTATACTATTCAAATATTCACTTAATAATTAATTAATACTGTTTTTCATTTTTTTAATCCTAACTACGACATGTCACCCTACCCCACCCCAAATTAGTGAAAAATTTATAATCCAATACTTCTGTGAGAGAATTTTCCCCATGGATCGTGGAATGATAGAAGTCGCAGCTGGTGGTTCCCTAGTTGATAAAATTCCTTCAATCGCTCATGATTTAATAGCCAACATGGATCAAAATGAACAAAAATTTGGTACAAGAGCAATAACACCAAACCGAGGAGTTCATGAGGTAATTCATTCATACCTAGAACAAAATGTAGATAATAGAATTTATGAGATGCATATCATTCTAAAGAAATTAGCTCAAACACAAGGTTACTCACACTATTCTTCCATTCCATTACATTGTCGTATTTGTTATGATAACACTCATTTCTCTGACTAGTGCCCACAACTTCAAGATTCATCTGAGACTTGTACAAAAATATTCCCTAGGAATCCATTCCTAGAAGCACCTCCCTTAAAGCAACAACCATTCAGGCCCAATCCAAACCCTAGGTGAAAAGCACAACCATAATATCAACAATGAGGAAACTCAAGATACCCTAATTAGAACTAATATCAATAAGGTCAAGGTATGAAACCTTATTATCCTTCATCATCTCAAAAAAATACCCCTCCTACCAAATCTGAACCAAGCCTTGAGGATATGGTGAATAAAATGGAAACCCAAAACCTCCAGTTCTAGCAGACCATGCTATCGGATATTCAAGTCGTGCAAACTAAAGTGGGATAATTGGAAAACACTATCAGTGAGATTAAAATGCAAGGTTCTGGAAAACTACCATCCCAACCGTTTGATAATTCAAAAGATAATGGTAATGTTTGTTCAATCACACTTTATAGCAGTAAAGAAGTTTCTTTATCCAATGACTCTACCCAACAGGTATGTACCCCTATTGAAAACACTCTTTATCCACCCATAAAAGATTCCAATAAAGAAAAACAAGACAAAAAGCATAATAAAATTATCATTGAGGATTTCCATGAACAATCCATTCCTATTCCTTTCCCTCAAAGACTCTATAAATCTATAAAAATTTTGATAATGAGATTGATAAAGAAATAATGGATACATTTAAAAATGTTGAAGTTAAAATTCCTTTGTTGGATGTAGTTAAACAGATTCCTTGTTATTCCAAATTTATTAAATAACATTTCACCAATAGAAAAAGGATAAAGGGTAATGAGAGAGTCAACATGGGAAAGAATTTATTGGCCTTGATTCAACCAACAATTCCAACCAATTATAAGGATCTAGGAACCTTTATAATACCTTGCACCATAGGGGGGAATTTTTTTCAAATACTTTTCTAGATTATGGTGATTCAATTAATGCAATATCTTAATCAATGTGAACTTCTATATAGGTTGGATAAATTAAACCAATAGGAATCATCATTCAACTTTCTAAACAGAGAACAACATTCCCATTAGGAGTGATCAAGGATGTCCTCATAAGAGTGAAGAATCCCATATTCCTCACCAATTTCTACATTCTTGAGATGGAAGTTACTCAAACCCAAGGACATGATCCTCTCATACTTGGGTGGAAATTCCTTAAAATAGTAAGGATGATCATCAATGTTCAAAATGGTATGTTTTCCATTGAGTTAGATGGTGAAAAGATAAGTTTTAACATCCCCGAGGCTCTAAAACACCCCGTTGAAAAGAACTCCACTCTTCCTATCTATTCAATGGAAGTTATCTCAAATGAAACACACACAATTATATCCTCAACCCATACTCTAATTCATTTTCCCTTTCTTCACCCATGGATGATTTTAGTTTTGATTCATGTTTTGAGTGTTGTGTGGGTTCTGAAAAGTGTAAATCTTGTGCTTTAATTGATGATTGTGTTCATCTTAAGGTAACCATAACCATTGATGATTATGAAAATATCATTTCAATATATTCTCTATCCTTAGAGAATAAACATGAGAAGATAGATAGTTTCATGGACCCCAATGCCCCTAAATCCCCTCCCTTAATCCAAAAACCACCAGTGTTGGAATTGAAAACACTTCCATATAATTTACAATATGCATATCATGAGGGTATTGACCAATTTACCATTATTATTGTCAATAACCTATTTCTAAAGTAGGAATAAAAACTACTCAACATTTTGAGAGAGTGTGAAAAATAAATTGGATGGAAATTGGATGATATTCCTGTGATTAGACTATCTATTTTCATGCACCATATACTTTTAGATGATGAGGATAAGCCCGTAAGACAAGCTCAATGACATTTGAATATCACTCTCCTTAAAGTGGTAAAATTGGAAGTCATTAAATTACTTGCTACTGGGATCATTTATCCTACATATAATAGTAAATGGGTTAGACCAATTCGAATTGTGCCTAAAAAAATTGTAATAACAATAGTTTCAAATGAAAGGAATGAATTGGTTCCAACACATGTGAGAAATAGTTGGAAACTCTATATTGACTACCGTAAACTGAATCAAGCCATGTGAAAGGACCACATTCCTCTACTATTTATTGACCAAATTCTTGAAATATAGGATGTTAAGTCCCATTATTGTTTCCTTTATGGCTATTCATGTTATATTAAAATTCATATAGCCCCTTAGGATCAAGAAAAGAAAACATTTACCAGTCCATTCAGCATATTTTCATACATAAGGATGCCTTTTGGTCTATGTAATGCTCTCGATAATTTTTAGTGATGTATGTTGAGTATTTTTTATGAGTACTGATATAATTGAATGGAAGTTGTTGAGCAAAGTATTGTTTTCAACAATACATAATAATGTTATTTAAAGGGTGAGATTATTGAAAATAATACTCTGTCTCTTTATGATAATTTTGAGGCTCACAAATACACTTAATTATTTTCTAATGATTTTATTTAGTATTTTAAAAGAATTTATTAATTTATTTTACTCTTGAAATAAAGAGAAATTATTACTTATTCAGGAATTGTTTTAGCACGTTCTGGAAACACTGTTCATACCTTAATTATTAGAGATCTGCTTTAGCGTGTTCTAGAAACACTGTTCATACCCTACGTGGATAAATGTAGCGTAAGGATGAAAAGCGTGTATACTTTTTGAGATAAGAGAAAAGTATGGTTAATCAACCATACGTTATCAGCAAAGTATAGAAGAATAACCTTATGTTAGGAAGGAACCTTACATTTGGGTTATCAAAAAGGTATGGAAGGAGAACCGTATGTAAGTACTAAACGTTACGTTTGTTTCTCAAAAGTATGGTTCATCAACCTTACTTTGGTAAACAACCATACGTTCTTTGAATGGATCTTTTATCTTTCGTCTGAGAGTTGAAGAAAAAGTATGGATGATCAACCCTAAATTTATGATCAACCTTACATTTAAAGAAAGTAACATGAACCCTACGTTTATGTTCAGCCTTACATTGTCAACCCTACGTTTGGAGGCCATGTCATCAACCTTACATTTGGCATCAGAAAGTTTGAAAGACGATATTTTTATGCAACGGTCAGCAAGCTGATTGTTAGGTGGATTTCAAGCCGGATTTAAATTCATTTTTAAAATAAAACTTTGACCAATTCAAAGCCGTTTTATCAATGGATTAAAGATCTAATTAAAAAGAGATTTTTATGCCGAGTCTTCAGGGAAGTTACGACTACTCTGTAAATTCAAATGTTTGAATATCACGAATTAAAAGGTGACTTTTATGGATCTAAATGTGCACGAGATATTCTCGGATTTATTATATATGTTTTCTATGAAACACCAGGTATAGGAATATATATAGTGATCAGTCTATTATTCAAAAAGGTGGAAAACAGAGAATGTTTAAAAGCACTCAGTTCTGCTGATTCAAAAGGAGCGTCAAAGCTCTGTTTATTTAAGAAGAAGGAACTCGATAGAAGATTCACTTGTTCTACATCAAATATCTATTGTGGATCTACTACTACTAAAGTTGTGAATTATATCTCTATATCTACTGCAATCAGATCGACTCAGAACTGCTTCGACTTGAAAATCAATATTTCTAGAGACGACGATCCATTTGCTGTCAATTGCATTTTATTGCAATTGTGAAGATCAATTGGAAAATTTCTTTCTAAATTTTTTTTTTCTTGAGTAATCAGATTCTCGTACTAAGATGAGTAGGTTTGTGTTTGAACTAGAAGGCTTTGTTAGCCTGAAAATTATAAAGGTGTCAACTGCCTATTTTTCAGTTGTTGGAAGGTCTATGGAACAGAGGACCAGATAGTGAAAATCACCAAGCGCGTGGAGTTGAGCATTGGTGGAGTGGACTAGGGGCATTCTGTTTCCTGAACCACTATACATCTATGTGTCCCTGATTTTACTTATTCCTCTGCATGATCAAATCTGATAAAGCAAAGAGAACATAACTCGTTCAATCGAAGAGTTAACGAAAAATCTGAAAGACACAATTCACCCCCTCTTGTGTATAATCTGTATATTCAAGATCCAACAATTGGTATCAGAGGTGGAGATTCTAATAGAGCCTTAGCAAGCTAGAAGCATTTAAAGATTATACAACAGAGCATCATGACTGATACAATAGAAGGGATGTCAATGGTTAGAGCACCATATTTTAATGGAGGCAACTATGGCTGCTGGAAATCGCGCATGATAATATATCTGAAAAACCTCGGATATAAAATCTATTCAAAGATTACGACTCCTTATGAAATTCCTGAAAAGCCTGAGACATTGAGTGCTGCTACAAAGCCAGATTATGATATGAATTCAAAGGCTATGAATGCAATCATCTGCGGTCTAGGACAAGATAAATTTAACAGAGTATCTCAGTGCCTGACAGCATATGAGATGTGGCAAACAATAGATGTGGCATAAGAAGGAACAAATAATGTAAGACAACTGAGATATGCAACTGCCAAATTGAAATTTTATACTTTCAAAATGTTTGAAGGGGAAAGAATTACCCAAATGAATGGGAGATTGATTAAAATTGTCAATAATATAACAGCTCTAGGAGAACATATCAAGCAGGCTGATCAAGAATTAAAAGTACTGAGAATACTTCCTACTCGATGGAATGATATCTCTACTACAATAAGACAATCAACACCTGTCAAAAAATCTAACCATGAGAGAGTTGATTGGTACACTGATGATGTACAAAGCTAAAATGCAAGATGAGGAAAATGAACATAAAGTCTACATCAAAAAGGATGATACTGCCTTGAAGGTAACTTCACAAAAAATAATAGAATGATGAAAAACAGAGAAGTCAAAGCTAAATCAGAGATCTCTGACTCATCAAACTCAGATGAAGAACTGGCTCAGCTAGCCAGAAAATTTAGAAAATTCTACATCAAGAAAAGAGACTTCAAAAAATCCTTTAAGAGAGATGATAAGGAAGTAAGATGCTATGAATGCAAGAAGATGAGGCATATCAGACCAGATTTCCCACAAATGAAAGATGAAAATAAGAAGAAATTATTCAAAAGAAATGACTATGAGCAGAATGACAAGAAAGCTATGAAATCTACTTGGAGTGTATCTAAAGACTCCATTAGCTCTCTTGAATCAAGATCAGAGAAAGAAGAAGTCAATCTAAAATAAAACATGTTTTTCATGGAAGAAACCGATGAGGTACACTCATATTACTCCTCTGACTCAAATAATTAATCAAATTCTGAATCAAGCTACACAAATAAAAAACTTGCAGCCTACTGCAATATGCTTGAAGAAAGATATAAATCTCTATTTAAGAAACATAAGTCACTAAAGAACATACATAAAACTGTTTCAGATGAAATAGATACAATGTTGAAACAACATAAGGAATTAACTGATAAATACAATTATATTAACACTAACTATATTAATTTTGAATCAATAATAAAAACACTGCAGTATAAAGTAGAATCTTACAAACAGGCTAAATTTGTTTTTACAAAAGGAGAGAATTAATTAAATGAAATTATTGAAAAAACTGTCATTAAAAAGGAGAGATTTCGAATTGGCAGTAAAGTAGAAAAACCTAAGCTATATAAAAATTATTTTTTTCCTAGCTCTAAAAGGCTTAATTGTAACTTTTGTGGGACAAAGTGATATATAGCTAAAAACCGTTTCTTAAGACAACATCAAATTTGTGGTATTAAGAAAGCCTATGTTTCAAAAGACTTTTATAATTCAGCTAATTTTAAAAGAACAAAGAAAATTTGGATACCCAGATCATTGCTAGCTAACACCCTTGGACCCAACAGAATATGGGTACCAAAGCAATTTGTTTGAATGTCTTTGCAGGTAGCAGGCCACCAAAGTAAAAAATATATATGGTACATGGACAATGGCTTCTCAAGACATGTGAGTGGAAACTCATTGAATTTTTCTTCACTCACTCAAAAAGAAGGAGGACTTGTCACATTTGGTGACAATGACAAAGGAAAAATCATTGGCATTGGAACTGTTGGAGATCCAAAAATAGTCTCAATCAACAAAGTACTTTATGTACAAGGATTAAAACACAACCTGATAAGTATATCTCAACCTTCTGATGATGGATATACTATTGATTTTACTAACAATTTCTGTACTATTTCTCAAGATAAACTGTTTAAATTTAAGGCACCGAGAACTGATAATTTCTATACTTTGGATTTAAATTCCTTGTGTAAACAATAAGTAAATTTCTTAAATTCTAAAGTAAGTGAATCTTGGATCTAGAATAGGAGACTTAGACATTTCAATGTATATGTTTTACATAAATTATCTAAGAAACATCTAGTTTCTGATTTTCCTAGTTTTAAATTTGAAAATGACAGATTATGTGATGCATGCCAACTTGGAAAGCAACACAAATCATCATTCAAATTTGTTAATAAATTTGCTACAACTAAACCTCTAGAACTTATCCATATGGATTTGTTTCGACCTTCCAGATTAGCAAGCTTAACTGGTAAATTATATGTTTATGTATTAGTTGATTATTATTCTAGATTTACTTGGATTTTATTTTTGAAATTTAAAAATGAAGCTTTTACTTTATTTGAAAGTTTCTGAAAATCTATTCAAAATGAAAAAGGTTTTAATATAATCTCATTGAGAAGTGATCATGGTGGAGAATTTGAGAATCAGGAATTTAATTCCTTTTGCTCAAACATGGGTATTAAGCATACCTTCTCTGCACCAAGAACACCTCAACAGAATGGGATAGTAGAAAGAATAAATATAAAAATTCAAGAAATGACTAGAACTATGTTAAATGAATATATCCTACTTATATATTTTTGGACAGAAGCTATAAATACAGCTTGATATATAATTAATAGAGTTTTAATTAGACCTATTTTGAAAAAGACACCCTTTGAACTATGGAATAAAAGAAAACCTAAAGTAAATTACTTTAAAGTTTTTGGATGCAAGGTCTACATTTTGAACACCAAAGATAATCTTGGTAAGTTCAATCCAAAATCTGATAAAGGTATTTTCTTAGGATATTCTGCTACCTCCAAAGCTTATAGAGTCTATAATAAAAAGTCAAGTATTGTTGAAGAATCAGTTTATGTGAAATTTGATGATTCTGATCCCTTTGAGAAAAGGATAGATCAAATGGATGAACCTGACTCTAATGATAACATGAGACTTGAGAACTTAAAGAATGATTTTTAAAATGATATAAAAGAAATTCAGTCCAGTTCATAGGAACATGATACTGAAGAACCTTTAAATGTATCGCCTAGACAGTATAGAACCCGAAAGAATCACCCTTTAGAAACTGTGATAGGTGACTTAGAGACTGGTATTCAAACTAAAAGAAACTTAGTAAACCTAGTGGAGTTCTCTTCCTTCCTATCCCAATAAGAACCCAAGACTATAGAAGAAGAATTAGATGATGAAAACTGGGTAATAGCAATGCAAGATGAATTAAACCAGTTTAAAAGAAATGAAGTTTGGGAATTAGTGGAAAGACCTAAGAATTATCCAGTAATAGGAACCAAATGGGTCTTTAGAAATAAACAGGATGACCAAGGCACAATAACTAGAAATAAAGAAAGATTAATAGCTAAAGGATATAATAAAGTAGAAGGAATAGATTATGATGAGAATTTTTCACCTATAGCAAGGTTAGAAGCCATTAGAATCCTTTTATACTATACATCTTATATGAATTTTAAATTATTTTAGATGGATGTTAAATCTGCCTTTTTTAAATGGTTATTTAATGGAGGAAGTTTATGTTGAGTAACCACCTGATTTTGAAAACTCTCAAAAACCTGATTCTGTTTTTAAACTTACTAAAGCTGTTTATGGCCTTAAACAAGCACCTAGAGCTTGGTATGAAATATTAAGTTCGTTTCTTTTGAAAAATGAATTTACTGTTGGATTGTAAAATCCAACACTCTTTAAGAAAACCGTGAAAAATAATGTTTTATTGGTTCAAATTTATGTTGATGATGTAATTTTTGGATCAACTAATAAAACCCTTTTTCATGAGTTTTCAAAGTTAATGAAAAAATAATTTGAAATGAGTATGATGGGAGAACTAAATTTCTTTTTAGGACTTCAAATTTATCAAAAATATTTTGGAAATTTTTTGAATCAAAGAAAATACATTACTGATTTGTTGAAGAAATTTGGACTTGAAAACAACAAGACATATACAACTCTTATGTGTACTAATATAAAACTTGATTTGGATGAAACTGGGAAATTAGTATCCAACAAGTTATATAGAGGTATGAGTGGTAGTTTGTTATATCTTACTGCTAGCAGGCCAGATATAATGTATTCAGTATGTCTTTGTGCTAGATTTCAATCGAATCCCAAAGAATCTCATTTAACTGCTATCAAATGAATTTTTAGATATTTTAAAGGAACTATTTTTCAATCTCTACTTTATCCTAAAACTTATGATTTTAATTTTATTTCATATTTAGATGCTGACTTTGGAAGTTTTAGATTAGATAGAAAAAGCACATCAGGAACATGTCACTTTTTTGGAAAATCTTTAGTGTCATGGTCTAGTAAGAAACAACATTCAGTTTCCCTATCAACAGCAGAGGCAGAATATGTTTTTGCTGGAAGTTTCTGTGCACAAGTGTTGTGGATGAAAAATAATCTTATGGACTTTGGATTGAATTTTAATAATACAACTATTTTATGTGATAATACAAGGGCAATTAATATTTCAAAGAAAATACTATTAGTCATTCTAGAACTAAGCACATTGATATAAGACATCACTTTTTAAGAGATCATGTTATTAAAAAGGATATATTTTTAGAATTTATAAATACAAAAATTCAATTAGAAGATATTTTTACTAAATCAATTCCCACTGCAAGGTCTGATTTTATTAAGGGGGAGTTAGGTTTATTTGATTTTAAATAAAATTTTATTTTACAATGCTAGTTCTTTATTTTAATTCTACTTAAAATAATTTAGCTATTTTTGTTTTTCAAACAGAATAAGTTTCTTTTCCCCAGATAATCTATTTTATTTATTTTTAAATATATGCAATGATTATTAAAAACACAGGAATCAAGGTTTTCAGAAACCCTTTTGACATCTAAACCGTTTCATTTCTATCGAAACCTTTTCGAACCCGCAAACCACACCTCTTCTCATGAACCCTAATCTTTGAACCTCTGAAACCCTAACCTTCAAACCTTTAGAGATTCTCGCAGAGATGGTAAGGACTAAAAGAGCCAGTGAATCCGAGACAAGCAATGCCAAGAGACAATGCTCCGAAGGAAGAAAAATCTTACATGGCAAGGTAATCGATCTCAACTGGTTATTTCAGACAAATCTACTGTTGAAACAAGCGCTGTCATTTCAGAACCTTGAACATAAATTCAATAGTTAAAATATGGAATTCTTGTATGAGGTAGAACATAGATACTTCTTCAAATCTGTACAGTTTAGTCTGGGCGATACTGAGGACATTATGATGACTAAGATAGAGGATAGGGATTTCTCAATCTCGTTAGTAAAAATTGGTCAGATTCTCAACTGCCCTCATGAGGGAGTTTTTAATTTTGATTTGAAGAATATTGGAGATTATGTGCATAAATCAGAGGACATAATGTCGTTTCTTTCTGGTACTAAGTCTATAAAGAAAATGTTTATCAAGTATTTGGAACCTCATCAGAAAATTTTGGTCAAATTTGTACAAACAGGAATTACACCGAGGATGTCTGAGATGGAAAAATATTATATCTTGATATGTATATAATGTACCTTTTTCTCAGTGATGTCAAACTAAATTTTCCTAGGTATATGGTTAGATACCTAAGATATTTTTGTTATAGTGATGCATGAATGAACTTTTATCCTTTTGGTCGATTCATTTCCAAGCTGTTGCTTAAGAAGGACATGGTGAGATTAGTGGATTCCCAAGTACACTGTCATCACAATAATGTGTTTAATGATGGAACTTTAAGGAATATTGAATATTTCTAGAGTACTATCAAAGGAAAATTTTTTCTAGTAAAAGCAGATGATGAATCAGAGAGTACTCAGGCTTAACCTACTAAGTCGAAGGAGGGACAAGCTGAATCAAGAGTCAGCAATGTAGCAATAAGGATCCGATTTGAAGTGGAAGATGCTGAGGAAGAAAGAATTCAGGAGGGACTTCAATCTCGAAGAACTAGACCTGTTAATGAGGAAATTACTTCTCCTACATTGGCAACAACAGAAGATTTATTTTATTATAATTTTGTAAGAGAAGCTGCTATTGATTACTCCATGGAAGATGTTAGTGAAAGGAAAACAACAGTAGAGGGATCAGGATTTCAAGAAGAAGCTCAAAGGGGGAATCAGGAATAGATTGTAGCTGATGTTGAAGTTACACTTCAATAGGAACAAGATAAGGAGGCAGAGCCTAGTGAGGAAGTGGCCAGACCTCAGGAAACTCCTGAAAATATTGTTCTCGAAATTCCAGTGGAAGACAAAGATGCTGATGTTTGTGATTAAGATTTCCCTGATGCTCCAATAGAGGTACTTCAAGAGGATTTTTCTATGGAAGAGTCTGGAAAGGACTCTGAGGAAAAATATGTGGACTAACCTAATCAGGCCAAGGAGAAAGAAAAATCTGATGCTGAATCATTAACTTTAATACTAATACATCATCCAGATCCTGAGAATGAGAATCAAGCACAAGGTGCCTCTGATTCAAGGAAGAAATAAGTTGAATACCTGTACAAAAAGGTGTCTCAGTTGGAATCTGAGAATGTCACTCTGAGAAATGCCTTAGACTTAGAACAATTGAGATTTCAAAAGCTGAAGGATAGTACAGTCTCAAGGAAAGAAGTTGAAATGTTTAAAGAGGATATGATGAATGAAGTTGTCAAGTTGAAATCTGAAATGGTTATGAAGTCAGATTTATCAGATCTAAAATTGTTTATGGAGAACCAATTTTCATCAGTTGCAAATAGAGCTGCTAGTGGATCAGGCACTTCACCTGATTTAATCAGAAGATTTCAAGCTATCACAACCGCAATGAGAAAAATGAATGACAGGTTGAAAGATATTTAATGTAATAGTGATTCATTATCAGTGTTGCTGGACAATCATAAATTTTCAGTGGATAAACTGACATCTAGTGAGCCACCAATCAGAACACTGTTAAATCAGATGTCATAGAAACTGTTAGTGTTTATTGAAAAAGAGGAAAGGATGCATGAGTTTTTCAGGGTCAATTTAATCGGGGATATTCGTATGAATCAGGAGAACAGAGATCTCATTATCAAAATTGGAGTTGGGATGATGAAGAGACTAACAGAACAGTTTACAGAAATAAAGTCTGCAAACCAGAGGAGATAGAACATATCGAATACCTTAAGCAAACATTGATTCCTGTGTATATCATTTTCATGTAAATACTGCTGTTTTTGAATATAAATTTCCTCCATTGTTTATTGGTTTCTTCCTCTATTTGTTTATTACTATTTTACATTACCATATGCCAGTATATCAGATTACCCTACTATTAAACAATTAATTATAACATTTACCTACAGTCCAGTGCAACATTAAATGTGTTCAAATCCATGATTTATCATTCTTTTTGATATCACAAAAGGGGGAGAAATTTGGATAAACACAAAATTTTATTTTAAAAACCTTATTTAAATGATTACAGATTTATACTTGTAAGAACCCGGAGCTTTGGTTTCAGGTACAAATCTCTTTTACGGGATTTTTAAGGAAAAAATGGAGAATCTGGAAATTTTCAGAGTACAGGCCGTGTACTTTATGAGTACATGCTGTGTACTCCTCGGCCACTCGAAGCCGTGTGTTGGCTGAGACCGGTCCACACACACGGTGTGTAGGGGTGACGTGGAGGTCGATTTTGGAGGAGTACGGAAAAACCCACTATATGCCGTGTACATTAAGAGTACACGCCGTGTACTTTAAGAGTACATGTTGTGTACTTTTTTTATTTCATTAATCTACCCGGGGTCGCACCTAATGACTGTAAACATATTCTTCTCTGCCTAATCCCATACAGAACGTCCAAGAAGGCTGATTCTTCTCTAAGCCACCAATCCATCACCGGTTGTCTGAATCAAACTCCGTCGGTTGTAGAAGAATTGAAGCAGTGAGTTCTTGGTTCTTTTTTATCCTCGTTTCCTGATTCTTCCTCTCGTGTAAGTTATCTAAGGTTGAAATATTTAGAAATTTTTGCAGATCTACTCCATTTTAGGCTGATTCATGGGCCGAGGTTCAAGTATATCGATCTCCAAGGATCTTGGTAGGTGTTTTGTTGCTCTACATTGAAGTTCTTTGAGTTTTGGTTGCAGAAGTGACGGATACCCATGTGTCGGGCATCCCGGGTTTAGGATTTTGATCCTATTGTTTGTATGACCTAGATTTATTATTATCCTATGATGAATTTCTGCTAATTTATGCTTGTTTTCATGTTTGAGGATCACCCCAGGGGTGTTTACCTCTTCTGTTTGGCTTTTTATCTCCGTTTGGCACCGTTTCCATGTGGCAACCCTATTGCAATTACTAGTTTCTTGTTATCACTGATTTCATGTGTTTCCTGTGATTGGAATGCTTTTGAAGTATGATATCTATTATCCAAGTAGTTGTTTAACTTACTTAGGGCTGCTAATAGTCGATTACGCATGACTGGACTGCTCAGGGCTGTGAGAACCTAGCGCAAGAGATCAAAGAGGGAATAGACGATTAAGCACTTCCCTAGAGGGTCTTTTGGTTTTATTTTCGTACGTAGGACCTACGAGAATAGGACTTTGTGCTTCCCAAGAGTGTTCTTAGTTTACCCATGCATCGAGACCATATGAGGAATTAGACGTAAGTGCTTCCTCAGAGAGTCTGTATCTATCGTTGCAAGACCATAGGGGAATTTATGTAAGAGCTTCCCAGAGTGTCTGTGCCTTGTTTGTTTACTGGACTATAGGGGTCTGCTAGTTTTAGCCACCCAGAGAGTCACTGTGTGTATTATTGATGGTTGGTTGTGACGATTCCACCATGCCAAAGAACAAGCTTGGGTTTTGTAATACTTGTGTTAGGTAGTCTTTTTAGATACCTGTTGTGTTACTTGCTTATCTTGGAATAGAAACCTTGTTGGTTTTCCCTGGTTGTGTAATTAAATGAACGTGAATGGTAATTGGTAGAATTGTTTACTGTATTTATTTACCTTTACTTTTGCTATATCACTCACTGACAGTAGGGCACAAATCTTGTGGAGGTTTCCTACTGGGATTAGTATCACACCCTGTTTGGGTCCTACTTTTTGGCCCAAATAGATTATATGGTTGCAGGTATAGGTAGGGATTGTGGCCCTTCTACCTCATTTACTTGATTGCTGGTTGGAGCTGGAGATCATGGGACCAGGCCTTGGCCCGCGTTGCTGCTCGAGTTGCTATTTACATTTAGTACTTTGGTTTCAGTTGTATTTTAGCACGTTGTTTTTCTTACTGCTTTCCTTATATCATTATTATATCAGACAGTTCTTTTACTTTTAGTTCAATTATTGCATGCTATTTACAACTTCCGCTATTTTTTATGCTTATTCTTCCACTGCATACTTCACTAAATGAGGACATGGTTTCCCCACTGACTCACCAAGGCCCTCGCTGCTAGTCGGCATCCTCTGGCGTTCGGGGAAAAGTGTTTGAGGTCATGTGGCGAACCGGGTACGGGGCACCAGTTATGCGGCTCCGGACTCGGGTCACTACAAAGTGGTATCAGAGGAGTTTTTTTCTTTACTATTGCTTATTGTTTTGCGACAATAGCCAGGGTTAGGAGGAAATGGGTAGTTATTACTTAACTGTGCCTGGGAGTAATTAACCAGTGTACAGGGAAAAGCTATATTACCTCGTAATTGCAATTTTCAGTTTTTGAAAGTGTTACAATTTATTATATTTCACCATTGGGTGATGCACATGTTTTGTGTTGTTACAGTTTATATGATTATGGTTCTATTTGGTTGAAACCCGATGAGATGAGGGTGTGACATCTCATGAATCATATAGGCACTGGGTAGAAAATCACTTTTCATGCATTTTACCATGCCATCTAGGGTGCATTAGAATTGCATGATGCTGTGAAAGATGCCGTGACAAATTATGCATGCCGTTGTGGTAGTTGCTGTGATATAAATACTTATTGCGCTAATAGAGTATTACTTTTTTTACAGCCTGTTTAGCATGGGTGCCAAGATCTGGTCTTGGAGGTGTTATAGGCCCTTGAGGATCGGAATTTGGAGGATCATTGTTTTATATGCTGTTTACTTATTGTATGAATTGTTATGATGCCAAGATTTGATTCGTGGGGAGTATGGCCCCCCACGGATCGGAATTTGGCACATAGCTAGTTGTTTTTAAGTGTTTCTGGCGTTTGGAGTAGTTTCAAAGCTACTGCCCAGAAAAACCCAGAATACACAGTGTGTATTTTATTTATACACGCCATGTAGGTTTTAAACCATGTTACTATCTGTGTAAAGAAAAACACGGGGTGTCAGAAAGTCTTCGGGGACACACCGTGTGCCATAGGTACACGCCATGTATTAATCAACCATGTACCCAACCGTGTAACTAACAACACAAGTCGGGGAAACTCATTTAGTACACGCCGTGTGTTATAATAACACGCCGTGTAGTTTCATCTAGGTACCCGACCATGTCACGAACAACATGGGTCGGTGTTATCCATCCTTATACACGCCGTGTTTGTTCGGAACACGCCGTGTAGGGGTCATCCTTGTAGCCGGCCGTGTAACCTGCTACACGGGTCACCGAGCCTTTCTAGTACATGCCGTGTGTTATAAGATCACGCCGTGTAGTTTTCTCCTAGTCACCCAGCCGTGTCACGAAAAGCACGGGTCGGTGAGATCTATCCTTATACACGCAGTGTTTGTTCGGAACACACTGTGTAGAGGTCGGCCATGTATCCGGCCTTGTAACCTGCTTCACTGGCCGCTGAATCCTGGATTTTACATGCCGTGTCCTTAGTGCACACACTGTGTAGTTTAGAATTAGGAGGACCGTGTAGTTTAGCCGTGCAAACAGACTCAGGCAGGGGAGTGGAGTTCAAGTACACGCTGTGTTTTGGGACAACATGCCGTGTAATCTGGAACGTTACATGACCAGTGGGGGGGTAGAGTTACACGCCCATGTAAATGGATTTAAAAAACATTCCTAGTAGTTTAAATACACGCCGTGTAGTCCTGTTTTGAAAACATTAAGTGTTTCTCTCTCCTGTTCCCATTTTGTACTCTTGTGTTTTCTATCCTTGTTGATCCTAAATAGGAGGCATTATTTTGATATTTCAAGGCTATGTCACCAAGACATCCTCTCGTTGCACGTCAACAACTAGGCGGTGACCGTACGCCTCATACATCAGACCAGGGACTACCAGTAGTTCCACCGATTGCTCCGGATATGGAACCTTCAGTGATTCCGGACACTGGTGCAAACACTCAGTTCAGAGAGGGTTTCATGAGGTTCATGCAGACCTACCAGGGAGCTCAGCATCCTTCCCCGTCTATGGAAGAGCTGACGCGAGTCTTCTAGCAGCAGCATCCTCCCACTTTCATAGGGGATGGAGGACCTCAGGTTGCAAAGTCATGGCTAGAAACCATGCTTTCCATCTTCGAGGATCTGAAGACACCCCCAGACAGAAGGGTTAAGCTCGTGACTTATATGATGCATGATTCTTCCAAGAGATGGTGGGATGTAGTCTCACAGGCAGGGCTTCAGGGGACTATGGCTTGGGACAAATTCTAGTGTACGTTCTACGACTACTTCTATCCAGTGATGCTGAGGGCTGACAGGGCCAGGGAGTTTATGAACCTGCAGTAGGGTACTCTTTCGGTTATGGAGTATTCCTCCCGCTTCACTGAGTGACAGCATTTCGCTCCCGTTCTGGGAAATGACGAGCTGTTTTTGGAAAGGAAGTTTGAGGAAGGCCTCAAACCAGAGATTAGATCGTAGGTGAACGTTTTCCAGTTGACTTCTATTACTCTGATAGTCAACCAGGTGCTAATCACCGAAAGAAATCTGAGGGAGACTCGAACTGTTGACCAGAGCGGTTCAACATCCAATGCTGATTCATTTCATACTAACAGCAGGAAGCGCCACTGAGAGTCTACTCGAGGTGAATCGAGGAACCGAGGTATGTTTTCTGGTAGACAGGATCTTCCTTCTGGAAACCCGGTGGTGTGCTATCAGTGCGGAAAAAGCAGGCATAATAAGCCTCAGTGCCCGAGAGATCCAGTGGAGTGCCGAGCTTGCGACAATATGGGTAATCTGCAGCGTTTTTGCAGGGTTCTTCTTCCAGCGGCTAATGAAGGAGGATCTGTTTCTACCCCTCGTTCAGGAGTAGGATTACCAGTCCCGTGACAGACTGGGGGCTGAAGTTCTTCTAGTCATGCAGACCAAGGTAGAGGTCATGGACGCAGTAGTTAGGCTCAAGGGGTATCAGCTCAGGGATATCAGGCTGCTACATAGGGCTGCGGTACTGGCCAGACGTTTTCATTAAAGCAGATCCATCGGGAGCAGGATCCTGGACCTTCCACAGTTCGAGGTACGATCTTAGTATCCTCAGTTTTATCTTCAGACCTTTTTGATACTGGTGCTTCACATAGCTTTATCTCTGTTGCTGTCGTGGAAAGTCTGGAGTTCTATGTCTTTTTGTCTGCTGATATGTTGACTCTCGACACGCCCTTGGGAATGAGGAAATCTAGCATACGTCAGAGCAAGGAGTTCCCTCTCGAGGTTTCAGGGTATCGTTTCCTATGGGACATCTATGTCCTGGAGATGACAGGCTATGATGTAATTCTCGGTATAGACTGGTTGGTTCCCTTCTAGGCAGTCATCGATTGCTATCGCCACAGGCTGAATTTTGTATCACTAGAGGGAGAATCTTTCCTTCATAAGGGAAAGTGGTATGTTCAAGCGAGTCGAGCTGGAATTGAGCATCATGGGAAAGGAGGAGTTACGGCCCAGATTTCTAGTCTTTATCTGGATGACCAGGGGACTTCACAGTTAGATTTTCCTCCAGTGGTTGATCACTTTCCATATGTCTTTACAGAAGACTTTTCAGGTTTTCCTCTGGAGCATGAGGTAGTCTTCTTGATTGAGCTTATGCCTGGAGTAGAACCGGTGTCCATTTCTCCTTATCGGATGGATACACCTGAGTTGCAGGAGCTCAAGAAGAAGTTGGAGGAGTTGCAAACAAAGGGTTTCATCTGACCCAGTACTTATCGTTGGGGTTCGCCTGTCTTGTTCGCGAAGAAGGCAGACGGTACCCTTAGGCTTTGCGTGAATTATCGGAAGTTGAACCAGTTGACAGTCAAGAACTAATATCCATTTCCGAGGATTGATGATCTCTTTGATCAGATTCGAGGAGCTCGGGTGTTCTCGAAGATCGATTTGAGGTCCGGTTATCATCAGCTACGCGTTAGGTCTTCAGATATACCTCTGACAGCCTTCAGGAGAAGGTATGTCCTCTACAATTATACGGTTATGCTGTTCACCCTTATGAACGTGCCAGTAGTTTTCATGGAACTGATGAACCGAGTGTTCCATCCTTACTTGGATTCCTTCGTCGTGGTCTTCGTGGATGATATCTTGGTGTACTCTCACAATCAACAAGACCATGCAACCCATCTTGAGATCGTTTTGAGTACACTGAGGGAGCATCATCTTTTTGCTAAACTTTCAATGTGCTACTTTTGGATGGACGAGATTCACTTCCTGGGTCATGTCATCTCGGAGACAAGAGTATCAGTAGACCAAGAGAAGGTGAGAGTAGTAGTTACATGGGAGCATCCAAAGAACGTCTTCGAGGTATAGAGATTCTTGGGGCTGGCTAGTTACTACAAGTGGTTTATATAGGACTTCTCACGCTCAGCAGCACCGTTGACGGGCTTGACTAAGAAGGGGGTGAAGTTTGTTTGGTCAGAAGCCCGTGACTCATCCTTCCAGGAGCTGAAGGGGAGATTGACTTCAGCACTGATTCTAGTTCTTCCAGAGCCAAGCAAGAGTTATACAGTTTTATTTGATTCATCTAGAATCAGTCTTGGAGCAGTACTTATATAGGAAGACCGTGTTGTCACGTACGGATCTCGGCAGTTGAGGCCACATGAGATGAACTATCCTACGCATGACCTGGAGTTGGCTGCTGTTGTTCATGCTTTGCGTTGTTGGAGGTACTATCTAATGGGAGAGCATTTCGTGGTATATACTGACCACAAGAGCCTCAAGTACATCTTTACGTAGCGTGACTTGAATCTGAGACAGCGGAGGTGGGTCGAGTACCTACAATCTTTCAACTTGGAGTTTGCTTATATGCCTGGGAAAGTCAATGCTGTGGCAGACACACTGAGTAGGAGGACTCTGATTCAGGCAGTTCAGGAGGCCAATAGTGAGTGGCAGCTCATGGATCTATTCTATGAGATGAATCTGGAGGTGCACGATAGACAGGGTTAGAAAATTCTTTCTTTTGTAGCTGTTACCTCTACCCTTTTTGATCGAGTTCGAATGAGGCAGCTATTAGACCCTGAAGGCCTAGTCCAACAGGAGGGTGTGTCAGATGGAGACCCTACCCCAGGGTGGACAGTGGGTGATGACAAGGTGCTACGTTTTCATGGCCACGTATGGGTTTCAGCAGACATACATGAGGAGATTATGCGGGAGTTCCACGCTTCATCTTGGGCAGTTCATCCTGGTGTCACCGAAATGTACCGAGTCTTTCACCGTCAGTATTGGTGGCCAGGTATGAAGAAGGATGTGGCTGGTTTTGTTATGCGGTGTTCCACATTTCAGCTAGTGAAGTCAGAGCATCAGCGACCAGCGGGGCCTTTGCAGCAGTTACCCATTCTTGAGTGGAAATGGAATGATGTCGTGATGGACTTTTTGATAGGTTTACCGAGATCGCCTCGAGGAAATGATGTTGTTTGGGTTGTAGTGGACAGGATCACGAAGGTTTCACACTTCTTTCTGATCAAGGAGACCTTCAGTGTTGATGAACTGGGACGACTGTACATCTGAGAGATTGTATGTCTGCATGGAGTTCCACACTCCATTGTTTCAGATAGGGATTCACATTTTACTTTGCACTTCTAGAATGGGCTACAGAGGGCATTGGGTACACAAGTACTTTTGATTACAACATACCATCCCCAGACTGATGGACAATCCGAGCGTACAATACAGGTGCTTGATGATATTCTCCGAGCTTGCATCCTAGACTTTGGCGGTTCTTGGGAGAGGCATATTCCTCTAGTGGAGTTCTCCTACAACAACAGTTTTCAGGTGACTATTCAGATGGAACCTTATGAGGCTCTGTACGGTAGGCCATGCCGATCACCTTTATGCTGGATAGAGGTAGAAGAGGTAGCTTTGCTGGGACCTAGTCTTGTTCAGGAGACCTCAGAACATGTAGAGTTGATTCGGAAGAGGATGGTGATAGCACAGTCT
The DNA here is from genome assembly GCA_963277665.1 of Viscum album. Taxonomy (NCBI): domain Eukaryota; kingdom Viridiplantae; phylum Streptophyta; class Magnoliopsida; order Santalales; family Viscaceae; genus Viscum; species Viscum album. The sequence goes on along the minus strand of OY728166.1, from coordinate 1,071,879,655 downwards.
CGACAGAAGTCTTATGCTGATCAGCAGAGATGACCTCTGGAGTTCGAGGTCGGGGATCAGGTTTTCCTGCGTGTCGCACTGAGATTGGGACACAAGAGGATTCGGAGACAGGGCAATCTTTCACCGAGATACATCGGGCCGTTTGAGGTTCTGGAGAGAGTCGGGCTGGTTTCTTACAGGTTGCAGTTACCTCAGAGGTACCAGGCTATGCATGACGTTTTTCATATTTCTCAGCTTCGACGGTATTTCTCAGACCTGTCTCATGTTTTTCAACCCGAGGAGGTTGAATTGGAGCAGGATGCATCTTTCGAGGAGAATCTTATCAGGATTGTTGATCATAGTGCAAAAGTACTCCGTGGCCGGTCTGTTCCTTTGGTATGGGTGCTATGGCAGCACGACCGTATACAGGACGAGACTTGGTAGAGGGAGGCTGATATGCTATCACAGTGTCCAGATTTGTTCAAGGTTTCTTCTTTTATGCCTTTCTAGGGAACATCGGGGACAATTTTCTTTAAGGGGGAAGTTTGTAAGAACCCGGAGCTTCGGTTTCAGGTATAGATCTCTTTTACGGGCTTTTTAAGGAAAAAATGGAGAATCTAGAAATTTTCAGAGTACACACTGTGTACTTTATGAGTACACACTGTGTACTCCTCCGACACTCAAAGCCATGTGTTGGCCAAGACCGGGCCACACACACGGTGTGTAGGGGTGACATGGAGGCTGATTTTTGCGGAGTACGGAAAAACCCACTACATGCCGTGCACTTTAAGAGTACACGCCGTGTACTTTTTTTTATTTCATTAATCGACCCAGGGTCGCGCCTAATGACCGTAAAAATCTTCTTCTCTACCTAATCCCATCCAGAACATCCAAGAAGGCCGATTCTTCTCCGTTCCACCGATCTGTCACCTGTTTTCCGAATCAAACTCCGTCTATTGTAGAAGAATCGCAGCGGGGAGTTCTTGGTTCTTCTTTAGCCTCGTTTCCTGATTCTTCCTCTCGTGTATGTTATCTGAGGTTTAATGTTTTAGAAGTTTTTATATATATACTCCATTATAGTCCGATTAATGGGCTGAGGTTCAAGTATATCGATCTCCGAGTATCGAGGTAGGTGGTTTGTTGCCCTACGTTGAAGTTCTTTGAGTTTTGGTTGAAAAAGTGTCGGATACCCATGTGTCGGGCATCCCGAGTTTAGGATTTCGATCCTATTGTTTGTCTTCCCTATATTTATTGTTAGCTTATGATGAATTGCTGCTACATTATGCTTGTTTGCATGTTTAAGGATCACCCCATGGGTGTTTACCTCTTCCCTTTGGCTGTTTATCACCGTTTGGCACCATTTCCGTGAGGCAACCCTATTGCAATTGTTAGTTGCTTGTTATCACTGATTTCATGTGTTGCCTGCTGTTGGAATGCTTTTGAAGTATGGTAGCTATTAGCCAAGTAGTTTTTTTAACTTAATTTGGGCTCCTAAAAGTCGATTATGCATGACTGGACTGCTCAGGGTTGTGAGAACCTGGTGCGGGAGATCAAAGGGGGAATATACGATTAAGTGCTTCCCTAGAGGGTCTGTTGGTTTTAGTTTCATACGCAGGACCTACGGTAATAGGACTTTGTGCTTCCCAAGAGTGTTCTAAGATTACCCACGCATTGATACCACAAGAGGAATTAGACGTAAGTGCTTCCTCAGAGAGTCTGTAGCTATCGTTGCAAGACCATAGGGGAATTGACGTAAGAGCTTCCCAGAGTGTCTGTGCCTTGTTTGTTGACTGGACTATAGGGGTCTGCTAGTTTTAGCCACCCAGAGAGTCAGTGTGTGTATTCTTTATGGTTGGTTGTGACGAGTCCACCAAGTTAAAGAACAATCTTGGGTTTTGTACTGATTGTGTTAGGTAGTCTTTTTAGATACCTGTTGTGTTATTTTCTTATCTTGGAATAGAAACCTTGATGGTTTTCCCTGGTTGTGTAATTAGATGGATGTGAATGGTAATTGGTAGAATTGTTTACTTTATTTATTTAACTTTACTTTTTCTATATCACTCACTGACAGTAGGGCACAAATCTTGTGGTGGTTGTCAACTGGGATTAGTCTCACACCCTATTTGGGTCTTGCTTTTCGGCCCAAACAGATTATATGGTTGTAGGTATAGGTAGGGATTGTGGCCCTTCTATCTCAGGTACTTGATTGCTGGTCGGAGATGGAGAGCATGGGACCGGGACTTGGCCCGTGATGCTACTGGAGTTGCTGTTTACATTTAGTAATTTGGTTTTAGTTGTATTTCATCACATTGTTTTGATTACTGCTTTCCTTAGATACATGTACCATTCTGCATCATTATTATATCAAATAGTGCTTTTACTTTCTGTTTAGTTGTTGCATGATATTTACTTCTTCCGCTATTGTTTATGCTTATTCTTCCGCTGCATACTTTACCAAATGAGGGCATAGTTTCCCCCATTGACTCACCAAGGCCCTCGATGCTAGTCGGCAGCCTCTAGCGTTCGAGGTAACGTGCTTGAGGTCATGTGGCGAACCAGGTACGGGGCACCAGTTATGCGGCTCCGGACTCGGGTCGTTACAATACTTATACAGAAACTATTTTAAGTTATTAATAGTCGTTTATTATAAAGGGAAATTTTATTTTACTTTTATTTTTAAAGAAAAATTATTTTATTTTCATAAAGGGGGAGAAATTTTTATTTATTGAAATGATTTTGTTAAAATTAAATATTTTTTTATCCTATCAAAATTCTAAAACTTTATGTAACTAATTTTGAAAGCTAATTTCATTTAATTAGTCTTATTATTTTATGGGTTTTGTGATTATAAAAAAGGGGGATATTGTTGAGCAAAGTATTTTTTTCAACAATACATAATAATGTTATTTAAAGGGAGAGATTATTGAAAATAATACCCTGTCTCTTTATGATAATTTTGATGCTCAAAAATACCCTTAATTATTTTCTAATGATTTTATTTAGTATTTTGCAGGAATTTATTAATTTATTTTACTCTTGAAATAAGGAGAATTTATTACTTATTCGGGAACTGTTTTAGCCCGTTCAGAAAAAACTGTTCATACCTTTCTTATTTGGGATCTGGTTTAGTGTGTTCTGGAAACACTGTTCATACCCTACATGGATAAACGTAGCGTAAGGATGAAAAGCGTGTATAATTTTTGAGATAAGAGAAAAGTATGGTTAATCAACCATACGTTATCAGAAAAGTATGGAAGAAGAACCTTACATTAGGAAGGAACCTTACGTTTGAGTTATCAACAAAGTATGGAAGGAGAACCGTACGTAAGTACTAAACGTTATATTTGTTTCTCAAAAGTATGGTTCATCAACCTTACTTTTGTAAACAACCATACATTCTTTGAATCGATCTTTTATCTTTCATCTGAGAGTTGAAGAAAAATTATGGATAATCAACCCTATGTTTATGATCAACCTTACGTTTGAAGAAAGTAACATGAACCCTATGTTCATGTTCAATCTTACGTTGTCAACCGTACGTTTGGAGGCCACGTCATCAACCTTACGTTTGGCATTGGAAAGTTTGAAAGACGATATTTTTATGCAATGGTCAGCAAGCTGATTGTTAGGTACATTTCAAGCCAGATATAAAGTCGATTTTAAAATACGACTTTGACCAATTCAAAGCCGTTTTATCAATGGATTAAAGATCTAATTAAAAGGAACTTTTTATGCCGTGTATTCAGAGAAGTTACGACTAATTTGTAAATTCAAATTTTTGAATATCGCGAATCAAAAGGCGACTTTTATGAATCTAAATGTGCAGGGGATATTCTCGGCTTTGTTATATATGTTTTCTCTAAAACACCAGGCACATGAATATATATAGTGATCAGTCTATTATTCAAAAATGTGGAAGACGGAGACTGCTTAAAAGCACTCAGTTCTGCTGATTCAAAAAGAGAGTCAAATATCTGTTTATTTAAGAAGAAGGAACTTGATAGAATATTCACTTGTTCTACATCAAATATCTACTATGGATCTATTACTGCTAAAGTTGTGAATTATATCTCTATATCTACTGCAACCGGATCGACTCAGAACTGCTTCGACTTGAAAATCAATATTTCTAGAGTCGACGATCCATCTACTGTCAATTGCATTTTGTTGTAATTGTGAAGATCAACTGTAAAATTTCTTTCTAAAATTATTTTTATCTTGAGTAACCAGCTTCTCGTACTAAGCTGAGTAGGTTCATGTTTGAACCAGAAGGCTTTATTAGCCTGCAAATTGTAAAGGTGTCAACTGCCTGTTTTTCAGTTGTTGGAAGGTCTGTGGAAAAGAGGACTAGATATTGAAAATCACCAAGCTCATGGAGTTGAGCATTGGTGGAGTGGACTAGGGGCATTCTGTTACCCAAACCACCATACATCTATGTGTCCCTGCTTTTACTTATTCTGCTGCATGATCAAATCTGATAAATCATAGAGGACAAAACTCATTCAATCGAAGAGTGAACAAAAAATATGATAGACACAATTCACCCCCTCTTATGTATAATCTGTATATTCAAGATCCAACAGAAGTTTTTAAGGATGATTTCATGGTTTATTGAACATCCATTCATGGATTTTTGGAACACCTAGGTTTTTTCCTACATCATTGCATTGAAAATGATCTCGTATTAAATTATGAGAAATTACATTTCATGGTTGTGTGGGGTATAGTGATTTTGAATTTTATTTCAAAAGAGGTAATTCAAGTGGATAAATAAAAAATTGAATTAATTTTAAACCTTCCATATCCAAAATGTGTTCACGAGGTGTGATCTTTCTTGGGTCATGCTGATTTTTACCACCGATTCATTAAAGACTTCAGTAAGACCGAACTTCCCCTATCTCGATTATTTCAAAAGGATTATTAATTTGTATTTGATACATATTTTTAGGATACTTTCAATTCACTATAAATGATTCTCACATCACATGCCCCAATTCAACTACCTAGGTGGGATCTTCCATTCAAACTTATGTGTGATGCCTCTAACTTTGTAGTTGGGGAAATTTTATCACAAAAGGTTAAGATGTATCCTCATTGTCTTTTTTGATCATGATTCCCTTCGTTTTCTTCTAAAAAAACATGAATCTAATCCAGGACTCATTAAGTAGATGATCCTACTCTAAGAGTTTGACCATGATATTAGAGATAACATAGGAGTGGAAGATGTTTTAGCCGACCACATTAGTAGTATTTTCCCACCATTAGACCACCATGTTGACTCATCCCTCCCCATTGGATAAATATTCCCTCATGAGAACCTTTATGATGTTATTGACCTTACCCTTTGGTATGAGGACATTGCGAATTTTCTAGAAACATCTAGGGCCCCCAAATATTTCAGCACTTCACAGTCCTAGAGAATTAAGCATGATTCAAGATGGTACATTTGGGATGACCCATATTTGTGGAGAATTTATAGTGACCAAGTTGTTCATCGGTGTGTACCTGACCCTGAGTTCACCTCTCTTCTGAACTTCTTCCACAGCTTGGATTATGAGGGTCACTTTTGTCTCTCAACATACAGCTCTAAAGGTCCTTGACTTGAGACTTTTTTTCCAGCATTATATAGATATTCCCATCGGTTTTGTAAGTCATGTACTCGATGTAAATTCATAGGGAATATCTCCAAGAGGAATGAAATTCCCCAACAACCCGTGTTATTTTTTGAGATCTTTGATGCATGAGGCATTGAATTCATGCGGCCTTTTCCAAATTTATTTGGATTAATGTACATCTTATTAGCTATTGACTATATCTCTAAATGTGTGGAAGAAAAGTCCACCAGGACCGATGACTCTCCAGTGGTTGTTGAGTTTATGAGGTCCCAAATTTTCAACAGGTTTGGTTTTATGAGATTCATCATTAGTGACCAGGGTTCACATTTTTTCAATTGAAACATGAAAAATTTTCTTTGTAAGTATGGGGTTGTTCATAAAGTCTCCACTTCATATCACCCCCAAACTATTATAAAATTAGAAATTTCAAATTATAAAGTTAAGATAATAATGAAAAAAACAGTACAACCCAATAGAAATGATTGGAGTTTGCACTTAGATTATGAACTTTGGGTGTGAAGTAAAGATTTTAAAACCCCAATAAGAATGTCAACATATATGATTTTGTTTTGAAATTATTTTCACCTCCCAGTAGAGGTAAATCACTTTGCATATTGGGCCATTAAAAAATGTAATATGAATCTCTCAGATGCAGGTGAGAAGAGAAGTGTTTAATCTCTTACATACAAAACATGCCAAAAATTCATCAAGTGTTGAAACCATTGAACATTAAATCCTATGATCAACTGCATGGTAGGCATAAGAGGAGTGTTTAACCTCTTCTACCTCATATTTTTAATCTTTAAATCCTACCAACCCTTGAACCTCATAAAACCCGTTGGAAGTCCTCTTGAGTAGCAAACTAGTTTCTACCGGTAGAGAACTAAGAATCTTGAAAATAATTTTGTAAGATCAGATGAACTTTGGGAAAAGATTATATCTCCACTTTCATATGTTCCTTAAGTGAATAGGGAAGATTTCTAGGTGAGGTAGGCTATGACATGTTGCATGGGTGAACAAATGATGTTGAACAAATTTGAATGTGAGAGAAGAAAAATGATAGAAAAATTGATTTCATAAAGGAGACATGATGGATTTAATTTCAAAGAATCCTAGAGGTTTTCTAACCTTTGATTTACTAATGGTACTTGATTAAGATTTAATACTATTCCTAGGAGTGAAAATGTTTAGGTGTGGGGGTGTGATCGCACCGTGATTCGCTGTTTTATTTCACCCTTACACCATTGTGTTAAACTAGTTTTTTATTTAAAATTTTAAACTTAATAAAAAATTTCAATACATATTTTATTGAAATATTTTATATTGATAACTATTAAAAATTTCAATGTCACTTGTTTTGATAATTTCATTATAGCTGGAGATGAATTGGAGGGCCCATGATGAAGTTTAAGAGGAATGGGGGAAACTATGTTGTATCCAAGCACAATAGTGGAATAAAATGCAAAATTATTATAATACATGAATCCAATTTGGATGATATGTTTTGGTATGATCCAAAAAATAGTGGGATACAACTCTTTTGAAGGAACTGAAGCCCAATTCATCCACTAAGAGGCCCATTCAAACTAATCTGTCCAGGGAATCAAATATGAAGAATTCCAAAAGTTGTGTTCAGTATTTAGAATTTATCTAGAACTGTGGGATTCATAATGATGAAAAATTTTCTATGGAGACATAAAATAGGTTTTTAAATATGTTTTTAGTTTTGAAAAATGTGATATACAACTTTCTAGTGCCCGAAAACAATGTTACATTTGGTTTTACCAAATCTGGGTGCCCAAAACCACGACCCACTATGCCTTTAAAAGAGTACCTTGGGCACCCCATTTGTAAGCTAGACCAGGGGGAAATGTGATTCAATTTTGGAGTCTCAAATGAGTCTTTTACTCAATCTTATAAGTTTCTAAGTCCATAGGAGGTTCTACTTCATCATTATTTTCTTTCCCCCCTCCCATGGATTTCTAAACTCCTTGTAATCACCCGGGGAGGAGCATGATGTAATCCCGAGCTTCATGTTTGTATTATTTTTAATGATTTTTTAATTCCCAAGTTTAGGATGTTTTTATTCATAAACTATTCTTATTTAATTGAGTTACATACTATTAGATCATATTCAAACTCAAATGATCTCGTTTGGGGGTACCCTTTCATTTGATGTTTCACACACCGTTCATCCCTTTTTCTTCCCCCTTTCAATTGTGGTGTTTGTGTGGTTCATATTGGTCAATTAAACTCAAAAAAATACTTCCATGTCCATGTAATTTAATTTCATGATAAAAAACTAAAATAACATATAAACCTAGATATTTTATCGAGTTCTTTATGTGTTTTATCAGCGAGTTTCAGTTGTGAAGTCAAACACAAATCACCCAATCATTGGTGGTATTTGAGGAATCATTATTTGTTTTTTACTGAACCCTATGAGGTATACTTGTTTAAAATTATTAACATTCAGGTTGTAGGTGTTACAAACTAGGGATTAGAAGATCACTACCCCATCTCTTTAACTAATGAAGGATGAGCATCATGAGATTCTCTAGGTTGATCACGCTTAATCGAATATGTAAATTTCCAATTTCTTATATCACTTTATTTTATATGATTCCATATTAAATAGAAAAACCAAATTTTATATAATTCCATTCCCCTTTTTCGTAATAAAAACTTTCTTTATCAATTAATTATCTGGGTCTCCATCAAAAGATGACCTAGGGTTCCTGTTATACTTCAAAAATTCTAGTAAAACATAAACATTTAATTGGAGATGCTTGACAACGTGATTAGTGTCACATCTGACAGTGGGGAAATATTGTGTAGGGATTACACATATATGATTCCCAGTATGGGAGTCACGTCCAATGGATGGGGGGAGGTTTTTAACCTATGTTTTCCATGCATGGGGAATCCTTTGTCTGTTACACAGGTTAAGACTTTAATTTAACGTCATTGATGAGGACAATGTCATACAGTTTAGCATTTCCCAAATAGGATGTGGAGCTAGGTAGTTTTATGACTTTCAACTTCAACATAGATGAGGTTTATATCCTTAGGGGTACTGTGTCAAGGTGATAGGATGATTCTTATAAAAAAATATATTCTAAGATAGGTGATACGTTTCCCTCAGTGATGCCACCTCTAGGGCATATGTGTCCACCTCTCATGCACCTCTGGGAAAGGCATTTTGTTGGAACTAACATAGAGGTGTGGAAATTAGGAGACTTGAAATTAGGGTAACTATTCTTAGGATAATTAGGCATTATTGTGCCTATTTATTGAAGAAAAAGGAAGCTTAGTAGATACACTAAAAGTTTAGGGGATGTCAGACCAGGTACCAAACAGTTGTTGCATGAAAAATTATTATATTGTGCATAAATAGAGTTACATGAGAAATAAGATCTATAAAAAGTACAACACATGGATTCTAAGGGCATAGGATTGTGTAATATTTCAAGTTTCATACAGATCTTGGTTGCACAAAGGCTTCTTCTCTTACAAAAACCCGACCAAACTTAGAAGGTGTTGTGTGAGGATCTCTCAATTGTTGGACAAGAAAAGTTGGGGACCACAGAAGGTTTATCATGAAATTTATCTACCTTTTAGCATCTATGGATTCCAGTGTTGTGTGATTTCATAGAAAGATAGATTTTCACACATGATATCATTGCTTCATCTTTCATAGATCCTCACTTAAGGTGTTATGTGAGGTTCTATTTATAGCCAAAATCATCAGTTTATGGAACACAACTTTAGTGTGGCATAGAATAGGGTTGTGTGGTTGTTAATACTTTTCTAATGGGGATTATACACACAGCCTCTTTGGTTCATCATCTCCTTTTTCATGCAACTGGATGGTTTCACGATGGGTTTTATTGCAAAGCTATACTTTTTCACGCACATTCCTCGGGTGCCACGGGATCAACTACACCTTTTTTTATAAAACTGTATGGTATCAAAAATGATGGTATTCCTTTTAAGACTCCATTTTTTGCATGAATGAGCCTTTTAAATTATTTCAGTCTCATAAGTATCTGTAGAACTTAGTGTCAGATTTGGTTTCAAAGTCCATTGTTCATGGAAACACTTCTTTATTTGAAACTGTTCAAACTTTTGTGCAACTTGCAACTCAACCTCAGAATGTTCCATCAAAGTGGGTCACAAGTTCAGTAAATCCAAAACTAAACTTTTGGGGTGTGAGACATGTTTTTGGCCCCAAACAATTCCCCTAGAATCAGAACTCATAGGGAACCAGAATTTCTAGTTATGAGGAAAACACTGAAGAATGTGGTTAATTTACATGAATTTTCACAACTCCCACTTGAGTTGCACAACAGTGTTGTGCACTTCACGCAAACTAAAACCCATGAGCCTATAAATCGAGGTAGGTACCCTTTTTTATGGTACTCTGAATTTTGTGTGTGATAAACTGTCTCTCATTTGTAAAACTCACCCCTTTATGTGAAATCTTGAGCCTTCATCAATGAATTTCTTGCAACTATTCCTTTTTGTAAAAAAAATGTGATTCAATATGACAATTGCACAACCAACTCCAAAGTTGTGAAATGCGGTGGATTTCTACAACCAGGGCCCAGACTTACATGCTACAGCCTTAAAAACCACAGATCTTCAAAAAATGACCAACCCTACAGACCAAACTGAGAATAAAGTTTCTTATGCTACATGGAGGCTGAGATGTGGGGTAATTAGAAATTCCTTGGGAAATAAGGGTTGTTTCTAACAATAGGTAATCATTGGGATTATTGATCGAATCCTGGAGAGTATATATGATGAGGAACATTCCACCTCTCTATAACTTTGGGATGATGGATGATGTGGCTATCCCAGTGATCGAAGTGAACATGTCATGTTTCTGGTTTTCTCATCATGACAAGATTGCCCACTGAAACATCCTTGATATGGGTCATCTTACTAGGGAGCATGAAGAAAAATCCATCTATACTCCAAATGGATGGATGAGGATAGTCACTGGGGAGTTTCTAGTGGGTGAAGAGTTCTCGTCACACTACATGAGAATCTTCCAAACCAACATCTAGAACAAAAACACGGGCTGGTATAAGGAATTTTACCTATAGGCTGAGGAGAACTTCACAAATGAGTGGGCATGTGCGCACTGGGTACACTTCACTTGTTAAGAGTATTGGTCTGAGTTGTGCCACATCAAGCTATACAAGCAGTGAATACATTCCAGTTTCACATATATTGTTAATATGAGATACTTTTAGAGCTCATCAATTATTGGTCCCTAGATACCAATACCTTCCACCTCCATCATGTGGAGGTTAGTATTAGCCTGTGGGACCTTATCTACATTAGAACTATCCCACTAACTGGGATCCAATAAAATTAATTACTCCCAATTAGGAATGCCTAGGGAGACAGGTAGTATACCCCCTTGTAGCACATATCCTTCTAGATATACTAACCTAAGTACTAAAGCATCATCCTCCCCTCTATCTAGACATCGTGTTTAATACATGGTTGGGGATGTTTCTAAAGAAAACCCCAACCATTAAAATGATAGGGAGGCCAAAATATTACCCATCGATGAAACATAGGAGGAATATGTGTGCTTACTAGATGATCTTGGAGGAACAAAATTATTAGTAGTGGGGATACAACATGAAGGAGGGACGGTAGATGATGGTCTATTACACTGAATAACTCACCACTTTCCTCAACGGTTGGATTCTTCCTATGGGAGATGTGCGAATCAAAATACATCTAGGGACAATTGTTATGGAGTCTATCGTGGCATCAAAATTGTAACACCCCAAGATTCCATGGTACATTTCCCTTTGAATAATGCAATGACTTGCATTGTACACAACTTCAAGATTCTAACACACCACAACTAATAAAACTAGTCTTTATCAAGAGTAATACCCACTTTTTGAAATTTTATAAATTTTATCTTTCAAAATGGAATTCATTTTTGGATTCGGAAAATCGAAATTATACTAGGGTGAAATTTTGGTACTTTTCGGATAACTTTCATATTTTGATGAATAGTGAAAATTTATAAATTTTAATTAAAAACAACTTTTTTAATCGAAATAATAAAGAGTGATAAATTATGATTTTGAGTGGTTTTAAAGTATATTTAGAATATATTTTTACCATTTAATAAAATTTTGGTCATTGCGCTTAATTTTACATTTAAACCAGACATAAACAATTGTCAATCTTTTGATAGTTATTATTTCTTAAAAACACACTTTTTTGTTTTGACAGTGAGAATTAATTTAAAATTAATTTCTGCCACTTCTGTGTTTTGAATTTGGAATAATAAATTCCATATTTGGAATCATAATGTTCAAATTATGTAAATAGGTAACTCTTATTTTTAAACATTTTGAATAATTACTTCGGTAAATATTTTATTTACCATGGTTAAATGGTAAATCCGGTAAATAAGGGTAATATTATAATAATATTAATTTAACCTAAAATATGTTCTAACCCTATTGGTTGATACATGTCTGACCAGGGTCATCTTTAAGTCTATTTTGGGACCCCATGGATCCACTTGTAAGTGATAATGACACTTTATATTAATTAAGTTAAAGTAAATACAAAAATGACATAAGCCTATATCTTTTAGCAAAACAATTTTTTACATAGGGTTATATATGTTATAGTTTCGACTATAAATATTCATTAGAAAGATAAACATATTTCCTACATAATGGTATTTTAGTTATAATTTTTAGAAATTAAATAATTTAATTTATTTATGTCACAATGATGATTGAGTAATTACCTTATTAGTGAAATATTAAAATAATTGATATTTAAATACCTAAATAAATATAATTTGAGACTTTTAATGAATTCCCCGAATTTTAGAGGTTAATATGATATGTTATTATTGTTTTAATTAACTTTTTTCGAAGTAATAATGTTTTTAGGATTTTTACAAAAATAAAATACCAAATAGTGTCAAAATTGACATAAAAGAGTTTTTAAAACAAATATTATATTATTAATTGATATTAAATTCCTAAAAATATAAGGTTCAACCAAATAACTTTTATCATGATAGGTGTATCATTAATGGACCACATGGGGATCTCTAATATGTATATAGTAAGTTTATTAACTATATAATATAAAATACAAAGTGACATGGTAAATGTCAAACTAATTAACTAAGAGTTAAAACTAAAAGATAAGGTTAATATAATGACTCAAACCTGTCTAAAATATATTATTTGAAAGTATTTAGACCCATATCCACCTTATAATTTTAATAATCCACTTTGGATCCATTATAAACTAATATGAATTTATTATAAAATAATACTTTAAGTTTTTCATAAAGAGCCCCTCCCCCCCCTTATAAAAGGACACCACTTCTAACCAATTCTTCACACCATAAAAGCCTTTTGGATCAGCCAAACTCTACCCAAATATCCTCCCAAATTCCCTCACATCAACCTAGAGGCCTTAGTTTGATCATAAAGCCAACATAAAGAGCCCTTTTTATCAAATAAAAAGGAAGAACCTGAAGAAGAGGAGGTTAACCTACCGTTGACCAAGGAAAAAGTATAAAGTAAGGGGTTTCTTATCTCACTTTTAATTCCATGAGATTTCCATTATTCACCACTTATTTATTGCATGTGGTGTGTGTAATTCCCATGATTTTATTCATTGTGTAATATACTTTAATTTATGGATATTTACATCATCATTGTGTGATACTTCTTTCATGGGTGTATGTTTCGTAAGTTACCAAATTGATAAGGGAATTTGAAATTTCAATTTCCACTCATTCAGCTTTACACATACGTCATTGATTATTTTACTCCAAGATTATGTGTGGAATCACTATTCATTTTCTTATGTCATAATTTACACTCCCCTTTCGATGGATATAATTTTGATACACATAATCACTCCATTGATAAATTCTCAAGTCGTTGGTATGAACTTGATAAGAGTAATTTTAACTCAATCTCCATTTATTGAGTTAAACATCCAATTCATTGGTGTTGTTTTTACAATAATAAGTGTGAATGTCCTATTATTGATTTACACTGAACATCCAATCATATTGAGTGTATTTATATTTTTCACACATAATTAACTTAAGGATAAAGTCTTTATAAGAGACTTAATCTCAATTTACATCCCATTGATACTTCTTTGTTTTTATGAACCAAATCACTTTTATATGGTGTATATAATGTACTTTGACATATTATATCATGAATACCTTTATTCTCATGATATTACAATGTTTTTATTACCTCAATTATTTTTATTCAAGTGTCTCTCTTTTGGTTAGAAACTCTAACTAAAATATCCTTTTTAAATGTTTTAATGATTTATTCTTCTAAATCTTTCTCATTAATGTCCATGTTTTAAAAATGGTTTTAATGATTTATTTATATGGACATTAATGCTTTAAAATTAAAATTACTTTTAAAAGTTTCAAAGTGGTATGGGACACTTTGATTTAAAAATCTATTTTTAAATGGATTCTTGACAAATAGTGTGACTTTTAAATGATTTCAAGAAAAAAGGGGATATTTCTACCTAATAGTTTTGATGATTATTTTCATCTATTTCAATATCCTTCATCATTATCTATTGAGAATAATCTGATACAATACAATCTTCCATATTGTATCGAATGATTTATGTTTGACTGTGGATGTGCTATTTTTATACCATTCATGGTTTGTGGTTAAAGTATTGCAATTTCGTATGCTAGTTTTAATATGAATGTTTATGTTATGTTTAAACATGTTCATATATGGAATTCATTGGACTTAGTATGTGATGGGTGGAGCCTGTTATAGATCCTCGATTCATCGGTAGGTCTCATGAGACAAACTAGTGTCTTGGCACGAGGCCTTGACAAAATCTTATTTGTAGTCTTGGCACCAGGCCTTGGCTACGTGGTTATGATAGTCTGGCATTATGAATTCCATCATTATAAAAGTGGTTATTGATATTTCATGTGATTATTCGACTAGTAGAATATCAATGTGAATAAGTAAATGGCATTATTTCATTTTATCCTTGCCATATTATGCTGATGTTCAAGTTTAAAAGACTTTTGTTTTAGTTATATATTTCCATAAATGTTTATGTTTATTTATGAATGTTTCCGCTATATTGTTTTCCTTACTGAGCATCTGAGCTCACCCCTTTCAAAGTTTTATTTTTTCTAGGATGTGAAGAAGTATTTTATGAATTAACTATAGGGATAGTATGAGGGGATATGAAGAAAATATGTTGTTTTAGTTTTTCACTGATTGATGTAATGTAAACTTTATGAATATATATAGTGTTTCCAAGGCTACTAAACTAATCGGTCTTTCGAGACTTGATCTTTTGTGATCATGCCAATGTTATGTAATAATGCACCGAATCTAGGTAACTGGGGTTGGGGCGTTACAGTTGGTATCATAGGAAGTTTAGTACAAACCTTGGAAGATAGATTTAGATAAACTCTGATTATAGCACATATCCCTAAGATAGACTTTAAGGATAAGTATAGAAGAACTTCCTAGAATTTTGGTATTGTAGAGATTTTGTGTGTTTTTAGGGCAATAAATCCATGTTTAGATACAAGCAGGTAGAGGCAGATCTGGCATAGATGTACCTAGGGGTAAAACCTGAAAACACCGCTTTGAGCTAGACTCGAACGGGAACTGGTGCATGATAACAGGCCTTGCTGCACTCTTGGTTACGACACTCTTGGGGGATATACTTTGGATAATTTACATTTTCTTTACAAACTTATTTGAAGTATTATATATAATATGAGAGTAAATGACCTTGATTAATCCTAATGTGTTTCAATTTGAGAATATGGTGACATGATATTCTCTAAATGATTTTACGACTACTGTTACTCACACAATGATTTTTGGTTTTAGTCAATGGCTGGATTCCAAGGAAGTCATAGTGACTTTGAGAATGATGTACAAGGTGGGAACAATGGTGGAAATGAGCAACAAAATGGAATGTTGATAGGCATAAAAGATATAGTCTTTATGCCAAATCAATTTTCCAAAAATATGATCAACAATATATATATTAACCA
The DNA here is from genome assembly GCA_963277665.1 of Viscum album. NCBI lineage: Eukaryota > Viridiplantae > Streptophyta > Magnoliopsida > Santalales > Viscaceae > Viscum > Viscum album. The sequence goes on along the minus strand of OY728166.1, from coordinate 1,071,863,965 downwards.
ATTCCCAGACTCAAAAAAGAAGGGAAAGGTGATGAATAATAATAGCTCCAGCAGTGGAGACCATGGAGAAAGGAATCCTCAATTTCCATCATCTTGGAAATGTGGAAGGAGACACCCAGGAAAGTGTCTCAATGGGACAAAGAAATGATTTACGTGTGGGAAGGAAGGACATAAAGTGAATAATTACTGAAGAAAATGAAGAGTACTATGGAAGAATATAAAAATGGACCCAAGAATCCATTTACAGTCATTTTCCATAAATGTAAGGGACCTAGCCATTACCCGAGTGAATGCCCTATTCTATAGGATATTTTCTTGGTCAAAGAAGAAGCTATGTGGAAATAAATGGTTGGAGAAATGTTTAAAAGTATTAGTGCTCCTTGTTGATGGGTTTACTTTGGAATGATTTTCTCTTGAATTTGTAACCCTATAGTTTTCCATGTGAGAATGATATTTGAGGGAGAATTATATTTTCTCTTGTGGATATAGTTATAAATAACCATTTGGTTTTATATGATCATTGGGTTAAGGCAATTACAAGTTATTATATTTTGGGATGAAAATGAAAGGTATGAGATAACATTTGTGGTTAATTTATGTTATGGTTAATTTGACGAATTTATCTCATTTTGGTAATGTTATAAAATATAGTTTTTGAAAAGGGACAACACGCAGACCATGTGACAACCTGTCGCGTAGGACAAAGCCGTGGGAATCGAAAACACAACCAAAGTGCGATTGGGATTTATCACCTACCACTGGACTACGTGAAGTCCCTGGTTAGTGTGACTATTATTTTTAGTTAAATGATTTTATTGATCAATAATAAGTTGATTTGGGATCTTATGTCTTATCAAATGAATACCCTTAGTATAGGAAAATGATTTGGTGATTAAGTGATAAATGTTATTTTGGAAGATGTTCGCTTTGTTGGGAATACTATATGCCCAAGGAAAATAGAATACTATGGGATTTCATTTGAGGAGTAATGGTGGATTTTTATCTATATTTTTATTGTGGATTTATAGTGATTTGAGTTATTTATGGAAATGATTAACCTATAATAGATAATATCTGACTAGGTAAATTACTTTTAAGTATGTGACTTTAAGAGTAGTTGATTTCATTTGGAGATACCATTTAACATGGAAGACTACATAAACAAATTATTCTAAGTTTTGAGTTTCAATATTATTTTGGATTTTATTAAATGATTTTAAGGACAATTCTTTATTGAATGCTATTTATTTAACTTTGGGGTATTGTTGGTTTAATTTTAGAAATTTATATTAGTGTTTCTTTCTCTAATGAAATAACCTTTTGGGGGATCATCAGATCTTATACTAACATTTTGGTTTTGATTAATCTATAAATACAAGGTAAATATATAGTTCATCCAACATGGATCACGTTATTCTATAGGAGTTTATTCTAGCTCTTCCAGTGTGACCAAGTCTTTTTGAATAATCATTGTTCAAAAACAAAAATTGAGTTAGTGGTAGAAATTTATTAAAGAATGAAACTCTACTTAAAAAGTAAGTATATCTCTTTATGTTCTTAGTAAATATCATAAATGAATTCCTCATCCTTATGTAATGTAACTTAAAACACAAAATGTTGTCCGTTTAATTTTCATACTGGGAGATGAATGACCATTTGTCCCAACACAAGTTTGTGGTTTTCTTGTTGTTAACTTTCTCTTGATCATGTTTTTTGTCCCTCACCATCACTACTTGACACTTAGTTTATCATCCATATCCATGTTTTCCTACATGGAATTCTAGTATGGGTTATCTTGGGTGACCTTTATACTTCTCTTTCTTTCTTTTAAAATGATAGTTTTACTGACTCTTTTTTTGATGTGGGACTTTACATTATATTCTCAAACCCAATTTTAAAAATTACAATAACACAATTTATTGAAGGAGGGGAGAATGTAACACCGCGAGATTCCACGGTACGTTTCCCTTTAAATAATGCAATGGCTATTATTGAACGCAACTTCGAGATTCTAACACACCACAACTAATAAAACTAGCCGTTATCTATAGTAATGCCCACTTTTTGAAATTTTATACATTTTATATTTCACAATGGACTTCATTTTTGGATTTGGAATATCGAAATGATCCTAGGGTAAAATTTTGGTACTTTTTGGATAACTTTCATATTTTGATGAATAGTGAAAATTACTAAATTCTAATTTAAAACAACTTTTTTAATATAAATAATAAATAGTGATAAATTATTATTTTGAGTAGTTTTCAAGTATATTTAGAATATATTTTTACAATTTAATAAAAATTTGGTCATTGGACATAATTTCACATTTAAACCAGACATAAACAATTGTCAATCTTTTGATAGTTATTATTTCTAAAAAACACGCTTATTTGTTTTGACAACGGGAATTAATTTTAAATTAATTTCGGCCACTTCTGTGTTTTGAATTTGGAAAAATAAATTCCATATTTGAAATCAGGATTTCCAAATTATGTAAATAGGTAACTCTTATTTTTAGACATTTTGAATAATTACTTCGGTAAATATTTTATTTACCATGGTTAAAGGGTAAATCCGGTAAATAAGGGTAAAAAAATAATATTATAATAATATTAATTTACCCTAAAATGTGTCCTAAACCTATTGGTTGATACATTTCCGACCACGGGAATCTTTGGGTCGATTTTGGGACCCCATGGATCCACTTGTAAGTGATAACGACACTTTATATTAATTAAGTTAAAGTAAATACAAAAATGGCATAAGCCTATATCTTTTATCAAAAAACTTTTTACATAGGGTTATATATGTTATAATTTTGACTATAAATATTCATTAGAAAGATAAAATGATTTCCTAAATAATGGTAATTTATTTATAATTTTTAGACACTAAATAAATTAATTTATTTATGACACAATGATGATTGAGTAATTACCTTATTAGTGAAATATTAAAATAATGGATATTATAAATACCTAAATAAATATAATTTGAGACTTTTAATGAATTCCAAGAATTTTATAGGTTAATATGACATGTTAGGATTAATTTAATTAACTTTTTTTGAAGTAATCATTCTGTTAGGAGTTTCAAAAAAATAAAATACCAAATAGTGTCAAAATTGACATAAAAGAATTTTTAAAACAAATATTATATTATTAATTGATATTAAATTCCTAAAAATCTAAGGTTCGGCCAAAGGACTTGTATCATGATAGGAGTATCATTAATGGACCACTTGGGGGGTCTCTTGGATTTATATAGTAAGTTTATTAACTATATAATATAAAATAAAAAGTGACATGGTAAATGTCAAACTAATTAACTAAGAGTTAAAACTAAAAGATAAGGTTAATATAATGACTCAAACCTGTATAAAATATATTGGTTGAAAGTATTTCAACCCATATACACATTATACTTTGAATAATAAACTTTGGAACCATTATAAATCGAATCTAAATTTATTAAAAAAATAATATTTTATGTTTTTCCTAAAGAGACCCTCCTACCCCTTATAAAAGGACACCACTTCTAACCAATTCTTCACACCATCAAAGCCTTTTGGATCGGCCAACCTCTACCCAAATATCCTCCCAACTTCCCTCAAATAAACCTAGAGGCCTTATTTTGATCATAAATCCAACTTAAGGAGCCCTTTTGATCAAATCAAAAGGAAGAACCCGAAGAAGAGGAGGTTAACCTACTGTCGACCAAAGAAAAAGTAAAAAGTAAGGGGTTTATTATCTCAGTTTTAATTGTATGATATTTCCATTTTTCACCACTTATTTATTGTATGTGGTGTGTGTAATACCCATGATTGTATTCATTGGGTAATATACTTTAATTTATGGATATTTACATCATCATTGTATGATACTTCTTTCATGGGTGTATGTTTTGTAAGTTACCAAATTGATAAGGGAATTTGAAATTTCAATTTCCACTCATTCGGCTTTACACATAATTCATTGATTATTTTACTCCCAGATTATCTGTGGAATCACTATTCACTTGATTATGTCATTATTTCCACTCCCCTTTCTGTGGATATAATTTTGATACACATAATCAATCCATTGATAAATTCTCAAGTCGTTGATATGAACTTGATAAGAGTAATTTTAACTCAATCTCCATTTATTGAGTTAAACATCCAATTCATTGGTTTTGTTTTTACAAGAATATGTGTGAATGTCCTATGATTGATTTATACTGAACAACTAATCATATTGAGTGTATTTATATTTGTCACACATAATTATGTCGTTGATTTATCCTTAACCGAAGGATAAAGTCTTTATAAGAGACTTAATCTCAATTTACATCCCATTGAGACTTCTTTGTTGTTATGCACCAAATCACTTTTATATGGTGTAGATAATGCACTTTTACATAGTATATCATGAATCCCTTTATTCTCATGATATTACAATATTTTTATTACCTCAATTATTTGTATTCAAGTGTCTCTCTTTTGGTTAGAAACTCTAACTAAAATATCATTTTTAAATGTTTTTATGATATATTCCTCTAAATCTTTCTCATTAATGTCCATGTTTTAAAAATGGTTTTAAGGATTTATTTATATGGACATTAATGTTTTAAAATTAAAATTACTATTAAAAGTTCCAAAGTGGTATGTGACACTTTGATTCAAAAATCTATTTTTAAATGGATTCTTGACAAGTAGTGTGACTTTTAAATGATTTCAAGAAAAAAAGGGGATATTTCTCCCTAATAGTTTTGATGATTATTTTCATCTATTTCAACATCCTTCATCATTCTCGATTGAGAATAATATGTTACAATACAATCTTCCATATTGTATCGAATGAGTTATGTTTGACTATGGATGTGCTATTTTTATACCATTCATGGTTTGTGGTTAAAGTATTGAAATTTCGTATACTAGTTTTAATACGAATGTTTATGTTATGTTTAAACATGTTCATATGAGGAATGCATTGGACTTAGTATGTGATGGGTGTAGCCCGTTATAGCTCCTCGATGCATCGGTAGGTCTCATGAGACAAACTAGTGTCTTGGCACGAGGCCTTGACAAAATCTTATTTGTAGTCTTTCCACGAGGCCTTGGATACGTGGTTATGATAGTCTGATATTATGCATTCCATCATTATGAAAGTGGTTATTGATATTGCATGTGATTATTCGACTAGTAGAATATCAATGTGAATAATTAAATGGGATTATTTCATTTTATCCTTGCCATATTATGCTTATGTTCAAGTTTAAAAGGCTTTTGTTTTAGTTATACATTGCCATAAATGTTTATGTTTATTTATGAATGTTTCCGCTATATTGTTATCGTTACTGAGCATCTGAGCTCACCCCTTTCAATGTTTTATTTTTACCAGGATGTGAAGAAGTATTTTATGAATGAACTACACGGATAGTATGAGGGGATATGAAGAAAAAATGTTGTTGTAGTTTTTCACTTATTGATATAATGTAAATTTTAAGAATATTTCTAGTGTTTATAAGGCTACTAAACTAATCGGTCTTTCGAGACATTATCTTTTGTGATCATGCCAATGTTATGTAATAATGCACCGAATCTGGGTAACTGGGGTTGGGGAAATACAAAAACACTAGGTAAACCTTTGAATACCAGTGTCGCCCAACTCTAAATCTAGTTGGGCCATGTGGAAAGATGAATAATGTCTAGGAAGATATGCAGTCCATTCTAGTTCTTGAATGGGAGGATTACAACTCACTTTTGAGGATATCAATTCCCAAATAGCATTACTCCTCAAAATACTATCCCACATACCTTGCTACTCAACATTATCGGGGTTCAACTGGTGACTCTCAATGAAGTTGGGATCATGGTATGTATTGGAAATTCAATGAACTTAAACATCAATCCATTCTCAACTATATCCGATGAGATGATGGATAATTTGGAGGGGGTGATGAAATAATGATAATATCTACAGACCTTCTGAGGTATAGTACTAGTCACCAAGGTAGTTGAAAACACTTATCATGAGATGTATAATCTATCTCCTTTTACCAACACTTTGGATGCATCCAACAGCCAATAATTAGAGTTTACATGGGGATCCATGAAGAAAGGAATACCTTTATCATTCTTAAGTTGTGGTGAAGGTTCATGGGTGGAAAAATGAGGGAGGTCATCATGTTTTCACCCCCAAATTTCAATTTCAAACTCTCTCACACATATCCCAACAATTGGATGCATATCTAGGTGAGATCGCACATCAGTGTGTAAGGGTAATCATGCCATCAAGTGATGTTCTGAAGTAGCAAGGAAAAGAGAATGTTTCTTTTCGAAGGGATTATAAAGCTTCAGGGGCTCCAAATGAGGTTGTAGTAGGGGAAGATTAAGGTGTTATTCCATCCCCACATCATTGAGGAGAGGGCCTCCCCCATAAGAGACTACGGGAGTAGGCTGAGAGCTCTTAGTCTAGAACCAATAGAACCAGGGAGGCCCCCTGAAGGAATATTTGGTATCTATTGTATCTAAATACTAATGCTTCCTTCCCTACTCTCTAGAAATCCTAGGGAATTATTCAAATAACCCTGATGGTATAGAATTTGTGGAAGAGGATAACCCAGGATAGAATCAAGCTATCATATGTTAGGGCTCGCTAGGATCATTTTCTGGGTGACCTTCCATGAGAGGTTTGCATACCAATAGTATAAAGATGCCTTTACATACTAACATGTGGGAGCAGATCTTCCTTATGGACAAGTGCACGTGATGTTCTATGGTGATATTGATGTTGAAGGGGAGAAAAATACTAAATAACCAACAAAAGAGGCATTAGACCTTAATGTTGACATGCAGGGTACCGGTTACAAAGAATCACAGTGATTGACCACTGACCAAGAAACTCACCTAGGAAAATAGATAGGTTGTCCTATAGATGAAAACATGGCTAAGATTATATTCGATGAGGTAAGATTAGTTTGTTAACTCATCTATCTATTCTATTCCTTTTCCTTTATTTTATATAAAAGGTTTTAATTGGGTTTTTCCTTATACAGGAGCCAATCGAGGACTAAAAGGGGTCCCTGTAGGAGGGGACGAGGGCTCTCCAACAGTCCTCGGTGGACATGCATAAAAATATATTCTTGAGTCCACTATAATTGGAGGGTCTGACAAGGATTTTATAAGGGTAGTTTCAAACCCCCCAATCCTCCCACTTATCTATGGGGTACCACAACCTAGTATTTTAACAGTGAAATTTACTACTGATGAGGCAGGTCATTAGGGGAAACTCATCATCAATATTTCCATGCTACGAGGTAAGATTGAATCTCAACCAGGATTCCTATTTTCAAAATTTCATAGAGATATTGTTTTTTATTTCGTCAACATGTTTGTTTGATTTCACACAGTTTCCACACAACCAGCACTAAGGGGATCGATACTAGTTGTGTAAGTACCAACCAAATTTGAGGGGTATACCATGGTGGAATTACCTATCAAAACTTTGGGACTATGATTTTCCCAAACTCTTTCACTTTGTAAGCATTTTTCCCCTATTGAGCCACATTTACCTGATATGTCACCACTTTTCAAACTAACTGGAACATTTTTTTAACATAGGGCTCAAGAGGGAGCATTCCCAAGAAATGTATATGGTTGGGGGGCCTAGGTCACCTCCCCCAGAAACTATGCCAAATCATTGGGATCAATCCATCCAAGATGATCAGACCTTGATCCTGAGAGGGAATCCCATTGTGGATGTAGGTGATACCTCAAAAGGGGTGGAGATCGAGGTTGGAGGATATGATGTAACAAATGAAGATGACCTACCTCTTGACTTAGAGCCCGAACCATCAAAAAAGATCCTAGAGGAGGACCCTGTTGCTTCTGTCCTCACGACCTTCTTAAAGTACGAGCCTATGCCACCCAAGGAATTAGAAGTTTTCAGTGTTGGTATTAGGGTATGAAGTGGAAACCTATGGGCTGAAGAATTTGAAAATTTTATCACCGAACTGATGAGACTTTTCATATTTGAAAATTTGAGCCTCGATATGGTAAGAGGATCTCATATGAATTAAATAGAGAATAAAAATTAAAACATGAAAAAATAACTTATTTAAAATGAAGTGTGATCAAGTGCAACTCATTGCCGGTGACTGTTGTTCGAAGGATTCAAAGATGAAACCCTCTAGATTATCCACACATGCTTAAATAATCCATGTGAACATCATTCTTCAAATTCTAGGTTCTAGCGTAGAGCTCTGATGTTCACTTTGACATCGTGACAATCACCACAATCTCGTTCCATTGATCTGCGAAAGTGATCATGGATCATTCACTTAAATAGAGGCTTCCTCTATCTAGGATTTGAGAGGAGAGATAAGCTCTAAATTCCAAATTCATGAATAGTCAATGGAAATATATTCTCTCTACACTTATATAGTATAATTTAAAAGACCCAATTAGGGTTCCCCTACCCCCATATAATTATTTTCTACTAAATAAGTAATAATTATGATGAAATAACTTCATCATAAATATTATTTATATTTTATCACATACTTGTAATATATATTAAATATATTACATGATAAACCCAAGTCATTAAATCAACTCATAATTCCCACTAGTATTAAATGAACCTTAAATATTAAAATAATATTAGTTTTTATAATATTTTTCTTGTATTAACTTGAATACCTTATGAATAATTTTAATAAATAAATTCAACCTAATTATTATGTAATTTAATAATAATGAGTTAATATATTCATCAATTATCTATTAATTGGACAACTCTTGGACCCTATGGTGGGGTCTACCATGTCCTATATACATATTCACCAAAATATGGTAGATTCTTGAATACACTATTTTGTGTGAGCATCTAAGACCTTATATCAATAACAGTGAATAGTATTCATAGGCCAAGAGTAAAGTCTATAAAACCATCAAGAATCTTGAAGAGACAAGGGATAATCATATAAATGACAACCAACCTATGAACAAGCACCATGTAATATAATATATTTGTCATTTGATATCACATAAAAGAACAAACTTGCGTCATCATCCTTTCTTGCTTTATTTTTTATGGATTTAATTAGACAGACTTACCTTTCATCCATATTAGGCAAGGATTTATGAAGGTATTAGCATCCTGATCAACCAAGCCTGAGATATTACTTCCTCAACTCAGAAACTAAAAATTCTATCTTGACCATTCAACCAATGTCATACCACTAATAACACACCCAAAAAAAGTTACCTCACCATGATTTTATTATCTTGGTTTTTGAATTACATCAAAGTACATGATCAAATGGAATACATTGGCAATTAGCTCAAGTTCGGAGACCAATAAACATTTCCATAGATAGAAACATCCAATGACACCCAAAACATGTGGTGTTATTATTGGAGGGACTATCCTAAAGATCTTAATTACCAGAGATCACTGAGTGTGAACTTCATGAGAGGAAGTCTTAATTCTTATGCGACCCTAGTAACTGATAGTCATACATCAACTGTGTCTAGTCAGTTTGATATATCTAGACCATAGAAAATTTATTTAAGATTAATTTTATAGTATCTAGATGTTCTCATTATATCTTGGTATCTGCTACAACATTTTTAAAGGAAAAATAATCTATGGAAATTACCATTAAATAGTGGAAGAATATATTTTTACACTATAATGGTAGTAATACATCATACATAACTCATTGTATACATGAAATGGAAATAAAAGTACTATATGGTTGGGTTTAGGGGAACCACTATTACAACACTCCAACTTTAACTAAAGATAACTTGCTAACCAACATTGTTATCTCACACATGATTAAGATCATATTTCTATTGAGTAATGGATTTAGTTGCCGAGTCTTCCATGTCTCCGCTACATGACTATTCTATTACTCACCCCCTTGAGTAAAAATATTATGGAGGTGTAAACCTCGAGTGTATTAATTTTATCCATTATCTAAAATTTACATATTTTATAGTGCTAGTAAAATAATTATCATCATGATAAAAATTTACTTACCAGTGAGATTACAATAACTTGAAAAAATTATTGCATTTAATACAGTACTTCTTAGCTGCCTCAGAAGTCGTTACACACTCATTGTTTATAGACATGTTTACCACTATATTGAATGAGATTTTATTGCTCATTACCTTAACCTAACTGTGATTTTATATTATATTGATATTATTGGAAGACTAGTTTGTGTCACATTGTAACTATTATCCATTCCTCTTTGCATACTAGGTATATATCTTTTGTACTTTATTTAGTACAATTAGATAGTTAGGACTGCTTCCCTTACAGTTCTATTGGATATAAATGATATTTTACTACTATAAAGTATATATTGGAAATATCATATCTTTTACATATCATGGAATATGTGATTGATTATAGCATCCCGCATTTTTATCACATAAACTTTCATTACATTTTACAAAACCGAGGATCTTTAAGGTTTAGTGTCTTGGAAACCAGGAACTTAAAACATGCAACAAAAAAAATTCTTCTTAAACACTTGAAAGGATTCTCCTTATGTTCATCCTAGGTTCATTACTGCATCTCATAACCTGGAGACATACATCAAAGGAAAGGGTGAGAAGAAGGCCCAGTAAGGGAAAAAAGAGAAACACTTTACATGTGATCTTGAGATACTTTAATAAGGGCATGAGAATAACTTTAAGGCATGATAAATAAATAATGAGATACATCATAATAAAAATAACATTTTTCATAACTTGAAGATGTGGCTGCAACATTTAATATTGACAATCGTTTCGTTTCACCAAGGTCCATCCCCAAGGTGTTGTTAAAAATTACCAAGGTTATTCACCATGGTGTCGTAAAAAAATGGTCATCTCTAGAGATTAAGTCTTTACCCAATGCATTAGAGCGCTATCTGGGTGCACCATTAAACTGTAATCTCTTGTGGTTACATCATTGTCCAATGAAATGGGGCGCTATCAGGGAGCACCCTTAAATTTTCCTTTATAATCATGTGAGACACATATATCATCATCAATCATTTCATAAACAACCCATATAGCATAAAAGAAATGGGTTTCATTCCATAATCATAACGTTTTAAAAACTGCTTTAAAGACATGATCTTTATGTCACTTTAAGCCCACGGAAAGGGAAAGAGGGTTTCATGTATATAAATCCCAGAATTTAAAATAGAACATTTTGATATATATGTGAATACCCCTTTAGAAATATGAGCTTTGAGTATTCACTTTATAACATAAAATATTTTTTAGAAAAGAGAGAGAGGCACTTTGAGAAGAAAATTCTGCACAATAACGGCTACGTTACAAGGTTTTAGAAAACATTGAGAAGAGAGGGGACATGGGTCAAACATTCATTAATGACCCATAAAACAGTAGAGATATAAGGGATTTAAGAACATGGTAATGAAATTTGAAAATATACCATATCAAATGAAGAACATGAAAGGAAGAAAAAAATAAGATTTCTCTTGTGGGAATTCGGCAGCCTAACGGCGTCACTTAAACTTCAAAAAAATTGAATTGACATGGTCAAATAGGGTCTCTAATCATATGAACATAAGAGTCCAGTATGATAGATATAGAGATCATACCCCAACATAGTAGAAAGGAACTTGAAAGAATTGACATGAAAATAGAACTTCAAAACGAGAAGGGTGAAGAACCACTTAAAAATTCAGCAGCCTAACGACGCCACTTAAAACATCAAAATACTGAATTGAAGAGATCAAACGGGGTCTCTCATCATATGGTCATAAAATATCAGTATTATAGATATATAGATCATACCCCAACATAACAAAAAAGAACCTTGAAATAATTGACATGAAAGTAGAACTTCAAAACGAGAATGGTGAAGAACCACTTAAAAATTCGGCAGCCTAACGACGCCACTTAAAACTTCAAAATACTGAATTGAAGAGATAAAATGGGGTCTCTAATCATATGATCATAAAAGATCAGTATGATAAATATATATATCATACCCCAACATAACAAAAACTAACTGGAAAGAATTGACATGAAAGTAGAACTTCAAAACGAGAATGGTGAAGAACCACTTAAAAATTCGGCAGCCTAACAGCGCCACTTAAAACTTCAAAATACTGAATTGAAGAGAAAAAATGGGGTCTCTCATAATATGGTAATAAAATATCAGTATGATAGATATAGAGATCATACCCCAACATAACAAAAAGTAACTTGAAAGAATTGACATGAAAGTAGAACTTCAAAACGAGAATGGTGAAGAACCACTTAAAAATTCAGCAGCCTAACGACGCCACTTAAAACTTCAAAATACTGAATTGAAGAGATGAAATGGGGTCTCTAATCATATGGTCATAAAAGATCAGTATGATAGATATAGAGATCATACCCCAAAATAACAAAAAGTAACTTGAAATAATTGACATGAAAGTAGAACTTCAAAACAAGAATAGTGAAGAACCACTTAAAAATTCGGCAGCCTAACGGCGCCACTTAAAACTTCAAAATACTGAATTGAAGAGATCAAATGGGGTCTCTAATAAAATGATCATAAAATATAAGTATGATAAATATAGATATCCTACCCCAATATAACAAAAAGTAACTTGAAATAATTGACATGAAAGTAGAACTTCAAAACAAGAATGGGGAAGAACCACTTAAAAATTCGGCAGCCTAACGGCGCCACTTAAAACTTCAAAATACTGAATTGAATAGATAAAATGGGGTCTCTCATAATATGATCATAAAATATCAATATGGTAAATTTAGAGATCATACCCCAACATAATAAAAAGTACCATGAAATACTTTACATGAAAATAGATCTTGAAAAATGAGAGGGGAGAAAGAATCCGTTACAAAAATTTCGGCAGCCTAACGGCGCCACATAAAACTTCATAAAACGAAATAATGAGAGTAATATGAGATCTCTCGTTATATGAACATAAAAAGGGCAGTAAGAGGAGTATAAAAGAGCATCCTTCAACATAATAACATGGATCATAAAAGGAATGACATAAAAGAGATCACTTGAAAATAAAGAGAGGGGTCGGATCCCTTACCTTAAAATGTAACTCTTAAACCTCAAAGGATGGGACCTTGAGGGCTTAGGGGAACCTTGGGAGGACTTCTTGGGAGGTAATGAGACCAGAACTTTGTTGGGGAAGAGTGGGGAGTCGAATGGATGAGATGAGGGCTTGGTATTTATAGGTAAAGTGAGGGGACAAGGCATTAATGGCCAAGGGACACCTCACATGTGCTTTTCTCAAACCCATGTGCTCTCCCTTGGAATTTACCATGGAGTTAGGCCACATGGGCCCCCACAACAATAATTCATCACCCTTGGCCGGCCAACCCTTAAAATATATCATGACATCATCATGAAACAGTTATGATGTAATTAAACATACCAAAACCCTAAAACTGTATTTTCACTATTCACTGAAAATTCAACTTTCTCAGAAAGATCCCAAAATTTCACATTAATCAAATATCAATGCTCTGATTTCAAAAATGAACTCCATTTTATAAAAATAATTTTCTAAATATTTTTAATTTTTTTTAAATAAATACATTATTCACTGAAAATTCATTTTTTCAGAAAAAACCCCAAAAATTACCATAACATAATATCGGTGCTCTGAGTTCAAAAATGAAATCCATTTTATAAAAATAATTTTATAAATAATTTTAATTTAATTTTTAATTAAAAAACACTATTCACCCGAAAAAACTAATACTTGAATAATAATTTTTGAAACCGTTATTTAACCATTTTATTGAATCACATTACTTAATCAAGGTGCCTAGATTATTTTAAAACTTTCTTTAAGTGAGATTACTAATCCATTTGGTTATATTACTAATCTTAATCATAAAATCACTATTCATAATTTACTATTCATCAAAAATCAAGTTGATCTTATTAGAATTCAAATTTTGTACTGAACATAATTGTAGAAGACCATTTTTTAAAAATCATTACACATTTTTAATTATTTAAGGTTTACATAAACATTTTTAAAATATCCTTTTTATAAAATTCATCAAAAATATACATACTATATTTATCCGGTCATTTGAAAATTCATAAACATCATCATAAGAAGAAATCCCAATTTTTATTTAAAAAAAAGGATTACACAAGGTAGTTACAGTCTTCTTACATAGCCCCTTATCACACCAGCATAGGACTTAAGTGTAAGGTGTGCTAAGGTGAGAGAGTCTGAGGGAGGCTCGGCCAACATTGCCCGAGTAGTAATTTCTATCAGTTTGAACTTCTCGCAAAGGCGATTCCATTCTAGCTTCACATGATGAAGTTCGGCTTGGGTTTGGTCCAGGGCAAATCCCAATGGTGCTACCTCCTTCCCAAGTTCTGTTAGATGGGATTCGATCGGTCCAAGACTACTAGGTGAGGCCATAGAATCTTCTTTCTATAATAATTAACCAAGATTACTTGTATTTAGAGACAATAATCAAAACATTTTGTTCACAACGATCATATTGACCAATGGTCATATAACAGTCAGAACCCAATGGTCTCATTTTAATTATAATCATGTTTATCAAATAAAACATTTTTGTTGAGTATAGAAATAAAATAAAATAACACATGAAATTAGGAAACAAGATTTATTCAAAATTTCGGACTGTTACAATCTTCCCCCCTTAAGAAATTGCATCCTCACAATTTTAAAAATTGGGTTTTGAAATTTCATTGAAAGTCCCACATCGGAAAAGGAGTCAGCGACACCATTACTTTAAAAGAAAGAAAAGGAATTACAAAGGCCACCCGAGTTTACTCATACTAGGATTCCATGTAGGAAACATGGACATGGAGGAGAAAACAAAGGGTCACGTCCTAAAGGAGAGTGATAGAAAACATGATTAGGAGGAAGTTAACCACCAGAAAATCCCAAAATTATGATGTGTTCAAGCGGTATTTGATTACCTAGTAGGAAACGTAAACCAACAATGTTTTTGTTTTACGTTCCTCTTCATAACTTTGAGGAATTCATTTACAACATAGAACAAAAACATAAGGAAATATATCTACCTTCATGTAGAGTTTCATCCTTTAATAAGTTTCTACCCAAAAATAATCTTTTCTCCAAACTATGAGCATTCAAAAACTACTTGGTCTCATCAAAACACAAGAATCATCTTCTAAAGAATCACATAATCCACAAAATATTAACTATCTATTTCTTTTATCTTTAAAAATTATCCCAAAAACCGAAAGGGTAAGGTAAAAAAACTCTTCAAAAAGAAAGAATCCCATAGGAATGGAAACTACTTTTAAATCTTCAAAGTTCCATGGTACTACCCAAATTTCATCATAGTCCATTCCATAAATAACGGTCCTTAAAATTCCTCAAAATAAACCAAACTAAGATTTAAACCCAAATACAAGAAGGATTTGATAACATAGTCTTCCAAAATAAACTTCATTGTTCATCTACAAACAACATCAACCACTCCTAACATCTTATAACAAAAGTATCTAACCTAAACATATTTAACCCAAGATAGGTTTATCATTCCCATAAGTAACCTAAATTACTATAAGTCCACCTTAAATTCATCGATTCTTCAAAATATAAGCCAACCTTACTCCTCAATGAAAATACCGTTGTAATCTATTTACCTCGATCATATAGGGTCCCCAAAATAGTGAACGTCTTCCAAAATAAAAATCATATTTTAATCCCCTAATCATCCCTGTCATATTAATACGACAATCGTCGCATTTCCTATCACATTAGTTATTGGGACATGTTCTTCCATTTCCCACCATTCACTAAGAAGAGAAAGCATAATTAGTGGCTTAAGTACTTAGCCAATAATCATGAAAAGGAACTGAAATCATATAAGGATAACTTGTAGAAGAAAAGTATACCCTAACTTGTGATCCCCTAGGTTCCAATCTAGGTTATCCATGATCATATATTCTTATGTGAATATTTATTTTATTTTATCTTTGTTCCTTTAACAATGGTTCATACTAAGATTATGAATTTACCAAAGCATATCCCCCGGGAGTGTCGTAACCAAGAGTGCAGCAAGGCCCGTTGTCATGTACCAGTTCCCGTTCGAGTCTAGCTCAAAGCGGTGTTTTTGGGTTTTAACCCTATGTACATCTGTGCCAGAGCCACCTCTACCTGCTTGTATCCAGACAGGGATGTATTTTCTTAGAAACCCCTTACTCAATACTCACCAAAATACCAGGAAGATTTCCTATATTTTAAATTTTCTATTGGCTTCTTCCTAAAGTTTTCATAACCTAATTTCCACAAATAACTAAACCATACTTTGATACCAACTATAGAATCCCACCTTTTTATCACATAAACATTCATTAAATTTTACAAAACTGAGGATCTTTAAGGTTTAGTGTCTTGGAAACCAGGAACTTAAAACATGCAACAAAAAAAACATTCTTCTTAAACACTTGAAAGGCTTCTCCTTATGTTCATCCTAGGTTCATTACTGCATCTCATAACCTGGAGACATACATCAAAGGAAAGGGTGAGCAGAAGGCCCAGTAAGGGAAAAAAGAGAAACATTTTACATGTGATCCTGAGATTCTTCAATAAGGACATGAGAAGAACTTTAAGGCATGATAAATAAATAATGAGATACATCATAATAAAAATAACATTTTTCATAACTTGAAGATGTGACTGCAACATTTAATATTGAAAATTGTCTCATTTCACCAAGGTCCATCCCCAAGGTGTCGTTAAAAATTACCAAGGTTATTCACCATGGCATAATAAAAAAATGGTCATCTCTAGAGATTAAGTCTTTACCCAATGCATTAGAGCGCTATCTGGGCACACCCTTAAACTGTAATCTCTTGTGGTTACATCATTATCCAATGCAATGGGGCGCTATCAGGGCGCACCCTTAAATTTGCCTTTATTATCATGTGAGCCACATATATCATCATCAATCATTTCATAAACAACCCATATAGCATAAAAGAAAATGTTTTCATTCCATAATAATAACGTTTTAAAAACTGCCTTAAAGACATGATCTTTATGTCACTTTAAGCCCATGGAAAGGGAAAGAGGGTTTCATGTATGTAAATCCCAGAATTTAAAATAGAACATTTTGATATATATGTGAATACCCCTGTAGAAATAAGATCTTTGAGTATTCACTTTATAACATAAAATAATTTTTAGAAAAGAGAGAGAGGGACTTTGAGACGAAAATTCTGCAGCATAACGACTATGTTACAAGGTTTTAGAAAACATTGAGAAGAGAGGGGACATGGGTCAAACATTCATAAATGACCCATAAAACAGTATAGGGACAAAATATAAGGGATTTAAGAACATGTTAATGAAATTTGAAAATATACCATATGAAATGAAAAACATGAAAGGAAGAAAAAAATAAGATTTCTCTTGTGAGAATTCGGCAGCCTAACGGCGCCACTTAAACTTCAACAAAATTGAATTGACAAGGTCAAATAGGGTCTCTCATCATATGTACATAAGATTCCAGTATGATAGATATAGAGATCATACCCCAACATAATAGAAAGGAACTTGAAAGAATTGACATTAAAGTAGAACTTCAAAACGAGAAGGGTGAAGAACCACTTAAAAATTCGGCAGCCTAACGGCGCCACTTAAAACTTCAAAATACTGAATTGAAGAGATAAAATGAGGTCTCTCATCATATGGTCATAAAAGATCAGTATGATAGATATATATATCATACCCCGACATAACAAAAAGGAACTTGAAAGAATTGACATGAAAGTAGAACTTCAAAACGAGAATGGTGAAGAACCACTTCAAAATTCGGCAGCCTAACGATGCCACTTAAAACATCAAAATACTGAATTGAAGAGATCAAATGGGGTCTCTCATCATATGATCATAAAATATCAGTATGATAAATATATAGATAATATCCCAACATAACAAAAAGGAACTTGAAAGAATTGACATGAAAGTAGAACTTCAAAACGAGAATGGTGAAGAACCACTTAAAAATTCGGCAGCCTAACGGCGCCACTTAAAACATAAAAATACTGAATTGAAGAGATAAAATGGGGTATCTCATCATATGGTCATAAAATATCAGTATTATTGATATATATATCATATCCCAACATAACAAAAAGGAACTTGAAAGAATTGACATGAAAGTATAACTTCAAAACGAGAATGGTGAAGAACCACTTAAAAATTCGGCAGCCTAATGGCGCCACTTAAAACTTCAAAATACTGAGTTGAAGAGATAAAATGGGGTCTCTCATAATATGGTCATAAAAGATCAGTATGATAGATATAGAGATCATACCCCAACTTAACAAAAAGGAACTTGAAATAATTGACATGAAAGTAGAACTTCAAAACGAGAATGGTGAAGAACCACTTAAAAATTCGGCAGCCTAACAGCGCCACTTAAAACATCAAAATACTGAATTGAAGAGATCAAATGGGGTATCTCACCATATTATCATAAAATATCAGTATGATAAATATAGATATAATACCCCAACATAACAAAAAGGAACTTGAAATAATTGACATGAAAGTAGAACTTCAAAACGAGAATGGTGAAGAACCACTTAAAAATTCGGCAGCCTAACTGCGCCACTTAAAACTTCAAAATACCTAATTGAATAGATAAAATGGGGTCTCTCATCATATGATCATAAAATATCAGTATGATAAATTTAGAGATCATACCCCAACATAATAAAAAAGAACATGAAATACTTTACATGAAAATAGATCTTGAAAAATGAGAGGGGAAAAAGAATCCGTTACAAATATTTCGGCAGCCTAACGGCGCCACATAAAACTTCATAAAACGAAATAATGTGAGTAAGAGGGGATATCTCATTATATGAACATAAAAAAGGGAAGTAAGAGGAGTATAAAATAACATCCTCCAACATAAGAACATGGAGCATAAAAGGAATGACATAAAAGAGATCACTTGAAAAGAAAGAGAGGGGTCGGATCCCTTACCTTAAAATGTAACTCTTAAACCTCAAAGGATGGGACCTTGAGGGCTTGGGGGCACCTTGGGAGGACTCCTTGGGAGATAATGAGACCAGAACTTCGTTGGGGAAGAGTGGGGAGTCGAATGGATGAAAGGAGGTCTTGGTATTTATAGGGAAAGTGAGGGGACAAGGCATTAATGGCCAAGGGAGACCTCACATGTGATTTTCTCAAACCCATGTGCTCTACCTTGGAATTTACCATGGAGTTAGGCCACATGGCCCCCCCAAAACAATAATTCATCACCCTTGGCCGACCAACCCTTAAAATATATCATGAAATCATTATGACAGAGTTATGATGTCATTAAACATACCGAGGATCTTTAAGGTTTAGTGTCTTGGAAACCAGGAACTAAAAACATGCAACAAAAAAAAACATTCTTCTTAAACACTTGAAGGGCTTCTCCTTATGTTCATCCTAGGTTTATTACTGCATCTCATAACCTGGATACATACATCAAAGGAAAGGGTGAGTAGAAGGCCCAGTAAGGGAAAAAAGAGAAACATTTTACATGCGATCTTGAGATACTTCAATAAGGACATGATAAGAACTTTAAGGCATGATAAAGAAATAATCAGATACATCATAATAAAAATAACATTTTTCATAACTTGAAGATGTGGCTGCAACATTTAATATTGATAATCGTCTCGTTTCACCAAGGTCCATCCCCAAGGTGTCGTTAAAAATTACCAAGGTTATTCACCATGGCCTCGTAAAAAAAGGTCATCTCTAGAGATTATGTCTTTACCCAATGCATTAGAGCGCTATCTGGGCGCACCCTTAAACTGTAATCTCTTTTTGTTACATCATTATCCAATGCAATGGGGCGCTATCAGGGGGCACCCTTAAATTTGCCTTTATTGTCATGTGAGCCACATATATCATCATCAATCATTTCATAAACAACCCATATAGAATAAAAGAAATGGGTTTCATTCCATAATCATAACGTTTTAAAAACTGCTTTAAAGACATGATCGTTATGTCACCTTAAGCCCACAGAAAGGGAAAGAGGGTTTCATGTATGTAAATCCCAGAATTTAAAATACAACATTTTTATATATATGTGAATACCCCTGTAGAAATAATAGCTTTGAGTATTCACTTTATAACATAAAATAATTTTTAGAAAAGAGAGAGAGGCACTTTGAGACGAAAATTCTGCAGCATAACAGCTATGTTACAAGGTTTTAGAAAACATTGAGAAGAGAGGGGACATTGGTCAAACATTCATAAATGACCCATCAAACAGTAGAGGGAAAAAATATATGGGATTTAAGAACATGGTAATGAAATTTGAAAATATACCATATGAAATGAAGAACATGAAAGGAAGAAAAAAAATAAGATTTCTCTTGTGAGAATTCGGCAGCCTAACAGCGTCACTTAAACTTCAACAAAATTGAATTGACATGGTAAAATAGTGTCTCTCATCATATGAACATAAGAGTCCAGTATGATAGATATAGAGATCATACCCCAACATAATATAAAGAAACTTGAAAGAATTGACATGAAAGTAGAACTTCAAAACGAGAAGGGTGAAGAACCACTTCAAAATTCAGCAGCATAACGACGCCACTTAAAACTTCAAAATACTGAATTGAAGAGATCAAATGGGGTATCTCATAATATGGTCATAAAAGATTAGTATGATATATATAGATATCATAACCCAACATAACAAAAAGGAACTTGAAATAATTGACATGAAAGTATAACTTCAAAACGAGAATGGTGAAGAACCACTTAAAAATCCGGCAGCCTAACGACGCCACTTAAAACTTCAAAATACTGAATTGAAGAGATCAAATGGGGTCTCTCATCATATGATCATAAAAGATCAGTATGATAAATATAGGGATCATACCCCAACATAACAAAAAGGAACTTGAAAGAATTTACATGAAAGTAGAACTTCAAAACGAGAATGGTGAAGAACCACTTAAAAATTCGGCAGCCTAACGACGCCACTTAAAACTTCAAAATACTGAATTGAAGAGATAAAATGGGGTCTATCATCATATGGTCATAAAATATAATTATGATAGATATAGATATAATAACCCAACATAAAAAAAAGGAACTTGAAAGAATTGACATGAAAGTAGAACTTCAAAACGAGAATGGTGAAGAACCACTTAAAAATTCAGCAGCCTAACGGTGCCACTTAAAACTTCAAAATACTGAATTAAAGAGATCAAATGGGGTCTCTCATCATATGGTCATAAAATATCAGTATGATAGATATAGATATCATACCCGAACATGAAAAAAAGGAACTTGAAATAATTGACATGAAAGTAGAACTTCAAAATGATAATGGTGAAGAACCACTTAAAAATTCGACAGCCTAACGGCGCCACTTAAAACTTCAAAATAATGAATTGAAGAGATCAAATGGGGTCTCTCATCATATGATCATAAAATATCAGTATGATAAATATAGAGATCATACCCCAACATAACAAAAAGGAACTTGAAAGAATTGACATGAAGGTAGAAATTCAAAATGAGAATGGTGAAGAACCACTTAAAAATTCGGCAGCCTAACGGCGCCACTTAAAACTTCAAAATACTGAATTGAAGAGATAAAATGGGGTCTCTCATCATATGATCATAAAAGATCAGTATGATAAATTTAGAGATCATACCTCAACATAATAAAAAGGAACATGAAATACTTTACATGAAAATAGATCTTGAAAAATGAGAGGGGAGAAAGAATCCGTTACAAAAATTTCGTCAGCCTAACGGCGCCACATAAAACTTCATAAAACGAAATAATGAGAGTAAGAGGGGATCTTTCATTATATGAACATAAAAAGGGCAGTAAGAGTAGTATAAAAGAGCATCCTCCAACATAAGAACATAGAGCATGAAAGGAATGACATAAAAGAGATCACTTGAAAAGAAAGAGAGGGGTCGGATCCATTACCTTAAAATGTAACTCTTAAACCTCAAAGGATGGGACCTTGAGGGCTTGGGGGAACCTTTGGAGGACTCCTTGGGAGGTAATGAGACCAGAACTTCGTTGGGGAAGAGTGGGGAGTCGAATGGATGAGAGGAGGGATTGGTATTTATCATAAAAGTGAGGGGACAAGGCATTAATGGCCAAGGGACACCCCACATGTGCATTTCTCAAACCCATGTGCTCTCCCTTGGCATTTACCCTGGAGTTAGGCCACATGGGCCCCCCAAAACAATAATTCATCACCCTTGGCTGGAAAACCCTTAAAATATCTCATGAAATCATCATGACACAGTTATGATGTCATTAAACATACCGAAACCCTAAAACTGTATTTTCACTATTCACTGAAAATTCAACTTTCTCAGAAAGATCCCAAAATTTCACCTTAATCAGATATCAATGCTCTGATTTCAAAAATGATCTCCATTTTGTAAAAATAATTTTCTAAATATTTTTAATTTATTTTTTAAATAAATACACTATTCACCGAAAATTCATTTTTTCAGAAAAAACCCCAAAAATTACCATAACATAATATCGGTGCTCTGAGTTCAAAAATGAAATCCATTTTATAAAAATAACTTTCTAAATATTTTTAATTTAATTTTTAATTAAAAAACACTATTCACCCGAAAAAACTAATACTTGAATAATAATTTATGAAACCGTTATTTAACCATTTTATTGTATCACATTACTTAATCAAGGTGGCTAGATTATTTTAAAACTTTCTTTAAGTGAGATTACTAATCCATTTGGTCATATTACTAATCCTAATCATAAAATCACTATTTATAATTTACTATTCATCAAAAATCAAGTTGATCTTATCAGACTCCAAATTTTTTACTGAACATAATTGTAGAAGACCATTTTTTGAAAATCATTACAAATTTATAATTATTTAAGGTTTATATAAACATTTTTAAAATATCTTTTTTCTAAAATTCATCAAAAATATGCATACTATATTTATCCGGTCATTTGAAAATTCATAAACATCATCATAAGACAAAATCCCAATTTTTATTTAAAACAAAGGATTACACAAGGCAGTTACGGTCTTCTTACATAGCCCCTTATCACACCAGCATAGGACCTAAGTGTAAGGTGTGCTAAGGTGAGAGAGTCCGAGGGAGGATCGACCAACATTGCCCGAGTAGTAATTTCTATCAGTTTGAACTTCTCACGAAGGCGATTCCTTTCTAGCTTCACATGATGAAGTTCGGCTTGGGTTTGGTCCACAGCAAAGCCCAATGGTGCTACCTCCTTCCCAAGTTCTGTTAGATGGGCTTTGATCGGTCCAAGACTACTAGGTGAGGCCATCGAATCTTCTTTCTATAATAATTAACCAAGATTACTTGTATTTAGAGACAATAATCAAAACATTTTGTTCACATCGATCATATTGACCGATGGTCATATAACAGTCAGAACCCAATGGTCTCATTTTAATTATAATCATGTTTATCAAATAAAACTTTTTTGTTGAGTATAGAAATAAAATAAAATAACACATGAAATTAGGAAACAAGATTTATTCAAAATTTCAGGCCGTTACATTGATCCACCAAAAAAGAACATGGAATCCACCTTAAACTCCTCTTATCTCCCGTACATGTCTTTCTAGAGTGATTTATGCCATGTCACATTGGAAACAATTATCTTTATAATTATTCCAATTTGTATTTATCAATACCTTGTCAGTATATATATGATTGACTAGGTCTAAGAAATAGTTATATCTACATCAGTAGATCATATTCCCTAGAACATAGATTTTTATTTTAATTTAATTTCTAGAGTATTTATTCTTAACTAACTATAAGTCCAATAATTGTTTTCCATATGCTACAAAACATATTTTACTTGAAAAGAGTGATGCTCTCACTAACCTTTGGTATACACATGGAAAATATCTTTCCAAATGAATATTATAAGATCTTTTTTCTTATATTTAACCCTAAACTAAATTTCAATAACCTTCACCCTTATTTGAATTCTATGATGTGACCATCCCTTTCTGGTTGTTTGTATAGACACCTTCCATGATTAGTGGTCTTGAAATCTACTTCTAAATAAAATAATAATAGAAATTAGCCATGATATGTAAAATTATAATGGATTTGGGCATAAAAATTTGGTATTACTAATTGAGCCTTATTAGTACCTCACTTGTACCATCCATATATAGTCTCACTTGAATACCCACCATAATATTCCAACTAAAACCCCCTTTATTTTGTTACATGGAATTAATTTTTGAATTTTAATTGATCTTGAAAATTTTAGCTAATTTACATATAATTAACACTTGTAGGAATTATAATTCTTAATGAATAATTATCACTAGCCATAGTGAGTATAAAAACATCACTATGGTTTTAACCTTCATATGCAGTATGTGTCTCTAGAAAATTCCTCATCCACACCTCTTTTGGAAATTGTTCTTATGCCAACTATTTGTACATATTTGGAATTGAATAAATCCAAGTCAATCTTTCTCCCACTACATCAAGGGGACATGTTCATTATAGAAATGTATTCCATCACTTGAATATAAATTTTATATCGTAGAGATTCCTGTAATATCCTAAGAAACATTTAGGACAATTACATTAGATCCACATTATGTTTCTCTTGATGCAATTTTGTTTATATCCTTACAAAATTATTTCATCTAATCACATGTTGTAATGAAACAATGGATATACATAATAATATAACTCATATTATATCCATTAGTCATGATAATTGGCATATGGTTATGGGATAATGATATAATTTTTGATTTATTTCTTGAAAATAATAGAAGTTTTTGCAATGGTTATGAGTCTCAACATTGATGCTCCATTTACTTACATCATGATTTTGATGCGTATAAGGAAATGAGTATTTAGAAATTATTCCATGCTACATTTTTTTGATCAATTTTAACATGTAATACTCGTTAGTGATCCTACTTATTAGCATCATTTATTTGATGTGGATAAGGTAATGTACATTTATGAATTACTCCACACTACATTATATTGATTGATGAATACTTGGTCAAAATAGTCTTGATAACACTAGCCTGAAGAAACTCATGCATATATCATATTTCATTTTAACATTACTTAAACACTAAAAGGAATCTTATGAAGTATACTTACCACTATAATAGACTTGGAATATTTTACACTCTCTAATTGAATTAATTCTGAAAGCTTTATGGATTACCTTTATTTATAAAGGTTTATTTGTCCAAAAATAAGTAAATAAGTGTATCGATAATACCTAAGGACTTTATATCTAAAGAGTATAAACCATAATTATTATATCCTTGAAAACTCCTCATATTTTCTTGAAAAATTATTATCTTTCAACAACTGGGTATTAAAGTCTTACAGTTA
Organism: Viscum album; assembly: GCA_963277665.1. Lineage (NCBI taxonomy): Eukaryota > Viridiplantae > Streptophyta > Magnoliopsida > Santalales > Viscaceae > Viscum > Viscum album. The sequence continues at coordinate 1,071,838,537 of OY728166.1, read as the reverse complement.
TATTCATCAGGTACCACCTATGATTCAAGTTTTACTGAACTATTGGTTGAGTATTAAAACAAAATTCATTCCTAGTCTTGAATAATATATCATTTTTTCCATAGGAAACATGAGATAATTTTTTTTAATCCTCCAAATACTCTACTAGAATCAATGAACATGAAAATGGATAAGTTGTGTGATTATCAACATTGACTTAGGAACCACGCTTTCTTAGCTGCTTGAAGAATAAAAATTACTTCTTGTATTGTTTCTACACTTACTTGGTTAATATATTTCAATAATTATATTTTATAATAATATTTTATTTAATAATTAATAACTAGAAAATAAACATTACTTTCTTTTTATGAATATACCTGAAGACTAAGTGACTACTTGCTTCTCTGATTCAGTTCATTATGTTTAAACTTCTATAGATTTATTTCATGATATAAAAAGAAAATAACTTCATATTTAATACCTATTTACTTTGAAGGGTGTTTCAATGTTTCCTTTGGTTTCACTCTTTACATATTCCTTATTTACTTAAATTTCAAATTTTTCACCATAATAATTAAATATTATACTTACTTTAGGTTCTTATTTACTTGAGAACCTTACCAAAAAGGCAATGTGGTGTTTTATCAATACTATCAATTTTTTATTATTAAATAAAATTAGAGTAAGTGGGTGAAAATGAATGAGAAAGTGATCCATTGAAAGATAGTGACCCATCTTTAAATTTACACATATCCAGTGCAATCATCACCCAATTATATCTCTCTTCACTTTCTCCTTGAAATCATTTCGAAGATGAGACTACATGTAATATCATCTATGTCCTGATGTACTATTCAAAAATCACATTGGAATTTGATGATAGAATTATTATATAAACACAATATGATTCATACATGAGTCTCCTATAAGAATTTCTACATTTTCACTTTTTAGGTGGCTTAATAAGGGTTGAGGACACTAGAACCTTGAATTTTTGATATCATAGTACTTTGCGCAAGTACATGTACTACTCGTGGTAATTCATGCCAGTGTGGACATTAAATTTTTCTATTAGATATCATAGTATCTTATGTGGTATTACTTTCCAATTTCATTAAAATTAGAATCTATAAACTTAGTAGTTTTATCTTGATTACCAAATAGACATTACTGATTATTAAAATCATTAAATTTCTCTCACTATTTTATCGAACTCTAGAAATCATCTATACTAGAATCATAATATTCTATTGATTGAGTATTATAGTGGAAAAGATCCTTGAACCTCCCTTCATTGTATACAATCTTTTTCTATGCCACTACGTGGATAGTTTCTAGATAAGAACTGGATTGTACAACCACATTAACCCACGGTTCCTTGATATGTTGAGTGAAGTACCAACTTCTAAAATCATAAATATGATTTACTCAATAGTTGCCTCTAAATTTTCAACAAGATATATTTGGATACTTTTTTTTCTTCTAACATCAATTAACTCTACCCATCACTCTCATAACAAATCACTGGTAGTAAGACACACCATCAACCTTGACTGATGAACACCCTGAACACCCATTTTTTCTCACATTAAAATAATTGAAGGTGTTTGTGACTTAATATTTCTTTGAGGGATTTTAATATTATTTTGAAAAATGTAATCCATTTCTATTAATCTGTTCATTATATGTTATCGTGATCAAAACTGAACATTAATAGAAAACAATTTATCACGCCTTTATGCATTACTGTTTATTATTTTATGTGTTTCTCACTATCATGGAAATGCATAAATAATAAAAAAATGCATAAAGGAAATAAATATAATCAACTAGTCTCGAGAATCTAATATTGGTTGATCCATTTAAACTTTAGTGGATCAACTATGACCTAGGGGTATCAAACCTAAGTCGTAGCTTGACTCGCGATGAAGCTCTTCCTTGGTCTAGTGTGTCCATTTTCCGTTTGGATTTTTCTTTGACTTAGCATGGTATGTGACTTAAAATGTCCTCATCATATTTAAAAAAATAACACACAAGAAAGGGGGTCTTGGGAGTAAAAAATATAGATAAATGAATTTTTATGGATACACAGAAACTTATACATATTTTAATAAAAAATATAATGAACATACCATTGATAAAAAAATTAATTATTTATAGTCATTGTACACATTTAAATAATTAATTAAAAAAAACATACACAGTTGATTGATGCTCAAGATTGGTCAATAGGTAAAGTAAAATAAATAAAAATGCAATAATTTTAAGGTATGATGGTATTTAATTAAATTAAATGAATTAGTTAAATTTAATATAATTTAATTTTATTTGGTCTTGATATTAATTTAATTTTAATTGAAAAAATTATATTAAATTAAATTAATTCATTTATTTTAATACCAAAATGAAATTAATTTTTACGAAGTATTGAAAATTATTTTTTTAAACCAAAAATTAATATTTAATTAATTTTTGATTATAAATTTTTTATCGGGACCCGAAACCCCTTGCAGTACCAATACAGGTTGGACTGACTCTGTGTTGGATAATACCAGGTCATTCAAACCCTATGCAGGGATATTCTGTTCTAGGCAGGCTATCCTAGACCCATCCTGGGTAGGGTCAACCCATCTAGGTCCATCTAATCCTATACTGGGTGGGAAAAACCGGGTTTAACCTAGACAAGGATCTAGAAGCCCGAAATTTAGAAAATGCAATAAGAAGAGGTTATTGGAAGGCCAAAATTGGCTAGAAACACCATGAAAACATGATAGGAAACATGAAAGGAAATTAGCTGACCCATATCTGGCCGTTGTGGTGGTGTATGGTAGTCCATACTGATATGAGATGGACTGAGGAAGCCGTGGGGAGGGGGTGCGACAACTACTATCTTAGGCCGAGATGACGATGCCTCAAAATAAGGGGGTGGCTTGATGTGGGGTCTATTGGGTGCTGCTAGATGGGATGGAGGTTGAAATGCCAAGGTGGATGCCGTGGGCGTTGGAAACAGTGCCATGATGATTGAATCAGATGAGGTCAATAATGAACTCTTGGGAGGGATAAACGGTGACAATGCAGTCGAGCGGGCCATGGTGGAGGATGGAGAGCTTGGCTAGGATGGACAGAGGCCACATATTGTGCCAGGGGAGGAGTAGTGTATGGGTTGGGGCAGCCTCATGTCGAGCCATGAGACAATAGGGATATGCTGTGGGAGGCCGAAAAAGAGGTCCTGAGGTGGTCTGACATAACCAGGAGGGGAAGCCACCCGAGGGAAAGAAGGGGATAGGGGGACCCACTTAGAGCTATCTTCAAGTGAAAGATAGTTTTTGTGTGTGTTTCATCTAACACAATGTCACACTAACTCTCCATTTTCAACACACTCAATTATATTTTTTTCTTTTAGTAGTTATAAGAAGTTAATCATCAAAACTATAATAAGTATTTTAAAATTAACCTGACTCATAAATTTAGATGCATGTGCATATTTTCTACAACCAATAAGAAAAATTGGTTCACCAGACAACTACCATATTTTGTCCATTTCTTTTCTGGAATTATTAAACTTACCAGAATTATTTTTGATCCATTCTACACCATTTTTCAAAAAAAAATATACATAATTTACAGTGTTCTTCAGTTTTAATACCACAAAAATCTATCGATGATTCATATCAAAAAATTATGATGGCCATATCTGGTTCATCTAATATCGGACTGACAAACATTTTTTTGGGATTGATTTAATACTCTCAAATTAAATTTATAAAAAAATAATATTTCTTGGATTAGAAAATCCATGTGCTCCCTTTGATACAAATTGTTGGTACCATGGTGCAGAGTGGAAGCCAATGGGTGGGTGAATTAAAATATTTTATTATTATAGTGACATAACTTTTAATCTTTGATAATATGAGTCCCGATACGGTCTAAGGATCTCACATGAATTAAACAGAGCACAAAAATTAAAAATGAATAAATACCTTGTTTGAAACAAAGTGCGCTAAAAAACAGTTCATTTCCGATAATCATTTATCAAAGGATCTAAATCCAAACCCCTCTATATCATCCACACATTCTTCAATAATCATTACAAACATCATTAATCGAATCCCGGGTGTTTTCACAGATCTTAGATGATCACTTTGACATCGCAACGATCACCACAATTCTGTGCCTTTGATCTGCGAAGGTGATCTTGGATCATTCACTTAGAGAGAGGATTTATCTCTTTAGGATACAATATGAGAGATAATCACTCAATTATTAATGCATGAATAGTCAATGGAAATTTATTCTCTCTACATTTATATAGCGGAAGTTAAAATACCTGGTTAGGGTTCCCCGACACACACATATTTATTGTCCACTAAAAATTAATAATTATGATGAAATAACTACATCATAAATATTATTTATATTTTATCACATAGTTTTAATATATATTAAATATATTATGAGATAAAACCAAGTCATTAACTCGACTCACAATTCCCGTTATTATTAAACAAACCTTGAATATTAAAATAATATTCGTTTCATATAATATTTATTCTGTATTCACTTAAATACCTTGTGAATACTTTTAATAAATAAATTCAACTCAATTAATATATACTTTAATAATAATGAATTTATTTATTTTTCAATGATCGATTACTTGGACAACTCTCAAACCCCATGGTGGGGCCCTCCATGTCCTATGTATCTATTCACCAGAAGATGGAAGATTCTTGAATATTCTATTGTGAGTGACCCTCTAGGACCTTATCTCAATAAGAGTGAATATTATTCAAAAACAAAAGCAAAGTCTAAAAACCCATAAAGTCCCCTAAATAGATAAGTAATAATCATAGAAATGAAAACCAACCTATGAACGTGCACTATATAATATAGTATCGTTATCATTCGATATCTCGTAAAGAAGGATGAACACTTGTGTCATCATCTTTTATTGCTTTATTTTTTGTTTATATAACTGGATGGAATTACCTTTTGACTACCATGGATAAGTATTTATGAAGGTACCACCATCCTGATCATCTAGGCCTAAGATATTACTTCCTCAAATCAAAAGTAACAAATTCTATATTTAACATTTAACCAATGTCATACCACGAATGATTCACCCAACACAAGATACCTCACCACGATTTCTTTATAATGGGTTTTTTTCTACATCAAAGTACATGATCAAATGGAACACATTAATAATGATCTCAAGTTAGGATACAATTACAAATTTCCATAGATAGGAACATCCAATAACTCCCAAAAAATATGGTGGTCCTATTGAAGGGTTTTTCCTCATGATCTCACCTACCATAAATCACCAAGTACGAAAATCTTCAGAAGAATTATCAATAATTATGAGGCCTCGACACCTGAGAGTCATAAATCAACTATTTCTAGTCAGTGTGATGTATCTAGATCATATTAAATTTTATTTATGATTAATTTTATAGTATCTCAAGGTTCTCAATAAAGCCATGGATCTGCTATAAACTTTTGATACAAAAACTAATCTAGGAAAATTACCAATAAATAATGGATGAATAAATGTATACACTATAATGGAAATAATACATCATTCATAACTTTCAACATACAGGAAATGGTAATAGAAAAAAAAACAATATAGTTGGGTCTAGGTCACCAACTATTAAGAAATCCAGGTCTGACATTGCTGAGGAAAATCTCATCATCCAACCCTGGGAAAGGGGAAATGTGTACAGATTCATTACTCACACTCCAGATCCATATATAGTGAGTCAGATGGGGTGCCTACACTAATGGATTCACAACTTGGGAACTAGAGGGGTGGATGCTCATGCTCTCCATGCACTGGTCTGTGACTACCTTACTGAGAAGGTGCATGCAGAAAGGAAACACTTTGAAAACACCTATCACTAAGAGAAATATAATGGCTATAGGAAGATCCAAATGGATGATCAAGAATCTTCAACAACTAGAGGAAAAAATGGAAAATAATGAAAACATCATCATAGGCTAAGAAGATACCATCGGTCAGTTGAGGGCTCCGCTGGTAGTGGTTGAGGATCGAACATAGGGGGAGGTATGTTAGATTGATGAGTGCCAAGATTAGTAGGACTGAGTTTGAATCAAGCCTAATGAGATTCACCCCATGGATGATAAGGATAAGGAAGATCTATTGAGGCTGCAATAGGTCTTGAAGGCCATGTGTTAGAGGATAGATGGGCTAGAGTGCTCTATTTATTAGTCGAAGCCATAGGGAACATTTTTTTGGGAAAAAAGGGAGGCTAAAATGTGTGGATAACCCTTGAAAAATATTGATTTTTTAAACTCTTCATATTCATGGACATATTTATTTTAATTCACTTTACTACCACACTTCAATCACACTGATGATAAAATAAACGATCAGTCCCGAATCCCACATGAGTCATGGTTGGTATGAGAAACAAGGGATGTCCATGTGATTTCTCATTTATATGAGAGTGTCAAGTAATGCCCAATCACTCGAGGGGTAAGTATTTTTTTCATTGACCATAAGGAGTATCCCGAACAGAAAGGATATGGTTAGAGGATGGGGCCCTTTGGATAGTTGAGTTTATTTTCCAATGCGCATGAGTACACGAATGGGGTAATTCTAGGGGTGTTTAATTAAACCCTAACAAAGGTGAATAAAGAATAAAAAATGATATTCCAAGGATTTGGAACACAAAGGGAGTGGAGTGATAATTGTAACACCCCAAGCTTCCACGATACGCTTCTCCTTGAATAATATAGTAGTGTGTATTGTACGCAACTTCGAGTTCTAACACACACCACAAACAATCAAACTAGCCGTTATGAATAGTAATACCCACTTTTTGAAATTTTATAAATTTTATCTCTCAAAATGGACTTCATTTTTATATTCAGAATATCGAAATTAGCCTAGGGGGAATTTTTGATATTTTTTCTGAAAACTTTCAATTTTTGATGAAGAGTGAAAAACACTAAGTTATTGGTTAAAACCAAATTTTTATTTAAATAATTATTTATTTTATTTAAATTTATTTTAGGCCAAAATAGATACGCAATACCTCTATAAGTTCAATTTAATTCATTGGAGTTACTTTATAATAATTTTAGACATATAAAAATTTTATTAAACTTTTCACCGTCTTTTACCCACCTCCTAGGAGAATTTAGAAATTCACATAAAACTTAATTTTACCACTTCTGTGAGTGGAATTTCGAAAATCCAAGAGAAATGGTTAATATCAATGTAACACCCCAAGATTTTATAGTGTGTTATTTGTTCAAAATAATTCAATAACTTGCACTACACGCAACACCGAGTTCAAGTGCACCATGACTTACCAAACAAGCCGTGGAAAATAGGTTATGAATAGTATTAAATAAATTTTAAACTTTATATAATCCTTATAATTTTAGAATCCATATTATGAGTTTCTTAGACATAATGTAAGAACAAATTCATTTTCAGTATTGCACTTTTACCAACTTTTAATAGTGAACCCTTTTTAAATGCAATATTTTAAACTTTTATATATTCAATTTGACTAAATAAATTTACTTTTTAGAATGGGGAGATCAAAAATTTACAATGTAACACCCCAAGCTTCCACGATATGCTTTCGTTTGAATAATACAATAGTGTGTGTTGTACGCAACTTCGAGTTCTAACACACACCACAACCAATCAAACTAGCCATTATGAATAGTAATACCTAATTTTTGAAATTTTATAAATTTTATCTCTCAAAATGGAATTCATTTTTTTATTCGGAGTATCGAATTTATCTTAAGGTGATATTTTGGAACTTTTCGGATAACATTTATATTTTGATGAATAGTGAAAATTACTAAATTTTAATTAAAAATATTTTTTTAATCGAAATAATTTATATTGATAAATTATGAATTTGAGTGGTTTTAAAGTATATTTGGAATATATTTTTACCATTTAATAAAATTTTGGTCATTGGACATAATTTCACAATTAAACCGGACATAAACAAGTATCAATGTTTTGATAGTTATTATATCTTTAAAACATGCCTTTTGTTTTGACAAAGGGGATTAATTTTAAATTAATTTATGCCACTTCTGTGTTTTGAATTTGGAAAAATGGATTCCATATTTGTAATCAGGATGTCCAAATTGAGTATATAGGTAAATTTTATTTTTAGACATTTTGAATGATTACTTCGGTAAATATTTTATTTACCATGGTTAAAGGGTAAATCTGGTAAATAAGGGTTAAAAAATAATATTATAATAATAATAAATTACCCTAAAACGTGTCCTAACCTAATTGGTGGATACATTTCCAACCATGGGCGTATTTGGGTCGATTTTGGGACCCCATGGAGCCACTTGTAGATGATAGAGACACTTCATTTTTTCTAAGTTAAAATAAATACAAAAATGACATAAGCATATATCATTTAGCAAAACAATTTTTACATGGGGTTATATATGTTTGATTTTCGATTATAAATATTAATTAGAAATATAAACCGATTTCCTACATAATTTTATTTTATTTATAATTTTTATAAATTATATAACTTTATTTATTTATGACACAATGGTGATTCATTAATTACTTAATTAATGAAAAATTAGAATAATTGATATTATAAATACCCAAATAAATGTAATATGAAACTTTTCATAAATACAAATAATTTTCTAGGATAATATGACATATTAGAATTGATTTAATTATCTTTTTTCGAAGTAATCATTCTGTTATGAGTTTTAAAAAAATCAATTATTGAATAGTGTCAAAATTGACATAAAAGAGTTTGTAAAACAAATATTATATTATTAATTAATATTAAATTCATAAAAATCTAAGGTTCATCCAAAAGATGTATATCATGATATTTGTATCATTAATGGATCACTTGGGAGTCTCTGGGATGTATATAGTAAGTTTATTAATCAAATAATATAAAAAAAGAAAGAGACATTGTAAAAGTGAAACTAATTAACTAAAAGTTAATACTTAAATATAAGGTTAATATAGTAAACCAAACCTGTCTAAATCCTATTGGTTGAGTAGTTTTTAACCCATCCCCACCTTAATATTAAATAATCCATTTTGGAGCCATTAGAAACCGAAAATGAATTTATTATAAAATAATATTTCTAGCTTTTCCAAAGGTGCCCCTCACCCCTCTTATAAAAGGGCACTTCCCCTACTCGTTAATTCACACCTTCAAAGCCTTTTGGTTCGGACAAACACTGCCCAAATACTTTCTCAAATTCCCTCACTTCATCCTAGATCCCTTCCTTTAGTCAGAAATCCGACCTAAGGAGCCCTTTTGATCAAATCAAACGGAAGAACCCGAAGAAGAGGTAATGATTTCACCACCCCTTTTCAAGTTCCTTTCTTATTCCACTTCTTCTATCTTTGTTATTAACATTATAAAATAATAACTCCGGTATATTATGTATACTTTTATGTTATTATAAACATGGTACAACCATATTTCAGTATTCTATCCATCCTTTAAATGACATGTCACCATACGTGCGTCCGTACGGCTTACCGTCTCCACGTCGTGGTGTAATTGTTATTCAAAACATTATTTTTTGGATGGTTATAATAATGATGTGTAATTCATGTAAATAATAAATATAACATGATAATGATTCTGTATATATGATATACCATCCAATTAAATATTATTTTAATATCAAAATAATGATATTTTCGCTCATGCGTACGTACGGACTACCGTCTCCACGAACGCGATGAGATTCATTCTCCATTGTATCCATTCAAGTCTAATTATAATTTAAAGATTAATAATAATGTTTAAGGACTGAATATCATTATGTATATTAATAATATACAATCTATCCATAACAAACATGGCTTACATAACAAAACATATAAAAGAAAATGAGTAAGTTAACACTCGAAACGACGATAATTCTAAAATATTATTAACAAAGCAATGTTAAAAGATCATATATGATATCATATTGATATATATGATTATTTTATAATTTAATAACAATTATTTAACCATTATAAAGGAGGTTAACCTACCCCAACCAAGTAAAATTACAAGTTAAGGGTTTATTTCACAATCTCTTCATTATCCGAGGTTGTTTATACGTAATAATCTACTGGGACTTATTTATCATCCACATCCATGTTTCTTAAAAATTTATTTCAAATTTATTTTACTATTTACTAGAATATGGGTTAAAGTCATTTATACCCTTGTTGAATTTTATAAGTGGGTTATAAAGGAATCTTTCCGTTGTTTTCCAAACAAGTCCCTTTTTAACCTTTTCGACAGAATTAATGTAAGAATGTTTATTTAACTTATACGGCAGGTGCGGCTATTTTCCGCCGTTATAAAATCATCGAAGCTTCCCTTACAAGCTTATACAAATATTTTCAAAGAAAATGTTTTATTTTATAAATATATGACTCTTAAATTATTTTAAAATAGAAGGATATATTTCTCTAAAAAGAGTTTTGATTTCATCTATGTCAACATCCTTTGATGGATTTTACACTTATTTGAAGTTGATTTATTATGATACAAAACTTCTATATTGTATTGAATGTTTTGTTATATGTTTGACTGTGGATGTGTTATTTTTATACCATTCATGGTTTCTGGATGAAGTATTTACATTTCATATGCTAGTTTTAATACGAAAGTTTATGTTATGTTTAAACCTTTTCATATGGAAATGCATTGAACTTAATATGTGATGGGTGGAGCCCACTATAGCTCCTCGATGCATCGGTAGGTCTCATGAGACAAACTAGTGTCGTGGGATAAGGCCTTGACAAAATCTTATTTGTAGTCTTGGCACGAGGCCTTGACTATGTGGTTATGATAGTCTGGCATTATGCATTCCATTATTATGAAAGTGGTTATTGATATTCCACGTGATTATTCAATTAGTAGAATATCAATGTGAATAAGTAAATGGAATTATTTAATGTTATTTTAGCCATACTATGTTGAAGTTCAAGTTTAAAAGGCTTTTGTTTTAGTTATACATTTCCAGAAATGTTTATTCTTATTTATGAAAGTTTCCACTATATTTTTATCCTTACTGGGCATTTGAGCTCACCCCCTTTCTATGTTTTATTTTTCCCAGGATGTGAAGAAGTAGGTTATGAATGACCTGCAGGGATAGTATGAGGGGATAAGAGTGTGGACTATGGAGACTATATTGTTGTAGTTTTCATTTTATGATGTAATGTAAACTTTATTAATGTATCTAGTTATTCCAAGGCTACTAAACTAATCGGTATTTCGAGATTTGATCTTTCTTGTGATCATGCCAATGTTATGTAATAATGCACCGAATCTGGGTAATTGGGGTCGGGGCGTTACTGTTGGTATCATAGGAAGTTTAGTACAAACCTTGGAAGCTAGATTTAGATAAACTGTGATTAGAGCACATAGACCTAAGATGGAATTTGATGATTTGTATAGAAGAACTGCCTAGAATTTTGGTATTGTAGAGATTTTGTGAGTTTTCCGAGCAATACATCCATGTGTGGATACGAGCAGGTAGAGGCGGCTCTGGCACAGATGTACCTAGGGGTAAAACCCGAAAACACCGCTTTGAGCTGGACTCGAACAGGAACTAGTTCACAACAACAGGCCTTGCTGCACTCTAGGTTATGACACTCCTGGGGGATATGTTTAGGATAACTCTCATTTTCATTACAAATAATCATGAAGGGTTTATGAGTATATAGATCCTCAAATAAAACAGTTTTATGATTATGGATTATATCCATAAATAGTTCAATTTATGTTAAGTGTTTTATAAGTATGTAATTATGAATTTTGATTCATAAACTAATCTAGTTTATGACATTGTTTAGAAAGGGTGCCCAATAGAAGGAATGAGAACTCCAACAATACGCATGATCCATAGAGTAAGGAGGATCATATATTTCATGGTCTTAATCCAGAATTTAGAAGGGAAATAGTCTCCCATGTATTATCATCATATAAAGAAATAATATCATGTGTTGATAAGATAAGTAAAGAATTCTCAGAGTCCTATGGCTTTGAAGGGAAGCCATAGAAGGAAAGGATGGTAGAGAGAAGGAAAAATAAAAGGAATAAGGTAAAGAAGGATTTTCCCATATGTGATAACTGTGGAAAGAATCACCTTGGAAAATTATTGAAGGGAATGAGAGTATGTTATAAGTGTGGAGAAAAAGGACACAAAGTACGTGACTGCAAGGCTAAGAAAATGGTTGCAAATGTACAATGCTTCATTTACAAGGAGTTTGGACACTATGAGAACCTATGTCCCAGTCATCAGACTATGACACAAATGATGCTATTGGATAATAATCAAGTTATGATACTACCACAGATGAAGTGGAATGATTAGAGTTCTTATGTTGATTATGTCATTTGAGTGTTGTATCAACAATTTACTTGTTATAATAATTATGGAGTATATAAGGATTGTACTACTGTACTATTTCATTAAGGACTTGAGATTGTGTGGAACAATGAAAAGTGACTCAATAGCAGGTTAATTTTTTGGAAAATATATGGTTGAGAGAATGATATACCATAATATGGTTCTGATACCGAGGAAATGATTTTAGAATAATACATGATTGATTTGGATAAATTATATTAGATATTCTTGACTACCTTGAAACTGATTAATGATTTGTATATTCCATCATTTTTGGGGTTTAAAACATTTTTGGAATGAAGGAGTATATCCATTATTCTTTAAGGAATAAGGGATCATGAATGTAATCAATAAGGTTTTATGGTAATTCAGGATGTTGTAGTGTTTTAAAAGAATACATGATGAATGTGTTCACATGTTATTACGCGGAAAAAATGATCTTCATTTTGTTTACCTTTCTTATAAATTTTGGACTGAAGTATTTTGGATATTTCTAGTTTGGATTATTTTCGGATTTCCATAAAAGGACAACCCGGAGGACGGGCGACAACCCGTCGCCTCCGGCAGGGCTGCAAGACTTGAACCCACAACAGAAGGGCGACGAGGGTGTATCACCTACCACTGGCCCACGTGATGTCCTAGATTAAATAATTTAGTTTTTTTAAAAGATCTGGTAGATGAATTATAAATTCATTTTTTGTAACCCTATATGAAAAGGATAAATAGAATATATTTTTACGTTTTATTATCTTTTAGAGTGAAAGATGAGTTTGTGGTAGAAATTAGTTAAAGGATGGAACTCTACTTATCAAGAATATATTTTTCTTCTTCTCTTATTCTATGAAGAAATTAATACTTGTACTCTATTTAAGTAAACCTAAAACCAAAAATGTGTTATCCTAATACCCTATGTTTTTTTGAACTGATGGTATTTCAAATCATCATAGATTGATGAATTTAAGGACCTCAATTTTACACTTGTTTGTGATTGATGACCTCAATCACTACCTATAAATATTTACGTTTTTCTCCAATTATATGTCTCTAATTGACACCAATGTTCTCCGAATAGAGATCATAATTTGGTGATGACCCTTTCATTTCTCTTTTCCTCTTATTAAGACTAAATTTTATTAACCCAATTTCTGATGTGGGTTTTCCCACAAAGATATTTTCTATATTCAAACTTTTATTTTCAAAGAAAAATTTCAAATTGAGAGGACGCAATTTATTGAAGGAGGGGAGAATGTAACACCCCAAGATTTCATAGTGTGCTATTTCTTCAAAATAATTCAATAACTTGTAGTACACGCAACACCGAGTTCAAGAGCACCATGACTTACCAAACAAGCCATTCAAAAGAGGTTATGAATAGTATTAACTAAATTTTAAACTTTATATAATCCTTATAATTTTAGAATCCATATTATGAATTTCTTAGACATAATGTAAGAACAAATTCATTTTCAGTATTGCACTTTTACCAACTTTTAATAGTGAACCCTTTTTAAATCCAATATTTTAAACATTTATATATTCAATTTGACTAAATAAATTTACTTTTTAGAATGGGGACATCAAAAATTTACAATTTAACACCCCAAGATTCCATGATACGCTTTCGTTTGAATAATACAATAGCGTGTATTGTACGCAACTTCGAGTTCTAACACACACCACAACCAATCAAACTAGCCATTATGAATAGTAATACCAACTTTTTGAAATTTTATAAATTTTATCTCTCAAAATGGAATTCATTTTTGTATTAGGAGTATCGAATTTAGCCTAAGGTGAAATTTTTGAACTTTTCGGATAACATTTATATTTGGATGAATGGTGAAAATTACTAAATTTTAATTAAACCAACTTTTTTAATCGAAATAATTTATATTGATAAATTATGAATTTGAGTGGTTTTAAAGTATATTTAGAATATAGTTTTACCATTTAATACAACGTTGGTCATTGGACATAATTTTACAATTAAACCAGACATACACAAGTATCAATCTTTTGATATTTATTATATCTTAAAAACACACTTTTTGTTTTGACAACAAGGATTAATTTTAAATTAATTTCTGCCACTTCTGTGTTTTGAATTTGGAAAAATTGATTCCATATTTGGAATCAGGATGTCCAAATTTTGTAAATATGTAACTTTTATTTTTATACATTTTGAATAATTACTTCGGTAAATATTTTATTTACCATGGTTAAAGGGTAAATCTAGTAAATAAGGGTTAAACAAAATAATATTATAATAATACTAAATTACCCTAAAATGTGTCCTAACCTTATTGGTGGATACATGTCCGACCATGGGAGTCTTTGGGATGATTTTGGGACCCCATGGAGCCACTTGTAGGTGATAGGGACACTTTATTTTAATTAAGTTAAAATAAATACAAAAATGACATAAGCATATATCATTTAGAAAAACAATTTTTACATGGGGTTATATATGATGTATTTTCGACTATAAATATTAATTAGAAAGATAAAACGATTTTCTACATAATGGTAGTTTTTTATAATTTTTAGAAGTTATATAATTTAATTTATTTCTAACACAATGGTGATGCAGTAATTACATAATTAATGAAAAATTAGAATAATTGATATTATAAATACCCACATAAATGTAATATGAGACTTTTCATAAATAAAAATAATTTTATAGGATAATATGAAATGTTAGTATTGATTTAATTAACTTTTTTCAAAGTAATCATTCTGTTATGAGTTTTACAAAAATCAATTATTGAATAGTGTCAAAATTGACATAAAAGAGTTTGTAAAACAAATATTATATTATTAATTGATATTAAATTACTAAAAATATAAGGTTCAGCCAAAAGCCTTATATCATGATAGGTGTATCATTATTGGACCACTTGTGAGTCTCTTGTATTAATATTGTAAGTTTATTAACCATATAATATAAAAATACAAAGAGACATTGTAAAAGTGAAACTAATTAACTAAGAGTTAGTACTTAAAGATAAGGTTAATATAGTAACCCAAACCTGTATAAATCCTATTGGTTGAGTAGTTTCAACCAATCACCACCTTAAACTTTAAATAATCCCCTTTGGAGCCATTAGAAACCGAATATGAATTTATTATAAAATAATATTTCTATCTTTTCCAAAGGTGCCCCTCACCCCTCTTATAAAAGGGAACTCCCCTTCCCATTAATTCACACCTTCAAATCCTTTTGGTTCGGCCAAACCCTGCCCAAATACTCTCTCAACTTCTATAAATTCATCCTAGAGGCCTTCCTTTAGTCATAAAGCCAACCTAAGGATCCCTTTTGATCAAATCAAAAGGAAGAACCTGAAGAAGAGGTAATGATTTCACCACCCCTTTTCAAGTTCCTTTCTTCTTCCACTTCTTCTATCTTTGTTATTACCATTATAAAATAATAAATCGAGTATATTATGTATACTTTGATGTTATTATAAATATGGTACAACCATATTTCAGTATTATATACATCCTTTAAATTACATGTCACCATACGTGCGTACGTACGGCTTACCGTCTCCACGTCGTGGTGTAATTGTTATTCAAAACATTATTATTTGGATGGTTATAATAATGATGTGTAATTTATGTAAATAATAAATATAACATGATAATGATTCTTTATATATGATATAACATCCAATTAAATATTATTTTAATATCAAAAGAATGATATTGTCGCTCGTGCGTACGTACGGACCACCGTCTCCATGAACGCGATGAGATTCATTCTTCATCGTATCCATTCAATTCTAATTCTCATTTGAAGATTAATAATAATGATTAAGGACTTAATATCATTCTGGATATGAATAAGATACAATCTATCCATAACAAACATGGCTTACATAAAAAATCATATAAAAGAAAATGAGTAAGTTAACACCCGAAATGACGATAATTCTAAAATATTATTAACAAAGCAATGTTAAAAGATCATATATGATATCATATTGATATATATGATTCTTTTATAATTTAATAACAATTATTTCACCATTACACATGAGTTTAACCTACCCCAACCAAGGAAATGTACAAGGTAGGGGTTTATTTTGCAATATCTTCATTATCCGAGGTTGTTTATACGTAATAATCTACTGGGACATCTTTATCATCCACCTCCATGTTTCTTAAAAATGTATTTCAATTTTTTTTTACTATTTACTAGAATATGGGTTAAAGTCATTTATACCCTTGTTGAATTTTATAAGTGGTTTATAAAGGAATATTTCCGTTGTTTTCCAAACAAGGTCCTTTTTAACCTTTTCGACAGAATTAAGGTAAGAATGTTTTTTTAACTTATACGATAGGTGCGACTATTTTCCGCCGTTATAAAATCATCAAAGCTTACCTTAAAATATTATAAGAATATTTCCAAAGAAATTGTATTATTTTATAAATATATGACTCTTAAATGATTTCAAAATAGAAGGAGATATTTCTCTAAAAAGAGTTTTGATTTCATCTATGTCAACATCCTTTGATGGATTTTATGCTTATTTGAAGTTGATTTATTATGATACAAGACTTATATATTGTATTGAAGATTTTGTAATATGTTTGACTATGGATGTGTTATTTTTATACCATTCGTGGTTTATGGTTGATGTATTTACATTTCGTATGCTAGTTTTAATACGAATGTTTATGTTATGTTTAAAACTTTTCATATGGGAATGAATTGGACTTTATATGTGATGGGTGGAGCCCTCTATAGCTCCTCGATGCATCGGTAGGTCTCATGAGACAAAATAGTGTCTTGGCACAAGGCCGTGACAAAATCTTATTTGTAGTCTTGGCACGAGGCCTTGGCTATGTGGTTATGATAGTCTGGCATTATGGATTCCATCATTATGAAAGTTGTTATTGATATTGCATGTAAATATTTGATTAGTATAATATACATGTGAATAAGTAAATGGAATTATTTAATTTTATTTTTTCCATACTATGTTGAAGTTCAAGTTTAAAAGGATTTTGTTTAAGTTATACATTTCCTTAAATGTTTATTCTTATTTATGAAAGTTTCTGCTATATTGTTATCCTTACTGGGCATTTGAGCTCACCCCCTTTCTATGTTTTATTTTTTCCAGGATTTGAAGAAGTAATTTATGAATGAACTGTAGGGATAGTATGAGAGGATAAGAGTGTGGACTATGGAGACTATATTGTTGTAGTTTTCATTTTATGATGTAATGTAAAATTTATTAATGTATCTAGTTATTCCAAGGCTACTAAACTAATCGGTATTTCGAGATTTGATCTTTATTGTGATCATGCCAATGTTTTGTAATAATTCACCGACTCTGGGTAACTGGGGTCGGGTCATTACAGTTGGTATCAAAAGAAGTTTAGTACAAACCTTGGAAGCTATATTTAGATAAACTCTGATTAGAGCACATAGACCTAAGATGGATTTTGAGGATTAGTATAGAAGAACTTCCTAGAATTTTGGTATTGTAGAGATTTTGTGAGTTTTCCGAGCAATACATCCCTCTTTGGATACGAGCAAGTAGAGGCAAATCTGGCACAGATGTACCTAGGGGTAAAACCCAAAAACACCGCTTTGAGCTGGACTCGAACGAGAACTGGTGCACGACAACGGGCCTTGTTGCACTCTTGGTTACGACACTTCCATGGGATATGTTTAGGATAACTCTCTTTTTCTTTACAAATAACTATGAAGGGTTTATGAGTATATACTTCCTCAAAGAAAACTTTTTTATGATTATGGATTATATCCATAAATAGTTCAATTTATGTTAACTATTTTATAAGTATGGAATTATGTATTTTGATTCATAAACTGATCTTGTTTATGACATTGTTTAGAAATGGCGCCCAATAGAAGGAATGAGAACTCCAACAATACGCATGATCCAAAGAGTAAAGAGGATCATATCTTTCATGGTCTTAATCCAGAATATGGAATGGAAATAGTCTCCCACGTATTATCATCATATGAAGAAATAATATCATGTGTTGATAAGATAAGTAAAGAGTTCTTGGAGTCCTATGGCTTTGAAGGGAAGCCAGAGAAGTAAAGGATGGTAGAGAGAAGGACAAATAAAAGGAAGATGGTAAAGAAGTATTTTCCCATATGTGATAATTGTGGAAAGAATCACCTTGGAAATTTCTTGAAGGGAATGGGAGTATGTTATAAGTGTGGAGAAAAAGGACACAAAGTACGTGACTGCAAGGTTAAGAAAATGGTTTCAAATGTACAATGCTTCATTTGGAAGGAGTTTTGACACTACGTGAACCTATGTCACAGTCATCAGACTATACCTCAAATGATGCTATTAGATAATAATCATGTTATGATACTACCACAGATGAAGAGAAATGATTAGGGTTCTTATGTTGATTACGTCATTTGAGTGTTGTATCAATAATGCAATTGTTATAATAATTATGGAGTATATAAGGATTATACTGCAGTACTATTTCATTAAGGACTTGAGATTGTATGGAACAATGAAAAGTGACTCAATAGAAGGTTAAATTATTAAAAAATATATGGTTGAGAGAATGATAAACCTTAACATGGTTCTGATACCGAGGTAACAATTTTAGAATAATACATGATTGATTTGGATAAATTATATTGGATATTCTTGACTACCTTGAAACTGATTAATGATTTGTGTATTACATTAATGTTGGGGTTTACAACATTTTTGGAATGAAGGAGTATATCCATTATTCTTTAAGGAATAAGGGATCATGAATGTAATCAATAAGGTTTTATGGTAATTCAGGATGTTGCAGTGTTTTAAAAGGATACATGATGAAGGTGTTCACATGTTATTACGCAGAAAAAAGGATCTTCATTTTGTTTACCTTCCTTATAAATTTTGGACTGAAGTATTTTGGATAGTTCTAGTTTGGATTATTTTTGGATTTCCATAAACGGACAACCCGGAGGACGGACGACAACCCGTTGCTTCCGACAAGGCCGTGAGACTTGAACCCACAACCGAAGGGCGATGGGGATGTATCAACTACCACTGGCCCACGTGATTTCCTAGATTAAATAATTTTTTTTAAAAGATCTGGTAGATGAATTATAAATTCATTTTTTGGAACCCTATATTAATAGGATAAATAGAATATATTTTTACGTTCTATTATCTTTTAAAGTGAAAGATAAGTTTGTGGTAGAAATTAGTTAAAGGATGGAACTCTACTTATCAAGAATATATTTTTCTTCTTCTCTAATTCTATGAAGAAATTAATTCTTATACTCTATTTAAGGAATCCTAAAACCAAAAATGTCTTATCCTAATACCCTATGTTTTTTTGAACCGATGGTATTTCAAATCATCATAGATTGATGAATTTAAGGACATCAATTTTACACTTGTTTGTGATTGAGGACCTAAATAACTACATATAAATATTTAAATTTTTCCCCCAATTATATGTCTCTAACTTCCACCAATGTTCTCCGAATAGAGATCATAAGTTGGTGATGACCCTTTTATTTCACTTTTCCTGTTATTAAGACTAAATTTTATTAACCCAATTTCCGATGTGGGTTTTCCCACAAAGATATTTTATATATTCAACCTTTTATTTTAGAAGAACAATTTCAAATTGTGAGGTCGCAATTTATTGAAGGAGGGGAGAATGTAACACCCCAAGATTTCATAGTGTGTTATTTCTTCAAAATAATTCAATAACTTGCACTACACGTAACACCGAGTTCAAGCACACCATGACTTTCCAAAAAAGCTGTTCAAAAGAGGTTATGAAAAGTATTAACTAAATTTTAAATTTTATATAATACTTATAATTTTAGAATCCATATTATGAGTTTCTTAGACATAATGTAAGAACAAATTCATTTTAAGTATTTCACTTTTACCAACTTTTAATAGTGAACCCTTTTTAAATACAATATTTTAAACTTTTATATATTCAATTTGACTAAATAAATTTACTTTTTAGAATGGGGACATCAAAAATTTACAATGTAACACCCCATGTTTCCACGATACGCTTTCCTTTGAATAATACAATAGCGTGTGTTGTACGCAACTTCGAGTTCTAACACACACCACAACTAATCAAACTAGCCGTTATGAATAGTAATACCTACTTTTTGAAATTTTATAAATTTTATCTCTCAAAATGGACTTCATTTTTGTATTAGTAGTATCAAATTTAGACTAAGGTGAAATTTTGGAACTTTTCGGATAACATTTATATTTGGATGAATAGTGAAAATTACTAAATTTTAATTAAAAACAACTTTTTTAATCGAAATAATTTATATTGATAAATTATGAATTTAAGTGGTTTTAAATTATATTTAGAATATATTTTTTCAATTTAATACAATTTTGGTCATTGGACATAATTTCACAATTAAATCAGACATAAACACGTATCAATCTTTTGATATTTATTATATCTTAAAAACACGCTTTTTGTTTTGACAGCGGGAATTAATTTTAAATTAATTTCTTCCAATTCTGTGTTTTGAATTTGGAAAAATGGATTCCATATTTGGAATCAGGATGTCCAAATTGTGTAAATTGGTAACTTTTATTTTTAGAAATTATGAATAATTACTTCTGTAAATATTTTATTTACCATGGCTAAAGGGTAAATCTGGTAAATAAGGGTTAAACAAAATAATATTATAATAATACTAAATTACCCTAAAACATGTCCTAACCTTATTGGTAGATACATTTCCGACCATAGGAATCTTTGGGTTGATTTTGGGACCCCATGGAGCCACTTGTAGGTGATAGGGACACTTTATTTTAACTAAGTTTAAATAAATACAAAAATGACATAAGCATATATCATTTAGAAAAACAATTTTTACATGGGGTTATATATGTTGGATTTTAGACTATAAATATTAATTAGAAAGATAAAACGATTTCCTACATAATGGTATTTTATTTATAATTTTTAGAAATTATATAATGTAATTTATTTATGACACAATGGTGATGCAGTAATTACCTAATTAATGAAACATTACAATAATTGATATTATAAATACTTAAATAAGTGTAATATGTAACTTTTCATAAATTGAACTAATTTTATAGGATAATATGACATGTTAGGATTAATTTAATTAACTTTTTTCGAAGTAATCATTCTGTTATGAGTTTTAAAAAAATCAATTATTGAATAGTGTCAAAATTGACATAAAATAGTTTGTAAAACAAATATTATATTATTAATTGATATTAAATTCCTAAAAATATAAGGTTCAGCCAAGATACTTATATAATGATAGGTTTATCATTAATGGACCACTTGGGGGTCTTTTGGATGTATATAGTAAGTTTATTAATCATATAATATAAAAATACAAAGAGAGATTGTAAAAGTGAAACTAATTAACTAAGAGTTAATACTTAAAGATAAGGTTAATATAGTAACCCAAACCTGTATAAATCCTATTTGTTGAGTATTTTTAGACCCATTACCACCGTAATATTTAAATAATCCACTTTAGAGCCATTATAAACCTAATATAAATTTATTATAAAATAATATTTCTAGCTTTTTCAAAGGTGCCCCTCACCCCTCTTATAAAAGGTCACTCCCCCTTCTCATTAATTCACACCTTCAAAGCCTTTTGGTTCAGCCAAACCCTGCCCAAATACTCTCTCAACTTCCCTCAATTCGTCCTAGAGTCCTTCCATTAGTCAGAAAGCAAACCTAAGGATCCCTTTTGATCAAATCAAAATGAAGAACCCGAAGAAGAGTTAATGATTTCACCACCCCTTTTCAAGTTCCTTTCTTATTACACTTCTTCTATCTTTGTTATTACTGATTATACAATAAAAAAATATATTTTAATTACATTTTAATGGTATTAAATGTTCATTTTTGATATTATGGTCCTGAGTTAGTGCATTTTCATTATGAACATCCATTCTCATCATGTGTGCACTTCATGCCTAATATACACCAATTTAGGCCCAATGAGTCATCTGATTCTAAGGAATGTAATTATCAATTTTTTTTATTTTATATTTTGGGAACTTTATCTACACTTAAATTTAAACATTTTTCATTCAGGGATCAATGGAGAATTCATGGAAGAAGATGGAGATATTTTGTGATGAAAGGAAGCAATTCTAGAGAAGGCAGATTGGACACCAGCCCACTAAGGAGACTGTGGGGCCCACCATACAGGCCCAATTAATCTTAACGTTCGTGGGATGCTAGAAGATATGTATAGGAACAATTCACTCTTCAGGATATAATGCTAATTCGGCCTCTATGGTGGTCATTAAGGCGGACAAAGTTAGAGATACAATTCTGGGCCAGATTCTGCGGCCCAGAAAAACAGCCCACTAATTTTCTCATATCTATGAATCCACAACTCCAAATGGGCCCAACCTTTACAAGATATTATAAGACATCCGAAAATCCATTTTAGTCTTCTATGGACCACTCTTATTCGTCCATCTAGAAGGTCTTCCAGACGCGTTTGTTCGGTAAAGGAAATATGACTGCCACCTCGGGTCAAGGGTGGAAAAATCAACACTCCCTTACTTTCCACCCACCTATGGCCTACCAAAATTAATTGAGGAGACTTGGAATGTTGGAGGCTCGACCCAAGGGATAAAAAATTCCTATTTAAGGCAGTGGTGTTGAAGTATTGTGGGATCTTTGGTGCTTGGTTTCATTGTAGTGTTATGCTGCCGCTTTGTGTTTGTAATTGCATTTCTTTCTCATGTAAGTTGTTTAATTCACCTTAGTTTCTTAATAAAAGTTCTTCTTCTATTATTATTATTTTCTTATCCTTATCACTTTGATACCGTTGGTTCAAGGTGTGAACTTGTTCGTACCAAACCTTGTGATATTTATCACACAATGGAGGAGTGATCTTTTTTTATTGTTGTTTTTACTTCTTCAATTCCACCTTTGTAAGTCTACTTCCCACTTCCGTTGAAGACATGTCATAAATGGAGGCCTAAATATTTTATGAGTTGATCCAAGGGAGTAGCAAGGGGCTTCATTGGATGTTATTTATCACTCCATTAATGTCTAATCACTTCTTTTAAATGAGACTTTTATTTGATGATTTTAAAACATCTTCATCCTTATTGAATTTAAGGTCACACATTTCAAGTGCTAATACGAACCTCTACCTTGGAGTACTCAAAACTTTGATCCTTCAAGTGTATAAGTGATTAGTATTAGGGTGTGTAGGCATTAAACTAGTAAGTGATGATTTCGTTTGATCTTCTTAAATGAATCCATCTCAATTATAAGAAATTGAAATCATTAAAAAAGTAATTAATCCAATCCACCCCGAGCGATAACCTAGGATCAACTCATTCTTTTAAATTGAATTCACTTAAATCTGTCAGTTATCCTTTAAAACCATATAAAATCAACCCAATTTGGCCACTTCATAGCCAAAAACAGTCCATATAATGTACCTTTCTATAGGTTTCTTCTTAGGTCCCTAAGGATTCGATAACCCAAGCTAACTACAAGGACCGTTCTACCTTCATCTCTTGGGTAAATTTGAGAGAGAATCAATTACCATTATAAAATAATACCTCCATTATATTATGTATACTTTTATGTTATTATAAACATGGTACAACCATATTTCAGTATTCTATCCATCCTTTAAATGACATGTCACCATACGTGCGTACGTACGGCTTATTGTCTCCACGTCGTGGTGTAATTGTTATTCAAAACATTATTATTTGGATGGTTATAATAATGATGTGTAATTAATTTAAATAATAAATATAACATGATAATTATTCTGTATATATTATATAACATCCAATTAAATATTATTTTAATATCAAAATAATGATATTGTCGCTCGTGCGTACGTACGGACTACCGTCTCCTAGACGTGATGAGATTCATTCTCCATCGTATCCATTCAAGTCTAATTCTAATTTTAAGATTAATAATAATGTTTAAGGACTTAATATCATTCTGGATATGAATAAGATACAATCTATCCATAACAAACATGGCTTACATTACAAAACATATAAAAGAAAATGAGTAAGTTAACACCCAAAACAACAATAATTCTAAAATATTATTAACAAAGCAATGTTAAAAGATCATATATGATATCATATTGATATATATGATTCATGAATAATTTAATAACAATTATTTCACCATTATATAGGAGTTTAACCTACCCAAACCAAGGAAAAGTACAAGGTAAGGGTTTATTTCTCAATCACTTCATTATCCGAGGTTGTTTATACATGATAATCTACTCAGACTTCTTTATCATCCACATCCAGGTTTCTTAAAAATGTATTTAATTTTTTTTTACATTTACTAGAATATGGTTTAAAGTCATTTATACCCTTGTTGACTTTTATAAGTGGTTTATAAAGGAATATTTCTGTTGTTTTCCAAACAAGGTCCTTTTTAACCTTTTCGACAGAATTAAGGTAAAAATGTTTTTTTAACTTATACGGTAGGTGTGGCTATTTTCCGCCATTATAAAATCGTCGAAGCTTCCCTTACAAGATTATAAGAATATTTTCAAAGAAAATGTTTTATTTTATAAATATATGACACTTAAATGATTTCAAAATAGAAGGAGATATTTCTCTAAAAAGAGTTTTGATTTCATCTATGTCAAAATCCTTTGATGGATTTTACGCTTATTTGAAGTTGATTTATTATGATACACAACTTCTATATTGTATTGAAGGTTTTGTGATATGTTTGACTGTGGATGTGTTATTTTTATACCATTCGTGGTTTGTGGATGAAGTATTTACATTTCATATGCTAGTTTGAATACAAATGTTTATGTTATGTTTAAACCTTTTCATATGAGAATGCAATGGACTAAATATGTGATGGGTGGAGCCCGCTATAGATCCTCAATGCATCGGTAGGTCTCATGAGACAAACTAGTGTCTTGGCACAAGGCCTTGACAAAATATTATTTTTAGTCTTGGAACGAGGCCTTGGCTATGTCGTTATGATAGTCTGGCATTATTTATTCCATCATTATGAAAGTGGTTATTGATATTGCATGTGATTATTCGATTAGTAATATATCCACGTTAATTAGTAAATGGCATTATTTAATTTTATTTTTTCCATACTATGTTGAATTTCAAGTTTAAAAGGGTTTTTTTTTATTTATACATTGCCTTAAATGTTTATTATTATTTATGAAAGTTTCTGCTATATTGTTATCCTGTCTGGGCATTTGAGCTCACCCCCTTTCTATGTTTTATTTTTCCCAGGATGTGATGTAGTAATTTATGAATGACCTGCAGGGATAGTATGAGGGGATAAGAGTGTGGACTATGGAGACTATATTTTTGTATTTTTTATTTTATGATGTAATGTAAATTTTATTAGTTTATCTAGTTATTCCAAGGCGACTAAACTAATCAGTCTTTCGAGATTTGATCTTTCTTGTGATCATGCCAATGTTATGTAATAATGCACCAACTCTGGGTAACTGGGGTCAGGACGTTACAGTTGATATCGGAGGAAGTTTAGTACAAACCTTGGAAGCTAGATTTGGATAAACTCTGATTAGAGCACATAGACCTAAGATGGAATTTGAGGATTAGTATAGAAGAACTTCCTAGAATTTTGGTATTGTAGAGATTTTGTGAGTTTTCTGAGCAATACATCCCTGTCTGGATACGAGCAGGTAGAGGATGCTCTGGCATAGATGTACCTAGGTGTAAAACCCGAAAACACCGCTTTGAGCTGGACTCAAACGGGAACTGGTGCACGACAACGGGCCTTGCTGCACTCTTCGTTACGACACTCCTAGGGGATATGTTTAGGATAACTCTCATTTTCTTTACAAATAATTATGAATGGTTTATGAGTATATACTTCCTCAAAGAAATCATTTTTATGATTATGAATTATATCCATAAATAGTTCAATTTATGTTAAGTGTTTTATAAGTATGGAATTATGTATTTTGATTCATAAACTGATCTAGTTTATGACATTATTTAGAAATGGCGCCCAATAGAAGGAATGAGAACTCCAACAAATTTCATGATCCAATGAGTAAGGAAGATCATATCTTTCATGGTATTAATCTATAATTTAGAAGGGAAATAGTCTCCCACGTATTATCATCATATGAAGAAATAATATCATGTGTTGATAATATAAGTAAAGAATTCTCAGGGTCCTATGGCTTTGAAGGGAAGCCAGAGAAGGAAAGGATGGTAGAAAGAAGGACAGATAAAAAGAAGAAGGTAAAGAAGGATTTTCCCATACGTGATAACTGTTGAAAGAATCACCTTGGAAAATTCTTTAAGGGAATGGGAGTATGTTATAAGTGTGGAGAAAAAGGACACCAAGTACGTGACCGCAAGGGTAAGAAAATGGATTCAAATGTACAATGCTTCATTTGCAAGGAGTTTGGACACTACGCGAACCTATGTCCCAGTCATCAGACTATGCTGCAAATGATGATATTGGATAATAATCAAGTTATGATACTACCACAGATGAAGAGGAATGATTAGAGATCTTATGTTGATTATGTCATTTTAGTGTTGTATCAAAAATGTACTTGTTATAATAATTATGGAGTATATAAGGATTGTATTGCAGTACTATTTCATTAAGGACTTGAGATTGTGTGGAACAAAGAAAAGTGACTCAATACAAGGTTAAATTTTTGGAAAATATATGGTTGAGAGAATGATAAACCATAATATGGTTCTAATACCGAGGTAATGATTTTAGAATAATACATGATTGATTTGGATAAATTATATTGGATATTCCTGACTACCTTGAAACTGATTAATGATTTGTATATTCCATCATTGTTGGGGTTTAAAACATTTTTGGAATGAAGGAGTATATCCATTATTCTTTAAGGAATAAGGGATCATGAATGTAATCAATAAGTTTTTATGGTAATTCAGGATGTTGCAGTGTTTTAAAAGAATACATGATGAAGGTGTTCACATGTTATTACACGGAAAAAAGGATCTTCATTTTGTTTACCTTCCTTATAAATTTTGGACTGAAGTATTTTGGATAGTTCTAGTTTGGATTATTTTTGGATTGCCATAAGAGGACAACCCGGAGGACGGACGACAACCCGTCGCGTCCGGCAAGGCCGCGAGACTTGAACCCACAACCATAGGGTGACGGGGGTGTATCACCTACCACTGGCCCACGTGATATCCTGGATTAAATAATTTAGTTTTTTTAAAAGATCTGGTAGATGAATTATAAATTCATTTTTTGGAACCCTATATGAATAGGATAAATAGAATATATTTTTACGTTCTATTATCGTTTAGAGTCAAAGATGAGTTTGTGGTAGAAATTAGTTAAAGGATGGAACTCTACTTGTCAATAATATATTTTTCTTCTTATCTTATTCTATGAAGAAATTAATTCTTATACTCTATTTAAGGAAACCTAGAACCAAAAATGTGTTATCCTAATACCCTATGTTTTTTTGAACTGATGGTATTTCAAATCATCATAGATTGATGAATTTAAGGACATCAATTTTACACTTGTTTGTGATTTATGACCCAATAACTACATATAAATATTTAAATTTTTCCTCCAATTATATGTCTCTAACTTCCACCAATGTTCTTTGAATAGAGATCATAATTTGGTGATGACCCTTTTATTTCACTTTTCCTCTTATTAAGACTAAATTTTATTAACCCAATTTCCGATGTGGGTTTTCCCACAAAGATATTTTATATATTCAACCTTTTATTTTAGAAGAACAATTTCAAATTGTGAGGTCGTAATTTTTTGAAGGAGGGGATAATGTAACACCCCAAGATTTCATAGTGTGTTATTTCTTCAAAATAATTCAATAACTTGCACTACACGCAACTCCGAGTTCAAGCACACCATGACTTTCCAAAAAAGCCGTTCAAAAGTGGTTATGAATAGTATTAAATAAATTTTAAACATTATATAATCCTTATAATTTTATAATCCATATTATGAGTTTCTTAGACATAATGTAAGAACAAATTCATTTTAAGTATTTCACTTTTACCAACTTTTAATAGTGAACCCTTTTTAAATACAATATTTTAAACATTTATATATTCGATTTGACTAAATAAATTTACTTTTTAGAATGGGGACATAAAAAATTTACAATGTAACACCCCAAGTTTCCATGATACGCTTTCCTTTGAATAATACAATAGCATGTGTTGTACGCAACTTCGAGTTCTAACACACACCACAACCAATCAAACTAGCCGTTATGAATAGAAATACCTACTTTTTTAAATTTTATAAATTTTATCTCTCAAAATGGACTTCATTTTTGTATTAGGAGTATCGAATTTAGCCTAATGTGAAATTTTGGAACTTTTCGGATAACATTTATATTTGGATGAATAGTGAAAATTACTAAATTTTAATTAAAAACAACTTTTTTAATCGAAATAATTTATATTGATAAATTATGAATTTTAGTGGTTTTAAAGTATATTTAAAATAAATTTTTTCCATTTAATATAATGTTGTTCATTGGACATAATTTCACAATTAAATCAGACATAAACACGTATCAATCTTTTGATATTTATTATATCTTAAAAACACGCTTTTTGTTTTGACAGCAGGAATTAATTTTAAATTAATTTCATCCACTTATGTGTTTAGAATTTGGAAAAATGGATTCCATATTTGGAATCAGGATTTCCAAATTGTATAAATTGGTAACTTTTATTATTAGAAATTATGAATAATTACTTCTGTAAATATTTTATTTACCATGGCAAAAGGTTAAATCTGGTAAATAAGGGTTAAACAAAATAATATTATAATAATACTAAATTACCCTAAAACATGTCCTAACCTTATTGGTGGATACATTTCCGACCATGGGAATCTTTGGGTCAATTTTGGGACCCCATGGAGCCACTTGTAGGTGATAGGGACACTTTATTTTAACTAAGTTAAAATAAATACAAAAATGACATAAGCATATATCATTTAGAAAAACAATTTTTACATGGGGTTATTTATGTTGGATTCTAGACTATAAATATTAATTATAAAGATAAAACGATTTCCTACCTAATGGTATTTTATTTATAATTTTTAGAAATTATATAATTTAATTTATTTATGACACAATGGTGATGCAATAATTACCTAATTAATGAAAAATTACAATAATTGATATTATAAATACCCAAATAAATGTAATATATGACTTTTCATAAATAGAAATAATTTTATAGGATAATATGACATGTTAGGATTAATTTAATTAACTTTTTTCTAAGTAATCATTTTTTATGAGTTTTACAAAAATCAATTATTGAATAGTGTCAAAATTGACATAAAAGAGTTTGTAAAACAAATATTATATTATTAATTGATATTAAATTCTTAAAAATATAACATTTAGCCAAAAGACATATATCATGATAGGTGTATCATTAATGGAGCACTTGGGAGTCTCTTGGATGTATATAGTAAGTTTATTAATCATATAATGTAAAAATACAAAGAGACATTGTAAAAGTGAAACTAATTAACTAAGAGTTAATACTTAAAGATAAGGTTAATATAGTAACCCAAACCTGTATAAATCCTATTGGTTGAGTATTTTTAGACCCATACCCACAGTAATATTTAAATAATCCACTTTCGAGCCATTATAAACCTAATATGAATTTATTATAAAATAATATTTCTAGCTTTTTCAAAGGTGCCCCTCACCCCTCTTATAAAAGGGCACTCCAACTTCTCATTAATTCACACCTTCAAAGCCTTTTGGTTCATCCAAAACCTGCCCAAATACTCTCCCAACTTCCCTAAATTCGTCCTAGATTCCTTCCATTAGTCATAAATCCAACCTAAGGATCCCTTTTGATCAAATCAAAATGAAGAACCCGAAGAAGAGGTAATGATTTCACGACCCCTTTTCAAGTTCATTTCTTCTTACACTTTTTCTATCTTTGTTATTACCATTCTAAAATAATAACTCCAGTATATTATGTATACATTGATGTTATTATAAACATGTTACAACCATATTTCAGTATTCTATCCATCCTTTAAATGACATGTCACCATACGTGCGTACGTAGGGCTTACCGTCTCCACGTCGTGGTGTAATTGTTATTTAAAACATTAATATTTGTATGGTTATAATAATGATGTGTAATTCATATAAATAATAAATATAACATGATAATTATTCTGTATATATGATATACCATCCAATTAAATATTATTTTAATATCAAAATAATGATATTTTCGCTCGTGTGTACGTACGGACTACCGTCTCCACGAACGCGATGAGATTCATTCTCCATCGTATCCATTCAAGTCTAATTCTCATTTGAAGATTAATAATAATGTTTAAAGACTTAATATCATTCTGGATATGAATAAGATACAATTTATCCATAACAAACATGGCTTACATAATAAACCATATAAAATAAAATGAGTAAGTTAACACCCGAAACGACGATAATTCTAAAATATTATTAGCAAAGCAATGTTAAAAGATCATATATGATATCATATTGATATATATGATTATTGTATAATTTAATAACAATTATTTCACCATTATACAGGAGTTTAACCTACCCCAACCAAGGAAAAGTTCAAGGTAAGGGTTTATTTCGCAATCTCTTCATTAACCGAGGTTGTTTATACGTAATAATCTACTGGGACTTCATTATCATGCACGTACATGTTTCTTAAAAATGTATTTAATTTTTTTTAATATTTACTAGAATATGGGTTAAAGTCATTTATACCATTGTTTACTTTTATAAGTTGTTTATAAATGAATCTTTCCATTGTTTTCCAAACAAGGTCCTTTTTAACCTTTTCGACATAATTAAGGTAAGAATGTTTTTTTAACTTATACGGCAGGTGCGACTATTTTTCGCCACTATAAAATCGTCGAATCTTCCCTTACAAGCTTATAAGAATATTTTAAAAGAAATTTTTTTATTTTATAAATATATGACTCTTAAATGATTTCAAAATAGAAAGAGATATTTCTCTAAAAAGAGTATTGATTTCATCTATGTCAACATCCTTTGATGGATTTTACACTTATTTGAAGTTGATTTATTATGATACAAAACTTCTATATTGTATTGAAGGTTTTTTGATATGTTTTACTATGGATGTGTTATTTTTATACCATTATTGGTTTATGGATGAAGTATTTACATTTCGTATGCTAGTTTTAATAAAAATATTTTTGTTATGTTTAAACCTTTTCATATGGGAATGCATTGGAATTAATATGTGATGGGTGGAGCCCACTATAACTTCTCGATGAATCGGTAGGTCTCATGAGACAAACTAGTGTCTTGGCACAAGGCCTTGAAAAAATCTTATTTGTAGTCTTGGCACGAGCCCTTGGCTATGTGGTTATGATAGTCTGGCATTATTTAATCCATCATTATGAAAGTGGTTATTGATATTGCATGTGATTATTAGATTAGTAGAATATCCATGTGAATAAGTTAATGGAATTATTTAATTTTATTTTTTCTATACTATGTTGAAGTTCAAGTTTAAAATGTTTTTTTAGTTATACATTGCCTTAAATGTTTATTCTTATTTATGAATGTTTCCGCTATATTGTTATCCTTACTGGGCATTTGAGCTCACCCCCTTTCTATGTTTTATTTTTCCCAGGATGTGAAGAAGTAATTTATGAATAACCTACAAGGATAGTATGAGGGGATAAGAGTGTGGACTATGGAGACTATATTGTTTTAGTTTTCATTTTATGATGTAATGTAAACTTTATTAATGTATCTAGTTATTCCAAGGCTACTAAACTAATCGGTCTATCGAGATTTGATCTTTCTTGTGATCATGCCAATGTTATGTATTAATGCACAGAATCTGGGTAACTGGGATCGGGGAATTACAATCAAGGAGTAAAATGTGGTTCAATAAGATAAAAATAATTTTTGGTGAATAGTAACTTTTTTACTTTTATTTACCACGGTTAAAAGTATATAGGGTAATTAAGGGTAAAAATGATATTAATATTACCCTAACACATGTCCTAATTATATTGGACAAGTGTATCTCAACCCAAAACAACCTTAGTAAAAAAATATTATCATTTAGGTCCACTCGGATTAGATTAGGACATTTATTATTATTTAATTGAAAGAAGAGTTAAAAGAGTTAAAATCAAAGTTTATTAACTAAATCATTTTTAATATAGGGTTTTACATAAGATAAATTCGATTATAAAAATTCATTAAAAAGATAAAAAATATTTCCTACATAATGGTATTTAATTTATAATTTTTAGACATTAAATAATATAAGTTATTTATGACACAATGGTGAATCAGTAATTAAGTAATTAATGAAATATTAAAATAATTGATAATATAAATACCCAAATAAATGTAATTTGAGACATTTTATGAATTACTTTAATTTTATAGGTTAATATGACATGTAAGTATTGATTTAATTATGTTTGGTCAAAGTAATCGTGCTGTTATGATTTTCACAAAAATCAAATACCAGAGAGTGTCAAAATTGACATAAAAGAGTTTTTAAAACAAATATTATAATATTAATTGATATTAAATTCCTAGAAATCTAAGATTTGTCCAAGAGACTTATATAATTATAGGTGTATCATTAATGGACCACTTGGGGGTCTATTGGATGTATATAGTAAGTTTATTAACTATATAATATAAAAATACAAAGTGACATGGTAAATGTCAAACTAATTTACTAAGAGTTAAAACTAAAAGATAAGGTTAATATAGTGACCCAAAACTGTCTAAAACCTATTTTTTTGAGTGGATTTTGACCCATACCCCCCTTAAAATTTAAATAATCCACTTTTGAGCCATTAGAAACTGAATATGAATTTATTATAAAATAATATTTGTAGCTTTTCCAAAGGTGCCCCTCACTTCTCTTATAATAGGGCACTACCCCTTATCTCAATTTCACACCTTCAAAGCCTTTTGGCTCGGCCAACCTCTGACAAAATATCCTCCCAACTTCCCTCACTACAACCTAGAGGACTTAGTTTTATCAGAAAGCCATCCTAATGATCCCTTTTGATCATATAAAAAGGAAGAACCTGAAGAAGAGGTAATGATTTCACCACCCTCTTTCAATTCTTTTCTTCTTCAACTTATTCTTTCCTTGTTATTTCCATTATAAAATAATAAACCCAGTATATTATATATACTGTTATGTTGTTATAAATATGGAACAATCAAATTCATTATTCTATCCATCCCTTGAATGACATGTCACCATACGTGCATACGTACGGACTACCATCTACATGTCGTGGTGTAATTGTTATTCAATATATTATTATTTGGATGGGTATAATAATGATGTATAATTCATTTAAATAATAAATATAACATGATAATGATTCTGTATATATGATATACCATCCAATTATATATTATTTTAATATCAAAAGAATGATATTGTCGCTTGTGTGTATGTACGGACTACCGTCTCCACGAACGCGATGAGATTCTTTCTCCAATGTATCCATTCAAGTATAATTCTCATTTGATGATTAAAAATAATTTTTAAGGACTTGATATATTTCTGGATATGAATAATATACAACCTATCCATAACAAACATGGCTTATGTAACAAAACATATAAAAGAAAATGAGTAAGTTAACACCTAAACGATGATAATACAAAGATGTTATTAACAAAGTAGTGTTAAAAGATCATATATGATATCATATTAATGTATATGATTCTTGTATAACATAATAAAAATTATTTCACCCTTATATAGGAGGTTAACCTACCCTCAACCAATGAAAATTACAAGGTAAGGGTTTATTTCACAATCTCTTCATTATCCGAGGTTGTTTATACGTGATTATCTACTGGGACCTCTTTATCATCCACATCCATTTTTCTTAAAAATGTATTCCAAATTTTTTTTTACTATTTACTAGACAATGTGTTAAATTCATTTATACCCTTTTTTTACTTTTATAAAATGGTTTGAAAGGAATCTTTTTGTCGTTTTCCAAACAAGGTTCTTTTTAACCTTTTTGACAAAATTAAGGTAAGAATATTTTTTTAACTTATAGGGAGGGTGCGGCTATTTTCTGCCATTATAAAATCATCGAAGCTTACCTTACAAGCTTATAAGAATATTTTCAAAGTAAATGTTTTATTTTATAATTATGTGACTTTTAAATGATTAAAAAAAAGAGATATTTCTTACAAATAGTTTTGATTTCATCTATGTCAACATCCTTTGATGGATTTTAAGCTTATTTGAATGTGATTTATTATGATACAAAATTTCCATATTGTATTGAAGATTTTGTGATATGTTTGACTGTGGATATGTTATTTTTATACCATTCATGGTTTATGAATAAAGTATTGACATTTCGTATGCTAGTTTTAATACGAATGTTTATGTTATCTTTAAACCTGTTCATATGATGAATGCATTGGACTTAATAAGTGACAGGTGGAGCTCGCTATAGCTCCACGATGCATCGGTAGGTCTCATGAGACAAACTAGTGTCTTGGCACAAGGCCTTGAAAAAATCTTATTTGTAGTCTTGGAACAAGGCCTTGACTATGTGGTTATGATTGTTTGGCATTATGCATTCCATCATTATGAAAGTGGTTATTGATATTGCATGTGATTATTCAACTGGTAGAATATCCATGTGAATAAGTAAATGGATTTATTTCATTTTATATTTTCTATATTGTACTGAAGTTCTAGTTTAAAAGGCTTTTGTTTTAGTTATACATTGCCTTAAATGTTTATGCATATTTATGAAAATTTCCGCTATATTGTTATCCTTATTGACCATCTGAGCTCACCCCTTTAATTGATTTACTTTTCCTAGGATGTGAAGAAGTAATTTATGAATGACCTGCAGGGATAGTATGAGTGGATATAAAGACAAGATGTTGTTGTAGTAGTTTTCACTTTATGATGTAATGTAAACTTTATGAATGTATCTAGTTTTTCCAAGGCTACTAAACTAATTGGTCTTTCGAGACTTGATATTTTGTGATCATGAAAATATTATGTAATAATGCACCGACTTTGGGAAACTGGGGTCAGGGAGTTACAATTGGTATCAGAAAAAGTTTAGTACAAACCTTGGAAACTAGATTTAGATAAACTCTGATTAGAGCACATAGACCTAAGATGGACTTTTAGGATTAGTATAGAAGAATTTCCTAGAATTTTGGTATTGTAGGAATTTTGTGAGTTTTCTGAGCAATACATCCCTGTCTGGATACGTGCAGGTAGAGGTGGATCTGGCACAGATGTACCAAGGGGTAAAACCCGAAAACACTGCTTTGAGCTAGACTTGAAGGGGAACTGGTGCACGACCATAGGCCTTGTTGCACTCTTGGTTACAACACTCCCGTGGGGATATGCTTTGGATAAGTCTCATTTTCTTTACAAAACAATATAAAGGGTTTATGATTATATACTTCCTCAAAGAATTTTTTTTATGATTATGGATTATATCCATAAATAGTTCAATTTATGTTAAGTTTTTTACAAGTATGGAATTATGTATTTTGATTCATAAACTGATCTAATTTATGCCATTGTTTATAAATGATTCCTAGTGGAAGAAATGGAAACTATATCAATGCACACACTCCATGCAGGGATTGCCTACCTGCTCAAGGTAATTATAGTAGAGCTGGTGATGCAATTGGTGCTGATCAATTTATCACCATACTGGGATAACTCACTCAGGTTATGAATAATAAACTTACCCGTATGAAGCACCCTGATCTACAGCGTAGAGGATCAATGTTATATTGCTTCATGAGGAAACAACCACCAAAATTCAATGGGAGTAAAAATCCATTGGTAGATGAGCAATGGATAAGTTCCCTAGATAAAATATTTCAGGCTTTGGGGAGTAGTGAAAGGGAAAAAGTTATCATTATAGTTTACCGCCTCACTGGAGATGCTGATCAATGGTGGTAATTGATTCAAAACACGAAGGAAGATGATGACGTATAAAATATGGAATGGAGGGAGTTCAAATGTCTATTTTTAGAAAAATACATTCCTCATGACCACTGAGCAGATATGGAAAGGAAATTTTGGAGTCTGAGACAAAAGGAGGATGAGAATGTTGCAAAGTATGAGGCTAACTTTAAAAGGTTAGCAAGGTATGCTGCAGATTATATACGTAACCTAAGAAGTAAGATTAATCATTTCTTTGATGGGTTAAAACTGTTTCTCCATCGAGCATTGGTCTCACAATCCTTCTCATCATACGAAGATATTGTCTCGTGTGCTATGAAGACAGAAAAATAATTCTCTAAGTCTTATGACTTTAAATCAAAGCAAGAGAAGAAGAGATCTGCTGATCAATCTGGGAATGGAAATAAGTGGAAGAATGGAAAAGTTGAATATCCATCCTACAGTAAATGTGGGAAGAAACACCCTTGTACTTTCTTGAAGGGAATGTGAGTCTGTTATAAGTGTGGTGAAAAAGGCCACCAAGCTCGTGATTGCAAGGGGAAGAAAGAAGCTACTGATGTTTAATGCTAAAACTGCAGGGAGATGGGACATTATTCAAATGAATGTCCTAAGCGTCAGGGGAACTTAACTCAGAAAAGGCCAAGGGATCAAGGACAAGCATATGCTATCACTACTGCTGAAGTAGAAGCTCCGGAAGACGTGGTGGCTTGTAATTTAATGGTTTCCTCATGTTTAGAAACTGCATTATTTGATTCTGAATCATCGCATTGTTTCATATCTTCCTAGTTTTATAAGAAAATTAGATATTTTCAATTTGATTTAACAATGGAGTTGTCAGTTAAAACTCCTAAGGGAAGTATCATTGCAACAATGTTTTGTGAATCAGACCCCATTAGAGCACATAAATGTTCATTATCCGATGATCTCATCGTCATACCTATGATTGAGTTTGATATAATCCTCGGTATGGATTGGGTTTCAGACCACGATGCAAAAATTTATTGTAGGAAGAAGGAGGTTACTATTTTTGATGATGATGATAAGGAACACCTTATCTTTTGAGAGGAATCATTACCAGCTAATTCTTACCTAGATACACCCCCAGTAGCTCAACTAAATTCAATTATTGGGGAGGAAGAGAATGAAATAACTGTGGGTGAGGAAAGGAATGTACAAATAGAGGATATACCTATTGTAAAAGAATATATAGATGTGTTTCTGGAATATTTACCTGTACATTCTACAGAACGAGAAATTGAGTTTTCCAATGATTTAATTCCTGGATCAAGGCCTATATCGAAGACCCCTTATAGAATGGCCATTTTCAAATTAGTTGAACTAAAGAAACAACTAGAGGAATTGACTAATAAGGGATTTATTCGACCTAGTGTTTCTCCATGGGGATCCCCTATTCTTTTTGTTAAAATTAAAGATGGATCTATGAGGTTATGTATCGACTACATGGAAATCAATGCAATAACAATAAAGAACAAGTATCCCCTACCTCGCATTGATGATTTATTTGAACAACTACATGGAGCTCAATACTTTCCAAATATTTACCTTCGATCTGGATACCATTAATTGTGTGTGAAGAAGGAAGACATTCTGAAGACAGCATTTCGAACTAGGTACAAGCATTACGAGTTTACAGTAATGCCTTTTGGGCTAACTAATGCACCCTCTGTATTCATGGATATAATGAATAGAGTTTTCAAGGAATATATTGATGATTTTGTGGTGGAATTTATTTGATGATATCTTGTTATAATACAAAAGCAACGAAGATCATGAAAATAACTTACGCATTATCCTGAAGACTTTGAGAAGACATGAATTATATGGGAAGTTTAACAAGTGTGAATTCTGGCTTCAGAAGATTTCTTTTCTTGGCCATATTGTCTCTAAAGATGGAATATATGTTGATCCTTCTAAGACCAAGGAAATTCAAGAATGTCCTGCACCGACGAGTATAACTGAGGTAC
The DNA here is from genome assembly GCA_963277665.1 of Viscum album. Classification (NCBI taxonomy): domain Eukaryota; kingdom Viridiplantae; phylum Streptophyta; class Magnoliopsida; order Santalales; family Viscaceae; genus Viscum; species Viscum album. The sequence goes on along the minus strand of OY728166.1, from coordinate 1,071,800,106 downwards.
GCAGTTTTACTGGTTTAGCAGGTTATTATTGATGTTTCGTCCAGAATTTTTCCCGGTTGGCTAGCCCATTAACAAAGCTCAAACATAAATGGGTTAAATTTGTTTAAAAAAAAGTGTGTGGAGAATGTTTCAAAGAACTGAATAGAAGATTAGTCAATTCTCCTATATTGAATATACCATCGGGGAATGATGGGTTCGTTATTTATAGTGATGCATCGAAGAAAGGACTTAGTTGTTCCCTTATGCAGAATGATAGGGTTATTGCCTATGCATTCATGAGAAAAACTATCTTACTCATGATATCAAGTTAGAAGCTGTGATATTTTCTTTGAAGATATAGATACACTACCTCTATGGTGAAAAATGTGATATTTATACTGATCACAAGAGTTTAAAGTATATTTTCTCACAAAAAGAACTCAACATGAGGCAAAGGATATGGCTTGAATTACTCAAGGATTATGATTGCATGATACACTACCACTCGGGGAAGGAAAATAAGGTGGAAGAGGCTTTGAGAAGAAAAGTTCATGGAGTTTTAAACAACATGAGAATTGAAAGGGATCCAATTTTCATGGATTTATTAAAAATGGATATGGGAATCACCATAGAAGGTGAAACATCAATGCTTTTTCAAATGGTTTCCAAACCATATTTACTAGAAAGGATAAAGATTTCTCAGACTGATGATGAAAAGTTTCAAAAGAAGATTAAATCTGTGAATGATGGGATATTGAGTGACCTTGTGTATCAAGAGGGAATTTTGAAATTTGGGAAGAGACTTTGTGTTCCCAATATACCTGATCTAAAAAGGGAATTATTGGATGATTCTCGTAGTTCCAATTTCTCTATACACCCTGGGAGAACCAAAATGTATAGAGATTTGAAGGAAAATTTTTGGTGGGACAACATGAAGAGGGAGATTGATGATTTTGTGTCAAGATATATGGTTTGTCAACAAGTGAAATCTAGAAGGTAATGGCCTGAAGGAGTCGTGCAACCTCTTCCCATACCTGAGTGGAAATGGGATAATATCATGATGGACTTTGTCATGGGACTACCAAAGACTCCTAGAAAGGAAGATACAATATGGGTCATTGTTGATTGTCTTACCAAGTCAGCATATTTTCTTGCTATAAGAGAAGATCTAACACTTGAACGTCTAGCAAGACTTTATATTAATGAAGTTGTGAGACTTCATGGAGTACCCCTATCAATTGTTTGTTATCATGATCCCCATTTTACTTCAAGATTCTGGAAAAGTCTTCAGAAATCCCTAGATACTGAACTTCGTTTGAGCACTGCCTACCACCCTCAAATAGATGGACAATCAAAACGGACTATTCAACCCTTAGAAGGCATGTTGAGATCCTGCTCACTTGATTTTCAGGGTATGTGGGATCAATATTTACCTCTATTTGAGTTTTCCTATAACAATAGCTTCCATTCAAGTATTCATATGGCACCATATGAAGCGTTATATGGAAATAGATGTCGCACACCAACCTGTTGGGATGACATTGGTGAAAGAAAACTCACAGGTCCAGAACTAATGGAGGAAACAATGGAAAAGGTAAAGGTAATCCAAAACCACATCAAAGCAGCTCAAAGTAGGAAGAAGATCTATGTCGATAACCGAAGGAAGGATTTGGAATTTCAGGTAGGAGATCATGTTTTCTTGAAGGTATCTCCCTGGAAGGGATTTATATGTTTCGGTAAAAATGGTAAATTGAGTCCCAGGTACATAACTCTATTTGAAATTCTAGAACGAATTGAGGCTATAGCTTACCGATTGGCAATGCTTCCAAGTCTCTCCAAAGTTCACGATGTGTTCCACGTATCATTGTTGAGAAAATACATGTCTGACCCAACACATGTACTCACCTATGAGGAATTAGAATTGGAATATGATCTATCTTATTGCGAATAGCCTGTCAAGATTCTTGATACGAGAGAACAAGTGTTGAGAAACCGGATGACTCGTCTGGTAAAAGTTCTATGGAGAAACCATAAGATGGAAGAGGCAACGTGGGAACCCAAGGAACTCATGATGAAAAACCACCCAAGTCTTTTCACGCGGTTGTATTCTAGAAATTTCGAGGATGAGATTATTTAAAGGTGACGAGAATGTAACACCCCAAGCTTCCACAGTACGCTTCTCTTTGAATAATATAGTAGCGTGTGTTGTACGCAACTTCGAGTTCTAACACATAGCACAACCAATCAAACTAGCTGTTATGAATAGTAATACCAACTTTTTGAAATTTTATAAATTTTATTTTTCAAAATGGACTTCATTTTTGGATTCAGAATATCGAAATTAGCCTAGGGTGAATTTTTGGTCTTTTTCTGAAAACCTTCAATTTTTGATGAACAGTGAAAAACACTGAGTTATTGGTTAAAACTGACTTTTTATTTAAATAAATATTTATTTTATTTAAATTTATTTTAGAGAAAAATAGATACGTAATACCTATATAAGTTCAATGTAATTCATTGGAGTTATTTTATAATAATTTTAGACATATAATAATTTTATTAAACTTTTCACCGTCTTTTACCCACCTCTTAGAAGAATTTGGAAATTCAAATAAAACTTAATTTTACCGCTTCTGTGAGTGGAATTTCGAAAATCTGAGAGACATGGTTAATATCATGGAGTTAAATGTGGTTCAATAAGATAAAAATAATTTTTGGTGAATAGTAACTTTTTACTTTTATTTACCACGGTTAAAAGTAAATAGGGAAAATAACGGTAAAAATGATATTAATATTACCCTAACACTTGTCTTAATTCTATTGTACAAGTGTATATCGACCAAAATCAACCTTAGGACTAAAATATTATTATTTAGGTCTACTTGGATTGGATTAGGACATTTATTATTATTTAATTCAATGAAGAGTTAAAAGAGTTAAAATCAAAGTTTATTAACTAAAACATTTTTAATATAGGGTTTTACATAAGATAAATTCGATTATAAATATTCATTAGAAATATAAAAATATTTCCTACATAATGGTATTTTATTTATAATTTTTATACATTAAATAATTTAATTTATTTATGACACAATTGTGATGCAGTAATTACCTAATTAATGATATATTAAAATAATTGATAATATAAATACCCAAATAAATGTATTTTGAGACTTTTTATGAATTCCACTAATTTTATAGGTTAATATTTTATTCTAGTATTGATTTAATTATGTTCGTTCGAAGTAATCATTCTGTTATGATTTTCACAAAAATCAAATACCAAATAGTGTCAAAATTGACATAAAAGAGTTTTAAAAAAAATATTATATTATTAATCAATATTCAATTATTAAAAATCTATGTTTTGGCCAAGAGACTTATATAATGATAGGTGTATCATTAATGGACGACTTCGGGGTCTCTTGGATGTATATAGTAAGTTCATTAACTATATAATATAAAAATACAAAGTGACATGGTAAATGTCAAACTAATTAACTAGGAGTTAAAAGTAAAAGATAGGGTTAATATAGTGACCCAAATCGGCCTAAAACCTATTGGTTGTGTTCTTTTTGACCCATAACCACCTTAACCTATAAATAATACACTTTTTAGCCATTAGAAACCGAATATGAATTTATTATAAAATAACATTTCTAGATTTTCCAAAGGTGCCCTCACCCCTCTTATAAAAGGGCACTCCCCCTTCTCTCAATTTCACACCTTAAAAGCCGTTTGGATCTACCAAAATCTTCCCAAATATCCTCCCAGCTTCCCTCACTACAACATATAGGCCTTATTTTGATCATAAATCCAACCTAATGAGCCCTTTAGATCAAATCAAAAGGAAGAACCCGGAGAAGAGGTAATGATTTCACCACCCTCTTTCAAGTTCCTTTCATCTTCGACTTCTTCTTTCCTTGTTATTTCCATTATAAAATAATAAATCCAGTATATTATATATAATGTGATGTTATTATAAATATTTAACAACCAAATTCATTATTCTATCCATCCCCTGAATGACATGTCACCATACGTGCGTACGTAAGGCCTACCGTCTCCACGTCGTGGTTTAATTGTTATTCAATATATTATTATTTAGATTGATATAACAATGATGTATAATTCATGTAAATAATAAATATAACATGATAATGATTCTGTATATATGATATAACATTCAATTATATATTATTTTAATATCAAAAGAATGATATTGTCGCTCGTGCGTACGTATGGACTACCGTCTCCACGAAGGTGATGAGATTCATTCCCCATTGTATCCATTCAATTATAATTATCATTTGATGGTTAAAAATAATGTTTAAGGATATATTAATAATATACAACCTATCCATAACAAACATGGCTTATGTAACAAAACATATAAAAGAAAATGAGTAAGTTAACACCCAAAACGATGATAATACAAAGATGTTATTAACAAAGCAGTGTTAAAAGATCATATATGATATCATATTAATTTATATTATTCTTGTATAAATTAATAACAATTATTTCACCATTATATAGGAGGTTAACCTACCCTCAACCAAGTAAAAGTACAAGGTAAGGGTTTATTTCACAATCTCTTCATTATCCGAGGTTGTTTATATGTGATTATCTACTAGGACCTCTTTATCCTCCACATCCATGTTTCTTAAAAATATATTCCAATTTTTTTTACTATTTACTAGACAATGGGTTAAAGTCATTTATACCCTTGTTTGAATTTTATAAAATGTTTTTAAAGGAATCTTTCTGTCATTTTTCAAACAAGGTCCTTTTTAACCTTTTCGACAAAATTAAGGTAAAAAAGTTTTTTTAACTTATACGGCCGGTGCAGCTATTTTCCGCTGTTATAAAATCATAGAAGAATCCCTTACAATATTATAAGAATATTTTCAAAGTAAATGTTTTATTTTATAATTATGTGATTTTTAAATGATTTCAAAAAAGAGATATTTCTCTCAAATAGTTTTGATTTCATCTATGTCAACATCCTTTGATGGATTTTAAGCTTATTTGAATGTGATTTATTATGATACAAAACTTCTATATTGTATTGAAGGTTTTGTGATATGTCTGACTATGGATGTGTTATTTTTATACCATTCATGGTTTATGGATAAAGTATTGAAATTTCGTATGCTAGTTTTAATACGAATGTTTATGTTATGTTTAAACCTGTTCATATGAGGAATGCATTGGACTTAATAAGTGATGGGTGGAGCCCGCTATAGCTCCTCGATGCATCGGTAGGTCTCATGAGACAAACTAGTGTCTTGGAATAAGGCCTTGAAAAAAATCTTATTTGTAGTCTTGGCACGAGGTCTTGACTATGTGGTTATAATAGTCTGGCATTATGCATTCCTTCATTATGAAAGTGGTTATTGATATTGGATGTGATTATTCGACTAGTAGAATATCCATGTGAATAAGTAAATGGAATTATTTAATTTTATCTTTGCCATATTATTCTGAAGTTATAGTTAAAAAGGATTTTGTTTTAGTTATACATTTCCTTAAATGTTTATGCTTATTTATGAAAGTTTCCGCTATATTGTTATCCTTAATGAGCATCTGAGCTCATCCCTTTAAATGTTTTATTTTTACCAGGATGTGAAGAAGTAATTTATGAATGACCTGTAGGGATAGTATGAGGGGATATAAAGACAATATTTTATTGTAGTAGTTTTCACTTTATAATTTAATGTAAACTTTATGAATGTATCTAGTTATTCCAAGGCTACTAAACTAATCGGTATTTCAAGACTTGATCTTTTGTGATCATGCCAATATTATGTAATAATGCACCGACTCTGGGAAACTAGGGTCGGGGAGTTACAGTTGGTATCAGAGGAAGATTAGTACAAACCTTGGAAACTAGATTTTGATAAACTCTGATTAGAGCACATAGATATAAGATGGACTTTGAGGATTAGTATAGAAGAACTTTCTAGAACATTGGTATTGTAAAACTTTTGGGAGTTTTCTGAGAAATAAATCCCTGTCTAGATACGAGCAGGTAGAGGTGGCTCTGGCACAGATGTACCTAGGAGTAAAACCCGAAAACACCTCTTTGAGATAGACTCAAACGAGAACTGGTGCACGACAATGGGCCTTGCTGCACTCTTGGTTACGACACTCCCGGGGGATATGCTTAGGTTAATTCTCATTTTCTTTACAAACCATTATGAAGGGTTTATGAGTATATAATTCCTCAAAGAAAACAATGTTATGATTATGGATTATATCCATAAATAGTTCAATTTATGTTAAGTGTTTTAAAAGTATGTAATTATGTATTTTGACTCATAAACTGATATAGTTTATGCCATTGTTTAGAAAGGGCTCATAGTGGAAGAAATGGAAACTGTATTAATGCAAGCACTCCATGTAGGGATTACCCGCCTACTCAAGATAATTATAGTGGAGCTGGTGATGCAACTGGTGCTGATCAACTTATCACCATACATGGACAACTCACTCAGGTTATGAATAATAACCTTACCCGTATGGATCACCCTGATCCACAGTGTGGATGATCAATGTTAGATCGCTTCATGAGGAAAAAACCACCAAAATTAAATGGGAGTACAAATCCATTGGTATCTTAGCAATGGATAAGTTCCCTAGAGAAAATATTTCAGGCTTTGGAGAGTAGTGAAAGGGAAAAAGTTATCATTGAAGTTTACCACCTCACTGGAGATGCTGATAAATGGTGGTCATTGATTCAAAACACGAAGGAAGATGAGGAAGTATCAAATATGGAATAGAGGGAGTTCAAATATCTGTTTTTAGAAAAATACTTTCCTCGTGACCATCGAGAAGATATGGAAAGGAAATTTCTGAGTTTGAGACCAATGGAGGATGCGAATGTTGCAAAGTATGAGGCTAACTTTACAAGGTTAGCAAGGTATGCCGCATATTATATAGGTAACCCAAGAAGTAAGATTGATCGTTTCTTTGATGGGTTAAAACCATTTTTCCATCGAGCATTGGTCTCAAAATCCTTCTCATCGTATGAAGATATTGTCTCGTGTGCTATCAAGACAGAAAAATAATTCTATAAGTCTTATGACATTAAATCATAGCAATAGAAGAAGAGATCTTCTGATCAATCTGGGAATGGAAATAAGGGGAAGAAGGGAAAAGTTGAATATCCATCCTGTAGTAAATGTGGGAAGAAACACCCTGGTACTTTCTTGAAGGGAATGGGAGTCTATTATAAGTGTGGTGAAAAGGGCCACAAAGCTCATGATTTCAAGGGAAAGAAATAAGCTACTGATGTTCAATGCTACAACTCCAGGGAGATGGGACATTATGAAAATGAATTTCCTAAGCGTCAGGGGAACTTACCTCAAAAAAGGACAAAGGAATAAGGCCAAGAATATGTTATCACTACTGCTGAAGTAGAAGCTCCGAAAGACATGGTGGCATGTAATTTAATGGTTTCCTCAAGTTTAGAAAATGAATTATTTGATTATGGATCATCGAATTGTTTCATATCTTCCCAGTTTTCTAATAAAATTAGATATTTTCAATTTGATTTTACAAGGGAGTTGTCAGTTAAAACTCTTAAGGGAAGTATCATTGCAACAAAGTTTTGTGAATCAGTCCCCATTAGAGAACATAAATTTTCTTTATTCGCTGATCTCATCATCATACCTATGATTGAGTTTGATATAGTACTCGGTATGGATTGGCTTTTGGACCACGATGCAAAAATTTATTATAAGAAGAAGGAGGTTACTATTTTTGATGATGATGATAAGGAACAACTTATCTTTAGAACGGAATCATTACCACCTAATTCTTACCTAGATCCACCCCCAATAGCTCAAATAAATTCAATTATTGTGAAGGGAGAGAATGAAATAACTGTGGGTGAGGAAAGGAATTTCTAAATAGAGGATATAACTATTGTGAAAAGATATGTAGATGTGTTTCTGGAAGATTTACCTAGACATCCTCCAGAATGAGAAGTTGAGTTTTCTATTGATTTAATTCCTGGATCAAGGCCCATATCGAAGACCCCTTATATAATGGCCACTGTGGAATTAGTCTTACTAAAGAAACAACTAGAGTAATTGAGTAATAAGGGATTTATTCGACCTAGTGTTTCTCCATGGGGAGCCCCTGTTATTTTTGTTAAAAAGAAAGATGGATCTATGAGGTTATGTATTGACTACAAGGAAATCAATGCTCTAAAAATAAAGAAAAAGTATCCCCTACCTCACATTGATGATTTATTTGACCAACTACATGGAGCTCAATACTTTTCAAAGATTTACCTTCTATCTGGATACCATCAGTTGTGTGTGAAGAAGGAAGACATTCCTAAGACAAAATTTTGAACCAGGTACGGGCATTATGAGTTTATAGTAATGCCTTTTGGGATGACTAATGGACCCTATGTATTCATGGATCTAATGAATAGAGTTTTCAAGGAATATCTCGATGATTTTGTGGTGGAATTATTGATGATATCTTGTTATACTCTAAAATCTACGAAGATCATGAAAATCACTTGCCCATTATCCTGAAGACTCTGAGAAGACATTAATTATATGGGAAGTTTAGAAAGTGTGAATTCTGGCTTCAGGAGATTTTTTTTCTTGGGAATATTGTCTCTAAAGATGGAATCTATGTTGATACTTCTAAGAACAAGGAAATCCAAGAATGGCCAACACCGATGAGTATAACTGAGGTACAGAGTTTTATTGGTTTATCAGGTTATTATCGACGTTTCGTCCATAATTTTTCCCGGTTGGCAAACCCATTAACAAAGATCACACGTAAAGGGGTTAAATTTGTTTGGACAAAAGAGTGTGAAAAATGTTTCGAATAACTGAAGAGAAGAGTATTCAATGCTTCTATATTGACTCTACCATCGGGGAATGATGGGTTCGTTATTTATAGGGACACATTGAAGAAAGGACTTGGTTATGTCCTTATGCAGAATGATAGGGTTATTGCCTATGCATCACAATAGTTGAAAATTCATGAGAAAAACTATCATACTCATGATCTCGAGTTAGCAGCTATGATATTTTCATTGAAGATATAGAGACACTACCTCTATGGTGAAAAATTTGAGATTTATACTGATCACAAGAGTTTGAAGTATATTTTCTCACAAAAAGAACTCAACATGAGACAAAGGATATGACTTGAATTACTCAAGGATTTTGATTACACGATACACTACCACCCGGGGAAGGAAAATAAGGTGGTAGATGCTTTGAGCAGAAAAGATCATGGAGTTTTGAACGATATGAGAATTGAAAGGGATCCAATTTTCATGGATTTAGTAAAAATGTATATGGGAATCACCATGAAAGGTGAAAAATCAATGTTTTTTAAATGGTTTCTAAACCATCTTTACTAGAAAGGATAAAGAGTTCTCAGACTGGGGATGAAGAGTTTCAAAAGAAGATTAAAGCTGTGAATGATGGGAGATTGAGTGACTTTGTGTATCAAGATGTAATTTTGAAATTTGGGAAGAGACTTTGTGTTACCAATATACCTGATCTAAAAAGGGAATTATTGGACGGTGCTCATAGTTTCAATTTCTCTATACACCATGGGAGCACCAAAATGTATAGATATTTGAAGGAAAATTTTTGGTGGGACAACATGAAGAGGGAGGTTGCTGATTTTGTGTCAAGATGTATGGTTTGTCAACAAGTGAAAGATGGAAGGCAACATCCTGGAGGAGTCATGCAACCTATTCCCATACCTGAGTGGAAATGGGATAATATCACGATGGACTTTGTCATGGGACTACCAAAGACTCCTAGAAAGAACGATGCAATATGGGTCATTGTTGATCGTCTTACAAAGTCAACACATTTTCTTTCTATAAGAGAAGATCTACCACTTTAATGTATAGAAAGACTATATATTAATGAAGTTGTGAGACTTCATGGAGTAACCTTATCAATTGTTTCTGATCATGATCCCCGTTTTACTTCAAGATTCTGGAAAAGTCTTCAGAAATCCCTGGATACTGAACTTCATTTGAGCACTGCCTACCACCCTCAAATAGATGGACAATCAGAATGGAATATTCAAACCTTATAAGACATGTTGAGATCCTTCTCACTTGACTTTCAGGGTATGTGGGATCAATATTTACCTCTGGTTGAGTTTTCCTATAACAATAGCTTCTATTAAAGTATTCATATGGCACCATATGAAGCGTTATACAGAAAGAGATGTTGCACACCAACCTGTTGGGATGATGTTGGTGAAAGAAAACTCAGAGGTCCAGAACTGGTGGAGGAAACAATGGAAAAGGTAAAGGTAATCCAAAACCACATCAAAGTAGCTCAAAGTAGGTAGAAGATCTATGCTGATAACCGAAGGAAGGATTTGAAATATCAGGTAGGAGATCATGTTTTCTTGAAGGTATCTCCATGGAAGGGAGTTATATGTTTCGGTAAGAATGGTAAATTGAGTCCCAGGTACATCAGACCATTCGAAATTCTAGAACGAATTGGGGATGTAGCTTACCGATTGGCAATACTGCCAAGTCTCTCCAAAGTTCACGATGTGTTCCATGTATCATTATTGATAAAATACATGCCTGACCCAACGCATGTACTCACCTATGAGGAATTAGATCTAGAACTCAATCTATCTTATTGCGAAGAGCCTGTCAAGATTATTGATACAAGAGAACAAGTTTTGAGAAACCGTACGACTCATCTGGTAAAAGTTCTTTGGAGAAACCATAAGATGGAAGAGGCAACGTGGGAAACCGAGGAACTCATGATGAAAAACCACCCAAGTCTTTTCACACGATAGTATTATAGAAATTTTGAGGATGAAATTATTTGAAGTAAGGGAGAATGTAACACCCCAAGCTTCCACGATACGCTTCTCTTTGAATAATATAGTAGCGTGTGTTATACACAACTTTGAGTTCTAACAAACACCACAACCAATCAAACTAGCAGTTATGAATAGTAATACCCACTTTTTGAAATTTTATAAAATTTATATTTCAAAATGGAATTCATTTTTGGATTCGGAATATCGAAATTAGCCTTGGGTGATTTTTTGGAATTTTTCTAAAAACATTCAATTTTTGATGAATAGTAAAAAACACTAAGTTGTTGGTTAAAACCGACTTTTTATTTAAATAATTATTTATTTTATTTAAATTTATTTTAGGTACAAATAGATACGTAATACCTATATAATTTCAATTTAATTCATTGGAGTCAGTTTATAATAATTTTAGACATATAAAAATTTTATTAAACTTTTCACCGTCTTTTACCCACCTCCAAGGAGAAATTGGAAATTCACATAAAACTTAATTTTACCGCTTCTGTGAGTGAAATTTCGAAAATATGAGAGACATAGTTAATATCAAGGAGTAAAATGTGGTTCAATAAGATAAAAATAAATTTTGGTGTATAGTAACTTTTTACTTTTATTTACCACGGTTAAAAGTAAATATGGTAATTAAAGGTAAAATGATATTAATATTACCATAACACATGTCCTAATTCTATTGGACAAGTTTATCTCGACCAAAAACAACCTTAGGAATAAAATATTATCATTTATGTCCACTTGGATTAGTTTAGGACATTTATTATTATTTAATTCAAAGAAGAGTTAAAAGAGTGAAAATCAAAGTTTATTAACTAAAACATTTTTAATATAGGGTTTTACATAAGATAAATTTGATTATAAATATTCATTAGAAAACTAAATTTTTTTCCTACATAATGGTATTTTATTTATAATTTTTAGACATTAAATAATTTAATTTATTTATGACATAATGATGATGCAGTAATTACCTAATTAATGAAATATTAAACTATTTGATAATATAAATACCCAAATAAACGTAATTTGAGACTTTTATATGAATTCCACTAATTTTATAGGTTAATATGACATGTTAGTATGGATTTAATTATATTTTTTCGAAGTAATAATACTGTTATGAGTTTCAAAAAAATCAAATACCAAATAGTGTCAAAATTGACATAAAAGAGTTTGTAAAACAAATATTATATTATTAATTGATATTCAATTCCTAAAAATATAAGGTTCAGCCAAGATACTTATATAATTATAGTTTTATCATTAATGGACCACTTGGGGGTCTCTTGGATGTATATAGTAAGTTTATTAACTATATAATTTAAAATACAAAGTGACATGGTAAATGTCAAACTAATTAACTAAGAGTTAAAACTAAAAGATAAGGTTAATATAGTAACCCAAACCGGTCAAAAACCTATTGGTTGAGGTTTTTTCTACCCATAACCACCATAAAATGTAAATAATCTACTTTTTAGTAATTATAAAACGAATATTAAGTTATTATAAAATAATATTTCTAGCTTTTCCAAAGGTGCCCCTCACCCCTCTTATAAAAGGGCACTCCCCCTTCTCTCACTTTCACGCCTTAAAAGCCTTTTGGATCCGCCAAACTCTGCCCAAATATCCTACCAACATCCCTAAATAAAACCTAGAGGCATTAGTTTGATCATAAATCCAACCTAAGAAGCCCTTTTGATCAAATAAAAAAGAAGAACCTCAAGAAGAGGTAATGATTTCACCACCATCTTTCAAGTTCCTTTCTTCTTCAACTTCTTCTTTACATGTTATTTCCATTCTAAAATAATAAAACAAGTATATTATATGTACTATGATGTTATTATAAATATGGAACAACAAAATTCATTATTCTATCGATCCCTTGAATGACATGTCACCATACGTGCGTACGTACGGCCTATCATCTCCACGTCGTGGTGTAATTGTTATTCAATATATTATTATTTAGATGTCTATAATAATTATGTATAATTCATGTAAATAATAAATATAACATTATAATTATTATGTATATATGATATACCATCCAATTATATATTATTTTAATATCAAAAGAATGATATTGTCACCCGTACGTACGTACGGACTTCTGTCTCCACAAAAGCGATGAGATTCATTCCCCATCGTATCCATTCATGTCTAATTCTCATTTGATGGTTAAAAATAATTTTTAAGGACTTGATATAATTCTGGATATCAATAATATACAACCTATCCATAAAAAACATGGATTATGTAACAAAAAATATAAAATAAAACGAGTAAGTTAACACCCGAAACGATGATTATACAAAGATATTATTAACAAAGCAGTGTTAAAAGATCATATATGATATCATATTAATGTATATTATTCTTTTATAACTTAATAAAAATTATTTCACTATTATACAGAAGGTTAACCTACCCTCAACCAAGGAAAAGTACAAGGTAAGAGTTTATTTCACAATCTCTTCATTATCCGAGGTTGTTTATACGTGATTATCTACTAGGACCTCTTTATCATCCACATCCATGTTTCTTAAAAATGTATTCCAAAACATTTTTACAATTTACTAGACAATGGATTAAATTCATTTATACCCTTTTTTGAATTTAATAAAATGGTTTTAAAGGAATCTTTCCATCATTTTCCAAACAAGGTCCTTTTTAACCTTTTCTACAAAATTAAGGTAAGAATGTTTTTTAACTTATACGGAGGGTGTGGCTATTTTCCACCATTATAAAATTTTAAAAGCTTCGCTTAAAATCTTATAAGAATGTTTTCAAATTAAATGTTTTATTTTATAATTATGTGACTTTTAATTGATTAAAAAAATAGATATTTATCTCAAATAGTTTTAATTTCATCTATGTCAACATCCTTTGATGGATTTTAAGATTATTTGAATGTGATTTATTATGATACAAAACTTCCATATTGTATTGAAGTTTTTTTGATATGATTGATTGTGGATGTGTTATTTTTATACCATTCATGGTTTATGGATAAAATATTGACATTTCGTATGCTAGTTTTAATATGAATGTTTATGTTATGTTTAAACCTGTTCATATGATGAATGAATTTGACATAATAAGTGACGGGTGGAGCCCGCTATAGCTCCTCGATGCATCGGTAGGTCTCTTGAGACAAAAGAGTGTCTTGGAACAAGGCATTGACAAAATCTTTTTTGTAGTCTTGGAATGAGGCCTTGACTATGTGATTATGATAGTCTGGCATTATGCATTCCATCATTATGAATGTGGTTATTGATATTGCATGTGATTATTCGACTAGTAGATTATCCATGTGAATAATTAAATGGTATTATTTCATTTTATCTTTTCCATATTATTCTGACCTTCTAGTTTAAAAGGATTTTTTTAGTTATACATTGCCTTAAATGTTTATGCTTATTTATAAAAGTTTCTGCTATATTGTTATCCTTACTGAGCATCTGATCTCACCCCTTTCAATGTTTTATTTTTCCTAGGATGTGAAGAATTAATTTATGAATGAACTGTGGGGATAATATGAGGGGATATGAAGACAATACGTTGTTGTAGTAGTTTTCACTTTATGATGTAATGTAATCTTTATGAATGTATATAGTTATTCTAAGGATATTAAACTAATCGTTCTTTCGAGACATGATCTTTTGTGATCATTCCAATATTATGTAATAATGCACCAACTCTGGGAAACTGGGGTCGGGGAATTACAATAATGGAGTATAACTTCTGACCATGTTCGAAACCAAGAATATTTCATTGTTTTTCCATGGATGGGAAAAAATGAGGATCGATTGCTGACCATGTTCGAAACATGGGACCAATCTCAAAATGTTTTCAGAATTATTTTGGGGTGTGTACTTAGGATAGTAGGTGAGCTAGTGTGGCATAGGACCATATCGTTAAGGGGATCATTCAGATGTCGAGGAGTGTGGGGATCCAAAATAAAGAGGCACCCAAATCATGGATATGAAGTGATGGAATGTTAAAATGGAGATCAACACTCTCGGAATTATGCCACCATGGATTTGACCACATTGGGTCAGTGTATCGGTTTGGAAAAAGGTTATAATCATATTAAAAGGGGAGGGTTGTCTTGGAAATCAAGCGATTGTCAAAGAACCTGAATGATACGATAGGTGACAAAAATCTAAATGGAAATGGGCTTCTCAAGTGAGGTCTGAAGATGCTCCACAGTTCAACAATATGCAATGAGGAATATGGACACATAGTTAAAGTCATACAATGAGGGTGATGTATTGATTTTTTTACATCATATGATTTAGATATTGAGTCATATAGTTTAACATCTTGTGAATAGTATATGTATTTGGTATTTTAAGGTCATACCAGTTAGACCAAGAAGTTGAAAATAGTTTAGGGTCATAATCTTTTGACCATGACTCCTAGTTTAAGGTCATAGAGTTTGGACCACAGTGCTGTAAATAGTTTAAGGTATTAATGTTTGGACTTGATGTGCCTCACTACTAGAGATGTTTTTATGACATTGAAGGGCACAAAACCTGTAATTCATTGACCCTAGTTACCTGGAGTCGGTGAATTATTACATAACATTGGCATGATAACAAAAGATCAAGTCTCGAAAGGCCAATTAGTTTAGTAGCCTTGAAAACAAGATTCATACATAATTTCAACTTTACATCTTGAAAAGAAATACAACAAATATATATTTCATTAGAAACATCCAAGACTCCTAGATTATGCCTGCAGGTCACTCATAACTAACTTCTTCATATCCTGGAAAATGAAACAAAAGAAAGGGGTGAGCTGAAACACTTAGTAAGGGTAAGTAATACGACGAAAAATGACATAAATATTAAGAATGTTAAATAATTGAAACCACATGCCTTTACCAATAATAAACATGAATAATTTTATGGTAAGAATATGAGCTGAGTAAATAATGAAATATTAAAACATAATCATGAGTATTCTACTAGTCGAATGACTACATGATCCATCAATATTATTTCCATAATGAGGGAATTTATAATTCCAGATATTCTGAAACATTTTGTCAAGGCCTCGGCCAAGACGTCTAAAAATGATTAAGGCCTCGACCAAAACCATAAATCAAATTGGAAAAGGGCCTTGGCCAATTACACATATAGTTGTCTCATGAGACCTACCGATGCATCGAGGAGCTATAGCGGGCTCCACCCGTCACTTACTAAGTCCAATACATTCCTCATATGAAATGGTTTAAACATATCATAATCATTCATATTAAAACTAGCATACGAAATGTCAATATTTTAACCATAAACCATGAATGTTATAAAAATAGAACATACACAGTAAAACATATCACAAAACATTCAATATAATATGGAAGTTTTGTATCATAATAAATCAACTTCAAATAAACTTAAAATCCATCGAAGGATGAAATCAAAACCCTTTTTAGAAAAATATCTCTTTCTATTTTGAAATCATTTAAGAGTCACCTAATTATAAAATAAAACATTTACTTTGAAAATATTCTTATAAGATTGTATGGGAATCTTCGATGAGTTTATAATGTTATAAAATAGCCGCACCCGCCGTATAAGTTAAAAAGAGACATTCTTACCTTAATTCTACCAAAAAGGTTAAAAAGGACCTTGTTTGGAAAACGACAGAAAGATTTATTTATAAACATATTATAAAAAGTCAAACAAGGGTATAAATGACATTAAACCATAGTCTATAAAATATTAAGAATTATTTTAAATACATTTTTAAGAAACATGTATGTGGATGATAAAGAGGTCCAAATAGACAATTACGTATAAACAACCTCGGATAATGAAGAGATTGTGAAATAAACCCTTAACTTGTACTATTGCTTGGTTGAGGGTAGGTTAACCTTCTATATAATGGTGAAATAATTTTAATTAAATTATAAAATAATAATATACATTAATATGATATCATATATGATCTTTTAACAATGATTTGTCAATAATATCATAGTATTATCATCATTTCGGGTGTTAACGGATTCGTTTTTTCTTATTATTCTTTGTTATGTGAGACATATTTGTTATGTATGGGATATATATTATTCATATCAAGAATTATATCATGTCTCTAAAAATTATTTTTAATCATAAAATAAAATTTAGTCTAGAATGGATACGATGGGGAATGAATCTCATCGCGTTCGTGGAGACGGTAATCCGTACGTACGTATGAACAACAATATCATTTTTTGATATTAAAATAATATATAATTGGATGGTATATAATATATTAAGAATAGTTATCATGTTATATTTATTATTTACATGAATTACACATCATTATTATACCCATCCAAATAATAGTATATTGAATAACAATTACACCACGACGTGGAGACTGTAGGCCGTACATACGCATGTATGGTGACATGTCATTCAAAGGATGGATAGAATACTGAATATGGTTGTACCATATTTATAATAACATCACAGTATATAGAATATACTGGATTTATTATTTTAGAAAGTAAATGACAAAGAAAGAAGAAGTTGAAGAAGAAAGGAACTTGAAAGAGGGTGGTAAAAACATTACCTTTTCTTCGAGTTCTTCCATTTGATTTGATCAAAAGGGATCCTTAGGTTGGCTTTCTGATAAAAATAAGGCCTCTAGGTTGAAGTTAGGGGAGTTGATAGAATATTTGGGTAGGGTTTGGACGAACCAAAAGGATTTTAAGGTGTGGAGAATTGGTTAGAAGTGGTGTCCTTTTATAATGGGGAGGAGGGGCTCTTTAGGAAAAAACTTAAAGTATTGTTTTATAATAAATTCATATTCGGTTTATAATGGCTAGAAAGTGTATTATTCAAAGTATAAGGTGGTGATGGGCCAAAATATTTTAAACCAATAGATTTTAGACAGGTTTGGGTCATTATATTAACCTTATCTTTTAGTTGTAACTCTTAGTTAATTAGTTTGACATTTACCATGTCACTTTGTATTTTTATATTATATAGTTAATAAACTTACTATATACATCCAAGCAACCCCAAGTTGTCCATTAATGATACAAATATCATTATATAATTCCTTTGTCCGAACCATATATTTTTAGGCACAGAATATCAATTAATAATATAATATTTTTTTAAAAACTCATTTATGTCAATTTTGACAATATTTAATAATTGATTTTTTTAAAGTCTTAACAACTTTATTAATTCTAAAAAAATTCATTTAAGAAATTCTAACATGTCATATTAACTAATAAAATTCGTTGATGAAATCAAAACTTTCAAATTATATTTATTTTAACATTTATAATACTAATTATTTGTTTCTTTCATTAATGAAGAAAATATTGCATCATTATTGTGTCATAGATAAATTTAATTATTCAATTTATAAAAATTATAAATAAAAGACAATTATTTAGTAAATCTTTTTATATTTCTAATTAATATTAATAGTCAAAAATATAACATATATAACCCTATGTAAAAGTTTTTTTCTAAAAGATTTATGCTTTTGCCAATTTTGTATTTACTTTAACTTAATTAATATAAAGTGTCCTTATCACCTACAAGTGGCTCTATGGGGTCCCAAAATAGACCCAAAGATTCCAATGGTCAGAAATGTGTAAACCAATAGGTTTAGGACACGTTTTAGGGTAAATTAATATTATTATAATATTATTTTTTACCCTTATTTACCAAATTTACCCTTTAACCATGGTAAATAAAATATTTACCGAAGTAATTATTCAAAATTTATAAATATAAGAGTAATTTATATTCAAAATTTGGAAATCCTTATTCCAAATATGGAATCCATTTTTACAAATTCAAAACATAGAAGTGACAGAAATTAATTTAAAATTAATTCCCGTTGTCGAAACAAAAAACGTGTTTTAACAAATAATAACTATCAAAAGATTGACACTTTCTTATGTCCAGATTAAATATGAAATTATGTTCAACGAACAAAATTGGATTAAATGGTAAAATTATAATCTAATTATACTTTAAAATAACTCAAATGCATAATTTATCACTATAAATTACTTCGATTAAAAAAGTTTGTAATTAAAAATTAGTAATTTTCACTATTCATCAAAATATGAAAGTTATCAGAAAAGTACCAAAATTTTACCCTAAGCTAATTTAGATATTTAGAATAAAAAAATGAAATATATTTTACCAAATTCAAAACATAAAGGTTGCATTTTTTAATTTAAAATTAATTTCCCGCTATTAAAACTAAATGGCATATTTTTAATAACTATCAAAAGTTTGACACTTGTTTATGTCCAATTTCAAAGTGAAATTACTTACAATGGCCATAATTGGATTAAATGGTAAAAATATAATCTATTTATACTTCCATATGATTAAAATTTATAATATAACAATATAATTTTTTTTGATTAAAAAAGTTGTTTTCAGTTAAAATATAGTATTTTTCACTATTCACCCAAATATGAAAGTTTTCAGAAAAACACTAAAACATTATTGAAACTAAATTTTATGTCCCAATTATAAATAAGAAGTTTATTTTTTCAAATTGAATATATAAAAGTTTCAAATATTGGATTTAAAAAGGCCTTTCCCTTAAAAGGTGGTAAAATTGCATTTAAAAAAAATACTTCTTTTATCTGAAAAAAATGTATTTGTTCTTAAATTATGTATAAGAAACTCATAATATGCATTCTAAAATTATAAGGATTATATAGAGTTCAAAATTTAGTTAATACTATTCATAACTGCTTTTTAACGGCTTGTTTGGTAAGTCATGGTGTGCTAGAACTCAGTGTTGCGTATAGTGAAAGTCATTGATTTGCTTTGAAGAAATAATGTACTATGAAATATTGGGGTGTTACATTCTTACCTACTTCAATAAATATCGTTCTCACAATTTGAAATTATTTTTTGAAAATAAAAGGTTGAAAATAGAAAATACCTTTGGGAAATCCCACATCAGAAATTAGGTTAGTCAAATTTAGTCTTAATATGAGGAAAAGGGAAATGAAAGGGTCACCACCAAATTATGACCTCTATTAGGATAACATTGGTGGA
Source organism: Viscum album (assembly GCA_963277665.1). NCBI lineage: Eukaryota > Viridiplantae > Streptophyta > Magnoliopsida > Santalales > Viscaceae > Viscum > Viscum album. The sequence goes on along the minus strand of OY728166.1, from coordinate 1,071,780,214 downwards.
AATTAGAGGTATATTATTGGAGAAAAAACATAAATATTTATAGTTAGTGATTGAGGTCATCAATCACAAACAATTATAAAATTGAGGGCCTTAAATTCCTCAATCTATGATGATTTAAAATACCATCGGTTCAACAAAACATATGGTATTAAGATAAAACATTCTTTGTTTTAATATCCACTTTAATAAAGTATAAGAATTAATTTGTTCATTGAATAAGAGAAGAAGAAAAAAATATACTTGTCAAGTAGATTTCCATCCTTTAACTAAGTTTTACCACAAACTCATCTTTCACTCTAAAAGATAATAGAACTTAAAAATATTATATTTATCCTAACCGAATTGGGTTCCAAAAATAAATTTATAATTCATCTATAATTACTTAAAAAAACTACATTATACACTCCAGGGACTTCACGTAGTCTAGTGGTAGGCGATAAATCTCAATTGCACTATGTTTGTGGGTTCAATTCCCGCAGCTTTGTCCGATGCGATGGGTTGTCACACGGTCTGCGGGTTGTCCTTTTTATAAATATCCAAAAATAACTTTAACAATATTATCCAATGTGAAATATAATCCATTCCAACCTTTATACTTATCCAAAATAGTTTTGTAAACTCTCAGTCCAAAATTCATATGAAAGGTAAACATAATGTAGATCCTTTTTACCCCATAATAGCATGTGAATACCTTCATCATGTATTCTTTTAAAACACTAAAACATCCTGAATTACCATAAAAACTTATTGATTACATTCATGCTCCCTTATTCCTTATAGAATATTGGATATACTTCATCCATCCAAAAATGTTGTAAACTCCAACAATGATGGAATATACAAATCTTTAATCAATTTCAAGGTAGTCAAGAATATCCAATATAATTTACCCAAATCAACCATATCTTATTCAAAATTAAGTACCTCAATATTAGGACCATATTAAGGTTTATCTTCCCTTCAAACATGTAATTTCCAAAAATTTTAACTCGCTGTAGAGTCACTTTTCGTAGTACCATAAAATATCAAATCCTCAATGAAATAGTACTGCAGTGAAGTCCTTATTTATTTCTAGTACATCATTGATACAACACTTCAATGAAATAATTCCAAAATTACAATATAAAAACACTAGTCATTCCTCTTCATCTGTGGTAGTATCATAACTTGATTATTATCCAATAGAATCATTTGCATCATAGTCTGATGACTGGGACATTGGTTCACGTAGTGTCCAAACTCTTTGCAGATGAAACATTGTACATTTGAAACCCTTTTCTTACCCTTGAAGTCACGTACTTGGTGTCATTTTTCTCTACACTTATAACATAATCCCATTCCCTTCAATCATTTTCCAAGGTGATTCTTTCCACAGTTATCACATATGGTAAAATCCTTCTTTACCTTCTTCCCTTTATCTTTCCTTCTCTCTACCATCCTTTCCTTCTCTGGCTTCCCTTCAAAGCCATAGGACTCCGAGAATTATTTACTTATCTAATCAATACATGATACTATTTCTTCATATGATGATAATATGTGGGAGACTATTTCCTTCTAAATTCTGGCTTAAGACCAAGAAAGATATGATCTTTCTTACTCTTTGGATCATGAATATTTCTGGAGTTCTCATTCCTTCTACTGTGCACCATTTCTAAACAATGGAATACACTATATTAGTTTATGAATAACAATACCTAATCCCAAACTTGTGAAACACTTAACAAAAATTAAAGAGTTTATGGATATAGTCCATAATCATAAAAATGTCTTCTTTGAGGAAGTATATACTCATAAACCTTCTATAATGGTTTGTAAAGAAAATGAGAATTATCCTAAGCATATCCCCCAGGAGTGTCGTAACCAAGAGTGCAGTAAGGCCCGTTGTCGTGCACCAGTTCCCATTCGAGTCTTGATCAAAGTGGTGTTCTCGGGTTTCCCCCTAGGTACAACTGTGCCAGAGCCACCTCTACCTACTCATATCCAGACAGGGATGTATTGCTTGGAAAACTCACAAAATCTCTACAATACCAAAATTCTAGGAAGTTCTTCTATACTAATCCTCAAAGTCTATCTTAGGACTATGTTCTCTAATCAGATTTTATCTAAATATACCTTCCAAGTTTTGTACTAAACTTCCTCTAATACCAACTATAATGCCCCAACCCCAGTTACCCAGAGTTGGTGCATTATTACATAACATTGGCATGATCACAAAAGATCAAGTCTCAAAAGACCGATTAGTTTAGTAGCCTTAGAAACAAGATTCATACATAAGTTCAGCTTTATATCTTGAAGAGAAATACAACACAAATATATTTAATTAGAAACATTCAAGACTCCTAGATTATGATTATAGGTCACTCATAACTAACTTCTTCATATCCTAGAAAATTAAACATAAGAAATGGGTGAGCTGAAACGCTCAGTAAGGGTAAGTAATACAACGGAATATGACATAAATATTAAGCATGGTAAATAATTGAAACCACATGCCTTTACCAATAATAAACATGAATAATTTTATGGTAATAATATGAGTTGAGTAAATAATTCCATATTAAAACATAATCATGGGTATTCTACTAGTCGAATGACCACACGAACCATCAATATTATTTCCATAATGAGGGAATGTATAATGCTGAAAATTCTGAAACATTTTGTCAAGGCCTCAACCAAGACGTCTAAAAATGATTAAGGCCTCGGCCAAAACCATAAATCAAATTGGGAAAGGGCCTCATCCAATTCCATGTCTAGTTGTCTCATGAGACCTACCAATGCATCGAGGAGCTATAGCGGGCTCCACCCGTCACTTACTAAGTCCAATATATTCCTCATATGAAATGGTTTAAACACATCATAAAAATTCGTATTAAAATGAGAATACAAAATGTCAATATTTTAACTATAAACCATGAATGTTATAAAAATAGAACATACACAGTCAAACATATCACAAAACCTTCAATACAATTTGGAAGTTTTGTATCATAATAAATCAACTTCAAATAAACTTAAAATCCATCAAAGGATGAAATCAAAACCCTTTTTAGAGAAATATCTATTTCTATTTTGAAATCATTTAAGAGTCACATAATTATAAAATAAAACATTTACTTTGAAAATATTCCTTTAAGCTTGTATGGGAAGCTTCGACGAGTTTATAATGGTAAAAAATAGCCACACCTGCCGTATAAGTTAAAAAGAGACATTCTTACCTTAATTCTATCGAAAAGGTTAAAAAGGACCTTATTTGGAAAATGACAGAAAGTTTCATTTTTAAAAATATTATAAAAATTAAAACAAGGGTATAAATTACTTTAACCCATAGTCTGTAAAATAGTAAGAATTATTTGAAATACATTTTTAAGAAACATGGATGTGGATGATAAAGTGGTCCCAGTAGATAATTACGTATAAACAACCTCAGATAATGAAGAGATTGTGAAATAAACCCTTACCTTGTACTTTTACTTAGTTGAGGGTAGGTTAAACTCCTTTATAATGGTGAAATAATTGTTATTAAATTATAAAATAATCATATACATTTATATAATATCATATATGATCTTTTAACATTGATTTGTCAATAAAATCTTAGTATTATCATCATTTCGGGTGTTAAAAGATTTGTTTTTTCTTTATATTCTTTGTTATGTGAGCCATATTTTTTATGGATGGGATGTATATTATTCATATCTATAATGATATCATGTCTCTAAAAATTATTTTTAATCATGAAATAAAATTTATTCTTGAATGGATACGATGGGGAATGAATCTCATCATGTTCGTGGAGACGATAATCCGTACGTATGCACGAGTGACAATATCATTTTTTTGATACTAAAATAATATATAATTGGATGGTATATCATATATACAGAATCATTATCGTGTTATATTTATTATTTAAATTAATTACACATCATTATTATACCCATCCAAATAATAATGTATTGAATAACAATTACACCACGGCGTGGAGACGGTAGGCCGTACATACGCATGTATGGTGACATGTCATTCAACGGATGGATAGAATACTGAATATAGTTGTACCATATTTATAATAACATCACAGTATATATAATATACTGGATTTATTATTTTATAAAGGAAATAACAAAGAAATAACAAGTTGAAGAAGAAAGGAACTTGAAAGTGGGTGGTAAAAACATTACCTCTTCTTCAGGTTCTTCCTTTTGATTTGATCAAAAGGGCTCCTTAGGTTGGCTTCATGATCAAACTAAGTCCTCTTGGTTTAAGTGAGAGAAGTTTAGAGAATATTTGGTTAAGGTTTGGCCGAACCAAAAGGCTTTGAAGGTGCGAAGAATTGGTTAGAAGTGGTGTTCTTTTATAAGGGGGAGGAGGGGCTCTTTAGGAAAATCTTAAAGTATTATTTCATAATAAATTTATATTCGGTTTATAATGGCTCTAAAGTATATTATTCAAAGTCTAAGGTGGTTATGGGTCTAAATCCTTTCAACCAATATATTTTAGACAGGTTTGGGTCATTATATTAAACTTATCTTTTAGTTTTAACTCTTAGTTAATTAGTTTGACATTTACCATGTCACTTTGTATTTTTGTATTATATAGTTAATAAACTTACTATATACATACAATAGACCCCCCAAGTTGTTCATTAATTATACACATATCATGATATAAGTCCTTTGGACGAACCTTAGATTTTTATGAATAGAATATCAATTAATAATATAATATGTTTTTTAAAAATTCATTTATGTCAATTTTGACAATATATAATAATTCATTTTTGTTAAAGTTTTAAAAACTTTATTAATTCTAACCAAATTAATTTAAGAAATCCTAACATTTCATATTAAACAATAAAATTAGTTTATGAAATCAAAACTTTCAAATTATATTTATTTTAACATTTATAACACTAATTATTTGATTCTTTCATTAATGAGGAAAATACTACATCATTATTGTGTCATACATAAATTTAATTATTAAATGTTTAAAAATTATAAATAAAATACCATTATGTAGGAAATATTTTTGTGTTTATAATTAATATTTATAGTAAAAAATATAACATATATAACCTTTTGTAAAAATTGTTTTTCTAAACGATATATGCTTATGTCATTTTTCTATTTACTTTAACTTAATTAATATAAAGTGTCCTTATCACCAACAAGTTGCTCCATAGGGTCCCCAAATTGACCCGAAGATGCCCATGGTCTGACATGTATCAAAAAATAGTGTTAGGACATGTTTTAGGGTAAATTTATATTATTATAATTTTATTTGTTTACCCTTATTTACCTGATTTACCCTTTAACCATGATAAATAAAATATTTACCAAAGTAATTATTCAAAATGTCTAAAAATAATAGTTACCTATATTAACAATTCGGAAATCCTGATTCCAAATAGGGAATCCATTTTTCCAAATTCAAAATAGAGAAGTTGCAGAAATTAATTTAAAAATAAATCCCGTTGTCGAAACAAAAAGCGTGTTTTTAAGAAATAATAACTATCAAAAGATTGACACGTTCTTATGTCTAGTTTAAATATGAAATTAGGATCAATGACCAAAATTGGATTAAATGGTAAAATTATAATCTAATTATACTTTAAAATCACTCAAATGTATAATTTATCACTATTAATTATTTCGATTAAAAAAGTTGTTTTTAATTAAAATTTAGTAATTTTCACTATTCATCAAAATATGAAAGTTATCAGAAAATTACCAGAATTACACCCTAAGATAATTTAGATATTATGAATCCAAAAATTAATTCTATTTTACCAAATTCAAAACATAAGAGTTTCATTTATTAATTTAAAATTAATTCCCACTATTAAAACCAAAAGGCGTATTTTTAATAACTATCAAACGTTTGACACTTGTTTATTTCCAATTTAAAAGTGAAATTACTTACAATGACCAACATTAGATTAAATGGTAAAAATATAATCTATTTATACTTGCATACCATTAAAATTTATAATTTAACAATATAAATTATTTTGATTAAAACAGTTATTTTTAGTTAAAATATAGTATTTTTTACTATTCACCCAAATATGATAGTTATTAGAAAAACACCAAAACTTTATTGAAACTAAATTCTTATGTCCCGATTCTAAAGAAAAAGTTTATTTTGTGAAATTGAATATATAAAAGTTTCGAATATTGTATTTAAAAAGGCTTCACCATTAAAAGGCGGTAAAATTTCATTTTTTGAAAAATAGTTCTTTTATCTGAAAAAAATGTATTTGTTCTTACATTATGTCTAATAAAATCATAATATGGATTCTAAAATTGTAAGGATTAAATAAAGTTCAAAATTTAGTTAATACTATTCATAACCTCTTTTGAACGACTTGTTTGGTTAGTCATGGTGTGCTAGAACTCAGTGTTGCGTATAGTGAAAGTTATTGAATTACTTTGAAGAAATAATGTACTATGAAATATTGGGGTGTTACAAAACCAATATAAATGGTTTCCCAGGGGGCCTTGCACAGAAAACAAAATCAGGGGTGGGTCACACATAGTTTAAGATCATGACTATTAGACGATAGGGTTTTGTGTATTAGAGGGTATGTGTGTTAAATGGAAGGGAAGTGAACCAATGTTAATTGGGGGATAAGGAGGCCTAGTTAAACATAAAAGATCTCTGAGAAAAATTTCACATAGTTTAAGACTGTGATGCTTGGATCATGATCATCCCTAAAGGACATGTGTAGCATAAAAGAGTGACAACATGACATGAATTAAGGGCCAAGGAGGCCTAAAACCACAAAAAATTCCTAGGATTATTTTAACATAGTTTAGAGTCATGATTCTTGGACATGGGATCTATCATAGAGTTAATAAAAATTATAAATAATTGATAGTCATAATGCTTGGATTTTTGGGTGTATATCCAAGGAATATGAGGGATATCTAAAGAAGATTACTCGATGTTAAATGATGGTCCTATGGGGATACTCAATGCCACACAAAACATCTTTGAGATAACTTTCACATAGTTTATGTTCGTGATTCTTAGACTTGGGCTTATAGTTTAAAGTTATAGTGATTGGAATATTGGGCACTTGTGCATATCAACCTTTCTTGGGGAAGAATACATCCCAAATCCTAATCCCATGTGAGATATACTTGATGTGAGAAATAAGGATGATTATTGAGTTACCATTATTTTTAGAGGAGAACACAACAAGGGGTGAAGGTGACTAAAAAATCCTGTAAGGGAGATCACATATTTCAAGTATTGGATAGTAAAAGGGGAATGACTGACAAGTAGGGAAAAACTGTTGATCATGTTCAAAACATATGTTCAAACTCATATCAGTTTAGTATGGAGATAAAAAATGTGATATTGATCATTGACCGATTTTGAAACATGGGAGTCTCTATTTATTACCAAGGATCTTTTAAGGTGTGAGCCTAGGATGGTAGGTGATCCAGTGTGGCACATGACCTTTTCCATTAGGGAGACTGTTCAGATCGAGTGGATAATTATTATCCAAATTGATGAAAGTGTAAAGCATGGATATGGAATCAGGGAATGTCTCATAGGTAATATTGAGTGCCCTAGGATCTATTCTTCCTCACATTCAAATGAACTAGATAACCATGATGAATCTAGGGAATAAAGACCTGAACATAAGGGAGATACCTTAAAATGAGTCGATGGTAGTTCTATGCCCAAGATGAGATATTTAGGTAGCACTATATATCCCATGAGAATGGGAATTGAGACATGCATAGTTCTAGAGGGAGGCATGGTAGGAGACCAAAATCATAGTGGTGACATCCATTCTGGAAAGGATATCAAACCATCTCATATTAGGATTCATCCCTCTGTTATATAGGGTAATGATACAATTTAATGTCTTGTGTTGAGGATTTTGGTTTAGATCATATCATATTTATTGTGTGAGGCATCTCAATTTTTTAAAGGTTAAGGTTTTTTTGTTCATCCCATACTTATTATATGAGGCATCTTAGTTTTGTATTGGGTAAGGTTTTTTGTTTATCCCATACTTATCATATGAGGCATAAAAATTTTATAAGGGGTATGGATATAGTTTAACATCATGTGCTGAGGATGTTAGGATTTACAGTTCAAAATCATAAAACTCAGTCTATGGATTCTACTAGTTTGAAGTCATAATACTTGGACTATAGGGGTATCAGCTAGTCTAAGGTCATAAATCTTGGACCTAAGTGGAGAACTGGTGTTCTAAATATTCTTCTGTAGCAAGAATGAGTGACAAACTAACGTTAAAGGAGGTCCAAAGGGTTTCTCTTCCCCACATAACTCAAAAAATATACCCCAGGTTGGTATCATATTTCTAGGGAAGGAAAGACCCCATAATGAGTTGATGGAGGGGGATGGACCTAGGATATAAGATAAAGGTGTCACTACATATCCCATTAGAATGGTAATCAAGCCATACATATTTCTAAAAGGCAACATGATGGGAGACTGATGCCCGTAGGAGGATATCCTCTCATGTGATGATATTGAATCATCTCATATTATGATATGAGGTATCCTAAATTTTTACAGGGTAAGGCTATAATTTAACATCTTGTTATGAGGAGGTTAGCGGGGCTTTCTCATTGAGATTCTTGTTATTTTCTTCCTGATGTCAGGTCATGAGGGAATATCGACCTGCTAATGGGTCAAGGAATTTGAATGGGAACTGATTCTTGAAGAGGAGTCCCATTAGGGTATTTTGGGGAAAAGACGATATGGGTAATGGGTGGTTTTGTGGTGAAATCATGGACAAGATTGGATACATAAGGTCTAGGAATCACTAAGTATCCCATGGAAAGAGGTGGGGGCATAAGCTTGCTGAAACACTAGGGATGAAGCAATCCATGCGAATGAGGGGCTAGGGAGGACATATGCACATAGTTTAAGGTCATAATGTTTGGACCAGGACTCATAGTTTAAGGTAATAAAGATTATACAAAGACTCATAGTTTAAGGTGATATAGATTAGACCATGAATTATAGTTTATGTTTATAGATCTTGGACCAAGACTCCTAGTTTAAGGTCATAGAGCTTAGACCATTAGGTGGGTAATTTGAGGATGTTAGAGTGGTTTCAAGGATTTAAAACCTGGAATGAAAGGAGCCAAGGAGGCTCTACGCCACACAAAGTGATCTCGAAGCTCGTTGCACATAGTTTAATGTCATAATTTTTAAACCAAAGGAATTTGGAAAATAGTTTAAAGTAATGATGCTTGGACTAAGGGGATGTTTTTCTAAGGATATTTTCATGATGCAAAATAGGTATACTTAATGTGAAAGGATGGAATACATGCCCATTTACCTCATAAATACCTTGAAAAAATGGAATATAGTTTAAGTTCAAAATGATTGGACTATAAGTGGGGCCAAAGGGCCAAATGATGGTGAATTTGTAGTTGATTCCAGAGATAGGATGTATATGACCCACTACATATCCCATGGGAATGGTAATCAATCTGCACATAGTTCTAGAAAGTTGTACAGTAGGAGACTGACACTAGTAAAGCGGGTCATCCTATCTGACGAGGGAAACCTATGTTTATGATATGGGGTAAGGATATAGTTTATCATCTCATACTGAGGATATTAATTTATATATTTTATCTTTTTTCCTTACACACTTGGCATGTGAGGCATCCTATGTTCACTGCATAGGGTAAGAACAATGTTTGACATCATTCACTAGGGATGATGGGATTGGAAGTTTAATGTTTCACAACCTGGACTATGGTTGATACCAATTTAAAGTCGTAGAGCTCATACTATAGTAGCTACAAATAGGTTAATGTCATAATTATTGGTCCATGAATCCTAGTTTTAGGTCATAGTGTTGAGAAAAATTGAAATTAGTTTAAGGTCATACTGTCTGGACCATGGGTCTACTACTAGTTTAAGGTTTTAGAGCTTAGACTGAAAGGGATTCTATTAGTTTAAGGTTATAGATCTTGGACCCAAGTTGTTTTATTTTAAGGTCACATAGCTTTGAACATAAGGGATTCTATTAGTTTAAGGTCATAGAGATCAGACTATGGTTACTGTAGTTTAAGGTTGCACTGATTTTACCAAAAGGGATGCTATTAGTTCAAGTTCACAAAGCTCAGACCATAGGTTCACACAAAGCATTCCTTGAGAAACTTGGTGTTGATGGGAGGTATGATATTATATCCATAAATAGTAATCAAATTGTGATCCATTGGAATAGACCTTATGGATAATGTAAGGTAATTTCCATTTTGGCTCTAACTTTATCAATTTTTCTAGGTATTATCAGCATTCTAAGATCCAGTACCATGTCACCTTAGAGGAAGGATCAGAGGTGAAAGTTATTATTGAATGCTCTCTCTATCCTGTTTTGATGCCTCTCCAATTTATGAAATGCCTAAAGACAATTTTCCTTAAGGGATTAAAACTCATCTAGATGGGATTCTTTCCTTTTATCGGAAATCTTTTGGTCACAAATAGCCATTTGGAGTGAAAAAAACTAGACCTCAATGAGAAGGACTGCCTCTATTCCATATACCAATGAGTATGGGGTCTCTTTGGTGGAATTCCAAGTTTTTTTCTGATAGGCACAGAGGGTATTAGGGAGTATGTCGGGCCAAATATTTTTATTCTAGCCTATTATTTTATGAAATATTTTAGAGAGGGTATTTTTGAATGCCTTGATCTGCCCATTTTCCCATGTATGGTAGTGATAAGTATAGTTGGATTGGATGTTGTACTTGATGTACAATTTCTTTAGATCAACATCATATAAGTTGTTTTTTAACTATGAGAATAGGATGAGGTAATTCAAATCAATGGATGACATGAGAGATCATGAATTCAATCTTAGAGAGGGTTTTGAAATCCCTAAGAGGAATTGATTCTACCCATTTTAAAAAAAATTCAGTTGTGGTCATGATGAACATGAACTATCGGGTCGTCACTGGTGGGTACAGTCCCATAGCTTCGAGTCCCCATGATACAATGGGCCAAGAATTTTTGGTGGTGTGTAGAACAAATGGTGGTCAATGCACATAGTTGGAATTGATCTAAAACACATGAAACCTTTTGTCAAAATCAATGTAGTCATAAACTACGGTGGACCAAGATTTTTCCAATCATTGAGTCTAGTTAGAGATATTTAATCATGCTTGATGGGTGCCACAAGATCTGACATGGACCTCTTGATTGACCTGAGGTATCTTTTCTCCTTGGATTTAATAGAGGGGAATTCCATCGAACCTACTCATATAAAGGGTCTTATCTAGGTTAGTCCCACTCTGGAGGGAAAACTACACTACACGTTAGGATATTTACACACATTGGACTTAGTCTGAAGATTGACTTCTATATTGGAGAAAATCGATAAAGAGAGTCATCTAATCGGGATTTGTTTTACTGTGGTGGGATTTATAGATCCTAACATAGAATTATTGGTAGCCATATGATTCACCTAGGTTTTCATCATCTAAAGTGGAGGGGGTGATGACCCTATGTTGTGCCACATGAATGACCAGACCATTATAGTCAAGTTTTCTGATGTATAAGGCTAAAATATACAAGGAATTGGCTCAAATATTCTACTACAATGATTCAACTTTGGATGGTAAGGGAATTGGGACATCATCTGATGGGTATGATCCAGTAGGGGAACTAGCTCTTGCTTTTTAATGATGTAGTTACCCTTGATATATTTGATGAGTAAATCAGAGTCTCCCTTTACATGTTAATTGGGGAAATCAGTCTTGGGTTATGATTTGAAATCAGTAATGAGAGCCTGATACTCTACCTTATTGTTTATGTAGCCTTCTAATAATAGGATTGTGTATGGAAAGACAGAATTTGCTAGGGTGATGAAAATGATTACCAGGACCACCCTTCTAATCTTGGGGTTGTTGATCCCTATAACAGTTAGGCTTTAGGAGGAACCATTGAAATGAATCTATCAACATGGTATAGCCTGATCCATTGATAGAATAACTTTATCTAAGAAATAAACATCCCGAGGTAGTTCTCTAGGGACTGGGTTTTCAGCTAGTAAGTCTTCCAATATCTGGCCTTTGATAGCCTTCCATGGGAAAAATCTATTGTTAAGATTCTAGATAATCACCTCAAAACATTCCAATCATCCCATTAGTATGAGGAGAGTGAGGATATAATTTAGTGGGTCCAATAGGGAGACTGACTGTATCTCAAGACACTAAAAATAATATGTCAAAATTTTCAATATGAAAACTAGCATGAGGAAACTCTTCTCGATGGAGGATTATATGATATATTCATCAAGGAGAATTAGACTAAGATAGTATAGGATGTTTTCCCTAGAATCATTATTCTTTAGGGATACAAGGGCATTGAGGTGTCATTCCAGAGCGGTCACGTAGAGGATCAAATGATTTCCTGAGATAGGTGGCATCAGAACTAGAGGTTGTAGTAGGTAATGCTTGATATCCTCAAAGAAAGTCTATTACTACTCATTACATAGATAAATAGTTCCTTTCCTTATGAAAATCAAGAATGAATTACACTTTTTGGCCATACTTACAATAAATTATCTTATATAGGTTAAGTGGCCTTGGAGGCCTCACAAATCCCAGAGATTTTTCGAGGGAGGAATTTGGTTGATGGAATTAATCTTATTTGGGTTGATATCAATGCATATGTATCTTATTATAAAGTTGAGAAATTTCCTAGATGTATCCATGAATGCACACTTTAAGAGGTTTATCTTCAAGTGTTGGGAGAGAAGGAGGCCGAATACATTCTCAAGATCCCAGAGGTGGTTTTAATACTGTTAGGATTTAACTACCAGATCATCCAAATAACATTCCACAAATGTCTTGATAATTGGATTAAAGATATTGTTCATGGACTATTGGTAATTCGATCCAACATTTTTCAAGAAAAAAAGCATCACTTGATAGAATAATATCCCTTGGGTCACCCTGAAGGTGGTGGACTCCTCATCCCTGAGGACCATTTGGAGATGATTATACCTAGAGTATCCATCCCTAAAGGTGAGAGACTGGAAACTAGCCATATCAACGATCAATAACTCTATCACTAGAAGGGGAGAATCATCTTTCTTACAATGGAAGTTGAGGTCACAAAGGTTAGTATAGTCTCTAATATTCCCAGTCTTCTTCTTGAGTAGGTTTTTGTTGGATAGCCACTTGGGGTAGTAGGATAGCTTGAGGAAGTTTGATTTGATAAGCTTATCAACCTCAGCCTTGACCATAGCACCATGAGATGGTTGAATCTTTCTAGGAGGCTATTTTAACCTATGATGACCCACTGGGTGGCCAAGGTGATTAACGAAGACCTGAGGGTCCATAACTAAAATCTCATCACAACTATAGGTTAACACATCACAGTGCTATTTCAAGAAAGAAACATACTGTCACTGATCCTCTAGAGACATGGATTCACTGATTAGTGTAATCCTTAGATCTTCAATTGTACAAAGGTTTCCTTGGTTTAACTCATCAACAATAGTAGAGAAACCCTCTTCAAATACTGTAGGGGATTCTTTTGAATCATATTCTTTATTTTATACAAGAACATCTCAGGTTGGAGGATTCTCTTATACTCTAGTGGATCCATGGGAGCACTGGTGTCAACTCTAGTGGATATATATTCCTTGATGAGGGGTTCCCATTCTGCAGAGACTATGGGGATAGAATTAAAGGTTCCGAGCACAGCGGAAGTGCGTTGGTGGGTTTTCCTAGCTTTAATTTTAACGTTAAACAACGTTCAATCCGAGATCCGTCATCATGTAAAATGCCAAATCATCAGAATAGAGCGAGGAAAAAAAACATAAGAAGGAATCCTGGAACCACAGATATAGGATCATCATATGTTGGTTATAATTAATTTAATTAATTCACAAGAATTAACTTGGTGGAATTCTTTCTTTGTTGATGTCTTTGGTCACGATAATGTGATCTGTCGTTGTGTCGTAGAATCCAAGTGTAGGGTTCCTCTAGCGGTGATCCACACGTGTTCCACATATCTTCGGACATCACAGAAGGGATATCTGGGTGCTAGCGCAGAAGAACCTTCACTTGCGATGTCCACCTTCGATCGCCTTGGTCTCTCGGTCTTGAGAGCGTTCTTGGAGGAAGGAGTTCTTTCAGCCTTGAAATAATTCTCCAGAATTGTGGTTCACAACGATTCTCTTGTGTGTCAAAGTGTTGGGGTTGTGGGGATATTTATAATTGGGTTTGAGGTTATAAAGTTATGACAATAAATAAATGCGTTACATGTTTTGTTTATTTCATTAACTCTTATTGAAAACCCCCATGTAGAATTATTAATTCCTTGACATGCGCAAATGCTGATTATAATAAATACCATTTAATAAAACAATATTATATCCTCAAATACCCCGACTGGAAAAACTACGCGGTGTGTAATCATTAATACACGGCGTATACTCATTTTCCATAAAACTACACGGCATGTATGTTTAATATACACAGCGTGTACTTTTATTTTACACTTTCCTTTATTTCCTCCACCACATTTGTTAGTCCTTGAGTAATGGATATTTATTTATTAAATAAATGTAACTGCATTACTCACTAATAAATGTATTATTTCTCCCACAATATATTCTCTCGAATAACTAGTATCAAAAAAATGCAATCAGGCATCCTTAAAAAATTATCAAACCACATTCGGGAATAATATTTATTTAACTTGTTATATTAATATTTAACTGAGATACATGGACACACTTAGTGTGTGACCCTCTAGGCCCCTTTCTCAGTGGAATTAGGTGGGACCTGCCTAAAGTCCAAGTTTAGCGTCTAGAAACACCCCAAGGCACCCGTAGAGAAAGTCGTTGACACCGTAATGACATGTCACCTCATACGAATGCTTACCGTGTAATATAATCCCTTTGTCACGATATCTCGAATCAAGCAGGTTGCATGCTAGTGTTATCAACCCACATGCTCGATTATTCTTTATTTGACTTTTCGGAATTGAACTTGCCCATACTTTACCATGGACATGGATTCATTTAGGCTATATCAATTCCATCGAAGGGCCTGACATATCTAATTCCATTATAGAACAGAAGTCACAAATCCTTTCTCTCATTATCTTTTAATGTAGTATTACTCATGACGCACCCAATGTATTCTACCTCGCTGTAAATGTTGTGTCGACATAGTTTTCATCAATACATCTAAGTGCGCAATTTGTAATACCCATTAATAATAATCTTAAATTCTGAGGATAAATACACACGTCCGTAGATAGGAACATCCAATGACACTATGAAATGTGGATTTCCTACCGGTGGGTCTCGATATCATAATATCCTCCTGGATATTACCAAGGGCGCACACCATGAGATGGTGCCTCAATGTTTTATTGATTCCTCACCCCTAATGGGCTGTATTATTTGTGTCCCTCAAATAATATCATCCGACCATAGAACATATATTCAAGAACAATGTTATGGCACTTACAGGTTCTCATCATAGCAGGGATCCACTATGACCCTTTAATGAAACAACTATCCTTAGGAAATTATCACATGTATTGTCATGCAGAAGAACAATCAAGATGTGATAAGTCTTTTATTAATGAATAAATTACAAAGTAGTTGGTTCTAGACCACCAACTCTAATAGACTCCCACTTGGACTAGAGACAACTGCTAACAACCTTTAACCCGCTAGCTCTCACATGATATTCATGCTTCTGCTAAGATAGGACTTTAGTCATGGGGTCTGCCACGTTTTCTTCCATGGACAATCTTCTCTCTGCAACTTCACCGCTTTGATAGAAATCCCTCAAGAGGTGATACTTCTGGAGTATGTGATTTGTCCGTTGATGTGACCTTGGTTATTTTGCAAGAGCCACCGCTGCAGTATTATCACAATATGATGTAATGGGATAGTTACTGCTAGGAACCACATCAAGATCCTAGACAATGTTCCGAATCCAGATGGCTTCCATGGCTACATCAGAAGCCACTATATATTCGGACTCCGCTGTATAATCAGCGACAACTGGCTGCTTTGAACTCTTCCAGCTCACAGCTCCTCCATTGAGACAAAAAACATATCCAGATTGCGACTTCAGATCATTCTGATCTGTCTGAAATCCAACATCATCATACCCCCTGATTACAAGCTCCTCATCTCCTCCATACACCAGGAACATATCCTTAGTTCTTCTCAGATACTTAAGGATAGTCTTAATAGCAGTCCAATGTTGTTCTCTTGGATTTGCTCAATATCTGCTTACCATGCTCAGTGCACAGGCAACATCAAGCCTGGTATATAACATGACATACATGATGGATCCTATAGCCGAAGCGTATGGGATCTTACTCATTCTATCTTTCTCTTGTTGTGTCTGAGGACACATTTTCTTAGAAATATGTAGGCCATGTGACAATGGAACCAATCCCCTCTTGGATTGTTCCATACTAAATGTCTTTAGTATCTGGTCAATGTATGTACCCTGAATTAGTCCAAGCAGCCTCTTGGATCTAACACGAATGATCTTGATCCCTAGAATGTAGGCTGCTCCACCCAAGTCCTTCATAGGGAAACACTTGTTCAACCAGTCCTTAATTGACTGTAAGACTTGTACATCATTTCCAATAATCAATATGTCATCAACATATACTACTAGGATAACGATTTCATTCCCATTAAACTGATTATAAACACATGGCTCATATTCGTTCTTAATGAACCCAAATTCCTTTATGGCTTCATCAAATCGAATCTCCCATGACCTGGATGCTTGCCTTAATCCATAAATGGATTTCTGCAACTTGAAAACCCATTTGGATTCACCTGGGGTCACAAACCCTTCGGGTTGTGTCATATAGACATCTTCCTAAAGGTTCCCGTGAAGGAATACTGTTTTGAAATCCATCTGCCAAACCTCGTAGTTATGGTAAGTTGCTATGGCAAGTATGATTTTTATGGATTTAAACATGGAAACTGGCTAGAATGTTTCATCATAGTCAATTCCTTGACACTGTCTGAACCCTTTAGCCACTAGCCTTGCTCTATAGGTGCTAAATTGACCTTCCATGTCCATCTTTCTCTTGAATACCCATTTGCATCCAATAGGTTTTACATCAACTGGCTCATCGACCAGAACCCAGACTTGGTTCTGATACATGGAATCCATCTTAGAATTTATAGGTTCTAGCCATCTTGCAGCTTCTGAGCTTTCTATTTCTTCCTTTTAGGAGATAGGTTCATCATTTCCCAACAATAATGATTCACCATCCTCGGTGACTAGGAAACCAAATCTCTTTGGTTCCCTTACCTCTCTTGAGCTCCTACGCAGTACTTGTGTTTTTGGAACCTCTTCCACAAGGTACTGTGGAACTTCTTCCTGTACCAACTCTTGTGTATCTTGAGCATTAAAATCATCGAAGTCAATCTTTCTCCCACAATACTTTTTGAGGATGTGCTCCCTATCAAGAAAGAAGGCTTGTCTAGCAACAATCACTTTCTTGTCTTGAGGGTTATATAGGTAATATCCTTTCGTTTCCTTGAGATATCCTATAAAGATACACCTCATGACCCGAGGTTCTAGTTTGTTTCCTAAGAAGGCCTTAACAAATGCTTCGTATCCCCATACACGTGTGTGCAACAAAGTGGGTTTCCTTCCATTCCATAACTCGGATGGAATTCCATTTTCCACCTTAGTTGGTACTCAGTTTAATGTGTAGGTTGCAGTTTGTAAGGAATATCCCCAAAAGGATAACAAAAGATCCGCATGAATCATCATCGACCTCACCATGTACAACAAGGTGTAGTTCCTCCTTTCACTAACATCGTTCCACTGTGGTGTATAAGGAGGAGTGATCTGAGATAGAATCCCAGACACTCGTAGAAGATCGATGAACTCTTGGTTCAGATATTCTCTATATTGATCCAGTCGAAGTTTTTTATCTTCTTACCAAGCTGATTCTCTAATTCATTCTTGAATTACTTAAATTTCTCTAAGGCCTCTGACTTATACCTCATTAATTAGACATAGCCATATCTACTCAAATCATTAGTAAAAGTAATGAAGTAAGAATATCCACCTCTAGCTTCTACTGGAAATGGTCCACACACATCAGTGTGTACCAATCCTAGAAGCTCAGTGGCCCTTTTACCCTATCCACTAAAAGGAGGCTTGGTCATTTTTTCTTATAAACAAGCGTGACATCTATCAAGTGGTTCTAGCTTAGTAGATTCTAAATCGCCATCTTGGCAGAGCTTTGTCAAGCGCTTCTCGTTCACATAACCGAGACGGTGACGCCACAACTAGGTTATGTATGAGTCATGTGAGTTTGTTTCGTTTTCGATTGCCAACAGTTGGTTTTTGTAATTTAATACATAAAAAAATTATTTAAATGTTCCATACAATAACATACATTGTTCTTATAAAAGAGACAACCCTTATTTACAAACTTGAAAATAAATCCATCCATATCCAAACAAGATACAGAAATTTTGTTCTTGGTAACACTAGGCACATAATAACAGTTATGTAAAACTAAAATCATTCCATTCGACAATGAGAGGTGGTAATCCCCAATAGACAACGCAACCAGCCTTGCACCATTGGCAGCTCGAAGATCCACCTATCCTCTGGAAATCTTTCTAATTCTACTTGGTTACTGATTTTGAATATATATGTGATCCCCACAAGCTGTATATAATACCCAATGTGTATAAATGGAAAGATTACACTCGATAACGAACACACCTTTAGCGTCCCCATGCTTCTGGGTGCATTTTCTCTTCTAGTGGACTTTCTTGCCACATGAAAAACACACCACCTCCTATTCCTTCCCCTGCCTCTGGATCTTTCCCTTCTCGGAGGGACAATGCTCCGGGGCTTTAGACCGTTTATAAGTCTTTGGCCCCTTTGACTTGTCCTTCATTTTCTTGTTCACCATAAGGACTGCGGGTTTGTCACACCCCATGTACTTGTATACCTGGCGAATCAAGGTCAGAAGCTCTGATATACTCTTCTCATTGCCACTCATGTTATGATTGAAAATGAAGCTAGAGAAGGTATTGGGCAGTGATGATAGGATGAGGTCTGTACACAACTCATCCTGGAATTTAATCCCTAAGATGTCCAGGCATTCAATGTAGCTAATAAGCTTGACTACATGAGGCCTAGCTGGTGCATACTCTCCAATATTAGTTGTAAACAAAGCATTGGATATCTCATACCTCTCCTATCTCGCATTCTCTTGGTAGATATCCTTAAGGTGAGACATCATGCTATAAGTGTCCATGTTTTCATGTTCCCTCAAGAGCTCATTGGACATGGACGATATCATGAAATACTAGAAATTTGTGGAATCATCCATGTGTTTCATATAGAGAGATAATTCCTCATCACTGACCTCTTTCCTAGGTGCAACTGGAATAGACTCTTCCAGCACATACAATTTCCTTTCATGGCGAAGGATGACATGTAAACGCCTATGCCACTCTTGGAAATTGGTGCCAATGAGAAGGTTTTACTTCTCGAGTATAGTTCACAATGATATGTTTGAAGTCATTTTCTTGCCTTTTCTACAAATTAAGATGAGAAAAGGTTTATTACTTTATTACAAAACTTATACAAATAAATAAATTAATACTTATTAGTCTCCCACTATTTTATCTAAATCCAATATCCGACACCATTGACTTCAGAATATTCTGTTTCCTGAATGTTATAGTGGAAAGGATCCATATTATCCTTTGCATTACCCCAACTAGGGTTGGTCAAGCAACTTGAAGGGTTTTAGGTAGGCATTCCAAATGCCGACTACATTAACTAAAAGCTCCTTGATCCACTAAGTGGACTCCCCAATCCTGAAATCCTTTTATATTAGATTTCCTCAACCTTTTCCTCTTAGTCACAGCAAGTCCTACTGTGGCAGTCAACCCTTGGTTCGAACCAAGTCAAGTCAACCCAAAACCTTGAATTAGAATTCCAGATTATTGAAAGCACCCCAACTAGGGTTGGTTAAGCACTTTGAATTATGGTTTGATTCTAACCAAGATTATGTAAGGCTATACCGACTTAATATTTCTTTTGAGGGATTTTGTCCTTATACATAAATTTCCAATTTATTATCTTTTATTACATGCTTGTTAATATTATGTGGGATATACTTAAGTGATTAACCATGTCTAAGATAATATTTATGTATAAGCTGGTTCTATTTTAGTTCCATCTTGCATGCTCGTTTAATTCATTAATTGTGTGATCGTGATAACACACCCACAATAAATAAACCATGCAACTGACAAAAATAAAATAAATGGTATGATCATGAGCTTTTTCTATTGGTTAGTTTATCTAGCGGTTGATAAACTAACCCAATACCAAGGGGAGAAACACCTTGAACCTTTCGAGTTCATGTTTATAGCTTTCCACCTGTCCACCTTTGTATCTCCTTGGATTGGTTTCACCTTGGCTCCTGAATTGAGCCACCTCCACTATCTTGGGAGCTCCATCCATTACATATGCATTTATCTCACATGCAGGTGAGGGGTAAAAAGGGGTTTTTAAATAAAATAATTCTTGGGCTCGCAAGCCCTACATATTAATGAGGAGATGGATCGTTGGCCAACAAATTTAATTTAAATAAATAAATTAAAAGAAACCATTCACATAAAAAGGTCTCGGTCTAGCTCATGATCATCCATACATGCAACAATATTTATGCATAAATAAAACTAGCATTCAATTCATTAATCGTTATTTTTTAAGATAAATCACGCTCAAATCAATTAATTATCTTTAATTAATTAATCCTTTTATCTTAAACCCTTTTCTGAACTTACTTGAGATTCTCATCCATCATAATTTTAAACAAATAAATTCATTTAAAATTATCCTTGTACATAACTTGAACCATGGAGGCAACCCAGTGAATTCCCATTCATTACGCAGATGTTAAATTAAACACATATATAAAAAACACCTATCACATGTTGTGCCTCAGCTTTATGCCTGCACCATGGTACACGTCTCAAGGGTTTGTATAATATAATAATAAATTTTAATAAATCTGTGTAATTTGGGTGAGTACACGGTGTGTAGTTCTGACTACACGACGTGTACTTTTCTTCACCATCCATCCTAAGTACACGCCCGAGGACAGGGCGTGTTAATGTAATTCGGAAATTTTCAGAGTACACATCATGTTTTGCGGGACACAAGTCGTGTAGTTTCCATGTTACACGGTTTCTAGCCAGGCAATACATGTATGGGGTATACGATCCAACCTGAACCCGAAGGGACTACACGCTGTGTTCAGTTGGACCACACATCGTGTAATCCAGAAACCATGTGCCACTTGTTCCTGGTTAACACATAGTGTCATAAATGACATAGGTATACTCCAATACACGGCCTGATTTGGCGGATCAGTCAATGCATTGAACCTAGACTACACAACGTGTACTTCCAAATACACGCCGTGTATTCTGGTGTTATACGGATAGAAACATTTTTCTCCTCCGGATGAGTTCCTCTATTTTATTTTAATCAAAATTAAAAGAAAAATTCGTTTCTATGAGGTGAATGAGAAACGAGGGAGGAGGAATAGATCTCGAGATTCATATTTCCAGAACGATTAAAATTGAATTGAAACAACGAAATTATTATATGCGTAAAACATCAATGAAAAACTAAATAATTATAATTAACGATATGAACCCTTTGATACCACTTGAAGGTTCCGGGCGTAGTGGAAGTGTGTTGGTGGGTTTTCCGAACTTTAATTTTAACGTTAAAAAATGTTCAATACGAGATCCGTCATGATGTAAAATGCCGAATCTTCGGAATAGAGCGAGGAACGAAAAAAAACTTAAGAGGAAATCCCTGAACCATAGAGATTGGATCATCATAGGTTGTTTATAATTAATTTAATTAATTCACAAGAATTACCTTGGTGTAATTCTTTCTTTGTTGACGTCTCCTGTCACAATCATGTGATCCGTCGTTGAGTCGTAGAATCCCAGTTTAGGATTCCTCTAGCAGTGATCCACACGTGTGCCACGTATCTCTAGACATCACCGAAGGGATCTCCGGGTGCTAGCGCGGAAGAACCTTCACTTGCGATGTCCGCCTTCGATCTCCTTGGTCTCTCTTTCTTGAGAGCGTTTTGGGAGGAAGGAGTTATTTATGCCTTGAAAGAATTCCCCAGAATTGTTGTGCACAATGATTCTCTTGTGTTTCAAAGTGTTGGGGTTGTGAGGATATTTATAATCGGGTTTGAGGTTATAGAGTTATAACAATAAATAAACACGTTATGTGTTTTATTTATTTCATTAACTCTTATTGAAAACCCCCTTGTCAAATTATTAATTCCTTGACATGAGCCAACACTGATTATAATAAATATCATTTAATAAAAGAATATTATATCCTAAAAAACCCTAACTGGAAAAACTACACGATGTGTAATCATTAATACACAGTGTGTACTTTTTTTCGATAAAACTACATGGCGTGTACATTTTAATTTCCACTTCCTTTATTTCCTCCACCACATTTATTAGTACTTGAGTAATTGATATTTATTTCTTAAATAAATGTAACTGAATTACTCGCTAATAAATTTATTATTTCACCCACAATATATTCTCTCAAATAACTAGTGTCGAAATAAATGCAATCAGGCATCCTTAAATAATTATTAAACCACAGTCTAGAATAATACTTATTTAACTTGTTAAATTAATATTTAATTGAGATACATAGACAAACATAGTGTGTGACCCTCTAGGCCCCTTTCTCAGTGGCATTAGGTGGAGCCTACCTAATGTCCAAGGTTAGCATCTAGCAACACGCCAAGGCACCCATAGAGAAAGAAGTTAACACCGCAATGACGTGTCACCTCATATGAACGCTTATCATGTAATATAATCCCTTTTTCATGATATCTCGAATCAAGTAGGTTTCATACTAGTGTCATCAACCCACGTTCTCGATTATTCTTTCTTTGACTTTTCAGAATTGAACTCACCCATACTTTACCATGGCCATGGATTTATTTAGGCTATATCAATTCCATTAAAGGGCCTGAGATATCTACTTCCGTTATGGAACAGAAGGGACAAATCCTTTCTCGCATTATCTTTTAATGTAGTATTACTCATGACGCACCGAACATATCCTACCTCGCTGTGAATAGTGTGTCGTCATAGTTTTCTTCAATACATATAAGTGCACGAGTTGTAATACTCATTAATAATAATCTTAATGTCTAAAGATCAATACACACATCCGCAGATAGGAACATCCAATGACACTATGAAATGTGGATTTCCTACTGTCGAGTCTCGTTCTCATAATATCCTCCTGGATATTACCATGGGCGCACACCCTGAGATGGTGCCTCAAGGTTTTATGAGTCCTCACCCCTAATGGACTGTATTATTTGTGTCCCTCAAATAATATCATTCGACCATAGAACATATAATCAATAACAGTGTTATGGAAATTCTGGGTTCTCATCATAGTAAGGATTCGCTATGACCCATTAATGTAACAGCTATCCTTAGGACATTATCACATGTATTTTCACCCAGAAGAACAATCAAGATGTTATAAGGCTTTTATTAATAAATAAAGTACAAAGTAGTTGGTTCAAGGCCACCAAGTATAACAAGATGCTACTGAGCTAATTTTGTCTGGTTTTTGACATGAGGTCCACCCTTGATATTGAATCAGTGGTGATGAGTTGACCTCTGTTGAGTCAATGATTCATTGTGGAACGTTCAGGAATGTCGTGGATTGGTGTACATGGCATGAACTTATTGGTACTTTATAGGAGTAGGGTCTTCTGGTATTAGCCAGGCCTGCCTGATGTAGGATCTCGATTTAATCTATGAGCACTACTTTTTTTTAGAGACAAAAAATAACCCCTTGGTCTAGAATTGTGGGATATAATTGATGAATCGAAAGACCAAAATTTTCTTTCAAGTCTTCCCACAGACTGACTGTAGGGCCTCTAGACCATTAGGAGCATTGATTCACTCGACCCTTTAACTCTAGACCTTCCTTCCTTCCCTTTTGTAGTATACAACATCTAGTTAGCATGCCAACCAAGAGTCAAAGGAAAAAATATCAACCTGAAGTACTTCTAATCGACCATCTATAGATTATATGAGGAGCTGGTGATTGGAAGAGGGGACTGATGCATGAAAATGAAGCCAGGGTCTTACCCACAACGCATTGTAAGTGGTATCCCATGATACTACCATGAGTTTAGTTCTTATTACCAAATAACCAAACCGAGTCTTAAACTGATTTTTTCCATGTGGTTTCTACTCACTCTTATCATACCCCCTAATCATAATGTTGGAGTAATTTAGATCTTCTTTCATCAATCATAGTTTATGGAGTGTTCGGGTTGAGACAAGGTTGATCCTGAAGCTAGCATCCACTAGGTAGTGGAGGATATCCATGCCATTGAACTATCCTATGATATATAGTGGTTGTATGTTGTCCTGAATGGTGGAACCCTCATCCTCTCTAGAAAATGATATGATTAATCAACATTCCTCTTGCTCAAAATCCCATATATAGTAGGCCTTAATGTTAGATACCCCAAATTCTAATTTGAGGGGGATTTTCAAAGCTTCAGTAATGAACTCACACATTTATTTGAAAACCAAAGACCCTATAAGATTTAAATCAATAAAGGTATACCATTTATGTGCTTCATCACATCATATTTCCTTGGTAGGATTATGGTTTTTCCTCTAGGGGTCATTTATTAGCTAAGGGCAAAGAAAATTCCATTGGATGATCCTTTGGGTTCTGACTAGTACTATAAAAATCATGCTACTGACTAGATGAACTTTTCTAAACAACTACTGGATAAGTATCAGTTGGTTGAGGTTGGTCCCTCGTTAGATATGGCTGATCATGATGGGGTCATGTCTGATTTGTGTGATTAATTAATACAATCAGCTGTAGAGGAATACTTGGAAGCGTGAATCGGGAGGGATATGCCTATTGATCTCTACACAAAGCTTGTTTCCTAGTCTCAGTAACATGAATGTCCTAGTTTAAATAACTAGCTTAATAATTCTTCCTATTAGAATATCCACTACCCCTCATTTGACTACATCGCCTGGAGGTGTGGTTTTCATGGAATTCCTTAATTTTCTGAATTATAAAGAAATCCACCAGCTCATCAACATTCACAAAGGCATACTTCTTCTAATCATCAGTAGAATATTTCATAGTGGTGTATACCCTAGGCACATCTCCCAAATCGGGAGGCATACATTCTCTATTAGTGAAAGATGTATTTGGAACTAGTAAGGGACTCTGATTTCCCTTTCATTTTCGGTGTTTATTACTCTAATACTTATAAGCCCACGATGTAGACATGGGGATATTGGTAAGATATGGTGTGGAAACCACATGAGTTTCCTGGTTTATCAAGTGGGAAAAAAATGATACTATGGATCTGAACAAATTCCTTGCAATACAACCATCATCCTACTACTTTATCCTATGGATGGGATCCTATTTCGACTCACTCAATTCGTCAGTTTCCCTGTTGTGGTTAGTGAAGACAAGTGTCACCTATGATGGAATTTCTCCCAACTTGACTAATCCATGGTCTACATGGTATTTTATCCAATATTTGAATATAAATCATTATTTTATGGTGTGTTTGAGGATACTGTGGTAGGGGAAGTGATCATAATGGCCAGGGATTTGAGCCTCCAAGGGTCTATTGCACTTCGAAAACCATCAGATTCCCTTATCAGGGGCGAAGATGAAGTATCTTAGGACCTAAAAATACTTGAAAGAATATGTATCATTTATTTTGTTTGGAAAGGTTCCCTAGGAGCCTAGCCATGATGAGGGGCTAGAGACACATTCTCTCATTGAGGTGGTTGCACTTGGTGAGGCTGTTCTTAGAGATGCTGTACAGGGAAAGGCTATTCTTGGTAGGGATGCACTCATTATCGATCATCTAGTAAATGATCCATAAGGATCACTAGATCAGGAACCTCTTCATGTACAATGATGACTATCTCTTCTTTTTAGATTCTTCTTACACGAGCTAAAAGGGGAAATGGATGCAACTGTTGTCTGTTCTATTATATGGATTTATCTAGATAGTGAGACCTTTTGGAGAAAACATAAAATAAACTCGGCTTTTTAAGGTAGATGGGGGTATGATCCTGCTCATTCTCGAAATTCACTACATACACTGTGAGCAGTTGTTATTGGAAGAATGATATGTAGAGTGGGTATGTGACTCCCTTACACCGGGAGACAAATTCAATGACTCACTCATCGGGACAATTATTATATTTTAATAGGTTAATGATTCTTGTCTTGTGTGAGGTGGAGATAAAATGGTAGAGAAAATATCGATGGTGATCCTCCTAGCCAGCAATAAGCCCCATGGAAAACTGACTGTACTAGAAAAACACATGCCTTTGCAATGTTTGGATGAATCATTAGAGCTTGCAAGCCTCCTACTGTTCTAAAGTCCCAACATGGGACCACACCTTGAGAAAAATGGTCTATTTGTTTTAGTGGGTCACCCATACCATTAAACATGGTGAATATATGGTTACAAAACTCTAGGTGGTGCTAAAACATAGTCCACCCATGTTAGTTACGGCTTCCCCTCGGGTGGAACAACCACTTGTAGTGTTTCCAAAGCCTTGAGGCTGGCAATGAGAGTGAATATCATGTCATACAGGTGAGTATTTATGGTAAAAAATGTGTTGACATGATCACCAGCTTGAGGAGAATCACTAAATGGATATTGAAGAGGATAATCACACTACTTAGGTGGGGTAGGTGACTCATATCCTAGTCTCTTTCTATATCCCTCATCTTCTTCCCTGAGTGGGTGCATAGGGCCACCAAGTTCAAACTAGGGAATATGGATGAGGTGGACTAGGTTCCCCAATGGAGGATATATGAGGTCTCTTATGAATTTACTAGGGTCTAGGAACTTCTGAACAATGAGATTAGCGGTGAGCCTTTTTTATTCCTTGAGCTGCTGGAGAAATACATCTACTATGGGTTCTGAATATGATTTCAACACAAACTCAGATGGTTTAGAGGGATTTCCAAGTCCCTTAAAATTTTCAAAATACTAATGGGTAAGAAGAAAAGTCTCATTGGGGGGAATTCAGAGGCCCAACGTGTGTCTCTGATGACAACTACAGTCACCTACCTCAAGGTCTACCCGGTACTATATCATCCCTTGAGGTGGGGTTTTGATGTCATATCATTCATCTAAATCCCTATTAATCTAACTGTTTGGTAGGTTGGTGTGGTAATTTTTACCCTGGAGGTATTCATAGGGGAATATTCATCATTAAATTATAGGTCATACTATCAATGTTATCACTATCATAGGATAGGGCTGAAATAGAGGGTGACATACTGCCTCTATCCACTGATATGTATGTATGAAGATGCCTCTTCCTTAACCCAAGAGAGCACCTTTAGGATATTAAAATATGTTTTATGTAGAGTATAAATGCATAAATATTACTCAATACATTCAAATACTATTAGTGAAATGATCTCAACCTTACTTCACTACCAGTTGATGGTGTCAAGGTGATCATGGATCCTTGGGTAGGTTAGTTGCCGATCAAGGAGGCAGTGAAATGTATCTCAGATAATCTTGTGGAAACACACTACCTGGTCCTTGGTGATGGGCTACTAGATGAAAAATATATTGATATGCACATTTCCATAAAACTAATGATAGGTAGTCGGTAGCCATAACCTCCCATAGGGCATTTTGCTTAGGGGAAGGGTCCTGCTCTTGGTTGGACCAATTCCTAATTAATGAGGCTATGAAAAGGGTTGTGGAACCAACATGGACCTTATTTGTGGATTCTTTACTGAAATATGGGGCACCGTATGGTTAAAATATCTACTTCATGTTGGGACATCTCTTAGAGGCAGTGCCAGGTTTAAGATCATGTCCATGTAAGACAGGGTGTTCAACACTACATCATGTGAGAGAGTGAAAACATCCATTTGTGCCTCATTGGAGTTATAACTATTATATTATGGCATAGAACTAGATCCTAACATATTTACAACTTCTTCTATGTAGGTATAGAATAGGGAAACTGGTTTTAACAGATATGGATACCCTATGAGTCCTTGGAAAGAGGCCAACACATCATCTACCTATAGGTACCTGTAAAGGGATCTAAGGATCTTATGGACCTCATCTTCCCGAATCATAAGACTCAAATTTTTGGATTATAACCCATAATTTAGCACCTGGGGTGAAGGTTACTTCATTTATTCATCCATTAATTCAGAACCCGAGAGGTCATTGATGACATGACTCTTCCTATGGTCCCATCTCTAATGACACAAGACTTCTCCAAGTGAGAAATTCCGAGAGTTTCTCAGGTTTTATCCATGTGGGTTATACCCTGGGCCATGGG
Organism: Viscum album; assembly: GCA_963277665.1. Classification (NCBI taxonomy): domain Eukaryota; kingdom Viridiplantae; phylum Streptophyta; class Magnoliopsida; order Santalales; family Viscaceae; genus Viscum; species Viscum album. The sequence goes on along the minus strand of OY728166.1, from coordinate 1,071,751,731 downwards.
GATAGACCCCATGGTGAGTGTTCTACATCCCACCACATGATGGTTCTTTGGAGTTGAGTATGTCCTCATCTAGGGTAGGAACTCTGTCCTGGTTAGTGTTGGTGCATGGAGGCCCTCCACATTGGTTGATGGAAGCATGAGGAGGACCTCCATTCTAGTTGATGGTAGTGTGGGGAGGACCTCCACACTAATTTATGGTAGTTCAGGGAGGAACTCCTCATTGATTAGTGGTATTTCAGGGATATCCTCTTCATTGATGGATGATAGCACAAGGAGGATCTATGTACTGGTTGATATCGGTGTGAGGAGGACCTTCACACTGATTTTCCCTATCATAGGATGGCCTGTAATGGCTGTCAGAGGTGCTAGTAATTGTAAGAGTCAACCCAGCCTACCTAAGATGTGTCTAGGATCTTGATCCCATTTGGGGAAAGAAAGATTCCTATTTACATATTGTATGGATCTTGTGGGATACGTTGGTGTTGGAAGGGGACACAGGATATGAATAATATTCTTATTGTCGGTAAATGTCATGAGTCTTCCCCCGACATTGATGTCAGGTGTTCTGGACCAGGGTCAGTGGAGTGATGGTAAATTCAACCCACTCTTTGGACTATGGGACTGGTTGGTGCTAGTGATAATGAGGCTTGGTGGGATCCCTCCTAGGCATTTCCTAATTGGTGGTCTCTATAGGCATTACTCGAATATACCCTATATTTTCGTTATAGGGGAGTGATCTAGGGAGAGGTTTCTGAATTGTGTTTCTATTAGAATAGAGTGGGTGGTAAGGTTTCCCCTTATGAGACGCTTGGGGGTGGAAATGTCAGCGAGACATCGATGCCTCGAGATCTTGGAGGGCCATCTCCCTAGTGGGACCCCTTCCTGATCATACTGGTGCACAAGGGCATCAATCATTCTCCTTTGAATGATCTCAAAGAGTGGTATAGGAAATGGGAACCCAGTAGATAAAGGTGTGGTGGAATTAATAGTAGGTGTGTAATCATGTGGTATTTTCACATCTAAGTTTCCCCCACCTAGTACCTATTAGTTCTAGGTCGCCAACTTCTTATAGCTTGATTCATTTAAGGAATGTGGATTTAGCCTTTAATAAAAGTATAGTGAAAGAAATAAAAAATTCTCAAATATCATAAAATATTCCTCAAATATAGGAGGGATCCATGCTGATGATTTCACAGGATGAGGATGCCCATTTTTATCCACCCCAATTCACATACGAGTTTTATGATGGTCCCACCACTTTATTAGTGGAACCTAGCACCGAATATCTGAATTTAGTGACATGAAAATATTATGGTTCTCCAAAACACTAATAGTACCCATAGTTGAGGATGAGAGTTTTATATTGGGTTATATATATCTATTTTTGACACTTTCACTGGGTCCAACATCGTCCTTCCACCAGGCGGTGACACACCGCTTTTCTGTTACCCCACATACCCTCTTTTCAAAGGCAGGTGTCTTTCATCACTTTCATCAGTGTTGTATGATCCTTGATCAAAACAAGATGATGGGATTTTAGTTCCTCCTTCCATTTATTACTCATGGAGTACATTTATTATCACAAATCCCCCTTATAGATTTAAGTCATATTCCTGAAACTCATTCCTGGTGCCATATCGAGATGGACTCTAGCCAATGACACAGCTTAGGTCTCTTTGAGAAGCAACCATCGATCAGGATAGGTAGTGTCATTGGGCATGTTAAGCATGTCTGAACATTTGGTAGATTGGGAATCTATAATGTATTCATCTTTTAGAGGGAATATCATGTTTGGGTCATCTTAGGAATGGAACCTGATACATCTCGTGTTAGTGATGAGGTAGTCAACATTCCGGTCGTAAGTTTTCCAAGAATTTTTACCTTATTCATTCCACATTTATTTCATATGGTAAGGATTCTAGATCAAGTCACAAGTTTAACTTATTGTGAAGATGGATTAGGTCATAAGTTTAACATCTTGTAGATATGGATCAGGTCACAGGTTTAACATCTTATAGAGACAGATCATGAAAGAAAATTTAAGGTCATGTAGGGAAGGTGGTGGAATGTGTCCCCATGGGGGAATATTTCACACTAGAATGAGGGAGTGTGTCCCCCCCCAAGTGGAATGATTTCACACTTGGATGTGGTGGAGTGTGTCCCCCCAAGGGGGATAATTTAACACTAGGAGTTTTTGAAGTGTGTCCCTTCAAGGGGGATAATTTTACACTGGGATGTGGTGGAGTGTTCCCCCCAAAGGGGATAATTTCACTTTGGGATTTTGTGGAGTGTGTCCCCCCAATGGGGATAATTTCACACTATTATTTAGTGTAGAGTGTCCCCCAAGGAAAATTATTACAAACTAGGAAGATAATAAGATTGAACTTCATGGAGGAATCCTATGTACCCTATCAGCAAATAAGGATCAAAACCCATGTAGTTTGATTCCTCAGTTTAATGTCATGTGATTGGACTGGTTCATGCAGTTTAACATCATGTGGTAAGAACACTCATGTCAAGGAAGAAGCATCGACAAGGGATGGTGTGAGGATTATGCATGGAAGTTTCCTAGAATGGGTGTCACATCTACTGGTGGGGAAATACTATGTGGGGATTACACATATAAGGTTCCGTCTCTGGGGGTTACATATAATGGAAGGGGGTAGGGTTTCATCCCATGAATTACATGCATGGGTAATCCTCTATTTTTATATAGGGTAATACTACCATTTAACTTCATTTACAAGGATGTTGACAGGTAGTTTAACATCATATGATAAGGATGTGGAGTTATGTAGTTTTACATCTTGTAGCTCCAATGTAGATGGGGATTATAACCCGAGGTGGAATGTGTTAAGGGAAAATTAAGATTCATTAAAAGGAATATATACCAAGATAGGTGATCCATTTCCCTCAATGATACCACCTATAGGGATTATGTTTCCACTACTCACGTGCCTCTAGGTGGGGAATTACATTGACACTGCCATGGATGATTAGAAACTAGAAGAAATTCCATCAGGGTACCTATTTCTAGGAGAAGTAGGCATTATGGTACCTATGATTAGGAGAAAAATGTAGGGTAATGGTTGAACTAGGATCATAGAGGATGTCAGATCAGGGAAAAAAATTTATTGTTTGAAAATTTATTATAATACATTCAAATAGATTCACACAAGAAAGGGGATCTAGCACAAGTACAACACATGCATTCAGATGGAATAGTTTCTTGAAATATTTGGATTTGAACATAGATAAGAGTTTCACGAAGCCTACTTCTCTTAGTTGAACCCGACCAACCTTAAGAGGTGTTGTGTGAGGGTCTCTCAACCATAGGCCAAGCCAATTTGGGGCCCATAAGAGGTATTTCACACAAATTCTTCAATTTTTAGGGTCTATGGATTCTAGTGTTGCATGATATCATATAATGAGATGTTTTTATGTGTGAGAGAATTGTTTCGTATTCTGGAGATCCTCCCCTAAGTTGTGGGGTGATGTTTTATTTATAGAAAAAATCATCATTTTATAGCGCACAACTTCATTATAGTGTAGAATAGGGTTTCATGCTTCTCAGTATTTTGGCACTCTAGCTTGTCTGTGAAACCTCCATGGTTTTTTTCACATTTATCATAGAACTATATGGTTTCCTGATGGTTTGATGAAAAAATATATACTTATTCAGGAACATTCTTTGGATGGCACAAGCATGACCATGTAACTGATGGGAGTTATCATTTCCTTTTACGTGAAACTGTCTAGTCATTAAAATGAATGTATTAGATGAAAGAATTCCTTTTTTCACTCATGGGACTTGTACATTATTTTGGACTCATAATTTTCTATGGAACTCAGTGTTTCCTTTGGCGTTACAAGTATTTTTCATGTAGAAACAATTCTTTGCATGCAACCATTCAAGCTTACACACAACTTTATCCTCGGCCCCAAAATGTTCCTTCAGCATGGGTTTCCTATTTAGTTTATCAAAAACTTTCCTTTCGGGGGGTGAGACATGTTTTTAGTGCCAATATCTACAATATCAACGATGAATCGCTTCTTCAACTCATTTAAGCTCTCTTCACATTCATCAGACTAAACAAACTTCACTCCCTTCTAAGTTATCTTGGTTAACGAGTTTGAGAATCATCAAAAGTTTCTAAAAAATACCTATAGTACCCATATAATCTTAGAAAACTATGGGTATCAGTTATATATTTTGTACTTTTCCATTGCTCAATTAACTTTTTCTATTAAGGATCCATATATATCCCCTTGTTTGTGATAACAAACCCCAAGAATGAAACTTTATCCATCCAAATATCACATTTACTGTACTTTTCATATAATTTCTTAGAGATATTAGTATAATAGTTAAATTATCCTCAGTTTCCTCTTTGATTTTAGAGTATACAAGAATATCATCTATAAATAATACCAATTTTTTTTGAGTTAATCACTATAGAATCTATTCATGAGGTCTAGGAAGATTTCTAGAGCATTAGTGAGTCTGAATTGAATAACTATGAAATCATAGTTTTTGTACATTTTATGAAAGGTTACCATGGGAGTATCCTCCTCCTTCACCTTTAATTGGTGATATCCCAAATGAAGGTCAAAATAACCAATTATTGGGCCCCACATATCTGATAGAATAATTCTTCAATCCATGGAAGGGGATACTTTTTCTTTATCATGATCTTGTTGATATCAATAAAATTAGTACATAGGTGCATTGAACCATCCTTATTATTAACAAATAGGATCAGTGTACCCTACGATGAATCACTTGGGGTCTTATGAATCCCTTTTCCAAATTCTCCTATAGCCACTTCTTTAGTTCCTTCAGTTCAATTAGGTCCATTCTTTAGGAAGTCTTGGATATTGGAAGAGATCCTAGTCTATGTTCAATTCAGAACAAACCTCTTAATTAGGGGGAAGGCCAGACAACTATTCAATGAATACAATACCTTATTCCCTTACAATGGGCATATATTCAATAGTGATCCTCTCCTTTGTCTCAATAATTTTAGATTGATATTCTTGTTTATAAGGATATATTATCCACACATGAGAAGAAGTTTCCAAAGGATATTCACCATTATATTTTGTAACATACCACCTTTCCCTCAGGTAAAATACCATTAAAGTGTCATATTTCATCTTTACTAGTTTTTTCAAATTTTTTTTGAGGTTTTATGATGGGAATTAGCTGTTTAGAGGAGGGTGGAAGCCTATGTGGGATGAACGGTGGCTATAAAAGATCATCGACTAGCAGATGGCATCATGGAAGATTGGAGTTCCTATAGGAAATCTACTAGCCATCTAGTGTGACTTCTATGGGTTCAAGATAACTTCCTTGCACGACCGGCTAGCTAATGGGAGACACTGGGTAGCTAGTTGCCTTGGGCCGAGATGAATTAATCAAATTCAATTTAGTATTTTTCACCCTTGAAACCCCTGTTTAAAAATTATAATCACCTAATTCAATCCTAATTCCCCTTGTAAAATTCCATGTGATCTCTAGGGATGGATTGAGATCTCTCTATTATATTTGATTAATGAATTGATCTTTGGCCGATCAATTGTTCCTATTTTGGTAAGTTTTCTTGAATATCTCTCATTTCCTCCATTTCATTTAGAATTGGAAATAGATTTATACTTCATTAATTAGGTCTATCAATAATTTTTTGATTCCTTATTTGTTTCTTATAGATTCATTGTGTATTTTTCTCATAGAGACCAAGTCACTTGTTGGTTGTGGTGCGATGCATGTGACCTTTGAGGTATGCGTTGATCTATCTTCTCTACCGACATTATGCTTATAGAAACTTGATTATAATATATTAGAATAAATTTTTAGGTCCTACTATAGATTAATCTAGTGATTACTTTTCTTTTTGTGTGTGTATTCTATTGATTTTATCCTGTTACTCAAGTGTAAGGTAGGTGGTTCTATCACTAAACTATTTTTGATAAACCATTAATGCTATTGGTTTCTAAATAGTTTTCAAAATGATAATTGGAATGATCCCTAAATATTTGATATGCATTCATAAATGTTTTTATGATAAATAATTGTATCACTCTTATTTTGTTAAAACAATTATATTTTCAAAGAATTAGGAAATGGTTTGTGGAATTAGTTTTTAAATCATAATTTTAGATGGAAAGGGATTTTTGAAAATTGTCTCGTTAAATGTGATAAACCATTTTGAAATTATTTAACACATGAAATACATAGGAACCTTAGGTGTTTAAGAGGGAGGTATAGTATTAGGTCTCATCCTCTAAAACTGTAAGGGGGATAACATTCTACGGTGTTCCTCTGTTCCTAGATCATATATTCATTGGCTCTAGGAACTTGATCTTACCACCATAAGGGGGTTTAATTTCTAGGGTCTTCCTCTATCCCTATATTGTAGATCCATTGGATCTAGGGAATCAATACATGTACTGGTTTTGTTTTTTATTGAGGGATGAGTGAACTATCTATCCCGGATCTATGTTGTCATAGTTGTTATCTCTATTGTTCTTGAATTTTCATTATATGAATTTGATATTACATGTGTCACAAGATTTGATAAATGTAATTTGTTTATTTGAAAAATAATTTGAAATTTTATTTCCAGACATCTATTTTATAAGTGTGAAAATGGGATTTAATTTTCTATGCTGATGATATAAATAGGAAAACTATATTATCCGACCATGTGTTTCATATATTGATCATATCAAGATTATTTGAAAGAGTATTGTTATGTAACACTTGGGTGAGGTCCAACTAATCCTATTTATATCACATGCTACCCACTCCCATATGGGTGTGCATAATGTTTTTCTCATACAGTAAAGGGAAAGGCGTCATAGTATGGTGATAAGGTTTATTTCAACTGGTCATGAGAAGTTGGTGGTAAGATGGTGGGAAATTTCCCACGTTTCACATGAAGTAGCTGTGGATTTCTTGGGCTTCCTTTTTTTGGATATTTTTTGGGAAATTTATATTAGTTTTTGACTTATTACATTGGATGTTCTTCTACCACTATTATTCTTTTTGACTATGGAATATTTCATTATTGGTTATCCTTCTATGTATATATGATACATATCTTGTTTTAGGTTTGGAAAATCATTATTTATGGATATTGTTAGATGATTAGGTGCCAGTATCTAGCCCATGGGGACTGGGAATTCCCAACAGGTCTTACCATAGTCCAGTTTAGATCCTAGTTGGATGGATTTTCCAGTCACAGTCATTAAAATTTGATATCAAATGATGGTTGTGCTCAATATGGGAAGTTTGTAGAAATTATATAGGATTATTTGGACTTATAGGGTATATCATAATTCATTTTTTTGGTCAAATATCATTATAAATATCCTTAATTAAAAATTGGATTTGGGAATATGTGCCTCATGTATTGTGTTTTGATCTAGATCCCAGCTTTGATCATGTTCTCTGAGTTTAAACTAGGTTTTCTTTATTATCTGATTAATTCCTTGTTTTTTAGTATGTAGAATCTTTCATATGAGATGTAATCTAAGGATTACTTAGGATGGTGAAATGAGAAATGATCCTTAAGGGAATTATCATATTGACCAACATCTACTTGAGGGTACTATGCAGGAAGTTAATTTCATGGATGATATGGTCTATATTTTATGCATTTTTTTCACATCTATTTTTCTGAATTAATTTATAATTTTATGTAAATACAAGATTTAATTTGAGAATAATTTTTTTGTTTGATAATATTGTATTGAAATTTACATTCTTTGAAAATATTATTAACTTTTTATACTTTAGTGTTTTAATTTCCAAAATTTTCTCGAGTTAACTTTCCAAATCTTATGAGAACACCATGTGATAAGAAAATTGATGTTTGAGTTTTAACATAAATTTTTGGATAGTTTTAAAAATATTTCAAATGGTTGAAATAAATTCTATTAAAATTCCATATTTTTATTAATATAATTTATTAGAATTTTCATTTTTATCAAAATTTATTTTCAATGGAAATTGTAATTTGTTTTTCTAAGTCTTAAAATGGGGTATTTGAAGAACTAAAATTAAGTTTATTATTTGAAATTGGATTAAATAATTTTGGTTATCTAGATTCTGAAAAATTCCTTGAATATAATTAATTTATTTTTTATTAGAATTACATTTTTAATTATGAAAATTTATTGATTATTATTATTTTAATCATTTTTTTTTCGGATTTCACGCTATGGTGGTTGGTTCTTCCATCACCTCTGTAGTGATCTACCTTTAGTAGTAGAGAATCTACTGCTATCCCCATCTCCCACGCTTCCATTACCCTAATATATCATTGGTCTGTCTACTACCACTCAGCTCCCCAAAAAACAGAGCATCTTTTGGTCCTACCATCATTAGATCAACATCTACCACCACTGCTTCCCATACACCTCTTCATACATAATATACCATTGGCCTCCAACTGGTACTCAGATCCACCACTACCATTAGTAGATCTTGATATACCATCGCCCTTTCTACCATAGATCTCTATCCACCATCAGTTCCTGAGTCACCACATCCATCGCCTGAGCTTGAATAGAAACCACATATGAACTCAAAGTCATGAAACACCATATATTGAATCCACATTGGGATCTTGAATAAATCCAACCCACAACTAATGAAATTGAAGCAACATTGTAATGACTCGAACTGTTATAAATGAAGTTTCCCATTATGATTTAATTAAACGTATTATTATGTAATATGGTTGTATAAAATACATTCAATTCCTTGGGAATGTCTTTGGATTTAAAATGCCATTAATAATATTCACATTTTTAATATAACTTTTGAATAGTGATAACATAATTATAATAAATATATGAATTTTAACCAATCCAATTTACTCAGACAAAGAAAGTGATGGCCTCAACCAGTAGAATCGTTCCCTATGAAGACCATTTGTCAGAGTTTCTAATGGAGATAGAATCTATAGGATTTTACCATGACCAATCCCAAGTTGAGATCCTACAACTTAAGTATGAGTGAAACTATTTATGAGAGAAGTTTAATATCATCTAGATCACGACCCAAACCATGTTCGCCGAACGACTTCATGAAAGTCTCATCATCACACACCCTAATCATAGGTCATACATCAGTGTAATAAAGTTATATATATCAAGACCTTAATAATATAAATATGTATATTGGTTATAATATTGAATATATTTTCATTTTTTAATGTTACTTTATAAATGATTTTGATTTTGATTTAATTAACCACAAATTATATTTTTGGGTAATATTCAAATTCAATTAAGTGAATTATTTTGATGAGTTAATGGATTTTTTTGAAATAAATAGTGTTTTAGTAAAATTTTAATATTAAATAAGTTTTATTAATTATAAATGTTCATATAAATTTTATAAAGTGAAATGTACTTTTTATAAGGGTTAAAAAACTGTTTTTGTCAAAAACCCATAATTTTTCAATAAATGTAAAATATTATTTTAAAAGTGAAAATGAATATATTTGGAAGATTATTTAGATGAAATTAATATTATTTTTGGAATTAGAACATCAAAATTATCCAACGGTAAATTTTTAATAATTTTCCGAGATAATCAATTTTTCGGGTAAAAATTAAATACTGTATAGATATACGGTGTGTTTTATGACATCCTAATGAACCAAAAATGATTTAATAAATAATATAATGGGTATCATGAGATAAATAATTTTTTTACCCATTAAATAATTTTATTTCAAGTTTATTTTTTTATTTTTATTAAGCCTTTATGAATCCTCCAAAACCATTATTATATTTTAGAGTTTTAAATTCATTTATTTAAAAGTGTGACTCACCTACACATAAGAAAGTGAATTATTTTAATAAATTCAGTCCATTTCCTACTAAAATAATGAAAAAATATTCCCTTTATCATAAATCATGGGAAAAACCATGGGAAGGTACGTGGTTTTGAATGTTTTATTTTATAGAGTCCAAAACCTAAATATTAAATAAATCCATCTCTTTTCGTATATAAAACCACCCAATCTCCCATTTACCTTCAATAAAAATCCATTTAGAACATAATTAATTTGACCCCATCTCTCTATAATCCTCCAAAGGCATCACAATCTCTTAATAACCCCATTTTCAAGCTTTTGGAGTCACACACTCTTGTAAGAGTTCTTTCCTTTCTCCTCTTTATCCAAGTTTCTTTACCATGTTATTACCTTTTATTTTAATTAATAATGATGGGGTATGTTTTATCACCACCCATTCAGCCCTTATTATTTATAAATGACTAGATAACCCTTTATATCTCATTAATCCCTCCCATGTACACCTGTTACCATGCCAAAATTTCATAAGCATCCATTCATTTCTCTTTTTATCCAAGATTATTTATTATCATATTCCTTATTTTTCTAATTCTATATGTGTGAAAATGTACTTATATGTCTCCATTACTATCCACTTCAAGTAAAAATGATGAGATACACATTTCTCTCTCATCAAACCTTTTTATAAATTTTTAAATGATGCCTTTATGCTGCCAAATGTTCACCGCAATTTTCCATGCCAAACCAATTATGTAGTGAATATCATACCCTATTATTATCAAGGGTGTTCACCTTTATGCACATATAAATTTTTATTGGGGAATTAAATGTATTTATTACACACTCCTTGATCATGGAATAAATTATGATGATGAATGAATCCATGTTTTATGATCTATGTGGCACACTTTAGCATGAGAATGAAATGAAGGTGACAAATAAGCCCATAATTATATAGCGCTCTAATGCATTGGGTAATGTTTAGTATAATGATACATCATGTTAGGATGGGGGTGTACGAACTTTGTCCACCATGAAGTTTTGGTGGTTTATCTTTGTTTATGATGCAATTTTTTAAGTTGTTTCCACATTTCCCATTTTATGATTATCATGCTATATCATGCCTTATTATTCATGTTCCTTTAGGCCTCATTGATATGACTTATCTAACATGTATTATTATATTCATGTTATTCCATGTTTTATTCTCTTATTTTTATTTATGTCTCACCCCTTTCATATATATTTCCCCAGGTTATCCAATGTAGTTTTAAGCTCAAGCATGTTAAAGAAGTTTTCAATAAAGATGTTGTAATTCATGTTCAAAATTGTAATTCAATGTACCTAATTCCCAAATACACTAGTCTTATATATCTTTTGGGTTGTATTAAGTGTAAATTTCTGTAATTAAATCATGTATTATTATGTAATAAAGAGAAGGGTTTTTATTGTTTGTATTAGAGGAAAGGTTTAGTTATTTTTGGGATTAGGATTAGAAAACTCCAGTGAATGCATTTGGAGTAAGAATAAGTATATGAAAACAACCCAAAATTTTTGTTAGTAAAGGGTAAGTTCTTTATCAAGAAAATAAATCCATGTCTAGATAATACAAGTGGACAAGTTTTTGGGATTTATATACCTAGGAGTAACAACTCCGATAAGGTGTTCCGAACCTAACTCGGGGTAACCTAGTACACGACAATAGGCCTTGCTATGAACCTGGTTTAACAATCCTAGGGGATATGCTTTGGTAATTAATAATATCACTACACAAAATTATTAAGGTAGTAGAAAAAGTTCCCATAAAAGTTTATGTCAGGAAATAGGTCATGGATAACAAATATTAAATCCTAGAAATCCAAAAGTTAAGGAAATATATGTAAGTTATAAGTTATCCCATTAATTTCATTAAATTCCCATTTATGTGTTTAATAGTTAAATATATTCATAATTAATTTTCATTTTATTCTAGATATTGGCTGTAAGTTAAAGAAATTGGGTAAACAATAAATGTGAACAGTAATGTGATGACTAGCCCAATGAGATTTCCAACCCGATGGGATCGGGAATCCCACACTTCATGATGATACTGTATCAACTGACTTAGGTTTTGAATAGAAATTTGGATTGGGAGAAGCACCCAAACCCCCCTAAGAGAGAACAATAAGTAATTGATATCTTCATGCGTCAAATACCTCCTACCTTTAATGGGTTATCTGACCCCTTAATCATGAAACAATGGATCAACTCCTTTGAAAAGATCTCTATCCTTCATTTTTTTGAATAAGAGAAAGTTTTACTGGCTATTTATTGTATGGAAGGTGAAGTTTATCTGTGGTGGACATCAATCAAAAATAAAAATCCCATGGAATATACCAAATAAATGGGGTGGAAGGATTTATGGAAATTGTTTTTTGATAAATACTTTCCCTACACTCCCCATCTTAAATGTAAAAGGATTTCCTTACCCTCAAACAAAAAGATGATGAATCTATCATAGTGTATGAGGAAAACTTAACAAGTATTACATGATATGCCTTTGGATTTATCATTACCCCTGAGTGAAACTTTGACCACTTATTTGTTGGAATAAAACCTAGCCTACATAAATCCTTGCTGATCTATGACTTTGATAGCTATGAGGAAATTTTCCGATGTGCCCTCAAAGTCAAAATAAAGATCGGAGAATCTCAGGGGTATCATGGGGATAAGAAGAAGAAAGTGGAGATCAATTCTATTAGTCTGATAGAGAGATATAATGGTGCTATGAGATTTCAACATCCAACTTTCCAAAGGTACATAAATTCGAACCCTATACATTTATTGAAGGGGATGAGGAAATTCTTTTGGTGTTAGAAGGAAGGTCACCTAGCTAGAATTTTCCAACAGAAAAAACTCACAATTGAGATAGATAAAAGGAATGCTCTAGTCAAACCTTAACATATTTTTCATTGCAACAACTACAAGGAACCAAGTCATTTTGAAAACAAATGCACTAATACAAGGGTTTTCTGACATAACCAACAACCTCTAAGGCAGAAAAGGAGATATTATTCCATAAAAAATGCGAAATTGGATCCTAAAAATAAGGTGGTGATAGTTATAGTAGTTATTTATTCAAGAATAGTGAACATACTTTTTGATTATGGTTCTACGCATTCCTTCATATCACGAAAGTTTAGTAAAACTATTCAAACACCATCATAAATCTTGGAAGTGGAGTTATAAGTAAAGATGAAAAATGTGGTAATTATTGCATATCAAGTATATAACTCCTCCCCTGTCAATTTTTGTCGGCTAAATTTCCCAGCGAACCTTTTCATACTACCTTTGGTGGAATTTTATTAAATTATGGGAATGAATTTTCTTTATCTATATAGATCCAACATAAATTTCCATGATAAGGAAATCAATCTCCGTATTGTGAATCGACCCTTGATTCTGTACAATTTTAAGGAGGAGGATGAATCTTTTTTAGAACCATCATCTCAAGCATGTATATTATTACCCTATGAGAACACATTTCTATTTCACATGATTTTTATAAGGAAATAATCATAATTTAATACATTCCCATTTTGAGGGAATACACTGATGTTTTTCTGGAGAAATTGCTTGGTCTTCCTCCTAGCTGAGAGGTTTAGTTTTCAATCAAGCTTATACCCTGGGCATTACCATTATCCAAGATACCATATAGATTGGATGTTGTTAAACTTGAGGATCTGAAAAACAACTATAGGATAATTTGGATAAAGGGTTAATATGACCAAGTGCTTCACCATGGGGTGCACCGGTCCTCTTCATTAAGAAGAAGGACGGGTCAATGTACCTTTGCATCAATTATCATAAACTCTAAAAGATCATAATAAAAATAGTTATCCTCTATCTCATATTGATGACTTATTTGATCATCTAATTGAATCACAATTATTCTCCAAGGTGGATGTGTGGTTGGGATATTACCAAGTTAGGGTGAAGAAGGAGGATATCCCCAAGACTGCTTCTCATACAAGTTATAGTCACTAGGAGTTCATTGTGATGCCATTCAGACTCACTAATGCTCTCGAAATCTTCATGAACTTGATAAATAGAGTCTTTAGGGATTAACTTGTAAAATATTTGGTAGTCTTTATTAATGATATTATAATATACTCCAAAATCAATGAGGTGTGTGAGGAGAATCTGATAATTGTTCTAAAAACCTTAAGAAAGGAGAAAATTTATGAAAAGTACAGAAAATGTGATTTCTGGTTAAAGGAAGTATCCTTCTTGGGACATATCATCACAATAAATGAAATATCTATGGTCCCTTAAAAGATAAATGAAACTAGAAAATGAAAGAGGCCAACATATTTGACAGATATCCATAGTTTCCTTGGGTTATCTGGGTATTATCACTGATTCATGAGAAATTTCTCATGATTGTCAAACCCTATCCCCAAACTAACTCAGAAGGGAGTCAAGTTTTCTTGGAATGAGAGATGAAAATAAAGCTTAAATAATTTGAAAAGGATACTTATCACTTCACCTATGCTCACACTACCCACAAGTGGAGAGATTTTCATGGTATTCAACTATGCTTTGAATAAGGGATTTAGTTGTGTGTCAATGAAAAATGAATAAGTCATTGTCTATAATTAAATTAAGTTAAAAGTTTATGAACAGAACTACCTAACACATAATCTGGAGTTGGTTTTAGTAATCTTCGATTTGAAAATTTGTTAGAATTATATATTTGGGAAGAAGTATTAAATATGTAAGGATCACAAAATACTCAAGTATATATTCACACAAAAAAGAGCTGAATATGCACCAATGAAGATGATTAGAGCTGATTAAAGACTATGTATTATGAATCCACTACCATCCAAGGAAAGTGAATAAAGTGGAAGACACTCTAAGTAGAAGGGATAATTTTTTTTTCATTGATGAGAATTGAGAGGGATCCAATCTTCTTATATTTAGAAAGGATGGACATTGGAATAATAAAGTAAGGAACATCATCAATCCTTTCACAAATGATTTCTTAACCATATCTTATAGAGAGTTTACAGGATTCCCAAAGAGTTGATGTGGAAATTCAAAAGAAAGTGGGATATATAATGAAAGGGAAATCCTTGGATTTCAATGTTAATAATGAAGGTGTTCTAGGATTTTGGTCAAGACTATGTATACTATCAAATCACAAGTTAAAGAAGGAGTTGTAGGATGATGCACATAGCTCAACCTTCTCCATAAACCCAGGAAGTACAAATATGTATCAAGATCTTCAATAACACTATTGGTGGGATAATATGAATAAGGAGATCAAAGAATATACATTAAGATTCCTTGTATGTCAGCAAGTGAAATCGGAAAGGAAAAAATCCAAGGGGATGATGCAACCATTACCAATACCTACATGGAAATGGGAAAAATCAACATGGAATTTGTCACTAATCTTCGAAATACATCAAGAGGGAATAATTCTATATGTGTTGTAGTGGATCATCTTATAAAGACTTCACACTTAATTGTGATACGATAGGAATTATCACTGGATCTACGTGCACAAATATACATCAAGGAAGTGGTGAGGCTGTATAGAGTACCACTATCGATTTTATCCGAAAGAGATCCAAGATTCACCTCCACATTTTGGAAAAGTCTTCAACATGATTTAAACACTGATTTGAACATCATCACAACTTATCACCCTCAAAATGAGGGATAATCAGAGTGGACTATCTAGATACTTGAGGATATGTTTAGAGAATGCTCAATTGACATAAAAAGACGATGGGATCAAATCCTCCTTTGGTCGAGTTATCTTACAAAAACAGTTTCCAATCAAACATCAAAATGAATCTCTATGAAGACCTTTATAGGAAGAGGTGTAGAACACCCACATCCTGGGATGAAATTGGGGAACAAAAACTGCTAGGTCTTGAAATAGTTGAAGAAATGGTGGAGAATGTTAAGATCATTTAACAACACATAAAGGATGCTCAGAGTAAAAAAAAAGAGATATGCTGACAATCATCGAAAAGACCTAGAGTTTGATGTTGGAGACATGGAATTACTCTGTATATCTCCATGGAATAAATTGATGATATTTGGGAAGAAGGGAGATCTTAGTCCAAGATACATCATCCCCTTTGAGATCTGTGATCGCATAGGAGCAGTAACCTATTGACTTATACTACTGCCTAACCTATTTAAAGTTCATGATGTATTCCACGCATCACTCTTGAGGAAGTATATACCTGACTCCTGACATGTACTCAATCCAGAGGTGGTACCATTGGAGAATGATCTTTCCTATGATGAGTATGTAGTGAAGATATTAGATCATAAAGACAATGTTATATGAAATAAGACAATTCACCTTGTCGAAGTGCTGTGAAGAAACCACAAGTTTGAGGAAGCAATGTCGAAATCAAAGGAAGTGATGAGAAAAAATTACTCTCATCTATTTTAAGGGGTGAAATGAAAATTTTGAGTGTAAAATTTCTCAAGAGGGGAGATTGTAATGACATGAAATATTATAAATGAAGTTTCCCTTTTTGATTTAATTAAATGTCTTATTATCTAATATGGTTATAGAAAAATCATGAAATAACGTGGTTATATATTTTGATTTAAAATAATGTTAAGAATATTACCATTTTTAATATAACTGTTGAAGAGTGAAAGAGTGATCACATGATTTGTATAAATATATGGCTTTTAACAAATCCAACTCACTCAGAAAAAGGATGTGAAGGCCGCAAACAGTAGAATTGTTCCCTATGAAGCCCATTTATCAGAGCTTATGAGGGAGGTAACATCTATGAGAAATTACCTTGACCAAGAATAATTTTATGTCCAATAACTTAATCATGAGAAGAACCATTTATGGGACAATTTCAAGTTCACTGAAATCACAACCCAAACCATGTTCGCCAAACAACCCCATGAAAGTTTCATAGTCACACACCTTACTCTTAGGGTGTATGATGGTGTAATAAAGGTATATGCATAAAAAACTTAATAATATCAATATGTATATTGTATATAATGATGAATTTATTTTCATTTTTTTTATTTTTACTTTATAAATGATTTTAATTTTGATTCAATTAAACAAAACTTGTATTTTTTGGTATTATTCAAATTCAATTAAGGGATTTATTTTGATGAATTTATGGATTTTTTGAAATAACTAGTGATTTATAAAATTTTAATATTAAATAAGGTTTATTAATTATAAATTTTTTATATAGTTTTTGTGAAGTGAAATGTACTTTTTATAAGGGTTCAAAAACTATTATTATCAAAAAACCAACATTTTTCAATAATTGTCGAATCTTATTTTGAAAGTAAAAATTAAAATATTTTGAAAATTATTTAGATAAAATGAATATTGTTTTTTGAATTAGAACATCTAAATTATCCAATGGTAAATTTTTCATACTTTTTGGATACAGTCGATGTTTTGAGTAAAAATTAAATACCTTATAAATACACGGTTTGTTTTATGATATCATAATAACCCAAAAATTATGTAATAAATTATATAATGGGTATACTCATAAAAAAATACGTTTTTCATTTTTAATAATATTTTTTATGTTTATTTTATTATTTTTATTAAGACTTTATTAATGCTCCAAAACCATTATTATATTCTAGAGTTTTAAATTCATTTATTTAGTAGTGTGACTCACCTCCACATAAGTAAGGGAATTATTTTAAAAAGTAAGGCTCATTTCATACTAAAATAATGAAAAACACTCCCCTTTGGAAGAAACCATGGGAAAAAACATCTGAGGGTCTGTGGTTTTGAATATTTTATTTTGTAGAGTCTAAGACCTAAATATTAAAGAAATCCCTCTCTTTTCCTATATAAACCCACCCAAGATAACATTTATCTTCAATAAAAATACATACAGAACCTCTTTACACTTTCCTAATCTACCTGTAATCCTACCAAGTCACCCTCATCTCTCAGGAATTATCTTTTAAAGCTTTTGGAGTCACACACTCAAGTGAGTGTTCTTTCCTTTATCATCTTTATCCATGTTTTTTTATCATGTTATGCCCTTTTATTTTCAATTACTAATGGCGGGGCATGTTCTATAAACCCCCTATACTGACCTTATTATTTATAAATTGTGATTTACCCCTTTATCTCTCATTAATCCTTTCTATGAACACCTATTACCATGCCAAAACTTCATAGGAATCCTTTACTTTCATTTTTTTCAAGTTAATTTATTATCATATGCATTATTTTTCTAATTTTTTATGTGTGGAAATGTCCTTCAATGTACTTATTACTTTAAACTTCATGTAAAAATGATGATAGAACCATTTATCACTCATTATACACCCCTTTTATGATTTTTTAAGTGACACTGTTATGTTGCCGAATTTTCATTGCAATTTTCCTTTCCAAACCAATTATGTTGTGAAAACCATACCCTTTTCCTATCAAGGGTGTCCACCTCTATGAACATGTACCTTTTTATCCTTGACCCATGTTTATGATGCAATATTTTAAGTTGTTTCGACATTTCCCATGTTATGATTATCATGCTCTATCATGGCTTATTATTCATGTTACATTATGCCTCATTGATATTCCTTGTCTAACATGTATTATTATGTTCATGTTATTTCATGTTTATTCCCTTACTAGGATTTATGGACCACTCATTTCTTATTTATTTCCCCAGGTTATCCAATGCAGTTTTATGCTCAAGCATGTTAAAAAATCATTCAATAAAGATGTTGTCATTCATGTTTAATGTTGTAATGAAATGTAAAAAATTCCCAAAGAAACTAGATTTATAGATCTTTCAGGTTGTATTAAGTTTAAGTTTATGTAATTAAATAATGTATTAATTTTTAATAAAGAGACAAGTTTTTATTAACATAATTCCAAATCACACAATGAAGATTTGAAGAAGACCCACACCACCTCACCCAAATTGAGGGACACTAGAGAATTCAACCTAAAGATAACAAACTGAGCTTACACAACATCATAAAAATCTAAGTTCACTAGCCTTATACCACCATATAACATCTCATGGTGTTGATCCTCTATCTAATAATCCATTTTAGTCGAGTTCATGATATAGTTAGAGTACAATACACTATATTATTGTTTGATCCATATTGGATTTGTGGTGTCCCCCAATGGTCCTTGGTGGGATCCCCTATCTGAGTATTGGGTCATTAGAGACCAATGTGTTTTCTTAGGTAGTGACCAAGGATATAAACCTCTTGGATGAATGTCTCCGATGATGGCATGGATCATGGAGTGGATTATCCTGGAACAAGAATTGCTTCGAGCAGAATCCTGTGGATGAAAGTTTGGTTATGACCACCTAGAGGCTTGGTGTACTTCTTGAGTA
The DNA here is from genome assembly GCA_963277665.1 of Viscum album. Classification (NCBI taxonomy): domain Eukaryota; kingdom Viridiplantae; phylum Streptophyta; class Magnoliopsida; order Santalales; family Viscaceae; genus Viscum; species Viscum album. The sequence continues at coordinate 1,071,732,515 of OY728166.1, read as the reverse complement.
TATCCAAGGTTCTTGTTTATGTATTTGTTGTTATATCATTTTTATGAGCTTAATATTATTTATTCATCATGTTTAGTGTTTTTTGGTGTCCCACTGGGTATTTTTATACTCACCCCTACATGGTCTCTAACCACACATGTCGTGTCTTATGGATAAAGTCACACATTTAATGGTTTCCTATGAGGATATAAATCTGGTAGAGTATAGCTTGATCTTGATAGACTAAGGTGTTTTTTGGGTGGTTTCATTTCATAATAGTGCTTTTCCTCAGAGTGGGTTGAACTCTCTTCAATTTTTTGTTGGGATTTTATTTCCCCCTTTATCACTTTCAGTACTTTACCATCATACTCAGATTATGGGATCTTAGTTGTATTCATGTTTATGTTTTAGTTGTTTTACATTTCAACATTGTATGGGCTTGTATATTTGTGTATGTGCACATGTACATTAGGATAATGCCTTCCATGTGTGTGATATGCCTACATGACACTGGTCGCCAACCCCTGGCCTATTAGAGGCGGTCTTGGGGTAATCATGGTTCGGGCCCCATTGGGTAGGGTCTTGAAAATTATATATTTGTGTAATTATTTAATACATTGTGAATAAATATTTATTTATTCTTAAAATAACATAAATATTATTTTAAATAACTAATTATTGAATTAATTTGATCAACAAATACTACAAAATTATTAAAACTCAACTCAAGGATAATATTTATTCACATTGTTAAATTAAAATATAATTTAACTAGATGTTCTAGATACACTTAGCATGTGACCGTTGGGGATTCTTTCTCAATGTAATTGGGATAACAAGATTAAAGCACAGGATTATGATCTAGTAACACATAAAGGCACCCATATAGAAATAAGTTAAATGTTTCAATGAAAATAATATATGAATCAAATACCCTATGATATTGCAAAAATATAGATGAGTAACTATAATTTGGAGAATCAACCCTACATTTGAGAAACTAACATTTGGATCATCTAACCAATGTTTTTCAGATCAACTGTACATTATCAACTACACTTTTGGAGTTACACTATGTTTTACTTGGTTAATGAAAAAGATTATATTTAATATATTTTACACATTTTTATAATGATCATTGGAAGTAAATATCTCTTTAAATATCCTTAAATACTGATTCAAAGGCTCTTATTGAACATATTAAATTGTGTTTATTTCTAAGGTAAGTTACATCTTTATTTTAATGTTTGAAATTAAAATAATCATGATTTATTAGGAAATATTATTGGATCCACTCATCTGGAAGTAGATCATGATTATATGGTTAAATACTGGGATTTATATCATTTATAGATACAATATATATTTGAATACAATGGCACTTTTATTATTATGGAAAGATACACTTTAGAGAAATACATGTTTTGATCTAGAGATGTGTAATTATTAATCTATTATTATTACTGCTGTTATTCTATTTCTATATTTTTTGATGATCATTTTGAAACTAGGATAACTTCATACATCTTAATTTTGGAAGATTCATAATCTATGAATAAGAATATACGTTATCTTTAAGTTTCTTATAAAAACGTGATATTTTTTTCTTCAATCAAATAAATTTATATTAATTTATTGGATTATTGGCTGCTTGTGATCAGTCATTGGTGGAGTATCAACTTCTAGGACAAAGCTGTGGATATTTTTGGTTCCTTATAAAAGAACCAAAAGTCCCTATAAAATCCTTATTATAAAGGTGTCAACCACCTGTACTTAGTTGTTAAGGTCTTATGATAAGAGGACCAATCTAGTGAAAATCACCAAGATCATTGTGAGAGAATTGGTTTAGTGGACTAGGGGATATTTGTTCCTCAAACCACTATAAAAATATGTTTTCTTTTATCTCTATTTTTTAGTTTCATAACTTTTTTTAAATAAGAAAATGATATATAAAGAGGGATAAAATTTGACTCTCTTAATATTTTTAAAAGAACACAATTCATAACCACTTGTGTATATTTATATTATTCCAACCTAACATTGACTAGTGTTCATTTTTCATTATCCATCCTTGAGTATATTCTATTAGATTAGAAGAAGGATGGTAGGTTTAGAGGAATTAAAGAATCTATTAATGGTGGAGATATCTTTCCGAGCTGGTCTCTCCCCTCTAATATAAATATCCTCCTTAGGGATTAGTTTATCATCTCTTTATATATCATGAATTCATTAATTCATGATTATCATAGTTCTTCGTGGGTCTTTAATCCTATAACTATGAAGATGTATTATGACATGAGACAACATTTTTGTTGAATCAGTATGAAGCATGACATTTTTTATTTGGTGTCTCACTGCTATACTTTTCAATAGATCAAATTAGAGCTTCTAAATCATTTTATTTTTCTCTAGAATCTTCTAATTATAGTAATGAAATGGTATGAGGTGTCCATAGACTTTATAGTTAGATTACCATGGACTATATGAGGATGTAATTCTATCTATGTGGTGGTTGATTGGTTGATGAAATTAGATTATTTTATTCTAATAAGGGAGAGAACCAAGGTTTAATATATAGGTAGGTTATACATACATGAGATTATGAGGTACATGGAGTTCCCTCTACTATTTTCTCTAATACGGATCCTAGTTTTACTTCCAGATTCTGGAAAAGTCTCCAAGAGGAAATGGGAACTTAAGTCAGGTTGAGTATAACTCACCATCTCCCAAAAGAGAGCAAGATGGATTGTGATAAATGAAATCTAGAGTATATGATTCATACCACTAACTAAAATTTCTGGGGATCATGGTATATCCATCTGGGATTGGTCGAGTTTTCATATAATAGTAGTTACAAGTTATAGATTATAATGGATCACTTTAAGAATTTTTATAATCACCCATGTAGGTTTCCTTGTTTTTGGTTTGAGGTGGGTGACACATCTCTCATGGGACGGAGTATCATTCTAGAGACATTGGGGATGATTTAAATATATTTTGATGCATGGTTATAGGTAAAATTTGGTATAAATATTATACAGATCACCTATGTCATCCTTTGGAGTTTTTTATTCATGGCTAGGTATTTTTAAAGGTTGTCCTCAGTTAGGTCACTTTCATCTTGGGAAAATGGGGAAGTCGACTCTAAGATATGTTGAAACATTTGAGATAACTAACAAGGTTTAAAAAGATGCTTATTTATTTTTGTTCCTTTATTAGTGGATGAGTATTCATGATATTTTCCATATATCTTAGCTAAAAAAGAATCATCTCGATACTTCCAATGTTCGGATTTGGGAGGAGATTGAGTAAGAGACATATGTTTCATTTGTGGAATAACTAGTAGATATCATTGTATCTTAGATGAAATTATCTCATGGGAAATATATAAAAATTGTTAAATTGATATTATGGAATAGGTCAAATTCTCACGATACTTGGGATTGTAAATCATTGGTGAGGTAGTAATGTTCATAACATTTTCTAGAGCTTCCTTAATCCAGATGAATATTTTCAGAAAAAAGTCATATAGTGTGGAGGATTATAAAATCCCACCTTTAACTAATGTTTTATCCATCTAATGTGTCTTTTCCCTCTTTATTTGTGTTTTGAAACTTGTTTATAGGTTTTAGAATGGGTGTTCGATGTTCAAATGGGGGGGACCTAAGTGGGTTGAACGGTGAATCTAGAAGGTAACAAACTACCCATGAAATCTTATAATATTGGAGTTTCTATACGAAGTCTACTAGCTAGTTGGTTGAAGCCCACCAACAAGCCCTTGGAACTCACAGAGGTGAAATATCACTACCTTGAACCACCATCTTGCTGGTGGTAGCCATCGGGTAGTTGGTGGTCCCGAGCTAGGATAATTTAATCAAGGGTATTTTAGTCTTTTTCACCATAGAAACCACTATTTAACACCTCTAATCACCCCCAAAAAACCTAATTCTTATATTAGGAAACCTAAAGGCTATCTAGTGACGCCTTGAGTTCTATCTATAATCTTTTCTTGGTGAATTGATACCTAGTATATTTGTTGTTCCTCCATTGGTATGTTTAATCAAATATCTCTCATGTCCTCCATTTATTTTGGAATTGGTAGTGGATCTTTGTTGTGTTGATTAGTTATATCAATTATTTGTTAACTAGTTCTCTATTAATTTTAGATTCTTTATGCGTTTGTCTCCTAGAGGTTGGGTCTCTTATTGGTTACGATGCAACACATGTGAACTTTGAGATATGTGTTGATCTATCTTCTCCATCAAACTTATGATAATGAACAATTGATTCAATGATGAGATAATATATTTTGAGGCAACCTTATTGATTTTTCTAGAGTTTTCTTTTCATTCGATGAGTGGATTCCATTTTGGTTGGCATGCAACCCAAGTGTGAGGTAGGTGGTTCTGTCTCTAGACTATATTTGATGAACTATGAATGATCTTAGTTTTCTAAATGGTATTCTAAACAATAATTATAATGTTCCTTAAATTATTTGATATGTGCGTGCAAATGGGTTTAAGATAAAATATGAGGTTTCCATTGTTTTGAAAAAATAAATATATTTTCAAAGAATTATGAGATGGTTGGTGAAATTGATTTTCAAATCATGATTTTGGATAGAAAGGGTTATTTGGAAATTGTCTTATGAAATTTGATAATCCATTTTGAAATGATTTTACAAAAATAAAACAAGGGAGACTTGGGTACTTATGAGGGGGATGTGGTATTGGTCTATTTCCTTTGAAATTGCAAGGGGTTTCAATTTCTATGATGTTCCATCATTCCTAGATCATAGATTCATTAGCTCAAGGGACTTGATCTTGGAACCATAATGGGGATTAATTTATCATCTATTCCTATATATCTAGATCATAGATTCATTAGATCTAGGTAATTGATGCACACAGTAGTTTTTTTGTAAATTGTTGGATGAGTGGACTAGACAATCTAGACCTATGTTATCATAGGGGTGGTCTTCATTACTGTCATGACCCGACCTAATTGGGGTCAATAAACAACTCCCTAAGCTCACATCCATAGGACAGGGGATAGTGTCCAACACCTAGTAGGAATATCACACACATGGGAGGCCTTATCCTATAGTACATGTACGCAATAAACCACATGACCCTCCATAAAATAGTTTAGAGATATAAAAAATGGAAACTAAAATACATGAATACATCTATCCCAAAAAAAGTTATATCAAAAGTAAAGAAGGCAAAAATACATGACCACCAAAAGAAAACTATAAAAGAATCCAATGTGCTCAAATTAAAGGGATCACAATCAACTGAAACTACTTGAAAGCTCATTTTCCAAGCTCTAGTAAACACCTCATTTGGTCTATTCCACTAAGATTATCCTACCTCAGGTCATCCTGGGACTCCGTCAAAAGGATTGTGGAATGAAAAAGAAAAAACAAGTGTGGGAAAATACCTTGAAAGGGTGAGTATTACAATACCAAGTAGACACCCCAAATACCCAAAATAAAATGGAGAAACTAAATGACAAAAATCTGATCGACCCAGCTAGAGGGAACCCAAACAAGAGAGAAACTCCATCTCGAGCATCCTCGACTATATACGGATAGTCAGATCAGTCCACATGGTGTGTCAACCAATGAATGTGAAAACACCACAAGGAAACACAAAATCACCCAGATATACTCATCTTAGTATCTAAGCCTCACAAGGCTCTGACCTCATATCCAGTGACATGATTCTACTTGAGGCTCGAAGGTAACACTCATCCAAGAGAACACACTCCATGAGCTCATCCACCATAGATGGAACTAATCAAAGGGATACACTACATCAAGAAACCCTTCCATACCTAATAGACCATACGATAGATATCACTCCATTGGGAATCATAAGTTGATGACATAACCCAGTCATCCCAGGTGGAATACATCTGAGAGAACATGCTCAATGGATCTCACCATGAATAAAGTCACACTGGAGCCTAGCGGATCTCGATACTCAGATAGTGGATGTCAACCATCCATGATAGAGGATGATAATAACCATACTGGAACCAAAAAAGGTATAATATCTCAAAAGGGGACCTCTCTTAGGATCCATTGGTGGATACTATAAACCCATTCTGGAATACTGAAGACCACACCTCCCCAGATAGGGGATCACTCAGAGAATCACGAGGGACACTACAAAACCAATTCAACAACTCAAAGATTTAATAGAAAGGGGATCAAAACCAGGACTGTTGTGGGACACCAGAACTCAATCTAACATCCCTGAGATCATATCGCTCTGATAGGGATCACCTCCCATGTAGTGTTGGTCATGACAATTCCACAAACCCCACCTAGTACAACTCGCAATGCAGGGGATCATAAATTGGTGATGCCACAAACCTATATAAAACATGTGATGATTAGGGGATCATATACCTAACAATTCCACAAACCCTACTAATATTTCCTAGCACATAGGAGACCATATATCAAACAATGCCACAAACCCTAATGTGCTATCCTGCTAGATATGGGATCACTTCCCATGTAGGGTTCATCACTACAATACTAATAACCTTATATAGGGAAAACTATATGATATATGATCTTGTCATGGCCTCCCTAGAGGGATTATAAAACTATATCCAATCTCAACCTATTTGAGGGGATCAAAATCCTATACCGAGGACATAATTCCATAAATAACCCTCGTAGGGATAGACCAAGGGACCTCACCCACTACCTATCAAAATGTTACTGATCCAAGAGACCCAAAAAATATCTTCTAATCATTACACTAAGTCCCAAACCATAACCATCATCACATTCTATGTGGAAAACTGCTTAGGATATGGTACTCATAGGCCCGAATCCGAGCCCCGATGGAGATACGCAAGGCATAAGTCTCCTCAAAAAAGGACTAAACGACATGTAAGGGGGTCCACACAGTATGTGACCCCACCTAAACACCCATCCATGTCCTCTTAAAGCACGAATTGGTTGGGAATGTGTGAATGAAAGGGATAAACCTATAGAACATAGTGTTTCTGGCCTCACCTGATCCCCGACTATTTCTTTTCCCTATATAGCTCGACTATCCATGTCTCCCACAGGGTGTGTACCCCCTAGTACATGGCATGTCCCGACTAACCAGCCACTAGGCCATGTTATCAACCCGTACCCATGTGCAACACCCTGGGCCCGTTTACTCTATCTCTACACTTCCACATGACCATGTACCATCACATGACTTCCCCATCCATGCCCCCTAGCGACACCACCTAGGGTCACTATATGGTGTGTAACATTGGTACACGATGTGTAGTCTCCAAAATTCATCTTACCCAAATGGGAAGAAAAAACTCAATATGACCGTTCACTACACAATATGTGATTAGTAATTCCAAACGGTAATTCCCGACGAGCAGCCTGATTTTCCCCTGTTTCCCATGAAACCTCTAGATCGACCACCACGGGGTCCTTAACAAGTATATAAGGGATCTAAAAACATAAAAAGATACATAAATTGGGGAAAAGGACTTAAGAATAAAATTTACCTACCTTGTGGAAAAATATCAAAGCTTTAGGTGAAGATCCATTCTCCAAATACACTGCACCATGATCCAGGAGAGATCTCTATCGAGATTGGAGATCAGAGGTACCTCTTTACCTCAATTCCAACTGTGTTCGTCTGTCGGTCTAAGGGGAGAAGGGTTTCAGATCATATCTTATGTCATGAAAGGGGGGAGTGTTTATTGGATTATTTTATAAAATCAATAACCCTATGCTTAAATCCCTTCTAACAAACACCCCCAACCAAACATATGGTGTTGACTAAATTTATGCTGCACTTAGGTTAAAAATGACATTCTAAAATCATCCACGGTCTCATAATTTTGATCTAATAATCTTATAGGAAGTTGTTAAAAAATTTCCAAAGAAACTACATACCTGATATATAATATATTTAATAGTTTTAATATCACTGTAATGAGGCTCTTTGATCCCCAAAATATCATGCCGGCTCTGTGTCCAACTTTATAAATATTCTTAAAAATATTTCAAATCCTTACGGGGAAAATCCTGAGTCACTACAATCTCCCCACCATAATTCCTTTTCCCCTAAAGTGGGAAATCATTGGTATAAGGAATGAAAATTATATCTCCACTAGGTCTCCCATGCTAGAGAGATCACCAAGACCACCACAAAGGCCAATAAGGGTTCCTGTTCTATTTAAAAGCACACACTTAGGGGAACTAGAAAGGTCATGCAACACCCACATCCAGCCCAAAATAGGTCAACATCATGCAACTAGTGGGACCATATATCCTTACATACGATGGATGGGAAAACAAAAATTACTCACCAAAAGGTCTCTAAAGGGTTTAGAGACACAACACCCTACTAAACCACACTCAAGAAAAAGGACTCATCTACCACACCTTGATACAATTCACATTGAGTGGAACTAACTCACCCACATGGTTTTTTATTACATCTTAAGAATGTGTCTTAGTGGGGGAAGAATCACTATGTATTTCGAATCTGAAGCCATATCATACCAAATCACAACCTCCTCAAGAGTCTCATGTAAAATGCTAACATAAATCACACAAGGGTACCACAAAACAAGTTAGGGTTGCCTATGGTTAACCATTGGGTCTTTCCAAACCTCTGTGCAAACCAAAAAATCACAACCCCACCCCGAATACACAAGTCAGAGGGATTCATTTACTAAACCTTGAAACAATATTATTTGGGTGGAACTTACTCTCCTTTATGGTTTTACTTGAATAAAAAAATACATATCAGTGGGTGGAGTCATCTCTCTTCCTCATGTGTTGAAATCTACACTGAACACTAGAAATACAAGGTTATAACAACACCACATGTCACCTTGAAAAAATATTTACTAAGAAGTAAAAAAGAAAAGGGAACCTCATCATAGTGTCTATCAATAATACTACAGAATGTAGAAAGGACAAAGAGTGTACCTATAATCACCCTCAAAGAATCTAGGTCAAAGGCCTCTATGGATTATAGATATCCTCACCCCCATACTTCAGATCCATGAGCTTGGTGTGGAAAACCTGGGGGTGGGGGTGGAAACTCATACCATCCACCACCTCATGCTTCCATCCTTTATATATTTCTATGTCCATCATCACGTTGAAATAAATTCTCCAAATGATTCCTCGGCTATGTCGCTCCATCAACTAGATCCATATCAGTAGCACGATGGGTCATAAAATCTCAATAAATATATCCCTACCTATCTCCAGTGTAACACTACCTCTCCTACAGATGAACAAAACTAGCATAGGAACCATAATCCTCAGACCCTCAGTCCTAGGATCATCTCATGAAGCATCTCGCATGCACGAATCCCTAATCCAACCATTAAATACTAGCTGCTGAGGTGTCATATCATGTGTTCCCATCCCTAACTGTCAGAGTATACTCATCCAGAAATGTCTCCACCACCAAGGCCCACTCAATAACTCCAGCATAGATGGGAACTCACAACAACACTAATGAAGCCCTAATATCTTGATGTATTCCCATATCAAAGGTCCTTACTCTAAAAAACTGATCTCAAACCATATACAGAGAGTATAATGAAAGGTATGTGAACCTATACAAGTACACTTCCATGGACATACTATAATGCTGAAGCTATAGAAGCTTCTGGATATGCCCCAATCTAAATGTGGTATGGTATAACTCTTCCTTTAAGAGTTGTTCAAACTATTCCCTAGTGAGAATCACCTTGTCATGGTTTTACTTCACCGGACTCCACTATCACCCAATCAAACCATGCAAAGGATAACCTCTAGGACCACTATCTGATTAGGAGGTGTCCTCACAAGGTAAATAACTTATGTAAGTCCCTCAAGATAGTCATTAGATTTCTGGGGATCTAGATCACCCCATACCACATAGTTCGCTGCCTCTAGAACTCATGAAACACTCTCAGCCTATGCACATCCTCGACATGAACAACCAACACAACCTACTTCTTAACAGGTGGTGGTTGAACTGGTGGACCACCTGGAGGTCCAACATTTGAACTCATTCCCTACACTAAAATAAAATGAAGATGCGCCACAATAAAAGAATATATCTTGGGAGATAACTCAAGAAGTACAAGGAAAAACCTAAAACCTATCCTATATGATCGATATCCCAAATTTTTTATATAACCAGTGTCCTAATGTACTGATTCAAAACAAATGTTGTTCAAGTACTGGTGAATGGATATGTTGGCCGTCAAACTAACACTTGAGTCCCTAACCCGAAATCCAAAATCAATTTTTTAACACTATCTCTATGAATCCAAACTAAGCTCAAAACTAGACAAACCATATCTCTCTTATCCTGATGAAGGACCTCCTCTAATACCACTCTATTATGAACTGACCTAATAGGGCTCGATCCGTGACTCCCCAAGCCCACTTACATAGGCCAGGTGCTGGCATCCAATGAAGAGTAGGCATATCACACACATGGAAGGACTTATACTATGGTACCTATAGAAAGACACCCACATACAACTTTATACAACAATGCATAGATATAAAAACTAGAAAATAAAATGTATGTATATATCTATCCAAAACTAGAGTAAAAAAGAAGTACAGAAGGGAAAAATACATGCCCACCAAAACAATATCTAAAAATCATCCAACCTGCTTAGATGTAGGGGGTCACCAGCAAATTCAACCGTAGGAAAGCCCCTCATATAAGCTTCGGTAAACACCTCGGTTTGTCTAGTCCACTAATCTTCACCAGACTCGAGTTGTCCTGAGACTCCATCGAAAGGACTAAAGTCTACATAAGACAGAAAAAGTATGGGGAAAGTCCATACAAGGGTGAGTATAACAATATATGAGAGTACCAGTTTGGGATATTCCAAACACTGAGGGGGGGGGGGTGAATCAATGTTGGGTACTTTTTAATCCAATTTCAAATTTTTATCCATCTAACTCTTATACTTGTTTGGATCTTGATTCTCTTATTATTTTTTTCTCTATCACATGCAAGTATATGAAGGAAGTAAAGATAGAACATGGTATTTTTATAAGTTTCAGTACTCAATAAGAGTACCTATTTCTTAGCAAGGTCTGGAAATAATCATTACCACAAAAACACTAGAAAAAAAAGCCCTTTGAACGTGGTTACAACAAATAGTATATGCCCTTATACTTGTGTGTCACTTTGAAAACAATCCAACAGTGATTGTTTTATAGCTCTTGGAAAGATCTTTATATTGACTCCCAAGACAATCATTTCCTTATTGACAAGGCTTTGTAACACAAAGAAATTACTCAACCTTTTCAGTTTAGTCAGATGTCACTGTTCTTCTTTGTTCTTCCACAACCTTCTTATTTACTTTATTAATTTCATAAAAACGTAGAAGAAACTCCTAATACTTAATCCAAATAGAAAACTTGATAGATGAACTAACTTATTTTTATTCCAATCACAATAATATGAATGTGTTGTGGAATGATGAACACTAAATATTCTATGACCTAAATTATAATCAGCTGATATCAATTTGGTCACCAGATATTCTACTATTATTTCATCATTCTTCTTCAGTAAAAAACCAACTTCATTGAGATCTATTATTATTCGTTCTATAATCAAAAAATTACTTTTTTATTATTAAATCAATTAAGATCATCTAAATGTAGCATCATCACAATTGATATGGCCAAAATAACTGAATATTGATTAAACACTCTCTTATTCTTCTTTAGCACACAATAATATGAAATTATTTAGAAAGTTTCTTCTTCTATTTCTTCAAAAATCAATACCAACACAAGATTGTATTAGTTATCTTCATTTCTTGTGAAAATATGAAATTATGTGCAAATTTAGTTCTTCTTTACACAAACAAACTATGTGTGTTTTCTATTCTCTATCTGTTGTGTATCAATCAAGTACACACATAATTTTACTTCAGGTGTATATGGTATTTCTACTTCGTGATCTATCATGTATCCTCTATGGATATCCTTGAATCATGTGGAAAGAGTGATTCGTGAAAAACCTTCCCTTCTATAAACTGCCACTACTTTATGGACAACTGATGCCCCACGTACTGTTGATGCTATGCAGACCACCCCTTCTCTCCAGACTACATTTTCTTCATGTGACTCCTTTACTTTTACGGACCTCTTCTTCCTCTATAGACTACCTCCTCTTCTGTGGACCATCTCGTATTCCATATAATGCTTCCTCCTTTGCGGAATATTTCCTCCACAAACTATTTTTATTCATGGAATTCTCCCTCACAAACTTCTTCAGAGTTCCCCAAATTCATCCAACAAAGTACATTTTCTATAATAAAATTCACTCTTAATTAATTATGGGATTAAGGTCCTTTATATAGGAAAATAAATCCAGAAATCCCGCTAATCTAATTTACCCAAATTTTCAATGTGGTATAACCTTCATCGCAGACAGTTCTCCTTCCACGAACCATTTTTGCCTCTGCGATCTGTGTGGCACCTTTCTTTCCTCGTGGTGGTTGAATCATTCTACAAATGAATCACCACCTCTCATCTAAAAATGATGTGACATTAAAAAATAGTCGGACTCCCTTTAACTATAAGACTCCCGTGAACCATTTCCCTTATGCAGCCCATGTAGCACATTTCGTAGTCCGCATAACACTACTATAAAAAATCCTTCCTTTGCATATTTTGCTTCACTACTACGCGTACCTCTTATTCGGTTAGTGAACTGTTTTTCATGCTACATGAACTATGCTTCATAGAAATCCTTCATTTTTTAGAAAATAGATTCCCTATTTTTTGGCCAATTTTTTTTCAAACACTATGAAACAACTCAACCGTATAAATCTTCTTTGGAAACACCAACCATAATGATTTTGGTTATCTAGATTTATCAACAAAAATAAATTTATTTATCATTAAATATTTAACCAAATTAAACCAAAATACACTTCATTTCAAAACTACTTGATTTTTTTACCTCGAATCCCAATGTCATGATATTTAAATTTTGATCAATCACCTTTAACATCATAAAATTTAAAAATAAAAGTACTGTAACCTCCCTATCTTCCAGAAACATATTTCTTTATGATCAAACTTGAATAGGATTTGAAACCCTTATTCTACCAATTTATTTCATAAGGATTTCATTACAGGTTCTCCAAAAATCTTATTATATTTGTGAAATACAAATCACTAAATCATCATCATATTTAACTAGAAGAATTATTCAACTTTAACATCCAATGTAATATAATGAATCCATAGAAATTCTCCAAGAATCACCTTGAAACTCAAATTATTCAAATCATTCACATGTTTCTTGGAATGTCAAGACTCACAGACTTCATCCATGCTCTATTAACTTTGGAACATTGGAACTTCTTCATCATATTGACATCACTGTAATATTTATATTTCATTGATCATTTTGTCCACCAATGAAGATAATTTTACAACAAAAACAATACATACACAAAGTGGAATCTTCAATATCCATTAGGCGCCCTAAATTCCCAAAAGAAAAGGGATCCACTAAAAGGAAATTGTCCACTAAACCCAGAAAGAGGGAATCCAAATGATAATGAAACTCCATCTCAAACATCCTTAGCTATACATGACTAGTCATCTCAGTCTACATGGTGTGTCAACCAAGGAACGTGACAAGACCATAAGGAAACCAAGAATCACCTAGATATAATCTTCATAGACTCAAATTATCATGAGGTTTTGACCTCATAACTAGTGAAATGATTCTATTAGAGGCTTGAAGGTAACACTTATAAAGAAGACCACACTCCACGACATCAGTCATCCCATATAGCACTTTTCTAAGATATACAATCCATCAGGAACAACAATTCCATCCCAGATGTCCCATTTAAGAGATATCACTCCATATGAAATAAGAATAAAATGGAAGAAACCCACTATCCTTGGTGGAATACATCTAAGAAAACATGCTCATTGAATATCACCATGAATAAAGTCACAATGGAATGTAGTGGATTTCGATACTTAGATCGGGGATATCACCCATCATAGATAGGGAACAATACTAACCCTACTGTAACTACAATAAGTTCTCATCTCTTAGAAAGGGGATCATTCCCCAGATCTTCTGTGGAAAACTATGAACCTAGTCTGTAATACTGAATACCACACCTCCTCAGATAGGGGATCATTCATATAACTTTTGGGGGACACTACGAACCTAATCTGGTAACTTCATGATCTCTTAGAAAGGGGATCACACCCAAGACCACTATGGGACACAATAACACAATCTGAAATCCCTAAGATCATATCTCTTAGATAGGGGATCACCACCAATGTAGTGTTGGTCACATAGATTCCACAAACCCCACCTGGTACAACTCACAGAGTAGAGTATTCTATACTAATGATGCTAGAACCCAACATAAAACATCTACCGAGTATATGATCATATGATCAATGATTACCAAACCTTAATAATACCGCCTACTATGTAGGAGATAATCTATCCAACACTTCCACAAAAACATACTAGGATATACTTCTTGACAGGGGATCACCACCAATGTAGTATTGGTTATAATGATACCAAGAACCTGATCTAGGGAAAATGATACAATAAAGGATCCCACCCTGACCTCCCCAAATGGATGATTCAGCTCTATCTAAGATCATCCTATCAAGGGGATCACAATATTATATTGAGTACATAATGTAACAAAGAACCCTCATAGGGATAGATAAAGGGAACTCACCCACTATTGATAGAAACGTCTCTATCTTAAGTGACCCATAATATCACCTCAAAATCATAACTCTAGGGCTCAAACCGTGATCACCATCACATTCTATGAGGAAAAATTCTTTGGATAGGCCAATCAAAAGCCTAAATTTGATCCTTCTAGATGGAAATGTGCATGGTGGAAGTCTCCTCCAAAAAGGAATACATAGTATGTAAGGGGTCCACACAGTGTGTAACCTCACATGAACACCCATTTGTGTCATCTAAAAGCATGAATTGGTTGTGAATGTGAGAATATATGGCATGAACTTATGGTACATGGTGTGTCTCTCATAACCCAAGCCCTCAAACATGAATTTCCCCACACGACTAAGCCAACTGTGTATCCCACAGGAAGTGTACCCCTTGGAATGCGGCATGTCCCAGCTAACTAGCCACATATCCATGTCATAAACCTACACCCATGATTGACACCCCTAATCCTTGTACATTGGTCGTGTACTTCCACACATCCATGTACCATCACACAACTTCCATGATAATTTCCTTGGACACACGACCTAGGATCACTACATGACGTGTAACCACCGTACATGGTGTGTAGTACTCAAAATTCATATTCATTGAATGGGAAGAAAACAAAAAATTTGACCTTTAACTAAACACCATATGATTGGTAATTTTGAATGGTAATTCCCTATGAGTATCCCAATTCATGATGATTTCCACTGAAACCTTCGGATTGACCCTCACGGGGTCTCTAGCAAGAGTCTAAGGGCTCTATAAACATAAAATGATGCATTAAAATGGGATTGAGACTTAAAACTTAAATCCATACATATCTTGGTAAAACTTTAAATCTTCATGTTTAGATCCATTCTATGAAGATGTTACACCATGATCCGGGATCGATCGTTGTCAAGATCAGAGATCAACAACACCTCTTCACCTCAATGCTGCCTCGGTTTGTCCATCAGTCCAAGGGGGGAAGGGTTTTAGATCCCCTCTTCTACCATGCACAAAAAATGGGGAGGGGTTATCGGTTTATTTTATTAACTAAATAAACATCCTCTTAATTCCTTGCAAACACACTTTCCCAATCGAACACCCAACATTGAGAAAGTTTATGTCACACCTAGGGTAAAAACAACATGCTGAACTCAATAGTGGTATTAGAATTCAGATATGAGACTCCACCTGAGAGTTATTACACATTTAAAATGAAAATACATAAAAATTATATAATATATTTATTATTTTTAATATCACCGCACTGAGGATATTTGGGCTCCATAATCCTAGGCCGATTCTACCCTAGATTTCGAAATATTCTTAGAAATGCTCCAAATTCTTACAGGAAAAAATTTTATTCACTACAATTATACTTGAATATTTATTTTTGGATTTGATATTATATGTGACACATGATTTGATAAATGTAATTGTTTTATTTTAAATATGGTTTTAAACTATTTTAACTAAAATCCATTTTAAAACATTGAAAAAGGGTTTGTTTTTACATGAGTTTGATATAAATGTGAGAAATTTATTATCACAACATGTTTTTATTGTATTAATAATATTAGTATTATTTGATAGAGACTTGTTATGGAATGCTTTGGTGGAGTAGATATGGATTTCTTAGGTTGTAATTTTTGGTTTGTTTTCAGGACAAGTATCTTTGTTTTGTCCTGTTACGTTGGATGTATCACTACCACAATTTCTCTTTTTGAATATGGAATATTTCATTACTAGTTATGTTTATATATATATAAATATATATATTCCATGAATCTAGTTTTAAGTTGGTAAAATCATTCCATTTAGTTTTTTATGGATTCTAAGGTGCTAGTTTCCAGCCTATGAGGATTAGGACCACCCTTCTAGAGATTCCATGATCCGGTTTGAAGCCTAGTTGGATGGGTTGGCCAGGCCAAGTCAAAATATCATTGCACTTGTATAAAATCATAGAATTACTTAGTATATGGAAGGTTTTTTTACTTCTCATGATATTTGATGTTGGATTTATATAAGGACAATCGATCCATGCCCAAAATAGCATCAAATTCCACTAAAGAGATTATGAAAAGGTTTGCTGGGAGATTTATCCCACAAACATTAACTTGGGGGAGGATTTATATACTTGATATACAATAATTTTCCTATGTTCTATTTTCACTAATAACTCAACATACATGTTTTGAGGTGGGGTTTGAATAGTTTCTCTAAACATTCATGATATGTATGAATTCATAGAACCTGAATCAAATAATAAATTCTCTATTCTTGAATTAATAACCAATGTACCCATCAACACATCATTATCAGGATCCACCTCAATATTAGTGATAATATATGGTTTCCCTTGTTCCCTTGGATTTATATATTTCAACCATGTTTTATCATTGAAAATACTTGCCTTAAGGCAATGGCTCATATAGTGTCCATATTCCTTGTGATATTTTGAACCAAAAATTTCATATTCGGAAATAAAATGTCATGTTTATTTTTATTTTTTATAAAAAGATAACTGAAAATACAAAATTGTTTACACAAATGGGGATATTTTCTGGTTTAGGTTATGTTGGATTAGGAAAATAACATAAATAATATCTGAGTTTATGAATATTATTAAACAACTAAATGGATTTACTCATTCTAGTTAGTTAATTGAAATGAGTAACCTTTTAATTACTATAAAGACCCCATGGAAAATCATTTTAAAAACATAGGGTGATCACAAAAATTGCCAATTAAGGGGTTTTAAAACCAGTGCAAAATGATTTTATAATTAATTATTTAAAAATATGTTAAACCATTTTATATCAAATATATAATATTTAATATTTTAAATAATTTTCAAAATAAGATTCTACAGTTTAAAAAAAACATAAAAATGTTGCTCAAAAAATTTAAGTTTAAAAAAATACCTTTAAATAAATTTTCGATAACTCATTTAAAAATACATTGAAAATAATAACTTTTATGGATTAAAATGATAATTGGTATACCAAGGAAAACAATGTGGCCACTAGTAGTATCAATTATTAGGAAAAAGTCCCCTTGAGGTCGTGAGATCAACCCATTCCTCATCAAATTTTTAATACTCAAGTGCCTAGATCTTTTTTGAGATTTTTTTTTATCAAACCATCCTTTCTCATTTACAACACATTAAAAACCATTAAAAAAATTTCAAAAAATTACTTGAATTATATTCAAAGAATAAAATAGTTTTATATCCTCTATAATTTCTTCAAAAGAAAGTTTTTTCTAAAACACATTACAGTTTAGAGAAATCCATGAATTCAATAAATTAAAAGGAAAAATTTGAAGAACCCTTATAATCAAATTTATAATAAATGTTTTATTAAAATAAATTATATTTTAATTATTTGAATAATTCAGTTACATATCTATATGCATATGCAACATCAATAATTTATAATGATATTTTTTCATATAAAATGATAACTTTAATAATTCAAAGACACCTTTAAAATCCTTATAAAATATAAATTTTTATTTCTAAAATAATGTTAAATTTTCCTTTCTAACATAAAATTTTAAAAATAAAATACCTTACATAAGTGTTTTGAAATAAATATGTTTATAGATGAAATCATAGAAGAATGAATGTTTCAAAAATAATAAAATTCATTTACATAGATATAAATTTGCAAACATAAATTTGAAAACATAAAATCATGTTTTTATTGAAAAATAATCCTTTTAAAAGGGAATTTTTCTTGAAAACATAATTTTAGAAAATATATATCACCGTTACCTTATAGATTCCGAGAAGGTTGTACTTTCCCCTTTTTATGTGAAACACAGAAGAAAAAAATGGAAACTAAATCATACGACCACTCTTCATTAAGGTATTCTTTTTCGTACTACCTCTACTCACTGATACCTAAACCTCTCCACTTATATATATACAAATAACTTGATCATATTTAATTTTCATATCCTTAATAGAAGACACACACACACACACACATATATATATATTATAAGAATACAAAAGAGAGGAGAATATAAATATAAATGTTTTTTTGTAGTTCCAATCCACTTAATAACCAATAATAATATATTATTTGATCCTTAATAATTAATACTAAAAGATATATCTAGTGTAAATGAAAGACAAATTTCACGTTAATAAACAAAATCTATTTCTCTTCGAGCTTTGGTCGACATCCAAACCGAAAATCAATTGATAAATTGAATGAACCATAAAGAAAATGAAATATATGTAATTATATATGCATACATATAAAAAATACTAATGAAAAACAATGTATTATTGATAAAATTAATAGAAGAAAATCCAAAATGATGATGATCAAAGACTTCTAACATCGACTTAGGGAGAAAAATTGAAGAACATGTTGAACAAATAATCAAGAAAATGAAAATGACCCTAGAAAGAGGATTTTAAACAATATTTGGACACCTAAACCAATACACATACCTTCAATATTCTACAAATAAAATTAAAGGAGGAAGACGACAGGGTTTTCATCATGAACAGTCCAAACTTGATTTATCCTCATCCATATTTGGTTACATGTCCACATTCGAAGCCCTTATCCACTGTCAAACCACTCCTTCAGTGTTTGATATTAGATTTCACAATTGATCCCTCCATATTTGGCAGTCAAAACCCATATTGAGACCCATTTATGTGCTCGGTTCCTCCAAAAAATGACTATGGATCAACTTTCCCAGACCCTTAACTGTCCATTTAATTTTTAATATTTTTATTTATTCATTTTTTAATAAAAAATATTCATATTTTAGATTTTATAAAAATTATAATTATCATAATTAAATTTAATATTCCAAAATATGAATATTCACATTTTTTAATAATATTATTCCTTACAATTAGTTTTTTAATTTTTAATTTTATAATTTATACATTTGTTAAATTCAAATTGTATACTTAATATATATTTTAACTAATTTCTTATTTATTCATATTCTATTTTTTAAACATAGTTTATATTCTTCATTATTATTATTATTATTTAATATTATATGTCTAGTAAATATAATCATTATAATAATGATTTTTTTACTTTTCAAAAATCATCATAAATTTTGTTATAAAAATATTATAATTTTCAAAAATAATAATTTATTCATATAGAAATATGGTTAAATTAGGCATTTATGATTCGCAAAACAACTTTTTTTATGTATGAAATTTATTGATAAAATTAAATAATAAAAAATTATAACAATTTAAGTGTTATTTATTTATAAATTTTCATTTAGGAGATTCTTTATAATTTCCTTATTTATTTATTTTATTAATAAATTTTTATTCATTACTATTTTTTATTAATATTACTATTAATAATATTTAATTAATAGTAAAAGAAACAATTCTTATATTAAAACTCAGGATGTTACATTCTCACCCCTTAAATGAATTTCCCTCCATAATTCGTTCGTTACACGTAAGAAAATTTTGAATTTCCATCTTCAGAATTTTAAAAAACTTGAATTGTTAAACTTGTATATTCTTAAGGGTCCTTAATTACCTAATATTTCAAAAGAAAATTATATCTCTTAAATTTATCCTC
Source organism: Viscum album (assembly GCA_963277665.1). Classification (NCBI taxonomy): domain Eukaryota; kingdom Viridiplantae; phylum Streptophyta; class Magnoliopsida; order Santalales; family Viscaceae; genus Viscum; species Viscum album. The sequence goes on along the minus strand of OY728166.1, from coordinate 1,071,712,189 downwards.
AAATAATAATGCATAATCTCCAAAGTTGTCTAGATCATTCCACTAATACCACTCAGATAGTCTGAACCCGCACTTCTAGATTTGGTACTATATTGTGTTGTGTATTTTTATTTTTATAAAAATATAACTAAAAAATACACAATTATTTATAAAATGATGATCTTTTTCAGTTTATGTTATGGAGGATTTGAAAAATTCCTTACATAATATCAATGTTTAAAAAAATTATAAAAATATAAATGGCCTTACTCATGTTTGTTTCTTAATTGAAACCAGTAACATTTGAATTATTTTAAAGACCATATAAAAAGTCATTTTAAAAATATGTGGTGAGAATAAAAAAATCCTAGTAATGGGTTTTAAAACTAGTGAAAAATATTTTTATAAAAATTTATCTAAAACCCCTTTTAAACTATTTTATATCAAATATATAGTATTTTATTTAGTAAATAATTTTCAAAATAAAAATCGATGGTTTTTAAAGAGTATAAAAATTCATTTCAGAAAAATTAATATCAAAAAAATACCTTTAAATATATTTTTGATTTTTCCTTCAATAATATTTTCAAAATAATAACTTTTATGGATTAAAGTGATAACTGGGAGACCATAAGAAAACCATGTCACCACTAGAAGTATCAATAATTAGGAAAAATCCCCATTGAGTTCACAGAATCACCCCAATACTCATCAAACCATTTGATACTTAAGTTCTGAGTTTTTTTGGGAAGTTATTTTTATGAGATATAACTTTCTCATTTACAACACATTAAAAACCATTAAAAACCTTTAAAAAATTACTTAAATTATTTTCAAATTATAAAATAGTTTTATATCCTTTATTCATTGTCAAAATATAATTTTTTATAAAAAATTTAAATTTTAGAGAAATATATGAATTTATTAAATTAAAAGGCAGAATTTGAACACCCATTATAATTAAATTAAAAAGTAATTTTTTATTCAAATTTATATAATGTTAATGATATGCATAATGAATGGCCATATTTATATTCTTATGAAACATCCATAATTTAAAATGATTATTTTTCATAAAAAATGATAACTTTAATAATTCAAAGATACCTTTAAAATCATTATAAAATATAAAATGTGCTTTATAAAATAAATTTTAATTTTATTTTCTGACATAAAATTTTAAAAATAAAAATATCTTACATAACGGTTATGAAATAAATATTTTCATACAAGAAATCATAGAATAATATAACATTGAAAAATAATAAAATTCCTTTATATAAATATAATCTTTATAACGTAAATTCTAAAATAGAAAATCATGTTTTCTTTTTAAAAATAATCCCTTTCAGAGGGAATGTTTGTTGAAAACAGAATTTTAGAAAATATATAACATCCTTACCTTATAGATTTTTAGAATATTGTACTTTCCCCCTTTTCTTCAAAACATAGAAGAAGAAATTGAAACTAAAGCCTACACCCACTCTTCCATACAATCTGCCTTTCCGAACCACTTGCGCTCAATGATAACTAAACCTCTCCACATAAATATATATATAAAATCAATTTCTACATAATTAATTCTCATATCCTCAATATGCGATAGATATATATATATATATATATATATATATATATATTATCAGAACATATCATAGAAGAGTATATAATTATATAAAATCCACTCAATAACCATTAAGAATCTTATCTTTCATCAATCATAATTAATACCGAATATCAAATCCATTATAAATAAAAGAAAAATACACTTTAATAAATATAATTTGTTTATATCCAAGCTGTAGTCCACACATATACCAAAAATCAATAGATACATTGAATGAACCATAGAGAAAATGCAATACGTATAATTATTTATTCATATATATGAAAAAAAAACCAATGAAAAACAATGTATTTTTGATAATGATTGAAGAATAAAATCTAGAATGACAATGAAAAGGGACTACTGACATCGAATGAGGGAGAAAAATTGAAGAAAACAATGAACAAATAATTAATAATTACAAAACGATCATAGAAAGAGGATTTTTCAAGAAGATCTAGACACCTAAAACAAAATACATACCTTTGATATTCTACAAATCAAATTATAGGAGGAAGACGATGGGGTTTCCATTGTGAATAGTTTTTACTTGATTTTTCCTCATCTTTTTTTGGATACCTTTCCTTTATTTAAGACCTTATCTATAGTCGAACCGCTCCTTTGGTGTCTAATATCAGATTTCATGTTTGATTACTCCCTCTTCAGTAGTCAAAACCCATCTTGAGTCTCATTTCCAAGCTTGGTTCGTCTAGAAAATGACCCCAACTCGGCTCTACCCCACCCTTAAATGGATGTTTAATTTTTATTCTTTTTTATTTATTACTTTTTTTAATAAAAACTATTCATATTTCATATTTTATAAGAATCATAATTATCTTAATAAAATTTAATATTCCAATAAATGAATATTGATATTTTTAATAATATTATGCCTTACCATCATTTTTTATATTTTATACATTTTTTAAATTAAAATAATATTCTTAATATATATATATATATTAACACCTTTCTTATTTATGAACACTTTTTAAACTTATTTTATAATCATTATTATTATTACTTTTATTTAATATCATATATCAAGAAAAATATATTCATTATAATAATAATTATGTTACCTTTAAAATATCATCAATTTTTTTTAATAAAAGTCTTATGATGTTTTCTAAATATAAAAATAATCATTTATTCATATTGAAATATGATTAAATTAGTACATTTATGATTTGAACTATAACATTTTTTATGTATGAAATTAATTGATAAAATTAATTAATTAAAATCAATAATTATTTAAGTGTTATTTATTAATAAATTTTCATTTAAAACTCTCATTATAATTTCGTTATTTATTTACTTTATTTCTGAAATATTATTCATTACCATTTTGTTTTATTAATATTACTATTTCTAATATTTAATTAATAATAAAAGAAATAATTCTTATATTAAAACTTAGTATGTTACATTCTCCCCGCTTAAATGAATTTCACCCTCACAATAAATTCTTTGTGTAACTCCCAAAGATTTCATAGTATGTTATCTTATTAAATTAATTCAATAACTTGCGCAACACACAACACCGAGTTTGAGGGCACCACAACATACCAAACTAGCTGTTCAAAAGTGATTATTAATAGTGTAAACTAAATTTTGAATTTTATATACTCTATAAAATTCTAGAATCCATATTATGTGTTTTTTAGACATAATATAAGAACAAATTCATTTTTTCCAGATAAAAGAAGTATTTTTCAAAAAATGAAATTTTACCACCTTCTAATTACGAACCCTTTTTAAATCCAATATTTGACACTTTTATATATTAAATTTGACAAAATAAACTTTTTTTTTATAATTGTGACATAAAAATTTAATTTTGATAGATTTTTGGTTTTTTTCTGATAACTTTCATATTTGGTTGAATAGTGAAACACTCTAAATTTTAACTAAAAACAACTTTTTTTAATCAAAATAATTTATAGTGTTAAATTAAAATTTTGAGTGGTTTTAAAGTATAACTAGATTTTATTTTAACTATTTAATCTAATGTTGGTCACTGTATGTACTGTCATATTTAAACTGTATATAAGCAAGTGTCAATCTTTTGATAGTTATTATTTCTTAAAAACACACTTTTTGTTTTGACAACGGGAATTAATTTTAAATTAATTTTCACCACTTCTATGTTTTGAATTTTGAAAAATTGATTCCATATTTAGAATCATTAGGACCAAATTTTTTAAATAGTTAACCTTTATTTTTAGACATTTTAAATATTTCCTTCAGTAAATATTTTATTTACAATGAGTAAAGGGTAAATATAATAAATAAGGGTAAAATAGAGTATTATAATAATATTAAATTACCCAAACATGGGTCATAATACTATTGGATGATACATATCCGACCATGGGTATCCTTGGGTATAATTTGGGACCCCATGGAGCCACATGGGTGTGATAATGACATTTTATATTAAATAATTTAAAGTAAAGACAAAAATGGCATAACCAAATATTTTTTAGTAAATCAATTTTGACATGGGGTTATAAGTTATCATTTCAACTATAAATATTATTTGGAAAGCTAAAACGATTTCATACATCATGTTATTTTTTTTATATTTTTTGGACATCAAATAAATTAAATTATTTATGACACAATAATGATGCAATATTTACCTCATTAATAAATGATTTAAATAAATAAGATTATAGTTATTAAAAAAATATTCAAAACCCGTCCAATTATTATTGGATTATTTTATTTCGACCATGGGTCATATTAAATTTGATATTAATGAATAGTTGACCTTTTGAAATTGAATATGAGGTTATAATAAAATAATTATTTCAAACTTTCCTAAAGAGCCCATCCTCTCCCTTATAAAAATCCCTCACTTCCTACCCATTTATCACACTTCTAAAGCCTTTGGCTTGTACAAACCTTGAACAAATATCCTCCCAACATCCCTCAATTAATTTTAGAGGTCTTAATTTTGTCAGAGATCCATCCTATGGAGCCCTTTTAATCAAATCAAAAGGAAGAACCCGTAGAAGAGGCAACAATTTCACCACCCTCTTTTAAGTTATTTTCTTCTTCCACTTCCTCTTTATTTGTTGTTTCCATTATAAAATAATAACTCCAGTATATTCTATATATTGTGATGTTATTATAAATATTTTACAACCATATTCATTATTCTATCCATCCTATGAATGGCATGCCACCATACGTGCTTACATATGTCTTACCGTCTCCACGTCGTGGTGTAGTTGTTATTCAAATACACTATTATTTGGATGGTTATAATAATGATGTATAATATATGTAAATAATAAATATAACATGTTAATTATTCTGTATATATAATATACAATCTATTTACATATGTTTTTAAATCAAAATAATGATATTGTCGCTCGTGCATACATACCGATTAGCGTCTCCACGAACGCGATGAGATTCGTTTCCCCATCGTAACCATTAAAGAATAATTTTCATTTGGTTATTAAAAATAAGTATTAAATAACATAATATCATTCTGGATATGAATAAAATATATCCTATCCATAAAAAATACATCTTATGTATCAAAACATATAAAGGAAAACGAATCATATGACACCAGAAACAACGATACTACTGAAATATCATTATCAAAGCTATATTAGAAGATCATATATGATATCATATTAATGTATATAGTTCTTTTATAATTTAATAACAATGAATTCACCATTATAAAATAAGTTAACCTACCCTCGACCCAAGGAAAAGAACAAGGTAAGGGTTATTTCTTCAATCTCATTATTTACCCGAGATTGTTCATGTGTATGTATTTTCTGGGACATACTTATCATTGATAACAATATTTCAAAAAAATGTTTTCAAAATGAATATTTTAAGGTTTTATGGGAGGTTCTATTTAACTATATTATCATTTTAAATGATTAAATGATTTATCTTTCTAAACCATTTTAATTAATGTCCATGTTTTCAAAATGATTTTAGGGATTTATTTATATGGACATGAATGTTTTGAAATGATATTTCTTTTCCAAAGTTTCAAAGTGGTATGGGAAACTTTGATTCAAAAATCTCTTTTAAATGAATTCCTTTATAAATTGTGATAATCTTAAACGATTTTATGAAAAAGGGGAATTTCTTTCTAATCATTTTACTGATCATTTTCAACTATGTCAACATCCTTTGATGGATTTAAAACTTGTTTGGAGTTGATTTATTATGATACAAATCTTCCATATTGTATTGAAGGTTTTTTCATATTTTGACTGTGTATATGTTATTTTAATACCATTCATGGTTTATGGATAAATTATCGACATTTAATATGCTAGTTTTAATACGAATGTTTATGTTATATTTCAACCTTTCTTATGATGAATGTATTGGACTAGTATGTTCTGGGTTGCGGATCGGTAAAAGTAATCCCTTTGGATTGGGGTCTGGTTATAGGAGACCCTACGAGTTGGAGTCTCGTTATAGATGCTCTCTGGGTAGGAATCCGGTTATAGAGGCTTTTCAGGATGGAGTCCGGTTACCGAGGCTCTCAGGGTTGGGGCCCGGTTACAGTTAGCACCTAGGTCCTGGCATGAGGCCACGACAAAGAAATTAAACTTTGGTACTATAAATTCCCTCATTATGAAAAAAATATTGATACTTCATGTGGTTATTCAACTTGTAGAACACCCATGACTATGTTTTATTATGGAATTATTTACTTATCTCATATTCCTTCCATAAAAGTGCTCATGTTTATTATTTGTCAAGGCATGTGTTTTCAATTATTCACCATGCCTAATATTGATGTTATCTGCCACTGTATTGCTTACCCTTACTGAGCATTTGATCTCACCCCTTTCTTATGTTTCATTTTACCAGGATATAAAGAAGTTATTTATGAGTGACTTGTAGGCATAATCTAGGAGGCTTGGATGTTTCTAATGGAATAAATTAGTGTTGTATTTCTTTTCAAGTTGTAAAGTTGTACTTATGTATGAATCTTGCTTCCAAGGCTACTAAACTGATTGGTCTTTGGGTACATGATTTCCTTGTATCATGACAATGTTATTTAAGAATTCACCGACTTTGGGAAACTGGGGTCAGGGCATTATAGTTGGTATTAGAGGAAGTTTAGTACAAACCTTAGAAACTAGATTTAGATAAACTCTGATTAGAGCACATTACCCTAAGATAGACTTTGAGGATTAGTATAGAAGAAATTCCCAGAGTTTTGGTAATGTAGAGATTTTGTGAGTTTTCCAGGAAATACATCCCTGTCTGGATATGAGTAGGTAGAGGCGGCACAAGCACAAATGTAAGTAGGGATAGAACCTGAAAACACCGCTTTGAGCTAGACTCGAATGGGAACTGGTGCACGACAAAGGGCCTTACTGCACTCTTGGTTACAACACTCATAGGGGATATGCTTAGGATAATTCTCATTTTATTTATAAACCATTATGAAGGGTTTATGAGTATATACTTCCTCAATTTTTTTTTTATGATTATGGATAATATCCATAAACTATTGATTTTATGTTAAGTATTTTACAAGTATGGAATTATGTATTTCGATTCATAAACTAATCTAGTTTATGCCATTGTTAAGAAATGGCTCTTAGTGGAAGGAATGGAAACCGTATCAATGCATGTAATCCATGTAGGGATTTCCCTCCTACTCAAAATAATTATAGCGGAGCTGGTGATGAAATTGGTGCTGATCAGCTTATCACTATACTAGGATAACTCACTCAGGTTATGTATAATAACCTTACCTGTATGGAGCACCCTGATCCACAACGTGGAGGATCAATGTTAGATCACTTCATGAGGTAACAAATAGAAAAATTCAATGGGAGTACAAATCCATTAGTAGCTGAGCAATGGATAAATCATTAGAGAAAATATTTCATGCTTTGGGGAGTTGTGAAAGGGAAAAAGTTTTCATGGAAGTTTATCACCTCACAGGAGATGCTGATCAATGGTGGTCATTGATTCAAAACACAAAGGAAGATGATGTAGTATCAAATATAGAATGGAGGGATTTTAAAGATCTTTTCTTAGAAAAATACTTTCCTTGTGACCATCGAGCGGATATTGAATGACAATTTCTGAGCCTGAGAAAAAAGGAGGATGAGAATGTCACAATGTATGAATCTAACTTTACAAGGTTAGCGAGGGTTGAATTAGATTATATAAGTAACCCAAGGAGTAAGATTGATCGATTATTTGATGGTTTAAAACCATTTATCTGTCGAGTATTAGTCTCACAATCCTTCTAATCATATTAAGATATTGTCTCATGTGCTATCAAGACAGAAAAGGAATTCTCTAAATCTTATGACAATAATGTAAAGAAAGTGTAGAAGTGGACGGTGGAGAAAGAGACAAATAAATGGAAAAAGGGAAATAAGGATTTTACATTATTCGATAATTGTGGGATGAAACACCATGGTACTTTCCTAAAAGGAATGAGAGTCTGTTACAAGTGTGGTGAAAAAGGCCACCAAGCTCGTGATTGCAAGGGAAAGAAAGTCGTTGTCAATGTTGATTGCTACAATTTGAGAAAAATGGGTCATTATGAAAATGAATGTCCTAAGAACCAAGGAAACTTACCTCAGAGAAGGTCAAGGTAGAAAGGAAAAGCTTAAGTTATTACTATAGTTGAAGTGGAATAATTAATGTATTTGTGTTTTTGGACTCAAGAATTATATTCTCGTTATAGGAATAATGTGATATATATAAGTATTGTTCTACAATACTTGTCGTTTTCATTATGGTTTTAATATGATGAAGTTAATCATATTTTCATTATGTGACAATAAGAGAAATTTTACTTTTTTTGGGGAATCTGATTTTACCTTTGATTTTGGAATTTAGAGACCTTTTAGAAAGAGTATGGACAGAGGTATTTTGGATAACTATAAAGGTTGGAATGGATTAATTTGAACTTTGGATAGTATTGTTTAAGGTTAAAACATTTCTTAAGATTATTTTTAGAATATTATAATACTATAGTTTTAGGAAAAGGAAAACATGAAGGTCTGGAGATAACCCATCGCATCGGACAAAGCTACCAGAATTGAACCCACAACCAAAGTGCTACAAGGATTTATTACCTACCACTAGCCTACATAAGTCCCTGGTTGTTACAAAATAGTTTTCTTCATTTAAACGGTATATTTTAATATTTATAACTCTATAAGATTAGGATAAATATAGTATTTTTTATGTTCTATTATCTTTTAGAGTGAAAGATTAGTTTGTGGTAGAAATTAGTTAAAGGATTGAACTTTAAATGTTGATCACATATTTTTTTTCTATTATTCTATTAATAAATTAATTCTTAAACTTTAGTTAAGGGATATTAAAACCAAAAATGTATTATCCTGATACCTTATGTTTTTTTGAACTGATGATATTTTAAATCATCATAGATTGATGGATTTGAGGCCCTTGATTTTACACTTGTTTGGGATTGATGACCTCAATCACTCCCTATAAATATTTACATTTTTTTCTAATTATGTGTCTCTAATTTTCACCAATGTTCTCTTAATAGAGATCATAATTTGGTGGTGACTTTTCATTTCCCTTTCCCTCTTATTAAGACTAAATTTTATTAACCCAATTTCCGACGTGGGTCTCCCGTAAAGGAATTTTATATTTTAACCGAAGAACAATTTCAAATTGCGAGGACACAATTTATTGAAGGAGGGGAGAATGTAACACCCCAAGATTTCGTATTACGTTGTCTTTTCAAAGTAATTTAATAAATTGCGCAACACATAACACCGAGTTTGAGCACACCACAGCTTACCAAACTAGCCATTCAAAAGCGGTTATGAATAGTGTAAACTGAATTTTGAATTTTATATACTATATCAAATTTTATAATCCATATTATGTGTTTCTATGATATAATAAAAGAACAAATTCATTTATTCTAGATAAAAGAAGTATTTTTTAAAAAATGCAATTTTACAACGTTTTAATTACGAACCCTTTTTAAATCCAATATTTGAAAATTTTATACATTAAATTTGAAAAAATAAACTTATTTTAGAATTGTGACATAAAAATTTAATTTTTATAAAGTTTTTTTATTTTTCTAATAACTTTCATATCTGGTTGAATAAGGAAAAAATCTAAATTTCAACTGAAAACAACTTTTTTTAATAAAAATAATTTATAGTGTTAAATTATAATTTTGAGTGGTTTTAAAGTATAATTAGATTATATTTTTACAATTTAATTTAATGTTGGTCATTGGATGTAATTTCATATTTAAACTGTTCATAAGAAAGTGTCAATCTTTTGATAGTTATTATTTCTTAAAAACACGTTTTTTGTTTTGACAACGGGAATTAATTTTAAATTAATTTCTGCCACTTATGTGTTTTGAATTTGGAAAAATGGATTCTATATTTGGAATCATTAGTAAAAAATTGTGTAAATAGGTAACTTTAATTTTTAGACATTTTAAATATTTACTTCAGTAAATATTTTATTTACCATGAGTAAAGGGTAAATATAATAAATAAGGGTAAATTATAGTATTATAATAATATTAAATTACCCTAACATGTGTCCTAATCCTATTTGATGATGAATATCCGACCATAGGCATCCTGGGTCTAATCCGGGACCCCATGGAGCCGCATGGGTGTGATAATGACATTTTATATTAATTAATTTAAAGTAAAGACAAAAATGGAATAAACAAATATTTTTTAGTAAATCAATTTTTACATGGGGTTATATAAGTTTTCATTTCGACTATAAATATTATTTGCAAAGATAAATTGATTTCCTACATCATGGTATTTTTTTTATATTTTTTGGACATCAAATAAATTACATTATTTATGACACAATAATGATTCAATATTTACCTCATTAATAAATGATTTAAATAAATAAGATTATAAATATTAAAAAAAATATCCAAAACCTGTCCAATTATTATTTGATTACTTGTTTTCAACCATGCGTCATCTTATATTTGATATTAATGAATAGTTTACCTTTTTAAATAGAATACGAGGTTATAAAAAAATAATTATTTCAAACTTTCCTAAAGAGCCCCTCCTCTCCTTTATAAAAATACCTCACTTCCTACCCATTTCTCACACATACCAAGACTTTGGCTCGTACAAACCCTACAAAAATATCCTACCAATATCACTCAATTAATTCTGGAGGTCTTACTTTAGTCATAAAGCCAACCTAAGGAGCCCTTTTGATCAAATCAAAAGGAAGAAGCCGAAGAAGAGGTAATAATTTCACCACCCTCTTTTATGTTCTTTTCTTCTTCCACTTCCTATTTCTTTATTGTATCCATTATAAAATAATAAATCCAGTATCTTCTATATAATTTGATGTTATTATAAATATGGTATAACCATATTCATTATTCTATCCATCATATGAATGACATGTCACCATACGTGCGTACGTACAACTTACCATCTCCATGTCGTGGTGTAGTTGTTATTCAAATATAATATTATTTGGATGGATATAATAATGATGTATAAATGATGTAAATAATAAATATAACATTTTAATTATTATGTATATATGATATACCATCTATTTACATATGTTTTTAAATCAAAATAATGATATTTTTGCTCATGCGTACGTATGGATTACCGTCTCCACGAACGCGATGAGATTCATCTCCCCATCGTAACCATTCAAGAATAATTTTTATTTGGTTATTAAAAATAATTATTAAAGAACATAATATAATTATAGATATGAATCAAATACATCCTATCAATAAAAAAATATGTCTTATGTATCAAAACATATAAAGGAAAATGAATTAGTTAACACCCGAAATGAGGATACTACTGAAATATCATTATCAAAGCTATATTAGAAGATCGTATATGATATCATATTAATGTATATGGTTATTTTATAATTTAATGACAATGATTTCACCATTATACAGGAGGTTAACCTAAACTTGACCCCAGGAAATGAACAAGGAAAATGTTATTTCTTCAATCTCATTATTTACCCGAGATTGTTCATGTGTAAGTATTTTTTTGGACATACTTATCATCGATACTAATATTTTATAAAAATGTTTTAAAAATAAATATCTTATGGTTTTAATGGGAGGATATATTTAACTAGATCATAATTTTAAATTTTTCAATGATTTATCTTTATAAAACCTTTTAATTAATGTCCATGTTTTCAAAATGATTTTAATGATTTATTTATATGGACATGAATGTGTTGAAATGATAATTCTTTTCAAAAGTTTCAAAGTGGTATGGGACACTTTGATTCAAAAATCTCTTTTAAATGACTTCCTTTATAAATTTTTAGAATTTTAAATGATTTCATGAAAAAGGGGCATTTCTCTCTAAGCATTTTACAGATCAATTTCTTCTATGTCAACACCCTTTGATGGATTTAAAACTAGTTTGGAGTTGATTTATTTTGATAAAAATCTTCCATATTATATTGATGGTTTTTTGATATTTTTGACTGTGGATATGTTATTTTTATACCATTCATGGTTTTTGGATAAATTATTGACATTTCGAATTCTAGTTTTAATATTAATGTTTATGTTATATTTCAACCTTTTATTATGATGAATGTATTGGACTAGTATGTTCCAGGTTGGGGACCGATAAAAGTAAGCCCTATGGGTTGGGTTCCAGTTACGTAGGCCCTCCGGGTTGGAGTGTGGTTATAGAGGCTCTTCGGGTTGGAGTCTGGCTATAGAGGCTCTCCGGGATAAAGTCTGGTTACAGAGGCTCTCCCGATTGGGGTCTGGTTACAATTAGCCCCTAGGTCCTGGCATGAGGCCATGACACAGAAATTAATGTTCTGTACTATACATTCCCTCATTATGAAAATAATATTGATAGTTCATGTGGTTATTTGACTAATAGAATACCCATGACTATGTTTTTTAAGGGCATTATTTACTTATCTCATATTCCCGCCTTAAAAGTGTTCATGTTTATTATTTGTAAAGGCATGTGTTTTAAATTATTCACCATGCCTAATATTTATATTATCTTCCACTGTATTTCTTACCCTTTCTGAGAATTTGAGCTCACCCCTTTATTATGTTTTATTTTCCTAGGATATGAAGAATTTAGTTATGTGTGACTTGCAGGAATAATCGAGGAGGCTTGGATGTTTATAATGGAATAAATTAGTGTTGTATTTCATTTCAAGTTGTAAAGTTGAACTTATGTATGAATATTGCTTCCAAGGCTACTAAACTGATTGGTCTTTTGAGACATGATTTCCTTATATCATCGCAATGTTATGTAATAATGCACCAACTTTGGGAAATTGGGGTTGGGGCATTACACATTGTACCTAAGGAAAATCTGAATTTACATCTTTATAATTAGAAAAAACTAGAATTGTTAAACTTCTATATTCTTAAGGGTACTTAATTACCTAAACGTTAAAAATAAAATTCTATCTCCTAGATTTATCCTCAAAATACAATTACTAATCTGTAAAGTTGTCTATATTTTTCCTTTGATACTATTTTGAGAACCCAAAATTGCACTTCAATATTTAGTAATAAAATGTGTTGTGTATATTTATTTTTATAAAAAGATAACTGAAAAATACACAATTATTGACACAATCGAGGATATTTTTCAGTCTACATTTTTAAGGATTTGGAAAATACCTTAAATAATATCAAATTTCACAAAATTATTATATAACTAATAGAATTTACTCATACTAGTTACTTAATTGAAACCAATCAAAATTGAGTTATTCTAAAGACCCTATGAAAAGTAATTTTTAAAACATGGGGTGAGTAGAGAAATTTCCGAGTAAGGGGTTTTAAAACTAGTGAAAAATAATTCTTTAAATACATATTTAAAAACTATAAATCATTTTATAGAAAATATATAATATTTTATTTAGTGAATTATTTTCAAAATAAAATTCCATGGGTTTCAAAAAACATAAAAATGGTTTTCAAAAACATTAATTTGAAAAAAAATACATTTAAATAAATTTTAGATTTTTCCTCTAAAAATATTTTGAAAATAATAATTTTTATGGATTAAAATGATAATCGTAAAACCATAATAAAACAATGTGTCCACTAAAAATATCAATTATTATAAAAACGTCTTATTTAGTCCTTTGTATTACCTAATTCCTCATCAAATCATTTAATACTGAAGTGCTTAGTTTTTTTGAGATTTTTTTATCAGATCTACCTTTCTCATTTATAACCCATTAAAAAATAATAAAAAACTTTTATAAATTACTTGATTTATTTTCCAATAAGGAAATAATTTAATATCCTCTATAATTTTTTAAAAGTTAATTTTTCATAATACACTTTTTAGTTTGGAGAAATATATGAATTTAATAAATTGAAAAGAAGAATTTTAACACCTCTTATAACTAAATAAAAAATATATTTTTATTCAAATGCATGGAATATTAATGATATGAATAATTCATGACTATATCTATATGAATATAGAAAATAAATAATATTAAATGAAAACGTTTCACATAAAATGATAACTTTAAAAATTCAAAGACACCAATAAAATCCATATAAAATATAAAATGATATTTATAAAATAAACATTAATTTTATTTAATTAAATAAAAATTAAAAAAACCAAACAAAAGGGGTCTGAAATAAACATGTTCACACATGAAATCATAAAATAATAGAATTTTTGAAAATAATAAAATTCCTTTACATAAATATAAACTTGAAAACCTAAATTTTAAAATAGAAAATATTGTTTTCTTTTGAAAAATAAGCGCTTTCGAAGGGAATGCTTCTTGAAAATAAAATTTTAAAAAATATAAAACACCCTTACCTTATATATTCCTAGCATGCCGTACTTTCCCCCTTTTATTCATAACACAAAAGACCAAAATAGAAAATAAACCCCACATCCACTATTCCTTACTATCTTCTTTTTTGGATTGTCTCCACCCCCTAATAACTAAAGATCTCCACTTATATATATACAATTAACTTACTGATAATTAATTCACATATCCTCAATATGAAACACACACACCCACACACACATAAACACACAAATATATATATTATTAGAATACATCACATAAGAGGATAAAATTATAAGTGTAGTGTCGCAGTTCAAATCCGATAAAAAACCAGCAAGAATATTATCTTTGATCCATCATCATTAATATCAAAGACCAAATATAGTATAAATGAAATAAAAATTACATGTTAATAAATAGAATTTATTTTTGTTCGAGCTCCGTTCCAAATCCAAATTGAAAATTAGTAGATACATTGAATAAAAAATGGAGTAAATGAAATATATATCATTATATATACAGGTATATGAAAACGACCAAAAAAAATAGTGTATTGTTGATAATGATCGAAGAAGAAAATATAGAATGATGATGAATAGGGACTTAAAACATTGAACGAGGGAAGAAATTTGAATAAAACAATGAAAAAATAATTTATAAACCCAAAAAGATCCTATAAATAGGATTTTTAAAAATATTCGGACCCCTAAAACAAACTAAACACCTCTAATATTTTGTAAATCGAATTATAGAAGAAAGATGACGGGGCTTTCATTAGGAAAAGTCCACACATGATTTCCCATCACCTGTGTTCAAATACCTTTCCATGATCAAACCCCTTATCGGCATTCAAACCAATCCTTTAGTGTTGAATATCAGATTTCATGTTCGATGCTTCCCTCTTCAGTACTCAAAACCCATCTTGAGTCATATTTTTGTATTCAGTTCCTCCTAAAATTGGCCTTGGATCAACTCTCCCCTACCCTTAATAGGTCGTTTAATTTTTCTTCTTTTTATTTTTTAATTTTTTTAATAAAACATCATTTATATTTCAGATTTTATAAAATTTATAATTATTATAAATAAATTTAATATTCCAAAATATGAATATTCATGTTTTTTATAATATTATTCTTTACCATTATTTTTTTATTTTTATTTTTAAAATTTATACATTTTTTTAATTCAAATTATATGCTTAATATATATATATATTAAATCCTTTATTATTCAAACATATTCTATTTTTAAACTTAGTTTATTATAATCATTATTTTTTTTATTTAATATTGCATGTCAAGTAAATATTTTAATTATGATCATAATTATTTTACTTTTCAAATATTATCATACTTTTTTTTATATAAATCTTATGATGTTTTTTTAAAAACAAAAATAATAATTTATTTAGATATAAATATGGTTAAATTAGTATATTTATGATTCTATGTATAACATTTTTTTAATGAATGAAATTAATTGATAAAATTAACTAATAGAAATCAATAATAATTTAAGTGTTGTTTATTAATAAATTTTAATTTAAGAGTTTCATTATAATTTATTAATTTATTTACTTTATTGAAAAATTATTATTCATTACCATTTAGTTTTTTTAATATTACTATTACTATTATTTAATTAAAAATAAAATAAACAATTCTTATATTAAAACTTAGGATGTTATATCCCCTAAATTTAAAACATTGGACCATGGGATAAGGAATGATCAAAACCTTATGTTTCACCATCACATTAATGAGATTATTTATATTCTCCTTAAATTTATTATCTTGATTCCCTTCTTTTCTATAGTTGAAACACCTCCTTGTTCCCTTAAGTCAGATTTGAAGATGCCTTTTCCCTAACTTATGACACATGGGTTGTTGGATTCTCTTGATACCATGAGTATTATCCAATGATTCTCCAGAGTTAAACTCCATTTTCTTACTTTTATCTCAAGTCCCATAGGACCATTGAGACTCACCAATTTCCTTCTCAATTTTGATGGCACATCAAAAATTTCCTCATATATACCAAATTCTAGAATGATTTTTTTTCAAATACTTATCTTTAAATCATTGAAGAATAATTGATCCATGATTTCATCAAACATGATAATGTCAGAGGTATATCATGTGATTCATGTTATTTTTTTTCATAATCATAACCAGGTTCATGATCCTTTATCTCAAGTCTATAAAAAATCCCTCTCTATTTTAAGTTGGAGTGTGCATGAAAAATAATTATTAAAAAATATCTTCTTGAATCTGTCCCATTCCATGGATTCAATATCTTTATTAGGCGTTTAATTATTTATCAATTTCCACCACCGATCAACTTATCCCTCTATGGGATAAAAATAGTTTTTCAATAGTTTTTTATTTACTATAGGTTTTATTATTCAGAAATTTTCTTAATAATAAACATTTCATAGCTCATTTTAGTTTGGTGTTGTGTGTGGAGAAAGTAAATTGATGTTAAATTTATTTAAAGGACCCAAAATATCAGATCATTATATCCTACCACCTTAAATAAATTACATCTTCACAATTTAAATTATTAATCACTGATGAAAGTAGGTGAAGGTATTGTTTCTATATTTATCATTTGTGATATTACTTATAATGTGAAATCTACCATACTCTCTTAGGGTATATAAAGTATATTATCTTTCCTCAAACAACATTAATATTTCATACAACCACATACCCAAGTATGTATATAACCTAATCTTATATTCTCTATAACATACCATTATAAAAACTATTCAAATCCCTAATACATTAAACCACATTGAAACAATATATTCTTTTCATAATTAATACTATATTTAGAAATAAAATATATTAATTTATATGTTATAACATCATACATTGGCCAATATATACCATAATCCCAAAAATGTTATGAACTTCACCAAAAATATCATGGATATGTTTTTTTCATTAAATCTAAAATCAATTCTATGGGTATCCCTATTTTCTAACTCACTTTTCTCAAAATCAGTCAACCCTTTATTATCTCAAAATTAATCATATGTTAAACCTAAATATTATCCATCCCTAAATCTTGTGTTCTTACGTAGTTATCCTAAAAAATATAAACTTTTCATAAAATCAACTTTCAATGTTATTGATACCATTTAATATATGTTTTGAAGCCTTTAAATTAATGCTACTAAAGAAAAATCCTTTGATTTTTTACATAATCCTCATAAATTTTAGAATATACTAGAACATAATTGATAAATATCACTGACTGATGAAAATATCTTAGAATACAATAATGTATTTTTTATTATGATCTCAACCTCACTACCTTAGGTAAAATTAGGAAATTTAACTTTTCTTATTATAACAGGTATATACTAAGATTCTAAACCATTTAAGTATGCACACTCATTCAATTATAAGTCATAGTGGTTTTTGTATACATACCCTTATTTTATTTATCATCATCTTCTTATTTGAAAAAAATTATACTAAAACCAAAATGGTTATGATAATATCCAAACTATGAATATGAAAACATAAATATATTTGAATTCCCCTATGGAACCTTAATTTTTAATATATGATATTGTCAGTTCAACCTATGAATTTATTTTTCCAATCCTCGGTTATCTATGGTTATTTTTTATTAGGTTCTCTAACCTAATTATTTAACTTTAATCTCATGTCCTTTATAATGGTTTATTAAAGAGATTATGTATTAACCATAACATATCACTTGAGAGTGTAACACCTGATGTGCAGTTAAGACTCTTTGTCATGCACTATAAGATGATCAAGTTGTTACCCAATCCACCCTTTACAAGTTTATTACCCCTATTACATCTATTCTAGATCCTATATACACTTGTAGTATATAGATAGGGTTTCTATTTTTAGAAATAACGAAAAATAGCAACATTACCAAAATTTTAGGATGTTATCCTATACTTAGAATTATCCCTTTATTTTTCACTAAATTTATATTTTCCTAATAAAAAATAACTAAAATAATCTTCAAAAATAATTGAACACTCCTTTGATACCAACTGGGGGGTTCATGCGTATATTCCCTGGTTTTGTGCGGAAAACACATACTTTTACGAATTACATTTGATTCCTAATGAGATGATCCATGCTAAACTTCCAAAAATTTCTCATTAGTATAGAATCTCACAATAATTTCATACAATTCAGATAAAAGTTTGTTTTAGTATTTTTGAGGACCACTTATATGGGTAACTTATTTGCTAAAAACATGAACATTTATCCATAATAGAACTATACTAGACTACCTTATAGACTTCTCATAGGTTACAATTATCTTTATAACTTTAGTATTAGATATATAAGAAATGTGTGATCTTAAATGATCAATAAGGGAAAACATATCATTTTATCATCAAGGGTTATATCATAAAAAAATTAAGAAAACATATCTCGGGGAGAAATTTCTTATTAGAAATAAAATGTAAAAATAATATATTTCAATAAATAATTATATAAGGACATGAAATCACAAATGAACAAACATATACCTTATAAAAAGTGTTCAGAATCATTATATGATAAAATTTATCCATGGAGCATTATTTTAGACACATGACATCGAAACACACCAATACCTTGAAATATTGCATAAAACAAAATTTGGAAGAGACATTAGCATTTGAAAATTATAATACTATAAAAAAATATCCACACTATATGTTATGGAAAAAAGATATCCATGCATCATTTTTTGAATAAAAAATGTCCCCACATACTATTACGAACATAAAAAATGTATATGCTTCATATGGTAAACAAAAAAATATCCACAATTCATATTGTGAATAAACTAAACGTCAAAGACTCCTATCATGAAAAAATATCCATGCCTCCAATTTTGAAAAAAAAAACAAGATATCCGGCTTCATATTGTAGATAAAAAATTTTACACACTTCATACTATGAAAAAAACACAATTTTCACACATCTACTTGTGAAAAAAATGATATTTCCATGATTGACATCCTTATATCCTAAGATATAAATCCATTATCAATTCATTGGAGGTAGATATTGTACCCCAACCATTAATCATCCATTTATATATTTTCCACCTGAAATCAATCATTATATCATAAAGAAAACATGGAAGGAAAATGCGTTTTAGAACATTTCTAGATTCTATCACCAAAATTGACATCAAGAATATAAATTTTTGATACCTAAAATTCAATCACCCCAAAAGAGTATTTCAAAATAAAATTTATAGGATGGTTAATAAAAATAAATTCAATACAAATAATTAATTTAGATATAAAGATAAAAATGGAATATAAATCCAAAAAGAGTTTTTAGAATAAGATTTTATCTTTGGTTTAAAATATGAAGTTATAGTTACTTTTAAAAATATATTTTCTAAAAGGTGAAGTAAAAACCATTGAAATTAATTTACTTTTGAAAGTAACACTCAATAGTGGATTATTGATAAATATATAATAGTTTTAAAATGTAAATTTAAATGTTTGAAAATTAATTTTGAAAAATAAAATTCAATAATATGTCATTGAAAAGGCATAAATGTTATCAAAAATAAATATTTAATAAAATATAAATCTTTTTATTTTGAAATTAAGGAAAAACTTTTTAATATATTGAATTACATTTGTTGAAAACCCATATCATAAAAAGAGAAAAAAATTACTTTTGAAAATATGGGAATGAAATTATGAAGGTCAATTTAGAAAACACATAATTAGGTTTCTAATTATAAATGATAATATTTATGGGGAAGGAAAATATTGAAAAATACAAAAAATCATTGTTCAAGAGAATGTGATTTATCCTTAACAATGTCATACCATAATGAGGGAGAAATTAATTTGAGGTGAAATATTTGATTAAAATTTTCATTTTGCTTAGATTAGAAGTTAATTTACAATGAAATAAAATATTAGGGTGTAATATACCATTATTGGAATAAAGAAGTTTAAGAAGATTCATTGTAACTCATTGAAGGGAGTAGAGTTAACAAAAACCTTTATCGTAATGGCAATATAAGAATCACATAACATAAAAGGGATATTATGAAATAGACATTAAAATATTATAAAATTAATTATATTAATTATACCTAATTTAAATGGGTAGTAAAAACACTATATATGATTAGTGATGCTGCGTAATATCAAACATGTCTCAAGGATTTGAAAAAGAGCATAAGAAACCCTTACCTTAATTCCTGACTTCCATTAGAGCTCTTGAATCTTCTATATAAAAAACAATAACTATCTTAGTCAATTATTTTAAAACCTTATTCATATATATAACATTTTGTAAACATCATTTATAGTTATTCTCAAAATGTTTTTTACTTAGTTATTATCTTTTTTCAATATCTGGTGTGAGTTATCTTGATCGGTTTTGAACCGACGTCATAATGATGGTGTTGTTATTCATTTTTCTCAAAAGGTAAATAATTCCTAGGTAATTTCAAATAATATAATAGATAATTTATATTGATATATATAACTATTATCTCATTACATTGGTTTTTAGTTATATTTCATGAAAATAGAATCAATGTCAGTTTATTTTGGAATTTTTAGTGATCAAAGATGACATTGTAATAATAATTTAAATAAATAATATAACCTTTCTATAACCATAAAAACATTATTTTATTAATAAATTATAATAATATTATTATTTAATTTCCCATAGTAATCTATTATAGTGTTTTATATAATTGTTCAAGTAAGTGGTTATACCGATCTAAACATGTACATAACATAATCTGAAGGGTGAGTGTTGTTAATAAATTGTGTATTTTAACATAATATCATTATAATAGAAGAATATTGATTTAGATAATATTTTTATGGTTTTTATCTGATTTTAAGTGGTTTATATAAATAACTAAAATCAAGGTGAAAATTGAAAAATGTTATTTTGGAGAGGTGGTAGTTTTCACAATGCACAATTAACTTTTTCATTTCCTAAAAAAGTAGGGGGAATGACGATGGGTTATAATTTATCTGTTAAAAATAATAATTATATTATATATTTCCAATTTATTATTCAGTTCCATGCTTATAAACAATTAGGATTAGTGGTGGTGTAAAATGGAAAAAATCACTTCATGGAGGTGGAAGTTCACACAAACACACAATCAGTGTTATTTTGTTTTTATAATTAGATTGAAATGAATAAATAATGGATGTCAAATTAATTTAAAAAAACTTAAGAATATTAATTACACTTATCTCTATTACTATTTTAGGGTATTTTTTGAAGAGAAACATTAAAAAGAAAAGGATAAGGAATATGTAGTAATCACGTTAGAACCTTGATATTTATCTTGAAAATATTAAAGGAAAGGTCTTAGTATAACTAATTGAAACAATATGATTATGAATTTGAGATAAAGTTTAATGAGGATTAAAATGGAATAGTTTCATGATTAATTTATAAGGAATAATGGCGGAATGAAATGGTGGAATTTTTCCCTTTTTAACAGTGAAAAAAGAGAACTTTTGTGAAAACATATTATTTTTAAATAATTGAATGAAACTATTCAAGGATAAAGGGCTCTCAACATGGGAAATAATGGTTCATTATGTGGGATAATGTTATTAAATAATGTAAAAACCATTTTAACCGCCATTTAATCCAACAAAATTTCTAAATAATAGAATATTAACTTTGAAATTTAAACATTTATTATATAGAAAAACCATTTTATAGAAAAACGTTGTTTTTATCATTATGTGTTCTTAATTTTATTTATTATTGATAACCAATTTAACGAGTTATAATATATTTATATATACATTAAAATGTTATATTAAATTAATATTCTTATAATATATTAATTTATTTTATTAGATAAAAATTATATAATATTAATAAAACAATTCGATGAATATAACTGTTTTACCGTTATCATGGTTACTATCTTTAATATTTGTAACGATACATTTTGAGCCAGAAAATAAAATTCAATTTATTAAATAATATGATAATTTTTATCTAAAATATTAACTCCATTTATATATATTTAATTTATATAAGTGATAAAGACTATGTTTTTTATAAGTGAATAAAAATAATATTTTGAGTAAAATATTACTTAAGTTAACAAAACATTACACATGGTTTTAATAAATTAAACATATAATTTTAAATAATTTATTTTAATTTATAAATATATATTATTATATAGAAAATATTTCAACAACTTTTAAGACATTCTTGTATTATGAAAATTTCATAAAAATGATGGTATTTGAAAAATCAATGTTTTTTTTATTCACATAAAAATTAGTTATTTTATAAAAAAAATAAAAAATTCACCCTAAGATAATGTTTTTATATGAAATTAGAAAATGAAGTTAATTTTTTAAAATTAAAATTATAAATTCTATAAATTTTGTCTTTTTAAATTAAAATTCAACAAATATAAAGAAAAATGTTTTTTCTTGAAAAATATATTTTTAAAATAGTAATTATTCATAATCATTTTTGTATAAATTTTATAATTGATTACAATATTTTTTATTTAATAGAGGATTTATTATTATTAAAATTTATTAATAATAAATATAATGTGACTAACTTTTATAGTGATCTCAGATTCTCATACATTGATATTACATCTTTTTACATGAATATTCATTACAATAAACAAACACACAGATGAGAAACATAATAGTTTAGTGCCTTTGGAAACTTGGAACATAATATTATTAATTCATGAAAAATATTCAATATATCCCATAAATATTTTCAAATTATGTACTATTTATATGCATAACATACAAAAAAAATTTCTTCATAACCCAGGGAAAAGAAACATAAGAAGCGGTGAGCTCAAATGATCAGTTAGGGTAAACGAGGGAGATACGTAAGAATAATATAAACAGAATGGTATGATAACATGATCATTACAATTGAAAACAATTCCACACATATCAAAGATCATAATATTGATTCATGAAAATATTGGTAGTTCATAAGACATGAATCATAAGGAAATCAATGAACATGAGGCATGATAGGATGACATTAGCATAAGATATAAAATTGGGGCGTACAAATAGGCATATAAAATCATTTTTATAGTAGTATAGGATCACCACCAAGGCTATCATAGTATAATGGGTTCACTCCTGAATCCATTATAATAGTCAAGGTTTACTCCCAAGTCCATTATAGTTGATATAATCCCTTACTAAATTGGGTTCACTCACTCTTCCAGTCTTGTCTATCTCGTGAGATATAAATCTTTACCCAATGCATTATAGGGAGATATCAGTATCATAACAAAATGAAAATATTATGTATGTGTATCACAAGATCATAACACATGCACCATACCATAACCCATAACATGAAATTGTTTTCGTAAACACATTGTCATCATAAACCATTTTGAGAAAGAATAAGAATGAAATTTTGGGTTTATTTCCCCAAAAATGTGTAAGTTATATAAAAGGACGTCATATTAGATGGATAATTATTTTTTAAGATAAATAACTTATAAAATTTCTTAAGGAGGACAAAATTTATTTGAAAATCACTCTTTAATACTAAAAATATTTTGGGAATCCTTTTACAAGGGAATAAACTTGATTTTTTTAAATGGATCTTTAAAAACATTTATTACATTTCTTGAGGAAAATTACCTTTCTGATTTTAAAAACATATTTTAAAAAATAAAATATTTTCAATATAATTTTCTTTGAAAATAACCTTGAAAACATATAAATGAAGTTTTTGAAAAATAATGACCATGATGGAAGGAAATTCAATTAATGTCATACTCATTAAAAAAATATTTCTTTCATATTTTCAATTAAAGGAAAATGGGCATAGTTTTGAAAACGACGTGAGGATTACTTTCAAAAAAATTTGAAAAAATTGAAACATTGGTAAAAATATATTTAATAAACCATTCAAAGAATTTTTAAAACATCTTTGAAAACATTTTTAGAAAACTTGGTTTTGGAAGAAAAAGGGTTTTTGACCGAAAAGATGATTTTTATCGAAAATTTATTTTTGAAATCTTGATTAAATTAAGAGAGGAAAACAAATAGAGAAAATTTATTCTCAAGAAATAAAATAAATATAAGAAAACTAATGATTTTATTGGGATATGGATCATAATATTTGATTATTAGAAGAATAATCATTAACAATCCGGATAAAAAATGGGATTATAATATAAATTATTTTACATTTTGGTAACTTTGGAACCTAAGCCCCATGAGGAAATATGATTAAAATAAAAATAAAATATAATGAGTGTATATAAATACATGATATTACATGTCAAATGGGATGGATAAACACCTCATAAAAGAAGATAGTTACATAAAATAACCATATGTCTCAAAGAATGAAAATTGAGACCAAAATACCTTACCGCTTGATAACTTTTGAATCATAAACCCCATGAAAGAGAGAACATAAAATGGATATATAAATCCCAATATTTTAAAATTATAATCCTTAGAAAATAAAGTCATGTGAATTATTTACACAATATAAAATAAATAGTTGGTGAATATGGCATGTGTCTTAGAGAAGTAAAAAGTGAGAAAAAATACCTTACTCAAGACTTGACTTCTTTCATACATATTCAAAACTCATGTATACTAAATATAAGTTTATTATAGAAATATTATAGATCCATAATTATATATATCATAACATTTATGATTTAGTTATTTCCTTTCATTATTAATTTATTAAAAATTCCATTTAAAATTTCATTTCTGGTAATTAATGATTTGTTTTTGTGTATGTTTTTATTTTTTATTTTATTTTGGTCATATTTATTTGATCATTGTTACATAATATATAGAATAATAATCATGAAATAATTATTTTATGTTTCAATAAATTATAATTTTAATAGCAATAATGAAATTTTTTTTAAAAAATTAAGTACGTTATGATCATGAAGACGGTAGACCATACATACGTATGAGTAACATTTCAATTTTGGAAATATCATTATGGAAAGAAGGTAAGTGATATTTTTTCTTTAAATAATTATAATAATATCATAAATAACATATTATTTCATTATATATACTTATAAATATCATCCATGTGGTGTGGTGATGAAAGGTGAGAGTTACATCACTTCGTGAAGGTAGTAGTCCACACGTACACAAACGATGTTATCATATTTTAATGAGTGAAAAGGTAAGAAATAAAATGATAAATTATGTTTTAATAATTATAAATATTTAAATAATATCATAATTATTTCATTTATATCATATATATTTATTAAAAGTTTCCTTATTATCTTCTAAGCAAAGAATTTGTGAAAACGAATCACATCGTTTCGTGAGGTGGTAGTCCGTCGTACATAAGAACGATAATATCATATCAAATAAAAAATGGAAGGTAAAAAGGTATATATGATATAATGAATATATAGGTAAAATAATTCTATAAATATAATATATATACTTTATATCCATCATCATACCCAACTGTGTGATGTTGTAATGAAAAAATTAATGATATCAGTACATGTGGTGGTAGTCCGCTGAACACAGAAATGACAATTTTTTAACCCATTTGATGGAAGTGGAGATGGTTTTAGGTAATTAAATTTACATAAAAAAAATCAAATTATATGTAATAGTATGAGTTTATTATATCATTATGGTTTAATAATAATTTAATTTGATGGAGGAAGAAATAAAATAAAAGCGATCGTTTAAGAACGTTACCTATTCTTTGGGTAACCTCCTTAGGTTTTCACCAAAAGAATTCCTTGGTTGGATTTATGTACAAAATAAGGATTATAGGATAATAGGAGGGAACTTTAGAAGTTATTTGTTTAGTAATTTTATAAACTAACAGATTTTGAAGGTGTGAAGAAGTGAGGAGGGTGGGTGGCCTTTTATGAGTGAGGTGGGCGGCACATTTGTAATTTTTTGAGAACATAATGTTTACCCATGTTTTTATCTTGAAAAAAGGTAAAAAATGAATTATTATAGAGAAATATACATTATAGGTTCAACATATGGCCATAAAAATTATTTTATAATAGTCTTTAGGTAATTTTAACCCTTATCATTTTCTTCTAACCACCCTCATAAACCCATTTTTACCTTAATTAAGATAAATAATTTTAACTATTTTAACTATTTATTTTGGCCAAAAATTAATTTTAAATTATTATATAATATAAATTATTGTGATTAAAAATAAGGAATCAATTTTTTCGAATTAAATTCAAATAATTGGAAAGTTTTAATTTAAAATTAAACCTACAAACAAAATGAAAAAGTAGGGTTTTAAAGAGAAAATGTTAAATATTTATAATGTTTTTATATCCAATTTCAATATCAAATAGATTGACATCAAATAAATTGAATTAATTGATATATAATTGAACTAATTTTACATTTAAAATAATTTAAAATTTAATTAGCTTTATGAATAATTTAAATGAAAAGGCAGTTTTCAATTAATATTTAGTATTTTTCACTAGAAATTAAAATATTAATATTTTCAAAAAATTATATACTATTAAACCTTATATAATTTTGAAAATATGATTTCAAAAATGAATTTTATTTTTTAAAATAATTATTCTATAAGTTTTAAAAATCAAATTTAAAACATAACTTACAAATGCGACGAAAAATAGCGTTTTTGAGAAGTGTATTTTTTTTAAAGCACATAATGATTTTATATTAACTATATTTTTAATAATAATCATTGTATGAATATAAATTAAAATTTATTTATATATGATATATAAATTTCATTTTAAACATTAATTATTTGGTATTATTTTAATTAATTAAAATGGATAAACATTAAGCACTTTAAAACCATTTTCAGAAAAAACCCTTTTTATAACCCACAAAAACTTATTCTAAAATACAATATAAATTTGATTAAAAATTAATTAAATGGATTAAATATTAATAAATAATAATTATTTTTATTTTAAATATTATCTGTTATTTAAATTACTTAATTTATTTCAAATAAATGATAGTTTTACAACAATCAATATGTTTCACTATTCACTAAAAAAATCAATATTCTATGAATGAAATCCCCAAATTTCACGATAAATTAATTTTGATATGATGATTTAAAAAATTAAGTTCATTTTATGAAATAAATTTTCTAAAATCTATATAAATTAATAATAATATTGTTTTCATAAAAATAAATCAAAATAATATTTTAAGAAAACATATTTTTGTAGAATATAATTACTTTACCAAAAATTGATTGATTATTTAATAATTATTTATAAATAAATTTTTATTTATTAAAAAATTTATATTTATATTTCATAAAGTA
The DNA here is from genome assembly GCA_963277665.1 of Viscum album. Taxonomy (NCBI): domain Eukaryota; kingdom Viridiplantae; phylum Streptophyta; class Magnoliopsida; order Santalales; family Viscaceae; genus Viscum; species Viscum album. The sequence goes on along the minus strand of OY728166.1, from coordinate 1,071,684,442 downwards.
GTTAATACTATTCATACCCACCTACTTAATGACTAGGTTATCATCTCATGGTTACCTGAAGCTCGGCGGTGTGTGTGATTCATGCCATCGAAGAAACTCATTATTGTATGTAACACAAGATACCTAAAAAATTAAATTAGTTTTAAAAAAAATATTTCATATATTATTGGGATGTTACTTTACACCCCCATTAAAATGAATTTCTCCCTCAAAATTTTTCTCGGTCATCAAAGGTTTAAATTTTTTAAAAAATCCTTCACAGAATCCCATATCATACAAATGTAAAATAAAAATTCCCTTAAAAAGGGAAAGTTAGAAACATAAAGGTTACCTAAAGTAACTCATAACTAGGTTTGAACATTAGAGAAAATAGTTTTGAAGTGGTGATTTGGACATGGAAGAAAAGAAAACATAATTATAGAGAGTGATAAATATCACTGGCCAAAAGAAAGTGGGTGATATAGAGAAGGTTAATGACCACAAACCATAAACCAAAGTGGCATGAAAAAGGTCATTAATATAAAAAATGATGATAATACGACAATAGTTTAATTATTTTAATATCCTTTCCCTAAAGTTGAATAATTTTCACGAGAATATATACTTACTTGATTTCATTCCATTCCATAATCACAATGTCATCGAATGATTATGACTTGATAAATTTCCACTTTATCTCATACTCCAAGAAATAAAGGTCATTTTTTGTGCCTCAAGCACTGAAAAATCATAAGATCTATAAATATATTGATAATAAATTTTGTCTATATTTAGTTATTATCATAAAAAAATGTTTATCACATGTTATCCAATATGTTTAATAACTTATATGGTGAAGTAATACATTAATATCCAAAGACTTGTATATTGTTCAACTTAAACCATTTCATAAATTGTTATCCTTATGACCAATCCAAAATTTTAAAATCCAAAACATTAAAAATAAGTTCACTAAATTTATAAAATTAACTTATTATTAATCCCCTAAACAATATTACGTAGCTCTCAATTATCACATACCAAACATGTGAATACCTTCATAATGTATTCAATTAAAGCATGGTAATAACTTGAATTACTATAATACCTTATTGAAAACATAAAGGCTTCCTTATTAGTTGAATAAAACATAATATTATTGAATATATTCCATAAATCCAATAATGTTTTAAACTCTATATATGATAAAATAAAAAACTTTGTTCAAAAATCATTAATCAGTTCCAAGTTCAATGTTATTATCCAATTCAATTTATTCATATCAACAATATCTTTATCAAAACTAAATGCTATTAAATCAAAACCAGGAAAATATAAAGGGTTATCTTCAAAAAATCAAAATATCACCTTTCTATTAAATCATATTTCTAGGTCACCAACACTATTCAATATTTGTTTTTCAATCTTTAATGAAAACATTATACTGAACGATCCTTTTATATTTCATGATTCATATAACATAATTATTTAACTCCAATAAGTAAATACTTCAATAAATACACTTCCTTCTCAAACCATTATCTAGGATTCATTATCTTATTTCTAAATAATTACTTCCTTTAATATTTCATTATTAGTCTCTTCATTATCAATATAAAAACCATTAGTCATAAAACCTTTCTAATTCTGTTTACAAGATTTCCATTTAGTACATCAATTTTCATACTAACCATACTTCCCATATTTAAAACATTCAACTGTCAATGAAAGATTAGAGATATAATTATTCTCATCCATTTAATTAAGTGATTTTTTCATTTCCCCTAATCAATTACTTGCATTGTGTCCTTCATTTCCACACTCAAAACATCTTCTCACCCATTTGATAAATTCTCTTGAGTTCTTCTTCCAATATTATTGACATATAAGAAATTGAATCTTATTTCATACATGGTATCTACTAACTAAACTATTATAAAAATCTATTTGCCTATTCTTTGGTGATTTTGAGAGTTGGTTAAGCTTTACATTGTTAATCACATTGCATGATAACTGATTAGGAATATTCAAAATATCCTTTTATCTAATAATCATCCAATTTTGATTCTCATCATAAAATTTTCCATCACATTTAATTTTAAACCAGTTCCTTCTAATTCCCACCATTTATTAAAACCAAAAAGCATAGTGTGAGAAATACTAATTATAATAGGAAACCAAATAATCAAGAAAATAAATTATATGATGTCTAAATTCTGAAACCATATTTTTAATCTATTAAACCTTGGGGTTATCCTAGGAAATTCATAGTCATCATCTATTAAAATTATTTATGATGGTTAGTAAAGAGTTTGTGAGTTTCGAAAGAATATCCAAAGGAGTGTCAAACCAGGTGTGCAGTAAGACCTGTTGTCGTACAGTATGTGATGATCGAGTCCAACTCAATACACTATTTTCAAATTTATTACCCCTAGGCACCTCTATACCAGAGCAACATCCACTTGTAGTATCCAGACCAGGATTTAATTTCTTAGAAACCACTCACTATATCCTTTACCAAAATTCTAGGATATTTTACAAGACTTTGACTCATTTTTAGAATTATCCTTCGAGACATCCCTAGACATATCCTTAAAAATATCACTAGGGATCTCATTAATGATTTCTCATCCTATTTTATAATGTTTAACTAAAACATTATTATTATTCCAACTATAGAAACCTCAATTTCTCAAACATGGATATTATATCTTTTTAGAAGAATATTTCTTACATTACATAAAAATACGCCTAAGAACCATAATAGTTTAGTTCCTTTGAAAACGTGGAACACAATATTCTTAATTCATGAAAGATCTTCAATTTATCCCATAAATATCTTCCCATTAATTACCCTTTATAGACATATCCTACTTAAAACTATTATTCATAACTTGGAGAAATAAAACATAATAAAGCGTGAGATCAGATGATTAGTAAGGGTAAAAAAGGGAGATGTATAAGCATAATATGAACATAAGGGTATAAGAACACAAACATAAAAAATGAAAACTAGACCATGCATATAGAATATGATAATATTGAGTCATCGAATAAATATTGATAGTTTATAATACAGGAATCATAAGGAAATAAAAGAACATGGGCCCTGAGATCATAACATTTTTATAACACATACAATTGTGTCATACACATAAGAATATAAAATAATTTCCACAGTAGTAAATTATTAGTGAAAACCCCACAATAGTCAAATGAATTCACTCCCAAAACCATCATAGTAGTCATGGTTTACTTTTAATACCATCATAGTGGAAAAATTTGCTTTCTAAATAGGTGTCACTCTAATTTCTAGTGTTGTATATCTCCTCAAATATAAACATTACCCAATGCATTGAATGAAGATATAGTTCCCATCCATCTCATAATGAAAATCATACATATTTGTGCCATAAGGTCATAAAACATTCATCATATAATAACCCATTAAATGAAATGGGTTTCACAAACATTTTTTCATCATAAATCATTTATCAAAATAATAATAATGGTATCCTTGGTTCATATCCCAATAAATAATTAGTTACATAAAAGTATTCCATCTTAAATGTAGAATGATTTTGAAAGTCAAATCACTTGTAAAGTTTCTTGAGGAAGATTAATTTTCTTTGAAAACTACTTTTAAAAACTAAAAATATTTTGGAAATCCTTTTTTTCAAAAATAAACCTAGAAAACATATAAATTAATCTTTAAAAATCAGTTAAAATGTTTCTTGAAGAGAATTAACCTTCCTATTTGAAATTTTTTTTAAAGCTTAAAAAATTTTCAATATAAATTTCTTTGAAAATAACCTCTAAAAATTATAACATAGTATTCAAATAAAATAAGGGTCATAATGGTGGGAAATTATTTTTATAACATTCATGTTAGAAAAATATTCCCTTCACATTTTTTGTATAATCAAAATGGGATTTTTTATAAAAAACATGAATATTACTTTCAAATAAAAAACATGAATATTACTTTCAAATAATTATGTATAAATTAAAACAAGGATAAAAATGTCTTAAATAAATTATTTTAAATTATTTTTTAATTTTTTTGAAATCATTTTTTTGGAAGAAAATTGGTTTTCGATCGAAATGAAGATTTTTTAAAAACATAATTTTTGAACTATTGTGTATATTATGTGAAGAAAATGAAGGTAAATTTTTTTATTAACATGAAATAATAATAGGTGAATAAAACTCATGAGTTTTTTTGAGAGATTTATCATATTATTTTATCATATAAAACCTAATTATAAACAATCATGATAAATAAAGAGGTTGTAACAAAAAATATTTAACACTTTGGTAACCTTGAAACACAATACCCATGAAATAATATCATTAAAATAAAATTAAAATATCATGAGGATTAATAAATTCATGATATTAAATATAAAAGTGTATTCATAAACACCTCATAAAATAATATTTTTTCATAACAAAGCCATATGCCTCAAAGAAGGAAAATTGAGAAAAAATACCATTCTGGTTTGGTAACTTTTGAACTGTAAACCCCATGATAGAAAAATACCCAAATATATATTTAAATCCCAATAATTTTAAGTATATTCATAATAAAATACATTAATGGTTTTTATATAAACCCCATAAAATAAATAGGTGGTGAATATGACATGTTTCTTAGAGAAGTAAAAAGTGAAACAAAAATCCCTTACCTTAAGTCTCGACTTCTATCATACACATTCAAAACTATTATATAATAAATAAATGTTTATTATAAATATATTAAATAACCATAATTATATATATAATACCATATATTATTTAATTATGTCCTTTTACTACCCGTTTAATAATATTTCTCTATTAAAATCATGTTTCAGGTAATAATTGCTCTATTTTTTATGTATGTTTTGATTTGAAATTTTTTTGGTTATCTTAATTTGATCAAGGTTCCAAAATATTCAGAATATTAATCATTAAAAAATTATCATATTTATAAATAAATTATAATTTTAAGACCAATAACTTAATATGGTTTTGATTACTGATGTTTGTTACGATCATGGAGATGATAGACCATACGTACATATGAATAACATTTCAATTTTTTAGCGATCATTATGGAAATGGGGTTAGTAATATTTTATTTTTAAATAATTATCATAATATTATAAAAAAAAGTTATTTATTTTAAAATTAAAATACATATCATTCATGTGGTGTAGAGATGAAAAGAGGGAGTCACATCACTTTGTGAAAGTGGTAGTCCACACTTACACAAATGATGTTATCATCATTCAGTGAGTGAAATGGTAATAAATAAAATGATATATTATATTTAAGAATGATAAATATATAACTAATATCATAATTATTTTATTTATATCATATATATTCATTAAAATTATTCTCATTGTTTTCTATGTAAAGCGTTAGTGAAAATGAATCACATCGCTTTGTAAGGCGGTAGTTTTCTGTACACTCGAACGACATTATCGTATACCCTAGGGAATGAAAAGTAAATAATTTTATATATGATTTAATGAATAAATAGGTATAAAAATGGAAAAAATATAATATATATACTTTATATCTATCATCATACCCATCCATGAATGGTAGTGATTGAAAAATGATTGACATCAGCTTTTGGCGGTAGTCTACCATACATATGAACAATGATTTTATAACCCATTTGATGGAAGTGGATATGTATGTAGGTAATTAAATTAACATAAAAACAACTTATTATTTTTAAGATACTTATTTTATTATATCATCATGTTTTAATAATTTTTCAAGTAGATGTAGGAAGAAATAAAATAAAATCACTCATTAAAGAACTTTACCTCTTCTTTGGGTAACCTCCTTAGGTTTTCACCAAAACTCATTTCTAGGTTGGTGTTATGAACAAAATAAGTCTTGTAGGATTATATGAGGGAAGTTGGGAAGTTATTTATTAGGTATTTTCAAAACAAAAAGGTTTTTAAGATTTTAATAATAGAGGAAATGGGTGACCTTTTATAAGTGAGGTGAGTGGAACACTAGTAATTTTTTTAAAAGAAAAGGTGTACCCAAATTGTTTTCATGAAAAAAGGATAAAAATGTATTATTATCAAGACTTAGATATTATAGGGTGTAAATATGGCCATAAAATATATTTTGGACAAGTTTTTAGGTCATTTTAATGCTTTTCATTTATGATTAACTCCCCAACAGACCCATTTTTACATTGACCATGATAATTAATTTATCATTTTTCAGTAATCCTTTTGGTCAAAAATTAATGTTAAATTATTATATAATATAAATTGTTGTTATTAAATAGATGTAATCCATTCTTCTAAATTAAATTCACCAAATTGGAAAAAATTATTTTTAAAATAAACCCATAGGCGCAACGAGAAAACATGTTTTCAAAGAGAAAATGTTTAAATGTTTAAAAAGTTTTTATATGAAATTTCAATATGAAATTTGTTAATATGAAATTAATTGGATTAATAAATATATAATTAAACTAATGTTACTTTAAAACAATTTTAGAATATAATTTTACTCTATAAATAAATTAAACGAAATTGCAGTTTTTAGTTAATATTCAGTATTTTTCACTATTTATCTAAAAAGTAATCCTTTTAGAAAATTGTCAAATATCCACCCTAATAATAATAAAAAACTAACAAACACAATGAAGAAATGGGATTTTTAGTAGTGTATTATTTCCAGAATAAGATGATTTTATATTAACACTATGTATAATAATAATAATAATTTTATAAATATAACTTAAAATTTATTAAAATGAAATCTATAAATTTAACTTAAATCAGTCCTGGTTAGTTTTTTATTTTAATTTATTAAAATAGAGAAACATTATTCACTTTAAAAGTATTTTGAGAAAAAAATACCTTTTAAACCAAAAAATAAACTGATACTAAAATACAATATAAAGTAGATTCAAAAGTAATTAAGTGGATTAAATGTTACTAAATTATACTTGTGTTACTTTAAAACATAATGAGAATTTAAATTAATTAATTTATTGAAAATAAATAATTGTTTTACAAAAATCAATATTTTTCACTACTCACTAAAAAATCAATATTTTTTAAAAAATTCCCAAAAAGTTCACCATAAGTTAATTTTGAAATTGTGATTTAAAAAATGAATTTAATTTAAGAAAATAAATTCTATAAAATCTCGATAAAATAATTATAATATATTTATAATAAAAATCAATAAAAATCATTTTGGAAGAAGCCATATTTTTGAATATTGTTATTACTTTACTAAAAATTGATTGATTATTTACTAAGAATTTATAAATAAATTTATATTGAGTTGGAAATTTATATGTGTATTTATTACAGTAGTTCATACTAGTAACACCCATATACTTAATGAATAGGTAATCATAATATTATTTCATGTTTCATTGAAGCTCGGTAGCACATTTCATACATGCTATTGATGAAACTCATTATTATATATAACGTAATGTATCTAAAAAGTTGAATTAATTTTAAAAAAATATCATAAAATATTTGGATGTTAGAATTTTAGTTCATTTTTTCTTGTGAATTAAGATATTAAAGATATTATTAATTCAATGGATCCAAAATCTCAGGTCATTATAAAATATATAAAATTATTGTCATATCTATTGTCCCATACTTAAAAATTTCAATCTAGGAAGTCATCTTATACCATAGTCTATTCATATTTCTAAAGATAAAAATGAAATCACTTTTAAAATAAAACAAAAAAAAAGTATCATGAATCATAAATGGATATAAATTCTCTCTTTATTCACTATGTTGTCAAATTTTATTCAACCTTGTGCCAATTATATTGTTATACTGTGCTTACCTCACTGTATTTGTATCACACTTTACTCAAGGATTTTGAACTAGATATTTTATTATTCTCAAGACAATACATGATTTACATAGTCTTGATATGTTATAGACAAGATTCAATTATACTAAGTAATCATTTCATTATTAAGTAATTATAGTAAAATGCACATTTTAATATTTTATAGCTTAAGAGAAATGTTTTATTTTAGAAAATTATTTTTATTGTATATTATATATACAATATTTAAATGATAAATTTATAAATTTATGAATTTTATTTTGAAATAATGAACATAATTTTTTAATTTATAATAACAAATTTAGATTATGGTAAATTTTTGGTATTTTTCTGAAATAGTTCATTTTTAGATGAATAGTGAAAATATTGATTTTAGAAATACCACAAGTTTTAGAAAATGAATATCTATGAATTAAAAATATGAGAAAACTTTTTATTGACAAAATATATGTCTAAGGATTAACATAATGAATTTAAAAACAATATATTGACTCTGGAGATCCATGCTTGACTCTTGGGAACCTAACTTATATTTTAATCTAATGTAAAAATCCTTTTTTTGGTTATTTCCATTTAATTGAGTGGTTTTATAGTAACATTAGGTTTTTTATTTATCTTAATATAATATAACCTTAATTTATTCATTTATAAACCCAAATAATTCATGTGAATACATCTCATACTTTATTTTTTTGTATATTTTTGTTTAAAAAAAATATTTTTTAAATAGTAGTATTTCATTTCATTTTTGGGAACTTATATTAAGAATAATTTCTATCAATTTTAGGAAAAAAAATTTATACAACAGTTTATATATTACGAATAATCATGTCCAGATTTTTTTATAAGTCAAATTTCATTTTTGTTCAGAATGAATAATAATCATTGTGAAAGTCTATTACCATAGTTATGGGTTAAATGGGTTTAAAGGGTTAAAATAAAGGTGTAAGGCTTCATGATAGAAAAAAACACTTGGTTAAATTTCATTGGATGGGTTTTTACCCTATCCTTATTATATTATAAAATATGAAAATTTGGATCCACTTTAATTTAGTAATGCACATATAATATAATAAAGTTTCATTTATTTAAAACTTTTCCACCCACCTCACTGATAAAAGGTCACATCTTCCCTTAACTCCTACACACATATTAATCCACTTATCTTGAAAAATCCCTACCCAATTATTTTCCAAATATCTTTATCCATATCCTATAGGTTTTGGTATTCCTAAAATACCACTTCAATAAGACTTAAGGTGTATTCCAATAGAGGTTTCCCAAAGAAGAGGAGGATATAATGTGTCCAACCAAGAAAGGATATAAGATAAGAGTTTTTAGTCTCAATTACACTATATTAATACATGTTTTATAATTTAAACCTAATTTATTTTTCCTGATGTATAAACTACCCCTTTAACATTTTAGATCATGAATTCTTCATTATTAATGATATTTAAAGCTTCGATTTTTGATCTCATTTTAAGGGGTTTTGATTCAAACGATATTAAAACCATAAGGGTTTATTTTAAAATATAATTTTATTTGAGATTTTTATGCTTAAATTTTAGTTAAATTAATTATATAAAATATTTTCTTTGAAAAGTTTTTTAAAGTAATATTTTTGAAAAATTTTGAGTGGGTTGTTTTAAACTTTCTTTACAAAAGTGTGATAGGAATGTGTTTTTTAACATATATGGTGGGAATATATTTTACCACCTAAATTACCATTAAAATATATTTAGGTTACTCTAAATATTTCTATGAGGTTTCAATGAAAATATATTTACCATTATTCAATGATTTTTTATATTTTTTATATTTAAAAAGGGTATTATTTTTCATAAAGGATTGAAAGGAGATTTTGTATTAATTATGTATATTTTATATTAACTCTGTATTTTCTTTTATAATCATAGTATATTATCAAAAGTATAATATTTTTAAAATAATATTCTAAAATTCTATTTAACACCTCATGAAAGGAGTCTAAAAATGATCTATAACTTCATTTGTATAGAAAAGTTACAAAACATTTATGTAAATATATTTTTAAAATTTCACATGAATTTTACTATATAATTATCAAAGATATTTCCTTTACATAAAAAACATAATTTCTAATTAATTGAGAATATTATTTTAACTATTACTGATTTATATCTTATACCTAATTTTTTTATAAGTAATATTCTTAGTTTTTTATTTTAAGTTCTCTATAACTCCCCGTTGTTATTTTCAAATTATATTGATATTCTTTTATATCATGTATATATCTATCATTTAAATAATTTCTTAACTGTAAACCGTTCACATATACATTTTTATTTGACGTAATATTATTAATATAGTTATCTCATTTATTGGGTAAATATTTATGTTATGTATTCTTGATTTTATAAAAATATTTACTTATTTATAAGGTAATATGATTTTTTATTTTATTTTTGATTAAATATATGTGGAATGAATTAGAAATATTTAAGTGATGGGTAGGGCCCAATTATAGATAACCCATTTATGCAATGATAGGTATTCTGATAAAAATAATGACAAATTAGTTGGGTATTTGGTGTATACCAATGAATTTATTTAAATGTCTTAGTACAAGGCCCTAATGGTAAGGTATATAATGTATTGGAATGAGGATTTGATGGTAACATCATAAAATATGATATTATTCATTTATTTAATTAACATTTTAATTATTATTATCCATGTGATTGTAATATTGATATTTTCCAGGGATATATATTTTTAGGCTCAAGTTATTGATTAAATAGAATATGTATTGACTATAAACTATATCATATTTCATATCCCTTATTTACTCAGGATATATTTCATTGTATATAATTATTTCCAAGCATTTGATCTCACCCCTTTATTTTTTTCCATTTTATATTATATGAATAGGTTATATATGAATGATTTATATGGATGCAAGAATGTTTTTCTTACTAGGTTTTATTTTTTTAATATAAAAAGGAAATCCTATATGTATCTATTTTTATAAGATTGAAAAATATATTTTTCAATGATGATGTAATCTCTTGTATATTCTACCAAAGTAATAAAGAAACCCCAACTTTGGGTTACTAGAGTTAGGGTTATTACATTATTTCTTCCTATAATATATATTTAATACCCATAAAAACTCATTAATCATAAGGTATTTACCTCAACTATTGTGGGTATTAGTATCAAAAGGTTTTAGATATTAAAAAATTAGAATTATTAGGAGGATTCTTGGATTTAAAATGATTTAGAATGCATGAAACAATTTAAACTCAAGAATAGATCCTCAGTCACTCCCCTATTGAAATTCTTGACATAAAATAAAAAATTTTCTTTCATTAGGTAGCATACACATTTAACTTTTTAGTATCAATGAAAAAATTCTCTCTCTTTCCCCATTTATTGTTTTTTTAGTGTGAATTTAGATCTAATTACATCCTTTTTTCTTGAATTATATTTTTATAATTGAGTGTTTAGTGGGAAAGAGTGGAAAATTTTGATCTTAAATTAGTGGTGAACAACCAAACCAACTTTAAATGATAATTTTTTGTTCATCCTAACATCTTCCGAGTATAAATTTCTTCCTGAAACAATAACATAATAAAATATACAATAACTCCATAATAAATTCAATATATTTTTTTTCAAAATAATATAAGAAATTTCTTCCTCCCACACATTTGAGATCAATTATATAAATGTAAATAATTCTATAGAATGGTAGATAAGAATATATTTCTTGTAAATTGGATACCTAGCAAGGTTTTTCCTGGATACTAGGGGATTAATAAATTGGTTATATGTAAGGAAAAGTTTTGAAAAGAATATTCAATGTAATGAGATTTCAAAATGACACCTCAATCATTTTTAACACATTTTATTAAATCTAATGAATTTAAATAAGAGTAAAATTTAATGGTTTGATTTAAAATAATTCCTAAAGAAACATAAATAAAATAGAAATGGAAAGAATCTGAAAAATAGGTTTAGTAACCACTTAGTATAGGATTTTTATAATATTTTGGACAAAAATAGTGCACATGAGTTTCAGAATTGATCATAATTCCAAAAAAAATATTATTGGAAACTAATAAATAAATTAATATTTATTAATATTTTAAAATTCTAAAAATTTGAATTATTTCATTTTTTAAAGAACTTCTAGTTTATCTAAAATTTTCAAAGGTATTCAATGAAGCTCAAGATTCCTAAAAACACACAAAGAAATCAAAAATAGAAAATAAAACATGCATGTAATAAAATGAATTCTAATATAATACACTAAAAATCCATCCCTAACACTTATCTATAACTATTATTTAAAGTTATTTCATGAGAAAAAATGTTGATAATGATTAATAAATGTAAACGAAAAACATAGCCTGGTTTACTAGTCCAAAATGCGTCTTTGAGTTGGTCTCCAAAATTCCATCCAATGGAAACCTTTATGTTAAAAAAACAAAATATAATAAATTTATTGAAATAATAAATTAAATGAAAAGGATTATAAAGGGAAAGTATAAGGGATAAATCTTGTTTTACCTCCCAATTATGATTTAGGTTTTGGATATTTTTAGAAAGGAAGTTCTAGTGGTTTTCTATAATCTATTGGTGGATGGATTTTCATTGATTTTAACCACCACATAATTTTCCTTCAAATATGATTCAAATTTTATATCTTATTTAGGATTCTATGGATAAATTACATTAGGTCCATAATTACTAATTTTATGTATAATTTTCATGGTTGGGGTAGGAATAAAAATGGGCCCTCCTCCTTGCTGATTACTACTTACAAAACCTATTCCTTCTCTTATAGGTCTTTATATTCACATGATACATCAAGAGAATTATCAAAGGGAATATAAGAGAGTAATTCAAATCAGATGGAACTGAATAATGAAATATTGATATCAAAATCTTCCCTTTAAAGTGGAAAACTTATGAACTTCGTTGTTTTCGGAAATCCACTGAAACATATTCTGTTACTCCCTCAAGAAAATATTTAATTGGTTCATAGAGATTCAAGTGTTCTAACTTAAGTAAATTTATTTCTTCTTACTAACCTCTAGATTCTTCCATGTTTTGGAAGAATAACAAATATTCAAATAGTAGTATTTAATTCTAAATTAATTTTCAATAAAATTAAATGAAAATGAGTTCAAAAAAAGATCCATTCCATCAGTTGGCTTGGATTTAATATCTTTATCAATGAAAAATGATTCTTGGAGTTGGGTTGTAATGAATAGAGGTAGGAAATCAGGATCCTATAATATCTCTTTAAATTATACCACTTGGTTGGTTTATTCTTCTAAATCCAGATAAATATTGAGTAGTGTAGTTTCTTATTATTAAAAGATGGGATGTTCTTATTTATTTTCAATAATTAAAAATTAATTCCATAATTCATCAAAATCTTATTGATCTCCCATTCTTATATAAATTGATGTTTTTTCTACCATAATATCTTCTAGCAATGGATAATTGAGGCCTGGTTATAGATCTTATAAAAATATCTTTTTATCATTTTTATGTTCTTTAATGGAAAAGATGAGTGATGAGGTCTCTTCCACCATTGGTTATGGTTCTTGATTCAGTTGTTTCACCTGTGGTGTAAGTATGTATTCAATTAAGAGTTTAACTCGATTCCTAAATTGTTGTATGCCTAATTCATTATATTATAACTGGTCTTCTCTTTTATTATGAACTTATTCTTGTTATTATTGTTACACCATATTATAGTTAGTACATACATAATAATCGAAATTTAAATACATAATGGAATGATTTTTTAATTAGTTTTTATATAAAATATAAAAATTTATTTATAAAATTTGAAAATAAATTGTGAGATAATGATTGATTGGATCCTTGGAAAGGTCACCAAGATTTTCGAACACCTATCATGGGGTGAACAAAAGATATTATTTATTTTCATTGTGCAACAAACTGGATGGCCATGGTCATCTCACTTGAGGATATGTTATAATCAATAAATAACTATTCTTAATTCACTTTATATTTTTTTGTTTTTTATATTTATGAAAATTATGTAAAAGAAGTGGGAATTGGTTATTATAATGGGAGACATGAAAAGAAACATAAAATGGAATAATGATAGAATAAATTAAGCTAGAAGGAAAGTAAATTCTCATGAGGTTATCATCCTAAGTGAACCTTAATTTTCACACGGACAACCACAAATACACTTAATGAACACACTAAATTATATGTGTAAACACCCTATTGTAACTTGGTTGTTAATATAAGGTTCAATCAATGATTTCCAAGTACAATCGATATCCACCTCCTCCATTATGGAAAAATAGAATATAAGAATAAATTAATACTTAGATAACTCTAATGAGGTTAAATTCTATCACCATTTGTAATACTAAAATAAACATAAAGTAGATAATAAACATTAATCATGAATTTATAGTGTAACAAATCGTCCTAGAATACCCTCACAAACTATCACCTGACCTGATCCTCTACCAACCCGAAGGGTGTTCCCAATCTCCATGGGCTAGTGACTAGCACACATGTATCCAGAACAACCAAAAAAGAATTTTTTCAACCAACCTGAAAAAAATGAATTTGAATATATATAAATAATAGGAATAAATAGTTTAAGAATGACCCAAAATATATATTCCCTTACTAAAAGAAAATAGTAGAAGTAATACAACTCAAAATAGTCAGAATAAACCCAAAGAAAAAGTCCAAAAAATGATACCTAAAATAATTAAAACTACTCCATGTGATAATATGGGAAAGGTACCACTATCTCTCCACCAACTACCATACCTAGAAGACAAAAACCATTCCATATTACTGTGGTGCCTTTCATTTTCCTACATTAAATGACACAACTAGTTCTATACACTGTTGAAGGGGTGTGCAATGTGTGAGCTAAACAGACTCATTAGTATCCCAACCAGGTGTTACATATCAAGTATCTATACAGAAAATAAAAATATTCTCATTTTAATGAAAACATGTATTGATAAATGATAAAGAAGTTTGTATCAAAATCATGGCAAATATTCCCTTTTTTCACAATTCCCAAAATAGTATAGGTAAAATAGTTTCAAAGCATAATTTCTATAATAAATTTACAAATTCAAAGCACGTATATCAAAGATAGAACAATAAAATGACAAATAATAGGTAAATCATGCTAAGGATCACAACAGACCAATCTAGTATAGAACTCATACCACAATCAATGACTAGTGTACACTGAAGACCCTTAAACAACATGCCTAGTGAGCACAGGAAAACCCCTTGAGTGAACCCCGTGATGTCAATGTCAAGTCCCTAAATCAATGGGACTATGGATCCAAGAAACACCCCATGAGTTAACCCCTAAATAGTAAAAAGGATGATAAACCTAAGATACACCTTCCAACTAAGTACCCAAGGTTTTCCATGTGTTGTATTTACCAAATTATTTAAAAAGGTCTTTTCAAAATCAATTTCAAAAAACCCTTTTTTACCTATCAAACTTGCTTTGAAAAACTATTTCATAATTCTTTAAAAACACACATTTTTCTTTACCAAAACAAAGGTTAAAACCAATTTTATTTAAAATAAATTTACATATACAAAAAAATCATGGAAATTTATTTATAAAATAATTTATAAAGTAGAACTAATCATGGTTTATTAAAAAAAGTCTAGAGACAGAACCACCTACCTCAAAGTTGGGTCACACACGCCTGTAATAGGATCCAACACTACTAGAAGAACACAAATACAATAACCGAGGACCTATAATTGATTCTCACATTTTAGAATCACATATAAAAATAAAATAAGATAGATATGATATATCCTGACATTCCCTAAAGAAGACACACACACTACACCACAACTAATGAAGACCGACCCTTAGAATACATTAGTGCAATAGAATTAAAGGAACAAGAAAAGATAATGAAAATGTGATTAACACCACATGATTTCAAATATACAAATGTAGATAATGAATATTTCATGACCAATGGAAATGAATAAGTAGAAAGAATACCTAGCAAGAATAAGTGACACAACTTCTATTGAGATTAAACACCAAATAGAGTGATCTATAAGGTGTGAAGATCATCCAAATCACCTAGAAGAATACTCTGGGATCGAGGTAGGTATGTAGAAAATGTAGGTTCCGGGCGTAGTAGAAGTGCGTTGTTGGGTGTACCCAAATTTAATTTTAGCATTAACAACGATCAATCCAAGATCCGTCATGATAATAAAATACCAGAACATCGAAATATAATAAAGAATGAAAAAGAAATAGGGGAGTCCCAGAACTATAGATAGGATCATCATATCATTGATCATAGTTATTTAGTTTTTCTTTGGGGATTTATGCATTTAATAATTTAGTTGTTTCAATTCCAGTTAGTCGTTATTTAAATATGAATATTTTGATCTATTCCTCATCTTTCGTTTCTCAATTACCTTATAGAAACAAATTTTTTCTTTTAATTTTGATTAAAATAAAATAAAGGATC
Source organism: Viscum album (assembly GCA_963277665.1). Lineage (NCBI taxonomy): Eukaryota > Viridiplantae > Streptophyta > Magnoliopsida > Santalales > Viscaceae > Viscum > Viscum album. The sequence goes on along the minus strand of OY728166.1, from coordinate 1,071,668,075 downwards.
TCATCCAGAGGTACCAAACGGTCCTGTTCGTACAACACTAGAATACACAACATGTATACAGAAGTACACTCTGTGTAGTCTAGGTTCAATTCATTGGACCATTCCTCCAAATCGGGCCTTGTAAATGGATACTATCTAAGTTTTTAAGACTTTGTGTGTTGACTAGGAACAGGTGGCACACATTTTCCAGATTACACGCTGTGTGGCCCATGGAACATGACGTGTAGTCCCTTTGGGTTGGGGTTGGAAAATGTACCCAACACACAGATTGCTTAGTTGGAAACCATGTAACATAGATAATACATGGCGTTTGTCCCACTGAACATGCCATCCACTCTGAAAATTTCCAAAGTACATCCACATTCCATGTCCCCAGGAATGTACTTCAGATGGACGGTGAACAAAACTACATGTTGTGTAGTCAGAACTACACACCGTGTACTCATCCAAATTACGTAGATTTATTAAAATTTATTATTATATTGTACGAACCCTTGAGACGTGTACCATAGTGAAGGTGTAAAGTAGAGGAAGAACACGTGATAGATGTTATATATATATATATATATGTTTAATTTAACATTTGCATAATGTTCATTTTTATTCATTGGGTAGTTATGAATGAGAAATCACTGGGTTACCTCCATGGTACAAGTTACGTACAAAGATAATTTTAAATGAATTTATTTGTTTAAAATTATGATGGATGATAATCTCAAGAAAATTTAGAAAAGGTTTTAAGATAAAAGGATTTATTAATTAAAGATAATTAATTGATTCGAGCATGATTTTTCTTAAACAAGAACGATTAAAGAATTGAATGCTAGTTTTATTTATGTGTATATATATTTGCAAGCATGGATTATTATGATCTTTACCAAGACATTTGTATATGATTTGTTTCTTTTAATTAATTTATTTAAATTAAAATTGTTGGCCTACGGCCCTTCTCCTCATTAATATGTAGGGCCTGCACACCCAATGTTTCTTTTATGTAAAACCCCATTTCACCCCTCACCTGTGTGTGAGATAAAAGAATATGTAATTGGTAGAGTTCCCAAGCTAGTGGAAGTGGATCAAGTTAGAAGCCAAGGTGAAACCAATATAAGGAGATACAAAGGCGGGCATGTGGAAAGCTGTAAGAACTAACCCAAAATGTTCAAGATGTTTCTCCCCTAGGTCTTGGGTTAGTTCATCAACCGCTAGATAAACTAACCAATAGAATAATCTCATGATCATACAATTTATTTTATTTCTGTCATTTGAATGGTTTATTTATTGTGGGTGTGTTCTCCTGATCACAAAATTAATGAATTAAACAAGCATGCAAGATGAAACTAAAATAAGACCGGATTATGCATAAACTTTTATCTTAGACACTGTTAATCACTTTAGTATATCCCACTTAATATTAACAAGAATGTAATCAAAGATAATAAAATGGAAATTTACATATAAGGATGAAATCCCTCAAATAAATATTAATTTGGTATAACCATCCATAATCTTAGTTAGAATCGAACCATAGTTCAAAGTGCTTAACCAACCCTAGTTTGGGTGCTTTCAATTATCATGGAATTCTAATTCACGGATTTGGGTTGAATTTACTTGATTCACATCAAGGGTTGACTACCACAGTAGGACATGGTTTGAACAAGAGAAAAAGGTTGAGGAAATCAAAAAAATTAAAGGATTTTAGGATTGGGGAGACCACTTAGTAGATTAAGGAGCTACGAGTTAATGCAGTTGGCCTTTGTAATGCCTACCGAAAACCCTTCAAGTTGCTTGACCAACCCTAGTTAGGGTAATGTGAAGGTAAATATGGATACTTGCCACTAGAATATTCAGGTAATAGAATATTCTATTGTCAATGGTCAGGGATATTGGATTTAGATAAAATTATGGGAGTCTAATAAGTATTAATTTATTTATTTGCCTTAGTTTTATCATAATAAAGTACTAAAACTTTTCTCATCTTAATTTTTAGAAACGATAAGAAATATTACTTCAATCATATCATTATGAACCATGCTCAAGAAGAAAAACCTTCTCACTGGCACCAATTTCCAATAGTGGCATAGGCGTTTACGCGTCATCCTTCACCACAAGAGGAAATTGTATGTGTTGGAAACACCTATTCTAGTAGCGCCTTCGAAAGAGGCTAGTGATGAAGAACTATCTCTCTATATGAAACATATGGACGATTCCAAAGATGTCCAATGTTTCATGTTATCAGCCATGTTTAATGAGATCTTGAAGCAACATGAAAACATGGATGCGTATTGAATTATGTATCACCTTAAGGATATCTACCAAGATAAGTCAAGAATGGAGAGATATGAGATCTCCAACACTTTGTTTACAACTAATATTGGAGAGTATGTGCTATTTGGGCCTCATGTAGCTATGCTTCTTGGCTACATTGGATTCCTGGACATCTTAGGGATTAAGTTCCCAAATGAGTTCTATAAAGATCTCATCCTATCATCACTTCCCAAGACCTTATCTATATTTATTGTCAACTATAAAATGAGAAACAATGAGAAGAGTCTATCGGAACTTCTGACCTTAATTCTCCAGGTAGATAAGGACATGGGGTGTGATAAACCCACAATCCTTATGGTGAATAAGAAAAGGAAGGACAAGGCAAAGGTGCCAAGGACTTATAAATGGTCTGAAGCCCTTGAGAACCATCCCTCCAATAAGGGGAAGATCCAGAGGTTGGGAAAGGAATGGGAGGTGGTATGTTTTTCATGTGAAAAGCAGAGAAACTGGAAGATGAACTGCACCCAGATGCATGGGGATGCTAAATGTGAATTTTTTTCTAATATAATATTTCCATTTATACACATTGGGTATTATATACAGTTTGTGGGGCTCACATCTGTATTCAAATTCTGGAACCAAGTTGATTTAGAATGATTTCTAGATGAGAGGTGGATCTTCGAGCTGCCAATGGAACAATGTTGGAAACATTATCCATTGGAGATTACCACCCCTCATTTCCAACTGGGATGATTTTGGATTTACATAACTGTTATTATGTTCCTAGTGTTACCAAAAACATAATTTCTTTATCATTTTTGGATATTGATGGATTTATTTTCATGTTTTGAAATAAGGGTTACTTATTTTACAAGAACAATGTATGTTATGATATGGCACATTTAAATAATGGTTTATATGTATTAAATTCAAAACAACAAAGAATTGGCAATCAATAATGGAATAAACTCACAAGAATCACACATCAACCAGTTGTGGCATCACCGTCTCGGTCATGTAAATGAGAAGCACTTGACAAAGCTCTACCAAGATGGCTATTTAGACCCTACTGAGCTAAAACCACTTGATAGATGTCATGCTTTTTTACAAGGTAAAATGAAGAAGCCACCTTTCAGTTGACAGGGTGAAAGGGTCACAGAGCTTATGGGATTGGTTTACATAGATTTGTGTGGACCATTTATAGTAGAAGATTGAGGTGGATATTATTACTTCATTACTTTTACTGATTATTTATGTAGATATGGATATGTCTACTTAATGAGGTATAAGTCAGAATCCTTAAGGAATTCATGAATAAAGTATAGAATTAGATTGGTAAGAAGATAAAGAAGTTTTGATCAGATTGAGGTAAAGAATATCTGAACCAATAGTTAATCGATCTTCTACGGGATTCTGGAATTCTATCTTAGCTCACTCCTCCATATAGACCATAGGGGAATGGTGTTGGTGAAAGGAGGAACCGCACCTTGTTGGACATGGTGAGGTTTTTATGATGAGTCATGCCAATATTCCATTATTGTTTTGAGGATATGCATTACAGACTATAACATACACATTAAACCAAGTACCAACTAGGGTGGAAAATGGAATTCCCTCCAAGTTATTGAATGGAAAGAAACCCATTTTTTTGCACCCAAATGTATGGGGATGTGATGAATTTGTTAAGGCTTTATTAGGATAAAAAAACTAGCACACCAGGGCATGAAGTGTATAGTTATAGGATATCCCAAGTTAAAGAAAGGATATTACCTATATAACCCTTCAGACAAGAATGTGATTGTCGCCAGACAATCCGTCTTTCTTGAGAGGGAGAACATTCTCAAAAAGGATAGTGGGAGCAAGATTGACTTCGATGAAGTTTATGCTTAAGATACACAGAAGTTGGTATAGGAACAAGTTCCACAAGTACCCATGGAAGAGGTTCTAGAAACCAAGTACTATGTAGGATCTCAAGAGAGGTAAGGGAATTAGAGAAATTTGGTTTCCTAGTCCCCGATGATGGTGAATCATTGTTGTTGGACAATGATGAACCTCTCTCCTACAAGGAAGCATTAGAAATCTCAGAAGCTGCAAGATGGATAGAAGCTATGAATTATGAGACATATTCCATGTATCAGAGCCAAGTCTGGGTTCCGGTCGAAGAGCCAGTTGATATAATGCCAGTTGGATGAAAATGGGTATTCTAGAGAAAACTGGACCTGGAAGGTCAAGTTAGCACCTATAAATAAAGGCTAGTGGCCAAAGGATTCAGACAACATCATGGAATTGACTATGATAAAACCATATTTCCAGTTTCCATGTTTAAATAAATAAGAATCATAATTTCCATAATATATTACCATGACTATGAGATCTGGAAAATGGATTTCAAAACAACATTCCTTAATGATATCATTTAGAAAGATGTCTATATGATCGAATCAGAAGGGTTTGTGATACCAAGTGAATCCAAATGAAATTGAAAGTTACAGATATCCATTTATGTATTAAAGCAAGCATCCATGTCATGGAACATTATATTTGACAAATCCATAAAAGAATTTGGTTTCATTAAGAATGAATGTGATCCATGTGTTTATAAGCGGTTTAATGGGAATGTGGTCGTTATCCTAGTAGTATATTTTGATCAAATTTTTCTTATTGGAAACAATGTACCAGTATTACAGTCAGTTAAGGACTGGTTAAACAAGTGTTCCTCAGTGAAGGACTTGGGCGAAGCAACCAACATTCTAGGGATCAAGATCATTAATGATATATCCAAGAGGCTTCTAGGACTATGTCAGGGTACATACATTGACCAGATACTAAAGAGATTTAGTATGGTACAATCCAAGAGGGGATTGGTTCTAGTGTCACATGGCCTACATATTTCTAAGAAAATGTGTCCTTAGACACAACGAGATAATGATAGAATGAGTAAGATCCCATACACTTCGGCTGTAGGATACATCATGTATGTCAAGTTATGTACCAGGCTTGATTTTGTCTATGAACTGAGCATGGTAGGAAGATATCAATAAGATCTAGGAGAACAAAATTGGATTGATATTAAGACTATCCTTAAGTATCTAATAAGAACTAAGAATATGTTCCTGGTATATGGAGTAGATGAGGATCTTGTCATCAGAAGGTATTCTAATGTTGGTTTTCAGACAGATCAGAATGATCTGAAGTCTCAATCTAGATATGTTTTCTATCTCAATGGAGGAGTTGTGAGCTGGAAGAGTTCAATGCAGCTAGTTGTATCCGATTCTACACCAGATTATGAATATATAGTGGTTTTTTATTCAGCCAAAGAATCCATATAGATTCAAAACATTGTCTAGGAGCATGAGGTGGTCCCTAATAGTAAAGATCCTATCACGTTGTATTGTGATAATACTGCAGTAGTGGATCTTGAAAAAGAACCATGGTCACATCAATGGACAAAGAACATCCTCCAGAAGTATCACATCTTGAGGGATTTCTATAAAATTGATGAAGTTTCAATGAGAAGAGTGTCCACAGAAGAGAAGGTGGTGGACCCCATTACTAAAGGCCCATCTCAGCAGAAGTATGAATATCATGTGAGAGCTAGTGGGTTAATGTTTGTTAGTAGTTACCTCTTTCCCAAAGTTTCTTTTATGTAAAACTCCAATTTACCCCTCACTTTAATGTGAGATAAAATCATATGTAATGAATGGAGATCCCAAGCAAGTGGAAGTTTCTCAAGTTTGGAGCCAAGGTGAAACTAATCCAAGGAGATAAAAAGGTAGACAAGTGGAAAGCTATAAACACAAAGCCAAAAGGTTAGAGATGTTTCTCCCCTTGGTATTGGGTTAGTTTATCAACCGCTAGATAAACTAACCAATAAAACAATCTCATGATCATACCATTTATTTTATTTCTATCAGTTTCATGGTTTATTTATTGTGGGTGTGTTTTCTCAATCACACAATTAATGAATTAAAAAAGGATGCAAGATGGAACTAAAATAAAACCGGCTTATGCATAAAATATTATCTTAGACATGGTTAATATCTTAATTATATCCCACTTAATATTAACAAGCATGTAATCAAAGATTATAAAATTGAAATTTACGTATAAGTATAAAAACCCTCAAATAAATATTAAGTCAGTATAGTCTTCCAAAATCTTAGTTAGAATCAAACCATAGTTAAAAGTGCGTTACCAACCCTAGTTAGGGTGCTTCCAATTATTGTTGAATTGTAATTAAAGGTTTTGGGATGACTTGAATTGGTTCAAATCAAGGGTTTACTGCCATAGCAGGACTTGGTGTAACCAAGGGGTAAAGGTTGAGGAAATCCAAAAATAAAAGGATTTCAGGATTGGGGAGTCCAATTAGTGGATCAAGGAGATGCGAGTTAATGCAGTTGGCATTCAGAATGGCTACCTAAAACCCTTAAAGTTTCTTGACCAATCCTAGTTGGGGTAATGGGAAGGTAAATATGGATCCTTGCCACTAGAATATTCAGGCAACTGAATATTCCGAAGTAAATGGAGAGGGTTATTGGATTTCTATAAAATAGTGGGAGACTAATAAGTATTAATTTATTTATTTGTCTTAGTTTCATCATAATAAAGTAATAAAACTTTTATCATATTAATTTGTAGAAATGGAAAGAAAAATTAATTTAAACATATCATTTAGAACCACACTCTATAATGAAACCTTCTCCCCAATTCCAATTTCCAAGAATGGTAGAGGCATTTACGCGTCATCCTTCACCACGAGAGGAAATTGTATGTGCTGGAAAAACCTGTTCTAGTTGTGCTTGGGAAAAAGGCCAGTGATTGGGAACTATCTCTCTATATGAAACATATGGATGACTCCATAGATTTCCAATGTTTTATGCTATCTTCCATGTCCAATGATCTCTTGAAGCAACATGAAAACATGGATGTGTATAACATGATGTATCACTATAAGGATCTCTACTAAGAGAAGGTGAGACAAGGGAGATATGAGATCTTCAACGCTTTGTTTACAAATAAGCTTGGAGATTCTACGACAGATGGGCCTCATGTAGTCAAGCTTATTAGCTACATTGAATGCCTAGACATCTTAGGGATTAAGTTTCGGGATGAGTTGCATATAGATCTCATCCTATCATCACTACCCAAGACCTTCTCTAGATTTATTGTCAACTATAACATGAGAAACAATGAGAAGACTCTATCAGAACTTCTAACCTTAATTCACCAGGTAGATAAGGACATTGGGCATGACAAACCCACAATTATTATGGTGAATACGAAAAAGATGGAAAACCCAAAGGGTCCAATGACTTATAAACAGTCTGAAGCCCCTGAGCACCGTCCCTCCAAGAAAGGGTTGATCCAGAGGCATGGAAAGGAATGGGAGGTGATTTATTTTTCATGTGGAAAAGAAGGACACTGGAAGAAGAACTGTACCCAGAAGCATGAGGACGCTAATGGTGCATTTTTTTATTGAGTGTAATCTTTCCATTTCTACACATTGGGCATTAGATATAAATTTTGTGGCTCACATATGTATTCCAATGTAGGAACCAAGTAGATTTAGAAAGATTGCTGGAGGAGAGGTGGATCTTCGAGGTGCCAATTGTGTGATGGTAGCTGTGTTAGCCATTGGTGATTACCACCTCTCATTGCCAACTGATAATATTTTGGTTTTACATAACAAATATTATGTTCCTAGTGTTACCAAAAACATAATTTCTATATCAAGTTTTGATATGGATGGATTTATTTTCATGTTTGGAAATAAGGGTTGATTCTTTTATAAGAACAATGTATGTTATGGTATCACGAATTTAAATAATGGTTTGTATGTATTAAATTAAGAAAACCAAGTGTTAGCAATTGATAACGAAACAAACTCACATGACTCATACATCACCCATTTGTGGCATCACCATCTAAGTCATGTAAATGAGAAGCGCTTGGAAAAGCTCAGCCAAGATGGATATTTAGACTCTACTGAGCTAAAACCAATTAATAGATTTCAGTCATGTTTACAAGGTAAAATGACCAAGCCGCATTTCAGTGTATAGGGTGAAAGGGCCACATAACTTTTGGGATTGGTGCACACAGATGTGTGTGGACAATTTCTAGTAGAAGATAGAGGTGGATATTCTTAATTCATTACTTTTACTGATGATTTATGTAGATATGGATATGTCTAATTGATGAGGTATAAGTCAGAATCCATAGAGAAATTTAAAGAACTCAATAATGAAGTAGATAATCAGCTCGGTAAGAAGATAAAGAAGCTTTGATCGGATCGAGGTGGAGAATATCTGAACAAAGAGTTCATCGATCTTCTATGGGAGTATGGGATTCTATCTCAGATTACTTTTCTATTTACACCATAGCAGAATGGTGTTAGTTAAAGGAGGAACCGCACCTTGTTGGACATGGTGAGGATGATGATGAGTCATGAAGATCTTCCATTATGTTTTTGGGGATATGCATTACAGACTACAACATGCACATTAAACTGAGTACAAACTAAGGCAGAAAATGGAATTTCCTATAAGTTATGGAATGGAAAGAACCCATTTTGTCGCACACATGTGTATGGGGATGTGAGGAATTTGTTAAGGCCTTATTAGGAAACAAACTAGCACCTTGAGGAATGAAGTGTATCTTTATAGGATATCCCACATAAATGAAAGGATATTACCTATATAACCCTTCAGACAAGAAAGTTATTGTTTCCAGACCATCCATCTTTCTCAAGAGGGAGCACATCCTCAAAAAGGATAGTGGGAGTAAGATTGACTTCGATGAAGTTGATGCTCAAGATACATATAAGTTGGAATAGGAACAAGTTCCACATGTCCCCATAGAAGAGGTTTCAAAAACACAAGTTCTAAATAGGATCTCAAGAGAGGTAAGGGAACCATAGAAATTTGGTTTTCTAGTCAATGAGGATGGTGAATCATTATTGTTGGACAATGATAAAACTCTATCCTAGAAGGAGGCTGTGGAAGGCTCAGAAGCTGCAAGATGTCAAGAAGCTATGAATTTTGAGACAGAGTCCATGTATCATAACCAAGTCTGGGTTCTGGTTGACAAGCCAGTTGATGTAAATCCTATTGGATGAAAATGGTTATTCAAGAGAAAACTGGACATGGAAGGTCAAGTTAGCACCTATAAAGCAAGGATAGTGGCCAAAAGATTCAGACAATGTCAAGGAATTGACTATGATGAAACCTTCCTTCTAGTTATTTTAAATACATAAGAATAATACTATCCATAAAATCTTACCATGACTATGATATTTGGAAAATGGTTGTCAAAATAACGTTCCTTAATAGGATCCTTTAGGAAGATGTCTATATGACACAACCAAAAGGGTTTGTGACACCAGGTGAATCCAAACAGGTTTCCAAGTTGCAGAAATCCATTTATGGATTAAAGCAAGCATCAATGTCATGAAAAATTAGATTTGATGAATCCAGAAAGTAATTTGGTTTCATTAAGAACAAATGTGATCCATGTTTTTATAAATGGTTTAATGGGAATGTTGTCATTATCCTAGTAGTATATGTTGATGAAATATTTCTTATTGGATACAATGTACTAGTCTTACAGTTAGTTAAGGAATGGTTGAACAAGTGTTTCTCTATGAAAGACTTGGGCGAAGAATCATACATTCTAGGGATCAAGATCATTCATGATAGATCCATGAGGCTTCTTAGACTATGTCAGGGTATATACATTAACCAGATACTAAAGATATATAGTATGGACCAATCCAAGAGGGGATTGGTTCTAGTGTCACATGGCCAACATCTTTCTAAGAAAATGTGTCCTCAGAAAAAACAAGAGAAAGATAGAATGAGTAAGATCCCATATCCATCTTCTATAGGATACATCATGTATGCCATGTTATGTACCAGGATTGATGTTGCCTATGCACTTAGCATGGTAGGTAGATTTCAAGAAGATCCAGGAGAATAACATTGGACTACTATTAAGACCATCCTTAAGTATTTGAGATGAAATAAGGATATGTTCCTAGTGTATGGAGGAGACAAGGAGCTTGTCATCAGAGGGTATGTTGATGCTGGTTTTTAGATAGATCAGAATGATATGATGTCACAATCTAGATATGTTTTATGTCTCAGTGGAGGGTTTGTGAGCTGGAAGTGTTCAAAGCACCCAGTTATCGCCAATTCTCCACTGGATTCCGAATATATAGCAGCTTATGATACAGCCAAGGATGTTGTCTAGATTTAGAACTTTTTGGAGGAGCTTGATGTGGTGCCTATCACTAACGATCCCATCACATTGTATTGTGATAATACTACAGCAATGACTCTTCCAAAACAACCATGGCCACATCAATAGGCAAAGAACATACTCCAGAAGTATCACCTATTTTTGGGATTTCTATCAAAGGGGTGAATTTGCAAAGAGCAGAGTGCCCACAGAAGAGAACATGGTGGACCCCATGACAAAAGGCCTATCTCTGAAAAAGCATGAATATCATGTAAGAGCTAGCAGTTTAAAGGTTATTAGCATTTGCCTCTTTCCCAAGGTTTCTTTTATGTAAAACCCCATTTTACCCCTCACCTGCATGTGAAATAAAATCATATGTAATGGATGGAGCTCCCAAGCTTGAGGGAGTGGCTCATGTTTGGAGCCAAGGTGAAACCAATCCAAGGAGATACAAAGGTGGACAAGTGGAAAGCTGTAAACACGAACCCAAAAGGTTCGAGATCATTCTCCCCTAGGTCATTGGTTAGTTTATTGACTGCTAGATAAACTAACCAATAGAACAAGCTCATAATCATACCATTTTTTTTTCAGTTCCATGGTTTATTGATTGTGGGTGTGTTGTCACAATCACACAATTAATGAATTAAGGAAGCATGCAAGATGGAACTAAAATAAAACCAGCTTATGCGTAAAATATTATCTTAGACATGGTTAATATCTTAAGTATATCCCACTTAATATTTACAAGCATGAAATCAAAGATAATGAAATGGAAATTTACGTATAAGGATAAAACCCTCAAAGAAATATTAAGTCGGTATAACCTTCCATAATCTTAGTTAGAATGGAACCATAGTTCAAAGTTATTGACCAAACCTTGTTGGTGTGCTTTCAATTATCGGGGAATTCTAAATAAAGGTTTTGGGTTGACTTAACTTAGTTCGCATCAAAGGTCGACTGCCACAGTAGGAATTGGTGTGACGAAGAGGTAAAGGTTAAGGAAATCCAAAAAATAAAAGGATTTTAGGATTGGGGAGTCCACTCAATGGATCAAGGAGATGCGAGTTAATGCAGTTGACATTCAGAATGACTACCTAAAACCCTTCAATTTGCTTGACCAACCATTTTTGGGGAAATGTGAAGAGTAATATTGATCCTTTCCACTAGAATATTCAGGGAGAATAATATTCTGAAGTCAATGGTGAGGGCTATTGGATTTTGATAAAATAGTGGGAGACTAATAAGTATTTATTTATCTTAGTTTTATCATAATAAAGTACTAAACCTTTTCTCATCATAATTTGTAGAAATGGATAGAAAAATGACTTCAAACATATCATTTCAAACCATTCTATAGAAGGAAAACCTTCTCACCGACACCAATTTCCAATAGTGGAAGAGGCGTTTACGCGTCATCCTTCACCACGAGAAGAAATTGTATGTGCTGGAAAAACCTGTTCCAGTTGCACCTGGGAAAGAGGCTAGTGATGAGGAACTATATATCTATATGAAAAATATCAATGGTACCATAGATGTCCAATGTTTCAGGCTATCAACCATGTTTATGGATATCTTGAAGTAACATGAAAACATGGATGCGTATAGCATGATGTATCACCTTAAGGATCTCTACCAAGAGAAGGCAAGATAGGAGAGATATGTGATCTACAATGCTTTGTTTACAACTAAGCTTGGAGTGTCTGAGCTAGCTGGGCCTCATGTAGTCAAGCTTATTGGCTACGTTGAACGCCTGTACATCTTAGTGATTATGTTTCTGGATGAGTTGCATATATATCTCATCCTATCATCACGGACCAAGACATTTTCTAGATTTATTGTCAACTATAACATAAGAAACAATTAGAAGAGTCTATCAGAACTTTTGAACTTAATTCTCTTGGTAGATAAAGACATTGGTCATGAAAAACCCATAACCCTTATGGTGAATAATAAGAGGAAGGACAAGGAAAAATGGCCAAGGACTTATAAACGGTCTGAAGCCCCTGAGAGCTGTACCTCCAAGAAGGGGAAGATCTAGAGGCCGGGCAAGGAACAAGAGGCGGTATGTTTTGAATGTGGAAAGAAAGGATAATAGAAGAGGAACTGCATCCAGAAGCATGGGGATGCTAAAGGTGTGTTCGTTATCGAGTGTAATCTTTCCATTTCTACACATTGGGTACTAGATACAACTTGTGGGGCTCACATCTGTATTCAAATGCAGGAACCATGTAGATTTAGAAATATTTCCGGAGGAGAGTTCAATCTTCAAGCTGCAAATGGTGCGTGTCTAACTATATTAGACATTGGTGATTACCACCTCTCATTTCCAACTATGATTATTTTGGTTTTACATAACTGTTATTATGTGCCTAGTGTTACCAAAAGCATAATTTCATTATCATGTTTGGATATGGATGGATTTATTTTCATGTTTGGAAGTAAGGGTTTCTGATTTTATAAGAACAATGTATTTTATGGTATGGTGCATTTAAATAATGGTTTCTATACATTAAATTACGAAAACAAAGTGTTGGCAATCGATAATGAAACAAACTCACATGGCTCATACATCACCCAGTTGTGGAATCACTGTCTCAGAGATGTAAATGAGAAGCGCTTGACAATTCTCTGCCAAGATGGAAATTTAGACTCTACTGAGCTAAAACCACTTGATATATGTCACACTTGTTTACAAGGTAAAATGACCAAGCCACCTTTTGGTGGAAAGGTTGAAAGGGCCATAGATCTTCTAGGATTGGTGAACACAGATGTGTGTGGACCATTTCCAGTAGAATATAGAGGTGGATTTTCTTACTTCATTACTCTTAATGATGATTTAAGTAGATATAGATATGTCTATTTAATCAGGTATAAGTCAGAATACTTAGTGAAATTTAAGGAATTCAACAATGAAGTAGAGAATCAGCTTGGTAAGAAGATAAAGAAGCTTCGATCAGATCGAGGTGGATAATATCTGAACGAAGAGTTCATTGATCTTCTATGGGATTCTAGGATTCTATCTCAGCTCACTCTTCCTTATACACCACAGTGTAATGGTGTTGGTGAAAGGAGGAACCACACCTTGTTGGACATGATGAGGTGATGATGAGTCATACATATATTACATTATCCTTTTAGGGATATTCATTATAGACTACAACATACTCATTAAACTGAGTACCAACTAAGGCGGAAAATGTAATTCATTTAAAGTTATGGAATTGAAAGAAACCCATTTTTTCATACACACATGTATGGGGATGAAAGGAATTTGTTAAGGCATTCTCAGGTAACAAACTAGCACCCTGGGGCACGAAGTGTATCTTTATTGGATATCATAAGGAAATGAAAGGATATTACCCATATAAACATTCAGTCAAGAATGTGACAGTCGCCTAACTAGGCATCTTTATGGAGAGGGAGCACATACTCAAAAAGGATAGAGGGATCAAGATTGAATTAGACAAAGTTGATAATCATGATACACATGAGTTGGTATAGGAAGAAGTTCTAAAAGTTCGTGTGGAAGAGGTTCTAGAAACACAAGTACTGTGTAGGAGCTGAAGAGAGGTAAGGAAATGAGAGAGATTTGGTTTCCTAGTCACCGAGGGTAGTGAATCATTACTGTTGGACAATGATGAACGTCTCTCTTACAAGGAAGCATTAGAAAGATCAAAAGCTGCAAGATGGCTAGAAGCTATGAATTTTTAGATGGATTCCATGTATTAGAACCAAATTTAGGTTCTGGTCAATGTACCAGTTGATGTAAAGCCCGTTGGATGCAAATGGGTATTTAATAGAAAACTAGACATTTAAGGTCAATTTATCACCTATAAAGAAAGGCTGGTGGATAAAGGATTCAAAAAGCATCAAGGAATTTACTATGATGAAACCTTCTTTCCAATTTCCATGTTTAAATCTATACAAATCATAATTTCCATAGCAGTTTACCATGACTATGAGATTTGGAAAATGGATATCAAAATAGAATTCCTTAATAGGAACCTTTAGGAAGTTTTCTATATGACACAAACATAAGGGTTTGTGACACCAGGTGAATCCAAACAGGTTTCCAAGTTTTAGAAAACCATTTATGGATTAAAGCAAGCTTCCAAGTCCTGAAAAATTCGATTTGATTAATCCATAAAGTAATTTTGTTTCATTAAGAACGAATGTGAGCCATGGGTTTATAAGCGGTTTAATGGGAATGTGGTCATTATCCTAGTAGTATATGATTATGACACATTGCTTATTTTAAACAATGTACCAGTCTTATAGTCAGTTGAGGATTGGTTTAATAAGTGCTACTCCATGATGGACTTGGGTGAAGCAGCCTACATTCTAGGGATCAAGATAATTCATGATATATCCAAGAGGTTTCTTGGACTAAGTTAGGGTACATATATTGACCAGATACTAAAGAGATTTAGTGTGGAACAATCTCTAAGGGGATTAGTTCTAGTTTCACATGGCCTATATCTTTTTATGAAAATGTGTCCTTAGACACAACAAGAGAAAGATAGAATGAGTAAGATCACATACTCTTCGGCTATAGGATCCATCATGTATGCCATGTTATTTACCAGACTTGATGTTACCTATGCACTGATCATGGTAGGTAGATATCAAAAAGATCCAGGAGAACAACATTGGACTATTGTTAAGACTATCCTTAAGTATTGGAGAAAAACTATGGATATGTTCATGGTGTATGGATGAGACGAGGAGATTTTCATCCGAAGGTATGATGATGCTGTTTTTTAGACAGATCAGAATGATCTAAAGTCACAATCTCGATATGTTTTCTATCTCAATGGAGGTGTTGTGAGCTGGATGATTTTAAAGCAGCCAGTTGTCACCGATTCTACAGCGATGTCCGAATATATATTGGCTTCTGATGTTGACAAAGAAGCTGTCTGGATTTGGAAATTTTTCTAGGAGATTGATGTGATTCCTAGAAGTAAAGATCCTATCACGTTTTATTATGATAATACTGTAGTAGTGGATCTTGAAAAAGAACCAAGATCACATCAATGGATAAAGAACATACTCTGGAAGTATCACCTCTTGAGGGATTTCTATCAAAGGGGTGATGTTTCAGTGAGTAGAGTGTCCATAGAAGAGAATGTGGCAGACCCCATGACTAAAGGCCTATCTCAGCAGAATCGTGCATATCATGTGAGAGCTAGAATGTTAAAGGTTGTTAGCAGTTGTCTCTAGTCCAATTGGGATTCTGTTGGAGTTGGTGTCCTAGAACAAACTACTTTGAACCTTATTCATTAATAAATACATTATCACATGTTGACTCTTCTTCTACATGACAATTCATGTGATAATGTCTTAAGGATAGCTGTTGCATTAAAGGGACATACTGGATCCCTACTATGGATGTATGTATTGGTCCTTAGACTTTAGGATTATTATTAATGGGTATTAAAACTCGCGCACTTAGATGTATTGACGAAAAATTTGATGACACACTGTTTGCAGCGAGGTATGATACGTTGGGTGCGTCACGAGTGATACTGCATTAATAGATAATGTAAGAAAGGATTTGTCCCTCCTATTCCATAATGGAAGTAGATATCTTAGGCCCTTTTATGGAATTGATATAGCCTAAATAAATCAATGGCCATGGTAATGAATTGGTGAGTTCAATTTCCAAAAGTCAAAGAAAGAATAATCGAGCACATGGGTTGATGAAACTAGCATGCAACCCGCTTGATTCGAGATATCGAGACAAGCAGATTATATTACACAATAAGCGTTTGTAGGAGGTGATATGTCATTGCGGCATTAACTTCTTTTTCTATGGGTGCCTTGGGGTGTTTCTATATGCTAACCTTGGACTTTAGGTAGGCTTCTCCTAATGCCACTAAGAAAGAGGCCTAGAGGGTCACACACTATGTTTGTCGAAGTATCTCAGTTAAATATTAATTTAACAAGTTAAATAAAGATTATTCCTGATTGTGGTTTAATAATTTTTTAAGGATGTCTGATCACATTTATTTCAACACTAGTTATATAAGATAATATATTGTGGTTGAAATAATATATTTATTAGTGAGTAATGTAGTGATATTTATTTTAGAAATATATAGTCGTTATTCAAGGTCTAATTAATGTGTTGGAGGAAATACAAAAAAATGGAAATATAAAAGTACACACTGTGCATTTTTTCTCAGAATTTATGAGAAATAATATCATTTATTTAATTAAATAATATTAGGTGTAATCTTCTGGGCGCATGTCATGTTATAATAATAGTCAACTTTTATTATTAGACATGGGGTATTACTAAGAATTAAATGAAATGAATACTTTCTTTTGGGTAATTAAATCATTTTATTATTCTATGTAATTAAAATCCCAATTATATAATTATCATTATCCTAGCCATTTTTGGGGTTTGTGCACAACAGATCCAAGAACACTCTCAAGCTTCAAGAGAGAGATCCTCCTCCACCGGATCAAGGTGATCAAAGGTGGAAATCACAAGTGATGGCTATATGGCGCTAACACTCAGAGATCCCTTTGGTGATGTCTAGTGATATTTGGAGCACGTGTGGATCAACACTAGAGGAATCCTACACTTGTATTCTACGATGTAATGACATATCACATCAGATCGTGACCAGAAACATCAACGGAGAAATAATTCCATCAAGGCAATTCTTGTCAATTAATTAAATTATTTATAGCCAATATATGATGATCCTATCTGTGGTTCCGAGACTCCCCTCTTTCTTTTTCATTCTTCGTTCTATTCCTAAGATTCGACGTTTTTTTAGTGTTACAAATGATCAATCACAGATCTATCACAATAATAAAATGTCTGATATTCGGAATAGAACAAAGAATGAAAATGAAGGAGGGGTGTCCCAGAACTATAGATAGGATCATCATATGTTGGTTATAGTTAATTTATTTAATTGACAAGAATTACCTTGATGGAATTCTCTATCTGTTGAAGTTTCCAGTCACGATCTGATGTGATCCATCGTTGCATTGTAGAATACAAGTGTAGGCTTTTTCTAGTAGTGATCCACACATGCTCCATGTATATATGGATGTTGTTGAAGGGATCTCTAGGAGATAGAATGGAAAATACTTCGCTTGTGATATCTGCCTTCGATTGCCTTGATCCGTTGGAGGTGGACCTCTCTCTCATAGCTTGATAGCGTTCTTGGTGAAAAAATAATTCTCTCTTGGCCTGAGATCATTTTAAATCCATTGTGCACAAACACCATTAAAAATGTCTAGGCTAATGATAATTATATAATTGGGATTTTAATAACATAGAATAATAAAATGAATTAATTACCCGAAAGCATTTATTTATTTCATTTAATTATTAGTAATACCCCATGTCTAATAAAAATAGATGACTATTATTATAACTTGACATGCGCCCAACGAATTACACCTAATATTATTAAATTAAATAAATAATATTATTTCTCATAAATTCCTAGAAAAAAAACATGGCATGTATACTTAATATAGATGATGTATACTTTTATTTTTCCATTCTTCTTTACTTTCTCTGCCACATTAATTAGACCTTGAATAATGGATATTTATTTCTATAATAAATATCATTTCATTACTCACTAATAATTATATTATTTCACCCACAATATATTCTCTCAAATAATCAGTGCCGAAATAAATGCGACCAGGTATCCTTAAATAATTATTAAACCACAATCCAGAATAATCTATATTTAACTTGTTAAATTAATATTTAACTGAGATACTTGGACAGACTTAGTGTGTTACCCTCTAGGCCTCTTTCTTAGTGGCATTAGGTGGAGCCTACATAAAGTCTAAGGTTAGCATCTAGAAACACACCAAGGCACCCATATAGAAAGAGGTTATTGCCGAAATGATGTCTCACCTCCTACGAACACATACCATGTAATATAATCCCTTTGTCTCGATATCTTGAATCAACCGGGTTACATTCTAGTGCCATCAACCCATTTACTTGATTATTTTTTATTTGACTTTCCAGAATTGAACTCGGCCATTCCTTACCATGGACATGGATTTATTTAGGCTATATCAATTCCATCAAAGGGCCTGAGATATCTACTTCTATTATAAAACAGAAGGGAAAAATCCTTTCTCGCATTATCTATTAACGCAGTATCACTCGTGACGCACCCAACGTATCCTATCTCACTGTGAATAGTGTTTCATCATAGTTTTCATCAATACATCTAAGTGTGTGAGTTTTAATATCCATTAATAATAATCTTAATGTTTATGGACCAATACAAACGTCTATAGATAGGAACATCCAATGACACTATGAAATGTGGATTGCCTACTAGAAGGTCTCGTTCTCATAATATCCTCCTCGATATTACCAAGGGCGCACACCATGATAAGGTTACTCAAAGTTTTATGAGTCCTCACCCCTAATGGCCTATATTATTTATGTCCCTCAAATAACATCATCCAGCTATAGAACATATATTCAAGAACAGTGTTATGGAACTTCCAGATTCTCATCATAGCAAGGATCCGCTATGACCCTTTAATGCAACAGCTATCCTTAGGACATTATCACATGCATTATCATGAAAAGTAACAATCAATATGTGATAAGGTATTTAAAAATGAGTAAGGTACAAAGTAGTTTGTTCTAGGACAACAAATCCAACAGAAACCATATCATATTATTTTCAAGAATAAAATTTATTAAAACATATAACCCATGAATGGTTCATTTCATGATTCCAAGATTTATATTGTGAATTATTCTAGTTGTATATACACCTTAAAAGGAATTGCCTCTACTTAAAAAAACCAATTGAAATTTTATTGATGTGAACATGTTTAATGGCCTGAACCATTTTCATGCTCTGAATAGGATTCAGGGAATATTCTCAGGGATAGATTCATTCTATTAAATATATTCATGATATGAATGTGACTTTTAGGTAGTTTCTATTCTAGTTCCTCCAAAAAATTTGAAAATAAGCCTCGATGATCTTCAAAACTTGAAGTAAAACACTTAAAAATCAAAAGGGTGCACCTTAAAATCTAGGATGTTACAATATCCCCACCATAATACTTTTAGTGCCCAAGATGTCTTGTGAAAGGTGGGTTCTTAGAAATAGTAGAGTACACTAATCCCTTATTGATGATTTATGATCCCAAGTCTCATGAGAATATAATCCATACTACCATAACACTCTGACTAAAGGGAGAAAATTTTCATGTAAGACTTTTACTTGTTAATCAATGATATCCACTGGATAGTATAAAATTGAAATGTTTGGATCTAACTTAATATCTTCCTAAATCTAAACATGATAGGGATCAAGATGGTTCTTCTTGAGCTGAGATATATGAAAAATATCTTGAATACCTATCAATTGATCCGATAATGCCAACCGATACACAACCCAACCAAGCCACGCAGTGACCTCAAATGGTCCAATATATATTAGAGGAAACTTTACCAATTTTAAAAGATTTCAATGACCCAACAGAAGAGAAAATTTTAATAAAATACTATCACTTAAGGAAAACTCTCTAGGATGGTGTCGACTATCCATATATTTTTTTATTCAAACTCTGTACTATAACTAGATGCCAAGGTATATCCAAAATTTTTAGAGATGTATATTAAATGGGAATCAATACCATAAGAGAGGCCTTCACCAGCTCCTCCCAATAAAGAGGTGATCTACGTGAGAAAACATACAAAGCCTTGAAGGGTTCTATTCTGATAAATGACAGATAGCTGCTACAATAAGAAAAGTTAACCATTTCTAGAGGGATATCCCACGATCCACCAAAATACAAGACACATGCAAGGAGCATGTCCAATAGGATCTGTATAACATGCGGTGTTTTACTTTTAGTCTATGGATGATATGTTATACTCAACTAAACTTGAGTCTCTATTTCCTCTTGGATACTATTCCAAAACCGATAGGTAAACTCGAGATCCATGTTAGAAATAATAGTAGAGGGAACCCCATGCCACCACACCACCTCATATATATATATATATATATATATCTTACCTAGATCTTAAGACTCAGCGGTGTCCCTGATGGAAATAATATAATAAGATTTCATAAACTGATCAATCACCACTAAATTAAATTCTTACATAAGGGAGTTCATGGTAATCCAACAACGAAGTCTATGGACACCTAATCCCATTTCTAGAATAGAACTGAATGATGTTAGAGTAAAAATATTTCCATATTGATATTTTGAGAAAAAATAATTCTTATAGTGGATAATAAAATCATAAGGGAGGGACAACCTAGAAATAGTCTCCCCACCATAAAGGATTTTTCTGATTCCCCTAAACTCGCCATCCTACTACTCATCCTATAGAATAGATTCAAGGAGAGAAGTTGATAACTAAAAACTGGTCAAAACTATGCCTGAATCATCCTCCTCAAAATCAATATCCAACTGAGTGAAGATTCCCAACAATTTATAGAATTCCATTGATTCCAAGACATATTATGATTGTGATATTTTTCTAAGAGTGTCTATAAAAAACACCCCCTTCCCTGGGGTTATAGATGATTTGGAATTTAAATTCCTAAACGTATTCCAACCTCCTCCTTTATATGCAACTTAAGTAATTCTAATAAAATATATAACTCATGATCTTATGGTTCAAAAATACTATGAATTTCTACCTAAATAGTTAATGACACCAACACTTAAGTGCATGCATAATCACAGAAATCTCCAAATCATGAGTGGGGTAATACGTTTCAAGAATCTAAAGTTAATAAGAACCATAATAAACCACATGATCATCATATATAAGCACATAACCCAGACCGACACTAGAATTATCATAGTATACCATGTACCCCTTTCTAGGCTCAGGTAATATCAAAATAGGTGCTAATGTCATAAGTCATTTTAGCTCATCTGAAGAATTCTAACACATTGCATCCATCATGAATTTCACTACTTTATTGGTATGAGAATTCAAACTTGACATAAAATTTAATAACTCCATGATGAATCACCGATAATATCTAGTAAGAATAAGGAATCTTTATATCTCAAAGTCATTCTGTGACTCCCCCCATGATAATATATCCTTCACCTTCTTAGTATCAAGTAATAAGTCATGTTTAGAAATCACGTGCCCCTATAAATTCACCTCATGAATCCAGAAATTATATTTTAATAGATTTCTATAAATAAATGGACTCTATAATATTTATTAAACCAAACTCAAATGGTTCTTGTGCTCAAAATCAATCCTGTAATAAACCAAAATATGATTTACAAACACAATAACAAAGGTGTCGACATACTAATGGAATATCTAATTCATCAGAGCCATAAAAAATAAAAAAGCATTAGTCAGACTAAAAGGAATCACAAGATATTTTTAATGGCCATACCTTCTCTTGAAATAAGTATTCAATATATTAGACTCCCAAAATTTAAGCTGATGATAACTGGAATAATGATCAATATTAAAAAACCACTTCACCACCATTAATTGATCAAAGAAATCATCTATATGGGGAAAATGATACTTATTATTAACTATCACCCAATTCAACTTTCGATATTCCACATAAAATCTAAGTAAACCGGTATCATTATTATAAAAGAACATCATTTCTTCCCACACACTATTAAAAAATAGGCCTTTAATAATGCTAGAATTGGACTTTATCAGTGATAGAAAATCACTGACTACCTGAGTGTAATTAAAATCCCTAGGATTTTATCAACACTAGAAAATGGATGATAAATTTTTCCTTTATCAGTTTATTTAGTATCATTGATAAAGGGGAATACTTCAGTGTGTTCTAATAGCACACTACATCACAAAAAACAA
Organism: Viscum album; assembly: GCA_963277665.1. Classification (NCBI taxonomy): domain Eukaryota; kingdom Viridiplantae; phylum Streptophyta; class Magnoliopsida; order Santalales; family Viscaceae; genus Viscum; species Viscum album. The sequence continues at coordinate 1,071,645,721 of OY728166.1, read as the reverse complement.
GGAATATTGCAGTGTGCTATAATAATACACTACAGCACCAAAAACAACACTCGAAATTAAAAAAAACAGATAAAAATAAAACATTTAAATGAAATAAAATTCACAACACAAATAAAAGGAAAAAATAGTATTATATAGAAAAAGAAAACACCTGTATAAAAGAAAAAACAACCCCTACTGGAGAAGAATGAAACATCTATATAAGAAATTTTTTTTATGTTAACAATAATATAAATAAATAAATTATAAATAAAGTGTTAATTTTAAATGAAAATTTTAATTCATACCAAAAATACTATGTATCATATTGAGTTGCAATTGATTCTTGAACTTCACACCATTTCTTATTAATCTTCAAGAATTTTCTTTTTGAAAATTAACTAAATAAGTATAAGATAAAAATGATAAGGAAATTAATTAATTAATTTTAGATATAATAATAAGAAAATAACCGAGGATTATTTACTCGGTTTTGACAATGTGATGTTAATTTTTAACTAAAATGACATGTATATATTGAAAAGATGCAGGTGGAGTCATATCAGTCACACCATTTATTGTATTGAGGTGAAGAAAATTTATAAACATCCCAAATTACTTACGGATAATTTTTATAAAGTACCAATATAATCTGAATGTGTTTACTCATTTTTGAGTAAATCACTTTAATTTTTTTACTAAAATATAATTTTAAACTAGATACACACATTTTTAATAATACTGGTCACATCATGTGTCAGTTTTGTGTGACACTAATTCCAACACATCAAAAAATTACTTATGAATTATTGTCCAAAATTATCAAGATAATCTGAGGGTTCTTACTTGTTTTTAGTGAGTGACACTTTTTTTAAATTAAATAACAATTTAAACTAATAACAAAAACTTTGAACCATGATAGGCACATCACACATCAGATTGAAGTGAGGTTGTTTCATACTTATAAAAAATTACATATAGATCATTTACTTATAGTATCAAAACAATCTGAATGTGTTTTATCAGTTTTGAGATTATTAGTTGTCCATTTTACTAAAATTAATGTCAGTTATAAATAAAAAGATTCACTTGGAGACATAATAGCCATATCATGTATTTTATTGAGGTTCATATGATTTCTACATATCTCAAATTACTTATAGATCATTTCTCTAAAGTATCAAAACAATTTGAATGAGTATTCTTGGTTTTGAGTATGTCACTTGGGTTTTTTTTACAAAAATACCATTTTAAACTAGAAATACACACTTTGAGTCATACCTATCAAATCATGTGTTAGTCTGACAAAATATTTATTCCTAAACATTAAAAATAACATATTAATCATATTCATAAATTATTAATACAATCAAAGTGTTTTGATTCATTTTCAGTGAGTGGCACGTTTTGAATTTAAATATCAATTTTAAACTAATAATGGAAACTTTTAGTCATTTAGAGAAGATAATGTATCATATTGATGTATTGATGAAACCTACACATCACAAATGACTTAGGAATTATTTTACAAAAGTACCAAAAGAACTGAAATTCATTTTCTTGGTTTTGAGTATGTCAGTTTTATTTTTTTACTAAAATTTAAATAAATTTTAAATAAAAAGATGCACATGGAGTCATACCAGTCACAATGGGTCTTATTTAGTTTAATATTATTCATAAAAATCCAAAATTCCTTTTGTATTATTTTCTTAATGTATCAAAAATAATTTTAATTTTTTTCTAATTTTTGAGTACATCACTTGTGTTTTTTTACTAAAATACTATTTTAATCTGGAAACACAAAAATTGAGTCATACCAGTCACATCATGCGTTGGTTTGATGTGAGAATGATTCCTACATGTCAAAAATGAATTATGAATCAATTTACTAAATTATCAAGACAATCTAAGTTTTTTCTTTGTTTCTAGTGAGTGACACTTTTTGAACTATAATATTAGTTTCAAACTAATAACCAAAACTGTGCATTATATTTGGAACATCGTGTATCATATTAATGTGAGGATTATTCCTACATTTAAAAAATGACTTATGGGTCGTTTTCAAGAAGTATAAAACTAATATGAATGCGTTTCCCAGTTTTTATCATGTGAGTTGATTTTTGACTAAAATTAATGTCAATTTTAAATAAGAGATGCACTTGGAGTCTTATCAGTCACACCATGTTTCATATTAAGATGTGGATGATTAAAACACATCCCAAATTAATTATATATCATTTTAAAAAATTATCAAAATAATATGAATTCATTTTTAAGTTTTGAGTATGTCACTTGTGTTTTTTTAATAAAATGTCATTTTAAACCAGAAACACACACTTGGAGTCACACCAATAAAATCATATATTATTTTTACATGAGTGTGATTCATTCACAATAAAAATGAATTATGAATCTTTTTTTCTAAATTATTAAGATAAATTGAGCACATTTTCTTAGTTTACAGTGAGTGTTACTTATTGAACTTAAATGTCAATTTTAAACTGATAACAGACACTTTGATTTATACTTAGAACAACCTATATCAGATTGATGTTTCTTTGATTACTACATTTAAAAAATGAATTATGGACGATATTACTAAATTATAAAAAACAATATTAATGTTTTTTCTTGGTTTTCAGTATGTGATGTGTGTTTTCAACTAAAATATAAATTAAAAACTAAAAACATACAGTTCAGTTATACCGAAGACACTGTGTGTCACATTGAGGTGTGGATGATTGGTTTTATGATGCATATTTTTCTTTCAAAAATATTTACCAAGACATAAAATAATGAAATGTTCCATTTGGATTAAATAATAAACCCCATACAACCAGAAAAACCTCATCCAAAAGAACAATGTTCACTCTTTTATGTCTTATTACAAACGATTGAAGGAAAAATATGACATCCCACTGGATTTGTGAAAAAGAAAATTATTAAATAAAAATGATGAGTAAATTAAATTAAAAATAGTATATAAAAAGGTGAAAAAATTAACTAAATAAGCAGTAGGAATTCACCTGCTCATGATGGCTGTATACATTGTTGACCAATTTCATTGTTGTTTTTATCTTAGTTACAACCTCAAAATCCAATCATTCATGATCACGAGTAGCTTCGAACAAACAACCCAATCTTGAGAAAAATAATCCACCTGTATAATTAAAAAATTATTATGTTAGTAATACTATAAGAAATAAATTAATCATAAATGTGAAATAATACATTAATAAAATGTGAATTCTAAACTGAAGTCACACAATTTGAGTCATATCTAGTACACTGTGTATTTCTTTGATGTATGGTTGAATTCACCATGTCTTTTTATCCTATATTTCATTCAACACTCTGGGTCAACTAACAATTTTATATTTTGATAACCTAGGATGTTGAATGCATTGAAGAATAAAAAGAGAATTACATCATCATGAGTGAATCATCCTTATTAAGTGAATAATCATAGTACAAGATTTAAACATCCTGTTGATGAAGTTATTTATTCCTAGAAAACATTAACCATTAGTGTAAACAAATCACCATTCATTTTTTGAACTAAAATAAATATTTACCTATGAGTTTTTATGGAACATAATATAATATATCTTTCCCTTTCACCATCATAGAGATTAAAAAATCCATGATAAACCATTTAACTTAATTGATGGAAAAAACATCAATGTTACCCATTATGTATTTATGTAAGACACTAAACTCCATTATAAATTTTTTACCCCTTTTTGACAATATTAAACATCAGAATAGCCCTTAATAGTATCCAAATGACACCAAAATTTTGTGTATCCATTATGTCTTCCTAGATTGTGATATAGTTTAGTATATCATTTTTAATTTTTTGGGTGATGATAAAGAATAAAATTAAATCATAATTATTGGTTTATTAGAATGGTAATATCCCCATTATCATGTATTTTTTTATTGAGAATGATGAGAAATTTTTTTAATGATCTTGTCCACATGGATCATTTTACATAACAAATGTGCACAAGCATAATGAATGTTACTTGTATGTATTTTCAATCATTTAGTATATTATATTATGAATATTATTAATTATTTAATTGGAAAAATAATTCCACCACCCACCAAATTGAAACCACTATATTGTTATTTTTTAAAAATTCATGATTTAGTCAATGAAAATTTTCATTTCTTTATTTTTAGAGGTTTTAGATTGAGCTACCTGCTTCATTTTCAGGTGGGTCTTCATTTTGATTTTCATTTCTTTAGGATTTCATTTTAATTAGGTTTTTGATGTCATGTTTACTTTGACACCTACCCTCCTTGATGACCATGATCTCTCAATGTTGGTTGTTCGCCAATAGTTCTCTCATACACTTGATGGCTTCAAAGGTTGATTACAAACATATTTATTCAAACATTAGAGTTTGATTATATACCTTTTTGATGATTTAATTGGTGTTATATAACTCTCAAGTGACTATTGGATCCACTACAAAGACCCTTTCATGGGAGTGTAGAGAAGCAATGGGCAAGTAAACTGTATCTATTTTGTTGTTGTTGTTCAATTTGTTCTTGGGGAGGGGTTGATTTCACACTTCAATATTTTTTAATAGTACTTATATTGTGGTAAAATAAATTGTATCTTATAATGATTAGTCTGAAAAAATAAGTTACGTTTGTTTTCTTTCTAAAAAAATTCCTCAACTTAAATTCTTGTATGAAATCACTTACAAAGTCATGAAAAAACATTTTTTCAATGAGAAACTTGAAATGCTTTCACAATGGATGTCATCATAATTGACTGGTGTTTTTCAAAATTTTCCAAACTATTTATCAAACATAAACTTGGTATAACCCTCATTCTATTCCATTTCCCAAAAAATTTATTGTTTGTAAGCCATTTCTTTTTATCCTCCTCTACCTTAGTCTTTGACTCTGACTCCACATCCGCCTTATCCTCCACATCCAGCACAAACACCGCCTCCAACAAATCTGTAATGAACCGGATTTCCTCAGACCATTACTTTGTGAAATACTAGTGTTTATGGTGTTTTGGGAGGAAATGATGGCTCATTCTAAGATTTTTTCAATTTTTCCATCAGTGACATAGGGCATCGACGTCAGCATGCCAGTGCGTTGGCATGTCAGTGTGTCGGCATGATAGTGCGTCGACATGTCAGTGAATCAGTGAGTTAGGGTAATTAACATCATTGAGTCGAGGGTCTCAGTGTCAATTGGTCTAGGAATAAGTGTTTCAGGGTTTCGGTAGGTCGCTTCATCGACGGGTCAGGGCATCAGTAGGTTGAGGCATCAGTAGGGTGTTGTGTCGGTTTCTCAGTGTTGGTAGATCAACATCGGTGGATCAGCGTTGGAAGGTAACATCGGTGGGTCAACGTTATTAGGTCATGTCGGTATCTCACCATTGGTGGATTTACGTTAGTAACTCACCCATCAGTGACTCACCCATTGGTGACTCACCCATCGGTGACTCACCCATCGGTGACTCATCTGCAGTTTTTCCAATTTTTCCCAGTTTTCCAGTTTCACCCCTCTTACATCTTATTTGATGTAAACTGATTTTAGAGCCCTATTTGAGAATTTTTAAGGGAGTTTAAAAGGTTATTAATTATATATTTAATATCCAAACATTCCAGGGGATTTCAGATACTCAAACCGTGATAACTTAACCACAATCCCACATTAATGAATTTTGAGAACCGTTCTTCCATTAATATAGGACCTGGCTCTTCAAAGATGGGATCTTAGATTCCTAGTTTTTTTCCATTTCCCCTTGGTGTACCTAGATACTTCCTACCCAAACAAGTATATTACTTATGCTAGAGCCCCTCCTGCTTTTTTTTCTTGGAGTCACGTGTTGCTCACGGGATCCTCTGTTCTTGTCCCAAGGAGGAACTTTGATCCTTTGGTCATCTGATAGGGATTTCCCTCTGTCTCTCTTAAATTTTACATCATAAGGGGTGGGTTTAATAATTATTCCTTGTGAACAATGGTGATTAATTTTTCTTAAAACAACACATAAATAAGAATATGATCAATAAATAATGAGGTAATGAAATAACAGGCCGAGAGTGGATTTATGTTTGATCAACTATTTTATTTTATTATCCTTTCTTCCTTATGGATTGTTGTGGCTACATTCCTTCCTAAAATAATGACTTTTGGTGGTATTTTCTTGTGCATTGGTGGTGTTATGTTTGTTTCTGTCATGTTGTTTGATAATGGGCCGAAACATGAAATCTTCTTAATAAAATATACATGGTTAAATGAAATGAATTCCCTAGGATGAAAACCCTTGTGCGATCACCCCTATTTATGAATTAGACTTAAAGAACAATGTTTAATAAATATGAATATGTTCTATTTGATTGGTGTGGCTGAGTTCTATGTTCTATTGGGTTTTGTGACCCTATGTATGTTGTGTGGTGCTACTTTTGGGAGCACAGTTATGGGTACAGGGGTGGGAAAGGAAGTTGGTACTGTGAGAAGGGTTTGGTATGTGTGTGCATTAGGGATATAGTTTAATGGTAGTTGCTATAGGTATTTGTTTGTGGGGATGTGAAGGAGTTGTCTTGTTATCGTAGTTTGAGAGACAGATCAATTACAGAATGGATGGATGTGTATGTAGTTGAACTACCTTTGTTTGTGTCATGGCCGTCGAATGAAGTTTTGCAGTAGGATTTACAGATGGTTATGAACTTATATGCAGTGGGATTGTATCTAGAAACTTTTAGGAATTAAGGTTGTAGTGTTGGGTTGTGAGAGAAGGATTGTGAGGTATAACGTTAAATAATTATAACAGACAATGGTTGAACAAGGGTGTGTAGTGGGAGTGAAAATCTAGTTTTGTTTGTTGTTTTTATATGGTTGTGGTTGGTCGTTTCCTAGAAGTGTTGGAATAAATTAAATTTAATCCATTAATTTTTAAATGGAATGTGGTTAAATGAAAATGTCTTGGGTTATGATTTGGGAGTGGCTATTGTGTGGTTGTGTGGATAAGGGTAGCATTAATTGTGGTTTTGTATGAGTTAGTTGTCTGTTGTGGGGACCTGTATGTTGGGATGAGTTCTTTCTTACCTATATATATAAATTTTACTTCCTTTAAATTTATATATGAACCCCACAATTATTGAGAACCATGTTCCGAACACCACCATTTCATGGGGGATGGTGTCTTTCCCAACATCCCAGTGGGAGGCTGGATGGCTCGTTACTAACTATCTTCCTCGCACCCTCTTCCAAGTTCATACTTCTTGAGTGTATCTAGGTAGAATGTAATAGCTTGAGGATTGCCATAGTAAAATATACGTTGGGAAAGGGTTTTTTGTAGATAAGTGACCTAGGTGTTTACAGGATACTAATTTTTTGCCAAGTGTCTTCGGGATGAGGCCCAAGTGTCTTCTGGTGAGAGGCATGGTTGTTGTGTCCTAGGTGTCTACGGGTGATATTTCATGTGGATTTTAGGCCCAGGTGTGTGCAGACAGGTTGTAGTAGTGAGACTATATATGGTAAGAGTAGTAGTGTCAAGATGTTATCTGTTAGGGATAAGCATTTAACTAGTGGAAAAGTGGTGTAAGGTACCCAAATGTTGATGTGATTATACTACTACTTTACTTGACTTGCATTATTTTGGTGAGCATCCCTTGGTGAGGCTGGGCTAGTTAGTACTCCTTGGTAGGTTATATGAGGGTTTACTTATTTTGTCACAGGTACATTAGTATGTTTCCCTCACTTTTTCATGGGTAGTTGTTGTTTCCCTAATGAGTATACTTGTATGATCACCCTACGTATATAAAATAGTTTTCAGGTTTCAAGGAGGAATTTGAGGACAGTGCTAGACTTTACTAGTTCGGACGTCACGATTAGTTGATATTTTTACTTAGCCTCTTTTGTTTTGGTACTTTACTTTGGAGTTTTTTATACCTTATATCAGCTTTACTTTTGAACATGTATATGGGAATGGATTTTTGGCTTTACATTTACTTTTAGTATGTGGATTTGCTTAGTATTTACAATATTATCTCTCTATATTGTTCTATAAAAGGTTAAATCCTTACATATTATGTGAGATTCTATAAACTTGGTACTAGTTTCCTCTCTAGGGCCCATTAAATGTGGGAATCATGGGTCATTATCTCTCTATCATATTAGGGAAGTAAGGGCGTGACACTTTTTTGTCCCTTCCCTCATCTCGAAGAAATCATGTTGTGAGAAAATGGTATCAAAGGGAGGCTTTGGAAGGTTTAGGTTGAGGAATAGAATGTATTTTAGAGTTAGGAACAATGAGAGTTTCATGTGATAGTAGGGAAATAGTGTTAGGTGACCTTGGTTCATGAAATAGGCTAGGGAAGACTGGCTATGACATGGGATTCTAGCCCCCTTGTGATCCGATGCAAGGAATTTGGACCTAATGAATGACCAGGGGAGGCTACAACGATTAGAGGGTAGAGACCCTATAAATGTTACATGAATAATAATGAATTTTTTTCTTGTGTATCTTGGGTGTTTTGCGAATTTAAAATAAATGAAGAGTTAAAAAAAATTTAAAAGAAAATTTCCACACTACCTGAGCATAGGAGTTCCTTGTTTACTTTTCAGCTATGGAACCCAGACATCATCCCTATGTGGTATGAGCAGTTGAGGCCAATCGGGTTATCCTAGTTGATCAGCGGAGGTCCGATCAAGAGGAGGAAGATGACCAGTTGTAGAAGATGCTTCGTGGCTTCCAGCGACAGACTCTGGGAATGTACGAGGGTAGCATCTCAGACATGGAGACGGAGAGTCGGCTCGAGGAGCTGGTGATCACTTTTATCTTGATCTAGGCTCTAATAGAGTATTGGGTTCCTCTAGAGGTGATCCAGATGAGGGGATCAGTACGTTAGTGGTGGACACTATACCTCCGGGAAAGGAAGGCGACCGATGATTCTTGGGTTGAATTTGAGAAGGACTTTCAGGAAGAATTCAATTCTTCCACAATGAATGCAAAGAAGAGGTAGGAGCTTCTATCCCTCCATCATGGGAGTATATTGGTAAGGTAACTAGAGATAAAGTTCAAGGATCTGTTACACATTGCTACTGATCTCTTTTCAGATGTGGAGTTCCGAGCAAGATGCTTAAAGGAGGCACTTTGACCTTCTCTTTAGTATGTCATCACTCCTTTCAATCTACTGACATACATAGAGGTTCAAAATAAGGCCGAGGCAGTGGAAAGTATTCACTTTCTGGGAGGTATACCATGAGAGGGGAGCCAACTGAGTTTGTCAAAGGGGAAGACCATCAACAGTAAGTCTCTGGCATCAGGTCCTTCCTGGTTTCAGCCAGTGGAGAGTACGCCTCAATAGTTCAAGTATAGATCTTATGGTCCTCATCCTTTTCTCATGGGATAGGGATTGAGGTGGTTTATCTGTAGAGTTCATGGAAATCTTTATAACTGGTTCCTATTTTGTGTGTCGTATAGTGGGGGTGGGCAGGTTCAATGCCCACCTCAACAACAATTGTTTTAGGTCTGGCCTTTCCAGCAGTAAGGATAGAGAGCTCTCGCTCCCCCGAGGGTAGAAGGTGTCGGAGGTGGATGAACTCAATGTGCTTCTCTGGGATCTAGAATAGGTCATGGTCGGGGAGGCGGTCGATAATAGAGAGGTCGAGGAGTTGGGTGTGGATATTTGCACACTGGAGAGGCAACAATTTCGGTAGGGCCAACGTTGTTTGAAGTTTGATCTATCTTTTTAGTAATATTATGTTTTCTTTATTTGATTTAGGAGCTTCATACTACTTTGTTGCACCTAATGTAGCCAATTCCCTGGGTCTAGTCAGAGAGAGACTTTCCATGCCTCTGGTGCTGAGTACACCAGCCGGAGGTTAGACCAATTTGGTTGATGTGTTCTAGGGATATAAACAGATGATGGGACTACATCAGTTCCATGTGGATATTTTATTGTTATAGATGTAGCCATATGATTTCATCCTAGGCATCGAATGGTTGTTTTATGTGAATTATGTTATTGATTACTTCTAGAAAATGGTCATGTTTTTTGATATGGATGGCTAGTACATAACTTTTATTGGATATCAGGGTTGTTAGGGGGGTAGCTGGTGTCTGAAGCCTCTTCTTTCCATATTAGCCGAGATGATAGTGGAATTAGTAGACATAAAGATGATGGATGTTCTAGGGGTTGTTAGTGATTTGATGGATGTGTTCTTGGGGGAGGTTGTGACATTACCCTCTCGATGTGACATTGAGTTTTGAATAAACTTTCAACCCGGTGCCCATCTGATTTTGATGGATCCCTATAGGATGGTACCTTATGAGTTGAAGGAGTTACATATTCTGGTTAGCGACCTGATTAAGAAGGGTTTTATCTGGACAAGTGTATCACTATGGGGTGCTCTAGTCTTTTTCATGAAGAAGGAAGATGGTGGTCTAAGACTGTGAATAGACTACCAGAGACTGAATCTGGTAATGGTCAAGAACTGTTACCCCCTTCCAAATGTTGACGATCTTTTCGACTAGTTAAAGGGAGAAGGTTGGTTCTATAAGATCAAACTACAATCTGGATATCACCAATTGAGTTTAAATAAGGGTGTAATCCCAAAGACCGCTTTTAGGTGTAGGTATGGGAATTTTGATTTCGTGGTCATTCCCACCGACATTACTAATTCATCATATGTGTTCATGGGGATCATAAACTCTGTTTTCCATGAGTACCTAGATCAATTATTCATTGTGTTCATCAATGACATCCTGACGTACTCAATGTTATAGGAGGAGCATGCCAAGCATCTGAGCACTATCTTGGAGGTCCTCTAAGACCACCATCTCTATAGAAGTTTGTCGAAGTGAATGTTCCGGAAACGAGATGTGCACTTCCTTGGACACATAGTGTCCTATCATGGGATATTAGTAGAACCTTAAAAGGTCTAAGAAGTTGTTTCTGGGATGAACCCAATAATTTTGTGGTGGTTCATAGCTTCTTGGGTTTGGAAAGCTATTATTGGAGGTTCGTAGACAACTTCTCTCAAGTTTCAACTCTGTTGATTACTTTTACAAAAAAATACTAGGCCTTCATATGGACTGAGAAGTGTCAGGTAGCATTTATCTATCTGAAGGGGAGATTTCTCAGTTCCCTGGTTCTTAGGTTCCTAGATGAAGCGATGATGTTTGAGGTGTTTTGTGATGCTTACATCCTAGGATTGGGATGTGTGATGATGCATCAATGAGGAGTAATCTCTTATAGACCTATGAAGTTATTCCCTAACAAATGTAACTATGCCACCCATGAACTGGTTCTTTTAGTTGTCATGCTCATGTTGAAGTTTTGGTGGCATTACCTCATCAAGGAGCGCTTTGTGGTCTTCATAGATCACAATAGTTTGAGGTATATCTTTTCCCAATGAGACCTCTACTTGGGGTAGTGAAGGTGGATGTATTTTCCTAAGGACTACAACTTTTAGATATCTTACACCCCTGGTAAAGGGAATGTTGTGGCCAATGCCTTGAGTAGGAAGTCACAGAAGGAGGTAGTTTTGGAATTTGTGGATGATTAGAAGGTGATGGAGGAGTTGGCCGATTTTCATTTGGATGTGAGAGTGGATGAAAAAAGAGGATGTATGTTTTAGATCACAGTGCTGTCTTTCTTAACAGGACAGGTGGAGGAGTCTCAGTGGGGAGACTTAGAGACTGAAGTGATGCGTGATCACGCTATCTAGGGTATTTCTCAAGAGGGATGGTCAGAGGATAGTTGGAATTAGATGATGTTTTGTGGGAAGCTATTTTCCCAGTGGAAATGCATGAGGGTGATCTCTATGAGTTCCATAGATCACCCTTGGAAGTACATTCAAGAGTTTATAAAATGTAATGAGGCTTGAAGGAATGGTTTTCGTGGCCCAAGCTGAAGCGGGCAGTGGTCGAGTTTTTGGCAAGGTGTCTGGTATGTTAGCAGGTGAAGGCCAAGCACCGTGCTCCAAGAGGTCTGTTGCAGCCCTTAGATTTTCCTGAGAATAAGTGGGATGAAATCTTAATGAATTTCATCAAATGATTACGTAGGACTCAGGGAGGATGAAATGCTATTTGGGTAGTAGTGGATCTGTTGGAAAAATTAGATCACTTCTTGGTAATCAAGAAGTCGAGTGAAGTAGATGCCTTGACAAAGAGGTATGTGGATGAGGTGGTGTGGATGCATGGAGTTCCAAGATCCATTGTCTTGGATTGGGATACATGGTTTCACTAAGAAGTTTGGAGGGGATTATAACATGATTGTGGCACCCAGCTATGCCTCAACACTGCTTTTCACCCTCAGAAGGATGGGTAGATAGAGAGGACCATCCAAACATTGGAGGATATGCAGGGAGCGAGTGTTTTGGAATTTAGAGGATCATGGGTACATCACTTTCTCCTAGTAGAGTTTCCCTACAATAATATCTATCACTGTACCATTAACATGGAACCATTAAAGGATATATATGGAAGTTTGTGTTGTTATCTTGTATGTTGGATAGAATTTGGGGAAGCAACCCTTCTTGGACCTGGGGTAGTGAAAAGCACAATGGGTTCAACTTGTGAATGATAGAATGAAGGTGGATTAGGACCGAAAATAGTTTTTTAGAGATCATAGGAGGAGGAATTTGGAGTTCAAGGTTGGGGACCATGTTTTCTTTAAGGTTTCCCCTCGATGTGGGAAACATAGATTTGGCAGAGGAAGAAAGATTTCTCCCAGGTTCATTGGACCTTTCGAGGTGTTGGGACGAGTTGGTGAGGTGGCATATCATCTCACATTTCCACCACAGTTAGAGATAATCTATGATGTCTTCCATATCTATCATCTCCTTCTATATCTACACGATGACTCCAATGTCATTAATTGGGGAGAGTTGGATATCAAGGAGGACGTGAAGTTCATGGAATGACCAGTAAGAATCGAGGATCTTAAAGAGAAGGTTATTCATGAATGGACCATCCCTTTACTTGTGATCTGGAGTCTTGGTGGCCTCGAGGAAAGTACTTGGGAGTGGGAGGCACTGATGTTTTCCCAGTACCCATAGTTTTTCAGAGTTTTTCTCTTGTGTTTTTGCTTTGTGCTTTTCCTGTGATGTAATACTTGACCTTAATTTCTGTAAGATAAGTTGTTTCTGTATTCTATGAATGTGTGTGAGAATTCCTTATGTGTGGGGAGGGGAGTACCTAGACACTAATCGAGATGTATTAATATGGATGTGATTAAAACAATGTGGGTGAGTCAATGCCACCCAAAGAGGATAATATCTTGACATGGAGGAAAGATCTCCCTAACCCATGTTTTTGGATGGTGTGACCTTGGTGTTTGTATGGTTGTTTATGAAAGTGGGGGAATTAGTGTTTCTAGGGTTTTTTAGGAGATATATGATAAAGAGGTGTTCTTGTATGTCGATGTTTTCATACCATATTTAGAATGACACAAAGTGGTTTTCTCTTGAGAGGTATCTTAAGGGGTGGTTGTTTAGACCCCATTTCTTCTTGGTTAGTTTTCAATTCCCAAGGATGAGAATAGTTCATGAGGTATCTGATGTAATGAACTAGATTTCCTCAGGCCTTTCATTTGTGAAAAACCAGTGTTTAGGGTGTTCTGGGAGGCAACTATGGATCATTTCAACAGTTTTCCAGTTTTTCTAGTTTTTCCATTGGTTGCTTAGGGAATCATCATCGACTTGTTAGTGTGTCAACATTTCAGTGCGTCAGCTTGTCAGTGCATCAGTGATTCAAGGGCATCATCATTGGTGAGTCAAGGGAATTAGTTTAGGTAGGTTGAGGCATCGATAGGTCGTTGCGTTGGTAGCTCATCGTTAGTGGATCAACATCGGTATGTCACAACGGTGTCTCAAAATTGATAGGTCTCATCAGTAGATCACCCATTGGTGGCTCCACACCAGTGACTCACCCATCAGGGACTCACCCATTGGTGACTCATCTGCAGTTTTCCTAGTTTTTCCCAGTTTTCCAGTTACACCCCTCTTACATCATATTTGTAGTAAACCAATTTTAAAGCCTAGTTTCAGAATTTTTTAGGGAATTTAGACGTTTATTAATTATATATTTAATATACTAATGTTACAGAGGATTTGATATACTCAAATTGTGAAAAATTGACCATAATCCCACGTTAATTACATTTGGAAACCATTATTCCTTTAATATTGGATCGGGCTCTTTAAAGCCACGATATTACATTCCTAGTGTGTTTTCCTTTTCCCCTTGGTGCACCAAGATCCTTACTCCCCAGAAGGGTCATGCACCTATGCTAGATCCTATCCCAATCAGTTTTCTTGGAGTCTCATGCTGCTCGCACGATCCCCTGTTCTGGGCGCAAGGTGAAAATTCGATCCTTTGATCATCTGGTAGGGATTTCCTTCTGTATCTCATAAGTTTTTCATCATGAGGGGTGGTTGTACTAATGATTACTTGTGAAGAAATTTGAATACTATTTATTAAAACAATACATAAATAATTATATGATCAATAGATAACGTGGTAATGAAATAACAGTCCGGGAGTGGATTGATGTTTGATCATCTATTTTATTTTGTTATCCTTGATTATTTATGGATTTTTCTGGCTATATGCCTTATAAAAATCATGACAGTTGGTGTCCTTTTTTATGAACTAGTGGTGTTCTGTTTGATTCCATAGTGTTTTTTGATAATTGGTCATAACATGAAGTCGGCTTAATCATGTATAAATGGTTAAATGAAATGAATAACCTAAGATGAAAAACCTTTTGTGATAACCCCTATTTATAAAGTAGACTTAAAGAATAGTATTTTCCAAATTTTAATATATTCTTTTTGATAGGAGTGGTTGATTTCTATGTTCTATTGGGTTTTGTGACCCTGTGTATGTTGTGGGGTGCTATTGTTGGGAGCACGATTATGGGTACATGGGTGGGAAAATGAGTTGGTTCTGTGAGAAGGGTATAGTTTAATGGTAGTTTATATATGTAATTGTTTGTGGGAATGCATGTGAGGTGTGTTGGTATCCCTATTTGAGAAATTAATTGATTGCAGAATGGATGGACTTGTAAGCAACATAACTACATCTGTCTGTGTCGTGGCCATCAAACGAAATTAGGCAGTGGGACTGCCGGGTGGTTATGAACTTATATATAGTGAGAATGAATTTGGGAACCATTGGGAAGAAGGGATGCATAGTTGATTTGTGAGAGAATGATTGTGTAGTTTAACTTTGATGAGTGATAATTGGAAGTGGTTGAACGAGGGCATGCAGTGGCACTGCAAATCTAGTTTTGTTTTTAGTTTTGATATGGTTGTGGTTGGTAGTTTCTCAATAGTGTTAGAATAAATTAATTTGAACCCCATAATTATTAAATGGCAAGTGGTTAAATGAAAAAGGGGTTTGGTTATGCTTTGGAAGTGGCTGTTGTGTCGTTGTACATATTGGGGTAGCATCAACTATGGTTATGTATGAGTTAGTTGTCTGTTGTGGGCACCCGTAGGTTGGGATGAGTGTTTTTTTACCTACATATGTATATATATATAAATTATAGTTCCTTGTGATTTATATTTGCACCCACCTTTGAAGAGAACCATGTTCCGAACACCCCCGTTTCATGGGGGATGGTGTCTTTCCCAACATCCCAGTGGGAGGATGGATGACTGGTTATTGAATTTTATCCTCACACCCTCTTCAGAGTTCTTACAGCTAAAGAATATTCAGGTAGGCTATAATGGATCGAGGATTACCATAGTCTAAGATCCTTTGGGAAGAGGTTTTTTTAGATGATAATCTGAGGTGTTTTTGGGCCATGACTGTTTTCCCAAGTGTATTCAGGATGAGGACTGGGTGTCTTTGAGCGAGTGGAATGGTTGTTTTAGCCTAGGTGTTTGCAGGTGGGATTGCGTGTGGTTTGGGGCCCAGGTGTGTGTGGGCTTGTTGTGGCAGTAGGACTACATATGGGAATAGTTGTATCATCAAGACATTATCCATTAGGGATAAGCAGTTAATGAGTTGCAAAGTGGTACAATCTACCAAAATATCGTTGTTCTTATACTACTACTTTACTTGAATTGCGTTGTTTTAGTGAGCATGCCTTGGTGAGGCTGGGCTGGTTAGTACTCTTTGGTAGGTGCTTTGAGGTTCTACTATATTCTCACAGGGACATTAGTATGTTTCCCTGACTTGTGCATGAGTAAATTTAGTTTCCCTATTGAGTATATTTGTATGCCCACCCTATGTAAATAAAATTGTTTTTAGGTTCTCAGGAGGACTTTGGTGGTTGTGCCAGATATTACCAGATCAAGCGTCGAGAATAGTTTCTATTGTTTCTTAGTATCTTTTCTTTTGGTACTTTACTTTTGAGTTTTTTTGTACCTTTTATTAGATTTACTTTTGAACATCCATATGAGAATGGATTTTTGGATTTACTTTTAATTTTAGTATTTAGAGTTGCTTCGAATTTGCTATCTTATCTCCCAATCTTGTTCTATAAAAGGGTAATTCCTTCCATATTATGTGAGATTCTATACCCTTGGTGCTAGTCACCACTCCATGGTCTATTGAAGGTGGGACTCAGAGGTTATTATCTCTCCTTCATCATGAGGAAGGAATGGAGTGGGACTTTTAGGTCTCTTCCCTCATATAAAAGAAGGTGGGTCATTGCAATAGCCTATGCTCCACATCCTCCTCCACCTCCACCTCCACCTCCACCTCCACCTGCACGATTTCCCTAAAAAATATCTATTTTCATACCAGCACATCTAAAAAAATTTATTTCATCTATTATACTACTCCTTGAGAAACAGATAAAAAAATATATAATCATTCTAACACTAATGTTCCACACCACAAACATATTTCTAAGGTAATATACCATAATATATAACAAATATAGAAGGTAATGACCAAAATTTGTTTTCAGAAAACATTCTGATAATATGTATGATTCCCACTCATCTCTGAACAAATTTACTTCTTCTTTTGAGTATGAAGGTTGTCACCAATCTCAGTAGTACTAAGAGAATATATAAGAAAAATTAAGAAATATTTTTAATGAAATTTTAATTTTCTTTAGAAATTAAATATTTTGGGATATTAGTCTTTTCATGGTTTATGATTTCTCTCATAAATGTTTAAACATAATATCCACAATCGATGACATTATCTTGCATCAAACATTGTAGAAACATTGAATAAACTAAGTAAATTGTTTTGAAATATTTTTTTATTGTTAAATATTTCTATATATACCTTATTTTTTTCCATTGTTAGTAATCCACCATATTTTTATGTTCATACACTAACTTAATTCCATGATTTATCCAATATTTAGCAACTACCATATCATAGAAATTTTTTGAAAACACATACTGAAACATATTGTTTGAATTTTATTTTTAAAATAAAATTTCAAGCATATTCAAAATTCCCAATAAACATCATGTGTGTTCGGTTTTTTGGATATCCATGCATTGGATGAAGGAAATAAATACTTGGGGTGTCCATATTGACTTTGATCAACATCCAGTGCTATCTAAAAAATGAAAAAGAAAAAAAAATAAATGTGAGAAATAAAAATATATTTTATGTGATTAGATTATAGAGTTTTACTTAGGCATTGTTGGCACCAAAAAGTGTCTACTATAAGCTATATTTTTCTTAAACACAACTAGTATCTCATCTCTTTTCTGATCAATTTATTTCTTATCCAATGTATATTTTTCCAAAAAAATGATACGAGGATTAATGAATCCAAATAATGATTCATACAGTTTTCCCTTTATATATTAGTAATAAAACTTTCTATAGAAAATATGTGTAGTTATTTACTTTAATAAACATATTAGCTCACTATTTTTGGAGACGTATTATGAAAATGTATCTTATGTATATATTCCAAAATGAGTCTCCCAACCATTCATACTTGAGAATCTCATTTATAATCTCAAGAAAAATTATGTTTTTCTTGAAATTTTCTTATATTTATTTTTTCATATGTAATTTAAGGCACATTTTCATCTTTAAATTTTTTCTATACATGAAATTACAATGATAGTAAATGTTTATTTAGAATTTGAGGGGAGAAGGTACTCCTAAAATGGCATTTTTATTTCTTGGTCAATTCACTAGATTTTATTTATCCGACCTTCCGTTTACCCATCACTTTATCCATCTTCAATATCATACATCACTTTATAACATTTTTATCAAATATTATAGGTTTTTCAAATGATTATTTTGTTCAAGAGATACCTCATGTATCATTATAAGATTAGAAAACCATACTATAAGGCCCCGACGTTAAACATTACTCAATCTTGAGATATGTTAATAATTTTAATTTAATTTACTTAGAGGATCTTTTTAAGTTTCGATCTTTATAGAATTTGAACTTAACTCATACATAACAACTAAAATATTACAAAGTATACACTTCTACTCACTATCCATTTTTTCACAAAAAAACCCTTTTAAATAAAACATGATTTCTTTTCTTGATAAAAATATTCTCTACATCTTCCTTTATCTTACCTATCCTTATGCCATATAGAAAAAATTTCAAAAACATAGGGTGATCATAAAAATCTCAGTAAGGAATACAGAAAGAAGGAAAACTATTTGCCTTGGGAAAACATTTAAACCATAAATACTTTATCATAAAGTAATACTTTTCACCTTTAAGAAGTAGTAATTACACATCACTAAATATAAGCTCATTTATTACTCTTTATGTAATCAAAATATTACCTTAAAACCCATAGAAAGTAACATATAACATATAATGGTAACTTGGTACATAATCATACTTAAATGGAATAACCATACGATCGACTTCTACACATATCACGAAATGGAATAGCCATATATCCAACTTCCAAAACGAATGCATTGAAGGTTATAACTTAACCACCCGTCCTTGATTTATGATAGAACCACCCATATTTGGTTTATCACATAACCACACATCAAATTTCCAAGCACCATCATAAAAAAATAAAATATTTCAATTATCAACATTTCAATCCTAAAATTTCATTTTCAATCAGAGGAAATAATTTCAAGATATTGAAGTAGTCAATCCATTTTTAAAAAAAATTTCAATACCAAAATATTGAAAAGGAGAATAAGGGATTTCATTATAATTTTAAATATATTAAGTCTTATAGAGGACGATAAATATAAAATAATGGTTATGGAAGCAGAGAAGTCATTGTCACCACATATGTTAAAAATATTCCTTTTTTCATTTAGTGAAATGATTCATATAAAAAATATTCCCATTTTAAAACCATTGAATGAAATTAAAAGAAAAAGGTTTAATTATACACTGTATAAATAAATGAGGTGTATATTATCAAAATATGCCTCAATGAAAGGATATTGAGATGAAGTCCATTATAAAGATCGTATCATTAGTTCAAGGAAAAATCAATGACATAATTATGTGTGAAGAATATAAATACACCCAATATAAGTGGTTATTCAGTGTAAAACAATCACAGGTCACTCACAAATATTCTTTTAAAAACAAAACCAATGACATGGATATTTAACTCAATGAATGAATATTGAGTTAAGATTTCTCTTAACTTGAGTATGACTTGTCTCGTACGTTCTTATTTTTCCAAAAAAATATACTTAGGTTAATTTATAATTGTATTAGAACATTGTTTATGTTTATAAGTCCTTTTATATCACTTATTAACACATTATAAAAATTATATAATTATTTTTGTTCATATCAGACGTATTGTCGATATTTGGTACTTGAGTCAAAAATGAACTTGTTTGGATATAAATAACCCATATGGTCAAAATTTAATCATCTCCAGAATATTATTCATGATTTAAATATCATATATATACAGTATATATGTGTTCATATTATCCATAATATTTGGATATAAGAAATGAAATTCACCGTTCATGGAGATGGTAGGTCATACATACACATGAGCACTACTTTCATTTATTTTCAATATTAAAAGAATTATAATCAGATGATATAAATGTATATTATAATTCCATTATTATATTAATGTCATATATGTCTCATATATTTAATAAAACCATCCTTTATATGTTCTATGTCTAGAGGGAATGAGTCATATCGCTTTGAGGGGGCAGTAGTGCACATTTCCTCAAACAAAATTATCATATTTACACTACATGGAAAGCATCAAGGTTTTTTATAAATAATAATTAAAGAAGAATATATACAATATAAATATAATATATATCATATGTAAAATATTTTCCATTATAATGTCCAATATGAGATGTGGTAGGAAAAAATTTAACAATCATTATTTTAATGAGGCATTAGTTCACTGTACACAAAAACAATATGTTCGTTACCCATTAAATGGAGGTGTTTGTAAGTGTAGATCTAAAAAATATAATTAGAATACTATTAAATTTTGGATACTGGTTTTTTATGTAGTCTTATAATAATAAAATTTTATGGAGTGGATAATGGAAATGAAAATAAAAATCACGAGAGAAGACGTTACCTCTTAATCGAGTAACATATTTTGGTTTATACCCAAAGGATTCCTTGAGAGGCTTTCTACACTAAGTTAGGATTTTAGGATTAGTGTAGGGTTTCTAGAAAGATTTTTGGGTAGTTATTGGAAAAACTAAAGGGTTTTTGAAGTGTTAATATTTGAGAAGAGAGGCTACCTTTTTATAGGGGAGGGAAGGGGCATTGTTGGAAAATCTTAAATTATTAAAATAATACAAATTATTTTTTTAATTCAAAACTCTACAACTTTAGATATGTCTAAGATAATATGAGTATAGGTCTAAATCCTCTCATAAAATAATTTTTCTACATGCATTGATTTTATTTTAACCCTAATCTTTTCAGTTTACCCTTAATTATTCGCTTTTAATTTTAACTGTGGTAATAACATTTTAATTATTAAAAGGCTATTAATTTTACTTATATGGGGTAAATTTCCCATAATTTGACACTTAATGAAATTTTAGACCTTATAATAGTAAATTTGTGATTTTAAAATATTTTTATTATTTTTAAATAGTTTAAAAAATTACCATTTTTATAAAAAATCAATTATGTCAACTTTTTCAGTATTCATTTTATTGAATTTAAATAAAATCCCAGAATAGAGATAACTTAAAACCAAAGAATTTAATAGTCTTATAACATGTCATATTATCCTATAAAAATCAATTATTTCAGAAATTAATTAAAATATTATTTATTTTAAAATTTATAATATCATTTATTTGATTCCTTCATTAATAAAGCGATCACTTCACCATCATTGTGTCATAATTAAATTTAATTATTTAATGTATAAAAATTATAAATAAGATACTAATATTTAGGAAATATTTTTATATTTATAATTAAAATTTCTTGAGAAATATATCACTTATATAAAATCATATTAAAATTGTTTTAGTAAGAAGATTCATGTTTATAACATATTTTCCTTAAAATTAAAAGTTATAAGTGTCATAATCACACCCAAGATGATTCAAAAGGCCATATTTTCATCCCAAGGGTTTTATTGGTAGTCCATATGTTATCCAATAAGATTATTAAACGTTTTAGGGTAGTTTTATATTATTATAATATTATTTTTACCCTTATTTAGCAAATTTAAACTTCAACCATGGGAAATAAAAATAATTACTAAAGTTACTATTCATAATGTCCAAAATAAATAGGTACCCATTTTAAAAAAAATAGACCTTATTATCTGAAAAATGGAACCCATTTTCCCTAATTTAAAACACAAAACATACATTAATTAATTTAAAATTAATTCTCATTGTCAAAACAAGAAGAGTTCTTTAAAAGTAAAAACTATCAAAAGATTGACATGTGTTTATATCAAATTTCAATGTGAAATTACATACAAGGACTAAAATTGTATTAAATGATAAAAAATTAATCCAATTACACTTTAAAAACAAATAAAAGGATAATCTAACAATATAAAAAAATTAGACAAAAAGGCAGTTTTGATGTAAGATGCGGTATTTTTTACTATTCATTAAAAAATGAATATTATTAGAAAAATACAAAAAATCAATGAAAGTAAATTTTGATTTCCCTATTCCAAAAAAAAATTATTTTTTCAAATATAACTTATAAAAGTGTCAAAAATATGATTTAAAATGTGATTTCTATTAAAAGGTGACAAACCAATATTTTTAGAAAAATACTCTTTTTATCTGTAAAATTGAATTTGTTCTTATATAATTTCTATAAAACATATAAGATTAATTTTAAAAATTAAATTTAATATATATCTTATATACATATTTATATTATATATATATATATTTCATTAATAAAAACCAACAATAGTGACTTTATTATTTTATATACTCTCACTTATTTTCATTTAAATAGTTTTTTAGAAAAGATCATTCTTTTATATTCAATTGGTTTTTATTTAATTTCCTACAAATTTTTTTAACCAAATAATCATTATATAAACATATTTAAACCATAATTTCATAATTTAGTTAGTACTGTTCTTTTACTCCATTCCAATGCCTAGGTTATAACAATAACATTTAAATAATAATATTTTGTTATTCGTTTAAGCTCAATGTAGAATATCATGTATGCTATTGAATATATTGTTTCTTTCTTAAAACTTAGGATGTTACATACCCCCCTTTAATAAATTGTGTCCTCACAATTTGAATTTGGGATTGGTAACTAGGGTATGAATTTTCAAAATACCTTTATTGACAACCCACATTGGAAAAATGGTTCATAAATCTTCAACTTTAAAAGATAGAAAGTGAAGTAAAAAGGTCACCCAAGATAAAAAAACTAGGGTTACATGTAGGAAAAATGGATATATAAGCAAAAACTAACCATCAAGTTCTGATGGAGAGTGATAGAAAATATGATTATCATAAAGTTAATAATCAGAATACTACAAACTTGAGATGGGTTAAATGTTTTTTGATTTCGTAGCAGGAAAAGTAAATTAAAAACATTTTTGTTTCAAGTTCCTTGTAATAAGGTTGATAAATTATTTATGTGCTTGACTAAGAACACGAGGAAACATACTTACTTGTCATCTAGAGTTTTATCATTTAATAAATTTATACCAAAAACTAATCTTTTCTCCACATGATAACTACTCAAGATGACTTGTTCACACCTGAAGCACTTGAATAAACTTATATAGAATCACATAATCCTCGAAAGATTAACTATATATTCATTCTGTATTGAAATATTAACCAAAAATAAAATGGTAAGGATAAAATCAGATAATTCCTCCAAAATATTAAACCATTATATGAAGAAAAACTACTTTTAATCTCCAAAATTAAATAGTAATATCCAAAGTAAAACAAAGACCATCTGATAAATAAATATTCTTAAAATTCCTCAAAATAATCCAAACTAATATTGAAACCCAAAACAAGGAATAATATTATCACATAGCCTTCCAAGAAAAATCTGAAAATTTATCTCCAAATAAAAGTGACCACTCTTAAAGTATCACACTAAAAAGTAATTATCCTAATAACATATTCTCCCTTATAGGTTAATCATTTCCATAAATAACCTAATTCCCATTATTATACATACCATAATCATATAATGTTCCCAAAATAGTGAATGTCTTCCAAGAATAACATGTATCACTCAATCCCCATATCATATTCCAATACCAATGATATCCATTTGATAAAATTTAAGTTCCAAAAATCAAATTCATATTATTATATAAACTAGTTTAACTAAAAAGAATAATTCTTACAAACCATGGACTTCACTTAGGCTAGTGGTAGGCCATGAACCCTTATCACCCTTCGATTGTGGGTTTGATTCCTCCAGTCTTATCTGACGCGATGAGTTTTCACATGGTCTCCGTGTTGTCCTTTTTCTAAAACTATATAATTCTTATAATATTAATAAAATATTATAAAGACATCAAAAATAACATAATAGGTTTTCACCTCAAAGGTTATTTTATACCTCACATTTTGAATCTCAAACAACAATAACCCATAATTTACTCAAAGGTGAATGTCTCAAAAAATACCATTAGTCACCTTAATATTTCAGAACATAAATCCTAAAGAGGGGTTTTTAAAATATTGATCTTATGATCATCCCCAAAATTATAAATCCATGATGATATCCCTAACTCTTAAGAAAAAAATCCTAATCTCCAGAGTTTTCTAAATCATCCTCCAATACCAACTATAAGGCCCTAGTCATAAAAATTACATAATCTTGAGATAATTCAATAATTTGACTTTAATTAACATCAATGATATTTTCAATTTTATTGATTTAGAGAATTAGGCCTTTAATCATACATAAAAACTGAAATATTACAAAGTAGACACTTCTACTCACTATCCATATTTTTTCACCAAAGGAAACCCTTTAAAATAAAACAAGATTTATTTTCTTGATATTTTTTTTGGACTTCTTCCATTCTCTTACCCATCCTTATTCCCTATGGAAGACATTTCAAAAACATGGGGTGAGCATAAAAATATCAGTAAGGAATACATAAATAAGAAAAATTGTTAGCCTTGGGAAAACATGTAAACCATGGATACTTTATCATAATGTAATACTTTTCACCATTAAGAAGTAGTAATTAACTTCATTGAATATAAGCTCATTACTTACCCATTTTTAATCAAAATATTACCTTAAAACCTATAGAGAGTAACATATAATATATAAAGGTAACTTGGGACATAATAATACTTAAATGGAATTACTATATGGTTGAATTCCACACATATCACTAAATGGAATAACCATATGACCAACTTCCATACCCAATGCATTAGAGGTTATAACTTAACCACCCATACATGGTTTACCATGGAACTACCAATCTTTGTTTTGTCACGTAACCACCCATATTTAGATTTTCACGTAACCACCCATCAAATTTCAAAGTACCATTATAACGAATAAAAAATTACAATTATAAACATTTGAATCATAAAATTTCATTTTTAATCACAAGAAATTATTTAAAGATATTAAAGTATTCAATAAATTTTAAAACCTTTTTCAATACCAAAATACCCAAAATGGGAACAATCAATTTCTTTTTTACTTTTTAATATATTAAGTCTTATAGTGGTAACGAAATATCAAATAAAGGTTATGGTGGCTGAGAGGTCATTGTCGCCGCATACATTAAAAACCTTATTTTTTTCATTTAGTGAAATGATCCGTATAAAAAACTATTCCCTATTTGGAACCGTTGAATGAAATTAAAAGTCTAAGGGTTTATTATACACCATATAAAATAAGGAAGTTTATATTATCAAAATTTGCCTCAATCCAAGGATATTGAGACAAAGTCCCTTATAAAGATCATATCATTAGATTAAGGATAAATCAAGGACATAATTATGTGTAGAAATTATAAATACTCTCAATATAAGTGGTTACTCAGTGTAAAACAATATGAGTTCATTCACACATATTTTTGGAAAAACAAAACCAATGACATGGATATTTAACTGAATAAATGGAGATTGAGTTAATATTTCCCTTACCTTGAGTCTGACTTGTCTCGTATATTCTATATTTTACTTTATAATAAAATTATATTAATTTGTACTTTCTTGAGAACATTTCTCATTTTTATCAATGCTTTTATATCACTTATTACAATGTTATAAAAACTACATAATTATTTAAGTCCATATCAAATATTTAGTCGATCTTCAGTACTTGAGTTGAAAATGAACTTGTTTGGATGTAAATAATCCATGTGGTCAAAATTCCATCATCTTCAGAATATTTTTCATGATTTAAATATCATATATACCTAGTATATATGTATTTAGAATATCCATAATATTTGGAGATAAGAAATGAAATTTATTGTTCATGGAGACGGTAGGTTGTACGTATGCATGAACGCTACGTTAATTTATTTATCATATTAATAGCATAATAATCAAATGATACAAACATAAATTATAATACCAATATTATATTAATTTCATATATGTCTCATATATTTAATAAAACCATTTTTTAAACGTTCTTTGTATTGCGGGAATGTTTCATATCGCTTTGAGGGGGTGGTAGTCCACACTTCTTTAGAAGAAATTATCATATTCACACAACACGAAAAGCATAAAGGTATGTTCTAAATGAAAATTACAGAATCATAGATAAAATATAAATATAATATATATCATATTTATAATATTTTCCATTATAATGGACACCATGATAGGTGGTAGGGAAAAATTGAACAATCATCATTTCGTGAGGCCGTAGTTCACTGTAAACAAAAATAGTATGTTCGTTGACCATTAAATTGAGGTTTTTGTAAGTGTAGATAAAAAAAATGTCCAAAAAACATCCTAGTATATATTGGACATGGGTTTTGTTATGTAACCATAAAATAAAAAAATTATAGGGAGTGGATAATGGAAATGAATCTAAAAATCATGAGAGAAGGCCTTACCTCTTAACATGGTAACTTTTTTTTGTTTATACCAAAAGGCTTCATTGGGAGGATTTATTCCCTATGTGATGCTTCTAGGATGAGGGGAGGGTTTATAGTAAGATATTTTGGTTGTTATTGGACGAAAAAATGGATCTTGATGTAATAATATTAGATAATAGAGGATACTTTTTTATAGGAGAGGAAAGGGGCACCCTTAGAAACTCTTAAATTATTAAAATAATATAAATTATTTTTTTAATTAAAAAGGAACCAACATGAGATATGTCAAATATAATATTAGGATAGGTATAAATCCTCTCATAAAATAATTTTTAGATATGTATTGATTTTATTTCAAACCTTATCTTTTCGTTTTACTCTTAATTATTCTATATTAACTTTAATTGTGGCAATAACATTTTAATTATTAAGAGGCTATTAATTTTTCTTATATTGGTTCAATTTTCATAATTGGAAATATAATAAATTTTAGACATCATCATATCCTCTATGATTTTAAAATATTTTTAGTTTTTTAAAATAATTTAAGAAATTAATATTTTTATAAAACTTCAATTATGTCAAGTTTTACACTATTCAATTTATTGAATTTAAATAAAATCCAAAAAGAGATAAAATTTCCAAATATAAAAATAAAAATAAATAGACTTATAACATGTTATATTAACTTAAAAAATATTTTATGACATAAATTATTTCAAATAATATGTATTTTAATATTTATAATATCATTTATTTGATTCCTTCATTAATAAAGAAATCAATCCATCATCATTTTGTCGTAATTAAATTTTAATATTTATTGTATAAAATTATAAATAAGATAAAATGATGTAGAAAATCTTTTTATCTTTATAATTACTATTTATAGTCAAAGATATCACTTATATAAACTCATATTAAAATTGTTTTAGTAAGAAGATTCATTTGTATAACATATTTTCCTTTACTTTAAATTAAATGTTATAAGTGTTAGAATCACACCCATGTGGATTCCAAAAGCCAAAGTTTCATACCAAGGGTTGTATTGGTCATCAATATGTCATCCAACAGTATTATGGCACATGTAAGAGTATATTTATATTATTATAATATTATTTTTACCCCTATTTACCTGATTTACCCTTTAATTGTGGTAAATAACCATAATTAATAAAGTTACTATTCATAATGTTCAAAACTAAAATGTAACCATTTAAAATATTTAGACCGTATGATTCCAAATAAGGAATAAATTTTTCCATGTTTAAAACATATAACTTTTTGTAATTAATTTAAATTTAATTACCATTGTCAAAACAAGAATACAACGTTTTTTAATAGTAAAACCATAAAAAGATTGACATGTGTTTATATCAAATTTCAATGTGAAATTAATTCCAATAACCAAAATTAGATTAAATGGTAAAAGATTAATCCAATTACACTTTAAAACGAAATGAGATTTCATTATAACTATATAAAAAAATTATTCAAAAATGTAGTTTTGAATTAAAATGCAATATTGTTCACGATTCATTATCAAATGAATTTTATCAAAATATACCAAAATTTAACCTAGGTAAATTTTTTATGCCTATATTCCAAATAAGAAGTTTATTTTTTAAAATAGAACTTATAAAACCATCAAAAATTATATTTATAATGTGTTCTCCATCAAAAAGTGGTAAAGCTGTATTTAAAAAAAACACTCCTTTTATCCAGAAAATTAAATTTTTTCTTATATAAAATCTATAAAACATATAAGATTAATTTTAATAATTAAATTTAATATATTAATTATATATTTCATTAAAAAAATCTAACAAGGGTGATTTTATTAATTTAAAAACTCACATATTTTTCATTTAAATAGTTTTTTCAGAAAAACACATCCTTTATATTCAATTGGTTTTTATTTAATTTACTGCTTAATTTGGTAACCAAAGAATCATTATATAAACAGATGTAAACTATATTTTTAAAATTTAGTTAATAATTTTCATTCTTACCATTCCAACAACTAGGTTTTAATGGTAAAATTTAAATAATAATATTTAGTAGTTCGTTTAAGCTTGATGTAGTGTATCACGTACGCTATTGAACATAGTGTTTCTTTCTTAAAACTCGAGATGTAACACATGATATAAAAGTTACAATAGAATCATTAAAAGTTGTAATATCTGAATCATTAAGTGGAATAAGAAACTCAATAGTCATCTCATGACATTCCTCAATCCTCACTCTCATGTGATATTTTGGGATGTATTTATGGTGTATCTTTTCTTCAAGGATATTATAAACCATACCCATTGCAATAAGGAAGTGTGTGGGAATTGACTGATAAAAATAACATGCAGATGTACCTTGAAGAATTTTTTTAATATAATGTTATCGGATGTTGTTTGATTAAAAGAGTGATGAAAAAATTTATTACCACAGGTAAGGTATGCAGTTGAGGGGAATAACTAGCCTAAAAGCTAATGGGGTCATTTAGTACATATTTAGGTATTTGTTCCACCACCAGTCTTCTTTCATCCCTTCTCATATATTGGTCTGCCAAACCATAATGAAAAAGAATATATTGTAGTGAGTTTATTTGTTTTTGTAATCGTTTCACCATATTATATGTATCTTCATGTGGTTTTATCTTGTCGAAATATGTTCGAGGAGATAATCCAAAACCTTATCCTCTAACGTGACCATATTGTTTTTATTACTTCAAAGCTATTGAAAATAGTATTTTTTTGGTATGTTCAATATATATTCTTCTATCTTAACCATATAAAAAATAGGAACATAAATAGATATTTTTATTTAATACTCTTATCAAGCATGACTAATTACTATTATCTTATACTTACACATGTTTCTCATACATATTTAGTGTTTTCATAAACTAGTTTACCCTCTTTATTTATGTGATCCTCCTTCTATAGCACATGACATGGGATGAAAGTGTCATTGGATTTTGAAACCATTAAGTAATATTTCTTATTAAAATATTTTATAACAAAAAAATCTCAAATTAATAACGAAAATTAAATCAATATTTCATTATATAATTTTTCGGTGAAATAGAGAATGTATATCATAATATTACTATTATATATTTCCAAAGGGGTTCCTTCATTACACGTTGTATGTGGAGCCATGAATCAATATCAATTAGCATATTTATCCTCATTTTAACCCCAATATAACTAATGAAAAATGAATTTTTGGGGCCAATATGCTGGTCATGTTGATTACAGCTAGCCTCAAATTTTATACCCTTACTTGTTGCCTTGATAATTTTATTAAACACTATGATGCCACATCTTTGTAATTTTTTTCAACAACTTTATGTTGATACCCTAATAATTTTATATTTTCAGAATCAATAGTTTATTATTCCTCGACATTGGTAACTTTATCATGTGTAGAATACATTATTTACATGAGTATTCAAACATTTAATTTTTCTTAAATAAAAACAACATAAACACAGAAAAAGGATTTGAGAAGGGTCATATGCATGATCAAAAAAAAACTTTATGAACTATTTAACTCTATCTTTATAGTAATTTTTGAAATCATTAGAATTAATCCATTTTGAAGAAAATAGAAAATTGAACTTAAGAAAAGAATTACTCTAGTATGGTAGGTGTTATCCTCTAAATTCATTCAAAGGTGAAAGTTATAGAATAATTTCATGCGCAAAAGATTTATGTACAGGATAGTTATTATTTCATTTTGTTTCTAGAGACTCATCCTCCATATCTTCTGAACATACACCTATATTTCTTGAACTACTCTGAGCAGTAGTCATCACATATTGGGTTCTAGTGATCGTTTTGGATGACTACTACTTAGAGTAGTTCAAGAAACATAGAAGAGATGAGGTATGAGTATCAAACAACAAAATTAAATAATAACTATTTGGGAGATGAAGTTGGTGGGGTTTAAAACTTTCTCCTTTAAAAAATTTAAATTAAGATATCTTAATTTAAAATTTTAAATCTTAACTCAAAATGATAAAAGGTCCCTGACAGTACCGCGAGAACATCAACTCATCCCCACTGAGTTTCACTGACTCTAATATATTCTACTAGTCCTTTTTTACCTCACATGAATCTCAAATATAATATCTCTATAACCAAATCATAGGTACCTTGAGAATCAACCTCAGATCCCTACCATCCAAGAATATCCCCTAGGGATGACCATCACATGTACTTATTGTATCAAAATAATGAAATGGGTATAACATATCCATTTTAATTAGGAAGTGAATTTTAAATATGGGTAATTATTAATATAATTGGTTCCCTTATGAACGAACCACACAATGGGTTCCAAAATAACTTAGTTTAACCTAATTTCTAAAAATCCATAATGATGAATGAACAACAACATAAATGTCACATCACCCTCACCCTATTTCTCTATGAATTACTAACATGTCTATAATAATTCATAGCCTAACATACCATACAAATCCATCACATAATACCCATCATGTTCTAATATACGATAAAAATTATTTTTATCATATCCACACATGTATTTTTGTAGAAAAATATTATAATCATGCATTGAGAGTCATATTGAAAATCATTTCAAATCAAGTGATTATTCTAAGAAAATTTTACACGGAAATATTTATCAAATTCTAACAAAAAACTAGTTATATATTACATTTAGTACAATAATTTTCAAAAAAATTATTTTAGTGAACAAATTATTAGATAATAAAACAAAAAGAATAAGTTAAACAATCAGTAAAAAAAGTATTCAAAGATAAAAATGAAGACTTACTAAATAAAAGGAACATAATTTTTCCATTTCCTAAAATTCTAATGTCTATAAAAAAATCATTTTAAATTTTATAATAGTTAATACAGTTACCTCAGTCAAAAAATTATTTATAAATGTTTATTGGTTCATTATACAATATAAATATTATTAAAACCACATTTGTGTTTGATTAAAGTAAAATAATTTGATGAATATATGTATCTTATCAATATATATATATATATATATATATTATGAAACATTTAATCAATAAAATAAAATAATAAATACATATATAAAAACTATAACTAATCTGGTATCGTAAACATAAAATTCCTTAATCAAATAATAAAACATGATAATCACTTAAATATTTATATTATTGCATGTGTAATGTATAATAATTAATCAAGATTCAATATAACCCATGTTTTCTCAAATATAACATAATTAAAACCATTCACTATCATTGATTACATTTTAAACCAATCTAAAACCCTTATCAATGGAGTTATTTAATTATAATTTAATTATTTAAATCAGAAATAAGGTATTTCAACGGTAAATAAACAATAAAATTATCTATTTAAAATAAATACTCTAAAATACACACGTTATAAAATCTTACATATCCATCATGATCTAAATATTTTCAAATTAATATATATAAATTTATCTATAAAGGAAACCATGAAGTTATTTATATATTTAATGAGAAACTATTTGTTACATGTAATTAGAACAAAATACGGAAGATCAATTTGTTTGAAAAAAAATAAAACATAGCACTTATTGTTTATAAAAAAATATGTTGAACCCATGGATAATCTAAACCCACTAATATTAAAAATTAAACTAAATGAAATTTTAATTATAGTTTCTAACATATTACATTTCAAAAATACACTTCTCTAAACACAAGTGTTCATTTATTATCACTTTAATAAAAATAACATAAATATTTTAGAAAATACAATAAAATAAAATAATAAAAGGTGAGAATAAATATTTTTTGAACAAATGTTTCATTTAAAAAATTAAATTAAATTAAAATTCATATAATATTAACATATATATATATAAATAAATATATCTATCGATATAACATTATTTTGAAATAAGTAATGAACAAATGAAATACACTGTGGCCTATAATAGTGCAGTCTGATGGAATTAGGACTCTTGTATCACTAATAGACTTCATAGAGAGACCTTAATCAATGAAAACTATACATTGAGAGACATTTTTCCTTCTAACTAAATATAGCTTGTGCGAATCCATAATTTATTCCATAATATTTTTGGGCAAACTCAAATGATTATAATAAATACGATTGAACTATATATTAAGTAGGGAATTGGCCAATTGGTTATAGTTTGTAATAAGAACATGTTTGAAAAAAAAGAAGAATCAATTACATCAATTTATGGGATGATTTTCTTTTCGTTGCACAATAATATTATGAATCAAACATTCTTTACTTACTCAATAATAGAAGATGTCGTTCCATGGGAAGTTTTAAAGATTGTAATGATGGAAAAGGTCCAACGAGACCGTACCCGAGGGGTAAGGGCTCCTGCTTGGCATCCAAGAGACCCAGGTTCAAAACTAGGAAGAGGTGTATTTTTGGGGTACTGTAGCAGTTACTGTTCGGTAATGTAACAGCAAGAACTATTCACCCAATTTGGGCCTTCAGGCCACCGGTTTGGGCCTAAGGGTCTCAAGAGCCTTCGAGCCATCAAATGCCTTCAAGCCACAGGGCCTTCGGGCCATTGAAACCATGGATTTTCCCAATTCACAAAGATAAGGCCCCAGAGGAGGGTCATACCAACAAGAATAGTAGTCACTAGAGGTAGATCTAATCAGATTGGAAGAATTCGAGGGTATGGAAACTGTCATCGGGACTATGCACCATATAACTTTGTATGAGAAAATGCTAGACGATCAGTAATGCAAGGTGGGGAGATAAGAGATCAATGATGCAAAATTTGGGGAGGGGAAGTTCTATTGGATTGGGCCTACGGTCATGTATTTGGCATGGTATGCCTTTGGGCCTTCTGGTCATGTACTGCAAGTCATGTTGGGCCTTTTTCCTTGGACCTACAGGTCATGTACGGGTTCCCCTTCAACCCTTAAAAATGGGGAATTGTCCATAATAAAATAAAAAGAAGGACTTCGGTCCATTTAGGCTAATGATGGAAAGAGTGAGTCCCTAAAACTACATGTAAAGCACACAAATGATTTCCAATTTCCATCACTCAAAGATCCATTAATGTCCAATATGATATCTGTGATATGAAATGACCATGTAGAATAAGGGGAATGATATGAGGGAATGTACGGTGGATAAATGTAGACAATGTTAATGGTGACTACAATAACCCTAACAATGGAAAGATCCATGATTGAAGGTGGTGATAATAATGAAAACATTGAGGAAGAATGAGAGACACCAATCACAACTTCAGTTATAGGATAAGAGAAGTAAGGTTTTTCATGGTTGAGAACACAGTAATAACAAAAACCATGTAACCCTAAAAACTAAACAATGAGAGAGGAGTATGAGAAAATAATATACCATGGATTCTAGGCTTTATTCATCCAAGAGAATGTAGAGGGGGAGCATCGACAGTAGGGGAGTTCCACGAGAGATTTAGAATCACTACTAAATTAGTCATAACTAGGGTTATTTTAAATAGTCTGGGGATAATTTTATTAATTCTTCCAAAAAAGTGTTGATAAAGATAATTTTTATCACTACTAAATTAATTAGTGCTGATAAAGATAAATCTTTTATCAGTGCTTAAGAACTGCTGATAAAAGCCATCTTTGTCAACCTAAAACTTTGACACTCATAAACAGAAAATACATATTTAATAAATAAATATAAATATCTAAATATTTCAATTATTTAAATATATTTAATATAATTTTATTATTATTTAAATATATAAATATTTTTTAAAAAATAATATATATATAACTATATATATATATAATTATATATATAATAACTATATATATTTTTATAATTATATATATAATAACTATATATATTTTTATAAATATATATATAATAACTAAATATAAATATAAATATAAATATAAAGATAAAGATAAAGATAAATATAAATATTGTAAATATATTCATTATTTAAATGAATTTATTAAAATTTTATAATTATTTATTTAAATATAATTATTTATTTTTTATTATATAAATTATTTTATAAAAATAATATTGATATATTTATAATCATAAATAGATACATATATAAATACATTTACTTATAAATATTTATTTTCGAATATATTTTTATCATCATCAACAGATATATAATCTTAAATTCATGCATGTTAAAAATGGGTGAAATTGAACAATTAAAAATGAGTACACTAAGAATATTGAAAAAATGGATAAGTTTTATTAATTAAAAATAAATTATTAAAAAAATATTGATATATATATATTGAAGTAAATATGAATACATATTGAAAATACAAAAACATAGTAAATAAATATATGTAAATAAATATATGTAAATAAATAATACAAAATGATTAAATTTAAAAAAAAACAAAAAAAACCAAAAAACATTAAAAAATAATAAATATTACTTAACTATAATAAAATTAAAAATAAATAAACAAAATTACCATTTGATAAATTAATATATGAAATGTATCAAGTTATAATGAATTTGTAAAATGAATACTAAAATTTGAATAAATTAAAAAAATATTAGATGTTTGTGTTTCTATATAAGATTTAATTAATTGTGTAAATATTTGTGTGTCTGCATTGTATATAAGAATGCATTAATTATATATATGTTTGTAAAATAAATTTAACACACATTTGATATATTTTCAATTAAAAATCAAACAACATTCAATTATGTACAATACTCGATGAAATTAGTCAATATTTTAATTAATATTAACTTTTAATTAAAAACCATTTCACTAAATATATGTCTTATTTAATGTAATCATATATATTTTATATTATATAAATCATATTTTAGGAACTATTATATACATCGATATATATATATATATTAATAAATTTCTATTTCAAATTTATTAATGAATAATGTTGTATAACAAAAATTAAAAATGAATAAGACATTAATATGTCTTTAATTATTACATTTTATTCATTCTCAATATATTTATATTTAATATATATTATTTATGACTTTTTATACTTAATATATATATTGAACTTATTCATTTTTATTAATAATTATTTCATTATTATTGTTTTGATAATTTTATAATTTATTCTTTTTACTTTTTTATTTATATACTACAATTTATTCATTTTAAATTTTTTAGTTAATTATTAAAATTTATTAGTTTTTACATCTATATTTAAAAGATACTATTTATTAATGTTTATAATATATATATATATGTTTGTGTATATTAAATCTATTCATTTTTATCAATAATTTTTAAATTAATAAAATGGTTAATATTTTTCCTAATTTTCTCATTTTAAATTTTATTTTTTTATTTATTTTATTTTAATCATTTTATATTTCTATATATTTAATATATAATATGTATTAATATTTATAATATATATATGTATATTAAATATATTCATTTTTATCAATAATTATTTAATTAACAAAATTTTGAATATTTTTTTAAATTTACTTATTATTAAATTTTTTTTTGATTATTTAATTTTATTCAAAACATTTATCAGTGCTTAAAAACACTCATAAAGGATACCCTTTATAAGAGTTAAAAATAAAGTTCTGATAAAGGGTAATGTTTATCAGTGCTATAGAAAAGGGTTGATAAATGTTACCATTTGTTAGTGCTAAAAAGTAGTAATAAAGGATACCTTTTATTAGCGTTGATAAAATGTACCCCTTATCATCTCTTTCCTTAAAACTGATAAAAGTTACCTTTATTAGAGATTTTTATAGTGCTGATAAAGGTCATCACTGTTAATGCTCTGTTTTTTAGTAGTGACAGTGAAACATTTGGGTACACACAACCTTTCTCCCTCAGATCACCCAACTAGATC
This sequence comes from Viscum album, assembly GCA_963277665.1. Lineage (NCBI taxonomy): Eukaryota > Viridiplantae > Streptophyta > Magnoliopsida > Santalales > Viscaceae > Viscum > Viscum album. The sequence goes on along the minus strand of OY728166.1, from coordinate 1,071,609,473 downwards.
TTGATCTCTTTCGGATCTACTAGTGCCATATTATAAGAGGGTATCAAGATCAGTTGCTTACCTAGCACCATATCAATTGTAAACTTTACCCCCCTGTCTAGAGGAAGACTAAATAAGTTGTTTGGGAAAACATTTGAAAAGTAATTAATAAACAATAGAATATCACAAATAAAAGACATGACATCAAGATCAATTGTAGTAGTAGACAACAAACACTTGATATATAAGATGAATGGTCCTGTATGACCAGACCTTGGATCCCACTCCCCCTAAAACACCATAGAGCTCCCATCAATAGCATGAAATGATACACACTAATGATAACAATAAACCTTTGCATAATGAGAGATTAGACAATCCATCCCTATGATGACATATAATCGATCTTGATAAAGAATGAGGAAATCACAGACTAGCTCCGCATCAGCTATCAATATAGGACCCGAAGAACACCAATACCTCCACTATTTCCTCTTTCCAAGAGGTGTCACTAACTCCCTGAAAAAGGTCATTAGCTCCATTGGAAATTTTAACACGTCAATGAAATGGGAAGATGTAAACTAGTGGGAGGAACTTGTATCAAATCAATTAGTCAATATAGAAGATGAAACCAAGATAATACCTCCCACTATCACTGGACCTACATCAACCTCCATTTGAAATTCATCACTTTGTAAAAGTGATTCACTCCTATAGCCTATGGAAAGAGCCTTGTGAACTTTGAAGCTTATGACTGCACCATAGTGGCCTTTGGAGTTGATAATCCTTAACCAAAATGAGGCATAAACATATCTTGGTAGAATCTATATTGATAACCCTTGTGTCTAAAACTATTTCACATATCCATAGGTATGGAATAAGAATTCCAGGAATGCTTTAACTCTCCGTACTAATAGTAAGTTATGGGACCAATACTAGCTGTAACTAATAGTGTGGAGGAGGCCTGCTATTGAGAACGACCTCCACTAATCCTATGATAACCATTCCCCTTCCTCTTCTTTCCCCGCATTCCACTAAATCTTATACTAAGTAGAAGATAAGGGGAATAAACTCCAATATTGTCTTCCATGTTCATATCTAACATCTTATGCCTTTATACCATCTCTACATAGGTATAAAGCTTCAACATAAATAGAGGTGATATGGTATCTAGACACAGACCCTGCTGATACTTTCAAGAATTCATCTAATCATTCTTTACTACCTTCAGAACAAAATGAACCATCTCTGTGAATTTATTGGTCTATTATGACACTAATCAATCTCCTTATTACAAAGATAGAAACTCTTGTGACTTTTCCACCATCAGAGACTCTTGGATGAACTGATGAATGAATATTATCTTGAAACCCTTCTAGTAAAATCCCACATTCCCATCCGCCTATACCATAGAATCCCACCATCCTTTATTGGGACCCTCAAGTCTGAATGTTTTTCACTTTACCTTAATATTCATAAGGTTGTTTGGTTACTTGAAGATCCAATCAATATTTTCTATCCATTCCTCTATCTCTTTAGGTTCATTCATACCCTTTAAGGATGTTAGTTTCTCACATAGGAACTCTCAAGATACATCCCTTCCTCCTCCAACTCCTAGCTATACCTCAATAACTGTGTTACAGGCTTGGGGTAAATTTTGGTCCAAGAGATAAAATTCTCACACAATAGACTTTATACGATTCTGATCAAATGATAGTTTTCCTTGATGATCAAAAACATAACCCTCTCATGGAACCTTTAGAAGATGTCTCAGAGGCATATCATTGCACACCAAAAATAGAATAAAAAAATAAGATGATAGGGTAATCACATTTAAAACAAAAAAACTATAATAAAAAAAAGATTAATATCAAGAACATAACATAGGAGACACACATCCCAATATCATATGGAAACCTGAGTCTTGTCATAGAAGGAGATAACTAGACACTCACCAAAACATACCTATCATGTTATGGAAATCCTATCTTCTATCTACCAACATCCCACGATTGAGCAGAAACATGAATTTGAAACCATTTTGTAATGAACCGACTGAGACTACCCCCACAAACTGGAACCCGACCCAATCCGATACATACCTAAAGGGTGTTCTTGATCCCCATGAGATGAATACTAGCACTCTATAATAAAAAAAATAAGCGGGAATGATTTATCCCAACCTGGACCAGATAACATGAAATAAATATACATAGAAAAAAGTAACAACAGAAGATTTATCAGAAAGATATATTTTATAACTGAAAGAAAACAGCAAAAGAGATACAACTGAAAACTATCGAAACAAACCCAAATTAAAAGTAAAAAACAAAGGAAATCTAAAACAAGGACAACTATATGTGATAATGTGGGAAACATACCACCTCCTCACCACCATCTGTCGTACCTAGCTAGAAAAAACATCACCTTCTCACTATGACACCATGCCTTTTCATTCATTTAAAGATATAACTTGGTCTGCACAGCACCGAAGGGTTATGTAGGGTCTAAGATAAATAGGCTCAGTAAGATCCCACCTAGGTGTTCCATATCATCTCATTATACAAAAAATACCCATATGATCATTTTAAGGAAACAATTTCATGATAAATGATAAAGAAGTTGGAATCAAAATCATGGTTAATCTTTCACTTTTTCTATAGTTCTTAAAACAAATAAGGAAAAATAGTTTCAAAGAATGATTTCTATAAAAATTTATCAAAGTCAAATAATGTAAATAAAATTTAGAAAAAAAATCCAAATCATATCTAAATCACTCCAAGGATCAAACCATGTTGGGACAAGAAACTACTCATATCACAATATATGACTAGTGCTCATCCAAGCCCATAAAACAACATGCCTAGGGAGTATAGGAACACACCATGAGTGAACCCCCTAATTATGTAAACATCAAGTCCCTAGATCAATATAGTTAGGAAGTATGGGAACACCCCATGAGTGAACCCCCTGACAGTAAAATGGATGATGACCCCAAACTATACCATCTACATAAGTACCCCTGGCTTCTCATGTGATGAATTTCCCAAATCCTTTCAAAAAAGATTTTGAAAATCAATTTCAAACAAACCTTTTATTTTATCAAAGCTGTTTTGAAAACCGATTTTTCAATGGTTTGAGAAAAAGCACTGTTCTCCTTTACCAAAACCAAGGGAAAAACCATCTTTAATTTCAAATCCATTTACACACAAAAAAAATCTTTCCAATCCATTTATAAAATAATTTATAAATAAGGATTAATCAAGGTTCATTCATTTAAGTCTTGAGATGAAACTACATAGTCAAAATCAGGTCAAAACACCTGAAATGTGATCCACCAACACTATAAGGAATATAAAGACAATAATGAAATCCCTAGAATTGATTCCAATATCTTAAAATCAAATTCCACAAAAAAAATAATCTGATAGAGATAATATATCATAAAGTACCCCAAAGAACACACACACCCCTATATCGTAACCAATGAATTCTGACCCCTGAAATATGATCAGAAATTAGATATAAGGGAACAAGAAAACACCACCAACATGTGATAAAAACACATGATTTTAGATATGAAAATTGAGCCAACATAGTTTTCATGACCATTGGAAACAAAGAAGCAGAAATGAGACTTACCGGGAAGAAGAAATACCACCACTAGAGAGATAAAACACCAAACAGAGTGATCTGGAAGGAGCTAAGTTAAACTAAAATGCCTGGAAGAATTACTAGGTTTTGAGGTGGGGGAGAGGAAAATATATTATATGTGTTTTTGGAATAAAATGCATAGGAAAATACAGATCATGAACCATTCATGTTATAAATCCAGGATTCATGATGTGAATCATTTGAGTTTCATATACTCTAAAAAAAGAATTTCTGTAGCTTAAAAAAACCCGATCAACCTTTTCATGATGTAAAAATGTTTTTTGTATTGAACCGTTTTCAAACTTTGAATTGGATTCACTATATATGCCTTGTGATATATTCATGTCGTGAATTATATTTATGGCATGATTGTTTCCTACAGGTAGTGTCCATTCAAGTTCCTAAAAAAACTCCCAAAAGAATCCTTGATGCTCCTCACAACCTGAAGTAAAAATATTAAACATCAAAAGAGAGTCCCTTAAAATATAGGATGTTATACACAAATACTTGGGTTTAGAAACTCGATTTATCCCTTGGGAGATTCATCATGTTTGTTAATCATGATCATGAGTATAAGAGCTTATAGTGAATGATGAAAAATATTTATAGAAAATAGAGAATTAAATTTTAAAACATGAATCATGTGATTACAAAAGAAAATAAACTATAATAGTAAAATATATCTAAAAAACAAGACTTCTATTTTGATTTCCCGATATAGTGGTCGATCCTCATCTCAATATCCCTTGTCCTAGATTTATAGGAATCATTCCTCCTCTTCAAAAATTAGGATGATATTATCTTCAAGAACACAAAAATTTTATAGTCAATTGTATATAATTCCTTATAAAGATCCTAGAGTATCATTATATTTAAAACTATACACTACTACTTATGTACTTAATCCATCATCTACCATAAAACCATTGTGAGATATATTCCAAAATCAAATACTTATGTTTATTTATGCACATATGGCACACAATGTGGTAAAAAATTCTTATATATATCTTCATTCTTAGAGACATATAGTTTGGTGGTGATCATTGCAGGCTTAGTCGACTAACCCTAAGTAGTGTGAGGGGAGAAGATGGGATTTGATTATATTTTTTCATATGTATGATCATGAACATTTGAAATTTATTAAAAAATACACCTTAATCTATATCACAAATCAAAAATGAGATTAAAAAAATGATTATATATAATACTCAACATGTCTACAGTTTCATAATGAAATTCATTCGGGCTTATAATAGCCCATATTTATTATTCATTTTGTTCCATGATTTTTAACATAAAGGTCAATATAATAAAATCCTAAAAACATTAGAGACCTAGTTTATTTTGGAAATTATTTTCACTGACCATTAATGTAAAGTAAAATAAAACATGATTTCTTAAAACATCATAATATTATATTAGTTTCCTTTAAAATCATAATACTACACATGATAACCCATCAAAATATATGAGAAATGGGGTGAGATATAAATCCCATTAATGGAATAATAAATTCATATTATGATTATAAATAATACATGTGATTCAAGAGGCATATAATGATAACATAAAGAGGTAAGGATCACACATACTCACATGGAATCCTAGCATGAGAAAAAACATCATAAAATCATGGTATCATGGGAATGTGTCAGAAACATAAAGCATGACACCATAAGCACATGTTAAGGATAACCTCAAATATATTATAACATAGTGTTATTTGGATAACCAACCATGCACCATACTTTTGGTTATGAATATGAGTTATATTTATATTAGGATCGAAAGAATATTTTGATTATGGATCTATTAAAAGGGGTGAATTTTGGTTGAAAAAACATTAGGTGAAAAGAAATTAAACTGAAAATATTACCAAACCTATTTTAGTAAAATGATTTTATTTATAATTCTCCCTTAGTACGATTACAAGAGTATCAGAATCAAGATGATTTCAATATATAATAGTATAATAATAGTAATCACATAATATTCAGTTACAAAAAAGTAAACAGATCAAATTAATACTAGTTCTGATTAACATATTAATGATTATTATCTTCAGATATGTTACGATAAAATAATTACAAACAAGAAGCAGAAAGAAAAGACTTGTAAGAAATAAGTAATGTAAGATCTATAACAAAGTAAGAATGACTTAAAACTATTTAAAATGAATAGAACTCTTTGAATCTGAAGATTAAGGTAGCCAAAAACCTTGGCTAAAAGTATCTATTATTTTATACTTACAAGATAGTATATCTTTCCTCAGTAAAGAAATCCCTCAATATGAATTTTGGATTCTATGTCTACCTATCCACAATATCCCTTCATATGATGAATCAGATATCTCTTTTTATACCCGAAAGCCCTTGATCAGAAGATCATATTCTCTATCCAGTTATCCCTGAAAGCCCGTGATCATAATAACAGATCAAACACACAATTACAATGAAAAAGAAAATATTAAGGGTACAAACTGACGAGGTTCCCTTAAGAAGAAAACAATGAAAAACAATTACAAAAGAATTAGAATAAGCTGTTTATGCTTTGTAATCTTTAAAGCTCTCACACAATTAGAAAATTGGAAATGAAATTAATTAGCACTATTACAACTACATAAAACTCTTTGAATGATCAGGTATTTGTAGAAAAATACTCAATGATCATATTTCCTTACCAAAAATAATATTTTTCTGAGTTCTTTGAAATTACATTGACACATGGCACTTCAACGACTACTTTTTAAAAAAATGTTTGACGTTGTATTTATTTACACCATTATAGTGTAAAAAGTTTTTCTTACATTTGAAATCAATTTTCTCTATTCCTAATTGTAACACCCCAAGAATTTATAAATATATTTAATATATAATTCATGAAATAATGAGTCTCTAAAAAACAACACTTTATTATATCCTAACAAATAAACATAATTTTTTCACTTCTGTAATTTGAATTTTGAATAACTGACATACACAGTTGCGTTTAGTAAGATATTTAGAGTCTGATAAGACAAAATTAATTTTTGATGAATAAAAACATACCCTTATGAATAATAGAATACACATAAGAATAGTAAGGAATAATAATTCATCCAAAAAATAGAAACTTCACCCAAGAATGTATAAATATAATTTATACATCTTATAAGTGAAAAAATGATCATAATATAAGAATTGGTATTTTTGTATGTCAAAAATATTTTAATTAAAATTTTATGATTAATTTAATAAATTAAAATGGAAATTTATTTTCATAAAATTTAATTAGAAATTTTTATTTTTTTGTCTTATGGTTAAAATATAATTTTATGGGACCTTGATTAATTTCTCAAAGTGTTATAAAATGAGTTATAGCTTTAATGTTTTTTTATTTGAATAAATTATGAGTTTACATAAAAATTGAATTAAAAATATTTAGAAAAATATTTTCAAAAAATGGATTTCATTGTTGAATTCTACAAATCTAAAAATGTTTGGGGGTGGATTTTGTGGATTTTTCTAAAATACTTGATTTTTTCGTGAATAGTAAAAATATAATTTTGATTTTTCGGTATGTTTAATGACATAATAATGATATAATAATTAATATAAAATGAGTGTCTAATTTTTTAAAATAAAATATGACATGATGTGTCCCAAGTGGCTAATACCAAGGGCAAATACCATGGCCAAGGCCATGATTTTGAAAACAACACTAATGAGACAATCCTTGAAATGAATAAAAACTCCCTCCCATTTACAATAAATACCCACTCATTACTTCATTTTAATTCATTCCAAACTCATCATCCTCGAATATATGGTATTGTTACCTCTCTATGAGTCCTCCCATGGTTTCCTCAATCCCCCAAGGTCCCAACATTCATGTTTTAGGAGTTACTTTACTGGGTAAGGGAATCTACCACCCTTCTCCTTTTCAAGCTTTCATTTTATGTTATTACTTTTAATTTATTTTGGATTAGGATGGGATATGTCATTAAGTATCCCAATTAATATAAATATTATATAATAATTATAATATATCCATTTTTCTCTCATCAACATATTTTATGAATTTTTAAGCAGTTCAATTGGGCTGCCGAATTTTTCGAAATGGATTTGTCCACTTTTATTTTTTTGTGTTCCTTTCATTTTCATTACTCACCTACTTTCATACAAATTTTGTTATGAATACAATATATTACATTTACAGGAATTGTTTAATGATATAGTAACAATTATTCATCATCTCTCCTTTTCCATTCTTTTATACTAAAAATGAAAACACCATCTGAGATGTGCTAATTTACCACATTCAAGGACGATGGGTTTTAAATTTATATTACCATATTCAATTATGATCATGAAACCATTATTATGGTTGAAACAGACTATAATATATGTATTATTTTCCATATGTGGTTCTAGAATATTTTTTTCACTTTTTTGTTATTTATAAATCAAAATGAGATCCTAGTGTTCAAAAAACCAATTAATCCAAATGGTTATCATTAAATAATTTATATAATGATTCATATTCACTCAAAGTAACCAAATGAAATTTAAAACCATTTAAACTTTTTTATGTTCAATAATAAAATATAACTTCAATTCTGGATAACAATCCTCATTTTACATGATTCCCTATTTATGTAAATAAGTATACCGATCATGAAACAAATGGACCTGAACCATGAAATTGAACCACTTAACCCATGAAAAAGGCCATGAATGAACTTAATAAGGTTATAATAAATCAATTAAATATATAATAGGTTATATAAATATTAATTAATGAATTTAATTTGGTTATCGAGGACACTAAGACTAAGTGAAGAACCCCATCACACTTAAGGTAAGGGTTTCTTCATCTCACTTCCATTTTTGTGAGATATTCCGTATTCACTACTACAACGTGTTCTTGGTGTATGTATACTTCCATTAATGTATCATATCATGAATATATTTGTTTTATTTATATTAAATTTATCATTTATTGATTATTAATTTTTTGGAATACAATTCCATTGATTACAAAGTGGAAAGTACTTTCTACCAGAACCTCCTTTTTCATTCGGGTTTCTCTTATTCTCTACTCACCTCAATGATATTATTACTTATTATTACGCACTCTTAATTAATTAGGTTCACATTTTATATATATTTTTACCAATAGAATATTAATTTCATTTATGGGGGGTTATATTTTTTAAATTGATCTTTTAGAAATTCTTCCTGAAATACAATCTCGATTCAAGGAACTTCTTGAAATCTTACCTATTTTAAATTTATATATATAATCTATTTTAAGACATATTTATATTTATAAATTAAAAAAATTTAAATTGAGAAATTTATTTTGGTTCATTATTATTTTATGAAAGAAAACACGCCTTTGCGCTTTAAAATCTCTTTAAATAATTCCTTAAACTGCACTAAAATGTTTTATTTTTGAAGCTTCTTTAAAACACTTTTTAAATGATTTAACCTCTATAAGAATTTATTTAAGCCTAAAATATAATTTAAATTAATTTAAATTTTATTTTCTGGGATATACATGTTTACAATCTTATTTAATGACAAATAAAATGATTTTCCTAAAGAACTCTTCTTTCCAATGAAAAAAGGATTTTTATCATCTCACTTTTACATTTATGAGATATATTTTTTGTTCACCACTTAATTATTACATGTGGTGTATGTAATGAAATTTGGTATATCATATCAAGAGTCTCCTTATTATTAATATATTCTACGGGATAGTGATTGGAATGTTTCAAGATGGTATTTGATACATTGGAATGTTTAAGTGTTATTTTCCTAAGAAATTTTAAATGATCTCATTTAAAATTATCATTATTTACGACAACATCATTTAATGAATCTTTCATTTCATACATATTTATCTCCTATTATATCATCTAAAAAATATGTTGTCGAAGAGTTTTTGATTAGTTTGAATGTGGATGTTCTATCTTGATACCATTCACCATATTACTCTAAATGGTTAGTGTTTATGTTTAATGATTGGAGAAAGTTATTTACATTTTATATATTAGTTTTAATTTGAATGTATATTTTCTTTATATTTATCCCCATTCATAAATTGAATTCATTGGACTTATTATGTGATGGGTGGGCCCAATATAGCCCCTCGACACATTGGTAGGTCTCATGAGACAAACTAGGTCATGACATAAGGCCTTGACAAAATGGTTATTTAATGACTTGAAATAAGGCCTTGAAGGTATCATTATGATGTTTGGAATATGCATTTCGCTTCTTATGAAAATAGTATTTATAGTTCATGTTGTTATTCGACTAGTAGAATACCCATGAATTTGTTTTGTTATAGAATTATTTATTTAGCTCTTATTCCTACCATAATGTGTTCAAGTTTATTTTTAAAGGCATGTTTTTTAGTTATTAATCATGCCTAAAGTTTATGTTTATGTTATCTTCCACTATATTTCAAACCCTTACTAAGAATACAAGCTCACCCATTTCATATGCTTCATATTCTTAGGGCATGTAGAGGTTTATTATGAATGACTTGCAGGGATAAAATTAGAGTTGTGGATGTTCCCAAAAACGATTTTATGTTGTATTTACTTTCAAGTTGTAATGTTGAACCTATGTATGTATCTAGTTTTCCAAAACTACTAAACTCTTCATTCCTTTAGTATTTTATTCCTTGTAATGATGAGAATGTATTAAAATCATGCACCAGATCTGGGATTTTGGGGTCAAGGCATTATAGTTGGTATCAAATGATGTTTGGTAGAAATCTTGGAAACTAGATTTAGAAAACGTAGATTCGGGAACAAATACCTAAGATATTATTTGAGTATAAACATACAAGAATAAACTGTTATTTTGGTAGGGAATAGATTATGTGGATATTTTTAGAAAATACACACCTTTCTGGATACTACAAGTAGACGTGGTTCCTGCACATATGTACCTAGGAGTGAAAACTCTGACAAGGTTTTTCAGGTGTGAAATGAGGTATCCTGGTACATAAAAACATTCCTTACTACACACCTAGTTTTACACTCTTGGGGGATATTTTTAGGATAATTAAAAAGATTATTACAAGGAATTATGAATAATTTATGCCCCTAAAGTAACCAAATTATATGGTTCTAGGATTTACGATGCATAAATTTATGCTATGTGCTATACCATGTTTAGAGTAACAGAGTGTTCATAATTTTATGAGCTAATATATAATATATAATTGATTATAAATGGTGCCTAGAATAATGAATCAGAACTTCACAAATGCTTGTGATACAGAAATTAAGATAAATCATATCTCTAATTGTCTTAAGCTGTCATTTCAAAGGAAGATAGTCTCCCAAGTATCCTCATAATATGAGGAAATAATATCATGTGTTTAAAAGGTTTGTAAATAATTCTTCGAGTCTTATGGATTTGAAGGGAAGAAAAAAAAGAAGAGTATGGTAGAGAAAAATATGGATAATGGAAAGAAGTGAAAGAAGGGTTCTACCATATGTGATAATTGTGGAAAGAATTATCCTGGTCATTGCTTGAAGTGAATGAGAGTTTGTTATAAGTTTCGAGAAAAAGGACACCAATTTTGTGATTGAAAGGGTAAGAAAAATGTTTCTGATTTACAATGACTCAACTGCAAGGAGATAGAACACTATGTAAATCAATGTCCCAAGAATTAAAAGAATTTTCCCCAAATGATGTTACTGGATAATGATCAAGTTATGATACTACCACATATCATGTTTAATGATTAATATGACTCATTAAGAATCATGTAATTTGAATATTTTATCAGAAATTTACTCTTTATAAGAATTATGGAATATATAAGGATTGTACTACAATACTATTTTATTAAGTATTTGATGTAATAAGATGAATTTTACCAAGGATAAGTGACTTATTAGAGAGTTAATATCTTGGTAAAGTATATGGTTAAGGGAAAGGAAACCCTTAATATATATCTGATGTTGAGATAATAATGAAGAAATGATTGATTCCGATATGTACTGACTACCTTTGAACTGATTATTGACTTGTCGAGAAGTGGTCTATGATATCATCAATAGAGTTTAAAACACTTCTAGATTTAAGGGATATATCTAATAACATTTATCTTACTTAATGAATATTGAAGAATGCATGGTTTTTAATGTCATTCAAGGTATTACTATATTTAAAAAGGATACATGATGAAGTTATTCACATGTTTGAAATGTGAAAATTTAGAGATTCTTTTTGTTGATTAAGGTTTAATGATATGTTCATCTTGGAAATTCAGAGACCTTCTTTCTAAAGTGTTGAATCATTATATTTAAGTTTTTTAACCATTTCTGAAATGGTTTATGTTGATCATTGTATGAGATTTTAGAGTTTAATGTATTACTTCACTATATGGCCTAACCTATGCTAAGTGATGAGGTATAGATAGTTCAAGGTGCAATCGAAGGATGTGTTTTTAAATAAAAATGTATATTTATAATCTTATAGAGTGGAATAATTACTCAACTCAAGGAAAAGTGTCTTAAATAAAATGCTTTCCTATTATCATAATTTTGATAATATCAATTATTTTTTATAGTAGTTTATAGTTTTTTAGTAATAAACTTTCATCTAAACATGTTCTCTATCACATTCTATAAGAACTTCATAGTTATATTTTTCTTCTATGTCCAGTTTTTTACTTCCCACTAATGTTACCCCAATCGAAAGCATACTTTTTGCAGGGACCACCCCATTTCCCATAACCTCTTTTTAGGAGGATATTTTATTTACCCTATTTTTGATGTGGGTTTCCCATATGGGAAATTTCAAGTATCAACTATTTACTTTTGAAGTTCAAATTATAATTTTTAGGAAGAAATATTTGTATGGAGAGAATAATGTTACACCCCAAGAATTTAAAAATAAATTTAATATAGAATTAATTGAAAAATAAATCTCTAATTTTTTTATTATAACCTAATGAATAAACATAATTTTTCCACTTCTGTAATTTGAATTCTGAAAAAATAACATACACAATTGCTTTCAGTAAGATATTTATAGTCTGATAAGACAAACATAGTTATTGATGAATAGTAGCATACCCTTATGGATAGTAACATACCCTTATGAATAGTATCACACCCTTATGAATTGTATTGAATATTAATGAATATAAAATCATCCAAAAAAATAGAAACATCACCCATGAATGTATAAATACAATTTAGAAATCTTATAAGTGAAAAAATGATCACAATATAAGTATTGATATTTTTTATGTCATAAATATTTTAATTAAATTTGTATGATTAATTTTTTAAAATGGAAATTTATTTTCATAAAATGTAGTTATAAATTTTTACTTTATTGTATTATGGATATAAGATAATTTTATGGGACCTTGATTAATTTCTCAAGATTTCATTAAATGAGTTGTAGTTTTAAAGTTGTTTTCTCAGGAATAAATTATGATTTTATTTTAAAATTTAATTAAAAATATTCATAAAAATATTTTCAAAAAATGGATTCAATTTTTTATTTCTAAAAGTAAAAAAATGGATAAAGGGGTTTTTTGGGATTTTTCTAAAATACTTGAATTTATTGTGAATAGTAAAAATACAGTTTCGAGTTTTCAGTATCTTTAATGACATAATAATGATGTAATAATTAATATAAAATGATGGTCAAAATTTTTACAGTAAAATATTACATGATGTGTCTCAAATGGCAAATACCATGGGAAAATACCATTGGCAAGCCCATGGTTTTTCCAAATCCACTAATGAGGTGTCCCTTCAAATTAATAAAAAAACTCCCTCTCATTTACTATAAATACCCATTAACTACATCATTTTATTTCATTCCAAAGTCATAATCCTCTAATATATGGTAGTTTTACCTCCCTAGGAGTCCTCCCAGGGTGTTCTTAAGCCCCCAATGTCCCAACCTTCATGTTTTAGGAGTTACTCTATAGGGTAAGGGAATCTACCAACCTTCTCTTATTCAAGCTTTAAATTTATGTTATTATTTTTAATTTATTTTGGATTATGATGGGATATGTCATTACATATCCCCAATTAATGTAAATATTATTTAATAATTAGTAGATACATGTTCTCTCTCATCAATATATTTTATGATTTTTTAAGCAACATTGTTAGGCTGTAGAATTTTTCGTAAGGGATTTCTCAACTTTTATTTTATTTTGAGTTATCTTCTTTTTCTATCCTCACTCATTTCATCCAAATGTTGTTTTGAACACTATATCATAAATTTAATAGAATTTTTTCATGATAAAGGAATAATTATTCCTCATCTCTTCTTTCCTATTCTTTTATAACAAAAATTAAAACACTATCCAAGATGTGCTTATTTACCACATTCTAGGACGATGGGTTTTCAATTTATATTACGATTTTAATTTCTAGTAATGAAACCATTATTATGGTGGAAACAGACTATAATATATGTATTTTGTCTCATATATTGTTTTGGAATATTTTTGTACACATGTTTTTGATTTTAAAGAAAAATGAGTTCATAGTGTTCAAAAACCGCTAATTAACCCAAAAGGTTATCATTAAATAATTTATATAATGATTCATATTCAATCCAAGTAACCAAATAAAATTTACAACCATTTAACCTTATGGATTTTAAATAATAAAATATAACATCAATTATAGAAAAAAATCCTCATTTTACATGATTCTCTATTCATGTATATAAGTATACCGATCATGAAACAAACATACCCAAACAATGAAATTGAACCTCTTAACTCATCAAAAAGGCACTGAATGAAAATAATAAGGTTTTAAAAAATAAATTACACATATAATAGGTTCTAAAAATATTAATTAACGAATTTAATTTGGTTATACCAGACGCTAACACCAAGTAAAAGACACCATCAGACTTGTGGTAAGGGTTTCTTCATCTCACTTCCATTTTTATGAGATATTCTGTATCAACTACTACTACTTATGTATGGTGTATGTATACTTACATTAATGTTTCATATCATTAATCTCTTTGTTTTCATGATATTAAATGTATCATTTAATGATTATTAATTTTGGGTCATAAGATTCCAATGATTACAGAGTTGTAAGTACTTTCTACCAGAACCTCCATTTTCATTTGCATGCTCTTATTATCTACTAACCTCAATTATATTATTATTTATTCCTTTTTACTAATCATAAATTATATTTTAATATTATATATATTTTTACCAACCATAATCCTAATTTCATATATGTGGATTTATATGTCTTAAAAGGATCTTTAAAAAATTCAACCCTAAATACAAGCTCGATTCAAGTAACTTTTTAGATTCTTACATATTTTGAAGTTCACTCTATAATACGTTTTAAGCCATATTTATCTTTATAAAATAACAAATTTTAAATTGAAAAATATATTTTGGTTCATTTATTTTTTTATTAAAGAAAACATGCCTTTGTGCTTTGAAATCTCTTTAAATAATTCTTCAAACCACATTAAAATGTTTTATTTCTAATGCTTCTTTGAAAACACTTTTTAAATGATTTCACCTTAATAAGACTTTATTTAAGACTCAAATATAATTTAAATGAACTTAAATTTTATTTTCTGGGATATATATGTTTACAATCTGATTTCATGACAAATACAAATGATTTTTTTGAAATAACTGTTCTTTCTAAAGTAAAAAGGATTTTTCTCATCTCAATTAAACTTTTACGAGATATATTCCTTGTTAACCACTTAATAATTACTTTTTGAGTATGTACCACAATTTTTTATATCATATAAATAGTCTCATTATTCTTATAAAATTTTTAGGGATTATTATTTGAATGTTTCAAGGTGGTATGAGACACTTTTGAATATTTAAGGATTATTTCCTCAAGAATTTTACAATGGTCTCATTTAAAAGTATCTTTATTTATGTCAAAATCCTTTGATGAATATTGTATTTTGTAAATATTTTTCTCCTATGATATCATTTAAAAATATATATTATTTAATGGTTTCTGATTAGTTTGAATGTGGATGTTCTATCTTGATTCCATTCACCATATTACTCTGAATGGTTAGTGTTTATGTTTAATGACTGGGGAAAGTTATTTAAATTTCATTTGTTATTTTCAATATGAATGAAAATGTTTTTTATGTTTATCAAAATTCATAAGAGGAATGAATTGGACTTATTATGTGATGGGTGGGGACCACTATACCCCCTCGATGTATTAGTAGGTCAGATGAGACAAATTACGTCATGGGATGTGGCCTTGAAAAAATGGTTATTTATGGTCTGGCCATGAGGCCTTGACAATATCCTTATGATGTACAATATATGAATTTCCATTATTATGAAAATATTATTGATTGATCGTTGTGGTTATTATACTAGTAGAGTACCCATGATTATGTTTTATTATGACACTATTTATTCATCTCTTATTCCTTCCATAATGTGTCCATGTTTATTTTTAAAGGAATGTGTTTTAGTTATTCACTATACCTAATGTTTATGTTTATGTTTTCTTTCACTTTATTTCTTACCATCACTGAGTATCTGAGATCACCCCTTTCTTATGTTTAATTTTCTATGGACATGAAGAGGTTTATTATGAATGAACTATAGGGATAAACTTAGAGTTATGGATGTTACCAATAAAAGTTTTATATTGTATTTACTTTCAAGTTGTAATGTTGAACCTATGTATGTATATAATTATAAAAAACTACTAAACTACTTAGTCCTTCAGTATTTGATTCCTTGTAATCATGACAATGTATTAAAATAATACACCAGCTCTGGGATTCTAGGGTCAGGGCGTTACAATAATTTAAACATAATCATTTAAATATAGTTCCTTACAAATGTTATTATGATAATATTAATGAGTGTGATTATGATGTTTATGATTTCCATCATTGGTCCTATTATAAAGAATTTTTTAGGACAAAAGGAAAGGCAATAAGTCTTACATTTATCTGATAAATATGAATATGATATTTATTGAATCCATACTCATTATGATAATCATAAGGAAGGATGTTATTGTTTATTTATGAATACTTTAGAACTAATTTCAATTATGGTAAAAGATTATGTTTTCTTCAAAGAGATTTAAATCATGTTGGACCTGAAAATTTAGTAATCAAGTGTTTAAGAAAGATTTCTTGATTTCCAAAATAAAAGGAATGGAAAATTCATAAGTAAAACTTTTTACTGAATAATATCCCCCCTTTTTGGAAAGAACAAACCCAAAACATAAATGTAAAATTAACTTAGAAGAACATATAGTCCATTTTATTTTTGGTGATTCGTATTATGATTTAAATATACAACCTTATCTCCTCTTATGTTTATGACTCATATGAATATGATGATGAATATGATTATCCCCTTTAGGATAAAAACTCATCTTAAATATTGTATTCTATCACTCAGTAAAAAATTATCATCCTTTAAGAAAATTTCCCCCTCTTTCTATAAAATTCTCCCCCTTTTGATTTTCAAAAATGGAATGTGGAAAAACTGAAGTAAATTGAAAACAGTTAGAAATAAAGTATATAATGCGATCAAATAATCATAAACAAAATATTATGAAAGAATATTAAACCAATTAGAATTGGGAAGAAATTTAATCAATCATATTTGGATGAAAAGAGTAATTTATTCATTGATTAGAGAAAATTTTTTAAAAATCATTGTGACTAGAGTTTATAAAAAATATCATTATTTAATCAATAGGGTTTTGATAAAGGATTTAATATTCTTAAACTTTTTTCTATCTTTATCAATCTTCTCAATATTATCATCCTGAATCAAAATATTATCTTCTTGAGACCATGAATTTTATTTTCGAATCCGAATCATTTTATATAATTTATCATACTTATTTTTCAAGAAAATTATTTTCTCTTTATAATATTTGATTCTTGAAAACTCCAACTAAAAATATTTTATCATTCCATTTAACTCTTTCGATTACCATGTTTGTTATTTAGTTGTATCTCTGAATTGTTCCACGTATTTTACTCTTGCTTCTATACCTTTGGATAACTAATTAAAGGATTCTACAACTTCATTCATAGGATTATTCATATCTTCAAAACTCTATCCATGAAACATGAAATTTTCATCAATATTACGATACCATTTCAAAACCTCATTGAATTTATTTTTATGAGTTTGGGAACATTCTTATAAAACCTTGAGATCAGTCATTAAATTGGCCAAACTACCATTTAAAACATTGATTGTCTCTAATTGTCTCATTCGGATTATCATGAATCAATTCCACCCTGAATTTATGTCATGGAATGTATGGAATTGTTCCATTGAGCTTATGTAAATATTGTATGATATAATCAACTCCCTGTGCAGTTATAATATTTAATGTATCTCATTATCTTTCTATTTCAAGAAGTTAAGGATGATTGGTTTGAGTTTCTTCATAAGTTATTTTTCCTTTATCAACTTTATTTGAGATAGGTTTTTAAACTTTTTATCCAACTTTCTTTAGATCATATAATTAATTTATACCATTATACTCATTGTCAGATTTATTACTTTTGTTTTTAAATTTTGATCAACATTTTGTTCTGATGAGGACATAGCTCTCTTTAAGACAATTCTTTTGGATCTTTATAACTTTTAGCTTCACTTACCTTATCTATTTTGGAGTGTAATGTTGATGAGGATGACTGCGATGATAAAATATTATCATATTTAATTTTTTTATTTATTAGATATTTTATTTCCTTCCTCCCCTTTCTCATCCTCTTCATCTCCATCATCTTCATTATTTTCATTTCCCTCATCTTCTTCTTCAGTATCTTCACTATTTTCTTTGTTTTCATTATCAATCACTTCTTCTTCAAGAAACGTTTCTTCAAGAAACTATTCTTCAATAAAATCTTCTTCAATAAAATCTTCATCATATTCACTTACTAATCCTTCGTGACATTGTCTAGCTAAAATACCAATTCCTATATCTCCTTCCTCAATTGATTTATAAAACCCCTCATGGAGCTATAAATATGATCTTAAATAATTCTTACCAACGAAATCTTACTCAGATGTATTTCCTTAAATTTAAGGTATTGAGTCTACATCAATAATTTTATCCCATCCCTTATGTGTGTAGAGGAAAATTCAATATTAAATTTTTTAGTTTCTTAAAAGGAAAATCTTGTATCTTGATTTTTTTGATCTCCCCGAGGTAACTCAAGAACATTTTATAAATCACTTTCCACTCCGTTTAGTAATCTATCACATAAATGAACATTATAAATCATTTTTTTTCTACTTAAAATTCTTTCAATATTCTATGAAAACACTAGAACCATGTATTCTTAAAGCTAATTTCTCTACTGGATCAATTATGATAACTATACCCCCTTCTTTCCTCTCAAATTTTTTTTATCCACTCAACCCCTATCTCATTAGAAAAATTCTTCCTCTTCTTTTATTTATTAGGTGAGGAAGTATCTATTTTTCATTTCTTTTCCTAATAACCCTTTTCAAATTTTATTTTCTTTTATTTATCACTCTACTCAGTTATTTTTGAGAATTTTGGTTCTAAATAAAGAAACTTTGATTCAACATCAAAATTCAATATCATGCTCTTCATAGTATCATCGCTGATGAAAATAATATTCATCTTTTTTGGTGTTGAACTATTTTCAATGTTGAAATACTTCATGCTCTCTAGAATTAAATTTTTTAAAATAGCATGAAAAATAATGATATGAGACTTAATAGATCACATATAGATATGATTAATTGGGGGAAAATGAACCCAATAAGATATATTTTCTTTATATTCACAAGAAAATCCAGAAAGAAAACCCCAGTAACCTTTAGTGTATCATGATCCCCTTTTCTTGAAATTTAGAATCCTTGCATCCATAAATAAATAAACCAATTGTCTAGGGTGAGATGATTCAATTTCCTTAATTTTTAATAAATATAAAATAATAATCCCTTTCTTTTACCCTGTTAAATGAACTAAGATCATCTGGTAATTTATGAGAAGAACAATAAGATTACCCATTTGATGATATTTTAAGAATTCTTGCAGCTTTATTATATGACTTACCATAACCTTTTTCATATATCCTGAAATAATTTATTAGTTTTTCATATTATTTTAAAAAACTAATAGTTTTATATAAAGTATGAAAAAAATCAAGGTAAATATGATCAAAAACCTTATCAGAATGACCTACAAATATTGATTCCCATCCCAAGAATTTTATAATCCTTTTAAATGAAGATTCATACATCTCATAAATATTTCTTTATACTAACATTTCATAGAAAAAACTAGTTATTGAAATCTTTAACAAAATACATTGTATTCGGAGAATAGACTGAAGATTTCGATATAAAGAATTTTTTTAGACAGGAGACTTTTGAAGGGAGCATAAATCCATCTCAAGAAGTTTGAGATATCTGATGTTGGGAATGTTTTCCCACCTTTATATAAGATATTGAAGGTTACAATTAATATTTTACTTTTAATCTAATGAATAAGATTAATCTTAGTCTGATATGATTATTTGAGAATATTAAATACAAATTTAAGGTATTTTGAACACTCGAGTTTTTTTAAAGTTAATCATACTATTAATGAATATTATTTTGGGAAATTTTTTTAAAAAAAGAATATTTTTAATAAAAACTAAAAGAATAATTAAAACATAGATAAATAATCATAATGAAATAGTGAAAAAATTATAAAATAAAAATAATACCTTTTATAGTTGGACAATGTCATCAGAATGCACAATATGTTTTCCTTAACTTTTTGAAAACTAAGTTGATTATAATAGTTACTAAAAGATATAGTTTTATTATGATTAGTTAGAAAAAATGAATATGAAACATTTAAAAAAAATTGAGTTTAGAATATTTAAAATAATTTATGATTCTGAATACCTTTTTTTTTAAATTCTGACTCTGAAAATTTTATAAAGAAACATGATTCCAAAAAACGAATTATTATAGAGTTTTTAAGAAAACTAAGATTTTGAAAACCTAAGAGATTTTATAAATAATAAAACATATTCTTTAAAATTATGAATAGGATTAAATAAATGTAAAGAGAGGATTTAAAAAGAAGTAGATTTGAAATAACATTTTTTATTGATCATTACTAGATTCTATTTAATGTATTCAAATCTATCGGAAGGTAAGGGTTTTGTAAAAATATTAGAAAGTTATTATGGAATTCCGATGAATTGTAAAATAATATATCCATTATGTGTGTGATACCTAAGAATGCAATGCCTAATTTCTTTGTGATTTTCATTGGAGTCATATGAAGGGTTCATACTTCAAGTAATGGAACAATTATTATCACATAGTATTTGAGTTTTTGTAAAACTCATGCCATAATCTGTGAGTGTGTGTAACATCCACAATACTTGGGCATAAAAACTTAAAGTTGACATATATTCATTTTTAGTAGTGGAAAGTGATACAAAGTGTTGTTTCTTTCATGACCAATAAACTAGTGAGTCTCTTAAAAAATTAAATGTTCCTAATGTACTTTTTCTATCCATTTTATAACTATAAAAAAAACTATTTCAAAAACATTTATAGAAGAATAAAAAACTCTTAAATCTATAGTTCACTTTAGATAAATAAAATGTTGTTTTACATCTTTAAGGTGGGATTATTTTTTATTTTCTTGATATCTTTCACATACGTATACAAAAAACATTATTTCTAGGAAACTAATAGTTAAGTAAATAAAACTTCATATCATATCTCTAAAAATATTTTGATCAACTAGTTTCCTAGCCTCATTAAGATCATGTGTGTTTTAGGTTCCTATTTAAGTACTTATAATTTTAGTATTATCATATAAAATCTATTTAAGAATATATTTGATATACTTATGTTGAGATATATATGTTCTTTCTGTATTTTGTGAGATTTGAAAACGAAGGAAAAATGTTAACTCACCCATCATACTCATACTGAACTCATATTTCATAATATCCATAAAGGAATTTTTTAAATATTGTTGAGTTGATATGAATATAATTTTTTCAACAAATACTTTCACAATCATAATATATTTTTTACTTATTTTATGAAAACTGTTGGATCCAATACTCCCTTAGCAAAATTGTTTTGCCACAAAATATTGTTAACCTATCATACGATGCTCTAGGGTCTTGTTTAAGTCAGTATAATGATTTTTTAAATTTATAAACATATTTAGGATGATTTTTATTTTTTAAACTAGGGGTTGTTCAATATAAAATTCCTCCTAAACATATATTTTAAGAAAATAACACTTCACATCCAATTGAAAAAGTTTGAAATTAAAGATTGATGTAAAGGCTAGTTTAATACGAATAGATTCTAATCTTACTACTGTTGTATAAGTTTGTTCATAGTCTATGCCTTCATATTTCTTATATACTTTTACAATAATTATTGATTTATTTCTAATGATTATTTTATTTCATCACATTTGTTTCTAAAAACCAATTTTACTTCAATTATTAATGTTTCTTTATATTTTTCAAAAAGAGTACAAAATTTGTTTATCTTAAATTCATTCAAGTCATCTTGTATAGATTTATTACAATTATCATCACCTAAAGCCTTATTAGGATTCTTAGGTTCAAATTCAGAAAGTAAAGCGAGATATTAAATTTAATTTCTTATGGAACTTCTAGCCCTAACCGGTTGATCAACATAACCAATGATACTATCAAGAGAATTATTTCTAAGAAAAACTGACTTCATGGGTTTTGAAAACTATTTTAATCAACATAAGGTAGAAAATATTACAAAGTTAATACTTAAGAAACTATTTCTTGGGTACTTTCCTTATAAGAATAATTTTCAAACAAATGTTGAAAATTAGTTTTTGAAATCACATCTGAGAAGGATGTAGGTTGGGGTTGTTAAAAAACAAAAGGGTATGCTTCATCAAATTTGACACGTTCTATTTCTTAAATAGTACAAGAAATTTTATTAACAACTCTATAATAATTAGAAGTAGTATAATAAAATAAAAATATAACTTCATTGGATTTGGGTTTAAATTTATGATATTTATCTTTCTTATTAAGTAAGAATACTTTGAATCCATAAACTATAAAGAAAGAAACTTTTGTTTTTCAACTAGTCCAAAATTCATAAGGAGTTTTATTTAAAAAAGGTCAAATTAAAACTTGATTTATAGTATAACAAACATTACTAACTACTTCAACCAAAAAAATGTTTATCAATTGAGTAATCACTCAACATAGTTCATTTTATTTCTTGAAGAATAGGATTTATTCTTTCAACGACACTATATTTCTGAGGGGTTATAGGAGATGAAAATTTTTGTTCTATACATTTCTTACTCTAAAAAGTTAAAAATCATAATTTAAAAATTTTCCTCTATAATCACTATAAATAATTATCAAGGGATGGTTTTTGTCATTTTTTACTTTAGCTATAAATGATTTCAAATAAAAAATATTTCTATTTTTTTGTGAGAAAATAAACACATGTGTGTCTTGTGCAATCATCAACCAAGAAATATACGTATTATTTTCCCCCAAGACTCCTTGTTTGTGTATGAAAAATTAAATCCATGTGAAATAACTGTAAATCAGTAGTAGTTGATAGACTTTACTAAAAGTTTTAAACCTATACTTATGTTTCCTAACGTTTTGACAAGGGTCACACAGTTTTGAAGAGTCAAACCTATGTTCCACTAGATCCTTAAATACTATTGTCTTATTAAATTTAAATATGTTTTTATGTATAGAGTGTCATGACCTTATATTCTAGAACCATTATTGATATTCCATTTCACTAAGTTAAGTTAAGTCTTGGATCTTATGGTCTTCTAAGTTATGTGTGTAAACATTCTCACTATGATTGTCACAAAGAATAAATTTATCCTTGTAATTGTGTACTACACATTTATCATTTATAAATTTGAAAAAGTTAACCTTAATCATATAATTGAATTATGTTAATAAGGTTGTTCTTAATACCTTTCACAAAAAAACATTTGAAAATATATATTTATCAATAATAACTAATATCGATAATCTCCCATCGATCATTATATTCAAAAGTAACATTTCCACCTTTAATCTTGATAATATTTTGAAAAAATTCTTTACTACCAGCCATATGCTTGGAAAAACCACTATCCATGTGCCAAGTATTCTTCTTGTTGGTACTTTTTTTTCTTTTCCTGAAAGCAAAAACATTAGACTTTGGGCACCCAAACCATCTTGGGTCCAATAATGTCTAATAAAAAAATTGTTTGAGTCCATATTTGTCTGGAAAAATCAGCTTTGAGGAAACCTAATGATTTTAATTTACTTACTAAAAAACACCTTTTCCAATGACATCCACTTTGACACATAGTGAAATACAGTTCATTTTTAGAGACAAATTAGTTTTTGTTAAAAATATGTTTTTTATTAGTATATCCGATTGGAACATGTTCCATGAGAATGAATCTATTTAAACATATTATCAATTTTTTCCTTACCAGCGGTAAAGTTTGATAGGTGTTTCTTCAAATAAGAAATTTTGGACTTTAGTTCTATAACTAAATTCTTATCATCCTTTGTAATAGTTTTGAAAATTAGTTTATCAAAACTAGTTTGTGAATATTTGTTTCTTAGAAATTACTTTTTCTAAATCTTTTAAAAAGTATCCTCTTTAGATTTAGCTTTATCATGATCATTAAAAAGACTTGGAATTTCATTTGTTAAAATATTTATCCTTGAATTATCCTTATCTAGTTTTTTTCTTACTTTGTAATTTTTATTTTCAAAGAGTTTTCAAAAAAAGAGACTTCATCATATGAGGGTAATGAATTATCTTATACTGAGGATGATTCTTCTTCCGAAGATATTGAATCATTATAAATAGGATAATTATAATTTAAAGATAAATTTGTATGATTTTTAGAATTTCATAACTTATCCATAAGATTTTTTTCTTTCGGTACCATAGAAACAAGACCAATGTTCCTGTGTCTAGTAATATTATAATCAGAAGATCTACCTAACGAATATCCTCTAATTGAACTCCAAGAATCATTATCATTAAACAATTTTTTTCCTTTTAACTAATTAAACACCTTCTAATTCTTATCAAAATTGTTTTCATTTATATCTTTACTTTTTTTATATTGAAAATATGGTCTGATGTTCCCATCTTTCTTTCATTCATAACAAGTGACTTCATCTTTTTTATCACATCTTTACTTATTTATTTTATTATAAAGTTATTGGAAATATTTATTTCCAACTATTTTATTCATCCTCATGAATATATTTTCCAATTAATTTTCAGAATGTTCTAATGAACCTAAGTTTCATTGTATAACAAATTTTCTCTTTCTGTATGATTTGACTACTTTCTTAGAATACTAAACATTTTGGGTTAATGTAGTTGTTGTATAAAAGGCAGTATGACCATTTTTATTTCCCTCCTTTTCAGCCTCTCTTTTAATCTTCTCTCATACTAAATAAGGTTTCCTTTAAGATAAAAAAATTAAGATTTTTCAACCTCCGTGTACCATCAATGGCTATCCTCTTAGACTCACATTCATTGGGCATGTTATCAATAATTTCCGCAACACTGATTTCATCATATAAAATTTTCCGCATTAGATTTTAAACTATTTATAATATAAATTAAACATTGGTGCATCTTAGAAATGGATTCTCTAGGTAAAACTTTAAAATCTTGATAGTCATCTCTCAACATATCTCTACTACTTTCATTCACCTTAAAAAGTACTAAAATGTGTATCTTCCAACTTCTTATAAATATTATTACCAGCTTCATAAGATGATATTTGGCTATAGATGGTTCTCTTCATAGAATATAAAAATGTGTTCCTTACTCTATAGTTTAGTTGATACACTTTATATTATTGATTGGTGAAATATGTAAATTTTTATCAATTATTTTGTAATTTCTAGTCGTCATGATACAATTATCAACCCCAGTGTTGATAAAAAAGTATTCTTTTTCTCTCTCCAATATTCATAGTCAAAACCATAAAAAATTGGTGTTCTATTGGGATTGATATTATATATGGATATAAAATTATTTCCTATCATCTTAATAGAAAGATTTTATTTTCCAAAATTACGTTAGTGTAGTAATGTTTTATAAAAAAAGTTTATAACAAAACATAATAAACATTCAATAGTAAAGACAATAAAAAATTGGAAAGTATATGAGTAGTGGAAACCTACAATGATACCATTTTTGGATATCTATATGATTTATATTGATTTTAGGATCAAAATAATATATTATTGATGAATATATTAATGGGGGGGTGAATTGTAGTTTAAAATACTTTATTTTAATAGAATTAAATTAAAAAAAATCACAAACCTATTTTAGTAAAAAAATGGATTCAGACGTGGCCCTCAGTCCGATTAGCAAAGTATCACAATCAGGATGATTATGATATATCAGACTATAATAATTGCAATCACATAATATTAGATTATAACAAAGTAAAGAGACTAGATTAATAGTATATCCGATTAATAGATTAATGTTTATGGTATTAAGATATGTTACAATAAAAAAAATACAAACAAGCAATGCAAATAAAAAACTTTTAAGAAAAAAATAATTTAATATCTATAACAAAGTAATATTTAATTACAAGTATTTAAAATGAATATATATCTTTTCACCAGAAAGGTATGTTAGAAACAAACATTCATTAAAGGTATCCTCTATATTATACTTACGATAATGTTTTTCTTTCCTCAACAATGAAATCAGTTGATACAAATATAAGATTCTCTATCTACTTGTCCTTGGAATCCCTCTATTCGATGAATCAAATCTATCTTTCTATCTTC
This sequence comes from Viscum album, assembly GCA_963277665.1. Lineage (NCBI taxonomy): Eukaryota > Viridiplantae > Streptophyta > Magnoliopsida > Santalales > Viscaceae > Viscum > Viscum album. The sequence continues at coordinate 1,071,582,963 of OY728166.1, read as the reverse complement.
ACAATACCTCAATCAGAAGATCTCATTCTATGTCTTTCTATCCCCACAAGCCTATGATTGTAATCACAGATCAGACACATGGTTAAAACACAAAATAAATTCTTAAGGGGACAACTTTACAAGGTTCCCTTAAGAATAAAAAACAATAATACAATTAAAAATAATAAAAATAAGAAATTCCAACTTTATAATATTCAGAGCTCTCACATAATGAGAAAATTGAAAATGTATTTGATCATCACTGTTGCAACCACTTCAAAATCTTTTAATGACCATGTATTTATAGGAAAATCAACAATGGTCATATTTCCTTCCAAATGGTCATATTTCTATGAGTTTTTCATAATGACTTGGACACCTAGCATTTCAATATCTATTTTGTAACTAAATCAATGTCAATGTATTTATTTACACTGTTATAGTTTAATTTTTTCTATACATTAGAAATCATTTTTTTGTATCCCGAATTTATGCTTAGTTAGTGTGATGCCCTAATTACAAATTTCATTATGATAATCCTTATGAGTGTGATTCCAATGTTTATTTGTTTTTTTCATCATTCTGATTATAAGGACTTTAAAAATATGAATGTCAAGATAAAAAGTCTTACATTTGATTTGATAACGGTGAATCCATACTCATTATGTTAATCGTAATGAAGGATGTTATTTTATATTCATGAATAATTTATAACTAATTTCAAGTATGGTAAAATATTATTTTCTATATAAAAACATGAAAAACACTTTGGACATGAAAATTGAGAAATCAAATGGTTAAGAAAGAGTTTTTTATTTCAGAAATAAAAGGAATAGAAATTTCATAAGTAAATTTTTTGACTCAACGCATACATAGAATCTCATGAGATGAAAACACTAGGTAATGAATTAGAGCACAATATGGGTGAACCCTTCAAATTTCTAACATTTCATGTGTCATATTGATTGTATAATACAACAAAATATTTCATAATTTCAATACCATGAGTAAGTAATATGGGTTTCATACATGGATATGCCAAATCAATGAAGGATAGTTATATTTCTGTGAATAACCTTGAATGTAAATATGTTTGGGTATTCACAACATAAGGGTATGAAATGGAAAATTAAGGGATAACTTTAATGACATAGTGGGAGTACATAAAAGTTCATGGAAGTGATTAATGAGAGTGAAGGGTAGTATATCATTTATTGGGAATAATTTGGACAATATGGGATAATTATGGACACATGATATGATAACCACTTGGAAATAAAAAGTCTTATAAAAAGTAAATTCTTTAATTGAAAAGAGGAGGGAGAGAATCCCTTACATTAAGGGGTTTCTTATTAATGATTGTGAAGAGATACTTAAAACCTTCAAAATTCATTGGTAGGTATCTAGAGAGGGACAATGATAGGAACATCAATATTTATGGCTATGGAGTGAATATTAATGAGAGAATGGGTGAGTATTTATTTAAAAAGAGATGTGATTATTTATTAACTTCCAAAATTTGTTCTTAGACACTCATTTAATAAAAAATTAAAAGCATTGGCCATACCATGGTTTTAAAGAGGGTATTTTTCAAAGTGTATTAGTTTTTAATATTTTATTAATCTATGAACTAAACACATTAAAATAATATCATTTATGATGTGGAAGTTAGTTATGCTCATAAAAAATTCTTTTTAAAATATTAAAATATCCTTTAGGTTTAAGAATGTTCTTTATAGGTTGAAAAAAATATTATAACATTAAAATACATTATTTTAATTAAAAACACTATTTTCGATCATGAGAACCCCTTATATAATTTATTAAATCACTTTTAGGTTAATATAATTTCATAATACTTATGGTATATTCATACCATATTTAAATTTTACCTAAAAAATCGATTGTCTCAAAAAACTATGAAAAATAAACCATTAGATAATTTCATTATTCTTATTTAAAAAATGATATTTATTATATCAAAATAAATTTATAAATATGAGAATTTTAACTTTTAAACATAATATTTATTTATTTAAAAATAATAATTTTTTAAATAATAAACTTTATAACCCTTAAAAAAATTACCCCAGATGTTATAAAATTATATTTTAATTCATATTTTAAATAAATAATGTTTTATAAGACAATTTAATGCTAATAAATTTTATTAAAAGTTTATCAATTTCTCATAAAAGTTAATTCTAATTGAAAATATATTTTAAAAGAAATTAAAATTACGTTTCCCTTGTATCCAAAGACCTATTTTTCATATTCATCTTTTATTCACATGTATTTTATTAAATAAAATAATAATGAAATGGGATTAAAGAAATAAATATTTCATTTATAAAAAAAATTAAAACTTTATAATACTAAAGTTTTGATTCGTAACCCCTTAGTACATCACCATTCTTCCTATGGGTAAGATGTTTGATAGTGGTACTTTCCTGGGGTGGTCAACTAACATTGATTTAATGGTGATCTCTACTAACATGAAATTTTCCCATAGGAAGTTCCAATCAAACCTCAGTTGTTGAAGCTCATCTTGGGCCTGGTCAAGTGAAAACCTTAGTGATGCTACCTCCCCATAAATATTTGATAAATGGGCTTCATAAGGAACGATATTACTATTTGAGGCCATAGAATATCCATTCTTCTTTAATAATTTATCATTATTACTGTTAATATACAATAATCATAGAATTAAATTTATAATGACTATATTTCCAAATTTCAAAAAGGCTAATGTCTATATTAACCAATTGTTAGATTGATTAATGACCAGGTATCCATCATGCGACTATTAGATCCTAATGGTAACTTTACCAATTATACACAACATATATATATATATATATATTCCACCATTATTACACATTTACTTAATTTATACACATCCATTGAAGATATCTATTTTATTATTTACAATTATATTTCTTTTGATAGTCTTCATGGAATGATTATTTTTCAGGGGAAAACATGAACCTATAAAGTTTATCCTTGTGTGAACACTATTATTTGGTGTTTATCATAATGTAATTTCCCTAAATTTTATAGTATATATTATTTCATAAGGTTTAATTAAATTTAATAGTATATCTAGGTGATTATATTATATTCCATAATAAAATATTTATTGTGAAACAAGATTTCTTTTATTAACAAAATATGGAAAATTATGGTTGTTACATTCTTCCCCCCTTAATAAATTTCAACCACGAAATTTCATTTCATACAACAAGGAAAAAACAAATGAGGGTACCATTATTTCATAACTTCCTCTAGTTCCCATGTTTCTTCTTCAACTTATGGTTCCATAAAAAACTTTGAAAATGTGAGTTGTCTAATTGTGTATAACTTTGTCTTTATTATGCAATATATTCCCCAGATTTTCCTCAAAAGAAATATCATTCTCTAGTTGTACCATATCTATATTTGATATATTTGAAAGATATTGTTTTTACATATTCAATAGGGATATGTGGAATACATCATATACTTTAAACAATATTGGTGGGAGTTACAATAAATTGGCCACAATTGTGATGCAATCAAGGAACTCAAAGGGAAAAATATACCTAGGACTTGGCTCTTCATCATTTAAAAACCTCTTGAATATCTTTTAGGGAGATATATAAAGGAACAATTTATCTCCAAACTCAAACTCTAGTTCTTATAAATGATTATCAAAACAAATATTTTCCACATATGCATGTCTCTGATGTGTTTCTAAATAAATACTACCTTCTCAACCATTTGTTCTACTAGTTTTGGTCTCAATTATAACACTCGAAAAAATTATTTTAAAATAAAATTATGCTCGATAGCTTTATTAACATTCAACATCAATCATTAATAGAATTGTTACATACTATATTACTATTATTATTATTTAAATGTGAATATTATAACTTCAACATTAAATTGGTGGTATGAATAAGAATACAATAATTATATGAAATATGTATAAAAAATTTATATAATTAAAATTGATTGATTAATTCATATTAAATAAGTACTCAATTTTTAATTATAATGCCCCTGACTCTAGAAGCCCAGAGCCGATGCATTATTTTACTACATTGACATTATTATGAAGAATCAAATAGTGAAGGAAAGACCAGTTTAGCAATTTTGGGAAGACAAATACATACACGATACCGATAATATATTGGGAAATAGAAATTACAAAGAGGATAAATAATAAAATGGAACAAATTGTATTCTTGAAAGCATAATCAAATATTTCTTCTTCATAATATGGAGAAATGAAATATAATAAGGGTGAGCTCAAATGCTCAGTAAGGGTAAGTAAAGTGGAATAAATAATGAATCAATGAGAATAAATTGACACAGAAAGGTAAATAATTTACAAAACATTCCATTATAATAACTATATAAGGTTAAATCAATATGGTAATATAAGAAACTAAAAGAAATTCCATTTAATCAATGAACATAAATGAAATTTATCCATAGATATGTCGACAAAAAATATTAATGATGAATAATAACTGAAACTAAATGAGTTTAATTATTTATTAATTGATGTCATGTATAAGGAACATGAAACACTTTTACCGTCAAGAACATTCACAGGATAGTTTAAAACTATGGATATAAACTCATTTAATTTGGAAAACTTATTAGTCTCATGAGAACCAACTGATTCATTAAGGTGATATATAATGTTCGAGATCCATCCATCAATACCAATACAAATGAATCTTCATAGATAATAATCAAAAATAAATAATATACCTTATCAAATATCAATATTGAATAATGAATACTATTTTATCAATAACTCCCCAGCAAATCAAATAACTGTCAAAGTGAACACCGTATGTAAAATGATATATGGTTTAGGCAATACTAATATTAATTGTATGATAGTATCGATATCAAAGTAAATTTAAAATGAAAAATTATTATAATAAAGTGATTTTTTAATACAAGGTTAAAAACCATTAAAGGAAGTGAGATTTCAAAGATAATGATTAAGAACAATCTTGAGGAGAATAGTCTTTAAACATTCCAAAGTCTCCCATACCACTTGACAAATTTGAACCATAATCTCTAGAAAGGTATGAAGTTAAATGAAACTTATTATATCATGAGAATAAATGTAATCATGATATAATAATAAATAGATCATATATACACAAAAAAGTGAATTAACGCATAATAACAAATAAGGCTCAATAGAATATAAATTGTGAAGAAATTCCCTTACCTTAACCTTACTTTTTGTCGTGTGGTATTTGTCCTACTATATAGTGGTTTAAATTATGTTAATAACTTATTCCAAAACCATACTCATCATCATAATATAAAAGTCCTTATATTAATTTATTACCTGTTTTTGAACACCTTTTCATTAATTTCACTATTTCGGGTGTTAATTGCCTAATTTGCCCAAGTTAGTTTTAACTTGTTATTTGTTATTATCATTAATTAGATCATGGTTTCATCATATATAAAATATAAACCATGTATTAATTATAATATATAATAAGTATATATGAATTTATAGTAGTCCATTATATTTGGAGATTTGAAATGAAGTGCACTGTTAATGGTGATGGTAGGTCTTACGTACGCATCAACACTACATCCATTTCACTGTTGTATTAAAATAATGAAAAATAAATGATACATTTGTAAATTATAGTTAAATAAACATATATGTGTTATATATGTTACATATTTTTATTAAAACCATCCTTCATATGTTTCATGTATGGTATTAATGAGTCATATCGCTTTGATGAGGCAATAGTCCACACTCCCTCAAACAAAATTATCGCATTTAAACAAGATGGTAAGAATAAAGGTATGATATAATTAAAAATTAAATAAGAATAAATACATTATAAATATAATATATAACATATATACAAAGATTTTCCAACATAAAGTCGACCATGATAGGTGGTAAAGGAAAATTGAAAAATCATTGTTTCATGAGGCAATAGTTCATCGTACATAGAAACAATATATTGGTTACCCATTATATAGAGGTGTGTATAAGTGTAGGTTAGATCCTTTGTATAAAAACATCATAGTGTATTAAATATACTTATTTTTTTTTATATAATAATGTAATAAAGAGACTTTAGGGGGTCGATAATGGAAATGAAATTAGATAGCTTGAGAGAAGACATTACATCTTAATCAGGTAAATTATTTTGGTCTGTAACAGAAGGATTCCTACCAAAAGGGAGGATTAAAGGTATATGGGAGTGATTTTAGGGTTATATTTTGGAATATATTGGCTGAACTTATGTGGTTTGAGAGGTGTGAGGAATGGGGAGAGGTGGTAGCCATTAATAGGGAAGGAAAATGACTCACTTGAAATTTTTGGAAACAAGTTTGGTGTATACATGTTATTACATAACAAAAGTCATAAAAAAACAAAATTAAATAATAGAAGGTTTATAGACAACATATGACTTTAAATGGGCATTTTACAAGTTTTTAGGTCATTTGGGCCCTTATGTAAAAGGTTTTTCCTATATTAAGCTTAATTTTGTCTTAATAATTGTAATTGATTTTAATAACTTTCACTAATATTTTTGGTCAAAACCTAATTTGAAAATATTATTAAATATAAATTGGGATGATTCTAAATACTAAATACATTTATACAAATTATAATCACAAAAATTGATAGAAATTAATTTAAAATTCATACCGTAAGTGGGGTGACAATGTGGGTTTTTAAAGTAAAAACATACAAAATGTTTCTATATTTTTATTGTCAATTTAAAAGTGAAATTCATTATAATAACATAAATGTAATAAATTGATAAAAATATTATCTAATTAAACTTCTAATCGAATAGAAAATAAATTTTATCCTTATAAACAAATCAGACTAAAATATAGTTTTGAACTAAAGTGCATGATTTTTAACTATTCATTAAAAAATGACAAGTTCCCTAAAAATATCAAAAATGAACCATAAAATAATTAATATGTTTATATTTAAAATATAAAGTTTATTTTTAATTAATAAATCAATTAATGTTTCAAAATTAAAATTTCAAATGTGTTCTCCCTTAAAAGGCTGTAAAATTTCCTTTATAAATATATATATTTATTTGTAAAATAGGATGTGTTCTTATATTATGCATATCAAACATCCTGGATGAATATTAAAAATATTTGATTGAATATATAACATATATATTTCATTAAAATCATTCAATAAATGTAATTAACTATGTTTATTAAGACCAAACTCCTTTGGAAGCATATAAATAATTATATTTCTTTTTATATCCAATTGGTTCTTATTTTCATTTCTCATTATTTGGTAACCAATGAATTCATTTTATATTTATATAAACCATAAATTTTCATAATTTAGTTAATAATATTCATAACCACTAACATAACGGCTAGGATATATAATATTATATTAAATAATAATGTTTTAATAATAAATTGTTATTTGGTGAAACTTTGTCCTTCATGCAATGAAAGCTATCGAAGAAGGACACTCATGCATGCAATGTATGCTAACTCAGTGTTGCATTCATTACAAGATATATCATATATTGAAAATATTTAAAATTGTAAATATATAGTATACTCTCGAGATATTATATCCCCTTACGTGCTTGGTGATTCATGTCATGCATGCTGTCTAATACAAATTTATACATTAGAATTTTGGGGTGTTACATTCTCCCCACATTAATTAAATTTTCTCCACACAATTTAAACATGACCTCAATAATATAGGTATTAAAAATAAACTATTTTTGAAATACCCAAATCATTAAAAGAGTTAATATAACATCTTTTTAATATGTTATAAAGAAAGTACAATAGTTTCGTAACTGGAATCCCTAATAGGAGAACATAAGTGGAAAATGGAAACATGGATATAAAAGGAAAATTCCAACAATCAAGTTCTGATGGAGAGTTCTAGAGAAAATGTTCAGATGAACGTTTTTGACCACAAAACCATAAACTATAGGAGTGAATAAAGGCTTTTGATATCATAAAAAATGATGATAATAGGACAACATTTTTTAAAAAACCACTTTTTTTCTATTGTTAAGGAATTATTTCACTCTATATGAATATAAGTAAATATGTGTTTCTATAAACATAATATTTTCCTTCTATTAGAATTTGAACTATTTCTACTCCATCCATTAGGACATAATATATCATATGGAAAAGTAATAAACTGACCTCTAAAATATCATCTGAAGATCATCACAAACCATTTTATAAATGGTTAACTTTTCCAACAGATTATGATCTAATTAACTATGTAGGAGAATCACTGAATTTCCAAAATGAACTTATCATTAGCCTTTAATCAACATAAAGTAGCTCTAAATTTTCACATTCCAAAAATGTGAATAACTTCATCATTTATCCTCTTAAAATATGGTAATAACTCAAATCAACTTATAAAATTATTTGAAACATAAATTCATACATATTCCATAATTACGTCACATGTTATTTTATATAATCCTTAAATCCTAAAGTTTTATAAACATCATCAGTGATGGAATATACCACTTGTCGAATAGTAATTAATCAATTTCAAGGTAGTTATCAATTTTCCAAATCAATAATTTCGTCCCCATTATCTCAATATCAATAACATATTAAGGGTTTCAATTCCATTAATCATGTGTTTTCTAAAAATATTAACTTTCTACTAAATAACTTTCTTGGAACCATTCAACATATTGTCTCAAATCTTTATTGAAAAGTACTACAATAAAATCCTTATATACTTCATAAATCATATGATGCAAAAAATTAAAGAATATTTATTAGGTCAAAATATTTAAGTATATTGATGATTCCAATTCAGTTGTGATAATAACATATTATTAAACTTAATCCCTTAGATTCTTATGTGGTATATTCTCCTGAAACATGGGGAATTCATTTTTGTAGTTCCCTATCTCCTTGTATTTGTAACATTGAATAACATTACTTTCCATATTTCCTTTGAATTATTTTTCCTAGTGACCCTTTTCTCAAGACTTATAAAAAAATCCCAATCCATTCAATCATTTACTAGGGTGATTCTTTCTATAGTTTTCACATTTTGTAAAATTCTTATTTCTCTTTATCTTCTACGACTCATTAAAATTTTCATGGTCATCAGAAAACCTCTTCTTCTATTGGATTCCCTCAAAGCCATAGGACATGGATAAATATTTCTTTATCTTTATAGAGACTAATATTATTTCATTGTATTAAGAAAAGGTTTTTGTCACTAGCAACCTTGAGAGACTTGGCTTAAGTCCTTTAAATATGTGATCAATCATACACTCCATGTTCCATATATAATCCATAGCATACCGGCTAACCTTTTAAAGGTGGATTCATAATATGCAACACTCTCTTCTTCCAATTTCTTTAATCTTAGTAACTTCTTATTCATATTAGTTTTTTTATCATGAGGAAAGTATTTATTGAATAATTCATCCTTAAATGTTCTCCATTCCATGAGTTCAATTTCTTCTTCATTCCATGTATGCGGGATTAGAGACCCCCAATGGTTAGAGTCACCTTCGAGACAATAGACAACAATTGTAACCTTTTTCTTTTTAATTCATTCCAAGGCTGTAAATATATTCTTTAGAGACTTAATCCATTTGTCCACTACAATTGGATTAGTTGTCCCACTAAGTGATTGGGTCTTCTACTACATAAACCAATCCAGAATAGGATATTCTCTCTATGGAATAGGTTTCTCCAATCATGTAGGGTTATTTTTCACAACTTGATTATGTTTCCCTAGTATATCCATAACTTTCTTAGATATATTACCATATGTATTTGTTTCCTCAATAGGAAAATCTCTACATTTTACACAAGTACTGATACAATTATTCCTTCCATGAACCACTTCTAAACAATGACATACAATAGATTATCTCATAATGTTGTGAACTTTCTATAACTCTAAATGAAGTATAGAACACAACATAAATTTATGCATCATGAATCCTAGAATAGTAAAAAAATTACTTGGGGTATTCTTTAATTTCAAATCCTTTATAATGGTAGGTAAAAGAAATATGAACTTTCCTAAGTGTTTCCCCTTGGAGTGTCAAACTAGGTGTGTAGTAAGGACCTTTTTAATAAACTATTTTACCCCAAGTTAGGAACAAATGACCTTGTCAGAGTTATTACTTCTAGGTACATTTGTTCCAGAACCACATCCACGTGTAGTATCCAGACAAGGATGTATTGTTAGGAATACCCACATAATCACTACCTTACCAAAATTATAGGATGTTCTTCTTTAGTTATACTCAATGTGTATTTTAGGGTTGTTATACCTAATTATAGTTTTTTAAATCTAGATTACATTGTTGCTACTAAACATCCACTAATGCAAACTATAACATCACATCCCCAGAAGCATGGAGACAATGTATTATTTTATTTCATTGACATGATTAAAATGAATCAAATCCCGAAAGACCAACAAGTTTAGCAGTTTTGGAAATATATATTACATACATGATACCCATAATACATTGGGAAGTATAAATTACAAATATGATAAATAATAAAATGAAATAAACGTAACCATGAAATCTAAATCAATGACTTCTTCTTTAAAACCTAGAGAAATGAATCATAATAACTGTGAGATCAAATTCTCAGTAAGGGTAAGTAAAGTATAAGAAATAATAAAAAAATGAGAATAAATTAATAGAGTAAGGTAAATAATTTATAACACATTCCATTCAAATAAATAGACAAGGAAAAATCAATACGGCAAGCTAAGAAACTGAAACACATACCATTTAATCAATGAACTGAAATAAAATATATCCACAGAAATTTCGACACAAAATATTAAGGATGAATAATAACTAAAACTAAATGAGGGAAATTATTTATTAAATGGTGTCATGTCTATGTAACATGAAATTTTATTACCATCAAGACCATTCACAAGATGGTTTAGAACTTTGGATATAAACCCATTTAATTTGGCCAACTTATTTGTCTTATGAGAACCTGTCAATGCATCAAGGAGATATATAAAGCTTGGGATCCACCCATCAATACCAGTCCAAATCATTCCTCATATCTAATAATCAAAATAAATATCATGACTTATCAAATTTCTATATTGAATAAATAATACAGTTTTATCAATAATTCCCCAGTTAATCAAATAAAAGTCAAAGTGAACACTGTATGTAAAATGATATACGGTTTAGGTAATAACAAATATCCATTGTTTGAAAATATGTATATTCAAGTAAATTTACATTGAAAAATTATTACAAAAATTTGATTATTTTAGGAGAAGGTTAACAATCACAAATGGAAGTGAGATTGAAATGATAATCATTATGAACAATCTTGAGGAGAATAATCTTTTAAAATTCCAATGTGCCATACTACTTGAAACTTTTGAATCATAATCTCTAGAAAGGTATGATATTAAATGAAACTTAAAATATCATTATAATAAGGTGATTCATGATAAATCAATAAAACAAACATAAAAAGTGAATTGGTGAATAATAACAAATAAGGATCAATGGAAGGTAAATTGAGAAGAAATTCCCTTACCTTAACCTTCTTTTTTGTTGTGTAGTATTTATCCTCATGTATAGTGGTTTAAGATATTTTACTAACTTATACCAAAACCATACTCATGTTTATAATATAATATATTAATTCCTTGTAATATTTTATTACCCTTTTTATTACTCTTTCATTAATTTCACTATTTCAGACGTTAATTTCCTAGTTTTACTGAGTAAGTTTTAACTTGTTATTTGTTGTTATCATTAATTATATAATGGTTTGATTATATAAGAAAAATTAAACCATGGATTAATTATCATATATAATCAGTATATATTTATTTCAATTAGTCTATTTTATTAGAAATGAAGTGCACTATTCATGGAGACGGTAGGATGTACGTACGCATGAATGCTACTTCCGTTTCATTATTGTTATAAAAGAATGAAAAATAAATAATAAATATGTATATTATAATTCTATAATAATATATATGTTATATATGTTTCATATTTTTATTAAAACCATTATTTAAATGTTTCAGGTATGGTATAAATGAGTCATATCGCATTGAGGGGGCAGTAGTGCACACTTCCTCAAACAAAACTCTCACATTTACACAGGATGGAAAGAATAACGGTATATTCTAAATAATAAATAAAGAAGAAGAAATAAATTATAAATATCATATATAACATATATAAATATATTTTCTATCATAATATCCATCATGATAGGTGGTAAAGTAAAATTGAACAATCATCGTTCTAGGAGGTAGTATTTTGTTGTACACAGAAACCGTATGTTCATTACCCATTACAAGAAGGTGTGTGTAAGTGTAGGTTGAAAAATTTACATTAAAAATGTAATGTCCTGGAATTTATGTATAAGTTTTTATAATTATTTGGAATTAATTTGATACCACATGCTTTGACAAAATGTGATTCCGAGGCCAGGTGATCCCAAAATATAATTTTGAACTTTATTTATGTTCACTTTAGTAAATGTGTGAGAGGGTTTTTCTATCTTTTGAACTGGTTCTTGGATAACAAATACAAGGGAATTGTTGAACTTAGAATGTATGGATTCACCTAGAAAGGACTAAACATTGACCGAAAAGGGTTAGATGTAAAAATTAATTTTCATACTTTATAGAAATTAATAAAATAACTTAAAAATTTATTTTGATTACTTTCTCACTGTGGAGTGGTGGACAATGTTGCAGTGGTTCGGCGATGAGGCACATTAAAGGAAACTATTAATGCACCATTTTTATGTAAGCATAATAGCTATTCAATTTCACAAATGAAACAGAGTAATGAAGCGACGTCACAATGTTACAGTAACACTACGACATATTTTATTTTAATAACATGTTGGGGAAATAAATTGGTGGAATTTTCTCTAATAAATTTGGAACCTCTCTAAATCTCTCTCTAACGATGAACGCTATCAACTAATTCTTGTTGGATATATTTGAGAGGCAAAAAATGATGACTAATTCTAACAGAGAAAAGATCGATGACGAACGATAGCTTTATCCCTTATCAGCAACATATCCTCAAATCATGTAGGGATTGTTTGATAAAATTATTTTCCCCATTATTTTTATAAAGCAATGAATGTGGGTCATCCAACAAGAATGTTGACCTTCAGATCTTTTATTTATGAGGGAGGGTGTACTTTTCTTAGGTTTCTACAGAGGTATTGAATTATTTTTAATGGAATTATGATCCAAATCCTCCCCTGTGTTTTTAAACTTCTAACACGGAGGGTGCTGGCTGACAAAACCAAGTACTGAGCCCCTCCGCTTGTGCGTTCTTCAAGGAAGCTTACTCAAAACAATGAGAAGGTGAATCTAATGTTGTGGTAGTGGAGTAAACAACCCAAGAGGGCCGAGGGTGCATGAAGAATTGAATGCGGACAACCAGAGCGGATACAGTGGCCTGTAGAAGATGACGTCTGCACAACACCACTAGTGGGGTGGCTCCAGCAACCGAGGGTGGTGGCCTAGAGTTGTGCCAATTGATGTCATGTGTGGGTGAAGTGGATGGCCCTCACCGGCCACGATGGCAGAGTTGGGATACCCTGCGAGCACCACGGTGGAGGAGGTCGCGACCCATTGGCTGCAGAGGTTGGATGGACACAACGCCAACCTGGCACCATGTATGAGGAGTGGCCCAATCCTTGCAGGCCACGTGCGAATAAGGGGGTGGCTGAGTGTCCGGCCACACATACCCCAACCGGACTGGCTGAGAAAGTCTAGGCTGAATCGGACTGGTCAACCCAGGATAGCGGACTGGGTACCTGATCTTCCAAATTAAATATTCATGTCGGTCCACCTTAGTAGACTAGGCTGACGGGATAAAATCGGGCAGTGCGATGACCTAATCTAGGAAAAGAGGCCGACCTACTAGTGTGGGATGGGATGGATAAATGTATGGTAACTAGGTGACCAAGTGGACTGGACCCACAACCAACCTCGGCCGGGTCCCGTAAGGCCTAATGGTTTAGATGGGCAGGATCAAGTAGTGTGGGACCCTGAGTCATTTTGGTCAGGACGGTCCAAACTAGTCGGACCAGGCTGGGACATAACCTACCCTGTTTACTAAAAGGGATGTATCTCTCAAACCGTGAGTCCGATTGATGCATAGATTATGGTGTTGGGACCTAAGTGATTGGACAGTACTTATGAATTCCTCAAAGTAATATTTCATTGAAGTTGACTCAACGAGGATTTATGAATCAGCTACCCAATGAGACTCTATGACTCAGCTATCAGTGACACTTCATGACTTTGTTAACCAATGAGACTTCCTGACCCAGCTACCCAACAAGACTCTGTGACCCAGCTATCAGTGAGACTTCATGGCTCAACTACTAGCGAGAGTTCATGACTTAGCTATCAGTAAGACTTTGCTACTTGGATACCCAACGAGACTCCATGACTCAGCTACCAGGGAGACTATGTGACTCAACTATTAGTGATACTTCATGAATCAGATACGGAATAGGTCTAGGTGACCTAGCTAGCATAAAGGACTAATTGGATATGAGTGCCATTGTATTAATTGATGTTCAGTGTTTGAAAACTTGGGTTTTTCTATCAAGACATTATGTTAAACCTGTGTCAAGATGACCCTAGTGACTCTAAGATTTGTGAATTCTTTTTTGATTTACTTTGTGGATTTCTGTGAGACCAGAGTTTGTCTCAGGGTCCCTACTAAGTATTATTATTCTAAAACCTATATGAAATTCACCTACACCTATATTGTTTTGTGCAGAAAATAGACATCTTTTACTGGGATCTTGGAGAGCCATGGCCAAGTGGTGCTCGAAGGTGGATCTATAGATGTAGTACGCTTTTGAAACATCCGACAGTGAGTTGTACTTAATCTTCAGGTAAGATCCTTGGCGTATGACCTCTAGAACACGTACTTCCATTTACTATACTTTCTTTTTGAGTTGGGTTTATATTTTTGACCCTTTTTTCTTTCATTTTCACCTTTACTTGTGTGATTTCTTCCTCACGTTACATACTTGTTTTTTGTATTACAATTTTAGTTTTACTTTCCGTAGTATGGGATGTGTGTGTAGAAGTTTAAGGAAATTCCTTCGCTTTTTGAGATATGCCTTTTGGTGCTAGTTTCTTGCCCTAGGCCTATAGAAGGTAGGCTTGGGGTAGTCATGGAATGGGCCTCAAGGGACAGGTCGTGATAGAGTGGTATCATCGGTCACCAGTTCTACCTCAAAGACTGAGAGTCAGTTGTTTTATTTTTGGGAAATAATGTTAAATGTTTCGAGTTCGACTTTGAGATTCAGGGAGTCCAGTGTTAGTGCAACGACCGACGTATCCATACACCAGGACCCTGGATTATTCTTTCTTACTCGGTGCATGAAAAAACTGGTTTCTTATGTCTTTAAAATGTTATTCATAATCTCTTTGATCCAGGGTCAGCTCACCGGGTATAAATTAACTAACTGTGGTTCATCTTGATTTATCTCATAATTCCTCCATGTAGAAATCTAGCTAGGTTCCAAGTATAGGATCATGATGATGGTCCATCAAGTGTTGAGTCTTCGGTGTAGTTATCAGTTCCTAATATGGCACCCACAGGGTGGTGTATCAGAGGGACCATCACCCATTGAGCAGAAGTTTCTACCTACCTTACCAACAAATAATATATGCTGACTGAGTGCGTTTCATGATTTCTAGAGGAAAAAATCATACTAGGATTGAAATCGATATAGATCATTAGGCATATGAGGATTATATGCAGGTGGTGACTCATGTTTTTTTCTAGTGAGGAAACCATTAGACCAGATGGCGGTTTTAGCCACTAGCCTTCTACAGGGTTCCATAGGGAGATGGTGGTGCCTGACACTAAATAAGCATTAGGAAGAAACCATCTCCTGGGAAGACTTCGATCACCTTTTCATGGAGGATATCTTCCCCATAACTTTGTGTTCTGTTTGCGTAAAGGAGCTACTCCCCTTACAGGAGGGCAGCCTAATAGTGGATGCGTACTTTGCGAGGTTCATAGACCTCTCCCGATACTCTTATAATATGATGTGGGACACTTTCTTTAGGTCCCAAACCTTTGAGAAGGGGATAAAATGGGATATCAGAGCAGCGATGATCTCCCTCAACATTGCTACACAGACTAGGGTGCTGTAGCGAGCTCTTCTAGTGGAGAACTTCTTGGAAGATCCCTGCACAGACTATGAGAGCAACCATCAGACGATAGGTAGCAGAGTCCTCAGTAGTGGGAAGCCGATAACTGACTTAGGGGTCTAATTGGACCAGACTTTCTAGGGGAAAAAACCGTGATAGTGGTTCGGCAGTGCGAGGCCCCATTGGAAATGACACCAGCAGAGGAACAAGTTTTTCTTCACATGTAGTGGGCATGAAAACATAGCTCAAGAATTCCTGACCCAACATACAAATGATCAGCAGGCGGTCAAGTGAACACTAAGCTAGAGGGATAGAGTTGATCATGGAATTCCATAGAGCGGCAGATGTGGTTGGGGATCAAGTAGAGCAGAAGATAATGGGAGGAGAAATGCGGTGCTACCACCACCACCCCTAGGCGGTCCACCATGAGCTCTGGGAGAAGGCAGACATGGGAAGGGTTAGCTACAGGCAATGGAGGCCTATGACCATGAACACCGGAGATGATTTGAGGTATGATTCATGTTTACTCCACTTTAGATGCAATTTTTTTAAACAAAAGTTCTAGTAACTTTTTCTTTTCCACAAACCTTGTTTCAGGCTCAAAGATTCTGGTGGAGATGTTGTGTAAAACCCGAGACTTTTATGTTATATAAACCATCAAAGGAATTTTTTTCTACACAACATTTGCTTGGCTTGCTTTACACGAAATCGCGACCTTCCTCGATAGCTTGCGTCGTACGCAATACCGAGTTTCACTAAACAACAATATGCTATTAAAACTAGCCGTTATGAATAGTAATAACCACTTTTTGAAATTTTATAAATTTTATTTTTCAAAATGGACTTCATTTTTGGACTCAGAATATCGAAATTAGCCTAGGGTGAAATTTTGGTATTTTTCTGAAAACTTTCAATTTTTGATGAATAGTGAAACCACTAAGTGGTAGGGTAAAAACTGAATTTTGTATAAAACATAATTTTACCGCTTCTGTGAATGGAATTTCGAAAATCCGATAGACACGGTTGATATCAGTAAGTAAAATGTGGTTCAATGAGATAAATATAATTTTTTTGGTGAATAGTAACTTTTTACTATTTTTACCGCGGTTAATAGTAAATAGGGTAACTAAGGGTAAATATGATATCAATATTACCCTAACACATGTCCTAATTCTATTGGACAAGTGTAATTCGACCAAAAACAAACTTAGGAATAAAATATGACCATTTAGGCCCACTTGGATTAGATTAGGACATTTATTATTAATTTATTTAAAGAAGGGTTAAAATAGTTAAAATCAAAGTTTAATAAGTAAATCATTTTTAATATGGAGTTATACATAAGATAAATTCGACTATAACTATTCATTAAAAAGCTAAAAATATTTCCTACATAATGGTATTTTATTTGTAATTTTTAGACATTAAATAATTTAATTTATTTATGACACAATGATGATGCAGTAATTATCTTATTAATGAAATATTGACATAATTGATGTTATAAACACCAAAATAATTGTAATTTGAGACTTTTTATGAATTCCACTAAATTTCTTAGGTTACTATGATATATTAGTGTTGATTTAATCAACTTGGTTCGAACATATAATTCTGTTATGACTTTCAAAAAAATCATATATCAAATAGTGTCAAAATTTACACAAAATAGTTTTTAAATCAAATATTATATTATTAATTGTTATTTTATTCCTAAAAATATAAGGTTCGTCCAAATGACTTAGATAAGGATATATATATTAATAATAAACAATTTGGGGTTCGTTTGGAATGTTATAGTAAGTGTATTAACCATATAGTGAAAGAAAACAAAAAGACACGGTAAAAGTTAAATTAATTAACTTAGAGTTAAATCTAATTGATAAGGTTAAAATAATACCCTAAACTTGTCTAAATCCTATTGGTTGATAGGATTTAGACCCATCCCCACTTTAGCTTCGAAATAAGACCCTTTGGAACTATTATAAACCGATTTTGACTTTAATATAAAATAATATTTTGAGATATTCCTAAGGTGCCCCTCTCCTCCCTTATAAAAGGGCACCTCCTCCCCCTCCTCCTCACACCAATTTGAGCACTCAAGCTCGGCCAACCCCTGCCATTTTCTCCTCTCCACTTCCCTAGAATAATCCTAGAGGTCCTGGTCTTCTTCAAAGACCAATCTTAGTTCCCTTAGTGGAGGATTCAAAGAGGTGTTCCAAAGAAGAGGTAATATCCATTACCGATCTTTTCAATTTCTTTCTTCTTCAACTTCTTCTCCTTTAGTTGTTTCATGATAAAGTAATAACATCAGTATTACTTACATACTGATATTTTATTATAAATATGAAACAACCCTAATTCACCTTCTATCCATCCTATGGAAAAATGAAATCACCGCGCGTGCGTACGTACGGAATACCGTCTCCACGCCGTGGTGTAATCTATTTTCCACCATCACCTTACAAGGATGGGTATAATGGTGTAATGAGTAACTATATATGATTATTATGAAGTAATATTGATACTGAAATAATATATATATATACTCCAATACAATTCCACGATCATAGGAACGATATCATCACTCGTGCGTACGTACAGAATACCGTCTCCACGATGTGATGCGACTCGTTCTACATGATCTTCATTTCATAATGATTATATAAATGAATTGAATGAATGAATATGGTATATACTACACTAATACCATTCTGGAAATGAATTATCTATAACCTAAAGATAAGAATAAGAATTTATTCAACAAAACACGCATAAGAACAAAAAGTTATAAAGACCCGAGTAACAAGTAACAATGAAATATTACTAACAAGAAGCTAATAATATGACCATATATGATATCATATCAATATGTATGATTCTGGAATAAGTCAATAACATTATTTAAACCATTATACAGGAGCTTCGGACACGAACAAAGCAAATCGGACCTAAGGTAAGGGAAACATCACAATCTCATTTTTATCCGAGATTGTTTATTCGTAAGTATTTACTGGGGTGTATTTTATCATCCACATCCATGTTTACTCAATATGTAATATTATTTCCATCCACCTAAAATTGTTTAAATCCATTTTTACCCTTCGGTGAGTTTTTAGTAATACGTATGAAAGGAATCTTTTGTCGTTTTTCGTACGAGGTACTTTTTGACGTTTCCGACAAAAGTACGAAGAATGTTTTTTTTAACTTATACAGCACGAACGGATTTCTACTGTTTTATAAAGCCTTATTTTCATGAAGCTTCCTCTAAAAGATTTCATGACTATTTTCAATAAAATCTCTTTCTTTTAAAATTGCATGATGTTTTGTGAAAAGAAATTGATTTTGAAGAAGAAAGGATATTTTCCTCAAGAATTCAATTCAAGTGTTTTATCAAAATTATTTTCCATCTAAGATAATAAAGGGTTCTATTTCTATCCATATTTTTACATTGATTTTACTATGTTGTAATGGAATTATGTTTATGAATTCCTTTATCTTATATGAATTGATTTATGATTTCATGATGTTTCAAGAATCCCATTTTTGTTACATGTGTTATGCGATGATGTATGTTTTATGATTATGTGGCACACATAAGAAAGGATTCATTATAAGATGGGTGGGACCTATATCTCCCTACAATGCATTGGGTAATGATTTTATATCTCATGAGATAGACATGGCTGGAACAGAAGGTTATTTCGGTTCAGTGATACAGGACTGAAACGAGGAGTGAACTCGGTTCAGAATGGGACTTTGTCCACTAAGACAGTCTTGGCAATGAGTCATGACTAACAAGAAATGATTTTCCATGATTATGTGTGCATGCCACAAAGTTTCAAGTTTTAAGTTATGATTATGGGGATCTCATTTTCACTTCTATGATTTATTCCATGTTAAGATATTATGATCTCTTTTGCAGGTTTTGATTTTCATAAAGATATGATATGATTTTTATTTCCTTTATTTGCCCTTGCTGAGCATTTGAGCTCACCCTTTTATGTTTTCTTTTCCCCAGGTCAGGAAGATGGATATTAAGTAGAATATGCTAAAAGGGACCCTAGATATGATGAAATAAATGGGAGACACTGTAGATGATTTATGAACCAGTTGTTTATGTTTCCCAGTTTCTAAAGACACTATACCTATACGGTCCTTTGTGGTTTTGTCATATGTTGTAATAAGTGTGCTTCAATTTTGAAGTATTAACAATGTATGTAAAGTGTGGGTCGTTATAGTTGGTATCAGAGGAAGGGTATAGTCAACCTTTGGAAACTAGGATGTGAAAGCCTTAGTAAGAACCCTAAGGATAAGTCTAAGCATAGAACACAATCTTAGAAATGGCCATGAATAACCTAGGATAAGACCATAAGCATGAAAATTTTATTCTTGAATTATGTGGTTTCCTATTATAATTAGTGTTGCTCACACTATTCTTCTTGGTTTTAGTCAATGGCTGGAACCCAAAGGAACCGTGTTAATGCGGAATGCGATGGGCAATGCAATGATTGTCCCCCTGAGCAACCAAACGATATGGGAGCTGGAATGCAAAATCTTGTAGCCATGCTCACACAACTTTCTCAAGCTATGAATCATGCAGGATTTCCAAACGAGCAAAGGAGGGAGCAACATTCTGTTGAATCCTTCATGAGGCAGCGTCCAACTTCTTTCAGCGGGTCTACTGATCCATTAGTTGCTGAACAATGGATTAGTACTACTGAAAAGATATTTTCAGTTCTTCAATGTTCTGAGCATGATAAAGTCATCCTAGCAGTGTATCGTTTGGAAGGAGATGCGGATCAATGGTGGAATCTTGTTAAGAATACGAGGGAAAGGGATGAAATTGAGTCTATGGAATGGGACGAGTTCAAGAACTTATTTTTCAATAAGTACTTCCCTCGTATTCTCCAAACAAAGATGGATAAAGAGTTTCTTGAACTGAAGCAAAGGGATGATGAATCTGTTGGTACTTATGAAGCAAATTTTACAAGACATGCAAGGTACGCTTCTGGTATTATTATCCAACCTGAGAGTAAGATCGATCGATTCTTTAGTGGCTTAAAACCAAGTCTTCGAAGGGAGTTATCCATAAGGTACTTCAATAGCTACGAGGAAATCGTTCGATGTGCTCTGAAAGTCGAGATGGAGATTGGAGTAACCCATCAGTCACATGGGTTTGATAAGAAGAGGAAGATGGAATTCAAAGAAAAATCTAAAGAGCACATGGAAAAGAAGATGAGCTTTTCCTTATGCTCAAAGTGTGGAAAGAAACATGGAGGGAGTTGTCTTAAAGGGACAAGTAAATGTTTTAAATGTGGAAAAGAAGGTCATCAGGCATTTGAATGCCGTGATAATGGGAAGAAGATGTCTAATGATGCAAACAAAGGAAGGGATACACAGAATGAACCTACTACACTTCAATGTTTCAAGTGCAAGGAGATGGGGCATTATGCCAATCAATGCCCAAATCCAAGGGTTGATGATGATGGTCGAAGTCAACAAAATCTTAATGCTAAAGACAAAGGAAAGTCACATGCAATTTCTATCAGCGATGTGGAGTACGATAACGATGTGGTGAAAGGTACACTTACCATCCACTCTAAAGTAGAAAATGTTTTATTTGATTCTGGATCCACCCACTCTTTTATTTCTGAAGACTTTTCTATGGGTATCACCGTATTACCTCAACAATTAGATGTTGAGTTAGCTGTGACAACACCTAATGGCACATCAATCGCATCAAAAGTTTATAATTCTTCTCCGATCGAAGTTTGTGGGAAAGTGCTTCCTGCAAATCTTGTGATCCTTCCTTTAGTGGAATTTGATGTGATTCTTGGCATGGATTGGCTTTCTCTACATGGAGCTCATATCGATTGCCAAAGAAGGGAAGTCACATTTCATATTCCAGATCAATCTACGATCGTCTATCAATGCAAGGATGAACATAACCTTCCAGTGGAAATTTCTTCCATCTTATGGGTATTGATTCCACTAAATGAAGGTTATTTATCTCAAATGGTTGGTGAGAAACTCACGATTAAGAATATGCCCATTGTACGGGAGTTTGATGATGTATTTCCAGAGGAATTACCGGGTTTTCCACCAAATCGTGAAGTTGAGTTTTCAATAGAACTCGTACCGGGTGCTTTGCCTATTTCAAAGACACCTTATAGAATGGCCCCAATTGAGTTGCAGGAATTGAAGAAGCAACTCCAAGAGAGTCTTGATAAGGGATTCATACGCCCTAGTGCATCACCTTGGGGAGCACCTGTTCTATTTGTTAAGAAGAAAGATGGATCAATGAGACTTTGTATTGATTATCGAGAACTTAACAAGATCACTATCAAGAACAAATATCCTCTCCCACGCATTGATGACTTATTTGACCAACTACGCGGAGCTCAATACTTTTCCAAGATTGATATTCGTTCAGGGTATCATCAATTAAGGGTAAAAAGGGAGGATATACCAAAGACGGCTTTCCGTACAAGGTATGGACACTATGAATTTATAGTGATGCCATTTGGTCTTACTAATGCCCCTGCTATCTTCATGGATCTAATGAATAGAGTCTTTAGAGACTATCTTGATCAATTTGTGGTAGTCTTTATAGACGATATTCTTGTCTATTCAAAGAGCAAGGAAGAGCATGAAGATCACTTGAGAATTATATTGAAGACCCTGAGAAAGGAGAAGCTTTATGTCAAATTTACCAAGTGTGAATTTTGGCTTCAAAAGTTGCATTTTTGGGTCATATAATCTCAAAAGAGGGGATATATGTGGATCCAGCAAAAACAGAGGTTATCGAAAGATGGTCAAGACCAACAACAATAACTGAGATCCGAATTTTTCTTGGTTTGGATGGATATTATCGACGTTTTGTAAATGATTTTTCACGATTATCTAATCCACTCACCAAGTTGACTCGGAAAGGAGTTAAGTTTGTCTGGACAGAGGAATGTGAAGAGAATTTCAAGGAGTTGAAAAGAAGGTTATCCAGTGCACCTGTGCTCACACTGCCTTGTAGTGGAGAAAGGTTTGTGATCTACAGTGATGCATCCAAGAAGGGATTGGGGTGTGTTCTTATGCAAAATGATATGGTGATAGCTTATGCCTCACGACAGTTGAAAATCCATGAGCAAAATTACCCAACACATGATTTGGAGTTGGCTGCGGTAATCTTTGCATTAAAGATTTGGAGGCATTACCTTTATGGTGAAAGGTGTGATATTTATACTGATCATAAAAGTTTAAAGTATATTTTCACACAAAAGGAGTTGAATATGCGTCAAAGAAGATGGTTGGAGCTGATTAAGGATTATGACTGCTCAATCCATTACCACCCTGGGAAAGCAAACAAGGTGGCAGATGCATTAAGTCGACAAGACCATGCTAGTTTATCCATGATGAGGATCACAAAAGATCCAATATTTATGGATTTACAAAGGATGGATCTTGGAATTATAATGGAAGGGGAAAAATCTTATCTTTCTCAAATGAATGTTCAACCATCTATACATGTGAAGATTAAAGAGGCACAGAAAGAAGATGTCGAGTTACAAAAGAAGGTGAGAAATGTTCCTGAATTCAACCTTGATTGTGATGGGATAATAAAGTTCAGGAATCGGGTTTCCGTTCCTCCCATCCCCGAATTAAAGAAAGAGATGCTGGATGAGGCTCATAGTTCTTCATTCTCTATTCATCCTGGAAGCACGAAGATGTATAGGGACCTGAAAGAGTACTTCTGGTGGGATGGCATGAAAAGAGATGTTGCTGAATATGTATCTCGATGCTTGGTTTGTCAACAAGTTAAAGCTGAGAGACAGAAGTCTAAGGGGATGTTACAACCATTACCCATACCCGAATGGAAATGGGAAAACATCACTATGGACTTTGTCACAGGACTTCCTAAAACATCCAAAGGCAATAATGCTATCTGGGTCATAGTTGATCGTCTTACAAAGTCTGCACACTTCATTTCTATTAGAGAGGATTTCTCTCTAGATCAGCTTGCCAGGATATATGTAAAGGAAGTGGTAAGATTGCATGGAGTACCACTTTCTATTATATCTGATCGAGATCCGAGATTTACCTCGAAGTTCTGGCGAAGTCTTCAGCATACTCTGGATACAGAGTTGAGTTTCAGCACTGCTTATCATCCCCAGACAGACGGTCAGTCTGAGAGAACAATTCAAACCCTAGAAGATATGTTGAGAGCTTGCTCTATGGATTTCAAAGGAGGTTGGGATCAACACCTACCTTTGGTGGAATTTTCTTATAATAATAGCTTTCACTCTAGTATTCAGATGGCTCCTTATGAAGCTCTCTATGGAAAGAAATGCAGGACTCCAATTTGCTGGGATAAAGTTGGGGAAAGAAAGCTATTAGGACCTGATATCATTGATGAAATTGCAGAAAAGGTTAGATCTATTCAACAACACATAAGAGCAGCTCAGAGTCGACAGAAAAGTTATGCCGACAACCGAAGAAAAGACCTAGAGTTTGAAGTGGGCGATAAAGTGTTCTTACGAATATCTCCCTGGAAGAGGGTTATGAGATTTGGAAAGAAGGGGAAGTTGAGCCCTAGATATATCGGTCCTTTTGAAATACTGGATCGTGTTGGGAAGGTAGCTTACCGATTGGCGCTTCCACCGAATCTCTCTCAAGTTCACGATGTGTTCCACGTATCTCTCCTGAGAAAGTACATACCAGATCCTTCACATGTACTCAGCTCAGAAGTTGTACCGCTGGAGCAAGATCTTTCTTATGAAGAACAGCCGATAGAGATTCTGGATCGTAGCGAAAAAGTCCTACGAAACAAGACCACTCGCTTGGTGAAGGTTTTATGGAGGAACCACCAACTTGAAGAAGCTACATGGGAGCTTGAGGATATGATGAGGGAGAAGTATCCTCATTTGTTTGTTACAAAGTGACGAATTTCGAGGGAGAAATTCTTTTTAAGGGGGGTAGAATGTAACACCCGAGACTTTTATGTTATATAAACCATCAAAGGAATTTTTTTCTACACAACACTTTCTTGGCTTGCTTTACACGCAATCGCGACCTTCCTCGATAGCTTGCGTCGTACGCAATACCGAGTTTCACTATACAACAATATGCTATTAAAACTAGCCGTTATGAATAGTAATAACCACTTTTTGAAATTTTTTAAATTTTATTTTTCAAAATGGACTTCATTTTTGGACTCAGAATATCGAAATTAGCCTAGGGTGAAATTTTGGTATTTTTCTGAAAACTTTCAATTTTTGATGAATAGTGAAACCACTAAGTGGTAGGTTAAAAACTGAATTTTGCATAAAACTTAATTTTACCGCTTCTGTGAATGGAATTTCGAAAATCCGACAGACACGGTTGATATCAGTAAGTAAAATGTGGTTCAATGAGATAAAAATAATTTTCTGGTGAATAGTAACTTTTTACTATTTTTACCGCGGTTAATAGTAAATAGGGTAACTAAGGGTAAATATGATATCAATATTACCCTAACACATGTACTAATTCTATTGGAAAAGTGTAATCCGACCAAAAAAAAACTTAGGAATAAAATATGACCATTTAGTCCCACTTCGATTAGATTAGGACATTTATTATTAATTTATTTAAAGAAGGGTTAAAATAGTTAAAATCAAAGTTTAATAAGTAAATCATTTTTAATATGGGGTTATACATAAGATAAATTCGACTATAAATATTCATTAGAAAGATAAAAATATTTCCTACATAATGGTATTTTATTTGTAATTTTTAGACATTAAATAATTTAATTTATTTATGACACAATGATGATGCAGTAATTATCTTATTAATGAAATATTGACATAATTGATGTTATAAACACCAAAATAAATGTAATTTTAGACTTTTTATGAATTCCACTAATTTTCAAGGTTACTATGATATATTAGTGTTGATTTAATAAACTTGGTTCGAACATATAATTCTGTTATGACTTTCACAAAAATCATATATCAAATAGTGTCAAAATTGACACAAAATAGTTTTTAAATCAAATATTATATTATTAATTGTTATTTTATTCCTAAAAATCTAAGGTTCGGCCAAATGACTTAGATAAGGATATATATATTAATAATAAACAATTTGGGGTTCGTTTGGCATGTTATAGTAAGTGTATTAACCATATAGTGAAAGGAAACAAAAAGACACGGTAAAAGTTAAATTAATTAACTTAGAGTTAAATATAATTGATAAGGTTAAAATAATACCCTAAACTTGTCTAAATCCTATTGGTTGATAGGATTTCGACCCATCCCCACTTTATCTTCGAGATAAGACCCTTTTGAACTATTATAAACCGATTTTGACTTTAATATAAAATAATATTTTGAGATATTCCTAAGGTGCCCCTCTCCTCCCTTATAAAAGGGAACCTCCTCCCCCTCCTCCTCACACCAATTTGAGCACTCAAGCTCAGACAACACCTGCCATTTTCTCCTCTCCACTTCCCTAGAATAATCCTAGAGGTCCTGGTCTTCTTCAAAGACCAATCTTAGTTCCCTTAGTGGAGGATTCAAAGAGGTGTTCCAAAGAAGAGGTAATATCCATTACCGGTCTTTTCAATTTCTTTCTTCTTCAACTTCTTCTCCTTTAGTTGTTTCATGATAAAGTAATAACATCAGTATTACTTAAATACTGATATGTTATTATAAATATGAAACAACCCTAATTCACCTTCTATCCATCCTATGGAAAAATGAAATCACCGCGCGTGCGTACGTACGGAATACCGTCTCCACGCCGTGGTGTAATCTATTTTCCACCATCACCTTACAAGGATGGGTATAATGGTGTAATGAGTAACTGTATATGATTATTATTAAGTAATATTGATACTGAAATAATATATATATATATACTCCAATACAATTCCACGATCATAGGAACGATATCATCACTCGTGCGTACGTACGGAATACCGTCTCCACGATGTGATGCGACTCGTTCTACATGATCTTCATTTCATAATGATTATATAAATGAATTGAATTAATGAATATGGTATATACTACACTAATACCATTCTGGAAATGAATTATCTATAACCTAAAGATAAGAATAAGAATTTATTCAACAAAACACGCATAAGAACAAAAAGTTATAAAGACCCGAGTAACAAGTAACAATGAAATATTACTAACAAGAAGCTAATAATATGACCATATATGATATCATATCAATATGTATGATTCTGGAATAAGTCAATAACATTATTTAAACCATTATACCGGAGCTTCGGACACGAACAAAGCAAATCGGACCTAAGGTAAGGGAAATATCACAATCTCATTTTTATCCGAGATTGTTTATTCGCAAGTATTTACTGGGGTGTATTTTATCATCCACATCTATGTTTACTCAATATGTAATATTATTTCCATCCACCTAAAATTGTTTAAATCCATTTTTACCCTTCGGTGAGTTTTTAGTAATACGTATGAAAGGAATCTTTTGTCGTTTTTCATACGAGGTACTTTTTGACTTTTCCGACAAAAGTACGAAGAATGTTTTTTTTAACTTATACGGCACGAACGGATTTCTACTGTTTTATAAAGCCTTATTTTCATGAAGCTTCCTCTAAAAGATTTCATGACTATTTAAAATAAAATCTCTTTCTTTTAAAATTGCATGATGTTTTGTGAAAAGAAATTGATTTTGAAGAAGAAAGGATGTTTTCCTCAAGAATTCAATTCAAGTGTTTTATCAAAATTATTTTCCATCTAAGATAATAAAGGGTTCTGTTTCTATCCATATTTTTACATTGATTTGACTATGTTGTGATGGAATTATGTTTATGAATTCCTTTATCTTATATGAATTGATTTATGATGTCATGATGTTTCAAGAATCCCATTTTTGTTACATGTGTTATGCGATGATGTATGTTTTATGATTATGTGGCACACATAAGAAAGGATTCATTATAAGATGGGTGGGACCTATATCTCCATCCAATGCATTGGGTAATGATTTTATATCTCATGAGATAGACATGGCTGGAACGGAAGGTTATTTCGGTTCAGTGATACAGGACTGAAACGAGGAGTGAACTCGGTTCAGAAAGGGACTTTTTCCACTAAGATAGTCTTGGAAATGAGTCATGACTAACAAGAAATGATTTTCCATGATTATGTGTGCATGCCACAAAGTTTCAAGTTTTATGTTATGATTATGGGGATCTCATTTTCACTTCTATGATTTATTCCATGTTAAGATATTATGATCTCTTTTGCAGGTTTTGATTTTCATAAAGATATGATATGATTTTTATTTCCTTTATTTGCCCTTACTGAGCATTTGAGATCACCCTTTTATGTTTTCTTTTCCCCAGGTCAGGAAGATGGATATTAAGTAGAATATGCTAAAAGGGACCCTAGATATGATGAAATAAATGGGAGACACTGTAGAAGATTTATGAACCAGTTGTTTATGTTTCCCAGTTTCTAAAGACACTATACCTATACGGTCCTTTGTGGTTTTGTCATATGTTGTAAAAAGTGTGCTTCAATTTTTAATTATTAAAAATGTATGTAAAGTGTGGGTCATTATATGTTGGATCAATCCTTACGATTAGAGACTCATACGGACGGTTATTTGATGATTTCACACTGGTGTTGGTAGTGTAATCTTACTCATAGAGGTGACATCTTCGACTGAGATCTTATAGTAGCGGCGTCGAGACCTTACAACGTCATAATGGCTATGGACTGGTTATCCACAGTACATGATCATGTCGACTATTTTAGTCATAAAGTGTGGTGTGTCTATGAGCATGGGACCATGTTTTCCTTCACTGGAGAGAAGGGAACTTCTATAGAATAGGATGAAATTTCTTAGAGGAGAGTGAAGCAGATCACTCAATGGTTATCTAGACACACCCTCGATGTGATGGTCAAAAGGAGTCTGGGATTTCCTGTAGGGGTGGACGAGTATGAGGATGTCCTTCATGAGGATGTTTCAGGACTACCTTCTCCTAATAAGGTAGAGTTCTGCATCAATCTGTACCCAGTGACGACACCGATATCCACTCCAGTATATCATATGGCTCCCGCAGAGCTTCGTTAATTGGGGGTACATCTGGAGGACTTGCAGGACAAGGGGTTTGTAAGGCCTAGTGTTTCTCTATGGGAATCCCCAATGTTGTTTTCCAAGAAGGCTGATAGGGGCATGAGACAATGCATGGATTTATGGTGCCTGAACTAGGTGAATGTGAAGAACAAGTATCCACTACCAAGTATTGATGACCTATTTTATCATCTAAGGGGAGTGAGA
This sequence comes from Viscum album, assembly GCA_963277665.1. Taxonomy (NCBI): domain Eukaryota; kingdom Viridiplantae; phylum Streptophyta; class Magnoliopsida; order Santalales; family Viscaceae; genus Viscum; species Viscum album. Next base: position 1,071,553,445 of record OY728166.1, on the reverse strand, counting down.
TGGTTCTCGAAGATAGAAATCAGATCAGACTATACTCATCTTTGGGTATGTGATGAGGACATACCGAAGAGAACCTTCAGATGCCAGTATGGCCACTACAATTTCTTGGTGATTCTCTTTGGTGTGACCAATGCCCCAGTGGTGTTCATGGGTCTCATGAATAGGGTCTTCCGGCCTTACCTTGATCGTTTTATGGTGGACCTCATTGATGACATCTTGGTGTACTCAACATTGGAGGAGGAGCACGCTACACACCTCCAAAAAGTTCTGGATACATTCTGAGAGAACCAAATTTATGCTAATCTCTCAAAGTACCAGTTCTAGATTGAGAGGTCCACTTTCTGGGACACGTCTTCATAGAGGCAAGAGTTGTAGTGGATCCAGTGAATATAGAGGCTATTCATTCTTAGGATCCATTGAGGAGCATGATAGAGGTGAGGAGTTTCTTGGATTTGATTGGATACTATCATAGGTTCGTACATGACTTTTCCATAGTAGCAACACCCTTTTTAGCTTTGACAAAGAAAGGGAATCCCTTCTTGTGGAGGGAGAAGTGCCATCAGAGTTTCCAGGAGCTGAGGCAGAGACTAACGAGTGTCCCCATCTTGAGACTACCAAAATAGGGCATTGTGTATGTAGTTTTTCTATGAAACACTAGGGACCAGACTGGTATTTTTCCTGATGTAGGAGCGAATGGTGATTTCCTATGGCTCATGGAAGTTGAGGAACCTAGAGAAGAACTACACAAACCATGAACTGGAGTTAGAAGTTGTAGCTTTTTCATTGAAGATGTGGCATCACTACTTGATGGGTGAATATTTTACCATATACTCTCAGCTCAAGAGTCTCAAGTATATCTTCTCACAGAAGGACCTGAACTTGAGACAAAGGTGATGGATGGAGTTCCTACAGGACTATGAATTTGTGATATTCTACACTCCTGGGAAGAGGAACATGGTGGAAGACACACTCAGAAGGAGGTATGGTATACAACTTTTAAGTATAGAGATAGAGCATCTATCCTTGATAGATATATCCTTCATGGATAGTGATGGAGAAGATTACATTAATTTAATGACTGTCACCCCTACACTCTTACAGTGAGTTAGGGAGGCACAACTTGTGGATGTTGACTACAAGGCCCATTGTGATCAGTTATCCTCAGGACAAGATACTGATGGATTTTCAATATATGGGGATAACATAATCCTTTTTAGAGGATATGTCATAGTACCTGTAACATTATAGGTGGAGGTGTTGAGGGAGTTCTATACATCCCCTTTGGTGGTATATCTTAGTGTGGAATAGATGTACTCAGACCTCTGACATTAGTAGTAGTGGATAGGGATGTAGAAAGCAACGTAATATATCATTTCATGATGCATCACTTGTCAGCAAGTGAAGGCCGAGAATTTGGTCCTGGTAGGCTTGGAACAACATCTTAAGGTACCAGAATGGAATTGGGATAGTATCTCCATCGACTTCATGATGTGTTTACCACACAAATCTAGGGGCCAGAATTATATCTTGGTCATCTTTGACCTAATCACTAAGTCGGCCCACTTCTTACCCATCTAGGATCAAGGATCGGTAGAGGGATTAAAAATCCTCTACGTCCAGGAAATAGCCTGTCTTCACATGGTGCCTTCGATAATCATCTCAAACCATGATACACGGTTTACATCCTGGTTGTGGAAGGGATTTCAGGAGGCATTTGGGACTCAGCTATTCTTGAGAAAAACATTTTAACCATAGATAGATGGTTACATAGTGAAGACCATACAAAACTTGGAGGACATTCTTCATTCTTGTGTCCTTGATTTTGGTCTCATTGGGAAGGACCACCTACCACTAGTTGAGTTTGTATAGAACAACTGCTATCACTCCACCATCGGCTTGACACCATTTGAGGCCATGTACAGGCAGCCATGCGGATCACCTCAATGATGGAAAATCCTAGGGGAGTCAGCACTCATGGGTCTAAAGTTGGTAGAAGATACCACTGAGAAGGTGAAGATCATTTAGGAGAGGATGAGGACTCCACAGAGCAAGCATAAATTGTTTGTTGACAGGAGGTAGATACCCTTGGAGTTTGAAGAGGGAGACCATGTTTTCCTTCATGTCTCACCCCAATGGGGATTACAGAGATTTGTTCGGGGAAACATGTTATCTTTAAGGTTCATTAGACCTTTCTAGATTCTCAGTAGAGTTGGAGAGGTGTCGTACTGCTTCGCTCTTCCCCCACAGATGCACAATGTGCACAATGTTTTCTACATGTCATAGTCGAGGTGGTATGTGAATGATCCATCACACGTCAGCAACTGGGGAGTGATGGAATTTAATGATGGGGAAAAAATTTCAGAGTTCCCGGTGGAGATATATGACTACAAGGAAAAAGTACTTTGTGGAGGGTCGATTCCTCTGGTGTGTGTTCGGTGGTAGTATCTGAATCTCAAGGAGATCACATGGAAATGAGATGCTCCGATTCGTGCTCAGTACCCCCATTTGTTTGATTAACCTTTGTTTTGGATTTTGGGGACGTAAATCCCTATGTTGGGGAGAATGTAATGTCCCAAAATTTCGGTATATTTTTTTTAAATTATATGTAATTAATTCAGGACCACACTCTTTGACACCATATCATTCCAAAGCCTGGTGAGCCTGTAAAGGAATTTTTAACTTTCTTTAAGTTCACTTAAGTAAACATATGAGGGAGTTTTTCTAACTTTTGAACCGGTGCTCAGATAGAAAATCCGAGGGCACTGTTAAATTTGTAATGTTGGGATTTTCCTAGAAAGGACCTAACATAATTCAGTAAGGGTCCAACCTAAATTTTAATTTTCAGAATTTATGTAAATAATAAAATAAATTAAAAAGTTATTTTATTTCTTTTTTCATCATTAAGTGGTGGATGATGATGCTGTAGTGCGGAGATAAGGCAAAATAAAGGAAACTCATAATGGCTCATTTTTTTGCAAGTGTAACTGCTACGCTGTTTCATAAATAAAATAGTGTAACAACATAGAGTCACGACAGAACATAAATTTTGCGACATGTTTTCTTTCAATAACACATTAGGGTAATAAATTGGTGGAGTTTTCTCTAACGAATGTGGACCATCTCTCCCTCTCTCTCCAATGAAAAACGCTATCAACAAATGCTAGTGGGATGGATTTGAGAGATGAAGAACAATGATAAACAGTAACGAAGCGAGGATCGATGACAGCTCGAAGCTTCATCCCTTATCAACAACAGATCCTCATACTAGGTAGGGGTTGTTTTATTTATTTCTTTCCGCCTTTCTTTTTCTAAAATGATGAATGTAGGTCAACCCATGAACAGGTGGACCCATGAATCATTCATTGATGTAGTAGGGTGTCATTTTCTTGGGTTTTTAAAGTGGTATTGATTTTTTCTGATTGAACAATGATCCCAAGCCTCCCCTATTTTTTAAAACTTCTAACGCGGAGGGAACTGTCCAAAACAAACAATGGTTGAGCCTCTCCGGTTCCTCAAAACATCGGTAAGGAAAACCAGAGGCCTTGGTTCTGAAGGAGGAAAACTGAGAGGCCTAAGGATGAAAGAATAACTGAATGCAGACTCCCAAAGCTGACCAGGTGGCCCGCAGAAGGTGCCGTCAGTGCGGTGGCCACAGGCTGGAGGTGGTTCCAGTAAGTGACGTGTGCAGGTGATGTGGACGATCCTCACCATCCACACTGGTAGAGGTGGCATGCCCGGTCTACGACATGGTTGAGGAACCAAAGACCATCCAGCGCAAAGCCCGCCTAGCACCATGTTGGATGAGTGTCCCACTCTTTGTGGGATACGTGCGAACAGGGGGGGATGACCGGCCGTGTACACTCTAACTAGATCGGTGGAGCCAGTTCAGGCTAAATCAGATTGTCCAAGCTAGGATAGCAGACCAGGCTGCTCGAGTGGCCAAACTAAACTTTCAAGATGGTCTACCATAATGGACTGGGCCACTAGGATAAATCCAGATCGCACGGTGGTCCGAGCTAGGAAAAGAGACCGGACCACAAGTGTGGGTCGGGTTGGCTAATGTCGGGTCACTGGGTGACCAAGGGGACTGGACCCACGACCAACCTTGGTCAGGTACAATAAGGCATAGTAGGCTAGGCCAGTGGGCCAGATGGATAGGATCCGGTTGTGTGGGACCCTGAGTTGAGTTGGTCGGGACGGTCCGAACTAGTCAGACTAGGCCCTAACACAACTGACCCCTGTTTACACAATGTGAGGTATCTCCCAAACTGTGTGTCCGATTGACACGCCATCTACAGAGTTGGGACCCAAATTATAGGGAGGTCTTTATGAAATATTCTAAGTAATATTTCATGGATGTTGACCCCGAAAAGCTTCCTGACTCTGCTACCCAGTGAGACTCCTTGACTCACCTATCAGCGAGACTTCAGGACTCAACTACCAAGTGAGACTACATGACTCAGTTAGCCAACGAGGCTTCATGAATTAGATATCAGTGAGACTTTTTGTCTTAGCTACTCGGCAAGACTCATTGCCTGAGCTACAAGCAGATGTTCATGACTCGTCTACCCAGCGATACTCCATGACTTAACTACCAATGAGAGTCTGCGACTCAGCTATCATTGAGACATCATGAATCAGTGACTAAATAGGTCTAGAAGACCTATCTAGCCTAAAGGAATCATCGGGGAGGAGTGCCTTTGCAGTAATTGATGTTCAGTTTTTGAGACCGTTGGTTTTTCTACCAACACTTTAAGTTATATGTGTTTTCAGATGACTCTAGTGAGTCTAAGACCTGTTCATTATTTTGTGATTTCCTTTGTGAATTTATATGAGACCTGAGTTGGTCTTGGGGTCCCTACTAAGTTTTTTATTCTCATCTCTACATGGGAATCTCCCACACCTATTGTGTCTTGTGTAGATGAAATTTTTTTTTGATTGGGATCTTGGAGAGCTAGGGTCAGGTGGTGCTTATAGGTGGATATATAGACACGGTACACTTCAGTGACATCTGATAGTGAGATGTACCTATGACTTAGGGTTGATCTTTGGAGGATGACCTCTAGATCTTGTACTTCCTTTTACTGTACTTTCCTTTTCATTTGAGTTTGTATTCAGACCCCGTTTTCCTTTCAGTTGAACCTTTACTTGTGTGATTCCTTCCTTGTGTGACATACTGGTTGTTGGTATCCTAGTTTCAGTTTTACTTTCCGTAGTATTGGTTGTGTTCATGTGTACATGTTTAAAGGAAATACCTTCCCTTCCAAGGATATGCATTTTGGTGCTAGTCGCCAGCACCTCACCTATAAAAGGTGGGCATGGGGTAGTCATGACATAGTCCCTGGGGGATGGGTCATGAAAATAACATCCTGATATATAAATTTTACTAGTGTTTTTGTATAATAATGTAATAAATATATTTTAGGGTGTGGATAATGGAAATGAAATTGGAGAGCTTGAGAGAAGACGTTAACTCTTAATCAGGTATCTTCGTTTGGTTTGTACCAAAATGATTCCATGAAAGTATTTATGCCCAAATGGAGGCTTCAAGGTTTAGGGGAGGTATTTTGGGAATCTATTAGGGAAGAGCTTGGATGAAATTAAGTGTTTTGAGAGGTGTGATGAACGGGGAGAGGTGGTGGTATTTTATAGGGATAGAAAATGACTCACATGGAATTTTTGGAAGAAAGATAGGTGTACACTTGTTCTTAATGAAAAAAATTCATAAAAAACCAAAAACAACTCATGAATGGAATGTTTATGGATGTGATATGTACAAAAATGTCTTTTTTATAAGTTTCTATGTCATTTGGGGCCTTAAGTTAATGGTTCATTCCATTATTAAGCATAATTTTTCCCTTATAATTGTAATTAATTTTATTTACTTTCTAAAATCGTTTTTATGAAAAACCAAGTTGAACTTATTAGACATTATAAATTATGATGATTACAAATATGGTATCAATTTTTACAAATTAAAATAAAAAAAGTGGCAGAAATAAATTTAAAATTCACCTCATAAGTGGGACAACAATGCGGGGTTTTAAAGTAAAAAATATCCAAATGTTTTTTATGATTTTAGAGTTAATTTCAAATTTAAATTGATTATAATAACCTAAAATGTATTAATTGATAAAAATATTATATGATTAAACTTTCAAACTAATATAAAACATAATTTAACCCTATAAATAAATCATATAAAAAAGTAGTTTTGAACTAAAATGTTATATTTTTAACTATTAATTAAAAAAATTATATGTTTTTGAAAAATATAAAAAAATCCCCACAACCTAATTCTTATAATTTTATTTCAAAATTCAATTATATTTGACATATTAAATCAATTAAAGTTTCAAAATTCATATTTAAAATGGGCTCTCCATTAAAATGCTATAAAATTGCCTTTATAAAAATATAGGTTTTATGTGTAAAATAAGGTTTCTTCTTATCTTATGCATATAACGAATAATTGATAAATATTAAAAATATTTTATTAAATATATAAAATATATAAAATATATATTTCATCAAATTCATTCAATAATTATAATTAAATATATGTTTATTATGACAAAACTCCTTTGGAAGCATAAAAATAATAATATTTTTTTATATCCAATTGGTTCTTATTTTCATTTATCATTAGTTGGTAACCAATAAATTAATTTTATATTTTATAAACCATAAATTTTCATAAGTTAGTTAATATTAATCATAAGCTCTAACATAATATCTAGGATATATCATAATGTATTAAATAATAAAGTTTTAATAATATGTTATTATTTGATGAAACTCGATGTTGTGTGTAACACAAACAATCGAGGAAGGTATGTCTTGCATGATAAAAAGGATAACTAGGTGTTTAATTAATTAAAAGCTATATCATGTATGTAATATATTTAGAATAGTAAATATATATTTGCAACAACCTGAAAATCTAAAGTACTACTTTTTATCCGATAGCGTGTACGACACACGACACCAAGCGCGTGAGGGAAGATAATATGTTCAGTATTTATAATATATATAATATTTTAAATAAATTCAACAAAATTTATAGCTATAAATTCATGATACATTTAATTACTGTGTGAAACATGCAATAATGAGTTTTTTCAGTGGTTTGCGTTACACACAAGATTATGTTTTACCGAACAATAATATATTACTATAATATTATTATTCAATATAATAATACTTAACATAGTCATTAAATTATTAGTTATAAATAATATTAACTAAATTATAAAAATATATGTTTTAAAAAAAAAAATTAAATTAATAGGTCACCACTTAATTATAAAGGAAAATACAAACCAATTGAATATAAAAGAAATATTATTATTTTTATGCTCAGAAAGACATTTTTTATTAATATATTAAATAAATTATAGTTAGTTAATTATATTAATAAAATATTTATTTAATATATTTAATCAAATATTTTTTATAATCTTTCAATATATTCTATAGAAATAAGATAATAATAAACTTAATATTACACATAAAACCTATATTTTTATTAAGGCATTTTCACCGCCTTTTAATGGAGAACCCATTTCTTAATATAAATGTTGAATCTTTAATTGATTTAATATGTCAAAAATAATATTAATCTTTGAAATAGGAATATAAAAATAATTTTAGGGTAAATGTTTGGTATTTTTCTGCAAAGTTTCATTTTTAATAAATAATGAAAAATATTGTAATTTAATTCCAAACTACTTATTTATCTAATTTTTTTAGAAGGATAAATTATAATTTTAATTTGTTTAATTATTTAATAAGAAAATATTTTTAACAATGAATCAATTTTAGTTCATTGGAATCTATTTTACATTGAAATTTACTATAAAAACTTAGCAACCTTTAAGATGTTTTGACATTAAAAACTCGCATTATTATCTCGACTGTTGGATTAATTTTAATTTAATTTTTGCGACTGTTGTAATTTGAAATCAGAAAAATGGATTAAAAATTTGAAATTAATATTATTTATAATGTATAATAAGGTCAAATTTGTTTTTTCATAAATTATTAGTGAAAGTAATTAAAATAAATTACAACAATTAAGGTTAAATTAATCTTAATAAGAGACTAAACCATAATATTAAGGACCAAATTGACCTATACACTTTTCCAAAAGCCATTTTTGGACATATTTAGACCATATCCTCACTTTTATTAATATTGTAACATTATTTATCCACTTTAAATAAAGAAAAAATTAGTGGGGTTCCATTCTTATAAAATATTATAAGAGTACCACCCCTCCTCCATTATATATGGCCACCTTCACTTCCACTTCCCCACAACTCTGAAGCCACATTTTATCCAAAAACATCTACCAAAATAACTACCCAATGTTACTACCTTACTCCATGAATCCTCATTTGGGATGAAATCAATTCATGGAAGTGTTTTGGTGCAAACCAAAAGAAGTTACCCGATTAAGAGGCAACACCCTCCCTCGAACACCTCTCATTTATTTTAATTCTCCACTCCATTAAATATTATTATTACATATTTATATAAACAATACTGTATACTAAATATAATATGAATTTTTATGATAATATTTATAGATAAAATTACACACACCACTATCTAATGGGTAACAAACACATTGTTTACATGTAGGCGGACTACCACCTCGCTAAACGTTGACTGTTCAATTGTACTTTATAGATTCTCATGGTGGAAATTATGATGGAAACATTTTTTATATATGTTATAAAAAATATTTATTATGTATTTAATCTTATTTAAATATTTTAAAACACAAATCCTTATACATTAAATTTTTAGTAAAAGTGATAACATCATTTGTAGAAGTGTGGACTACCACCCTCTCAAACCCATGTGATTCATTCATGATATACATGAATTGTATTATGGATAATTTTAATAAAAATATGTAACATATATGAAATATATATTATACTAGAAATATAACATACATACATATCATTTAATTTTCATTATTTTAACACCACAATGTAATGAAAGCAGCGTTTATGCGTTTGTAAGGACTACCGTCTCTATGAAAAGTGAATTTCATTTCTTATCTCCAAAACATTATATATTATTCTAGATTCATATATAATAAATATATACGATATTAAAATCCTTGTTAACATTTTGGATATTATTAAACCATGATATATTTAATAAGAACAACAAACAACATGTTAAAACGTACTGGACAAACGAACTGGACAAACTAGGCAGTTAACACATAAAATAGTTAAATTAATGAATGGTTATAAACAAACAAGTAATTATATATTATTAGAGGATAATATATGATATAATATGTGTTAATATGGTTATATAATAAGACATTAACATGTTTTAAACTATTTTACATGAGTTTAAATGACATTCAACTGAAAGGCAAGGAAAAGTAAGAGATTTTTGTCTCATTTTCATTCTGTGAGGCATAGATTATCGTTGTTCACCTAATTTAGTATATATAGTATAAATTATGCCACATTGAAATATAATATCATGAATTATATTATATTAATAGTTTTTTAAAGTTTTATTTAAGGATTTTTACCTTTGGGTTTTCCAATTCATTTGTTACTACATTAGTATGGGATTCTATCTCAATTTCATTTCATTGAGGCATTGTATTGTTATGAACATTGTTTCTTTCATATGGTGAATATATTTCTCCCAGGACATGTATATAATGAATTTAATTTATTTCATGTTATTAAATGTTTTAATTGATTTAATTATTTCATGGATTTCATGATTCAAAAGTTACTCAAGTTGTAAGGGATTCTTGTATTTTTTTTCCTTCCACGAGGCATACTAAATTGACGTGCACCTAGTTTATTTTATATAATGTAAATAATTATAAATTGAAATTTAATATAATTAATTATATTTTCTTCATAATATTTAAATGTTTATTACCTTTTTGTTTTCTAATTCATTTTTTATCACATTGGTATGAAATTTTGATCACAATTTAAAATATGTAGGGACTTAATTGTTTTTATTCACCTAGTTTATTTTATACGGTGTATATATTTCCTTTAACATGATATATAATGAATTAATTTATTATTATAATTTTATAAGTTTATTTTAATTTTATTTATTCATGAGGTTTTTTATTTAAAATGTGTCAAAGTAGCATGAGACACTTTTGGGATGTTTGAAGATTATTTTCCACCAGACTAATCCTAATGATATTTAAATAGAATTTTATTTTGAGGAAATTATATAAACAAATGATATTTCATTGGAATTTTCTTTTGAGTAAATTTTATAACCATTTTTCAATAATCCTTTTCATTATTATATGGTTATTTATTAGTATTTTCAACTATAAGTACCATTTTCCACTCTTTGGTACTCAAAATGTTTTTGAAAATATTTTTAATAAAACCCAACATTATTTATCTATTTAGTTAAGGAACATATTTTCTTCTAAAAATCATGTTTTATTAAAATGTTTTCAGAAATGTTTTATCCTTTTCAAAATGATTTAGTAAATAGTTTTTTACCCTTTTTATATTTTACCCACATTTCGAAGGAATCTTCTTTATTGATTTTCTAACAAGTCATTTTCAAACCTTTTTAATATAAAAAAAGAATATTCTTTTTACCTCATAATACATGTACAGATTTATCTCGCATCATTTCTTTGAATCATCCTTTTCAAGTTCAAAAGGTTTATTTTTAATGAAAATATTTTTAAAAGGTATTTTAAATGAAAAACATTTTAAAAATGTTTTTCAAAAGAAAAGGATATTTTCTTAACGAATATTTTTAAAAGTTATTCTCTTATTTAATCAATTACTATAAGCCTCTATTTTCTCACACTTTGGATTTTTTTATTAATACCATCCTTATTCATCCTCTAGATGGATTATTATTTATTTTACCACATATATTATTCACATTCACTTACTTGATTTATATTCTTAGTCCTATTGAAATATTTTTTTCTTGTATGATCATTGAACATTGAATTTCACCTAACTATCCATTTCATTTTTCATGGATATTACTATTAACTAAACCTTATACCATTTTAAGTACATTTCCTACTTTGAAATTTATTTAATTAATTTGCGAATTATTGATAAATATTTATTTCTCATTCAATACAGTTATTTGATACGTCATATTGTTTTCGATTATTTAATATAAGGAATGATTTGAAAAGACAATGATCAGAGGAGACCCAACATTATATAACTTCTCGATGCATCAATAGGTTCTCATGAGACAAATAAGTTGTGGAAATGGTTTTATAACCTTATTTTTAAACCATATTATGAATGTTCTTAAGGGTAATATGTTTTCATGTGTCCTAGACATGACTTCCACTATGAAAGAATTTCCTTTATATTAGTTTCAATTTTTATTCATCCATGAGATTTTGAATTTAAATATCTATGAAAACATTTAATTAATGTTAATTTATTAAATGTAATTTGTTTTAGTTTCTTACCTTTCCATATAGATTTTCAATATATAGTTATTTTAATGGAATTAATTTCTAGTTTTTACCTTTCCACATTTTTTACTTAGTTCCTTATTAGTATGTTGATTACCTAGTATGTGTGTTGAGTTATTTAACATTCCATAATTTTTAATCTCATTGAATAATTATTGATTCATCTATATTTTTATCTTACCAAGAATTTGAGATCACCCTTTTTATGTTTATTTCCTCAGGAATCCAATAAGGGTACTATGAAAGATATGCAGATATTTACTAGATGGATTAGAATTAACCATGAAGCTGTTTATTTTGAAAGAAACAAATATGTTGTAATATTTGTATTAATTGGTATTAAAAGACGCATTTATGTATTTGGTTTACCATGATTACTAAACTAATAGTTCTATTGGTATTTTATTCCTTTTAATAATGTCATGTGATTGATAGCATACACTGACTCTGGGATATCTGGGGTCAGGTCGCTATAGTTGGTATTAGAAGAAGTTTATTAGCAACCTTGGGAACTATATTTAAGAAAATATAGATTATATAACAAAAAATTAAGTTAAAATTTGAGGATAATTATAGATTAAAACACTATAATTTTGTTAAAGTATAAATTATGTGGGTGTCCTTAGAAGTACATCCATTTCTGGATGATACAAGTGGATGTGGTTCGAGAACAGATGTACCTAGGAGTAAAACCTCTGACAAGGTGTTCTGTGCCTGACTAGGGGTAACCTGGTACACAACAATGGGATTTATTGTTCACCTCTTTTGACACTCCTAGGGGATATGTTTATGTTAATCAACATTTTATTTACTAACTCTTATGATGTATTTGAATGGACAATGACAAAAAATGATAAAGGTTAAACCTAAAGAGTTTTAGATTGATCATAAGGTGTGATGATTTAGAAATACAATATATGATATTATGGTAAACTCATAGACTAAGGAATTTCCAATTTTGATGAGGTATTTTTGGGATTCAATAATTAAATTGTACAAGTATTTTACCAGTGGTATTTCGACTATAAGAATTAAGAAAACTTTAACACATATGCTTGATTTTATAATCATGTGTTTTAGAGGTAAAATGTTATTTAGGGAATAAATATATTAAATTTTTATAGATGCAATTTTAAATTAATTGAAAACATTTTTGGTTTATATGATCAATAATGACATTGTACTAATAGTAAAATAATAATATTAGAGTCTGTAAAAAAATGGTTGTATTGAACACCATAGTTAAGAGTCTATTTAATGATTAAATTTCAAGGATCCAAATAAGAATTATTTTTAAACTTATATTAAAATATTTTTAGAAAAGGGAAAAATTAATTCCAGGTGACAACCTATCAATTCTGGAAAGGCCATCGGTCTTGAACTCATGGCTGAAAGACGATAAGGGTTTCATTCCAACCACTATCTTATGCAATGTCCTGGTGAAATTTTTATTGTTTTTTGTTAAATATTTGATGAAAAAATTAATGATGATCCAATAGTGTTACCTTTTAGGTTTAGATATTAATATATATTAACCATATTGACATTGGAGAATAGTTAGAGACAGATAGTTTGACTTGTAACTCTTTTATGGACCTAATGATTTGTTAAATGTTTTAATGCTTCAGGGATCAAATTTAATTTTTGGATACCCATTTCCTGAGGTAAGGGAAGAATTATAATTTGATCAAAGAATAACCAAAAGAAAAAATTGTTATCATCAAGAAATTATATTTCCTTTTATTATGAGGTTTTAAAATAATTAATCAATATCATTCTAGTGATAAGAAAATGTGTTCAAGACCGATTTCCTTGCCCGAAATGGGTATCCAAATCATTAATCAACATTAATCACAATTATGTATTTTAGGGCCTAAACATTAGATGGATAAATCCCTTGTTTGTAATTTATGAACTCAATCACTCTCTATATATAATTACTATTTCCCTTTGTTTATGTATCCCTACTTTCCATTAATGTTCTCTTACTTAGTGACCTAATTACATAGTAGTCCATGTGACCTTTGTACCTTACATTCTCTCTATTCAAGAGGATTAATTATGAACCCTTCTCATGATGTGAGATTTTAGAAATATAAAATATCAATAAATATATCACCAAGATCAAGTTTGAATTTCAAGTATTCAATTTACTTAAGGTGGGGAGAGTAAAATGCCCAGGAAATCTAAAGAACAACTTTGTATTCGATATTGTGTATGACAGGCAACCCCAAGAACATAGGGTAAGATAATGTACTGAGTATTTATAATAATTATAATATTTTAAATAAATTCAATTTAATTTTTAACAATTAATGCATGAGATACCGAGTTAGCATGCAAAAAAAAGAACAATGAGTTTCTTCAAGGGCTTTCATTACATGCAAGACCAAGTTTTACATAACAATAATGTATTATTATAATAATATTATTGAATATAATAATACATTAAATAGTCATTAAATTAGAGTTTATAAATAGTATTTACTAACTTACAAAAATATATTTTTTAAAAATTTATAAAAATGAATTAACAGGTAACCAATTAATTTGAAATGAAAATACAAACCAATTTAATATAAAGGAGATAATATTATTTTTATTCTCACAAATAAATATTTTATTAAAAAATTATTTAAACTAATTTTTTTTAATTATATTAATAAAATATATATTTAATATATTCAGTAAAATATTTTTTATAATTATCCAATAGATTCGATAGACATAAAATAAGAATAAACTCAATATTTCACACAAAAACCTATATTTTTATGAAGACATTTTACTTCCTTTTAACGGAGAAATCATTTTTAATATATATTTTGACACTTTAATTAATTTAATATTTAAAAATACACTTAAAATTTGAAATGGTATAATAAAAATTAGGTTAGGGTAAATATTTTTTATTTTTCTGTGAAGTTTCATTTTTTAATGAATAGTGATATATACTAAAATTTAATTGAATCTTTTTTTTCATCTAATTAATTTATAAGGTTAAATAATACTTTTAATTTTTTATAAAGTATAATTATATAATATATTTATCATTTAATACAATTTTGGTTATTGTAATTAATTTAACATCGAAATTGATTGTAAGAACATAGAAACCATTAGAAAATTTTTACTTTAAAAACACACATTGTCGTCCCTACTGTGAGATTGATTTTAATTTAATTTATGCCAATTATGTGATTTAAATTTGAGAAAATGGATTCAATATTTAGAATTAAAATAATTTATAATTTATAATATGTTCAACTTATTTTTTTACAAAAAATATTAGTGAATGTAATTAAAATTAATCACAACGATTAAGGTTAAATTAATCTTAATTAGAGACTAAAGCATAACCATAAGGCCCAAATCGACCTATGAACTTGTAAAAATCCATTTTATTGAAATATTGTGAATATATACTCCCTTTTATATAATTTTTAAATTTTTTTATCCAATTTTGATAAATCAAAATTTGGTAGGGTTTCTATATTTTAAAATATTACAAGAGTGCCACCCTCCTCCATTATATTAGGCCACCTTCACTCCCACTTTCCCACACCTATCAAGCCTCATTGGCTTGATCGAACTCTTACAAAATTAATCGCCAACATAAATGACTTCCTCCTTTAATCCCCCTCTGGGAATAAAGAAATCCAAGGAAGTCCTTTGGTGAAAACCAAAAGGAGTTACCCGATTAAGAGGTAACACCCTCCTTCAAATTCCTATATTTTATTTTCACTATACAGTACATGAACTCTTATTATTATATATTTATATAAAATATCTAGTATCATAAATATACTAATATGTTTTTCTGCTAATATTTTGGCACACACTTACACAGACTTCTATCTAATTGGTAACCAACATACTATTTACGTGTAGGCGGACTACCGCCGTGCTAAATGATGATTATTCTGTTTTCTTTTACCTCATACCATGGTGAAATTATGATGGAAAATCTATTTATATATTATATATATAATATTTATTATGTATTTAATACTCTTTATTATTTTAAAACACATATACTTATACTTTCCAATTTTTGTAAAAACGATAACATCGTTGGTGGAAGTGCAAACTACCGCCCCCTCAATTTGAGGTGATTCGTTCAGGATATACATGGAATGTATTAGGGATAATTTTAATAAAAATATGTCAAATATATAAATTATATATTATATTATAATTTTATTTTATATAGTTATCATTTAATATTCAATCTTTTAACATGAAAAAGAAACGAAAGTAGTGTTCATGTGTACCTACGGACTACCGTGTCCATGAATGATTCATTTCATTTCGTATCTATAAAACAACATATATTATTATAGATACATATAATATATATATATATATATGATATTAGAATAATTTTTTGAAATGTTTGAGATGATTAAACCATGATATATTTAATATAAAAAACAAAAAACAAGTTAAAGCATACTCGACAAATTAGGCAATTAACACACAAAATAGTTAAATTAACAAAAGGTTATTAACAAAAGAGTAATAAGATATTATAATAGGATCATATATGATATATTAAGTATTAATATGGTTCTTGAATAAGTTATTAATACATTTATATCTATTATACCCGAGGTTAAATGACATTCACCCAAAAACAAATGCAAGGTAAGGGATTCTTGTCTCTTTTTCATTTCATGAGGCATACTTAATTATTGTGAACCTAATTTCTTATATATAGAGTAAATACATCAAAATTGAAATATGATATCATGAATTCTATTAGCTTCATGGTATTTAAATGTTTTATTTATGTATCATTAACTTTTTTTCACTTCATTTGTTACTATATTAGTAAGGGATTCCGTCGAAATTTTACTTCATTAAGGCATATTGTATTATTACGCCCCTAGTTTATATTATATGGTGTATATAACACCCTTTTTAAATGTATATAATGAATATAATTTATTTAATTATATTAAAAGTTTTCATTTATTTTATTCTTTTACAGAACTCATGATTCAAATATTACTTAAATTGTAAGGGATTCTTGTCTCATTTTCTTTTTATGAGGCATACATAATTGTTGTGCACCTAATTTATTATATATGGAGTAAATAATTACAAATTAAAATATAATATCATAAATTATATTATATTACTAGTATTAAAAATTTTATTACCTTTGGGTTTTCCAATTCAATTGTAACCTCGTTGGTATGAAATCTTTATTTCAATTTACATTCTGTTGAAACTTAATTATTTTTATGCACCTCGTTTATTTTATATAGTGTATATATTTCCATTGAAGTTAAATATAAATAATTACTATATTATAATTATATAATAAGTGTAATTTAATATTATTACTTTATGAGTCTTATGATTTAAAATGTTTCAAAGTGGTTTGGGACACTTAGGGATATTTTAATATTATTTTCTTCAAGACTAATACTAATGATCTTTCAATGTAATTTCAAATTGAGGGACTTATATAACCATTGTTCAATAAATATTTTCATTCTTATATAGTTATTTATGACCATTTTCATGTATTAGTACCATTTTAACACTCTTTTATACTCAAAATGTTTTATATTTGTTTATAAGAAAACCCGAATTTATTTTTATCTTTAGTCAGAGAACCAGTTTTCTTATAATAACCATTTTTATTAAAATGTTTTCAATTTTTTTTAACATTTTAAAAATGATACCATAATTTTTCAACCTTTTTTCTTTTATCCATGTTTTTAAAAGAATTGTCTTGTTAGTTTCTCAATAATTCATTTTCAAGCATTTTTACCATACAAAATAAATATTCTTTTTTCCCTCATACAACATGTACATATTTATTCATCATCATTTATTTGAAGCCTTAGTTTCATGTTTCAAAGTTTTATTTTTAAATAAATTGATTTTAAAAGATATTTTCAATGAAAAATATTTTAAAAAGGTTTTTCAAAGAAAAATATATGTTCCTAATTTATATTTCTAAATGTTATTATTTTATTTTATCAACAACAACAACCCTCTATTATACCCCACTAGGGATTTTTCATATTGAAACCGTTTATATTCTTTATATGGATGGTTTATTAATTATTTGTCTAAGGATAATATTAATATTCACTTTATTTAATTTTTTTTATTCCTCTTGAAATATTTAATCCCATACGATCATCAAACAATGAATTTTTCCTAATTATCCATTCCATTTTTCTTGGATATTAATATTGCCTAAACTGTGTTACATTTTACATATAGTGCCTATTTTGATAGTTATTTGATTAATTATAGAATTATTGATAAATCTATATTTATCATTGGATACGATTATTTGATAAGGCATATTATTTTTGATTACTCAATATGAGTAAATATTTGGACCGAGAGTGATGGGAGGAGCCTAGAATCTATATAGCTCTTCAATGCATCAATGAGTTCTCATGAGACAATTAAGTTGTGAAAATGGGTTTCAACCCTTAGTTTTAAACCATTTTGTGGAAGGTATTAATGTTAATATATTTTCATTTTCTTAGACATGACTTCCATTAAGAAATAATTTCCCACATATTAGTTTCAGTTATTATTTTTCCATGATATTTTGTGTCAACATATATATGGATACATTTAATTTCCGTTCTTTTGATAAATGGAAGGAATTTCGATTTATTACCTTTCTATATATGTTTTCCTTTTCTAGTTATTTGAATGGAATGCATTTCTAGTTATTAACTTACCATATTTTTTGTTTAGTTCCTCCTTAGTTTTTTGATTACATGGCATGGGTGTTCAGTTATTTACCATTCCATAATTATTAATCTCATTGATTCATTATTGCTTCTACTATAGTTTTACCAAACTGAGCATTTGAGATCACTCTTTTTATGTTTTTTTCTCCAAGAATCCAATAATCATACTATGAAAGATCTGTATAGATTTACTAGATGGATTAGAGTTAACCTCGACACTATTTATTTTGAATGAAAAAAACTTATTTGGTAATTATTGTATTAATTTGTAATAAAAGACTCATTTATGTTTCTAGTTTACAGATAATACTAAAATGATCAGTCCTTTTGGATTTGATTTCATATAATCATGTGAATGTAAATGATAGTAGATATAGGCTCCAAGATATCTACGGTTGGGTTGCTACAATAGGAGAGTTTTGAGGTTTTATATTCCCTTACCTGCTTGGTGATTCCTTTCATGCATGCTATAAAATATAAATTTATACATTATAATTTTTGGGTGTTACATATGTAAATTTGTTTTATACTTTAGATATATTTTTTCTTCCAAAATGAATTTTATTGCATTTAACACATAGAAATTATAATTAATTTCTACCATTATTAGGAATTTTAGTCAAGGAAATGAATTTAACTTTTGAAATCAGTATTTAAATATTATCATTGGGTGAATATTTTCGATATTTTCATAAATTTTTTATTTTTAAGTGAATAAAGAAAAATACCAAATTTTTTTATAAAACTGCAATTTATTTTCATTAAATAAAGTAATTTGAAATTACTATTATATTTTTAATGTGATCTTGAAGTAATATAAGTATACTTTTAAATATATATAATCTAATTATTACTTTGGAATATACATTATACTTTATATTTGTATAAGTTCAATTTTGGTTTTAAAAACAAATTTTTCTAAAACATAAATTTATAAAATTTAATGAATTCATATTAAAATTAATTTGTGATAGTAAATGAAATTCAATCATTAAAAATATATATTCCATATTTGGAATTAGGATGTTTAAATTTGGAAAAGAGAACATTTTTTATCATTATAAATTGTAACTATAATAAATATTGTTTACCTCGGTAAGGATAAATGGGTAAAACAAGATTAAAACTATAATATAAGGCCTATAAATCACCATAAATCTTTTAGTTTTTTATTATATAAGCTTACTATTGCCATAACCATAAAAGGTATGTAAATGTTGCCACTTTCCTTTTACAAAGACATTAATATTATTTTAAGTAAAGAATAAAAACAAAATGTCACAATATCTGTTTAAATATCTCTAATATTTTTTTATTGGGAGATTATTTTAAGTTCAAAATGGTAATTCTAAATCTGAATTATTTTTTATCATGATTTGTTTTTTTAATTTTGAGTAATGGGACCTTAACTTCTTACGCAACGCCGAAAAAATGAATTTTCAAGTAATAAAAAAAAGTGAATGATTTTTAAAGCATTGAAATTAATAAAATTAAACTGAATTATAATTTCACATGAATTATTTAGATAAATATAAAATATTAATGATTTATTAAAAGTTTATATATGAATTCCATTACTATCTTGATGTCAATAAAGTCAAACTATGTGAATAATAATGAAAATTAATTTAATGGAAGATTATGTAAAATAATATTTAACTTAATGATTTAAAATTCAAAAAAAAAATATTATATATGGCCAATTTAATGGGATAGTATTTAAAATATAAACCATTTTACACTTATGGACCACTTTTACTTTATTAGAAACTTTCTTGATTTGTATAGAGTAAAACACGTTTTTATCCTAGTAATCGTCAAAATGGTTAGTGGGGGGGGGGGGAATAAAACCCAGAGATAAGAGTACAGAAATAAAATAAATTTGTATAAATTTTATAGGATGAGATTATTTCAACTCATCGTCATCCTAGATTTTATTTATGTCAAAAAAATTTCAAATTGAACCTAAAAATTGATTTATATTAATTTAAAACATTAAGTAATTAAATGGATTACCATCCATTAACTTATAAAATAAAACCTTATATCCTACCTTAATCACAAATTTTTCTAATCAGATATCTCCAAAATATCCCTCTACTTGTCCTAGAGGTTCTGGTCTCACTAAAAGATCAAACCTAAAAGGGTTAAGGTGTAATCAAACTATTTGATGTTTATTTATTATTCTACCTTCTTCAAATATACTTTGACATTAATGAAATAATAACATAAGTATATCATATATATTTAAATTTTATTGTAATTATTTTATAACCACTTTTAATCCCGTATTCCATCCTATGGGAAATGAAAACATCACTTATGCGTACTTGTGTATTACCACCTCTATGAAGTTATGTGTTTCATTTTTCATCAACACCTCACAATGATGATTATTATGTGGATTTAATTAAAATATATGATATTAATTAAATGATTATAATTATATAAAATTAATAGATCTTTTATTTTGTTGGCAGTCATTCTATTGAACAATGATAATGTCATTTATGACTATGTATGGAAAACCAGCTCCAAAAAGTGATGTGATTTATTTTTCATGTACAAAATTAAAATATGGTTAAAAAATATTTAATGTATAAATATGATAAATATTTTATGATTATGATGATGTAAAAATGAAATATTTGACCATTATCAACCTAGAGAAGCAGTTTTGGGATTGTGAATCAAACATCCTGAAACCGACCGATGTAAAATTAACTAATTATGTAACTAAATAAAGAATTTTCATAAATAAAATTAATTATAATGGAGTAAATATGTAAAAGGTTATTAAGAAATTAAATAACTAATATAGTTTTAATATTCACGAGTTAAAGAATGTTTGATTCTAGATGTTATTAAAGGTGAGGGATTTCTAGTCTGAATTCCCATTCTTTGAGACTTAAGTTTTTTTTCACCCCAAGTTTTATTTTATGTGGTGTATAAAATGAGTCATGGATATATTTTATTACTATTATATATAAATTAAAGTTATTTAAAATCAATTAGTAGTTACTTCCATGAAAGTTTCATTTGTTTAAAAGTTATCAAGTTGCAAGGGACACTTCTTGAAAGCCTTAATTTAAAGTTTTTAATGTTTTTATTCTAATTACTTATATTTACTTTTTTATTTAAATATTTAAATAAATTTATTATTTAAAATTATAATACTATAAAAGTAAATTTTCAACTACATTTTACTTTATTTATAAGGTTTTCAAAGGAATATTTTTATCATTTTCTGAACATGTTACTTTAACCGATGTTGTAAAGGGAACCATTATTTTAACTTTTACAACCTAAATGGATATTTACAACATGTTAAATCTTCATTATATTTAATTTTAATTTAATATTTTTCTTGTTTATTTTCAAATAAAATAATTTACAAAATATTTTATTAATTTTTAATTTTAAAAAGTTTCAAAATAAATGGATATTTCTTCCAAATTTTATTTGAAAATGGAAAGTGATTTATTTATAGGCTAAAAATATTTTTCCCAGATTCATATTGAAAATGTGAAAGATTAATTTTTTTATTTATTATATGGTACTTGATAATTATAGAAAAAAATAGGTGAGACTTATACAGATAATATGATGGGTGAGGTTTCTACTATAGATTTAACTAGGCTTCAGTTATTTCTAAAATGAGTGAAAAAGATATATGAATATAATTATTTAAAATGACTACAATGGTGTCTATTTTCTTTTTATAATTTTGAAACTTTTTCTTTTTGAAGAACATGTTTTTAAATGTATATTTGATTTTTTTTCATACACTCAAATAATACTGTGAAAAATCTAAACATTTTTTGGGTTTTCATGTTTTTCACTTGACCAACAAATTTCTTTCCTCTATATCCATTATTATGAATTTTGTGCATATTCCATTTTTTAAAATATTTTTCCCAGGGTTTAAGGATGGGTAAGAAAAAATAAGATGTAAAGTTGAAATTCATGAATATTTTTTATAAAAATAAAATGTTTTTCATTTTAAATGTTTTATATTTTGAAAAAATGGATACTTAGTGGAAGATTATACTTGATAATATATGCGTTTTTATGTAATAGTTATGACATAATTATCTAATAGAATAAATTATAAATATATTATAAATGTTGTAAAATGAATTTTTGATTAAAAATAATGATTATATCAAGTTTAATGGTCAAGTTAGTATAGTTGGTATTAAAGTAATAGTTTAGATAACTTTAGAGGTAAGATGTTTTTTGAGATTATGTTAAAATTACACTATAACAAAAAAGGTTAGTATGTTATATATAATCATGGTTATTTGGGATAAATAAAAGAAGATGAATATAATATGATGTGGTTTAGTATATCTTAGCACTTATCTTGTAAAAAGATGGTTTATTACGATTTTATTTGATATAATCACACTAACCAATTTTTTTTAGTAAATGTATAGAACTAGTAGGAACAAAATTAACAATCGATGTAAAGGAAAATATGGAGGTTTCCATATTGAGAAAACAAATAGAATGGGATATATAGTGAAAACTCTTGTGGTTATACCTTACCAGTTATCCAGAGTTATGATTAGAAATGTAAACCTATGTGATTTTCCTAACAATGAAAATAATAATAAAATGGATTTTAATGAGAGTTCAGGTGATAAGGATTAGGAAGGTAAAAAAACCAATGTTATAGTCTCAATGGAATGATAAGATATTTTATATTTGGTAAAGGAGGGCATAGATAAATTATTTTACATAGAAAATGGAAGAGTTCAGTTAATACCATGAATATGAAAAATGTTCTTACGAAGGTATCAATTTAGGGTTTCAAATTTATGGAATATGGGAATTAAAAAAATCAATATCTAAGGGTGAAATATCTAGATAGTGACCAGCAAGATAGTATTGATAAAGGTTTATCAATGTGTAATTCCACTATAATTAAAGATGAAGAAATTACATATGACATATAAAACGTAAGGATTATATTTTGTTTTATGTTTTAACATTGAGGAATATTAATACATGATTAATTTATTATTTGTATAAAGGAAGTATTAAGTAATAATATGGAAAAACATGCTTAATGGATTATGAATTACATTGACTAATTAAGGTGTCTAGATATTGGAATTCAATGTAGTGGTAATTTTAAGGATGCTAATAAGTTTAAAGGAATTAATAATTTTCTGATATTTTATATCATGGGAGTAACTTGGATATGTGTATTAAGTCTTAATAGATGTTTGAGGCATATGTAACCCATAGTACTAACTTGTGTTTTAATGAAAGGTTATTTTAGGATAAATTCTATTATATTTTCTCTACATAATTTGAAACATATTGATAACCTCTAAGATTATTATGATATTTGGTGTACATATAATTATGTATAATTGGGATAAAGGTTTATTAAATTTTGGTAATATATTTTTTATTATATAGATAATCATGAGATTAAAAATTGAATTGGTGACTATGTTATTAATTTTATTTCAGAATATTTTCACTATATTTTTGGGAACATTATATGATTAGGTAAAATAAAAAATATTTTAGGCTATTATAGGAATTTATTTGAGGAATGATTGTTGAATTATCTTTTGGAAGAATATATTATTTTATTATGTATTAATAGTGATTTAGTATATTTATATAAATGATTACAATATTTTGGAGAATAAGTGATTATGGAATATATATTTTTGGTATATCAATTTATAAGTGATTGATATTATTTAGAGATAATTATTAAGTTTATCATGGAAGAATATGATATCAAATCATTCAAATATTTGGGTTTTAAACATAGTTGTATATATTTTGAAGAGTTTAATGGTTAGATATTTATAGAAGGATTTACATTTAACTATGCATGTTATTATTTATATTTGGAGATTTATGTATGGAGGATTATTCATATTGGAAAATATATTATCTTGTGCTAACTATTTTGGTTTTGATTAATGTATAAAGACAAAAGGAATAACTTGTTATCCTTTTTCAGTTAATCCGATCTATTAAAAGTTAATTTTAGTACTTTAAGAATGAAAATAATTCAACTTGGATATTTATTTCTTTGAGTAAGATGTGATATAGAAGAGTAAAAACTTATTGAAGAAAAATGAAATGATTGAATTATAATTTTTGAATATAAATAAATCATGTAAGTATATTTTCTTGTGTTCTCTATATTGACAGTTAAACAATTCCTCATCTCTTAGAATGCTCAGAAATTTCAACACCTGATGTGAGGAAATGATGTACTAAATATAGTGACATGGAAGAGACCTTCTCATAGGTCCCCAGTGACAATTTGATAAAATATAGACACATACAATGTGAGTACTAGAACACATACAATCCAAGAATATGTTTAATCTACTAAGTGGTGAATTTTGGACTAATGAGGTTGAGGGTCTGTAGTACCCCATATAGACTAGAAAGGGAATCATAGGGAAGGATGGGAGTATGGAGGTCCCAATAATATATGCCTTCCTACAAGGTGGGAATATGAGAGGTAGAAATAAAAAATAGAAATTCCATGTCAAGATGGAAAAAAATGAAGGACCTGTGACTAGGGGAAAGGGCCCAAGAAATGAAGTTCTTTTTTTGGAATGTATAAGGGCAGTGGAACCCCCTAATGTCCAGAACCTTGAGGTAATTCATTATGGCCAATAAACTGATTCTCATTAGTATTAGTGAACCAAATTTGATCTCTAAAAATTGGAAATATTTCAAGTGGTCTTTCTTGGGTAATCAATTTGTTTCTCAGAATCTACATAGCAGTGGAATGAATCACATATGGATGGTGAAATATGAGATCATTAAAAAAAGCACATGTAATCAGGGCAATAAGAGTATTAATTCCAATATTTATGTTTCAAGTCACATTTTTCATGTAACATTTGTGTATGCATTGATATCATACATTTAAAGAAGAGACCGATGGATCACTCTTTGCAATGATGATGGATTAGGAAACACAATAATGATTTTTTGGAAATATTCTCCCATGTATTGATGACCAATATAATTAAAACCTTTTCATGGAAACAGATAGAGAAGAAATCAGACTCTAAACATGGAGAGTACTTATGGACCTGATGGATTCAGTAACAAATTATTTATGTCCTACTAGGTAGTTCTCGAAGAGGATTTAGTTAATGTGTTGAGGGACTTCTTGCTCTAAATTTTCTTCCTTATTGAATCACGTAAAATTCATTGCTATGATTCTCAAGATGGAAAATGAAATAGATATAAAATAATTTCACCCGGTGGCCCTTGGTAATACTATTCCTAAGATCATCACAAAGATTCTAAGGTCCAGATTGGAAGAAATTTTGAAGGAATATATTACTTCAAACCAATAAGGATTTGTTCCAGGAAGTTGAATATATAATTGTCTCTTCATAACTTCATAGAATGTCAACAATATGAGAAAGAAAAAAAATAAGGTAATTTTTCCCTCAAGATTGTAATTTCTAAAGCATTTGAAACTCTTAAATGGAACTTCTTTCGCAATATCCTTAATATGTTTTCTTTTTCAAGAACCTTTTTGAGACTAATTATATGTACTCTCTTATTCATAAGGATGTCAATTCTCATAAATGGGACCCCAAGAGTATTTTTCAATACACTAAGGGAGTAAGACCAGGTGATCCTCTCTTAGGGATTTTCTTTTCAATTTCTGAGGACCATATGAGTAGGTGTATTAATGACCCTTCCAAAGTGGACCTTTTACAATAGATTAAACATTAGATAAATCTATTCACCCCTTACACTTGATATATGCTGATGAAATCCTTCTTTATTGGAGAGCATCAAAGAAAACCATATCAAATATTCAAGGTCTTTTTCATCATTATGAAGTGATTGTTGGGTAATCAATTAGTGGGGAAAATCATTTATTGTTTTTGGAGATGGTACTTCTATGGAAAAACAAAATAGAGTGGAAAGGAAGATTGGTTTGCGGAGGGGGTCTATTTGTAGAGACCCGAATCTTAACGTACATGAACATTACATTACTTTTGCGGAATACTTAGTACATAACAAAAAAACACACACACAAGGATCGTAATAGTTTAGTGTCTTTGGAAACTCAGAACGTAATCTTCTAATCGTGTTGAAAGATCTTCAATATCTACCATAAAGATCCTCCGTTTTTTTACCTAAAACCTTTCTTTATATCCTGGGGAAAAGAAAACATAAAAGGGTGAGCTCAAATGCTCAGTAAGGGTAAACAAAAGAAAAATAAATCACATCATATTCATAAGAACATAACTTTTGGAAATCTAAACCTGCAAAAGAGAGCATAATTTCATAACATGGGATAAATCATGGCAGTGAAATGTAATCACAATAATCATAACATAAAACATGAAACTTTGTGGCATACACACATAATTATAGATAATCATTTCTTGTTAGTCAAGACTCATTGCCAAGACTATCTTAGTGGACAAAGTCCCTTTCTGAACCGAGTCACCCCCGTTTCAGTCCTGTTTCACTGAACCGGTATAACCTACCGTTCCATCCATGTCTATCTCATGAGATATAAAATCTTTACCCAATGAATTGGAGGGAGATATAGGTCCCACCCATCTCATAATGATACCATTCTTATGTGTGCCACAAAATCTTAAAACATACATCATTGCATAACCCATGTAATAAAAATGGGATTCTTAAACATCGTGACATCACAAAAAAATTCATATAAGATAATGGAATTCATAAAAAAATATTTCCATCACAACATAATCAAATCCATGTAATAATAGGGATAGAAACAGAACCATTTATCATCTTAGATGGAAAATAATTTTGATAAAACACTTGAACTCCATTCTTGAGGAAAATATCCTTTCTGCTTCAAAAACACTTTTCATTTATTAAAATGTCATAAAATTATAACTAAAAGAAGTTTATTAAAAATAAACTTGAAAACTTTTAAAGGAAGATTCTTGGAAATAATGTTTTAAAAATCCATTCATTCCGTATAAGTTAAAAAAACATTCTTCTCGTATTTTTGTCGGAAAAGTCAAAAAGTACCTTGTACGAAAAACGACAAAATATTCCTTTCATATCTTTTACTAAAAACTCACCTAAGGTTAAAATTGGATTTAAACAATTGTAGGTGGATGGAAAAAATATTACATATTGAGGGAACATGGATGCGGATGATAAAATACACCCCAGTAAATACCAAAGTATAAACAATCTCGGATAAAAATGAGATTGTGATATTTTTCCTTACCTTAGGTCCGACTTGCTTTGTAAGTGTCCGAACCTCCTGTATAATGATTTCAATCATGTTATTGACTTATTCCAGAATCATATTCATTGTTATTATATCATATATGGTCCACTTATGACTTTATATTACCCGTTCTTTTTTAAATTCATGTTAATGTAGCGTTTTGGGTAAAATCGTCTCATTTGTCGTTCGTGTTTTTAACTTGTAATTATTAATATGATTACTTGGATCATGATTACTTATATCCAGAATGTAAAACATGATTTATATATAATATATATTCAGAATATATATATATATATATATATATATATAATATCGATAAATGGAATGAAATACACCGTTCATGGAGACGGTAGTCCGTACGTACGCATGAACGCTGTTTTCGTTTCCTTATTGAATTGAATGAAATTAAGTAGATGACATACATATAAATATACATAAATCCAGTATCATTATTATGTCATATATTTCATTAGTACTTATTATATATACTTTATAATCATTCATGAATGGTTAATCATTGAGAATGAATCTCATCGCGTCGTGGAGACGGTAGTCCGTACGTACGCACGAGCGATGATATCATTCCCATGGTCATGGAATTGTGTTGAAGTGTATGTATACTATTTTAGTATCAATATCACTTTATAATAATCATTTATAGCTACTCATTACACCATTATACCCATCCAATTAAGGTGGTGACGGAAAATAGATTACACCACGGTGTGGAGACGGTATTCCGTACGTACGCACGCGCGGTGATTTCCTTTCTCCATAGGATGGATAGAAGGTTAATTAGAGTTGTTTCATATTTATAATAACATATCAGTATATAAGAAATACTGATGTTATTACTTTATCATGAAACAACTAAAGAAGAAGAAGTTGAAGAAGAAAGAAATTGAAAAGATCGGTAATGGATATTACCCCTTCTTTGGAACACCTCTTTGAACCCTCCACTTAGGGAACTAAGATTGGTCTTTGAAGAAGAGAAGGACCTCTAGGATTATTCTAGGGAAGTGGAGAAGGGATTTGGTCAGGGTTTGGCCGAGCTTGAGTGCTCAAATTGGTGTGAGGAGGAGGGGGAGGAGGTGCCCTTTTATAAGGGAGGAGATGGGCACTTTAGGAATATCTCAAAATATTATTTTATATTAAAGTCAAAATCGGTTTATAATGGTTCCAAAGGGTCTTATTTCGAAGATAAAGTGGGGATGGGTCGAAACCCTATCAACCAATAGGATTTAGACAAGTTTAGGTTATTATTTTAACCTTATCAATTAGATTTAACTCTAAGTTAAATAATTTAACTTTTACCGTGTCTTTTTGTTTTCTTACACTATATGGTTAATACACTTACTATAACATGACAAAAGAACCCCAAATTGTTTATTATTAATATATATATCCTTATCTAAGTCATTTGCCCGATCCTTAGATTTTTAGGAATAAAATAACAATTACTAATATAATATTTGATTTAAAAACAATTTTGTGTCAATTTTGACACTATTTGATATATGATTTTTGTGAAAGTCTTAAGAGAAATATATGTTCAAAACAAGTTGATTAAATAAACACTAATATATCATATTAACCTATGAAATTAGTGGGATTCATAAAAAGTCTCAAATTACATTTATTTTTGTGTTTATAACATCAATTATGTCAATATTTCATTAATAAGATAATTACTGCATCATCTTTGTGACATGGATATATTAAATTATTTGATGTCTAAAAATTACAAATAAAATACCATTATGTAGGAAATCGTTTTATATTTCTAATGAATATTTATAGTCTAATTTATCTTATGTATAACCCCATATTAAAAATGTTTTACTTATTAAACATAGATTTTAACTATTTTAACCCTTCTTTAAATAAATTAATAATAAATGTTCTAATCTAATCCAAGTGGGCCTAAGTGGTCATATTTTATTCCTAAGATTGTTTTTAGTCGAATTAAACTTGTCCAATAGAATTATAACATGTGTTAGGGTAATAATAATATCATTTTTACCCTTAATTACCCTATTACTTTTAACCATGGTAAATAAAAGTAAAAAGTTACTATTCACCAAAAATTATTTTCATCTCATTGAACCACATTTTACTTACTGAAATCAACCGTGTCTCTCGGATTTTTGAAATTCCATTCACAAAAGTGGTAAAATTAAGTTTTATGAAAAATTCAGTTTTTTTAACTACCACTTAGTAGTTTCACTATTCATCAAAAATTGATGTTTTTCAAAACAATGCCAAAACTTCATCCTAAACTATATTTCATATTCCGAATTCAAAAATGAAGTCTATTTTACCAAATTCATAACATAGATGTTTCATTAATTAATTTTATAATTAAATCCCGCTGTTAAAACAAATAGCGTGTTTTTAAGAAACAATATTTATCAAAAGATTGACACTTGTTTATGTCTGGTTTAAATGTGAGATTACATCCAATGACCAACATTGTATTAAATTGTAAAAATATATTCTAAATATACTTTAAAACCACTCAAATTAATAATTTATCACTATTAATTATTTCAATTGAAAAAGTTGTTTTTAACTAAAATTTAGTAATTTTCACTATTCATCAAAATATGAAAGTTATCCGAAAATTACCAAAATTTCACCCTAAGCTAATTTCGATATTCCGAATCCAAAAATGAAGTCCATTTTGAAAAATAAGATTTACAAAATTTCAAAAAGTGGTTATTACTATTCATAACAGCTAGTTTTAATAATATTTTAATAGCATATCGTTGTTTATTGAAACTCGGTATTGCGTATTACACATGCTATCAAGGAAGGTCGCGATTGCGTGTAATGCAAGGCAAGTCAAGGATGTGTGTTGTGCAAGCTCCTTTTGGTGTAGCTTACAACACAAGACATTAGTGAAATTAAAAATAATATTTTTCATAAAATCTTGGGCTGTTACACTATTCCCTTCCTATATCTTGTAATTCCACTATTTTTGAGAAATGTGAGGAGAAGCTTTCTTAGAAGGAATTCGCATAAGAATCATCAAAAAATTGACCAACTGGAAAGGGAATTCTATTTTCCAGGTTGGAAGAGTGTGTATTGTGAACTCAATCATTACATCAAAGTTTGTTTAATAATTTTATCTATATAGGTGGCCTAGAGTTCTCATCATGGAGTTTCAATTCATGATCCATAATTTCATATGGATTGGGTCTATGTCTGAAATAAAGATGGTAACTATCAAATGGAAGGATTTCATCAAACCCATAAAGATGGGAGGGATTTTCATTAAGGACCTGAAAATATTCAATGATATCATGATTGGATAGTTCACATGGAATATGGTAACTACCAATGACCCCTATTGTGATTTTTTAATAAACAGTTTCAAGGGAAGGTTGTTGGATGGATACCCACACTGTGTTGGGTCTTTGGTCTAGCCCTTAATTAAAATATTTTTAAAATACATCATCTGGAATACCAAATGGTTTGTGAGTAGTCACTCTGATCTCAACTAGTAAATCATATTTTTGATTTATAATCCCATCAGGGAAAATGGAGTATTTTTCATAATCATATATAGATGTACATATTTGAGTTCATGACACAATATAACACAGTTAGCTTTGTTCCCATGAAGATTGTTCTAGAAGTCCAAAATTCTACTATCATGGATGTTTACACCCTTGTCTGGAAGCTTGGTGTCAATGTACAATTCACTCACAAGGATTATTACAAGATCAAGACTGAATGCTCCACTATAATACCATCATGGATTGTTTAATTTATGATATGTTTCAAAAAACCATCATGATTTATCCTTATATGGATATTGTGGAGGAACAAACTTCCCACTTGTGATCAGATGAGAAGATTTGGGCAGTGTATTGCCACAACATGTCCCTTATGCCTTAGTACTGGTGAAGAAATTCAACACCTATATTTTAATGCACTTTTTCGAGGACCTTATGAGAGTATAAATGGTATACTTTAGTTCTTGATGTTGACACGTGGATATCCCGAGAGGGGCTAGTGGTCCTTATTTTTCATTCTAGATAGAGTAAGCAGGTGTATCATCTACGGATGGGAGCCACTACATCCATATTTGATGCCATCTGGAAGGCATGAATCCAAAAACAATTTGAGGAGTTGGTTCCTTCCACTAATGCAGACATCCTATTGATGCGCCAGGATGTCCATGGTGCTTCCAAACTCTAGGTTGGTGTGATGAATAATGATATTAATGATCTGAATATTCTCAGGTGATTGGTAGTTTCAGGAATGTCCAGACAACCTATTATCATTAAATAAGTTCGATGGATACCCCTATTTAAACATGGATCAAAGTGATCATCAATGGTGCGACGACGGGTATGCAAGGGCCATCGAGATGTGGAGGAATTTTCCAAACACATCTTGGGTTTGGTAATGGATGTTTTCATAACAATATATTATTTGGGATGACTATGAAGTTGAGTCATGGGAAACTATGTATGTGGTCAAACATGTTGGGACCACTTTGTGTGTAAAGTTGTATTTGGTGTCTATAGTTTTCAATGAATATCAAAATGAAGGATATTGAGGGATTCTTGTAATAAAGTGATCATGAAACATCTCACTGTTCAAAGAGAGAATGCAAGAGACTACTTGAAGAGACATGCATTATTTCACAAGAGATCATGTGGAGATTTTAAGATTTAAGAATGATCATACAAATATTATAAGACGATGCCAATCATATTCAGTGTTGACTGGAAAGATTGTTGTTATTGGAAGACAGGGAAGTTTCAGTAATTTCCTGGGATAATCTAACGATACATAAGATGATCAATTAAAGACTATATACCATGACATAAAATGTTTTTGATTAAATCAGATGATTTTTGAAGAATAAAAATTATAGTGAATTAGTATGGGCATTCTTGCTGAAGCAGATATTTAAGGTGGTTCCATTTCCCAGTGTTTACCTAATTGTTAGACCTCAAAATCAGGATTTTATTTTTGGTAAAGGAAGTATTTATGCATAGGAGTGAATGGGATGCGGAATGGTGAAGGAAATAAACAAAAGAAGAAAATTGTGTACCTCAGAACATGGATCACGTACCAGGTTATGGGAATGTTTTGTGGCCACATACCTTACAGTGGAAACAGGATGTGGAGCTGTGCCTAGAACTGAAAACAGTTCGCAGCGAAGGTATGTGGTGAAGGTGTGCGGTATGCAGAATGTTGACAAAAATGGTTTGCAGTACAATATGCAGTGAAGGTGGAACGATTTGTAAAATGGGTTACAAAACCGAAAAAAAGTTCGTAACAATGGTACGCGGTGAAGGCATGTGGTACGCAGAATTATGAAGGTTGAAATGAAAAACGGTTTGAATTGATGGTACGCAGTGAAGGTATGCGGTACGTGGAGTGCTGAAGGTTGGTGGGATTTCTGTGGTTCGAGATAAAGGAGTGGTGCATAGTTGAGTCTTACAGTACATCGATGGACTTTAGTATGCGATGGATTTTGTCCCACATTAGAAGTATGGGTAAAAAAGATTAGTGAAATTTGCCGAGTTATTTTCGTATATAAGGAGTGATAATCCCATCATTAAGTGATCTTGAATTCGATAATAAAATATCATCACTATGGGAGATCTTGATGAAGTCTGAATGTGGTACGCAAGAGAGATTCTGCATAGGAAAAAGTGGTACATGAAAGACAAAATACTTCATGAAATTGAAGGAGTTGTCCGCAGAAGAGATTTTTTGTACGGAAAGAATGGTATGCGGGAGATGAAATAATTCATAGAATTTGAAGAAGAAGTCCATAGAAGGAAGAAATGGTATGCCAAGGCGGTTTGTATAAGTGGAGCGCAGAGGCCATACGTAGAGGCGGTATGCCAAGGTAGTGTGCGGAGCAGGCGTGGTGTGCGGATCAGATGTAGTGCGTGGAGCAGGCGTGATACATGAAGAAGACGCGGTACATGGAGCAGACACAATACGCGGTGTAGAGGTAGTATACAGAGTAGAGGTGATACACATAGCAGGCGCAATACGCCGAGCAGGGTGGTATGCGGAACATTCATAGTGTAACACACCAAGATTTCATAGTACATTATTTCTTCAATGTAATGTAATAAGTTGCACTACAAGCAACACTGAGTTCAAGCGCATCATGACTTATAAAACTAGTCGTTCAAAAGCGGCTATGAATAACATTAACTTAATTTTGAACATTATATAATCCTTATAATTTATTAATCCATATTATAAGTTTCTTAGACATAATGTATGAACAAATTCATTTTTTTCAGATAATAGAATTATTTTTTTAAAAATGCAATTTTACCACCTTTTAATGGAGAACACTTTTTAAATCCAATATTGAAAACATTTATATATTTAATTTGACAAAATAAACTTCTTATTTAGAATATAGACACAATAATTTAGTTTCAATAATGTTTTGGTGTTTTTCTGATAACATTCATATTTGGTTGAATAGTGAAAAATACCATATTTTAACTGAGAACAACTTTTTTAATCAAAATAATTTATAGTGTCGAATTATAAATTTTAATGTTGTGGAAGTATAATTATAATATATTTTTAACCTTTAATCCAATTTTGGTCATTGTAAATAATTATACATTGAAATTATACATAAACAAGTGTCAATATTTTGATAGTTATTATTTCATAAAAACACGCTATTTGTTTTGACAACGAGAATTAATTTTAAATTAATAAATTAAACATATATGTTTTGAATTATGTAAAATATACTTCAATTTTGAATTCGGAATATAAAAAATTAGCCTAGGGTGAATTTTTGGTATTTTTCTAAAAACGTTCAATTTTTGATGAATAGTGAAAAACAGTGAGTTATCGTTTAAAACCGAATTTTTATTTAAATAATTATATATTTTATTAAAATTTATTTTAGATCAAAATAGAGACATAATACCTATATATGTTTAATGTATTTCATTGGAGTCAATTTATAAAAATTTTAGATATATGAATACTTTTATAGAACTTTTCACCGTTTTTTACCCACCTACTAGGAGAATTTGAAAATTCCCATAAAACTTAATTTTACCGCTTCTGTGAGTGGAATTTCAAAACTACAAGAGACACGGTTGATATTAGTAAGAAAAATGTGGTTCAATGAGATAAAAATAATTTTTGGTGAATAGTAATTTCTTACTTTTCTTTATCACAGTTAAAAGTAAAAATGGTTATTAAGGTTAAAAATGATATTATTATTACCCTAACACATGTCCTAATTCTATTGGATAAGATTAATTTGACCAACAAAAACCTGAGGAATAAAATATGATCATTTATGTCCACTTGTATTAGATTAGGACATTTATTATTATTTAATTTAAAGAAGAGTTGAAAGAGTTAAAATCAAAGTTTAATAACTAAAACATTTTTAATATAGGGTTATAAATAAGATAAATTCAACTATAAATATTCATTAGAAAGTTAAAAATATTTCCTACATTATGGTAGTTTATTCATAATTTTTAGAGATTAAATAATTAAATTTATTAACAACGCAATGATGATGAGTAAATACCTTATTAATAAAAAAAATCAAATAAATGGTATTATAAATATTAAAATAAATATAATTTCAAAGTTTTTATGACATCCATGAATATTATAGGAGAATATGACATGTTATTATTGATTCAATGTTTTTTTTGAATTAATCAGGCTGTTATTATTTTAACAAAAAACAAATACCAAATAGTGTCAAAATTGACAAAAAATAGTTTTTTAAACAAATATTATATTATTAATTGATATAATGGTCCTAAAAATATAAGGTTTGGAAAAAAGACATATATAATAATATAAAGGACATTAATTAACCAATTGGGGTTATATTGGTAGTATATAATATGTTTATTAACCATATAGTTTAAGAATACAAGTAGACATAGTAAAAGTTAAATTATTTAACTTAGAGTTAAATCTAAATGATAAGGTTAAAATGGTAACCTAAACTTGTCTAAAACCAATTATATGAGAGTATTTACACCCATACACACCATAGCATTTAAATAAGTCACTTTTCAGCCATTATAAACCGAATATGAATTTATTATAAAATAATATTTTAAGTTTTTCCAAAGGTGCCCCTCACCCCTCTTATAAAAAGACACTTCCCTTACCCCAAATTGACACCTCCAAAGCCATTTTTCTTGGCCAACCCCTATCCAAATATCCTCCAAACTATCATAAATCCATCCTGGAGGCCTAACATTGGTTATAAATCCAACCTAATGAGCCATTTTGATCAAATCAAAAGGAAGAACCCAAAGAAGAGATAATGATTTCACCTACCTCTTTCATGTTCTCTTATTCTTCCACTTACTCTTTCTTTGTTGTTTCCATTATAAAATGATAACTCTAGTATCTTATATACACTTTGATTTTATTATAAATATGGAACAACTATATTCATTATTCTATCCATCTTATGAATGATAATGCCACCATGCGTTCGTACGTACGACTTACCTTCTCCAGGCCATGGTGTAATTTTTTATTCAACACTATGTTATTTGGATGGATATAATGATGAGAAATATGTATATAAATAATGAAAATAACAAGCTAATGTCTCTGTAAAATTAATATATCATCAAATTCCACACCTTTAAGGAAATTATATTGTCGCGCGTGCGTACGTACAGATTACCATCTCCACGATGCGATGAGATTGATTTCCACGTTCACCATTCATCGACGCTTATAAGAATATATATTTCTAATAAGTATGTAATATATGAAATGATAATTATACTGGAGATATATATATATATATATATATGTACTTACATATATCTTATTCACTTAGTTCTCTTCAATACGATATGAAAACGGAAACAACTTTTATGCGTACGTACGGACTACTGTCTCCATAAATGGTGTTTTTCATTTCATATATATGTCTATTAAAAATATTTATATTCTAAATATATATGAAATAAAAATCATATTTTAAATTATGTAAGTATTTAAATCTTGATCTAATTGATACAATCAACAGTAACAAGTTAAAACACGTACGATAAAGAAAGCGATTATTACCCAAAATGTTAATTTAACATGGAAATTATTATTAAATGGGTAGTATAAAGTCAAAAATGAATCATTTATGATATCATAAATATTAATATGGTTCTTGTATAATTTAATAACATACTAATATCTTCATACATGAGGTTAAACGTACCCCCGACTAATGGAATGTTCAGGGTAAAGGTTAATTTCTCAATCTCATTATTATCCGAGATTGTTTATGTTTATGTATTTACTGGGTCATTCTTATCATCCATGTCCATTTTTCATAAAAATGATTTCAAAATGAATATTTTAAGGATTTGTGAAAGGTACTATTTATCAATATCATAATTTTAAATGTTTTAAAGATTTATCTGTCTAAATCTTTTTAATTAATGTCCATGTTTTCAAAATTATTTCAAGGATTTATTTATATGGACATGAATGTTTGGAAATGATAATTCTTTTCCAATGTTTTAAATTGGTATGGGATACTTTGATTAAAAAATATCTTTTAAATGAATTCCTTTATAAATGTATGACTTTTATATGATTTTACAAAATGGATATTTCTCCAAAAAAGTTTTACTCATCATTTTCAACTATGTCAGAATCCTTTACTGGATATTATTTTTGATAGGGGTTGATTTATTATGATACAAATCTTCCATATTTTATTGAAGGTTTTGTGATATTTTTGACTATGGATGTGCTATTTTTATACCATTCTTGGTTTATGGTTAAATTATTGACATTTAGTATGCTAGTTTTAATACAAACATTTATGTTATATTTCAAAATTTTCATATGAGGAATGTATTGGACTTAGTACGTGAGGGGTGGAGCCTACTATAGCTCCACGATGCATCAGTAGGTCTCATGAGACAACTATACATGGAATTGGATGAGGCCTTTCCCAATTTTATATATGGTTTTGGCTGTGGCCTTAATCATTTTTAGATGTCTTGGACGATGTCGTGACAAAAGCTTTCTGAATGTCCGGCATTATACATTCCCTCATTTGAAAATAATATTGATGGTTCATGTGGTCATTATACTAGTAGAATACCCATGATTATGTTTTATTATAGAATTATTTATTTATATCATATTCTTGACATAAATGTATTCATGCTTGTTATTGGTAAAGGCATGTGTTTTCAATTATTCACCATGCTTAATATTTATGTTATCTTCAGCAGTATTGCTTACCCTTACTGAGCATTTGAGCTCACCCCTTTCTTATGTTTCATTTTCCCAGGATTCTAAGAAGTGTATTATCATTAATATGGAGGGTTAAGCTAAGGGGAATAATGTAATTCTCAAAGAACTATCTATGTTGTGTTTTATGTTTTAATGTTTAATGTAAATTCAATGTACATAATCTATTTTCCAAGACTGCTAAACTTATTTTTCCTTCAGGACTTGATTCCTTGTAATCATTCCAATGTATTAAAATAATACATAGGCTCTGGGTAACTAGGTTCAAGGCGTTACAGTTGGTATCAGAGAACGTTTAGTAATAACATTGGAAACTAGATTTAGATAAACTCTGATTAGAGAACATTACCCTAAGATAGGCTTTGAGGATTAATATAGTAGAACTTCATAGAATTTTGGTAATGTAGAGATTTTGGGAGTTTTCCAAGAAAATAAATCCCTATCTGGATACGAGCAGGTAGAGGCGGCTCTGGCACTGATATACCTAGGGGTAAAACTGAAAACACCGCTTTGAGCTAGACTCAAATGGGAACTGGTGCACGACAATGGGCCTTGCTGCACTCTTGGTTACGACACTCCCAGGTGATATGCTGAGGATAATTCTCGTTTTCTTTACAAACCACTATAAAGGGTTTATGAGTATATACATCCTCAAAGAAAACATTTTTGTGATTATGGATTATATCCATAAGCTGTTCAATTCACTTTATGTATTTAAATGTTTGGAATTATGAATTGTGATTCTTAAACTGACATAGTGTATGCCATTGTTTAGAAATGGCACCTAGTAGAAGAAATGAGAACTCCAGCTATACGTATAATTCAAAGAGTAATAATGGTCATATCATTCATGGTATTAAGAAAACATTTAGAAAGGAAATAGTCTACCACGTATTCTCATCATATGAATAAATAGTATCAGGTTTTAATATGATTAGTAAAGAATTATCTGAGTCCTATGGCTTTTAAGGGATGCCAAAGAAGAAAAGGGTGGTATAAAGAAAGATGGATAAAGGGAATAAGGTAAAGAAGGATTTTCCAATATGTGATAAATGTGGATTGAATCACCTTGGTAAATGCTTGAAGGGAATGAGAGTTTGTTATAAGTGTGGCGAAAAAGGACACCAAGTACTTGATTGAAAGGGTAATAAAATGTTTTCAAATGTAAAATGCTTCATCTGCAAGGAATTGAGGCACTATGAGAATCAATGTCCCATTCATAAGAGTATAAAACAAATGATATTATTGGATAATAATAAAATTAGGATACTACCTCAGATGAATAGGAATGACTAGTGTTATTATGTTGTTATTATAGAATTATTTCATTTGATTGTTGTATCAACAGTATACTGGTTACCTGAATTTTGGAGATAAATAAAGATTATACTACAGTAATATTTTATTGAGGATTTGAGATTATATGGTTCTAAGAAATGTGACATAATAGAATGCTACACTTTTTAGAAAATAAATTGTTGAAGGAAAGGTAATCCTTAATATGGTCTTAATAATGAGGTAGTGATTTTGGAATAAGAGATGGTCGATTTTGGTAATTCAGGATGTTGCGGTGTTGTAAAAGAATACATGATGAATGAGTTCACATGTTATTACCTGAAAAAAGGATCCTCATTATGTTTATCTTCCTTATAAATTTTGGACTGAGAGTTTGGATATAAGTATTTTGGATAATTCTAATGGTTGGAATGGATTAAGTTTGAAATTGGATACTATTGTTATGGTTATTTTTCGATTTCCATTAAAAGGACAACCCGAAGGTCGGGCGCAACCCGTCACGTCCGGCAAAGCCGCGAGACTTGAACCCACAACTGAAGGGAGGCAATGGCGTATCACCTATCAATGACCCACGAGATGTCCTAGATTGAATAATGTAGTTTTTTAAAGGGTCTGGTAAATGAATTATAAATTCATTTCTTTTTGGAACCCTAAATGAATAGGATAAATAGAATTTTTTTAGGTTCTATTATCTTTTAGAGTGAAAGATTAGTTTGTTGTAGAAATTAGTTAAAAGATGGAACTCTACTTTTCATGTTTATATATATATATATATATTCTCTTATTATATGAAGAAATAAATTCTTAAACTTTAGGTAAGGCATCTTAAAACTAAAAATGTGTTATCCTAATACATTATGTTTTGTTGAACCGATCATCATAGATTGATGGCTTTGAGGCCCTCAATTTTACAATTGTTTGTGACTGATGACCTCAATCACTCCCTGTAAATATTTACAGTTTCCTCCAATTATGTGTCTCTAATTTCCACCAGTGTTCTCATATTATAGATCCTAATTTTGTGGTGACTTTTTCATTTCTCTTTTCCACTTATTAAGACTAAATTTTATTATCCTGATTTCCGATGTGGATTTTCTCACAAAGGTGTTTTCTATTTTCAACCTTTTATTATTGATGAAAAATTTCAAATTGCGAGGATGTAATTTTTTGAAGGAGGGAATAATATTACACCCCAAGATTTAATAGTACGTTATTTCTTCAATGTAATGCAATAACATTCACTACACACAATATTGAGTTCAAGCGCATCACGACTTACCAAACTAGCCGTTCAAAAGCGGTTATGAATAGTATTAACTGAATTTTGAACATTATATAATCCTTATGATTTTAGAATCCATATTATGAGTTTCTTAGACATAATGTAAGATCAAATTTATTTATTTTTCATATAAAAGAAATAATTTTCAAAAAATGAAATTTTACCATCTTTTAATGGAGAAGACTTTTTAAATCAAATATTTAAAAAATTTATATATTAAATTTAACAAAATCAACTTCTTATATAGAATCGGGACATAAGAATTTAGTTTCAATTTTTTTTGGTGTTTTTTCTGATAACTTTAATATTTGGGTGAATAGTGAAAAATACTATTTTTTAACTGAAAATAAATTTTTTAATAAAAATAATTTATAGTGTTGAATTATACATTTTAATTTTTTGGAAGTATAATTAGATTATATTTTTACCCTTTAATCTAATTTTGGTCATTGGATTTCACATTGAAATTATACATAAACAAGTGTCAATCTTTTGAAAGTTATTATTTCTTAAAAACACGATATTAGTTTTGACAATGAGAAATAATTTTAAATTAATAAATGAAAATCCAATATTTTTAATTTGGTAAAATAGAATTAATTTTTGGATTAGGAATATCTAAATAATCCTAGGGTTAATTTTTGGTATTTTTTGGAAAATGTTCTATTTTTAATGAATAATGAAAAAACATTTAGTTGTCGTTAAAAACCAAATTTTTATATAATTAATTATTTATATTATTTAAATTTATTTTAGGTCAAAGTAGATAGATAATACCTATATAAGTTCAATGTAATTAACTAGAGTCAATTTATAATGATTTTAGATAGATGAAAATTATTATAGAACTCTTCACCGTCTTTTACCCACCTCCTAAGAGAATTTGAAAATTCACATAAAACATAATTTTACCACTTATGTGAGTGAAATTTTAAAAATACAAGAGACATGGTTGATATGAGTAAGAAAAATTTGGTTCAATGAGATAAAAATATTTTTTGGTAAATAGTAATTTTTTAATTTTATTTACCATAGTTAAAAGTAAAAAGGGTAATTAAGGGTAGAAAATGATATTATTCTTACCCTAAAACATGTACTAATTCTATTTGATAAGTTTAATTTGACCAAAAACAACATTAGGAATAAAATATTATCTTTTAGGTATACATGGATTAGATTAGGACATTTATTATTATTTAATTTAAAGAAGAGTTGAAAGAGATAAAATCAATGTTTAATAACGAAATTTTTTTAATATAGGGTAATCCATAATATATATTCGACTATAAATATTCATTAGCAAGATAAAAATATTTCCTACGTAATTATAGTTTATTTATAATTTTTAGAGATTAAATGTGTAAATTTATTAATGACACAAATATGATGCAGTAATTACCTTATTAATGAAGGAATTAAATAAATGGTATTATAAATATTAAAGTAAATATAATTTCAAAGTTTTTTTGATATCCAAGAATATTATAGGTTAATATTACATGTTATGATTGAGTAAATGTATTTTTTCTGAAGTAATCATGCTGTTATTATTTTAATAAAAAACAAATACTGAATAGTGTCAAAATTGACATAAAATAGTTTTTAAAACAAATATTATATTATTAATTGATATAATGGTCCTAAAAATCTAATGTTCGGCCCAAAGAATTATATAATAATATATACGACATTAATGAACCAATTGGGGTTTGATTCATAGTATATAGTATGTTTATTACCCATATAGTGTAAGAATAAAAGAAGACACAGTAAAAGTTAAATTATTTAACATAGAGTAAAATCTAAATGATAAGGGTAAAATGGTAACCTAAACATGTATAAAACCTATTATTTGATAGTATTTGAACCATCACAACCATATACTCTAAATAAGTCACTTTGGAGCCATTATAAACCAAATATTAATTTATTATAAAATAATATTTTAAGTTTTTCCAAAGGTTCCCCTCACCCTCTTATAAAAGGACACTTCCCCTTATCTCAAATTTACACCTCCAAAGCCATTTGGCTCAGCCAACCCCTGGCCAAATATAATCCAAACTATCCTACCTCCATCCTAGAGGCCTTCCATTCGTCAGAAAGCCAACCTAAGGAGCCCTTTTGATC
Organism: Viscum album; assembly: GCA_963277665.1. Classification (NCBI taxonomy): domain Eukaryota; kingdom Viridiplantae; phylum Streptophyta; class Magnoliopsida; order Santalales; family Viscaceae; genus Viscum; species Viscum album. Next base: position 1,071,510,987 of record OY728166.1, on the reverse strand, counting down.
AAATCAAAAGGAAGAACCCGAAGAAGAGGTAATGATTTCACCACCCTCTTTCAAGTTCTCTTATTCTTTCACTTTTTATTTCATTGTTGTTTTAGTTCAAAAATAATAAATCCAGTATCTTATATATATTATGATGTTATTATAAATATGTAACAACTATATTCATTACTCTATCCATCTTATGAATTATAATGTCACCATGCGTGGGTACGTACGGCTTACCGTCTCCACGCCGTGGTGTAATTCGTTATTCCACACTATGTTATTTGGATGGATATAATGAGGAGTAATATGTATATAAATAATGAAAATAAAATGATATTATCTCTGTAAAATTAATATACCATCCAATTTCACACCTTTTAGGAAATGATATTGTCGCTCGTGTGTACCTACGGATTACCGTCTCCACGACGCGATGAGATTCATTTCCACTTTCACCATTCATCGACGATTATAAAAATATATATTACTAATAAGTCTGTAATATATGACATAATAAGGATACTGTATATATATATATAGATATGTACTTACATATATCTTATTCACTTAGTTCCGTTCAATACGATATGAAAACAAAAACAATGTTTAAGCGTACGTACGGACTACCGTCTCCATAAACGGTGTTTTTTATTTCATATATATATATATATATATCTGTTAAACATATTTATATTCTAAATATATATGATATATAAATCATATTTTATATTCTGGAAGTATTTAAATCTTGATTTTTTTATACAATCATGAGTTACATGTTAAAACACGTATGATAAAGAACATGATTATTACCCAAAATGATAATTTAACATGGAAAGTATAAATAAATTTATAGTATAAAGTCATAAATGAATCATTTATGATTTAATAAATATTAATATCGTTCTGGTATAATTTAATAACATACTAAGATCTTCATACAGGAGGTTAAACATACCCTCTAATAAAGGAATGTTCAAGGTAAGAGTTAATTCCTCAATCTCTTTATTATCCGAGATTGTTTATGTGTAAGTATTTACTCAGACATTTTTATCATCCATGTCCATTTTTCATAAAAATGATTTCGAAATGAATATTTTAAGGATTTTTGAAAGGTACTCTTTATCAAGATCATAATTTTAAATGTTTTATAGATTTATATTTCTAAATATTTTTTATTAATGTCCATGTTTTCAAAATGATTTTAATGATTTAGGTATATAGACATGAATGTTATGAAATTATAATTCTTTTCAAACGTTTTAAAGTGGTATGGGACACTTTTATTCAAAAATATATTTTAAATTACTTCTTTTATAAATCTATGAAATTTAAATGATTTTACAAAAAGGATATATCTCTCAAAATGTTTTACTCTTCATTTTCAACTATGTCAGCATCCTTTACTGGATATTACTTTTGATTGGGGTTGATTTGTTATGATACAAATCTTCAATATTGAATTGATGGTTTTTTGATATGTTTGACTATGAATGTTATATTTTTATACCATTCATGGTTTATGGTTAAAGTATTGACATTTCGTATGCTAGTTTTAATACGAATGTTTATGTTATATTTCAATATTTTCATATGAGGAATTTATTAGACTTAGAAAGTGATGGGTGGAGCCCGCTATAACTCCTTGATTCATCGGTAGGTCTCATTAGAAAACTAAATGTGGAATTTGCCGAGGCCTTTCCCAATTTGATATATGGTTTTGGCCGAGGCCTTAATCATTTTTAGACGTCTTGGTCGAGGCCTTGACAAAATGATTCAGAATGTCCGACATTATACATTCCCTCATTATGAAAATAATACTGGATGGTTCATGTTGTCATTCGACTAGTATAACACCCATGATTATGTTTTATTATTTCACTATTTATTTAGCTCAAATTCATTCCATAAAAGTATTCATGTTTATTATTGGGAAATTCATGTGTTTTCAATTGTTCACCATGCTTAATATTTATTTTATCTTGCACTGTATTTCTTACCCTTACTGAGCATTTGAGCTCACCCCTTTCTTATGTTTCATATTCCTAGGATTCCAAGAAGTGTATTATGATTGATATGATGGGTTAATATAAAGGGAATAATGGTGTTCACGAAGAACTATCTATGTTGGGTTTTAAGTTTGAAAGTTTAATGTAAAGTTAGTGTATGCAATCTATTTTCCAATACAGCTAAACTGATCGGTCCTTCGAGAATTGATTCCTTGAAATCATGACAATGTATTAAAACAATGCATCGGATCTGGGTAACTGTGGTCGGGGCGTTACACACAGTACACAGACTAGGTGTTGTATGCAGAGGAAGCGTGGTGTGAAAATCAAAGGCAGTCCTCAAAATCATGCACAATTCACGTAAATGAAAACATCATAAAGAAAGTTTTTGAATCCAGAGAATAAAAATGGAAGAAGTTCTAGTACATTCATTAATTTAACTAAATGAGAAAATTGAATATAAAATAGCATCAATTTGGGAATTCGATGCAAGCCGTGTCTCGTGCTAAATAGAGATAAAGAATTTTCATGACAATCTGTTGAAGCGACCTTCAAGTTGATAAAATAAGTGAAGACCTCTCCCAAGGTAGTGAGCCATGGGGAGTTAACGAAGGTGATATGAGGGAAGCAGTCGGAAATCCCTAAACCTTTATAAAGGTAGTGTGCTTGTGACAGAGTGACTATTCCTGAACCATTGTAATCTATAACTAGTGAAGATTATTGGAATTGGGTATGAATGGAAACCTGTCGATGTAAGCTCCTTGGACATAACCCTTAGTGGTGAACCAAGTAAAAAAGTGTTGTTTTGCCCTTATTGATGTTTTATTTACTGCAAATATACATCATATAGGTTTAAAAAAGTTCCTACCAATGTGGGAACCAGATCCAATAAATAAAAGAAAAAGTTAACACCCTGATTCACCCCACTCTCAGGGTGGTCTAGGGTCCTTCAATTGGTATCATAGAGAAGGTTCACATATGTTGGATACTCTATAGTAATTATATTCATAATAGGATTTGAGTTTATTTCCTAAGGTCAACAATGAAGTGTATTCTTGATGAATATTCAGTCATCTCTGTGAAAAATTCTACATCCAGTAAGACCAAGATAAATTGGAAAAAGAAAGAGAAGATGCATTTGAAGAAGTCCCTCAGGTAAAAAGAATATGCAGTGTCTGGTTCTCCATTTCCTTCCAATAATAATGAAATATCAGGCTTGTAATGTAAAGAGTAGGTGAGTTAGGTTTCTACCCAAGGAAATGAAGACACTTCTATCTCATTTTCAAGTGATCAGAAGAAATTAATAAGTTATCAGCATTATATTCCTGAAGAAAGATTTGTTGTTGTTTGTAGAGTATTTCAATGTATACCGGATGATATCACCAGAATGCAAAGAGAAGCTGATAATATGGAGGACGTTTTGGTAAAAAAAGTGTTAGAATGTTATAAACTATCCAGATAGATTTAAGACTTTGAAGAAACAAATAGGAAACATGAAATAAATACATCAAAATGATTTAAAGAAGTTGAAGAGGGAGAGGGAGTTAGAATGCATCTTTAAGAAAAGATCCATGTGCATGATGGGAAATTGAAAATTTTCATAGATTCCAATGGTATACAATTGGAATGGATATCCAAGAAGATCATGGAACATGAATCTTTGATTCAGAATAAAATGATGATTCATGAGGAAGAAATTGTTAGAAAGAAGAAGTCTTGTGAATAGATTATGACTATGATTAATGATCAGAAGATCATTCTCAATCAGTAATGTTTGGAATTGGATTCTCAGTTGAACAATCTTGAGAATACACATATTGAGACTTCACAAAATAATGAATCAGTTGTTGGTGGTACTCAATGCTTCCTGGAGGATTATACTATCAAAAGACCTCTAACATGTGATATGAAGATCACGACTTCACTCAATGATTTATCACAAGTAGTTGAGAAAATGAATGTACCATCCATACCAACTTGTACTATTGTTTATGAATATGTTTCTACAAAAAGTGTAGGTTGGAAGAAAAATGATAAACAATTATGGATGAGGAAAGGTGAGGAGAAGAAACCTAACACCATGGCTAGGGTGGATAGGAATAAAAAGTTGTAAGATGGTTCCCAAGATAGAGAAAAACACATTAAGAAGATGGCCCAACAACCTTATACAGAAGATATAATGAAGACAAGATTTGTGGGTCATTGTTGGGGCTACAATAGATTTTGGAATTTTGCACTGGATTATTGGTACAATCCCTTAAATGAAAAAGAACATAGATAGCATATATCAAAGGGAATAAAGCCAGATAAGAATATGTGACATCCGCATGTCCAGAAGAATCTGTTTTCCACAAATAGATTTGGAATGTTTGATAACATCTGTTATATATGAAATGGAATTGGGAACAAGGTAGGTACATGACCATCTCAATATGAATTAACTGTTGATAAGAAAAGAAGATATCTGATACTGGAAAAGTGTAAAGTAGCTACCTTGGGAAGAAATCAAAAGAATATTTTGAACACACAATTCCTCATGAAGATCTCAATTAGGGAAGATGAGAGGACCCTAGATTTTAGATCAATGAAATTGAAGGGCAATTCATCCAAAAGAGAAACTAATAAGGATGACACTCAGATGGACCGGTGTGGAAGATCCAGACCTGCTGCAGTAGTTCCAGATGACATGTTGGTCATCTGGCCAAAATATTTGAAAATAATGTGGAAAATTTAATATTAATAGTTCAAGGATTGTGGTAAAGTAAAATGAAAACATTTATGTGATGAAGATAAAGTACATGAGAGAATGTAAATCAAAAGAAACACTTGTGTTAAAGAAGTTCTGTGTGAGGGATGTATGAAATATGGTCACATTGAAAAAGGTTTCCTAACATTAATACCAGAGCTAGAAGTAATCCTTATGAGGAGTAAGAATGCATAATCCATGATGGATACTAAAGAAGAAGAACAATTCTCCATGAAATGCAGAAGTGAATATGAAGATATCCATGCCACATTAGAAAAGATAAAAAACGATGTTTAGATGTGCATGTATGAAGATTGGAGTAAATGGAGGAACTTTTTTGAGAAAATCATCTCAATTGTTAAACTGATATTGATGAAATAAGGAGGAACTGCCTTATTCCCTTAATCATTTGTGTATTCAATTTGTGCTGATAATACAAGGAATTGAAGTTGAATCATGCTATCATGGGGAGAACCAAAGAAGTAGTGAATGTTGTCAACTCTTGATAGCTATGATTAAGAAGTTTCAATCCTTATAAGATTTTTCAATTGATATTAAAATATTAAAATGATGAAGGATTATCCTTGATGAAGATGATGAGGAGTGTTTCCCTTAAGGGGGATATAAATAAAGAAGCTTCCAAAATTATTATTTCAATCATTATCAACTTCATTTGGTATTAAATTCAATTACTATTGAAATTTATTTAAGAAAATGTGATTGAAAAAGGTATGTCATTTCTTAATCTATCATCCTTGGTTACTTAGAATAAATATCATTTTACAAAGGGGGATGAACTGAATTAATCAGTGACATAAGACGAATGGAAGATCCCCAATGCCACTGATCCTGCCAATTGCACTTGAATGTTTTTGATTTGTTTATTGAAGTGAGTGTAGGGGTTTTATGTTCATTATTCCCTATAAAATTCAATTTATTCATCTTGGAATGAAAGTGGAAAACCATTGAATACAATGTACATGAGTTCTCATCTCATGAGGTATCATGATCTGTGAATAATGGACATCATTATTGTCTAAATCAAATCCTATTGTTTTCTACATCAAGAATTGTTCAAGTAGAAATTGCATAAAATGATTGATGGAACATTGCTTATTAAAGTAATGATACCCTTTTCCCATGAACTTTTTATATCTTGTAAATAAGGCGGAGAGAAAGTGAAATAAAAGTTTTAAAAGTGAGAGATAAAGAAAAAGAAAAAGGGGAGAGATAATATTCTCATTTTGATATTAAAACATTAATTTGAGGAGGACTTTATGGTATTGACAAAAAAGGGGGATATTGTTGGGAAAACATTGTGTATAAGGTTGTATTTGTTGTCAACGGTTTTCAATGAAGATCAAAATGAAGGAGATAAATGGATTCTTGTTATAAAGTGATCATGAAACATATCACTGTTCAAAGAGAGAATGCAAGATTCTACTTGAAGAGACATTAATTATTTAATGAAGGATCATGTATAGATTTGGATATTTAATAATTATCATACAATTATGAGATGTTAATTCCATTAATATTCAGTGTTGAATGGAAAGAATGATGTTGCTGGAAGATAGAGAAGTTGGAGTACTTTCCCTAGATAATCTGACGATGCTTAAGGTGATCGATCAAACACTATATATCACAGAATATAAAGTTCATGATGAAATCAAATGATTGTTGAACAAGAAAGATGGTAGTAAATTATCAAGGGTGTTCTTGCCAAATCATATTTTTAAGGTGGTTCCATTTCCCAGTGTTTTCCAAATTGTTAGACCTCAAAATCAGGTTTTTTTGGAAATGGAAGGATTTATGCATAGGAGAGGATGAGATGCAGAATGATGAAGGAAATCCGAAAAAGAAGAAAACCACATACATCAGAACATGGATCACATACAATGTTATTGGAATGGTTTTTTAGACTCGTACCATGCAACGGAAATAGTATGCGGAGCGATGCACAAAAAAGAAATTGGTTCGCAAGGACGGTACATGGTGAAGGCATGCAGTATGTGGAATATTGCCAAAAATGGATTGCAGTACGGTATGCAGTGAAGGAGGAATGTTTCATGGAATAGTTCACAGAACTAAAAATAGTTCACAGAAATGGTACGCGATGAAGGCATGCGGTACTCAAAATTCTGAAGGTTTAATCATAAAACAGTTCACAGCAACAGTACACAGTGAATTCATGCGGTACGTAGAGTACTGAAGGTTGGATGGATTGTTGCGGTTCATGAAACAGGAGCATTATGTGTTTGTGGCTAATAGTACGTGGATAAAGTTCATTATTTTAATAAGTTTATCACACATTGAAAAATTGGATAAAACAGATTCGTGAGATTTGTGGTGTTATTTTCTTATATAAGGAGTGTTAATCCCATCCTTAATTGAGCGTGAATTTGATAAGAAAATATCATCACTATGGAAGATCTAAGCAAAGTACAAAAGTGTTACTCAAGAGATATTCTTCATAGAACGAATTGGTATGTGAAATAAAAATTAGTTCACGAAATTGGAAGGAGTAGTCTGCAGAAGAGATTCTTGCGAAATGAAAAAAATGGTATGCGAGAGATGAAATAATTCATAGAATTTGAAGAAGAAGTTCACAGAAGGAAGAAATTGTATTCCAAGGTGGAACATAGAAGCGGTAATCAGAGTCCATATATAGAGGTGGTATGCCGAGGCAGTATGCAAAGCAGGTGTGGTGCGCGGATCAGGTGCGGTGCGCGGAGCTGGCACAGTGCGCAGAGCAGGCGCAATGCACAAAGCAGGTGCAGTACAAGGAGTAGGAACAATATGTAGTGCAAAGGTGGTACACAGAGCAGAGGATGTATGCAGAGAGGGCCCGATAAGCCAAGTAGGGGAGGTTCGTGGAATAGGTGTGGTGTACAGACCAGGTTCAGTAGACAGAGTAGGCATGGTATGCAGATCAGAGACAATCCACAGAATCAGGCACAATTCATGGAAATGAAAACATCATAAAGGGAGTTTTTTATTCTAGTGAATAAAAAGGGAAGAATATCTAGTGCATTAATTAATTTCACTAAAAGATAAAATTTAATATAGAATAGCATCAATTCAAGAAATCAATACAAGTAGTGTCTCTTGCTGAATAGAGACAATGAATTTTCATTCCAGTCTATTGAAGGGACCATCAAGTCGATAAACTCTGTGAAGACCTCTCCTAAGGTAGTGAGCCTGGGGGAGTCAACGAAAGTGATCCATGGGAAGTAGTGGGCTATCCCCGAACTGTTGTAAAGGTTGTGTTCTTGGGACAGAGTGACTATACTGAACCGTTGTAATCCACAACTAGTGAAGATTTGTGGAATATGGTATGATTAGAAACCTACTTGTGTATGCTCGTTGGACGTATATCTTAGTGGTGAACCAAGTAAAAAGTATCGTGTTTTACTTTTACATGTTTTAATTACTATACATATCCATCATACAGGTTTAAAAAAGTTCCTATAAATGTGGAAACAAGATCCAGTAAAGAAGAGAAAAAGTTGACACCCTGATTCAACCCCCTCTCATGGTGGTCTAGGGTCGTTCAAAACACGCTTTCCATCATAAGTTCCATTCCCATAGGATTGAATAAGATTCCAAAAACCAGATTATAGATCTTATGAAAATAATGAGGAATTTTCATTGGAAGCCCCTATTCCATTGGATTAATTGTATGAATCTTGTTACTCAACTTATCCTATATGTTTGAAATTCATATAAAAAGGCTAACCATGTTCCAAAGGCTTTATCAAATGGAGAGATCCTTGAAGCATGCTCAATGTAGATGTTCAAAATTCCAGACCATTGTACCACATTAGTGAATGAAGACATGCTTGGGGTGGTTCACTCCTAAATGTGAAAAATCCCTTGTAACATAATATCTTATACTCTTATGTACTTTTCTTGTAATAAATTTTTAGGATTGAGTTCACTTAGATCCCGAACCTTCTTTGGAATAGTGATTTTTTTGGATTTCTCTTAAAATATTTATTTTTATGTGAATAGTGAAAACTAATGGTTTTTTGTAAAATTTTCATTAAATAATGAATCTGATAATAAAGTAATATAAATATCTTTTAATTTCATATAATATAATTTATTACTTAGGAATCATTATTATACTTGATTTTGGTGTGTGTTAATTTTTTGTCTTAAAAATAGATTTTTCTAAAAATTATTTTCATTTTGTTTAATGTATTTATAATCAAATTGATTTCTACTAATTCTAAAAATTGAATATTGAAAAATTTATTCCATAGTCTGAATTAGTTGGTTCATAGTTTTTAAATAGTTCCCTTTTATTTTTGTTCATTACAAATAGTGAATGTAAGAAAATTTTAGTCACCTTAGTAAATGTAAACTAGGTAAAAGAGGGTTAAAACATTGAGATAAGACCAAAAATAACCCTAAAACATGTAATTTTTTTTGTTATATAATATTTTTTGACTATAAACATCCAGTATTCAAATATATTTTTATTTATTTCAACTCCCATTTGATAATGTAATTAATACGATTTTAAGTAAATAATAAAAACAAAATGTCACTATTTTTTAATATATTTATTATTTTTCTGAGTGATATAAAGAGGCTATGTTTTTCTATAAATTTTTATTTAGAATATGAATTATTTTATATCATGTTAATTTTTTTTATCTATGAAATTGTTACCGTAAATGATTATGCAACACCGACACAATGCTTGTTCAAGTTATATAAAAATCCAGTGAATGATATTAAAATCATTAGAGTAAAAAAATATGGATGAATTGTTATTTCACACTAATTACTTATAGAAATATAACATATTAGTAATTTTTTTAAATTTTATATTTTAATTATATTACTATATTTTTTTCATTAAAGTCAAACAATCTGAATAGTCCTAAAAATGACATAGTATATTATGTTAAATTTTATATTTTAATTATATTACTATATTTCATTCGTGCGTACATGTGGACCCTCCACGAAGCGATGTGGTTCAATTTTCATGTATGAATTTCGTTGATGATTCTAAAATTTTATGTAATGTATCAAATGATAATTATTTAATGATTAATATTATTTATATTATTAAAAAATGAACCATTTGACTATTTCCAACCTACTAAATCTGTCTTTGGATTATGAACCGAACATCCACAAAACATTTGATGTAATGTTAAATGAGTAAGTAAATAAATAAAACATGGACATAAATGCAATTGATGGTGTAATTATAATTTAATGAAAATTAAAGCGTTATTAATCAAATAAATAACTAATATAATTTAATTATTTAGGATTTAAAGAAAATACAACACTTGACAATATTTAAATATATTATTATTCTCAATTCCCTCTCTTAAAGACTTAAGTTATTTTCACCACATTGTTTCTTTTGTGTGGTGCATAAACTAACTTATGGATGTATTTTATAATTATATAAAAATTATGGTTTTCAAAAATCCATTGAATTTTATTTTCTTCAATGTTTCATTGGTTCAAAAGTTATCAAGACGTGAAGTATTTTCCTTTAAAAGCATATTTTAAAAGTTTTAATGTTTTATTATATTTTCACCCCATATCCATGTTTATTTGAAGGTTTCAATAATTTTATTGTTTAAATTTCAAAGAAAACAAAAATAAAATCTCAACTAACTTTTAATTTATTTACAATATTTAAAATCAAACATTCTCATCATTTTCTAAATGAGTTACGTTTACCATAAGTGTGGAAGGAATAATATTTTTAATATTTTCAACATGAATTAAATTTTCCATAATAATTAATTTTAATTGATTTAGAGGTTTATTAAAAAAATTACTTTTTCATTTTAAAATAAAATTACTTCCATAATTTTTTGGGACTGTTTTTATTTGAAAGATTTTAAAAAGAAACAGATATTTCTCCCTATTTTTAATTGAAAATGGAAATTGTTTTTTGTATGGATTAAAAATAGTTTTTTACTTCAAGATGAAAAGTTTAAATCTTAGTAATTTTTGGTTCATTGTATGGTAAAAGATCATTTTAGAAAATTACGGGTGATCTTGATACAATTTTTATGATGGGTGATCCTGATATAGCTTATGTGATGGGTGAACCCAATATAACACTCTGATGCATTGGGTTATGTTCTTTATCTTAAAAGGTAAAAAGGAGGGAGTTAAATAGGGAGGTTTTACCTATGTATTTAACTAGGATATATTTATTAATGACATGATTGAATTTTAATTATGAATAAAATTCTCAAAAATTCCTATAAGTAATTATTTTCATTGTTATTGGTTTTAAAGTATTTCTTTGAAACAAATGTGTGTTTTCTCTATGGATAATATTTATTTCATACACTCATAGAATAAAGTGGAAAAGGTAGAAATTTTATGGAATTTATTTTTTTCACTAGACTAACACGTTTCATCCATTTATATTCCTTAGTTAGTTTTTTGTGGTCATCCCACATTTTTAAATGCTTTTCATTGTGTTTGAGGTTGAGGATGAACAAAGAAAAAGTAAAGTTGAAAGTTATGAATATTTTTCCTGAAAATAAAAAAAAATTATTTGAAAAGGATTATATTTTGGGAAAATGGATAGAAAGTGTAAGGGTCCACTTTTTAAAATATGGGTTTTTTTGAAAGGGTTATGACCTAATTATCTAAAAATATAAATAGTAAAAATCCTCAAGATGTAGGAAAATGAATCATCAATTTAAAACTCAAAATTATATCATGTTTTAAGGATGATTCCTTATACCATCATCTTCCATTATCCAACTTGATCCCAAAATGTTTGAGTTATACTTTTCTTTCCATAGAGGGATTCATAAAGAGCCATTTGAATACTCGAGTAAAAGATCTTTTTTGTATACAAACTCGTCCAATGGAAGATGTCGATCTAAAAATATTTTAATGTCTATTGAGAAAGCTATAAATATTTCCTCAAGTATCTAGATAGTATGTTGAAATTTTATTTCGGTATGAGGGTGATAGACTATATTGAATTTAAACAATGTGTTCCGAGGATGTTGTAGAATTTTTTAAAATTTTGAGTTGGATCTTATATCTCAAACTGATACAATTGATTTTGGTGTTTCATGTATCCTCAACACTTCTCCAATATAGTTCCTTACATGTTGACCAAGTCAAAAATCCTCCTGAATGGTAATGAAATGAGCATTTTTTTCAGACAGTCCAACATAACCTAAATGAAAATATTTCCTTTGGTTGTATTTGGAGGTCCCATGAAAAAATATATAATGATTTTATCCCATTTTCACATAGTTTTGGGTAACGTTTTCATCATCCCTTTTGAATTATTCATTTCTTATTTAAATTATTGAGATACCTGATACTTTAATGTATATTATACAATCTCTATCTTCATATCTTCCCAAAAATAGTTTTCTTAGATATCACTATGTAACTTTGTACTCCTTGGGTAGATGGAAAATGTTTAGCTATGACTATCATTCACTAGTTCCTTATTTATCTCTAGCTATGATGTCACAAATAGTTTCCCCCCAAATCTCACAACTCCAACTTTATAAATATTTTACTTAGAGGATTTCCACTTCCTCAAAACATCCACCTTCATCTATATATCCACATCATCCATTTGATATTCCTTAATCTTATATAGATGGGATAGTTGAGAAATCATTCGAGTTAGTTTTGATTATTTTACTTCCTTTATGATTCCCATGTACATCCTTTCTATGACTAAGAAGATTATATTCCTATCAATCCTATTCATGGAAAAATTTATAGGATATTTTGTACTTAGAGAATTTTCCACTGTATTCACCTTCCCATGGTGGTAATGGATTGCACATTCATTATCCTTGATCATCTCTAACCTACTTATTTAGAGAATGTTTTCCTCCTTCTATGTGAATATATACTTGAGGATATTATTATTCATATAAATTTCACACATTACTCCATAGATATAGTCTTCAATGAATATGAGGAAAATAACAATATTAGTTATAGATGTTGGTTTGAGCCATTCATTTACCACCATTATCTTCACATAATCCACAATAATCCCATTGATTGTGATAACATGGACTAATAATGAAACTTTCTCCATAAAAATCCCACATTTAATATGATTCACATAGAATTTATTTTTTCTCATTGTTCTTTTTAAAATAATTAAAATTACCTCCTGTTCCTTATTTATCTTGCATTATATGAGAATTTCATCTATAAAGTCTACCAAAAATTTATTGAGATAATATCTAAATACTCTACTCATAAAGTACATTAATATTTCTATATAATTAGTGAGTATAAATGGAATTACTATGAAATCATAGTGTATATACCCTATACAAAATTTAATCTTCAGAATATCCTTGTCATTCACTATTAATTGAGGATACCCGGACTGAAGGTTCGCTATAGAGAAGTATTGATCCCCGCATAGCTAATTAAAATATTAATCAATCCGTGGAAGTGTATAAATTTTCTTTATCATGATATTTTTTAGATCCCAGTAATCAGTTAATAGTTGAATTGACCCATCCATCATAAAAAACAGTATTGGTGCACCCTATGGTAAAGAATTTGGGCATATGAATCCCTTTTTCCAAATTCTATTATAAATGATTCTTTAGTTCCTATAGTTCAATTGGGTCCATTATATAGGGATTTTTGGATATTAGTAAATATAAATGCATAAGTTCAATTTACAAATAAACCTTTAAATTAAGGGGAATTCTAAAAAACACTTCAAGGAATACGACATCATATTCCCATACAATGGTCATGTTTTCAAGATTGATCTTGTACTTTGTGTCAATAATTTGAGCTAGATATGATTGTTTATAAGGAAACATTATCCATGCTTTATAAGAATATTCCAAATTAGATTTAGTTTCCTATTTTAATTGTATATAATTATTGGATGACTTGAGATATAGAAGGTGATTTATTTCTCCTGACACATGATGTTGGATTAATAAAAGGAAATCCAATCCATGCCCAAAATAGCATTGAATTACCTTAAAAGGAGAATGAAATTTTTTGTTATGATATTCATCGCATAAAAATATCTAGGGAGGATTTATATGATTCAGTTTCAATAATTTCCCTATATGTATTTTCATCAATAACACAACCAACATGTTTTGAGGTGGTGTTTGAATAGTTCTACAAAACATTTATGATATGAATGAATGCATAAAACCCAAAAAAATAATATACTCACTATTATTTAATGAATAAGCTATGTACCTATGGCCACTTAATTATCATGATCCTTTTAAAAAGTATTGATAATATACACCTAATCTTTATCCCATAGCTTTTGAGGTTTTTATACCTAATTATCATTGATAACCCTTGGTTTAGAGAATTGGTTCACATAGTATCCATGTTCCTTATAGGTGAAAAATTGGACCATGAGTAATGTATTGATTAGAAACTTATTTTAGTCCATCAAATTAATGGAATTATACATCTTCTTGAAATATTAATTAGATTGATTTCATTTCCATTTTACACTTGAAACACCACCTTGATACTTTGAGGCATTTCTCAGGATGCTTCTTCCCACACTTATAACATGTGGGATGTTTTATTTTCTTACTACCAAGAGTATTATATGATGGTCCAAAAATTTTAAACTCAATTATCTTATTTTTATCTCCAATCCAATGGGAACACTGACAATCACCAATTTGTTTCTCGAATTTGAGGGAACCTTAGAAAATTTCACTATATCTATCAAATTCTTGAATCTCCAAGTATTTTAAAATTATTTTATTTAAATCACTCTAGAATAATTAAACCAAATTTTAAAAACCCATGACTATGATATAGTTGTGCCGTGAAATACTTGTGATGTTATCTTTATAAGACCGATTAGATTGATCCTCCTTATTTTGAGTCCAAATAATTCCTTCTCTATTTTAATTTTGTGAGTATGAGGAAAAAATTTATTGAAAAGTATCTTCTTGAATCCATTTCATTCAATGGATTCAATTTACTCCATTTGATTTTTATTCTTGATCAATGTTTACTACTTATATGCTTATCCCTCCAGCTGATTAACAATACCCATTACTTTCTCTTACTGAGAGCATTTGAGGACAAAGAATATATTCTCATGAGAGTTAATATATTTATCTAAAACATGGGGATTATAAAATCAACCAAAATTAATAGGCCTTTTTCAAATAAAGTAATCAAAATGGGATTTATCTTTCTTTGGTTAAGAAGGTTATTCGACACGATTAATTTTATTACTCATAACGTGATTTAGTCATGCAGGTACTCCCATGAAGTTATCGACTCCTTATAAATAATTAAGTCTCAATATTGTTCATCCATTGTTTATTTATTATCAAATTATCTAACCTAAAATTGTATCTAAATCATTTATAATGGGGTTTAAGGAGTATATGAATTATCTAAAGTATATCTTCCAAGAGTTTATAGAAAGTAGTTCATTCTTAGGACCATTCATTATGCATAGATTCAATATCAAGTCAATGATATACTGTCATTTTTAATGATGAATACCACTAGGATCATTTGGTCCACAACCTAATCCACATTATAGTATCTATTCATGGATTTAATTTATAGGAAACCACATAATCTATAATTTAACAAAATTTAGGGATGTTTTGTAATACCAAAGTCCTCACTGTATAGGGTGAACAATGCATCCCAAAAATATTGCACAGTGCACACTCTAAAGAGAATTTATTCATGATTACAATTAAAATTAAAATTCATAAAATTCTAGTATATGTATTGTTGGAATCATCATGTATTAATAATGTTTTAATGATCACAAATCTCAATAATAATTACAAATCTTATTAATGATCAAAAATCTCAAAAATTTTATTAATCATGTGTATTTATGTTTCACGTTATCTCATAACTTATAGTGGTTAAGATCAATTCATTTTATTCATATTACTGTTTAAGTCTGAATATAGTTATTTTCCTAAGTACAAGACACCGTGAAGCTTCACACAGTAAGTCAGACACAATGAGCAAGACACAGGCACCGTGACCAGTGAGACACCGTGACCACGATTCACCACGACCAAGAGACAACGTGACACTGTAAGCCTAACACCATGATGAAAGACACTAAGAATAGACACCATAATCCAGAAACTCTGTTTGCATATGTTCCAGACACAATTATCAAGACACAGTCATCAAGGCACTGTGAATCAATAAACTATGATCAAGGCACTGGAAGTCAGAAACCGTAAGCGAGATACCGTGAAGGAGACAACGTAATGGAGGCATCGTGAAGGAGACATAGTGAAGGAGACACCATGAAGGAGACACTGTGAAGGAGACACTGTTTTCATAACTAATATTACACTGTTTCATAACTATTTTTTCGTTTTGCTACTTAACTTTTTAACGGTCCTATTTGACGCCTTTAATGTGCTGACATATTTAATATTTCATTGTAGAATAGTATGAGGTACGAGGTAAAACCCATATGGAGCCTGTCAGCTAAATATCATACATTTTAGAAGATAAAGAGAAGTGTTCCCAAGAAGAAGAACACACACTATAGAGCATGGTACATAGGCTAGTGAGCACGACCACGAAGAACACATTTCAAGATCTTCAAGGAAGCAATTGTCTCATGCATGCAATCCAACTCTACTGAATAACACACGAAGTACTGGGATCAAGAGACCATCTCCACTTGTGAAGAACACAAGCTGAACCACAACACACTATTTTTCAACACAAAAACCAGAGAAGCACTCAGAAGCATTTCTGTATTATTCAAGGAGTCCAGATCTTCACTGCTAATCACTAGAGAATTATAAACTCACATTTACTCTCTCTTAGTGATTATTTTATTTACTTTTGAGCAGTGTGTTTACTCTGTATATTTTACACACACACTGTCACTAGCATTGAACTGGAAGATTCTAAAATCCTCACACCATATTCTTTATCCCTGTTTACCCACGACAACTATGAAAGATGTCCTTGTGTAGCCTGGTCATTGTTTTGTTTACCCACAAAAACTGTGGAAGATGTCCTTGTGTGTCCTGGACAGTCCATGTACTGTTATTAACCCCGATCCAGGGTGTGGATCCGAGTTTATTTACATAAACTGCTTGGTGGATGGTGATCACCAAGTGGAGTGGATTAGGTCCCATCTTTAGACAGAACCACTTGTTTTATATCTGTTGTTCCATCTAAATTTAGTCTACTCTGTTTTACTACTTTACTGTACAATCTAGAAAACCACTAAACTTACTTTGATTGTTAGTCTTGTAAAGAATTTATATCTGATTTTTCTTTGTAGGATAACATCAAAATTAATTTTAATAATACCAATTATGATTAATGAGAATTAATAAATCTTCTAGGAAGTTGTTTAAACAGTCAAACTCTTATAATAGTATAACCTTGATTAACTGGGCTGTATCTATTTTTGGGGAAATCATTATTTGTAAAACTAATATCTTTTAAACAGAAATTTTTATAGTCACTCAATTCACCCCTCCCCTCTTTAGTTAATTACTCTGACAAACATTTGGTATCAGAGGTTGCTTTATTAGGACTCTGTGTAATCTTACTCAACTGTGATTGTAGATATACATTAAAGATCTATAAATTTCTGTCAATTATAAATTTCTAGCACTTTTAAAGTAATTTTTTAATATGGACAGCAGATTGGAAGGTGCTTCAACCAACAAACCACCATTCTTTACTGGAATAAACTATGATCAATGGGAAATTAAAATCAAAATCCATCTAGAGAATATGATCTTTTAAATCTGGTCAACCATTATAGATGAATAAAAACTTCATGTGACAGATAGAATTACATGGGACAAACCTACCAAACTTGCTTATAATAATAATTACAAATCCATGAATTCTTTATACTATTCCCTAAGAGATGAAGAATTTAATTGGATTTCTACTTGTAAAAATGCCCCTGAAATTTGGGATACCTTGTCTGTCTCACATGAAGGCACATATATTGTAAAGGAAATGAGAATTAATACTTATAATATAAAATATGATAATTTCAAGATGAAAACTGATGAGGGTATTTCTGATATGTATCTTGGGATCAATGATATTGTCAACACAATGATTTCCCTAGGAAGAGAAGTCACTGCTAAAGAACAGATCATGATAATTCTCATATGTCTACCTGATAGATGGAGGGGAAACTCTGTCTCAATTTTAGAGTCATGCGACATCAGCAGGCTCCCTGTAAAGGAACTCATTGGGAAACTAATGATGTATGAGGATGAGTGGAAAGTCAACAAATAAGAGGAGGATGAACCAAAGAGGAAATCTGTTGCATTCATGACCTCCCTCTCAAAGCCCAAAGACAAATGAAAACTGGAATCTTCAATAGACAGTTCCACTATTGAACTATCATTACTAGAAAGTGATGATTAGATGACTCAATTGGCTAGAAGATTCAAACGATTTTCTTAGAAGAAAAACTTTTTCAGAAATCCTAACATCAAGGTAAAGTATGATCCAAAAGGACACTAAAAAAAGGACTGGAAGAGAAATGACAAAATTGATGAGATTTTATGCTATGAATGTAAGCTCAAAGGGAATATAAAGGCTGACTTTACAAAGCTCAAATATAAGTAGAAATATGAGGATAAGGACAAGAAGTACAAAAAGTCCATGGAGGCCACCTGGAATGCCTCTGAGGATAGTTCAAGTGAATTAAAGACATCATATGATAAACAGGATAACAAAGCCAATATGTGTTTTATGAGAAACACATCTGAGGTAACACTAAACTCTTCTATGCATAATTCATACTATTCTGAAGAGGAAAGTGACTCTGAAAATACGACTAATGAAGAAATGTTTGAATATTGCAACATGCTTGAAGATACATGCAATGAATTAAAGGAAAAATATATATCATTATAGAAACAACATGCTCTCACTGTATCTGTTAAATATAAACTTACTACTGAAAATGGGAAAAATGATCAACTTCTCAAAGAAAACAATAAACTAAAAATGTCTAATGATAAATTAAAAAGTGACTTAGAAAAGTTTACTAATGGTAAAAATACACTTACCCAAATTCTAGGAAAACAAATTGCCCCTAAATATAGTACTGGAATTGGTTATCAACGTGGTAAAAGAAATCTTGGTAGAACAAATTTTATTTCAAAGTCTAGGACATAAAATTTTGTTCCCAGTTCTGGACATTTCTCAACGAGCTCGAATCATGATGCATATTCTACTATTTCATGTATTTTTGGACCAAATAGAGTCTATTTTTCAAATACTTTACATAATGCCTATTGGAAACCTATGAAACAAGTATTGGTTCCTAAATCACTTATTACTAATGTTACTGGACCCAAACAAGTACGGGTACCAAAATCTATCTTTTCTTGATCATGTTATAAGAAATCTGCTTGAAGATCTCCTCCACAAATCTGTAGTACTTAGAAAGTGGGTGTTCAAGGGACATGACTGGAGACTACTCATGCTTCAAGAACCTGGTAAAAGTAGATGGAGGACATGTCACATTTGGTGACAATGCAAAGGGGAAGATAATTGGCTTAGGCTAGATTAGAAACTCTGATTCAATACTAATTTCTAAAGTACTGTTTTTTAATGTTCTAAAATATAATTTTCTTAGTATCTCACAATTATGTTGTAACAGCTCGAGATTTTATGAAAAATATTCTTTTTAATTTCATTAATGTCTTGTGTTGTATGCTACACCAAAAAGAGATTGCACAACACGCATCCTTGACTTGACTTTCATTACACGCAATCACGACCTTCCTCGATAGCGTGTGTAGTACACAATACCGAGTTTCACTAAACAACGATATGCTATTATTAAAACTAGCCGTTATGAATAGTAATAACCACTTTTTGAAATTTTCTAAATTTTATTTTTCAAAATGGACTTCATTTTTGGATTCGGAATATCGAAATTAGCTTAGGGTGAAATTTTGGTACTTTTCGAATAACTTTCATATTCTGATGAATAGTGAAAATTACTAAATTTTAATTAAAAACAACTTTTTTAATTGAAATAATTAATAGTGATAAATTATTAATTTTAGTGGTTTTAAAGTATATTTAGAATATATTTATACAATTTAATACAATGTTGGTCATTGGATGTTTTTCACATTTAAACCAGTTATAAACAAGTGTCAATCTTTTGATATTTATTATCTCTTAAAAACACGCTATTTGTTTTGACGACGAGAATTAATTTTTAAATTAGTTAATGTAACTGATATGTTTTGAATTTTGTAAAATAGATATCATTTTTGAGTTCATAATATCAAATATATCTTAGGCCTAATTTTTTGTATTTTTCTGGAAAGTTTCATTTTTTGATGAATAGTGAAACCACTAAGTTGTAGTAAAAAAAGTGAATTTTTCATAAAACTTAATTTTACCGCTTCTGTGAGTGGAATTTCAAAAATCCGAGAGACACGATTGATGTCAGTAAGTAAAATGTGGTTCAATGAGAGGAAAATATTTTTTTGGTGAATAGTAACTTTTTACTTTTTTTTACCACGGTTGAAAGTAAATAGGGTAATTAAGGGTAAAAATGATATTATTATTACCCTAACACATGTTCTAATTCTATTGGACAAGTGTAATTCGACCAAAAACAAACTTAGGAATAAAATATGACCATTTATGCCCACTTAGATTAGATTAGGACATTTATTATTATTTAAATCAAAGAAGAGTTAAAAGAGTTAAAATCAAAGTTTATTTACTAAAATATTTTTATTATTGGGTAATACATAAGATAAATTCGAATGTAAATATTCATTAAAAAGATAATAAGATTTAATAAATAATTATATTTTATTTATAATTTTTAGAAATTAAATATATTAATTTATTTATAACACAATGATGATGCAGTAATTACCATAATAGTGAAAAAGTATCATAATTGATATTATAAATACCTAAATAAATATAATTTGAGACTTTTTATGAATTCCACTAATTTTATAAGTTAATATGACATTTTAGTATTGATTTAATTAACGTTTTTTGAACAAATCATTCTGTTATGAGTTTCACAAAAATCAATTACTAAATAGTGTCAAAATTGACATAAAATAGTTTTTAAAACAAATATTATATTATTAATTGTTATTTTATTCCTAAAAATATAAGGTTCGGCCAAATGACTTAGATAAGGTTATATATATTAATAATAAACAACTTGGGGTTCGTTTGGCTTGTTATAGTAAGATTACTAACCTTATAGTGTAAGGACACAAGAAGACACGGTAAAAGTAAAATTATTTAAATTAATGTTAAATGTAAATGATAAGGTTAAAATTGGAACCTAATCTTGATTAAATTATATTGGATGAGAGGGTTTCGACCCATCCCCACCTTATCCTCGAAATAAATCAATTTGCAGCTATTTAAAACCGAACTTGACTTTATAATAAAATAATATTTTTAGTTATTCCAAAGGTGCCCCTCTCCTCCCTTATAAAAGGGTACCTCCTCCCTCTCTTCCTCACACCACATTGAGCCTTCTAGATCAGCCAAACCCTGACATTTTCTCCTCTACACTTCCCTAGAGACATCCTAGAGATCCTGGTCTTCTTCAAAAACCAATTTTAGTGCCCTAAAAGGAGGTCTCAAAGAAGCACTTCAAAGAAGAGGTAATATCCATTACCAATCCTTTCCAATTTCTTTCTTCTTCAACTTCTTCTTCTTTAGTTGTTTCATTATGAAGTAATAAAATCAGTATCACTCATATTATGATTATAAGTATGAAACAACCTTATTTAACCATCTATCCATCCTACGGAAAATGAAATCACGGCGCGTGCGTACCTACAGAATACCGTCCCCACGTTGTGGTGAAATCTATTTTCCACCACCACCTTACATTGATGGGTATAATGGTGTACATAATAACTATATATAATTATTTTAAAGTGATATTGATTCTGAAATAGTATACATACACTCCAATACAATTCCACGATCATGAGAACGATATCATCGCTCGTGCGTACGTACGGACTACCGTCTCCACGACGCGATGAGATTCATTCTCCACGTTAACCATTCATAAATGATTATAAAGTATATATAATAAGTAATAATGAAATATATGACATAATAATGATTCTGGATTTATGTTTATATATATATTTATTTCATCTACTTAATTCCATTCAACTCAATAAGGAAATGAAAACAACGTTCATGCGTACGAACGGTCTACTGTCTCCATGAACAGTGTATTTATTTCCATTTACTAATCTATTATATATATGTATATTCTGAATATTCATTATATATAAATCATGTTTTATATTCTTTAATTAAGTAATCATGATCTATGTAATCATATGAATAATTACAAGTCAAAACACGGACGACAAATGAAACGATTTTACCCAAAACGCTCTTTAACGTGGAATTTACAAAAGAATGGGTAAAATAAAGTCATAAGTGAACCATATATGATATCATAACAATAATTATGATTCTGTAGTAAGTCAATAACATTATTTAAATCATTATACAGGAGGTTTGGACACTTACAAAGCAAGTCGGACCTAAGGTAAGGGAAATATCACAATCTCATTTTTATCTAAGATTGTTTATACTTTGGAATTTAATAGGGTGTATTTTATCATCCACATCCTTGTTTCCTCAATATATAATATTTATAACCTTATACAATAGTTTATATCCAATTTTACCCTTCTGTGAGTTTTTAGTAAAAGATATGAAAGGAATCTTTTGTCGTTTTTCATACGAGGTACTTTTTGACTTTTCCGACAGAAGTACGAAGAATGTTTTTTTAACTTATATGGCATGAATGGATTTTTAAAACATTATTTCCCAGAAGCTTCCTTTACAAGTTTTCAAGTTTATTTTTAATCAACTTCTTTTAGTTTAAAATTGTATGACATGTTATGAATGGAAAATGTTTTTGAAGTAGAAAGGATATTTTCCTCAAGAATGGAGTTCAAGTGTTTTATCAAAATTATTTTCCATCTAAGATAATATAGGGTTCTATTTATATACCTTTTATTACATTGATTTCATTATGTTGTGATGGAATTATTTTTATGAATTCCTTTATCTTATATGAATTGTTGTATGATGTCATGTTGTTTAAGATTCCCATTTTTATTACATGGGTTATGTTATGATGTATTGTTTATGATTTTGTGGCACACATAAGAATGGTATCATTATGAGATGGGTGGGACCTATATCTCCCTCCAATGTATTGGGTAAAGATTTTATATCTCATGAGATAGACATGGCTGGAATGGTAGGTTATACCAGTTTAGTGAAACAGGACTGAAACGAGGGTGACTTGGTTCAGAAATGGACTTTGTCCACTAAGATAGTCTTGGCAATGAGTCTTGACTAATAAGAAATGATTCTCTATGATTATGTGTGTATGCAACAATGTTTCATGTTTTTTGTTATGATTATTGGGATTACATTTCACTACTATGATTTATCCCATGTTATGAAATTATGATCTCTTTTGCGGGTTAAGATTTCCAAAAGATATGTTCTTATGAATATGACATGATTGACATTTCTTTTGTTTACCCTTACTGAGCATTTGAGCTCACCCTTTTATGTTTTCTTTTCCCCAGGACATAAAGAAAGGATTTAGGTTTAAAAAAAAGAAGATCTTTATGGGAGATGTTGAAGATCTTTCACCACGATTAGAAGATTATATTCCGAAGATTCCAAAGACACTAAACTATTATAGTCCTTGTGTGTGTGTTTTTTTATGTACAAAGTATTCTGCAAAAGTAATTTAATGTTCATGTACATCAAGCTTCGCGTCTCTACAGTTGGTATCAGAGGAAAGGTTTAGTCAACCTTTGGAAACTAGGATGTGAAATCGTTAGTGAGATCCCTAGAGAAATTTCTATGGTATATCTGCGGATGTCTCTAAGGTTAAGTATACGTATAGGTTATAGTCCTAGAATTGCGCTAACGATCTTATAATTTATCCTAAGATGTTAGATATTGAGGGTACTCCCCCTTTACTATGTTGTTTTCTCTAGCATGATTTTCGCCTCTCACAAGATTCTTTTTGTGTTTTAGTTAATGGAGGGAACCAGAAGGAATTCAGTTAACATTGAATCCAATGGACAAATTGGTGACTATGAGCAACAAAATTGTGTAATTTTTAGAGAGAAATATATTGTGACTATTCCGAATCAGTCATCGCGATAGATGATTAACAAGGTGAAATTTAGTGGTATCCGCAATTCATCCAAGAAGAGGAAGATAAAATATTATGCATGTTCTCATGTTGAGGAGCATAAATAAAGAAAGATTGATATTTCTAAAGAAGGGAAGAAGAGCCTTGAGGAATACCTCAAATAGAGGGATCGATGTTATCTGTGTGGAGAAAAGGGTCATAGAGTGGCAGACTGTTATAGAGTTCAATGTCTTATTTTTGGAGAACATGGGCATTACCCAACTCAATGCCCTGACCTAAAAAGTTACTTCTAAATCAAGGAAGGACATATTCCAGGACAATAATTGAAGTGGATGTACTGAAGTGTTTATGTATTGGTATTCAAGAATAATGTTGTTGAGATACTTTTATAGTGTATTGAAATATTTATTTATTGGTCTATTGTGGTTTTCAAAACTTTTAAGGTACCGGTAACCATGAAAATTGATTCAAATATTTTGGAAAGTAGATGATATGCACATAATTAAGGGATAAGGAGAAAATGAAATGTTTGATAGTATTCATGAGCTCATGATTGATATAAGGACTAAGTGATATCATGGTTAGAGTATATAGAATTTTGAGGATTTTGGTATGTGGAAAGAGTTAACTTTTAACAGCATTCATGTTTTCACTAAGGTTCAATGGGTATTCAAGAGAATACATGATTAAGGCCTTGTAATGTTTGGAATGTGACCAACAAGACATATCTTACGATATATGGTGATTGACGATGGTATTAAATCTCTGGTAATCGTTTTCACTATATTATGAGAGTGGACTGCAGTATTATGGATTAGCCTAAAGATTGGAATGGATTATGTTGGACATAATTTAGTATTGTTTAAGGATAGAAGTTTTTTCGATATTATTGATGGGATGTTATAGTAATATAGTTTTAGAAAAAGGACAACCAGCAGGACGAGCGACAGCCCATCACGTCGAACAAGGCCATGGGAGTCGAAGCCACAACCGAAGTGTGACTGGCCTTTATCGCCTACCACTGGCCTACAGGAAGTCCCTATTTAGTAGAAACTAGTTTTATTATATTAATCAGTATGATATATGAAGTATAAGCCCATTTTTGGATCCATATATGATTAATCTCACTATAGATGGACTTATGTATTTTTTGATAACTTTTCTCACCTTTTGTTTGAGACAGATGGAATGACCCATCTTTCTATCACATGATCTGCTAACACATCGCGAATGACAAATTCAACTTCATTTCTTTAAGAGATGAAGTGGAAATTGTCCAAAGAATGACCAACGGTGTGACTATACCAAAATCACGAAAGTATTTCTTCTAATTCCAATTTCATCAACTTTAGGGAAATGATCTTGAAAACCAAAATGTTGTCCTAGTGATGTTATATATGATGAAACAGATGGTATCTTAGATCATCACAAATTTATGGCTTTGTGATTTCTGGCTTTTCCATAGCCATGTTCTCTACCACTCTCCATCAGAACATGATGGTTAGATTTCTCTTCCATATCCATATTTTCACCTATGTGGAAACCCAGTGATTAGTTTATTTGGGTAACTATTACATTTCATACTTTTGTTTTTAAAGATTGGTTTTGGTATTCCTTTTTACGATGTGGGTTTTTATTAAAGAAATTTTGGAATATTAAACCATTTATAACCCCGACAAATTTCGAGGGTGAAATTCATTTTATGGGGGGTAGAATGTAACATCCCGAGATTTTATGAAAAATATTCTTTTTAATTTCATTAATGTCTTGTGTTGTACGCTACACAAAAATGAGCTTGCACAACACGCATCCTTGACTTTCCTTGCATTACACACAATCTCTACCTTCCTCAATAGCGTGTGTAGTACGCAATACCGAGTTTCACTAAACAACGATATTCTATTATTAAAACTAGTTGTTATGAATAGTAATAACCACTTTTTGAAATTTTGTAAGTTTTATTTTTCAAAATGGACTTCATTTTTGGATTTGGAATATCAAAATTAGCTTAGGGTGGAATTTTGGTACTTTTCGAATAACTTTCATATTCTGATGAATAGTGAAAATTACTAAATTTTAATTAAAAACAACTTTTTTAATTGAAATAATTAATAGTGATAAATTATTAATTTTAGTGGTTTTAAAGTATATTTAGAATATATTTTTACAATTTAATACAATGTTGGTCATTTGATGTAATTTCACATTTAAACCAGTTATAAACAAGTGTCAATCTTTTGATAGTTATTATCTCTTAAAAACACGCTATTTGTTTTGACGTCGGGAATTAATTTTTAAATTATTTAATGTAACTAATATGTTTTGAATTTGGTAGAATATACTCCATTTTTGAGTTCATAATATCAAATATAGCTTACGCCTAATGTTTCATATTTTTCTGGAAAGTTTCATTTTTTGATGAATAGTGAAACCACTAAGTGGTAGTATAAAAAATGAATTTTTCATAAAACTTAATTTTACCACTTCTGTGAATGGAATTTCAAAAATCCAAGAGACACAGTTGATGTCAGTAAGTAAAATGTGGTTCAATGAGATGAACATAATTTTTTGTGAATAGTAACTTTTTACTTTTTTTTTACCACGGTTAAAAGTAAATATGGTAATTAAGGGTAAAAATGATATTATTATTACCCTAAAACATGTCCTAATTCTATTGGACAAGTGTAATTCGACCAAAATAAACCTTAGGAATAAAATAATACCATTTAGGCTCACTTGGATTAGATTAGGACATTTATTTTTATTTAATTCAATGAAGAGTTAAAAGAGTTAAAATCAACGTTTATTTACTAAAACATTTTTAATATAGGGTTATACATAAGATAAATTCGATTGTAAATATTCATTAGAAAGATAATAAGATTTAATACATAATTATATTTTATTTATAATTTTTAGACATAAAATATATTAATTTATTTATAACACAATGATGATGCTGTAATTACCATAATTGTGGAAAATTATAATAATTGAATTATAAATACCTAAATAAATATAATTTGAGACTTTTTATGAATTCCACTAATTTTATAGGTTAATATGACATGTTAGTATTTAGTTAATTAATGTTTTTCGAACTAATCATTCTGTTATGAGTTTCGCAAAAATCATTTACTAAATAGTTTCAAAATTGACATAAAATAGTTTTTAAAACAAATATTATATTATTAATTGTTATTTTATTCCTAAAAATCTAAGGTTAGGAAAAATGACTTAGATAAGATTATATATATTAATAATAAACAAATTGGGGTTCGTTTTGCTTGTTATAGTATGATTATTAACCTTATAGTGTAAGGACACAAGAAGACACGGTAAAAGTAAAATTATTTAACTTAATGTTAAATCTAAATGATAAGGTTAAAATAGGAACCTAAACTTATCTAAATTCTATTTGATGAGAGGATTTAGACCCATCCTAACCTTAGCCTCTAAATAAATCAATTTGGAGATATTTAAAACTGAAATTGGCTTTATAATAAAATAATATTTTTAGTTATTCCAAAGGTGCCGCTCTCCTCCATTATAAAAGGGCACCTCCTCCCTCTCTTCCTCACACCACTTTGAGCCGTCAAGTTCAGCCAAACACCGCCATTTTCTCCTATAAACTTCCCTAGAGACATCCTAGAGATCCTGGTCTTCTTCAAAGACCAATTTTAGTGCCCTAAAAGGAGGTCTCAAAGAATCACTTCAAAGAAGAGGTAATATCCATTACTGATCCTTTCCAATTTCTTTCTTCTTCAACTTCTTCTTATTTAGTTGTTTCATTATGTAGTAATAACATCAGTATCACTAATATACTGATTATAAGTATGAAACAACCTTATTTAACCATCTATCCATCCTACGGAAAATGAAATCACCGCGCGTGCGTACGTACGGAATACCGTCTCTATGCCGTGGTGAAATCTATTTTCCACCACCACCTTACATGGATGGGTATAATGGTGTACATAATAACTATATATAATTATTGTAAAGTGATATTGATTCTGAAATAATATAAATACACTCCAATACAATTCCACGATCATGAGAACGATATCATCGCTCGTGCGTACGTACGGACTACCGTCTCCACGACGCGATGAGATTCATTCTCCACGTTAACCATTCATAAATGATTATGAAGTATATATAATAAGAAATAATGAAATATATGACATAATAATTATTCTGGATTTATGTGTATATATATGTATGTCATCTACTTAATGCCATTCAACTCAACAAGGAAAAGAAAACAACGTTCATGCGTACGAACGGTCTACCGTCTCCATGAACGGTGTATTTATTTCCATTTACTGATCTATTATATATATGTATATTCTGAATATATATTATATATAAATCATGATTTATATTCTGGAATTATGTAATCATGATCTAAGTAATCATATGAATAATTACAAGTCAAAACACGGACGACAAATGAAACGATTTTATCCAAATCGCTCTTTAACATGGAATTTACAAAAGAACGGGTAAAATAAAGTCATAAGTGAACCATATATGATATCATAACAATGAGTATGATTCTGTAGTAAGTCAATAAAATTATTTAAATCATTATACAGGAGTTTCAGACACTTACAAAGCAAGTCGGACCTAAGGTAAGGGAAATATCACAATCTCATTTTTATCCGAGATTCTTTATACTTTGGAATTTACTCGGGTGTATTTTATCATACACATCAATGTTTACTCAATATGTAATATTTATAACCTTATACAATAGTTTATATCCAATTTTACCCTTCGGTGAGTTTTTAGTAAAAGATATGAAAGGAATCTTTTGTCGTTTTTCGTACGAGGTAATTTTTGACTTTTCCGACAAAAGTACAAAGAATGTTTTTTTAACTTATACAACATGAATGGATTTTTAAAACATTATTTCCAAGAATCTTCCTTTACATGTTTTCAAGTTTATTTTTAATCAACTTCTTTTAGTTTAAAATTGAATGAAAAGTTATGAAAGGAAAATGTTTTTGAAGTAGAAATGATATTTTCCTCAAGAATGGAGTTCAAGTGTTTTATCAAAATTATTTTCCATATAAGATAATATAGGGTTATGTTTCTATCCCTTTTATTACATTTATTTGATTATGTTGTGATGGAATTATTTTTATGAATTCCCTTATCTTATATGAATTGTTGTATGATGTCATGTTGTTTAAGACACCCAATTTTATTACATGGGTTATGTTATGATGTATTGTTTATGATTTTGTGGCACACATAATAATGGTATCATAATGAGATGGGTGGGACCTATATATCCCTCCAATGCATTGGGTAAAGATTTTATATCTCATGAGATAGACATGGCTAGAACGGTAGGTTATACCGGTTCAGTGAAACAGGAGTGAAACGAGGGTTGCTCGGTTCAGAAATGGACTTTGTCAACTAAGATAGTCTTGGCAATGAGTCTTGACTAATAAGAAATGATTCTCTTTGATTATGTGTGTATGCCACAATGTTTCAGGTTTTATGTTATGATTATTAGGATTACATTTCACTACTATGATTTATCCCATATTATGAAATTATGATCTCTTTTGCTGGTTAAGATTTCCAAAAGATATGTTCTTATGAATATGATGTGATTGATATTTCTTTTGTTTACCCTTACAGAGCATTTGAGCTCACCCTTTTATGTTTTCTTTTCCCCAGGACATAAAGAAAGGATTTAGGTTTTAAAAAAATAAGATCTTTATGGGAGATGTTGAAGATCTTTCACCACGATTAGAAGATTATATTTCGAAGTTTCCAAAGACACTAAACTATTACGGTCCTTCTGTGTGTTTTTTTGTTATGTACTAAGTATTCCGCAAAAGTAATGCAATGTTCATGTACGTCAAGCTTCGGGTCTCTACATATGTGATGATGGATATCATGTTAAATTTGAAAATGATACATGTAATGTCTTTAATTCTAAAGATGAATTAATATTTTCTTCATCAAGGAATGAGAATGTCTATTCTATTAATTTAGATTCCTTAACTTCCCAAAATATTTCATGCTTAAGTGTATTTCTTAAAGAATCTTGGCTCTGGAATTGGAGACTAGGACACTGTAATGTTCACTCCCTTAGAAAGCTAACTAGAAAAGGCCTAGTTAAAGACTTACCCAAACTTGAGTTTCCAAATGAAAAAGTGTGTAATCCCTATCAAAATGGAAAACAACACAAAATCTCTTTCAAATCAAATAAATAAGTTTCCACTTCTCAACCTCTCGAATTGGTTCACATGGATTGGTTTGGACCATCTAGATTTTCTAGTTTAAATGGTAAGCACTATGTTTATGTTCTAGTAGATTATTTTTCTAAATACACCTGGAACTTCGTCATAGCTCACAAAAGTGAAGCATGCCCTTATTTTACTAAGTATGGAAAAATTGTAGAGAATCTTAGTGGACATAAAATTAAATCTTTAAGAAGTGATCATGGCCGTGAGTTTGAAAATCAAGAGTTTGAATCCTTTTACTCACAAAACGGTTATAATCACAATTTCTCTGCCCTTAGTACACGTCATCATAATGGTGTTGAAGAAAGAAGAAATAGAACCTTGCAAGAAATTTCTAGAACAATGCTTAGTGAATATGACCTACCTATTTACTTTTGGGATGAATATGTTAACACAACATGCTACATAATCAATAAAGGTTTTATTAGACCAATACTCAAAAAGACTCCATATGAGCTCTGGAATAATAGGAAGCCGAAGGATAATTACTTTAGAGTTTTTGGTTGAAAAGTCTTTATTCTTAATACCAAGGATAATCTTGACATGTTTTCCTCTAAAAGTGATGAAGTAATCCTTTAAGGATATTCTATAACTAGAAAATCCTATAGAGTGTTCAATAAGATAACTAAATGTGTGGAATAATCTGTCCATATCAAATTTGATGAAACAGATCCACATGAGCCTAGAACCATCCTAGAAAATCTGGAAGATGATGTATCAAACTTAAACATCAACTCAAAATCCTCAAATACCTATATGAAAGAACCTGTGAAAACTTCTAATTCTTGAGATTCTGTGTAATCAAGTCATAATGAACCTAAATCTGTTGATGAACCTGAATTCAATTGTCCCTCTTTTTCTAGAAAGTATATAACTCTTAAAAACCATCCCTTAGATGCTATTATAAGAGACTTAGAGAAAGGAACACAAACTAGAGATTCTCTTAGAAATCATCTTGAACATCAATCCTATTTGTCACAACTTGAACCTAAAAACATTGATGAATCTATCAGTGATGAATTTTGGGTAATTTATATGCAAGAAGAACTCAATCAGTTTGGAAGAAATAATGTTTGGAAACTTATTGAAAGACCTAAGGACACTTTTGTCATATGCACTAAATGGGTGTTTAGAAATAAAGTAGATGAAGCTTGAAATATAGTTAGAAACAAGGCTAGCTTAGTTGCAAAAGGCTATAGTCAGGAAGAAGGAATTGACTATGAGGAGACTTTTTCTCCAGTACCCAGACTTGAAGCCATTATAATTATTCTTGTTTATGCTGCACATCTAAATTTCAAACTATATCAAATGGATTTCAAGAGTGAATTCTTAAATGGGTATATAGCTGAGGATATTTTTGTTAAACAACCCCCTGGATTTACAAACCCTCATTTTCCAAATCATATTTTTAAACTATCAAAAGATTTATATGGATTAAAACAAGCTCCAAGAGCTTGGTATGACATATCAAATACTTTTCTAATTTCCAATGGTTTTACAAAAGGAATAGCTGATCCTACCCTATTTATAAAAATAACTTCTAATGATGTTTTAGTAGTTCAAATCTATATAGATGATATTATTTTTGGATCTTCAAAAAATTCATTTTATATTGACTTTTCTAAAATGATGCAAAATGAATTTGAAATTAGTTTAATGGGTGAACTAAAATTATTTCATGGATTTAAAATCTTCCAAAATAATGATGGAATTATTTTAAATCAAATTAAATACACTAGAGATATTCTAAAACGTTTTGGATTGGATATAAGAAAAAAGTAGTGACACTCCCATGAGTACCACCTATAAGTTGGATCTTGATGAAGATGGAAAATCTGTTGATCAAACCACTTATAGAGGAATGATTGGAAGTCTACTCTAATTAACTGCTAGCCATCCTGATATTATGTTTAGTGTGTGTATGTGTGCTCGCTTTCAAGAAAATCCTAAAGAATCTCATTTAAATGCTGTAAAGAGAATTTTCAAATACCTTAAGCATACACCCAATTTAGGACTGTTCTATCCTAAAGGACAATCATTTGAACTAGTTGGTTATTCTGATGCTGAATTTTGTGGCTGTAAGTTAGATAGAAAGAGAACCTCTAGAAGATGTCACCTTTTAAGAAAGTCACTAGTATCATGGTGTAGTAAGAAAAAAAACACTATTGCATTATCTACTGCAGAAGTTGAATACATAACTGCTTGCAGTTGTTGTGCACAAATTTTGTGGATGAAAAACATATTACTATATTGTGGATATCAATTCAGACATGTACCAATAAATTGTGACAACACAACTGCTATTAATATTTCAAAAAATCATGCATCACATTCTAGGAAAAAACATATTGATGTAAGACATCACTTTTTAAGGGATCATTATAAAAAAGATGATATCACCTTGGAATTCATTGGAACTAAATATCAACTTGATGATATATTCACTAAGCCATTAAATTATGAGAGAATAGACTACATAATACATGATCTTGGCCTGATCAATCACAAATAGAAATATTGCTAGTCTTATTGTTTAATACTTGAATACTTTTTTACTTTACTGTTTCCTGTTCATGGTTTCTTGGTTACTGTCTCATGTATAGGGTCTCACAGTTAACACTTTGTATTCACGGTTTGTTACTCATTGTCTCACCATGACTGAACAAAGTTTACTTACTGTCTCACCTTGATTACCATTCACTATCTCACCATGAACATTATTTATGTTTTTTTTATCGGTATCGTGGTAATTTTTATTTCACATCTTTTTTACTTTCCTGTGTTTTTACTTTTGTGACATTTGACATTCCCAAATGATAAAACAAAGGGGTTTTCATTCGATTCATCACCTGAACACTCTCCCACTCACTCCTTCTGACCCATTCGACCTTGCAACCCTTCTCTCCTTCTCTCTCGCATGAGCCATTAGTGGATGCCAAGGATAAAGTTTCCATCTTCAGCATCATCTGAGAAGCACCGCTTGATGAAACAGAAGAGGGCACCAAAGCTGGCACCTGAAGGACCTCTGAATCCAAACCTTGTAAACCGCACTGCACTTCCTAAAAAAGTAGTTTTCCCTGAGTGGCTGTTGTCTAGAAAATATTTGGTTTTAAAAGTTTTGAGAGAACAAGGATGGCTCGAATGGTTTTCTAAAAAGGATAGACCAATTTACCTGAGTTTGGTATCTTAGTTCTATCAGTATGTACAATTTTCTTTTGATGCTGGTGAATGTTTTTTTGTAAGAAGATGGATCAATGGACAAAGATTCTCTTTTTCATCAAGGTTATGTGATTCTTGCCTTAGGATTCCTCACAAAGGGATATGTGATGATTATCAGTGAGATCCCCCTCCTACAAACGATATATTTGACCTGGAAAATGCTCTAGAAACCTTAATAGGAAATGGCACCAATAGAAGGGCCATAGCTGCTGAACTGGATGGGGAGACAAGTCCATTGTTTAAGTTTGTTCAGAATTTGATTATCCCAAGGAAAGGTGACTTTGTTGTCTTGAAGTATCAGGATGTTTTTACGATTCATCTTATGAAGAATGGACACAAGATAAATATGTGCAAATACATAATTCACCATATGGGTGAATTGATCAAGTTCACATCCAAAACCACATCTTTGTTTTACTCTAGGCAGATTTCAGCAATGCTTGTTGAAAAAGGAGCAGTTGAACTTAATGAAGAATTACTTATGGACTATGAGTATTTCTTATCTAAAACTACCATCAGGAGGATGAAAATAAACTGGAACCCCTGGAAGAAGGAATGGGTTGAAGATAATGAAAATCTCTCTGAGAAGTTCAGTCCTGTAGACTATCCAACAAGGCCAAAGGACATTTCTGATCTTGGTTTGGAACCATATGAAGTTACCGAGTATCCAGAGGATGAAGAAGAAGAGGAAGAGGCAGCTGATGTACCTCAAAGAGAATAATTTGTTGTTGAGGAAGAAAGGACTTTTACTCCTCCTGTTTTTCTTGAAGAAGAACCTTCTGTCCCTAGATATGATGTAAATATGAAAACCAAACCAGAGGCTTTAAGAGAATTATTTATCCCAGAACCTGAGTAGCATGTGATGGAAGAAACAAATATAGAACAACTCCCAGTCATGGAAGAGTTTGTAGTAAGAGAACTCCCTGCTATGGAAGATGAAAATCTAGAAGAAATCCCTATTAGGGAAGATGAAAATCAAGAAGAACTCACTGAAGAGAAATTGGTTCCTGAGATAATACCCTCTTCTGAAGAGAGGATTGAGATAGCCTTTCATTTGGCTAGATAGGAGATTCTTGAGGAATTCAGAAATTAACCAGTGGATTTAAATCAAGTACCTGAGCCTCAAGGTCCTGAAATAGAAGCACATGTTGAGGGGGAGGAACCTCAAAATCTTGAGACTAATGAAGCTGAGTTTGTGGAAGCATCTCAACCAACTGAGTCATTTTATTTATATACTCAATATAAATTCCCTAGCTTCTATGATGTAAGTGAATCTCAATAGGTGACTGGAACTAGAATTGATCTTTCTTCTCTATTTCAATTGAAGTTAGTCACACACCCTAAACCTCAACCAGACCCAAAATCTGCCCCTTTACCTAAACAACAATATTCTGTAATATAGAATGATATGAAAGTCTTTGGTGACACTATCTTAGCTGGATTTATGAAACTCTTATCCTCTCAACCTCATCTTGTGACCCAATTGAGACCGGAAGATGCATCACTACTTTTAGAAAAGATTATCTAGCATATTCAGACCAAGATGATTCATGAAATTCAAGAAGTAAGGGTTGAGAACATGTTTCTCAGTACTGAAGTTGCAACTCAGAAAAGCATGGTGGAAGACATGCAAAAACAGCCACATTCAAGATCAGAGCCTGCACCTGCTCCTGCTTCTCCTGAACCTACTGTTTCCAACGTTTCTCGAGATATTGTGTCCCAAATGCATCCCTATATATTATGCTTTGACGAAAATACCGGAGAAAGGCACACACAAATGTTTCAACACATTATAGAGATTTAGGAGAACTTGAATAAACTTACAAATGAATACATTGGATTTCTTCAAAAGGTCCTGAAATAGCTCAAGTTTCTGACCACAGCAGTCAAAGCTTCTATATCCTCTGGTCAGACCTCTACTCCTTCTTTGGGTAGTTCTCTTCTCAGATCTATAGTCAAGGAAGAAATTCAGATTGCCTTAAGTGGATTTGATATGGATCCTTTATCTGAAGTGGTTAAGAATAGTGATAGAGTGGTAGACCTGGTGCAAATTCACTCAAAAATTGCCAATGATGCTCAGTAGAAAATCTATAAGAAATTGGACTTCTATTTCAACCGGATTTTCTCTAAAAATAATATGACAAATCACTTTAAATATCTTGTAGAGAATCTAAAAATACCTCCTGTGACTCGGGCCTTCAAAGCACAAGTTCAGAATCTCACTGAGTTTACCATATTGTTGGACAAGTTCATGGAAAATAAAGATGATTTTGAAAAGGCTATGCGGTATGGAGGGGAGATAATCACAGACTTCATCAAGCTTCTACGGCCTTATCTCCATGTCCAAAGCATAGAAATTGTTGCTCTAGTGGCTGCTCCTATCAGACCTGGTTTTCCTACATTCACTTCTGCCTTAGCTTCCACAACCATGTCTGTTGGCTAGGCTCTTAGTCAGATCAGGCTTTTCATCCTTGAACATCAACTGCCTTGATCTTCTACAGCTCCTACATTGGCTCCATCAGTCATTGAAGGTCTCCCATTACCTTCTTTTTCTACAACTTCTATGCCTTCTTCTACATCAGCAACTGCCCCTATGACTTCTTCTTCTACTGCTGATAAAGGCAAAGATAAGGACAATCCATGAAGCAGTCCAGTGTCTATTTTTTTTTGTTGGGGATGTCATTACTTTTTTGTATTTCTACTGTATGTTGTAGTTTGAACTCTTTTAATGACATATGCATTGTTTCCATCTATTCTTTCTACCTTTTGATAATCCCAAAAGGGGGAGAAAAAGTGAGATGTTATCTATTATTCTATATTTTATTTTCTCTATAGCTACGCTCAATTTATCCTTTAAATGTACTTGATTTTTGATCATTAAAAAGGGGGATATTGTTGGACTCCTCTTGTACTAATCATGTTTTAATGATCACAAATCTCAACAATAATTACAAATCTTATTAATGATCACAAACATCACAAATCTTATTAATCATGTCTATTTATGTTTCAAGTTATCTCATACCTTATAATGGTTAAGTTCAAATCATTTTATGAATATTACTGTTTAAGTTTGAATAAAATTATTTGCCTAAGTACAAGACACTATGAAGCTTGACACAGTAATTCAGACACTATGAGCAAGACAGGAATTGTGACCAGTGAGACACTGTGACCACGAGACAACGTGACCACGAGATAGCGTGATACATTAAGCTTGACACCATGAAGAAAGACAATAAGAATAGACACCGTAAACTAGAAACTCTATTTGCCTAAGTGCCAGACACAATTAGCAAGACATAGTCATCAAGGCACTGTGAATCAAGAAACTATGAGCAAGGAACCGGATGCTAGAAACCATAAGTGAGATACCGTGAAAGAGACACTATAAAGGAGACACCATGATGGAGACACCGTGATGGAGACACCGTGAAGGAGACACCGTGAAGGAGAAACCGTGAAGGAGATACCGTGAAGGAGACACCGTGAAGGGGACACTGTGAAGGAGTCACAATTTTCATAACTAATGTGACACTATTTCCTAACTATTTTGTCATTTTTCTATTTAACTTTTTAACGGTCATATTTGACGCCTTTAATGCACTGACATATTTAATGTTTCTTTGTAGACATAGTACGAGGTATGAGGTATGACCCATATGGAGCCTATCGGCTAAATCTCATACATTTTTGAAGATAAAGAGAAGTGTTCCCAAGAAGAAGAACACACAATATAGAGCACGGTGCACAGGCCAGTGAGCACGACCACGAAGAACACATTTCAAGATCTTCATGGAAGCAATTGTCTCATGCATGCAATCCAACTCTACTGAAGAACACATGAAGTACTGGGATCAAGAGACCATCTTCACTCTTGAAGAACACAAGATGAACCACACCACTCTGTTTTTCAACACAAAAACCAGAGAAGGACTCAGAAGAATTTATCTATTATTCAAGGAGTCCATAGCTACACTGCTAATACCTAGATCAATCTAAACTCACATTTAATCTCTCTTAGTGGTTCTTTTATTTACTTTTGAGCAGTGTGTATACTCTATATATTTTAAACACACACTGTCTCCTGCATTGAACTGGAGGATTCTAAAATCCTCACACCATATTCTTTATCCTTCTTTACCCACGACAACTATGGAAGAGGTCCTTGTGTGTCCTGGTCCTTATTTTGTTTACCCACGAAAACTATGTAATAGGTCCCTATGTGGCCTGGATAGTCCATGTACTGTTGTTAACCCTGATCCAGGGTGTGGATCAGAGTTTATTTACATAAATCGATTGGTGGAAGATGATTACCAAGTGGAGTGGATTAGGTCTCGACTTAAAATTGAACCACTTGTTTTATATCCACTGTTCCATATAAATTTAGTCTACTCTATTTTACTGCTTTACTGCAAAATCTGTAAAAACACTAAATTCACTTTGATAGTTAGTCTTGGAAAGAAGTTATATCTGATTTGTCTTAGTAGGATAACTTCAAAAGTAATTTTAATAATACCAATTAAGATTATAGAGAATTAATCAATCTTCTAAGAAGTTGTTTAAACAGTCAAACTCTTATAACACTATAACCTTGATTAACTGGACTGTATCTATTTTTGGGGAAATATTTATTTGTAAAACTAATATCTTTTAAATAGAAATTTCTATAGTTACTCAATTCACCCCTCCCCTATTGAGTTAACTACTCCAACCAACATGTA
This sequence comes from Viscum album, assembly GCA_963277665.1. Classification (NCBI taxonomy): domain Eukaryota; kingdom Viridiplantae; phylum Streptophyta; class Magnoliopsida; order Santalales; family Viscaceae; genus Viscum; species Viscum album. The sequence goes on along the minus strand of OY728166.1, from coordinate 1,071,472,816 downwards.
TTTTATAAATGTATGTAATATTTGTATTGATCATTTCAAAATTATTATAATATGAATTTTTGGTATTATTTCTAAAATAATTGATTTTTAGGTAAATAGTGAAAATTATAGTTTTTACCAAAACTATAAATTTTATAACATTATAAGAAAGACCTATAAGTTTATAAAATATTTCAATTGGTCAAATATATATTTAATAATTGAAACTATATATTTTTAATGTTCAATGTTTAATTTATAAAAACTATGATTTAAATTTTAATGACTTAATTAATATTTCCCAATAAAAGAAACTGTTTTTGGTCTTTTTTATTAAATATTATTTTAGTAAAAAAATTTCTTTTATCAATTTTTTAGAAACATAAATTTATTTGTTTTATAATAAACTAATTTATATAATTAAAATCCAAGGCATATAGAATTTTATCCTACAGATAAATTTTATCTTAAAAAACACATTTTTTTAAAATAGTGCTTTACACGTTACCCATAACAACACGTTTTTTATCATGTAAATTTGAAATATGGAAGCTCAAGTGGGAGATCATGGTGGTCCTAATAATTGCATAGAGGGTGCTTCCATTGATCTCCTACATAAGAATCTGGATCTGGTGAATCTGGATGATCATATAGGGCATAATGATCTTTTCTCTCTCTATGGCCTACAAGCTAAGGAACCTTTGAATTGGGATTCATCTTCAGTGCATATGGTATAAAGAATAATTTTGTAAAGGTTTTAAAATTGGCTACCAATCCTTCCTAGACTAATTTTGTTTCCCCTTCTCTAGACAGGGTGATCAAGAATGGTCAGATTGTGCATATTGTTTCCAATCAGACTGTAGTTCATGAAATGGTTAACCCTTATAGGTTTTTGATAATTTCTTAGGTCCTTACCCCTAAAGGTCATAATATGTCAAAATTTGATAACCTCAACAAGAGAATTGTTTTTATCTTGGGCATTGAGGAATGGGAAATGACGACTAGGGGAAGAAGATTCTTCCATATGGTTTTCTCAAATGATGAGAGCAAGAGGCAAGCCTAGAGTTATGGAGCTATCTACCTAAAGCAAGGAATAAATCTAATTCATGAATGGGACTATAATTTTGATACCTTTAATTTTATCAATACTCATGTGTAGGTTTGGGTTCAGATCTATAATCTCAACTAGATCTATTGGAATCCTATGATTCTATGGGATATTGGCTCTTCTAGGGGAAATCCTGTTAGAATGGATCATCAAACTGAAAATCCCTAATTTGGAAATTTTTCTAGAGTCCTAATTGAGGTTTACATGGCATGTATATTGGTGGAGGAAGTGTTCCTTACAACCATGGATGATACTATCTCCTTAGGAATTTTCTATGAACGAAAACTGATGTTCTTTAGGGATTGTAATTTTTTTGGCCACCTCTCTGAGAAATGTAGGAGGGTGTGAATATGTTCCTTTTGTCTTTTAAACTGCCATAATGATTCCATCCGAAAAAATGCTACTGATAAGGGAAAAAGAGGGGCTTTTACCTCATCTGATCTTATGGATATGGGGATTGGGAAGGATGTCCTGAATTGTGACATTCACTTGCTTGCTGGAATTGTTGATATTGAGTAGCTGGAAAAAGAAATTTCTCTACAACATGTTGAGATATATTTGAACCAGCCCCTCGGGATTAATTTTATGAATTATTCTATGGTCATCCTATCTTAGTCTCCTATTAGGGATATCCTATGGAATACTTTACAGGATACTACACTACTACCAGTGGTATATAATTTTTAGATATTATGATGGATTTAAGCCATGAGCTAGACATGGAGGTCTCCACTCCTACTGTCCATGCCTTGGAGAACAAATTTGATCCTTCCTTTGATCTCGATGTGACATAGGACCAGCCCTTAAACCATTATTTGTAGGATCTAGCTCATATTCAGGAGGGGTCCTTGGGTGGGGATGAGGCTTTTATTCAAGTTTCCCCCAATAGGACTTCCTAGATAAGAATGGATGATGAAGATGCTAGGTGAATTTTCCAGTCCTCTAAAAATTTTAGACTTCTTTCTGGAGTGTTTTGGTCTGATGATCCTAGGGATGATCAGTAATTTGTGGTCTCAAGTAATGAAGATGAGATTACTAAGTCGGGGGTCTGTCATGAGGAAAAGATCGAAAAATCTAAGAAGGGGAATATACACATTTCAAAAAAATAGGTTTCTAGGGTAATTCCTTAGACAATGGGCATGAAAAACCTCTATAAATGATGTTTATCTTCTAGAACTATCAAGGGATTGGGAATAATCCCACAGTCAAGTCCCATAGACATATAGTCATGACTAAAAATCTTCTACTTATTGGACTTGCTGAGCCAAAGATGAAATTTGATAATTATATAGATTTCAATTTGGAATCTCTTGGTTATTCCTTGGTGGCACACAATATGAATGAGGATAATTTAGAGAGGATTTGGATGATGAAACATGATTCTATCAGTCTTCTTTCTGTTACTCAAGGTATTAAAATTGTCTCAGTAATTATTGGCATGAAGGGGTCCACCTTCTCTATTTCTTGTGTTTATTCCTCTAACTACTATATAAAAATTAGAGAATTATGGAATGAAATTGAGTCTTTCTCTTCACAAGTGCCTCATAATTGGATCATCCTTGGTGACTTTAATATATCTCTTCGACCTGAGGAGAAAACTGGACCCAACATTAATAGAATTGCATCCAATGAATTTTATCAATTCACTGATAAATGTAATTTGGTTGAAGGGTCTACTATTGGTGTTGATTTTACTTTAAGAATATACAATCCTAATGGGAGACAAGAAAATAAATTGGATAGGTTTATTTTTCAAGCTGATGACAGGAATGATATTTTTAATGTTGTTGGTCTTATCCTTACAATGACTATATTTGACCATAACCCCCTGGTGGTTTTCTTCTCTATTAGTAGTGCACGCTCGACCCCCATTGCTTTCATATTTAATAATTTCTGGCTTGTGATTCCAGGGTTCCAAGAGACTGTTATTGATGCTTAGAATTGTGTGTTTCTTTGTTCCCCCTTCCATATTTTGTTTAAAATTTAAGAATACCAAGAGGATGAATTAGGAAATGAGTAAGATCTCATTCGAGAAGATTGATGATAACATTAAGTCTGCTAAAATTCATTTACGGGACTACCATAATTTAAATCATCTTCACAACAAGAAATCCAATAAAAAAATTACAAACTTGTCCAATCTAGATGACCTGCTCAACACCAAAGAGAATCTTTCCAAGTCTCTTTAAAATGTTAGGTTGTTAAAGGAAGGGGATATGAATTCCAGATTTTTCCATTGACTTCACAAAGAATAGAAGATCATAAGAGGAGTCACTGTTATAAATATTAATGGGAATTTTATCATTTTAGATAATTATTTCTAAAATACATTTACTAATTATTTTTCTGATTTATATTCTAAAAATGGGGCTGATAAAACTCACATGATTGTGAATAACGTCACCCCCAGTATGGATGATCATGAAAATGTAAAATTATTGGAATCACCTATGGGAAAAGAGATTAGGGAAGCCCTGTTCTCACTTAATATTGATAGTGATGTAGGGCTAAATGGTTTCACTATTATTTTTTTCATGTTTAATTGGAAGATTGTGCATTATGAGGTTATTAATGTTGTGAGAGAATTCTTTTTTCATGATTCCATGAAATATGGTGAAAATTCAAATTTTATTTCTATCAAACCAATGAAGGATAATATTATAGACATTTAGGATTTTATATTAGTTTTGTTTGGAAGCACCATTCCCAAGGTCATTAGTAAAATAATTTCTATGCAGCTGGGAAATATGGTTAAGGGACTCATCACTCTGAATCAGTTTAGTTTTTTTCTAGAGAATAATAGAAAATATATATTTTGACTATGTCTGAATGAATCGGTTTTATGTGGAGGAAGCTACAACAAGGGAATCTTGATGTATAGATTCGCATTTCTAATGATTTTGATACTATGAAATGAAGCTTTATTTTTCCATTATTAGGTTGCATGGATTCTCTATCAAGTTCACTAGCTTGGTTCATGATATCATTAATAGTGTTAGGCTTTCAATTTTGGACAATTGATCCCTAAGGTGTTTCTTTCAATGTTCTAGGGGTGTTTAACAGGGTGATACCCTTTCTGGTCTTTTTTTACCTTGATAAAGATTAATTGAGTCTTATCCCTAATACCCTTGTCCAATATGGGTTGTATAATCAGATTAACGTTTGAAGGGATGTTTTTTCTCCCAATCATATTTTTTATGTGGTTGACATTATCTTGTTTGGGCAGGATGATAGAAGGACTTTTTCCTCAATTAAAATAATTTTCAGCATTATGATGATGTGGTTAGATATGCCATTTGTTGGAAGAAATCACCTGTGTTTTTGGAGATAGTGTTTCCATTAGGAAACAAAAATAAAAATAAGATCCCTCGGGTTTAGGAAGGGCTCTCTACCCTTTACATATCTTAAAGTACATATTTTTTGGGTTTTGGTGAAAAAGTGTCATCTTGAATCATGCTTCTCACATATTATTACTAAGATGGCTACTTGGAAGGGGAGGGACATGTCCAAAGTTGGAAGAATAGGTATTTTCAATTCAGTGATCACCACCATGTTAATTTATGTGATATCTATTTATAGATGGCCTAGGACCTAATCAATGAGTTCCAAAGGCTGATCAAGAATTTCATATGGAAAGGTTCCATCAATGAGAAGAAGATGGTTACTATGGCATAGATAGAGTTCATTAAGACAACTCATATGGGAGGTTTAGGCATTATATAATTAGGTATTTTTAATGAATCTCTTATAATCAATTTTACTTAGAATCTATTTACAAAAAATGAAAGATAAATAGAGTTTCTTTCTAAACCACTCATCCCAAGACTTTGGGATGGATACTCATCCTGTATCTCTTCATCGATCTGGCCTACCCTGAAGTTCAGTTTTAAGGGAATAATTCACTTTTCTAAATGGGTTTTATTCAGGTAATCCTTGTTGAATTCATGAAGCACTCCTTGCCTAACCAGGATGCTTCAAGAGGTTGATGTGATCCCCTCGAATCTGCTGCATGTTTTAGTAGCCTCTGTTCAAGATGGTGATATACATTCCTCTGATTTCATTCCTACTTAGTTTCAAACTAAAATTCAGAGATACATATTTATTAATAGTGACACTCTAATTTAGAAACCGAGAAACAATGTTCTTCTAAGTACTAGGGACTAGTATCATTATATGTGCGATAGGTAGATTACTACCCCCAATGGTTTCTGGATTTTTGATCATTTTTTATTTCCCATGCTGATTATCATATTCTTTGGAGGATATGGAAAAGGATACTCCCTATTCAAAAAATTATTCAAAAAACTCGAATTCAACTTGCTCTGGCCTGTCCCTTATGTCTTGTAGAAAAGGAAACCATTGAGAATATTTTACTTTCATGTGTCATCACATGCAGGTTTTGGAAATATATTCAGGATATGGTTAGAGGCTATTTTCATATGCACAACTTGAGAGAGTTTTGGGCATCATTTTATGCTTCATTGTGCAGTGATCAAGTCAAGTGTCTCTTGTTGGCTGCTACTTTAGCCACTTTTGGTTTCATTTAGAATGCAAGAAATAATCTTGTTTTTATGATAAAAAATCAACTTTTTAAGCTGGAGCCAGATATATTCATAGGGATGGTATCAATGAATCTAAAAATAAAATTGGATGCAAGAAGAATGATTAATGGACTTGTTATATTGAGAAGCATCAATGTATCTGGAAGGACCAAAAAACTGTTGGTGTTGAATTCAATAAAGTGGATTCCCCCAATCCCTACCTAGGTGAAAGTAAATGTTGATGGGGTACCCACCAGTGTACCTGGGCCAGCAGGTTGTGGTGGTGTCTTCCATACCTATCTGGGATTCATTATGGGTTGTTTCTATCATTACATTATACAAGGCCCTGCCATTGAATCTGAACTATGGGATATGATTAAAGCCAGCACTTATGTGGTTCATCATGGCTGGAATTTTCTCTAGCTGGAATATAATTTGATGGTGGCTATTGATATTCTTAGGAGGGGGTCGAGGAATGTCACTTGGGTGATGTTTTCAACTTGGGTTGAATGTATTCAGCTCCTTGGTGGTTTCACCCTTAATGTGACACATGTTTATAGGGAGGAAAATCAGGTTGTTGATGCTTTTTCAAAGAAGGCCATTGCAGATTCATGTTCTATATGTTCTTTTGTGGTCCTTGATTTATATACTCATTTTGTTGAGGCAAATGCATGTGGAAATTTCTAAACTAGAATTTGTAAACCCCCTTGTGATGTTGTGACAGTTTTCTCTTATTTTTTTGAATAAATTTGGCTTGGAATAGGGTTTTCTCGCACCTAGAATTTTTGGGTACACATTTAGAACTTGTTTTGAAATGAATGATTAAAGTATTATCAACCTTATATCAACCCCATTCAATTATTTTCCATTTTTGATCCACATGACATGTAAAACGTGTGATCCATTTATATTAAGTTTAATTTTTTTACAAAAAATTTCATTCTCACCATTTATAAAAAGGGCCTCTCATGGCCCCTTTAATACCACCAAGAAATTTGGTTTCATCTTAAAAAACAACCCTTATTAATTCACATATAATCTGTAAAGACCTGATAATTTCAAGGAATTTTTTTTCTTAATTTCATTGGAATTTTAGGAGTGCTCAGTTTCAGACAACACTTGATTCCGAGGCCCGATGTGCCTGGAATCAATTTCCGAAGTTTACCTCAGGTATGTTCAGTGAACGAATGAGCGGGTTTTTATATCTCGTGAACTGGTGCTCGGAATTGAAATTTGAGGGCACCGATGAAACCGTAGCGCCGGTAATTACTTAAGAAGACCTTTACAGAAGATGAGTTTTCTTGGGAGGAGTTGTTAAAAAAAGTGGATTAAATAAAAAGGTGACTAAAATTTGTGGTACAATTTTATTCCCAACTAAGGTGGTTTTATGCTACATGGGGGAGTGAGGGTGGGACCCACTAGCATCCTAGCTACTCATGTGAGGATAAATGTGTGGTGGGGCCCGCACAAGCCCCAACCCTTCACATTCCTTAAAACCCCCTTAAATCCCCCCATTAAACCCCTTGTATTTAATTGGGTGACTCCTCCTATCCCACTTTAATAATGCCAACACACATTTAATCAATTAATTGATTTAAGTGTTCAAATTTTGTAAATTTTAAGGGATGGAAATGTAAAATAAAATAAGGGGATGCTTATTTTATTTTGGTTAGCTTGTGGTATTGAGAATTATAGGAGAGTTCTCTTAATCCATGAAGAATGAATCCCTCCCTCGATGAAGAACGGTTCTCCATCCATCATATCTCCAACGAACAATGCTCCTGCCGGATCGAAGGCCTTTGAGGAATTGATGAACGCCAACGACCATCGTCACCTTCACCTCTTACCTTGCGATGACGTCAATGAACCGACGCCCACTTCCTTTCGTGATATCATCCATGAGTGACGAACGACTCGAGGTAGGGGTTTATTTAGGGTTGTTTTATCTCACGAGCATGTGCATTTATTTATGTGATGTTTTTATAATTTATTCTTGAATAAATTATACCCTTCTAATTGATGTAGGGGTTTATTTAGAGTGGTTCAAATGCCCATATATTGGGCTACGGACATCCGATTGATGCACCGTCAGTTGAGTAGGGATACTTTGACCGAGATGGTCATTTCAGTATGTTACACTCAAGCTTTCATCAAAGTTTGTGTATGACCAGGTTGGTTCGAACCCAAAACCAACCGGGCCCTCGTAGTGGAAACGCTTATAACATGAGCTTCGGACATCCGAATGACATGACGTCGACTTTGTTTGTATTCTTTTGGTGATAGGGATATTTTGGTATACTTAATCTGAGGTTTGGATGTAGTTGGAGTATGGATAGTTTGGATTGTACCTGAAATACAACCGGGCCCCTGGAACGGAAAAGCTGATAACTTTCATACCGTATGTCCGTTTGACGAACCGTCAGTGGAATTGGTAATCTATTTGAGAAACGGTACCTTTGAGTATACCCTATGAGAGTTTGGGGTATATTTGAGTTATGTTTGGGTTGGTTCGTACACAAAACCAACCGTCCCCCAGAACGAAAAGGCTAATAACTCATAGACCGGGCGTCCGATTGATGCGCCATCTGTTGTGTTGAGACCCCTATGATGAGGTGGTTCTTTGTGATACTTCTTCCAAGTACTTTGAGATACTTGGAGTATCGAACAATAGCTCATGGATCAGATCATCCTGGAGACGAGCATACGGTGTACGGAGACCTTGTAGCTGGCTGAGACCTGATGACTGCTTGCCCGATTCGAGTCGGGGTGACTTGACTAGCCCAGTGGGGAGCACTCTTGTGTTTGGGTGGTAGACCCACGGCGGGAAGCACTACTGTTTTTGGGTGGCAGACCCGCGGTACTCGATATAGGGAGTACCTCTATAGGATATTAGGGGGATCACTACTGTGTTGGGGTGGTAGACCCATGGCGGGGAGCACTACTTTGTTTGGGTGGCAGACCCATGGTACTCAACAGGAGGAGTAACTCAGCAGTCTAAGGTTAGTGAGTAGCGCCTCAGAGTCGTGACAGGGATACTGTACATGACAGAGGATGAGTTCTCCATCAGTTGTGGTTTCGATATCTTTAATGAAAATCCTAGTTTGAGCTGAGTCAATGACCTTTGGGTATTCCTTATGATTGAGATCGGTTACTTGATAACTATGGTGTATGTATGTGCATATACTTAATTAGTGGTTATCTATTTATTTCATATCTGTGTGATACCTCATGTTTGAGAAGGTCTACTTGATAACTTAGGTATAATTATGGGCTTATACCTAAGTAAGGGTTATCTGATGAGACCCTTCTTTGTTGTCATCCTTGTAGAATTTAGTGAGACCTTGATGGCCGCGGGGTCCCTACTGAGTATCATTATACTCACCCCTACACGAGCTATGCTTGCACCTCATTTTGTTGGATGCAGATGAGAGACAACGCTGATGGAGGCAGAGTTTTCGAGGACTGGATGGTACCCGGAGGTGGACCTCACGACGAGTCATTATCCGAAGGTGGACATCACGACAAGACGGTACATGGTGGAGGTTGATGTGCGAGAGCATTGAGGAGGCTATCTGTACCTACCCTTCAGGTAGGATCCGTAGTGGACGATCCAGGAGATGCGCTATCTGTACCTACCCTTCAGGTAGGATCCAAGGTGGATGACCGAGGAGCTGCTTCTATCTTTCAGCTATTTGACTTTTCTATTGTACTTTTGTTCGGTTGTGTCTGTAATTTTCAGTTGGGTTTGTATTCTGGACCATTTACTTTTCAACACTTTCTTTTTTTTTTACTTCATTTATTACTTCTACTTGTACTCTAGTTGGTTGTGTTCGTTTTCTATAAAGGCAATGCCTTCCATGTTATCGGGATTTACGCCTTTGGTGCTAGTCGCCAGCCCCTGGCCTATGGAAGGCGGGCCTGGGGTAGTCACGACACGGTCCTCAAGGATGGGTCATGAAAAATTGGTATCAGAGGAGTCGGTTCTACTACAGAACATAGGACTCTAATATTTTCTTTTCTGTGAAACAATAGTGTTAAGGGTAGTAAGTGTGGTCATCAGTTTAGGGAGTCCAGTTTTGGTGCAGGAGGCCGACGTATCCATACACTAGGACCCTAACTACTTATTTCCGACACAGTGCAAAAAAACACTGATTGCGAGTGTTTTTTCAAATGTTTCTTTTAAATCAGCTCAAACCAAGTCAGCTCACCAGGAATAATCATTTGACCACATCACATCTGTTCTTTCAGGATGCCTCACCGCGGATGACCAGCTACAGCCCCGAGAGTTGTACGTACTGAAAAGCCACCGAGCGATGAGGCCTTAGTACAAGGCTCTCATCCAGCTGAGGCACCAGCGGTATTACCACCCGTTGGGCCACCGATGCCACCATCCCCAGTAGCAGGTGATGCACGCCGCTTGAGCGCGCTGCACGAGTTCCAGTACCAGAGGCCACCCAGGTTCCGGGGAGAGATGGACCCACAGGAGGCTGAGGATTGGCTGGAGTCTGTGGTGAGAATCTTTAGGCTAGTAGGTACATCAACATACTTCATGGTGATCCTTGCTACCAGCATCCTTTAGGAAGTAGCAGGTAGATGGTGGAGCCTCATGCTCCAGATGCATGGTGAGATGTCACTTCTATGGGCAGACTTCGAGAGCCTGTACCAGGAAGAGTTTATACCAGCCACCATTCGAGTGGTGCAGATACATGAGCTACTTCATCTGCAACAGGGCAGCATGAGTGTACCTCAGTACTCAGTGAGGTTCACAGACCTGTGGCGCTACTCTACAGACATGGTATGAGACCTGTTCTTCAGGGCCCAAACCTTCAATCCGGGGTTGAGGCACGAGATCAGATCTTCGACGATCCCTCTCAAAATCCTGACATAAGCAGGGGTGTTGGAGCAAGCCCTCTTAGTGGAGAGTTTCCATGCTAAGAAGACTCCAGCAGTGGGACCCACCACTAGTCAACATGCAGTGGAGTCTCCTACAGCTGAAAGTAGACAGATGACGTAGAGGTCCAAGAGGGCCATACCTATAGGTGGTCGACCACCTGACTCAGGATCGGTAGTGCGAGGCACCAATGGTAGAGATAGTGCCAGACCTGCCATGCTGTGTTACACATACGACAGACAGGGTCACATTGCTCGTGACTTTCCGACCTACCACTCGGACGATCAGTAGATAGATGAAGAACCTCCCAGGTATAGGTAGAGGTTTGATCGAGGCAGACCGCAAGGAGAAAGAGGCATAGGCAGATGAGATGGTCGTGCAGATGGAGGTGGACAGTGCTTCGAGGTGTTTCCACCACCACCACTCGGAGGACCACCTCGACCTCAGGGAATGTGTAGATATGAGAGAGCTCAGCTTCAGGGAGCTGAAGCATATAACTACGAAGCTCCAGAAGTAGGTGGAAATGAGAAAAACTAGGCATTGGGAACCTTGTACTCGGTTTTTTTAGTTTCCTTGTTATTGCTGTTGTGTTTGCTTAGTGTCTTTGTACTACGAGCTGCAGTAATAAATGTCACTTATCTTTGTGACGATTACTTTCCTGTGCACTTTGTATGGTTGATACTAAGGGGTTCCGGTTTAAAACTGTTGACTTGATCCTCAATTTCGAGATACTTACTGGAGGAGACCCAGTGACCACACACTGCTGCCAACAGTGTGACTCGACCCTTGGAGGCGAGAGTAACGGTTGGATCTCTTGGTAGTAGCATCGAGGCCTTACGACGTCGTCCATGGAATTAAATAGTACCGTTCATGTCAAGATTGACTGTATTAGGAAAAGAATGTGGTTCATTCAGGGAATGAGACCAGATTTCTCTTTTCGGATGAGGAGAAATCTTAGTAGCTCTTGAAGAATGTAAACAATGAAGGGTGGAGATGAGTTCATACAATCGGCTAGTCTCACCATTGTTCGCTGAGCGAACGATTTATGGTTATCTCTATATCAATAATCTTAGGTGTATCTTCTCTCAGAAGGACATGAACTTGGGACAGTGGTGGTGGCTTGAGTTCCTCCAGAACTATGACTTCGAGATATTTTATACTCCTGGAGAGGGGGACGTTGTAGCAGATGATCTTAGTAGGAGATCGGGCGTTTAGATGTTAGGAGTGGCGAGACAGTAGCCGAATGCGTTTCAGATATCCTTTGTGCATAGTGATAGAGTCAGCACGTGTAGAACCATATATGGTTCAGGTTACGACGAAAAAGGTTCAGATCATCCAATAGGGGATGAATACTACACAGAGTAGACTAAAGTCCTATGCTGAAAGGAGACAGAGACCACTAGAGTTTGAGGATGCCGACCACGTCTTCTTACAGGTCTCACCTCGACAAGGTCTAAAGATATTTAGACAAGGCGGAATGTAATATCCAAGGTTCATCGGACCTTTCCAAGTCCTCAGCAGGGTAGGCGAGGTGGCTTATCGTCTGTCCCTTTCACCTCAGATGCACCGGGTGCACAACGTCATCCACGTATCTCAGCTGAGGAGATGAGTGGGACCTATCTGTCATCATTGACCACGGAGAGCTGGACGTTAATGATGGGGAGAATTTCATGGGGTTCCAGTAGAGGTTGAGGATCGGCATGAGCGGGTCCTACAGGGATAGTTGATTCCTCTTGTGCACTTTCGTTGGCAGCACAAGAACCTCTAGGAGAGCACATGGGAGCGGAAGGCTCAGATGCGTGCTCGGTACATCCTTTAGTTTCCCTAGTTTATGTTATAACTTTACAGGGACGTAAAACCCTGATGTGGGAGTAATGTAATGATCCTAAAATTTCAAGGAATTTTTTTCATGATTTCTTTGGAATTTTACGAGGTCGCAGATTTAGACGACACCTGATTCTGAGGCCTGGTGTGCCCGGAATTAATTTCCGAAGTTTAGATCGGGTACGTTCGGTGAATAAACAAGCCAGTTTTTCTATCTCTTGAACCAGTGCTCGGAATTGAAATCTGAGGGCACCGATGAAATCGTAGTGCCAGTAATTGATTAGGTGGACCTTTACTGAAGATGTGTTTCCTTGGGAGGAGTTGTTAAAAAAAAGTGGATTAAATAAAAAGTTGAATAAAATTTGTGGTATAATTTTATTCCTAACTAAGGTGGTTTTATCCTACATGGGGGAGTTAGGGTGGGACCCACTAGCATCCTAACTACCCATGCGAGGATCAATGTGTGGTGGGGCCTGCACGAGCCCCAACCCTTCACATTCCTTAAATGACCCTTAAATCCCCCCATTAAACACCTTCTATTTAATTGGGTGACTCCTCCTCTCCCACTTTAATAATGCTAACACACATTTATTCAATTAATTGATTTAAGTGTTCAAATTTTGTAAATTTGAAGCCATGGAAAAGTAAAATAAAATAAGGGGAAGCTTATTTTATTTTGGTTAGCTTGTTGTGTTGAGAATTATAGGAGAGTTTCCTTCATCCACGAAGAACGAATCCCTCCCTCGACAAAGAACAGTTCTCTATCCATCAGATCTCCAACGAAAGACACTCTAGCCGGATCGAAGGCCTTTGAGGAAATGACGAATGCCAATGACCATCGTCACCTTCACCTCTTACCTTGAGATGACGTCAACGAACCGACATCCACTCCCTTTCGCGATATCATCAACGAGCGACGAATGACTCGAGGTAGGGGTTTATTTCGAGTGGTTTTATCTCACGAGAATTTGCATTTATTTATATTATGTTTTTATAATTTATTCTTGAATAAATTATACCCTTGTAATTGATGTAGGGGTTTATTTCGAGTGGTTCAAACTCTCATATAATGGGCTACAGACCTATGATCAATGCACCATTAGTTGCATAGGGATCCTTGTATCGAGACAGTCATTTCAGTATATTACACTCAAGCTTTCGGCAAAGTTTGGGTATGGTCGGGTTGGATCGAACCCGAAACCAACCTGGCCCTCAGAGCGGAAATGCTTATAACTTGAGCTCTAAACGTCCGATTGACATGTCGTCGAACTTGTTTGTTTCCTTTTGGTGAGACCGATCTTTTGGTATACTTCATATGATGTTTGGACGCAGTTGGAGTATAGATAGGTTGGATTGTACCCGAAATACAATCGGGCCCCTGGAACGGAAAAGCTGATAACTTTCATACCGGACGTCCGTTTGACGAACCATCAACAGCGTTGGTAATATCGCTGAGAAACGGTCCCTTTGAGTATAACCTATGATAGTTCGGGTTATAGGGGAGTTACGGTCGGGTTGGTTTGTACACAAAACCAACTGGGCCCCTGGAACGAAAAGGCTAATAACTCATAGACCGGGGGTCTGATTGACGCGCCGTCTGTTGCGTTGAGACCCCTGTGACGAGGCGGTTATTTGTGATACTTCTTAAAGGGAATTTGAGATACTAAGAATATCTACCAGTAGATCATGGAGCGGATCATTCTGGAGACGAGCATACAGTGTACGAAGACCATGTAGTTGGCTGAGACCTGATGACTGCTTGTTCGATTCGAGTCAGGGTGACTTGACTAGCCCAGTGGGGAGCACTACTGTGTTTGGGTGGAAAACCCACGACGTGGAGAACTACTGTTTTTGGGTGTCAGTCCCATGGTACTCGATAGAAGGAGTACCTCTATAGGCTATTCGGTGGAGCACTACTGTGTTGGGCTGGCAGACCCATGGTGGGGAGCACTACTTTGTTTGGGAGGAAGACCCACAATACTCGACTGGAGGAGTACCTTAGCTGTCTAAGGTTAGTTAGTAGTGACTCGGAGCCATGACAGGGCTACTGTACACGATAGAGGAAGAATTCTCCAGCAGCTGTGGTTTCTATATCTTTAAAGAAAATCCTGGTTTGAGCTGAGTCAATGACCTTTGTGTACTCCTCATGATTGAGATGGGTTACTTGATAACTTATGTGTATGTATGGGATATACCTAAGTAGTGGTTATCCGTTGATTTCATATCTATGTGATACCTCATGTTTGAGATGGGATACCTGATAACATAGGTATAAGTATGGGATTATACCTAAGTAAGGGTTATCTGATGAGATCCTTCCTTGTGGGCATCCTTGTAGGATTTAGTGAGACCTTGAGGGTCTCGGGGTCCCTACTAGGTATCGTTATACTCACCCCTTCACGGGCTATGCCCGCACCTCGTTGTGTTGGATGCAGACGACGAACATCGATGATGGAGACAGAGCGTTCGAGGACTAGACGGTACCTGGAGGTGGACCTCACGATGAGTCAGTATCTGGAGGTGGACTTCACGACGAGACGATACACAGTGGAGGTTGACATGTGAGAGCTTTGAGGAGGCTATCTGTACCTACCCTTCTGGTGGGATCCATGGTGGCCGATCCAGGAGCTGCACTATCTGTACCTACCCTTCATGTGGGATCCTAGGTGGACGACCCAGGAGCTGCTTCTATCTTTTAGCTGTTTGACTTTTCTATTGTAGTTTCGTTCTATTGTAGCTATAGTTTTTAGTTGGGTTTGTATTCTGGCCCATTTACATTTCAGCACTTTCTTTTTTACTTAGTATATTACTTCCACTTGTACTCTGGTTGGTTGTGTTTATCTTCAATAAAGGCAATGTCTTCCCAGTTATCGGGATTTACACCTTTGGTGCTAGTCACCAGCCCCTGGCCTATAGAAGGCGGGCTTAGGGTAGTCACGGAACGGGCCCCGAGGATGGGTCGTGACATAATCATATTTCACTCTATTGATAATATTTTCAAAATATATTATTTTAATCCCTTTCTTTCCAAGGAGTCCTCCAAGGGAAATCCCAAGTTCTCAACACGAGTACTGATTTTCCCTAATTTCATTTATTTTATACATTAATTCTCAAAATATCCTCTCTGAATTATATATAATTAAATTGTTATTTTTTATTCTAAATTTTATTGTTCTATGTTAATAACGATTAACCACATTCTCCCTTTTATCTTAAGGTAAACAAAAATTATATTCATGCGTTTTTGTAGACTACCATTTCTATAAAGCCTCATGTTTTGTTTTCCTTAAACACGTTACACATATAGGCTTAATGTTGAATTCTAAAAAATATGTTTTATATTTATAAAATATTTTATATACTTAAATAATAATATATATTATACATTTCTTACATTTTATGGTAAATGAAATCATCAACCATGCATACATGTGGACTATTGCCCCATAAAGTGATTGATTTTAATCTTTCTTTTCATCATCGCATTTGGTGGATAATCATGAAGAATAATTTAAATGTAAAAATATTATGATTATGAAATTATTAATATTTTTTTAGAAAAATCGGACTACCTATTAACAATATGATCAATAAAAAACTTCGGTAAAATCAACCATCCAAAATCAGGTTCTAAGAGAAAAACTTACATCTTCATACTATATAATAACTTCATATAAGTAATATCATTATTATAATTATTTAAAATTTTGATATGAAACACTAATAAAAACTAAATGACTTCCTCATTCTTCTGGTATAATTATATTAAAATTGAATCACTTTATAATCATCCATTAATTTTGGTATGTTTTTGTTTTGGTCGGTTTAACCACATTCTAGAGAAATGATATAAATTTTTATCATGGATGACCATGGGAAATTAATTTATGATAATATATTATTTAAATAATTAAATAATGTTTTAATTTAATATCTTAAATAGTTACATTTATATTGAACTCATTATTTAAGATAACAATGACTATTTGTTAAAAATCACTAAAACATGTTCATCTCTGATTTCATCTTTAAGAATAATCCCCAAAAACTCCCATAGAATGAAATAATGAAATTATAAATAATTATAAAGAATAAAATATATTTCTTTTTATGATCTAGAAATGCTTATTTTTTGGATAATAATGAATAACAATTCCACTATTACAAAACTAGTTAAAAACGACCCGAATTACACACACCTAAAACTGAAAATTGATAATTACTAGATAATATAAATATAGGGAATAATTATAAATAAAGTTAAAAACTTTTATAGGTATGAATAATGTTTTTAAATAAGTGATTAAGATATTTTTTTAACAGAAGTTTATCTTACATTAGGATATTCGGGATTAAAGGAAAGGTTTCTCTGTCTCAAATTTAAATTCCTTATGGCATGATTATATTATACATGTTTTATATTGTATGGTGTATTTACTACCCATTAAATATTCAAATAATGATTCTTTTATTACTCATTTTATTTAATTTTCTATTTAAACTTATATGTTCTAAGTGTTTTTTTATTAAAATGTCACCTAACAATTACATAATGCGAAAAAATCCTATATTTTGGAATGTAAAGTGTGTGTAGTTTTCTTAGAAGTTATGTCCTTGTATAGATATAGGAATGTGGATATAGACATGGAATAGATTCACCTAGGGGTAATAATTACTTTATATGATTAAGGTATTATACTTTATTAGTTATATATTAGTCTTGATATAGATATATCCTCAATACATCGGTAGGTATCACAGGAAAAAATGGAAAGGGTATTAGCATATGCCTTTACCGATTTTGTAGAATGTATCTTCATAAGTACTTGATGACTTGTTTTTGATTTCCCACACTATTCATTCCAACGGTATGAGATCAATAATTATTTCCCTTGTTTTTTTATTTTCATGGTATAAAATGACCCAAATTTCATATTATTATGGAATTATTCTGATCATTAATTTTTTCTATACTATTTATTCCATGCTTATGCTATGATATCTTTCACTATATGATTCTCCTTATAGTGTATCCTTTATCACCCTTTTTATATTTTACTTTCCACATGAAACCTAGAAGGGAATTATGTGTAATTTTCAAGGATATTCAAGAAGAGATAATAATGTTCCCATAGAGTTATTTTACAATATTTTATGTTCTTTCGTGTATTTAAAAAATATGTAAGCATATAGTATTCCCAGAATACTAATCCATTGTATCCTTTAGGAAATCTCATATCCTATATAAATAATATATTATAATTTATGTATTTTGTTTTATATATATTAGGTTGTTATAATAGCTTTCATTGGAAGTTTATTAGAAATCTTTGGGACTATATTTAGAGGAACCTAGTTTGATATCATAAATATTATAAAACAAATAATAATATTTTAAGGAAATTTTATAGAAAATCCCAATAAGAATTTTATTTTAAATTTTAATATTATTCTTTAATTTCATGTATGCCAATGTTTAGATATATAAACTAATAGAAAAAATGAGAACCATATCAATACACGTAATCAATATAGGGATGTTTCTCTTAAGAAATTAAATGAGTCCAAAGTTGGAGCTCATAATATTATAACCATATTAGTTTAGTTGAAACTATTATAATAAATAAACTCATCCACATAGTGAAACCTACTGATCCATAACGTGGTATAACTATGTTGGACTTATTAATTCAAAAAAAAAACCCCAGAAGTTAATATAACTGCTAATATGTTGGTAGTTGAGAAATGGATAAAGTCCCTATAAATGATATTTCATAATTAGGGAAGTAGTGAAAAGAAAAAAGTCATCATGGTAGTATATTATTTGAAGGAAGATGCAGATCAATAACAATCACTAATTTAGAACACTAAAGGGGAAGTAGAAATATGTAACATGGAATGGAGAAATTTTAAGGATATAATACATGAAAAATACATTCGTTTTGAGAAAAGGGATGAAATAAAAAGGTAATTCCTAAATCTTCGATAGGAGGAGGAAATTGTTATTGATTATGAGACCAACTTTAGAAGGTTATTCTGAAATACTACAGATTATGTATGTAGACCAGATATCAATATTGACCATTTCATTGATTGGATAAAGAAAATATTTTTATGGGAATTAGTTTCTTACAAATTTTCATTATATACTGATATATTATCAAGTTCCATTAATAAGAGAAAGGGGATCTCCAATATTTATGTCTTCAAAGGAAATATAGAGAAGAAGAGTTCCACTGATCACTATGGAATGAAAATTATGTCAAAGGAGAAGAAAGGAAGAGTGCAATTTACCATATGTAATTATAGTGCAAATAAACACTTGGGTACTTACATGAAGGGAATGTGATTTTGTTTCATGCGTGGAGAAAAAGTATATCAAGATCATGAATGAAAAGGAAAGGAAGAAGTTGCTGATGTGAAATTCTTTATCTCTATAGAGATGATGAACTATGTAAACCTATACATAAAATATCAAGGGAATTTACCTCATAAAAGTAAGATGAAAAATGGATGGTCTTGTTCAATAACCACAGTTGAAGTAGAGGTACCAAATTGAATGATTGTAGGTACATTGATTTTAAATTAAATGTTATAAAATTATTTATTTGATTTTGTATCTATACACACCTTTATATCATTATTTTTATCGGATACCATGTTATTACAACAATTGATTGAACGAGGTTTAATTGTGTACAATCATTCACATCGGGTTCACTTTTTATGAACAATTTCCAATAGGTTTTTGCATGGAACTCAAAACTCTCAATAGTTTTGTATCCATAGGTACCTTCTTTCGAAAGGAAGGCACATGTTGGAGAATTTGGATGAATATTCTTACGAACTCACATTATTCAAGAGGATGGGATGTTGGGCTCATCACACCCTGGGGGGGTAATTGTTTCATACCCTTGGACTCTCTTATAGATTTAAGATATGATCACAAATCCTTCATTAATTCCCTAGCATGATGTGGGTCACCCTTGAATTAGCAATCAGTTATTATTACATATGGAATTTAGAATCATGATATAAATTTGAGGTTCTTCATCAATGGGGATATCAGTATGTATTTGGGGTTCTCCCTAGATGGTATCCTCTTATATGCGGATTATATATTCCTTGGTTATTATTGCGAAGATTCTAGTATTCAGGTCATATGGTGGGGTGCTCTTGAGTGTGTTGTCATCTAGGGAGACAAGAGTTGTTATTGTAACAACCCATGCTATTAAAAATACATTTATCATATAATATAATGCATGAAACAACTATTATATACAAAACAACACTTAGTTATTATAACATAGCCGTTAAACATAATTTTTCCACCTCTATGTTTTGAATTTCAAAAAACAGACATACATGATAGCGATCAGTAAGATAATTAGAGTTTGATATGATCAAATTACATTTTTCGTGATTAGTAACTTGATTATTATCAATAGCAATGTAATATTATTAATACTAACCTCACCCATGTAAGTATAAATAAAATTTAGGATCTTTATAAATGAGAGTGAATGTTTTAAAAATTAATAATTTAGTGTTGGTATTGTTGTGAGTAATAAATATTTAATTAAAATTTTAAATTAATAAATTTACTGAAAATAAAACTGAATTTCATAAAATGTATTCATAAATAAATATTTTTTTCCAAGATTTTAGAATAATTTTAGGAGACCATAGTTAATTTGTGAAAGTATTATAAAATATTTTTTTAATTTCAAATGTGTAATTTTTTCAAGTAAATAATGATTTTATTTAAAAATTAAATTTCAAATACTTAGAAAATAATTTTGATAAAATGGAGTTCATTATTTAATTCTACTCATCAAAAAATCCTTAATTTTAAATTTTAGGATATTTTTGAAATACTTTATTTTTTTAGTGAATAGTAAAATACAGTAATTTACGGTATAAATACATTAGAGGCTAAATAAACTATTCCATGAGTCATGGTTGATGTAAGAACACTTTTTTTGAACTGACATTCACTTATAACTATTTTAATTTCACAATAATCAACACTATTGTTTGTCTTGAACAAAATAATAAAATAATGAATATGATATTAAAAAATCACCCCTCTCCTCCACTATAAAAACAAAATGTCACTGCTTATTCTCCTCACTCCTCTAATCCTTGAAGCTTCTAAAAGTTCTTCCCAAATACTGTTCCCAAGTATATATCCCCATCTAGGAGCTCTTGATCTTTCCAAAATACCAAAACCCATTCCCTTAAGGAGGTTCTCAAGGAGGATATTTCAAGAGGTAAACTCTCTAGCTTTTACTTTTAATTAAAATTTTAATTTATTTTATTTATTATCTTATACTCACCTCCAATGTCTAAATGATCATGATAACACTATTTTCATCTATATATTAGAATTATATCATGTTAATGGAATATCCTTCTTCAAAATACTATCTCTATTTCTTTTGTTTTAAAAACGAAATCATCATCTGGGAGGTGACAATTTACAACCTTCATGGACGACCATCCCTAGTTCTTAAATTTCTCCTTCAAGTATGGTCATGAAAATATTTTTATGATTGAAATAGACTATAATAAATTTATTATAATGTATTAAATGTTCTCTAACTAGTATATATACATAATACAAATTAATATTACTAAACTAGTTTGTAATAATCGAAATGTTGCCAAAATAATTTAAATGAATATCACTAATGTTTCATCTAATAACTCATCATCATAACATATCAGCAAATTAATTATACCACCATATAATATTATGGATGTTACTTAGTATCATATAAATTCAATTATATAGAATGATACCAATTTCATGTGAACTTCCATACTTATATACAAGTATACTTATCATGAAAACCAAGGAATTGTATGCTCCTGAGTGATAAAATTGTATATTATAATTAATAAAGAGAACATAAATGAACATAATGAAATTTTAATAAATAAATTAAATAGTTTTTTTGAAATTAATCAATAATTGGATTTAATTTTATTATCCAGTATGTTAAGGTTTAGTGCAGAACACATTCGGACATAGGGTAAGAATTTTCTACCCAAACCTCCATTTTCATTCAGGTTAATAATTGTCTATCTTAATCCCAATTAAATTATTATTTATTATTTTTTAATCCTCATAAATTATATTTTCATTTTATATATTTTTACCAATCAGAATCCAACTTTATTTTATGGGGAGTTAAATGTTTTATAAAGTTATTTCATAATTCTTCCCGATAAACAAGATCGATTCCAGGGGACTTCTCAAATTCTTACATATTTTCAAGTGCACTATATAATATTTATTAATACAAAAATGTTTTTATAAAACCACTAATTTCATCTTCGAAAAAATAACATATTCAATTTTTGGTTTTATATAATTATTTTTCCAAAATAACTATCCTTTTCAAAGTAAAAGTGTATTTCTCTCAAAAATTCCACAATAATTTTATTAGAGTATTTTTGTCTATTTCAACACCTATATTGAAAATTATGTCTTATTGAGGTTAATATATTAAATTTATCATCTAATATATTTTATTAAATGATTTATTATCAGTTTGACAATAGATGTGCTATCTTGATACCATTCACCATTCTACTCAGAATGGTTAGTGTTTATCTATATAGATTGTGGAAACTTATTTCATATATTCATGTTGTTTATATTTAGACCATTTTCATATTAATAATTCATTGGTCTTAGAATTTGATGGGTGGGGCCCTCTATAGATCCTTTATTCATGGGTAGGTATCATGAGAGAAAACCAAATTGGGCTTTGATAGAGGTCTTACCCTCATCTTTTAAGATTACTTTCCCAAGGCCTTGATAATATATTTCTGATGTCCAACATTATGCATTTCCTCAATATGGTTTTAGTAATTGATAAAACATGTGATTATTCCACTAGTACATTATCAATGGTTATGTTTCATTCCCTTGTGATCATTTATATTTTTTATTTAATCATCTTTCATTACTACAATATTATGCTCAAGTATATTTTTAAAGGAAAGTGTTTTTAGTTGTTCAGTATGCGTAGTGTTTATTTTTATGATAAATTATTCAATATTAGTTACCCTCTATGAGCATATAAGCTCATCCCTTTTCTATGTTTTATTTTACATGGGTTGTGAAGATGAATATTATGAATGAATTGTATAGATAACCCTGGATTCATATTTTTTTCAAATGGAATTGCTATTATGTATTTCATTTCATGTTTTAATGTTGATCTTATGTTTATATATTTTTTTCTAAAAATACTAAACTATTCATACCTTTAGGATATGAATTTCTTGTAACTATTCCAATGTATTAATATAAGGAACAAACTCCAGGAAACTAGGGTTTGGGTATTTATAGTTGGTATCAGAGGATGTTTATTATAGAACATTGAAAAAAGATTTAGAAAACATAGATTTGGGAACAAAACCCTAAGATATAATTTAAGTACAAGTGTACAATAATATCCTAGAATTTCGGTAAGGTATATATTACATGGATATTTATAGAAAATACATCCTCATCTTGATACTTCAATTATATGTGGTTCTAAAACAAATGTATATAGGAGTAACAACTCCAACAAGGTGTTCCAAACTTGACTCGGGGTAACCTGGTACACAACAACATGCCATACTGTGCACTTGGTTCTATACTACTTGGGGATATACTTAGATAATTAAAATTTTATTTATAAACCATTATGAAGGATTTAAATTTAAATATGTTTTCAAATTAACCATGCTTAGGATTTTGAGATTTTCCATGAAAAAAATTTCAATTTATGATAAATATTTTTCTAGTTTGACATTATACATTATGATTCATAACTTAATTTAGTGTATGAAATTATTTATAAATGGAGCATAGTGGAAGAAATGGAAGTCTCATGAACACAAATATTACATGTCGGTATTTTCCTTCTATGCAAGATAATGACATTGGTAATGGAGCTGTGACTGGTGTTGAGTAGATTATATTTATACTGGGAAAACTGACTTAGGTTATGAACAATAACCATACCTGTATAGAGTATCCAAATCCATAACGTAGGGGAGAAATGTTCAACCTATTTATGAGACAACATCCTCCACTATTCAATTTGAGTAAACACTCATTTTTAGTAAATAAGTGGAAAGTTATTTAGAGAAGATATTTATAGATTTGGGATGTAGGAAAATGGAGAAGGTTGTCTTGGTATTTTATCATCTATCGGGAGATACATATCAATGGTGGTTGTTAATTAAAAACACAAAGGAGGTTGGAGGAAAAGAAAAAATGGAATGGAGTGACTTTAATGAAATATTATTAGAAAAATATTTTCCTCTAGAAAACAATAAAATATGGAGAGGAAATTCTTGAGTTCGAAACAAAAAGAGGATGAAAACATTTCAAAGTAAAAAACCGATTTTACAAGGTTAACAATTCATCCCTCAAACTACATACATAATCGAAGGATCAAGATTGATCGATTATTTAATGGTTTAAAACCATTACTATAGAGGGAAATATTCTACCAAACATTCTCACCATATGAATATATTGTATCATGATCTATCAATATAGAGAAAGGATTCTCAAATTCTTATGAATTTAAGGGAATGAAATATAAGAAGAGGGTGTCAGAGGAAAGAGTGGGTAAAGGGAAGAATAAAAATAGAGTTTTTCCAACATGTGATACTTGTGGAAAGAAACACCTCAGAGCCTACTTAAAAGGAAAATGAGTCTATTACACATTTTGGGAAAGGTGATACTAATATCGTGATTTCAAGGGAATGAAAAAAGCTACCAATTTTTAATGTTAAAATTTTAAAGAGATGGGAAACTATTCTAATGATTTTCTTAAGCATCAATGAAACATTACCAAAGAAGGATAAGGGAGAAAGGACAAGATTATGTGAACACAACTGCGGAATTTGATGTTCCTAACGATGTGGTGGTAGGTACTGTAATTGTTTCCTAAAACATTTCCAATGATTTATTTTATTTTGGATCATCACATTCTTTTATATCTTGGAAATTTTATTTAAAAATTAGATATTTTCAATTATACTTAACAAGGGAGTTTTCAGTAAAAACCTATAAGGGAAGTCTTATTGCAACAAAGATGTGGTAGACAGTCCCCATTATGGAATATAAATGTGCCTTATCTACTGATTTTATTGTTATAACTATGGTATAATTTTACATAATCCTTGGAATGGACTGGATTTCAAAATATGATGTGAAAATCTATTTAAAGAATAAGGAAATTACAATTTGAGAGGAAGGTGTAGAATTCATTGTATTTAGAGTATAAACATCACCAAATTATTCTTATCTTGATCCACCCCTGGTATCTCTACTGAATAAAATTATTGAGGAAGAGAATGAAATATCTATAGACGAGGGAAGAAATATTCAAATTTAAGTTGTACCTATTATGAAAGAATATGTTGATGTATTTCCATAGAATTTATGTGGACATCCTCTAGAGCTAGAAGTTGAGTACTTTATTTATTTGATTCCTAGTTCAGACCAATATCAAATAATCATTATATAATGGATTTGGTGGAATTACTAGAACTAAAGAAAAAATAAGAGAAATTGAGTGATAAAGGATTTATTCTCCCTAGTGTTTCTCCATGGGGATCCCATGTTCTCTTCATCAGGATGAAAGATTGATCCATGAGGTCGTGCATTGAATATAGAGAAATCTATGATATTAAAATAAATAAAAAATATCTCCTACCCCACGTTGATGATTTATTTCATGAAATTCACGAATACCAATATTTTTAGAAGATTTAAAATCGATTTGGATATCACCAGTTGCGTGTGAAGGTGGAAGTTATTCAACAGAAAATATTTAGAATGAGGTATAGGCATTACGAGTTTAGAGTAATGTCTTTTGGAATGACTAATGCATCATTTATTTTCATGGATCAAAAGAATCGATTTTTCAAGGAATATCTTTATGACTTTATTGTGGTATTTATTTATGATATCTTGGTATACTATAAACTCTACAAAGACAATGAGAACCACTTTCACATTATTCTGAACACTCTTAGAAGAAATGAGTTATATGGAATTTTTAGAAAGTGTGGATTTTGGATTCAATCATTTTCTTTTCATGGACATATTATCTCTAATTATGGAATCTTAGTTGATCCTAAAAAGGAAAAGGTATTTCACGAATGTCCTCCTCCAATGATCATAACCAAGGTACATAGTTTTATTTGTATAGCAGGTTATTATGTGTATTCCATTCAGGATTTATCCCGATTAGCTAACCTGTTAACCAAGCTTACTCCTAAAGTGATTAAGTTCTTATGGGTGTAAGAATGTGAAGAATGTTTTTAATAATTGAGGAAAAGGTTAGTGAATGTTTCAATATTGACTCTACCATCGAAAAATGGTGGATTTTTTTATAGTGATGCATAAAAAAAGAATTGGTTATGTCCTCATGTAGAATGATAGGGTTATTTCCTATACATCAAGGTGGTTAAGAAACCATGAACAAAACTATCAAACTCACGATCATGAGCTATCAGCTGTAATATTATCTCTAATGATATGGAGACATTACCTCTTTGGTGAAATATGTGAGATATATAATGATCATAAGAGCTTGAAATATATCTTCTCACATAAAGAACTGAAAATGAGGAAAAGTAGATGGACTGATCTACTCAAGGATTATGATTGTTCCATACACAACTATCCAATGAAGGAAAATATGTTGGAAGATGCATTGATCATGAAGGATCATGGAGTTCCTAGAAAAATGAGGATTGATAAGAGTCCTATGTGCAAGGATCTATAGAGGTTTGATATGGGAATTATAAAAGTTGGTGAGACATCATTACTTTTTCAATTAGTTTCCCAACAATCTTTATTAGAAAGGATTAAAAGTTCTCAACCTGATAATGAGAATATTCAAAAAAAATTAAGCTAGTGAATGATGGGAATTCACTAAATTTTTTGTGTGAAGATAGAATTATGAAATTTGGAAGAAGGTTATGTGTTCCCTCCATACCCGAGATATAAAGGGAGTTATCATATGATTCCCATAGTTTGAATTTCATTATATACCCTAGTTTCACTAAGATATATAGAGATTTGAAAGATCATTTCTTGTGGGAAAACATGAAGCATGAAATTGCTGATTATGTATCAATTAGTTAAGTCTATCAATATGTGAAGGCTAAAAGGCAACATCCTTAAGGTGTCATGAAACATAAACCTATTCTTGCATTGAAATGGGATGGCATCACTAGGGATTTTAGAAATGGATTACTAAAAAATCTAAGAAAGAATGATGAAATATGGGAAATTGTGGTCCGAATTACCAAATCTGCACATTTCCTCGCTATAAGGGATGATTTTATACTAGAGAACCTTGAATGACTCTATATGAATGAATTATTAAGATTTTATGGAGCCCCTCTCTCAACTGATCCTGATCTTGATCCATGATTTACATAAAAATTTTGGAAAAGTATTCAAAGAATATTTAGATAATGAGCTTTGATTGAGTACTGCTTATCACCCTCAAACTGATGGGAAATTAGAAATGACGATTCAAACATTAGAATACTTGTTGAGATCATGTTCAATTGACTTTCAAGGTATGTGGGATTATTATTTAGCTTTTGGGGATTTTTCCTACAATAGTAGTTTCGATTCAAGTATTCAAATTCCACCATATGAACCATTGTATGGAAAGACATTTCATACACCAACATGTCTGGATGAAGTTGGTGAAACGAATCTTGTAGTTCTAGATCCTGTGAAGGAAACAACAACGAAGGTAAATAATATTTAAACCCATACAAAGGTTCTCAAAATAGAAAAAAAGCTATCCTGATAATCGATGGAAGGATTTGGAATTTCAAGTAGGAGATCACATTTTCTTGTAAGTATCTCCATAGAAGGGTGTCATAAGATTTAGGAAGAAAGGGAAATTGAGACCCAGGTACATTGGACCTTTTGAAATTATAGAGAGAATTGGAGCTTGGATTATCATTTGGCAGTGCCGCCCAACCTTTCTAAGGTACATAATGTGTTCCATGTCTCATTGTCGAGAATGTACATGCCAAACCCAACACATGCCCACACATATAAAGGTATAGAATTGGAACCAGACTTATCTTACTATGCAGAGCCTATCTAGATTCTAGACATGAAAGAACTGGGGTTGAGGAATCACACGAATCAAACAGTAAATTTATTTTAGAAAAATAAAAAAATTGAAGCGGCAATATGGGATCCTAAGGAACTTATGATGAAGACCTACCCAAATATTTTTTTGATGTAACATTTTAGAAATTTCAAGAAGAAAATTTTTATAAGGGAGGAAGAATGTAACACTATATTTTTTTAAAAATAAATTAATTATACAATGTATTACATGAAACATCGAGTCTCTGAAAAACAACAATTTGTTATTATAACCTACCTGTTACACACAATATTTCCACCTCTATGTTTTGAATTTTGAAAAATGGACATACAAGGTTGTGATCCGTAAGATATTTAGAGTCTGATAGGATCAACATACATTTTTGGTGAATAGTAACTTGACCATTATGAATTGTAATAAAACCTTATGATTACTAACCTCACCCATGTAAGTATAAAAAATATTTTTTCACCTTATAAATTAAAGTGAATATTTAAAAAATTAATAATTAAGTTTTGGTATTTTTGTGAAAAATAAATAATTAATTAAAAATTTAAATTAATAAATTGATTTAAAATAACATTCATTTTTAAAAAATATTTTACTAAGTAAATATTGTTTTCCAATGATTTTAGGATAGTTTTATGAGATGTTTGTTAATTTTTTAAAGTATTATAAAATCTATTTCAAATTAAAAATATGTATTTTTTTATATTAAAAAATATTTTATTTAAAAAATAAATTTCACATATTTAGGAACATATTTTGATTAAATGGACTATATTTCTTAATTCTAGATGTCAAAAAATGGTTAGGGTGCATTTTTGGGATTTTTCTGAAATACTTGAATTTTTAGTGAATAACAAAATACAGAAATTTACAGTGTAAATACATTAGAAGATAAATAAACTATTAATTGAGATATCACTTATGGTAACACACTTGGTTATAATTCACATTAACTTATTACTATTATGATCACAATAATCAACACTATTGGTTGTATTTAGAAAAATAATTAAATAATAAATGAGATATTCAAAAATCAGCCCTCTCATCCACTATAAAAACCATCCCTCACTCCATCTTCTCCTCACTCCTATAAACCTTGATTATTCCCAAAGTTCTTCCCAAATAGTCTTCTATAGTATCTACCCACCTATAATAGCTATTTTTCTATCCAAAATACCAGAAACCATTCCCTTAAGGAGGTTCTCATGGTGAATATTTCACGAGGTAAACCCTCTTCCTTTTTCTTTTAATTTCATTTTCAATTTATTTTCTTTATTATCTTCTCCTCACCTCCTCATTCAAAATTATCATGATAAATATAGTGTCATATATATACTATAATGATATCATGTTAATGGAATATCTTTATTTAAACCACTATCTCTATCTCTATGTCTTTTGTTTTAAAAATGAAATCATCGTCTGAGAGATGACGATTTACAACCTTCATGGATGACGATCCTTCATTCTTTAATTTATCCTTAAATTCTGGTCATGAAACCATTTTTTATATTTAAATATACTATAATTTATGTATTATAACCTACTTAATGTAATTCAACTAGTATATATACATAATATTAATTCATAAGACAAAACTAGTCCGTAATAGTAAAATATCGCCAAAACAACCTAAATGATTATCACTAATGTTCTATCCAATAAATCATCCGCATACCATATAAAAAATGTATTATATCACCATTTAATATTATTTATTTTCATTAGTATAATATAAATTGATGTATATATAATTATAACAATTCCATGCGAACTTTTATACTCTTATAAAAGTATACCGATCATGAAAACCTTGGAATCAAACACTCACGAGGGATAAAATTGTATCTTATAACTCATCAAAAGGATATAAATGAATGCAATAAAATTTTAATAAATAAAATAAATATATATTAGGTTATTAATTAACTAATTAATGGATTTTATTTGATTATCTAGGATATTAATGTCAAGTTCATAACACATTCAGACACAAGGTAAGGGTTTTCTACCCGAACATCCATTTTCATTCAGGTTACTCATTGTCTCTATTAATCACAATTAAATTAATAATTATTATTATTTAATAATCAAAATTATGTTTGAATTTTCTATATATTTGTTCAAATAATAATTCTTCTTTATTTTATAGTTAATTAAATGTTTTATAAAGATCTTTCACAATTATTCTCGATAAATAAGCCTGATTCAATAGAAGTTCTTAAATTCGTACATATTTCCAAGTGAACTCTATAATATGTTTTAAGATAAAATTGTTTTTATAAATCCAATGATTTTATCATGAAAAAATACCTTATTTTATTTATTGTTTTATGTAAATATGTTTCCAAGAGAACTCTTCTTTTCATAGTAAAATTGTATTTCTCTCAGAAATTCATCGATAATTTCATTAGAGTATTTTTGTCTATTTCAACACCTTTATTGAAAATTATATATTATTGAGATTAATATCTTTTGTTCATCATATATCATATTTTATTAAATGGTTTATGATCATTTTTACCATGGGTGTTCTATCATGATACAATTCACCATACCACTCAGAATGGTTAGTATTTATGTGTACTGATTGGGGAAGGTTATTTCATATGTTCATGTTGTTATTATTTAGCCCCATTTCATATGAGGAATGAATTGGAATTATCAAGTGATTGGTGGGGCCTGATATATCCCCTAGATGAATCAATATTTATCATAAGACAAAATAGAATTGTGGTTTGACCAAGGCCTTACCCTAGTATTTTTGGACATCTTGGTCGAGGCCTTGAAATACGTTTTAGATGTCTAGTATTATGAATTCCCTCATTATGGTTTTAGAAATTGATAAACCATGTGATTATTATACTATTATAATATCAATGGTTATTTTTAATTATCTTATGATCACTTATATGGCTTTATTTAATCAAGTTTGTTTCCTTCCATATTATTCTCAAGTATATTTTCAAAGTAATGTGTTTTTAGTTATTCACCATGCCTAGTGTTTATTTTTATGATAACTTATATTGTATTACTTACGATTAATGAGAATATGATCTCTTACCTGTCATATGTTTTACTTCCCCAAGTTTTTGAAGATGAATATTATGAATGACTTGTAGGGATAACCTATAAGTCATATATTTTTCCAATGGAATTGTTATTATGTATATTATTTCAAGTTATATTGTTGAACTTATGTTTGTATCCTGTTTTCCAAAACTAATAGACTATTCATTCCTTTGAGATACGACTTCCTTGTAATCATTCTAACGTATTAATATAAGGCACTGGTTCTATGAAATGAGGGTTTAGATCTTTATAGTTATGATGTTGGGATAAGACCCATGGATGAGATTCCTACATATCCTTGTGAAAGGAATCAAAACCCACATTGTTCAGCGTCACTTAACAAGACACATCATAACTTATAAGGTCATGTTAAAAGGACGCAACCATGATGTTTTATATTATACAGAAAATACATTCAGGAATAAGGTTCCTAGTCAATGTTTTATGTGAGACATATGTCGAATAAGCCCAATGAACCTGGAAATGATATGGATTTCTAGGTTTAATGAGACCCTATTGGTAATGTGGCCCAAGAAAATAGGATTGATTTGGGGTGTTGGGTTTGGAACTCAGGGAGTCTTACTAAACATCCTATTTGGACGGGAATCAAAGCCAAGGTAGTTCGGTGAAAAGGAAACATGCTTATGGAGGCCATTAGGAGGATTGTACTCTCGAAGAGTATGGACCTTGGAGAGGATTAAGTTAGTTCTTAATCCAAAAATGGATGACTTATGAAGGGAGTCATGAGGGATGTCCCAACTCATGGTGATTTAGAGGCCTTCATGTGGCTTACACTAGAGTAGGATGCCCACAAGTCAATGTGATGACATTGTTTGGGCATATTCCTGAAGGGAAAGCCCGAAGGTTGGATTTAAAGGCTCATTCCTAAGGAGGATTCCTTGGTGAATGGGGGTTTTGATTTGGGATTAATCCTAAGGAGGATTCCCATGGATTGGTTATTATTTTCAGATTACTCTTAAGAAGGATTCTTGTAGGTTGTGTTGGGTAATACTCCTAAAGATTAATCCCTTGATTGGTTGGGCTTACACATGGATTGAGGCCCAACATCTTAGGATCATGTGCATGTCACGACCACCATCAACCTCTATACCCACATGATTTATGGTCAGTGTGAGAAATAAGAGGAAACAAAATATCCAACAAACTATACAATTAAATTTCCCCTGATATTGGATACATGACTTTGAGTACCTACACCTATGGATGCTTTAATGGCCTAAACCTTTATTAATAAAATTTCTCCATTCTTATACCAATGTGAAATAGTCACATAAAATCACATTAGGAAACACAATTCCACATCATGCATAAATGAACTACTAAATTCTATGTGACCATTGAACATAATTTTTTCAGTTCTTTTTTTTAGTTTAAAAAATATGACACACTCAACTGCGATCAGTAAGATGTTTGGAGTTTTATTGGGAAAACATAATTTTTGGTGAATAGTAACAAACCCATATGAAAAGTAATGTTAACCTTATGAATAGTAAAATGATAGTTATGAATAGTAAATCATCCAAGTGAATAATAACCTTACCAGTGACAATATAAATAATATTTATCCACACTATAAGTGACAATATGATATAATTATATTGTAATGTTGGTATTTTTGTAATTCATGAATATTTAATGATTAGTTTAATAATTTAAAAGAAATTTTTTTTTCATAAAATGTATTTATAAACTATTCTTTTAATGTCCTATGATTATATGATAATTTTATGAGACCTTAATTTATTTTTCAAAGTTTTAGAAAAGTAGTTTTAATTTTAAAATTTGTATATTTCAAGTAAATTATGATTTTAATTAAAAATTATATTAATCCTATTTAGAGAATTAATTTCATAAAATGTTGTTCATTTTAGTATTTTAAACATGAAGAAATAGTTAGGGTGAATTTTTTGGATTTTTCTAAAATACATGAATTTTTAGTGAATAGTAAAATATGATTATTTACGATTAATGCTAAATACATGAATTATAGAGTAATGTATGATGTTATGCTGATGTAAGAACCACTGTTTCGAACACACATGATCAAAATACATTATTTAGTCATGGAATCATCACTATAACTTCTATTGTGAAGAAATAAAAAATTAATTTTTATAATATTGAGAAAACTCCTCTCCCGTCCACTGTAAATACCACCCTCACAACCTCATTTACTCAAACCTCTATAGCTTCACTATTTGTACAAATTCTCACCAAATATCTTCCCCAGCCCCTCCCCGATGTCCAGGATCTCTTTTTCTCATCATAAGACCAAGCCTAGGTTCCCTGAGGAGGATCTGAGGAGAAACATTCAATAGGTAAATCCCCTCTATTTTCTTTTAATTTACTTTCAATTTCAATTTATTATATTTTTATCTCCTCACCTCCCCTCATAAAAAATGCAAAGATAAACTCTATTACCTTACATATACTATAATTATATCATGTTAATGTGAGATCCATCATTAAAATCCTCTGTCTACCTCTTTTATTTTTAAAAATGAAATTATTGTCCGTGATGTGTCAATTTACCATCGCCGTAGGTGATACACCATCATTTTCCTTAAACTGCTTCTAGGATGTCAATAAAACCATTAAATTGTTGATTTTATTAATATGTATGTTTTAACCCCTTTTATGTTCTAAAAATAGCTTTTTTACATAATACTAAATGATAAAACAAAACATGATCTTTGTGATAAAAAAAGAACCCAAATTGACCAAAAATGATCATCATTAAATTTTATCTAATGATTCATTATCATGATATATAAACGAATTAATTACTAGATCATTTATACTCTAATAAGATCATTATTAATATGTAATTTTCATTCTGTATGTTTATCTATGTTCTACACAAACATCCATTCATGTGTACACGTTTACCATTCATGAAAACTAAGAAAAAGAACACTCTTGGATAATGAATTTAAATTCTATAACTTATCAAAAAGATCATAAAAGAATTTAATGAAAACACAATAATCAATATTCATTTATAAAAGGGTATATAATTAATAATGAATTAATCTAATGTCATTATACAGGACATTAATGTGAAGAAATCATTCAGACACAAGGAAAGGGGAATTCTCAAATCCATCTATCTTTTATCTCGTTTTTCCTCTTTCACTCCACTCTAATTATGGTTATTACTTAAAAAATATTTCTTTATCATTATATTACCTTTTCTAGGGCATACATTTTTTCAACTACAGTTAATGTCAAACACAATGTTTTCCAAAAGAACTCTTCTTTCAAAAACACACCTTTTAATTCCCACTCAAGGTTGATGGTGCTTGTATCAAGTATGGTGTTCCCCCTTTCATTTGGGAACCCAATGTTTTATGAATGTACGCTTTATGATGTAAGAACCATTCCTTTCCATGGTTTTATTTATTTTAATGATTGATATATGTTCAATGTGTCATGCATGATAATGTAAATTTTATGATTTGATGGGTGCACCCAGAATTATATAGCGTCATGAAAATGTTATGATGTGATGGGTGCACTATGAATTATATAACACTCCAATTAATTTAGTAATGTGAATAACCTCATGAGTAAATTGAAACATGCATGAACATGATTCTATCTTTGATCAAAAATATTTTTTTGTAGTTAACCATTAAGAAAAAAGGTTTCATTTTTATGTATTGCCACTTTTCAAGACTTTTATTACTGTTTCCTCTCATGGTTATGATCCTATGCCCATGTTATGATAATGATTATGCTTACCCCATGTTATATTGTTTCATGTTACTATATATCCTCTTACAAGAATATTATATCACCCCTTTTTTATGTATATCCATAGGTGATTACATGTACTAAGGAGAACTCAAGGTCAAATAAGAAGCTAAAGAAGAAGAAATTAAATAAATGGTTTGTTTTATGTTGTAAAAGTTATATATGGTCATAGTTTTCTAAATAAACTAAACCATTGGATCCTCTTGGTGTAATGATTTTATTTTTTTATCTTTAAAATGATGTAAAAGTAATGCAAGAAAAGAAAAGTCTCTATAGTTGGTATTAGAGGCCCGATTTAGTTTATTTGGGAATGAGGATTAGAGATCCTATGTTAAAAGACCTTGTATGAGACTAAGTATATATAATAACACCAGAAGATTTTCTAAACTTAGGTATCCCATACGATATGTTTTATGAATCAATTTAACAAAGTAATAATTTATTTATTCATGACTTGTTGAATTATGTATTCTTATAACATTTTCTATTTTAGAAAATGGTGTAAACCAGGAGAAACCAAGCCAACAACCCATACGAGGGACAATGCAATGATTACCCAAATGACATCCCCAATGATTTGGGTGGAGATGTTCAAAAATTCATGGTGATAATTACCTATTTGTCTCAATTTATGTATAATAACCTAAATAATGTGGAACATCCTCATTTTCCTAAGATGGAGAAGATGGCTATCGAGTGTTATATGAGGTAACGAACAATGACGTTTAGTGGGTCTTCTAATCCACTAGTTGTAGAACAATGGCTCAACAAAATGGATAATATCTTTATATTTTTCACTATTATCAGATGGAGAAGGTGACTCTAGACGTTTATCATCTAGATGGGGAGGCTGACCAATGGTGGGCTTTGATTAAGAACACCAAGATGAGGGAAGAAATTGAAGAGATGGAGTGGGAATACAATAAGATAATGTTTCTCAGCAAGTGTTTCCCATGAACTATTTTGATGAATATAGAGAGATACTTTAAGGAGCTAAAGTAAAAGGATGGAGAATCTTTCATGACATATGAAGAGAATTTTAAAAGGATTTCCAGGTACAATTCAGGTTTTTTATCAATAATGATAGAAAAATTCATAGATTCTTTAGTGGAATAAAACAACACCTTCAAAAGGCTCTTGCAATTCAATACTTTCAGATTTATGAAGAATTCGTTCAATGTTATATTAATGTGGAGACGAAGTTTTGATAATGGACCCATGGCTATGGTGATAAGAAAAGAAAGATAGAGTTTCATGTTAGAGAATATAATGAGAAAGGTGGTAAGAAAACTCAACCACCCACATGTCAAAAATATGATAATAAGCATCATGATAATTGACTCAAAGAGAAGGGGAAATGCTTCAAGTGTGGGAGAGAAGGCCACCAAGCTCTAGAGTTTCAAAAATACATGAGAATACAGGAGAATGTGGTGGAGAAAATAAGAGAACCACCCATTGTCTAATGTTACAAATGTAGGGAGAAAGGGAACTATGCAATCCGGTGAACTGAACCTCGAGTCCTCGAGGGTAATTAGAATCAGTATCCACGAAAGACAAAGGGAAAAATGGAAGGCTTATTCCATCACTACTATGGAAGTGGAGTAAGAGAATGAAGTCATACAAGGTACACTTCCTATTTAATCAAGAATGGAAAAATTATTATTTGATTCGGGTTCGACATAGTACATTATATCAAGCATGTTTTCTATAACTATTGAATTGAATCCCCAAAACCTTAAGTAGATATATATGTAAAAACACCCGGTTGTACAATAATTACAACCCAAGATTTGACTATTCTATTATTGGAATATGTGCTAAGATTCATCGAGAAAACATAATAATACTTCCCTTAGTGTAATTCGACACTATACTGGGGATCGATTGGCTCTCATTATATAGACCACACATCAAATGTCAGGAAAATTAAATATGTTTTCATATTGAAAACCATCCCACGATATTCTAAAAATTCAAGGAAGATCTTGAATCTCATTTAAAAAATACTTCTATGGTGTGGGTGTTGATTCCTTATGAGGAAGCATACCTCACTCAAATGTTTGAGTCAAAGGAAAGTGTAAACCGAGTGGAAATGTCCATGTGAGGGAATACAACAATGTATTTACCAAAGAGTTACCTATACTATCCCTAGATTATAAGGTAGAGTTGTCAATAGAACTCATACATGGAGATACTCCTTTCTTAAAGTGTCCCTATAGGATGGCTCCAATCAAAATATTGGAGTTAAAGAAGAAGCTTCAAGAGCGTTTGGATAAAGGGTTCATATTCCCTAGTGCTTCACGTTGGGGTGTGCTAGTAATCTTTTTGAAGAACAAGGATAGATCAATACAGATGTGTATCAATTATCAGGAACTCATAAAGATCACTATGAAGAACTTGTATCCTCTTCCAAGGAATGATTACTTGTTTGATTAGTTGTGAGGAGCTCAATACTTATTAAAGATGTATCTTTATTTTGGATATCATCAGCTAGAGGGGAGACCTCTCACACATGTCATTTTCCATGTTCATTTCCATTTAAACAATATAATTCATTAATACATAGAAAAATATTCCTATAGATCATGTTTATTTTGGGATGGTCATGGTCATTTTATTTAATGGATTACACCATCTTTTATGAGACATACTATACAATCCTTTTACACCAAACAATTCATTCAATTAATTTAAGTCATGGTAAATTAATTTATAATGATCAAGTGTGCAAGGAAGATAACATGTTCACTAAGGTTATTTTCCACATCGAGAATTCCTAGTCTTAGACATGAAAACCCCTAAGAGGTGATTTGTTTTTGGATTTAAATATATGTGTATCAAGGGAAATTACATTTTGAACCCAAATAGAATGGTACAAGGGAGTTCTTGGTATTTTGAACCAATAGGCCAAAAAGTCCAATTTTACTTGGCACACCCATGGGGTGACCAATATAATGTATTACCATGATATAACAGTCTAAAAAATAATAAACTAACATATATTAAATAAGGATTATCAATTATTCATCATGGAATCAATACACTAAGGCTTTTTAGTAATGGATGACATATGACATGATAGTATAATTACAAAACAACCCAAACTCAAATGGGAAATGATGTGACCACCTATGGAAAGGTCGTAGATGACTCTATGATCTATATAGAACTAATATTAAAATTATGTTTGAATTTATATTAGAATCAATAAAATACAATGAAAATTGGCCATATGATCTTACATTTAAATAGAGAAATAGATGGCCAGAATAACCCTAATGGGAGTTAGGAGACTAGGAAACCTTACCAAGGAATACTCGTAGAATCTGATGGAGTAGAATCGAACACCATATATGGATTATACAAGACTACTTACTTTAGATATGTTGGTGGAATGATTGTCAATTCACCCTAAATAAAAGAAAGTTCATAGTTTAGGAGCAATGTTTTGCAAAATGTGCTCTAACCATGCAAGGTTTCTTTTATTGAAGGGGAACCCCGTACATTTAGGCACAAAATTTGACAAATCATGCACAAATAAATCAGAATTTCATTGAATCATATCAACAATAGGCCACAGGACTTTGCACCCTGGGTCACATGGTTTCATACAAATCATGTAGCTCATCATGCTTTTCCCTTCTTTAGAACTCTGGGCTTTAAACGAGAATCTTACTCTCCCATGAACTCCATGACTTGATTAAACATCAATATTATGGAAAATTATGAATATAAAATTTAAAAACTAATGATCCTTACCTTCATGAAAATATGGGTCATTACATGTATAATACATGATGTGTAAGAAAATGGAGGTTGTCCAAGGTAGATGTACAACTTTTAACTGAGTGTATTTATTTTATTTCATCTCATGTCTCCTTGATTACTATACTAACCATGTTGATACAATAATTTTAGCATCTCCCATATACGTATATGATAATATATTGATGGAAGTAACATTATTTTTCTTATTCTTCATAAAATGGGAAATAAATGAATTATAACTGAATATGTGTAGACTACCTCCTCACGATGCAATGCATTTTTGTCATAAACACAATTCAGGGATTATTATTATGCTATATTTAATATTAATATATTATATTTATTAAATTTTTTTATTATTTATTATAATTTCTCATATAAATTATTACTTTTCCATTCTTTGGAAAATGAAAACGCCACTCATGTGTGCGTCTGGAGTATCACCTCCAAAAGATATGTTATTAATTTTTCATCCCCAATTTATACGAATAATTATATATATTTTATAAATATGAATAAATATGATACTTATATTTTTATTATTTTTATTATTATAGTTAAATAAAGACCAATTTATATTTACTGGAAATATAAAGACCAAACATTCATGAAAAATTCACCTCTTTTCACCAAAATGATTATTGGAATTAGAAAAGAATATTAAGAGGATAATTAGGAATTATGAAAAAGTTAAAAATTGTATTTTATATATGAATATGGTTTTAGAAAAAATTTAGAAAAAATTTATTTTTATTATACATGGTATTTGAAGGAGTATAAAGAAATATAGAAAATGAGGTAAGGGTTTATGTTACAATATTATTTTATGTCTGAATTTCTTATGATAAATTTACATGGAAAAAAATAATATGGATATATCTTTTATACCGAAATATATTTTTATCACCTCTATTTATTATGGTAATTTTTATTCATTTTTACAATTTTAAAATCATTGGTAATGAAATTATTGAGAAAGTGTTTTTATGAAAACATGACCTTATTTACTATTTAGCCATCAAACATCTTCATTCTTATCTATGCTCCTTAAAATTGTTTTATAAAATTTTTTTACAAATAAAATGTATCAAAATGTAAATTTTTATTACCTTTTAAATTATTTCAAATGGTTTTAATGTAATTATTTTGTTCTAAATATTTGATAAAAAAATATTTTCCCTTTTTGAATGTGTTTACATAATAAACACTATTACCGTTTATGATATGAATGGATTTTACCAACTTCACTCTAACACCGTGAGTTTTTATGATCATTTTTTTAATAAATCATTTTTTATGTATTAAATTGAAATATACACTGCTTAAAAGATTCATTATATGCTACACCAGAATAATATTGTGCTAAATACGATATCCACATGGAATACATAACACATAACACTGAGTTTCTATGAAACGACATTTTATTATTAAAATTAATTTAATGAGATAGTTATAAAACATGAATTAAAAAATGAAATATAAATCATAATAAATAAATTTAAAAAATTATTTATATTTTTATTATATAAATAAAAAAAATTGATAATAAAAAATATATGTTTTGGTAATGTCTCTATATGTTTGAAAATATTTTTTTCTCAGATGAACTGGTAATTACTTCCTTCTATGAACAATAATAACAATAATTTCATAAACATTTTGTAATTAAATTTGATAGAATAAACATGATTTTTTACTTCAGAATGTCAAAATTTCCTCTGGGTGAATTTTTTGTATTTTTTGGAAAAATATAATTTTTTGAAGAATAGTGAAAATACTGTGTTTTAATTCAAAACTTCTTTTTCATATAATTTATTTATATTTTAATTTATAATTAATATTTAAGTAGATAAATTTTACATGAATTTATCAAATTGAAGTCATTGGAACCAATTTCACATTGGAATTTGATATAAAAACATTTGAACCTTTTAATCATTATAGCTAAAAAATCGTCTATAGTAACACATCTATGGGATTAAATATAAATTAATTTGTCCAAAATAAGTTATTTCAACTTGGAAACATGGTTCAAATATTTATATTCATCATAATATATAATTTCTAATATGTTTAACATAGTTTTTGACCAAAAATAATATTTATTGTTATTAAAATTAATTACTACGATTAAGTGGAAAAAATATTAATTTGTTGTTAAATCTTAACTTAATTGGAAACATATCCTAGATACATGTACAAAATCCATTGTTTTGACATATTTAGACGAATTCACATATTTTTATGAGGTTGAAAATTTATTTGTGGAACATGATATAAGGGATATTTCTTAATTATGTTTTCATTTTTAGATTTACAAAAATTATACTCCTCCCCCGCTATAAAAGGGTACTCAAACCCCTTACTTATTCATGATTATCAAGACCATTGTATCAAAAAACCTATAGAAAAATATCCTAAAAACATAAATCCATTCTTCTTAGAAGTATCCCTTTGGGTAAAAAGTTATCCAAGGAATACCTTAGGGGGAAACCAAGATGAGTTACCCATATATTAGGTAACATCCTTCCAGAAGATATTTTGTTTTATTTTCATTATATACCCATCAATTATTCATATTTCATTATTATGTAATAAAATAAGTATAATAAATAAACTGATTTTTTTAATTATGGATTTACCAACATCCACACAGAATTCTATCAAATGGGTAACAAACTTAACATTCATATGTACGGTAGACAATCGCATTGTGAAATGATGTTATTAATTTTTTTCTTTACCAACTCTCATGGTTTATAATTATTATTTAATATTGGTTTTTTGATATTATATATGATATTTATTATGTATATATTATTATTTAATTATTATATTACACATACCATCATGATTTCCATTTTGTGTAAATACGATAACTTCATTTGTAGGCGTATGGACTTTTGCCAAGTCAAAGCAATATGATTCGCTCACACATTACATGGAATGCATTAAGGGTAAATTTCATTAAATCATATGAGGTATATGAAAAATAAATTATACTATAAATATATTATATAAATATATATATTCAATTTACTTTCTTTCAAAATGATAATAAATTGGAAACAATGTTTAGGCGTATGTAGGACCTACCATCTCCCTGAACAATATATTTAATTTTCCATTTTTGAAATTTATATATTATTGAAAATATTTATATACTGAATATATATTATATTTATATAATTTTTCAAATTCTCCAAGTCAGTAAATCATGACCTCAGTTAGAGGATCATGTATAATTAGTCAAAACATATATGAAAAACAAATCAACTATTATGAGAAACAAAACATTAACCTGAAATTGTTAATAAAAGGTTTATATAAAGTCATAATAAAATATAATATTGTATTAAATATAAGAATATTGTTTTTCCAGATATATTATAAATTTATTCTTATTTTACATGTGGTTTTAATGAGTACGAGGAGTGTTAAAAAACAATGTAAGGGTTTTCTCATCTAATGTTTGTTTATATTTACATCTTATTCCCCACTCATTTCTATTGTGTGATTTATATAACTTCCATAAATGTATTATATGATTCATATAGATAAATATATGGGTTTTTACATATCCTTTTTTATTATATATCCTTCATGGGGTTTATGTTTCAAAAGTTACCTAATCAGTAATGTAATTTTGTCTCAATTTTACTTCTTTGAGACTAGTGCCATGTTATGAACCTATATTATTCTTTAAGGTGTATAAAATGACCATTTAATTGTTATATCATGAATATAATTATTTTAATTATATTTCAACCATCATTTATGGTCATTTTATTACATGGTATTTTGATTCAATGTTATTAAAGTGGTATGAGATTATTGTAACAATCTCTTCTTTTATCAGGATTGTTTATGATTATAGTTCAATTAATTAAATCATATCATCTATATCTCACGAAAATAAAAAAAATTCTCAATTTTTTTTATTAATTATATAATCGCCTATTATTAACATTTTATACACATTGGTACTTATGTTAATAAATCTGATTTTTATAACAAAATCTGATCATATGATTTATTCTGTCAAAAATCTGTTTTATTCAAGATATCATTTTTTCAAAAATGTGTATAAAAATGTTTTTAAAATGGAATAATTATATAAATTTGAAGGAAAAAGGATTTTACATTTTTCTTATGGATTTCAATGCTTCCTTTATATGTTTCAAAATCTATTTTAAATGAAAAATATTTGTGAAAATGGATTACATTTTAAAAAGTGTTATCATATAAGAAATGATATTATCCTCAAGATATGTTTTTAAAAGATCATCAAAATTATTTTACATATAATATGAAATCAATTGGTGTTACTCATTTCAGTCGAGGGAATTATACAAATGTTCCATTCACATTCCTTGTCTTAATTGTTTATGTTTTGATGACGCGATGTTTATGAAAACTATTTATGATTCCCAGGTTACATGATAATTAAATCCACTTCTTTTCTTAGGTTATTATTTGATTATATGATTGTGAAACATATCTATTTTACATAGGTTATTATATGATTATATATTTATGATACCCATTTCTTCATGTGTTATGATATTTATTTATGACCTTTTTGAACATGTATGTATGATTTGTTTATGAGATGGGTGGGACCTATATATCCCTCATATGCATTAGGTAGAGATTTTTATCTCATGAGATAGATATGTCTGGAACTAGGAGTGAACCCAGTGTAGTATATGAAATTTTCTTCTAAGATGTTTTGGGGAGTGAACCTTGACTACAATGTTAGTCATGGTAGTGAACCATAACTACCAAGATAGAATGGGGAGTGAAGACATACTTATAATATAACCTTGTTAGTCATTCATTAACCACTATTGAAGTCATTTTATATAATTATGTGTCTACCCCAATTATATGTATCATTCCTATGTTATGATTTCAGGGATTTTTCTCTTAATTCCCTTACTATTCATGTATTATAATATTCCATCTTCATTAAATGATTCATGTATATGATCTTTCACATGCAGGGTATGATCTTCTAATATTAGGATCACATTCTCATAACCTTTTGCTCATTTTAAATCATACAGATCTCCTTTATTTACCCTTACTGATCATATAATCATACACATTTTTATGTTTCCATTCTGGAGGTTATAAATATATGTATTATGTATGATTTCTTTCATAAGGGTGAAAGTCTTAAAGAAACTAATGGGAGATAATGTTGGTCATGAATTTACTAGTGTTTGTGTTTCCATATTCCCAAAGGCACTAAACCAATATAGTATATGGGTGTATGTTTGGGTAATATCATAAGTAATTAGTAAAAATAATTAAATGTTAATTTATTTTATGAGAGGGTCTCTATAGTTTGTATTAGAGAAAAAGTTTAGTTAACCACTAGAAACAATGATGAGAAACCCTCTGTGAGAACCTTATAGAAACTTCTAAGGATAAATCCAAGTATAAGGAAAATTATATGAAAATGTCCTTGAATTTTTTAAAAGGATAGAGTGAGTGGATTATAATAAAAAAATAAATATATGTATACTATAAGTGTATGTGTCTCTTTCACATATGTAAATAGGGTTAAAAATGCTAAAAAACATATTTAGATAGACTAGAATGAGAACTGGTTTACGGCAATGGGCCTTGCTGCACACCTAGTTTGAAAATCCCAGGGGAGACACATTAGAAATTTAGAAACACATCCCGAACCATCATAAATGATTTATATAGATTTTGGATATGAATAAAATTTTATAATCATAAAGTATCATATATTAAATAAGGTTTCATAATAAAGATATCCTATAAGTGGTATTCATGATTATGTGGTTCTCCAATATGATAAATATTTATTACTCAATATTTTTTAGTTTTAATAAATGGATGTAACCCATGGAAACCACATTAATGGTGATTATAATGGATAATGAAATGATTATCCTCCAAATAATCTAAATTCTATGGGAGTTAGAATGTAAAATTTCATTGCAATAATCACCCAAATTTCTCAATCTATGAATCATACTGGACTTCCAAATGAGAAAAGGAGGGAACAATATTCTATTGAGTCCTTAATGATGAAATTTACAACTTCTTTCAGTTGGTATTTAGTTCCACTTGTTGCTGGACAATGGATTAATCCCATAGAAAATATATTCTATGTTCACTAGTGTTTGGAACATGATAAAGTCATTGTAGCCTTTTATTAGTTATAGGGTGAATCAGACTAGTGGTAGAGTCTAATAAAGAATACAAGGTAATAAGATGAAATTGAATCCATGTATAGGGATGAGTTCATGAACTTATTGATCAATATGTACATTAATTGTATTTTTCATACAAAGATGGAGAAATAGTTCCTTAAGATAT
Organism: Viscum album; assembly: GCA_963277665.1. Taxonomy (NCBI): domain Eukaryota; kingdom Viridiplantae; phylum Streptophyta; class Magnoliopsida; order Santalales; family Viscaceae; genus Viscum; species Viscum album. The sequence continues at coordinate 1,071,428,308 of OY728166.1, read as the reverse complement.
ATTAAAGGGATGATTAATCTATTGAAACTTATGTGGATAATTTCAAAATAATTTCATGGAATGCATCTGGTATTATAATCCAACCCAAAAGTAATGTTGATAGGTCATTCAATGGCTTAAATTCAAGTCTCAAAAGTGTGTTTTCCATAAGAGACTTTAATATCCATGAAGATATTATCAATTGTGAAAATGATATTGAAATAGAGGTTAGAGATAAATATAAATCTCATGGTTTTGAAATGAAAAGGAATATGGAGTTCCAAGTAAAATATAAAAACCATGGATAAAAGAAGATGATATTTCTTTTATGTTATATATGTGGAATTAATCATGGAATAAATTATATTAAGGGATCAAATAAATATTTTAAATGAGGAAGGGATGGTAATGATGAATTTGATTTCGTAAGTTATGTGATGATCTTTTTGAACAACGTCAATGGATAGAATACTGTATAGAATTCACCAACCCAGCTTCAGTTCTACTTGTATAAAGAGAATGGTAATAATTATAATCATTTTTAAAACAAGAAGTTAAATGTTGATGATTGGAATTATCAACCTCTTATAATGAGAGACAAGGGTAATTCTCATTCAATCAGTGTTTTTTATTAGGGTTCTTTAACATCATGGTGATTGGTACACTCATTATCCACTTTATTCCTACTAATTTCATACTTAATTATGAATATAAAAACACTTTCATATCTAAATAATTTTCTTTTTGTATTTAGATTCAACCAAAAGGATTAGATGTGGAATTATCATTTCAAACCCATAATGGTACACTAATTGTATCTCATGATAATAATTCTTCTCTTGTTTACATTTGTTGTAATGTGGTTTCTATAAATCTTATCATTCTTCCTATAGTAGAATTTCAGGTCATCATAGTCATGGATTTGAGTTGTCTTCATAAATCCCACTTAAATTTTCATGGAAGGGAAGTTACTTTTGATATTTCAAACAAACCTAATATTTTCTACAAATGGGATGAAATTTATTAACAACCTATAGAGGATACATATATTGTATGCATCTTAATTCTCATTCAGAAGATCTATTTATCTCTATTGGTTTGTGATAAAATTGAATTTAATGATTTACATTTTTATGGGGAATTGTTTTATCTCCTTTTCCTTAATAGTGTCTTAGAATTCCACCAAGTTGTGAATTTGAGATCTCTAAAGAAATAATACCTAGTGCCCTAATAATTTCAATTATTCCTAATAGAATATAACCTATTCAATTCTAGATATTGAAGAAGAAACTCCCAGAAAACATTGATAAGGATTCATTATTCCAAGTGTATCACCTTGGGGTGAACCTATTCCATTTTTGAAAAATAATGATGGATTAATTTGAATATTTATTGATTATTAGGAGTGGAATATGATCAAAATCTAGAAAACATTTTATCTTTCTAATAATAATGACATGTTTGATTAACAAAATGATGATAAATAGTTATCTATCATTGATCTTAATTATGGATATCATAAATTGTGGGTTAAGAAGGGTGACATACCGAAGACAATATTCCATTAAAATCATGGATAAAATGAATTTATAGTGATGAATTTTGGTCTTACTAATTTCCATTCTATCATCATGGATATGATGAATAGAGCCTTTAGGGATCACATCGATCAGTTATTAGTAGTCTTGATAGATTATGATATTATATATTCAAAGTATAAGAGCATGAATAATACTTGAGAATTGTACTAAACACCATAAAGAAATAGAAAATATTTTAAAAATTTACAATGTGTGAATTTTTGGATGCAAAATGATTCATTTTTTGGTCATATAATATAAAGATAGGGTATATATGTAGATCCATCAAGGAATAACGCTACTAAATATTGGTCTAGACCAATCACATTTACAAAGATCCATAGGATTCATGGTTTATCCAGATATTAACGATGTTTTGTGGAGAATTTCCGAAAACTATCTATTAACATCACCAATTTTTCTCTGAAGGGAACCATGTTCCTCTGGACAGATTAATGTGAGGAAAATTACAAGGAAATAAAGGGAAGGTTAGTCAGTGAATCTATTATTACATTACCTTGTAGCAGAGAAGAGTTTGTAGTCAATAGTGATGAATCTAAGAAGATATTATGATGCTTTCTTATAAAAAATGATATGGTTATATCCTATGGCTCATGGTAATTGATGATTCATGATAAAAATTACCCAACTCATGATTTTAATTTATTATCATTAATCATTACATTAATGATATGGAGGAAATATATTTATGGAGAAAAGTGATATATATATATACCTATCAAAAAATTCTAAAAAAATATTCACACATAAGGAGTGGAACATGTACGAGAGAATATGGTTAGATCAAATAAAAGATCACAACTGTTCAAAACATAACCTTCGTAGGAATGTGAACAAAGTGGTTGTTGAATTGAGTCGAAAAGAATATTCTAGCTTATCCATTATGAGGATCACAAAAGATCCAATATTTCTGGATTTACAGAGGATGGTGTAGGAAATATTGAAAAGGGAGAAAATCATAACATGCTCAATTGAATTTTCAACCCGTTATCTTACTTAACATTGAACAGACACATAAGAAAGATTTATAACCATAATAGAAGGTTAGGAATGTTCATAATTATAACCTTTATCATTATAAAATGATATTGTTTGGGAAAAATGTTTTTATTCCTTCCATACAAGATTTTAAGAAGGTTATACAAGGGGACGATCATAGTCCTTCATTCTTTATTCATCCAAGATGTACGAAGATGTATATAGATATGAAAGATTTATTCTAGATGTATAGAATGATGGGAGATATTAAAGAGTTTGTATCATAGCGCCTGGTATTCCAGCTAGTAAAGGATGAAAGAAAAAAGTCTAGGGGGTTGTTGCATAAATTATCGATACCATAATGGAAATGTGAAAACATAACTATGTATTTTGTCTTTGGAATCCCCAAAAAAATGAAAGGTTCTAATTCTATATGGGGGGTATTCGGTCTCCTTTCTAGACCTTCACACTTTATTTCTATCATAGAAGTATTCCCTTTAGATCAGATTTCTAGGATATAAATTATTTAAGTGGTAAGGTAGCATGGAGCATGACATTCTATTTTATCTGATTAGGATGCAAGGTTTTTCCTTAAAGTATTGGTGATTTATTTATCATTCACTTGATATATAATTGAGTTTCAACACTTCTTGACATATTCAGATAGAGGTTATGCTTATATGAACATTTCAAACCCTAGTGGATATGTTGAGAAATTGTTCCTTGAATTTCAATGGTGGTTGAGATGCACACATTCTTCTTGATTAATTTTCCTACAGAAATAGATTTCACTAAATAATGTAGTTGTATCCTTATGAATCCCTCTACGAGAATAAATATAGAGCTTAAACATTCTTTGATGAAGTTGGAAAAAGAAATCTATTGGCACATTAAATCACTGAAGAAATGGTCGAGAAGATTTGAACCATTTAAAAACATTTCAAGGAAACATAAAGTTAGAAGAGATGTTATACTGATAACTTTAAAAATGATATATAATTTTTATATAGAGAGATGGTGTTTCCATGAATATCTCCCTAAAATAATGTAATGAGATTCAATAATTAAGGGAAACTAATCCCTAGGTATATCGGTCCCATTAAAAAATTTAATTATATCGAAATGGTAGCCTATCACTTGTAAATTCCACCAAATATATCTCAAGTCCGTGATGTGATCAATGTAACTCTCATGACGAAGTACATGCCTAACACTATAGATATACTAAACTAAGAGGTCATAAAACTGGATCATGACCTTTCTTATAAGGAACAACCAGTTGAAATTTTGGATCATATAGAGAATGTTCTATGAAAAAAGCCACTTACTAGATAAAAGTTTAATGGGGATACAACTAGTTATATGATGCTACATGGGAACTTTAAGATATGATGAGGAAGAAGTATCGTAATTTTTTTATATCATAATGATGAATTTTTAGGAAGGAATTCATTTTAAGGGTTTAAAATCTAACATCTCAAGTTTTTATGATACTTTTTTTTGAAATAAAATAATTTTCTTTGATTCCATACATTGAAATCTAAATGATTTAATTTTTTTATAGGTTATAACAAGATATGATTGTGGTATACAAAATACTATCATCTCTTGCGTCATAAGAAAAAGCATTTTTATATGAATCACCATATTATTATTATAAGTATTTAAATAATAAAGTGAAAAAAATCTCTATTAAACACCATGATATGAATAGTACTAACTAATTTTTTAATTATTTTTTATAATTTATTTATGAAAATAAAATATATTTATAAAAAAACATATATATCTTTTGGTAAACTCTTTATATATTTGAAAATATTATTTTCTCAAATGAGATGATTTATTTGTCCTTATATGAATAATAATATAAATAATTTTAGACAATTTTAGGATTTTATTTTGATAAAATAAAACCCATTATTTAATTAATAATTTAATTGTTATCTTAGGGTTAGTTTTGGGTATTTTTCTGAAAAAAATCATTTTCAGATGAATAATGAAAAATATGGAATTTTAATTTAAGACTATTTTTTATATAATTTATTTATATTGTCAAATTATATTATAATTTTGTTTTAAAGTGAAATTACTTCAATTTTACATCATTTAATACGATTTAAGTCATTGGAATACTTTTCAAATTTAAATTTTATAATAAAATATTTAAACCATTTTTAAATTTTTGACTAAAAAACCTGTTATCATGAGACGTCTACGAGATTATTTATAAATTAATTTTTACCAATTATGAGATTAGAATCTAGAAAAATGGATTCCATATTTTAATCCAAATAATATATAATTTATAATAAGGTCACCTTAGTTTTGTAGAAAAATATTATTGATAGTAATTAAAATAAATTAATGTGATTATGGAGAAACCATGATTACATAGTGGAAAACTCTTAACATATGTGACCAAATAACCTTGAAACAAGTCCAAACTCAATTTTTTGGAATCATCTATATAGATTACAATATTTTATGTAATATAATGTATTATTGGGGTCACAATAAGTAAGTTAGACATCTCAATAGTTTTTTCTTTTTATAATTAGAAGAATGACACTCCTCTGCCACTATAAAAGGGTACTCACACACATCAGTACTTCACACTTATGAATACCATTTTATCAGCCAAAATCTTCCCAAATATCCTCCTAACATCTCTAACTCCATACTAGAGGCATCCCATTGTGTATAAATCCAACATAAAAGACATTTGGTGAAAACCAAGAGGAGTTACCCAAAGTATGGGTAATATCCTTCAACAAGATATATTGTTTTATTTTTATTAGAAACCCTATCAATTATTAGTTCATCATGAATATATAACAAATGATGTGTCTTATATATAGTAATTTTGTTTTATTATAATGGTTAAACCTACACCTACACAAACTTCCATCAAATATGTAACAAACTTACCATTCGTTTTTAGGGCAGACTATCACCTCGCGAAATGATGTTGTTTGTTTTTTCCTTTACCACATATCATGGTAGGGAATTATGATGTCATTTAAGTTTATATATTTTTATAAAATATTTATGATGTATTTATTCTTATATAATTATTATATAACACAAACCTTCATTCATTCAACTTTTTTTTAAATATGATAACTTTGTTTGTGGACGTATAGACTACTACCTCCTCAAAGTGGTGTGATTCGTTCACACTTTACAAGGAATGTATTAGGGATTATTTTAGTGAACATATATAATATATATTAAAATAATTATACTTGAATTATAATTCATATATATATATATATATATTATTTAGTTACTTACATTGAAACCAAGAATAAAATGGAAACAAAGTTCTTGCATACATATGACCTATCGTCTCAACGAACGGTTTATTTCATTTTCTATTTAATCATTTTATATATTATTATAAAAATTATATACTGAATATATATGATATTTATTTATGTTTTTAAATTATTTAATAATTAAATCATGGAATATGAAATTGGATCAAGAATAATATGGCAAAATATATATGGAAAACAATGTGGATATTATCTGAGACACAACATTAACACAGTTCTGTTAATAAACATGTAATATAAAGTAATAATAATATAATATATGGTATTATATATATTAATATTTTATATTTTATATTTAAAATATATTTATATGTATCATATAGGTGTTTGGAATGAGTATAATAAGTGTCAATACATAATATAAGGCATTTCTAATTTCATGTTTATTTTTGTTAAATTTATGCAGTATTCATTACTCGTTTCATTTTTCTAGGGTATATATTTCCATTAATGTATTATATTATTATTATACTTAAATTAATGGTTATTTACAAATCCATATTATTATATTTGTATCATGGGTTTTATGTTTCATAAGTTACCAAATATGTAAAGTAATTTAGTCTCAAATTTACTTCTTTGAGACACATTCCATGTTATGCATCTATTTTCTTCTATGAGGTGTATAAAGTACCCTTTTACATATTATATAATGAATATATTTATTTTAATGATTTTTAATCATTATTTATAGTCATTTTCTTACATGGGGAGTTTGAATCAAAATTTTTAAAGTGTTAAGATATTATTACAGCAATCTCATCGTTTATCAGGATTATTTATTATTTTGATTCAATTAAAAAAATATTATGATCCAGATCTCTAAAAAACACATAATTATAATCATCTTTTGATTATTATATATATCATCATGTATTATTACAATTTACACTAATTTTTACAATTTATAATTAATAATTTTTTAAAACAATCTATCGTCACATCTATATTCAATCAGAAATTTATAGCATTTGAAATATGATATTTTCAAAAATGTTTTTAAAATAACCTCTTCAGATAATTTTCAAGGAAAAAAGTTTTAATTTTTTTAGGTAATTCAATTATTACATTATAATTTTTACAATCTATTTTCAAGTAAAATAGTTTTCAATATAATTTTATCTTAAAAAAAATTCATATTAGAAAGGATATTTTCCTCAAGATATGTTTTTGAATAGATTTTTCCAAATTATTTACTATATAAGATGAAATCCATCAGTGGTACTCATCCATTTTTTGGGAAAAGATCTAAAGTATCAATTAATAATATATCTTTTAATGGTTTAAGTAATGATGTAATAATTTTTATGAATCTCATTTCTCTTTCACATGTTATATTCTTATGATACCCACTTTATTTCATGGGTTGTGATTTGATGAATTTATTATAAAAATTATCTATTTTCTAAAGGATATTATAAGATTACATGTTTACGATACCCATTTGATATCAATGGTTTTAATATTATTGTTTTTCATCTTATGGAACATTTATTAATGATATTATTAAGAAATTGGTGGGACCTAAATATAACTTCAATGCATTGGGTAAAGACTTATATCTCATGATACAACCATATCATGAACATGGAGTGAACTCAGTTACTTAAATGGTTTTGTATGCTATGATGGTCTTGGGAGAAAACCATGACTACAAATATGGTCATAGGAGTGAACCATGAATTCCAATATGGTACAAAGAGTTAATTAATACAAAAAATATGTAATTGGAAACAATTACTTGACTACTATGGAAATAATTTTTTATGCTTATGTGTCTTCGACAATTCCATGTCTTATTCCTATGTTATTATTTCATAGATTATGCTCTAGATTCCATTATTATTAATGTCTTATAATGTTCTAATCTTAATTACATGATTCATGTTTATGATCGTTGATATGCATGGTATGACATTCTAATGTTATGATCATGTTCTTATACCCTTATTCTCCTGTTTATACTTACTTATCACCCTTAAAAACCCTTAATGATCATCTCATATCACCCTAATTTACGTTTCCATTACCTAGGTTATGAAGATATGTATTATGTATGATGTGACTAAGAAGTTTGATAGTCACAAAGAACCTAGTTTGAGATAATGTAGCACACTTATGTACTAATATTTAGTTTTCCATGATTCAAAAGTCACTAACTAATGCAGTCTTTAGTAGTATTTTTGTGTAATGTATTAAGTAGTCCAAAAAATTATGTAATGTTGATGTGTATCTGGTAAGTGTCACTATAATCATGAATATTCTTTACTTTAATTCATTTGTTAAAATTTTCCATTTTTTTTAAATACATTTTTCTTCAATATTCTAGAAATTTTCACTTAAAATGTTTTCTAAAAAATGATTTTTTATCATGTTTTCAATAAAATTAAGAATTTTTATTTTAAAGCTATTTTTAATCTATGTCAAAATCATTAATGGATATTAATTCATCATAGGTAATATGATATTATAATTACATCCACCTTCATTTACTGTAGGGACAATGATGATGATGATGATTTAAGGATAATTATATGAGACCTATTTCACATGATATAATTAGGTTACGATGATACATTTATGAAACTCATTTATATTCCATGGGTTATGATATTATGAAATAATTAATAGTTTGTGAAACAAAATTCCTTTTAATGGAATATGATATGATGGTATGATTAATGTTATATGATCATGTGACACAAATATATATTTTTGCGTTATGTGATAGGTCATACAAGAATTATATATCCCTTCAATATAATGGATAAACATATATATCTCATGAGATAAAAAAATTAATAGAAAGTAAACCCAATTATAAAAGGGACTATGCCCAACAATATATTATTGGGAGTAAACCTTGAATAAATAATTTATAGAATTGGTAGTGAACCCAATCCACTATTATAGTCTGGTAGAAATCCTTGATGAATGAAATTAATTTATATTATTATGTGTTTTAAAAAAACATTTATCATGGGATCATAATATGTTATAATGTATCAATATTGATTATATATGAATAAAAACACTTATGAATTATGTATTTAATTGTAACAAATCTGTATTTCATAATTTATGATTATTGATATTTGATAGATTGTGTAGGAATATTGTATGTTATAATAATTTTCTCATACCCATATTATTATCAAATGACTATTTATGTCAATTAATAGATATCTCTAATTTTTTCCCCTGCATACCATCTAATACAATCCATTCTTATGTTTCCTTTCCCCAGGTTATGAAGAATGGTTTTGAGATGGGTGGGTCTATGAATATTTCTATGCGATAAGAACCATGTGGTAGATAATTAAGGTCATTAATGAAATTAAAAAAATTGTGCATATAGTCTCTAATGACACTGATCCTTTAATATTTCAGGGTGGGTTTTTTGATGTGTTATATTTAATATTAATATAAAATGAGATAATTTATGTGCACCAAATGATAAAATGATCTCATTTTGTATTAGAGTAGTGTTTAGTTATTTTCAGAGATTATGATTTTGTTACATTTTTCAAAACACCAGGGATATATATAAGTATTAGATAACATCCTAAGGCTTCTGTAATATCCAGATTGTGTGGTTCACTATAAAAAATGCATGTATAGATAATATAAATTGGGCATGGATGTTGGATAGATACACCTGCTGAAAATTAAAAGGTTGCAATGGGTATTAACTTGACCATCATTAATGCATGATGAGTGTCCGGAAGATAAAAAAATTTGTTAGAAATATCTGGGGGATATTATCTAGTGAATTCACAATATTTTTTTAAAATATAATAAATGATTTAAATATGACTTCTTTTCATCAGTAACTTGGGATATATATCGTGAGTTTATTATTTAAATCTTGTGGTTTCATAAATTGAAAAGAAGGTTTCATGACTGAGACCACCTGATAATGAATCATCACGATTACATGATTAAACCAAATGATTTTTATTTCAAAATCTATTTTTTTAGTATTATTTAATGGATTGAACAAAGATGAATCATGTTTTAAATGAATTAAATTGAAAATAAAATGACCATCCTAATGAAAAATCTAGATGAAATGCAATTTGGTATGGTATGTCTTACAACTATGATCACATTATTATCTTAAGAAAAAAATGATAATATGATTCATTTTGAACATATAAATTCACAATGAAAGTAACAACTAAATATTGATCCTTTTATGTGAACATATCTACCTTCCTCAATAGTTCTTCTATTTAACTTATCAATTAAGGATTGAGAAATATTATAGAAAAGGTATTATCTTTTCTCCAATAATCAAACCATGAGAAGGTTATTTTGTATGCATATCATTTAAAATGTAAATATGGTCAATGGGGAAATATTTTCAAGAAAAAAATGAAAGAGGAGAGAATTGACTCATTGACACAGAAAGTGTTTAAAAATGTATTTTTAAATATCTAGTATTTCTGAAATCTTCATAGAAACATGGAAATTGAATTATTGTAAAAAAAGAATAATATTTATGAATATATTTGTAACTATGTATAAAATTTAAAAAATCTTTTAATGAGGCCTTATTGGTATGTCATTGTCCCTGAAAAAAATGTTGGCAGTTTATTTAGTATATTGGGAACAATACTCTGTAAATAATTGGATATAATATTATTTTATATCTATGTTGAAATAATTTGATGTGTTGTCAATATGGAAAGAAAAAATGGATAGTCTCAGTGTTCTCATTGAATTGGGGATAAAAATAGATATATAGAATTTGGATGAAATTCAATTAATAGAAAAACATTAGAAAATAAATTAATTTTCCTTCATGTCAGAAGTGATGAAGAGAGAAAAAAAGAATCTACCTTGTGGAGTCTGGTATAGGTTTTATGTGTACAAAAGAAGGAGATAAAGAAATAAAATATGTCAATTATAAGAAAAGTAGATTCAATGAAAGGAATAATGGGAAAAATCAACTGAATTCACTATAAAACTATAATGGTATAATTTCAAATATTATGGACATTATAACAAATAATATATGAATATATGGATTAATAAAGACAATTGACATTTAAAACCTCTTATGAGAAGATATAAAGAGAAATCTCAGATAATCACAACTGTTGAAGATGGTCATGATTATGAAGTAGAGAAATGTAAACATACCAGCTTATCTGAAATTTCAAATTTTTTATTTCATTTTAGAAATATCCATTTTCTTATCTGAATAATTTTGTAATAATATAAAAAATCCCCTAAATGACTAGAAGATGACTTATTAGAAAAAACTATTAATATTAAAATGATATAATCTCATGTATATATCTCATCAATAATTGAATATTATAGGAATGTTATTTGGGGAAGTCAATTGATTCATTATTTTCTCAATATGATATGATTTTGGCCATATATTGTATCTCACTATATATATCCCAAATTAATTACTGATGAAAAGAAGTCATATTTTTTATTCTGAATTAAAATATGATTTTATTCTAGTGTAAGGATGAATATGAAATTCCAAGGGATGATACATCCATTGTATAGGTATTATTTCCATTTCAAAAAGGAAATATATGTAGAATGGTTGTGAAGAAACACAACATCAAAGATATCAATATTTTTCATGATTAGGAAGGTGTATTTATTAAATTATTTTCTATTATTCCACTGAATAATGAGCTTAAATTTTCCATAGAACTCATAAAGGGTGATACACCAATTTTAGAGACTTGATATATAATATATACTAATGAGTTGTAGGAATTGAAGAGGGAACCTAAAAATAATATTGATATGGGATTTATATGTCCTAGTGCATCATCATGGGGTGTATCAACTTGAGATTTTAATGTTTGAAAATCATGTCTGATCACATGTATAAAACAAAACACAAAGAATAAAAAAGAATTTATCAAATCTGGAGTTTATAATAAATTTATTTTTTAATAAATTCTACCTCTTCTATATCTTGTGATGTACTCAACAATGGGTTAAAATGAAACATGAAAATATATTAAAATATTATTATTTAAACCTGAATATTATAAAACATATGTTATTTTTTTGAAGGTATGAACTAGAATAACTAAATTAGGGAAAATAAATTATTAAAACCCATATAAAATAATTTCATGGTAATATATTTAAAATAAATACAATATGAACCATTTGAATGATAATTAAATGTTTTTTAAAAATCCATATTTCCTAGAATATTGGATTAGTCGCACTGTGTGAGCATAATAAAAAATTAGGTTTTCAAGAATTTCAGAAAATTTAATTAAAAAGAAAATAATTTTTTAAATCTACATATCAATATTATCTTTCTATCAATTTATGATAATTTTATAAAATGATTAATATTTTGATGAATAATGAGAAACACTGAATTTGATTTCCAAATCACCCTTTATCATAAATTATTTAGAATGTTCAAATATTTTTAAATTATTTTTATATAAAAAATAGTTCAATTATATCACAATTTGACTAATTTATTTCATTGGAATCAGTTTCATTTTTAATTTTGATATTAAATGAATCTATATTTATATATTTTATCTTTGATGACTTGTTATTCATCTCATATGTGGGTATAGTTTTAAATTGAATTCAGAAACATATTGGAATTTACTTTTGGAAAATGGATTGAATATTTTGAATCATAATATTTTATATTATCTAATAAGGTCAACTATTGTTTTTACCCAAATGGATAATGAAAGAAGTAAAAATTAATTATGATGTTTATGGTAATAATAGGTTTTTGTGGAATTAAACTATGAAGATATGAGTTAAACTTATCTACCATCATATCAAAATATTATTTTAAGACCATATCTCTAAATTATACTATCGAAACTTTGAACCTATGATTATTGGGAATGTTTTTTCATATGAATGTATTTATCATTTTGTATTCTATTGGGAAATTTCTATGTAATTTCTAAGAGGGCTCCAATTCCTACTTTATAAAGAGGCACTCCCTCCCCTCACATACTAAAAACCCTAAATCCCATTGTCTAAAGAAAATCATTACAAAATGCTTACTCAATATGCATATATGTATTTTAGTGTTTTAGAATCTCTAAAAAGACAATCCCTAGGGTTTTTAGTGCAGATCAAAAGGTGGTTTCTCTTATAAAATGTGATTATCATAATAAATATCTTTCATTTTATTTTTTATTTTCCCACATTAAATTATGTATTAACACATCTGAAATAATTAAAAAAGTTTATATATATATATATTATTATATTGATTTCATATTGTTAATACATATCATCCTTTATTCAATGGGTTACAAAATAATCATTTGTGTGTAATATGTGATGTGATTAATGGATACGATAACGTCACTTGTGTGTACGATGGGCTACCACCTCACGATGCGATGTGATTCATTTCTAAAATACACTATAAATGGAAGTTAGTAAGGTTAATGTTAATAAATATATTTTATATATTTGACATAAATATTCTTCTAGAAATATAATAACAAAAATAAAATTTTTCTTTCTATTCCTTTGGAAAACAATAACGACTCTCATTTGTACGTGTGGACTACCACCTCCACATAGCGATGTGAAATGTTATTCATTTTATTTTTATATAGATAGTAATAAGGATAGATTTTATAAATATATATGATATTATAGACATAATAATTGTTCTATAAATTTGAGTTATTTTTTGTTTTTCTTCCCTTCCATCCATCGAGAAAAATAGAAACAACGTTCATGCGTGCATAAGACCAACCATCTCCTTGAACGATGTAATCCATTTTGTAGCCCTAAGATTTATAGATTATGACCAATAAATATCTATTAAATATATATAATATTTATATATTATTTAAAATTATTTATATTATTTATGAATTTTTAAATTAAAAGAACAAAAATTACCGAACTAAACTAGACTTGGAAAAAGAAGTATTTTTCACAAAAAATATTGATTTCAACAACGAATTTTAAATAAAATGGTCATAAAAAGTAATTAAATAATATCTATCTTGATACATATGAGTATGGTTATTTAATGGATTCATAATAAACCTATATTTATTATATAGGTGGTTCATACACATATGAAGGAAGTTGAACCTAAGGTAAGGTTTTCTAATCTTTCTTTTACTCATGTGAGACATATGCCATATTCCCAACTTATTTTTTTTGTGGTTTATATTCATACAATTTGATATGTTAATTCATTTATATATTAATTTCCATGATATTTAATGTTTCATTTTATTTCATTTCCTTTATGAGGATTGCAATTCAAAATTTACCAAAGTGGTAAGGGTTTATTTCACAGTCTCACCAGTATTCCAGATTGTTAATGTTTACATCCCTCTAAGGGGAATTATTTGGTATTTATATCCTAAAATAAAACTATTTTCTACTCTACTAGTTATTCATGATATTTTTCATGTAATAGTTCCATTTTCCTATACTTTGGTTTTAAAAATTATTGACAAACATTATTCCTCTCTTTAGTATGAAAAACATTTTCATCAAAAACCATGTTTTTCTAAAAATGTTTTAAAAAATTGTTTTACCATTTTCAAAATGATTTATTAAATATATTTTAACCATTTTTTCTTTTTTAGTTTTTTTAAAAGAATCATCATGTCCTTTTCCAAACAATGCTCATTTAGATATTACTGAAAATATGAAAATAATATTGGTTTTAACATAAACTATATAAATAGAATTGTCCCCTATATTTACCAATAAATGTTTTAGTGATTATTTTAAAATTATATATGATTATTTTCAATGAGAATTATTTTTTAAATAATTTCTATACATTTTTAATAGGTATTTTCAAAATAAAATGGTTATTTTTCTCAATTTGTTTTACAGAACATTTTATCGTACTTATTTTAATCAGTGAAATCAAACCACTATTTTAATTATGCTACTATTAGGATATATTATATTGAGTTCATCTTTGTTATTTATCTAGATTAATTATGATTAGTTTGAGTGGGTATGTACAATTTTATTCCCATTAAACATTTGTGTCTATTTTTTATGATTATGTTTATTGATTAGGGTAATTATTAACATTTTGTTAGTTATATTTTAGATATGGATGTTTATATTGATTATGATTTCTTCATTTAATATGAGGAATGAATTGGACTTATTTTTTGATTGGTGGAGCTTTCTATAGACCCTCAATTCATCAGTAGGTCTCATGAGTCAAACTAGAATGGTTTTTGGTTGATGCCTTACTCATATATTTTGATATCTTGGAATAAGGCCTCGGTGAAATGTTTTATATTTTATTCATTATGAATTCCATAATTATGAATTTACTTATAGATATTTCATGTTATTATTTAATTAGATAAAATAACACTAGTTATGTTTTCAATATCATGTGATTATTTAAATGGAATTATTTGATCATCATTAAACCCTTCCATATTGTGCATAAATTATTGATTAAATAACATGTGATTCAGTTATTTATGATTCCATATTGATTATTCATTATTAATTCATAGTTAAAACTATACGTTTAACTATAATGAGAATATAATATCACATATTTATTATTTTTAATATTCCTAGTATAATTTAAAGTGTTTTTTATTGATATATATAGATATACTAGATGAATAATTGAGTTCTCATAGAATTTGTTTTTGTGTTTCATGTTTTTAATTGTATTGATAATTTCTTGTAGGTATCTATTTTTCCAATACTAAGAAACTATTCAGTCATTCAAGATTAAATTCCTTGTATCTTATGTGAATATAATAATGTAGACACTAAATCTAGGATACTGGGATCAGGGTTTCTACAATTGGTATTAGATTATGTTTTGTAGAAACCATGAAAACTATATTTAGGAAAATATAAATTAGAGAACATAACCCCATTATAAAACTTCAGGATATGAATATAATAATATGTGAATGCTTCATTAAGGAATCTTTTATGTTTATTTCCTTTACAATACGTATTGGTATAGATACTACACGTGGGTGTGGATCTAGTATAGATATACTAAAGGATAACAAATCCAAAAAGGGTGCATTAGGCTTCACCTAATCCTCACTTGGTTCACCAAAATAGTCCTTACTACACACTTGGATTGAAACTCTTTAGGGATAGAGTATAATTAATTGATATTTCCTTTACAAAAACTTTTTTCGATAGGAAAATAATTTATGATTTGAGAAATTTCTCAAAGAAACCATGTGTATTATTATGAGATTAGCCATGACTAAAGTTATCAATCTGCGCTAAGTGTCTCACTAGAATTTGTAATATACATTATATTTATTAATGTTATGGTCTAATATAGTGTATGACATTGTTTATAAATATATCCTAATTGAAGGAATGGGAATAATATCAATAAACATACCGGATGTAAGGATTTACCTTTAGGAAATATAATGATATTAGAGAGGGATCTGGAGTTGGAATTAGTCAAATTATAACCATATCAGGGTAGCTAACTCAGGTTATGTGTAACAACATTTCTTGTATGGAGTATACTGATGATCCTCAACGTGGTTTAATGATGTTAGACTGCTTCAAGCATCAGTATCCTCAGTTATTCAATGGTAATACAAATCAATTTTGTGCGGAGTAATTGATAAGTTATTTAGAGAGGTTGTCTCCTACTTTGGGATGTGGTGAAAAGCAAAACATTTGTCATGTAATTTTTCCCCTCTTATAAGAAACCTATCAAAGGTGGTCATTGATCAAAACAATATGTGGAATAAATAGAAAGAATTGAATGAAATGATTTTAATTTACCCTTCTTGGAAAAATATTTTCCCCATTAGCAATTAACAAATATAAAATGATAGTTACTGAGATTAAGATAGAAAAAAAGGAATATGTATCTATGTATATGACACACTCTTGTTGTAGGGAATGAAAAAAGAAAATTTATGTTCTTATAATGTATCACAATGGATGACAATGGTCATATCCCTTAAGGATAATTGTAGTCAATTAAATAACTAATTATATTGCTCTTAATCTAATCCTCTGTGTTGTTTTTATTATTTATTGAAAAAAGTGTTTTTCATTTAGGGAAAATAATTCTATTTATAAATTAAATAATTTAAATGAAAATAAAAATAAATAAATAATGAAATTTGGGAAGAAAGTTCTTTGTCATTGGGTTGTCTACATTAGTACATTCACTATTTACTATTTTTAAAGTTCAATATGAAAATAATTTTACATCTTAAAGGTATTGCTAGCCTCTACATTGAGTGGCCCTTTTTCCTGTATAGTAAACCTATTCAGTGAAAAAAAGTTCACCTCCCTCGGAAGGATGCATGAGTGAATTCAAGATTCATGTCATGGTTGATGTTCACCACACCCATGCATTACACTATCATACCCAACAAAATAATCATATAATTATAGAATTTAATGTGAAATAATCGAGAAAATCATGAATCCCACACATGGTGAAGCCTTGGGTTAGTCACCTTCCATTGTGAAGTGAATCGAGATCACTATGGGAATAGAGAATAAAGAGCGAATAAGATTAGGGTTAGAAGATAAAGGTAGATAGAATAATACAAAACAATGTAATTAAAAGATAAATGAAGTCATTAAAATAGAAAACATAAAAAAAGGAAAATGAAAAGAAAGAAATCCTAAAGTAGTATTATCCTTAAAATGGAGTGCAGCAGAAGATCATCATGATCTAGTTTGTTCTCCTATAGACTAGAAATGTATTTATAGGATTCTATCCACACTGGGTTCTACAAGTAGCATCACAAATGAGTCAAATATTCATCATGAGGGTATTGGGGTCTTAAATGTGGCCTCCTACATTAATTGCATCACATTGGGAATATTTTTGGTATGTCCACAAGCATCACATGCTATCAATGATACTCACGATTTAAAATATTTGGGACTAGACATCAGATTTAAAAAATATTTATCATCATGAATAATGGATTTAGGTTGTGTAATGTGCATTGAATAAATTTCCATGGTTTTTTCATGCGTTGAATCCACATCCTAAATTCAATCATGGTTTGTGTCATGAATGATATCCTGGCCTGAATTGCTGTTATCTAGATGATTTTACTAGTTTCTACCTAATACATAATTCCAAATCCTCAAAATTGGTCCTCAAATCATTGATGAAACATCAATATAGCTTCCAAAATCAAGTAATGCACCACATCACCCTATATAATTAATGGTTTTTTTAATTTTCCAATAATTTTTAGATTCTTAACATAAATAAAAAAAATATTAAAAACGAGCAAGAATAATCAAGTAAACTGAAAATATATTTTGTTTTATATAAAAAAATATTTGAAAAATATTACTCTTTCAATTCCTCCACAATTAGAACTGGATTATCCTAGAAAATTTAATGTCAACAGCAATTTAAATGAATTTCACTCTACCAATTTTTAAATTTTAGAAGTAATAGATTAAAATATTGGATAATTTAAAATAAGAATTCAAATTTCACAATAAATAATCTCTTCTACTCCGAATTATTTAGTTAATAAAACTCAATCATGAATTTATCTCTTCCTCTTTTGAAATAAACATTATTTTTCTTATATTTATATTTCATAATTCATCATTAATGTGTATAAAAATTGAAATATAATTGACATTAAATTACATTAAATTACATATCAATTTAATAGTTGTAACTGGAATTGTGCTCATAATTCAAGAACTTGGAAATTTCAATAGGATTGAAAGTAATCTTAAATTTGAATGTCATAAAGACAAAAATCAGAATAAATCATGAGGGTATTTCATTTAGGATCAAATGAATCTGACTATTATGTATGATAGGATAAATTATTAAAAATAATCTAAAATGGATTCTTGACTCTATATCATGAAAAAAATATCAAAAACTAAGCTCAATGAAATACTACTATAGAAATGACATCATTAAACCCCCTAAATCAAGCTTTAGGACATGATAATAGTAGTATAATTAATGAATCACCATCATATTCTCTTTTTTTTTCATTTTTTCTCATTTTTTACCTTTTCTAAATGTAATACTTAAGATTAATTTCACATCCACCACCTAACTATATATGATCCTAAGATCATTGGACTAGTAATGGTGATTTTTAATCCCCAAAAGATACCACCTACTATTCATTTTTTAATTTCATTTTTTAATTTCATCAAGAGAGGTGATTAGTAAATTAAAATGAAAATGTATCCCTTTTCAAATCCCATGGATCCCATCCCCCCCGAAAAATAATGTAATTCCCCTTATACCATGATAAATAGACCCTACACATAGTATTTTAATTTTCATTCAATATACCCTGACTAGGGAATGAATGTATATAATAGTATTGTAACATTGATCAGTTAATAACAAAGTAATTCATGGATTCAATGGAAAAAACAAGTATTGTTGTCCAGGTGGGCATAAGGATGAAGGTATCAATAAATAAATTGATCTATCACGATAAAACTGATTATGATCAATCATAACATCGATATGATGCAAATACAAATTCTATACAGAAAATGTTCTAGTTCCTCATGAAGTATAATATAGAAAGAAATGGGAAATATTTTGTTAAATTTTTTTCTTGGGTAAGAGAATATATAGTTTTGTAAAATTACACATGGAAATGAAAAAAACAACAAACCAATAAATATTAATTTCATAAATTCAAAACAATCCAAATCTAAGTATAAATTATTTTAAAAAATTCCATGTATTCCAAAAAAAATCCTGATTTTTGAAATTGATCGAATCATAATTAATCTTACTCATTCATTATACAATTTCACACATCTAATCATGTCAACATTGATAATTAAAACAAGACATAATGATTATCCTAAGAAAATCAAGTCTCCAAGATCATTATTAAAAGTATATGGGTTCAATGTGGGGAAAACAATTTAATTTTAGAGGTTATAAAATAATTTAAAATAATGAGAGTACTTATTAAATTAATAATTTAAACCATTTATCCCATTTTAGTTAAGATTCAATTTGGGTTGTGCAGGTACTTATGGTTTAGGCACTATTTTGCAGTGATTGATGACATGAATTCCCATAGGAAACCTACTTCATTTCCTCCCATACAGCTTTGTTCCGTAATTTTGTTGCTAAAAAAAACTCTTTCAGGAACAAATTCCATGTCAAGGTAATATAAAATAGATAAAGTAAGTGGGTTTCATCCTAATATATTACTAAAATAAATTGAAAAAAATTTCCTATAAATGAAATAAATGAAAGAGAAGTATAATTTTTTGTTGGATCCTACCAAGTGGGACCTAGGTTTTTTCCACCCCTAGATGAGAAGTACTAGCTATCATCTATAGTCTCATGGTGGGCAGTGATTCTTGGACTTGAATTGGCACATAGTTTTCATCCAAGAATGCTCTTCTTCATTATTGTTGAGGATAATTCCATGTATAGAGTACACCATATCCACCTATTTTCAATTATGTACATATTTCATGGAAGGTTTAGGATGAAGTATGGAATATCCTCCTCTTTGGTTGCTACTTGTGTATCATTTATTTCCATGTGTAGTGTATGATCAAGGTATGTTTCGTTAAAATAACAGTCAAAGGGAGAGTTATTATGTAAATTTTTTTTCTCTAAATTTAAATGTGAAAATTTAATGTAAGATTATTTTACATTTATGTAGGAAACATGTGTTTATATCTATTTAGGATGATCCCTTGGGATCACTTCGTTGGCTTCCTCCAGCAGATGATCAATATGTTTGGGGAGATCCTTGTGTTCCTCAATCTGTGTATCTTATCTTTCCTTATCATCCTCCAAAAGGATATAATATGAGTTTTATGAATATAAAAATTCAAAAAAATGGTGTGATACTCAATTTTTTTAAATAAATTTAAATGAGTTTTATTTCATGAATGTATGATCTCCTTGATTTTTTTTCATGAATCTCTTCTTTAGTGGAAAACACCTCATGGAGTTGATCTTCGTTGAAAAAAGGTAGGTAGTTAGGATCCTCAAGTTATTTTTTGAATTCCACTACTTGGGTGTTTTCTTCTTATTCCATGGCCATCAATAGGTACTCAGGTTCCATTTATTCAATCTTGTATATAAGGATATCTAATTTCATTTAACTGTTGTCCCATTAGCTCTAAAATTTTTCCAAATATTTTCCCATATCCATATCTAAAATTGAGTCTTCAGCTTACCTCAATATCCATTCACGTTATTGTTTAATTGTTTTCTTCAGATATCTGGGTTGATGATGGTCATTATTTGTGGCCTCAATCACTTATATTTCTTTTAAAAAATCATGACGGTCCAAGTGTATTAATTTTGTTCTAGTTTGGGCTCTAGTTGTTCATCTAAGGTTTTGTAGATATATTATGTTACCCCTTATTTTTTTACCTCTAGTTATTCTATTAAATATTCATATTCATTAACATGAACTCAGTTGTACTCTAGAATAACTTATTCTAGTTTGGGTTGCACCCCTGAGTAGTCATTCCATGCATAATAATTTTAATTTTCCTACATAATGAAAATTTTTAGGCTATTTTAATGATAAAATGAAAATATTTACTAAAATATAAATTCTGAAAAGATATTAAAATATTTCATAGCTCCCCCAGAAACGATGCCCATTTTGTTTCATTCTTGTCGTAGTTCATGGAGAAATCAAAATTAATTTTTCCTAAAATAGAATAAAGGTTGAAATGGGTTATCTCACTTAAGGAGAGTTGTATTCAATTTAATCACTAATTATATTCCATAAAAAATACTATTATCATTTTTTTATTTATTAAGAAAATTTATTTTTGTTTTAAAGAAAATAATTCAATGTTGTAATAATATATTCAAAATGCTAAAGAAAATAAAGAAAAAATGAAAATATGGATGAAATGACTTGGTAATAGGGTTGACATCATAGGTTATTTCATTATTTATTGTTTTTTTAATTTAAATTTTATAAACATTCAATTTAATAAATGGATTAACACTATATAACTTGATTGTGTCTTTGTCTTTCCTAGGAAAACCCTTTAGTGAAATAAATATTCACCTCCCTCAATAAGAAGTAGAAATGAATTCTAGATTCATGTCATGGTGGATGTTTACAAACCTGTTAATTTCAATATCGTCCACCACAAAAAAAATATAATTAAAGAATTAAATATGAGATAATTAATAACCTTGTGAATCCTCCCCCATGGTCGAGATGTCAGTTTGTCACTTTCTATTGTGATGTAGATATATATCACAATGGGAAGAGAGAATAGAGAGAGAATGATCACTAAGTTGGAAGATAAATAGACATAGAATAAGATATAAATACTTGAATTGAAATATTAATGAATGATTTAAATTGGAAAATAAATCAAAAGTCATTGTAAGATAATGAAATACTAAATTAGAAGTATCCCTACATTGTAACACTATAATTGATCCTAGGGTTCATGATTCTTCTCTTCTGGCCCACTCTTGTATTTATAGGCCTTAATCCTCCCTAGGTCCATGAATGATATCATGAATGAGTTAAGAAGACATCCTGAGGGGTCCTAGGGTCTTAAATATGGACTTCCCAATTAATTTCAACAGAACTATCCATACTTAGGTATTTCTATAAGCTTCATTTCATGTAAGTGATATTCACGATGAAAAATCTGTAGAACTTTCCCCTTTATTTCTAAAATATTTCATGTCATTAATAATTGATTCATGATTTTTAATGTATGGGGATAAAATTTTAATAGTTTGTTTCATTCACTTACTCCATGTACTGATTTCATTAATGGTTCACATCCTGAATGATATTCATGAGGTGAATTATTGTTTTCTAGTTGATTGTACCTTCTTTCCACCCAATACTTCATTTCAAATCCGTGGAATTGGTCCTTGACTCTTCACTAAAACTTCAATATTACTTCCAAAATATGGTGTCACAGTACATTACCCTAATTAAGGATTTTTTATTTTTTAGTTTTCCAAGCATTTGTGGTATCGTTCCATAAATCCCAAAAAAAATTAAATACCAGAAGAAATAATCAATTAATTATTAAATAATTTTTGTTATATATAAAAATATATATAAAAAAAATGACATTGTCAGTATTAATACAAATTTAAAAGGTTATAAGGACATGTTTTGGACTATGTACGTGATCAAAATAGCATGATTTATTGTTTCTTGGATTGGCTTAATATAATCATCAGAATAGAACTTCTCTCACAAAAGTTCTCATCATACAGGGATGTAGTATCATGTACTCTCACGGTGGAGAAATGATTTTCCATGTCTTATGGATTCAAAAAGAATAAAGATAAAAAGGGGATTGTAATGTAAAATAAAGATTAAGGGGTGAACAGAAAGAAGGATTTTTCGACATACGATACATGTGGAAGGGAACACCATGGTATATGATTAAAAATAAAATGATTTTACATGAAGGGTGGATAAAAAGGCCCACATGATTTTTTTTCATTGGAAAGAATGAATCTTCCAATGTGTAAGGCTTCCACTATAACTAGATGATGAAATATGAAAGCAAGTTCCCCATGCTTCAAGGTAATATACATAAATATAATCTAAGGGATAAATGTAAATATTATTTTATTACAAAAAACAAAGTGGAATGATTAATTTTCTTTTTTTTAGATTAAAAAATTACATTATAGTATTATTTTAAACAATTATATAGTTTTTATAATAATTATTTAATATATAAGGATTTTATTGCAATTGTATTTCATTGAGGATTTGAAAGGATGTGTTAAACACACTACTGCAAAAAACATTTTTTACGTCAGTTATTTTTTATTTTTTACGTCGGTTTTTAGCCGACGTTAATATGAACGATGTTATAAATATATTTTTATACGTCTGTTATTTAAAAACCAATGTAAAAAACATAACATCGAGGTGTTTTTCTGGTCGATTATTTAATAACCGACGTGGAAAACCAGTGGATGAGTGTTTATTACATCGGTTATTAAATAATCGACTTGATAAACAATTTCTCAGGGGTTATCACATCATTTATTCAAATAACTGAAATTATAAACCATTCCTAGTCATTTATCATGTCTGTTATTTTATAACTGACATGAAAAACTAGTTGGGGGAGGGTTTATCACGTCGGTTATTTAATAACCAACGTGATAATCCAGTGTGGGGGGTGTTTATCACATCAGTTATTAAATAACCGACGTGAAAAACCATTCCACAGGGGTTTATCACGTTGGTTATTCAGATAACCAACATGATAAAACGTTCCCCATTCCTTTATCACATCAGTTATAAAATAACCGACATGGAAAACCAATTTGTTTTTAAAAAAATTGAAAGCAGTCCTCTGCTCTCCCTAGAAACAACCATAAACCAAACCAAAAATTTGTATCAGAAAATAGAAGTAGACCAAATCAAGAACCAAATAAAAATTAAGCACTTACATTGATTACATTTAAAACATACAATGTATACTAAAAAGAACTTAAATCCGACCAAAACAATCACAAAATACACAATTACAATTACGAATTTCACAATTACATTTTACATTACAAAAAAACTAAAATCCAATCAAAACTGTAAAATAATATGACCATTCCACTTGTATGTGTTTGACCTATTGAGCACTATACAGATTATGGTGATTAAATAGCTATAAAGTTAAAGGAAAATAGTTAACATGTAAAATGAATAAATGAACAAAAATATTATGGAAATGTTCATAAGAAAATCTATCCTGGTCAAAATTCAAAAGTGTTCCCATAATAATTATTTCATACATAAATCTTAACATATAATATCCACATTCAATGATGACTTTATGTTTATGAAATTTATATTTAAATGATTGTCAAATAAATATAAATTTTTATGCAATACATCCATAATTAAAAATTATAAATGGAGTTTTACCTTCACTTGTAGATATTTGATCTTGGCACCCCTTGTGTCTGTGGTTTTTCGAAAGTTGTTCCATACCCTTTTAGAAAATAATAGGAATGTGATAAATTTAAAATTAATTATAATATAAAAAATAATTAGTAAATTGAAACATTCTTCTCCAATGAATTCATAAAACTTTTCCGCGCATCACCATGGACAGAGCATATCCAATATAGTGTTTTCTCTCATGGACAAAAAACACCCAACATACAATGATCACTGATATAACGGAAAATTTTAGGTTATTAGTTTTTTTGTTAAAATAGATAGAACACTATCAGATATATGTTTCATACCTCTCACAATAAGGCATCATTCAACACAGTGTGATCATATTTTGTTGAAATATTTCCGCAACATAAATTAAACTTTCATCCTCATCCAATGAATGTGCATCAGGGGAAAGAAAATGTAGATCCATGAACCCATATACATCTGTCTATTCATTCCTCTCACACATTTTCTAATGATACCTAATACAAATTATAAATAAGTACTTGTTTTTTATAAATTTAATGCAGGGACAAAAATTATATTAAGACTTACATGGAATAAATCTGTACCACGTTGACGCCCAACTTGTCTCCAGTAACAAGCTCCATGATATCATTTTTCAAAATTCCCACATTTATTGCATGTCCAAAAACATGACCTTCCAATGGAAATGAATAATGATCCGCTAATAAATTTGAATATCTTGACAATCTGTCAAGACTACTGGAATCTATATCTGATGTCATGGCCATTTGTCTTTCTTGTTGCCTATAAAGTATTTATTTACCATTAAAGTTTTCCTATAAATAAATTGATAAATATATTTGCTTTAAAATTCTAAATCAACTTTATTAATAAATAAAATATAATATATAACACACATACCTCTACGGTAATGACTCGTAGAAGTCTGGATGGCCAAACTAAAAAGTGGATGATACTATGTCCAATTCTTGTCACCTCATCTGTAGGTATTGGAACTCAAGATGATATTTCTATAATATCCTGTATAGTGACCCTATGATGCTCTACCTCTAAATGATGATGATGAACCTTATCTCCTATAAAATATACCATCCCATATGCCACTATATGATGGTGATGATCATCAACATACAAATAACAATAAGTAGGAAGCTGTGGCGAAGGAGTAGGATAAAAAATGGGGTACGCAGGTTGAGGTGGAGCAATGGAGGCCTCAGGATGAGGTGGAGAAGTGGGAGCTACTGTCAGAGGTGGGGGAGTGGGATCTACTTATTGAGGTGGAGGATAAAAAATGGGGTTTGTAGGGGGAGTTGGAGGAGTGAGAACTCCAGTCTGAAATTTTCTTTGCATGTCTACAAGCATAGACTGTACTGATGCTCCGATCATTTCCTCCATTGGCGCATTAATATTTTGAAATTCTGACTCAAAAGAATCTATTTTTTTATACACACCCTCAATGTAAGACATTCAAGAATGTGGAAACGTTTTTCATACGGATACACCGGTTAGGTATCCTTGTACACGACCAGGGTGTTCAGGCTTTCCCAATGTTTCAGATAAAATATCATGCCTCCCAGTAGCTGTAAATGCCCCATGTGTTCCCTACTCCTCAAGAGAATCCTGTATTAATTAATTAAAAAAATATTGACTCAAATTATATAATTCATAGACAACAATTTAAATAAATAAAAATAAATATCTTACAATCCTATCATCTATGTTCCTCGATTCATCTGAAAGATATTTCCCCTTTTTTCCCATCTGAGACCTCTTCTATTTTTCATGTCTAGATATAGGGGATGGAGGAAGAACCTGTCCTAAGCATGAAGACTCTGGTGTACGTTTTTCTAATTTTTCTTCCATCATTTGTTCTTCCAATAATGTATACCCTTCCATGGATAAGTTATTAGGGTATACATTTTTAGATTGGATCTCCTAATGAGATTTCCTTGTTTCCTGTAAATTGACAACAAGAAATCATTAATAAATTATTAATAAGTTCAGTTATATTAGAAAACATATAAAAGGTTACATTTCACTTAACAAAAATGAATCTTGTCTCCTACTTTGAACAAATTTTCTCCATGTGTCTTCATCTATGGAAGGATATAAACAAAATGGATTGTCATGATTTCTTTGACCATAAATGAAATCAGTTGTGAGGGTTGATTTGAAATCCCTCCATATTCTAGCTTCCATCTATAAACATTTATTCTCGAGTCCTCTAGTTTCAGGAATATCAATTGTCATCTGATAAAGAAGTTATTGTTTATATTATGCTATATTTTTTAAAGATAAGTCAAATAGTAGAAAAAGATCTTTCCAAAATAGTCTCCCAAAACTGAGCTTTTATCATTTCGTCCACACTTTTCCAATCATTGTACAAAATGCTAACTTTTCTTTTTCCTTGAGTTGATACAAAACTCTTAAAATCTTTTTTATTTGGACCTCTTGGAATATAATTGTAATCAAATTCAACTACAATCCTTTGGTCCTAGGCATAATCAACTGATAATTTTGGTAAATGTGTGCTACTATGTTTTCCAACTCTTGAACTCTTGCTTGTTATGGGAGCACATGAAGACGATTGGGGAACATCAACAGTAGCACGTAAATGTTCCTCCCCAGAGGAATAATCATGTTTATCACTTCATAATCATGTTGTTAATCAACTGATTGATCTTTCATTGGCCTTGAAATCAAAAAAGGAAACATTAATTCACAAATAAACAAATTCAACTATCACAATGGTAAACATGGTAAATATGGTTTATCATGATAAACAATGGTAAAGATGGTAAACATGGTAGTGTAATTGGTATTTCAACAAAAAAAATAAATATATAACTTACATAAAGGAAAACATGAGAAACCATGAAAAAATATGGTGAAAATTGTAAAATATGGTAAACATGTTAAACATAGTAAACTATGGTAAGATATGGTAAACATGGTAAACATGGTAAACATGGTAAACATGGAAAACATGGTAAACATACGTTACCTGTAATATTAGGAATGTAAAAATTGATTTATTTCTCAAATTCCTTCATCATGATCATTCCTTATGAACAAACCATGTCTACAACATGCTCATAATTATTTTCTGGTAATATTTCCATGGAAGTAGGTATATCACATAAATCAACATCTACATCAAGTTGATCATCATCAATATACTGTTTTTTTCCTTGTAAAACAATAGACCACTGCATATCTGATTGATCAACAACATAGAAAATTTGTTTTGCATGTGTTTCTAGTATATAAGAATCTGTTGTGTCTTCCAATCTATTCAAATTAACAATTTTCATTCCAAATTCATCGTGTCTCACACTGTTGTTACCGACAAACCATTTGAAGTTAAAAACATGAACTTTAATTTTTAAAGTAATCAACCTACCATATTTCATCAATGACTCCATAATATGCACTTGATGCAGAAATTGGACTTCTATCTTTAGAAGTCAAAAAATGCAATGCTTCTGCAAACACCAGTACCCCACTATTCTGAACTGCACTTCTATTGTCATGATCTTTCATATGAAATTTATATCCCTTAATGTCATACCCAGACCATGTTACTAAATTTATACTTAGACCACCCATTAACCATCTTAACGTCTCTGAGATATCTGATCTACCAAGTAGGATCTATTTAAACCATGTCAAAAATGTTTTGTTGTGCTCATTCAAAATCCACATTTCATTCTTTTTTGGATGACATTGTTTCTAGTCATTAATATGAAATGTGATATATGGTTGAGCATCAGCTATGTTATTCAAGATGTATAAATGTACCTTCTTCATCTATTCAGCTGAAAAAGATTTGAATTTCAAGCCACGAATCCCCTTTCCCTCATTATTAACTCGTTGATGAAGAGATATAGGCAAACCTATGTGCTTTATTGTAGACAAGTATCTCATACAAAACTCTGCAACCTCCTTAAAAATATACTTTTCAATAATGGAGGCTTCAGGTCGATAAAGATTTGTATCATACCCCTTCAATATTTTCATATACCTTTCACAAGGATACATCCAACGAAGATATACAAGTCCACAAATCCTTATTTCTTGAACCAGATGAACCATTAAATGCAACATTATATCAATAAAATATGGAGGTAACTATATTTCCAATTGAAAAATTATAGATATTTCATCAATTTCCAAAATGTTCAAAGCATTCACATCAATCACCTTATTACAAATTGAATTGAAGAAATAACACACCTTTGTTATAATCTTTCTGTCACAGATGGGCAATATTCCATGCAATGAAACTGGTAGAATTTGTTGCATCATGAAATAAAAATCATGAGATTTCACACCAATCAACTTCAAATCCTTTATAGAGACAAAGTTTTTTACATTTTAAGAATAAACTTAAGGCACTTTGATATCATGAAGACACTAACAGAAGCTAATTTTCTCCCTCTTGGATAATGTATGACAAGCCGGAGGATGAAATGTTCGTCTTCCATCAGAAGTCGGAGCAAACTCTAAACGTATTCCCATTGATAGTAAGTCTAATCTTGCATTAAATCCATCTTTAGTCATTCCATTAACATTTAACAATGTTCCAATCAAACGATCGCATATATTCTTCTCCATGTGCATGACATCAATATTTTTCTTCACTTCATGATATCTTCTAAATGGTTGCTCAAAAAATATTGACATTTTCTTCCAAACATGTCTATCAATACCATATTAATGTGTCTATTCCAATGTCACATCAAGGTTTTGAACCCTCTCCAGATACTCATCAGGGGATAAACGTTTTAGAGCAATATCTAATTCTTGTGACCCGTTGTATGCCTTTTGTAGTCTTCTATATGAGTGATCCATAGGTAAAAACATTCGATGACCCATGTAGACTATTTTCCTCCCATGATGAAATTGAAAAAATGGAGTTTGCTGTTCACAAATTGGAAATGATTTATGCCCCTTGACACTGTATCCAGACAAATTTCGATATGCTGGGAAGTCATTTATAGTGAAATAAGCACTGCATGCAGTTGAGAATAATTCATTTTATAAGAATCATACACTCTCATACCGTCCTCTAATAAAAGATTCAAATCATCAATTAGTGGTGAAAAGAAAACATCAATATCATTTCCGGGTTTCTTTGGACTAGAGATCATTATACTTAACATGACATATTTTCACATCATAGAAACTTCAGAAGAGAGGTTGTAAATTACTAATAAAATTGGCCATGAACTATGTGTGCTACTGAGACTTCGATGTGGATTCATTCTATCTATGCACAATCCCAGTCTGAGATTTCTTATTTCAATTCCAAATGTTGGATACAGCTCATCAATTTTTATCCATTATGAAAAATCACCTGGAAGACGAATTTTTCCATCACATATCCACTCATAAACATGCCATCTTAATCTTTTTCCATCAGGAGAGTTAGAAAATAAATGTTTCAAATGAGGAATTATAGGAATATACCGAAATAATTTTTTAGGGATCTTTGTAATCTCTTCATTAGCCTGTGCTTTTTCTTTCAACTTAAACCGTAATGTCAAACATTTAAGACACTCTGAGAAAAATTTGTATTCCTTCCTATATATTATACAGTCATTTGGACATGCATTTATTTTCTTGTATCCCATTCCCATCAGGCATAATATTTTTTTCACCTTATAATGTTATTCTGGAAGATTGTTATCTTTTGGAAGAATGTTTTTCAACAATTGTAGCATCTCCATTAAACTTTTGTCACTCCATCCATGTTTCTCCTTCATGATAATCAATCCTAACACTGCCGAAAAAACCATAAAATTTGTAGAACTAGGATACAATGGTTTTTCAGTATCACCATATAGACGCGCAACTGTTGGTTCTATCTCAAATTGTTCTACTGCAATATCACGAATCATTTCTTCAATTCCATATGAGTTATAATCTTGAAAATCATCATCATCAATAGATTTGACATTCTGTCCAGTTTCACCATGCCATATCCAAGGGAAATAACTTGGATTAGAACCATGACAAATCATATGATCTTTGATCTCTCTACTTTTCAACCTCTTCATATTGAAAGATTTCAGGAATGGACAAAAAAAATGTCATTGCTTGGAACATTTTTTTTAGAAAATTCCAAAAAAAGCATCAACACCTTCATCATATTCATTACTCATTCTATGTGTCTTAATCCAACATCGACTCATTATTACCTATAACAAATATCAAAATTAGACATCTTGTATAGAAAAAAAAATTTATATTTATATGAAAAATATCATAATTTGAATGCAAAAAAACATTGAAATATAAAAAATGAAATCAAACATGTGTAAAAGTCATTATTTTTAATAATAAGAAAAACAATTAAGAATACAAAAAAGAAAAACCATAAACACAGAATTATACAAAACCCTTCTTGGTTAAACCCATAATGACAAAATGATGATACAAAACCCTCAATGGCTCAACCCATAATGAATAAAAGATGTAAAATCTATATGTTATTCACCACAATTTTCAGAATATAAAACCCTTGTTCATTTGAAAAAAAAATTGATTCTATCATCACATTAACTGTCAAGAGGCATTGAAAACATACATAAATAGGTGAGAAACCAGATTATACACTTGAACATTATAATCAAAGTAAACTAAATAAAAAAAATGAATTTAGGGAATCCTCAAAATATAAGAAATAAAATCGGGGTGGGTTGAAATTCATACTTAGGGATTGCGAGTCGATATAAAAGATTTTCTAATAAAAAAGATGATTAAGGATCTAGAAAAAATGACGTTGAAGGAACAAGTTCTAGGTGGGTTTCTATATTTTTCGCGTGAGAGAGACGAGATGCATGCTGCAGATCGAAGAAAACAGATAAGAATATGGGTCTTGATAAATCGTTTAAAGGGTTTATCAAGTCGGTAATTTTATAACCGACGTGATAAACCACCGAGACTTGATTTATGACGTTAGTTATTTTATAACCAATGTGATAAACCATCGGCACTCAGTTTATCCCGTCGGTTATTTTATAACCGATCAGATAAATCATTTTTTTAGGTTTATCATGTCAGTTATTTTATAACCGATGTGATAAACCCCCGATCCTCGGTTTATAACATTGGTTATTTTATAGCCGACGTGATACACCACATTTTTTACGTTTATCACGTCGGTTATAAAATAATGGATGTAATAAACCGTTTTTTAGGTTTATCACGTCGGTAATTTTATAACTGACGTGATAAACCGTATTTTGTTAAGTTTATCATGTCGGTTATAATATAACGGACATGATAAATCGAGGCTCAGCGATTTATCATGTCGGTTATTTTATAACTGCCGTGAGAAACCTTCGTGATTCCATTTATCACATCGGTTATTTTATAACTGACATTTTAAGTCCAATCTTAGAGATTTATCACGTCGGTTAAAAATAACCGACATGATAAAAGTCCATTATAGATTTATCACATCGGTTATAAAATAACCGACGTGAAAATTCTAGTTCCATGATTTTCCACGTCGGTTATATATAACCGATGTCAAAAATGCCATTGTGATAAACATTTTCTACACTATTGATACTACCATGAAAAGCGATTCAGTGACATGATTAACTTCTCAAAAAACACATGTTTGAGATAGGATAAAACTTAATATGTTCTAAATGGTTAGATAATAATGATAGAGGTTTTTATGAAGGTATTCACTACCTTTAAGTTGTATCTAATCGTTAATGTTGAGGTAATTATGAGATGTTACAATTGGATGACACTATAGTAGTTATACTAATATGATTTTAGAAAAAGGGAAACCCACATTTAGAGTGTAAACCTATCACATATGAAATTGTTTTAGGGCATGATCACACAACCAAAGTATAATAAGGGTTTAACACATACCAATAACCAATATGATGTCCTGGTTAATATGTCATTTTTCTATTTAAATGAATTGATAGTTAAACATTAGTTTTAAACAAATGATGTAACTATTTAGGTTTATAGATTAATGTATTTTATTAGATAACTCATGATAAGAATATTGGATTTTGAAAATATTTATTAATAGATGGAAAGGATTGTTAATCTGTTATGGATCTTATAATAAGATAAATTTTAATGTGACTGATTTAGGAAGAAAAAATTGATTATTGATATTCATTTCATGTACTTATAAATGATTTTCAAAATGATCTAAAAACAACAAAATGATTAATAAATTCTATAAAATATAAATATATCATGTATGTATAAATTCTAATGTGACTGATTTAGGACTTTATGTTTTCATTGATCATTCACTTTCTATTGATCAATGACATCTATCACTCTTTGTAATTATTTAAGCTTTTCATCCACGTATATATATTCACATACCACCAATGATTTCCTACTTATAAACCTAGTTATGTGTTATTCCAAATGACAATTATACATCCCCTTCTATCTTATTAAGATGATTTTTTATTAAAACTTTTGTTAGTAAGGGTATTTAATGAAGTTATTTTCAAATGTCAAACCCTTGATTTTTTATATCAAGATTATATTATGAGAAAGAAATTTATTTAGAGGGTAAATGTTACACCATTGTATTTTGAAGTGGGAACATCACATTTTATAACATTTATGAAAAGAAACACCATGATTATATGAGAATTTAATACCATAATACTTTACAATATATTTATTTTAAAATAAATTCAATATCTTTGATAGATTGTGATGCCCACATCATCAAGTTTAAACAAAACACCATACTCTATTGAAATATAATTATTAAAATATAACCATTATAACCTAGTAGTTATGTTGGAGATTATGAATTATACTATTTAAATTATTGAAATTATATGGTTAATATATGTATAAAATAAATTCAATTATTACTTATTGATTATAAATAAAATAAAAATCATCTATAAGAGAATGAAATATTAAATGGAAAACTATTATTTTCATAAAGGTAGATTATCCATGATTGAAACATATTAAAAATAATATTTTTTAATACTATTTGAAAACTAATTTCTCAAAAATAATTTTAATTCACTGAATACACATATCAAAATTATCATTGGGTGAATTTCTAGGAAATTTTTGAATAGAATAATTTTTTATGAATATTGAATAATACTGAATATTAAATGATAATTATCTTATTTTAAATTATTTACAATGTTAATTTAAATTTTAAATTGCTTTTAAATGAGAATTTGTTCAATTATTTTACAATATAAAAAAATAATGTGATTGGAATCAATTTAATAATGATTTTTTTATTAATTCCTTATATAATTATGAAAATTTTCTCTTTCTGAGCCAAGTTTTTTATTATGTTTGAGTGTATAATTTTAAATGGAATTTTTGAAAATCTACTAATTTAATTTGAAAAAATATATTCCATATTGGTAATTATAATATTATATGTTATATGACAATGTCAAATTAATTTTTTTACCGAAATAAATAATGAAAATAGGAAAAATTAATTACAATGGTTAAGGTAAATGGGTTTATGTTGGGATAAATTAAAAAGATAACTGTTAAATTCTCTTATTAACTAGTTAAAATAGTAACTGATTTCCATATTCGCACATAATCATATCCCAACTTCAAACATTATCTTGTTTTGTGTTTGGAACAAGTTGGCTAGAATTTTTTTTCATCTGGTGGAAGATGTTTTTTTATAGATGGGTTTTAGTATGTTTTCATTATAAGAAATAACATTAATTTTTAGGTTTTGGTGATCAAAAAAATGTATTATTAGACTTATAATATCATATATAAATTACTTGATGAATTAAATTAATTATTTTTCATTTTTATGAAGATGATTTTTGGGTGAAAACATGTTTGGGATTACAATGTTTTTCGCTGAGATGTTATAGGGGAGTAAATATAATAATTATATGTTGATATTAATGTTCTAAACATCAGGAAGAAATTATTATACCAGCTTGGGTTGGTGGAAGAAAAGTGACTTTCATTTTTCTACTATTTCTATTATGTTTATGTATTCTGTTCGTAGATCCTTGGTTTGAGATGTACCAAATGGTATGGTTTTTTGAAGATATTGAGATTGAATTTGATGAAGTTAAGGGTTTTTCAAACATTTTTTTCAACCAGTCCATCTTTTGGGATGATCCATTAGATCCAATTCATTGAATGGATAATTATTTTCTATTATGTTGTAAGGAAAAAATCATTGTGTTCCAAAGCACGAAATAAGTCATAACACTGATCCATCAGAAGAGTTTTTATCACCGATAAGTCATTAAATATAGATTTCAATCAGAGAAAGAATGTAAAACTTCCAAAATCATATCATATGGACCTCATTTATTGTGATTAATTCAAAATATAATTTTTTAACATTCCAATTGTTGACACAGATCAACTAGGTGTGATCTATAAGACAATCTATGAGATGGTGTTCATAAACTAATCAACCAGGTGAAATAAAATAATATATTCAGCCATTTTATTTTTTCCCCAAGGTATTAGAATGAGGTATCATGTGTTTTTTTCAATTGGGTAAAGTTTCAATGGACAATATCTAAGATTGATATGTCCTCATACGATGAATTTCATGCAATACAGTTTTCTCTGTGTGAGGAGTAGATGAATAAATGAAAAAAAGATAAAAAAATGTATTTCTTCTGAACCGTTGTTGAAGGTTTATGAAACCTTTATAAGTTTCAATGATGTTTCTTATAAAAAAATTTTAGTAGGTGTGGAGTATTGAAATGATAAGTCTTCTTTATAATCACACTGAGACAAATATAAAAGAATGCATAGAACCTGAATCAAATAGTACAACGAGGTTCAACAGGAAATTCAATCCACAGATTATGAAAGAGGAGGAGTTATATTCATGGGATGTAATGATTTTCCCATTTTCAGTACTCACCAACATAACTACTTCTATGATTTGTGGTGGTGCTGGGATTGTTCTACTAAACTTTTAGTATATAAAAGAATGCGTAGAACCTGAATCAAATAGTAAATTCTTTATTCTTGAATGAATAACTAGTATACCAGTCACCACTTCATTGTCGGGGTTCATTTCGGCAGTAGTGATGGTAAAATCTCTCCCTTTCTACTTTAAAGGTTGTTGGTTTCCTTTAAAAAGCTTTGTCTTAGGGCACTGATTTGCAAGATAACATGGTTCTTTGATATTGTAGTAATAAAAAATGCATTGAGGTTCGAATGGAGCGTTCCTATCCTCTATTATAGTTGTATGATTTTTATTGTCTACAGTTAATAGTTAGGAGCCCTTCTCTTCCACACATAAAGCATCTCCTCATCCCCTTCATAGAATTTCTAGGGTGGTTCTTTCTACACCTTTGGCAAGTGGGTGCTGGATCTTCTTAGAACCATTGGATTTATCCACCAGACCACCAGAATTGAGGTCCACCTTACACTTCTTATCCCCATGATACCTGTGTGATTCTCTAATCTTCATTTTGACTGAGAGGGCACATCAGAAAATTTCATCATAGCTGTCAAAGTCACGGATCGATAGCGCTTTCTGTAGGATATGTCTCAGCCCACCAAAAAAGCGGTCAACATTGCATTCATGGGGGGGGGGTGTAACGACAAAGATGGAGGCGTATCATGCATGCCTTTTAAATATTTCCTTGTATGCTCTGAAATATTCATTGTCTTTTTGTTGAGGGCAAGGAAGTCCCTTTCCATCTTAAGTCGGAGGGTGCGTGGAAAATATTTATCAACAAACATCTTCCAAAAATACTTCCATTCCAATGCCTCGATCTCATCCTCAGGATTCTTATTTTTGATCAATGTCCATCATTGATCATATTCACCCTCCATTAGATAAGCAGCCAAGAGAACCTTCTCTTTTTCAGAACATTGAAGGATCGAGAAGATTGTTTCAATGGAGTTGATCCATTGTTTGGCGATTTAGGGATCAGACGATCCATTAAAATTTGGAAGCCTTTGTTTTATGAAGCTGTCGATAGAGACTTGTTATTTATTGGGGGGGGGGGGGGTTGAACGTTCCTCTTGACCCATGTTCCTATTCAATGATCGAGTTAACTAAGAGAGTATCATGACAAAGTACATGATTACCACTCCCATCAGATTGGGGATTTCATTAGAAAAATCATCACATTGATCTTCACATCAGTTGTTAGCCCAAGTCCTCCTATTACCAGCAATTGGATAAAATAAAATTAAATTAAGGGGTAACACATAAAGGGTAATCCAAACACAAAAAATGATGACTTATAAATAGCTTTTATTTCCATAACTTATGAATCTATAGGCTTCAGTCTATGTTATCCATAATCTACTTCCTAACATATATTCTTAGGGAATTTTTTTAAGTCCCTTAATAATGGTTTATACTATTCCTATGAATTTACCAAAGAATATCCCTTGGGAGTGTTGTATCCAAGAGTGGAGCAAGTCCCTTTATCATGCACCAGTTCCAAATTGATTCTAGCTCAAAGCGGTATTTTTGGGTTTTAACTCTAGGATACATCTGTGCCAGATCCACCTCTTCCTGCTCGTATCTAGACAAGGATTTATTTTCTTGATAAACCACTTACTCAATACTCACCAAAACATAGGGATGTTTTCATTATACTTATTCTTTTCTCT
Source organism: Viscum album (assembly GCA_963277665.1). NCBI lineage: Eukaryota > Viridiplantae > Streptophyta > Magnoliopsida > Santalales > Viscaceae > Viscum > Viscum album. Next base: position 1,071,390,886 of record OY728166.1, on the reverse strand, counting down.
AAGGATTGACTAGGGTTTTCAAATCCTAATCCCAAAAATAACTAAACCTATCCTCTAATACCAACTATAACGACCCAACTCTTTATTTCATGCTTAAAAATGATTTGTTACATAAAAACATCACTTGATACAACATGGAAGATCGAGAGGTCTAGTGTCTTTGGGGCTTAGGAACATTACATAACCACTTAAAACATAGAATGCAACATCTTATTGAAAACTTCTTACATGAGCACTGCATTCCCTCATACTTATCATAGCATGGGATAACCTGAGGACATTCATAATAAAAGAATGAGATATAATGTACAGTAAGGGAATAAAAATGAAATAACATGAGGAATACAATACATGTTACACAATAAGAATATAAATGGGGCACAAGAGAAACATGAACATAAAGTCATGATAAAACATGATAATCATAACATGGAGATATGACAACAATACTTAACATGGAATTAGCATGAGCCAAGACTCATTGCACATGGAGCATGAGTAAACCCTCATTGTACATGAAGCATGAGTAAACCCTCGCTGCACATGAATTAGCATGAGTCAAAACTCATTGAACATGATGTGTCACGATACTATACTTTACCCAATGCATTGGAGTGCTATCAGGGTGCACCCTTCTTAAAAATTTCATTTCATGCATAAGTGTGCCACATGGATCATATAACTTGGAGTCAATCAAAATCATATGTTATTCCACGATTAAGTAATGTGGAATAAATATATGAAATTACCATTCAATACTTATATGTTCATAACGGTTAATACCCTTGATAAAGACATAGGTATGGTAATCACTACACAATGATATTGTCTTGGAAAAACATGTTGCAATTTCGGCAGCATAACGACGTGACATAAGGATTCATGAAAAAGGTTGATGAGAGAGAAAAGTGTGTCTCAACATATGAACATGAAATGGAATGTAAGGGGGTCATATAGATATATGTTCCAACAAAATTAATGGAGTTTATAAGAACAATAAAAAATAATTACTTGGTTGTAAAAGAGGAGAGAGAAACCTCTCACGTAATTTTGGCATGGTAACAGGTGTACATGGGAGGAATTAATGAGAGATAAAGGGGTATCCCATCATTCCAACATAAATAGGGCCGTATGGGGAAGGTTTTAAATCATACCCCATTATTTTTAATAGAAAATAAAAGGGAAAAACAATATGAAGAATCATGGGTAAAAAGAGAATGGTCGAAATCCCTTACTTGGAAGTGTGATACCAAAGCCCTGGGAGAGGCTTGAAAGAGGCTTCTTGGGAATTGGGGAACCTTGGTGGGATTATAGAGGTAGGATGGAAGGGTTTGGTCGATCTCTAATGGATTTTAGGGAAGAGGAAGTGGGATCCTGTGTGGGATTATATTGGAAAGGAGAGGGAATTCTTTATTATTTAGGTTTGAGACACCTCACAATAAACTAATCAAAACCACAAAAAAACCCATGGTTTTGACCCATGGTTTTTGATAAAAGTTATTAGAAAACAATATTGTATTAGTAAAATGGCCTAACTTCCTAAAATAATAGGGTTTCTTATGTGGAGGTGAGTCACACTCTTAAGGAAAATAATTTAAAAAGACAAAATGTTTTATAAGTCTTGGATGGTCCACTAAAGCATTGTAAAATAAATCAAACAAACCAAAAATCACATTATTTTAATGGTAATACATATATTGGCCGAAAATAATGTTTATATTATTTTATAAAATCACTATTGGGTCATTATGATGTCATAAAACACATTATATATTTAAATGGTATTTAATTTTTACCCAAAAAGACGACTGTCTCAGAAAATTATGAAAAATTCACCATTGGATAATTTAGACGTCCTGATTCCAAAAATAATATTAATTTTATCTAAATAATTTTCTATATATTTTAATATTTACTTTTAAAATAAAAACCAACATTTATCGAAAATTTATGAGTTTTGACAAAAACAAAATTCAAATCTTAATAAAAATTACAATTCCATTCATAAAATTATATGATAATTTTTATTTAATAAAACTTAATTTGATAATAATAATAATATTTTATTAAAATATTAATTGTAACGCCCCGAACCCAGTTACCCAGAGTCGGTGCATTACTACATAACATTGGCACGATCATAAGAAAGATCAAGTCTTGAAAGACCGATTAGTTTAGTAGCCTTGGAAACACTAGATACATTCATAATGTTTTACATTACATCAAAAAAACATATTGTCTTCATATCCCCTCATACTATCCCTACAGGTCATTCATAAATTACTTCTTCATAATCCTAGGAAAAATAAAAAAAATTGAATGGGGTGAGCTCAGATGATCAGTAAGGATAACGTTATAGCAGAAGCTTTCATAGATAAGCAAAAACACTTAAGGCAATTTATAACTAAAACAAAAGCCTTTTAAACTTGAACTTCAGCATAAAATGGTCAAGATAAAATGAAATAATTCCATTTACTTATTCACATGGATATTCAACTAGTCGAATGATCACATGCAATATCAATAACCACTTTCATAGTGATGGAATGCATAATGCCAGACTATCATAACCACATAACCAAGGCCTCATGCCAAGAAAACATATAAGATTTAGCCAAGGCCTTATGCCAAGACACTAGTTTGTCTCATGAGACCTACCGATGCATCGATGAGCTATAGCGGGCTCCACCCGTCACTTATTAAGTCCAATTAATTCCTCATATGAATAGGTTTGAAACATTACATAAACATTCGTATTAAAACTAGCATACAGAATGTCAATACTTTATCCAAAATCTATGAATGGTATAAAAATAGCACATCCACAGTCAAACATAACTCATTCAATACAATATGGAAGATTGTACTGTATCATATTAACCTCAATCGAGAATAATGAAGGATATTGACATAGATGAAAATAATCATCAAAACTATTTGGGAGAAATATCCCCTTTTTCTTGAAATCATTTAAAGTCACACTATTTTTCAAGAAGCTATTTAAAAATAGATTTTTGAATCAAAGTTTCCCATACCACTTTGAAACTTTTAAAAGGAGTTTTAATTTGAAAACTTTAATATCCATATGAATAAATCCTTAAAACCATTTTTTAAAACATGGACATTAATGAGCAAGACATAGAAGAAATAGTCTTTAAAACATCTAAAAATGGTATTTTAGTTAGAGTTTCTAACCAAAAGAGAGACACTTGAATAAAAATAATTGAGGTAATAAAAACATTGTAATATCATGAGAATAAAGGTATTCATGATATACTATGTCAAAGTACATTATATACACCACATAAAAGTGATTTGGTGTATAACAACAAAGAAGTCTCAATGGAATGTAAATTGAGATGAAATCTCTCATAAAGGTTGTATCCTTAGGTTAAGGATCAACGACATAATTATGTGTGACAAATATAAATACACAAAATATGATTGGATATTTAGTGTAAAACAATCAAAGGACATTCACACATACTCTTCTAAAAACAACACCAACGAATTGGATGTTTAACTCAACAAATGGAGAATGAGTTAAAATTAATCTTATCAAATTCATATCAATGACTTGAGAATTATCAATGGAGTGATTATTTGTATCAAAAGAATATCCACATGAAGGGGAGTGGAAATTATGACATAATCAAATGAATAGTGATCCCACACATAATCTTGGGGTAATATAATCAATGAAATATGCGTAAAGCCAAATGAGTGGAAATTGAAATTTCAAATTCCCTTATAGATTAGGTAACATACGAAACATACACCGATGAAAGAAGGATCATACCATGATGATTTAAATACCCATAAATTAAATTATATTACACAATGAATACAATCATGGGCAGTACACATACACCACATGAAATAATTAAGTGGTGAACAATGGAATTCTCACGAAATTAAGAGTGAGTTAAGAAACCCCTTACCTTGTACGTTTCCTTGGTTGGGGGTAGGTTAACCTCCTATATAATTTTTAAATAATTGTTATTAAATTATTCATGAATCATATACATTAATATTATATCATATATGATCTTTTAACATTGCTTTGTTAATAATATCCTAGAATTATCGTCGTTTTGGGTGTTAACTTACTCGTTTTCTTTTATATGTTTTGTTACATAAGACATGTTTGTCATGGATAGGTTGTATCTTATTCATATCCAGAATGATATCAAGTCCTTAAACATTATTTTTAAATCATAAAATGATAATTATGCTTGAATGGATACGATAGAGAATAAATCTCATCGTGTTCATGGAGACGGTAGTCCGTACGTACGCACAAGCGACAATATCATTCTTTTGATATTAAAATAATATATAATTGGATTTTATATCATATATACAGAATCATTATCATGTTTTATTTATTATTTTCATGAGTTACACATCATTATTATACCCACCCAAATAATAATATATTGAATAACAATTATACCACGACGTGGAGACGGTAAGCCGTACGTACGCACGTATGGTGACATGTTATTCAAAGGGTGGATAGAATACTGAATATGGTTGTACCATATTTATAATAAAATAAAAGTATATATAAGATACTGTATTTATTATTTTATAATGGTAATAACAAAGAAAGAAGAAGTGGAAGAAGAAAGGAACTTGAAAAGGGGTGGTGAAAACATTACCTCTTCTTCGGGTTCTTCCTTTTGATTTGATCAAAAGGGCTACATAGGTTGGCTTACTGATCAAACTAAGGCCTCTATGTTGTATTTAGGGAAGTTTAGAATGTATTTGGGCAGGGGATGTCCGAACCAAAAGGCTTTGAAGGTGTGAAGAAATGAGAAGGAAGAGTTCCCTTTTATAAGAGGGGTGAGGGGGACCTTTGGAAAAGCTAAAAATATTAATTTATAATAAATTCATATTCGGTTTCTAATATCTCAATAGTTTCTTATTTAAAGTTTAAGGTGGGTATAGGTCTAAAACCACTCAAAAAATTTAATTTAGACAGGTTTGGGTTATTATATTAATCTTATCTTTAAGTATTAACTCTTAGTTAATTAGTTTCACTTTTACAATGTCTCTTTGTATTTTTATATTATATGGTTAATAAACATACCATATACATCCAATAGACCCCCAAGTGGTCCATTAATGATACAAATATTATGATATATGCCTCTTGGACGATCCTTAGATTTTTAGGAATTTAATATCAATTAATAATATAATACTTGTTTTAAAAACTCTTTTATGTCAATTTTGACACTATTCAATAGTTGATTTTTGTGAAACTCATAACAGAATTATTACTTAAAAAAACGTTAATTAAATAACTCCAAATATGTCATATTATCCTAGAAAATTATTTAAATTCATTTAAAGTGTCAAATTATATTTATTTGGGTATTTATAATATCAATTATTTTGAATTTTCACTATTATGGTAATTCCTGCATCATCATTGTGTCATAAATAAATTAAATTATTTAATCTCTAAAAAGTATAAATAAACTATAATCATGTAGGAAATCATTTTATATTTCTAATAAATATTTATAATCGAAAATCCAACATATATAACCCTATGTAAAAATTGTTTTTCTAGAAGATATATGCTTGTGTCATTTTTGTATTCATTTTAACTTAATTAAATTTAAGTGTCCCTATCACCTACAAGTAGATCCATGGGGTCCCATAATCGACCCAAATATTCCTATGGTCGAAAATGTATCAAAAAATAAGTCTAGAACACGTTTTAGGGTAATTTAGTATTATTATAATATTATTTTTGAACCCTTATTTACCAGATTTACCCTTAACCATGGTAAATAAAATATTTACCGCAGTAATTATTCAAAATGTCTAAAAATAAAAGTTATCTATTTATAAAATTTGAATATTCTAATCCCAAATATGGAATCCATTTTTCCAAATTCAAAACACTGAAGTGGAATAAATTAATTTAAAATTAATTCCCGTTGTTAAAACAAAAAGCGTGTTTTTAAGAGATAATAACTATCAAAAGATTGACACTTGTTTATGTCTGGTTTAATTTTAAAATTATGTCCAATGACCAACATTGTATTAAATGGTAAAAATATATTCTAAATATACTTTAAAACCACTAAAATTCATAATTTATCACTATTAATTATTTTGATTAAAAAAGATTCTTTTAATTAAAATTTAGTAATTTTCACTATTCATCAAAATATGAAAGTTATCCGAAAAGTACCAAAATTTCACCCTAGGCTAATTTTGATATTCTGAATCCAAAAATGAAGTCCATTTTGAGAGATATAATTTATAAAACTTCAAAAAGTAGGTATTACTATTCATAACAGCTAGTTTGATTGGTTGTGCTGTGTTAGAATCTCGAAGTTGCGTACAATGCACGCCATTGCATTATTCAAAGGGAAACGTTCCGTGGAAGCTTGGGGTGTTACATTAATTAATTTGAAAATCAATTAATCAATCAAAATAGATTTATTAGTTGAATATTAACTAAAAATACTATTTGGGTTTTAAATACTATTTACAAACTAACAATAATAAAATGAATGCACATTCTTTATACAAATATAATGTACATAGTCATAGTGCTAGGTTATTTTTACATAACCCCTTATAACACTTGCATAATACTGAAGGGTAAGGTGTGCGATGGTGGAAAACTCTTGGGCTGGCTCGGATAACATTGCTCGGGTGGTAATCTCTATTAACATCCACTTCTTCTGTAGTCAGTTCTACTCAAGATTAATCTGTTCAGGATCAGATTGGACTTGGTCAAGAGAGAAGCCCAATGACACCACCTCCTTTCCGAGCTCCATCAAATGGGCTTCGAATGGGGCAATTCTACTGGATGAGGCCATCACTTCCTTTTTCTGAGTAAATTGGATTTGTAAAAGTCTTATATTTATACTAATCATGTGATCATTGTTCAACAACTATATTAGAAACAGTAACAATTCATAATTGTATTTTAAAATCCATTAATATATTACCAATGAAGTTCACATATTATACAACTATAATAAGACATTTAATTAAATCACAAATAATTTCCATTAATGAATATTTGGGTTGTTACAAAGAAGGATGTGTCTAAATAAATATATACATAGATACCTTCAAGAAGAGATTAAATTTATTAAAAAACAACATTCATGATCAAACAGTGCCAGTGAAGACAAGGAGGATGAAGACTATACAATAAAAATCATATTTATCTTAGGAAATTCTTAAAATGTTTTAGTGATGTAGCTAGAGATGAGAAATCGGTTCATGCTCTGAATGATAAGTTTGAAAAAACTGAAAAGAATAAGATATGATAGATTGTTTTGAGGCCAACAGATAAGAATTCCATTAGAAAAAATGGCTCATTCACAACAAAATGAATAAATATTTTGTTGTGATTTAAAAAAACAATGATTAGTGTGGAAAAGGTACTCCATGATTGAGGTATCTATGTTGATGAATCATTTTCACATATTGTATGTATGGAGACAATTCGATTATAATTGGCCATACTAGTGCAAAGAATGTTCAAGGTTTTCCATATGGATTTTAAGTCAACATTCTTGAATGGGGTTCAAGAAGAAGAAGTTTATATTGAAAAGACATATGGTTTTCCCATTCGTAAAGATGAGAATAGATTTTATTTGTTGATGAAGGATTTATATGGCTGGATGAAAGAACCAAGAGCATGGTATTCAATGGTAGATAAGTTTATAAAAAATATCAGTTTTTAGCGTGGTGGAGTATATTATAATATATATGTCTACCATGGTAGTAATAAATGGATGATGGTGTTTGTTTATGTCGAAGAAATAATCTTTGGTGGATCAGTTAAAGCACAATGAATATAGTTTTCCGAATTCATTAAACGCCAGTTCGAAATGTCGATGATCGGTGAGCTCGCATTTTCCTTGGTTTAAAGGCAACACAAGGGAAGAATGGAACATTAATTTCTCAATGTAAATATTCAAAGTATGATTTCATAAGGTCTTTAATGGATAATTACAAGGATATTATGACTCGGGTGGCTACCCAGATGAAACTATATCGGGAAGATGAAGGCAAAGCGGTCAATGTAACAAAAGACACACAGATCATTGGAAGTCTGTTGTACATAACAACCACACAACCATATATTGTATTTTCTACATGTTGAGAAGAATGATATCATATTAATACAAAGGAAATCCACATGCTTATAGATAAAACAATCTTTCAGTATCACAAGGGAATGATGGATTTTAGTTTGATGTTTTAGTCATCAAAATCAGATTGAGGCAAAAAAACGGGCATTTTTTGGAAAACTAAAGGCATATTTCACCTCAGTGGACCATCCCAAGATGAATTGGGGAGGTGTGTATAAAATTCAAGGTCTACATAAAAAACTAATTTTCCACTCTCAATAATTTTCATGTATTTTAAATAATTCTTACATCTCTACCAAGATGGACCTCGCCCATGTGCACAAAAATCCCCAACGGGTGAGTAAATTTCTTGCGCGACCCTCTGTCCTATAATATATTACATAAAGACCCCATTTTTGTGCCACCATCACCAAAAATATTTTATAAATTGAAGTACGCCCCTCAGTTTATAATCGATGAATAATTTGTACCATCTCTCATGGGTGTAATATAACCCTTGCGCTTGGAAAACATAACCTCCAGGTATTGGATTTTTCGGAACAGGTCTACCAGGGGTCCACCTTCGGGTGGGCCTAGTTGGTCTTGACCATCTCTCGTTTCCTTTTTTAAGGTAATTACATGAAAACCATTCACTTTACACAGAAACCTCCCTATTGAGTGTAATACTTTCCTATTGCATGCAAGATTCCCCTTTTGGGTGAAACCCTCCCTAATTTCATGAAAGCCTTCCTTATTGCATGAAATACTTCCATATTTCATGCAATCACCCCCTATTTCATTCATCAACCCTCCATTTCATTAAATCTTCTCCATTGCATGAAAATGATCCCTTTTTCATGTATTCCTTCACAGTTGTGGACAATCATTTCTTATTAGATGAATCCTTTGGTATTTCATCAATATCACATCCCCAGGAACCATGTTCAGGATCCTCTTAAATGAATCCTACCTATCATGCACAAAATTCATCTGTTCATCTCTTCAGGTTTGTCCACAGTGATTTCAAGGTCCCTTGAGTAGCGCATCATGTTGCATCTCCTTTCCTCATGCTCTTTCACATATGAATGCTAATGAATATTTCTTCTTTGTATATTCACGATAACATGAGCCCCTCCATGGATCACTCCAAAACCTTGTTTCACCAATGGTATTACTTGGAACTTCTCCCACAAGAGTGGGTTTGAATATGTTATCGATGTCCTAAGGGTGAGGAGTGAATCCTCATTTTCTGGTCTATAGGACGTAAAACGTCAAGAATGAACATCCTCAACACATGATGTTAAACTCTAATTGTCACATGTGTGGAAGTTCCAATAGGATCAGAGAGGGGATATGCACCAGTTCCCTCTCGCACTCTCTATCTCTATGGTCTTTATCACCATGTGAACTTTGGGGATCCCTTGTGTAATCCTTAACTCACCATGATATTTTTCTCCATGTATGATTGAAATGGAATGATTTTTTATTTTAATGGAATGAAATCATTCTCATATAGAAAGACACACTTCTCAAGTTTCCATCATGGAGTAATTCACTATCTTCCTCTCTAAGGGCCTCTAACCACGTGTAAGACCTTGTTTCCTCTTTGGGCCACTGTACAAGTGTAAGCCCTGCACCATCCCTCATGATTTCATGCTTCACAACACAATCATATGGTCTGCTACTGCCACTATTTTATCACACTGACCATCACTCATGTGAGCTTATAGTAACATCAACCATGAAATCCTCTTTGGCCCACTAACTATGTTTAATCACCAAGCCCCTCTTCACCGAACTATATGAATTTGATCCTTACTCCTTTAAAATCATTTTACAATGGAATCCTCTCTAAGGCTCAATCCCATCATCCTATCACAATTCATTCTGGCCATTATTTTTCGATTCACCTTCATCCTGCATAACATTAAACTGTATGTCCCCTTTGAATGTCATGGATTTTGATCCCTATTGGGTACGTAGGAAGAATATTCTAGTTTCAATCCCAAACAATGGAAAACTCTGGTACTATATCATAGGGATGTTCCCCATGATGTAATATATTCCCTTTTTGGGATGCATCATCCGGATCTGCCTCCCTTAGGTGTTTTGATCCACCAATTCAGGTCTTTTTCCTTTGTGCACACCACAACTAGATGTACCACATTACCGAGAAGCTACATATAAGCACTACACTCACTCCATACCCCTCCAATGAATATTGTCCCTCTTGGGATGGGATACCTACCAAGAATAAGACCCAAGCATGCCTTCAATTTGTTTTCCTTTGTGTGCACCCCGATCCCACGCCACCATTCCTAAACTATGTGGTCTTTGCTCACTGCCCTCCATAAGCAATGTTCGTAGGAAGCCTCCCTGAGGTTCAATCACCACATATGTGTCCCATATTCTTCGCTCCCTTGAGTATTTGTGTTCCAAGATGATCATGACTCAACCTAGAGGATGTAATTCCTTTGGCCCCCCAATCCATGTGTCCATTTTCAACAAGCTGCCTCCCTAGGTGATGTATCACCCCATTTCATAATTACGTAGACTTTTATTCCCAAGAAGATGGGATACGTAGGAAACCTCTTCCAGGTTCATGCCCAACATCATCACCACCACAATGACATCATATCCATCTCCTAGACACTTCAATCATTTCATCCTAATTTTAACTGTGCTTCCACACCCCTATGGAATCATGCCACCCCATCCAAAACATAATTTCTATTAACATCTCCTGGATTGCTAACCATTTGTAAGCCCCAATAGGTTTTTGGATCATTTTATTTTGTGCACATATCAATTACAAGAATCACCATCCTCAAACTACGTGGGTTTTGATACCTTTTTGGGTATGTAAGATTCCTATTTAAGGTGCATTCCCATCCAATGGTAAACGATGGTGTCCACTTTGTGTGGACCCACCTCCCCAGATCCTCTCTTTGCGGTGTCTAGATCAGTCTTCATAGGGGGAAATCTTTCCTTTTTTGGACACTCCATCGATGATCCATCCTCATAGGGTGTTCTGGTCCCTCTATCTGGTAAAACCTTCTAGGTGCTCCCTCCTAAGAGAATACCCATCTATTCAATTCCCATCAGTGTTCCTATTAGTCTAATCAATCTCTGCTAGGTGGTAAACTTACGGCATACCCCATGTTATACATGGGAAGATGAGGAATGCCTTGAGGACATGCTTATGAAATACGATTCACCGCATTCAATGTGGGACGCCTCAGGATTACGTTCCCTCAAGAAGCCCTATCATAAGCGGAAGAAATATAGGTGTACTTGTGTTTCAATGTTCAGACATTCCAGAAATTCCCAACGTGACTACTCTCTTATCTAATGGTTGCTTCCTTGAATTAACCCATTGGAATGTAATCACATAAGTATTGTAATTAAATGAAATCGACAATTATATAACACTGGGATGGGTTTCAGAAACAACATCTTAAATAGAGACTCAGATTATGAGATGAATTCCGAGGATGAACCCTTGGAAGGAGAGACCGACATCCCATCATGCTGTTTTGATCGAGGAGAAAATGTACCTCAAGAAGTGACATGTCACCCACCTTTGGAAAGAGGGAAAGTGAGGAAACATTTTCATATCCTCGATAGATGGATATACACTCCAGGGAATGTGTCAGAAACAAAATAGTGAACCTGACATGAAATTATTCTCATCAACATAGGGATTTGTAGAGTTAAATAAATAAATAAATAGATAAGAGTGTTACTTGATCCACCTATTCGTTGCTATGACCCACCATGAAAATAGTGGGCTTGGAGTGAAACTCCCCAAAGATCAGGGCATCTAATCATTGGGTATCTCGGTCTATGACATTGATAGCGTGGATCTTTCTATCCTGTCAGATAAGTCTGAACATCATTGGGGAACTGGGCATTTCCTTCCTATTATAGGTACTAATGGTGGAATCATCATGTTTTATAGGACCTAGGCTATAGTTAAAGGAAAATGACAACTGCACGTCCATTGACGTGGGGGCATGGGTAGGGGAAATATGGATGCATAAATCCTACTAGACTTCAATTATTCTGGGACAACCTCTGTCACCAAAGCTATTGGGCTCCCATTCCCAATTGCACCCTCCACATTTATTCAAAGGAGGGTGATTAATAATCTTGTTCATCAATATGAATATGAGGGTGTTATCCTAATAAGGGATATGGCCTGAAAAGACCTGGATGCCTCAGTGCCCCATCATCGCCACTACAAACAAGGGACACACAGGGAGCCACTGCTCCATACTCCGATATCCAATAGCTTCAGGAGCCTCTCCCTAGAGTGATCCTATGACTCACTCTATTATGCTAAAAAAGTAAGGGATGTTTGAGTCCTTTAGACTAGGAATCCTGTCTAGGGACACCAATGATGGCTCCAACAAGGGCACATTAGCATCATCAGGAAGTCCCACATAATGTAGAGCAGGAGGTCCATACCCCTGCACAACCGGCTCTAGATCAGCTAACCCGATGTCAATGTCAGTTGAAAAATCAGAAGTATGCCCACTAGGGGGAATCATCTTCCATGGTTTCAATGTCCCAAGCCACCACCGATGCAATATAGTAGCCCATTGTTTCTATTTAGTAGGGGAACCTACCGATAACATAGGATGGGAACTTCCATGCCTGGCCAAAATTGAGGCACCAACCACCCCATGAGTATGTTGAACTGGCTCTCCCAGTCACTGGGGCATGCAACATCCATCACAGGGTGACCCGTGGTTGTGAAGTTCGGTACATTGATCCTTCCCATACCACCATCAGACAGAGTGGAGGTCCTCCACACTATTGCACCGAACATGATGTTCGTCCCCATCCCACCATCATCAGCCCATGGGGTGGTAATCACTGTCTTGGTGCAATCTGACACGAAGGTATTTCTTGTTCCTATGATATATGGTATGTAACTTGTCCTCACATACAAGGTTCTCAATTTGAGGGCCTTCCTCGCTCAGTCACCCGACTGCATGACTGTCCTACTCATTTTCTCATCTATTCCGGTGGAGGTCCTCCTCATGTGAGGAATAACCAAATCAGAGTTCCTCCCCAATTCATTAATAACTAATGTGAAGTTACTCCCCTTATTACGAAAGGCCTCCACGGAGGTCATCCCCATGTGCTTACAACATCAAGTGGAGTCCCTACCCTCTCCATCACTCTCAAATGCAAAGGTCCTACCCATGTTGCATTAAATATTTTTCTGGGTTCCCCCCACACCCCAACTCATCCAAGAGAGAGTCCTCTCTACACCAACACCAACTCTCCCTGAGTTCATCCCTATTTTAATGATTTCCCCCACCCTTAAGAACCACATAGGGGCAGGAGGAAAGTCCATTGACTCCAAAAGAAGAACTCTGAGAAGTGTTAGGTTGTGATCAAAGTTGTCCTCTTTTCTGACTCTGGTGCAGATTTTGATTCAATGATGGAGACTTCACCCCGATATTCTATGTGAGGGGGCAGTGTAGGGACTAGATGTATCATAATTTTCCTCCGAAAAAGTGAGGTATATAGGATCTCTAAATCCCTCTTGAGATGAATAAAATAGGGGGAAGACATGGATTCTTTTTGGGATCTTGATGTTCAGTCCTCTCTTTCTTCACCATGATCAATCTATACCTCGACTATAGATCACCGAGAATTATTTTGCAGACTGGTTGATGATGGCCACCAGCCTGATCAACTACCAATAACTACCACCCCTATGCAGGAAACAATTGTTATCCCCCTATTTTACAGGGATGTGGTGAGTCAATCGTTGTAGTCCCTAGAATAAAACATAAGGTGCAGTGGTTTTTTGGATCATACATTGTACTCTACACCAACTAACCCACCATCACAATGGTCTACATCAGTACCATTACCAGTTCGTCAAACGATCCTCATCAAATAATGGACCAACCAAGGGATGGATGCTGATTCTGAGCTGAGATGTTTATAGAACATTATAACTATGGATCATCTCCTTGATATGTTTTGGAAAATTAAAACAACAAGCTTCAAAACACAGGGGTACTTCACCTATGATGAGGGAATTTTCTTCTTTCGAACCTTAGAGATGATTCATTTCCATATTTGTTTTCAATGGAAACCTTAACCCAGGAGCCAATAACACTTCGACAACATTGCTCAGTAGATCTACCTGGTTGAGTTAGCCACACTTTCTGTTTCTCAATACCCTGAGTTGCATGATCATCACCAAACCCTCCATAAATGATACATCCAGAGCTAAACAGTGCTCCAAAAAAATTATTAATGAGGCTTCTCCCATGTTCAGATTCATGGTTGAGGATGGAATTATTTCAATCATTTCATTCCTATTCAGCAGCAGCCCGACCTTCCAGGTGACATTGAGGATATTCCTCCTGTTATAGTCACATTTAACATGGTTTACCTTGAAAAGGAGGAGACTGATCTAGGTCTCGTTGAAGATAAATTCCCCCTGGGATAGTACCACAAATGTTGGATCTAGGGGTAGTTTTAATCTCCAGTAGAGAATGTTTTTGGGCCTTCCTGCACCTTCAGATTTATTTTCCATTGTTTGGGACCCCGACACAGGAAAAGAACAAGCCAAGACTGTCAAACCCTCTCACCCATATAGATTAGGGAAAAAGACTGAAGATGATCCTAAAAAGGATTCACTACTCCAATGGCTCATGGAACACAACAATATGGTTGATTATTTCTAATGGAACACATTTGTAACAGAGACCAGATTACTGTAATCCTTGACCAGGGTAGCAGGGGCATGCACAGCTTCCCCTAGGTGAGTTTCCTCATGGATTCCTCGACCACCCTTCCCATATTGATGGATTATAGGATGAAGTTTATGGAATGTGATCATGATATTTATCATCAAATCCATCTATGTTGTGCTATACTCTAGATCAGGATTAGGTTCCTCAAGATGCTCCATAGGTTATTCCCCAAGAAATCTCGTGGGTAATCCCATTATCCACTCCACGAGTCATTGAAACAAGTTACAATGTTGAAGAATATGCCAATGCACTAGTATTTTGAAATCTTTATTAAGATTCGAATGAATACGAGGAAGATCCAATGGCAGAACTAATTACCAGCCTCAAGGATTTTGAAACCTGACATGTCGAGATCGAATCTAATGGAATGTCGTATCTGGCATGGGTGTAAGATATATCAGCACCCCCAGGCATCAAGAAACCTATCGTTTCCCGTTTTAACTGGACATGAGACCCACTTCAACATCTATCCCAATTCATTTCAGGATGTGGACCCATGCTGGAAGCTTTGAAATAGAAGGAATCTTCCAAACTCTGGTTTTTTGGGCAGACACTAGAAGGAAATGCGTTTTTATAGTACAACTAGTTTCCCATTGGGACCATAGCTGGTTGGGAAGATCATCATAGGAAATTTCTGTACCAATTCCATTCCAACACTCGTAAGACAAGAATATTCTTCCTCTTCATGTACATGAAAAGGCTGGATGAGCGCATCATATATTTTATCGCCAGATGGAAGGATCTCACACATTAACTCTATATGCTGATAACTCATGAGTAGTTTCTAATGATGTGTGTGGGGAATGTTAAAACTGAATTAGTCCCTTCACTCATCACTCAAAACTACCCAGGCGGATTATATGATTTCAAGGACAAGGAAACACATCTAGATTAATCCTTGAATCAAGTCATACAAGAACACCTATTGCCTCCCACAAATCATTCTAGAAGATCCACCAAGGCTGAGTCCACTATTGTTGCATAAGTAGAGGCACCTAGATATTTGGATTTATTACCAGTAGAACTGACTCCATAGCCTTGCTGAGGGCCACCACATCTGGCTCAGCCTATAGATTCTTATCGCCCACCTTAGTATAGGAATGTGTCATGGCACAATGCACCACCACCGTCTAGGCAAGATAATCAGGTCCCTCCTCCTTGTCAGGATCCACCTCCCCAACAGGGTCAGGGTCCTAGAGCCCACTTTTTGGATAGAAGAAAATGCACCGACAAATTTAATGTGGCTCGCGTCCCTGGCTATTTTTGAAGCATCGTATATCAAGGAATCTTTTGGTTTCTAGACTGAAGGAGGCTTAACGAGGCAGATCTCATAGATCTCCATTAAAATTTTCCCATCCACCATTTTCTTGGGAACACCATAAAACAGTGTAATGTGTACAAGGATTCAGAAACAAGTTGATAAAACCATAGTAAGATTGGGTCTGACACTAGAATTGGTGTAATTTGTTCTTGTAAGGCCTGACATTAGATGCGAGGGTGAGTGGAAGCTGGTCTCCACCCATTGGTCTCAGAAGTATGATGATTGAATGGATCCCAAGAATTTTTCCTGTGCCCATGGAATTTTCTATTCTCATTTCAACCAGCCCAAGCCTTCTGAAGCCATCATGTTGCCTCAAGCTACTACTTCTATTTCAATATACCATCATTCATCCTCTCAGGATGGTTATTGGTGACAACGCAGGGGAATAAAAATACCTCCACTGGTACCGAGTTCATCCCATACTCTCAAGAATTTCATCCCCAAAAAATAAGGATCACCCCCAAATTCCTCCCAAAAATGGTGTATTGTTCAAGTGATGATAAAGAATATGACTCAGCAAATAAATTCGAGCAAGTGGACCATTAAATGAAACATGAAGACGAGGAGAATCATGAAGATCCTATGAATGTCTCCAATCGATGATAGTGTTGACGGAACTGTGGATTTTTGATTCATCAAAATACATTATCCAATGCTTCTAACCAAGCCATTCATGTCGCCTAGACTAGGATATAGGCCCAACGTAGAGATAAAAATTCACAATTGTCTCATCCTATATCATTAGATTCACTTTCCCAGCCATTAGTGCTACTCGACCAGACAGAGTTGCTGCGACAATTCCATGATCCGCTACGTTCAGCCGAGGCCAGACCACATCCATCTGGTCGTCTGGTGATACTTGTTTTGTGTGGTTGGACCAGTGTGTAGAGGGATATACCTAGCACCATCTAGAACACATTTCTACGACATACAATAGATCTCATCATACATCCTACCATAGGGTGACCTCCTATCGGTAGAAATGTGCATCTAAGATGGAAGTATGATGTGATCAAGAATTTTTCCTACAGTATTGTGAGAATCTTGATTGTCGAGGACCTACTCTTGTTAGAAGATATGTGTCAAGACCTCATATAGGCTTAAGAAGCCCCCTCGAGTCTGAAACGGAGGTCTCAACTACAGAAGCCTTCCATGCAGAGGTAGTCAATCTGGTAGAGGGTCTGGAAATTATTTCATTCTTAGGAGAAGATGAAGTTTCTCGAATTCATGTTCACATATTACCACTATACATATTTGGATAGGGAAAATGGGGTGTGCATGATCGAAATAATGATGTAGATGCTTAATATACAAGATGGGGGGGGGTGAATTGTATACTTTAAGAATTTCCTTTAATAAAGGAAAGAGCTAGGTTTAACAAAGATAACCTAAGAAAATTCACAACACCTCTATCACCAAATGAAAACATGGAATAAGGAATGAAGTTATAAACATCAAGTCCTATTTACTTGCTTAAAACTGGAAAGAGATTCTGAAAGTAGGTTCCAGAAATATGGATCCAAAAATTGAAACTTAACTAAAGATTACAATATTAGATTCTACCTTAAAGCATATAGAATCTAAATGGAATAGAGTACAAGTAATGAAGTATATGAAAGTTTTACTTTCCTTTCAATGCAATGTGCAGCAGAAACAAACAAGTAGTAAAACTACGAGTAACAAGATATAAGACTTTTAACCCAAAGAGAAGGGTATCCAACAACCTTGGATAATGGTCCCTTGATTTATAATTTAAAGCAAGTATATCTTACCCACACCAGGGTAAGAACTCTATATGAAGATTGGAGTCTCTGTCTTGCTATCCCCGCAAGCCCTCAACTTCAAGGTAGTTGGAAACCTCTGTCTTCCTTAGGAAGGAAGCCCTCGAACTTCAAGGTAGTCGGCACCTCTATCTTCATATCCCCAGAAGTACTCGAATGTAATCACCAACATTTGGAGTCGCACGAAGCATTGAGTGTTAATAAGATCCTCTCTCTCTAGAAATCACTTCAATAGCATGTGTGAACAAAACGTCGAAGAAGTTTTGAGCTATTTCAAATGAGCTTTTATTTATAGGCAAGTTCGGCCTCCTTTCCAACGGTCATATTTTCCTTAAAAATCGGAGGGACTTGTACACATGTAACATAACCAACAGTTAGTTTATAATAGAATAGACGACATCGTTTTATAACAAAACAAGTGTAACAGAATGTACGACATCGTTTTATGTATAACACAAATGTTCGGATTGAAGGTTCTGAGTGGAAACAAAATGTCAAAGAGTAGACAAAATATAAAAGTGTAAGCAAAATGAATGTTCAGAGTCTAACAAAAATAATATTCGGAGTCTAAATAAATTTGGAGTGTATAAAGCAATGATGATCAGATTCTGTTTAATAGGTAAATTCGGAATGAGAATTCACAATGAGAATTCCTCATCAGAATTCATAATTTGAATTTGTCATCAGAATTCGTAGTGAGAATTCGTAATCAGGATTCGTCACTAGATTTCGATGTCGAACTTTATGAGAGTTCGTATCCAGAATTCGGAGTAGAACTTTATCAGAGTTCGTATCTAGAATTCAGAATGAAACTTCATTACAGTTCTTCATCCATAATTTGGAGCCTAAAACATAATGCTTCATATCAACGTTTCAAACGATTCCGAGAATATAGAAATGAATCTGATTATTATACTTAAGAAAAATATGGATATAGATAAAGAAAATATGATAAGAATAATTTTCCTTATAAAAACGATTTTTCTTATAAAAGAAATTTTCCTTATAAAAGAGATTTTCCATATAAAGCGATTTTCCTTAGAGATAAGGTGTTTGTGATTTTCAAAACAAGAAGGAATGGAAAAGTCATAAAAAACCATATTGACTCAACAATATCCCCCTTTTTGGAAAGCATAAATATCCTTACAAAAAATAAAGACTATGTAGAAAGAAAAACATTAAGGCTTATCTCCCTTTGCTTATGGATGTTGATGAATACGACTAACTCCCCCTAGGCTTTGAAACTCTAAGGATCGTATTCTAGATTTCTATAATGACATTTCATTAAGAATGAGAATGTCTTCTTTAATGAAAAACTCCCCCTTAGATAAATTTTATTAGAGTTCATTTTCATTCTCACAATTTGTTAAGATTCTTTTTCCTTTTCCCCCTTTATTAGGGTTCTTTTCCTTCTCCCCCTTTGTGATTTTCAAAAAGAATTCGAGGGAATGGAAAATATAACAAAGTACCTGAAACATTAGTTACAACAACAAAAGAGACAAGAAAGAAAAATTTTCATTAAGTTTGAAATTTCAACAACAAAGAAGCTAAGATACAAAAAAAGATCGGATTTGTCTATTTTGGATCTTTTTCCTTTTCCAAGAGACACTTCAGAATAGTCTTTATCTTCTTCAAGTCTTTATGATCTTCCTCGGCTTACTTCTCTAACACAACTATTCTTGAACTTTGAGCTTCAATATTTTCTTCCTAGGCTTAAAGCATTTCTTCCTGAGATTTAATCTTTTCTTCTTGAGCTTTCAAGATTTTTTCTTTATTTAACAACTTCTCTTCAAACTCAATCCGATGATCCCTTTCATACTTCCAGTTTTGAGCAATAGAATTCATCTTCCCATTCAGATCTCTGATTTCTTGAATCTGGAAATTCTATTCATCTATCAACATTTCTTCAAAGGAAGAAGTAAGTTCATTTATCTTCCTGTCTTCTGCCTCAAAAGAATCCTTAACATTATCTTGGAATTCATCAAAGAGCCTCATCTCTTCTACAGTTTTCCTTGACCAACTAGTCATTCTCTTGCAAGACCTATTGTTGGCTTCATAGCCGACAAAAAATGTTTTGAACTGAGCCTCAATCTCAACACATTTGTCCATAACCATGGATACAGAGTTTGTTTTCTGATTCAAAGATTTTTGGAACATCTGGCATCTTGAATCACTGCTTGAAAAAGTAGGAATAGTACCCACCAACTTCTTTAATGACTGAACAACAAAGTCATTCCCCAATGAAGATGACTCCGAATCCGAGACTTTTCTTGGAGAATTTTCTTCTTCAATTTACTCAATCTTTCTCTTTGATGAACTACCAACTTCCTTTACAACCACTGAGCTCGGAGTATCAACAAAGAGTTTCTTTCCCTTGTCCTTTTTCAGAATGGAGTCCTGTTCTGGAGTTCTCTTTTCACTGTCAGACACTTGAAAGACATTATCTTCATTATCAGCAACTTTTTGAACTCCATCTCTACATTCTCTATTTGAGAAATATCATGTAGAAGTTTTTCTTCCTCTGCATGATAAGCTACTTCTTGTTCTCCTTTCTCCTCATCTTTCCCTGGAGTGAATAACTTAGAAGATTCAACTTCTAAAGTTCGGAGTCACAAATGTTCCGAAGGTGTCCCCTTATAATCGTCTACTTGCTTCAAAGCATCTCCGGTCTCACCACTACTTTCATCAACAACTTCTTCCTCTTCCACTTGCTCAACTTTCTCAACTTCCTCAACAGGATTAGCAACTGCCTCTTCCAGAGTGACATGGTTTCTTCCTGGAGTCTCAGGTAGAGACTCCAAAGAAAAAGATCTCAGAACGGGAATGTTTCCGGAGGACAGATCATTAAACTTTTATAATGTCTGAACCACCTCAGCTTCAGAAATCTTCTTCTTAAGCTTCTTTTCTTTCACTTGTTTTTCTAGTTCATCCGCTTTCCTTTCCTTCAAGGCCTTAGCCTCTGTAGGATCCATGCCAAACTGAGGCTCCCCTTCCACTCTCTTCTCTTTGATTTACCTCCACTTAGAAACTACCTCATCAGGGTAAGATTTCTTCTTCTTTGGTTTTGGAGGTTCAGAATGAACTTCCTTTGATTTGGGATTCACTGCTTCAACTTCAATTTCATTCAAATTTCTCTTCTTCACTGGCTTAGAGGATTCAGGTTCAGCAACTTTCAGAACCGCTTCTTCTTGAGCTGGTAAATCAACAAACTGACCAGTCTTTTTGTCGAAGGCAACATCCATCCTTTTGAGAGTACCATCACTCACCAACATAATTTTAAAAACTCTTGGCTTAGACTTGCACGCCTCCTTGAAAGACTCAGCGCACCAAACTATTAAATTTGAGATGATTGCTGGGTACATTATGATCTGAGCTCTCAGATTCCCTTTCATAACATTCTCAATGGTAATAAGAATGTGTTTCATCAGATTGAACTTCCTCAGATTTATCAGAAAATCTATAATGTAGATCTCACTTTTCTTCAAACTATCTTTATTAGCCTTTCTCGGTACGATAAGGCCTTTTACCGATAATTCTAGAATCCGAAAGTTCATAGATAGAGTAGCAATCTTCGGGGCCTTGTCATCTTCCAGTCCGAGAGTTTCCAAAGCTTTTTCTTTATCGAAGCTTCCCTTTGAATCTGGCAACACAGGAGAAATGAACTCGGCTTCTCCTTCATAGGTCATCCATACCAAGCTAGCTGCCTTGACATAAGAAATCTTATAAGTCTTACCATAAGACTTAAACAAAAAATTCTCCCTACCATCTTCCTTAAATAATGAAACTATCTCATAGAACTCTACAACAAAATCCGAATAAACTTCATCTTGATTTCCAAGCTTAGACACAGCAATATCTTCCCATATGTTATGCTTAATATTCTTGGATATAAGATAATCATACTTCTTGAAGAAATCAGGATGAACCGACCTTTCTCTATATACTAACCACTTGGAAATCGGCATAGTGGTTGACATGTCTTGAGAAGCTGCTTCCATAGACATTCGGATCTGAAGACTTCTGAGAAGTTCAGAATATAGATTGCTGAAGATCGGAACAAACTTAAAACGGAGAGGCAGGGGTTTGGGACGCTGGAGCTTGAAAAACCAATGTGACACAACCATTTGGGTCCCCTTTATATAGGCAAAAAAAGATGATTCATCTTCCTCGGTTGATCGAATGGTTGTAACAAGCTGAGATCAGATCTGACGGTTGAAAACCAATTCTCAAGAAAACTTGAATCAGATCTTTTGAGGTTTTTATTAAAACAATGATTTAAGAAAACTAACATCCGAAAAAAATAAGAAAATACCAGCTAGTAAAGTATGATTACGAACACTTGATTAAGGAAATCATACCTTTTAGATTGGATTAGGAGGATTATTCTTAATGGGTAACATTTTTCTTGAAGAAAAGAAAAGAAAAAAATGACTACAAAAAAACATTACTACGAAAAAGAATAGTTTGCAAAACTCACTACGAAAAACACAACGAAGAAAAAAATTACAAGCTTTTTAGCATGAAAATTTTATTAAAAAAGATTGAATATGAAAAGCTCATTATGAAATTCTCTATACAAAAATCTCGTTATGGAAACACCAGTACAAAATTTTCCATTCCGGAAGTTTTTTAATACGAAAATTTCCATTCTATAAGTCTTCTATACGAACATATCTATTCTAGAAAATTTCAGTTCCAGAAATTCTCATTCCAGAAATTTAGTTCTGAAAATTATGGAGAACTAACTTTGAAAATTTTAGTTATCTAACAATCAAATGTACTCCCCCTATGAAAAGGATTTCATTATTGTTAGGAGAATTATTCAACAAGAAGTTAATAAAAATGATTACCTAACGGTTATTATTCCTAACTTTGGTTTAATATATTCAAATCTATCAGAAGGCAAAGATTTTTTGAAAATATCAGCAAGTTGTTCTTGTGCTCCGATAAACTAAAGAATGATATATCCTTTTAGTGTGTGATCCCTAAGAAAGTGATGCATAATATCTATGTGTTTTGCACGTGAGTGATGTGTAGGTATCTTACTTAGGGAAATGGCACTTGTGTTATCACACAGAATTTGATTTTTAGTAAAAATCAAGCCATAGTTTGTGAGTGTGTGTGGCATCCACCACACTTGAGCACAACAACTTCCAGCTGCTACATATTCGGCTTCAGCAGTGGAAAGTGCTACAAAATGTTGCTTCTTGCAAGACCAAGAAACTATTTAATCTCCTAAGAAATGAAAAGTTCAGAATGTACTCTTTCTATCTATTCTAGATCCACCAAAGTCAACATCAGAAAATATTTTTAGAACAAAATCATTTCTAGAAGTATAAAATAATCCTAGATCCATGGTTCCCTTAAGGTAGCGAAAAATTCTTTTTACTTCCTTTAAGTGAGATTCGTTACGATTGGATTGATATCTTGCACATAAGCATACTGAGAACATTAAGTCTGGTCAATTAGCTATTAAGTAAAGTAACCTTCCTATCATTCCTCTAAAAGATGTTCGATCTACTGGTTTCCCAACTTCATCAAGATCTAAAGAGTTTGAGGTACCAATGAGAGTACTTATAGTCTTAGTGTTGTCATAACCATACTTTTTGAGAAGATATTTAATATACATATGTTGAGATATATAGATTCCTTCTGGTTTTTGAGAAATTTGAAAACCAAGGAAAAAGTTAATTCACCCATCATACTCATTTCAAACTCATATTTCATTAGACTTGCAAAAGTGCTTGTTAAAGATTGCTGAGTTGAACCAAATATGATGTCATCAACATAAATTTGATCAATTTAAACATTTTTATTATCTTTCTTTATAAAAAGGGTTGGATCATCATTTCCCTTAAAATAGTTATTTTGAAGCAAAAATCTAGTGAGTCTATCATACCATGCTCGTGGGGCTTGTTTAAGACCATACAGAGCTTTGGTAAGTCTAAAAACATGATCAGGATGTTATGTATCTTCAAATCCAGGAGGTTGTTCAACAAAAACATCCTCTTTGACATAACCGTTATGAAAAGGACATTTCACATCCATGTGAAAAATTTTAAAATTAATGAATGCTGCAAAGGCAAGTAGAATACGGATAGATTCAAGTCTAGATACTAGAGCATAGGTTTCTTCATTGTCTATTCCCTCTTACTGATTATATCTTTTAGCAACAAGTCTATCTTTATTTCTTAATATGACTCCATTTTCATCACATTTTTTCCTGAAGACCCATTTTACTCCAATAAAAAAAAATTCCTTAGGTTTTTCAACCAATGTCTAGACTTTATTACTTTCAAATTCATTTAGTTCATCTTGCATGGCTTTGATCCAATCCTCATCACCTAAAGCTTCATCAATGCTTTTTGGTTTTAATTGGGAAAGAAATTCTAGATTTTCTACTTCATTTCTTAAGGAATTTATAGTCCTTACTGGTTGACTTACATCACCAATGATACTTTCACTGGGATGATTCTTAAGAAACACCTGATTTGGGTTTTGAAAAGCCTATTCATCAACATAGGGTAGAAAGTCTTCTGGGGTAAATGTTTCAGAAGTATATTCTTGAACATTTTCCTTATCAGAAGAATCGTCTATCAAAGGTTGATAATCAGTTTTTGAAAACACATCCGAGGATATAGGCTAGGATGGTTTGAAAACAAAAGGATCAGACTCATCAAATTTTACATGTACTGTTTCTTCAACAGTACAGGAATCTTTATTAAAAACTCTATAAGCCTTAGAAGTTGTGAAAAAACCTAAGAAAATTCCTTCATTGGATTTTGGTGCGAATATATGTAGGTTATCTTTAGTATTAAAAATGAATACTTTGAAACCAAAAACCTTTAAGTAGGATAGTCTTGGTTTTCTACCATTCCATAACTCATAAAGATTTTTATAAAGAAAAGGTCTAATCAAAACTCAATTTATAGTATAACAAGGAGTACTTACAGCTTCATCCCAGAAATGTCTAGCTATAGAATATTCACTCAACATGGTTCTAGTTATCTATTGAAGAATTCTATTTCTTCTTTCAACTACACCATTCTGTTGAGGAGTTCTAGGTGCTGAAAAATTGTAAGTAATACCTTTTCTACTACAAAATGTTTCAAAATCAGAATTTTGAAATTCTCCTCCGTGATCACTATGAATAGTTTTCAATGGAAGGTTTTTCTCATTTTTAACCTGAGCTCTAAAACTTTTGAAATAAGAAAAAGATTCATAAATCTTTGCTAGAAAATAAACCAAAGTAAATCTAGTATAATCATCAACTAGAAAAAACACATAGTATTTGCCTCCAATACATCCAGTTTGTGTTGGACCAAAAAGATCCATGTGCACTAACTATAATGCATCATTTGTTGAGACTTCACTGATTGATTTAAAACTTGATTTATGTTTCTTTCTATATTGATAAGTATCAAAAACATTAGAAGAATCAAATTTAAGCTCCGGTAGATCATTAACTAGTTTCTTTATAGAGAGTTTACATAAGTTCATAAGGTTACAATGACCTAGTCTTCTATGCCATAACTAGGAATGATCTTCCATTGCACTTAGGCAAGGTAAATCTTGACTCATGAGGTCTTCTAGGTTCAAAGTGTAAACATTCTCTTGCCTATTGGCTGAGAGAATAAATTCTTCTTTGGAATTGTTTACTAAGAACTTATCATTCCTAAAATTCACAAGGTAACCTTCATCACATAACTGAATTATGCTAACGATGTTGTGATTAAGACCCTTAACAGAAAGAACATTTTAAATCAAAGTTTTACCTAGAATAACAATATTACCAATACCAACAATCTCTCCCTTAGCATTATCTCCGAAAGTTACCTTTCCTCCTTTCGTTTTGATAATCTTTTCAAAATAGCTTTTGTTACTAGTCATGTGCCTGGAACATCCACTATCCATGTACCATGTGTTACTGCTGGTAATCTATTTATTTTCCTAAAATAAAGAAGAGAATTGGAATTTTGGAATCCAAACATGTTTTGATCTAAGATTTCCAGACAATAAAAATTTAGGAACCCGCATCTTCTTAGAGAAATAATCTTTATGAATTCCTAGAGATTGGGTTTTTTTAAGGAAGAATTATTTGCCCAGTGACCACCACATTGACACTTAGTACAAAATGGGGCACTTTGAGGAACAAAATAATAGTTACTGATTTTTTTTGCATGGGTATAACCAAATCCAGATTTATTTCTTAAAGGTCATATTTGGGAATACATTTTATCAAAATTTTCCTTACCATGGGTAATGTTTGATTAGCACTTCTTTAAGGAAAAGATTTAGAACTTGAGTTTGATAACCATGTTTTTATCTTCAAAATCATTAGATTTAGAACTAGAGCTAGGCTCGAAAACATTTTTCTTAGAAATTACTTTTTCTAACTCTTTAGAAAGTTTATTCTTCTCAGAACTTACTTCTTCAAGATTTTTTGAAATACATTCAAAATCAGCATTTTTCCTATCAAGATCCTTAGAAATATCTGATATTTCTTTCATAAGAATATAATTCCTAGAGTTTTCCTTATCAAGTTTTTTATTGAGTTTGGAATTCTCAATTTCCAGAAGTTCAGCAAACCTAGAAACTTCTTCATAGGTAGGTAAAGTATTTTCTTCATCAAAAGAGGATTCTGCACCAGAAGAGTTATAATAATTATTATCATTAGAATTTAATGAAACATTGGTCAATGATTCATCATTTAGTACCTTATCCATAAATCAATGATTTTCAATAGGTATTCTAGCTATAAGACCAATATTCTTCTGACCTAAAGATTCATAATCAGATGATTCATCTGAAGAGTCACCACCACTGGCACTCCAGGTATCACTGGCTTTCAGGACATTCTTAGCTTTGGCTTTATAATACTTCTTTCTGTTCTTGTCTGAATGCCTTTCTTTCTTTTCTTTCTTTTTGAGCAAAAGGTAATCTGGTCTAATATGTCCAGCTCCCTTTCATTCATAACACGTGACTTCTCCATCTTTCCTATATTTCCTTTCATTTTTCTTATACTTGGATTGGAAACTTATTTGGAAAGCTATCTTGTTCATCCTTCGAGCAAGATTTTCTAACTCATATTCAGAGACTTCACTCTCACTAGATTAAGATTGTAAAATGACTTTCTTAGACTTGGATCCGGTTATTCTCTCAGGTGTCTTTGCTTTCATCTGATTTTATGTTGTTGTAAAAGAAATAGTACCATTTCCATTCATCTTTTTGATGTTGTCATCATTTATCTTCATTCTGGTTTCATGTTGGATAAGAGTTCCAAAATGATCATCAAGAGAAATTTGAGTGACCTTCCTGTTCTCATCTATAACAGTTCTTTTGGATTACCACTCATTGGGCATGATATCAATTGTCTTATCTACAAGTGCTTCATCATCTAACCCTTTCTATCCTATATACTATAAATTTTTTATGATATTCATAAATCTCTATTGAACTTTACAAATTGGTTCACCATAAAGAAAATTGAAGCCATGGTATTCAGTACTAAGAATAGCTCTCCTAGTCTCAATCACTTTAGAAGTTCCAAAGTGTGTAACCTCTAACTTCTTCTAGATACAATTAGCTGCTTCACAAGAAGAAATTTGGCAATATATATTTATATTCATTGAAAAAAGTAAGTTATTTCATACCTTATAATTGTGTTGATACTATTGATTTTCCTGGTTAGTGAAAGTTCTAACTTACTTATCAAGAATTTTATAATCTCCAGTAAGCATAACAAAGTTGTCCACTACAGTATTGATAAAAAAAGTCTTCATTCGATATCTCTAGTACTCATAGTCATTACCATCAAATATTGGTGGTCTTGTAGGATTTAGATTATCAATGGAACCATCATTGACTCCTTCCATACTTAAAACAACCTTTGTCACAAAAACATGTTAGTAGAAAAAGTTCTTAACCACAACGTTCGGAATGACAAAGTTCGAAATGAGAAATTTATAATCATAAAGTTCGGAATGATAAAGTGAGAAAGAAAAACTTATACGTGAGTACAATTATTTCAGATACCTACTTTGATGACAATTATAGGATTGAAATAATGATGTAGATGCTCAATATACAAGGGGGGGGGGTGAATTGTATACTTTAAAATTTTCCTTTAACAAATGAAAGAGCTAAGTTTAACAAAGTTAACATAAGCAAATTCAAAACACCTCTATCACCAAATGAAAACTTAGAATAAGGAATGAAGTTATAAACATCATGTCCTATGTACTTGCTTAAAACTGGAAAGAGATTCCGAAAGTAGGTTCCGGAAATATGGATCTGGAAATTGAAACTTAACTAAAGATTACAATATGAGATTCTACCTTAAAGTGTATAGAATATAAATGGAACAGAGTACAAGTAAGGAAGTATAAGAATGTTATAATTTCCTTAAAATACAATGTGCGGCGGAAACAAACAAGTAGTAAAACTACAAGTAACAAGATATAATTCTTTTAACCCAAACAGAAGGGTATCCAACAACCTTGGATAAAGGTCCCTTGATTTATACTTTCAAGCAAGTCTATCTTACCCACACCAGGGTAAGCCCTCGATACGAAGATCAGAGTCTCTGTCTTGCTATCCCCGTAAGCCCTCAACTTCAAGGTAGTTGGCAACCTCTGTCTTCATCAGCAAGGAAGCCCTCGAACTTCAAGGTAGTCGGCACCTCTATCTTACTATCCCCGGAAGTCCTCGAATGTAATCACCAACATTCAGAGTCGCACGAAGCTTTGAGAGTTAATAAGAGCCTTTCACTATAGAAATCACTTCAACATCATGTCTGAACAAAATGTCGAAGAAGTTTTGAGCTCTTTCAAATGAGCTTTTATTTATAGGCAAGTTCAGTCTCCTTTCCAACTGTCATATTTTCCTTAAAAATCAGAGGGACCTGTACATGTGTAACTTAACCAACAGTTAGTTTATAACAAAATAGACAACATTTTTTTATAACAAAAAAAGTGTAACAGAATGTACGACATCGTTTTATATCTAACAAAAAATTTCAGAGTGAAGGTTCTGAGTGTAAAACAAATATCAAAGAGTAGACAAAATATAAAAGTGTAAGAAAAATGAATGTTCGGAGTCTAACAAAAATAATATTCGGAGTCTAAATAAATTCGTAGTGTATAACGCAAATATGATCAGATTCTATTTAATAGGTGAATTCGGAATGAGCATTCGGAATGGGAATTTCACATCAGAATTCGTAATGAGAATTCATCATCAAAATTCGTAGTGAGAATTCATAATTTGGATTCGCCACTAGATTTTGATGTCGAACATTATGAGAGTTCGTATCCAGAATTCGGAGTATAACTTTATCAGAGTTCGTATCCAGAATTCAAAATGAAACTTCATTACAGTTCTTCATCCAGAATTCGGAGCCTAAAACAGAATTCTTCATATCAACGTTTCAAACGATTCCGAGAATATATAAATGAATCCAATTATTTTACTTAAGAAAAATATGGATATAGATAAAGAAAATATGATAAGAATAATTTTCCTTATAAAAGCGATTTTCCTTATAAAAGAAATTTTCCTTATAAAAGCGATTTTCCTTATAAAGCGATTTTCTTTAAAGATAAGGTGTCTGTGATTTTCAAATCAAGAAGGAATGGAAAACTCATAAAGAAAACCTTATTGACTCAACAGAGTGGAGGTCCACCACTATCTTGTTGACACGGGATCTGGATCAATCTTATCCCAAAATAGACTCTCTAAAATATGGGGATTTATACAATAAATCTATGTCCCTATTATGTGAAGATTCAAGGGTATGATAGGATGGAACATACACTGGTTGGTAAGATTTTCCTAAAAACCAGGTTCAATGGCCTGATTGCCGGCACCAGTTTAATGGTTGTCTCAATGGAAAGTTCCTACAATGCGTTAATGGGTATACCCTAGCTCAACCAGCATTCAACAGTTCCCTCATCTATCACCAATGCATTTAGTACCCCCTGAATGGTCTAGTGGTCATGATATATGGTGATGAATCTCACTTTTCCTCTTATGATTCAACTTATTTGGATTCCGACTACTATAAGATCAAGGATGATCATATTTAGGCTAATGAGGTTGAACATACTATCATTTTGAATGACCCATGGGAAGTCCTTAATGATGCCTACATTTTTCTAATTCATAGGATGGAGGCCATAAACCCATACACGGGGCACTAATTTGTCATCTATAGGGCAAGGGGAAATCTCATTCCCCGATTTAAGGAGCACATGAAGTCCACTTTGTACTCCATCATGAATCAAGATCATGTAATCCCAGATCCCATTAATCCTATGAGGTTTCGAGATGTTCACCCCATTGAAATGAAAATACATAATACTTTCTTTATTCGTCAGGATAAGATAAACTAACTCAAGCCAACACACCACTATTGCTATGATATTATCATGTGTGGACCATTTGGATGAAGGCTTGATGAAATCAGATCAGCATATTTTGTCACTATAGTTTATATAGAACTAGTGTCTCCCATTGAATATTCCACTACCATTCAGGCTGGTACCATCATTATGTTAGGGTAATTCTACTAAACTAATTTCTCCTTCTGATGATCCTCTCGTCGTGGACGATGAAGAGGATTTTGAGGACGCCCCTCCCTCGTTTATAGAAGGTGTCTCCACCACTGTTGATGAGTACGTATAGGTGGATCTCAGTACCGAGACTTATAAAAAACAAATAATAATAAGTGTATCCATGTCTCCAGAAGAGCAACAACAATATGTAGAATTTTCAAAGCAGCATCCAGATTTATTTTCCTAGAGATATGAAGACATGTTAGGGATAGATCCTTAGGTCTACATCCACCGTCTCAGACTTCCAATAAATCTTCATGGGTTTAAATAGCCTCGCAGACAAATGAACACCTCTCATGGAGCCACAATCAAGGTTGTGGATGATAAGCTCATAAAATCAAACTTTTTGAAGGAGGTCCAGTACCCCATATGGTTAGCCAACATTGTTCTCATTATGAAAAACAACAGATAGATCAGAGTATGGATTTACTTATGATATATCAATCATCACTATCTAAATGATAATTTTTTCTTCCCCATGACGTAGATATTGATTGAAATTACTATTTTATTCTAAGCACTCTCCATCATGCATGGGTATTCTAGGAATAATAAAATCTGAATGACCCCAAAGATGAATAATCAACCTTAGTTAGAGCCCCACAAGGTTATTTCTGCTACCAGGTAATTCCTTTATGTCTAAATAATACACGAATCACCTATCAGGGTTCCATACACTGCAAATTCAAGACAACAATTGGGACATTGGTGGAATTATACGTGGATGAACTGGTGGTCAAATCCCGCAAGCACCAAGGCCATCTCAGAGATCATGAGAATGTGTTCGGATTCCTCCATTCCCACCACCTGAAGATGAACCCCTTGATGTGTGACTTTAGGGTTATTTTGGGAATGTTTCATGGATTTGTTGTTAGGTATAGAAGCATCGATATTGACCCAGATATGGTCAGGGATATTAGCCAGATCCCTCCTCTAAGAAACCTTCAAGAACATCGACGTTTCTAAGTCCACATAGCCTATATACTCCGATTCATAACAAATCTAGATAGAAAGTGTAATCCTTTATCCTAACTCATGATGAAAGGTGTAAATTATCAATGGGATGAGGAGTGATAGACTGATTTTGAGGAAATAAAGAAGTATATAACACAACTACCGGTTCTGATTCCACCTGTCTCCGGAAAGCTGATGGTCCTTTATGTTAATTCCCTCCAATGATCTCTCAGTGCCCTTTTTTCCCAAAAGAACAATGAAGGGACATAGAATAGTTTATACTATCTCAATCGCATGCTCCTCAATATAGAGACCAGATATTTCTCTCTCGAGAAAAGATGCCTTGTGCTGGTATTCGTAGTGAAGAAATTACGACATTTCATGAAGAATCATGAGAGAAAACTGGTGTCCTACATGGATCCACTGAATTACATCCTAAATCATACCATGTTATTAGGCCATCTAGCTTTGTGGCCAGTAATCCATTAATATTCTAACATCTAAATTTTCCCCTAGAAGGATATCAAGGGGTAGGTAATGAAGACTTTTTTCCCACCCATCCAGCCCCATAGAGTAGTCTCTTGTTTATCATTTCCTAGATGAGGCATTCCTCTCATTGGAAAAATTCATGTCATGTTGGAAGATGCTAATTGACGGTGCTTCCTGAAGATGTACTGGAAAAAGACACAATGATCCTAGAATCAACAAGGTAGGCCTAGGAATTGTCTTCATTCGGTTCCACATGGGTGGAGATAGTGGAAGAAGAAGATCTCTCCTTGGATGATGAAAATATGGGCATGGATGTAGGGGTCCAGTCTCAAGAGCCCTCTTCTTTAAATGTTATTGTTTTCAGGCTGTCCTCTACTAGAAATGCAGAGCCACCCAAGGGTGGTGATTCAAAAAAGATGCACTCTTCTAACACTTCAACCCCTTCCCTGTAGCAGGATCCTCTTGTTTCCTCCAAAATGCTCGTACCCTCCTCAGAAGACAGTCCTCCTTCTGGTTTGGACTTGTCACCTGAGAAGTGCAGTAATGGTGTGAGCACCTCTGCTCTGACTTAGCCTACTGACTAGGCTGGATTGTTGCCTTCTCTTCCAATGCATGCAATGAACACTGGCTTGACACTTCCAGCTGACTCTGGACAGCACCCTGTGAAACATGCTTTGCTTGTAACACCCCGAGATTTTATGAAAAATATTATTTTTAATTTTATTGATGTCTTTTGTTGTACTCTACAACAAAGGTGTCTTGCACAAAATTCAACCTTAGCTTGGCTGCATTACATGCAATCATGACCTTCCTTGATAGCTTGCGTCGTACGCAATACCGAGTTTCACTAAACAACGATATGCTATTAAAATATTATTAAAACTAGCCGTTATGAATAGTAATAACCACTTTTAGAAATTTTGAAAATTTTATTTTTCAAAATGGGCATTGTTTTTGGATTCGGAATATGGAAATTATCCTAGGGTGATATTTTGGTATTTTTCTGGAAACATTCAATTTTTGATGAATAGTGAAAACACTGGGTTACTATGTAAAAACCGACTTTTTATTTAAATAATTATTTATTTTATTTAAATTTATTTTAGGTATTAATTGATACATAATACCTATATATGTTCAATGTAATTCAGTGGAGTAATTTTATAATAATTTTAGATATATAAAAAATTTAATGAACTTTTCACCGTCTTTTACCCACCTCCTAGGAGAATTTCTAAATTCACATAAAACATAATTTT
This sequence comes from Viscum album, assembly GCA_963277665.1. Lineage (NCBI taxonomy): Eukaryota > Viridiplantae > Streptophyta > Magnoliopsida > Santalales > Viscaceae > Viscum > Viscum album. Next base: position 1,071,357,560 of record OY728166.1, on the reverse strand, counting down.
ACCGCTTCTGTGAGTGTAATTTCAAAAATACAAGAGACATGGTTGATGTGAGTAAGTAAAATGTGGTTCAATGAGATGAAAGTAATTTTTGGTGAATAGTAACTTTTTACTTTTTTTACCACAGTTAAAAGTAAATAAGGTAATTAAGGGTAAAAATGATATTATTATTTCCCTAACACAAGTACTAATTCTATTGGATAAGGGAAATTCGATCAAAAACAACCTTAGGAATAAAATATGACCATTTAGGCCCACTGGGATTATATTAGGACATTTATTATTATTTTATTTAAAGAAGGGTTAAAATAGTTAAAATCAAAGTTTAATAAATAAAAACTTTTTTATATAGGGTTATACAAAAGACAAATTAAACTATAAGTATTAATTAGAAAGCTAAAAATATTTCATACATAATGGTATATTATTTGTAATTTTTAGACTTTAAATACTTTAATTAATTTATGACACAATGATAATGCAATAATTATACTATTAATGAAATATTGACATAATTGATGTTATAAATACCCAAATAAATGTAATTTGAGACTTTTTATGAATTAAAATAATTTTCTATGTTAATATGACATGTTATTATTGATTTAATTAGCTTTTTTCGAACTAATCTTCATGTTATGATTTTCACAAAAATCAATTACCAAATAGTTCCAAAAATCACATAAAATAGTTTTTAAAACAAATATTATATTATTAATTGTTATTGTATTCCTATAAATCTAAGGTTAGTCCAAATGACTTATATAAGGTTATATATATTAATAATAAACAACATGGGGTTCTTTGGGCTTGTTATAGTAAGTTTATTAACCTTATAGTGTAAGAAAACAAGAAGACACGGCAAAAGAAAAATTATTTAACTTAAAGTTAAATCTAAATGATTAGGGTAAAATAGAAACCAAAACTTGTCTAAATTATATTGGACGAGAGGATTTAGACCCATCCCCACCTTAGCTTCTAAATAACTCAATTTTTAGCTATTAAAAACCGAATATGACTTTATAATAAAATAATATTTTTAGTTATTCCAAAGGTTCCCCTCTCCTCCCTTTTAAAAGGGCACCTCCTCCCACTCTTCCTCACACCACATTGAGCCTTCATGCTTGGATAACCCCTTCCAATTTCTCCTCTCCACTTCCCTAGAAACATCCTAGAGGTCCTGGTCTTCTTCAAAGCCAAATTTCAGTGCCCTAAGAGGAGGTCTCAAAGAGGTGCTTCAAAGAAGAGGTAATGTCCGTTACCGATTCTTTCAACTTTATTTCTTCTTCCACTTCTTCTTCTTTTTTTGTTTAATTATGAAGTAATAATGTAAGTATAAATAATATACTAATATGTTATTATAAGTATGAAACAACCCTATTTCACCATCTATCCATCCTACGGAAAATGAAATCACCACGTGTGAGTACGTACAGAATACCGTCTCCACGCCATGGTGAAATCTGTTTTTCCACCAACACCTTACATGGATGGGTATAATGGTGTAAAGAATTAATATATATGGTTATTATAACATCATACTGATTCTGATATATTATACCATCCACTAAAATTCTATTCTATAATCATGGGAACGATATCATCGCTCGTGCGTACGTACGGAATACCGTCTCCACGACGCGATGAGATTCCTTCTCAATGATTAACTATTCATAAATGATTATAAAGTATATATAATAAGTAATCATGAAAAATATGAAATAATAATGCTACTGGATTTATGTATATATATATGTATGTCATCTATTTAGTTTCATTTAATTCAATAAGGAAACAAAAACAGCGTTCATGCATACGTACGGCCTACCGTCTCCATCAAGGGTGTATTTCATTCCTTTTATCGATCTATAATATATATATGTATATGATGAATATATATTATATAAATCATGTTTTACATTCTGGAATTATGTAAATCAGGATATATGTATTAATATCAAGAACGACAAGTCGAAACACATACGATAAATTAAATGATTTTACCCCAAACGCTGCTTTAACATGGAATTTACAAAAGAACAGGTAATATAAAGTCATAAGTGAAACATATATGATATAATAACAATGAATATTATTCTTTAATAATTCAATGACATTATTTAAATCATTATACAGGAGGTGTGGATACGTATGAAGCATATCGGACCTAAGGCAAGGGATAATTTTGGAAATCTCATTTTTATCCGAGATTGCTTATTCGTAAGTATTTACTGGGGTTATTTCTATCATCCATGTCCATTTTTTTATAAAAGTGTATTCATTTATGTTTAAATTCCTTTTTACCCATTTTTACATTTACCCCTTGGTATGGAAGGAATCATACTTTAATTTACCCTACAAGGTACTTTTTGACTTTTCTGAAAAAAGTACGAGAAGAATGTTTTTTTAACTTATACGACACGAACAGATTTTTACGGTTTTATAAAGCCTTAATTTCATGAATATTACTCCAAAAGATTTCATGGCTATTTTCAAAAAAAATCCTTTTCTTTTAAAATTTCATGACATTTTGTGAAAAGAGAATTATTTTGAAGAAGAAAGGATATTTTCCTCAAGAATTCATTTCAAGTGTTTTTTCAAAACCATTTTTCATATAAGATGAAATTATTTCATATGTTTATGTTTCAAGTATCATGTCTCTATGATTTATATGGTTTCACTTTTCTTATTATGAAATGATAACCATTTATTTTATATGGATTATGTGATGATGGGATGATGTTTATGAAACCCATTTTATTTATTGGGTTATTATGAATGATGTATGTTAATTTTGTGGCACAAGTAAGAATGATTTAATTATTATATGGGTGGGACCTATATCTCCCTCCAATTCATTGGGTAAATATTTATATCTCATGAGATAGACATGGCCGGAATGGTAAGTTAATCCAGTTCAGTGTTACAGGACTGAGACGAGGAGTGAACTCGATTCAGAAAGGGACTTTGTCCACAAAGATGGTCTTGGAAGCAATGCCTTGGCTACTATGGAAATAATAACATGTGCTTAATGGTTGCCAAAATTACATGTTTTTTTACCATGCTATTTTATCATGATTGATGTTCCCTTATGATATATTCTTTACGTACTACCAAGATTCATGTCTTTGCTCAATATTTTGATGATTAGATTTTATGTTCACGTTTTTGCATTCAAATGTTTATGGATTTCTTTATGTTCTCTATGTTTACCCTTAATGGGCATTTGAGCTCACCCCTTTTGTATTTTTTCTTTCCCCAGGTTAGGAAGAATGTTATTAAGTAAGATATACCAAAAGGGACTATAGATATGACGAAATAAATGGAAGACAGTGTAGATGCTTTATAAACCAGTTGTTTATGTTTCCCAGTTTCTAAAGACACTATACCTATACGGTCCTTTCACGGTTTTGTTATATGTTGTAATAAGTTTACTTCAATCTTGAAGTACTAACAATGTATGTAAAGTATGGGTCATTATAGTTGGTATCAGAGGAAAGGTTTAGTCAACCTTTGGAAACTAGGATGCGAAAACGTTAGTGTGATCCCTAGAGATATTTCTAAATTATGTTTAGGGATGTCCCTAAGGATAAGTATACGTATAGGATATAGTCCTAGAACTACAGTAAAAATATTAGAATTTAACCTAAGATGTTAGATATTGATGGTACTCCCCCTTTATTATGTTGTTTTCCCTAGCATTATTTTTTCCTCTGACACTATTCTGTTTGGGTTTTAGACGATGGCTGGAACCCAAAGGAACCGTGTTGATCAATGTAATGGACAATACAATGATTGTCCTCTTGAACAAACCAATGTTATGGGAGATGGAGTGAAAAATCTTATTTCTATACTTACAAAAGCTATGAATCATTCTAGACTTCCAAATGAGCAGAGAAGGGAACAATATTCTATTGAGTCCTTCATGGGGAAACACCCACATTCTTTCAGTGGGTCTTCCGATCCACTTATTGCTGAATAATGGATCAGTACCACTGAAAAGATATTTTCAGTTTTCCAATGTTCTGAACATGATAAATTCATCTTAGCAGTATATCTTTGGGAAGGTGAAGCTGATCAATGGTGGAATCTTATCAAGAATACGAGGCCAATAGATGAAATTGAGTCCAAGGAATGGGACGAGTTCATGAACTTATTTTTCAATAAGTACTTCCCTCATATTCTTCGAACAAAGATGGAGAAGAAGTTTCTTGAACTAATGAAAAAAGATGATGAATCTGTTGGTATATACGAAGCGAATCTTACAAGGCTTTCAAGGTGTGCATCTGGCTTTATCATCCAACTTGAAAGTAAAGTTGATTGATTATTCAGTGGCTTAAAACCAAATCTTCGAAGGGAATTAACAATAAGAGAATTCAGTAGCTATGAAAAAATTGTGCGTTTTTCTATCAAGGTAGTCCTGGAAGTTTGTTTAACATATCCATCTCATGGATTTGACAAGAAACGAAAGATGGTGTTCAAGGAGAAATCTCAAAACAATGGTGAAAAGAAGATGAATGTTTCTTTATGCTCAATGTGTGGAAAGAAGCATGGTGGAGATTGAATAAAAGGTACTAGAAAATGTTCTAAGTGTGGAAAAGAAGGTCATCGAGCAGTTGACTGTCGAAGTAATGGGAAAAAGGTTGCTAATGATGTGAATAGAGAAAAGACTACAGAGAACTCTCCACCGACACTTCAATGATTCAAGTGCAAGAAAATGGTGCATTATGCAAATAAATGCCCTAATCCAAGGGTTAGTGATGATCGACATGAGCAACCACTTAAGGAAAAGTATAAAGGGAAGTCACATTCGATCACTATTGGCGATGTTGAATATGACAATGATGTGGTGGAATGATTAAGTGTTTATGTAATGGGATTCCAAAATAATGTCGTATATAGTATCCTGGAATATTGGAATATTTATGTATTGATCTATTATGGTTTTCAATAATATTATGGTACTGGTAACCATGGAAAGTGATTGAGATATTTTTGGAAATATTATGATATGCGCATAATGAAGGGATAAGGAGAAAATGAAATGTTTGACAGTATTCATGAGCTCATGACTGATATAAGGAAATAGTTATATCATGGTTTGTGTATGTAGAATTTTGGGGTTTTGGTATGTGGAAAGAGTTAACTTTTGACAGCACTCATGTTTTCACTAAGGTTCAATGGGTATTCATTCTTTAAGAGAATACATGATTAAGGTATTCACATGTTTGTAATTTGACCAACAAGATATATCTTATGATATATGGGGGATAAATGATGGCATTCACGTGATTTTTATGTGACATTTCAAGTAATAATGAGCTTATACTGAAGTATTTTAGATAAAAACTTTTTTCGATATTATTGATGGGATGTTATAGTAATGTAGTTTTAGAAAAAAAAAACCTGCAGGACGGGCGACAGCCCATCACCTCGGACAAGGCTGTGGGAATCAAACCCACAACTGAAGTGCAACAGGCCTTTATCGCCTACCAATGTCCTACAGGAAGTCCCTAGTTAGTAGAAACTAGTTTTATTTTATTAAGTGGTATGATATATGAAGTATATGTTCATTTTTGGAATCGTATATGATTAACCTCACCATAGATGGACTTATGTATATTTGATAACTTTTGTTAACCTGTTGTTTGAAATAGATGGAATGACCCATCATTCTATCACATGACTTGTTAACACTTCACGAATAACAAATTCAACTTCATTTCTTTAATAAATGAAGTGGAAATTGTTCAAAGCACAAAAAACAGTGAGATTATACCAAAATAAATCAAGTATTTCTTCTAATTCAAAATTTTCAACTTTAGGGAAATGATATTGAAAACCAATAATGTTGTACTAGTTCCCTTACATCCGATGAATCAGATTGTACCTTAGATCATCACAAATATATGGCTTTGTGATTGTTGGCTTTTTCATAGCCATGTTCTCTACAACTCTCCATCAGAACATGATGGTTGGGTTTCTCTTCCATATCCATATTTTCACATATGTTCTCCTATGTGGAAACCCAGTGATTAGTTAATTTGGGTAACCGTTATGTTTCATACTTTAGTTTTTAAAGATTGGTTTTGGTATTCCTTTTTACGATGTGGGTTTCTATTAAAGAAACTTTCTAGTAGTAAACCATTTATAACCTCAACAAATTTCGAGGGCGAAATTCATTTTAAGGGGGGTAGAATGTAACACCCTGAAATTTTATGAAAAAATATTATTTTTAATGTTATTGATGTCCTGTGTTGTACGCTACAACAAAGGTGTCTTGCACAAAACGCAACCCTAACTTGGCTGCATTACACGCAATCATGACCTTCCTTGATAGCTTGCGTCGTACGCAATACCGAGTTTCACTAAACAATAATATGCTATTAAAATATTATTAAAACTATCCATTATGAATAGTAATAACCACTTTTTGAAATTTTTGAAATTTTATTTTTCAAAATGGACATTGTTTTTGGATTCAGAATATCGAAATTATCCTAGGGTGAAATTTTGGTATTTTTCTGGAAACATTCAATTTTTGATGAATAGTGAAAACACTAGGTTACTATGTAAAAACCGACTTTTTATTTAAATAATTATTTATTTTATTTAAATTTATTTTAGGTATTAATTGATACATAATACCTATATAAGTTCAATGTAATTCAGTGGAGTAATTTTATAATAATTTTAGATATATAAAAAATTTAATGAACTTTTCACCGTCTTTTACCCACCTCCTAGGAGAATTTCCAAATTCACATAAAACATAATTTTACCGCTTCTGTGAGTGTAATTTCAAAAATCTGAGAGACATGGTTGATGTGATTAAGTAAAATGTGGTTCAATGAGATGAAAATAATTTTTGGTGAATAGTAACTTTTTAATGTTTTCCCCATGACTAAAAGTAAATAAGGTAATTAAGGGTAAAAATGATATTATTGTCACCCTAACACATTTCCTAATTCTATTGGATAATTGTAATTCGACCAAAAACAACAATTGAAATAAAATATGACCATTTAGGCCCACTGGGATTAGATTAGGACATTTATTATTAATTTATTTAAAGAATGGTTAAAATAGTTAAAATCAAAGATTAATAAATAAATAATTTTTAATATAGGGTTATACAAAAGATAAAGTCAACTATAAATATTAATTATAAAGATAAAAATATTTCATACATAATGGTATTTTATTTTTAATTTTTATACTTTAAATAATTTAATTAATTTATGACACAATGATGATGCAGTAATTATATTATTAATGAAATATTGACATAATTGATGTTATAAATACCCAAATAAATGTAATTTGAGACTTTTTATGAATTAAAATAATTTTATATGTTAATATGACATGTTAGTATTTATTTAATTAACTTTGTTATAACTAATCTTCCTGTTATGATTTTCATAAAAATCAATTACCAAATAGTGTCAAAAATGTCATAAAATAGTTTTTAAAACAAATATTATATTATTAATTGTAATTTTATTCCTAAAAATCTAAGGTTCGTCCAAATGAATTATATAAGGTTATATATATTAATAATAAACAACGTGGGGTTCTTTTGGCTTGTTATAGTAAGTTTATTAACCTTATAGTGTAAGAAAACAAGAAGACACGGTAAAAGAAAAATTATTTAACTTAAAGTTAAATCTAAATGATTAGGTTAAAATAGAAACCTAAACTTGTCTAAATTATACTGGATGAGAGGATTTCGACCCATCCCCACCTTAGATTCGAAATAACTAAATTTGGAGCATCCACCTCAGGACCCCCCGGTCCACTTGCTAAGGAAGAAGAGACCCATGAATGGACAACTCCTTTCATTGAGTACCTCTATCATGGAAATATTCCGATAGATAGAGGTGAACATGAACACATCTTTTGTCATGAAACATAGTTTACTCTCTAGAGTGGTCCCGGATGTGAGTAGATCCTTCACAATGTTGGGTTTAATGGAGTTCAAATACATTGAGTTCAAGGAGATTTGATTCCCCGTGTTATAAAGGAAGTTCATGTTGTTCCATGTAGATCTCATCAGACCTTTCTTAATCCCTCCCACCAGATCCAATAATTTGGATACTTCTATCACAACATGGTTTGTAACTACATTGTGTTCAATAAGATGTTTCACGTGTGTCAGATCCATTCCAACTTTTTGCATTGACTGCCAGATCCCCTTCATAATACCATATATTATAGGGCCTTTGTAGTCTGGGGAATTGATGTTGTGGGACCATATCCACCTATGATATCTCTCATGTGCATGCTTGTCTTGACTACTACAGATTTCTTTTCCATGTGGGAAGATGAAATTCTACTTAAAGATGTCAAGGACAAGTCTATCATTGATTAAATGATCTCCAATATCATCATACGATTTGGAGTCCCTCATGCTATCCTCACCGATAATGGCACCACCTTTTAGGTAGATGAACTGATGAAAGTGTGTTCCATGTAAAATATCTATTCTAATCAAACCTTGCATTATCATGTACAGGAAAATGGGTAGATTTAAGTGTTCAACAATACCCTGTATAACATTTTTCAGAAGATGGTTGGTCATAACAAGAAGAATTATCCATAAAATCCCCTAAATGCTCTATGGGATTACCAGATGATGAATCGTAATTCAACCCAGGTGACTCAATATTCCCTAGTGTATGTAACATAGGCAGTCTTGTCTATCGATATTCAGTTTATATTGCTCCGTATAGTCGTTTACGATTGGAATACGTTATAAAGAGTAGCAGAAGTACGTCTGACTGAACTAGAATCCCTTGATTGATTAATCTTCAAGCCTTTAAAAATGTGGAGAGGCATCAGAACAATATTAACAGGGACTTAAACCAGAATGTTCATCTTCCTTCGTTCCCTTATGGTGACATAGTTTTAGCCTAGAGAACTCCAATAGTACCCAGTAGGAAGCCACAAAATCTGGAACCTAAATGGGAGGGATTTTTCATCATTCACAAGGTTTTCACCCACAATGCATACTCTCTAGTCACTATAGATGGTGATTATACTACTCCTCCCACCAATACCATGTTTTCCATGTAGTATTTCTCTTAAGAGTACATGCTTCTGTCCATACCACACGACGTTAAACTACATGATTCATCCAGGATGAAGGATATAAAACCACCTCGCACTTTTCTTCATGATGATAAACTGTTGAATGGTCCACATTATACGAACTTAATATAATACCCCACCTATCATGCATGATGCTAAATTATAGACGACAAACACGCCATGGTCCGATCTCTATAAACCTAAACTAAGATCGCCCTCATCCAAACCATATGATGTTAAACTGTGTTTCCTTGTCCTACAAGACGTTCAGATATTGCATCCTTTCCAAAAAATGTTAAAATTCATAGTTTGGTCCAATCATATGACCTAAAACTGTGACACTATCATCCCAGGTGCATGAATATAGAAATAACCCCCCATTGTGGTGTCCTCACCAGAGAGGGATTCACGTTTGGCATTGGTAATTCTACATACACTTACGTCAAGTCCTACATATGGATTGATTCCTATAGAAACACCTGGACTCTTCATCCTTGTTCTATTTCTCTAAAAAAGTGGGAGAGAAGAGCAAACAAGATCATTCCAACATATCTTCTTCATGTTTATGGGTCGGACCTACATAGTGGAATTTTTCTCGAACTATGTGGGGCTTGATTATCATCCTCATTAGATACATAGTAACAACCAGACATTTCTCCTTTGGGTCCATCACTAATATCTACAAATAATTTCTTTACTTCCTCATCTTGTCCCTAATCCTTCTCGAATTCCTTGGTGTGGCATGATGCCTCATTTTTCCTAATTCAGATCAGGTTTTTAATATCCCCACCACACACCTACCTTAGAAAATTCCTTCTACATCTTCACTACATGATGTTAAAAAGAAAATAATTTCTAGAACAATGTTTGGCTTGATTCCCATTCTTATGTTGTATATAGGAATGCTCATGCATTTGGATTGGGTCCAGCCCCAGGTCCCCTTAACTTCCTCAGAAACTTGTACTATGATTCTTATTGAGGGTTGTGTATGCTCTGGTGTGGACTTACCTTTTCCTCATTCATGTTGGGTTCGATTCATCACTCTATTTACGTTCCCTTCAGAACCACATTTTCACCACCGTCCAAACCACATGAAGTTAAACTTAATGGAATTTCTAGAACTATGCATGGTTTGATTCAAATCCTTATGGGATACATTGTTACAACTGAATATTTTGTGTTCTGGTCTATCCCAATCTTCATTTATTCTTTCTCTCAGCCCCTTCGCCGGAGTTCCCTATTGGAATTGTGAATTGTGTGCCATTATTATTCTTTGGTATTCATTAATAGCAGGATATTTTTCTATACCATACACATTCCACTTTTGATATACCTCTTCCATCTCCATCGTTACTTTATGACGTTAAACTATATGGAATCTCAAGAACTACATTTTGATTGATTCTAATCTTTATGGGATAGGTAGGAACACCTGGAGATTTTATTGTTGGCTATAGCCCTAGTTCACCAACCTATTTTCCCCCATTATCCTCTCATCTTCTTCATCCATCAACCCTTAACTGGACCCCTCATCCTCTGATATTCCTCATCTGTGTGCTGAGATTCACTAGATTTGGGACTTAGAGTGTTGGATTCTATGTGGACATGCTTTTTCTCCATCGACATGCTTCACATTCCCCCTTATTTGGGGATTCATTCATATTTCAATTATGAAAGGACCCTTGAAAAGTATGGATGATCAAATTTATGTCTCACCTACCATTTCGGTCCAATGTCCTAGAGGATCTCGAACAATAATTAATTACAAGTCCCGCACTGCGAATATGGTCAGTAAACATTTCTCAATTGTTTGTTCACATTCTTGGTCACAAGATGTGAACACTATATCTCAAATATGGTCAACAGTTTTTCTACATTGTTACTGCAAACCTCTTTATTCCAAAATATTGGTCTTCTGATCCACATCTCATTCTACCTCCTCATGTATAGGTGGAATTTTATCACGCTTGGTATTATCCCACAGTTCACCTTTGTGCATTTAGTGGATGGAACTGCATTGTAAGGATATCCTTGGCCCCACACCTCCGTTCCGCTATCACATACTTCCATGTGTCGTAATGATCTTATCCATCCTTTTTTTCCTACACAATGCTTGGATCATGGGTTCTTAGGGTTTCGTGATAAGATTCATGCCTGTATGGAAGATATGCACATCTCTTGGGCTATACTCTATGAACATAAACTTGGATACTCTTTACTAAAGTGAAAGAATCCTGACTATAAACCATGTTTGTTTCCTTGGGAATATGTGATGTGGTGTAGACTCCCTTGTCCATATTCATGTTGAGTTTCCTTATGGTGCCGATTCAGATACTTTCACCTTGGGAATTGTCCTCTTATGGTCTAATATCCATGAACATAAAGTAGGATCTTCAGCGTCCTTATCGTATGACATTAAACTATACCTCCTACATCTAGGATGTGTGTGGATAAACTAACCAGCCATATGATTTCTCCATTTGAGGATACATTACCAACTTTGGAACTGACATGTTTTCATTCCAATCATAAGAACTATTCATATCTTGATTCTCCCCCTTGTGGGATACATAGTGACTCTTGGGAAATTTTTCCTCGAGTCCAACTATATTATCATGACCCCTTTAATCTTTCTGAACTTATGTATGTAACCCCTTTTAGGAAGTTGTGGTTTGGTTTTGACCTTTTTTCCTCACTCACGTTGGGTTATGTGCCCCACCACACATATCAACATTGGGGTTCCCATGTACTTCGACACATGAAATTAAAATGAAACCCTACCCTAAACACGTTCTGGATGCCCGATCATAATTATGGATGTTTCAGCTTTTTAATCAGATAGGATATCCAACACCAGTGTTTGTTTCTAACCATATTGTGTTTCAAGAACTGTGTATGGATTGATTCACATATTTATGGGAAATATAGAGACCCCCATACATTTAATCTTTGGTCTATCCCCGGGTTTATTAACCATTTCATCTATTTTATGCTAATTATTATCCATACTCTATGACCCAAAACTAGAAGTCTGTAATCCCTGCAACATAACGTTGAACTGTTTTCCATGGTCCATGTTGTATGACCTTTAATAATGTGAAACATCCTAGTCATATGACATCAAACTATTATATACTTTATCTTCACCGTATGAAATTAAACTACATATGTATCATCCCTATCATATGACATTAAACTATGTGTTTATTTTCATTATTTATATGATGTAAAAATAAAAGGAATTCTAGGTCCTGACTAGAGAGGTCCTGCCTAAAAGTAGGTTTGATCTTGACTCAGACCGATATGCCTACCCAATGTGCTTTCTTCACAGTGGAATAATTCTAAGAGTTTTGGAATTTATTTGAATAGTCCATCACTCCACCCCATGCTTTTCATGCTGCTTATTCGGATCCTCATCCTCTTTCACATATAAAATATCTCCATATCTGCATTGATTCATGGAATTTTGGCTAACCTACCATTTCGGGCCAACAATCTAGAGGATGTCAGATGAAATTTTGATTCTGGCCCCATGTTTTCCAATTCAGTCAGCAGATGGCCCTTTTTTGTTTTTCCCCATTTTAGGATAACATTATATGGATACTACATTTCAAATATGGTCAATCATTATCCTGCATCATCATGTCTCTATCACAATGTTCCGAATTTCAGGTATCTTGATTCACACTTCTCATTCACCATTATTCCGATTGATTATAATGCCCCTGACATCATCCCTATCAAGCACTAGAGTTTGTTGGTAAGAACAATTTTTTTTTTCTGAGAACCCTATTCTCCAGTCCAGAATCCTATTTTATTTCAAAAACACTAGAATTTCATTCATACATCATGTATTTGAATGTTTATTCGGCACTTTCATACACTAATTGATTAATTATTTAGTATTCTCTTATTTATCACCTCAGGTATGCCCTACATGAGATTAGGGATTGATTGATAATTGATTCACTATTATTATTGAGGTTCACTAAAATAATAAATCAAGAAAATAATAATTCCATGCACACAGTTTTGGAAAGGAAAAAAAATATATAAATATGTTTATGAGTTCGACCAAAACATGACCCTTATAGATCATCCCCTTTGATAGACTACTCTTGTGCATCCAACTTCTGTCTCGTATCCTCCAGGGTGACTTCCCACTCCATGAGATACCTCAATTCATTAGAATCTACAGAGTAGAGCTAATTATCTTTTCCTGGCATTTTCTTCCACTCAGGTTGGAGCACATCCATTTGCTGATTTCTTACATCGCTTTCTCCATGGATTCATCCAGCTAGGCATTCATCAGACCAATAACCTTGGATTGTCTTCCAATGAATTTGGATCATTCATTTTCCTACTGTTCAAGGAACTAAAATTCTTGCTCAACCTCAAGAAACATTTGTATGTTGTTAGACCTATTCTAGCACTGGTCAATAAGGGAACATTGTCTTCTCTCCTGCATCTTCCCATTCATATAATAATGGATCATTATATGAATATGATGAGTGTCAACCCATCCAATGAAGAGTAAGTGAAACGAGGTGCAATGTGACCCCATCCGAGGCACCCATTAAGCACTTGAATGCTTGAGGAATCAACTAATACACATCCACTACTTTTACCATGTCATACAGATCTACTCATCTGCTTCATGATCATAATCGTCTATTTCCTCCGGATCTTCTAGCCACTATTTAGGAAAATTGCTAGAAACTCATCATTAGGTTCATCCTCTAGTATTCTTTCCAAGGTGTTAGGCTCTGAAATGTGGGGGAGACATTCTTCGCACATTTAATATTTAGAAAATTTGTCCCTTCCAACTTCATAATATGCCATGGTTGTGACATCACATGTTCCCACAACTCCTTCCTCACTGGGAGTTAGGGTCGGCTTGGTTTGATGAGATGGTTTAGCGTGGGTCGATACAGTCACTAGAGGATTCCCCATAGATGGTATGGACTCAACAGCTCATTGAGCCTCCAGTATCATGCTTACTGCATTGAAAATTGATACCTTGGTTATCCAAGATCTCTAACGAAAAATATGTTTATATAAACAATAAAACATACAAGATCTTAGCATGGTGACATTAGGCTTTTTAGTATATGCAGTAGCTACTAGCATAGGATATCCCTCAACACTTGTTAATTCAATAATAGGAATTGACTCCTTCTAGGAAGTGGGGATAATTCAAGAATCCAAGCATGACACCACAACCCCTCTTATTGGTTTACCACTAACTACATCAGCTGTGATTGGAACCTCACTTTCTCCCACCACAACTTATCCTCCACCTTGTTCCACCATGATCATAGATTCAAGTGGGCACCCTTCTACATCCATTGATGCACATTCACCCCCCCTATAGTGGTAATTTTCTAATCACCATCGTCAATATGTGCCTGAACATGATAGATTTTGGTTGGTGAATACAAATAATGAAAATAGGATGGACTAGTGTAAGAGTTGAGGTTTACCTAAAGTTGTTCATCCATTTCAACATAAGATCTAGAAATCTCTCCACTCTCTTGAGGACTCCCCTAGTGGGCCATTGTCCCCTAAAATTTTTCACCACAAATCTCCTCTTCTGCCACCCCTTCTTCTTCCTCTACCTCTACCTCTTCTTCTTCTTATTCTATTTCTGCTGCCTCTTCATCATCATTGTCATCCTTGGAAAAAAGTTTTCCCGTGTCATTATCCTGAACGGGCATCATATTCACCAAGAGATTTGGTTCTTCACATTATCCCTAATGGCACACATTTACATTCATAGCCATTCGATATGTGTATCGCTAGTCATGGTTCACTTGGTCATCAATCTGTGTGAGACCATTTTATGGTAAATGGAGCACATCTTCTGTCAATATTTCAATAAGGATTCACAACTCACTAACTTTCCTATGGTCAACCAGAAGACCGGAGTGGAGGGAAAACTATATCTTCCGTCGGCTAAAGCACATACATTATATTCTTTACAATGAGTTCTCAGACTGCTCCACAATTTTGTTTACCAGACCCTCTCCCTCCAGATGGCGGAGGTGAGACCACATCACATGACGCTCCTATTACCGATGTCACGGCCTGTGCCATACCAGATGCCTGACTTGTTCCTAGCCTCACCTTCTCACTAGCACCTTGCCTTCTCTCATGCCATCAAAATTCCATAGTGGCCACCATGATCTATCGAGCGCGCTTTCATAGGATTCCCTCTAGATATTCTACCACCAATTGTTTGGTGTACTTCGTTGAGAGGCCATAATTGACACCATTAGGGGGACGGTATTTTCCTCACCATGGTGATATGTTGTGAACATTAGCCACATTAGGAGAATAATGCAGGGATTCCAATCTTCCTGGAAATCTATATACACCTTCTTGGGAATCCTCTCTATGCATCGGAACTTCATGGAAAAAACATGATGGAACGTAGGGTTCACAATGGATCTACACATTGATCTGGGCCACCATCACCCCACCTCTTATTCTATGAAAATATTATTTTTTCTCCTACGATCATTCCACTTTATCCAACATATGTCTAGTAGGGATATGTAATGGAAAAAAGGTAAAGGTATCATTATTACCAATATCAAGCCTTATCCCCTCTTCATTGAGAGTCAGTTGTGTTTTCCCAGAAATACTAAACAAATATGGTCATAGGTCCTTACATAGGGGATGAATGGAATTTGGAAGATCATATATGCCATAGTGAGATGAAAACCAACCATGAAGAATTTTGAAAGGTCAAAAATTCCTCCCTGTAATGAATCCTGTTGAAATACGCCCCATAATTACATACTGTCAGCCCAACACAGGGACCCCCAGGTGGAACCTCTGATTGGACGCCATGATTTTGACCATCACTAGCATCCCTGGACCAACTGAAATCCTGGATTCCCTTACTGGTAGCTTCCACCCACTCTAGAACGCCATAAAGAGTCTGTCATATAGACCTTTTAGGACCTAGATTTTGTTTACACTAATGAACTTGGACTGGTATTCACCTATCATCAAGATTCTCTAGTATGGCCAACTCTTACTTATATGTTTCAAAATAGGATACCTCATACCTCTCCTTGAAATCTTAATATTTTGGTCTCTCTTCAGAAATAGGATGAACCAATTTAAATAAGAAAAGTCTTTCCAAAGTCTTTGACTCCCAACTTCTCCTTGGCCTACTACAACAGATGTCTCATCTGGATTGGACTCCATGACCTTTCCCCCAAGTTATTATATATCGATACAAAATCTTCGTACTGGTTTCCATCCCAAGGGATGAATTTGAGGCAATGAATGTCTCAAATACTGTTACCAACATCCCCATGATGGTGATGAAAGGTATTGTTATCAGGGGATGACCAGATGAAAAACTTCTACACTAGATCTTGTTAATGGTATAGATAGAATTGTGACGTCCACACCACCACAAACAAACCAGTGTGTAGAAGCTCTACTCCAAACGGCATTTATATTTGGAATTCCAAATATGGCCATGCCCACTCACTAGTGAATTTTCCTCCGGATCTGAGGTCCCAATATTATGTCCCACCCTTGGTATCATCCATAATTATACTTTGAATTGTTCTTTCGTAATGAGCCGGAGAGTCCTTATTAATAGGCTCACTCACCATGATTGTCTGGGTCATTGGGTTCATGATGTAAAAGACCATATTTCTAGGTTCCCTAGAATGGTGAACAATGTTTTTAATACTATATCATAGAATATCATCCTCTCATATCACCCATGACTATGGTGTATCGATATCAAATCCCAGCACCATCACTTACTCTAAAATGCGAAAGACCCATATCAGCATGTTGTCGCACAACATATAATCCTTATAAGAGTGAGTCATCATACAAATGAGGTTCTGGTTGTTGGATACAAATCTCCTTATGCTATAAATCTGGGGGCTTCCAATCTCATCCCTCCAAGAGGCACAAATATCCTTCCTATTGGCGTCGGTCTAAACAGTATCAATTGGGTTTAGTTTCGGAGTTCACAAGAAGTATGTATATAAAAATAAGGATTTTGCCCACAAAAATAAGTGGTCACATAAAAAAGGAACAGTCTAAACAGGTCCACATAAAATTATAACTTATGCATGAAACAAATATATTGATGCATTAAAAACAGTGAAAAAAATCAAGTGTTTTTGCATAATGTGGAAGGAATTTCACTCATGTGATCACTTGGAACTATCTCGTGAGAAATATGTTATGGACTATGGGATGCCTAAAAGAATTTATAGGCATAGATCAGCCTTTTTTCACACAATAAATGGGTTTTCATGCCAAAATATGAAATTTTCACACACCACCCTCATTTGGCCATACTTTTTGATGTTTCCCTAGGAATTCGACCTTCACATTTCATTTTAGATATAATTCAAAAGTTGGGAAATTTTAGGTGCCAAAATCCAATTATGGTCCAAAACCGGAATTGTTGAGAAAACCTGAGGCATATTTCACCTCAGTGGGCCATCCCGATATGAATTGGGGATGTGCGCATAAAATTCAAGGCATGTGTGTAAAACCCAATGTTCTGCGCCCAATATTGAGCGCACAATGAAAATATTGTGCACCACAATCCAAATATGCCCACCAACCATGCTCATAAAAAACCCTAGTGGGCATGTAAACGTTTCATGCAACATTCCTCCCAGAGGTCTTTTGTGCACGTACCCCATTTCCGCACCGCCACCCCCACAAATATCCTATAAATAAATGTGCACCCACAAACTTCACGATAGTTAAATAATTCGAACCATCTCCTGTTCACTTAATAAAATCCTTCCTGATAAAAAAAAGTGGCCTCTAGGTAATAGGTTTTTCATGATAGGTCTCCCTGTGGTCCACCTTCAGGAAGGCCTAGTTGGGCTCGACCTTCTCCTATTTTCTTTATTTCAAAGGCAATTGCATAAAAACTATTCCATTTTCATGAAATCCCCCCTATTGCACATAACACATCCCTATTACAATAAAATGTTCCCTATTGGGCTAAACCATCCCTAATTGTGCATACACCTTTCCTATTGAATGCATGCTTTACCTATTTCGTGAAATCCAGCCCTATTGCGTGAAATCATCCCCTATTGCAAGAAGCCATCTTTTATTGCACACAATAGTCCCTATTAAATGAAAATATTACCTTTTTCATGTAGCCATTCATATATTCATTCCATACTTTCTTATTATGTGAAAAATTTATTATGTATTTGATATCACATCTCCAGGCACAATGTTCAGGCTCCTCTTACGCACAACACAACTATATTACATGCACCTCTTCCATGGAACCCTCTAGGATTGTGCACATTGATTTTAAGGTCCCTTGAGTGGTCCCTCATTTTGAGGTGCTTTTCCTCATGATCTTTCTCAAAGGCACACTAATGGATACTACTTTTTCGCATATCCATGCTAATGTGAGCACCTCAATGGATCAATCTACAACCCCATTTCACCAATGGAATTACTTGTTCCTTCCATCCCTCAATAGTGGGGTTTTAAAAGTTATATATTTTATAGGGTTGAGGATTGAATCCTCGTCATCAAATCTATAGGATGTTAAACTACCAAGAACCCACATCCTTAACACATGTTGTTAAACTATGATTCTTGAAAGTGGGGATGGTTCGAGAGGTTCAGAGAGGGGATATACAATAGTGACCTCCCACTCTCTCTTTCCTTCCAGGTATTATTTCCATGTGCGCTTTGGGAAGACCTTTTGTAAGCCCTGGCCCACCTTGATAGTGTGATCCCTATATGATTTACATTGAATGAGTCCTTCCTTTAGTGGAATGATATCATTCTCATACATTAAGAAAACCTCCTTGGGTACCCTCATAGAGTAATTCCCAATATTACTCTCTTGGAGCCACTAACCATGTGTAAGACTCAGTTTTTTCTAGGGCCCGCTAGGCATTCATATTTCTCATACCATCCCTCGTGATCAAACCTTTCGTGACACAATCGTCAGTTCTTCTTTGGCCTCATGTTTCTCACACTGAGAATGGTTCATGTCGCTCAGAGTAATAATTGTCCATGTCATCCTCTTTAGTCCTCTAACCATGAATAATCCCCAACCCCTCTTTATTGAAATACATGGACTTTCATTTTTTTTCTCCTTTGGGAGAAAGGTATATAGGAAGCCTCTCTAATGTTCAATCCCATAATACCATAACCATTCATTCTGTCCATTCTGTGACGGTTCACCTTCATCCCAAATGATGTGAAACTTTATGCCCCATTGAACTTTGTGGGAGTTGATCCCTTTCAGGTATGTTGTAATCCTCTTCCAAGATCAATCCCAACTAATGCAAAACTCTAGTTCTCTCTTTTAGGGATTTACGCCATGATTGTATATCTTCCCTTTTTGGGATGCATCATCCATATAGGACTCCCTAAGGTGTTTCATTACACCCATTTGGATCATTTTCATTTACATGAACCCTGAATACATGTCCCATTTTTATAGGTAGCTACGTATAAGCACTATACTCACTCTATACTCCTCTAACCAAGAGTTCCCCCTCTTGTTCCATCCTACTAACAAATCATAATCCCCAATAATTCCTTCAGATCACTATCCTTTCTGTACACCCTGATCCCATTCCCCAATTCTTGAACTACATGGACTTTGATCTTTTATCTTCTTAAGAAAGGTATATAGGATGCCTCCCTGTGGTTTAAGAGATCATCCATGTACCATAAAGTTATATCCCTTGAGCCTTTGTGTTTCAGTAAGATTACACATCGACTCGGAGGACCTACTTCCTTCGGGCCCCCAATCCATGCATAAATTGTCAAGAAGATGCCTCCTTAGGTGACTCATTGCTCCATTTCTGAACTACGGGGAATTTGATACCCAACTAGTTGGGATACATTGAAAACTTCCTTGAAGTTCATGCCAAACATTGTCACATCCACACTAACTCCATCTCACTATCCTCAACACTTCATTCATTTCATCATGATTTTACAAGGGCCACGACATGCTGATGGACTCATTCCACCCCATCCAGATCAACGTTGCTCCTAGTAGCATCTGGGAAGCTAACCATGTGTAAGTCCCAACAGGTTTCTATGTCATTGTCTTGTGTGCCCACCTTGATTCCATACTTCCCCATTCTCAATCAACATGGGTTTTGACCCTTTTTTGGGTATGTATGAATAATCCTTGAGGTTCTATCCCAACCAATGGTAAACCTTGGTGTCCCCTTTATGTGGACCCAACTTCATATATCCGCAATTTGTGGTGAATAGATGATCCTTTATGGTGTAAAATCATCACTTTTTGGGACATGCCATCCAAGATTCATCTTCACTGGGCATTCAGATCCATCCATTTGGTAAAACCTTCCAAGTGCTCCCTCATAAGGGCATTCCCATATGATCCACTCTAATCAATATTTTGATCAGTCTGATTCATCTCATCTAAACATAAAACTCACAGCATAACCCATGTTAAACAAGAGAATATGAGAGAAAACACAAAGACATGCATCTGGAATATGATTCCCCACATTCAACATGGGATGCCTTGAGATTCTGCACCCTCTAGAAGCCCTATAATTCGAGTAATAAATCTTGGGGTGGTATTGTTTCAACATATAGAAATTCCAGCGATGCCTAACATGACTACTCTCCTAACCAAAGGATGCTTCAATGATGTGACCGATTGTAATTTCTTAATAGAAGAAACATAATTAACCATCCTAAAAAAACATATGGAATGATTATGGGTTTCAAGATCAACACCTTAAACGGTGACCCGTACTAGGTGATAACTTCCGAGGAGGAATCCATAGAAGGAGATATGGACATCTCATCACACCATTTTGATCAAATAGCAAAAATCACTAAAGAAGTGATGGATACCACATGTGTTTGGAAAATGGTAATGTGGAAAAAAATACACATCCTCATTAGATAGATATGGACCCCATAAAACCATTATAAATAGATGTACAATGAAAAATATCAACAGGGTTTATTGGGATCTAAAGATGCATATTGGGACAGTTCAACATATGTCAGAAAATTAATGTTAGGAGGTTCTTTTAATAATGGTGGATTGTGCGTTTCTTGGGTAAGCATGAAACAATATTTCATTTCATTGAGAACATTATATGATGAATATATTTTGTATACTCATGAGTGCACACTATTATTGTGTATTATGTATCATCTTGATGATATGCCAGATTATGTGAAGTCTCTGATTAGAATCCATTGTGATAATTCAAGTGCTATAAATCTTAAAAAAATCTATTCCATTACTCAAGTAAATAGAACATTGAAATAACATATAATTTTATTAAGTAGAAATTAAATCAAGTAGTTTTTATGTTGTAGTATGTTCCTACATATCTATAGGTTGCAGAAAATATAACAAAGGCCTTACCCAAAAAAGATTTTGAGAGGAATTGACTGGTACTGAGGGTTTAGTCGACTCCTCAAATATTAAAAGTGTGAATGTAGGATCCCATATCCTTGAGGTATTGTATGTTTTCACTAATGTGCTAATATGTGTTATTTACCCTATTTTATAACAAAAATTAATATATTTTGTGTTCGTTTAAAAAGGGTAAAAAATTGTGCTATTAAAAGTGATAAAATTTCATAGTCAGGATATAGGGAGAAGCTGTGAAAGGGAGAGTTGTGGGATTGGGGGGCCGTGAGATAGGGGGAGTTTTAGATATGATGATTCTAGAAGTTATTGATAAAATATTATATATCATGACAGATGAGTTTATTGATTAATAATGAAGAGAGGTTTCACAATGAAGTAGCTCATTGATGAACTTTTCATTATACTTTTGTTTCTCACACTGAGCAATACTCATTTGGTATTAGAGAGTGTGTTGAGTAAATATTTTATATCTATATAAATTACATGAATAATTTATTGGTAGAGGATGAAAGAATATTTAATGGAGTATCAAAATGTAAATATTTGTTGACTAACCAAATGTGGGAGGATTTTGAAAAAAACCCCTCAAGGAAACATTAAATTTTTTTTCGGCTGATTGTGTTAGTTCGAAAGGAGGGATTCCATGGTATGTCATGGAACACCAGAGATATTGTTGACACAGTATGATGAAAAATATAAAAGATAAATTATTGGATGCCATTGAAGTATATAGGAAATTCCATACAAAAGGTGATTTTATTTCCTAGTGTATTCACAATTGTTGGGGTCAAAATTTTGGATTTCATCTAGCATCACAAACAATGGATTTCATTAAACGCCTTATGAAAATATGGAAAATTCCTGATTTTTGTAATTTTGGATTTCACAAAGTGTGTTTTTTGAAGGTGAAAAAACGTATGAAATTTACCTATGTGGGAACGACAAGAATTGTGAATGGAAAAGGTGAGGAGCATTGTGAGTGGGGAATCACAGTTGCACAATGTAGTGAGTAGAGGCTCTATGATTACAATGATCATAACGAATGATATATTTCCATGGAGATATAAAAAAAAGGTATAATCATGAACGAAATAAAGGATTATCCTGAAATTGTGATGACGTGGCAAAAAAGGTTCTAGAATTGGGGGCGGGGAGCCTATAAATAGGCCTCAACCCCCTTCAGAAGAATAGTGATATGTAAAAAAATTATTAATGCTCTGGAATGATGAAGGTGGTTTGCAAAGGGTGGTTCTCAAAGGGTGGTTCATGAAGGTGATATGTGAAGAAGTTATTGAAGGCAGTAAAATCCAACCAATAGTTGTGAGCATCACAAATAAAAGGTAATTCGTGAAGGCTAAGTAAGATTTGTGAAATGAAGGAGTTGTGTGAAGCCTGGTTGAGAATCACAAAATACATGTGCTTCATGAAGCCTAAGAGAGAATCATTAAATGTAGAGGATTTGTGAAGGCTATTTGCGCTTTTCAAAAGAGGAAGTTCAATATGTTAGTGAGCATCATGAAATTTAATCAAAAGGTCCTTCCTATAAAATCTATGGTAAAGAGGTAATCCTTAGTTGGATTAAATTTGAACATCAATAGAGCATATACCAATAATGTAGGATTCACTCATTCATTGAAATGAAGGGACCTACAAGTCCATAATTATTGTGTGAATCCCTTCCAAGTGTTGTGATCTAATGAAGCGAAAAAAAGTGATCCTTTCTACTGGTTGTGAGACAGAGAAAGAAACATAGGGAGTGACCCTGGGGTATATAGTGAGAAGAACCTATACCTTATAAATGTAGTGATCCTATGAAGTGAAGTTATATAGAATGAAACCTATAATTGGAAGGGTGATATAGGGGATTTGTTACATCGACACATCATCATTATATGCTACATAGACGTATCCTAGTGAGGGTGAACCATGTATAATTGTTTTGTCCTGTACATGGTGTCATTTAAGTTCACACACAACTACAAAAGAAAGAGAGAATTTGTTTTCTTTAAGGACGAAAAATGATCCGAATGGGGATTCATTTTAAACTATCATACCCTTATTAACCACCCCATATCAGGGTATTAAAACTAGTTAAACTAATATTTATGATCAGAATATTTCTGGTTAGGAGTTACTGGATCAGACCGAGCAATTAGACTAACAGATTCTAGAAAAAGGAAGAATAAAATCCTAATTTTCTATGACAATAAAATCAAACTAGTTTCCAAATTAAAATATAAGACTGAATAATCATAGTGAATAATTAGAATGTGTTTGGGTACGATGTTTGTAGTTGTTATTTACCTTCTACTAGGTAAGAATGGGAATAATTGTTTTCTGAAAAATTAAAATAGTATAAGTTATTAAAGCAATATAGTGTCATGTTCATAAGAAATTGGAGAATGTTTCTAAGCATTTTACCACAACTGCATTATGTATTTTGATCAAGATTAAGCACATGCACTATTTTATTTATCATAGTTCTATATAAGATAAATGGTGTTTAATTATTCTTATATAAAAAATGATTTTATTCTAGTGGATTTTTTGTTATTGAAATATTTACAAACTAGGAAAATGTCTAGATAATTTAATTGAGTTTTGAAACTAGTAAAAACATGTGTTCTAGTGGAAGTGTGTATATTTGGTTTCTAGTAAAGTGATAAATATTTCACTAAAGGTGAAGGTTATTATACAAAAACTATAACATAAAGGAAAAAGTTATTACTGATTCAACCCTACCCTTCTTAGGGATTAAATTGATTGTAGTCATAATAATTGATTTTTATTCTTTTTTCATGTGAATTAATTTATCATTCGGGATTATTTTGAGAAATTTCCATGTAATTTCAAAGATGGTTCCCTTTTCCTACTTATAAATGTGAATTACCTACCCTCACTTATTCAAAAAACCAAATAAAATTTACTCAACTAATCCATAAAACAATCCCCCATCATTCTTATACAAATTATAGACCTTCATGTCCTCCAAAAACAGCATCCCTAGGGTCCTTAAGATAAGATCCAATGTAGGATTCCATTAGAGAAGGTAATTATCTTATAAAATCTCTTTCATTTTTTTATGATTCATAAAACCTAAGTTATATCTTAGAATATAACATAAAATTAAACAAGTATTTACCATATAATGAGATATTATTATATTTATGGAATAACATTTTTCCATCTCCTCCACCAAAAAATGGGTTACTAAATCATCATTCACATGTTTGGTAGACTACCGTCTCACGAATTGATGTCATTCTTTTTCGATCACCACATTTAATAGATGTATGTAATTATGGGTATAATATATATATATATATGATATTTATTATATTAGTACACTTCTTGAGTAATGATATCTCATATAAATTCTTACATGCAATTTCATTAGGGATAACATAACATTTATATTATGTATGGTGGATGACCACCTCAAGAAGCAAAGTGATTCGTTTCTCCAATACAGATTAAATGGAAGGTGTTGAGGATGAATTTAATGAATATATGTTATATATAATTTTTAAAAATAATTATAAAAATATAATTTTCCATGTAAATGTTTTATATCGTTTTAGTAAATAATAATTCCACTCAGGTGTCTATTTGGACTACCGCTTCCATGTACCAATGTGAAATGTTTTACATTTGATTTTTAATTAGATGGTAATAAGGTTGTATTTTATTAATATAAAGTATATATATAAAATAATTATATTTTTATTGGTTAATTAATTTATATTTCCTTTTCATTCCTTCCATTGAGTAAAACGGAAACAATGTTCATGTGTACATATGACACACCATCTCCATGAACTGTGTACTATAGTTTCAATCCGTAACATTAATAGATTGTGATAAATAGACATAAAATGAATAAATATGATATATATATATATATATATATTAGTAGTATGGATATTATTTTACCATTATCCAATTAGATGATCCAAAATTACTGAACAAAATCATAAATGGAAAACAAAGCAACTATCACTTAAAACTGGGATTTTAACAATGATTTATTATTAAAAAGGTGATAAAAGTATATAATTAAATCAAATATAGTATGATATATTTGATTATAGTTTAGTAATATATGTATAATACACCCATATGCATTATATAGGTGTTTCAGGCATATATTATGGATGTCAAACCTAGGGTAAGGGTTTTTCATCTCACTTTTACTTCTATGAGACATATGCAATATTCAAATCATATTTCATTATTGTTCCATATGTACTGCCCATTTTATTTATTAAATAAATAATACATATAATTCAATGGTATTTACTATTTCATTTGATGTTATTTTTTAATGGGTCTTACTATTTAGAAGGTACCAAATTGGCAAGGGTTTAGTTCACAATCTCATCATTATTAAATATGGTTTTCTTTTACAAGTCCCATGGGGCTACTATTTGATATTTATATCTTCAAATAAATATATTTTTCTTAATATATGGATATTCAGTACATTTTCCAAGTAAGTTTACCATTTACCCACTCTTTGGTACTTAAATGTATTAAGAAATGTTTTTAATAAAATCCGACATTATTTCTCTCTTCAGTCAGCAATTTTTTTTCATTAAAACGTATTTTTCCTAAATAGTTTCTCAAAAACGATTTTAATATTTTCAAAATATTTTAATAAAGGAATTTTTATCATTTACCACCTTTTACAATATGTTTTTAATGGAATCTTCCTTTCATTTTCAATGCAATTGACACTTCTTTTATTAATGAAAATGTGAATGTAAGATTTATTTTAATACGTACGACATGAATGGAATATTCCACCTTGATGAAAAGTAAACATTTTAGTTCCTATTTTAAATTTTTTCAAACATTATATTATAGAAAATTTATTTAAACAAAATTTGTGATTTATTTTTGTTTTAAAATGTGCTTCTCAAATTCCATTTGTTTTTTTCTCAAAAACGTTTTTAGGGTCATTTTGTGGGTTTTATATTCATATAAAAAATCAACCCTATATTTTAATATTTATCTATTGAGAATATGTTGTATCAATTAAAGAATTATTATTTTTATATATTTTTGATTATTAGATTGACTAGGGGTGCATAATTTTATTACCATTCACCATTTCGCTCTAGATAGTTTATAAGTATGATTATTGATTGTGGTATTTGATACCTTTTTTATTAGATTTTAAATATGAATACATTGGAATTAGTAAGTGGTGGCTGAGGACCACTTTTTCACACCGATGCATCAGTAATACTCAGGAAGAAAAAAATATTGGGTTTTGGAAGAGGCCTTACCAATTTATTTAGATGTCTTGGAACAACGACTTGAAGGTATGTTTGAGATAATCAGAATTATATAGTTCATCATTATGAATTTAGTTACATATATTCCCCAGGGTTATTTTATCATTTAAAATATCAATTTTTAGGTTTTCAAAATGTTATTATTATTATTATGGAATTATTTGATCATCATTTTTTCCTACCATGTTATTCTAAACTTATCGATTAAATGAAAATTGATTCTATTATTTACCTTTTTATATTGGTTATACATTATTTTTTCATAGATTCCACTATATTCTTACCCTGAATGATCATCTGAGCTCACACATTTATTATTCTATTTTTCCCAAGGATACAACTATGTCTTTTGTGAATGATATGTAGGGATACACAATGATGAGTAATAATGTTCTCAAACAAAACATTTTGTCTATTTTATAGTTCAAATGTAATTATAATTTTATGTATATATATTGTTTACTAAGACTTAAAAACTATTCTATAATTCAGGATGTGATTCCTTATATCTTATGCCAATGTAACAAATTAATCAATGGCTCTAGCATATTGGCTTTAGTGTCACTACATGAGAAACAGTTATTATTTTTATTGAGAAAAAACATCGGCGAATGCGTCATTACATTGAATATCGTGAACCTAAAATGATCACTATAAGTAACCATATTACATTACCCAAAATTTATAAATTTGTCAATCAACTGTGAGGATCTCAATTCTTTTCCATTATTGAAATTCATTATTGATATCCTTAATTGTGGTTCAATAACGGGTATATACCCAACAGAACATTCTGCACGAGGTATTGTCATTATGATTTTATAGTAACATCATTTGGAATAAACAATAACACATTATTTTCATAGATTTAATAAATAATTCTTTAATATATTAAAATTAGTAGTTTGTGGTAATTTATATACATTATAATCTTATATATTCCTAGATATGAAATTTGCATGATTTTCAAATGAATATCAATCTGAATTCACCAGGGAAAGAGAATATGTATGTAAAAAATTGGAAAGTGTGTCTATGGTTACAAAAATAAATCATTCTTGTGTTATATAGTCATAAGATAGAGTATATCAGTCAACTATTAAAAGATGAATTTTATTGGAAAATAGAGCAGGAAAACCATAGTAATCAAGATCCATAGTTTTAACGAGATGGTTAGATAATACCAATTATTATTTATGGATTTATAATGAATATCTACTCTAATAAACAGATTGAATCTGAATGGATCTATGTTAATTTACTAAATTTAATTTATAAAAAATTTATGTAATTTAAAAAGATGGTTTGTTAGACCACATGTTAATATAATTCCCTATAGAAGATAATTTTTCTGTGATCTATAATGATGAATTAATGAACTTACTATGATATATCCTCTTTAAAAATGATATGGTGATAGGTTATACCTTACTCAAATTGAAGGTTCAATTGGAAAACTACCAGACTCATGATTTATAGTTTTTAGATGAAATTGTTTTATTGAAAATATGGAGGAATTATCATTATGGTGAATTATGTGCTATATATAGTAATCATGAAATATTAGAGGATATATTCACATAAATAAAGTAGAATATATTCCAAAGGATATTGTAGGAATTGATTAAAGATTATGAGTTATAAATACACTACAAACCTTTGAAGGAAAAGAAGGTGGCAATTTCTCTCTATGTATGAAAGGCCATTGTAGTTTTTCTATAATGAATAGTAAAATAGGTATAATATTTTTTACAACTGAATGTTCAATCATCCATTGATGTGAGGATTACTATGGAATGGAAATATGATACTTTATTGCCGAATATGGTGGGAAATAATAATTAGTTCAAACATTATTGTGATGGAATGATAATTTTTTATAACTGAATTTTTTTCATTTTAATACCTAACATAATGAATGTGTTATTGGATGAAGCTCATAGTTTCATTAGTTATTTATCGGTGCTGTACAAAAATGAATACATATATAAATAAATATTTTTGTGGGATAAGGATAAAAGGGTTATTAGTGTATATGTATTTTTTCATGGTATTGTATTAGGTTAATGTTATGATATTGAATTATATGGTTTTTTAAACCACCATTATGATTACCAGAATAAAAATTTGAAAAAAGATCTATTGATTTCACCTTCTTACACCCCATTGAATCCTAAAGGAATAATTCAATTTTGGTTTTAGTCGATCACATTATAAAACAAGAACATTTTATTTCCATCATAGAATATTTATACATTGATTATAATTCAGGTATATAGATTAAGGATGTCATAATTTTTAATTGATTACAATATTCTATTGTTTCTAATTGATACCTTAAGATTACATCGATGTTATGGAGATATATTCAACAAGATTTCAATATATATTTGAACTTTAACATTGTACATCATCCTCAAATAGATGTTCTGTTTAAGAGGACCATTAATACACTATAGGATATACTGATATCTTGTTATATGGATTTTAAAGGTGTTTGTAATCAACAACTTCATTAGATATAGTTATCATACAATAATAGATTTCACTCAAGCATTAAAATGAATCCGAATAAAGACCAATATTGTAAAAAGTGATGAAATATAACCATAGATGATGATGTTTGAAAAAAAACTATTGGGGCCTAATCTATCTTATGAAATGGTTGGAAGTTTAGAACTATTATACAAACTATCATGGTATCTCAGAGTTGACCAAACAGTTATACTGACAATGGCTGACAAGATATGGAATTCAAAGTTGGTGAGAAAGTATTACTCTAAATATATCCATGGAAGAAGGTTACGATATTTTGAATTAATGTAATGTTGAGCCCAATATATATTGGTCACTTCAAAATTATTGATCATATTAAGATATTTTTTATCTCTTGGAACATTCAATGGATCTCTATCATGTTCACATTTTTTCCCTTATATCTTTGTCGAGGAAGTATATAAATTATCCTTAACATGTACCAAAATAATAGGCCGTACCATTGGATAATGGAATTTATTAGGGTAATTAATTGGTAGAGATTATATATTGAAGATAGAATGTTGTAAAATAAGACTACTCACATGCTCAATGTTTTTCGGTGAAACTATATATTCATGGAAGATGCATATGAACCCGAGGATGTGATTAAATAGAGGAATATTAATTTTTTCATAAAAGAGTATTGAAATTGTAGATGAGAAATTTATTTTTTGTGGGGTGGAATAAAATACCCTAATATATATATATTATTTTGAAATAAACATGAAGTATTCAAAATACTGTTTTACATACAACCACAAGCCAGAATTATATATGGTATAATATAATATATTTAATTAGTGATTGGAATGTGGGTAATAATAATATTATCCACATTAAAAAAATATTTATAAAGTTTAAATCATAATAACATGTACTCATACATTAGTAAATTGATATTATGGTTCCAAAATATATTTTCATCAACTAGGGTTTTCATTTCATTTTAATAATAAATTATAATTAAATTACAAAATTTGTACAAAATATATTTTAACTAATTATAATATTTTTTTAAATCATCATTTCAATGTTTTTTTATTGTGAATTATTAGATATTTTTGAAAAAGTATTTATTTTAATGTGAATAGTGAAAATACCTATGTTTATAAAAATGAAATGTTTTCATTAAATCATACAATTTAAATGTCACATTATGAAATATATTTTATCATAAATTTGAACAAGTATTATTTAGCTATAAATAATATAATTAATTACGTATTAATAATCATTTGATTTGATTTTGGTATAAGATCATTTTTTTGGTGAAAAAATTTTATTCTAAATATCATTTCATATAGCATTTTTAGGGGTTTCTCATTTATTTACATCTAGAAGTTATTGAAACTAAATTTGATATAATTGAATCTTAGTTTTAATAATCATCATAAAATTCATTAATATGTAATATTTCATTTTTTTATATATAGTAACCAAAGAAAAATGATAAATACTATGGTAAATGGTATAATAGATTAATGAGGGAGGATAAACATTACTTATAAGGGGTAAAATTATGTAAAAACTTGAATTAATTATAGTGTATCTATGAATTTCAATAACACATAATCCTCTATTAAAAAAGTTATATAATTTTCAGGCATATGTATTTATTAATATGTTAATATATTTAAACCTTTTTAAAAATTCTACGTGTGTACTCTCCCTATCCTGTAATTGCAAACCACCTCTCCTATATTACACATCATTAGCAGTCTATATCATCTAATAACTACCCAAATAAATTCATAACATCCAGCCTAATGATCTTGATGTCAGTTGTTTTTTATCAAAATTACAACTTTAAAAGGATTTTTGTGTAACCCAATTGAGGTTTTCCAATGAATATTTGTAAATATTAACAAAGTGTTTTCATTTTAGTTATTCTTTTAAATTATAAGATAAAATTATGATAAAATAGTATTAGCACCCAATATATAATAATATTGTAATTATTTGTATGGATTAACCATTATTAATATTTTTCATCATCAAATGGGAATCAAAATCATCACTCATGTGTACATGTAGTCTACCAATTCATGGATTTTTGTATTTCATTTTTCAGCACTACCATTCAAAATTGGAAATTATGATGGGTTTATTGTTTATTTATGATATTTATGACATAATTAAAATTATATAATAATAATTTAGTTATAACCTTATTACATTTCCATCCATTGGAAGATGTCAAGGTCTCTTGTGAATACATGTGGAGTACCAATCCTAATAAGCGATGTGAATCCTTTTTCATTACTTCTCTATAAGAATATTTATGAATGTGTAAATAGTGATAAAATAATATAAATATGTAACTATTAAAAATATGTTGAGAATGAAATCATGACTATGTTACATGTATAAGGACTATCTTACCAAAACCTATATGGAAAATACACGTTTTTACCTTAAAATTGATTATAATTATAAAATTGAAAATAAAATGACTATTGAAAATTATAAAGGAATGATACATTATATGTTATGTATGGATAAGTGTTTATAATATATATATACATATATATATATATATTAAATTTATATTTATTATATATGATATTTTAATGGAAAAAAATATTGAAAGTACTTGAGGTAAATGTTTATGTTATATTATTGTTTATTTTTAAGATTCTTCATGTTAATTTTTAATTGAGAGGAGTTATATATGTATTATTCTTTAAACCAGATATATTTTCATATTATGTATTTATTAATAGATTATTAATGTATTACTATCATTTTATATATTTAGTATATAATGTAACGCCCCGAACCCAGTTACCCAGAGTCAGTACATTATTACATAACATTGGAATGATCACAAAAGATCAGGTCTCAAAAGACTGATTGGTTTAGTAGCCTTGGAAACAAGATTCATACATAAGTTCAACTATAAACCTTGAAGAGAAATACAAAAAAAATATATTTCATTAGAAACATCCAAGCCTCCATGATTATTCCTGCAGGTCCCTCATAACTAACTTCTTCATATCATGGAAAATGAAACATAAGAAAGGGGTGAGCTCAAATTCTCAGTAAGGGTTTGTAATACAACAGAAAATGACATAAATATTAAGCATGGTAAATAATTGAAA
The DNA here is from genome assembly GCA_963277665.1 of Viscum album. Classification (NCBI taxonomy): domain Eukaryota; kingdom Viridiplantae; phylum Streptophyta; class Magnoliopsida; order Santalales; family Viscaceae; genus Viscum; species Viscum album. The sequence continues at coordinate 1,071,325,110 of OY728166.1, read as the reverse complement.
CCACATGCCTTTAGCAATAATAAACATGAATACTTTTATGGTAAGAATATGAGCTGAGTAAATAATTCCATATTGAAACATAATCATGGTTAGTTTACTAGTCGAATGACCACATGAACCACCAATACTATTTCCATAATGAGGGAATGTATAATGCCAGACATTCTGAATCATTTTTACAAGGCCTCGACCAAGACGTCTAAAAATGATTAAGGCCTTGGGAAAAACCAAAAATCCAATTCAGAAAGGGCTTTAGCAAATTCCACATATAGTTTTCACATAAGACCTACCGATGCATCGAGGAGCTATAGAAGGCTCCACCCCTCACTTACTAAGTCCAATACATTCCTCATATGAAATGTTTTAAACATATCATAAAAATTCATATTAAAACTAGCATACGAAATGTCAATACCTTAACCATAAATGATGAATGTTATAAAAATAGCACATACACAGTCAAACATATCACAAAACCTTCAATACTGTATAGAAGTTTTGTATCATAATAAATCAACTTCAAATAAACTTAAAATCCATCAAAGGATGAAATCAAAACCCGTTTTAGAGAAATATATCTTTCTATTTTGAAATAATTTAAGAGTAAAATTATTATAAAATAAAACATTTACATTGAAAATATTATTATAATATTGTATGGGAAGCTTCGATGAGTTTATAACGGTAGAAAAAAGCCGCACCCGCCCTATAAGTTAAAAAGAGACATTCTTACCTTAATTCTGTCGAAAAGGTTAAACAGAACCTTGTTTGGAAAACGACAGAATGATTCCTTTATAAACATCTTATAAAAATTCAAAGAATGGTATAAATTACTTTAACCCATAGTCTACATAATAGTAATAATTATTTGAAATACATTTTTAAGAAACATGGATGTGGATGATAAAGAGGTCCGAGTAGATAATTACATATAAACAACCTCGGATAATGAAGAGATTGTGAAATAAACCCTTACCTTATACTTTTCCTTGGTTGAGGATAGGTTAACCTCATGTATAATGGTTAAATAATTGTTATTAAATTATACAATAATCATATACATTAATATGATATCATATATGATCTTTTAACATTGATTTGTTAATAATATCTTAGTATTATCATTGTTTAAGGTGTTAACGCTTTTGTTTTTTCTTTATATTCTTTGTTATGTGAGACATATTTGTTATCGATGGGATTTATATTATTCATATTCAGAATGATATCATGTCTCTAAAAATTATTTTTGAACATCAAATAATGGTTAGTCTTGAATGGATACGATGGGGAATGAATCTAATCGAGTTCGTGGAGACAGAAATCCGTACGTATGCACGTGCGACAATATCATTTTTTTGATATTAAAATAATATATAATTGGATTGTATATCATATATACAGAATCATTATCATGCTATATTTATTATTTACATGAATTACAGATTATTATTATACCCATCCAAATAACGGTGTATTGAATAACAATTACACCACAACGTGGAGACGGTAGTCCGTACATACGCAAGTATGGTGACATGTCAATCAAAGGATGGATAGAATAATGAATATGGTTGTACCATATTTATAATAACATCACAGTATATAGAATATACTGGATTTATAATTTTATAAAGGAAATAACAATGAAATAAGAAGTTGAAGAAGAAAGTAACTTGGAAGAGGGTGGTAAAAACATTACCACTTCTTCAAGTTCTTACTTTTGATTTGATCAAAAGGGATCCTTATGTTGGATTTATGATCAAAATAAGGCCTCTAGGTTTAATTGAGGGAATTCTAGAGAATATTTGGGCAGGTTTTGGACGAACCAAAAGGCTTTGAAGGTGTGAAGAATTGGTTAGACACGGTGTCCATTTATAAGGGGGAGGAGGGGCTCTTTAGAAAAAACTTAAAGTATTATTTCATAATAAATTCATATTAAGTTTATAATAGCTCAAAAGTGGATTATTAAAACTATAATGTGGGTATGGGTCTAAATCCTATCAACCAATATATTTTAGATAGGTTTGGGTCATTATATTAACTTTATATTTTAGTTTTAACTATTAGTTAATTGGTTTGACATTTACCATGTTCCTTGGTATTTTTATATTATATTGTTAATAAACTTAGTATATACATCCCAGAGACCCCCAAGTTGTCCATTAATGATCCACCTATCATGATATAAGTATTTTTTCCTAACCTTAGATTTTTCGTAATTGAATATCAATTAATAATATAATATATGTTTTAAAAACAAATTTATTTCAATTTTAACAATATTTAATAATTAAATTTTGTTAAAGTCTTAACAACATTATTAATTCTTACCAAATTCATTTAAGCAATAATAACATGTAATATTAAGCAATAAATGTTTTTTATGAAATCAAAATATTAAAATTATATTTATTTTAACATTTATAATACTAATTATTTGATTCTTTCATTAATGAGGAAAATACTGCATCATTATTATGTCATACATAAATTGAATTATTCAATGTCTAAAAATTATAAATAAAATAGAATCATGTAGGAAATAATTTTATATTTCTAATGAATATTTATAGTTGAAAATATGACATATATAACCCTATGTAAAAATTGTTTTTCTATAAGATATATGCTTCTCCCATTTTTGTATTTACTTTAACTATATTAATATAAAGTGTCCTTATCACCTACAAGTGGCTCCATGGTGTCCTGAAATTGACCAAAAGATTCCAATGGTCAGAATTATATCAACTAATTGGGTTAGGACACGTTTTATGGTAAATTAATGTTATTATAATATTATTTATTTTCCCTTATTTACCGGATTTACCCTTTAACCATGGTAAATAAAATATTTACCGAAGTAATTATTCAAAATATATAAAAATACGAGTTACCTATATTAAAAATTTGGACATCATGATTCCAAATATGGAATCCATTTTTCCAAATTCAAAAAACAGAAGTGGCAGAAATTAATTTAAAACTTATTCCCGTTGTCGAAATAAAAAGCGTGTTTTTAACAGATAATAACTATCAAAAGATTGACACTTTCTTATGTCCGGTTTAAATATGAAATTATGTTCAATGACCAAAATTTGATTAAATGGTAAAATTATAATCTTATTATACTTTAAAATCACCCAAATTCATAATTTATCACTATTAATTATTTCGATTAAAAAAGTTGTTTTTAATTAAAATTTAGTAATTTTTACTATTAATCAAAATATGAAAGTTATCAGAAATGTACCAAAATTTCACCCTAATCTAATTTTGATATTCTAAATCCAAAAGCGATGTCTATTTTACCAAATTAAAAACAAAAAAGTTTCATTTATTAATTTAAAATTAATTCCCACTATTAAAACCAAAAGGCGTATTTTTAATAACTATCAAAACTTTGACACTTGTTTGTGTCCAATTTGAAAGTGAAATTACTTACAATGACCATAATTGGATTAAATGGTAAAAATATAATATATTTATACTTCCATACCATTAAAATTTATAATTTAACAATATAATGTATTTTGATTAAAAAAGTTGTTTTCAGTTAAAATAATGTTTTTTCACTATTCACCCAAATATGAACGTTTTCAGAAAAACACTAAAACATTATTGAAACTATATTCTTATGTCCCTATTCTAATGAAGAAGATTATTTTGTCAAATTTAATATATAAAATTTTCATATATTGGATTTGAAAAGGATTCTCCATTAAAAGGCGGTAAAATTGCATTTAAAAAAAATACTTCTTTTATCTGAAAAAAATGTATTTGCTATTACATTATGTCTAATAAACTCATAATATGGATTCTAAAATTATAAGTATTATATAATGTTCAAAGTTTAGTTAATACTATTCATTACCGCTTTTGAACGACTTGTTTGGTAAGTCATGGTGTGCTAGAACTCGGTGTTGCGTATAGTGAAAGTTATTGAATTAATTTGAAGAAATAACGTACTATTAAATATTGGGGCGTTACATTATTACCTCATTCAATAAATTGAATCCTCACAATTTGAAATTATTTTTCGAAATTAAAAGGTTGAAAATAGAAAATACCTTTAAGAAATCCTACATCCCAAATTAGGTTAGTAAAATTTAATCTTAATATGAGGAAAAGGGAAATGAAAGGGTCACCACCAAATTATGATCTCGATTAGGAGAACATTGGTGGAAATTAGAGACATATAATTGGAGGAACAACATAAATATTTATAGGTAGTTATTGAGGTCATCAATCATAAACAATTGTAAAATTGAGGGCCTTAAATTCATCAATCTATGATGATTTAAAATACTATCAGTTGAAAAAAAACATATGGTATTAAGATAAAACATTTTTTGTTTTAATATCCATTTCAATAAAGTATAAGAATTAATTTCTTCATTGAATAAAATAAGAAAAAATATATATACTTGTCATGTGGAGTCCCATCCTTTAACTAAGTTCTACCAAATCTTTCACTCTAAAAGAAAATAGAACATAAAAATATTCTATTTATCCAAACCGTATCAGGTTCCAAAAATAAATTTATAATTCATCTATCAGAACTTTTAGAAAAACAACATTATACATTCCAGGGACTTCATGTAGTCTAGTGGTTGGCGATAAATCCCAATTGCACTTTGTTTGTGGGTTCGATTCCCACAGCTTCGTCCGACGCGATGGGTTATCACACGGTCTACATGTTGTTCTTTTTATAAATATCAAAAAATAACTTTAACAATAGTATCCAATGTAAAATATAATACATTCCAACCTTTATACTTATCCAAAATACTTCTGTAAACTCTCAGTCCAAAATTTATATGAAAAGAAAACATAATGTAGATCCTTTTTACCTCGTAATAGCATGTGAATACCTTCATCATGTATTATTTTAAAACACTGAATCATCCTGAATTACCCTAAAACCTTGTTGATTACATTCATGCTCCCTTATTCCTTATAGAATACTAGATATACATCATCCATCCAAAAATGTTTTAAACTCCAACAATTATGGAATGTACAAAACTTTAATCAGTTTCAAAGTAGTCAAGAATATCCAATATAATTTAACCAAATCAACCATATCTCATTCCAAATTCAATACCATAATATTAGGACCAATTAAGGTTTATCATTCCTTCAACCATGTAATTTCCAAAAACATTAACTCACTGTGGAGTCACTTTTCTTAGTACCATAAAATCTCAAATCCCCAATGAAATAGTACGACAGTACAATCCTTATTTATTTCCAGTACATCATTGTTAAAACACTTCAATGAAATAATTCCAAAATAACAACATAAGAACACTAGACATTCCTCTTCATCTGTGGTAGTATCATAACATTATTATTATTCAATATCATCATTTTTGGCATAGTTTGATGACTAGGACATTGGTTCGCGTAGTTTCCAAACTCCTTGCAGATGAAACATTGTACATTTGAAACCCTTTTCTTATCGTTGAAGTCACGTACTTGGTGTCCGTTTTCTCCACACTTATAACATACTCCCATTCCATTCAAGAATTTTCCAAGGTGATTCGTTCCAAAGTTATAACATATGTAACAATCTTTCTTTATCTTCTTCCCTTTATATGTCATTTTATCTACCATCCTTTCCTCCCCTGGCTTCCCTTCAAATCCATATGACTCCAAGAATTATTTACTTATCTTATCAACACATGATACTATTTCTTCATTTGATGATAATATGTGAGAAACTATTTCCCTTCTAAATTCTGGATTAAGACCATGAATGATTTGATATTTCCTACTCTTTGGATAATGCATGTTGCTGGAGTTTTCATTCCTTCTACTAGGCGCCATTTATAAACAATGGCATAAACTAGATTTGTTTATTAATAGCAATAACTAATCCCAAACTTTTGAAAAACTTAACATAAATTAAACAGTTTATGGATATAATCCATAATCATAATAATGTCTTCTTTGAGGAAGTGTATACTCATAAACCCTTCATAAGGGTTTGTAAAGAAAAAGATAATTATCCTAATAATATCCCCCGGGAGTGTTGTAACCGTGAGTGCCGCAAGGCCCGTTGTCGTGCACTAGTTCTCATTCAAGTCTATCTCAAAGAGGTGTTTTTGAGTTTTACCCCAAGTTACATCTATTCCAGAGCTGCCTCTACCTGCTCGTATCCATATAGGGATGTATTTCATTGAAAACTCACAAAATATCTATAATACCAAAATTCTAGGAAGTTCTTCTACACTAATCCTCAAAGTCTATCTTAGGGATATGTTCTCTATTCAGAGTTTATCTAAATCTAGCTTCCAAGTTTAGTAATAAATGTCCTCTGATACCAACTGTAACGCCCCGACCCCAATTACCCAGAGTCAGTGCATTATTACATAACATTTTTACGATCACAAAAGATCACGTATCGAAAGAACGATTAGTTTAGTATCCTAGGAAAAAAGATTCATACATAAGTTCAACTTTACAAATTGAAGAGGAATACAACACAAATATATTTCATTATAAACATCCAAGGCTCCTAGATTATGAATGCAGGTCACTCATAACTAACTTCTTCATATCCTGTAAAATGAAACATATGAAAGGGGTGAGCTCAAACGCTCAGTAAGGGTAAGTAATACAGTAGAAAATGGCATAAATATTAATCATGCTAAATAATTGAAACCACATGCCTTTACCAATAATAAAAATGAATACTTTTATGGTAAGAATATGAGTTTAGTAAATAATTCCATATTAAAACATAATCATGGGTATTATACTAGTCGAATGACCACATGAACCATCAATATTATTTCCTTAATGAGGGAATGTATAATTCCCGACATTCTGAAACATTTTTTCAGGGCCTCGGCCAAGACATCTAAAAATGATTAAGGCCTCGGACAAAACCATAAATCAAATTGGTAAAGGGCCTCGACAAATTTCACATCTAGTTGTCTCACAAAACCTACCGATTCATTGAGGTGCTATAGCGGGGTTCCACCAGTCACTTACTAAGTCCAATACATTCCTCATATGAAAAGGTTTAAGCATATCATAAACATTCATATTAAAACTAGCATATGAAATGTCAATACATTAACCATAAACCATGAATGTTATAAAAATAGCACATAAACAGTCAAACATATCACAAAAACTTCAATACAATATGGAAGTTTTGAATCATAATAAATCAACTTCAAATAAACTTAAAATCCATTAAAGGATAAAACCAAAACCCTTTTTAGAGAAATATCTCTTTGTATTTTGAAATCATTTAAGAGTCACATAATTATAAAATAAAACATTTACTTTGAAAATATTCTTATAATCTTGTATGGGAAGCTTCGATGAGTTTATAATGGTAGAAAATAGCCGCACCTGTTGTATAAGTTAAAAAGAGACATTCTTACCTTAATTTTGTTGAAAAGGTTAAAAAAGACCTTGTTTAGAAAATGACAGAAAGATTCCTTTATAAACATCTTATAAAAATTCAAACAAGGGTTTAAATGAATATAACCCATAGTTTGTAAAATAGTAAGAATTATTTGAAATACATTTTTAAGAAACATGGATGTGGATGATAAAGAGGTCCAAGTAGATAATTACGTATAAACAACCTCGGATAATGAAGAGATTATGAAATAAACCCTTAACTTTTACTTTTAATTGGTTGAGGGTAGGTTAAACTCATGTATAATGGTGAAATAATTGTTATTAAATTATAAAATAATCATATAAATTAATATGATATCATATATGATCTTTTAATATTGATTTGTTAATAATATCTTAGTATTATCATCGTTTCGGGTGTTAACAGATTCTTTTTTTCTTTATATTATTTGTTATGTGATCCATATTTGTTATGGATGGGATGTATATTATTCATATCCATAATGATATCATGTCTATAAAAATTATTTTTAATCATCAAATAAAATTTAGTCTTGAATGGATACGATGGGAAATGAATCTCATTGCGTTCGTGGAGACGGTAATCCGTACGTACGCACGAGCGACAATATCATTTTATTGATTTTAAAATAATATATAATTGGATGGTATATCAAATATAAAGAATCATTATCATGTTATATTTATTATTTACATGAATTAAACATCATTATTATACCCATCCAAATAATAGTGTATTGAATAACAATTACACCACGACGTGGAGACGGTAGGCCGTACATACGTACGTATGGTGACATTTTATTCAAAGGATGGATAGAATACTGAATATTGTTGTACCAAATTTATAATAGATTCAAAGTATATAAAAGATAATGGATTTATTATTTTAGAAATGAAATAACAAAGAAAGAAGAAGTTGAAGAAGAAAGGAACTTGAAAAAGGGTGGTAAAAACATTACCTCTTCTTCGGGTTCTTCCTTTTGATTTGATCAAAAGGGCTCCATAAGTTGGCTTTAGGATCAAAATAATGCCTCTAGGTTGAATTTATCGAATTTGAGAGAATATTTGGGTAGGGTTTTACCAAACCAAAAGGCCTTGATAGTGTGAATAATTGGTTAGAAGTGTTGTCCTTTTATAAGGAGGAGGAGGGGCTCTTTTGGAAAAACTTAAAGTATTATTTTATAATAAATTCATATTCGGTTTGTAATGGCTCCAAAGTGGATTATTAAAAGTATTAGGTGGGTATGGGTCGCAATAATTTCAACCAATATATTTTAGATAGGTTTGGCTCATCATATTAACCTTATCGTTTAGTTTTAACTCTTAGTTAATTAGTTTGACATTTACCATGTCACTTTGTATTTTTATATTATATAGTTAATAAACTTACTATATACATAAAACCAACCCCCAAGTTTTCCATTAATGATACACCTATCATGATATAAGTCCTTTGGCTGAACCCTATATTTTTAGGAATAGAATATCAATTAATAATATAATATTTGTTTTCAAATCTCATTTATGTCAATTTTGACAATATTTAATAATTGATTTTTGTTAATGTATTAAAAAATTTATTAATATTAACCAAATTCATTTAAGAAATAATAAAATTTCATGTTAAACAATAAAAATTGTTGATGAAATCAAAACTTTCAAATTATATTTATTTTAACATTTATAATACTAATTATTTGATTCATTCATTAATGAGGAAAATATTGTATCATTATTATGTCATAAAAAACTTTAATTATTCAATGTCTAAAAATTATAAATAAAATACAATTATGTATTAGATCTTTTTAGATTTATAATTAATATTTATAGTCGAAAATATAACATATATAACCCTAGGTAAATTTTTTTTCCAAAACATATATGCTCTTGTCATTTTTGTATTTACTTTAACATAATTAATATAAAGTGCCTTTATCACCTACATGTGGCACCATGGGGTCCCACAATTGACCCAAAGATGCCCACGGTCGGACATGTATCAAAAAATAGTGTTAGGAAACGTTTTACGGTAAATTAATATTATTATAATATTATTTGTTTACCCTTATTTATCGGATTTACCCATTAACCATGGTAAATAAAATATTTACCGAAGTAATTATTCAAAATATATAAAAATAAGAGTTACCTATATTCACAATCTGAAAATCCAGATTTCAAATATGGAATAAATTTTCCAAATTCAAAACACAGAAGTGGCAGAAATTAATTTAAAATTAATTCTCATTGTCGAAACAAAAAGTGAGTTTTTAATAAATAATAACTATCAAAAGATTAACACTTTCTTATGTCCGGTTTAAATATGAAATTATGTTCAATGACCAAAAATTGATTAAATGGTAAAATTATAATCTAATTATACATTAAAATAACTCAAATTCATAATTTATCACTATTAATTATTTCGATAAAAAAAGTTGTTTTTAATTAAAATTTAGTAATTTTCACTATTCATCAAAATATGAAAGTATTCGAAAAGTACCAAAATTTCACCCTAAGCTAATTTCAGTATTCCGAATATAAAAATGAATTATATTTTACCAAATTCAAAACATAAAAGTTTCATTTATTAATTTAAAATTAATTCCCGCTATTAAAACCAAAAGGCGTATTTTTAATAACTATCAAAAGTTTGACACTTGTTTATGTCCAATTTCAAATTGAAATTACTTATAATGATCAAAATAGGATTAAATGGTAAAAATATAATATATTTATACTTAAATAACATTAAAATTTATAATTTAACAATATAAATTAATTTGATTAAAAAAAGTTGTTTTTAGTTAAAATATAGTATTCTTCACTATTCACCCAAATATGAAAGTTATCAGAAAAACACCAAAACCTTATTGAAACTAAATTAATATGTCCTGATTCTAAAGAATAATTATATTTTGTAAAATTTAATATATAAAAGTTTCTAATTTTGGATTTAAAAAGGATTCTCCATTAAAAGGTGGTAAAATTGAATTTTTTGAAAAATACTTCTTTTATCTGAATAAAATGTTATTTGTTCTTACATTATGTCTAAGAAACTCATAATATGGATTATAAAATTATAAGGATTATATAAAGATCAAAATTTAGTTAATACTATTCAAAACTGCTTTTGAACGACTTTTTTGGTAAGTCATGGTGTGCTAGAACTCGGTGTTGCGTATAGTGAAAGTTACTGAATTACTTTGAAGAAATAACGTACTATGAAATCTTGGGGTGTTACATATAAAATTATGGAAAATTTTTTCTTAAGGAAAACATGAACATCTTTAATTTTTCCTGTCAATCATTTTCTTCCATATCCATTTTCTTAAAAGACATTTTATTGGTGTTTTTATGTACACGTGAAATTTTATAAAAATATTCTATTATTAAATTTATAATTTATTTACCATTTTTTAGAGATAAAATTTTTATTTAAACATTTTTTTGAAAAATTGTTTTTTACTTTTTACAAAAGTGTATAGAGAGGGATCTCTTTTTATGTATGTTGTATAAATATATTTCACCATAGTCATGATAATTCATTTCTTTGATGATTTACATAATATATTATTCTGTTATTTACAAGTAAAACAATTTACTATATATTTTATAATTTCTTAGTTAAATTATTACTACAGAAATGTGTTATTTTACCCATGTTTCCAAAGAATGGGTCGAATATTATTTAAATGTTATCTTTTATCTTTGTAAATGACCAGTAAAAGTTTTTATTCCTAACTAGGAATATGATATTATGACACCATCCACATTATTTATCTTGATTGTTTTTTGTTATGGTGATTTATAGATGTATCAATGAATGAAAATTTTCCCAAGGGTTAATTATATTATAATGAAACCCTTAAGAAACACTATTACTTTACATGTGTTATATTATGATGAAATAATGAAATCATTAAGAAACACATTTTATTTCCCTAATTTATGTTATAATGAAATGGTGTAATTTTTACCATCTTATGGAACCCATATATATGGCTTCTGTGATGGGCGAAACAAGAGTTATATATCCATTCAATGAATTGGGTAAAATGGATATCAAATTGGATAATGAGGACTAGAATGTGATATGAACTCAATTTATCAAGGGGATTTGTCTAATTAGTCAATCATTAGGGTGATCCTTCACTATGGAAATGTTGGACTAAGGAGTGAACCCAATCCACTATGCTAGTATTTGAAGTGGTCCTTGACTACCGAAATGAGTTTGTTTACTTTTGTTTTTCCATAATATTATGTATTATGATCATGATGTATTCTCATGGACCATGATTTTTTATTGATTATTCAACATATTTTTACGTTATTTCTTTTGTAAAGAAAACAAATATTTGATGATTTATTTTTAGTGATCAATGAATGATTTATTTTTATTATCCTATGTTATGATCATATTTTTATGCCCTTATGATTATTTTTCTCACTTATGAACATTGATTATTATATCTTATGTTTAAACAAAATGATCATTTATGAAATAAGATGATTATGAATATTGTCTCCCAATACACTAATACATCATCGTTTTAGGGAATTCATTGTTATGAAATCTATTTAATGTTCATCTAAAATGATCTAATCTATATGAATGAAATTCTTGATACATCACATTTCCCCTTAATGAAAAAAATCCATGTTTTTTGCTCATACGAACAATCTTACATGGTGTGGGTATTCATTGGGTTTATGTCCATTAAATAATCACATTCAAATTACTAATTGAACCAAATGATGCCTAAGTAAAACAAATAACCAAAATAATATATAGACATACAACTTCATAATGATTAAATAACATGTACTAAAATTAGAAAGATAAACAAATATAAAATATGTTGAATTAATTTTTTGATTTGAAAATCCTGAAAAAAAAAACACAATCACAAACAAACACTTTAATACCCAGTTGTGTCCCACGATATCCCGTAAAATTAATAACATCCTTGTAACCGTCCAAAATTTTAAAGGAATAACATTTTATTCAATGGATTATATGAAATGACCAATCAATATTAGAATAAAATATAACACACCAAGACATTAAAATATATTTAGTTTGGAATAAATTTAATTTAATTGATAGATTAAAATACACAGAATTAAGAGTTTATTCGAGATATTGTGTCATATGCTAGAAATGTTTTTACAAACAATAGTATATTAATAATATTATTATTTTATTTGATATTTATCATGTTTCCATTGGAATGGCATGTATGAATAAAATTCCCAAAATTATAAAAATATACATTTTATACAAGATTATTAGCTTTCTATTTTTTATAAACAAAATAAGAAGCATTTAAATGAAAATATAAATAATTTCTTAAATATATTTTTTCTAAAAATAATGAAATCATTCTTTTTCACAAAAAATTAAAATTAAATTTTACAACATTTAGAAAATTATTTTTCAAAAAATATTTATTTTTTAAATTGAAATAACATGGTTAGTTTAGGGTAAGGTTTTGGTACTTTTTTTGAGAAGTTTTATTTTTATGATGAATAATGAAAAATAATAAATTTTAATTGAAAATATATTTTTACATTAATAATTTGTAATGTTAAATAATATTTTAATTTTTTTTAAATTATAATTAGTTAAATTTAATATCAATTATTCTAGTATTGGTAAATTGAATCATTTTCATATTTAATTTAGAAATAAAAAAATTGTATAGATTTTAAAATTTTTACATAAAAAATATGCTCTCTTATCACATCGGTGATATTAATATTAAATTAATATTTAAAAAATATTTCAATTAAACTTGAAAAAATGGGTTCCATATTTGGAATCGGTATAAATTCTAATTTCTAAATATTTTATATTAATTTTGACCAAATTGAATATTTTATGCCGTAAAAATTAATTATCATGGTTAAGGTAAAAATTATTTTGCTATTGGATAAAACTATAATGATAATATTAGAATTGACCTAAAATATTATGTTAATTTTGTTAAATAAAATTAAAATAACTGAATCCTAAAATAATAGAAGTGATGTAAATTGAATCAATTATTATGTTACATTGTTTTTCAGAGTAATATATCTCATTACACTAGTTTTTACATAATATATTCAACTTCCATAATTTTATTGGTATTTTTTAAATTAAATTTAAAGGAATAATGTCAAAATTGAAATTATTGTTATCTTATAATAAATTATATTTTATTAAATGATTTAAAATTACCAAAAATATTATATTCATCCATGTTATTTGTAAATATATATAAATATCAACCATTTACTACTAAAGGACCAATTTTTATAATATAATGACTATATTTACACCTAAATAGTAAATTAATATTATCAACATAGTTATAATTAAAATAGTGTTTAATGTACGTACATGTGATTTTATTAAAATAAATTATGACTTCTCATATGATATTTAATTGAAAAATTTGTTCTAAAACATAGAATAAGTGGGTACAAATTATATTATAATATTGAATTCAGTTTTTTATGAATGTATAATTTACATAGGTTAGAAAACTAGTTTCCTTAGTGAAATACCAAAATGGTAAAAATAATGAAACATATAAGTTCTGGGAACTAATTTCTAAAACATGTGTTTTATTATGTGGAGGAGGAGTGTCTTGACCATATCATCCTTATAACCCATTAATTATCAATAATGGTTCCAATTGTGTTAATATTTACTTCCCAATAGTGAATACCTTTGGGTATTTGGAAAAGTGCCACTCATCCTCATCTATAAAAGGGAATTCACTCCCCTCACTTCTTCACAACATCAAACCATTTTGGATTGACCAATGAAAAGAAAAATCACTCTATAAAGTATCTACCCTAATCCCAAAATCCTTATTTTCTTTAGAGATTCAAACTAGGAAGTATTTAGTGAAAACCTAAGGAGAATACCATAATAATAGGTAATGTTCTTTAACGAGGTTCTTTATTTGACAACATTCACCACGTCATACAATTTTTATTAAACTATGTTGATATAAAAAATTCAGAATATTCCATAAATAAGGATGTTTTTATAATATGTTAATTTACTCAAATAATCTCCTCTTTTATCAAATGGGATATGAAATCATTGTTTGTGTGTACAACATACTATATCCTTACAAACCAATATCGTTCATTTTTTCATTTCCACCTTTCAGTGTTGGGTATGATAATGCATCAAAAGTATATATATATAAATATATATGATATTATTAATATATATACCTATGGAGTCACTATATCACATATATTATTTTACCTTCTATTCCATATGATATACGATAACATCGCTCGTGTGTATGATGGACTATCGCCTCACGATGCGAGATGATTCGTCTTTCACTATGGATTCACTTGGAAGGTGATAAAGATAATGTTAATGATTTTAAATGATATAAAGTCCATAATTATGATATTAATAAAAAAAATTATAACTATTTAATTAAAATATATATCATTTTCATTCCTTCAATTTTATTTTCGTAAAGATGAATACATAATTTGTGTACATTTGGACAATCGTTTACCCAACATGACGTGACTCTATTTTTAATGTCCCACCACATGCATGAAATATATAATTATATAATATGAAATATATAATAGAATGATAATTAAGAAAATTTAATATATTTATTATCTCATTTACATAATGACCAGTAAAAAATGGGAACCTAACTCATGCATATGTACGACCTACCATCTCCAATGTCGTAACATACTATAGTTTTCAAAATGATCATTCATTATCGGATTTATAGTTAAAATTTAGGTACAAATATGAGAATTATGTCATTATCACTATTATGGATATAATAAAACTATATAATATTAACAAGAACATGTTCTTTCATGATGAAATATACATGAGAAAACAAGAAATATAACACTCGAAATAATGCAAATAAGGAATGATTATTAGTGAATAGGATATAAGATGTCATAAAAGGATTATATATGATATTATAAATATTAATATTCCTCTATAATAATTTTATATCACATCTAAAACAAATATACATGTAGTTAGTTATTTTTCAACGAAAATAATGTGTAAGGTATGAAATTTATTTTCTCAAATTCCACTTATTGGGTCAAATATCAATTTTTTATTACGTCATTATAAGATTATGTGTATAATGAATTTTGATTATAATTTTATTTAATTAAATTTTTTATGTAAATTTATTTTTTATACACATAATTAATCATCTCATTAATTCACACTTCAACATTCTGATCATTTTAATAGTTTATTTCAAAATCACATTATAATCAATATTTTTATCATGAACATTAGTTGAAGGAAATTACTTGAAAATTTCATAATAAATCCATTTAGTTTTTATTATCCTATTTCATGAAATATATTTTCATTTAATAGTACCACTTACCCTTATTTTGTAATTAAAATATATTAATAAATATTTTCAAGAAAATCCTACTTCATTTCTCTATTTAGTCAAAAATATGTTTTCCTCCAAAAAAATGTTTTCAAATGTTTTTTAATTTATTATAAATTTTAATATAATTAATAAAAAAAGTTATCAAATTTTATATTTAAAAAAAATTAAAATGAATTTCATGTTTTTTTAAAACGATGCACATTTTTTTTTACTAAAATATGAATGGAATCTTTTTATCATTTTCTAAAAAAGGATCATTACAATCCTTTTTTATATTGTAAAGGTAATATTCTTTTTAACTATTACAAAATATAAAAATTACACATCATAAATATAATCATTTAAATGGACCTATCTCTTTATTATTACAAATATCATATTAATATTTTTCTTTTAAAATAGATTTTCAACGAAAAATATTTTTCACAATTTTTTTTTAAAATAAAAATTATATTTTACTATATAATTATATTAATGATATATTATAGTAATTATATTCTTCAAAGAAAAAACCCCTTTATTTTTACTTCAATTGGTATATGCTGATACCATATTTATTCTTCCATATAAAGGATTATGATTATATTTAC
Organism: Viscum album; assembly: GCA_963277665.1. Classification (NCBI taxonomy): domain Eukaryota; kingdom Viridiplantae; phylum Streptophyta; class Magnoliopsida; order Santalales; family Viscaceae; genus Viscum; species Viscum album. The sequence continues at coordinate 1,071,308,690 of OY728166.1, read as the reverse complement.
CAAGGATAGTATTGACACTCATTTCCTTGTTTAATTTTTTAGTAATTGAGTTCCCCTTGAATTATTCATTTTATTTTGATCATTGAACATTAATTTTACACTAAATATCCATATTATTTATAATGTATATGTTTATTAATTAAATTTTATATAATTTCTACATATAATTTTTTATATTTAATGTCACTTTATTATCTGCTGAAATATTGATGAATCCATATTCATTACCCATTAATGATTTTCTATAGGGAACATTGAATATGAATTAATTCAATTATTATATATATATATAATTATTTTTATAAGTATGTCTCGGGTGGGGCTCAGTTATTGATATCCCATCAATGCATTAGTGATATAATGGGAAAAATTAGTTAGCTATACGTATCTATGGTGTTTTTTACTCATTTGTTCAAATCATATTATGGAAGGTCTTAACAGTAAAGGTATCATGTGACTAGGAAAAATGGATGCCAATAAATAAGAATTTCCCTCATTCTATATTCAGTTATTACTATCTAGGCTATTTCCACAATCACATTATATCTGGATGAATTTCATTATTAGTTATTTATTAAATGGAATGTGTATTGAATTATTTACCCTACAATATTGATTATGTAGTATCTATTAATGAAGTCAAGTTATTAAAATGAAAATTGTTTTTAGTTAATACATTTTTATATTTATTATTCTTATTAATTTAGTATTTTACCTACCGTAGTTAACCCTTACGTAGCGTTTGAGCTTTTCATGATATTGTATCCTTTCCCAAGGATTCCATAATGTGTACTACAAAATTTATACATGAATAGGATAGAATTAATAATTTTATTCTGCAAATAAATAAAAATATATTTTGTAATTTGATTATATAATTGTAATGTCAGGATTGATTATATATCCACATTACCAAGACTACAAAATTATTCATTCCTTCAGGGTGTGATTCCATGTATCATAAACCAATGTAATAAAGAAGGAAATATCATTGATCTACTAGGTTCAGGTTCAACATATTTGGTATCATAGAATGTTTAGTAGAAAGTATTATAACTAGAATTAGAGTAAAATGACTGTAGAACATAACATATGATTTGATTTTATGATAAGTATTTATGAACACATTACTTTTTTAAGATTGATATTAAATAGATTTTCCTTCAAATTCATACTTGTATGGAAACTAAAAGTAGACATGGTTCTAAAAAATAAGTACATTGGGGTAATAAATCAGAAAAGGTCACATTGGGATTGACCTAATCATCACTTGATAAATGAAAATGAACCTTACTGGGAACCTGGTGTGATACTCATGAGTTGTATTACTAAGGTATTTATCATTTTCTCTACAAAACATTATGTATAATGATAATGAATAACTTTCATTGACCCTAAGGTGTCTGTTATTGAAAATTATGTTTCATTATTTAGACATACTATAAATTATTAGATGTTTTTATTACTATGATTATTGTTTCTTACACTATGCTTTCAGGTTTTAGTTAATGTATGGAACTTTAAAGAATCATGTTATCATTTATCAGGAAGTAAAAGGTAGTTGTAATGAGAAACCAAATGGGTTTTTTATAAGAGTTAAAGTCATAATTTTTATACCTAATCAATTTTCAAAAATATGATTAACAATCTATAGATTAACCAACTTCATGAATCACAAAATAAGAGAATGAGACAAGGTTCTAGGAACTCATGTAATGGAGACCATGGTGAAGAGAAGACACGATTTACACCATGTTAGGTATGTAGACACAGAGACCCATGAAAGTGACTCAAAGGATCAAGAAAATACTTAATGAGTGGAAAAAAGTACATAATGAAATTAATATTAAGGAAAAATAAAGAGTATGATAGAATTAAAAAAATATTATTATAAGGATCAATTTATAGATCATTATCATTAATGTGATGATCCTCGGATTTATTTGAATCAATTACCACATCTTAATGTTGAAACCAATACCAAGGAAGGACCTATGTGGAAATAAAATGGATGAAGTATTTTTTAGTGTGTTTTAATAATTAAATTGTTGAATTATATGAAAAATGGTATTTTGGTTATATGAATCATGAAAAATATGATGATTTTGTTAAATTTGATAAGCATGTAAGTATTCATTAACACAAGACTTATGGATACCATAATGAGTTAGTTATTTTAATATTGTTTATAATTTTAATTTCATAAACACCACTATTTAGGTTTTTTTGTGATGGTAGGATATCATGATTATGTATATTTTGGGAGCAATTTATGGAAATAAAAGTCATTGGTTTAGTATATGTTTTAACAAAAAATTTATTTTATGAATTATTCCTTTACATTATATAGAAATATGTTAAAATTTATTAATACCATTTAGGGTTAATATAATTATTAATTAAATTTCAATAATACTAAAATAAAATTGTTAGATATTATAATAATAACAATAATAGTTATATTGAAAACTACAGTAGGAAATTTTTTTGATGAATTCTTTTAATTTAAAGGAAGTCCACCATCATTTTTTGGGAATAATATATTATTTATATTAATGTAGTTTATAATAAGAGAAACATATATCTCAGGTAAAAACCTACCATGTCTGGAAAGGCCTCAGGACATGAACCCTTGACTGAAGTATGATACTAGTTTAGCACCTACCATTGGCCTACGTAATGTCCACATTATAATGTCATTAGTTAAAAAATTAGAAAAACAATTATTGATGATGATAAATTATTATCACTTTTATGTTTTAGAGATTATTTTATTCAATTACATATTCAAAGCCTAGTATTTTTTTGAAAATATGTAGATAATAATGTATAAATTATTCCCTCTTTTATGTATCTTACAATCCATTAAAATTTAATTTTAGAGTTTCAGGAATTAAAAAATTAATTTTTGAAGATTAAATTATTAGGCTAATAGAGAAAATCACAACAAAAGGACAAAATTTTATTAATGAAATAGAAATATATCAAGTAGGTATATTTTTTTATATTCATTGATAGTAAAAGAAATCCATAAATTTCTGAAAATGATCATCAACAAATTCTAACCTATTACATTCATATCCAATGAATTAAATGGTCTTTTAAATAATTATATGTTTATGGTTTCTAGGCTATTAAAATTCCATTTATCATTCACCTTCTTGTGATTAATGGAAACTATAAATTTTTAAATATTTATGCTTTTCATATCTATATCACCACTTTCCAATAATGTTATCCTATATATAAATCTAGTTATGTGATATTCTAAAAGACGTTGGATCTTCTCATTCTCTCTTATTAAGAGGATGTTCGACCAACCCATACGACAATGTCAGATTTAAAAAAAATATTTATTCAGATATCAAACAATTTATTAATGATATGAGGTGTAAATTTTGAAGACACGATTTATCAACAATGGGGAGAATGTAACACCAAAAAATTTGAAACGAATAACATTTTATTTAACATCATATGTCAAATGAAATACTGATATTAGAAGAGAATATAATACCGCATGGATTTGAAATATATTTATTTAAGAATTATAATAATTTCAATGATAGCTTATAATTCACATAAGAACGAGTGTCTTTGATAACCTGTATTACACGCATGATTGATTTTTACCAAACAATAATATACTATTAATATTATATAGTAATATGATAGTTATCACCTAGACAATGGAAAAAAGGTATAAATAGGACTAAATAAATCATAAGAATATATTTTTTACCCAATATAATTAGTTATCTATTGATTATAAATAATATAATATTAATTTAAAATAAAAAAAATGTTTTCTTAAAAAATTTATTTTATATTATATAATATAATATTAATTAGAGTTTATGAACATAATTTAAAATTAATTTTTTTACAAATATAGAATTTATTTAAAAAATATTCATTTTTGAATGTGGAATATTAATGTTATATTAGGGTGATTTTTTACTATTTTATAATAAGTTACATTTATATGAATGGTGAAAAATATAAATTTTTTATCATAAAATAAATTTTCATTTTAATAATTTATAATGATAAATTTTATTTTAAAAATTAGTTCAATTTTATATCAAATAATAATATTTAGGATATTTTAATCATTTTCATATTGAATTCAGATATAAAAATTATTATCTTTTAACTAATTAAACTTCTATAAACCTGTTTTCTCGTCGCACTTATAGGATTAGATTTAAATTAATTTTTACACATTTGTGTATTGAATTTTGAAAAAATGGGTTCCATATATGGAATTAGAAAATTTTATAATGCCTAATTAGGTGAATATATTTTTTGATCATAATAAATAGTGAATCTCTTTTAAATTAAATACCACGGTTAAGGAATTAATTGATTTCAGAGGGGTAAAACAAAAATAATGAGTGATGATGAAATAAAATAATTTCTTAAATTTAATGAATTATTGTATTGAAATATTTTCTATATTGGTATCTAAAATATTTAAATTCTATTCCTCTTTCTTTTGAATATTACCCATATAATAAGTTAACTAATGAAAAAGGAAAAATATAATTTTCCTCCATTTAATATCTATAAAGCCATAGAATTGGGTAAAAAACATTGACTGAATTATACATATTATTTTAAAAGATAAATGAGTTTTTTTATCATAATAACATTTTTACTTTTTAAAGATGAATTAGTTACGTAAAGTTTTTAAGAAATTCCAACACTGTAATTATTTTGATTATAAACAAATAACTGATACTAAAAATAATAAAAGTGATTTATATTTAATGAATTTTATTGTTAAAATATTTTTTAAGTTTATTCTTATTCCATAATTTTGTTTATAATTTTTAAATTTAATTTAAACGAAAAATTCAAAACTGAAATTGATGTCATTATAAATTAAATAATATTATATTAAATAATTTGAAATAAAAAAAAAATCAAATATTCTTCTAGGTTATTTTTAAATTTTAATATATATCAACTATGTTCAATTAATGGAATAATTGTTCTTTTATAATTACAATATTGATCCCTAAATTGAAAATAACCCTGTGAGCACAGTTAAGTTTAAATTGTTGTATTTTCACATAAATGCGCTTGTGTTAAAATAAATTTTCAAAATAAAAAATATTATTAGTTGATAAATTTTATTTAATAATTATAATCAGTGGTTACAAATAATATAATATTTCTTAGTTTCATTGAGTCTCAATGGAAAAATTACATTGTATAGAAATTTAGTTATTGTAGTGAAAACCAAAATGGTAAAATAGGTAAACATAGAATCTACGAAAAAATATTTAAAACATGTGTTTCACTATGTGTTGGAGGTATGTCTAGACCATATGGTACTTAAATTCAATTAATCATAATTCCTTGAGCCACATAATGTAAAAATGACTCCTAAATTGTGAATACCTTTGTTAATTTACAAAATTGGCACTTAACATGAAATATAAAAGGGCACACACTCCCCTCACATCCTCATAAGTTCAAATTACATTGAGATGGAATATATCTTACCTAATCACTTTTACATTCCCATAATGTTATAATAGAAACCTTATTTTGGGAATAATGAAATTATAATAAAGAATTAGTTAAAACATAAGAAGATTTCTAGAAGAAGAGGCAATGTTCTTTAACGATCATCATTTTTTTACTTCTTTCTATGGCTCCTTCAACTTTCATTAAACCATGGTAATATAAAAATATTATTAACATTAACATACTTGTATGTTTTTATAATATGGTCATGGCCTAAAAAATATCCATTTCTATAAAATTTCATATTTCATTCATGTGTACATCGGGATACATCATCAACCATTGATGTCATACCATTTACCAATTTCAACTCCAAAATATTGGTATAATGATTGATATAAAGTATATATATGATATTATTAAAATATTTATACATTTTTAGTGAATATAATATATAGTATATATTTTTATATTATACTTCTATTCTATATGAAATATATTAACGTTGCTTGTGTATGCGACATCCTCGCTCCTCGCGAAGCGATGTCATTCGGTTTTCACTAATACTTCACATAGAATGTGAAAAATATAAAGTGATTTTTTATATGTGATATAAATGATATAATTATGATATTTATATGATAATATAAAAGGATCATATATTTTATTATAAATATTAATATCCTTCATTAATAAGTTTATAAAATGTATACAATTACTATATAGGAGGTTAAAGAATGTTTAACCTAAAATAAGTGTAAGGTAAGAGATTTCTTTACTCAAATTCCACCCGTTGGGTTAAACTTATATTTTTTTAAATACGTAATTATAAGACTATATATAAGAAGACATTTTTTCTTAGATTTTATATAAATTGTTTTATTTTTAATTATAGTATATAAACAAAATCTATCCATTTCTTAATTCTCACTTCAATGTTATGATCGTTTTAATGGTTTATTACCCAATCTCATTCTAATTAATATTGTTTTTTATCTAAATACCAATTGATGGAAATTGCGTGACTATTTATAGTAAACCCATTTAATTTTTCTTATCTACATTTTATTCACTATATTTTAAATTAATAGTCGCATTCATTCAGTAATGGGCATTTAAAAGGTTTTTAATAAAATACGACTTAATCTCTGTCATCAGATGAAAATTTGTTTGCTTCCAAAACAATATTTTTTAAAAATGATTTCCCAAATGTTTTAACATTTTTAATATATTTTATCAAATTATTTTTCAACATTTTTTACCAATTAAGAACTCTTCTTCCAATGGAATTATATTTCATTTAAAAAAAATATGATTTGGTTTTAGTCGAAAATGTGAAATGAATCTTATTTTCATTTTTGGAACCAGGCCATTTCCTAACCTTTTTACAGTGAAAAGGAAATATTTATTTTAAATTTCATATCATGATGAAAATTACCCAGAATAATTAATGTCAACTATTTGAAGTTTCCATTGCAAGATTACAAAAATATTTTAAAGAAAATGTTTTTATAAGTGACTTTAAAAGAAAATGATTTTTCAAAATACTATTAAAAAAGAGGATATTTTCCCAAGAATAATTTTAAATATATTTTATGGAAATTGTATTCATTAATTAAAATTGACATTTATTTTTATTATAATTTTAATATTCTATTACTATCCTTATTCTACCCATGTATGATTTTGTCACGACCCGCCCTCGGGGCCCGTGCCGTGACTACCCCAAGACCGCCTTCCATAGGCCAGGGGCTGGCGACTAGCACCAAGGCGTAAAATCCCAGTAAAAAGGGAAGGCATTGCCTTAATAAAGTAAACAAGCACCTCAGAGTAACAATCGGAAGAAAAGCAGTACACAAAACTAGAACAACTGTGCTGAAGAAAAGGGGCCGGAAATACAAGCCCAACTGTAAAGTAAAGTACAACTCGAAAGGGAAAACAGCAACTGAAAGTACAAGCGGCTCCTGGAACGTCCTCCTCGATTCCTACCTGAAGGGTAGGTACAGATGGCTCAGCTCCTGGATCGTCCACCACGGATCCTACCTGACGGGTAGGTACAGATAGCTCCACAACTCCTCGGTCCAACTGTCCGCTCCGAGCACGTCCCGCTCAGTGGTCCTCCTCCGGGTACCGACCTACTCCGTAAGCCTCAACCGCAGTCAGCGCTGTCCGTCGTCTGCAACCAACACAACGAAGTGCGGGCATAGCCCGTGCAGGGGTGAGTATAAGATACTCAGTAGGGACCCCGAGACCCTCGAAGGTCTCCCGAAATCCACAAAGGATAAACCACATGAAGGATACAATCACGAAGTAACATCCAGAATTGATTAGGTATATGCCCATACATATACCTATGTCACCAATTTCCGTTCGGCTCCAACAAGAGCCCAAGAAGATCCCAATACACAAAGAAGAGTAAACAGTAAAATCCACACAGATTATAACAAGTTTATGAAATCAACGGATAACCATTACCCAGGTATATGCCCATACATATACCTAAGTTATCAAGCGACCCATCTCAATCATGAGGAAACACAAAGATCATTGACTCAGCTCAAACCAGGATTTTCATTATCGAAACCGTAAAAGTTGAAGAGCCCCATCTCTGAAGTGTACAGTGGTCCTGTCACGACTCCGAGGTACTGCTCACTAACCTAAGACTGCTGAAGTACTCCTCCTGTCGAGTACCGCGGGTCTGCTGCCAACTACCGGGCGCTCCGTCCGCTGAGGGTCTGCTGCCAAATACCGGGCGCTCACCCAGATAGCCTACTAAGGTACTCCTCCTGTCGAGTACCACGGGTTTTCCGCCAACTACCAGGCGCTCCGTCCGCCGTGGGTCTGCTGCCAACTACTGGGCGCTCCGTCCACTGGGCTAGTCGACTCACTCCAAGTCGAGTCGGTCAAGCAGTCGTCAGGTCTCAGTCATCTACACGGTCTCCGTACTCCGCACACACGTCTCCACCGTCGCGGGTCTGTCGCTACAACCAAGCGCACACACTCCGTAGAGTATCGCGGGTCCGCCGCTACAACCAAGGGCTCCACCGCCAAGGGTCTGCTGCTCCATCCAAGCGCACCACCTCTGTCAAGTACCACGGGTCCGCTGCTACACCCAAGCGCTCCACCGCTCAAGGTAAAAAGAAGATTCAGCTCACACAGGTTCGGTAGCACTGTTCCACGTAGGATCGCTGAGTGCTGTAGTCGTCACCGTCAAAACCACACAGGATCTTTGTACTGTCATCGTCACAGTCACAGTAGCAGTAGTAGTAGTCATCACAGTAACAGTCGCAGCCAGCACTAGGGTTCCCGCACACAGTAAGCTCGTTCGGAGGATCCGCTCCACGAGCCGAGAGGCTGATACATCAACTGTCACAAAGACCAGAGTTGATGTATCCAAAAGTTCCGTATCGTCAACAGGAACTCAACGCAACAGACAGCGCCTCAATCGGACGCCCGGTCTGAGAGTTATTGGTATTTTCGTCTCCGGGGCCCGGTTGGTTTTTAAGGCTAAACCAACCCGATCGTACTCCACCTGCGTCCAAACCTCGGGCGGAGTATGCCAAAAGATCCGTCTCACTAAGAGGAACACATCGCGACTGACGGCGCGTCAATCGGACGTTCGTAGCTCGAGATATGAGCGTTTCCGCTCCGAAGACCCGGTTGGTTTCGTGAACGATCCAACCTGGCCGAACTCAAAGTAATCCGAAACCTTGAGTGCGATATACCGAAACGACCGTCTCGATCCAAGGATCGTGTTGCCGCAGACGGTTCGTCATTCGGAGGTCCGAGGCTCAAGATATGGCCCAAAAACCCATTCTGGTTCGAAACGGGGGGGTCCGGGTCCGGGCCGACCCGGCCCGACCCCCCCCCCCCCCTGGGGCGGCGCGGTGGCCGGCGGCGGCGCGCGGAGGCGGCGCGGCGGCGCGCTGGGCACGCAGGCGGCGCGCGGGTGAGACCCCCGCCCTCCCCCGTTTCCCCCCCTGGCGGCGCGGCACGGGCCGCGCTGGTTTTAAAACAAACCGCCCCCTCACATGAGGGGGCCTGCTGGTGCGGAACCGAGGGGGCCGGGTGCCCCCCTCCTTCAAAGAACCTCCCCCCTCTTAAAGAGGGGGGTTTTTATGGGTTGGCCGGGGGATTAATTCCCTCGGTTTTTAAGACATCCGGCCGGCCAGCTGGCCGGCCGGTTTTCTCAAACGGGACCGGAAATTCCGGTCCCCCCCTTCGGCTTCCGACGCCGGCGGCCCGGCCGCCGGTCTTCTCATTCCGCCACGGCCCGGAACCGGCCGCGGTGTTCGTCGTCCGGCGTAGTGCGACGGCACCGCGCCCCTTTCTCCGTACCTTGATTCCTTTCAACGCGGCACGACGGCGTCGCGTTCTTGAAGATTCTACCTCGGCGTGGCGCGACGGCGCTGCGTAAAATAAAAGTACGATCATTCGCGTGGTGCGACAGCACCACGCCACTTGCTTCCATCCGCAAGAATAAACAAGAACGATGGAGGGGGGGTTTCGTCCGTGTTCGTGCGGTCCGGCCCCCCTCGCGTTAACAATAACACTTATATAAAATATTCAAAAGCCTCACGTAGACATGCGATCCACGAGCAAGAAATGGAATGAATTAACTTTATTCAACAACCCCTACCTCGGGTATAAGGTTCGAAGATTGTGAATGTTCCGCGGAAGACGACGTCGCGGAGGTCGGGCGTCGCGGTAGCCGTTCGTCAAATCCGATGACGAAGGGATGCGTTCGAAGAGACACGTCGTTGGCGAAACTTGTACGCCGACGAAGGTTGTCCGAGGAAGAAGTGGCGTCCCCTTTCGTTGACACGGTAAACGAAGAATGGAGGTGCGGCGTTCTTCGTCGGAGCTTGAACGTTCTTCGTCAAGATGAACGTTCTTCGAGTTCCTCGCCAGAGTTTGAAGATGAAGAAGAGCTCTCCACCTCTCAAGAAGACAAACAAAAACCCCAAAATAAAATAAGACAACATCTTATTTTATTATCACATAACACATAAGAATTTCAAAAGTTTTGAAATTCAAAAGGTTTAACTCCCATAATTAAAAGTAAATCAAGTCATTTAATTAGGGGTTAAGCAAGTTGAGAGAATTTGAAAGGATTAGGGGTTCGTGTGGGCTCCACCACACTTAATCCTCCCAAGGGAGGTTAAGTGGGTGTGGGTCCCACTTCCAACCTCCTTTGATAGGTTTTAACAAGTTATAATAAAATTTGTTCTATACAAATTTTATTTAACTCAAACTAAAAACCCCAAAACTAACTTTCAACCCGCAACAAACGCAACTCCCGAAAAGGTCTCTTTAAGCGAATATCGGCGCTGCGAGTTCATCGGTGCCCTCAGATTTCAATTCCGAGCACCGGATCAAAAGTTAGGAATTTCCCGCTCGTTCGTTCACTGAACGTACCCGAGCCAAACTTCGTAAATTAATTCCGGGCACTCCAGGCCTCGGAATCAGGTGCCGTCTGAAATCGCGCTCTTGTAAAATTATAAAGAAAATTAAGAAAACAATTTCCTTGAATTTTACGGGTATTTACATTACTCCCACCTCAAGGCTTTACGTCCCCGTAAAGCTACATCAAAAACTAGGGAAACAAATTAGGGTACTGAGCACGCATCTGAGCCTCCCTCTCCCATGTGCTCTCCTGTAGATTCCCGTGCTGCCATCTGATGTGCACGAGAGGAATCGATTGCCCACGCAGTACCCGCTTCTGTTGATCCTCTATCTCCACCGGGACCTCCGTAAAAGTCGCCCCATCGTCAACGTCAAGCTCCCCATGGTCAATGATGTGTGTCAGGTCGTGCACGTATCTCCTCAGCTGGGATACGTGGAAGACGTCGTGCACCCGGTACAACTGAGGTGGTAGAGCCAGGCGATAAGCCACCTCACCAACCTTGCTGAGGACCTGGAAAGGTCCGATGAAGCGCGGAGATAACTTGCCGCCTCGGCCAAATCTCCGAATACCCCATCGAGGTGAGACCCGCAAGAAGACGTGGTCGCCATCCTCGAACTCCAGTGGCCTCCGCCTCCTGTCAGCGTATGACTTCTGCCGGCTCTGAGCTGTCCTCATCCGCTCCTGGATGACCTGGACCTTCTCTGTCGTGGCCTGGATCATCACAGGTCCCACAAGAGCTGCAAGATTTCTTCTTTGCCGAAAAGAGAAATCTGGTCTCATCCCCTGGATGAACCACATTCTTTGCCTAAAACAGTCAATCCTAACATGGATGATACTAATCCATACCAAGGTTGACGTCGTAAGGCCTCGACGCTACTACTAAGAGATTCAACCGTTACTCTCGCCTCCAAGGGTTGAGTCACACTGTCGGCATCAGTGTGTGGTAACTGGGTCTCCTCCAGTAGATGTCTCACAAGTGAGGGTCAAGTCAACAGCCAAAACTGGAACCTCTTAGTAACATCACGAAAGATGACAGGAACGAAAATATCACAAAGGTATGCGTCTTTTATTATTGCAGCTCATAATACAAGATGCTACACAAAAGCAACAAGGAACCAGAAGTACAAAGGATGTTATCCACTAGTTCTGCTCCTGTCCATCGGCTCCCAGAGCTCCATGATCGAAGGCCTCGGCTGCCTGAAGCTGAGCTCTCCCCTGCGGTCGGGGTGGACCTCCTGGTGGTGGTGGTGGAAGAGCCTCAAAGCGTCGCCTACCACCGGCTGCTCGTCCAGCTCCTCTGCCTCGTCCGCCTCCTCCCTGCGGACCGCCACCGTCGAACCTCTGCCTCTGCCTGGGAGGTTCTTCACTTAACTGCTGATCATCAGCATGGCGGGTCGGACAGTCACGAGCCATGTGACCAATCCCGCCACAGGAGTAACACTGCCCACTCTCGGCACGCCTGGCTCTGACTCCACCCCGGCTTCCCCGTACAACTGAGCCTGAGTCGTGCAGTCGGCCACCGGTAGGTCTGGTCTGCCTGGAACCCTGAGTCATCCGTCGGCTACCTACTGCAGATGACTCTGCCACGTGCCGCCCTGCGGTGAGTTGCTGTGCTGGTGTAGACTCAGCAAGGAAACTCTCGATCAGAAGTGCCCGCTCCAGTACTCCTGTCTGAGTCGGTATGCTGAGGGAGATCAGCGATGCCCTGATCTCGTGTCTCAAACTCTGCTCGAAGGTCCGGGCCCGGAAGAAGGGGTCCCGTACCATGTCTGTCGAGTACCGAGAAATGTCGGTGAACCTCGCCGCGTACTGAGCGACCGTCATGCTGCCCTGCCGCAGCTGTAGAAGCTCCTGGATACGCACCGCACGGAGGGTGGCTGGGACGAACTCCGAGCGGAAGATGCTCTCAAAGTCCGTCCAAAGTAGAGATGTCTCATCGTGCACCTGGAGCATCAAGCTCCACCATCGTCCTGCTTCTGCGTGTAGTAGGCTCGCAGCGATGATCACCATGAGGTCTGCTGGTGTCCTCACTAGCCTAAACACTCGAACCACTGCCTCCAGCCAGTCCTATGCTGCCTGGGGATCAGTCTCCCCGCGAAACCTGGGCGGTCGCTGGTGCTGAAACTCATGCAGTGCGCTGAGGCGACGTGCATCGTCAGCGGCTGCTGCTGGAAGCATCGGGGGCTCGGCGGGTAGAGCTACTGCCAGTGCCACTACTGGCAAAGGGCCCTGCACCGAGGCCTCGTCGCTCGGTGGGCTGTCGTCTCGCTCGACTCTCGGAACCCTAGCTGGCTGCCGTCGTGGGGCCATCCTGAAAGGAAACAGGTGCGCCACGGTCAAACAGTATACCTGGTGAGCTGACACAAAGAAATCACAAAGAAAACTTTGAAATACACACGCAATCAATGTTTTCGTGCATTAAGTCGGAAATCAGAAGTCAGGGTCCTGGTGTACGGATACGTCGGCCGCCTCACCAACACTGGACTCCCTGGACTGATAACCATACTCAATACGCTAAACATTATTGCTTCACATATAAAAGATCAGAGTTCGCGGTAGAACCGAACTCCTCTGATACCAATTTGTCACGACCCGCCCTCGGGGCACTACTGGAAAATTGCCCTATACCCACGGTTCAAAACCGTGGGTATAGCCCCCAAAACCGTGGGTATAGGCTATACCCACGGTTTTGGGAACCGTGGGCTGGAATGGCGTCGGGATAGGGGGGTCACCCTATACCCACGGTTTGGAGAAACCGTGGGGATAGGTTTCACACAGCGTGGCAAGTGCGTGGCCACGCTGGCAACACATTGACCCCACGGTTCTCAAACCGTGGGGATTTTAATTCTCAAAAAAAACCTGCTGCTGGGTATCGAACCCAGGTCTCCTCCGCATTGGACGTATCATCAGACCAACCAGGCCATTGTTATATTTTAATATATAAGCATATATCTGCGTATATATATTAATACGCCGAGTTGAATTTAAAAAATACCTCCAGCGGGAATCGAACCCGCGCTTCTTCTAACGAATCTCGCCGGAGCAACTTCGCCGCACCAACTAAGCTGAAATTCGATTATGTTATATTAATATGCATTTTTATATTTATATTCATATTATTCAAATGGTGCATATTAAAAATTTGCAGTCAAGGTGTTTTGAAACCGCGCTTCTTCTAACGAATCTCGCCGGAGCAACTTCGCCGCACCAACTAAGCTGTAATTCGATTCTGTTATATTAATATGCATTTTTATATTTATATTCATATTATTCAAACGGTGCATATTAAAAATTTGCAGTCAAGGGGTTTTGAAACCGCGACGTTCGGCATACGAGCCGCACGGATTGACCAACCAAGCTGCCGATTTTTTCTGTATACTAATTTTTATAAACCTAAATATATGAATTCAAATCATTGGTAAAAATTTCCCCGCCAAATTGTTTTTGTCTTCCCGCGCTATTTTTTTTTGCCGCCATAGGCTATCCCCACGGTTCTACCAAACCGTGGGGATAGGCCTTCGAATTTTTTTTTTATCCCCACGGTTTTTGAAGAACCGTGGGGATAGCCCTAGAAATAAATACCTATACCCACGGTTTTGTAAAACCGTGGGTATAGGGCTTCGAGAAACACTCTATCCCCACAGTTTTAGAAAAACCGTGGGTATAGGTGACCAATACCCACGGTTTTCTAGAACCGTGGGTATAGGTTCCCACACTATACTTATACCCACGGTTTTAGAAAACCGTGGGTATAGGGCACCCCTATACCCACGGTTTTTCCCAAAACCGTGGGTATAGGTCTCTTTTCCAGTAGTGGGGCCCGTGCCGTGACTACCCCAAGCCCGCCTTCCATAGGCCAGGGGCTGGCGACTAGCACCAAGGCGTAAAATCCCAGTAAAAAGGGAAGGCATTGCCTTAATAAAGTAAACAAGCACCTCAGAGTAACAAGCGGAAGAAAAGCAGTACACAAAACTAGAACAACTGTGCTGAAGAAAAGGGGCCGGAAATACAAGCCCAACTGTAAAGTAAAGTACAACTCGAAAGGGAAAACAACAACTGAAAGTACAAGCGGCTCCTGGAACGTCCTCCTCGATTCCTACCTGAAGGGTAGGTACAGATGGCTCAGCTCCTGGATCGTCCACCTCGGATCCTACCTGAAGGGTAGGTACAGATAGCTCCACAACTCCTCGGTCCAACTGTCCGCTCCGAGCACGTCCCGCTCAGTGGTCCTCCTCCGGGTACCGACCTACTCCGTAAGCCTCAACCGCAGTCAGCGCTGTCCGTCGTCTGCAACCAACACAACGAAGTGCGGACATAGCCCGTGCAGGGGTGAGTATTAGATACTCAGTAGGGACCCCGAGACCCTCGAAGGTCTCCCGAAATCCACAAAGGATAAACCACATGAAGGATACAATCACGAAGTAACAGCCAGAATTGATTAGGTATATGCCCATACATATACCTATGTCACCAATTTCCGTTCGGCTCCAACACGAGCCCAAAAGATCCCAATCCACAAAGAAGAGTAAACAGTAAAATCCACACAGATTATAACAAGTTTATGAAATCAACGGATAACCATTACCCAGGTATATGCCCATACATATACCTAAGTTATCAAGCGACCCATCTCAATCATGAGGAAACACAAAGATCATTGACTCAGCTCAAACCAGGATTTTCATTATCGAAACCGTAAAAGTTGAAGAGCCCCATCTCTGAAGTGTACAGTGGTCCTGTCACGACTCCGAGGTACTGCTCACTAACCTAAGACTGCTGAAGTACTCCTCCTGTCGAGTACCGCGGGTCTGCTGCCAACTACCGGGCGCTCCGTCCGCTGAGGGTCTGCTGCCAAATACCGGGTGCTCACCCAGATAGCCTACTGAGGTACTCCTCCTGTCGAGTACCGCGGGTTTGCCGCCAACTACCAGGCGCTCCGTCCGCCGTGGGTCTGCTGCCAACTACTGGGCGCTCCGTCCACTGGGCTAGTCGACTCACTCCAAGTCGAGTCGGTCAAGCAGTCGTCAGGTCTCAGTCATCTACACGGTCTCCGTACTCCGCACGCACGTCTCCACCGTCGCGGGTCTGTCGCTACAACCAAGCGCACACACTCCGTAGAGTATCGCGGGTCCGCCGCTACAACCAAGCGCTCCACCGCCAAGGGTCTGCTGCTGCATCCAAGCGCACCACCTCTGTCAAGTACCACGGGTCCGCCGCTACACCCAAGCGCTCCACCGCTCAAGGTAAAAAGAAGATTCAGCTCACACAGGTTCGGTAGCACTGTTCCACGTAGGATCCCTGAGTGCTGTAGTCGTCGTCGTCGAAACCACACAGGATCTTTGTATTGTCGTCGTCACAGTCACAGTAGCAGTAGTAGTAGTCGTCACAGTAACAGTCGCAGCCAGCACTAGGGTTCCCGCACACAGTAAGCTCGTTCGGAGGATCCGCTCCACGAGCCGAGAGGCTGATACATCAACTGTCACAAAGACCAGAGTTGATGTATCCAAAAGTTCCGTATCGTCAACAGGAACTCAACGCAACAGACGGCGCGTCAATCGGACGCCCGGTCTGAGAGTTATTTGCATTTTCGTCTCCGGGGCCCGGTTGGTTTTTAAGGCTAAACCAACCCGACCGTACTCCACCTGCGTCCAAACCTCGGGCGGAGTATGTCAAAAGATCCGTCTCACTAAGAGGAACACATCGCGACTGACGGCGCGTCAATCGGACGTTCGTAGCTCGAGATATGAGCGTTTCCGCTCCGATGACCCGGTTGGTTTCGTGAACGAACCAACCCGGCCGAACTCAAAGTAATCCGAAACCTTGAGTGAGATATACCGAAACGACCGTCTCGATCCAAGGATCGCGTTGCCGCATACGGTTCGTCATTCGGAGGTCCGAGGCTCAAGATATGGCCCAAAAACCGATTCTGGTTCGAAACGGGGGGGTCCGGGTCCGGGCCGACCCGGCCCGACCCCCCCCCCCCCTGCGGCGGCGCGGCGGCGCGCTGGGGCGGCGTGGCGGCGCGCTGGGCACGCAGGCGGCGCGCGGTTGAGACCCCCGCCCTCCCCCTTTTTTCCCCCCTAGCGGCGCGGCACGTGCCGCGCCGGTTTTAAAACAAACTGCCCCCTCACATGAGGGGGCCTGCTGGTGCGGAACCGAGGGGGCCGGCTGCCCCCCTCCTTCAAAGAACCGCCCCCCTCTTAAAGAGGGGGGTTTTATGGGTTGGCAGGGGGATTAATTTCCCCGGTTTTTAAGACATCCGGCCGGCCAGCTGGCCGGCCGGTTTTCTCAAACGGGACCGGAAATTCCGGTCCCCCCCTTCGGCTTCCGACGCCGGCGGCCCGGCCGCCGGTCTTCTCATTCCGCCACGGCCCGGAACCGGCCGCGGTCTCCTCGTTCCGCCGCGGCCCGGAACTGGCCGCGGTGTTCGTCGTCCGGCGCGGTGCGACGGAACCACGCCCCTTTCGCCGTAGCTTGATTCCTTTCAACGCGGCGCGACGGCGTCGCGTTCTTGAAGATTCTACCTCGGCGTGGCGCGACGGCGCCGCGTAAAATAAAAGTACGATCATCCGCGTGGTGCGACGGCACCACGCCACTTGCTTCCATCCGCAAGAATAAACAAGAACGATGGAGGGGGGGTTTCGGCCGTGTTCGTGCGGTCCGGCCCCCCTCGCGTTAACAATAACACTTATATAAAATATTCAAAAGCCTCACGTAGACATGCGATCCACGAGCAAGAAATGGAATGAATTAACAATATTCAACAACCCCTACCTCGGGTATAAGGTTCGAAGATTGTGAACGTTCCGCGGAAGACGACGTCGCGGAGGTCGGGCGTCGCGGTAGCCGTTCGTCAAATCCGATGACGAAGGGATGCGTTCGAAGAGACACGTCGTTGGCGAAACTTGTACGCCGACGAAGGTTGTCCGAGGAAGAAGTGGCGTCCCCTTTCGTTGACACGGTAAACGAAGAATGGAGGTGCGGAGTTCTTCGTCGGAGCTTGAACGTTCTTCGTCAAGATGAACGTTCTTCGAGTTCCTCGTCAGAGTTTGAAGATGAAGAAGAGCTCTCCACCTCTCAAGAAGACAAACAAAAACCCCAAAATAATATAAGACAACATCTTATTTTATTATCACATAACACATAAGAATTTCAAAAGTTTTGAAATTCAAAAGGTTTAACTCCCATAATTAAAAGTAACTCAAGTCATTTAATTAGGGGTTAAGCAAGTTGAGAGAATTTGAAAGGATTAGGGGTTCGTGTGGGCCCCACCACACTTAATCCTCCCAAGGGAGGTTAAGTGGGTGTGGGTCCCACTTCCAACCTCCTTTGATAGGTTTTAACAAGTTATAATAAAATTTGTTCTATACAAATTTTATTTAACTCAAACTAAAAACCCCAAAACTAACTTTCAACCCGCAACAAACGCAACTCCCGAAAAGGTCTCTTTAAGCGAATATCGGCGCTGCGAGTTCATCGGTGCCCTCAGATTTCAATTCCGAGCACCGGATCAAAAGTTAGGAATTTCCCGCTCGTTCGTTCACTGAACGTACCCGAGCCAAACTTCGGAAATTAATTCCAGGCACTCCGGGCCTCGGAATCAGGTGCCGTCTGAAACCGCGCTCTTGTAAAATTCTAATGAAAATTAAGAAAAAAATTTCCTTGAATTTTATGGGTCTTTACAGATTTATGATTATTCTGAGCGTGGATAGTTTTAACATTCATATACATGATTCATTTTATAGTCATCAACATCGCTTTTAATTATTCAAATTCTTATGATCATTAAGAATTAAATTTCCCTTAAATATCAAGATTATTTATCATGGATATGTTAATTTCTTAAACCATATTTCAATTCTATACATAGTATTCTACATTTAATTCCATTTTTTACGTAGAGAAATATTGATAAAATAAAAATTCTTCACTTAATACAGATATTCATTAGAGAACACTTTTTAGGATTTAAATATAGTATTTTAAATATTAGTAATGATTTGGATAGTTATTAAATAGGTGGATCTTAGTTATAGATATCCAATCGATGCATCGATAGTCTCATGGGATGAATCAGTTTCCAACCAATAGTTAAGTGGGTTTATACCTAGTATGTTTTAAACCAACTTGTTAATGGTGTTGAGGTTAAGGGTATCATCTACATATGAAACATGGAATAAAATAATTAATCAATTTTTTAAATAATTATTCATTTATTACTATCCAAAATATTTTCACCAGTACATTATCTATAAATTCAATTAATTAATATTGTTTCATTAAATAGAATGTGTGTTCAGTTATTTACCTTCCCATATCAATTATTCCCTATACATTAACATAGTCATGTTATTTAAATGGATTTTTGTTTAGTTGTTTGCATTTACATATTATTTATTCTTATAGATTCACGATTGCTTCAACTACACATAACCCTTACAGAGTGTTTGAGATTACTGTTATCTTGTTTTTTTTCTCAAGAGTCCATGAAGTCTACTATGAGGTATATGGAAGAATAATCTATATGTAATAATGATATTTTTAAATGAAATAAAAATTACGATGTAATTTTAGTATTAAAATATAATTTATGACTCAATTATGTATCTATTTTACGAAGACTAATAAACTATTTGGTCCTTTATAGTGTTATTCATTGTATCATATTCCACTATACTAAATCATGCACTATCTCTAGGATACTATAGTCTGGTTTACTAAAATCCTTGAGTAATTATAAGAGTGTGTCACTCAACATGAGATAATAACATTAAATATTCTATGAATACATAATATCCACATACACATATGGATTTTTATTTGGGGTAAAAAAATACAAAATTCTAATAGGATTTCCCTAAAATTCATTTAAAATTGTATTTGTGAGACATTTTATAGAAAATATTTTTATCCATATTAAAAAATATGATTACATATTATAATGTTTAAAAAAACTAGTATTTTCATTTTGAATAAGGCTTCAGCCCATTCTATGAAAAATAAACATTGTATAACTACATTGAATGAAAATGAATTGATTCATTAAAATTTGTATTTGGGTTTTTAAAAAAACCAAAAAATCTGTTACCCTTTTGTCTATTTTTTTGAAAACCCAAATTATTAAATTTAGTTGAAATGTAATCAGAACAAAAAAGGGAAACAATATCTTGTATTCATAACCATAACTCCAAATAAACATTGTATGGGGAAGATAATAGAGATATAAATGGGACTAATTAATTAGGATAAAAATAAAAACACAATAAAATATAAACCATGGAATATCCCTTATGTACATAAGCTGTTCAAATGGAATCATGAGATACTCACAATAACCTAATTTCTGATGACTATTAACACACTATAGTGAAAATAAAATTTAAATATATTATTATCATAGAAAATTAATTCTCGAATGACACTCATATATAATGATATGGGAAACTCCCCTAGATAATACATTAACTAATATATATGAAACTATCTAGTGTAGTAATATAATATAACATGTAATATATCTAGGTCCACCATATAGGTACCTATTTTTCCCATGAGTTAAATAAATAGAGACATAGAAATAAGAATGTCACATGATCATCAAATTTATTAAAAATGAAACATAAAAAATAATCTATCACCTCACTTCTAATGACATCTAAGGAAAGATCACATTTCATATAACTGGTAATAATCCAATTACACATAATTCAAAACATTAAGTCCCTCAATACCAATGATGTTACTTAGATAAAAGAAAATTTTAATAATGTTCCAAAAAACACATTAGATATATTTGGATGAGTAGTTATAAAAACATAATTTGGAAACTATACAATAATCGATACATTCCAAAATAAATTCATATAACATCTAATAATCACATAAAAAACAAAAAAACGTTTCAAATAACTCAAAAATAATTTCAATACACTATAATAACTATACAAATTTAGAATAACATGTTGAAAACATATATTACCTATCTCTTAAATATGTTAAATAAAAAAATTTATTCATTATTAAATTCATTTGAATATATTTTACATATTTATAAATATATTTAGTATTCCTAAAGCATTATTTTAGAAATTTATTACTATAACCTAATTGAAAACCATTTTTAAAATGTTTCAAATACATTGAAATAATTTTATAGATACACAAATGGAAGAATATATATATACTAATTGAGGTAAAAAATTATAAATACAACCTACCACATGGAAAAGTAAATAAATGGTATTGCATAAAAACAAAATCCGTGCCATAATGGTATCAACTCTACCTTGATGGTAGAAGAACATTAATGAAGAACATCACCATAAAAGCCCTAAAAATATAAAAATACCAATATTTAAACATATCATACCCAATAATTTACAATTATTGAATATATGGTTAATGGGAGAATAATAATCCAAGATGAAATTAAATAAGTAAGGTGAGGAGAAGAATAATACAGAAGAAAATAAGGGTTCACATTTGAAAGGATGAAGGGGATAAAACCATTGAGATGTAATAGATAAGTTCATAGAGCTCTCCCTAAATCATCCATGATAAATGATATAGGAATGATAAAAATTAATGGATTAAAAAAACAAGCCTAAATTGAGAAAAATAAAAATCATTTTCTTTATATCTCATAGGTTTTTCTTGCATATTTTAGTAAAAAATGTGAAAACTATGATGCAGCCACTAGAATTATGTTGTCTTGCTCAAATTTTAGGTTCCATAGTTCTCCAAATCATGTAAAAACCAATTATGTGTTAGTTAAGAAATTATTTCCTATGATTTAATCAAGTACCAGACTGAATGCCCTATTATCTTGATACTCAAGTCGATCTCGACATACCCCAAATGGTGTTCTTGATCCCCATAGAATGGAAACTAGAAATTGGAATATTACAATATAAATATGGGAATTAATTTTCTTCAAAGAATGTGGATGAGGAAAATGCATAGATGTATTCAAAAAACACTAAAGGGTTATTGTTCAAGAAACCAAACAGTAATATCCAAAACCGAAATATTACATACTCAATGTAACAAAAGTATAACAAGACAAACTCTACATCCCAAATGACACATATCTACAAGACCCAATGGATCAAGAACATCCACCACCTTTAAAAGAAACCATCCCTATCATTAGACATAGAAAGACAAAATATAAATAATCCCAAAGTAAAAGGTAGGGTCTTAAATAAAAACTCTAGTAGGGTCTTACTATGTTTTCCATAATAATATAACAAAATAATAAAATAAATCATTAATATTATTAAAATAAAAATATACATGGAAGTAAATTTTTAAATTTAAAATAAAACATGATTTTTAGTTCAAATCATGGATACCATTTCAAACATGGATTAAATAATAACTTTATATAAAATTGTTTATACAAATTATTAGGCATGAGTAAAATATATTGAAAATCAATGTCATATACATAAAAGTATTGAAACAATGACCACGTTCGTCTACCATGAGGTATGATATTTATAATTTATAGGGTCCCCACAAATATAATTTCTATTATGATGGAAATATGTGTAAATATTCCCCTAAATATGATGCTGAATAGGACCTATTAACATCCCATTAGTGATAATATTTTCTAAACTAGGTTTTTCCCAGAGATGTAAAGAATCAATCAATCTATAAGGAATTAATATAGTATTATGTTTTTACTAAATAAACCAACAACTACCACCTCTGAAATGTGACCAAAAAATCATTTCAAAAATTGAAAATTATATCATTTCAAAATATTTCACAATCACCCGCTTTTCCTTTACCAAATGAAAATTCACACTAAAAACCCAAATATTTTTTTATCATTTCACACATTTTCAATAAAAATACAAACATTGTTTTTTGTCAAAATAATTTAATAAATTTTCTAAAAATCTATTTCCAAATCTTTTTACAAATTCTATTAATTTGAAATTACACCCTAGTATCTAATTCAAATGGATGTGTGGGATTTCCCACAAAATACATACCATATCAATTTCAACTTAAAATTCAAAAGGAATTGAGTTTTCAAAATTAATTTGAAATAAATAAAAAAAATCAATGATTAATCAATAAGAATGTCCAAAATAGAGCCACATACTGTTTTCATTAAAACAGAATGACCACAATGGGACTTGCCAACAAATAATGAATGAGCATAAGGTCTTGGAAGTCAAACTTGAAATATGAATTAATTACATGGATTTGAGTTCTATAAATCCCTAAATGTTATATTTAAATGAAATATGGAAATATATTGAGAGAGATAAAATAGTTTCGGATATAACTTAATGAGAAAGATGAACTGTGACAAACACAATGAACAATCACCAAATAGATGATCCAGTGTGATTGGAGATAAACAAATTTCCAAGTAATGGGTATAACTAAAGATCATATAAACCTAGAGGAAAGATAATATAAATTTTAGTCAAGACTCTTGGAAAAAATGATATTCAGGATTTTACATGGCATGTAATGAAACAGATGAAATGTATTTGTTGAGTCCCCTATACACCAAAAACCAATCAACATTTTATTAAAATTGGATTTTTAATATTTAAACTACATGTAAACTGTAAATAGAATGTAACCCTTAATGTTGTGTACCCATTTACATAATATTTTATGAAATTATTATAAATCATATAACACTATTACAAGAAAAATAGATCCCCAAAATACTACATAATAATTATATTTTATGATGGAAATTCCAATAAATAATTGACTTCGCCATTACAGGTATCCTCTTAATTCCTTCTCAAAATTACCCAACCGCAGAAAAAGGTAAATCCAAAATAAATCTTAAAATGTTCCTCAATGTGTAAATTAATTTTATAATATCACCACTATTGAATATTATTATCCCAAAAAATCCCAACAATAAGATTCTATATAAGAAAAATGATTCCAATACTACCTCATATGGGTCGAATGCTCCCACATCTCTTGCACATTAGAAATGTTTTTATATATAAGTAATTACAAAGGTATAATAATCACATGGAGTACCTTGTATTTAAAATCAACAATCCTTATAGGATGCTAAGTCGGAGATAAATCAGACTTAATGATAGGACCCCTCAAGCTCAGAACATTAGACGGATTTGAAAGATAATTTTGAATGTTAAATACAGGGAAAAAATGTCATAATGATGTCAACTATGTCTAATGTCATAAATAAAAATCCAATTTCACCGCCTTCTCAAAAAATAAAAATTCTCCCTCAAAATAAGGAGTATGCATCACTTATCTTGCAATCCATTGACAACCTAAAAAAACTAAAACCTTCAAGAACCCCTGGTCAAAACTGAGAACTCTAATGGTCTGCGCCAATGGTCAAATTAATATTTATAATGGATCTGTGATTTCAAAAAACCATTGATGAATCATAAAACTAACTAATTTTTTCTCCAAAACTATACTTCATCCTAACAAGTAATATTCACCAATATCTGATGAACATAATGGTGATTCACAATTCTACCCATACATGGTCTCAAAAGGTGCCATTATAGTCGTGGACTTGTAACTGTTATTATAGGAAAACTTAATGGATCCCAAATGGTCATCCTAAGATCCACCAAAATTAAGGACATTGATACAAAGTATATTCAATGAATTTGTATCTGTCCATATTTCTTGAAATCCATCTATGGATAGTATATAGTACTCAATGGAACCTGATAACCTAGTTAAATTTGAAGGCCTCTCAAAAAGTGAGAATTAAAATTGGGATCCCAATTTGAGAGTATAGCATATGGGACTCCATGAAATAGAATAGTCTATCTCACATAATGAATCCCCATCTCTTCAACATTTTTTGTGTCACAAATAGGTTCAAATGAACCATTTTTTTGCATATCGATCACAACCCATATATCATTCCTCATTCTCTGGGTTTGTGGAAACACAAACACAAAGTCCATTGATATCTTATCCCACTTCCAAGTCAGAACTAGAAGTGGCTAATGAATAAACCAAGGTATCTAGTTCTCATACATGACCTAATGGAAATATAATAATGAGAGGAAAAATAAACAATATCCCACATCATATATGGCCATAATAAGCATTATTACATATCATAAAACATATTATTTATTCCTAGATTCATATACCACAAGGAATTATGGTATCCCCCCATAATATATTTCCATATAGTTAGAGGTCGAATGTTCTAATTCCAGAAACATACAATACCCTCTATGGATAATAACCACTCAAAAAATGGTCTCCCTAATATATAGAGATTATTAAATGATCCAAATTCAATATAATGTTTTTTATTCATCGAGATCAATAATTATAAGAGAATAAGACAACTAAAAACTAGAAGAAATAACCTCAAATATATGTTTTCCAACTTCAATATAAAACTATGAAAAAATAGAGACTATTTTCCTGTCTTTAGATGATTACTTTATGGAATGGTTTGGAATTTTCTTACTAAACACGTCAATAATGACATTCCACTTCCTGAGGGTATAACAAGTATTAAAATCAAATAATTGTAGTAACTCCACCCCATACCTTTATAAGAGAATAAAATATTTTTTAGATAAGTTAGGACTCAATATGTTTTGTGAGAATACATGAAAAACCATTCTATGTAGAGATAATGCTTCCAACGCATAAGTGCACACATTACAACTATAGGTTATAGGTTGTGGGTTGGAAAATTATTCTCATTTTGTTTAAAATTACAAGATCTATAGTATATTATGTGATCACCAAGCACAATAAAAAAATCCTAAACTCAAACATGATGTACCACAGAGGACTACATAGCCCTAACAAGCCTCAATAAGAGTCAAAACCATCACAAGATTTAGAAGACCTTTTATCTCATAAAAAGTAATGATACATTTATCATCCCAAGAAAACATTACTCCCTTAAAATTTAGATTAGTCATTATAGAATACAACATTGATAAATCCTTTATGATCCAATGATAATATCCAACAAAATTAAAGAATATCTGAATCTCATAAATATTTCAGAGTTTCTCCCACGCCATAATAGCTTTCAAATTTTATGGATCAATAGTAATTCCATGTTTTGAGACCACTTTTACCAATAAAATCACATCCAAAATCTATAAAATACATTTCTATTTCTTAGAGTAATGTTTTTGTTTTTTCAATAATTATAAAAACTGCTATCATTTGATACGCTTGATCCTCCATAGAATTAGTTTAAACTAGGATGTTGACACGTTCCTGTTGTGGTGTGTGGAAAAAACAGGTATAACCTATGTTAAAATGTGTTATAGTGGGTTACCTAGGTTGTATCTATAGAGGAGTTCTCAACAATAATATTGGTTTCTTAAAATAAGAGAAAGAAGTGATGTTGTTTTTGAAATTGTTTGATTTGAAAAATACAAGAAAGGAACTATATAAAGTAAAGTAATTAAGTGAAACTTTTAAAAAAAATTGACAAATGATGTGATTTAAATCATTGATATGAAATGGTGATCGGGTTAGGGTGGGTTTTCCAATTGTAAATATATCATGGTTAATTTTACCCAATTCTCTTCTGCTAAATCGATAAGAGTGAGAATCCACAATCATTTCTTCTCACTCCCTTGGTCAATTAAAAATGTGAGAATAAACCTTAATAAAATCATAGGTTGGTCTAATATCTTTCAAATGTGTAATAGATTTGTAGAAAATACACCCAATTGTCTTAGGAAATTCCCAATCGGGTCTTGTTTATCCTAAGTAATCAAGAACATTCACTACTTCTCACACATGTACCAGTGATCGTTGAGTGCTTCACCACTAAGTCCTGGTATATTACATAGTTTATAAACCATAACATAGTGGATGGATATTTTGATCATTTACAAAATATAAATGAACAAAATAATCGAAAATCAGATACAATCGTACATGATAATAAAAACTGTTGTAAGAAATTGAAACTGATTCACAGAAGAGAAAAGAAGATTTTAAAAAATTAATAGAAGGAACTCATGAAATACAACATGGAAAACCTCTCCATCCCCAATCACATAGATGTTTTCCCCACCATGGTAATGGTAATTGTGAATAAGTGGAAAGAATAACACATTACAAGACTAAGAAGTGTAAATAAAAGAAATGAAAGTACATAAATTTGAGCCTCCAGAATATGTCCTCCAGAAGTTTGCCTCTGTTATTCCCACCATCCTACTGAAACTCACTAAGGTCCCTTATTATAGAATGTTGGGAATGCGGTTGGATATCGAACCTAAAAATTTTAGAGTCATTGGACAGGGTTAAAGAAATATATGACCAAATCAATGACCATTACTTTTCTGGCCGCCAAAAACGGTTTCACCCACTCCACTTTGACGAGCCAACAATGTCTTTATGAGCTTCATATTTTATAAAAACTTTTGTGAACCGTAATTTGGATTTCCTCTGTCGACACCAGCTGGATTCACCTCATTTTAAGGTCGGATGAATGAGATATTGTTGATTTAATGCGATGGGGTCCATTCTGCCAACCAGAATGAGTTCTCTACTTGATTGATTTTTCTGTACAATTGGGTTTCGAATTGGGTCTTCGTCCAGAAGACAAATGTGAAGCCCACTATTATATTAAGGCAATAAAAAATGATTCACTTAAATTGGACCAATGTGTTAAATGTTATGCCCGAAAAATAGAAGCTATATAAAACAATCAATTTTATAGAATTACCCCATCTTCACATTTAAGGCCAAAATACACCAAGAACACATAAATGATGAAAATACAGTCAAATTGATTAACTGAGAGGTATTAAATCATTGAAAACATATTAATAATATTGAAAATATTAACTCTATCAATTCCCCCACACTTATCACTTGGTCTCCTGGACAAGTCAGAATCAAAATAAAATCAAAGTAAATTCAAAACATATATCCACGAGATCCAACAATTTGAAAACAAGAAACAACATATATCATGCCTCATCAATATCTATTATTTCATGTTATTAATTTAAGATCATTCAATATATTTACTCTTCATTTCTCATACCATGTACACAAAACACTTACCTAACTTTCATTATCTCTCATCACATAAATTTTCAATTTTTTAGCAATGTATTTCTCATCCAAACTCATACAAGGGCCACAATAGGCTTAATAAATCCTATATCTCCACCTGACGTGAGTTAAAGTCATATGTTTATCATGAGGAGTTTTCAAGGTTTTTCTTTTGATTTAGGTTGGATGGATTTATATGTGAAAAATCTAAGGCCGAATGAAGAGGGCCTGACTCTTTTTGAAGCAAAATTTCATTACTCTAATTTTCACACAAGTATGGTCTCCTCTTCACTCCCCTTAGAAGAAAATAAGCACTTTATTCATGTAATATCAAGGAATGTTCACATAGTTCATCATTTCAGAAGAAAAAATTTCAATATTCTCAAATATAATATTTCTTGAAAGATCCAGAAAAGGCACAACTTTTATTTTACATTAGAAGATCCAGAAAGGCACAACATCTCTAATCGTGAAAGCTCCAGAAAAGGCACCACAGTCAGCAGAATGATTTTTTTCTGTGGAAATAACATCTCTTTAGTATTTTATTTTCCACCAAATATTTCATAAAATGAGCTATCACAACACAAGACATCTTCCCCCACACTTAAGTTCAAATAGATTATGCAATTTCACTTCAAAAGAAGGCTGGATAGGGAAAATTAGCTTGTAATGTGGCTAACCTAAAAGGATGTTCATGGATTCTATGGGATAGAAGGATGAAATTTACAAGGTAGGCCAGAATTAAAGGTATTATCTTAAAAAGGGGGCTTTAAAACAAAATAAATTCCTAAATCAATTAAAACACGTGTACCCCAAACCCTCAAATTTTGAAATGAATAAATCAAATTCTGGTTAGAATAAGCATGGTTTGGTTCTCTAAAGAAGTGAGGTGAATGTAATGAATATGAAAATAATATGTTCAAAAGCCTCACGAGAATTTTATTTCAAATATAAATACAATGATATGTGGAATGGGATTCAAAAAAATAGAGTATTTTTCATGAAATTCACAAAGAATTGAACTTGAAACAATGTCATTTTCAGCATTCATTTAAGCTCAGTTTCAAAGAATAAATTATTTCTCACATAGACATGGGTTTAAAAAATGTCAAAGTTAATCATTTCAGCACAAAAGCTTCAAGAACACAATAAAAAATTAAAAATAAACACACAAAATTTTAAACACACCCATGTTTTTAAAAAAAAAAGTAAAACAAACAACACATAAAAATCCTAAACTACAAAGGTTCCCACCCACACACTTAAATGATGCTCTGTCCGAAATGAATTAAAATGGATTTAACACATAAAAATATTTGAAATTTAATCACATAAATCAAGAAAATATAAAGGAGAGGTACGACCTGATGAAGTTTATTGATTAACAGGTTGGAGGAGTGTGATCTCCAGCATTGGCTCAGATGGCATGGTCCCAAGGAATTTATTCAATCTGTGCCTATTAACAGTGAATGGATCCTTCATTTCATCCTTCACAATCTACACAACAACAAAAGGATATACATGAGTAACTATAAATGGACCTTCCCACCTGGAACGATGTTTACCTGGCATCAGCTTGAGCCTTGAATTAAATAACAACACTTTGTCTCCAGGATGAAAGTCTTTTGGTTGGATCAATTTGTCATGTGCCAATCTATTTCTCTCTTTGTAAATACTAGAATTTTCAAATGCTTCCCTTATAATTTATTCCATCTCCTATAACTACAATCTTCTCTCTTTCCCTACACTTTCAAGATCAAGATTCATCTTCCTCACATCCTAGTATGCCTTGTGTTCCAATTCCATATGTAGGTGACAACATTTCCCATAAATCAACCTATATAGACTCATTAAAATTGGGGTTTTTTAGGCTATCCTGTGAGCCCATAATGTGTCTTCCAACCATTGGCTCCAATCCTTCCGATTTGGATTAACATTCTTTTCCAAAATTCCTTTGATTTCTCTATTGGACAATTCAACTTGCCCATTAGTCTGTGGATAATAGGGAGTTGATGTTTTATGATGCACCCCATACTTTTTCATCAAATACTCCATTACCCTATTTCAAAATTGAGTCCCTTGATCACAAATGATGTCTCTAAGAACTCCACACTAACATAATATGTTAGCCATGACAAAATCGCAAACAGCTTTAGCATCGTCAATCCTAGTGGCTTTTTCTTCCACTCATTTGGAAACATAATCAATAGCAAGAAGAATATAAGAATTTACAAATGACATTGGAAAAGTTCCCATAAAATATATCCCCAAAACCTCCAAAATTTCACAAAAATTAAGTAGATTTTGGGTCATTTCTTGTCTCTTTGAAATATTTCCTGTAAACTGACATTTTTCACACCTTTGGCAAAAAATCATGAGAATATTTGAAATGTGTTGGCCAATAATATCCAGATTCTAAAAATTTCCTTACTTTCCTTTGAGGTCCAAATTTGCCTCCACAAGCTAGTGTGTGACAAAACTTAAAGACTGATTCAATTTCATTTTTATGAAAACATCTTCTTATCATTTTGTCATTGAAAATCTTACAATGAAATAAATCATCCGAGATATAATATTTAGATTTAGATTTCATTTTTTGAATTTGGTGAGAGTTTAAATGAGATGGGACCTGAGATGTTACCAGATAATTGACCATGTCACCATACCATGTTACTTCTCCTTAAATCAAGTACAACTGCTCTCCTGGAAGTTGATCATTTAGTGGTTCAGTGTCTGAAATTTCAACTTCAGTGGTGTTGGGTAGTCTACTTAAGGGATCAGCCACTTGGTTCTCATATCCCTTATTATCTTTGATTTCTATGTTGAACTCCTATAGTAGTATCATCTATCTCACTAGCCTTAGTTTTGCTTCAGATTTCTTCATCAAGTACCTAAGAGCTGCATGATCAGAAAACACAATGAATTTAGTTCCAAGCAGATATGATCTAAATCTCTGTAAAGAAAAAACAACTACTAAAAACTCTTTTTATGTTGTTGTGTAGTTGAATTGGGCCGCATCTAAGGTTTTTGAGGCATATACAATGACATGTGGCCTGCCATCATTTCTCTAAGAAAGTACTTCTCTAACTTCTTGGTTTGAAGCATCACAAAGTAGTTCGAATGGTTCTTCCCAATTGGGTGGTTGCATTACTGGTAGTGTAATCAATATCCTTTTTAACTCTTCAAAGGATTCCCTACATGAACCATTAAAATTGAAATCAATGCCTTTCCAAAGTAATCTAGATAGAGTGAGTGAAATCTTACTGAAATCTTTGAGAAACCTCCTGTAGAATCCTTCATGCCCTAAAAATAATCTAACATGTTTCACACATGTTGGGTAAGGAAAAGAATTCATCACTTCAATTTTGGATTTATCAACATCAATTCCTTTCTTAGAAATGACATGACCAAGGACAATTCCTCTCACAACCATAAAATGAAACTTTTCAAAATTCAAAACAATGTTTTTTTCAATGCAAGGTTTTAAAACTTTTTCAAGATTTTTCAAGCAATGGATAAAAGAATCTCTAAAAACTATGAAATCATCCAAGAAAACCTCCATGAAATATTCAATGTGATCAGAAAATATAATTACCATATACCTCTGAAATGTACCTGGAGCATTACACAATCCAAATGGTGTCCTTTTATATAAAAAAGTTCCAAAAGGACAAGTAAAGGTAGTCTTCTCTTGTTCTCTGGGAGCAATGGGTACCTGAAAATAACCTAAATATCCTTCCAAAAAGAAATAATGAGTTCTACCTACCAACCTCTATAGCATCTGGTCAATTAAAGGGATATAAAAATGATCTTTTTGAGTGACCTGATTCAACTTCCTAAAATATTTGCATACTCTCCAGCTATTCTAGAATTCTCACAGGGATTAATTCATTCTTTTCATTCCATACAATGGTTAGACAAGTTTTCTTTGGGACTACAAGGATGGGGATAACCCATTTTGATTCAGATATGGGATAAATGATCCTCTCTTCTAAAATTTTCTCAATATCTATTTTCATAACCTCCATTAGGGTGGGGTTCAGCCCCCTTCGGGGTTGTCTAATGGGTTTGGAATCTCCCTCAATAAAAATTCTATGTGAGAAAAGTTTTGGGTTTATTTCTGGGATATCACCTAAAATACACCCTATTGCTTGGACATTCCCTCTAAAAATCTCAATCAATGATTTTTCTTGAGTTTTAGATAGATAATTAGAAATTATTACTGGTAATTTCTCTCCCTCCATAAGGTAACCATATTTTAAATCAGTGTGGAGTGGTTTAAATTCTAGATCAGGAGGATTCTCAAGGGATGACACTAAATTAAGGTTCTCCACTTCCAACGGTTTGACACCCTACACACAAGAAATCATTTCATCTTCACCATCATTTAACAATTTATCAATGAAATCAGATTTTACCTCTTCTTCCAACATGAAATCTGAATATCTAAGAGTTTGGGAATCCATATGTTTAGTGATATTTTTAATGGAAAAATTATATCCTAATGATAAAAATTTACAGAACATACCCTATTCTTCAATTGGTTATATTACATCTGCATGGGAGAGTGAGAAGAGTGAATGATCATCTGATGGGTGCCTCATGGATTCAAAAATATTGAAGTGGAAAGTGATTTCTCCAAAATCCATGGTAAGTATCCCTTCATGGACATTGATGATGGTTATGGACATCTTCAAGAATTGTCTCCCCAAAATTATGGGTGAGTGTGATGGGATTCTATCATCTCTTATATTCAACACATAAATGTCAGCAGGGAATACAAGATCTTTCACCATTACCAGGACATCCTCTAGAACTCCTGCTGGGAAAACTGTGGATCTATTTTCAAGATATACCACCACTCTTTTGGGCTTCAAGTCTCCCATATGAAAAGAATAATATATTGAGTGAAGAAATACATTAATTTATGCACCAAAATCACACAAAGCATTATATAATTTTAATGAACCAATGGTGCATGGAATAGAAAATGTCCATAGATCTTGAAATTTGGTTGGAAATTGTTGTGTGATAAGGGCAGAGACACTTCTTCCCAAATTGATCCTATCATTCCCTTGAACTCTCCTTTTCTTGGTGAAAATATAATTCAAAATTTTAGCATATGTTGGAATTTTTTTGAGTGATTCATGGAGAGTTATGTTGATTTTAACATTCTAAAAGGTGTCGAGAATTTATTTTTGCAGTTATTCTTCTTGAAACCTCTTTGATTCAACCATCCTTGATGGAAATGGTGGGGGTATATCATGATTCTCCCATTGTTTCCTTTGAAATTGTGTTACTTGTTTCTTCTTCCTTGGCCTATACTTCTTCTCCTATTCTTTCTTATCTTCATCCCGATTAATTTTCATAGAATTTTCATCATTTTTAACTTCATTCTCTCCCAGATTAGGTATTCTTGTTTCAAGTTCAATGGTGGATAGTGGGGGAGTTATTTTCCACTTCTAGTAGTTATAATACTAACATTCTCTTTTGGGTTTGGGATTGTTTGGGAAGGGAGTTTACTTGGATTTTTGGTCAGAAAGTCCATGAGACATTCAAACATGTCGGACAAATCATTAACAGTGTCTTTCAATCCTTTAAAATTATATTTTTGTTGGTTTTGAATTAGAGGTTGTGCACTGGTGGATGTCTGCTCATCGGGTCTTTGGATATTGGTTGGTTCTTAGTAATAAGTCTTGTTATAAGATTGTTTCTGCTGAAATGGTGGTGGAATCTGGAATTGATTTTGGAAGGGTGGTTGGTTTTGAAATTAGTTTTGGTATGGGGGTCTACCTTGATTCTGCTGATTTCCAAATCCATACTGGACTTGGTTAGGATCTCTTCATCCTTGATTTTATTGGAACTGTCATGGATGAAAGGTTGCTACACATGTTTCCATTACTTGTATTTCAGAACATTGGTTAGTGAAATGATCAGGTGATGAGCATAAAGCACATACCTTAGCTGACACATGCTGGTCACTAACTTGTTTCAAGGACATCTGCCTCACCATACTAGTTAGCTCTTCAATCTTATTTTCTAATAAGGGTGACTGATGAGAAGTGCGTACCTCATGAATACCTCTTGTTCCAATACCCATTTTTCCATATTTTTGTGAGTTTTGGGAAATATTTTCAATCAAGCCCTTGGATTATTCTGGAGACTTTTCAATCAGTGAACTTCTAGATGATGCATCAAGAAGGTTTCTATCATTGTCTAGTAGTCCTTGATAGATGAACACAAGAAAGTGATGTTCTTAAATGGCATGATGTAGACAACTAGCACATATCTTTTTAAATCTCTCCCAGTACTCATAAAGGGTTTCTCTAGATGATTGTTGTATGTCATATATTTCCTTCCGAATGGATGTTATTATAGATTTGGGGAAGAATATTTTCATAAAACATCTTATCAGGTCATTCTAGTCATGTACGTCTCTTGTTTTTAGGCCGTACAACCATTCTTTTTTAGCCCCATCCAAGGAAAACAGAAATGCCTTCCACTTTACCTGCTCCTTAGTAACTCCACAGGGTCTGAATGTTGAGCACACATGTGTGAACTCTTTAATGTGTTTTTTGGATCTTCCCCTACCAAACCATGATACTTTGGAAGCAAATGAATCATGTTAGGTTTCATTTAAAAATCATTTTTTAATACTTGAATGACAAGTTGATTGTTTTTATTAAGGAATTGTGGTGCATATCGGTCATTATAAGTTAGGTTTTTGATTTTCAACCATGATGACAGGCTCAGAGTGAAAACTAGAAGTTTCACTTGAGTCCGCAAGGGGAATTTCGTCAAATTAAGATTGAAAATTTAAATTTCTAAGTCTATTCAACAATTTTCTTTAAATTTCTGGGTCTATGGGTAAAGTTTCAATTTTTTAGGTTCTAGTCATTCGATTTTCAAGAGAAAAGATGATAAGAGAGAAAAGATAAGAAAAGAAATATTGGCGCTACCTCTCCAGAAACGACGCCAAGTTTTGAAATGTGCCGGTCATGGGGTGTGGATAAAACAAATATAACCTATGTTAAAATGTATTATATTGGGTTACCTATGTTTTCTCTAGAGAGGAGTGCTAAACAATAATGATTGTCACTTAATATAAGAGAAATAAGTGATGTTGTTTTTGAAATTGTTTGATTTGGAATATACAAGAAAGAAAATAAATAAATTAAAGTAAGTTAGTGAAACTTTTAAAACAAATTGACAAATGATGTTATTTAAATTAGTGATATTAAATGGTGATCAGGTTAGGTTCGGTTTTCCAATTTTAATTCTATCATAGTTTATTTTACCCAGTTCTCTTCTGTTAAATCTTTAAGAGTGGGAATCCAGAATCGTTTATTCTCACTCCCTTGGTCAATTAAAAATGTTAGAATAAACCTTACTAAAATATTAGTTTGGTCTACTCTCCTTCCAATGTGTAATAGAGTTGTATAAAATACCCCCAATTATATTAGGAAATTCCCAATCAGGTCTTGTTTATCCCAAGTAATCAAGAACATTCACTACTCCTCACACATATACCGGTGATCACCGAGTACTTCACCATTAAGTCCTAGTCTATTCTATAGTTTATAAACCAAAAAATAGTGGAGGGAGATATTGATCGTTGACCAAATATAAATGAACAACAGAATCTAAAATCAGATACAACCGTACATCATAATAAAAATTGTTATAAGAAATTGAAACTGATTCACAGAAGTGAAAAGAGGATTTTAAAACATTAATACAAGGAACTCATGAAATAAAACAAGGAAAACCTATCCTTACCCAATAACATAGATGTTAACCCCACCATGTTAACTGTAATTGTGACTAAGGTGAAAGAAGAACACATTAGAAGACTAAGAAGTGTAAAACAACGAAATGAAAGAACAGAAATTTGATCCTCCAAAATCTATCCCCCAGAAGTTCTCCTCTGTTATGCCCACCATCCAACCGAAACTCACTAAGGTACCTTATTATAGAATGCTGTTAATGAAGTTTGATATTGATCCCCAAAAGTTTAGGGTCATTTGATAGGGGTAAAGAAATATATGGCTGAATCAATGACCATTATTTTTTTGGCTCCATAAACTGTTTCACCCACTCAACTTGGATGAGCCAAAAATATATCTTGATGAGCTTAATATTTTATCATATTTATTTTTAACCGTCCGTTGGATGTCCTCTATTGACACCAGCTTGAATAAACTCATTCTAAGGACATATGAATGATATATTGTGGATTTAATGTGGTGGGGTCCATTCTTCAAATCAGATTGAGTTCTTTACTTGATTGATTTTTTTGTACCATTGGGTTTCGAATTGGGTCTTGGTCCAGAAGAAAAATGTGACGCCCACAAGAATATTAAGCCTAAAAAAGGATTCACTTCAATTGTTCCAATATTATAAAAGTTATTCCTGAAAAACCAGAAGCTATATAAAACTGTCAATTTTACAGAATTACCCCATTTTAACATTAAAGCCCAAAATACACCAAAAAGACGTAAATGATGAAAATACACTGAAATTGAATAATTGAGAAGAATTAAAGCATTGAAAACATATTAATACTATTGAAAATATTAACTCTATCAGCTGTCATCCATAAATCCATCAAACAAAATTCATTATACTCATGTAATATCAAATTCATAAAATCCATAAAGACTATTGGATAATTATCTAGACCAAATAACATAAAAAGGTACTAATAATGGTCATACATGCTTTAAAAAGAATTTTTATGGATGATTGAATGTTTTATTCTAAGTGGGTGATAACTAGATTGAAGATAAATCATTGAAAACCAATTCTCCCCTTTCAACTTTCAAAAGAAATAGTTTATCCCTTGGAATGAATACTTTTTCATTATTGTGACTTGATTGATATTTCAGTTATCAATACAAACCCAAAGTGCTCTATAAGTTTTCTTAGAAAAGAGAATAGGCTCCAAAAAAAGTTAAAGTCATGGTTATATATATCATTTATCTAACATATCATCCAAATCTTTCTTCAAATATTTCATTCTAGATGGTTCCATGTGGTAAGAGTTAATATAAACACAGTGAGTACCAGGAATTAAATCAATAGAAAAGTCTACGAACCCTAATAGTAGAAACCCATATATGTTTGAAGGAAAAACATTAGGATACTCAAAAACCACTGGATGTAGATAATCACTCAAAGATTCCCACTCAAAATCAAAATAAAACACTAATATCACATTACCCAAGTTTGGATATGAATTTTTGTCTCTGCTAGACCTCATGTCCCATTCTCCCTGAATGATACAACACACTCCATTGATCATAGAAAATGAGACCAATCGAAGATAACAATCAATGTGAGATTTAATATAAATTAACCAATCCAAACAAAAAATGTTTTAAAGAGGTATAATTTAGAGTACAATTAAATACAATGTAAGATATATATCTGATAACTAGGAAATAGAAGTGTGACAATAGATAAAATTATATTTCCTCATTCCAAGGGGTGTGGTAATATCCTTCACATAAGATAAATTCTCTATTGGAATATTTAGTAGATTAACAACATGTGTTTATATAAATGAGTGATATCCAGTATTATTAAACATATAAATCAATAATATTGAAACTATAAGGATGGTACCTCTCACAGTTACTAGACCTGTATCTACTCTCTCTAGAGACTCTTCCACGATGTAAAGAAGCATTATTTTTAATGTCTGTGGTGGAACCCTTTTGTTCATAAAGAATATTATTGCACCACTAAACATTTTGATGTGGATGATCCCATTCCACAACATGGAGAATAGAATTTTTAAAAACATTTCATAAAGTGTCTTGAATGACCATAAGAACCACATAACTGGGTAGCCTCAATGAATCCAAATTTTGAATGCCTAGGATTTACACACTGATATAAAGTGAAAGGGCCTATACTAAACAATCTTGGTGGTCTAGAATAAAACTAATATCAATATCCACCATGAGATTTATCATTATTTCTATTTCTATTATGGAAACTCATAGAAAATCTACTTGGAGAAATCTGAACTCCCATCAAACCTGAATTACTAGCTAGTTCATGTTTGACCATCAGTGCTTTGTCCATCACATCAGTATAAGAAGAGGGATTTGAAAAAGAAAACTTTGGAATGTATCTTTGATAAAATTAATTTTTAAATCCATCAATATATAGACTTCTCATTTGAAAAAATAACAGGTTGAAACTACCCAAGGTTAGTGAATCGG
This sequence comes from Viscum album, assembly GCA_963277665.1. Classification (NCBI taxonomy): domain Eukaryota; kingdom Viridiplantae; phylum Streptophyta; class Magnoliopsida; order Santalales; family Viscaceae; genus Viscum; species Viscum album. Next base: position 1,071,270,530 of record OY728166.1, on the reverse strand, counting down.
TACATGTATTTCATCATGGTCTTATTATCCATATTATGTTTTAATCTCCATAGACATTTCCAAAATAGTGTATTCTAGATAGAACTAGTAAGTTAAGAGGGCCAAAAATTACATACACTATAAATCATATTGCTTCTTTTTTAATACCATCATGTCCCACCATCTATCTCTCTTATAAATTACTAAACCACTTAAGGATCATTTGAGTCTTGGAATGTTTTTGGTTTCTAACGAAGGAACTATTGGAAATGTTTTCACGATTCATCCCTTTGAGGTATGACATCTGGGGTGTGAATAAAAGTTAGTGCAAGATCCTATCCAAGATCTTGGACACAACACAAAATACCCTTAACTATATTTTGGTTCATGACATGATTTTATCAATGTGGTTCATCTTCAAATTCCACTTTGATCCTATTAACGCGTATTCTTGGAGTCATGATTCTAGAAAACATCAGAAAACAAAATTTAATACATTAAGAGATTACACATAACAACAACTAAAATAAGTGGAAACATTAAATTAATCCCATTAGATAGATATATAATATTTTTATTTCAACTATCCAAATAAAAGGATTTTAAGAAACTAGAAGTAATCCTTATGATGTCTATCCTAAAACACCCATGGTGAGTTAAGGAACATTATGATTAGACTTATCCAGATAGTCACTTGCAACTTTATCCAATGACTATACAAGATTTCTCATCTTCATAATGACATTAAGGGAAAATGGTTAACCTAAACCTTCGAAACCACTTAGTAAATATTCGGACTGAATACCTTAATACCAAAAATAACTGATCCAATACCGAAAAAGAAAAAGGGAATTCCTGATCTCCATGGGCTCATTAATAGAACTTGGAATCATATAATACAAATATAGGAATAAACACTCCTTAGACACAGTAAAAGAAATAGAAACATATCAACATACTCAAAATTATAAATGTATATTGTTCTAGAATCCACATTGGGGTATCAAAAACCCAAAAAAATATTTCCTCAAATTACCATATTTCTATCAAAACACAAACCACATACAAAAGGACACATAACTCTAAGACCTAAGGGACTAAGAACGTACACCTCCACCAAGAGGTACCTTACCTTTACTCAGACCTGGTAGGAAAAAATCTTCAAAATTCCAATGTAAAAAGTATACTGTGTACTAAAAATCCCATTAGGGTCCCACCAATTGTTCCATAATATGATTACACTATAGTAAACAAAACTATGGATTAAATTTTAATAAAAAATTTAGGTTATTATATTTTCAAATTGAAAACAAATATTATCTTCATTTAAAATGATGGAAACACATCAAACATGTATTAAATAGTAAATTTATATTAAAATATTTATATAAATTATTAATAATGAGTAAAATAGATTCATAATAAATTTATATACATCAATGTAGCCACAACATAACCATGGTTTTCTATCCAGTGGTACAATAGTTACATTATATGTGATCTTAAAAAATTTTAAATTTTTTATAATGAAAATATATTTACAGATGACCCTCATAATCATGGACAATAAGACCCATAAACATACCTATGGGGAGAAGATATTATGAACTAGTTTTTTTAGAGTTTTCAACATAAATTTGTTTATAGGGAATTATAATAACAATGTGTTTGTCACAAACTACACACTAACTAAATAGGCTAGTGTGTACTAAATAAATCATTAAAAAAACTGAAAATAATTTCATTTAAAAATACATAAAAATATCCAAATTTTCCTTTTCAAAATTTAAATTCACATTCACAATTAAAACATAGGGTATTCCCCATTTCATTCCTTCTTAATTAAAAACCAATAATAGGTTTTTATTAGACTAATTTTGAAATTCTATAAATTTAAAATTACACCTCAATATACAATTACATTGGAATTGGGTGTTATCACCAAAACACGGCCACATCAGTTTTAAATTAAAAATCACACTAAATTTGGTTTTCTCAATTCAATTGAATAAAATTTCAAAAAATTCAAATCAAGGTTTATTTAATTATAAAATCTTAAATGAAATCAACTATTTTTTCATGAAAAAACTCCTATAGTGGGACTCTCTAATGGAGAATGAAGGAACATAAGATCAAGTAACTCATCTTAGGAAGAAGAATAAAAAAAACATAGTTCATATCCCTGAATACCTTGATAAACTATCAATATCTATAGGGAAAATAGAGAAATACTTATGAGATAGGGATACCTATTACCTCGAAGGAAGAACCACAACCTACATGACAAAAAATTATCGAACGAAAGATATTGAGGGAATGGAGATCCCCAAAATAGACTAAGAATGATTCAAGGATCAGATAAAGGAAACTTAGAGGAAATGGAAAAGTAATTTATACTGATCCACCAACTTAAAAGAGATGCTCACTATTTTACACGATGTGTTACCCAGTTACACATCATGTAATTTTTGAGTCCCATATACACCAAAAAACCCATCAACTTTTTATTAAAATATTATTTTTCATCTTTTCATAGTGTGTACATTTCACATGTATTTTGACCCTTCATGTTGGGTACCCATTTTATGGAATCTTTCATGAAATTATTGCATGTCGTGTAACACTATTACAGGGTGTGTAAATCCCCAATAAACTATAGAAACTACATAATTTATACTGAAAATTATAAAAAATCTCTAACTTCACCATTATAGGCATCCTCCTAATTCAATATCAGTATTACCAATATAATGTAAAAGAGAAATAAAAAACAAATAATTTTTTTACATAAAATCATAATGTGATTTTATATAGGGTGAACTTGAAGAGTTACTCATAACCACGTGATAATTTTATTATACTAATGAACTAGAATTTCCATACACAACAGTCATCTATATAAAAAAAGTAATCCTTCACTATCCATGCAACATCTATAGAGATAGAACACTGTATAATATTAGTCTATATGTTTACACCTATTCTTGTATTAACCATGTGAAAATCAATAAATATGAGTCTCACTACATAAAATAGTCGGTGATATTATTCTTAAATCATACTGTAATTGTGTGTCAATTTCTCTTCAATAATTAATATTATTAAAATATAAAATTCCATAAATTTTAATTTAACACATAGTTATATAATATATCACATAGAATTGACAATATGATTTATAATTCTCCATGTTATTCCACATCATAAACCTTGAAATTCAAAAATAATATTTGGATGATATCAAAATAAAAATATATTCACTTAATCAAGAGTTTAGTGGTTTAACAAGAGAATAATTTTAGTAATTAGATACCAATATCGCATGTTTTAATAGAATAACCTATTAATTCATTAGTTACATATTAATATAAAAAATTATTCAAAACTACCATCCTTTAATGAAATATATATTGTGGGTGGGTGGGATAAATTAAACAAGGTATATTAAATAAAAGAGCACAAGAGTTCATCTCATTACATGATAATACCTTAAATTATGAATTATATACCATCACTACATCAGTAAGATTCATTGTAAAAAAAATTTATCTATGGAACAAGGATGAATATATAATCAAATAACCCCAATAATAGAGAAAATAAAAATCAAGAGATATGATGATCATGGAAATGATTGTAAATTAATAGTCTTATAGAATAAGGAATAAGAATGAAATTCATTCATTTAGAATAAAGATTCCTTTTATAGGTCTCCCCACAATTTAAAATACAACATTTAATGGTGATAAAACTATATAATATCTCTAATAAAACATTAACAAAGTAAAAAACTGTCTATAAATAATAATTGAAATGATATTATTTGACCAAACAAATGATGGACACTTGAGAAACCCTTCAAAATTCATAAATTTACTATAATCTATGATCATGTTATTCCACAAAATCCTATAAAATAGGAACATAAGTGATATATAGTAAATAAAATTGGTAAAAATTACTTCAAATGTTAAATATCATCTAAAGACATTGAGTATGAATCCCATGATAAATTTTCTATTAGATCTTGACGAGCATAGAAAAGTTCTTCTTCTATTTATAGATACATTTACTAAATATTTATATATTCCCCTCAAACCTAAAATTATGTAATGTATTTGGATATCTAGATATGAAATAGTGTTCTTCTATAATATTTTGAATCTGAATCAAACTTGATATCTATTCTTCTTATGAGTACGGGGAACTAGGTGGGATGAATGACTCTATTCAACTAGAAGTATCCACTCAGGCACAATATTCTTATTTTTCTAAAATAAATGGACATCTTTTATCATCCATGTTAGTGGAAATTCATTTTACAACATAGGATTACCAAATTTGATTAATTATATTATCATGGACTTTAAAATCAATACCTTGTAATATATATTTCCACATTAAAATAAAGCTAATAAAAGGTCTCTGAAAAGTCATGCATCAATGAATCATGCTTTTTAAAATCTATTAGGGGCCATATCGTTTAAAAAACAACACTATATCATTGAAATGGTTTGAATAATCCTTCACTATTTAGCATTTTTCATAGATAAAAATAAATTTAAAAAAGTTTGTTAGTGTCCAGGATCAATGAGAAACATATACCCGCCACTAATTCTTGAGTACTGATATATCTAAAATATTGAGGGGTCACACACATATAATGAGAGGAATATCATTGAGAATCATAACTAGAAACATGCATTAATCGTTTTATTAATGCCTTTATGGGATTAATATTATAAATAATACCATATATAAACCCATTCATGTCAAACATTGAATTATAAATTGTTAAATCCAAATATAAATATAAATATCTAACCAAAAAGAATTTATTCTTCAAAATAAAAATGATTTTTAGAACAATATAATTTTTTTTATACCACAAGTATATGCAGAAGAATATAAAAAGTCATATTCTCAAAGTATAGAAACATTTAAAACATACCACCTTATTAAAAAATATTATGAAAATATGTTTTATGAAATTTCGAAAATAAGAACCCCTGAATTCATTTCATCATCCCCAATAGGTAATTTAAAACATTAACATTGGTTCCTAAAAAATAATCTTTATATTGATTCATTAAATATTTATTATCCTACAAGAACTTTACACTACCCCATATCAAATTTTTTGCATAATTTTGTAATAATTTGAAAAACAATCATATAGATATCAATGGGAAAAAATTATATCTAGAAACATTTTAATAAAATTCAACTTTACATGAAATAGAAAAATTATTTCATTGTCTGATCAACAAATATTTAAGACATTTCATGAATATGATTATATTATTAAAAACAATTCAGGAAACCTCAATATAAATTCAAAAAAAATGTCCACTTTATTTCATATGTGCAGAATATACATTTTGAAAATAATCCAAATAACCTTACATGAAATATCATAAAATTACTGTAATATTATACATATCAATAAAAAAAATAAATTATATAAAATAAAATATAATTTAATTATGGTAAATTGAAAAATAAAAATACTTCAAATATTTAATACTATATAGGATTTATTTTTATATGTTTTAGCTAATTTTTTGGATGACCATGCTCTAGAATAGAGTGAGACACTAGGATGTGTCTAGATCAATGTTCCCTAGTTTTATAATTTTTTATGGAAATTTTACTTTCCACTAATTCATGGTTTAATTATTATTTCCTTTAAAAATACCATGGAATCTTTTAGAGAACTATATATTAAAAATATACTCCAATAGATGAACAATTTAAATAATAATATTTCAAAAATAATAAAAAAACATAGACTCAAGACTCAAATCCTAACCCGAAATGGAACCTAATGTACTCTAATGAAAGGTTGTAGTTATGAATATAATTTTGACATATATATGGAGTGTTGATAGTCATTTCTATAAACTACAACTACTCTCTGAAACAACCAAAGAACTCTAATATGATTTTCTATTAAACCAAAATGCCATTCCTCCCAAAATAAACTCTCCAAATGGCACAAATCACATTCAAAATCACCACAGGATATAGATAAGTCCTACTAAGTCGAAATAAAAATGTGGTATGGATTTCACCCTTAAAAAAAAAATTTAATAAACAATAATAAATATAGTGTGAAATAGTGTGTCCATACATTAAGATCCAATGAATATAAAATAAAAAACATCAATAAATAACCAAATTAAATTAAATATAATAATGATAAAAACTAAACTCATATTTGGATATAAAATATCATAATATTTAACAATTATTGGAATAAAAGAGAGAAAAAAATAAAATTGATGTAGGAAAAATTGGCTAATATTTACATCCAAATAAAATCACGAACACAAACAACCACTATAATCACCACTATGTAAAATGAGGACACCAACAACATCTAAAAGGAATACTAGAGGAAAAATACATAAATCACTGAGTATGATATCTTTTCCAGATCACATACATGATGAAATCAGAGTTATATTCACATCACTATGTGTTTAGGATATAAGATATACATTCTATGGAGGATTTCACAATAGAAATTATGAAATAAAATTTACAAAAAACTTCATAAACACTACATTTAACCACATTTAGAAAATATTTTTCCAAATTATAATGTGAAAAATAAAACAAGAATTATAAATTTTCACTTAAATAAGGAATCATCCAATTTTATGAAAAATAGTTTCAGAGCCACCAAATTGAAAAAATATTATTTCAAACTGTGAAATGGTTATTTTTATGTTTTTGAAAATATTTCAAAGTTATCATATTGTTTTAAAAAATAAAAATACATTAATTTTAATTATAGTTAGAGTGAAATATTAACCACAAAAAGTGATAATAAGAAAAAAAATTCATTACCATAACTCTAAATAATCCATCTATAGACATTATAATAGAGAAAAAAATTGTAACATAAAATTAGGATAAAAATTGAAAAAGATAATAAAAATATATCATAAGGGATATAATAATAAGTAGAGAATAAAAAAATCATGGGATATATTTTAGAACCTAATTTGAGGAAATCCCCTTTATACCCAGTTGTAAACAACTACATGACTTTGTTATAGTAAATGAAAGTAACCTCCAGGGGTACTCTCAATTAGCCTCAGTCTGGGAACTCCTTTAGTCCTAGAATTTACTAAAAAGTTGATCACTTGTTTTTGTAATAATATATCCTTATATAGGTGGTATCTATATCTATCACTTAACAAAATTGGGTTTTCATCATATAAAAAAAGTATACGCATGAAAACAAAAACATTATTTTTATCTACACATTTTTCAATAAAAAAACATTATAAATGTTAACTCACCACACATTCAATGCCCTATCAAAAAAAAAAAATTTCACATGACCAACAATAATACAATTATAGAATATAATTCACAAATCAAATAAATATCAAACCAAATGGGATCAACACCAAGGGTGTCACTCATATCAATGAAACCATTTATCAAATTAAAACAATAAATTTTGAACACATTTAGATGAAAATATGTAAAAAATAATTTAAACTGTATTATAATCAATAATTTTAATAACACAGTAAAGAATATCAATATATTGTCCAACCAAAATTTTTTGATTAGAAATAATTTTAAATAACTCACCTAATTAAAAAATAATTACATATAAAAAAACTCCCATTTGATTGGGTGTAATTATATTAAACACTTGAATTAATTCCCATAGAAATTGATTGAAAACCAAAACACCTCTTTGCTTATCCAACTCATTGGAATACCATTTAATTATCAATACCTAGACAATGAATGAATAAACAAGTGTTTTATTAATTTATAAACATAGACCCCTATAAAAAATTATTAAAATTATAAAACTATTTGTAATTATATTATAGTATCATAATGAATAAGAAGTATTTGTATTACATGAGAGTAAATGAATTTCAAAACCCTAATAATTATATAATATTCAAAATTAAAGGGATTACATAAATAACATTCCAATATATAATGAAATCAATTCATCCTTTAAAGAATAATAAAAACCATGGATGAAGATTAACATAAATACATAGAAAAACCAAAAATACTATGATTAATCCATATCAAGCACTTCATTATAATAATCATATCCAAATAGTTAAAGGGAGAAGAAGAAATATAGGGAATAAAAAATAGATTTGAATAATGGAGTTTCATTTGAAATCATAGTGAAATTATAGGAGGGGCCAGAACCCTTGGATATGGAGGAAGGAAATATCCTAGATCTATCACCTAGTCATCTATATTGAATAAGAGTGGAATGTTGGGAATCTAGGGATGTAATTAACTAAGGGTAAAATACTAAATAAATGTTTTTTTGGGTTAGATAATATAGTTTAGCCAAATTTTCATGTAATCCAAATATCAACCATGAATAGTTTAATAGAATTGAATTTATGCACTCACATGGTTTTTTTGTTGTTCTCTAAAATATGTAACATCAGTAATGGAGTTATTGATGAAATTTCACCCTTTTTAAGGTGTGACTTCATAGTTACTCTTAACAATGTGATGTTCATATTTTATTTCCTAACCCCTACCCGAAAATATTCACCCACATGGTCTAGAAATAATTGAATAATGAAGGTGGATACTTGTGTCCAATATCCTGTAGGCCCTCGGTTGGTGACTAGCAGAGAGTGTATAATAACAATACAATGGGAAGCATTACACCCTATTAAAACATGAGGAAGAGAGAGATATGATGGGTAAACCCACCAAGAAATTCTTATACACCCACCCACAAACATATATATAAATAAATCCCTAGTGTAAACAAGCAATTTCAGATATTACTAAAACAACTAAAAATAAACTATAAGTTCAAAAAGGTAAATTAGACAATAAACACAAATACAATAAAACTCCTATAAAAAATGAGCTAATAAAATATAGACTAGTCTTCAAACTTCTATCGATGACCATGAAAATACATTAAATATAGGTATTGTGAGAATAACACTATAATGAATAGGACCCTCGTTGAATACTCTTCTACAAGATATATTGAATTCATGATAAAGAATCGTGAAGAACAATTAAATTTATTTGTTACCTAAATAGTTATACTATGTGGCCAAACTCACTATTGATAACTCTCCCCATGTATTTAATACAAGAGAGAATAGTATATAATTTTGAAACATTAAGGGTACCTCACTCCCACAGATACATGGCCTATTTATCACAACTTGTGCCCTATGAATCAGATCATCCCATATGAAATCACTATATAGTAACTAGGTAGTTTCTGGAAGATACCACAACTTGTATGATGTGTATCATACAACATTTATTATACCTCATGTCAACACATCCCATACAATGAGTAAGGTACCTCAATCCATCATAGAATATAAACATCATACTTAAAAGAATCTACAAGATACTATATTTGGGGATACATGTGTATGAATAAACACAAGCCATCATAACCTATACAAATATGTATGGGAAAACTAACCTCCATGCATACTGTCTAATATAACTATCAAGATAAGGGAGTGTGGTCGGTGGGGGTATTCATCTATGGATCCTCCCACTACAATGTTTTGGAGAACCCCTCCCATAGTTCACTAGGTGTCAGTCTCCCTAGCTAAAAGGACTCATGTACCAAATTATGTTATAGTAAATACATGATATAATATATCTCTTAACCACACTATGATAATATCCTAGTCCTAAGCTCAAAAACACCTATCATCACTCAGACACCAAGATGTCACTCGAAGGGAATATATATCCTATAAGCACACAAATCATTTAAATAGATACATTAATTACTAATTTAATTTTAATAATTTACTACACATTAATTAATTAATTAAACATTAATAAACCAAAAATATTAATACACATTAAACATTATTATCCGTCAATGTTAGGTCCATTCTCTCAGGGCATATCCCAACTAAATCAATGTATTTTCAACAGTATAATCTCATTTTCATTATTGAATAAACCATCCTCCTGGGTAAAACATTAATTATTAATTATTATAATAATACCATAATTCTAGGTACTATACAGTGAAATCATATGATTCCATCAAGCGATGAAACCTACACATCCGATTGCCTTTTGTAGCGAAGAACTAAATATAGCAAAAATAAGAAACCCTTCCATCAACTATTTAATAGATTCGACAAGAATTAATCCATATTTATCACATTATTGGGTAATCCCATATTGAACATACTCTATATTATTTGTTATTATCCCTAAAACCCATATTCATATCCCAATTCATCTCACAATCCTTGGAATCAACAACTGCAACAATATTTGGGCCTCCCCAGCCCATATCACATCATCCATCCTAGGATGATCCATACTAGGATCACATGAAAAGGATAATATCTTGAGAAAATAACATAGATCTTGTTAAGATCACATCATAATGCTTGTTTCCATATAACATCATAAGTAAATAAGAAAAAAAGTATAATCAACAGTGAAACTATTCCTTAAAATAAGGTATTCATCGTTTTCCTACAAAATAGAACTCCCATCCCCAAAAGATTTGTATTTTTTCCAAAAACGGTCTTTATATTATATCTTGATATAACTGATTTATTATTCATAGGTTCCCACAATAGGATGCATATGCCATGAACTATAAAAATCTAATATTTAATTAACATGCTCACAATCATTGATTCCACCTTCAACAAGTTCAAATAAGAAAAATTAATTAAAATGAATTTATTAATGTATCATTAAGAAACATTATCATGCCTCAGGTTATTTGACCAATTCTATTGTCATATGGAATAAAAAATTCAATTAATCATGTTTATTACATCAATTTCAATTACCATCTAATTACAAGAAATAAAAGATTAATTTTTCATTCTTATTAGTTAATTATTTATCTAACCAATAAAAAAGTACTATTTTTACATTAAATATCATTTACCACTAATAAAAAAATTTTAATCCAAAGCATTATAAGAAATTCTATCAATCATAACATAGATAACACACAATCTTTCCAATCGAGAGGAAAAAATTTATCATAGTAGGGAGGAAATATAGATGATCGATATAACCAATTATTTATTAATATAGTTTAATACCTATTGGGTTGATTACATTTACATTGAAAGGGGTAAACCATGATAACATTACAATTTTACATAAAAACATGACTATCAAAGAATACCCTACCCTCAAGGTGATAATCTTATTTTCACAAGAATAGAACCACATATTAGATTGTGATGACCTCTCCTGAAAAATATGTATCCCTCCAAGGAATCCTCACCAAAACATTACAAAAAAAATGAATAATCATATAGAATGGTGGAGAGAAACTAAAATCATATGAAAAGAATAATTGGGAGGATTCATATCAAATAACCATAAGAAGAAAATATAGGATGTACCTCATATCAGTACATACCGAACATTAGAAGCCAAAAATCAATCCCTATCAAATAGATTCCAAAACACATTAAGAATGAACTGCAGATTTCTTGGAGATTGTGAGAATGGTTATTGGGTTTAAGAAAACGTGATACACCACAACTTATGACATTATTTATTGTTGTAGATATTCAAATAGTGAAACACATTCAATTCAAATAATTATTTTGTATTTATATTCCATAGAAAAATATTTTTCCTCAAACTATTTAGCATTGATTTACTTCACTCAAAGATGTGTCATGTAAGTTAGTGTGTTACCCAATTCATGAACCATATATTCATGATGTGAATCACTTATGTGTGATGGATTGTCCCTGCTCTTGGTTTTAACAGTCAAACACCTCTAGACAAGCTATATGGATCCTCTGAGTACCTCAAAATTTTGAATCACAAGAAGGGTTATACTACATGGATCTGATCAATATATTACATACCAGTCAAAATAATCATATCCTCAAGAATACAAAACCAAACACAAAGAGAAAATGAAAAGGTCTTGTCCAAACATCCACCCCATGAGAAATCACTCAAGGATATCACCATAATAGGAGCTAAAACACCTCATCAGAGGAAAATCATAAACCCAAGAAGAAATAAACCACTCCCAAACTCTATATCTAGGGAGATACCAGTGATGAAAGAGAAATGTTACCCATAAGAAACAATATGGAAGCATATCATAAACCAGATTGGTCAATATACATATAAAAACATTATAAAAGATTAGTTAAACATCAAACAGAATAGGGGATTCAATGTGAATTTGTGGCTATGGTTTCCACATACTCTCCTGCAAGAAACTATACAGGCATGAGACATGAACCAAGGGAATAGAATTCCTACATAACACCTTATCCTAGTCGTATTACATCTCAAAAATACACTCTATGAAGGTTTCATTATCGTCCACATCAATATCACACCAATCAATGACATATGATTCATTAAAAAGATAAAAAAACTACAACACATTAAGAACATTCTATACACACATCCTATATAGGGGAAGTTCTATCCCATATTCCATAACCTAAAAATGAGAAAAAACTTTGAATGGACTAAGAAATCATGTATAAAGATTAATCCTATGACCAAAACATCATCATCTACAATGAAGAGTCACCTTTAGGAATGCATAATCTAAAAATGTCAATGTCCAAAGGTATCTTCTTCTGAATAAAATAAGAATTATGATAATACATTTATTCCTTTATCCTCTTTTTAATTTCTTAAACAATCTATATCTTATTATGTAATAGTTTAGGCCTAATAATATGTGACTCTCTATGCCTAGTCCATCCCAATGTAAAATTCTATGGACATCCGTAAGAAGAATCAAATGGTTCCATATAAATGGTGGATTAGAAACTATTATTGTAAGAATATAGGACTAAGTGATTTTTCCTCATTCATGAAGCTCTAAAAGCTAGGAAATAAGATAACAACATGTCCTCATGGGTATGGATGGGTTTATCTATATGAATTTCATTATATGGATTAAATGATTTTACATGTCATAAGTGATATAAAAAACCGTGATGGAGACATTTCCCTTAGGTAGATGTTAAATGAGGATCTTGATAAGAGATGTTCAACCTCCCACTCCAAGGAGAAATATCACATCCTTTAGAAATTTGATTAACAAAACATCCACTATGCCAATTTCCCTGATCTATATAATCTGGGATGATTTCATCAAATGATCCTATATCTCCCATATAGTATCACAACCTACCTAATATTGAGGTAAACCAGTAATGAAGTCAATCAATATATTCTCTTACATCCACCATGAAACATATAATTGTAAGAGAAAACTAACAGTAACATGGTCCTCAATCATCAACTTTTTATAGATAAAACATTAACACATAAACTCTTCAGATAAAAGATTCACCCCAAGACACAAAAACTAACCTCTCAAAGATTAGTTCATATTTTTCATGCTGTGATGTAATGCCAATGGATATCAATGGAAATCAAGGGAAACTATCTCATGAATCACTCAAGGGATGAACCCATTACCTAGAATAATACCAGATATTGTCCTTCACAGGAAAAACCATCAGGGGAATCAATAAAATCAATTTGGCTCCTACATACCACCACATCAGAATCCAATAGTTAATACTCCATTGTGTACAACAATAAGGATGACTAGAACATCATGTTGGTGGGAGTGGATACTCAAGAGGGGGGTGAATTGAGTTCCAATTAAAATTTATGTTAAAAATATTCTTATTAAAAATCCCCCAAATTAGACAATAAGATAAACTATAGTGAATTTGCAATATAGTAAGGGTCAGTTGGGTTCTCAAGAGATTTATTAGTTCTGAGTTAATCTAATCTGAATATTAGATTAGCTTTCGAAACTAACCTAATAGTTTACAATAAATACAAACACTTTCTAGTTTAACTATCAGAGTTACTTTAAAATATATTTGTATTTCAAAGTACATAAAAGTGGAATATTCAATATAGTTTAAAACAAAACAAACAAGCACAACAAATTTTAACCAAGATGTTCAATATCAAGCTGAGACTTAGTCCTCTCAAAACAATTTATATAAATTTTGATCCACACCGTGGATCGGGGTTAACAACAATACAAAGACTGTCCAGGTCCTATGACCACTACCACAGTTCTTCGTGGGAAAAACAAAACAATAGCACAAAGTCTATCCAAGTCACACTTGACCTCTACCACTATCCATAATGGGATATAAGAGTATAGGGAAAGATTGAGTGAGGATTTATAAATCCTCTAGTTCTGCACAGGAGACAGTGTGTGTCTAAAAATACAGAGCACACACACTTCAAAAAATGTAAATAAATAAATTAAATTAGAGATAAATAGATATAGATGAGTTTATAATGCTCTATGTATTTTGAGTGATGCTCTGGACTCCTTGGATTGATGCAGATGAGGCTTTGAGTCCTTCTCTGGTTTTTGACAGGAAACAGAGTGTCGTTTTTGTATTTGACTTCCAGTGTAGGTGTTCAGCTCGAGTAAGAGAGTATTCATTTTAACACTTGAGATTCTTCTTGGAAACTTCTGCTTGATGTGTATGACTGTTCTTTGTGTTCTTCTCATGTTCTTATTTTTGAATTTTAGTTCCGTTGTCACACACTTGCACGTTTATTCTACCCATTTCCTCGTTATCTTGTTCTTCCTTTTATACCATGAGCTCTGGAAATGGGAATGATTACCTTTTTAGAGGTACGAGGTACGGTTCTTGAAATGACAACCACTATCTTTAATTAATTGTAGTTTCATTAAAAACATAAAATATGATCGTTGCTAAATAAACAAATAGAAATAGTATTTAGAGATATGATGATTGGTTTCCATCGATAGCTCTTTGTATCAGTGAGCTTATATCGGTAGCTCTTCTGTATCAGTAGTTGTTATCCTTTATAACAGTAGCTCATAGGAATTAGTATCATCTCCTCTCGGAAGATGTTATTATTTATAATAGTAGCTCTATGTATTGACAGCTCTTTCCATTGGTAGCTCCTTTTATCGGTAGACTTTGTATTTTTATTAGTGGACTTCTTATCGGTAGCTGTCTGTCTGTCTATTTTTATCGGTAGCTTCTATTAGTAACTATGTACCAGTGACATTGTGTCACAGGAAGCTTGGTCTATCAGTGACCTTTACCTATTGGTAGAATATGTACTGGTAGGTCTGTATCAGTTGACTTGTGCATAATGGTAGACTTGTTCTATTTGTATCTCTTCTTCTATCAGTAGTTGTTATTCATATCAGTGACCTTATCCATATTAGTAGACTTTTGATATAACAGTAGGTCTGTTTGTTTGTCTTTATATGTAGCTATGTGCATACCGGTGAACTTATGCATATCAGTGGACTTAACACTTATCTGTTGTATGCGAAACATATCCATATTGAGTTAGAATTAATTCAGGGTATATATAATCATAGATAAAAATTGATTAACATATTCCAATGATTATTTTGATATTTTTTTCAACATAATTTAACATATATATAGGATTATAAACCAATATTAAATCATGATTGGGATTATCAAAACATATTAACGCATAATTGAGATGATAAAATCAGGTGAGGTTAACACATCGTATGGAAAATAAAACAACTACCTCCAAACTCAACCATATGTAGATGGTCACTATGTGTTATTCCATCACTCTCTTGAAATACCAATATTCAAAAATGGCATCACTCATGACTTCCTTCTCAATGAATCAACTAAAACATTTCTCATTCATTGAGTATATGAAGTATAAATGTTTTAATACTATAATAATTCCATATAACAAAGTTGACACAAGAACAACACACTGGGATAAGAAATACCTTAGGCTATTATCAATGGTAAAAACACAAAAAATGTTTACTGATGCGGTAATTTTTCAAAAAATTCAAAGAAAACGCAACATCCAACAAATCATGATCATGGGTGGAATATTTATTCTCATGGTGATATAACTACCCAAAACCAAATGAAACAACTGATCTATACATCATCAAAACACAATCCAATCCGTGATGTGAAGCCCTAAATAAAACTTCAAATTGAACTCTATCGACTCGAAAAAATGGATTGGAGAACTAACCAAATTCAAATATATATACTTGAAATCTCTATGAAATTGTTCAGTCTTGAATAATTCATAATCATTTCTAGTTAAGGTTGTTAGAGGAGTCACAACTGAAGATAAATTTGGTTTGAACCTCTTGAAATAGCCTGAAAGACCATGGAAAATATCTACCTATTTCACATAATTTAGGGGATGCACAAGAAACAATTTCCTATATCTTTTAAGGATCCATGACTACTCCCAACTAAAGAATTACATACCCCAATTATCATGCAATAAAAGAAAAGAAATCATACTTTGACAGCATCCTGAATAACCTCTCATGAAGAAGAACTCCCAAAAAGGCATGCAGATGCTTTTCATTCTCCTCTTCATATGTATAGTACACAAGGATACCACTGATGAAAACCACCAAACACTTATTCAGAAAATATGGGAATAGTTTGTTCATAATCCCCGTGACAAGAAAAAGAGCATTCATTTCACTGAAAAAAATCATAATTAAGTCATATTTACCATTTCGACAATGTAGAGAATTATTTCAACTATCCTTATCCTTTACCCACATCTGATGATATCCTGACCACAAATAAATCATCAAGAACCAAATTTCTCCCTTAAACTGATCGAATAAATCATCAATTTACCGAACTGGATAGAAGTTATTCACCATGACCAAGTTTAAGTTATGATAATCGATTAAAATCCACACACTGACATTAGATTTATTCACTAACAAAATTGGTGCACCAAAAGTTGACGAACACGGTCAAATATAGCATCACTGTAATGGATCATTGAGTTATACCTACATCCCCCACAACATAGAAGGTTCCATCCTATATAGAGATGTTGATATAGGATACAAGACTAGTTGTAGCTCAATTCCAAAGTTAAACTCCCTTCGAAGGGGTAACATTACAACCTCCTCTAGAATGAAATCATGGTAGTCTTCTATGACCCTAGGAAATAGTGAAAAATCAATATACAATATACTTATAATCACCTCTTCCATTATAGATGTAGAGACCAAAAGATTGACGTATATGGACATTACATTACTTTTTCAGAATACTTAATACATATCATAAACAGACACAAAAGGATCGTAATAGTTTAGTGTCTTTGGAAAATTGGAATATAAACTTCTAATCATGTTGAAAGAACTTCAACAACTCCCATAACGATCTTCACCTTTTTTTTCCTTACCTAAAACCATTCTTCGAATCCTATGGAAAATAAAACAAATAAAGGGTGAGCTCAAATTCTTATTAAGGGTAAGCATGGATAAAATAAAACAAATCATATACAATTGAACTTCAAAACATGAAAATAATATTTAAATATCATAATCTTGAGCAATGACATAAATCATGGAAGTACATAAGGCATAGATCATAAAGAAACATTAATCATGATATAATAGCATGTGAATTAAACATGTAATTGTGGGAACCATTAATCACATGATATGATTTCCATAGTCGCCAAGGCATTGTTTCCATGACCATCTTTGTGGACAAAGTCCCTTTCTGAATCGAGTTCACTCCACGTTCCGGTCCTGTATTACTGAACCAATTTAACTTTCCTTTCCAGCCATGTCTATCTCATGAGATATAAATCTTTACCCAATGCATAGGAGGGAGATATAGGTCCCACCAATCTCATAATGATACCATTCTTATGTGTGCCACAAAATCATAAACCATACATCATAGCATAACCTGTGTAATAATAATGGGAATCTTAAACATCATGACATCATAAATAAATTCATATAAGATAAAGGAATTCATAAAAATATTTCAGTTCACAAAATAATGAAATCCATGTAATAATAGGGATAGAAACAGAACCCTATATTATATTAGATGGAAAATAATTTTGGTAAAACTCTTGAACTCCATTCTTGAGGAAAATATCATTTCTACTTCAAAAACATTTTCCTTTCTTAACATGCCATACAATCTTAAACTAAAAGAAGTTGATTAAAAACAAAATTGAGAAATTGTAAAGGAATATTCTTGGAAATATTGTTTTAAAAATCCATTCATGCCATATAAGTTAAAAAAACATTATTCTCGTACTTTTATTTGAAAAGTCAAAAAGTACATCGTACGAAAAACGACAAAAGATTCCTTTCATATCTTTTACTAAAAACTCACCGAAGGGTAAAATTGGATTTAAACAATTGTAGGTGGATGGAAATAATATTAAATATTGAGGAAACATGGATGTGGATGATAAAATACACCCCAGTAAATTCCAAAGTATAAACAATCTCGGATAAAAATGGGATTGTGATATTTCCCTTACCATAGGTCCGATTTACTTCGTAAGTGTCTGAACCTACTGTATAATTATTTAAATAATGTTATTGAATTATTCCAGAATCATAAGTATATTTATGATATCATATATGGTCATATTCTTTGATTCTTATTAGTAATATTTCATTACTACTTGTTATTCAGATGTTTATTACTTTTTGTTCTTATGTGTGTTTTGTCGAATAAATTCTTATTTTTATTTTTAGGTTATAGATACCACATTTCCAGAATGTTATTAGTGTAATATATATCATATTCATTCATTCAATGAATTTATATAATCATTATTCAATGATGATCATGTAGAACGAGTCACATCACATCGTGGAGACGATATTCTGTATGTACGCATGAGCGATGATATCGTTCCCATGATCGTGGAATTGTATTGGAGTGTATGTATACTATTTCAGAATCAATATCACTTTAAAAAAATCATATATAGTCATTATTTACACCATTATACCCATCCATGTAAGGTGGTGGTGGAAAATAGTTTACACCACGGAGTCGAGACGGTATTCCGTACGTACGCATGCGCGGTGATTTCGTTTTCCGTAAGATGGATAGATGGTGAAATAGGGTTGTTTCATACTTATAATAACATATTAGTATATGAGTTATACTGATGTTATTACTTCATAATGAAACAACTAAATATGAAGAAGTGGAAGAAGAAATAAAGTTGGAT
Organism: Viscum album; assembly: GCA_963277665.1. NCBI lineage: Eukaryota > Viridiplantae > Streptophyta > Magnoliopsida > Santalales > Viscaceae > Viscum > Viscum album. The sequence goes on along the minus strand of OY728166.1, from coordinate 1,071,251,498 downwards.
GAATCGGTAATGGACATTACCTCTTCTTTTAAGCACTTCTTTGAGACCACATTTTAGAGAACTAAAATTGGTCTTTGGAGAACACCAGGACCTCTAGGATGTCTCTAGGGATGTGGGGAAGTGAAAGTGACAGGGTTTGGCAGATCTGGAAGGATCAATCTGGTGTGAGGAAGAGGGGGAGGAGGTGCCCTTTTATAAGGGAGGAGAGGGGCTCCTTTGGAAATATAAGAAATATTAGTTTATATTAAATTCCAACCCCACTCAAAAACTTCCAAAATGACACATATCAGAATATTAGATGATATAGGGTTGTAATCTCATGAACAAATAAAATTTAGACATGTTAGGAATTTATTTTAGACATTATCAACTTGATTTATCCTTATTTATCAATTTAATTTTATTTGTGGTAATAATATTCTAAATTTAAAAATTATTATAAATAATTACAAATGTGTTGTGAATTTTACATAATTTGACACTTTATGACATTTTAGACCATATAAATTTTAATTTATAATTTTTAAATATTTTTGTGATTTTTAAAAAAATTTATAATATGTTATTTTTATAAAATAACAAGTGTCAATTTTGACACTATTCATTTATTTGAATTTAAATAAACTATATAAAGAAGATATGTTCGAAATAAAATATTTAATAGATCCATAAAATTTCATATGTATCTAGAAAATTAGTGTATCACATTAAATAGTTCATATAATATTTATTTTAATATTTTTAAAACCATTTATTTGATATTTTAATTAATAAAATAATTTCAACATCACTATTGTGTCATAATTAATGATAATTATTTAATCCCTAAAAATACTAAATAAATTCTCATGATGTAGATAATTGTATTAGATTTCTGGAGACTATTCATGTTTGAATTTTCATTAATTTTATCACTAAATTAAACTTATAATACTTATAATATTTAAGAAAGTTACATGTTGTCACATTCTTTGGTTTTAATAATAATTAAATTATATTCCTGGAAAAAAACCATTAAATGAATCTAATCTGACCCTTAAGTGATATGGGTCGACCTTAAGTCATCCAATAGGATTTTGGCAGGTGTTAGTGTAATTTTATAATCTTATATTTACCCTTAATTACTCGATATACCTTTAACTATGATAAATAAAATTTACCGTAGTTACTATTCATAATGCCCAAAAATAAAAGTACCCTATTAAAATAATTTGGACCCACTGATTCTGAATATGGATTCCATTTTTCAAAATTCAAAACATATATGTTGCAGTAATTAATTTAAAATAAATCCCGTTGTTAAGAAAATGAGTTTAAAAGTTAAAACATTGCCAAAGATTGAAATGTTTTTACCTATGAATTAAATGTGAAATTAATGATAATGACATACATTATATTAAATGGTAAAAATATATTCTATTTATACTTTAAAACCATTCAATATTATAATTTATCCATATAAATTATCTCAATGAAAAAAGTTGTTTTTAATTAAAAATTAGCGTATTTTTACTATTCATCAAAATATGAAAGTTATCAGAAAAATATCAAAAATTTATCCAAAGTAAATTTATGTTCCCTGATTCAAAAAAAGAATTTTATTTTGTCAAAATTAACTTATAAACATGTCAAAAACTAGATTTAATGTGGGTGCGCCATCAAAAGGCGGCAAAACTGCATTTTAAAAAAAATACTTCTTTTACCCAAAAAAACTGATTTTGCTTTCATACCTCATTCTAAAAAATGTATAAGATGAATTAAAATGTTATAAAATTCAAATTTTAGTTAATACAATACATAACGGATAGTTATAATAATGTTTTAATAGCATATCATTGTTTAGTGAAACTTGGTATTGCGTACGGCGCAAGCTCTCAAGGAAGGTTGTGGTTGCGTGTAAAGCATGCCAAGCTAGTGTTGTGTGTAGTGAAAGATTACTTTGATGATTTATATAACATAAAAACAAAATATTTCTCATAAAAGTATCAGGTGTTACATTCTACCCCCCTTAAAATGAATTTCGCCCTCAAAATTCATCACTTTGTAACAAACAGATGAGGATACCTCTCCCTCATCATATCCTGAAGCTCCCATGTATCTTCTTCTAATTGGTTGTTCCTCCATAAAACATTCTCTATTCGAGTGGTCTTGTTCCGTAGGTCTTTTTCACTACGATCAAGAATCTCTATCGGCTGTTCTTCATAAGAAAGATATTCTTCCTGCGGTACAACTTCTAAGCTGAGTACATGTGAAGGATCAGGTATGTACTTTCTTAGGAGAGATACATGGAACACATCATGAATGTGAGAGAGATTCGGTGGAAGCGTCAATCGGTAAGATACCTTCCCCACATGATACAATATTTCGAAAGAACCGATATACATAGGGCTTAACTTTCCCTTCTTTCCAAATCTAATGACCCTCTTCCAGAGAGATATTTGTAAGAACACTTTATCACCCACTTCAAACTCTAGGTCTTTTCTTTGGTTATCGGCATAAAATTTCTGTCGACTCTGAGAAGCTCTTATGTGTTGTTGAATAGATCAGACCTTTTCTACTATCTCATCAACAATATCAGGTCCTAATAGCTTTCCTTCCCCAACTTCATCCCAGCAAGTTGGAGTCCTACATTTCTTTCCATAGAGAGCTTCATAAGGATCCATCTAAATACTGGAGTAAAAGCTATTATTATAAGAAAATTCCTCCAAAGGTAGGTGTTGATCCCAACCACCTCTGAAATCCATAGAAGCTGCTCTCAAGATATCTTCTAGATTTTGAATTGTTCTCTCAGACTGACCGTCTGTATGAGGATGATAAGAAGTGCTGAAACTCAAATCTATATCCAGAGTATGCTGAAGACTTCGCCAGAACTTTGAGGTAAACCTCAGATCCAGATCAGATATAATAGAAAGTGGTACTCCATGAAATCTTACCACTTCCTTTACATATATCCTGGAAAGCTGATCCAGAGAGAAATCCTCTCTAATAGAAATGAAGTGTGCAGACTTTGTAAGACGTTCAACTATGACCCAGATAACATTATTGCCTTTGGATGTTTTAGGATGTCCTGTGACAAAGTCCATAGTGATGTTTTCCCATTTCCATTCTGGTATGGGTAATGGTTGTAACATCCCCTTAGACTTCTGTCTCTCAGCTTTAACTTGTTGACAAACCAAGCATCAAGAGACATATTCAGCAACATCTCCTTTCATGTCATCCCACCAGAAGTACTCTTTCAGATCCCTATACATCTTCGTACTTCTAGGATGAATAGAGAATGAATAACTATGAGCCTCATCCAACAGCTCCTTCTTTAATTCTATGATGGGAGGAACACAAACCCGATTCCTGAACTTTATTATCCCATCACAATCAAGGTTGAATACAGGTACATTTCTCAGCATCTTTTGTAACTCTACATCTTCTTTCTGTGCCTCTTTAATCTTCACATGTATATATGGTTGAACATTCATATGAGAAAGATAAGATTTTTCCCCTTCCATTGTAATTCCAAGATCCATCCTTTGTAAATCCATAAATATTGGATCTTTTGTGATCCTCATCATGGATAAACTGGCATGGTCTTGTTGACTTAATGCATCTTCCACCTTGTTTGCTTTCCCAGGGTGGTAATGGATTGAGCAGTCATAATCCTTAATTAGCTCCAACCATATTCTTTGGAGAATATTTAGCTCATTTTTTGTGAAAATATACTTTAAACTTTTATGATCAGTATAAATGTCACACCTTTCTCCATAAAGATAATGCCTCCAAATATTTAATGCAAATATTAACCTAGCTAAATCCAAATCATGAGTTGGGTAATTTTGCTCATGGATTTTCAACTATCGTGAGGCATAAGCTATCGCCATATCATTTTGCATGAGAACACATCCCAGTCCCTTCTTGGATGCATCACTATAGATCACAAACCTTTCTCCACTGTAAGGTAGTGTGAGCACAGGTGCACTGGCTAACCTTCTTTTTAGCTCTTTGAAATTTTCTTCACATTCCGCAGTCCAAACAAAATTAACTCCTTTTCGAGTCAACATGGTGAGTGGGTTATATAATCGTGAGAAATATTTCACAAAACGTCAATAATATCCATCCAAACCATAAAAACATCGGATCTCAGTTACTGTTGTTTGTTTCAACCATCTTTCGATAACCTCTGTTTTTGCTGGTTCCACAGATATCCGCTCTTCAGAGATTATGTGACCCAAAAATGAAACTTTTTGAAGCAAAAATTCACACTTGGTAAATTTGGAATAAAGATTCTCTTTTCTCAGGGTCTTTAATATAATTCTCAAGTGATCTTCATGTTCTTCCCTGCTCTTTGAATATACAAGAATATCATCTATAAAGACTACCACAAATTGATCAAGATAGTCTCTAAAAACTCTATTCATCAGATCCATGAAGATAACAGGGGAATTAGTAAGACCAAATGGCATCACTATAAATTCATAGTGTCCATACCTTTTACAAAAATCCATCTTTGGTATATCCTCCCTTTTGACCCTTAATTGATGATACCCTAAATGAAGATCAATTTTGGAAAATTATTGAGCTCTGCGTAGTTGGTCAAATAAGTCATCAATGCATGGGAAAGGATATTTGTTCTTGATAGTGATCTTGTTAAGTTCTCGATAATCAATGTAGAGTCTCATTGATCCATCTTTCTTATTAACAAACAGAACATGTGCTCCCCAAGGTGACGCACTAGGGCATATGAATCCCTTATCAAGATTCTCTTGGAGTTTCTTCTTCAATTCCTGCAACTAAATTGGGGCCATTCTATAAGGTGTCTTTGAAATAGGCAAAGCACCTGGTATGAATTCTATTGAAAACTCAATTTCACAATTTGGTGGAAGACCCGGTAATTTCTCTGGAAAGACATCATCAAACTCCCGTACAAAGGGAATATTCTTAATCGTGAGTTTCTCTCCATCCATTTGAGATAAATAACCCTCATTTAGTGGAATCAAGACCCATAAGATGGAAAAAATTTCCACTGGAAGGTTATGTTCATCCTTTCATCGATAGACGATCATAGATTGATCTGGAATATGAAATGTGACTTCCCTTCTTTGGGAATTGATATGAGCTCCATATAAAGAAATACAATCCATGCCAAGAACCACATCAAATTATACTATATGAAGGATCACAAGATTTACAAGAAGCAATTTACCACAAACTTCAATCGGGGAAGAATTATAAACTTTTGATGTGACTATTGTGCCATTAGGGGTTTTCACAGCTAACTCAACATCTAATTTTTGAGGTAATACAGTGATACCCTTAGAAAATTCTTCAGAAATAATAGAGTGGGTGGATCCAGAATCAAATAAAACATTAGCTACTTTAGAGTGGATGGTACATGTACCTTTCACCACATCGTTATCGTATTCCACATCGCTGATAGAAATTGCATGTGAATTTCCTTTGTATTTAGCCTTAAGAGTTTGTTGACGTTGACCATCATCATCAACCCTTGGATTTGGGCATTGATTGGCATAATTCCCCATCTCCTTGCACTTGAAACATTGAAGTGTAGTAGGTTCATTCTGTGTATCCCTTCCTTTGTTTTCATCATTAGACAGCTTTTCCCCATCATTGTGGCATTTAAATGCCCGATGACCTTCCTTTCCACATTTGAAACATTTACTTGTCCCTTTAAGACAACTCCCTCCATGTTTCCTTCCACACTTTGAGCATAAGGTAAATATCATCTTCTTTTCAGTGTGCTCTTTAGATTTTCCTTTGAATTCCATTTTCCTCTTCTTATCAAACCCATATGACTAATGGGTTACTCCAATCTCCATCTCAACTTTGAAAGCACATCGAATGCTTTCCTCGTAGGTATTGTATCCCCTTATGGATAATTCCCTAAAAAGACTTGGCTTTATTCCACTAAAGAATAGATCGATCTTACTCTCGGGTTGGATAATAATTCTGGAAGCGTACCTTGCAAGTCTTGTAAAATTTGCTTCATAGGTACCAACAGATTCATTAACCTTTTTCTTTTGTTCAAGAAACTCCTTCTCCATCTTTGTTCGAATAATACGAGGGAAATACTTATTGAAAAATAAATTCTTGAACTCGTCCCATTCCATGGACTCAATTTCATCCCTTTGCCTCGTATTCTTTATATGATTCCATCATTGATCAGAATCTCCTTCCAAACGATACACTGATAGGATGACTTTATCATGTTCAGAACATTGATGAAATGAAAATATCTTTTCAGTAGTACTAATCCATTGTTCAGCAACTAATGGATCAGTAGACCCACTGAATGAAGGTGGACGCTGCCTCATGAAGGATTCAATAGAGTGTCTCTCCTTCCTTTTCTCGTTTGGATGTCCTGCATGATTCATAGCATGAGAAAGTTGTGTTAGCATGGTTACAATATTTTTCATTCCAGCTCCCATAACGTTTGGTTGCTCAGGGGGACAATCATTGCATTGCCCGTCGCATTCCGCATTAACATGGTTCCTTCTGGTTCTAGTCATTGACTAAAACCAAGAAGAATATTGTGAGAAACACTAATTATAATAGGAAAACCACATAATCAAGAATAAAATTTCACACTTATGGTCTTATCATAGGTTGTTCATGGCCATTTCTAAAACACAAAGATTGTGTTCTATGGTTATACTTATCCTTAGGGTTCTTACTAAGGCTTTCACATCCTAGTTTCCAAAGGTTGACTATACCTTTCCTTTGATACCAACTATAGAGACCCAAAGTATGACGTACATGGACATTACATTCCTTTTTCAGAATACTTATGAGCCTCATCCAAGTTTCCAAAGGTTGACTATACCATTCTAATGTGTGCCACAAAATCATAAATCATACATCATAGCATAACCCATGTAATAAAAATGTGAATCTTAAACATCGTGACATCCTAAAACAATTCATATAAGATAAAAGAATTCATAAAAATATTTCCATCACAACATAATAAAATCCATGTAATAATAGGGATAGAAACAGAACACTATATTATCTTAGATGGAAAATAATTTTGATAAAACTCTTGAACTCCATTCTTGAGGAAAATATCCTTTCTACTTCAAAAACAAGTTCCTTTCTTAACATGTCATACAATCTTAAACTAAATGAAGTTGATTAAAAATAAAATTGAAAACTTGTATAGGAAGATTCTTGGATATATTGTTTTAAAAATCCATTCATGCCGTATAAGTTAAAAAAACATTCTTCTCGTACTTTTGTCGGAAAAGTCAAAAAGTACCTCGTACGAAAAATGATAAAAAATTCCGTTCATATCTTTTACTAAAAACTCACCGAAGGGTAAAATTGGATTTAAACAATTTTAGGTGGATGTAAATAATATTACATATTGAGGAAACATGGATGTGGATGATAAAATACACCCCAGTAAATTCCAAAGTATGAACAATCTCGGATAAAAATGAGATTGTGATATTTCCCTTACCTTAAGTTTGATTTGCTTCGTAAGTGTCCGAACCTCCTGTATAATTATTTAAATAATATTATTGACTTATTCCTGAATCATGTGTATTTTTATGATATCATATATGGTCATATTATTAGCTTCTTATTATTAATATTTCATTACTACTTGTTATTCGGTTGTTTATTACTTTTTGTTCTTATGCGTGTTTTGTCGAATAAATTCTTATTTTTCTTTTTAGGTTATAGATACCTTATTTACAGAATGGTATTAGTGTAATATGTATCATATTCATTAATTTAATTCATTTATATAATCATTATGCAATGAAGATCATGTAGAACGAGTCGCATCACATCGTGGAGACGGTATTCCGTACGTACGCATGAGCGATGATATCGTTCCCATGACCATGGAATTGTATTGGAGTGTATGTATACTATTTCAGAATCAATATCACTTTGAAATAATAATATATAGTCATTATTTACACCATTATACCCATCCAAGTAAGGTGGTGGTGGAAAATAGGTTACACCACGGTGTGGAGACGGTATTCCGTACGTACGCACGCGCGGTGATTTCCTTTTCTGTAGGATAGATAGATGGTGAAATAGGGTTGTTTCATACTTATAATAAAATATCAGTATATGAGTGATACAGATGTTATTACTTAATAATGAAACAACTAAGGAAGAAGAAGTGGAAGAAGAAATAAAGTTGAAAGAATCGGTAACGGACATTACCTCTTCTTTGAAGCGCGTCTTTGAGACCTCCTTTTAGGGAACTAAAATTGGTCATTGAAGAAGACCGGGACCTTTATGATGTCTCTAGGGAAGTGGGGAAGTGAATGTGGAAGGGTTTTTCTGATCCTGAAGGCTCAAAGTGGTGTGAGGAAGAGGGGGAGGAGGTGCCCTTTTATAAGGGAGGAGAGGGGCTCCTTTGCAAATATAAGAAATATTAGTTTATATTAAATCCCAACCCCACATAAAAACTTCTAAAATGACTCATATTCGTATCTTAGATGAGATAGGGTTGTAATATCATCAACAAATAACATTTATACATGTTATGAATTTAATTTAAACATTATCAACTTGATTTATCCTTATTTATGAATTTAATTTTATTTGTGGTAATAATATTCTAAATTTTAAATTATTATATATAATTAGATATGGGTTTTTAATTTTCCATAATCTGACACTTTATGACATTTTATACCATATAAATTTTAATTTATAATTTTTAAATATTTTTGTGATTTTTAAACAATTTTATAATATGTTATTTTTATAAAATAACAATAGTGTCAATTTTGACACTATTCATTTATTCGAATTTAATTAAAATATATACAGAAGATATGTTCAAAATAAAAGCTTTAATAGATCCATTAAAATGTCATATGTATCTAGAAAATTAGTGGAGAACATTAAATAGTTCATATAATATTTATTTTAATATTTTTAAAACCATTTATTTGATATTTTAATTACTAAAATAATTTCAACATCACTATTGTGTCATAATTAATGATAAATATTTAATCCCTAAAATATCTAAATAAATTCCAATGAAGTACATAATTGTACTAGAATTATGAATACTATTCATGTTCAATGTTTCATTAAGTTTATCGCTAAATTAAAATTATTATACTTATAAGATTTAAGAAAGTGACATGTTGTCACATTCTTTGGTTTTAATAATAATTAAATTATTTTCATGGAAAAAAGACAATGAAATAAATATAATCCGACCCATAGGAGACATGGGTCGACTTTTATTCATCCAATAGGATTTCGTCAGATGTTAGGGTAATTTTATAATCTTATATTTATCTTTAATTACTCGATTTACCTTTAACTATGGTAAATAAAATTTACCGTAGTTACTATTCATAATGCCCAAAAATAAAAGTAGCCTATTAACATAATTTTCACCCACTGATTCCGAATATGGAATCCATTTTTCAAAATTCAAAACATATAGTTTGCTGTAATTAATTTAAAATAAATCCCGTTGTTAAGAAAACGAGTTTTAGAAGTTAAAACATGGCCAAAGATTGAAATGTTTTTACCTATGAATTCAATGTGAAATAAATGCTAATGAAATACATTATATTAAATAGTAAAGATATATTCTATTTATACTTTAAAGCCATTAAATATTATAATTTATCCATATAAATTATCTCAATGAAAAAAGTTGTTTTTAAATAAAAATTAGCGTATTTTTACTATTCATCAAAATATGAAAGTTATCAGAAAAATATCAAAAATTTATCCAAAGTAAATTTTTATACCCTGATTCAAAAGAAGAATTTTATTTTGTAAAATTGAACTTATAAAAATTTCAAAAAGTATATTTAATGTGGGTGTGCCATCAAAAGCCGACAAAACTGCATTTTTTGAAAAAATACTTCTTTTATCCAAAAAAACTGATTTTGCTTTCATACCTCATTCTAGAAAATGTATATGTTGAATTAAAATGTTATAAAATATAAAATTCAGTTAATACTGTTCATAAAGGCTAGTTTTAATAATGTTTTAATATCATATCTTTGTTTAGTGAAACTCGATATTGCGTACGATGCAAGCTATCAAGGAAGGTCGTGGTTGCATGTAAAGCAAGCCAAGCTAGTGTTGTGTGTAGTGAAAGATTACTTTGATGATATATATAACATAAAAACAAAATATTTCTCATAAAAGTCTCGGGTGTTACAATAGATAATGAGGGTGTAGCACACCTTTTACCCATCCGATGGACTCTCAAACCAATGACATTGTTGGCTATCTGTTAGCATTATAAAACAAAAAAAAATTGAATGATTCCATGATAACCTTTAATGAGTACAACCAATCAATTATGAGGATGATTTTTTATGGATATATCTGTAAACATAGGATGTATCACAAAGAGCGGTGATTCAACAATAATGACAAACATACACTATATACTTTATACATGTCGGTTCAACCTCCAACTATATTATACAATGCCAAGGGTACTAGAATGACCACTTACTCACATCCTAGTGCATGGATGATGTTAGGTGATTAAAGGATTGTTTCACTATGGAATCAAACAAATAATTCCCCCATAAACAAAAACAAGGAAATCATATTTCAAACACAATGTTTATCTTAATTGAAACTAGCAACAATAAAACATGAATCTAACCATGACTAGATCCTCAGCTTCTTTGAACTTATTTAAAACCACATCCATGGCCACTTAATGATATCTTATTATGAGAATACTCATAGGAATGTTATCTTCATGCTCTATATCATCTTTTTTTACCCAAAATTGAAACATCATGTTGTTGCTGCCTCTGCCGAAACTTTCTCAATAGTGGAACTAGAAATACAACACCTAGAGCATGTTGACTACTCTGAAAGGTTGATCACTCTCTCTACTGATGACATTGGATTCCAGAGAAAACATGTATCTTAACCCTTGTTATAAGTCTGAGAGATAGCAACCTTGAATAAATGAGATGAAGTTGGATGGGAACTATAGTTGGATAAATAAATCCTCTTTTGTCCAGGAAACTAGGAACCTTAAAACATAGATCTACTTAATGAGGAATCCCAATAACTCCCCTCTCAAGAAGATCTGATTTTGTCCTAAATCATATTAACAACCTATGCTCATTCAATAACCTTATAATACATCTTCCACATAAATGGGGTATCCTAAAGATGGATCTAGGGATGAAAATCCTACTCCAAATGGAATTACCTAGCCTCATCATCAAGAAACAAGTATAAAAAATATTGTAGAAGGGTCTTGAAAAGGATCCCAAACTCTCAGAAAGTAAAACTGACATGTAGAAGGGTAATAAACTCCTAGTTTCTAGCCGCCTTCATGGTTGAAAATAGTAACCCTTCTTAAAACTTGTCTAAAAAACTCTTTCATGAGAATACCGAATTCATGAAATCCATAAGGGAAATTAGGCACCACTGCCTTATTAATATGTGAAACATCATTAAAGTCAATAAATCCTAGTAATACCTCTAATAATGGATCAAACTGAAATATATCTCAACCTCCCCCAACAAGTATTTTGTGACTTAATTTAAAAAGATTCCCTCATATTTATAAAGAATTTGGAATTAAAACACTCATATTAACATCCTAAATGACTAATTATCATTGACCTCCACTATAAGAGGATATAATAGCATAACCTATTGAACATTTTCTGCACAAACTTGATGAGGATATTGAATTTGAGAAATTAAATAAAAAATAAAAAATTATTACAAATCTTAATCTAATAGTTTTGAATATTTAGCCTTAACTAATTAACCAATTTATTATTAACATTTTATTGTTTTAACCAATACCAAGGTCTACCCATTTCATGAATAGGCACACAAAAAATGGTGCATGATACATTCCAAGGACACTACCTTGAAACTAGTATCACTTAATTTTGTAAAATTAGTAAAAATAATGGCATGTCCATCATATCACAGGGTCCCTAAATTCTCATGCCTCATCTAGTCTCCATTGTTAAAATTAATTACAAAACAACACTCAAATTGTTTCCCTACAAACCCATGTAACCTCACATGTGATGAAATCTATACTTCATTTATCCCTAAAACCAAACATCTAATATAACTATTTCATGACACCATCCAATTAAAGAGTACCGCACATGGGTGGGTAATGAGAAAAGGGAGATGGTGACTAACATAGTCTCACCTATAGTTGGCCCTGGGTTAGAAACCAGCACTAAGGGTATAATAATCATACAATTGGAGGCATTATCCTCTATGAAAACATATGGAAGATAGATAATATAGATACATAAATAAAAACTGTTTAATATATATATACACACAAATATATATATTATGAAATATCATGTGAGAACATGAAATGTCTTTCAGTATTGAATGAACTATACGAGAATTTACAAGTACCATAAGGTAAACATGTGAATGACCACGAAGCAAAAAAAACTAAAAAACCTAGAGCTACTAATATTTAGGTAGACCACTATCCTGCTAACTATAAAATAAAAAATGTTTATATATATGTAGTGTGAGCATAATAGAATAATCACTAGGATCCTCCCCAGAGCCTTTCATTAATATGATAAAAAATGTACGCTAAATAATAGTGAATAACAGTGAATGTAACTCATCAACTAAACATATATACTTTGTTACCATCATCATAATGGAAAACTCCTACCATGTATAACATAAAATAGATCATATAATATATTAATGAAACATAAAGTGTACCCTGGTCCAACTTCCCCACTAGATTTCTGCTCTACCACAATATCCCATGTCTTGAGAAATTTATGTACAAAGTAATCCAACCCACAAACATATGGAATATGTATCCAAACATTCACCTCATGCATAATATCATCTCACAATCTCATATCCCATATCTATATAGTATCTAGGTTGTTTATTGTATAAAAAACATCCATTATATTGGGTATCATACATTATGTATTATACCTCTAGCCATCAGGGCCCATACACTGATTAGGGTACCTAAATCTACCACAAACATTAAAAATCATAACTATAATAATCTTTTAAATACTATATCTGGGATACAAGTGTCTAAATTCTAACATCCAAGGTAAATAAATAATATGAAAGTTTCATATTTATTAATATTTGTGAATTAAATATTAATTTTACATTAAAGTGGATGATATGTTTAGTGGCATACCTGTTACGCAATAATTTGTTTCTTTGAAAACATATGTTGCACACAACGTTGAGTTATACTAAAAAAAATTAATATATTATTATTATTTTTAATGGTAGTTAACGCATATCCATTGTATTGGAAGGAATGAAAAAAACTAAACATATTATGATTAAATATGTTTCTTATATTTTTTTACATTTATCCAATAAATTTTAGAGACGTAAAATAAGAAAGAATTTGATTTTAAGTATAAATACTCTAATATTCATTAAATGACCGATTTACCACCTTTTGATGGAGAACCCTTTTTAAATATAGTTTTGGTAACATTTATATGTTCTATTTGAAAAAATAATATTATTCTTTAGAATTGGGTCATCAAAATTTATTTTGGATAAAATTTTGGTATTTTTCTAGTAATGTTTATTTTTTATGAATAATGAAAAATACTGTATTTTAATTCATACCTTCCTTTTAATCTAATTTATTTATATGGTTATATTATATTTTAAATGGTTTTAATGTGTAATTATATTATAGTTTTACCATTTAATCCAATGTTGGTCATTTTAAGTAATTTCAGTTTGAAATTAGACATAAATAAGTGTCAATCTTTTTTATAGATATTATTTTTTAAAAACACACTTTTTGTTTTGACTGTGAGAATAAATTTTAAATTAATTTCTACCACTTATGTATTTTGAATTTGGAAAAATGGATTCCATATTTGGAATAATAAGGTAAAAATTTTGTATATAGATAACTTTTATTTTAAGACATTATGAATATTACTTCAGTAGAAATTTTATTTACCATGGTTATTGGGTAAATCTATTAAATAAGGGTACCAAAATATTATTACAATAATAATAAATTACCATTAAATGAGAACTAATCCTATTGGTTGATACATTTCCAACCATGGAAATCCTTGGGTCTATTTTGGGACCCCATGGAGCCACTTGGGAGTGATAATGACACTTTATATTAATTAATTTAACGTAAAGACAAAAATGACAGAAACATATATAATTTATAAAATAAATTCTTTTATTGGGTTAATTAAGTTATCACTTCAACTATAAATACTCATTTGAAAGAAAAAAATATTTCCTACATCGTGTTATTTGTTTATAATTTTTTGACATCAAATAAATTAAATTATTTATGACATAATAATGGTCCAGTGTTTACCTCATTAATGAATGTTTTAAATAAATAAGATTATAATGATTTAAAAAATATCCAAAACCTATCAAATTCATATTGGATGATTTTATTTATACCATGAGACATCTTATATTATCCTTTAATAATTATTTGACCATTAAACACTGAGAATCATTATATAATAAAATAAATTTTTCACACATTCTTAAAGAGCCCCTCCTCCCCCTTATAAAAAGCCTTCACTTCTATCCCTTTCCTCACACTTCGCAAGCCCCTTGGATCATCCAGAAATTGACCATTTAATATCCCTACATCTATATCCTCCTCTTAGAAGCCTTTTGATAGCCAAATGGAAATTCAATTAATCAATTTTGTTCAAACCAAAGGGAGATACCATATTTAAATGTAACATATTCTCTTAACTTCTTTTATTTAATTTTACTTCTCCAACCACCTAAACTCTTTCTATTACTTTAATTTATAACTAAAAATATATCCTATATATACTAGGTTATTTTAATGAGAAGGATTAGAACTAAAATTACACAAAACTCCATCAAATGTGTAAAAACATACTGTTTCTGTGGACGTCAAACTACTAACTCACGAAACGATGATTATTCAATTATCTCCTACCGCCTCTCATGATGGCAATTATGATGGAACTATATTTATTTCGGATATATATTATATTTATATTGTTTTTATGTTTCTTTATTTTCCATTTATAGCATACCTTTATGGTTTCCATAATTGGTAAACGTGATAATTTCATTTGTGGAAGTGAAAACTATCTCCCCCTCAAAGTTATATGAATCGTTCACGCCATACGTGGGACATACAAAGGATAGAGTTAATGAAATTATATATGATATTATACTGGAATTATAATATATATATGTATCATTGTTTTTTCATTCCATTAAATATTAAATAGAAATTAAAGTAGCGTGTGCATACGTACGACTTACAGTCTCCATGAACGATGCATTTTGTTTCTTATCTCAAAATGTTATGTACAATTATAAATACATATATTTACAGGATATATATATATATATATGATATATATGATATATAAATCTGTAATATCATTCTTAAGATAATTTCATTTCGACCACATGGACAATTTATTATTATAACGAGTTCATTTTTAACTCAAGTTCCAAACTTCAACAAAATGTCCGATATAAACTCAAGTAATTAACTAATTTTTATAGCAAGGTAATAATTTATATAAAAGAAATTATAAACTTGAAAAAGGATTGTAATCAATTATAAATTAACTTTAGAGTATTAATCTGGATATTAAAGAACGATCGAGTCCAGCCGGACATGAGGTAAGTGGTTTCTAATCTCACTTTTAATTCCATGAGATTTCCATTGTTTGCCACATATTTATTGTATGTGGTGTATTGTGTACTGCCGTGTTTAGGAATAATTTTTACATGACATGAAGATGAATAGGTTTAAGGATGGGATCAAGGAAAATTCATGATGTCTAAAACATGGAATGAGACATTACTTTTTTTGAGAGTTTATATTTTAGGAAAAAATGGAAACTGAATTGAAGTGTCTACTTTGTAATTGTATGAGATGTAATGTAAATGTTATGGAATAATTCTCTAAAACTATAAACCTGAATAGATCCTTAATGTTAATTATTAATTTAATTCAATATTATGTAATTTTTTAAGGTCGGGTCCTTATAGTTGGTATCAAAGGTTGGTTTAGACAACTTTAGGGATTAGTAGTTTTCGTTAAACACATGGTTAGTCCCTAAGTCTATTATTTAAGTTAAATACTAGTTTTATAAATTTTTCAGATCAAGGAATGTCAGTTAAAAATGGTAGTAGAAGGATCTCAAACGACATTCCTATCTCATCCTAATGACATGATTGAAATAATTATTGCAACATTATGTTCAGATAATTGTGAAACGTTTTCTATCATACAACTCACCTGCAAGCAGTTGTTTGAGATATCAAACACCTCCACTATACATCAATATCATCGTGGATCATGGGTTGTATTTAATCATCTCCTATTTTCTCAAAATTCTCATATTTTCAAAAAAGGTAAATATTATCAATGTATTTTTAATTATTTTATCTTCTCACAGGATTTTAAAGCATATTATGATTTTCAAAAAAGGTGAGGAAGAAGGAGACCCTTGTGCAATCTATTTATATTTGCTTTTACAATATAGTATATCAGCACATACTTATGATATTTTAGAAGGACCATTGACTTAATTTTTCAATTAAAATTTGGTCTGACTATTTTATAAATATCATATTTTATCAGATGTTTTGAAATTATATGTCATACATGATTATTTTTTGAAACTATTTTTCTACGAACACCCATATGACCCAAGTAGTACAAGGTGTATTTTTATGAAGGAAGAAAATGATATTAAAAAATCTCTAAATCATTGTTGAAAAGCATGGACATTCTACCAAAGTGAATATGATGATGATGAAACCATATGGACACCATGATCAAGGTATAATGTTCTTTATATTTGGAATAGTTTTATTTTATCATATAGAGGTGAAGAAATGACAATATATAAGATGGTGAGGTCCTAATGTATTCAGATGAAAAAAATGTGTAATAAAACCTTTGAGGATAAATCATATTAGGTATATTTTTCAGTTATATAAAAATGATAACTCATAAGATGGGTGAAGACACATCGCATCTGACCAGGCCGCATGAATCAATCCCCCAACCGAAGGGAAACAAGGGCGCATCATCTACCACTGTCCTTCATGAAGTCCCTAGTTAGTATGACTTATTATTTTATGTTAAATGATTTTAGGGATAAAAAATAATTGTATTTGGGGAAATTATGTTTATCAAATGGATATCCTTAATATAGGGAAATGATTTGGTGATTAAGTGATAAAGGTTATTTTAGAATATGTTTTATCTTTTGGAAACATTATATACTTAAGGGAAATAGAATACTATGGGATCTCATATGTGGATTAATGGTGAAATTTTATCTTTGAAGAATATATTTTTTTATTATAGACATATGAAAATTTGGTTTATTTATGGAAATGAATATCCTATCATGGAGAATAAGTTTTTAGGATAATTACTTTTCAGTATGAGACTTTAAGAGTAGCTGATGTTATTAGAAGATAAATGTTAAGATTTATCTTGGAAGAATATGTGATTAAATCCATATGAGATTTTGGATTCAATATTATTTTGGATTAATTTGAAGAATTTTATGGATAGTGGTTTATTGAGTGGTCTTTATTCAACATTGGGTATTGTTTGACAAATTTTAGAGATTAAGAGTCGTTTTTTCTTTTTGTAAAAGATTGTCCTTTTTGGGGATTATCTGATCTTGTACAAACCAATTTTGTTTTTGTTGATTTATGAAGACAATATAAATATATGGTTCATATTTTTTGGATCATATTATACTTTATAAGTTGATTCTATCACTTCTTGATGTTGCCAAGTCAGTTTAAATACTCATTGTTTGGAGAAAAGAAGAGTTTGTAGTTGAAATTTAGTAAAGGATGAATGTCTACCTGACAAGTAAGTTTTGGTGCTTATGTTTTTGGTCAAGATCATGAATAAATTACTCAATATTATAAAAAGGAACTTAAAAACAAAAACATTATCCATTATCATTTCTTACTGGGGAATCAAATACTGTTTAACCCATCACAAGTTTGTAATTTTCTGGGGGTTATCTTTCTCCTAATTATGTTTTCTACCACTCTTCATCAAACCTTGATGGTTTGTTTCATTTCCATATCCATGTTTTACCATAAGAAATACTAGTATAGGATATCTCAAGTGACCTTTTTATTTCACTTTCTTTCTTTTAACAAGATATTTTTATTGACTCTTTTTCTGATGTGGGACATTCAATGAAGGTTCTTAGTATAATTTTAAAATTGTGAGGACACAATTCCAAAAAGGTGGGAAGGATGTAACATCCCAGTTTAATAAAGAATATGAAACATTAATATTTACTAATATTTGTGAATTAATTATTAATTTTAAATTAAATTTTATTCTATGTTAGGTGGTGCACCTGATACGCAACAATGGGTTTTTTGAAAACTTACGTTGCACACAACGTTGTGTTATATTGAAAAATATTAATATAAAATAATTATTTTAAATGGTAGTTAATTCATAATCATTGTATTGGAAGGAATGAAAAAAATAACCATATTATGATTAAATATTTTTCTTAAATTATTTAACATGTATCCAATAAATTCTAGAGGCATATAATAAGAATGAATCTGATATTAAGCATAAATACTATAATATTCATTAAAAGGTCAATTTAACGCCTTTTGATAGAGAACCCTCATTACATATACATTTGGTCACTTTTATATATTTTATTTCACAAAATAATATTCTTCTTTAGAATAGGGACATCAAAATTTACATTTGAAAAAATATTTGTATTCTTCTGAAAATGTTCATTTTTTTATGAATAGTGAAAAATATTGTATTTTAATTCATAACTACCTTTTGGATATAATTTATTTAAATGTTTATATTATCATTTTAAATGGTTCTAAAGTGTATTTAGATAATTGTATTACCATTTAATTGAATTTTGGTCATTGTAAGTAATTTCACTTTGAAATTTGACATAAATTAGTGTCAATATTTTGATATTAATTATTTCTTAAAAACACGTTTTTTATTTTCACACCGGGAATTAATTTTAAATTAATTTCTGCCAATTCTGTGATTATAATTAGAAAAAATGGATTAAATATTTGGAATCATAAGGTCCAAATTGTGTAAATAGGTATGTTTTATTTTTAGATATTAGGAATATTTACTTTAGTAAAAGTTTTATTTACCATTATTAAAACGTAAATATGGTAAATAAGGGTAAAAATGTATTATTATGATAATATTAAATTACACTAACATGTGTCCTAATCCTATTGGTTGATACATGTTAGACCCTTGGAATCCTTAGGTCGATTTTGGGGCCCCATGGAGCCACTTGGGAGGGATAATAACACTTTATAATAATTAATATAAAGTAAATAGAAAAATGACAAAAACATATATCTTTTAGTAAATAACTTTTTAAATAGGGTTATATAAGTTATCTCTTAGAATATAAATATTCATTTTAAATAAAAAATGATTTCCTACATTATGGAATTTTTTTATTATAATTTTTTGGACATCAAATAAATAAAATTATTTATTACACAATAATGATGTAGTCTTTACCTCATTAATGAATGATTTAAATAAATTTGATTATAAAGATTAAAAAAATATCCAAAACCTGTTCAATTCATATTTGATGATTTTACTTTGACCTTGAGTCATCTTATCATTGAAATTAATAAGTTTTGGATCTTTAGAAACCGAATATCATTATATAATTAAATAATAGTTTCACACTTTCCAAAAGACCCCCTCCTCTCCCTTTTAAAAAGCCATCACTTATAACCCATTCCTTACACTTCTCAATCCCCTTTTTCATCCAACCTCTTCAAATTTATTCTCCCTAAATTTCTCTCCTCCTCCAAGAATCCTTCCCCTAGGCATAAGGAAATTCAATTAAACCTTTTTGTTCAAAACAAAGGGAGATACCTGATTTAATGTTCACATCTTCTCTTTAGTTATTTGTTTTTATTTTACTTCTCCAACCCCTAAACTATTTTTATTCCTTTATATTATAAAATACATGTATCCTCAATATAATAGGCTGTTTTTATGAGAATTATTCGGACTACACTTACACACACCTCCCTCTAATGGGTAAAGAACATATTTTTTATGTGGATGGTGAACTACTGCCTTATGAAACGATGATTATTCAATTTTCTCATACCGCCTCTCATGGTGTCCATTATGATGGAACTGTATTTATATGATATATATATTATATTTATATTTTTTCTATGTTTCTTTATTTTCCATTTATATCATACCTTTATGGTTTCCATAATGGGTAAACGCGATAACTTCATTTGGGGAAGTGTGAACTACCGCCCCCTCAAAGTGATATGAACTGTTCATTCCTTACATGGAATGTATAAAGGATAAAGTTAATGAAATTATATATGATATTATACTGGAATTATAATACATATATTTATCATTATTTTTTCATTCGATTAAATATGAAATAGAAATGAAATTAGCATTCATGCGTACGTATGGCTTACCATCTCCAAAAATGGTGCATTTCATTTCTTATCTCCAAATGTTATGTAATTTTATAAATACATATATATACTGGATATATATGATATATATGATATCTAAGTCATGAATATCATTCTGGATATAATGTAATTTTGACCACATGGACAATTAATAATTATAACATGTTCATTTTTAACTCAAGTTCTGAATATCGACAAAATGTCCGATATAAACTCAAATAATTAACTCGTTGTTATAGAAAGGAAATAATTGATATAAACAGAATAATAAAATTGAAAAAGGTTCATAATAAAGTAGAAATTAACTTTATTTTATTATTCAGGATATTAAAGAACGATCGAGTCAAGTCGGACACAAGGTAAGGGGTTTCTTATCTCACTTTTAATTCCGTGAGATTTCCATTGTTCACCACATATTTATTGCATGTGGTGTATTGTGTGCTTAAATTTGATATTTATTATCATTATTCTCTTTATATTCATGGTATTATATGGTTCATTTTTTTATTAACTTTTTTTCATATTAATCTATTGATTACAACTTGGTAAGGGGTTTTCATCTAACTTTTTATTCCCATAAAATTCATGCTATATTTCCACTATTTTCTTTTTTATGGTGTATGAACTTCCCATGATTGTATTCATTGTGTAATATAATTTAATATATGGGTATTTTAATCTTTATAGTCTGATCTTTATTTCATGAGTTGTATGTTTCATAAGATACCAAATCGGTAAGGGGACCTTTCACCAGCCTCTTTTTAAAAGACTTCTTTTTGTTATGTCTTTTAATTTATATCTTATTGTGTTGGGATATGTTCTTGTCTATCATTATTTCTTTAACTTTTATGTCCATGTAATTAGATTTCATTTTATCACTCATCAACTCATGTTCTGAATTTTAATGTGACACTAATTGCGCCCAAATTTACCCTACTGGTAAAAGCGATCGATGTAGTACATGTAGGCGTCGAATCCACAGGGACCGAAGAAGTAACCTTGAGATGCTATGATTGTGTGAAGGATGGGCTATGAAGTATCCGACTTTGGGTTTGATTTTGGATGGTTTTTAAAGAACACTAATAAACCTAAGTGAACACAATTAAATGGAAATGGGTTGAACTTAGGATTATGGTCGGGGTGGATTGAATGAATTTTACTTCATTAGACAATTTTGGTTTTATTAATTTTTGATGAATCCATTCTTCAAAAATAACATTACATTCATCATTTTCTGGTTTGGTTCTTACTAAACACAATTACTTATTCCGTATACACTTAGAGAACCAAATTCATGATCTCTCCGAGGTATATGGTCATTTAGTAATTGAATTTAGTTTGCTCAAACACAGTAAAGATGAAGAGTAGAAATAATTGAAGAATGGATGTCTTAAATTAATTATCCAATTAACAAAAATTCATTCATAAAATAACATTCAATCCAGAATTTGCATCCTCCTAAGATAATCCCATTAAGGGTTTATCCCTACATTGATGGTATACTCTCAATGGTGGGCGGGAGATGGCTAATAAGAATTGGATTGAAGAAATTAAAACCGCAGAAATAACGAGCACTCCTCCGTGTGTGTGAATGAAATTCACACCTATGTGTGAACTAATTCACAACAACACAGAGATATCACTGTGCTTTGTGATAATAATGTTTTAATAAAAGAAATGGAAAATATAGAAGTGAATGAAGTTGATTAAGAACATAAAGATACAAAAAAACATAAAAGGAAATGGAAAACATTACAAAGGAAATTTGGAAGCATAACCTTACAATGAAACAAGCAACAAAAGATGATATGAAAAATATCCACCCCTATTCCCTTCACCACTATCTCCTTATATAGGAATATTAGGAGCCTTAGGTACATACCCCAATAATTAATTCACCCCCCAACAATTAATAGAGTCAAATGGAGGGTGAATAATTAAAAGGAAATTGATGTTTCGAATTTGACCCGGAAAACTGTCCAGATTCGTCCACCACATTGACGTGTGAATTCGAAATTGAAGAAGGCCGAATACTGAGGGTCTGTAGAAGCGAAATATCTTCATCCAGCTGTCCTCTATGAGCTGTAAAAATTTCAGGAATTTTATATCAGCCGTTTGAATGTTATAGTCGAAATGGTGGGACGGATGTTTGTGCATTAATGTTGGGTCCACCATTTAAATCTCAACTTCAGATCCCTTTATCATCATGAAAATATCCGAATTAGCTCTGGCCACAGTTGAATAAAATGATCCTAATATGTTTATCTTTCTACTGTATAAATTTGAGCTTCATTGGGCTTGTTTTGTGGGCCCCACATTTGTTTGATGGGCCTTAGGCCCATTATGATTTTCCAGCAAGTTTCTGCATTCAGGCACAAAATTCTTCATCTTCCTTTGGGATTCATCCATCATACCTAAAAGATAAAATGTTCCAAACAAAGTGATCAATCATATACCAAAATATCAAATTAAAATGATGAATATTGTAATTTCCACAAGAAAATTATTGAGTGGTACCAAATTGATATTTTAATCATGAATTGCACAATGATGGGAAATAAAGTTCAATTTCTGAATTGGACTAAAATTGATGTTTATGAACTTTTAAACACATTAATATTAAGATCCTAACAATTAATATTAGCCACTTTCAGTGACTAATCACACCCACAACTTGAGTTTTTCTAGTCCCGAGCAAAATATATTACAAAAATGAAATTCAAATCCCCTTTTCCAAAAACATTTAAATACTCATTGCTCACCCAAATATCTAATACCAAAAAAATTATGAAAACCCATCAAAATCATTAAAAACAAGCTAGGTCCACAAGCATATCCCAAGCCCAAGCCCATTCCTTTGTTCAAATTTATCGCCACATTTCATCCAATTCCAATTAAGCATGATAAAGTGTTGTGCATCATAATAGATATGGGGCCCGTTTTATTGTTCAAGGGGAAAAATGGAAGCGCTAGGTGGGAATCACATTAAACCTTAAGATGAGTATCCATTTTTTTTATTTTTTTTTTATTTTAGTTTTTTAACCACAATAGATATGAAAAGACTAACTCTGGGCAAGACAACTATGGAGTCACGATCCCCAAGTGCCGGACGCCACACATATTGTCAATTTCATGCTCTACAATAGAGATATAAAGCCTAACTCTAGGCAAGACAACTATGGAGTCACGATCCCCAAGTTCCGGACGCCACGCATTTGGAAAAAACATTACTATATGTGGTCATTTTTTTTGTTTTTTTGGATACTCAAATTAAACTAAAAGTGACCCCAGAACCCTATGCTATAATTAAAGGGACCCAAGAACTCAAATTTACACCCACGATCCAGTAGACGTGCATTGTGGCATTTTTACTAAGAGGATGAAATTGTAAACATTGAAAAATCACATCGGACAACCACACTTTCCAAAAACTATGCTCATGAACTTAAACTTGCATTAAAATCAGAATCAAGGCATGAAAAATTTATTTGATATCCAATTTTAGAGTTTTCAATGTGTGTTTATCATGTTTATGGTTAATGGAATTTTTCTTTTCATGCATGTTTTTATTCACAAAATAAAAAAATCATTTTTTATGTCCCCCCAACATAGAATGACACTGTCCCCAGTGTTTAATGAAAAGAAAAGTTAGAAGTGGGTAGGAGAGGAGTTCAAAGTTGAAATTGAGAATGATAAACATGGAACAAATTCACCTGGTTTTTAAAGTTGTGGTTCATGATGCTCCAAATTACTCCTTTGATCTCTTTGGGGATGTAGGACCCTCCATTATTGAACATGTATCACCCAAAATAGTTCCTGAACCATAACAAGAAGGACAAAGCAGACAAAACAAACAACACAATGATTTATTTAATTCCAAGTACCATCATTTTCATGTTTTTTTTAAATCAAACTAATGATACATTGTCTTCTTTTAAATCTCTGGGTAAGTTATTAGTCAGGGATCACACCGCGTGACACAGATGAATACATTGATCCACTTTCATACACATCCATACTCATAAAATAAGAACAGTTCAAGAGTCTAATTTTTTTTAACGTACAAAAACATAAATAAAATAAACTGATGATACATTTTCTTCTTTAAACTTCTGGGTAAGGTATTACTCAGGGATCACACCGCATGAAACAGATGAATATGGTGCTCCCTTTTCATACCCACCCTTACTCATAAAAGAATAATAGGTCAACAATCTATATATTAAAAAATGTAACAAAATTAAGCAGAAGGAATCAAAAGATGATTCACAATGATTGGAAACATGAAAACCACGGGTTGTCTCCCGTGCAGTGCTTTTGTTTAACATCATTATCCCGACTTGTACCCTAAATCTATCAATTTTTCTCTGGTTCATATGTTGGCTCAGTTAACTCTTCCTTGGTTTCTTGTTTATTGAATGATTCAATGAATGGTTTTAACCTATGACCATTGACTTTGAAGACATGACCACTTGTGGGATCCTGAATCTCTATTGCCCCATGAGGGTACACATGATGCACTAGGTATGGACCAGACCATCTGGACCTTAGCTTTCCTAGGTGTAGATAAAGTTTTGAACTATACAAGAGCACAAATTTTCCCAGTTTAAAGTGTTTGACTTTGATATTCCTAGATTGGTAGGCTTGAACTTTAGATTTATTGATCCTTGAATTTTCATAAGCCTCCGTCCTAAGTTCCTCGAGTTCATTAAGATCTAATTTCCTTTTTGTTTCGGCCAAATAAATGTCAAAATTCATTTTTTATTGCCCAAACGGCCTTATGCTCAATTTCAACAGGTAAATGACATGATTTTCCATAAACCAATCTATATGGTGACATGCCTAGGATAGTTTCGAAAGTAGTTCGATATTCCCAAAGGGAATCTAAGAGTTTCTCGGTCCAATCCTTCCTAGAGGGATTGACAGTTGTTTCAAGAATTTGTTTAATTTCTCTATTTTCCAACTCAGCTTGACCATTGGTTTGAGGATGTTATACAGTGGAAACTTTATGAGTAATACTATACTTAGACATGAGTGAAGAGAATGGGAGGTTGCAGAAATGGGTTCCATGATCACTGATTAAAGCCTTAGGAATTCCAAATTGAGAAAATATATGCTCTTTCAGAAATCAGATCACAACATGGTGGTCATTGCACTTGGTGGTAATGTCTTTAACCCATTTTGAGACATAATCAATAGCTAAGAGGATGTATAGGTATCCATTAGAGTTTGGAAAGGGTCCCATGAAATCAAATCCTCAACAATCAAAGATTTCAATGACTAGAATGGGAGTGAGGGGCATTTGATTCCTTTTGGTAATGGATCCCAATTTCTGACATTGAGGACAACTTTTGCAGAATTGGAAGGAATCCTTAATAAAGTTCGGCTAGTAGAAACCACTTTGGAGGACCTTTTCAGTGGTTTTATTTGTAGAAAAGTGGCCTCCACATGCCTCTCCCGGACAAAATTTTAGAATGGACTCTTTCTCAGACTCGGGAATACATCTCCTGATGATTTGATCAAGACAGAACATGAAGAGGTAAGGATCATCAAACACATAGTGTTTTACATCAGAAAGGAATTTCCACTTAGCTTGGGTCCCCATGAATTTTGGAATGTCACCCGTCACCAAATGGTTTTCTTTGTCAGCATACCAAGGGAAATCATTCACTGAATAGAGGTGCTCATCGAAAAATGAATCAGACACAGAGAGGTGGTGTGAGTTGTCTATGAATTCCATCCTATAGAGGTGATCAACTAAATTATTTTCAACACCTTTTCTATCCTTAATGTTTAATTCGAACTCTTGAAGAAGAAGGACCCACCTAATCAATCTAGCCTTGGCATCTTGTTTTTGGAAAAGGTATTTTAGGGCTGAATGATCAGTAAAGACAATGATGGGTGATCCTAAGAGATAAGACCTGAATTTCTCTAAGGCAATGAAAACAAAAAGCAACTCTTTCTCAGTGGTGGTGTAGTTTATTTGTGCATCATTTAAAGATTTTCTTGCATAAGAAATGTCACGTGGAGTTTTCTCACACTGTTGTCCTAACTCTGCTCCTACAGCGAAATCACTTGCATAACACATGATCTCGAAAGGAAGTTTCCAATTTGGAGATTGCATGATAGGTGGAGATATAAGAGTTGACTTGAGTGTAGAGAATGATTCCTCATAGCTTTCTGTTCATGAAAATGGAGCATATTTTCCCAATAGAGCACAAAGTGGTCGAGAAATAGAGCTGAAATTCCTAATGAACCTTCTATAAAAACCATCATGTCCTAATAAGGACCTCACTTCCTTAATAGTTTTAGGAGAGGGAAGGTGATGAAAAATGTCAACCTTAGCTTTATCAACTTCAATCCCTCTACCAGATACCAGATGACCTAGAACAAGTCCTTACCTTACCATGAAATAGCATTTTTCCCAATTTAGTATGAGATTCTTATCCTCGCACCTTGAAAAATACTTTTCAACATTTATAAGGCATCCCTCAAAAGTATCCCCAAAGATGGAGAAGTCATCTATGAAGACCTCTAAAAAACCCCCCACCATATCCGAGAATATTCCCATCATGCACCGCTGGAAGGTACCAGGGGCATTACATAACCCAAATGGCATGCGTTTGAATGTAAAAGTTCCAAATGGACAAGTGAAGGTTGTTTTTCCTTGATCCTCTAAGGAGACTTCTATTTGATTATACAATGAGAATCCACCTAGGAAGCAATATAATTGATGACCCACCACTCGCTCGAGGACTTGATCAATAAAGGGTAAGGGGAAATGGTCTTTCTTGGTACAAGAGTTGAGCTTCCTAAAGTCAATACGAACTCTCCATCCACTACTGACCCTTGTTGGAAGCATCTCTCCATCCTTGTTGGTTATTACTATGATTCCAGCCTTCTTTGGAACCACATGGATTGGGCTAACCCACCCACTCTTAGCTATAGGATAGATGATATCAGCTTTTAACAATTTCAAAAGTTCTTTTCTCACTACTTCCATGAGATTAGGATTGAGTCTCCTCTGAGGTTGATGACATGGCTCCGACTTAGATTCAAGAATAATTATATGAGTTCCGATAAGTGGGCTAATCCCATGGATATCAGATAGGGTCCATCCAATGGCTTTCTTATGTCTCCTAAGAACATCTAGAAGCATCATCTCATGATCTGCTTCAAGGGAGGAAGAAATGACAACAGGAAAGGATTGATTGTCCCCTAAGAAAGAATACTTTAGTGATGAAGGTAAGAATATAAATTCAAGATCAGATTGGTCGTGACTTTCCCTGAATGGATGAGACTTTGTATTGAACTTAGTTTCTTTGTTCAGATATCTTGACAAAATTGGTTCCTTGTGAACAGAATTTTCATCCACTAAATTTTCCATAGTAGTGTCAGGAATGGCTATGGACTCAATGTTATTGATTTCAACCATGGTATCATTGATTGGTGATTCTAGAAATTCATCAATAGAGCTGTCTGAAAGAGATTCAATCCAAGGAGGAAAATTTCCCTCATGTGAATAAAGAAAATCAATCTCTTCTTAATTTAACCATCCTTCGGTAACTCCTTGATGTTCATTGAGTTCATTATCAACACTACCGATCTAATTAACCTCATGGATCTCTTCATCATCCCCAATTTGAGAGTTTTCATTGTAGATGTTCAAGTCTAGACTCATGTTCCCAAAGGTGATGGTCATGTTCCCATTTCGGACTCGGATTACAGAGTTGATTGTTGCAAGGAAGGGACGACCAAGTATGATTGGGGTTTTCTCCCTAGGACCTAAGCTTGGGTGATTGTCCAGAACAATGAAGTCAGCTGGGTAAATGAAATTTTCAACTTTCACCAAAACATCTTTTAAGATCCCCTTTGGAACTCGAACACGACGATCAACAAGTTGAAGAGTGATAGATGTGGTTTGGAGTTCATCGAGCCCTAACTGACAGTACATGGCATAAGGAATGAGGTTCACACTAGCACCAAGATCACACAAGGCTTTGAAAACTTTGTTCTATCCTAGTTCAA
Organism: Viscum album; assembly: GCA_963277665.1. Classification (NCBI taxonomy): domain Eukaryota; kingdom Viridiplantae; phylum Streptophyta; class Magnoliopsida; order Santalales; family Viscaceae; genus Viscum; species Viscum album. The sequence continues at coordinate 1,071,222,953 of OY728166.1, read as the reverse complement.
CATTTTTTTAAGGGCATCCTGGGTCTTTCATCTTAGGAGGAATGGTCCCTTGAATGGTGGTACTCACATTAGAAGCCAAAAGGACTTGGTTTTTATGTGAAAATTTTCTTTTAAAAGTGCACACGTCCTTAAGGTATTTTGAGTAGGAAGGTATGGTTTGGATGGCATCGAGATGGGGAATGTTCAACTTGACTTGTGAGAAGATTTCCCTCAATGTTTCCCTCAATTCAGGCTTGGTTTTCCCCCTCATGCGTTGAGGAAATGGTGCAGATTTTGGAGTTTTTTGTTGAAGTGTTGTTTCATTCACATTATTATCAGTTTCTTTAGTTTGATCTTGTAGTTCATTTGAATTTTCATTAGAGTTTGAAGCTTCACATGGTTTCTGACTTATCTGTTCAGGTTTTTCAATTGATTTCCCACTTCTTAAAACTATCACAGCCTTTTGTTGTTCGTGAGTTGTTTGAGTGAAACTTGTCTCTCCCCTTGATGTTTGTTCTGGAATGGCCTGTGTGGGCATGGGTGCCTTTCCAGTTTTTATGGTTTGATGTTCTTGTTTAATGGATGAGAATTCTGAGTTCATTTTGTCCATTTGTTTACAAAGTTGTTCTAGTAGGCTTTGTGGAACATTTTGGGATGGTGCTTGAGCTTGTGGGTTTATCCCAGGAGGATACGTTGGTTGTTGGATAGGTTGTTGAATAGGTTGTTGGATAGGCTGTTGGATAGGTTGTTGGATAGTTTGTTGACTAGGTTGTTGATATAGGACATGGGGATGTTGGAATTGGACCGGTTGTGGTTGGAACTGATTATGAGGTTGAAAGTTTTGTTGAGGGTATGGGTTGATAAACTATTGTTGTGTTGGTTGTTGATTGTCCTTCCAACGAAAGCCTGGATGGTCATTATACCTTGGATTGAAGGTGTTCGTGAATTGTGGCTTTTGAAATTTCATTGCATTAAATTCTTCTATTGGTCCTCCTAAAAGAACATCCCTGATGGAAGGAATGGTTGGGAAATTATCAGTCTTATGGTCATTCTTGTCACAAATTGTACAAACAAGCTCAACAGTTTGGGTTTTGTGGACCTTCCTAAGATCAATCTCCTCAACTTTCCTCGTGAGCATAGTATGGTGATGTTCCCCATGTTTGGTTTTGTTCAGAAAGATTTTCTAGATACTCGTAAGCATCATTTTGGGCTTTGTTTTTGAAAGTTCCATTAGACATCATACCAATGATTTGTTTGTTTCCAGGACCCACCCCTTCATAGAAAATTCTCAATTGTTCTAGGATTAAGAAACCATGGTGCGGTACCATGTTTAATGTGTCCTGAACCTTTCCCATGTTTCATAGAATGTTTCTCCCCCTTTTTCAAAAAAGTTTTGTATTATCTTTTTAAGTGCAATTGTTTTGTGATGGGGGAAGTATTTTTTATAAAATTCTCGTTGAAGTTGGTCCCAAGATTGAATGGATGATGGTATCAAATTGTTTAACCAATTATTTGCTCGATCCTTAAGGGAAAAAGGGAAAAGTCTCATTTTAGCAGATTCAATTTGATTTGGTGGGCACATGGTTTCGACAATGTCATTAAATTCTTTAACATGAAGGTAAAGAATCTCAGACTCCATCCCATGAAAGGTTGGAAGGTGGTTCAGGACATGGGGTTTAAAAAAATATTGGGTATATCCTATGTTATCACGCCTAATTCATGAGGGTGCATTGGTACAGGTTGGTGTAAGGTAGTCATTCATGGCCGGGTCTGCAAAAATTCCCAAGTTAGAGTCTTGCCCGTTATTTTGGTTCCCTCCCTGGTTTATGATTTGGTTTTGTGGGAGATTATCCATTGTATCAAACTCAATATCTGAATTTGGAGTATTACAAAGATTTCGATCTAAAGGAAATACAACTCTTTTAGTGCTTGACTCCCCATCCCTAGGAGTATCTACCCTAACTAATCTGTTTGAGTTATCGCGGGTGTAGGCGGACATGCGCCAAAAGAAAAAAAAAGCGAGAAAGGGAAAAGATAAGAGAATTGGGATGAGAATAGAAGAATGGGGGTAAGAAAAGATGGTTTTTGGTCTAAGGAACTTACTTGGTCCCCGGAAACGGTGCCAAAATTTGGTTCCGCCCAAATTTACCCTACTGGTAAAAGAGATCGATGTAGTACATGTAGGGGTCGAATCCACAGGGACCGAAGAAGTAACCTTGAGAGGCTATGATTGTGTGAAGGATGGTCTATGAAGCATCCGACTTTGGGTTTGATTTTGGATGGTTTTTAAAGAACACTAATAAACCTATGTGAATTCAATTAAATGAAAATGGTTTGATCTTAGGATTATGCTCGGGGTGTATTGAATGAATTTTACTTCATTAGACAATTTTGGTTTTATTAATTTTTGATGAATCCATTCTTCAAAAATAACATTAAATTCATCATTTTCTGGTTTGGTGCTTACTAAACACAATTAGATATCATGTATACACTTAGAGAACCAAATTCATGATTTCTCCGAGGTATATGGTCATTTAGTAATTGAATTTAGTTTGCTCAAACACAGTAAAGATGAAGAGTAGAAATAATTGAAGAATGGATGTCTTAAATTAATTATCCAATTAACAACAATTCGTTCATAAAATAAAATTAAATCTAGCCTTTTCATCCTCCTAAGATCATCCCATTAAGGGTTTATCCCTCCATTGATGGTATACTCTCAATGGTGGGCGGAAGATGGCTAACAAGAATTGGATTGAAGAAATTAAAACCGCGGAAATAACGAGCACTCCTTCGTGTGTGTGAATGAAATTCACACCTATGTGTGAACTAATTCACAACAACATAGAGATATCACTGTGCTTTGTGATAGTAAATATTTAATAAAATAAATGAAAAATATAGAAGTGAATGATGTTGATTAAGAACATAAATATACAAAAAAACTTAAATAGAAATGCGAAACATTACAAAGGAAATTTGGAAGCATAACCTTACAATGAAACAAGCAACAAAAGATGTTATGAAAAATATCCACCCCTATTCCCTTCACCACTAGCTCCTTATATAGGCATATTAGGAGCCTTAGGTACATCCCCCAACAATTAATTCACCCCCCAACAATTAATAGAGTCAAATGGAGGGTGAATAATCAAAAGGAAATTGATGTTTCGAATTTCACCCGGAAAACTATCCAGATTCTTCCACCACATTGATGTGTGAATTCGAAATTGAAGAAGGACGAATCCGTAGGGGCTGTAGAAAAGAAATATCTTCATCCATCTGTCCTCTATGATCTGTAAACATTTCAGGAAATTTCCCTCATCCTTTTGGATGTTATAGTCGAAATGGTGGGATGGCTCTTTGTGCATTAATGTCGGGTCCACCATTTAAATCTCAACTTCAAATCCTTTTATCATCATGAAAAAATCGGAATTAGCTCCGGCCACAGTTTCATAAAATGATCCACATATTTTTATATTTCTACGGTATAAATTTGAGCTTCATTGGGCTTGGTTTGTGGGCCCCACATTTGTTTTATGAGCCTTAGGCCCATTATGCTTTTTCCAGTAAGTTTCTGCCTTCAGGCGCAAAATTATTCATCTTCCTTTGAGATTAATCCAGCGTACCTAAAAGATAAAATGTTCCAAACAGAGTGGTCAATAATATCCCAAAATATCAAATTAAAATGAATAATATTGTAACTTCCACAAGCAAATTATTGAGTGGGCCCAAATTGACATTTTAAGCATGAATTGCACAATGATGGGAAATGAAGTTCAATTTCTGAATTGGACTAAAATTGATGTTTATGAAATTTTAAACACATTAGTATTAATATCTTAACAATTAATATTAGACAATTTTAGTGACTAATCGGACGCCATTAGGCTGTCGAATTTATGTATGAGAACTTATTAACCCAATTGCAATTCTTTGCGTTAAATTTATACTTCATGATTATGTCATGATATGAATATGTGTGAATGTCCTATGATTTTTTTACACATAATTTACACTTGTATTTGGAGTATTATTATTTTTCACAAATAATTATGTCATTGATTTGTCTTTACACTAAGGATATGATCTTTGTAAGGGACTTCGTCTCAATATCTTTCATTGAGGAATATTTTAATTTATACATAACGTTATTTTACATAGTGTATAAAAACATTTGACTTCTCATTTCATTCAAAATTAATATTTTTTTATGAGTTGTTTTTCTAAATGGAAAAAATGAATGTTTCTTTTTATTGTAAGCGGTGACAATGACCTTTTTCGCCGCCGTACGCATTATTTGATCTATGGATTCCTCAACAAGCCATAAAGTTTTAAAAGGAAAATAAATACCATATGATCTTTTCAGTATTTTGGTATTGGGAATGGTTTTGATAATGGATTTGTTATGTCAAAATTTTTAATTGATATATTGTGATTGAAATGTGAAAATGATATCTTTCCTTTATATTTGTTTTATGAGTTATGAATATGTTATAGCTCTTGTGCATTGTTACATATATGGGGGGTTCTGTGATAAACATTGGGCCGGTGATCCTGAGATAGCTCTCCAATGCATTGGGTAACTAGACGGAGGTAAACTTGAATGTTTCTCCTAAGAGATTTTGGGATTAAACTATGATGGGTACTCCATTATAACTCCCTATATAGTTGTTATAACTACAATGTAATTATATCTTGTATTCCACTTGTTACCTTTATGATTTATGATTTCTGCGTTTTATTCATAAATATTATGATTTCATGAGGTATGTTATGATTGAAAATTAGGGTTTCATTGATTTGTATTTATTATGGGATAATTTTTTCATTCCTTATTTTATAACCCTTACTGAGATTTTTATGCTCATCCCATGTTTTGAAATGTTTTTCATAGGACATAAAGATGAATAGGGTCAAGGAGGGGATCAAGGAAAGTTCATGATGTCTAAAATATGGAACTAGACTTGAATCTTTTTTTAAGATTTTTTATTTTATGAAAAAATGGATACTGAGTATAAGTGTCTACTTTTTAATTTTAAGAGATGTAATGTAATAGTTATGGCCTAATTCTCTAAAAATATAATCCTGAAAAGATCTTCAATGTGAATTATTAATTTAATTCAAGATTACATAATGTTTAATGTCTGGGTCCTTATATAAATATACAAATCCCATCACATAACTCTTCAAATATATTTGGTTTAAATAACTTCTATGCATAACAGTACATATAACTACCAAGCCAAGAGAGTGGGGCCAGAGGGGGTTGTCAGTCATCCATCCTCCCATCAGAAGGTTTGGTAAAACATGATCGTAGAGTCTAGAAGGTGTTATTACTTATTAGTGATATGGAAGCGTAGTGTATTAAATCACATAATATATAATTTATAATTTAGATCACAACCACACTATGATAAAAGCATAGTCCTAATCTCAGTTACAGCTATCATCACCCAGAAACCTGACTGAAACTTCTACAGTATATATATCATATAAGCATAAAATCATTTAATGAGATAAATTAATTATAATTTTCTTTTAATCATTTCCTTTATGATTATTAACACATTATTAATTAATTTAATATCATTGTTATTCCACAATAAACATTTTTATCCATCAAGGTCATGTCAATTCCCTCTAAGAAAAATCCATATCAAGTCATTGGTTTCTAGAATGTGCCAACCACATGTGTTGAACATTTTTATTCATTATTATCATCATCATTACTTAATTCTTGATACTCTAGTAAAATATCATAAGATACCATTAAGAGATGAAACCAAAACATCCATCCTCATTAGATAGTGGGGAAAGGAATTGAAATAAAATAGAAAACCCAATCATCCATCATATAATGGTTTTAATATAGAAGAATCTATAATTATCACATAAATGGTTAATCCTAGCATAAACTCATTCCATAATATCTGGTGTAATCCTAAAAATACACATGCATATCTTAATGAGTCTCTTAATCAAAGGGATCAAATAAAACAACATCATTTGTGCCTACCAATCACATATCACATCTACTATGACAGGATCAACCACCACTAGCTAACATCACAATGATCATATATAGATCACATAACAAGGCTTGTATTTAGTGAGTTTTACGAGTCTCATATCCAATGTACATCGAAATTAAGAAAGAAAACAAGTATGGTCAACTTGGAAACTAGGACCTGAAACATGGCATTCCATATTTTCATAAAGATGGGTACTCAATTCACACAGAGTTATATTAATGAAACAACTAGTTTTATTTCATCTTAAAATAAAATGATTCATTATTTATTGTTTATAACTATGGTAAACCAAGTGCATTAGTTATAATGGGATATCATCAAATTAACATGATTACAAGCATTTTTCCAACTTCAATAATTTCAGAGAATAAAAATTCATTAACATGACTTTCTAAATATGTCCCTAAAACCATTATAAATCTTAAATTTAATTAACCAAATACATTATATCATGGAATAATCAATTTAATTGAGCAGGTTCATGGAATTAATCTTTATTATCAGTAAATTATGAGAAAAAACATATTCATTTATCATCCATGTTATCTATTTCATTATCCACGAAATTAAAAATTATATGTATTACCTTCCTTCACATTTTTTTTTGAAATACCAACATGATAAAACATAACTTCACAATAAATTGTAACATTAATAACTTAGATAATGGAAAATCAATAAAATGAAGAAGAAAATAGATATCATGGTAGATATAAACAACATTCAATCGTTAAATCCATTACATTATTGATCTGTTCAATAATTATTTGGTTAATTAAAATACCTTCAAAATTGATAATCTTTGTAAAATTTATTATACAACATTAATAAATAAGAGAGGCATTAAATACCCCACATAAGATTCATTTACCTTTTCCACATGGAATGGACCCACATCATAGATCTTGATCACCCCTTTTACAAGAGATGCATCCCTATAAGAATACCACACCACAATAGCACAAAAAAACTAAATAAAAGAAAATTATAATAGAATTATGGATTGAAACTAACATTACATGAAAAGAAATGAGAGAAAGAAGAATGATGTACATTTTATCACTAGAGATCGAAAATATAAAGCAGATAATTCATACATATCAAAGAGATTCTAAAAATACTAAATAGAGAACTCTAGATCGCTTGTAAATTGATGAAATTCCATAGGGTTTTAGAAAACAAAATCCACTTCAACATATTTCAGCATGATGTGCATCATATTTTCATGGTATGAAATATATTCTTGTTATACAATTATCCATTTTTTATATTCCACAAAAAATAATTTCCCTTAGAATATTTGGCCCTGATTTATTTCACATCATGATCTATCCATTAAATTATTACCTCACCCATGATATAAACCACATATTCATGATGTGAAAAAATGACTCATTTTGAATTCTATGTGATCCTAATGTTTACTAAGAAAACACCACTAAAATTTCTCTAGGACTCCATTGAGTACCTCAGACTTCATCAAAACACTAACAATTGAACTAGATGTATCTCATCCCTTACATTCCATTATTAAACTATAATTCCGAAATATAAGAATAATAAACAAGGTTACTTCTAATTATCCCCCAAATATAGATTATATTCTCTGATGGATGTCTATTTATAGTTAGTTTACATGGACACTACTAACTACAATCGAAAAATTTATTGATCACTGAATATAACTCAATATATAATAATTAACTTCATGATTATTAAAAATAATAGGTAACTTTTCCCTATTGAAATTTTCAATATTTTCCTTCTTAATATAGAAATCTACAAATATTGAATGAAATATATAACTCTTAATAATGTATTATAAATGTTCATTAGAGTTTTTGTAGTTCATACATGTCAAAGAGACATTATATATTTGGTTATTGTTTGGGAAGGAGAATGAAGTTTCATAATTTTAATAACATTCTTAGGTTGGTAAAAAATGGTACATATGAACATTTCATTTATTGTGGAACAAGGATACTAGGGTCCACTATAAATTCACACAAGAAAAATTATAGTTTAATGAACTTTTTTACAAAATAAAATATTAATTACATGTCATAGGCCTTGGTGGATTACATTTATCATAACTTATTTAACTTTTATGTGAATTAATAATTTTTGGAGAATATTAAAATGAATAGAACTAATATACGAATAAATAATATCTATATCATAAGCATTAAAGTTTTATTCAGTTATTTTTTTGAGGAATTTTGGGTGACGACCAATATATATTTTGGTTGGTGTGGTGCAATAGTGTGTTCATTAGGGGTTGGATGATACTATGGAGGGTTGTTTAAGGAGTAATGGTTTTCATGAGTTTTATTCCCAGGGATTAACAAAATTATGATTGGATTATCTATGACTCATAGGAAAATGGGTGTTTGTAGTAGCATGTGATCACCTTCATATTGGTTCATGTGTGTTGAAAACATTAAATTCATTGTGAAGACAACATTTTTAGGGGTACTGCTTATTAATATAGAATGAATGATCATGTTGATAATGATTATAATGATCATAATATATATAACCACAAAAATACATAAAGTGGTTCTCTAATGACCCCTTAGAAATATGATATTCCCCATGGGTTATTTATTAACATATAAGGACAAATTTATCATTGAATAATGAATTTCCTTACTTAATAAATTGAATAATAAATTGTTATATTTTTTTCAAGAATGTGGCATCATCCGTCCATATATCAGTTATTCTAGAAATCGTCATACCACCTATTTTCCGAATAGAGTAACTTGAATTCTATAAAACACTTATAAAATATGATAATAAAAATAAAACCATAGAAAAAAACAATGGTACAACCCTTAATAATATATTCTCACCAAACACATGGTATAATTTAAAAAATTGAGATAAATTGACAATACTCTAGTCAATCATAGTCACTTTTTCCCGAGCACCATAATTGATCCTAGAAAAGATCCTATGACATCAATGTACAACATTCCAAAATGTATCTAATAGGTTTCTGTATACTTAAACATACCTATAACATTGTGTGGGAATCTATATGTCCATCATAGGGTGCAAGTAGGATTTGATAATAACTACTTAGTAGGGGATCACATATTGTGTCTCAAAAAACACATTGAATATGAATTTGTATGGTTGAGCATGAATACAAATTTTGATACATATAATGTATAAGATGATATTATTTAATGATCAATGTAGTGTTACAAAAAGAAAAAAAGGAACATGAAAATGATTATTAAAAATTAAACATATATCACCTTACCCGGATGTCCCATACATTAACATATCATCGTCATGTTTTTATTAGTATCTATAGAGTACTATATACCTATTTAGATAACTATTGTATCACACCAAAATAAAATTGAATCTTATAAAACAATTCACGTAAACCATTTATTCAATCCATTTGGATAATAGGAATGGAGTTTAATAATTCATGGTAATTTTATAACAAATAATTCTTATACAAATTTTTCATTAGTATTTACATGACTATTTAATTTAATTAATAATATAAATATTAGATAATTTCATCTTTCTTTGGAATTCATAATATAATTCTATTTATTATTATTGCTAGGTTCATAACATAGTTCCTAAGGAACCCCATAATACTGAATTTGTCTAGGGTGGCTGGGGTTAAAATCTCATCCTCTATGATATTGTCCACAAATTTCATTGGTGACCATGTATTAATGGATTAGAATCATATAATTCATTATTATGGAAGACCCACACCAATGGGCCAAGGCAGTGTTTCAAGGGTACCACTTCTTGATAGTGGGGGTTTTGCTGGCTATCCCCACAGAGAGGCACCTTATCAATAGGGAAATATAGTACCATGAATGGGAGAATAGGTATTAAATGATAGAAAATGTAGTTTGATTATATTTTAGTGGTGATTTAGGTGCAAGAACTCAATGTGGTAGTCTATGGAGTGGGAACATGTGAGTGTGGCCCAGGCGGGCTATAAATCCTATGTCAGTAGAGTAAAGGCAAGGGATTCAATTTTCAACATGTTCCTATATCACCCAATATGTATAGGGGGATAATATATAAAAATGAATTATATATCACCAAATACGAGTGGTCCAATGGGATAAAAAATAATGATTATTTGGGTCTGTTTCTAGGCCCTTTAGGAAAGAATGTCTTGGTTTTCCAGCTAAAACAAATGTAATAGTTAGGGTTTGTAAATGAGTTATCTGATATGGGAAAATTACCTGTCCTCCCAGCCTATGGGTGTGGTTTTGTGTGTTTACTTATGTTTTACCTCCAAAAAATAAAAATAATTATACCCCCTTCAACGTTATTGATCTATCTATAAAATTTCATTTGTCACACACATAACTAACTATAAAATATACAGGTTCAATATTATAGAGTAATAAAATTTTCATATGTTTAAATTTTCCCATAATTTAGAAAGATATAAATAAAAGATAGGAATTAACATTACATTTCTATTTTTTTGAATCACTGATAAATTTCATCTTTTAAAACAAGTAAATATAATATCATAATGTCAAATATGACCAAATTCATTGAATAATTATTACTTTATAATCCATTAGTGAAATGATATTGAAATTATCAGCCATGGGAAAATTAAAAATCTATTGATAAGTAATGTATAGTGACACAAGCAATAAATTATAATTTGAGAAAAAAACTAGAATATACTAGTTATAAACCAAGTGAAGTATTAAATATGAAATCGTTCATAAACTACGACCTTCTATAATAAACATATACAATGTAATTTTTTTGACATAATCAATAATTAAAAAGAATTCCATTATAAATGATGAAATTTCAAATTTAAATATATATCCCACATTGAATACTTAATTTATGAAAACTATTTTATATAAAAAAATCTTTTCAATGCAACGATTTATATGTTTTACTCATAATAGATGTAAAAAATATTTTAATATTTCAAAAATTCATACAAAAAAGGATAAATTCATTTAATTGTGGAAATATATGTTAAAATTAATCATCCTAATGATTAAATAATAACACTCTTATGGATATAAAATCCAGGAAAAAGAATATTTTTAATATCTATAAAATTTAATTATAATATATATTATTTTATTAAATAAATACAATTATTATTTATAATGAAAAATTATTTTTATGAAAACATTTCAATCAAATCACATAAATATAAGGACCACATTATTCCATACGAAAAAATCATCCGAGTCATTATCTAATCAGTAATGGTATCACTTATCTAATGTAATGTATTGGTCATTGATATTTAATTGCTCCATATTTCCATTTAATGATGTGATTTTCTTGTTAAAATAAGGTAAAGGTCCCAAAACTGAATTTTTGACTAAGGTATAGTCATAGAATTCAAAAAATAGTCTTACATCTCAAAAAACTCATAATAAAGTGCCTTAAAATGTTATATTGTTTCTCCAAAAACTAATATTCACTTATTAAACAAATTTATAATACCTAATAATATTTTTATTGATTTATGAAAATAATGTTTGGAGAAATAACCATGAAATACAATAAAAATTCCTTATTGGATTTCAAAATAATTTGGATCTTTATAAATTTTTAATCATAGTCCTCTATAATTGAAAGAATATTAATAATTAAATAACATGTTACCACATTTCAATCCCACATATTATTAAATCCCACTCAAAAAAGAATACATAGATATAGGTACAGAAAAACCATTAATTAGTATATAATGTAAATGAGTAATGTATAGAAAAGAACACTTTACTAGATTATATATTCCATATAAAATAATGAATGGATGTGTAAGGATTATAAATAAAACAATCCACTTAGTATAATTAACATTATTTATTTGAATAAAACATTAACATTACATAAAATGACATTTCAAGGAATTAACATTACATAGTCATAATAATATATGTATTAATGAAAATAAGAATGAATAAAAAAAATCTCATAATATCTCCTAATATAATACTAATAATATCTAACATTATATATCACAATATTATTGAAAAACCACCCATTCATAATTCCAAAAAATTATAATGATGTATTATAGATTTTATAATCATATTATAGTCATGACTTAATCATTTCTTGAATATCACTTGTAGGGTTGAGATCACCTACATATACAATTCATCAGTGACCTCTTTTTATTCTATGAACCAAAAAATAGAACATTATAGGCTTTAAAAAATTATCATAAATATATAAATAAAATTAATCAATCACCAAAATTAATGAATAACTACGAAAATAAAAACTAGAAAAATAAAACCCCAAATTAATTCAATATTATAAAAACGAAATGATCTTTTTAACTCAACCAAAACGCTATTCCATTCCATAAGAAAATCAAAAAATAAACAACATAATTCATACCACATCCACATTAAATCAAAACGATCATCATTGTAATCTAATATACACGTTTATTGTTTATTTCATTAATAATAAATTAATACCAAAGATAATATATTATTGTTTACATATATTGGTGAAATCACAAACGAAAATCACAAATATTCTCATTGGATGACAATAAGAAATAAATAGGATAGGAGAATGCAGAGTAATAATTTCCTTGGTTATAGGTATAAAAAAATCCTCAGATCTTTCTCGAATTATGGGATAATGTGTGAAGGAATAAGGAGTCCAGTGAGGATCCCCTCACCACCCTTTATATGACTGACTGAAAATTAACATTTTTTTATTAAGAAACAATTTTAAGGAAAAAGTGAGAAACCAATGAAAGATACACCAAAAAATAATCCTCATACATAACTTTAGAATCATCATGCTATATCTCAGAGTTGATATCTGAATCCTCAGGCATGAGACTAGGTTGGTGGCAATAGGAGCGAGTGTGCTTCCTGCCTTCCACCTCCTGCTTACCGGAGACCTTTGAGGAAACACCATGAGTGGAAAAATCATTTGCTTATACTCTCATTTTTGGCTTACGAATCGGCTTATTGTCACCCCCAAGAGTGTCAAGATGATTATGAGCAACCATAGGTGCATCCAATTCAGCATGAGCCTCGTGTCACTAGTGGAAGTGAATTCCCCACTCAAACCAGCAACAACAGTGACATTCTATTTGATGGTAGGTTTAGCCGCCACACTGTGCACAACATTAGCATAGGAAGGTCCAGAAACCCCCAAAAAATAGCAATGCCCTTACCTTTACTATCACCATTACGTGCCTTCAGAACAAAGGGGAAGCAAGAACAACCGAACTGGATAGACTTGAAGTAGAGAGGGGTTTGTCAGTTCTCTACATGGTTGTATCCCACTGGACACCTGAGGGGGAGTGATGACCACATGAATGTGAACTCATCTTGCCACTAGCTGGAGGCATTCCATCAACCATTGGGACCATGGGGGCAAGGGGATCAATTGTATGAGCTATTGATCCCTTGCAACCCCTCCTCCCTCATCGAGAGAAAAAAGATGTCCAATGGCCTTGTCGACAGCAAAGCGAACAAAAGCCAAAAGTTTCCTCATAATGAATGTGCTGCCAAAAACCAGACATACCATCCACCTCGAGATGAATATGTTTCAAGAGAGGCTATGATAGGTCCATTTTCATGAAAATGCGAGCATAGCCATGTTATTTCATGCAAAGAGTATGATCATCAATCCAAAGAAAACAACTGATGCTTTCACCAATACATTTTAGAACAGATGGGTTCTGAAAGGGGAGTGTAACACTAGTGGGGAAAGAACCACTAGCTTTTCAACCATATACCAAGTAGAACGAGGCTTGATTCCTAGTGACCAAGATCATCCACAAACCAAAATATTTATTTCTAAAACCCCTAATAATTCAAAATTAAAACCCCTATAAGTCTATCTAACATCACTAAATACAAAATATATTATCCCAAAAATAAAAAAATGACCCCCTTGTTGAATTATAAATAATTAATGAAAAAACTTTTTAGTCATATAATTATCTAAAATAAATGCATTAAAATGACATTAATTTATTCACTAGGAAACAAGTCACTAATCCCTCCCCCTCAATATAACTATTGATCCCTCAAAATGTGAACACATATTTTTCTATAAAACTCAATACCATATATTACCATGAATTTATAGTTTACTTTATAATACATATAAAAAACTATACACCACACTTCTATAGTGTGTATCTAAAATTAAATACCAATGAATAATATAAACATAAATATAATAAAAAATAACATTAAACAATCTATAATCCTCCAAAATACTGATATCAAATGAAAATCACGTTGTCTTCTCTATATATAGTATGAATTACCAAGGATATATCTATGAATATTCAACTACTTATTATTTATTAACAAAAAATCAATCTCTATATCATTTTTATTTTAAATAAATTCAAATTTCAAAATACCACATCTATTCATTTTTTAGAACCCAATATATTAAAAAAAACTAGGTTTATAAATCCCATTTTAAAAAACACATTCCCATTATACCAAATATACATTACATTTTGAGACCACTTTAAATTTTTTAACATAATATTATAAAATGTTTTTTTCTTTAAATTTCAAAAATATAGACCATGTTTGATAATATAGATATTATATATACAAGGGAAGGAAACAATGTATATTATATTATTTATTCAAATTTTTAGATACTGTATCTAACTAGAAGTGTAATAGCTACATGATTGAGAATTAAAATTGTGGATAAATTTTAATATCAATTTGATAATACGGTAATAGATAATATATATCAAAACAACTTATAATATGTATGATATAATAAATTAAATAGAACCTAATTAGTAATTTATAAATTCATTTATGAAAATATTTGTTACTTTTATGTAAATGAATCCATTCATATATAATACTTTTAATATAAATATGGTGTACATGTCTATTTTGGCATCTATATAAAATATTTCATGAGAAACTATTTAATGAATATTTGAATGAATCCAATGCCTCTTCCTGAGTTTTACTATTTTAGAATCATTATCCAAATATATAAAATCATTTATACCTATAGTGGACTGACTAAACACTCGTATTTTACTGGTAAATTCTATTTCCATCATAGACATGTGTTTTAATCATGCACAATGTGTATCCCATTAATCTTGAAATACAATAGTCTATCCACTCAAATATAATTATAAAATCCTCAAAAAACACCCTAATATCACTAATAATATTGTTCATCTAGACCCCCAAAAGCGGTTGAATTGGATCACAACTGAACCCATGATTATTCCCTTATTTAGATAAGATAAATACTAGCATCATGTTTTTTAATTTATCAATTTGTAATGATTTTAATTCATTGTATGTAAAATCATTCATTGTTGGATTTTTTGAATAATCAATCATTACCAATCAAGATGTCAGATAATCTAAATAAATGCAAATGACTCACTATTTTGAGTAACATTTATGCCATGAAAAACTAGTATAATTTTATATAAACAGAAAAATAACTCTATTTGTTTAAATATGATAAAAATATATGGTAATTCAGACTATAAAATAATATTACAGATAGTAATATTATATTAAAAAACTATAAAATATCTAAATAAATACTATGATATACTAAAATCTCCCCTTGCAGAGATGGTTTCCAATACAACAATAATAGAAATAATATTAAACTATCTCATATGACATCCAAGTGTAACAATAGAGATAATATATATTTTTTACCATAGTCGTATATCAATAAAACATAATATCTGAAACTATATATCCCCTAAAGTTAACATGTGGGGTTTAAGCTTAAATACTATGTAGATAATTACTTATGATGTTTCAAATAAAATAGTGAATAATCCTGTGTTTTCATAATCAATTATTCTCATTTAGATATATTCAAAATAAATTCATTTATAAAAAATATTAAATTTATAGTATTAATGAGAAATGAAATAACATGTAGATAAGTAATAAAAATAGTATATAAATCATTAAACATGGATGATCCATTCATTAACAAACATTTTTCAAGTTTATCATTGAATCAAAATATAACTAGATACCATGTTTGATAACTCATGGTTTATCTCAATGGTATATAGATTTTGGAATACCATGCCTAGGAAATCATACTTCCAATCCCTTTAGGAAAAGTAAGGTGTTTCACAAATCACTGAAAATATGATTGACACCCTATTTATATAAAAATTAATAAATATGTGTCATGAAATCATAAAAAATTATTAATTGGAATATGCTGACTTTATATATGTAAAATAAATAACCATGATACTGTATGCATAGATATTTATTTAATTTTCAAGATCAATATAATAAATCAAAAAAGTAGTCATATATAATGGCATAAAAATCAGTTTATATTGATATAAATCGAACTTATATGTAATGAAGTCATAACAAATAAGGTAATCCATGGATTAAATGAACTATAAAATGAAGTTAAACATATTACATCATGTAAATCATAGAAAAAGACATCATATAGATTTTACTTGATTCGCTAGTGGAAATACATCTAAAGCATAGATCGTGGAATAAGTAACAATCTAAGGATCACTAATTTTATGTTAAAAAATAACATATATATATATAATAAGAAATAAATAGATCATAGTATTTTCAAATCAATAGATTATTAAATATAGAATCATCAATAACCAATATTAACTCATAAAAAACTTATAGAAGAAATAAGGTGAGACAAAATAACCAATTAAGATATAACAATAAGAAAAATGAACATTATTTAAATCCATTTTCAAAAATTAAAAAAGAATTTAGAAAATATATTTCTTATAAAATAATCTATATAATTTTAATATTATGATGATTTAATAAAATTTGTAGACATCAATGTTCTATATTTCCAACCGTTGTTACCAAAAATAGATCATGTTATCTTATATTTAAAATTTCTTCTATCATAACACATTTTATTGAATAAAAATAGTTGTTATATTTTTTAGCTTGAAAAATACATATATTTAAATATATTAACTAAAATAATTTCCAAAATAAACTATTTATGAGAAAAATAATTATTCTTTATAGTGATTTTCTTTTTTTAGGAAGAGAATAATATAATGAAACTAAATAGATTTAAGAACAAAATAACATGATTATTCATAATTATATAATCTATTATTTCATCACAAACATAACCAATTAACAAATGTTATTTGTTTGTCTTATAATTAATTTTTTTGGAATAATTTATTTTATTTTTTAAACACGATAAAGTGCTCAAAATAATTTAATTGGAAATGATATAGTCATAATATCCAATCATTGGTTTTATAATCTTATGTCAATTCATAAATAATGTATCAACACATCATAACATTAGTACAGACCAAATATTTAAATTATTTCATGAACCAATGTCTTAGACAATATAACATTTGTCCAATATTATGAAAAAAATCTTAGATGATCAATATTCGGCACACAAAATTCCACATCCATTTATAGATTTTAAAAGTACATTTAACATTATAATTTTTTTAATAATATACCACTATATATGAATGCATTTTTAAAATTAATGAACATATGAATATCACCATGTTAACTTAAGATTTAATAAAACCAAATAAATCTTTTCTAATTGAATTATTATGTGGAACTATGAATAAATATATACATTAAATGTGGAATTACTCAATAAAAATACATTTACAAAATTATTATTTCTAATTAATAATTAAAAAATGTGTTAGGTAGCCATTAAAAAAATAATTCTTAACATTACATATTCAAAGTAAACATTAATATTAAATATTAAAACTTTATTGGGAATTAACATTAGTAATTTCAAGAAATTTAGATTTTAAATAAAAAATAATTAATCAATACAATCAGGTAGATTTTATAAAAACCCCTTGAAAATATTTAATACAATGTATTAAAATACTATTGAAAATCCACCGAATTATAATTCTGAAAATAATATTTATTTTTATTATTGATTGAAAAAAATGGATGAAATGTCTCAAGGATGAAATGAATCTCACATAAAGGGTTTATACCACCAAAACAAACCATTAAATAGAAGACCCTCACATTCCCATGAACACAAAATAAAAATTATTATTGATTAAAAAAATTCCATAACAAGTGAATTACAATTAATGATACACCATAATAATAGATAATTAACCTAGAAGGAATAATTTGTATATAAATCCTAAAATGAATATCATATTAAAATATAAAACATCCTAATTTAATTATTATTATATAATAATAAATTTCACCCCAATATAATTAAATGAAATATATAATTCACACCATATCCTCCTTGACCCAAAAAATAGTAAATGTAAATAAATAAACATATTTATTCATTATTTAACAAATAATTTATTTGAATATAAACTATGAAATTATTTCACCATGAATTAGTGAAATAAAAAAACTCATTAAAAAATTAGTTATAAAATAAAATTGATAGGGAAAAGAAAAGGGATAAGATGGTGGATAGATAATAATATTAGTTTTAATGATAAAAAGTGAATGAAACATTCAAAAATTATCTGAGGAAGACATAGGGATGTCGGATAAAGGGTAACTCATCTACTTTCTAGAAATATAATAATAATTGAGTCAAAGGAGATCCCAAATGGGTGTATAAGAAATAAATCCAAAAACCTTATGGTAAATCAGTGATCAATTTCCCACTTTCTTGTTGATTGGGTTCCCTATTTAAATTGATTAGTAACCCGGTGACCCCATACTACCACCCACTATAAAATTATACTAACAAACTATAATAATTTACACAATAAACCTTAATATTTATTATACCATCTCTATATAATTTTTTAATCTACATGAAATATCAAAAATGGTTAATCACCCAATCTAATTCCATTAATTAAAATAATAATTTGTTGCCCTCCAATTTTATACAATATCAAATCATATAATACACCATTAATTATTATACTTGGATATGTGTCCCAACTATAATGAGTATATGGTGATTTGGGTAGTGTTAAATAACCATATCTAGGTTGATATATTATTCTTAATGCGGAAGATATTATTGATATGTATTTTCTCACCCTACTATAGTGGAGCTCAACTGTCAGTGATATTAGTGTGAAATTCATAGACCTCCTCTATTATGTAAATATTCCATAATTCTAGGTAATGAAATATTATTTTCCCTTACATCCATATGTTTGTTTAGGTCTATCCTTAAATGATTTCACCATATATCAAAGAACTAATAGAGGCTATTTTGATTAATAAGATTTTGGTGCATACGAGTTCATCTAATGATGGTATTCATCTAAATATCTCAACGAGTGTAAAACAAGATTGGAGATCTCAATTTTGTAGAATTTTTTATTTGGATATATAATCATTCAATTGTATCCTTCTTTCTTATATTTATCAGCTAATGGTATTCCATATAAATTCATCAAAGTGTTATGTTGTTTTTTTGTGTGGATATCAGGTATATTAGAAACAATAATGATGAAAATATATTTTTAGTCATTTTCATATTTTAGTTGTATTCAGATATAGCCTCATCCACAGTTTCTCCCTAGTCCATATCAGTAGTAAAAAGGTTATTAAAAATGTGGTATTTGAGTTTAGTGATGGTATAAGAAAAGGATATCACTATTTTTTTACCCATCATTAAGATAAAAAATTATATAATGGATACAGTGGTAGATATCATCAGAGATAGTATTTGGAGGTGTATAATATAGGTTGTTTCATGTGGTACAGTTGTTAGAAACATGGTGTATAACAACCCCACACCTGTATTCCTAGATCTAAAGAAAAAAAAAACCAAAATCATTATATTTTAGGATATGATACTGAAAAAATACATATTATTTACCCTTTGAAAAATATAAAATAAAATTAAAATATTGGATCACTTATATACACAATGACCTTTTAGGGTTATAT
Organism: Viscum album; assembly: GCA_963277665.1. Lineage (NCBI taxonomy): Eukaryota > Viridiplantae > Streptophyta > Magnoliopsida > Santalales > Viscaceae > Viscum > Viscum album. The sequence goes on along the minus strand of OY728166.1, from coordinate 1,071,203,014 downwards.
TAGTATAGAATTATAAAAAATCATACATAACAACATGGACACTTGACTAACTGTTTCATAAAAATATAAATCATCAATAACTATGTTCATCACATCCACTAAAAATTCTTGATAAAAAATAATTAAAACATTTCTTCAGAACCTAGTAAAGAAGAAAAATAATAAGGGTGAGAACAAACAGTCATTATAGGTCATCATAATAATAGAAAACATAATTCCATCCATGTGTGTAAGATGAGTATAAATGTCTGATGAAAATACCTCAGAAAATTCATTTCAATCAAAAACGTTTTAATAAAACATGAAACATGGAATAATGATTTAAAATAAGGTAAGATTCATATATATCAATAATCATGAGATATGTGTAGAAAAAACCTTTCGAAAATGATATATTAGAACATGATGTAATCACATAGAGAAAGGTTGATAACTTGCAACACCATTTTAATATGACTCTTATAATCAAACATTCAAATGGAATAACCCACCAAGTAAATTTTAATTTTATCTTATAAGAAACTTATTACCAGTTAACTCTATTCCATTACCCAATACATTGGAGGGATATAATGTTCTCACCCATCATAATGAGCTATATCAGGAACACCAATCATCATGAGCTATATCAGGCTCCCCAATCATCATAAATAGTTTCCAACCACACTATAATAATTATAACAAAGGAAATATTTATTTTTTTCAACTTAATATCAACTATTGTTTTATCATAAGTTGGTTTACATGTGGAAACAAAATGGGTTCCATGAAAAAATATTTTAATCAATCATATTTCATCTATAGACAAACCACATATGTAATCATTACAATATAACCCCATTGGAATATAAATATAATAAATGGTTGTTGTCATTGTTGAATAGAAATATGACAAAAGGATCATAAAAATGTTTTAGAGGAAAATAAAAAATCAAATTAGAAATAATATTTTAAAAAAGAAAATATCACAAAATATTATGAAAATCTTATTCTATGAAAGTAACCATGGAAAATAATAATGTATTCCTGAAATAAAATAATTTTCATTATAGTGGAAAAATATATTCTTTTCATAAATGATAAAATAGGAATTCTTATCATACATTAGTAAAGAGAGTGAAAAGTTAACGAGTAGAAAATGGTATGATATTTAATTTTAAAACCATTTAAAAGAAAGAAATAGATCATTTAAAATTTCATTAAGTAATTATTTTATTTTGAAAACAACATTCATAAATTAATTTCTTAAGAAATAAATATGTAATAGATTGATTACCAATCTCAAAGATGACACAAGATTAGTATAAAATCTAATCAAATTCTTTAGTGTTTCATTAATCAATATGTGTGTTGAAATGAAATGATATAGATTTACCCAACCTTTCACATTATAAAGACTTTTAAATGGACCAAATAATGTCCATGATTTCAAAAAGTTGGAAAAAAGAAAATAGAATAACCCAAAATCAATTGTGAAAAGTTTCATTCATGGTAAACTTCCATGAATTATACATAAAATTGAATGAAAAAACTAATAACATTAGTTTAAATAATATACAATAATATATCCATATTATACACCTCAAATAAGAAGATATCATATGTAGCAATATATATTATATTCAAAACATGCCAAACATGACATATAAAAATGGTATATCATTTCATAACCCAATCTCAAATGAATTGGATCTATTATTAGCATGGAAAAACAGTATCGATACAAACATCCCAATGGGTATGATATCCCAAAATGACTCCACATAAGCCAAATCTATGTGGCCACATCTCCACCCCAAAACACTGGAGGACAGTAATCAAGAAGGGAAACCCAAGTTCACAGTTCCCATTCACATAACAATGTCCTGCAAAATAAATTATTCATATGTCCTAATACATATGTTAGGCATGACACATGGTTCCCATTAAGAATCCAATATGAATCTATTTAATAATTTTACCAATGAAAGTAAATAGACAAGTTTTAAAATACTTTTCAAAACTAAATCACTGTGAGAAATTTTAATTTTCAAATAAGTCTTTGAAACACCTTTGGTATTCCATTTCAAATGAACCATGTTTTAAAAAAATGAAAATATAAAAATATAAAGAATTACATGCCCAATATAATGAACAAAAGTGGTCTTGGAAAACATTATCATCATAAAATACCTAATAATCCTAAATTGGAATAACATATCTCATCACATGAAACATTGAAGAAATAAAATAAAAAAGAAAATAAAATAATCAGACAGGATTGTGTATATGTAAGGATCATAGGTTTATTTTTATTAAATCATAACAAATCGTGTTATTTGGATAATCAAAATGGAAGCTCTCATAGTCTTCCTTGAGCCAAACTCTTATATCTCTCAAGGTCAAATGGAAACCAAATATAATCTCTCACAGTCTTATTACCGAAAGGCTTTCATGATCCCATTGATACTGAAATGGATTCTCTCACAGTAATCCTACTTGAAGGCTCTCATAGTCACAAAGAAAATCCATTTCTCTCACCCTTATTTACCCATGTTATACTCCATGGGAACATAATCACAAACAAGTACCATAAAATCTAAAATTGATTTCAAAAAGAAATTTCAAAATCAATTATTCCCATTTTATAAAAAAACCTCCATCTATGGTAAATACATTTTTAAGATCACTTCAGAAATATATTTTTAAGCATAAAAATACATTAATCCATTTCATCAAACCCATGGGGTAAACACATGCCACAACTAATTTGGAAAACCAATTATAATCCACCCAATTGCCAAAAAAATATATAATGAACATCAATCATGGGATACAAATAAAACATAGGTCATTTAATTGAAAATATAAACTATATAAAACAATGTGTATTAGAAAATTAGAGGTAATCCATTGAATAAATCTTTAATTTAGACACATACCTTAATATCAGTTACAACCTATTTTACCTCAATGATAACCACTTGGAATAGAAAACATAATCCCTCATACACCAATACCACATGAGAATATACCATATCCACAACTAAAACCAATGTTTCATCCATCACCTCTATAAAGGGTTACACACATAAATTAAAAGGGATGTAAAGTCATGATAAGGGTGAATGAAAAGTGAAACCCTAGAGAAGTTGACTCACCTCGAGTCAAAAAACCATGAATACAAGAAGAATCCACTACCAAAGTTGATATAAAGATCAAGACCATGTAGGAGGAACTTGATAATATGGGAAATTTAAATAAGTGATAAATGGTATATACATCAACATGGTAAAAATAATTATATACCACTACTTATGTGACCTAATAAAAATGCATGATTTGGTGGAATGTTTATGAAAACCATATGGAAACCATGAAATGATATTGTATCCCAAAACTCCATGTTTATTTGAAACTTATAGGTGCCAAATGGTTTATAACCCATCCTCTCACTATCACACCCAGTAGATGCATCACATGGTTTATCACACATTTAAAAATACCATATGCATGGTATTTCTTCCACTAAAACTATGGTTTCCTAGACATGTCACCTAGTAAATAAATGAATGATTGAAATGGGAAATTAAAACCTATAATTAGACTTCATAATTACCTAAATGGTGTCAAAAATTCCCCCCAAATTCCACTCCATTCACATATAAATTCTGCAAAAGTTCCTAGAATAAAATATGTAAGGCCTTACTCCCCAACTGATACTTTCTATAACCATGTCTCATGACTGTCTCCACCACAATGTTAGAGCACAATGACTAATATTATTGACATACTCTAGGGAACCATTTTCCAAAACGTGGTATCAGGCTAGAGCCCAAAATGATACCACCCTAACACATTAGATGGATATGTATTATATCTCATCAAATAATAAACAAGGAATATATAATGGATCAATGTTAGAATTACGAAATTTCAAACTAATAGTACACCTTCTTGAGAAGATCCAGAATAAGAAATGACCTACCATAATGTGACACCAAGTTCCATTATTACCCAGATGATGATGTCTCAATCGAACAGATACATGATGAAACACATGATCACAAACAAGTAATTCTAATAGGAAGTGATGATAATCGATACATGGATTCTGGAAACTCTGATCTACCTCTAAAAATTTTAGAATTAGATAAACAAACATAGACCTCTCCTAGACGAGACTTGATCCTACCAATGAATTTTCACATACCTTAACCCATCCAAACATGAATTACAATAATTATCCTTAGAGAACCTCAAATAGGGCCATATTGATCAAGGTATAGTAGTTAATATTGTATGAAAACTCATCCAAAAAGAATATCCTTTATCATGAACCAAAAAATCAAGTAAACATGCTCACGACATATCCTTGAGTTTTTAGATGTTCACTATTAATATCCTCCCTTCTACTGGTGATATGTTGAACTCAACATCATCTCAATTCCACAAAACTATAAGACACCCTTCTAGAAACACAATGTAAAAAGATAATCACGATTTGAAACTACTAATAAGATAACTCTATGAATACAAAAAACATCATAATCATACTTGTGTCTGAGGTTCTCTACAATCCATGAATCCCTAATGGGAATAATGTAGGAAGATTTTTTCATATTTTTGAAAATCACCAATATGGAGATATTACCATTTTGATTTTGAGGTAGACCGATCGTGAAACACATGGAGATGTTCTCCCGTATCCACACTAGGGTAGGAAGTTGTTGAAATAACTTGATTTGTCTATGATATTCCATTTTGATCTTTTGGAAGGTGATGAATGTTGAACAATGTTCACCGATGCTTTTCCCTTCCTGTTCCACTAATACCAACTACCCATGGTATATAACATGTTTGTTTCTACATGGTGAATGGACCAAAAAGAGTGATTCACCTCTTATATCACCACTTTCTTCAAGATAAAAGGAAGAACCATCAACTTCCAAATGCTGATATAACCACCATAGGACCATGATCTATCACATAAGGTCTCCCCCCATTTAAAGAACTACTAATATTCTTGAACTGGGAGTCAAATTGTTTTTTGCTCCTAATTAATTAATGGGAGTAGGTTTCACCTACACACATTCTAAGGAAATATACGATCAATCCCCATACACCTCCATATTTAGATAAAAAAAATCATTCGACCCTAGTAATTTAAATATTCTAGAACTATATCAATGGAAGATTCATAATGAGTATATTGGTTACCACATTAACCTTCCTTTGTGTATAAGAAATCTCAAAAATTGAAAATATAAAGGTATTATACCAAATTTCATGGCCTAATATCTAGAAATATTAGGGTAAAAATGTACTTCATGACTTTATGATATTAATACACTAAAAAATGTTTCATGAAGAGTCAATGTCACCATGTCTCTAGCATGTTAATTATAGTTGAAAATTATAGCTAGTGGGTGGGATACTTCCACACATGTGGGAAGAACATTTATGAGCCATAGGCCATCACGTGATCATTCATAATAAATACACATACCAAACCATTGTAGATTCATCACAATGCACAACACAAGCTCTTCCAGTCTCAAGAAGAATCAAAACATTCTCATATGTCATATGTGACCGTAACTGCTCAAATTTGCATTGGAAATTATCATCCCTCTATAACATTACCAATTCCATATCTAGAGATTTCATGGAATAAACTATCCTGGATAAGTCTTGATCAAATTTTCTATAAGACAAAACCAAACCCAATAATCTATACATCATGATCACATTCATGGATTTATCCCATGACATGACAACTCGAATGTTATCTATATCCAGTGAATCACTTGCCACTAAAATCATGTGGAATGTAAACATCACTTCATATATCCAAATAATTTACTTGGAAAAAACATAATATTGAAAAAGTCACAAAAAATAACCAATAAATGTTTGACAGGCATATATTTTTTCTATAAATAAGTAAAGATGAATTCCATAAACATAACCACAAAAAATTCTATAAAATGATGGAAGATCAGATTCATCAATGGAACAATGAATACTAGATAACTCTTTAAACCAAATTTAATAACAAAATACTAAAAAGTACATGTTGACTTCAAAAGGTGGTTTAGTAAATATCCACTTCCCATACCCACAACTAGTGGTACCAAGATCTCTAGTTGATCTTTGAAAACCAATGGGATCCTTGATACTGATAAAAAGATCATATAGTCTAAGAAACAAGTACTTATTCTTCACAACCACCATGTTTAGATTACTATATTCTATTATATTCCGGAGTGTAAAATCCATATTATTTTCAAAAAGAATTGGTGAAGCCCATGGTGACATGTTTCTTTGGATAAATACCTTACGCTTGACATCCTCAAGTTTGACCTTCAACTCTTCCAACATAGAATAATCCATCTAGTAAGACAACAAGGGAATCAAGATCATTATAGAGAGATGATAGATTGAGGACTTTACCACTTCTTGGGGTAAAAATCTAAGAGAAACATCCTAAATCACATATATGAATCTTTATATGATCATTCACATGTTTCTTATAGAATAGGAAATCCTCATCACTCACCTCTTTGACATGAAGATTAGGTAATGCAGACTCTAACACATAGGACCTCTACTCATAGTGTAGGATAACCCAGAGGCGTATAATCCATTCTTGGAAGTTACTATCACTAAGAATTTTGTCTTTATCTAAAATTGACTGTAAGGATAATTTGGTTGAGAATATTGTAATTTTCTTTCTACAATTAAAACAATAGATCATTAGTACTTTCTTGATTACATTTTAGGAGAAATATGAAATTAATTTCATTTTGTCTTCCACTATTTTATCAATTTCCAATAGCCCTCACCATTTAACACATAATATCCAGTTATCATGACATTCAAGAGGAAAGGATCCATATTCCCATTTTCAGAACCCCAACATGGGTTGTTCATGATGTTTGATGATATTTAGGTGAGAAGGTCTTTGCCAACTATGGGCTTGCTGTTCCTTGATTTGTTGAGTGGACTCTCTAATCCTAATGTCCTAAATTTGGATTTCCCCAAATCAAACCTATAATATTTCACCAAGTGTAGCAAGGGATACTGCTCTTTATGTAATATGTTTATGTCAACCAAAAACCTTTCATAAGGGATTCCTGAATAAAAGTAAGAGTTCCAACAAGGGTTGGTCAAACACATAGTTTTATTGAGTTTTTTTCTTTAATCATGTAATTAAAGGCTTGGTTTGACATACTATTTTATTTGAGGGATTTTTCTCTATTTTGAGTGACTTTATTATTATCATTATCACATGATTGGTAAAATTAGTGGAACATACTTAAGTGATTAACCATGTATTGAAAATATTTATGCATTAGTCCTGGTTTATTTTAGTTTTATCTTGCATGCTTGTTTAATTCATTACATATGTGATCACAAAAAAGCATCCATAATCATAAACCATGTGAATGTAAGAAATAAAATAAATAAAATAGAATGATTATGATATTTTCTAATGGTTAGTTTAACTATCAGTTGATAAACTAACCCTGACCTAGGGGAGAACCCCCTTGAATCATTTAGGTTTATGTTTACAGCATTCCACCTGTCCCCCTCTATAACTCTGGGGATTTGTTTCATATTAGATCCAATGTGAACCCCCTCCAATAGCATGGGAGTTTCATCCATTACATATTCATTGAATCTCACACATAGGTTAGGGGTAAAATGATTATTCAAATAAAATAAACCATGGGCATGCATGCCCTATATATTAATGAGGAGAAGGATCACAAGTCGAAAAAATTAATTTAAATAATTAATTAAAAGAAACCATCCACATAAAAAGGTCCTCCTCTAGATCATGATAATCCATAATTTCATCAATATTTACACATAAATAAAAATAGTATTCCATTCATTAATTGTTCGTGTTTAAGATAAATCATGCTCAAATAAATTAATTATCATCTTTAATTGATCATTCCCTTTATCTTCAACCCTTTTCTGAATCTCCTTGAGATTCTCATCCATCATAATTTTAAAAAAAATAAATTCATTTAAAATTATCATTGTATGTAACTTGTACATCAGAGGTAACCCAATGAATTCATGTTCATAACTACACAATTAGCAAAAATTAACATTACAAAAAATGTTAAATTAAACAAACATATATAAAACACCTATCACGTGTTGTGATTGAACATTACTCCCGCACCATGGTAACTGTCTCAAAGGTATTTATAATATGATAATAAATTTTAATAAATCCACATAATTGGGATGAGTACACAATGTGTAGTTCCAACTACATGGAGTGTACTATTGTTCACTATCTATCCGAAGTACACGCCCTGGGATATGACATGTGAGTGTACTTCAGAAATCTTCAACATACATGACATTTCCAGTGGGCCACATTCCATGTAGTATCCACATTACAAGGTCTTTAGTCGGTCAATCTGTGTACAGGGAACATGGTCCATCCCTAACTCGATGGGACCACACGCCGTGTCCAGTGGGCCTCACGTTGTGTAATCCAGAAACAATGTTCCACCTATTCCTTCTCAACACACAAATTCATTATGACTTAAACAAATTAAAATGACATGACTTGGCATGGTGGACCAAACATGGTGAATTGATCCTTGACTACACAACATGTACTCTTGAATACATGTAGTGTGTTATGGTGTTGTAATTCCAAGAACCATTGGCACCTCAGAATGAGATCCTATGTTTTATTTTAATCAATATTAAAATAAAAGGTTGTTTCTATCAGGTGTATAAGAAATGAAAGAGGAGGAAAAAATCTTGAGAATCTAATTTGTAGAATGATTAACTTGAATTGATAATACTAAATTATTAAATGCTTCAGTCATAAAAAAATATTAAAATAATTATAAACTATGATGTAACGGCTATGATACCACTTATAGGTTCCGGGTGCAGTGGAAGCACGGTTGGATTGGCCCTCAAATTTATGTTTTACCATGATCAATGATTATTCAGGTATTAATACACTGCTAAACGCCTATCTCCACACAATAGAATCAATGAGTTAGATAAATAAGGAAGAGGCCCAAAACCATTAGATATGATAATTCACATCTTGTTTATAGTTCATTTATTTAATTTCATAAATAAAATAATACTTGGATCATCACTATTTTCTTCATTGATGATGTTGATCATCCCGAATGACCCTTCTGAATTATATCATTGTTATTGCGAGGATCCAAAATAGAATCCCTCAAGAGGTGAACCACATGTGCTCTAATGGCCTTAGATCGAAACCACTATTTCTCTGGTGCTAGCGCAGTGAAGCAAGTGTCTTGTGTTAATCATTATTTATCACTTGTTCTTTCACATTAAAAAACGTCTCTTGTTTTTGGGAGTGGTGGGAAGTGTATTTGAGTGAGAAATTGTTTACCTCAACAATTGTGAATTCACCAGGTGTGTGGTTCGGTACATGGCACAATAGATGTACATGTCTATTTTTTGACTTGTGGATTCAGTTATAATATTTATTTTCATAATGGATATTAAATTCATTCATAACCCTAGAGAAACCCAATGCTATAAATAGTAATACTGCATCATTATTTATGGTATTCCAACATGCAGAAAATGGAATCATATATAACATTCCACATCACAAAATAATATCATTGTTATTTTAATTAGTTCCAACTAGTTAAATAATTATTTATCTTCTTGAAATATATTATTTTACTACTAGACCGGCCTTGGTCTACTCGAACTCCACATCCATTTATTGAACACCCAAATAAATAAATAAATAAATAAATTATTCAACTAATTAAATGTTTTATTTTCAAACTAGTAAATAAATATTTATGAAATGTTTAGTAAGATAAAGAAATATGTTTTACACAGAATCTAGGGAATAAATATTTATTTAATTTATAAAATCATTTTAACTTGACTAAAATTATTCCACTATCTCAAGAATAATATTTACTAATATTGTTGAAATTAAATTTAACCAAGACCACTAGAAACACTTAGTGTGTGACCCTCTTGGGTTCTTTCTCATTGGAATCTGGCGAGCATGACTAAACACCAGGAGTACTATCTAGAAATGAGTCAATGAACCCATGAGAAACAACTTAATGTCACAAAAAAACATTTTCATAGGAACACTCACTCTGTAATATAATCCCTTTGTCTCAATATCCCATCAAGAAGATTTCATGATAGTGTCATCAAATTTTATGCTTGATACGTCATTCTTTCACTACCTACAATAAACTCATCTTTACACCATGGACATGTAATTTCTCAAGACGGTTCTATTTCAATCAAAGGTCAAAGATATCTACTTCCATAAATGGAAGGGAAAAATCCTTCATCGACTTATCCATTAATAACATGCCACTCGTGATGCTCCCAATATACCCTACTTCTCACCAACTGTCTATGTGATGGTTTTCATCATTAAATAAATGTGGGTGAGTCGTGTAACCTACTAATGATAATCTTAAAGTCTAAGGATCATTACACCCACTATCAAATATAAATATATGATGACAACCTAACATGTGGAATTCCTACTGGTGGGTCTGTTCTAATAATCTTATGTCTTGGATATTATCATGTACGAACATTTTGAGTGGAAGTCTCATCTTCTTATGAGTACTCACACCTAACGGTCTACATTCTATGTGTCCAATCATAGTATTTCATCCAACCGTAGAACTATATTTAAGAATATTTATATAGGATTTCAAGGTTCTCATCATAGCGGGGAACTTACATGACCTTATCGATGTGACAAATAATCTTGAACATTATTACATCATAGTCATGGAGAACAATGAAAAATATGTAATAATATGTTCAATATATAAATAAATTAAATATCCATGTAATCAAAGTAAAAACATTTGGTTCTAGGAAACCAACTATAACAGATTGTATAAGTGTGGTACCAAGAAGGCTCAATTGGTTATTCCAAGTCAGTATGCCTAAATCCATTAGGATTTTACTAATCACAGTTGAATTATATAATCATTTAATTAGTCATTGGATATCAAGATAATATTTTAGGGAAGGTGTCTATACAACACAATTAGAAAGGGGTGATGACTCCATCAAATGAAAATGAAGTTACCAAGTTATTGAAATAAAGTTCTGGATTAAAGTAAGAAAAAAACCTCAAAGCATTCATTTTGAATGAATCTTTTCCTTGTGTCTACCAAAGGATAGTGGGAGAGCTGATGTTTTGAAGGAGTGATATGTTTGTAAACATATGTAAAATAGTTGTTGTTCTTAAAATTAGTTAAAGACTAAGATAAAAGTAATTCTCTAGTGATTGACATAATGTAGAAATCTAAATTAAAGGGAACTGAATCTACAGAGGTAGATCTAAAAGTTCCTTGGGCATAGTAAATCATACATATTTTTACATTGTACAAGTTGGAAAAATTTGGGTTAATAATAGTTTCCAATATCACAGGGCATAATCTCTCTGGGTTGACATTTTCAGAACATGGAAAGAGATTAATATTGTTAGTTAAGTACCATATGCTTTGGTGATGAATCAATCATGTATGTAATTTAATGTACAATAATTGATATTTCAAGGATATACTTTATAGTAGGATGTTATCAATTATATAAAGGAGAAATGCAAGTTAAGAGGTCAAAACTTTCATCTTGTACTTCAGAATGTACAAATAATATGTACTTAGTTTGTGGAGAAGAAGGATACTAGTCATTGTGGGACCAAAAATAGTCATCCATAGATAAATTTGAACTAGTATCATAGCTAGGAAAATAAGATGAGCAAGTCAAGATCATAATATCCAGTGTTATCTATAACAATAAATAATGGGTTTATTACAGCTTCTATGACAGCTATGAAGCAATTATTAGTTGTTATGATATGTTCCAGTTCATAGAATTTCATCTAGTAAGTAAAGTATTATTATAATGTAAATTATGATATTCTTACTATCCCAGATGTCTTGTTTTGATAGTGGAAAAAAGATATATACTCAGGGACACCATCTCTTGAGAATTTATACTCAAGGAGATTAGGTCATATATAGCAGAATAGCCACACGGTGGAAATGAGGAAGACCCAGCAACTAAAGCCGTAACTCAGTATGAACATGACCTTTATTGTGTGAGTATCTAACAAGAATTTTTATTGCATCGGCTCTAGGTCAAGTTGATGTTTTTAAATAGTGTTTTCCCTAAACCCCACTATACAGTACATTTTATTACCATATCGTGTGTATTTTTAGATATACATGATATTTTAGTACTGTTATAGTGTAGATATTTCTTCATCAACTACTTAATGGTAATGTCCTAGAGTAATTTTCGTATCAATAGGTTAGAGGAAATACCATACAATAATGTGAACTTTGAGATACTATGACATAAATGATAAAACAATTTCCAATGGTTTACTTACATATTTTTTACCGGACATAGTATATGTTTGAATGTTAGGTATTGGGGGCTCAGAAACATTGAGACTTCTTCTCGTGAAGATCACACTTGGTGATCCCATGTAGTGAGATCGTGTGTACTGACCCGGAAATAGGAATAGAAAATTTTTTGGGTGTCATTGGTTGTTCCTATATACATAAATGTGTATTGGTCACCTGACTTGATATCATTTCCAAATTATACCATTTGATCATGTACTTTGATTCCTGGGAAAATCCCTGGGATTGAAATCGCGGTGTGGTAGATCATTTAACCAGAGTCATTGGTGGCATGACTTTGGTTGAATGATAAAGAAAGGATTTGTGGATTCCATATTTAGGACGTTGTATTTCTCAAGCCCGGTTGATCAGGATAGTGATACCTTCACAAGTCCTTATCCAAAGTAGTAGAAAGGTAAAATCCATTCGGATTAATCAAGAAATAATAAATCAAATAAAGGACGATGACACGAGTGTGCATCCTACATTATGAGATATATAATGACAAAGAGATTATAGTACAAGGTCATTTTTCATAGGATGGTAGTCACTGATAAAACTATCTTTATATCATTTATGAAAATGATGGGTTTCTAGAGTTTTCTATTGGTCTGTGGATTTTATACCCTACTATTGATATAAGGTCCTGAAGGATCACACAAAATAGCATAATCAAGAATCCTCCCTATTCATTTGAATAGAAATATTGGACATGTTGGGTCCCACCATAGGGTCTGAGTGTTGTCCAAAGTATCTATCACCGATAATTCAATAAATTACTTATTATTAGAATTATGAATAATAGGTATTTAATTAATTTAAAGTAATTACAAGTTTAGTAAATACAACATAAATATTAATCGAACGAATATTATTTTATGATTCAAGGCTAGTTTAAATATTAAGAGGGATAACGAGTTGAGTTAAACAGATCGGTTTTTATCACATAATATTATATATATATATATTACATGTATGTGATAAAATAAAAAATAATATTGATGTAGTTTAGTTTGTCAAAATTATTTATTTAGTGGTCGTTGAAATAAACGGGGGCCATGGAAATGAACTAGGTATTTGGAAAGTCGACCATATATAGTGGTGAGGCCTTATTTCCTTGTTACTATTCATTCATTTTTGGAATGAAAGACCATAGCCTATCTTCCTCCTACTCTCTATAGAGATACTCTCTATCAAGAACTCAGATCAAGATCTTCCTCAAGCATCAAAGGCATCTCGATGTAGTGATCACTGGGATGTCGAAGGCATCGTCAGATCTCCACACTAGCACTTAGAATTTGATGATCAACACTCTTGTGGGTTTTGGAAGAATGCGTGGATTATTTAGGGAGTGACTACTAATTATCCTACAAGAAATGATCACCATTGACTAGTTACAGTCAACCACATCTTCATATTTGAAACCTATATGTTTTTAGTTTATTTTTTTAACATTATAATTTATGCGAGATCCTAGGACCTTAATATGGCTTGAATCTTTGTCTATGACAAGTTCTATCATCCCATTAATAAAATTTATAAAATCCTCGGCTCCCCATCTTCCTCGGCGAGCCCCATAACCCTTTAGCAACAACCCCCTTAACATGTATGCGATAATTCATGTCAATCATGTGAAGCACCGTAGAGTTTCCCATCTTGGTCAAATTAAGATATCCTAGAAAAAACACATTGATCTGGTGAATGATTCATTAAATTGACTGAATGGTCATTTGATTATCCATAGACATGTCAATATTGACATGAGATAGTCTGAAGACAAGCCAGATCTATCATGAGTCATTTCATGATCATGTCTATTTTAATCATGCACGAGACCCCAAACACATATACTTCAAACAAGAAAAGATACTTGAGACATGTTAGTTGACCATTCACAATACCGTTGACTTGTATGGAATAGTAATGTAATGAATCATAAACATGATGCTTTTCCCATTTGAATGCATCCCAGGCATGGAAATGTATTTGGAATACACCGATGGATGTGTCTTAAACATTAGATTAGTAACCCAACATGTCAGGAAGAAAATGAATATTTTCCCTATAAATGCACAAGACATGTCATAAAAATACCTCATGAAAAAGTATAATTTGTTTGGAGGACCTAAATGGACTCATTCCACATAGACCCTAGAAAAGAATCTTTCGCCACATAACCCTTTTATTAGGTAAGTGTCCCTGATGAGCTAGGGGCATGCACTAATGTGACCGAACCAATATCATGATACATGACAGACCATCATGGTCATCAAAAAGACTCTTTAATATTAAAAAGAATAAACAATGAGTAGATTGAACATAAAACCTATTTTTGTAATCCCTAACCAATTCGTGTAACCTTAGAGTTTATGCCCTGACCAAACAAACAACCATAGAGTGTAAGCCCATATCAACGACAAAATATGTATATAAAAAATGGAGACCTCAGAGTGTGAGACCTAATTAATTACATGACATGAATATGTAAATTGTAAACATAAGAGTCGAATATCCAACCAATCCGATCAGCCTCAGAGTATAATCCACAACCAACTGTGAATCCTTTGTGTGTAAGCCCCAACCATTGACATGATATAACTTGTCCCTGAATATAGGGAATCCATTTTGGGAAAAGACCCAATAATTTCTATAATCTCAAGGATATCCATAATGTGTCCAAGTGCAATCACCCACATTAAACTTTCTATGGTTTTGGGATGAAATGAACATTGAGAACTCTAATTCCCGCCATAATCAGGATAAGTATGAAGCCTTTTTAAGGCCCGAGATAAAAATGGGAACCTAATTCAGTGTATGTACCTTCTTATTCTGATCAATACTATAATATATGATTAAATCATCATATACATCTTCCACTATTCCCCTTCCACTAGTGTATGTGATGAGGCCTCATACACGAGCATCATTTAAAGTATATGACCTGATCATGCCATTAAGGAACTTAAACCCATATGCATGTTGGGGGACCAACCAAACTATGAGAATTCTTATTTGATCCCGAATTGTGATACAATTTATTCCTTATTAAGGAGTGATATCCATACTGTATCCTCCATGAGATGGGTGATCATTCTTGTCAAATAGAAACATTATTGTGTTTTCCCCATATAGATATACACTCATGCAATGTTTCTCCTCTACTACTATCTCTTTTTTCAAACACCTGACATAGCTCGCGTGGGCTTAGAGGCCAGTGATTATAGTACTAAGAACATGTTGAGAATTCTTATCGCATGGACCCATCCTCGGGAATTAAGTCTAATTACATCCCATCTCTGACAATATGGATATATTCATGAAGAACAATCCAAGGATATCTCATATGGATAAGTATCTCCTAGGGATTATATTGTCATATCCTCCATGAAATAACTATACGTCATAAGAACTATATGTTCTATGATTCCTGTACTAAATAGGATATGTATATTCCACATTGAGGTTTGATTGTGATATTCGTTTCCTTAATGTATGATGTTGAACTGCATGGATGGGTCTAGTCAATCAACCTTAAACTATGCCAAAAGAATTACATGGGTTTTGATTCCTATTTTAATAGGATATAATGGATGCCTCATAGAGGTTCAATACCACCCCCCAGACACTAGCCATATCAATGGAGTGAAATGAACACTAGAGTTTTCAAACATGGTCGTGGACCAAAGCATCATAATTAAATAAGAGATTGATCGAGAACCCATTATATACACGTGATTGGCCCTTTCGATACATGCCCATAATACACTAATTAACACTAGAGTTACAAGACCTATATCAGGTCCTGGGAAGGATTTAATGAATATATCATAAAACTATAATAGTGTCTCAGTGTAGGAAACAATTCCACCCAAAAGGGTAGGATGAGCCTTACCACCCATCCTCTTGAGTAATGGTAGTCCCCAAGAGTCATTGGTCCTAAAAAACCAGATGAAATATGTACATTAGAGAGTATGTATATACCCAACTATATGCTAGTAGTTATACATTTTATGATTCTATTATCGGCGCTCAACCAGACGGTGAGGGTTCGGCGCTCGACCAGACGGTGATGGTTCGGCGCTCGACCAGACGGAGGTGGCCTCCGAGCAGGTTCCTCTCCCTTCGGGGGAGGGACCTCCACCATCTTTCACACCATTTTCGAACCCGGACATCCTTACTCAGTTTCCACCATGTTTTCTAAGCCCTAAGTTTCAAGAGCTCCATGATGGTCATCCCAACCTTTCGATTTCGATCGCTGATTTTAACGAATCGTCAGGCCTCCATAGCTTCTCTATAATCGCTCGATTCTCAAAGAGAAGTCCCTCGATTGATCTATTTGACAGGTTTGTGTTTGGTTCTTGGGATTTTCAAGAAAGGGAAATCGTAGGATATATGGACAACCAGACCATATTGATACGTTTCTCTTCGGAGGAAGATCTAATAAAGGCATGTTCGAGGGATCCCCAAACCTACAATGGCTCGCAATTATTTCTGTCCCGATGGTCATACGACTTTCACATGAAGCACGAATCTCTATCAGTGGTGGTCTGGGTAAGTTTCCCGAATACTTCTCTTCCTTTTACGAATCCATCGTTTTTTAAAGCCATTGGGAATCTTCTGTTTAGATACTTGTGTTCAGATAGTCAGACCAATGCGGTCTCCCACCTGATAAATCCTCGTGTGTGTGTGGAGGTGGACACATCAAAGGCTCCTTTAGACTTTGTATGGATTACAGTCGGGGAAGAATTTCATTGTATGAAACCTGTTGTATATGAGTCATGGTTCTAGTTCTGTAATGTTTGCAAACAGTTGGGTCATTCATTGGAGAGTTTCAGGTGGGAAGCTATGTTTTCTGAATTTCCGGGGGACGTGCGCAATGGAAATCGTGGAACTCTTGTGAACGGCATGATGGAGGATGTTATAGACGAAGGAACTGATGGGGATGGATGTAGTGGGCTTGTTGTGGTACGTGGTTCACTGAGTATTGCTACGGTGACTTAGATTGTAGTTCTAGACAAAGGTGATACAGGGACTGATACAAATGAAATTGGCACGGGGCTGCTTTCTGGTTCCAATCAAGTGAGGAAGGAGAAACCGCAGGTTTTTCCTACTAATTTGAAAGTTAAATAAGTGTTTAGCAGACTGATAAATAACATCAGTGGCAGGAGCAGATCTATCACCGGGTGAAATGGCAATGCAGCGGACAAGAATTTACAATATCAACTTGCAGGAGACTCCATTCTGGGTAGAAATGTGGAGTGTACTGTAATAAATAATACTTGTGCTACACAGAGTGTCGTTCTTGAGGACTTTTTCATACAACCACAGTTCATGGGGCGTGGTTTCATTCAACCCAGCCAAGCTGAGAATCTTGGTATGACGAAGGTGGATGGGGAGGCTGATTTGAGTAGGGAGAATACTCTGTTGGGAGTTAATGATGACAGGACTGGAAGGATTGTTCATATTGTGAAGGAGGGAGGGGATATGACCCCGAACTAGACATTGATTCCCTTGTGCAATAGTTTTGAAGGCCTCAAGGAGGCCGATGTGGATGTTGTCCCTATTTCCACCGCTGGAGGAGATGAGGCCAGAGTGGAGGTATCCAAGGGGATAGAGCACGATCAAATTGCAGATGAGGAGTCGCCTACAAGGAGTAATAAGTGTTTTGGAATGAAGAATGGGAAGAAGGAATACTCCTCGTTACCTTCACCTATTGAGACCCGATCTGTGAAGAAGGAGAACAACAAAAAGAAAGAAAAGGAGTCTATCTATTCTCAGAGTCCAGTGGAATAGGGTGATCAGTACATTGATCTCCTATTAAGCTCTGATGAAGAAGTGATGGATCGGACCTTGAAGCTCAATGCATCGGAGGAGGAGGCAATCAGGATGATGGGAAGATCGATGGAGGTGTCTCTTAATGAGGAGCAATACACATGGATTGATATACAGGACTCCATTCTGGTTGGGGTTCTCAACATAGGGATAATCAGCATTGAATAATACATTCAGTCATGGGATTATCTTGCTTCTACGTTAGAGAAAATGATTTTTGATGTTGTTGTTCTATATATTCCAGCCTTTACCTGGGAATTTTTTAGGGAGAGAGATTTAGGTAATATTAATTTCTTCTTTAATGACCCTGGTTATTGGTGGATTTGGATGGGTATGTTGAGAGGGTTGGATGAGGTGCTACCCTTGGGCTCTGTTTGTTTTCCTTTGTCTGGTTCTTTGGAGTTTTTTCCGGCTTGCTACTTGGACCTGTGCCATAGGGGGACCAGAGCACAAAGCCTTTATCACTGCATGCCTTTTGAAGTGGGATGCTGAGAGAGTATGGCTTTGCCATCAGTACCGTGCCCATGCACTTCTGTGTGGGACTGTTTGCTGAAGGCCCATGCATCAGTGAAGCTTGTGTGCAGGATTATCTGCTAGGGCGGGGTAGGTCTGGTGGTTTGCCTTGGTTGTTTCTTTTATCCGGTGTACTCCAATTCTTTGTTAAACTGTTTTTGTGGTTTCTCACTTTTTTCCTCAAAAGTGTTTTGATAATAAAAAAGTAATTTTCAGTCAGTATATACCCAACTTCAAATTAGGGAACCATTTTTAGTTTCAAGGGAAGAATAATGAAATGGAAAACCTGATGCGGGTGATTGAGAGAGGCCTTAAATACCCCCTTAACCAAATCATCAAGGGAAACCCATTCCCCACCATCAAAACCTAATGAAAAGACCCAAATAACATTTATAAAAACATAAATACTTTAAGAAAACACATTTTTCCCCATTAATGGAATAATACGCATAATCTCCAAAATGAGAAGCCTTGATATAAATCTATCATAATTAAAAACATTTAATATATCATGTATCTTATTCAATGGTTTCAAAAAATAATCATAGAATTCTAATTTTAAGACCAATACAATTTGAATCCTTCATAAAGACAGTAATTTTTTTAATCAATCCATTAAATACGTTACATAAGATCCTATGAAAATCATTTTTTGAAACCGGTCATTATGTAAATCAAATCGTTTTGTAATTGAAAACATATTTTTAAATGAACTCTTATAAAACCTATTTTGAAATTAAAATTTTGTTTTCTAATGGATTAAACCTATGAAAAAAATATTTAAGACTGGGGATAGCAATAAATTTCATGCTACACACGAATAACTAATAAAAAAAATAAAAAACCCCCCCAACTCACTTTTTGTATGTAAATCCAATTCAGAAGAAAAAATGAAGAAACCACATTTAGAGTTAAAACAGAACTATGAATGGGTTGGTTTCATGGGTTAGTAAACAACCACCATCCATAGTACAGTTACCAGATTATATTTCAAATCAATTACCCAATTTCAACACAATTTTCAATACCATGATGCTATGATGCATCTTTGATCATATATTCAATATAAAAACAAAAAATAGATTCCCAATGTAAAATATAGATATATTAGGAATCAAAAAAACATCATCAATTGGAAATTAACAACTCAAAAGAAAAAATAAAGTCCTCAATTTCATTGGTAACTCATGTATCATCATGAAGGTTGGTTATCATTAACTCATTCATGACCTACCTATTGAGTCTTGACATGTTCATGATCTCATTTATACCATGACACACCATAAATAAATAAATAAATGGATCTAAATGAATAAATACTCTTGTATAATATACATTATGATACATATTTTTCAGGACTAGCCTATAATATCTTCTAAACCAGCATATGAGCTGATCCACCACTTCTTGAAGGGTATTCTCAATCCCCATGGGATGGTGACATGAACCTGGGCATCATGAAAACAATTTTGGGAATGATTTCACACAATCAAAGATAAAAAAAATAAAATATCACAATAACATAATCAATAATAAAAAAATAGTAGAACCGAATATGGATACATAGATATAATACAGATATAACCATGATGAGAAATTTAAAACAATAATATCATTAACTCATCTCATAGTGTTCTACAACCAACCCCCATGTCCCATGTCACCCTCCCTTGTCCAAAAAAGAATGAATCCACAAAGGAATATAAATAGAACATGGGTACCAATTAAAGAAAAATTAAATATATATAAACCATGATGTATTTGTAGGGTATGAGAAAACAAATCCTAGTATGATATGAGAAATTATTCAATGAAATTTCTCTATCACGAATTATAAATATTCTAGATTGGAAAACTCTAATGAGACAAAAATAATTTTCCATTATATTGAAATAAATTATCAAATACAATATTTCAAAAAAAAAAGTAAATTAAGAGGCATAATTTCTCTTTATGAGAAAAATAGAGATTAAACTATTACCTTTCCCATTCCATAAAATCATATTAATAAACATAGGTCAAAACAAGATGAAATCCATTTTTTATAATATTGTTGACAATTGATACACATTCAAATGTTTATGATTAGTATGGATGAAATGATATAGTAACATATATCACTAAACAATACAAAATTTCAAGGGAGATACATGAATAAATAATTTACAACATAAAAACCATACAGGTATAATAAAAGAGTTCAATTTATGAATCTATAATGAAAATTAATAATCGAGCGATCAATGGCAAATATCAATTATTAAGTCATGTTTTGATTACATATTTCATGTATAAGTGAGTAAAATGTTAGTGATACCACTAAAAATAAGAAAATAAATCCACAACCAACTTCACATATATGAAAAATCTACCATGTAATGATTTTTAACAGCTTGGTGCACTCCTTCCTCTGTAGAGCATATCCCATGTGTGAATCCACATTCATTAAGGAGACACTTGTTGTGGTGCTAGTCTAATAAATCAAAACCTAAATCTAGTTTATCTTATCTATATATCCAATGTTTTATTTAAACAATAATTGTGATGAGGGATATATCAACTAACAAGGATCACAACATGAATCCAGAATAACATCAATATATACATAAAATGTTCTAATACATACCAGGTTCACATCACACCCTTAGCCTAGTCTCCCTCAAA
Organism: Viscum album; assembly: GCA_963277665.1. Taxonomy (NCBI): domain Eukaryota; kingdom Viridiplantae; phylum Streptophyta; class Magnoliopsida; order Santalales; family Viscaceae; genus Viscum; species Viscum album. The sequence goes on along the minus strand of OY728166.1, from coordinate 1,071,181,577 downwards.
GAGGACTACTAATGTATCAATGACCCTAATTATGTTTTTTGAGAGAAATTATTCATTTAAGAGTACACATAAATGTTTTATCAGGAATTGGGACTATAAAATCATCTATTTCACATGGTACCAAATAATAAATCAAGTTAAAATATATTGATAAACTTGGAAATTATCTATCAAATAAAGAATCACTTTGAATCAGAAATTCAATAGGGATCTAAATGTGTGCATCCTTTAAATACTAATTTATTTTTCTAAAACTACCTTATGTAAATAACATGAAAACCAATAAATTCCTTTATCATTAAGAAATATAATCTAAATAAAAATTTATAACTAATAATCACATACTATTAATTAAATCATTCCAAAAAACATTTGATGAAAAACATAAATTTAAACAATTTTGAACTAACATTAAGAACATAAAAATAAATAAAAATGGACTCGTATTTGATAAACATTAATATAACAAGAATAAAAACATCCCAATTTTATTTAAAAAAATGATAAAATTTTCAGGATAAATCACTTCTTTCCAAATACCTTTTCCACCAAAGGAATATTTTTTATTAAAACACTATTAAATATACATAACTAATTTCAAATATAAAGTAATAATTCAATTAATAAATGAATAATAAGAAGGAAAAAACATATAAACCCATAATTTTAATATTTGGGATTAAATGACTTTGAATATTATGTGTATGGCCTCTAATTGATAACACTAAATCATGAAAGATGAGATATGATCCAATAGTAGAAATCATGATTCTAAATTAGATCATGATATAACACATATATCCACTCAAAATAGCTCTAATCAAGGTCTCATTATAAAAATTAATCGGTATAATGAGGAATAATGAAGAATGAATTACACATTAAATTCCAAAGATCTCATGCATTATGATCAGTCAATGATTCTCCCTAAAAGGATGTGATTCACCCGGACCCCCAAGGGTTTCTCTCTTTTTAGATAATCTAACACCCATGACAAATAATTGGTCCAATGGGAGGTGGTTCGTGTTTTAAAACCAATTTTTTGAATAATAAATATTTATCACAATATTTGGCTATATAGTTTTGATTTTTTTTGGAAAATGTGATACTTCATAAAGGATAATTGATAGGATAAAATTTTTATCCATGCAATTTTACTAACCATATGAAGACCATGAAGAATTTTTCAATCATAGGGTGAATAGTTTTTACATAAATTCACATGGTAAAAAAATATGTTCTCCATCCTCTATGAAATAAAAATATGATAGATGGTTTTTTGGGGTAAAATGAAAAAAATTTCTAACCATTTTTCAACTAGATAGATGCAAAGTAACCTTTCAAAAACTAAAAACAATAATCAAAATAACACAATATAAGCAATATCTAAAATATCACAAAACAAATGAATAAATAAACCTAAAAGTTTCATTGGTATGTGAAAATTCTCCCCCCACCATATGAAATTCAATATCCATAAATCTCCATAAAAAGATTCAAAATAATGGAATGAAAATCACATCCAAACAAAACTCATGTGGTGGATGGTTTAGGGAAATGGAAGAAGTCATACTCAAAAGTATCCATCTTGAAAAATTAATAAAATAATTGAAAATCAACATTCCTACTAACCTTTCATGTTGATCCTCCAAGATCAATGCCCTTCCCCCAAAAAATACCATTATTGTTGGTAGGACATAAAAAACATAAAAAAAACAAATACATTATTCACTATGTCTCACCCCTCAAAGATCTCATCAGATCAAACATTAAAAAAATTTATTGTATGATCCAACATGAATCCATAAAGTCCTAATTCTAAAAAACCCCAACGCTTTTCAAAGTCAAATTGGAAAGAGCTGAAAGAAACAAGGAAAATTCACAAATAGGGAAAAATAAGCTCACAAAAATAAAATTCTCCCAATACATAATGATCTATATATAACCAAAAGTGGTAAAAAGTGGACAATAAAGAAATAACAACATAACAAATGATATCCAACCCCAAATATTATGTTATTATATAGGATGAAAACAAAATGGATTTCAAAATAAAATAACCAAAAACATATAGAGGTTCCTAGAATAATATTACATTCCAACCCAAGCATCACAATAATCCTCAAGGTATTAAAAATATTTCATATAAAAATTAACACCACAAATTAGATAACATCTAAAATGAGTAACAAAATATAAATCATGAAAATCAGTCCATTATCATTTTAACAACAAAAAATGACACATAACAATTTCTAATAGAGATCATCTAAAATAATCCCAATGAAATCCATAAAACATCACAATATTAAGGTCATCAAAAAATTGATTACACCTAAAACATACCCTTATAGTAACCCAATATAAAAAATATCAGAAGGTGATCCAATACACGACACCGATCACAAACTCATAGAGTTTTCACAAAAGACCAATTTTAATGAACATTTTCACTATACTAGAACAAATAGTGAGTCATCTTCTTTCCCTTGGAAGAAAATCTATTCTCAACCATCTTCAATAAACCATAAAATTATACATCTACACCTTAACCAACCATGAAAAAATATTTATCCACTTCTCTCAATTTTACTATATATTATTCAATTTACAAGGACATTTCAAGGAACATTAAATAAAATGTTAGAGAGACCGTTGATATGACAGATCCTAGGTTTGGGTTGAGACCAAATTCAATAAACACACCCTTAACGGATTCATCGGTAATGAATTAGATGATAACAATTTAAACCTTGATAACTATATAGTAGAATCTTCAACAAGTTGGTTACCATGAATTAGTCCTATGAGCTAAAATAATGTCCCCTTCTTCACATAAATTATATATTTCATTATAATGAATAAAAATTTCAAGATGTCAAAATAGATGTTTTTCTTGTTGATATGGAGGTACCAAGACTTTCCACCTCTCTAAGCCAACATCTTCAAACACCATATCAAAAAAATTATCAATTAGCACCTAAGTAGTATTTATATAATTAATAATTCATTTAATTTTTTTAGGAAGTTCATTACCTCTGGATAAACCCACTATCACCAAAAAATAAGAAAATTATTCCAAATTTTCTTGATACAATATAAATGCTAGAAATACTCTACTTATAATATTATAATCGGATTTTGGGTAGATTCCCAAACATGAAGCATCACATCTAGGAGATGTGATGGGTAACCTAAAAGACCATACTACTAAGAAAAAGGACAAACCCAAAACTAAAAAACATATACTATAATTTATCAAATGAAACTTAAAATATGTTTATCAAAATATAGTTACATTATGAAATAAGTTGTCACAATTTATAGAACATTACACTTAACCTAAAAAATATCAATTCTTCTTATAAATAGATATTTATAAAAATATTGTATCATGTCATGGAACTCTTTCCATTGATTCAAAACATCATTTTAATATACCAATTTAGAATCCATTTTTATTTTAAATGAATAAAAACAAATATTATTTCATAAAACATTCCCTTAATAATATTTCATAGGTGCCATTAAAAATCATCTTTTAAAACATTAAAATTTGAAAAACCACATCCTTTGATAATTGAAAACATGTTTTTTCATGAACAAAAATTGAACCTATTTTAAAAATAATTCTTTTAAAAGGCTTTTAAACCATCACAAATTTTATTAAACAAAAAAACTAAGCAAGATATTTGTACACACAAATTAACCATCAACCAAAAATTTGAATCCTACCGAACACCCATATCATAAATGAATAGAATTTTTAGGAAAAGAGGACTTAAATTTCAGAGATAAAATTACGTTATGAATGGATTTGTTTCATGGGATAGTAAACCACACAACAACATTACAGAAGTTCTTATCATGTCTTACAGATTAAACAAACTAGTTCCTCATATTTTAACAAACCATAAAGGTACTTTACAACTCTATCCATGTCTCTGATTCATCCCAACAACAAAATTGATTCCCAAAATTAATTATCCACTCACCAAGAATCTAATAATAAACAAAATTAGGAATTCAATAACTCATTAAAATTATCATTCCCTCATATTCCATGGTAACTCAAGTCACATAGTTATGGATGGTAATTGGGAACCTATTAATGAACTTCACACTAAGTCTAGATAGGTTCATAATCTTATTTGTACATTGACTCACCCAAAATAAATAAAAAGGGCTTCTAGATAAGATTTTTTTTTGTAAAAAACTATGTTTTATAAAAATTGTGAAAAAATGGCCTGAAATACCACCCGAACTAGAATCTAAACTGATCCTTTGCTGGATCAAAGGGAATTACTAATCACATATGGATGGAAAAATTCACCGAAGCCTCATGAAATATCAATTGGGAAAGATTTTTACAAATCAGATATAAAATATGTCTAAGAGCACATTAAAAACATCATGAAAAAAAATACAACCACATCAACCTATACTAGGATAATAAAAACAAAAACAATGAATATAAATAAAAAATACTTCTACAAATCGACTCCTAGTTGTGTACGACCACCCACAATGTCTAAAGTGAACTGCACATAGCCAACTAAAGAATAACCCATGAAGGAAGATAATGATAACCTAATAACTTGATATAGAAACATGGGTGATACATACACCATGTTGTATATGCATGGTCTGGTTAAATAAATGGAATATGTATCCTAACAAGTGGTCAATGAAATTTCTCTACCGGAAAATTCAGATATTGTAGTTTGAAAATTTTGAATGAGAAATCAAGTATTTTACAATATAAAGAAACCATATAAATATGAAAAAATATGAAAAATGGAAATAATGTTTGATAATGAAAAATTATCAGAAAAAATATTTTACACCAATACCTTTTCAATTCAAAAATTACGTGTATGAAACTATTAAGTAAAAAATATCTGAATCATTTTTTAATAAAATAATTGTTTTATGAAAGCCTTGTAAATTGTTTTTGATGCCAATATTATCAATTCATAAGGATTTTATGAGATGGTAAAACATATAAAATAAAAATACAACAGACCAAGGAAGATACATCAATAAATAATGTAACTCATAATAATCAATGAGATATAAAAAAGTAATCCAAACATGGAAATTCAAGTGTTAGGTAATTATCGAACAATCCAAGTAGTGTATTAAGAATAAATTTCAAGTTTCAAGTTCATATACCATGGGAATGTCATATAAAAGTTAATAAAACCGCGTAGGATAATAAAATAAAACCTTGAATTTCTATATTCAAATATAAAACCAACAAGTGGCACAATCTTTCAGACTCAGGGAACATTAATCTCGTTAGAGAACATACCCACCCTAAATCCACATTCTCTAGTGAGGAACAACTCATGGAGTGAGTGTTAAATTGTTTAGAATATGTAAAATGTCTCTCATCTAGCTACCTATGGTTTACCATGACCATTCTATATGCTTAGTGATATATCATGAAATAAGGATCACAACATAGATTTATAATATCATTAACATGAATGAAATGTTCTAAAGCATTCCATGTTCATATCTCACCCACACCATAGGCTTCCTCAAAGATTAAAACCCTTCATTCAATGTAATTATTTATTTTCAACAATAAAAATTCATCAAGGATGACTATTCATAAGGAATTCATTACAAATTTTCACAAAATAATAATTTACATCTCATGGATCTAAATAAGGTTTATGTAAATAAAAATGAGAAAAGAAACCATTATAAAAAAATAAAACATCACTTTGGACTTCTATTTTAAAAGATAGATGCATTATTTATTCCCATAAAATCTAATTTGAGTGTAAAATGTTCTATTTATAAAAGAACATTATATATCTAATCAACCCCCTTAACGTTTATAAATTTCATCTCAATCAACCTTTGAAACTGATTATCACATGTTGTTCATAACATCATTCCAAAATACATTTCCAGAAGAAAATTTGAAAAATTTAGAACAATATTAAATAATCATTATTATTTCAACAAAACGATTCATTATATTTATTAAACCAAACATTACCAAGAATAAAAACAATCCAATTTTAGTTCAAAATGAAGGATTAATATTCATGCCAAATACCATTTACACAAAAGGGTTCATTTTATCTTTAAAACCAATAATCCATTATTAATCCATTTCAAATTAAAAATAAGAATTTAATAAATTAATTAATATGATGAATAGAAAACACCTGATAAACATAGTCACATATTATTTGTGATCAAAAAACAATGAATTCGTGATGTGTCACCTATGATGGAAGGCACCAAATCACGGATGAGTAGATCTGATCAAACACTAGAAATCATGTTTCACAATTAGATCATGATAGAACCCATGCATTCATTAAAATAGTGTTTTATATAGTGATAATTCCTATAAAATAGAGATGATATAGAATAATTAATGAAGGATAATGAATAATTGGATCATAACCTGAAATCTCTTGATCTAATGCCACATAATCGATATATATTTCTCACTTAATAGAATAGATTCCTTAAAATTGATATTAGTTAGAATTAGGTTTGATATTATAAAAGAAAATATAATGAATGGGTCCAATTGTAGGTGTTTTTTTATTCAAAACCATTTTAAGAACAATAATTTTTCCGACAGTTCAACAACATGATTTAAAGAACTGTGCACTAACTATTCATCATGGTCTAGGATACTAGAGAGGCTACATTGTTTGGATGAGTAGTATGACTAACCTTGAATCCTCAAAAAAATAAAAAAAAATCCTAAAATTTTATTTTTTTCTAGGGAAGAACATATATTATGATCTTTCTATGAACCAACCATTGAATGCCAATGGGAAAAAAAAATAATCAAGATGACTTTTGGTGAAAATTGAATGGTTTGTCTAACCATATTCTAATTCTGGACATGAATAAGAAACTCAGAAAAAACACATGAACTCAACAATAGAAACGAGATCAAATATTTAGATTAAATTTCCTAAAAACCAAATAATAAATGAACATGAATGTGAAATAAAGATGTGAAATTATATTTCCTAGGACTTGTGGTTCTTGTTTTTTATTTTGAAATTGTGTGTGATTGGATAATTTCATTTACAATAGTTATTTTCAATGATGTTTGGATTAACATATTTTTATATTAAACAACTTTTGTGGGGTTTTTTCAGTATATTTGTAAATGTGTGTTTTGTTTTAAAGATTTTTTTGGACCATTAAATGTTTATAAACTGATGTTTCAATTTTTAAGGAAAAAAATTGGTTATTTTGATAAGTGTAAATGGTTGAATGGTTTCAACGGTAAATTTGAACTTGATAGTTATTTTACCCAATATAAATTCATTTTAAAAAATAATATTTATATTGTTTAGTATAATTAATGAAATACTTTTTGAAACAAATTGCGTAGTCTAGGTTGGTTTTGTGACCTTTTAGGATATTTATCTCATACTATGTTTTTATGATTTTTCTTGAGGCTAATGTTGGATGAGATGGATGGTGGTGAGTAACTATATGTTGCATGAAAATGGTTTTAGGATCGGGTTGAATAGTTCTTTTACTGTTTAGTTTTTTGTTACTTTGTTATCAGTCAAGAGATCCAGTCTTATTGTTTTTTTTATTTTATCTATTGTGCCTTTGATTCCACGTTATATCAATATTTTTTGGGAATATTTTGTATCATTATGAAAATGTGATGTGTCATAGTTTCTAGTTATTAATAGTTTGGTTTGATCATTTATTACTGGTTTAGTATATATTGATGTTACATATATATCCAACATATGGATCATTCATGTTGAACAATCAATAAGATTTTTTAATAAGATTTTTCTCTGAATTTTTGTGGAATAATTAGAAAAGGGATTCCTAAGTTTATTTGGAACTATATTCCATTCAGTGGGGCTCCAAAATTTCTGTTGTGACGTTCCCTAGATCGAATCAGGATCTAGGTTAAATGACACCCTGGTTTGATTTTCTACATTCATGGAGGTAATTTCCTTGTGTGATTGGCCTTGAGTTTGGAAAAAGTGGCTCGATTTTGCAAATTCCATTATTTTACATTATTTGTTAGCTGGAAATACCTAGTTGTCCTGTTGCTTCTCTTAATCCCCTTCCTCTTCATTGGAATAATATTCTCTGAGAAACACCTTCTTAAATTTTGGGTTGTCATAATTGTGGATGGAATTAAAGGGAAATACACACTTTAAGAATAAATTGTTTTTTACTATTCTAAATATTCATGGGTTGTTATGTGATGAGATCTTCTACATCAGAATGAATTGTGTTCGTGAGGATTGGGTTGGTTGCAATCACTATGTCCCTCTTCATATAGAATGGGGTGATAAGTACAACCATTGTGAATATATGATCCATGGAGACTCAATTTCATAAACAAATCATTCTACTAAACTCTTATAAACATTTGGGATACATCACTTTGATATTAATAACTAACACCATTCGTGATAGTGAGTTCTACATGCGGATCTAGGTTTATTGACTTCTAATGGTATATTGGTTGTAAATGCATACCTTGTTCTAAATGTACTCAAGAAATCCAATTAAAGAACCCATCACATACTACTACAGTATCTATGCACTACTGGAGTTTAACACTTTACCAACTGTTGTAAACTATTGTTATAGGCCTGGAAACCGTTGGTATATAGTATACCAACAGTTCCCTCAACCATGGACAAGTAAGGCATGAAAATAGGCCTATACCAATGGTTCTGTGACAATCATCGGTATAGGTGTCAAAATAGAAGGTATACCAACAGTTTACTACAAACTGTTGGTATATGTGTGTTAAATTAAAACATATACCAATGGTTTGTAAACCGTTGGTATATGTGTGTTACACTTATACCAATTATTATAAACTGCTGGTATAGAGGGGATATGGAAATCTATAAGGCTATAATAATGGTTTTTTATAACCGTTAGTATAAACATATACCAACAGTTATAAAAAATCGTTGGTATAGTTATATTAGAGTACCTATACCAACGGTTTTGAAACAGTTGCTATATAATTGCTCAGATCCATAGCAGCAAGCCCCTCTCCCCTCTACAGACCTGCAAAAACACAGAAACCCCTCTCCAGACCTGCAACAATACCAATACAAAATCCCCATACAATGTATTCTAAATTTAGAAATCATTCCAGAATTTAGAAATTTAGAAATTTAGAAATTCAAATGCAATAACACCCATTAGAGAAAAAGCCTACATGTCAAAGGAAATGGAATAACACCCATAAGAGTATTCCAAATTTAGAATTCATTCCTCACTCAAACCACAACACCAACACACATAAGAGTATTCAAAATTTAGAATTCATTCCTCACTCAAACCACAACACCAATACACACAAGAGAAAAAACCTAAATGTTATAGGAAGCACATGGGATGTTTAGTCATGGTCTTGGGTTGAGTATCTTAAAACCAACAGATAAAATCGGGTAGAGTGGCAAGGATCATGATACCAATAAGATATACAATGTTAGTGGTCATTTGCTTAGACCTAGGATGATTTATAGGAAGCACATGGGATGTTTATATACCTCCAAGGATTATGTATCCATGTATAAATGGTTCCTGATGTGTTAGTGGGAAACATTGTCCAATATCGACATATGAGATGGGTTACCTGAATAGACTACATGTTTTTCATAGACTTTTCAATTAGAATAAGGGGGTATGTGGCTAATTGTAATTTTCTTTCTTGGGTGTGATGTCAGATTAATCCCCATCTTGTGTAGTGGGTATGAATATTAAATTAAGTCTTTGGTGTTGGGTTCCAAAAGGGACTTTGGTTTAGACCTAGAACAAACTGTTTGAGGATGGGATTGAGGTGATCCATGGGGATATGGTGTCACCATATGTATTTCTCACCATTGGTGTATTTTTATGAGACTTTGAAGCTTATTTTTCAAGAAAATATGTGTAGCCTTGTTGACCAATTTGTTATATGGTATGATTGAGTGTTCATAGGTTTCATATGAAATCGCTATATGATATTTATTTGTTTTATATTATTGTATAGAATGAATGACCCGTGATTGAGAATTAGTACATGAGTGTTGGTGCATGTTCATGATGGGATGTCGAGACTCATTCCTAATATAATTCATGTTTTTCTATATATACTATGACCCATCATGTTTCAATATACGCCTTGTGAATATTTTCTTCTAATAAAGTATGCCCAATAGACTATATTTTATTTTTTACTACATAATTTGAAGAATCTATGTGTAGCCTTGTGAAGATTTTCTGTATGTCAGTTGCTGTTTTCACTTAAAACATTGTCAATTTCAAACAAAAGTGAGACACTTTGAGTGATACCGGTCACACGGTGGATCATATTGAGGTGGGGTTGACTCGTACCCATCACAAATGATCCATGGATCATTGGGTTGGGGGGGGGGGGGGGGGGGCTGCCCGGGGGGTGTAGGGGGATATCTAGGGGTGAGGGGGCTGTCTGGTGGGGGGTATCCAGAGTGCGTTTTTGGCCACCGTGGTCACACGACACCTCCGATTGATGTGTCTTCTAGTCAACCGTATCAAAATTAACCCACTATTTGTTGTCGTCTAATTTCATTGTATTCTGAGGTCATTCGGCCTGTTTCGACCACCCACACACATTTTTCAAGTGCACCAAACACCTAAAAAACACATATTCTACCTTTCCGCGCAAACCGTGAGTCCTAATGACATGTTTTCTTTTCATACACCTCACGGATAACAATTAGGGTGTTTCCGTGTGTTTTCAAGTTATTCTGATGTCATTCGGTGTATATTTGACCGTAAAACACATGTTTTGGCCATTTATGACATGCAGATTGCATTTTCGTCCACCGCAGTCACACGACGATTCCAATTGACGTGCCGTATGGCTGAACATTTTACAATTCACGCACCTTTTGTTGTCTTCCGATTTAATGGCATTCTGAGATCTTTCGGCCAGTTTTTACCAACACACGCACACTTTTCAAGTGCGCCAAACAACTAAAAAACACATATTCAGCCATGCCGCACAAACCACGCGCTTGAATGATGTGTCATATTCTTTTACACCTCACGAATAATAATTAGGGTGTTTCGATGTGATTTCAAGTCATTATGATGTCGTTCGACATGCATTTGACCGTAAAACGCATGTTTTGGCCATTTACGACACACAGAGTGCATTTTTGGCCAACGCGATCACACGACACCTCCGATTGATGTGACGTCTAGCCGACCATTTCACAATTCACCCACCCTTTATTTTCATCCGATTTGATGGCATTCTGAGGTTGTTCGACTGGTTTTGACCACCCTACGCACGCTTTTCATGCGCGCGAAACACCTAAAAAATACGTATTCATTCATGCCGCACAAACCACATGTCCGAATGATGTGCCTTCTCCTCTTAAACCTCACTAATAATAATTAGGGTGTTTTAGTGTGATTTAATGTCATTATGATGTTGTTAGGCATGCGTTTGACTGTTAAACACATGTTTTGGCCATTTATGACACGCAGAGTGCCTTTTTAGCCACTGTGGTCATATGACACCATCGATTGATGTGTCGTCTGGCCGACCATTTCAAAATTCCCCCACCCTTTGTTGTCGTATGATTTCAGGGAATTCCGACGTCGTTCGGCCGGTTTTGACCACCCCATGACAGCTTTTCAAGTGCGCCAAACATCTAAAATCACATATTCAGCTGTGCTATGCAAAACGCATGTCCGAATGACATGTTGTCTCCTCGTACACCACATGAATAATAATTAGGGTGTTTTCATGTGATTTCAAGTCATTCTGATGTCGTTCAACATGCATTTGACCATTAAATGCATGTTTTTTCCATTTACGACACGTGGAGTGCGCCAGCGTAGTCACACAAAACCTTTAATTGATGTTTCGTCTGGACGACCATTTCAAAATTCACCCACCCTTTGTTGTCATCTGATTTCATGGAATTCCGAGGTCATTTGACCAATTTCGACCACCCCATGCACGTTTTTCAAGCGCCTCAAACACCTAAAAAACACATATTCAGCCGTGCCATGCAAACCATGTGTCCGAATGATGTGTCGTCTTCTATTACACCTTACGAATAATAATTAGGGTATTTTCTTGTGATTTCAAGTCACTCTGATGTCGTTCGGCATGCATTTGACCGTAAAACGCTTGTTTTGGCCATTTACGGCACGTAGAGTGCATTTTCGGCCACCAAAGTCACACGACACCTCCAATTGATGTGCCTTATGGCCGACCATTTCAAAATTCATCCACCCAATTTTTTCGTCTGATTTTAGGGCATTCCGAGGTCGTTCGGTTGATTTTGATCACCTCGCACACGCTTTTCCTGCACACCAAACACCTAAAAACACATATTCAGTTGTTCCGTGAAAACCACGTGTCTGAATGATGTGTAATATCCTAAAACACATCAAAAATAATAATTAGGGTGTTTCGTGTGATTTAAAGTCATTCTGATGTCGTTCGGCATGCGTTTGACCGTTAAACGCATGTTTTGGCCATTTACGACACGTGAAGTGCATTTTCGACCACCGTGGTCACACCACACCTCCGATTGACTTGCCGTCTGGCCGACCATTTCACAATTCACACACCCTTTGTTATCGACTGATTTCATGGCATTCCGCGGTCATTTGGCCGGTTTTGGCCACCCCACATACGCTTTTCAAGCGCGCCAAACACCTAAAAACCCCATATTCAGCCATGTCGCACAAACTGCGCATCCGAATGATGTGTCGTATCCTTGTACACCTCACGAATAATAATTAGGATGTTTTACTGAGATTTTATGTTATTCTGATGACATTTGGCATGAATTTGACTGTTAAACACGTGTTTTGGCCATTTACAACACGCGAAGTGCGTTTTCAGCCAGCGCGGTTACACGACACCTCCGATTGACTTGACCTCTAGCCAACCATTTCACAATTCACCCATCCTTTTGTTGTTGTCTGATTTCATGGCATTCTGAGGTCATTTGTCCATTTTTAACCACCCCACACACGCTTTTCAAGTGCACTAAACACCTAAAAACACATACTCAGTCGTGTCGCACAAACAACACGTCCAAATGACATGCCTCCCCCTCTTACACCTCAAGAATAATAATTAGGGTGTTTTCGTGTGATTTAAAGTCATTCCGATGTCGTTCGGTATGCATTTGACAGTAAAACCCATGTTTTGGCCATTTACGACACGCGATGTATGTTTTCGGCCAGTGCGGTCACACGACACCTTTGATTGACGTGCAGTCTGTCCGACCATTTCACAACTCAACCATCCTTTATTTTCATCTGATTTCATGGCATTCTGAGGTCGTTCGGCCGGTTTTGACCACCCCACGCATGCTTTTCAAGTGCGCCAAACAACTAAGAAACACATATTCAGTCGTGACACACAAACTGCATGTCCGAATGATTTTTCGTCTCCTAGTACACCTCAATAATAATAATTAGGGTATTTTCATGTGATTTAAAGTCATTATGATGTCGTTCAGCATGCATTTGACCATAAAACGCAAGGTTTTGCCATTTCCGACACACGAAGTGCGTTTTCGGCCTCCACTGTTACACTACACATCCGATTCATGTTCCATCTAGCCAACCATTTGTAAATTAACCCTACTTTTGTTGTTGTTCAATTTCATGGAATTTAGAGGCTGTTCGGTCGGTTTTGACCACCCCACGCACACTTTTTTAAGCACGCCAAACACCTAAAAACACATATTCAGCCGTGTCGCACAAACTACACATCCAAATGACGTTCCGTCTCCTCTTAAACCTCAAGAATAATAATTAGGGTGTATTAGTGTGATTTAAAGTCATTTTGATGTCGTTCGTCATGTATTTGACCGTTAAAGACATGTTTTGGCCATTTACGACACACAGAGTGTGTTTTCAGCCAACGCGGTCACACAACTCCTCCGATTGACATGTCGTCTAGATGAACATTTCAAAATTCACCAAACCTTTGTTGTCGTCCGATTTCATGGCATTAATAGGTTGTTCGTCTGGTTTTGACCACCCCACGCATGCTTTTCAAGCATGCCAAACACCTAAAAAACACTTATTCAGCCATTTCGTGGATACCGCATGTCCGAATGATGTGTTGTCTCATAGTACACCTCAAAAATAATAATTAGGGTTTTTTCATATGATTTCAAGTCATTATGATGAAATTCATTATGCATTTGACTATAAATCCCATGTTTTGGCCATTTACGACATGCGTAGTGCGTTTTCGGCCACCGTGGCCACACGACACCTCCGATTGACGTGCCGTATGAACGAACATTTCACAATTCACCCAAACTTTGTTGTATTCTGATTTCATGGAATTATGAGGTCCTTCGACCGGTTTTGACCACCCCACACACTCTTTTCAAGCACGCCAAACACCTAAAAAACACATATTCATCCATACCACGCAAACTGCACGTCCGAATGACATGTTGTCTCCTTATACACCACAAGAATAATAAATAGGGTGTTTTCGTGTGATTTCAAGTAATTAAGGTGTTATTCTGCATGCATTTGACCATTAAACACATGTTTTGGTCATTTACGATACACAGAGTGCGTTTTCAGCCACCATGGTGACATGAAACCTCTGATTGAGACAGAGTTTACGCATACCCATCAAAATGACCAATGTATCGGTGTACTAAAGTATCAACACAATCCGAATGCGTTTGATCAGTTTTCCATTTGTCAGTTGTTTTTTTCACTTAAAATTCAGTCTATTTAAAATAAAAGTGGGACACTTTTAGTGGTACCAGCCTCACCGTGCCTCAGATTGAGGCAAGGTTGACTCCTACACATCCAAAATGTTCCATGGAATTTTTTTCTTAAATATCAACATAATCCAAATAAGTTTGGTCCATTTTCCGTATGTTAGTTTTTTTTCACATAAAATTTTGTCCATTTCAAATAGAAGTGAGACACTTTGAGTGGTACCTGCCACACCATGCCTCATATTGAGGCGGGTTTGGGTTTTACATGTCACATATGACCCATGGATCGTTTTCGTAAAGTATCAACACAATCCAAATACATTTTGTTGGCTTTCCGTATGCCAAATTTTTTTACTTAAATGGGTGTCCATTTTTAAAAAAGAGAGAGAAAATTTGAGTGATACCAGCCACACCATGCCTCGGATTGAGGCAGGGTTGACTAGTACACATCACATATGACTCATGGATTGTTTTCCTAAAGCATCAACACAATATGAATGCGTTTGGTTAGTTTTCTGTATGCTAGTTAAGAAAATCGTGCAAGAACAGTTATAATATCTTATACTAAAACTATAGACATCGTGCATGATTTTCATCCCCTGGTGTGTGGTTAGGGAAAATCATTCACATTTCATCTAATATATATCCCTATATGGTTGGTATATACCTTATGGGATGGAATTAAAATTTTTATTAACCACGAGGCATAGTTTTTTTTACACCGACCAGGGTTCTGAGCACCAAACAAGCCCCAGAATCCCCATAAACCATTATAACATCATTAAGATTACATATTTGGTCAAAAATAAAGAGTTAAACTGAATTCAAAAATATCCATACCAGAGTGAAAAATGAGGTTCAAAAACAAAGTGTCATACAGAATTCAAAAATGTAATGGATTAATCTGCCCCTGATCACCATCACCATCACCACTATCATCACCATCCTCATCCTCGCTACCATCTCTATCCTCGTCGTCATCCTCTTCATCATCCCCATGCTCATCCTTAGTCCCATCCTCTCCATTGGCCCAATCCTCACCCTCATCCTCATCCTCATCCTCGCCCTCTCCCTCATCATCTTCATCATCCTCATTATCACCAGGAATGTCATCATCTCGACCACCACTAGAACTATGGTCTGTTGAATTGGGTAATGCACCCATAAACAACATATAAGTCTGACGTGCCACGGTATCCTCTAGCGGAAGTGATGAAGATAAAGCATTGATCAGTTTCATAAATACTTTCTCCCACATTTAAACCTATTCTTCCAACTCTGTGACCCTTTTATAAGACTGTCGTTCATGCTCCTTGACCTTTTCCAACTCAGTTGTACTATAATGGATACCTAGAGAGGACCAATACCTTGTCAGAACTATATTCTTAATAGGTCGGCAGCGTACTCAACCAGAGTGCTCATCTCCCAATACCTGATATAAATGATCATGTGGCCCTAAATTGTTAGGCTCCTGGGAATCAAGGGCCTCTAAAACAGCCTGTTAAAAATACCAATAGATTATTAAATTTCAAAATAGATAATAAAACTTGAAATAAAAAATTAAAACTTACAATATTTTCTTGTGTCGGTTCATTAATCGCAGTTCCATCCTTTTTCCTTCTACTCAAGAAAAACAATTTTGCTCGAGGGAGAAGTCAATCAATATTCAATTTGTGCTTCTGTGATGACATTGGAACCATATAAAGATAAAGTATAATCATATATTCACTATTCAATAAATCACATAATTTAAGAAGGAAATAATAAAAAGGGAAAGTCTTAAAAAAAATTATATACAACTATATTGTACCAGATGCCTCTCATGATCTGACATAGTAGTGAGCCCCAAAGTGTGGAAGTAATGCCTTGAATCAATGTTTGTTTTTTATTATTTTTAGAATATTCCTGAATAATGTATAAAAATAAATAAGATAATATTAATGAAAAATATGAAAATTGTCATATAAATACCTCAAATTAGATTAATACCTTAAATATGGTAGTCACCCAATGGGTTATCATTTGGTGATATTGCTCTATCGGGAAGTCATCCATGATAGGTACTGTCTCCGAATTCGTGCCCACTCTATCACACTAGCTGACATACATCTCATGCTTATAACCTCTCCAAATCTCTCATAGTTCCTTTAAATGTGATGGACGTGCACCTTCGCCATCAGAGACGTTAAACTGAAGATGATACCCAATAGATTAATTCATATAAATACAAAAAAAATACTACATTAAATCCAATAGATTTTTTACCCATATTTGTGCCCATGAATTATCCGTGACTTTGTGTGGTAGATGTCTCCAAGAGATAGGGATGAACGAAATGATGTCAGAGTATTTGGCTAGCGTCGTCAAAAAACCCCCTAATTCCTTACCAGATTTATCAATAAACTGTCCATCATCATTGCATTCAACCATCAACTGTTTCTGGAAGTTCCATACCACACACAATCATGTACACCCCTCCCCCTACTCCAATTAGTAGATGAATCTGTTATTAAAGGAAATAAATATTACTACAAGTTATAATAAAAATAATTTTTTGTATAAAAATTTGTTCGAGTTATGTAAATATACCTATGGTAGTTGGATCAATGGGTGTCACTGGATGTGCAGAAGCTAAAGGAATATCTTCTATAGGTTGTGTGTCTCTCATTGTACACTCATCAGCCACATACTATGTCAGAGAAGGAGTTGAAGAAGGTGGAATATAATAGCTCAGAGATAATGAACCAGAAGCAATAGATTATGGTACATATGTCTTTCCAACTAGTAGTGTAAACATCAGAGGCCTAAATATACCAGGTGTCCCTAAAGACACACCATGATCAAAATGTGGCATAGAAGATATGTCTGTGGTAGGTGCATAGTCCAATCGGGTATGACCAGTGGATCGTCTAACTCTCACACCACAAGCCCTCGTAACACCAGCCTCAGTACCAGGACCACTAGATGATCGTCTAACTCTGACACCACCCCCTCCTACCACTAGCCTCTATACTGGTAGCAATATCAGGCTCCTCTCCTGATACCTCTCGTACAGGGGGTTGATCCTGAAAAAACGTTTTACACAAAAGTAAACACATGATATTATAACTTATTGAAATATATATATTTGAAATAAAATACTCACAATAGGGATGAGTGGAGGAACTCCCATCTATGTCATGCAAAGATATTTTTCTGCCACATATCTTCAATGGGTGTCATTTCCTGCAATGAAAACAAATATGGAAGTAATTAGAAATAGATAACTAATGTGTAACCCAAAAAACAAAATATAGAAAAACCATTTTGATAAAAAAACAAAAAGAAACATAAGATTTATGGGGGTTTGAAGGTAAGTACTAGGATACACACTCTGAATGATGTAGGTGTATTCATTGAATCATGTACCAATTGATTTTGGAGAGGGACCTTCAATAGTTATATGTATGGATTTTATTAGAAACACCTATAAAATGAATATCCAGAAATTGTGACATCCCAAACCAGGATGCCACTCATTATTGACCCGAACCCAGATGGCCACATGTCCTCAAGCGCATCTACCAAAATTCCAAATGTTATTGAATAATAGTGAGAGCCTTTGCTGTGTCTGCGAGAGAATATTCCTTCATTACATAAGTTGCACAATCTTAATATTATCAGTTGAAAAGTGGAAGAAATATAACAATGGGAAAATATTGGAAATGAATGAAAATAACCAAATCAGTAATAACAACTAATAACAGAATCATAAACCGAATGATGGTAATTTATTTCTTGTATCAAGAAGAAAAACATAGTTACAACTAGTAGAAGTAGTAATATACACTAGTCTCAATAAATTCAAAAATTCGACCTAACTTCTTGTGCTACAACCAAATCATCTGGTTTATCGGTGGCAAGAGTGCGAGTCATGTAAATAACTCAAAATCCACAATCATCAATAAAGGTGAATTCCCTCATCATTGAATCAAAACATTGGTAAAGGGAAGAGTTTTACCAACAGTTTCACACTACCGTTGGTAAAAGAGGACTTCAAGGCCCCTTTATAGACATCCCAAATAGAGGGATATGCCTCATGTCCCATTATGTGTTATAAGAATCCCAAATCATTCACTCATGTTCAATAAATCATTCTTGGAACCTCTATGTTCATACCTTTCATTACCCAATTAGTTCCCCAAGTCAAGCACACCCCATGGGTGGATAAAGTTTAGGATTCTACACTAATAGGTTGTTCATGGCTTGTAAAATGTTTTAATTTCATAAATTATAGACAAAAATATTTTTTTTCAAATTTGAGATTTATAATAATGTTTTTCAATGATAACAAGATTACTAAATTGAACTTGTGACCTATATAACATTGTTATGGATTTATACACATGCCAGCATTGCTAGTGAAAAGAACCCCACCATAATAAAATTGAGTATTGGCCAAGAAAGAGACATGATATACAATGTACAGTGAGGACCATATTTAATTTACTATAACGTTATATTAGTACATTCATCTTAGGAAGCCAATTATCACTCATGACTAACCATGCCACTATAAACAACCTGGAGTGTATGAGTTTTCTCTCTAATATTAACAACATCATCACAAATTCTTACCATGATGTGAATCATGTTGAATATGGATGATATTAACACAAAATTCCCAGCAATACCAAGCCTTATAAGAAATAAAAATTTATGGATGATATTAACACAAAATTCATTTTGAATCAAATTTGATTCACTGTTAAATCCCAACACACACACCCAAATCAAACAGAAGACAAAATTCATACACACCCAAATCAAAACAGAAAACCAAAATAGTAGATGCAGAATATTAAAATGAAAGTATCACTTACAAATTAGAACTATAGAACTAAGAAATTTTGAAAAATGGATCAGAACGAAGGATATCCACAGTAGGGTAAAAAAATACCACTTCTCCACTTCACCCAAATGAAAACATAAAACCCAAATACTAAATGCAGTATCACTTACAGAAAAAAAGTGAAGAAATGATCATTCTTAAAGATGGAAGGATTTCGGCCATAGGGGAAGGAAATAACAATTCTCTCTTCTGTTTAGGGTTGCAGTTGCGTGGAATGGGGGAGTCCGAGATCTTGTGAATATGGGGAAAATCATTCCCAACGGTTTGTAAAAACCATTGGGAAAGTAATCCTTTACCAACGGTTTGTAAAAACCATTGGTAAAGGATGATTTAAACATCTCTATACCAACGGTTTGAGAAAACCATTCGTATAGAGTATACTTTCCCTAGCGGTTTTGAAAAAATTTGGGAAAAGATCATTTAACCAACTTTTACCAACGGTTTCTCTAAATCATTGGTAAAATTACTCTACAGGCATTGGGAAAACCTCCCATTCCAGTAGTGATGAGATAATTAATGAAGAAACATACTCAAATGAATCTACATACTAATGCACCATGAAATATTGGTGAAGGGAAGATTTCGGTATATATGGATTTTGGATGTCCAAATCAATAGAATTCACAAGAATTTCATTATTTAGTACCACACATTTTTCATCTAGATGTATATATTATAAAAAAATGGATAGAGACAAAAACTGAGTATTCCTATGTTAAGGACATCGCTACATTATCAGGGGACTGATTTATGTGGAAATAGACAATAGAATACAAAGAATGAAATCAATAGAACCAAATTGGTCAAGGAATGCAGACTCTATATAAAAATTTTAAACTGAGGAATATATAAGGAGTAAAATAGAATAAATATTCAGAGAGATGATTAATTGAAAAATATATTTTCAAAAAAGTACATTTTTTATGCACAATTTTAATGGTGATATATTTTTAAAAAACATATAATATAAAAAAACACAGCAGCCATAAACATACCACTCTATAGAGAGCACGTTGGGAATAAATTACTCATCTTCATCTAAATCTTATATGACTGTTGAAAAAATTCAAGTATAAAAAATGATTCAATTAAAATTTATATGGTATGTTTAGTCAAATCATGTATGTATTTTTGTTAGAAAATTTTCACATTTTTAAAAGAATAATTACCTACCACTTCAATATTTATCCAATGAATGATTTTTTTAAATTTAATTGTAACATTATATTTGAGGATTCATTTATTATTATTGATACTACCATTTATTATATTGTAAATATTTTTAATTTTCAAAGGGAAAAATAATTATTAAAAAAATGAATTTTATTATATTACTTCCCACTAAATGATTAAATTAAAGATATTAATTATTGATTATATATTATATATTGTATTACCGTGATAGTTTTTTTGATAAGAAACATGATTGTTTGGATGGTTCCAGGTGTATAAGAGACATGATAACAAATATCCTTAATGATATACAAATTGTTTCATTATATACATTCACAATGTGTCCCCCATTTCTTTTTATTCCAACAGCTCGAGGCCTGATATTTTATTGTGGGTGGTTTAGTGTCTAATACAATGCATCGTGTCATTTCAACCACTTATAATCCTCTATAGAAACTCCCAAATGTTCCCAAATCCATATTAGATTACAGAACTGCATTCTCAAGGGAGGTTTCCATTCAGGGTTTCAGAATTGATGGCAGTTAGGAACTAACATAGGTCATGAGGATGGGAGTTCCATCTCATCACACCCATTTGGGGTGTGGGACTTATTGTATACTTCTAGAATGTCTCATAGATTAAATTTTTTTTCATGAATCTCATTATAATCTCATTATAGAACTGGTTAACCTAAAAAATAATGAAGGGTTAAATCATTTCATGCGTGGTGGGGTTTCTTTTAACACATTAATATATATATATATATATATAAGGTGTTCTATTCCAATTACCATTATTTCATAGAAATGGATGGTTTATTATATTTTGAAGCCATATAAACAAGTTATATAGAGTTTCGTACTGTCCTGCGAATATATTAATATATCAAGGATGGGATTGACCATTTATTATGCATATGAAAAATCTATTTTACATTTGGAGTCAAAACCCAAATTTTTAATTAAAAATTTGTAGTGAAATTTTATGTAGAAATAAAATATATATGAGGGAGCTTAGAAACCTATGTCTGAGTGAGATCCTTATTAATTAATAATATATATCATTCTTATGAATGTAATTAGAGTCATCAGAGTTCAATCATCCCCTCTAGACATACCCCAAGGTGGATGCAACTATCTGGGTGAAATCATATCACAAAACTGAGTGGCATTTACACATTGTGGATTCCATGGATTGGAGTAAATTAATGGTTTGAATGATATTATTGTTGTGAATCCAATTCCACATGTGATCTATGATCAGTGTGGTAATCAAGGGATAAAAATATATCATCCTAAATATATGTTATTGTGGGACTAATTTTCTCTATAATCCCCAATGAGGAGTTTTTTATGGAGCATGGGCCTAATAATGGTGTCCTATGAATCTGGTTTATAGTAAGAATATGAGTTTTCATTGTTTAGTTACCACTTAATACACTGATTTATGGGGGAGAATGATTAAAAAAGAGAGATATTGGGTCCCATGGGTGATATTGTTGGATACATGGAGGGGATCACACTAAGGTGGAATCACATTGGATATTTGGCCATATGAGGGCATCCTACATATCCTATTAATAGTGGGAATAAATCTTATAATGGTTTAGTTACTCTCATTCCATTGATGTATTAGATGGAATGGTAAACTACTAAGATTTTTTTGGGTCCCATGGGTTTGAATAACGGATACATGGATGGGAACACACTTAGGTGGATTCCCTTATTAGTTCAGGCCTTAGTAAGGAATTCTATGTATATAGTTTATAATTGGAATTAGAGTTTTCATAGTTTAGTTTATCTCAATATACTAATTTATGAGGAAGAATGGTAAACCCATGTAAGATATTGGATCCCATGGGTCATAATGTTTGAGAAATAGAGGGCCTCACAATTAATTGGATTCCAATTAGAGATCAGGTTATAGGAAGGTATCTGAAGTATCCTGTTTATAGATGGAATCCATTATTTAAATGTTTAGATAGGTGTATTCCCTAGTATGTCAACATGAAATGGTTATAAAGTCCTGAGAAGAGCATCTGACATATCATGATTATCATCCTAAGGTGTGTCAGGTGCTGTATAACATGTCCAAAGATGTCTAACCATGTCTTAGTTTTCTGGAGGACATGAACAAAGAAAATATCATGATCTATGTTGTAACACCCGAGACTTTTATGAGAAATATTTTGTTTTTATATAATTCATCAAAGGAATCTTTCACTACACACAACACTATCTTGGCTTGTTTTACATGTAATCATGACCTTCCTCGATAGCTTGCGTTGTACGCAATACCGAGTTTCACTAAACAACGATATGCTATTAAAATATTATTAAAACAAGCCGTTATAAATTTTAATACCCATTTTTTTAAATTTTTTAAATTTTGTTTTTCAAAATGGACTTCATTTTTGGATTCGGAACATCGAAATTAGCCTAGGGTGAAATTTGGGTAT
The DNA here is from genome assembly GCA_963277665.1 of Viscum album. NCBI lineage: Eukaryota > Viridiplantae > Streptophyta > Magnoliopsida > Santalales > Viscaceae > Viscum > Viscum album. The sequence continues at coordinate 1,071,158,308 of OY728166.1, read as the reverse complement.
TTTTCTGAAAACTTTCAATTTTTGATGAATATTGAAAACACTGGGTTACTATTTAAAAATAGACTTTTTATTTAAATAAATATAAATTTTATTTAAATATATTTTAGGTCAAAATTGATTCATAATATCTATATAAGTACAATGCAATTCATTGGAGTCATTTTATAATAATTTTAGATATATAAAAATTTTATTGAACTTTTCATCGTCATTTACCCACCTCCTAGAAGAATTTGAAAATTTACATAAAACATAATTTTACCGCTTCTGTGAGTAGAATTTATAAAATATGAGAGACACATTTAATATCAAGGAATAAAATTTGGTTCAATGAGATGAAAATAATTTTTTGTGAATAGTAACTTTTTACTTTTTTTTACAGCAGTTAAAAGTAAATAGGGTAATGAAGGGTAAAAGTGTTATTATTATTACCCTAAAACATGTCCTAATTATATTGGATAAATGTAATTAGACCAAAAATACCCTTAGGAATAAAATATGACCATTTAGGCCCATTTGGATTAAATTAGGACATTTATTATTAATTTATTTGAAGAAGGGTTAAAATAGTTAAAATCAATGTTTGATAACTAAATAATTTTTAATGTAGGGTTATACATAAGTTAATTTTGACTATAAATATTCATTAGAAATATAAAAATATTTCCTACATAATGGTATTTTATTTGTAATTTTTAGATAATAAATAATTTAATTTATTTATGACACAATGATGATGCAGTAATTATCTTATTAATGAAATATTGACATATGGATGTTATAAATACCCAAATAAATGTAATTTGAGATTTTTTATGAATTACAATAATTTTATAGGTTAATATGAAATGTTATTATTGATTTAATTAACATTTTTCGAACTAATATTTCTGTCAATATTTTCACAAAAATTAATTACCAAATAGTGTCAAAAATGTCATAAAATAGTTTTAAAAAAATATATTATATTATTAATTTTTATTTTATTCCTAAAAATATAAGAATCTGCCAACTTACTTAGATAAGGTTATATATATTAATAATAAATAAATTTGGGTTAGTTTGGCTTGTTATAGAAAGTTTATAAACCATATAGTTTAAGAAAACAAAAAGACACGGTAAAAGTTAAATTATCTAACTTAAAGTTAAATCTAAATGATAAGGTTAAAATAGAAATCTAAACTTGTCTAACTTCTATTGTATGAGAGTCTTTCGACCCATCCCCACCTTAGATTCAAAATAAAATCAATTTTTATCTATTAAAAACCGAATATGAGTTTATAATAAAATAATATTTTAGTTTTTCCAAAGATGCCCCTCTCCTCCCTTATAAAAGGGAACCTCCTCTCTCTCTTCCTCAGACCACTTTGAGCCTTCAGGCTCAGCCAAACCCTGCCTAATTCTCTTCTATACTTCCCTAGAAACATCCTAGAGTTCCTGGTCTTCTTCAAATACCATTCTTAGTGCTCTAAGAGGAGGTCTCAAAGAGGCGCTTCAAAGAAGAGGTAATATCCATTACCGATTCTTTCAACTTTATTTCTTCTTCCACTTATTCTTTTCTAGCTATTTAATTATGAAGTAATAACATCAGTGTCACTCATATAATTATATGTTATTATAAGTATGAAACAACCCTATTTCACCATCTATCCATCCTACAGAAAACGAAATCACCGCGCGTGCGTACGTACGGAATACCGTCTCTACGCCGTGGTGTAATCTATTTTCCACCACCACCTTACTTGGATTGGTATAATGGTGTAAATAATAACTATATATGATTATTGAAAAGTGATATTGATTCTTCAATAGTATACATACACTCCAATACAATTCCACGATCATGGGAACGATATCATCGCTCGTGCGTACGTACGGAATACCGTCTCCACGATGTGATGCGACTCGTTCTACATGATCTTCATTGCATAATGATTATATAAAAGAATTTAATGAATGAATATGATATATATTACACTAATACCATTATGGAAATGAGATATCTATAACCTAAAGAGAAGAATAAGAATTTATTTGACAAGACACGGATAAGAACAAAAAGTAATAAACACCCGAATAACAAGTAGCAATGAAATATTACTAATAAGAAGCCAATAATATGGAAATATATGATATCATAAAAATTAGTATGATTATGTAAAAAGTCAGTGACATTATTTAAATCATTATACAGGAGGTTCAGACACTTATGAATCAAATCGGACCTAAGGTAAGGGAAAATCTCGCAATCTCATTTTTATCCGAGATTATTTATACTTCAAAATTTACTGGGGGATATTTTATCATCAACATCCATGTTTCCTCAATATTTAATATTATTTCCATCCACATACAATTTTATAAATCCAATTTTACCTTTCGGTGAGTTTTTAGTAAATGATATGAAAGGAATCTGTTGTCATTTTTCGTACAAGGTACTATTTGACTTTTCCAACAATAGTACGAGAAGAATGTTTTTTTTCTTATACGACATGAAAGTATTTTTAAAACATTGTTTCCAAAAATCTTCCTTTACAAGCTTTCAAGTTTATTTTTAATCAACTTATTTTAGTTTAAAATTTTATGACTTGATAAGAAAGGAAAATGTTTTTGAAGTAGAAAGGATATTTTCCTCAAGAATGCAGTTCAAGTGTTTTATCAAAATTATTTTCCATCTAAGATAATATAGGGTTTTGATTCTATCCCTATTATTACATTGATTGGATTATGGTGTGATGGAATTATTTTTATGAATTCCTTTATCTAATAGGAATTGTTTTCTGATGTCATGATGTTTAATAATCCCATTTTTATTACATGGGTTATGCAATGATGTATGATTTATGATTTCTGTGGAACACATAAGAATGGTTTCATTATGAGATGGGTGGGACCTATATCTCCCTCCAATGCATTGGGTAAAGGTTTATATCTCATGAGATAGACATGGCTGGAACGGTAGGTAAAACCGGTTCAGTGAAACAGGACTGAAACGAGGAGTGAACTCGATTCAGAAATGGACTTTGTCCGCTAAGATAGTCTTGGATATGAGTCTTGACTACTAAGAAATGATTCTCTATAATTATGTGTGTATGACAGAAAGTTTTATGTTCTATGTTATGATTATTGGGATTACATTTCACTACTATGATTTATCCCATGTTATGAAATTATGATCTCTTTTACAGGTTAAGATTTCCAAAATGTTATGTTCTATGAATATGATGTGATTGATATTTCTTTTGTATAACCTTACTGAGAATTTTAGCTCACCCATTTGTATGTTTTCTTTCCCCAGGTCAGGAAGAAGGTTATTAAGTAGGATATGTCAAAAGGGACTCTAGATTTGATGAAATAAATGGGAGACAAAGTAGATTCCTTAAGAACTAGTTGTTTATGTTTCCCAGTTTCTAAAGACACTATACCTATACGGTCCTTTCCTGGTTTTGTTATATGTTGTAATAAGTGTGCTTCAAATTTGATGTATTAAAAATATATGTAAAATATGGGTCGTTATAGGTTGTATCAGAGGAAAGGTATAGTCAACCTTTGGAAACTAGGATGTGGAAGCCATAGTAAGAACCCTAAGGATATGTCTTATCATAGAACACAATAGTGTTTTAGAAATGGCCCTAAACAAACTCTGATAAGACATGAAGTGTGAAATTTTATTCTTGATTATGTGTTTTTCCTATTATAATTAGTGTTTCTCACACTATTCCTCTTGGTTTTAGTCAATGGATGGAACCCGAAGGAACCGTGTTAATGCGGAATCCGACAGTCAATGCAACGATTGTCCCCCTGAGCAACTAAATGTTATGGGAGTTGGAATGCAAAATCTTGTATCCATGATCACACAACTTTCTCAAGCTATGAATCATGCAGAACTTCCAAACGAGCAAAGGAAGGAGTAACATTCCGTTGAATCCTTCATGATGCAGCGCCCACCATCATTCAGGGGGTCTTCTGATCCATTAGTGGCAGAATAATGGATCAGTACCACTGAAAAGATATTTTCAATTCTTCAATGTTCTGAACATGATAAAGTTATCTTAGCAGTTTATCATTTGGAAGGTGATTCTAATCAATGGTGGAATCTTATTAAGAATACGAGGCAAAGGGATGAAATTGAGTCCATGGAATGGGACGAGTTCAAGAACTTATTTTTCAATTAGTACTTCCCTCGTATTCTCCAAACAAAGATGGAGAAGGAGTTTCTTGAACTGAAGAAAAAGGATGATGAATCTATTGGTACCTATGAAGAAAATTTTACAAGACATTCAAGGTACGCTTCTGGTATTATTATCCAACCTGAGAGTAAGATAGATCGATTCTTTAGTGGCTTAAAACCAAGACTTCAAAGGGCGTTATCCGTAAGGGACTTCAATAGCTACGAGGAAATCGTTCAATGTGCTCTCAAGGTTGAGATGGATATTGGTGTAACCCATCAGTCATATGGGTTTGATAAGAAGAGGAAAATGGAATTCAAAGGAAAATATAAAGAGCACACAGAAAAGAAGATGAGTTTTTCCTTATGCTCAAAGTGTGGAAAGAAACATGGAGGAAATTGTCTTTAGGGGACAAGAAAATGTTATAAGTGCGGAAAATAAAGTCATCGGGCAATTGATTGTCGAAATAATGGGAAGAAGATTTCTAGTGATGCAAACAAAGGAAGGGATATGTAGAATGAACCTACTACCCTTCAATGCTTCAAGTGAAAGGAAATGGGGAATTATGCCAATCAATTCCCTAATCCAAGGGTTGTTGATGATGATCGACGTCAAAAAACTCTTAAGGATAAAGAAAAAGGAAAGTCACATGCAATTTCTATCAGCGATGTAGAATATGATAACGAAGTGGTGAAAGGTACACTTACCATCCACTCTAAAGTAGCAAATGTTTTATTTGATTCTAGATCCACCCACTCTTTTATTTCAGAAGAATTATCTAAGGATATCACTGTATTACCTCAACAATTAGATGTTGAGTTAGCTATGACAACCCCAAATGGCACAACAGTCGCATCAATAGTTTATAATTCTTCTCCGATGGAAGTTTGTGGGAAAGTGCTTCCTGAAAATCTTGTGATCCTTCCTATAGTGGAATTTGATGTGATTATTGGCATGGATTGGCTTTCTCTATATGGAGCTCATATCAATTCCCAAATAAGGGAAGTCACATTTCATATTCCAGATCAATCTATGATCTTCTTTCGATACAAGGATGAACATAACCTTCCAATGGAAATTTCTTCCATCTTATGGTTTTTTATTCCACTAAATAAAAGTTATTTATCTCAAATGGTTGGTTAGAAAATCACGATTAATAATATGCCCATTGTACGGGAGTTTGATGATGTATTTCCAAAGGAATTACCGGGTCTTCCACCAAATCGAGAAGTCTAGTTTTCAATAGAACTCGTACGGGGTGCTATTCCTATTTCAAAGACACCTTATAGAATGAACCCAATTGAGTTGCATGAATTGAAGAAGCAACTCCAAGAGAATCTTGATAATGGATTCATATTCCCTAGTGCATCAACTTGGGGAGCACCTGTTCTGTTTCTTAAGAAGAAAGATGGATCAATGAGACTCTGCATTGATTATTGTGAACTTAACAAGATCACTATCAAGAATAAATATCCTCTACCGCACATTTATGACATATTTGACCAACTACGAGGAGCTCAATACTTTTCCAAGATTGATCTTCATTTAGGGTATCATCAATTAAGGGTCAAAATAGAGGATATACAAAATACGGCTTTCCGTACAAGTTATGGACACTGTTAATTTATAGTGATGCCATTTGGTCTTACTAATGCCCCTGCTATCTTCATGGATCTGATGAATAGAGTATTTTGAGACTATCTAGATCAGTTTGTGGTAGTCTTTATAGACGATATTATTTTCTATTCAATGAGAAAGGAAGAACATGAAGATCATTTGAGAATTATATTGAAGACCCTGAGAAAGGAGAAGCTTTATGCCAAATTTACCAATTGTGAATTTTGGCTTAAAAAAGTTTCATTTTTGGGTCTCATAATCTCAAAATAGGGGATATCTATGGATCCAGCAAAAATAGAGGTTATCGAAAGATGGTAGAGACCAACAAAAGTAACTGAGATCCGAAGTTTTCTTGGCTTGGCTGGATATTAACGACGTTTTGTGAATGATTTTTCACGATTATCTAATCCACTCACCAGGTTGACTTGAAAAGGTGTTAAGTTCGTGTGGATGGAGGAATGTGATGAGAATTTCAAGGAGTTGGAAAGAAGGTTATCCAGTGCACATGTACTCACACTTCCTTGTAGTGAAGAAAGGTTGGTGATCTACAGTGATGCCTCCAAGAAGGGATTGGGGTGTGTTCTCATGCAAAATGATATGGTGATAGCTTATGCCTCACGACAGTTGAAAATCCATGAGAAAAATTACCAAACTCATGATTTGGAGTTAGCTGTGGTAATATTTTCATTAATGATTTGGAGACATTATCTTTATGGAGAAAGGTGTGATATTTATACTGATCATAAATGTTTAATGTATATTTTCACACAAAAGGAGCTGAATATGCGCCCACGAAGATGGTTGGAGCTGATTAAGGATTATGACTGCTCAATTCATGTCACGACCCATCCTCGGGGCCCGTGCCGTGACTACCCCAAGCCCGCCTTCCATAGGCCAGGGGCTGGCGACTAGCACCAAGGCGTAAATCCCAACAAAAGGGAAGGCATTGCCTTTGAAAAGCAAACAAGCACCACAGAGTAAGCAAGAGGAAAAGTAAACACTAAGTAAAACTATAACAAGCTGTGCTGAAAGTAAAAGGGGCCGGAAATACAAGCCCAACTGTAAAGTACAACTCAAAGTGAAAAACAACAGCTGAAAAGAAAATCCGCAGCGTTGAGCCGTCCTCTAGAAGTCCCACCTGAAGGGTGGGTACAGATAGCCTCCACTGCTCCTCGGGTCCACCTGACCGCTCCGAGTACGTCCCGCCCAGTGGTCCACCTCCAGGTACCGTCCTGCTCCGCACACCTTCACCAGGATCAGTGTTGTCCGTCGTATGCAACCAACACAACGAAGTGCGGGCATAGCCCGTGCAGGGGTGAATATAATCTACTCAGTAGGGACCCCGAGACCCCCGAAGGTCTCCCAGAATCCACAAAGGTTAATCCATAAAGGAACGATACAATCACGAAATAACAACCGACACTGCTTAGGTATATGACCATACATATACCTGAGTCATCAATTCTTGTTCGGCTCCAACGTCCGAGCCCAAGCACAACCCAGTCCACACCGGAAAGCAAACGTATACCCACACAGGATAGCACAACACAATCCACAAAGGAGAGTAAATAGTAATCCATATAGGATACCTCAACACAATCCACAAAGGAGAGTAAACAGTAAACCCACACATGATAGCACAACACAATCCACAAAGGAGAGTAAACAGTAAATCCACACAGGATAGCTCAACACAATCCGCAAAGGAGAGTAAAAGAAGATTCAGCTCACACAGGTATACTTCTTCGGATGACGATAAAGATGATCAGAAATCCATCTAAGTCATCGGACCCACAAAGGATCGATATGTAACTAACCCCCGCAATGACCCACATAGGATCGGGCCCACACAGGACCTGTAGGCGCTGGCTAACACAGAACCGCTGAGCGCTGACCCACACAGGATCGGACCCACACAGGATCGGGCCCACATAGGACCTGTAGCACTGATCCACAAAGGATCGCTGAGTGCTGTAGTCGTTGTAGTCCACTGAGGATCTCTGCACAGTCATCGTCGCAGTCCACTGAGAATCTCGGCACGGTCGTCGTCAGAGTCCACTGAGGATCTCTGCACAGTCGTCGCTGTCGAAGTAGCAGTCGCAGCCAGCTCTAGGGTTCCCGCACACAGCAAGCTCGTTTGGGAGGGTCCGCTCCACGATCTGAGAGGCTGATACATCAACTGATACAAAGTCCGAAGTTGATGTATCCAAAAGCTCTGTATCGTCAATAGGAACTCAACGCCGCAGACGGCGTGTCAATCGGACACCCGGTCTGAGAGTTATTGGCCTTTTCATCCCAGGGGCCCAGTTGGTTTTTAAGGAAAAACCAACTCGACCGTACTCCACCTGCATCCAAACCTCGGGTGGAGTATTCCAAAAGATCTGTATCACTTAGAGGAATTCAACAAAGTCAACGACACGTCGATCAGACGTCCGTAGCTCAAGATATGAGTGTTTCCGCTCCGAGTGCCCGGTTGGTTTCGTGTACGAACTAACCCAGCCGAACTCAAAGTATTTCGAAACCTTGAGTGCGATATAGCGAAACGACCGTCTCGATCAAAGGATCGCGTTTCCGCTGACGGCGCATCGTTTGGAGGCCCGTAGCTCAAGTTACGGGCATTTGACAAAAAATTGTCTGAAGACGGGGGGTCCGGGCCCGGGCCGACCCGGCCCGACCCCCCTTGGGTCGGCCGAACCGGGTCGACCCGGTCCGGTCTGGCCAGGGTGCGGCCGGGACGGTCGGACCGGCCTGGCTCGGTTCGGCCGAGCGGCCGAACGGCCGTGCGCCGCGGGGCGCTGCCCCCGCGGCCTAGAGATGCTGCGGCCCCGCGTGGGCCGCACTGGAGAACCGCGAACGTGGCTTCTGCCGCGTCCCGTGTGGGTGAACTAGACCCACCCCGCCGCAGGTCCGTTGGTCGTCGCCGCCGCGGCTTCAGCCGCGGCGGCCTCGTCCGGCGGCGCACCGTGGTGCCGCCAGAATCTTCCCCGGGCCACCGGAGTTGCTCCGGTGATCCGATTTCCTTCCCGTCTACGCCGGTGCTCCTCCCGGGTTCCGTTCTTCACTGCAGAATCGACAAACTACCCTTGCGTCACGATTTTCCGTCGCCTGCCAAATCCGCACAACCAGGAAGAACGGCGGAGGGTTGTCGGGCCGTGTTCGTTTGGCCCGCACCCTCCGCATTAGATAAAAACAACGGGAGAAATAATCCAACTCATGAAATAAAAATTTTAATAAATTAAAATTGTTCATTTGAATTCGGTTCTTTAATTTAAAGAAACGTTTACAGTAATAAGGTCATTTCCAAAATAAAAATCCCTACCTCGTTAAGTCGTTGTCGCGGGTTCTTCACGGATTGAGGATCGTCCCGTCGTCGCGGTATCCGGCGTCGCGTCGTCGCAGAAGGGGGTCATGTCAATGAACTCCGAGGTTCAAGAACAAAAAGATTTAATTAATAATAATTAAATCTTTCTTGAGTTAAAAACCACAAAGGAAAAATTAAAAGAAATCTGAAACCCTCACCTCAACGGATGATCGAAGGTTCTTGTTGCGGATTAAGGAACGTCGCCGAAGAACGTCGCGGGAGAGGAAACGTCGGCGTCGCGGCACACGGCGTTGCGTCATCGATTTCCACGGGTTCGGCGTTCTTCGTCGGAGGCCGGCGTTCTTCGCGTTCTTCATGTTCTTCGTGTTCTTCACGAAGGAGGATGAAGTCTCAAGAACTCTGGCAAAACCTCTCAACGAGTAATCCTCAAAATGTCGTGTTGGTCTTATTTTGTTATTACGCCAACGAACGAAAAAGAGGTAAGTAACGACCCATTAATTCGTAGAATTAATTCAACAAAAGAAACCGCCCATTTAATTCATGAAATAAACTACCCAATTAAATGGTGCATTAAGAATTTAATAAAACGCGTCAGTTGACTTTCATAATGAAGGGTTTTCGCGGGTGCGTTACTTAGCGGAATGAAACGGCGGGGCTCGTGCGGTCCCCAACTCACAAATATCCTACCAAGAGGGTAGGATATTTCTGGATAGTACCCTATCCATTGCAACTCAGTTTAAGTGTCTTTCAAGTGGCTTCAAGTGGCTTAAGAGAAATAAAATAAAGTTGTCGTAAAATTATTTTATTTCTTAACTTTAAGCCCGAAAATTAAAAAACACACCCGAGCAAACGCAACTCCGGAAGAGGAGTTTCTAAGAAAATACAGGTGCTGCGATTTCATTGGTGCCCTCAGAATTCTATTCCGGGCACCAGTTCAAAAGTTAGAAAAACCCGCTCGTCTTTTCACTGAACGTACCCGAGCAAAACTTCGCAAAATGATTCCGGACACACCAGGCCTCCGAATCAGGTGCCTTCAGAAAATGCGCTCTTGTTAAATTCCAAATAAAATTAAGAAAAAAAAATTTCCTTGAAATTTACGGGTCTTTACATTACTCCCACCTCAGGGCTTTACGTCCCCATAAAGATGCATCATAAACTAGGGAAACAAATGTGGGTACTGAGCACGCATCTGAGCCTCCCGCTCCCATGTGCTCTCCTGGAGATTCCCATACTACCATCTGATGTGCACAAGAGGAATTGATCGCCCACGTAGGACCCGCTCCTATCGATCCTCTATCTCCACTGGGACCTCTCCAAAAGACACCTCATCATCCACGTCTAGCTCCCCGTAGTCAATGATGTGTGTCGGGTCGTGCACGTATCTCCTTAGCTGAGATACATGGAAGACGTCGTGCAACCGGTGCAACTGAGGTGGTAGAGCCAGGCGATAATCCACCTCGCCAATCCTGCTGAGGACCTGGAAAGGTCCGATGAAGCGTGGAGACAACTTTCCGCCTCGGCCAAATCTCCGTAAACCACATCAAGGTGAGACCCACAAGAAGACGTGGTCGCCATCCTCGAACTCTAGTGGCCTCCGCCTCCTATCAGCATATGAATTCTGCCGGCTCTGAGCTGTCGTCATCTGCTCCTGGATGACCTGGACCTTCTCTGTCGTAGCCCGGACCATCTCTGGTCCCACAAGTGCTGACTCCCCAGGGTCTGTCCAGCACAAAGGAGATCTGCAAGGTCTGCCGTACAACACCTTGTAAGGTGCCATCCCGATGGTGGAGTGGTAGCTGTTGTTGTACGCGAACTCCACCAAGGGTAGGTGGTCCTCCTAGCTGCGACCAAAGTCGAGGACACATGCGCGGAGCATGTCCTCGAGAGTCTGAATGGTCCTCTCCGTCTGACCATCCGTCTGAGGGTGAAAGGCGGTGCTCAGACGTAGCCACGTCCCAAACGCCTCCTACAACCCCTTCAAAAGCTGGGAAGTAAAACGAGCGTCCCGATCAAAGACGATAGTCGATGGCACACCGTGAAGCCGTACAATCTCCTGAACGTAGAGACGCCCCAAGATCTCCACTGAGCCCTACTCTCAGATGGGTAAGAAGTGTGCCAACTTGTTGAGTCGGTCAACAATCACCAAAATGGAGTCGTGACATCTGGAAGTGCGTGGAAGCCCAGTCACGAAGTCTATAGATATCCCATCCCACATCCACTCTGGGACCTCCAAGGGATGTACCAAACCTGCTAGTACCTGGTGCTCTACCTTCACCTGCTGGAAAGTGAGGCACTGTGAAACGAACTCTGCCACAGCCTTCTTCATGCCCGGCCACCAGTGCTGTCGTCTGAGATCCTAGTACATCTTCACCACTCCAGGATGTACCGCCAAAGGAGAAGTGTGAAACTCTCTCAACACCTCCTCTTGAAAAGCGACTGGTACCAAGGTACGTCCTCTGAAAAGGACGACGTGCTCTGCTCCAAGGGAGAAACCATCAGGTGCCTGTCCCGAGGATATCTGTGCACGCCACATCTCATAGTCAACATCCTCACACTGTGCCTCTCTGACCTGCTGTAGTAGTGGAGGGGTGACTGTGAGAGACTGAAGGAAGGCTTCTACATCTCTATCCACAAAGGATATCTGCAAGGCGGCTAGCTACTCTATCGCCTCCTCAAGTAGCTGAATTCCCGTCCTCCTGCTGAGGGCATCGGCTACTACGTTCCCCTTCCTAGGAGTATAGCCTATCTCAAAGTCATATTCCTGGAGGAACTCGAGCCATCGCCACTGTCTCAGGTTCAGGTCCTTCTGAGAGAAGATGTACTTGAGAATCTAGTGGTCAGAAAATACTGTAAAGCGCTCTCCAATCAGATAGGTCCGCCATGTCTTCAGAGCGAAGACCACTGCTGCTAAATCCAGGTCATGGGTAGCGTAGTTATGCTCATGCGGCCTCAACTGTCATGATCCATAGGCAATCACGGCCCGCTTCTGCATTAGGAAACACCCGAGTCTGGTCCCTGATGCATCGCCGTAGACTACATAACCAACTTTCTCCTCAGGCAACCTCAAGATAGGTGCGCTGGTCAATCTCTACCTCAACTCCTGGAAGCTCTGCTGATATCTGTCTGACCACACGAAGGGTTTCCCCATCTTCGTCAATGCTGAGAGTGGCGCCACAACTCTGGAGAAGTCCGGCACGAATCTCTGATAGTATCCGGCTAGACCCAAGAAACTACGCACCTCCGTCATGCTCCTAGGTGGCTCCCAAGCTAGCACTGCCTCGATATTCGCGGGATCCACTGCAACTCCTGCCTCAGAAATGACATGCCCCAAGAATTGGACCTCACATAACTAGAACTGGCACTTCGAGAGCTTTCCATAAAGCTAAATCTCTCGGAGTGTGTCTAGTACAACCCGCAAGTGGTAGGCGTGCTCCTCCTCGGTGGTCGAGTACACCAAAATGTCGTCGATGAAGACCACGACAAATCAATCGGGGTATGGCTGAAAGATCATGTTCATGAGGCTCATGAACACTGCTGGAGCATTAGTTACGCCGAATGGCATAACCAAGAACTCATAGTGGCCATACTGACACCTGAAGGCCGTCTTCTACACGTCCTCGTCTCGAACTCTGCGCTGATGATATCCTGACCTGAGGTCTATCTTTGAGAACCATCGTGCTCCCTTGAGCCGATCGAAGAGGTCATCAATCCTGGGTAGCGGATACTTTTTCTTCACTGTCACCTGGTTCAGGCGATGATAGTCGACACACATTCTCAAGCTCCCGTCCGCCTTCTTGGCGAACAAAATCGGCGAAGCCCTGGGTGAAACGTTGGGTCGGATGAACCCCTTGCCCTGCAAGTCCTCCAACTCTACCCACAGCTCTAGAAGCTCAGCGGGGGCCATCTGATATGCTGGAGTGGATATCGGGGCTGTCCCGGGGTATAGGTCAATATAAAAGTCTACCTCTCAGCGAGGAGGTAGCCCTGGAACGTCGTCGGGGAAGACGTCCGCATACTGATCCACCACTGTAGGAATACTAGGACTCCGCACGTCCACCGATCCTAGGATGAGGCTAGCCAACTGATGAGTGATGGGCTGTCCTCTCCTCTGCGTGAGTCCATCTTGTGCTGCGAAGGCTCCCTTCTCGCCGGTGAAGGTGAACCTACTCCCGTCGGTGCGCAAAAATCGCACCTTGCGCCTAATGCAGTCAATCTGTGCATGGACCGTAGATAACCAATCCATGCCCAAGATGACGTCGTAAGGCCTCGACGCCACTATAAGAAGATCCCAGCCGAAGCTCTTGCCTCCTAGAGTAAGCTCAAACTACCGACACCAGTGCGTAATCGTCGAGTCTACTCCCGTAGGGGTCTCTAGCCGTAAGGATCGAGCCAACAGCTCTGTCAGAATCTCCGAGCTCTGAACAAGGACAGCGGCTATGAAAGAGTGACTCACTCCTATGTCTATAAGAACTGAATCAAGGGTGGAATAGACATAGATCGTACCTCGAATCATCTCTGGCTTGCCGTGGTCGTAGGCCTCTGCTGCCTGGAGCTATGCCTATCACTGCCCGCCAGCTCCCTGTGGTCGGGGCGAACCTCCTGGTTGTGGTGGTGGCAGAGCCTCAAAGCATCACCCAACACCTGCTACTCGGCCAGCTACTCTTCCTCGTCTTCCTCCTCCCTGCGGACCGCCACAGTCGACCCTCTGCTTTTCCCTGGGTGGCCCCTCCACCGTCTACTGCTACTCGGTACGGCGGGTCGGGCAGTCACGAGCCATGTGGCCCTGCCCGCCGCACGCGTAGCACTGCCTGCCTCTCGGAAGACTGGCTCTGTGATGTGTGCCCCGAACTGCTGAGCCAGTGTCCTGAGGTCGTCTATGAGAGGGTCTCGTCTGCCTGGAACCCTGATTCATCCGTCGGCTACCTTCTGCCGAAGACTCCTCTATCTGCCGCCCTGCGGTGGGTCTCGCTGTAGACTCAGCCAGAAAGCTCTCGATCAGAAGGGCTCGCTCCAGTACTCTTTCCTAGGTCAGGATGCTGAGGTAGATTAGTGATGCGTTGATCTTGTGTATCAATCCCCGCTCGAAGGTACGATCCTAGAAGAAGGGGTCCCGTACCATGTCGGTAGAGTAGCGAGAAAGATCGGTGAACCTCGACGCGTACTGGGCGACCGTCAAGATGCCCTGCCGCAGTTGAAGAAGCTCCTGAATGCGCACCGCATGAAGGGTGGCCGGGACGAACTCTGAGCGGAAAAGGCTCTCAAATTCCATCCAGATGAGAGAGGTCTCATCGTGCTCCTGGAGCATCAAGCTCTACCGTCGTCCTGCAGCTGCGTGTAGTAGGCTCGCCGCGAGGATCACCATGAGGTCTGCTGGTGTCCTCACTAGCCTAAAAACTTGAACGACCACCTCCAGCCAGTCCTCGGCTGCCTGGGGGTTCGTCTACCCACGAAACCTAGGTGGTTGATGGCGCTGGAACTCGTGCAGAGCTCCGAGGCGACGTGCATCGTCTGCGGTTGGTGCTGGAAGCATCGGGGGCTCGGCGGGTAAAGGTACCGTCGATGCCTCTGCTGTCAACGGGCCCTGTACCGAGGCCTCGTTGCTCGGCGGGCTATCGTGGCGCTCTACTCTCGGAACCCTAGCTGACTGCTATCGTTGGGCCATCCTTAAAAGGAAACAAGTGCGCCACAGTTATAACAGTATACCTGGTGAGCTGACACAAGTAATCACAATGAAAACTTGAAACACACATGCAATCAATGTTTTCGTGCATTAAGTCGGAAATCAGAAGTCAGGGTCCTGGTGTACGGATACGTCGGCCGCCGCACCAACACTGGACTCCTTGGAATGATAACCACACTCAATATGCTATACACTATTGCTTCACATAGAAGAAAGATCAGAGTCTGTAGTTGTAACACCCCGACCCTAGTTACCCAGAGTCGGTGCATTATTACATAACATTGACATGATCATGAGAAAGATCAAGTCTCGAAAGACCGATTAGTTTAGTAGCCTTGGAATAACTAGATACATCCATAAATATTTACATTACATCATAAAAAAAACATTTTATCTTCATATCCCCTCATACTATCCCTGCAGGTCATTCAAAAATTACTTCTTCATAATCCTGGGAAAAAAAATAAAACATTGAAAGGGGTGAGCTCAGATGCTCAGTAAGGATAACATTATAGCAGAAGCTTTCATAAATAATCATAAACACTTAAGGCAATTTATAACTAAAACAAAAGCCTTTGAAACTTGAACTTTCAACATGGTATGGAATAAATAAAATGAAATAATTCCATTTACTTACTCACATGGATATTCTACTAGTTGAATGATCACATGCAATATCAATAACCACTTTCATAATGATGGAATGCATAATTCTAGACTATCATAACCACATAGCCAAGGCCTCGTGCCAAGACTACAAATAAGATTTTGCCAAGGCCTTGTGCCAAGACACTAGTTTGTCTCATGAGACCAACCGATGCATCGAGGAGCTATAGCGGGCTCCACCCGTCACTTATTAAGTCCAATGCATTCCTCATATGAATAGGTTTAAGCATAAAATAAACATTCGTATTTAAAACTAGCATACGAAATGTCAATACTTTAACCACAAACCATGAATGGTATAAAAATAGAACATCCACAGTCAAATATAACTCATTTGATACAATATGGAATATTGTATTGTATCACATTAACCTCAATCATGAATAATGAAGGATGTTGACATAGATGAAAATAATCATCAAAACTATTTGAGAGAAATATCACCCTTTTCTTGAAAACATTTAAAAGTCACACTATTTATCAAGAAACCATTTAAAAATAGATTTTTGAATCAAAGTGTCCCATACCACTTTGAAACCTTTTAAAAGGGTTTTTAATTTCTAAACTTTAATGTCCATATAAATAAATCCTTAAAACCATTTTTAAAACATGGACATTAATGAGAAATATTTAGATGAATAAGTCTTTAAAACATTTAAAAATGGTATTTTAGTTAGAGATTCTAACCAAAAGAGAGACGCTTGAATGGAAATAATTGAGGTAATCAAAACATTGTAATATCATGAGAATAAAGGGAATTCATGATATACTATGTCAAAGTACATTATATACACCACATAAAAGTGATTTGGTGTATATCAACAAAGAAGTCTCAATGGAATGTAAGTTGAGATGAAATCTCTCATAAAGGCCATATCCTTAGGTTAAGGATAAATCAACAACATAATTATGTGTGAAAAATATAAATACACTAAATATGATTGGATATTCAGTTTAAAACAATCAAAGTATATTCACACATATTCCTGTAAAAACAACACCAACGAATTGGATGTTTAACTCAACAAATGGTGAAAGAGTTAAAATTACTCTTATCAAATTCATATCAATGACTTGAGAATTTTCAATGGAGTGATTATGTGTTTCAAAAGTATATCCATAGGAAGGGGAGTGGAAATTATGACATAATCAAATGAATAGTGATTCCACACATAATCTTGGGGGTAATATAATCAATGAAATATGCGTAAAGCCAAATGAGTGGAAATTGAAATCTCAAATTCCCTTATTGATTAGGTAACTTAAGAAACAAACACCCATGAAAGAAAGATCATACATGATGATGTAAATACCCATAAAATAAAGTATATTACACAATGAATACAATCATGGGTAGTACACATACACCACATGCAATAATTAAGTGGTGATCAATGGAATTCTCACGGAATTAAAAGTGAGACAAGAAACCCCTTACCACGTTATTCAACTGAGTCGCATGGCCAAAAGTTAATAACCACAAAATGATTTACAGAATAACATGAATATAAAGTGAATCATGATAATATACATCAAATTAAAGTACACAATACACCACTTTCAATAATTTAGTAGCGAACAATGGAAATCTCACGGAATTGAAAGTGAGATAAGAGAATCCCTTACTTTGTACTTTTTCCTTGGTCGATGGTAGGTTTACCTCCTGTATAATGGTGAAATAATTGTTATTGAATAATACAAGAATCAGTTACTTTAATATGATATCATATATGATCTTTTAACATTGATTTGTTAATAATATCTTAGAATTATCGTCATTTCAGGTGTTAACGGGTTCATTTTACTTTATATTCTTTGTTATGTGAGCCATATTCGTTATTAATGGGATGTATATTATTCATATCCAGAATGGTATCAAGTCCTTAAACATCATTTTTAAATCATCAAATGATAATTATACTTGAATGGATACGATGGAGAATGAATCACATCGCGTTCGTGGAGACGGTAGTCCGTACGTACGCACGAATGCTACTTCCATTTAATTTTTATTTTAAAAGAATCGAATCCAAATGATACATAGGTATATTACTATTCCAGTAAAATATTATATTCTATATATGTTACTTAAGTTCATTAACACCATCCTTTATACGTTCCATGTGTGGTATGAACGAGTCATATCATTTTAAGGGGGCGGTAGTCCGCACTTCCTCAAATGAAATTATCGTATGTATATACAACATGAAACGAATAATTGTATGAAATAAAATGGAATTACAGAAGCTTATATATAAAATATATATCATTAATATCATATTTAATTACAGTGCCATCCTAATGGCCACCATGAGAGGCGGTAAGATGTATTTGAACAATCATCGTTTCGTGAGGCGTTAGTTTGCCATCCACAGAAACATTATGTTCATCATCCATTAGATGGAGTTGTGTGAATGTGTAGTTTTAATCCTTCTTATAACAACATCCTAGTATATTTTGGATACTGGTGTTGTTACAAAAGAAAGGAAATAAAAAGAGTTTGGGGGTTGGAGAAGCAAAATAATTGAAAATAATTTAAGAGAAAATATTACCTTTAATTTAGGTAACTCACTTTGGTTGGAACCAAAGGACTTCTTGAAATGATTTCTGCCTAAGGGGAAGCTTCAAGGAGGAGGAGAGGGATGTGGGGAGCTTAGTTGGGCAGAGTTTTGACGAGCCAACTGGCTTGAGAGGTGTGAGGAATGAGTAGAAGTGGTCTCCTTTTATAAGGGAGAGGAGGGGCTCTTTAGGAAAGAGTGAAAGTATTACTTTATAATATAATTATATTCGGTTTATAATGGTCCAAAAATCATTGAGGTCGAATATAAGATGACTCATATTATAAATAACATCAACCAATAAGAATTGGACAGGTTTTAGATAATATTTTAATCATTATAATCTTATTTATTTAAATGATTTATTAATGAGGTAAACATTGCATCATTATTGTGTCATTAATAATTTAAATTATTTAATGTATAAAAATTATAAATAAAATATCATTATGTAGGAAATCTTTTTAGCTTTCTAATGAATATTTATAATCGAAAATCCAACATGTATAACCCTATGTAAAAATTTTTCTTTTAAAAGATGTAAGCTTATGCCATTTTTGTATTCATTTTAACTTAATTAAAACAAAGTGTCATTATCACTTACAAGTGGATCAATGGGGTCCCAAAATTGACCCAAAGATGACCATGGTCGACCATGTATCAACCAATAGGGTTAATACACGTTTTAGGGTAATTTAGTATTATTATAATATTATTTTTTAACCCTTATTTACCGGATTTACCCTTAACCATGGTAAATAAAATATTTACCGCAGTAATTATTCAAAATGTCTAAAAATAAAAGTTACCTATTACACAATTTGAACATTCTGATTCCAAATATCGAATCCATTTTTCTAAATTCAAAACACAGAAGTGGCAGAAATTAATTTAAAATTAATTCCCGCTGTCAAAACAAAAAGCGTGTTTTTAAGAGATAAAAACTATCAAAAGATTGACACTTGTTTATGTTCGGTTTAATTGTAAAATTATGTCCAATGACCAAAATTATATTAAATGGTAAAACTATATTCTAAATATACTTTAAAACCACTCAAATTCATAATTTATCACTATTAATTATTTTGATTAAAAAAGTTGTTTTTAATTAAAATTTAGTAATTTTTACTATTCATCAAAATATGAAAGTTATCTGAAAAGTACCAAAATTTCACCTTAGGCCAAATTTGATATTCTGAATCCAAAAATGAATTCCATTTTGAAATATAAAATATATATAATTTCAAAAAATTAAGTATTACTATTCATAACGGCTAGTTTGATCGGTTGTGGTGTGTGTTAAAACTCGAAGTTGCGTACAACACACGCTACTGTTTTATTCAAAGGAAAACGTACGGTGGAAGCTTGGGATGTTTTATTTTAAATTTTTTGATGTCCCAATTTAGTCAAAATGTTTAAAATATTTTATTTAAAAAGGGTTCACTATTAATAGTTGGTAAAACTACAATACTGAAGATGAATTTGTTCTTACATTATGTCTAAGAAACTCATAATATGGATTCTAAAATTATAAGGATTATATAAAGTTTAAAATTTAGTTAATACTATTCATAACCTTTTTTGAACGGCTTTTTTGGTAAGTCATGGTGCACTTGAACTCGGTGTTGCGTGTAGTGCAAGTTATTGAATTATTTTGAAGAAATAACACACTCTGAAATCTTGGGGTGTTACATTCTCCCCTCCTTCAATAAATTGCATCCTCGCAATTTGAAATTGTTCTTCGAAAATAAAAGGTTGAAAATAGAAAATATATTTGTGGGAAAACCCACATCGGAAATTGGTTTACTAAAATTTAGTCTTTATATGAGGAAAATAGAAATGAAAGGGTCACCACCAAATTATGATCTCGATTAAGAGAACATTGGTGGCAATTAGAGACATATAATTAGAGGAAAAACGTAAATATTTATAGGTAGTGGTTGAGGTCATCAAGCACAAACAAGTATAAAATTTAGGTCCTTAAACTCATCAATCTATGATGATTTGAAGTTCCATCGGTTCAACAAAATATAGGGTATTGGGATCACACATTTTTTACATTTCAAAATATCTTAGTTGAAATCCCACATCGAAAAATGAATTAATGAGGCCTCTATTTAAAATAAAGAGTGGAAAGTATGAAGATTACCGAAAATAACACATACTAAGGTTCCATGTAGGAAAATATGGATATGGAGGAGAAATCTAACCATCAATTATCTGATGGAGAGTGGTAGAGAACATGGCTATGAAAAGGCCAACAATCCCAAAGCCATAAATTAGTGATGATTTAAGGTACCATCTAGGATAACATTTTTTTTAAAGTTACATTACATAAGGAAGAGGAATTCATTTATGATATTGACTAAGAACATTATGAGATATACTTAAATTTTAAGTAGATTTTCATTCTTTAATAAATTTCCACCACTAACTCAATTTTTTTAAACGATGAATATTCAAGAAGACTTGGTCACACTGGAAGAGCTAGAATAAACTTCTATAGAATCACATGATCCATGCAGGATAAACCATATATTTACATTGTCTTTGAAGATTAATCAAAACCAAAATGGTTAGTGAATGATCTAATGATCCCCCAAAAGGATATTCATTGAGATAAATATGCACTAATCTTAATTTCTAAAATTAAACCAACAATACCCCAAAGTTAAATAGATACCATTCAATAACCAATTGTCCTTAAAATCCTTTAATATAATCCAAACTAATATTGAAACCCAAAACATAGAAGAATTTGATTATGTAGTCTCCCATGTTACATTGTATCTCGAAATGACATCAAATACTCTTAAAGTCACATACTTAAAAGTAATTAACATCATCACATATTCTCTGTTATAGGTTAATCATTTCCATAAATAACCCAAATCACTATAAATCAACAATAAAAATGTAGATAAAAATCCACCATTACTCTACAAATGAAACCTCATTGTATTCTATTTTCCTTGGGCATATAGTGTTCCTAACAAAACGAACATCTTCCAAAATAACATTTATCACTTAATCACCAAATCATTTTCCTATACCAAGGGTATTCATTTGATAAGACATAAGAACCCAAATCATCTTATTATTGATCAATAAAATCATTTAACAAAAAAAATAGTCATACTAACCAGGGACTTCACGTAGTCCAGTGGTAGGCGATAAATCCCAATCGCACTTTGGTTGTGGGTTCGATTCCCACAGCTTTGTCCGACGCGACGGGTTGTCACACGGTCTACGTGTTGTCCTTTTTCAAAAACTATATTCTATAATATTACCAAAATGAGATAAATTTTTCAAAATAACATAATTTAACCAAAAATGTTATATCATACTTTGCATTTTCATCCCAAATTATAATAACTTATCATTTTCCCAAACCCCAATGATCATATAAAACCAAATGGTTATTTATACCTATATCCACAAGAGAAGAGACAATTATTCCTCAAATATAATTCTCACATGGCAAACTGAGGGGTTACAAATACAAGAGAAAATTATTCCAAAGTAAACCCATCAACAAGGAGTGCTAATACTTTTTAAATTTTTCTCCAACCATTTATTTCCGCATAGCTTCTTCTTTGAGCAAGAAAATATCCTATAAAATAGGACATTCACTCGGGTAATGGCCAGGTCCCCTACATTTACGGAAAATGACTGTAAATGGACTCTTGGGACCATTTTTATCTTCTTCCATAGTACTCTTCATTTTTCTTCGGCAATTCTTCACTTTATGTCCTTCCTTCCCGCACGTAAAACATTTCGTTGTCCCATTGAGACACTTTCCTGGGTGTCTCTTTCCACAATTCCTGCATGATGAAAATTGAGGTTTCTTTTCTCCATGGTCTCCATTGCTGGAGATCTTATCATTTATCACCTTTCTCTTCCTTGTTGAGTCTGGGAGTTGGTTAATATATATGTTGTTGATCATATTTTTGGAAAACTGATTTGGCATAAAGACGATATCTTTTACGCCTATCAACATTCCATTTTGTTTCTCATTTCCACCACCGTTCCCACCTTGTACATCATTCTCAAAGTCACTATGACTTCCTTGGAATCCAGCCATTGACTAAAACCAGAAAGCATTGTGTGAGTAATAGAAGTCGTAAAATCATTTAGAGATTAAAATGTCACCATATTCTCAATTTGAAACATATTAGGATTAACCAAGGTCATTTACTCTCATCTTATGTATATATTACTTAAATCGGTTTGTAAAGAAAATGTAAATTATCCTAAGCATATCCCCCAGGAGTGTCGTAACCAAGAGTGCAGCAAGGCCCGTTGTCGTGCACCAGTTCCCGTTCGAGTCTAGCTCAAAGCGGTGTTTTCAGGTTTTACCCCTAGGTACATCTGTGCCAGAGCCGTCTCTACCTGCTCGTATCCAGACAGGGATGTATTGCTTGGAAAACTCACAAAATCTCTACAATACCAAAATTCTAGGAAGTTCTTTTATATTAATCCTCAAAGGTCATATTAGGTCTACGTGCTCTAATCAGAGTTTATCTAAATCTAGCTACCAAGGTTTGTACTAAACTTCCTCTGATACCAACTATAAAGCCCCGACCCTAGTTACCCAGAGTCGGTGCATTATTACATAACATTGGCATGATCATGAGAAAGATCAAGTCTCGAAAGACCGATTAGTTTAGTAGCCTTGAAATAACTAGATACATCCATAAATTTTTACATTACATCATAAAAAAAACATTTTGTCTTAATATCCCCTCATACTATCCCTGCAGGTCATTCATAAATTACTTCTTCATAATCCTGGGAAAAAAATAAAACATTGAAAGGGGTGAGCTCAGATGCTCAGTAAGGATAACATTATAGCAGAAGCTTTCATAAATAATCATAAACACTTAAGGCAATTTATAACTAAAACAAAAGCCTTTGAAACTTGAACTTTCAACATGGTATGGAATAAATAAAATGAAATAATGCCATTTACTTACTCACATGGATATTATACTAGTCGAATGATCACATGAAATATCAATAACCACTTTCATAATGATGGAATGCATAATGCCAGACTATCATAACCACATAGCCAAGGCCTCGTGCCAAGACTACAAATAAGATTTTTCCAAGGCCTTGTGCCAAGACACTAGTTTGTCTCATGAGACCTACCGATGCATCGAGGAGCTATAGCGGGCTCCACCCGTCACTTATTAAGTCCAATGCATTCCTCATATGAATAGGTTTAAGCATAAAATAAACATTCGTATTTAAAACTAGCATACGAAATGTCAATACTTTAACCACAAACCATGAATGGTATAAAAATAGAACATCCACAGTCAAATATAACTCATTTGATACAATATGGAAGATTGTATTGTATCACATTAACCTCAATCATGAATAATGAAGGATGTTGACATAGATGAAAATAATCATCAAAACTATTTAAGAGAAATATCCCCCTTTTCTTGAAAACATTTAAAAGTCACACTATTTGTCAAGAAACCATTTAAAATAGATTTTTGAATCAAAGTGTCCCATACCACTTTGAAACCTTTTAAAAGGGTTTTTAATTTCTAAACTTTAATTTCCATATAAATAAATCCTTAAAACCATTTTTAAAACATGGACATTAATGAGAAATATTTAGATGAATAAGTCTTTAAAACATTTAAAAATGGTATTTTAGTTAGAGATTCTAACCAAAAGAGAGACACTTGAATGGAAATAATTGAGGTAATCAAAACTTTGTAATATCATGAGAATAAAGGGAATTAATGATATACTATGTCAAAGTACATTATATACACCACATAAAAGTGATTTGGTGTATATCAACAAAGAAGTCTCAATGGAATGTAAGTTGAGATGAAATCTCTCATAAAGGCCATATCCTTAGGTTAAGGATAAATCAACAACATAATTATGTGTGAAAAATATAAATACACTAAATATGATTGTATATTCAGTGTAAAACAATCAAAGTATATTCACACATATTCCTGTAAAAACAACACCAACGAATTGGATGTTTAACTCAACAAATGGTGAAAGAGTTAAAATTACTCTTATCAAATTCATATCAATGACTTGAGAATTTTCAATGGAGTGATTATGTGTATCAAAAGTATATCCATAGGAAGGGGAGTGGAAATTATGACATAATCAAATGAATAGTGATTCCACACATAATCTTGGGGTAATATAATCAATGAAATATGCGTAAAGCCAAATGAGTGGAAATTGAAATCTCAAATTCCCTTATTGATTAGGTAACTTAAGAAACAAACACCCATGAAAGAAAGATCATACATGATGATGTAAATACCCATAAAATAAAGTATATTACACAATGAATACAATCATGGGTAGTACACATACACCACATGCAATAATTAAGTGGTGATCAATGGAATTCTCACGGAATTAAAAGTGAGACAAGAAACCCCTTACCAGGTTAATCAACTGAGTCGCATGGCAAAAAGTTAATAACCACAAAATGATTTACAGAATAACATGAATATAAAGTGAATCATGATAATATACATCAAATGGAAGTACACAATACACCACTTTCAATAATTTAGTAGCGAACAATGGAAATCTCACGGAATTGAAAGTGAGATAAGAGAATCCCTTACTTTGTACTTTTTCCTTGGTCGATGGTAGGTTTACCTCCTGTATAATGGAGAAATAATTGTTATTGAATAATATAAGAATCAGTTACTTTAATATGATATCATATATGATCTTTTAACATTGATTTGTTAATAATATCTTAGAATTATCGTCATTTCAGGTGTTAACGGGTTCATTTTACTTTATATTCTTTGTTATGTGAGCCATATTCGTTATTAATGGGATGTATATTATTCATATCCAGAATGGTATCAAGTCCTTAAACATCATTTTTAAATCATCAAATGATAATTATACTTGAATGGATACGATGGAGAATGAATCATATCGCGTTCGTGGAGACGGTAGTCCGTACGTACGCACGAATGCTACTTCCATTTAATTTTTATTTTAAAAGAATCGAATCCAAATGATACATAGGTATATTACTATTCCAGTAAAATATTATATTCTATATATGTTACTTATGTTCATTAACAACATCCTTTATACGTTCCATGTGTGGTATGAACGAGTCATATCATTTTAAGGGGGCGGTAGTCCGCACTTCCTCAAATGAAATTATCGTATGTATATACAACATGAAACGAATAATTGTATGAAATAAAATGGAATTAAAGAAGCTTATATATAAAATATATATCATTAATATCATATTTAATTACAGTGCCATCCTAATGGCCACCATGAGAGGCGGTAATATGTATTTGAACAATCATCGTTTCGTGAGGCGTTAGTTTGCCATCCACAGAAACATTATGTTCATCATCCATTAGATGGAGTTGTGTGAATGTGTAGTTTGAATCCTTCTTATAAAAACATCCTAGTATATTGTGGATACTGGTGTTGTTACAAAAGAAAGGAAATAAAAAGAGTTTGGGGGTTGGAGAAGCAAAATAATTGAAAATAATTTAAGAGAAAATATTACCTTTAATTTAGGTAACTCACTTTGGTTGGAACCAAAGGACTTCTTGAAATGCTTTCTGCCTAAGGGGAAGCTTCAAGGAGGAGGAGAGGGATGTGGGGAGCTTAGTTGGGCAGAGTTTGGACGAGCCAAGTGGCTTGAGAGGTGTGAGGAATGAGTAGAAGTGGTCTCCTTTTATAAGGGAGAGGAGGGGCTCTTTAGGAAAGAGTGAAAGTATTACTTTATAATATAATTATATTCGGTTTATAATGGTCAAAAAATCATTGAGGTCGAAGATAAGATGACTCATATTCTAAATAACATCAACCAATAATAATTGGACAGGTTTTAGATAATATTTTAATCATTATAATCTTATTTATTTAAATGATTTATTAATGAGGTAAACATTGCATCATTATTGTGTCATTAATAATTTAAATTATTTGATGTCTAAAAATTATAAATAAAATATAATTATGTAGGAAATCTTTTTAGCTTTCTAATGAATATTTATAATCGAAAATCCAACATGTATAACCCTATGTAAAAATTGTTCTTTTAAAAGATGTAAGCTTATGCCATTTTTGTATTCATTTTAACTTAATTAAAATAAAGTGTCATTATCACATACAAGTGGATCAATGGGGTCCCAAAATTGACCCAAATATGCCCATGGTCGACCATGTATCAACCAATAGGGTTAAGACACGTTTTAGGGTAATTTAGTATTATTATAATATTATTTGTTAACCCTTATTTACCGGATTTACCCTTAACCATGGTAAATAAAATATTTACCGCAGTAATTATTCAAAATGTCTAAAAATAAAAGTTACCTATTTACACAATTTGAACATCCTGATTCCAAATATGGAATCCATTTTTCTAAATTCAAAACACAGAAGTGGCAGAAATTAATTTAAAATTAATTCCCGCTGTCAAAACAAAAAGCGTGTTTTTAAGAGATAATAACTATCAAAAGATTGACACTTGTTTGTGTTCGGTTTAATTGTAAAATTATGTCCAATGACCAAAATTATATTAAATGGTAAAAATATATTCTAAATATACTTTAAAACCACTCAAATTCATAATTTATCACTACTAATTATTTTGATTAAAAAAGTTGTTTTTAATTAAAATTTATTAATTTTTACTATTCATCAAAATATGAAAGTTATCCGAAAAGTACCAAAATTTCACCTTAGGCTAAATTTGATATTCCGAATCCAAAAATGAAGTCCATTTTGAAATATAAAATATATATAATTTCAAAAAATTAAGTATTACTATTCATAACGGCTAGTTTGATCGGTTGTGGTGTGTGTTAAAACTCGAAGTTGCGTACAACACACGCTACTGTTTTATTCAAAGAAAAGCGTACCGTGGAAGCTTGGGATGTTTTAATTTAAATTTTTTGATGTCCCCATTTAGTCAAAAAGTTTAAAATATTTTATTTAAAAAGGGTTCACTATTAAAAGTTGGTAAAACTACAATACTGAAGATGAATTTGTTCTTACATTATGTCTAAGAAACTCATAATATGGATTCTAAAATTATAAGGATTATATAAAGTATAAAATTTAGTTAATACTATTCATAACCTTTTTTGAACGGCTTGTTTGGTAAGTCATGGTGCACTTGAACTCGGTGTTGCGTGTAGTGCAAGTTATTGAATTATTTTGAAGAAATAACACACTATGAAATCTTGGGGTGTTACAGTAGTAGAACCGACCCCTCTGATACCAATTTGTCACCACCCGTCCTCGGGTCCCATGCCGAGACTACCCCAAGCCCGCCTTCCATAGGCCAGGGGCTGGAGACTAGCACCAAGGCGTAAATCCCAACAAAAGGGAAGGAATTTCTTTTGAAAAGGAAACAAGCACCACATAGTAAGAAAGAAGAAAAGTAAACACTATGTAAAACTGTAACAAGCTGTGCTGAAAGTAAAAGGGGACGGAAATACAAGCCCAACTGTAAAGTACAACTGAAAGGGAAAAACAACAACTGAAAAGAAAAGTGGCAGCGTCGAGCCGTCCTCTGGAAGTCCCACATTAAGGGTGGGTACAGATAGCCTCCACTGTTCCTCAGGTCCACCTGACCGCTCTGAGTACGTCCCGCCCAGTGGTCCACCTTCAGGTACCGTCCTGCTCCGCACGCCTTCACCACGATCAGCGCTGTCCGTCGTCTGCAACCAACACAACGAAGTGCGGGCATAGCCCGTGCAGGGGTGATTATAAGCTACTCAGTCGGGACCCCGAGACCCCTGAAGGTCTCCCAGAATCCAAAAAGGATAATCCACAAAGGAAAGATAAAATCACGAAGTAACAACCGACACTGCTTATTAATATACCCATACATATACCTAAGTCATCAATTCTTGTTCGGCTCCATCGTCCGAGCCCAAGCACAACCCAGTCCACACAGGAAAGCAAACGTATACCCACACAGGATAGCACAACACAATCCACAAAAGAGACTAAACAGTAATCCACATAGGATAGCTCAACACAATCCACAAAGGAGAGTAAAAAGTAAACCCACACAGCATAGCACAACACAATCCACAAAGGAGAGTAAACAGTAAATCCACACAGGATAGCTCAACACAATCCACAAAAGAGAGTAACAGAAGATTCAGCTCACACATGTATACTTATTCGGATAACGATAAAGATGATCACTGATCCATCTAAGTCGTCAGACCCACAAAGGATCGATAGGTAACTAACCCCCGCAATGACCCACAGAGGATTGGGCCCACACAGGACCTGTAGGCGCTGGCTCACACAGAACCGCTGAGCACTGACCCTCACAGGATCGGACCCACACAGGATCGGACCCACACAGGACCTGTAGCACTGATCCACAAAGGATCGCTGAGTGTTGTAGTCGTCGCAGTCCACTGAAGATCTCTGCACAGTCGTCGTCGTAGTCCACTGAGGATCTCTGCACAGTCATCGTCAGAATCCACTGAGGATCTCTGCACAGTCGTCGCTGTCGAAGTAGCAGTCGCGGCCAGCTCTAGGGTTCCCACACACAGCAAGCTCGTTCGGGAGGGTCTGCTCCACGAGCCGAGAGGCTGATACATCAACTGACACAAATTACGAAGTTGATGTATACAAAAGTTCTGTGTCATCAACAGGAACTCAACGCCGTAGACGGCGCGTCAATCAGACGCCCGGTCTGAGAGTTATTGACTTTTCCGTCCCAGGGGCCCGGTTGGTTTTTAAGGCAAAACCAACCCGACCGTACTCCACCTTCGTCCAAACCTCAGGCGAAGTATGCCAAAAGATCCGTCTCACTTAGAGGAATTCAACGAAGTCGACAGAACATTGATCGGACGTCCGTAGCTCAAGATATGAGTGTTTCCGCTCCGAGGGCCCGGTTGGTTTCGTGCACGAACTAACCCTGCCGAACTCAAAGTATTCTGAAACCTTGAGTGCGATATACCGAAACGACCGTCTCGATACAAGGATCGTGTTGTCGCTGACGGCGCGTCGTTTGGAGGCCCTTAGCTCAAGTTACGTACATTTGACTGAAAATGGTCTGAAGACGGGGGGTCCGGGCCCGGGCCGACCTGGCCCGACCCCCCTGGGTTGGCCGAACCGGGTCACCCCGACCTGGTCCGGTCTGGACAGGGCGCGGCCCGACCGATCGGACCGGCCTGGCTCGGTTCGGCCGAGCGGCCGAACGACCGTGCGTCGAGGGGCGCTGCCCCCGCGGCCTGGAGATGCCGCGGCCCCGTGTGGGCCGCGCTGGAGAACCGCGGACGCGGCTTGTGCCGCATCCCATGTGGGAGAACCAGACCCGCGCAGCCGCGGGTCCATTGGCCGCCGCCGCAGCGGCTTCAGCCGCGGCGGCGTCATCCGGCTGCCGGCGCCGCCGTGCCGGTGACCCGCGCCGCCGGAATCTTCCACGGGCCACCGGAGTTGCTCTGGTGGTCTGATTTCCTTCCCGTCTACGCCGGTACTCCTCCCGGGTTCCGTTCTTCACTGAGGAATTGAAAAACTGCCCTTGCGTCACGATTTTCTGTCGCCCGCCAAATCCACACAACCACGAAGAACGGCGGAGGGTTGTCGGGCCGTGTTCGTTTGCCCCGCACCCTCCGCGTTAGATAAAAACAACGGGAGAAATAATCCAACTCATGAAACAACAATTTTAATAAATTAAAATTGTTCTTTTGAATCCGGTTCTTTAATTTAAAGAAACATTTCCAGGAATAAGGGCATTTTCAAAATAAAAATCCCTACCTCGTCAAGTCGTCACCGCGGGTTCTTCACAGATTGAGGATCGTCGCGTCGCCGCGGTATCCGGCGTTGCGTCGTCGCGGAAGGGGGTCACGTGGACAAACTCCGAGGTTCAAGAACAAAAAGATTTAATTAATAATAATTAAATCTTTCTTGAGTTAAAAACCACAAAGGAAAAATTAAAAGAAATCTGAAACCCTCACCTCAACGAATGATCGAAGGTTCTTGTTGCGGATTAAGGAACGTCGCCGAAGAACGTCGCGGGAGAGGAAACGTCGGCGTCGCGGAACATGGCGTTTCGTCATCGATTTCCGTGGGTTCGGCGTTCTTCGTCGGAGGTCGGCGTTCTTCGCGTTCTTCACGTTCTTCACGTTCTTCGGGAAGGAGGATGAAGGCTCAAGAACTCTGACAAAACCTCTCAACGAGTAATCCTCCAAATGTCGTGTTGGTCTTATTTTATTATTACACCAACGAACGAAAAAGAGGTAAGTAACGACCCATTAATTCGTAGAATTAATTCAATGAAAGAAACCGCCCATTTTATTCACGAAATAAACCTCCCAATTAAATGGTGCATTATGAATTTAAGAAAACGCGTCAGTTGACTTTCATAATGACGGGTTTTCACGGGTGCGTTACTTAACAGAAAGAAACGGCGGGGCTCGTGCGGGCCCCACCTCAAAAATATCCTACCAAGAGGGTAGGATATTTCTAGATAGTACCCTATCCATTTCAACTCAGTTTAAGTGGCTTTCAAGTGGCTTCGAGTGGTTTAAGAGAAATAAAATAAAGTTGTCGTAAAATTATTTTATTTCTTAACTTTAAGCCCGAAAATTAAAAACCACACCCGATCAAACGCAACTTCTGAAGAGGCGTTTATAAGCAAATACCGGCGATGCGATTTCATCGGTGCCCTCAGAATTCGATTCTGGGCACTGTTTCAAAAGTTAGAAAAACCCGCTCGTCCGTTCACTGAACGTACCTGAGCCAAACGTCGGAAAATGATTCCGGGCACACCGGGCCTCGGAATCAGGTGCCGTCAGAAACTGCGCTCTTGTAAAATTCCAAAGAAAATTAAGAAAAAAAATTTCATTGAAATTTAGGGTCTTTACAATTCATTACCACCCTGGGAAAGCAAACAAGGTGGTAGATGCATTAAGTCACCAAGACAATGCCAGAATATCCATGATGAAGATTGCAAAAGATCCCATATTTATGGATTTACAAATGATGGATCTTGGAATTATAATGGAAGGGGAAAATCGTATCTTTCTCAAATGATTGTTCAACCATCTATACATGTGAAGATTAAAGAGGCACGGAAAGAAGATGTAGAGTTACAAAATAAGGTGAGAAATGTTCCTGAATTCAACTGTGATAGTGATGGAATAATAAAGTTCAAGAATCAGGTTTGTGTTCCTCCCATCCCCGAATTAAAGGAGCTATTAGATGAGGCTCATAGTTCTTCATTCTCTATTCATCCTGGAAGCACGAAGATGTATAGGGATCTAAAAGAGTACTTCTGTTGGGATGGCATGAAAAGAGATGTTGCTGAATATGTCTATCAATGCTTGGTTTGTCAGCAAGTTAAAGCTGAGAGATAGAAGTCTAAGGGGATGTTACAACCATTACCCATACCTGAATGAAAATGGGAAAACATCACTATGGACTTTGTCACTGGACTTCCTAAAACATCCAAAGGCAATAATGCTATCTGGGTCATAGTTGATCATCTTACAAAGTCTGCACACTTCGTTGGTATTAGAGAGGATTTCTTTCTGGATAAACATTCCAGGATATATGTGAAGGAAGTGGTAAGATTGCATGGAGTACAACTTTCCATTATATCTGATCAGGATCCGAGGTTTACCTCAATGTTTTGGTGAAGTCTTCAACATACTATGGATACAGAGTTGAGTTTCAGCACTGCTTATCATCCTCAGATTATCGGTCACTCTGAGAGGACAATTCAAACTCTAGATGTTATGTTGAGAGCTTGATCTATCTATTTCCAAGGTGGGAGGGATCAACACCTACCTTTGATAGAATTTTCTTATAATAATAGGTTTCACTCCAGTATTCAGATGGCTCCTTATGAAGCTCTCTATGGAAAGAAATGCAAGACTCCAACTTGCTGGGATGAATTTGGGGAAAGAAAGCTATTAGGACCTGATCTTGTTGATGCGATGGAAGAAAAGGTTAGATCTATTCAACAACACATTAGAGCAGCTCAGAGTCGACAAAAAATTTATGCCAACAACTGAAGAAAAGACCTAGAGTTTGAAGTGGGTGATAAAGTGTTCTTACGAATATCTCCTTGGAAGAGGGTAATGAGATTTGGAAAGAAGGGAAAGTTGAGCCCTAGATATATCAATCCTTTTGAAATTATGGATCGTGTTGGGAAGGTAGATTACCAATTCACACTTCTAATAAATCTCTCCCAAGTTCATGATGTGTTCCATGTACCTCTCCTCAGAATGTACATACCTGATCTTTCACATGTACTCAGCTCAGAAGTTGTACCACTGGAGCATGATCTTTCTTATGAAGAACAGCCGATAGAGATTCTGGATCATAGCGAAAAAGTCCTATGGAACAAGACCACTCTCTTGGTGAATTTTTAATGGAGGAACCACCAATTAGAAGAAGCTACATGGGAGCTTGAGGATATGATGAGGGAGAGGTATCCTCATCTGTTTGTTACAAAGTGACGAATTTTGAGGGCGAAATTCATTTTAAGGGGGGTAGAATGTAACACCTGAGAATTTTATGAGAAATATTTTGTTTTTATATAATTCATAAAAGGAATATTTCACTACACACAACACTAGCTTGGTTTTCTTTACACGCAATCACGACCTTCCTCAATAGCTTGCGTCGTACACAATACCAAGTTTCACTAAACAACGATGTGCTATTAAAATATTATTAAAACTAGCCGTTATAAATAGTAATACCCACTTTTTAAAATTTTGTAAATTTTATTTTTCAAAATGGACTTAATTTTTGGATTCAGGACATTGAAATTATCCTATGGTGAATGTTTGGAATTTTTCTGAAAACTTTCAATTTTTGATGAATAGTGAAAACACTAGGTTACTATTTAAAAACTTACTTTTTATTTAAATATTTATTTATTTTATTTAAATATATTTTAGGTCAAAATTGATACATAATACCTATATATGTTCAATTCAATTCATTGGATTCATTTTATAATAATTTTAGAATATAAAAAGTTTATTGAACTTTTCACCGTCTTTTACCAATCTCCTAGAAGAATTTACAAATTTACATAAAACGCAATTTTACCACTTCTGTGAGTGGAATTTTTGAAAATCCGAGAGACACGGTTAATATCAAGGACTAAAATGTGGTTCAATGAGATGAAAATAATTTTTGGTGAATAATATCTTTTTATTTTTTTCCCATGCTTAAAAGTAAATAGGGTAAT
This sequence comes from Viscum album, assembly GCA_963277665.1. Taxonomy (NCBI): domain Eukaryota; kingdom Viridiplantae; phylum Streptophyta; class Magnoliopsida; order Santalales; family Viscaceae; genus Viscum; species Viscum album. The sequence continues at coordinate 1,071,125,058 of OY728166.1, read as the reverse complement.
TAAGGGTAAAAGTGTTATTATTATTACCCTAACACATGTCCTAATTCTATTGGATAAGTGTAATTCGAGTAAAAACAACCTTAAGAATACAATATGACCATTTAGGCCCACTTGGATTAGATTATGACATTTATTATTAATTTATTTAAAGAAGGGTTAAAATAGTTAAAATCAAAGTTTAATAACTAAATAATATTTAATGTGGGGTTATACATAAGATAATTTCGACAATAAATATTCATTAAAATATAAAATTATTTCCTACATAATGGTATTTTATTTGTAATTTTTATACAATAAATAATTTAATTTATTTTTGACACAATGATGATGCAGTAATTATCTTATTAATGAAATATTGACATAATTGATGTTATAAATACCCAAATAAATGTAATTTTAGATTTTTTATGAATTAAAATAATTTTATAGGTTAATAAGAAATGTTAGTATTTATTTAATTACCTTTTTAGAACTAATCATTCTGTTATGATTTTCACAAAAATCAATTACCAAATAGTGTCAAAATTGACATAAAATAGTTTTTAAAACAAATATTATATTATTAATTGTTATTTTATTCCTAAAAATCTAAGGTTCTGTCAAATGACTTAGATAAGGTTATATATGTTAATAATAAACAACTTGGGGTTTTTTTGGATTTTTATAGTATGTTTATTAACCTTATAGTGTAGGAAAACAAGAAGACACAGTAAAAGTTAAAATATCTAACTTAAAGTTAAATCTAAATGATAAGGTTAAAATAGAAACCTAAACTTGTCTAAACTAGTACTCGCTTGTGCCATTGCACGGCGTATTCGATTTCTAGTTTAATTCTAAAAAGAGATTAATATTTATAAAAGTTGAGAAGAAACATCAATGTTAAATAATAATTAATTAGATAGTAATGATGTTTCATAATGGAATATGAATGAATAGAATATGAAGACACCATTCAAATAGTCAATAAAGAAAAAGTAAAGAGTAAAATTATATTAATTTTTAAAGTTTGAGGATGAAATTTTGAATTCATTATCAATTTCGATCACAATAAGTGTAATGCGTGCACTGAAATAAAAAATGAAAGATAAATCAAAGATAAGATAGTGGTTGTAATAATAAAAATAAGAAATGTGAAAATAAATGAAATAATAATAATTTGAATGAGTGGGATGTTCAGAAAAAAAGAAAATGGAGTGAAACTATTCATCATGTATATGGAAAAATATGGAATGTGGGACATTGATATCAAAGAGAAATAATAAATAAAATCTATTATATAGTTAATGTTATTATAAATAAGTTAGGAAAAACCTAAATTATAATTATCTAAAATATTTGTTATAAAAATAAATAAAAATATTCCAAATCAATGGTCACACTATTAACACGCTGAGATTCCAGATTTTAGTAATAGATCATGTTGTAGAAACATTATAGAAATAGATTTTAGATTACATAATAGATAATTATAAATTTTTTTACGGATTTTATACTGTTATTTGTGTGAATTTTGTCACATAGATTTCAAATTTGAGACACAGTATAACCAAAGATTAACTATTTTTGATCCGCATTATTCATTATAAGCATAAGAGACATTATATCTTGTATAAATCCATGAATAGGTTTCCATTGATATGAATTTTTTAATTCCATATATATCACATCATCATAGAATGTTGTCATAGCTGCAGAAACTGGATGGATTTAACTGGACATGGATATTAATTTAGATGAAAATGATGTGAATGTCAAATCTAAACAATAATGTCCTATATTGAATTTCATGCACTTCCAATAAATTATATCCAGACTCAGCACTAGATTCATCCATAACTACAAAAAACATGACAAAAAAACATAAAATCAATGAAAAAGTTATTATACCAGCCAAACTTGCCAACTGATACCATAAAAAGAGTCTTTCAGCTGCTTTAGTAGCCTAAATCGATACTAGAAATGGGCTTACTGAGGTTATGTAAAGACAAATGCTCCGAAACAGCCACGAGTGACTTGAGGTTCCACTTGATCTGTGAATCCATGAAGTAGCTCGTCTCATCCTTGGTGTTCCTAGCTTGCATGTCCACCACAAATGAATCAATCACCATTGTCCCAGGCCACCCGTCAAGGACCTATGTGTGGAACGTGATCACCCAAGAGGAGTAGTTCTGTGGATTAAGAAATAATGGTTAGATTGTTATAAGGAAACCAAAAAAACATGAAGACATTGCCCATTCAAAAATGTACAAAAAAGAAGCAATAAAAGGCCATATCCCAACTCTAGAACATAATTAAGACCACCCTCACTGTTCACGAAATGGACCAGACATCACGCATAATCAAATAAATTCTTTTCAAGTGTTGGGTCCCATTGGTAGCGGACTACCCCTGGTTATGAAATTTTTTTATCCAATTTCTCAAAGTTGAGATGATACATGGAAAGATACCAAATGAATAAACTCCCACCCACACACTATAAGAAAAAATAAATTCTCTTTCAATAGGATTAGATCACTGGAAACATGCCTAATTTTTATACAAATTATATAACTTCATCAATATTTTTGATATTGTAGAATCTTAAACATATATTTTATATTATACTATAACTAAATATTAGAAAACAATGTATAAAACACTGGTTATACATGGATAGATGATTATAAAATAAGAATTTATCAATCAATAAAACCAGAGCTAATTAAACACAAAATCTGAAACTATCTGAAATGGTTTTTTATTTCCTGCATCCTTTTTCCATCATTGGAAGTTAAAATAAAGATAGGTCCTTGATCATGGGTTTCATTACGAGATGCATGCTAACAGTTCAGGAGGAAAGTTATCCTTTCTAACCTCCAAATATTACTGAAGGAAACCTTAGCCAGTCTTATTCTTTCTTCAAATCATTCTTATCCATGAACATCTAGATGTCAACATCCTGGTCACCTATACCTGCATGAAAAGAGGCTAGATGAAAGTACTGAAGTTTAACATAGTAAGAGGCAGTAAGAATTGATAGAACATAAATATGACAAAAAAACTATAAAAACCTTCATGAAAAGATGCAAGAAGATAAGCCTGCTAGTTGAAATAAAAATTGGAGAAATTAAATAATAAAAAGTGTTTGTAAAAATAAATATGAGAAACGTGCATTTGATTCCCCTATGGATGATTATTGGAGTAAACCAAAATTCCTAATAAATTTTTGTATCTAATGTACATATTATCTAGATATTTACCTTCTTGGCAGCAAGAAGTTATGTCCCTTACTGAGATCTTGTAGGAATGAATACTCAAGGGGCATTCTGAATCATAACCATTGGCCGCACCAGAAGTAACTTGACCTAGAATATCAAGTGGAGGGGATGAAATTCCCATCAGAATATCCTCACCCATTCATTCATGGGATGCAGAACACCCCAGTAATAGATGTCAACCTCAAGCTCCTCCATGAATTTCATTCCATTAGTGTGGGGATTGTAGAATCCAACCATTGAATTTACTATCTAGGTGAGACATATCCCATATATAATAAGATATTAATATTAATGAACATTGAAACAGAAATAATGTACATGTTAATTTCAACATATTAGAGATAGTCTTGTAACTAACAAAATATTACTAAATGTTTTCACACAAGAACTTAATTTTGAAACGAAGGGTGTGTGACGTAACAGAAGCTATAGTTTTATAAATGATATTCACATTTTACCATCCATGATGGTGTATTCCTACGTAATATAGTGTTAATTCACCTTGTCCCTTGGTATGCAGGATAGAAACCAGGAATTAAAAATTTTGATGGTAGTTAAGGAAGAAGAGGGAGCCCAAAAATGGGTTACCTAGCCAAGCCGTTAGCTAATGCAGAGCTCCTCACATTTGGATTGAGAGACGTTGGCACCCTGGATTTTTAGAGAACCATTAGTCGATGAAAATAGTACTTTCATGAATAATATTGAAATCCACTCTGATTTGTGGCCCCTACTGTAGAATCAGAGGCGGTGACCTATAGCAAGGCACCCCTCCTACATGGGAACAAAGAGATCAACTCCATCCTAGATGGATGGACATGGTCTGATAGATGCTAGCACGGTTCGACGGGACATTCAGAGTCACAGCCATGGATGACAAGCTGGAGGTTCATGGAGACTAAAAAAACCCCTACCCCAAGGGGGAGATTGAGGGTTTTCAATCATCAACTTCATGATCTTCTAACATATTCAACAATATTTTTACATAACATTTGAAGAAATCCGAAATGTAGTGTACTATAATTAGAATAAATACTAATGAAATCTGAGAAAAAAAATTTACGCATTACATATGAGATTTTTCTAATTTTTATAAGAGTGCATACCTCTAGAAAGTACACCATGTTCCATGATTTATTCGGGAATCACAGCCTGAGGCTTTCCAAATGTTGTGATAGGTCATAAACATCAACACATATCAAGCCCTCATGAAATCCATTTTCAGAAATAAGAAAATATAGAGATATGTTTGAAAAAAGTGAGAGTCACAATGTACCAGAAGATGAATGCAAGAACATATCCATCCACGACCAATATGAATTGAAGAAGAACCCATAAGCCTAGGGTTTTAACTGCCAATTTTTTTTTCCAACAGGAAGAACCTCTATATATTAAACAATCACAATAGAAAAGCATTTATTTTCAAGGAGAGCACATCCAAAAGAAATATTTATTATAAAAAAAACTCCTACTTCCAATCATTACTCATATATTCATTTAATAATATTTAATTTTGAGTATACATCATAGGTAATGATGAAAAAATAATTCATTTTATTTTTAACTAATGATAATAAATATAAAAATGAAACTGAATATTCAGCATTCATTAAAACCTGAATTGAGCCTTCGAAGAAACTTAAGAGTGTTAGGTTGTTGGTTTTATATCTCACCTAAATAGATACAGGTAAAGGGTAAGAAGATGGGCTGATAGATTTGTTTTTAGTGATTGGAGACATTCACCATTTTGAAAAAAAACTCCAAAATTGAGCTCTCATCTAATTTAGAAGACCTAACGACATTAATTTGAATTAAAAAATATATTTGAAAATAGATTTAATCTTTTTGTAGTGTGATAATTGAAATCACCATTCAATTATACTTTGAACCCATATAAATATTATGTACATGTTGAAGATGAAAAGAAACTTAAGTGCAAGCATTAAAAAAAATAAAAAATTTCCTTACTATATGAATGTATTCATCACAGCTTTGGTTTGATGGGTGATCTTCATTGTTGAGCCCGTGAATAGAAAAAAAAATTATAACCAAGTTAGTAGATTATATAATGTAGAAAACCCAACATGAAAAATGAACGCAATGGAAAATAAATTCATGCCAACTGTGAAAAGTTAATTTAGAGAATAACATGCAATTGAGTTGAATGCATTGAAGAGAATGAACGAACCATAAAGAGTGTCAATAATAGTAGCAGTGTTTGAAATATCTGTTATTGTCAGTACTAAAAATCATATATGAAACATAAATTAATTAAGAGAAATTAAATTGTAGGAAATGAATAGAAAATTGAACATATTATTCTCATTGCCTGTATGCTGAATGAATGTATATTCGGTGATAGAAAAACAGTATAGAATAATAAATTTATGGGATTCATGAGTACTGTAAGAGAAGTTATGAAGAAATATATGATGATACTACATGGATAAAATAAATAGTTATCCAGAATAATAATATTTACTAAATGTTAGTTAAAGAATTCAAAAACTATCAATATCTCAATAGATGAGAGGTGATGTGGAGGAGGTCAAAACCTGAAAATAATTGGTGATCCTGGGAATGATTGTTGAAAGGAAGGCATGTATAAAAGGTGTACACCTGAAATCAGTGAGCCATAACCTGTTTATAACCATATATATGTACCAAAAAATTAAGAGCATCAAACAATAAATAAGTACAAAAAAATTAGAGCATCCAAAACATTTAAAAATTACAAAATTTAATCCCAAATGATTTTTAAAAATGTATCCAAAACATTCAAAAATATGTTACCACATACTAAAATTAAAAAAATGGAGTAAAATATTATTCAGCATTCCACTTAACTGGTTTTATATTCCATGTATGTAGTCTGCCTAAAATTTCAAAACCACATCAAGATAGTCCATTAAATAATTAGAGAATGGAAATATTCAAAACATAGAAAACATATGCAAGGATTTAATTTTTCCATTACAAATATATGTTATTACCTGAAGTGAAAAGATGATGTTGGTGGTAATTCGAGTTATATGAAGGCTGTGGAGATCAGAATGACGGTAGCATTGAAATTGGAATCCAAACAATTCCAGGAATATCAGACAGAGATTACAAACTGAAGGGGGTGTCGAATGTATATAAATCGAGTGATTACAATCAAGTATTATGGAAATAAATAAAAACTTAAATGAAGCAGTGGAGGTTTTTGGATGATTACCTAGAGGTTGCGTTGTTTGGTTCAAAGGGTTCCGCGAGTAAATTTTGAAGGTTGGAAATCCGAGTATGCCTTCAAGGAAGATGGAGGTGTATGCTGCAACCAAGCGATTACAATCAGATATTATGGAAATGAATCAAACTTAAATGAAGTAGTGGAGGTTTTTGGACGATTACCTAGAGGTTGTGCTGTTTGGTTCAAAGGGTTCCGCGAGTAAATTTTAAAGGTTGGAAATCTGAGTGCGCCTTCAAATAAGATGGAGGTGTATGCTGCAACCAGTGCGAGGAGGAAGATGATGGTGAGAATGATGGTCTTCATGATATCCGGGTGGTAGATGTAGGCCATGTGGGGAGTCAACTAGAACCCTTGGTCATGAATAAACTTACCCTGACCAGAACTTGGAAAATCCAAAAACATAAGAAGTATGAGGACAACGGTCTTCATGTTTTCCAGGAGGTAGATGAAGGCCACTTGGGGATTCAACCAGAATCCTAGGTCATGAATAAACTTTCCCCGAGCAAAACCTGGAAAATCCAAAAATGGGGAGAGTGCAGTTGAAATCAGGACGAGGTGGTCGGTGAAGGACAGCTTCTAGATCAGGTTTTGGCGACGAAAGAGGTGGTGTTCGAGGGATTGAGAGGTCCACAGGCGCGAGGTTTCAGTTAGGAGCGGTAGTGGGAGGTGGATTAAAATTTCCAAATCGCGGGGTGTGGACAGGATGCAAGTTGGAGAGTAAGCGGGGAGTGGAGGCGTGGAGCTCTGGTGATGCGACACGTAAGGGATTAATGACATGGAATAACCGGAGGTGGACAAGTGTAAGTTGGAATGCCAGAATTAGTAGATATAGTAGATTCTATTGTATGATATTATTTTGACCCATCCCCACATTAGCTTTGAAATAAATCAATTTGGAGCTATTAAAAAGCGAATATGAGTTTATAATAAAATAATATTTTTAGTTTTTCCAAAGGTGCCCCTCTCCTCCCTTATAAAAGGGAACCTCCTCCCTCTCTTCCTCACACAACTTTGAGCCTTCATGCTCGGCCAACCCCTTCCAAATTATCTTCTCCACTTCCCTAAAAACATCCTAGAGGTCCTGGTCTTCTTCAAAGACCAATTTTAGTGCCCTAAGAGGAGGTCTCAAAGAGGCGCTTCAAAGAAGAGGTAATGTCCGTTAACGATTCTTTAAACTTTATTTGTTTTTCCAATTCTTCTTCTTTATTTGTTTCATTATGAAGTAATAACATCAGTATCACTCATATAATGATATTTTATTATAAGTATGAAACAACCCTATTTCACTATCTATCAATCCTACGGAAAACGAAATCACCGCGTGTGCGTACGTACGAAATACCGTCTCCACGCCGTGGTGTAATATATTTTCCACCACCACCTTACTTGGATGGGTATAATGGTGTAAATAATAACTATATATGATTATTGTAAAGTGATATTGATTCTAAAATATTATACATATACTCCAATACAATTACACGATCATGGGAATGATATCATCGCTTATGCGTACGTACGGAATACCGTCTCCATGATGTGATGCGACTCGTTCTACATGATCATCATTTCATAATGATTATATAAATGAATTGAATGAATGAATATGATATATATTACACTAATAACATTATGGAAATGAGGTATTTATAACCTAAAGAAAAGAGTAATAATTTATTCGACAAAACACGCTTACGAACAAAAAGTAATAAACACCAGAATAACAAGTAGCAATGAAATATTACTAATATGAAGCTAATAATATGGCCATATATGATATCATAACAATGAGTATGATTCATGAATAAGTCAATGACATTATTTAAATCATTATACAGGAGTTTCAGACACTTATGAAGCAAATCGGACCTAAGGTAAGGGAAAATCTCGCAATCTCATTTTTATCCGAGATTGTTTATACTTAAGAATTTACTAGAGAATATTATATCATCCACATCCATGTTTCCTCAATATGTAATATTATTTCCATCCACCTACATTTTTTTAATCCAATTTTACCCTTCGGTGAGATTTTAATAAACGATATGAAAGGAATCTTTTGTCGTTTTTCGTACGAGGTACTTTTTGAATTTTCCGAAAAAGGTATGAGAAGAATGTTTTTTTAACATATACGGCATGAATGTATTTTTAAAACATTATTTCCCAGAAGATTCCTTTACAAGTTTGATATTTTCTTCAAGAATGGAGTTTAAGTGTTTTACCAAATTATTTTCCATCTATGATAATATAGGTTTCTGTTTCTATCCCTATTATTAAATTGATTTGATTATGTTGTGATGGAATTATTTTTATGAATTCTTTTATCTTATATGAATTGTTTTATGATGTCATGATGTTTAAGAATCCCAATTTTATTACATGGTTTATGCAATGATGTATGATTTATGATTTTTGTGGCACACATAAGAATGGTTACATTATGAGATCGGTGGTAACTATATCTCCCTCCAATGCATTGGGTAAAGGTTTATATCTCATGAGATAGACATGGATAGAATGGCAGGTTAAACTGGTTCGGTGAAACAAGACTAAATGAGGAGTGAACTCGGTTCAGAAATGGACAATGTCCACAAAGATAGTCTTGTCTATGAGTCTTGACTACTAAGAAATGATTCTCTATGATTATGTTTTTATGCCACAAAGTTCATGTTCTAAGTTATGATTATAGGGATTACATTTCACTACTATGATTTATCCCTTGTTATGAAATTATGATCTATTTTTCAGGTTAAGATTTCCAAAATGTTATGTTCTTATGAATATGATGTGCTTGATATTTCTTTTGTATACCCTTAATGACCATTTGAGCTCACCCTTTTGTATGTTTTCTTTCCCCAGGTCAAGAAGAAGGTTATTAAGTAGGATATGCCAAATGGGACTCTAGATATGATGAAATAAATGGGATACAATATAGATGATTTATGAACCAGTTGTTTATGTTTCCCAGTTTCTAAAGACACTATACCTATATGTTCCTTTCCTAGTTTTTTTATATGTTGTAATAAGTGTGCTTAAAATTTGAAGTATTAACAATGTATGTAAAGTATGAGTCATTATATATGTGGCATATCTGAATGAAAGCAGATGATCTAGATGATATGTATAGAAGGCATTGCATGATCTCAAAATACATGACCAGAGAACACTGCATGATCTGGATGGCCTATCTATGTGGCATAAATTGAACAGTGTGATATGTCTAATATACATTGAAAGACAAGATTGAAAAGCCCGTTGGACTTATTAATACCCTGGTGACATGTCCTATAGGGTTGTTATAGTTGGATGATATTCTTAATGGGTACTAAATTTCGAGGGGAGGCATTTATATGAATATGCACCCTTGTTTTACAACTCCTTTCATGATACATATATCAAAAATATGATCTAGAGTAGGTGGATAGGTTTTTGTGTCACCAAAGCTACATGATCCTTCCATGGGCATATATATGGTGTCGCATGATGTTCAACGACTACATGAACATTAAACCAATTAACTGATTATTGGACCCCTTCCAATCAAAAGGATTTCTTCTGACCACGTGACATGTCAATGTGAAATCAAAATGGCTTGATGATGTGTATGAGAGATTTTCCATGATCAAAAAGTCCAATAAGGGACTTATTTGTGCTCATGGAGGATTTGTCCTAGGTTATCCATGATATCAATGTACTTTTCTGGGATCATTTTCAAGATCATAAAATCTTGTAATGGGGGCCTCCGCGGGATTAAGATAACATGTATAAGGGTCTATGAGTGATAAATGGTGATCACCTGAGGCACATAACCCATTTCTCATGATAACTTCGACTTCATGATGCTTCCACCTTTTTGCATTTAATTTTCTTCTTCATTTTACAAGGGTCAGTGATCGCTCTTAGTTGTTCTAGTTTTGATGAAAGAAATCAATCTCCATGTATGTGATGATTCACATGAAATATAATGGTTCTTGTGGTGATACTAGAGAGTTTTCGTGAAAAAATATTATATTTATATCTGGATATTAAGGGGAAATATAGAATCAAATGAACATGTCCAATAGCCTTTGCAGGATGAATGGGACATGTCAATAGGTTCTTGTGTGAAATGGTGGAAGTTTCAGGGGAATCACAAGGTCTATTGAACAACATGAATGAATCAAATTAATATTAGTTACTTAAAATGTATTTCATATTGTCCATATTTTAATTGTTTATCTACAAAGGGTTTTGGATGATTTTCAGGCACCCTCTGGCTGAAAAGTCAAATGATTGAATAGAACACATATGGAAACCTCTCCCTGAGCAATTATTTTCATGAAATCATTTTCATGAATATATAGTATTGTTAAAGATTGATTTGTGTGATATTTAGAAGATAAGTTTTTGCTCATAACCCTTTCACATAACATTCCCTAGGTCATGTGATTCTGAGTCCTATTTAAGGTTGCATGACTCATCTCCCTTGACCATCTTCTCTTCTATTTCATTTCTTAGAAACTAAAACCCATTATACATGTATTTATTCTATTCTATAATTAGAAATTATAAATTGGTAGGTGTTAAAAATCACCCCCCTCGAGATCGAGGTCTATAGAAATAGAGGATTAGTTCTGAGGAATGTAAATATTTTCTTGAGCCTTTGGGGATATCCTAAACCTGTATCTTGGGAAAAGATTGTCCATCAAGGTGAATATTAGTATTCCATGGAGTTCCATATAAAAATGTTCTTTGAGAGGGGATAATTTTAGCTACTTCAACTCTATATATCTATTGAGATCCTCCTATTCATGTGATCCCTTCGTAAGACCTTACATAAAACCCTATTCACAAGACACATTACAAGAACTAATCGTAAGACCTTTTTCTCAAGACTACTTCGTGAGAACTATTTTGTGGGGATTTCCATGTCCCAGCACTTTATTGAACAAATCATTAGTCATATTTTGGTAATTTATTAATCTTTAGACTAAGACTTTTTCTACATGATTATATTTTTATATCTTATATTATCCACCAGCTCAACTATACAATCACATAATCATGACGTAGTTCATGTGTCAATTTCATGGTCACATGAACATGAGTAATTTAACATATAATGCATTTAAGAAATACCCAATTGGTTACACATCCCATGAAATATCCCTATGTCATGTAGCTTGTGAGACCTATATTAGGTCATGAAGTCGTGAATCCCAACATGGTTCATGTGATCTGTATGATGCAACAAAAGTTTTGTATCTATTTTGGTAGGGTTTCACTCTAATTTGTGCCATACAACTTGCATTAAAAAATATGGTTTCAATCTCCTTCCATAATTCTCATAATTATTCCATGAAATATATTTTAGCAATTATACATGGTTAAAAATAAATTGTTGTGAGTGTAGTTGGTAACTTACTCCAAGATTTTGAGTCATCATAGATATTTTTGGTGAACATGATGGGATTGAATATTAAGTAATATCCAATATAAAACATCATACCCCTCTACAGGTTGGACATACTAATTTCTCTCACATCACTTTGCAGCATTTATCAAGAAAACCCCTTGATTGGATTCTAAAAACACATAATACCTTTCATTCAAACATCTCTCATGTGGGATATTTCTTTGATATTGGATAGTGCATAGACTTTTATATACAAATGTTTAATCAAACTGATTTCAAAAGGAATGGCCGAAAACCTGATTTAGATATCCCTATGCACTATTCAATAATGAAGATTCCTGTCATGATCAAGGGGTTCAAGTTGTTGGCTGAGTAGAACATTTCAACATGGTGATTTTTGGAATGGATTTGGGATGAACCATCTAGGGGTACTGTATTTCTTCATATTTTTCCATGGAGATAAAAAATATTGGGTTGTATGGGGAATTATGGAAATTAAAAAAACATTATGTAATAGGTTCTTATTGTTAGGATTTTTTAGTTACTGGAATCTAGACATAAACACATTCCAACTGATGCAGTGAATGGTGGGAATTAGTCTCTGGGATATAGAGTGGATCTATGGTGCACCCATATAAGGTGAAATTTATCATGATGTTTTTCCTCCACCATCCACGTGGGTTAACATAAAGTGTACCCCTACTCTTGATCAATAGTTTTTCAATATTTATGAGAAGGTACCTAGGAAGGGTCTATTTCCTTAGGAAAATATCGCATTCAAGAAATAGGAAAGGTACTTTATCAAGAATTTCCATTCTATGTTATGAGATAAGAGGTCAAAGGATTTCACCATGAAGGACTCCATCAATACATAGGGTTCAAATTGGGACATACTTGACGAATAACATTATAAAAAATGGGGATGGGTGGTTATCTCCTAAGAAGAAAAAACATTTAGATTCACAATTTCCTTGATATGTACCAATGCGAGTGCTCACGCCAAATGGAGGAAAAGGGTTTTTTCTAGGTCTTTACATTCTTAATGGAAACCACTAAAATCGGAGGGCTGCATATAAGGTTATCCATACCTACATTGGCCAAACTTTATCACCTTCAATTCCATATTTATATGGGAAGATCTCCTCATAGAATCTTAGGCACCATCCAGGTGTTATATTTATGGAAGTGTTCACATATAGGAGTTCATGAGTATTTAATAATCCAAAAAATCCCCAACATTCATTTCACTCCATTTTTATAGTGTATTAGTTGGTTATGTACCATCAGACTAAAGTATTTTGATGTTAGGTATTTCATGAGTAGATATGACTTCTCCTCCTTCAAACCCTATGGGATAATTCCAATTATTATTATGGTTCATAATGTTGGGGAGAATCTTGATATTATGGACTAAATAATATCACATTGTGATTCTTTTCTTTTTTTCCAATATTGATGGGGATATTCTTGTTTAATGGTATCCACCTTTCTATTTTAGCCAGTAGTTTTAGTGGGTGAAGTCTAGATGTCCTCCCCCTACTCAAAAACAATCAATGCATCATTTGATTGTGGCTCGCCTGTTCTGGTTAATTTTTACCACGGAGGATACTTACGTATAAATAAACCTCCCACCCCATGAATAAGAGATTTGTGTGTCCTGAAATTATGCTGATATTTTTGATCTATCATATTTTATGGGAAAATTGTCAACATTGTTTTGAAAAATTACTTGATTAACTACAAATTCATATGAAAATTCGATTATTAAAAAATAGCATATTATCAGAGAACAAATATCCCTAGAAGCACCTCATAACGAAGTGAACAATTTACCATTACTGACATTATAATTTGAACCACCAACTAGTGTGGGTGCAGTGGGTGATGTGCTGGTGAGTGAAGCTACATCAACATTATCATTTGCTAACACATTTTATAATTGGATATCTTATAGGCCATTAATCTCGAGGGATGATCTCTATGTCATATTTTGTCAGGAATAATAACCTTTATATGGATTCTCTATAATTACCTCCCCCATGGGAATTACATTCAAGGAATGACTTATAGAGGACAATGATTTCCAATACGTCCATGATTTGAGGATATAAATTACATATGGTTCTGTTTTCTAATCCGGTTTGGTTCTAAAAATGGAGGGTTAGGGAATACTAGATGTTTTTTGGATGAATATGGATATCCCAATGTCTAGGTTGTGGGATGGATAATCTTGTTTATGTGTTTAGTAGGCAATGATGTTTTTGTAACTGTACTAAAATTTTCTGAATTTTCAATTACATGTAAATAAAATACTTAATACCATCCATCCCATTAGTCCCTAGGGTATTATATTGAGAGTATGACTATTGGGGTTGCAAGCAGGGATTAAGGGACCGATAAAGAATGTTCCCCATGTCAATTTGTTTTGATATGAGTGGATACATCCATAACTAGGGTTTTACATCCCATGATTCCCTCAGTAGAATCATCAACCCCTTCAACATTAGGGCCATATAAGGGTTATTCCTTATAGAGGTAATGGAAATTAAAGACATTAGAACTATCAAAGACTTATCAACATGAATCCATGAGTATGCTCGGAATTTTAATGGTTTCCCATTGTAGACCACTCAAGTAACTCATTTTAATTTTTCACAAATTCATAGGTCCTAGTTGAGATCCCTTGGAGGAACATTAATTTGTTCCTAAGAATACAATTAATCTTCTGGTGGCTTTGAATGAACCTTTTCTACAGGACCGATCCCATAAATAAATAAATACATCTAAGGTGTTAGTTCAATTATGAAGAAAAATTTTCTTTAATTCTTCAACGGTTGTTCCATTTGATCTTGCACTAGAAAATTCACTTTTGGATGAAACTTATGTTTGTATTTATTCTACTACTAATATATCTTTGATAGTTGAATTTTTTAGAGAAGGTGGGCACATTATTATAGGATAGATACATAATTCTATATTTTTCATGATTCTATCTACTTATTTCCCTCTTTAATATCTCATGGTTAGTGACAAATGAATTACTTCAGAAAAATATCCAGTGGATCTATCATGCATCACTTCATATGACGGTGATACTTCATATCTTGTAGATTGGGATTGGGAGAAAGATACTTTCAGTGACATTACTCAGAAAGGTGTGTTTCTAGGATCAATAACA
The DNA here is from genome assembly GCA_963277665.1 of Viscum album. NCBI lineage: Eukaryota > Viridiplantae > Streptophyta > Magnoliopsida > Santalales > Viscaceae > Viscum > Viscum album. The sequence goes on along the minus strand of OY728166.1, from coordinate 1,071,109,999 downwards.
CCTATTTATTATCATATCATTTTCTCACTGATCGAGTAACCCTCTTTCCCCACATTATAGTACCTTCTCCTAATGGATCAGAATTCCCAGTCCATTCCTCCTCCCGGATCCCTCTGACTGAGTCAACCACAACAGAGGCCGACTCTATATGCACTTCACTAAAGGCTATGAAAATGAATCTATCCCTATGAATTTTTTTATCTAATATATTAAAGTTCCTTAAATGGGATTTGGTAATGGTTTGGGGTACATTACACTTTATCAATTGTTGCAAAGACAGGTGAGGAGGGAAATTTAGACCATAATTTCCATGCCCCCCTTTGAAGGGATGAAGGACCTTCTAGGTCATGTTCATTTTATGTTAACCACCCATTGGTTTGAGGGATTCGATTGTACTACCTTTCATTATCAGGTGAAGCATTTTATATCCCTAAGGGCGAAAATGAGGTATTTAGAATTAAGGGTAGTTTTAAAAGTGGAAAAGCCTCATTGGGATGAAGTTAGCACAAGGAATGTTGAAATTGACCATTGGTCATCTAAAATTATCTATCTTCAAGAAGATTTGTAATTAGTTCAGAATTAAAGAAAAGATATTATAGACAAATTTATAATATTAGAAATCTCTCATTCACCTAGTGAAGAATTCCAGTCTCAATGTTGTTTCTTGGGTGGAGGCACTATAGTGGGTTATAGAGGTAGAAACTAAACATATTGATAAGTTACTCCAAACCATTAAATTTTTTAATAGAGGCATACTGACCTACAATAATCCAATGAATGCATGTTTTTATGGGATTATACCCTTTATTTGGGTATTCCCAAGAAATACACTAATATGGGGAAAATCCTCCAACAATCTACTATTAATAAAAAATCTTATAAACATTATATTTTATAGCTGAAATTCTTTTCTATAAGAGGAAAATGATATTTCATTGATACAATGTAACATTAATCATCATTGAGAACTATGATTTAATAATATTAGATAAAAATAAATGATTTTATTTGAATTTATAAATGAAAATTGGAATATCTTGATAATTTGCCATGAATCCCCACAAACATGAGACCCATTATCGATATATATTATCCAATTACCATGAAATTAACTGATTTAGAAAGGATAATTTTGGTAGAATAAAAACACACCATAGGGAGAATACTCTAATTTTTACCTAATCAATATGGTTTAGCAATAATATCTCTATTTATGCAAAGGCCATGTAATGATTCCCACAACCATTGTAACGTTTTTTATATTGACTTAATTATATCATATGCATCATTTGAGGGATCACCTAGTGGTAATGGACTTGGCTTTTGTCTGGGATATCCTATTATGTGATTTTTTCTTCAATGACTTTGAGGAATTGTGTATGTTCTTGGTATTTACTGGATTACACACTGTGCATTTCTAGTATGAAGAGAATCCATTTTTTTCTAGGATGTCCTTATTTGGATTTGACCCTGGTGAGAATTGTTTCTATATTAGTTTTCTATTTTGTTGTATTGAATGCTACACCATCATGGTGTTTTAGTTTATTGACTTCTATCCATTACATTATTTTACTATAGTTTTCGGTTTTATGGATTGGGCCTTATATTTCTATAGTTTATGGAATTTTATCTCAGACACTCAGTTACTATAGCTTAGGGTCCTTTAGATCAGACATTGTGAATTTTTAGTTTAGAATGTCTTATCTCAAATATCATATTCCTATAGTTTAAGGTCTTTTAGATTGTAACTTCTACTATTTTAGTTTAGGGTCTTTTATATTGGACCTTTTGTTTCTATATATTTATGTCTATTAATTTTGATCCCTAGATGCTATAGTTGAGGGTCTTCTTGCTGGAACCTTATAATACTGTAGTTTATGGTCTTTGGTCTTGGAATTTCAATTGTTTTAGTTCGTGTTCTTCTATAATGTAACTCCCATTGGAAGTGTGGGACATGTATTCATGAAGGCTTCGGAATCCTTGTGTCCTTAATGGGATTCTTAATAATGAGTGTCCATGAAGGGGTTTGTTCCAAAGAATTATTAATTGATATTTTGAAGAAATAATGTTTACAAAGGGGTATAGAACCCTGTGTTCTTGTATACATCATGAGGGTTGAGTATTCATGAATGTTCATGAAACCCTACATCCTCAATGAATGTTCAAACATCTGAATGATAATGATGTAAGTAGAGAAAGATCCAACCATTGAGGGTTAGGAAACCATACAACAATTTATATTCTTGTTGGGTTGCACATACCCTACGACTAGTGGTATTTATTTATGTGATATAGGCCATAAAAAGGTTCTATAATGGAGGACAACATTCCTTCTATGATAAAGGGTACACGACATGATGTTGTAATGTCATGGGCATCAAATCTGCTTGAATATTCCATTTATGGGGCATTTAAATCATGGTCTGGGAACATCTTAGCTGACAATAAGTGGGGAATTGTGGTTAAATTTCTAAAATAGAGGATGGAAGGAGCCAAAAATAATCAACATAGTCATGAAAATAAATCATGGGTTTATGGGGGCCTTCTTGGGATTCGAGGATCTATTTGGAGGAGCCAGTCCTTGTAACATGTCTTCTATGGGGAAGATATATGAGAAAAGGTGGTCATGGACCATGGGGTTTTCATATAAGGATATCAACTAACGGAAATCATTATGTAACCTCGTATTTTATTGGAATTAATTTTTCACAATAAATGTGTAATATTCATAAAGGGTAAGATCACACAAAAAGTTGTTTCACTCACTAATAAATATGTTAACATGGCTAGGAGATATGACATATCAATACTATTACTTTTTCCTAGACTATGGGTCTTTTTGGCATGGATTGGCATATACTAAGACCCCAAAGTAGGCCATATGATATTTATGCCTCATTAATTAACAACTTATCTTTTTTAAAAACTCTATAGATAAGGAGTTCTGCACAAAAATTGGATTTTACATTGGCATCCCTTTTCAGAATTTTGGTATGAAATATTTTATGTCTCTTTCTCTGGAAGTTTATTATCATGGGATTTGGACCATTAGAGTCTTAACTTTAATGTTGTACCTATTTTTCCAATGTGTACCTATTTTATAGTTACAGTCCACAATGATTGTTTCCTTGTTGTTTAACGTCTTGTGTTAAACACATGGGATGCTATGTTAAATTGGGTAAGATATCCATGGGGAATTTTGTGTTGATCAAAGAAATTTAGATACAGTTAACACATATTATCCATACACATTATTATTGACATGTAGCCATATTACAGAGCCCTTATTTTTTATATGTTATCTCATGTGGAATAAAACGATATATTGATCTGACCCATTCAAAAGCAGAGGGAGATTTTATAACTCAACCCTCTTTAAAAATTAATATGTGTTTCTTTTTATATATGGTATTTACTAGTTTTATCTATGAATATTATAAGGGAATGAATAATTACATAATTAGCTCACTCTAAAGAGATCCCTCTATATAGACATGATTCATATTCATGGGGGAGGGGTGACTATCTCAGAGTGATTGGGTCTGTAATGATGATGTGTACCCTAAAACAGAATGGTAAGAGGATACATTCTATAATCCTTCTTTGACAATAGGTATGATCCATATATGTGTAATGTCGAGGGAATCTAAATCCATCTGAATGGTTTATTACAAAAGATTTATATCATAACCCAAGAACATCTGAGTAAAATGGATGTGATAACCAATGGGAACATGTCCATGGTCAAGGATTGATGGAGACCATAATTAGACATGTGTTTATGACCATAACTCATGGGTTTAAGGGGGAAATTCTATTGATCCAAGGGCACATTAATGGGAGAAAGTCCCTCTAACCTGTAAGTTATTTGTATGTTCTAGATCAAATAATCCCAAAGAACATGGTGTCCTAAGATAAGGATATCAACTCTAGGAAATGGATAAATCGACTTAGATATCAATGATATTATGTGCGTTCATAGAAAACATATGATTCAAGAAGGGTTCAAGTACCCTAAAGGATATCCCATCATGTATTGAACATTTTTCAAGTATAGTGAATAAATCACATCATTCATGGATACACAACCACTAGAGGGTATGATCTTATCAATGCGAAGACATTTTGTCATTCATTATAATTTCTTGTGACTAGGGAATTTTCAATGCATTTTCACTTATTGTGGTGGGGATGTATATGTGAAATGTATTTTAATGTACTTATTCTAGGACACAATCCATAATCCAAGATATTTCTTTGTAGAATCATCTAGATCATCTTTCCATAATCCCTAATTTCACAGGGGTCATGATCTATCCGAGAAACAAGGGGAACTTGGAAATTGATTAATCTATGTGAGAGTGGGTCTTGGTTATCTTGTTTCATAGATTTGGTTCATATGAAGTTAGGGGTGTAATTTTTTTTATCATCTTCTATCTTTTCATTGAACCTAATAATGAATATTCATATATCACTATATATCATATGATGGAAATAATCAAGTAACATGTAGTTATTGTATGAGATTATCTCTATGCAGTTCTAATCCACGCGTATAAAGGGATTTTTTATCATTGATTGATATATATGGATATGGGATTGGAGATATTTGTGGCACTATATATACTGTGAGGATTTGAATTAATACACATGTAGTTCTTGAATGGGAAGATCTCTATTTAGGTCTAACCCATATGTATTGGGGGAAATTTTTCCCCTTGATTGTCAAAATAGGTACTTGGATTGGATATTTACGCATCACTAAATATCATGCGATGACATGAATCATTACACACATAGATATTTATTGGAAAACTCTCCAAGAATGAAAGACTCATATAGTGAAGGGGGTGTTTATCCCATTGAGTGTTGGAGATGGACCTGGGATTGGATATATGGGTGTCACTACATATCCTATTATGACATGAATAAACCAAAAATATGTTCTTGAAAACCCATGAAGATTAAAAACTTATGTAATGGACATGCGATAACAGATGTGAAATGAAAATATTTTTTTGGTCATAAGACTTTAGATCTGAGTGTCACTACATGTCCTATAATAATGGGAATCAATCCACATGTCAGTCTGGACTAGAGTTGTGGTGGGAGACCAACATTATTGAAAATGGTCCTCTCAATTCAGGGCCATAGTAATGCATAGTTTTATGTCATTCAAGAGACATGAACCATTTAGTTTAACATTATACGACCTATAATCTTGATAACCTTGTCATTCGGTGACATGTCTCAACCATGCAAGGAAGCCTTTACCAATATTCCAAATCCCACGTGAGCTATGGTCGGTCTATAAAACATGGAGTCGAAAGGGTTCCTTTAATTCCATATATATGATCAAAGGAAAAGATAGGGTATTTTTTATCATTTGGTATGTAGTCCACGATATAGGTTCTAGGAGTCCCTACACATCTTATCATATTGATAATTATTCAATATGTAGTTTTTGGAAACTACATAGTTCAATGTCATGCTGTGAGGACATGGGCCATAAAATTTGAAATCATGTGGAAAGGAAAAAAGTTAAATTGAATTGAACTTGAAAAGAAATTTTGGATATCCATGTAGTTTTACTCATATAGTAAGGATGTTAGTTGTGTAGTTTAATTTTGTGTGGTAAGGATGAACGGTGTTGGGCTATTTAATGTCATGCTGACATGACTTCTTTTATACAATTTAACATCTTGGGATTAGGGTGTGGGAGTCTTTAATGATAGGTATGAAAATTAACACTTGAAAAAACATTAATTGGTGGGAGGTGTGACACTTTCCATTCCATTTGTGACCATTGATTATTCTCCATTATAATAAAACATAAATATAACACAAGGCCTTTCACATTTTGTTCCATATTTTGTGGTTTATTTCATGATATTACTGGAGTTCTATAAGCCAATACTAATTATCTTTGAAGGAATGAATGGTGGTTGTCCTTTTTATTAAAGGATCATTCGATCCTATTCTGATGTACTTTAAGGTTGTGAATTGTACAAATAACCTTCTCATCAAGCCATTCCAACTCATCAAACTGATTTTTTAATTCTCATCATCATAGATTTGTCCAAAAATATATATTTTTGGTTTGTGAAACTAAAAATCTATTGTTAATACAGCCAGGGCTCCGTACACCAATGAATATAGAGATTCTTCAGTAGTAGTGTACAAGGTGGTATGATAGGCCCATAAATCAGGAAAGATATTATATAGAAAGGCCATATTCTCTTTGGTCACCATAGTATGGAGTTTATTTAAATGAGTTTTATTGAAGGCAACATCTACCCGTTAGACACTTCATGAAATAAAGATTATTGTTTAGACTTGATGTTTAACTCTTGGTACAGTCTCATCAATTCGACTAAGAAAAAGTTGGTATCATTTTATAATATTTTCGTGTGACGGACACTAAATCTATTGATAAAATTATACTTGAAAAAGTTAATGATGATATATTTTTTTAATTACATGAGGGGTATTTATTCATTTAGTTTTGAAAATAAATTGGTAGCAGTAATGATATACATGAACTGCCTAAATGTGGCAGGGGATATAGAACCATAACATTCATCCCCCATACATAAATTTTCCAAGAATATTTAGATGTATGCAACAATTTCATAGGTTTAGGGATGAAGTTTACATGAATCTATCATGAATAAAATTTCTTGGTGAACTCCACATAGTCCTATATCATGGTTTTATAAAAGTAACTGTGCCTCATAATTTGGTGGGAGTGTTTGGTCCCATAATAAAGAGAATTTAAGGAGCCCATATTGTATTCCTCTAAATGGTAGAAACTACTATTTTTGAAATTCATATAAGGTGCATTATTAGAATCCTTGAATAAAGAGGAGTTTGTTTATCATTTGGACCATCTCGTTGAGTTAAGAATGTTGCTCAGTGCCATATTGGTTCTTTTCAAGATGGTCCATCATGAGAGTCCCATTTTTTAAATAAAACATTATGGGTAAATCCATATATGGGTGTATATTGGTTTACCATTCTATAGGGTGGTTTTACATGATTAATTTACTCTATGTCACATATAATGATAAATGAGACCATACAATGTAGCATGATGTGGATGTCTACATCATCATAATTAGGGCCTTCCAAGACTATCGCTACATAAGCTCATTCATCGACATGAGTATTCTATGATCAAGGGACATTTTGAAATATTGGTTAGAAAGGGAATTCTTATATTATCCTTCTGGAATAGCCAATTTTTGGAGAAAATTACTCTTCCATGATGGAATATTCACCTTTGATCATATTTATTAATAGCTTTGAATCCACATTTATATTCTGGTAGGCTTTCTGCAGCTACATGGCTTGTTCCAAGTGAGTAATGAGGTCTTGGTATTTGACCTCATTATTATTTCATCCTTTTAATATTTAGAAAAATAGGGAAAATTTTCATTTTATACAGGAAAAATTCAATCCCTATACCAACCCTATTGAACATTGTGTTTCCCATCCAATTAATGATAGGACATTAGGAGGCACCATCAATGTACATCTCCCATGTTTAGGGGGGTGGTCAAGTGAAAAGAAAACATCCTCATATGAGAGGTTAGTGTCCAATAACATACTTTCTATGGTTGGATGTTCCACATGGAAATTATCCAGTGCCTATCCTTTTATATTCATCATTGATAAGAACTAGATATCATATTGTATGGGAATAACTGTCCATCATGGAAAATGGCCAATTAGTATAAGATGATGAAGAATTCACTCAAGAGAGTCTATGAAATAGACTAAGTGGAATTCATAGTGATTTAATTAAAACCTATGTATTTTGACAATAATTATGATCTCAATGTAGTTCTTCTCAAAATCATAATATTAGGTCTATTTACCTATCATTATTTGATAGAGGTAATATATTTTGTTCTCATTCCCCACATCATTATTCTGTGCAAGGATAATGCCAAGAGATCTTTCCATGGTGGGAACATATAGTATGTTTGAATTTTATTCCACTAGAGGCATCAAGACTGATGGATGAATAAGAATTACTTGATATTATCAATGGATTCATGGAATTCCTCATACAATTGTTTTAAAACACCCTTATTAATCGTATTATAAAAGGGGAGATAACTTCTAACTAGTTTTTCTATGAAACATAGAATATAAGTGATCTACCCTTGGAGGTCCTTCAGTTCATTGAGATTTTGATGGCGTGACATTTCAATTATTTCACTATTCTCTTTATATGCCAATCTTGTTTCCAATGTGGTATACCAAAATTCCCAATATTTTCCCTAATGTCTCCCTAAATGTGAATTTGAGTGGATCCATATTAAAACTATACTGCAACAACATGATGAAGATTGTTTGACGGTCCATGAAGTGGTAAAATCACTATCAATATTTGACCACCAGTTCGTTAAAACAACATTAGTATATTTGTCCTAAGAAGGTATTAAGATATGATGCATGGTACATTAGTATGTGGATCTAGTGTTTTTCAACCCTAATGGAATAACCAAATAGGAAAAGATGCATTGAGGTTCACTGAAGGCAATGACATCCTTAACTTTAGGGTCCCTATTTAACTGATTTCACCCTCATTACCCATATATTAGAGAACGTTATTGAAAGCAACTAGTTGCATTTATTAAGATTTATATGTTCGTAAATGGGAATTCAACCCTTCATAAACATCGATTAAGGTCTCTGAAATATATACAACCCTAATATTCACATTATTTTCCTTTAAAGGGATAATTCTATTGATCTTTTTTGGTATTTCAGATACCAAAAAATATTTTATTTCTTTAATTTGTCATATTCTTATTCTATATTAGTATCATGAGAGTATTCCGTTCAATTCCATACTTTTTTGAAACCTCATCGATCATCGGGAAAGATGCGATGGTGTGTAGGAATATCATGTTTCATCCAATGAATTTTTGTATAATTCCAATAGATAAAATATCTATTTTTCTTTATAAATTCAATGTACATCTTCTTATCCATGAGGGGAATTGAAAAAATAATAATTTAGGGCCATGGTTCTTCTTTTTTATCCATATATTTCTTCATGAGCATGTTGAGGGTGGTAGAGATTCCTTCCTCAAATGTAAGAGGGGAGTTCCTAAGGTAATCCACTTCTTCTTCCATATTTGAGTCAGTAGAGACAATTTAAGATATGGTAGGTAATCCAAGGGAATCACTATCAATATCCACAAATGAGAGGCTATGAGAATAGTTAATATCTCCTTGAACTTCCCAGGATGTTATATAGATATTTCATAGCAAAATATTTCCATTTATCCATTCTCTACAGAATTGAGGAGAATTTACATTTAGGATTATGTTGACTACCTCAATCAAGGCGATGGGAAGCACATAATTACAATCATGATTATAGCCTAAATCCATAGGGGAAGTTCCCAATCCTTTGGGTGATGCAACCTAAATATCAACATTCACCATTGGCTGTTTTCCCTCCCATTTATAAAACACATATTTGATATATATTGATTTTCAAGATTCTAAGGGGGATTTATCACCATGTAGTGTCTTGAAAATCCCCTCGATGTTCAATTTCAAAATTTGATGGAATGATGAGGGTAAATACACTTTTATATTTATTAAAGGTCTTATAAGATGTACATTATAATGTGTGTCTTGGTAGATAACCATGAAATCAACATTATATGTGAGATACCCAAATTGGGAATTCATTTTAGTCATCTCAAGAGGCATTTTGTCACCCGTATCATCCCATTAAAGGGATAGATTCATTGGGGATATGTCTCCATCACTTTATCCCAAATTTGAAAGGGTTCAAATAAGGATGTGGCTGATATCAAAACCATCTTCAATGAGAGACTCTATAATTTCTTTATAAATATAGAGAGAATTCAGGATTGAGTGTTTCGCTTGAAAAACTACCAACTATTTCAAAATATAATACATTTATACTAGAAGCATGCACATCCCAATATGGGGATTCCCCCTATTATGTGTATCAGGTGTCACAGTATTTGAGGTTTATGTGAATGATGCATGGGTAGAGGTTGAGGGAGAATCTTCTAAGAGTGGTGTACCTCATTTCATACTTCTGATTGGTCATGGATAATCTGAGAATCATATCCATGATAGTTGTTCATGTGTGACGACTAGACATGGATAGTAACTAAAGACATCTGATTCATCTTTGTGTTTATATGGATTTTTCTAGAGTAGTTTCCCATGAGTCACAGCTTCGTATATGCATCTGAGGGGATATGAAAGAAATATTATATTTGGCGACACCTTCGTCATACCCAATATCCTCATCTTTTAAACCCCTGTCTTGCACTGCCCCATCCATTTATGTGGAACTCGTGTTTCGAGTCATATTAATCATCTAGTAAGGGGTATACCTAGTGTATTAAATTTATAGAACAAAATATGATCTATTCATCCATTGAGGGTACCATTTTGTGGGGAGGTTCCCTTTCTTTCTCTTTTCATGGAATGTATTTTTTAAGAGTTAGAGATTAAGTAGGGGATAAATATTTATGTTTCCCTACTTTATCATCCTATTGATGATTATTATGATCATCAATAGGATGTGTATCCGATACCACCTACCTATGTTACATGATTTTTATGGTTTTATTATATTATGCTCTTAGGGTTTCATGATCAAATTTAATTTTATTTTGAGTCATCGAGCAACCAAGCCTTAGTTAATGCCTTGCTGAAACTTCTTACCAATCACCCCCTTCTTCTGATTGGTTGATGGTAAAACAATCAACATATGTCAGGGATTTCTCTAACATCATATTACTATACTATAACTTGCATTGGATGATTTCTTTGGAGATTAGGAAATCATTGATGGTGTGACCTAACCTCATGTGGAAGAGTAAGTAGTTTGGATGATCAATGAGGTTATCCTAATTGGGATTACTAAGATTCGGTAGCTTGAAAAGGTATCTTTCTATAAAGGTAGTGAAATAATTGAGAACATGGTCATTTTATAAAGAGTTTGCTTTATTGATCCTCTCATAGAACCCCAAGCGACCCTGATCTCTATTTCTTCTAGTCTAAGGAAATTTTACATTTTAGGCCACATAATAGGAGGTTACTGATGTTTGAGTGCATGTAATAGTGTTAGAATGGGAACTTCTATTAGATTGAGGATAACATCAGTTGCCTATTCCATAAAAATAATTTTACTTTATTATAAAAGAATGATTGAAGATTTAACACGGATCTATTGAATGGAATCCTCCAATAATTGTGTTTTTTCCTTAAAAACATGGAATCCTCCAATATTCTTCATCAGGTTCAGATATATTTGTAGATAAACTGCATATTTTTTTAGTACAAAATTTGAGAAAATTATCTTGCAAGAGAGAGATGATGAGTGAATAGGATAGAATAGTCCATGTAGTGATGAATTCATACACCCTATCATTTTCATGGTTCTTTTAATTCGTAGAGTCGATGATTATCATTTTCCTTAATGTAGATCTGAACTAATATAATAATTTTTGATGAAGATCTTACAATCATACAATGTATCCCTCTAGAAGGCTATTATACCCAATAAATTATTTCCACACTCGGGGCTGTAAAAATCTACTCATCTTGGTCAACTACCAATGCTCATGATGACCCATCATAGGGCCACATCGAATCTAGAATTGTGTGAGATGCTATTCTGGGTCTCCCACACCATCTAAAGTTATGGATGTAGGATTTATGAAGTAGGGGGGGTAAAATGTTATCCTCTAACTAGGGACCTGGATTATTATTAGGATGAACATGTGGGCATTTCCTTTTAATAGATTCCATTCTTGTAGAAAGGGAATCGATGGTGTGTAGAATTTCTTAAGATAACACTATTGGAGTTGTATCTTGTTAATAGGGAGTGAGAGAGTCTTGAAGAGATGGAATTGTTTAATCATACCAATTATTCTTGGTTTATGTGTGGACAGACTGATCATCCTGATAAGGGATATTTTTTCAGCATGATGATATAAAATTACAATCATCTCGGACTTCCTTGTTTACATAGACTAGGTGCCAAGAGCTAGAGCCAGTCTACCACTCATATGATGCTCTTACAGGAACATAATCTCCCTTTATTTAGTAGTTGGAGGTATATTTTTCTCACATTAAAGATAAAAGAATGTGGAAATAAATTCCATTTGTTTTTTCTCCTTAAGTATTATGTGATTTTTTATTTCATCCTCATATCGTGCCTTTCATTCCTATATGGATGAAATTTAATCCCTTCAAGGTGGTGATTTGGATGTATTGATAGCTTTCACATAATCCTTTATAGTGTTCCGAAATAGAGATGGATGTTTATAATATGTAGGTTTAAGGATTAGGATTCAACATTGATTTCGTATAGGTGAAACCTTATTTGGTACATCCATATCACCCTTATCTCGAAGCAATATTCTGCATTGAGTCACTTTTCATTTTATCCTTGATCTCCATCATCTATTGTTTTGATGGTGATGACATATATTGAGATGCATTGAGAAATTGTAGTTATCTCATTACTCTCAACCAAATTGGGACATATGCACATCTTATATCAAGGTCATTTCCAAGTCCCTTGTCCATATAAGATCTCTTTGACTTATGCCATCTATGGGGTTTTATTGCTTTAATTATACACTCCTCCCATCACGGACTATCGATGGTGTCCATAGGTCTGTTTTGGATTGTTGGTTATATGTAGGCCCCGAATAACAATGGGTTTTCTTGTAGTGATATGAATTGATGTTATGTTGATGATCGATTTTCCCCTCCCATCCTAGAGAAGACTAGAACACATTGCGGTGATGATGATGATGAAAATGTCACCATCTCAGTGGGATGTGGTCTATTTAGGGATATAATTGGAATTATTTTTCATGTTCTTGAGGACATGATGATTCAGATTGAGGACTTGATGACTATTTGGATGTGAATTAAGATATGAATACCCCCATCCATGTAGGATGGGTTCGATATATAGCTTCCATAGATTACTCTAGGATGCTATTAGGGTGTACTGAACATTATTTTGATGATTCAGTTAAAAAATATCTCAGCACTATGGTTTGGGCCAAATAGCATATTCCATAGATATGTCCTAAATCCTTTTTGTTATTGATGACCCAAGGGGTGAAGGAGGTGGTAAATATTTCCCCAGTCCAGTCGACTGAGTATTCTCTTGGATGGCTACTATGGTTGTTGTTGTTACAAACCTTTGGATTTTGCACAATTATTGCTCATGTATGAGTTGGTTAAAAGGAGAAATTTAGGGGGCCTATCCCATTATCTTGTTGGAGGCACTATCCCACTATTTTTATGTATTACCATTATTTAAGTGGGGGAATTTAACTGTATCGACGAACTTGTGTGGGAATTACATGACCTGCTTATTTCCCTAGAGGTTATGTCATCACATGACTCAATATATAGAGAGTACTACTATTATAAGGGTGTGTTAATATGAAATTCTCCATACATTCCCCATAATTAGACAAGGACACCTGATGGGGCTTTTATGATTTGTTTCTGAAGAGTTATTATGGTATGGTGAAAATAAGGTTATAGGTTTACAATGTTCTACTCTGATTTTGGGACCCAAACCATGGAGATATTATTCTAATCTATTTTAAAACAATTAATCTTTATGTTCTGATGATTAGTTGTATTTCCTAGATAAAAAATATTTCTATCCTTCAATCTCCAATGGATCACCCACATATTTTGACATAGATATGAAACTCACTCCTTTTCTAGCTCATCAATTATCTCATAGTATGAATTATAAAGGGGGGAAAACATGTTGGGAGGTTATTCATGACTAAATCCTTCAATATGGAAATGTCGACTTCCAATTCATCATGATGGTATTCCTCTATTTGATCAGACCACAATAATAGTCTCATTCAGTCTCCTATTGGCAATTTTGAAGGGTTTCTCTTAGATGCTGATAAACCATATATGGTTAATAATTTTTTTTAGAACCACTTTATATGAAAAAATATGAGTCTTTAACACCTCCCTATAAATAGGTGCTTATGAAGGGGGGGGGGGGGTAACTTCCTTGTTTGTGGGAGATATCATTGTGAGGAGCATGACCGTGATTGTTGTTAGTAATAGAGTCATTATGATCCATGTATATAATATCACAGAAATACTTATCATGATAATTATCAATATTTTCAACTATTTAGTAATCCTTGGACCCTTGGGTTGTTGAGAATGTGTCTCTAATAACTTCATGGACATTAGTATTTAGTAGTTTTGGGATATGTTCTTCATTCTACATTATTCCAAGAATTTGTCAACCTGCCTTCTAGGATTTTATAGGGATATCAACCTACTATATGATGACTATCGGAATATATTTATAACATTATAATGATGTATGAATATGATCCCACTTCTATGAATCAACTAGAATATTCCATGTAGCTTCATTGATTTGAATACGAGCATGTACCGAGGCATGTGCCTCTCTCATGTGGTGAGCATTGGTTTGAACATGAATATGATCCTAACAATGTGCCTTTGGAATATGTGGATAGAATTTTTTATTATAATATGAACCTACCTCTAGAAATTTTTTACTCTCACATGGTTATCATATTATGTAATGGGAACATTATCCTGGTGTAAATTTCCATTCTCTACCAGAATATTTTGATGAACCTCTGGAATGGGAGAATGGACATCAGCCTCGTCATTTATATCCTCTAAAGGATATTTTCAGATTCATTAATCTATGAATGTCGATATATGATCTCATCTTCCTTGAGCTACTGTAAATATTCCAGGTAGCTTCACTGATATGAATATAAGCACATCCCAAGTCTTGTTCCACTATAACATGTTGAGCCTCAGTCAGAATGCGGATATGATCTAAATAATGATCATTGGGAGCATTTTTCTAGATTTTTTAGACATGTATATGATCATTTTATGATTCATGTTCTACTCTCACATGGTGAACCCTAGTCAGAACATCCATCTGAGGCTAATCATATTCCATTAGTGCTTGTTCTCAGTCTGTTTAGATAGAAATGTGCACCTATCCCAATGCATTTTCTACTATCACTTGGTGAGACCCATTTTGAATGGGGGTATGATCCTAGTATAGTGACTCATCCTTCAGAAAAATATAATGAAAATACTCGTAGACTAGAGCATTAATGTGTACTTTCTATTGAGAAACCACTTGTATGTATTGATCAGAGTGTTGTGATTCATAGACTATAGGGATAGTAATAATCAACTTTCCCTATATCTGACTCTATTTTGGAATCTTCAATAGAGATCTACCGTAATTTCAAAGATTTATTGATTCATTATAACGTGTTCATAAAAATAAAATCCTAAAAATATTTATTCTCCAATATATACAAGAATTTTTCATTGATAGAACTGGGGATGTGACACCACTTATTTCCATGTTCTTCCAATGGAATATTCTAATGGGATTCATGCATGGGATTAGGGAAATGTTCCACTTCCATTCCTATTGTAGTAAGATGCTAGAATAGATTCTCTTAGTGAGCCAAGATATGATCATGTTCACTAGCAACCATCGGAATATGCTGGTGGGATTCATCAGAAGGAGGAGGGATATTCCCCCCTCCAGATTATGATAATAATTCCATGATAAATGAGTATTCCCTAGTGAATGTTCATGAGCGGTAGAGGTGGAAATTTGTCGGTTGGTACCTTAAGAAGGTGGATGATGGGAACTAGTGGGATTTAATTAGTGATAATGTTTGATAGAAGCCCTCCTTGATTGCCACAAATCTAGAATGGAACCATATTATCCACCATGATCCATTTTATTCAAATACATAAGGTGTTGGGGTTTGAGATCTGGGTATACTATTTTGAAGAATTTAGTTGTGGACAGAATCACCAATAGATTAAATAAAAATTTACTAGGATGATGTACACTCATTAGTTTTTGTGTTTAGAGACCGTCAAGTGTATGAAATAGGTTTAGTATTGTACAATGTTATTTTTATTTCAATACCATTGTATTATCCAATCAATGGTGAAGGTGTGTAGATGGTTAGGTCATTCTATGACCCTCAGAGGTCGTAGACATTTTTGGTTTTCTAGAAAAATCTATTGATGAATACATGATCTCATGTAGAGGGATTATTTGTGATAGATATATCTACACTCATAAAGATGACAATGAATAATGTAATTGTTTCGTAGTTCCTTGAAACTTGTGTTCTAGAATTAAGAATCACTATTTCCAGACAGTTTCCATTGGATTTGTTCATGGAACTGGAAATTTCCAACAACTAATTATTCAAAGAGGACCTATATTCCAAAGGAACGAATTCGTTATGTTTTTAACTTTACGATACTTAAGAACGTGCATTGGTCGAGAGGATGGGAGGTCGGACTCATCACACCCTTTTGGGGGGAATTATTGTCTACTCTAGGACACTCTTTGTAAAATAAAAATATTTTCATGAATCCAGATTAATTCACCAAGTATATCATAAGTATCCCTTGGAATTTGTAATCACTTATTAGCATTTGTAAAATTTAGAATCATCAGTATGCATTCAAGGTTCTTAATCAATTGAAACCCTTGTACATATTCGAGGTTTTCTATTAATGGTATCCTCTAATATATTGATTAGTGATTGTTTTAATAATTTTTATGATGATACTTGTATTTAAGCCACTCAGTGGGGAACTCTAGAATTTATTTTCATCCAGGCACATGAAGGTTTGTCTTACTCTTGGGATAGTTCTCATAAATTGAGCTACGTACGTATCCTTGTGAAAGGAATCAGAACCCTCGTAGTTCAGTGCCGCTTAAAAGGGCGCATCATACCTTTTAAGGTCGTGTGATAAGGACCTCTAAGCGAATGATGATTAGTTGAAACTTAGTGTTGGACTTATGTTGAAGCATCCCAAGAAACTTTGGAAAGGATATCAGCTTCCAAGTAGGATCAGACCCTCTTGGGAGTATGGATAATAAAGAATAGGGTTGATTTGAACTATTGGGTTTGAACCTCAAGGAGACTTCCTATGTATCCCATATAGATGGGAATCAAATCCCAAGTAGCTTGATGAATCTCATAAGAGAGGATAGTCTTATGAGATAGATTAGTTTAGGCTTACTTCCTGAAAAAGGATGCCTTGATGATTTGAGGATTGAATTTGGAGAATATTTCCTAAGGAGGATGCCCAAAAATTGGGGGAAATAGAGTTGGATGAGCTCGGTCCCTAAAACGGAATCCTAAGTATCCTGGATTGAACAGGAATCAGAGTTCTTATAGATCTTTGTGTGAGTGTTTGTGTTCATGTTGTAATCATCACATATCTCTAATCCCATGCGAGTCATGCTCGGTGTGAGAAACAAGAGGATGTGAATGATTCAACAATGAAACTTCACACTTTTCCTCCTCCACTGATGGAAGAGGGCACGTTGACCGTGGAAAAGGGTCAGGAAACGAGCCTTCCCTCTTTTCTATTTACATTGGACAAGGTTCCAATGTAAGGAAGAAGGGGTGAAGGTGAGGGGATTATACCAGGATGGCTTCCCTGTTTTAGATTGGTTGGGGCTTACTCCTAATGATTATTCCTATTTGAGGTTTGGTTGGGGCTTACTCCCAATGAGGATGCACATTTTGAGGTTTGGATGGGGATTACTCTAATGGAAGATTCCCATTTGTAATTTTTTAGGGCTTACACCTAAAGAGGATGCCCATTTGATGTTTAACCTGGAAAAGAAGTCAGGTGATGAGATTAGAGGAGTTTCTTGATGATTTTATCGACTCAAGGTACTTAAGGAATCCATAAGGAGAGTCCAAACTGATAACATGTGAAAGGAAGCAATAAGAGTAAGTTGACTCAATGCACTTCATTGAGTGTGATATAGTGTCTAAGATCATGGTATTCCAAGGTTGGAATTATGGCCACATAAGGGGAGCAATGGAAAATTTCTTTGAACGGATATGCAAAGTTCGCGGTGAGACTCATCATTTTTAATTAGGGTCAGTGATAGAAGCAAAGGGATGGGCCTGAAGGGTGAGGACCGCAGCTGAGAAGGGGTGCAGGGGCAGATCCCCTCGTGGTATGGACTAGTGGGGTCGCACAGTTTCTCCACCAAGGGGCCTCATGTAGGTGCTCTGCGTAGGTCCCTTCAAAGGTTCTCCATGAAGGAGTTCCGCGAAGGTGCTCCGCGTAGGTGCTCCACATAGCATCATGTATTCTAGACTGTGATTGGACTTTGTACCATGTTTCCTCATTTAATTCTCTATTCTCTCATGTTTTAGAGAGCTGCCTGAGAACAATTGGGGGATCTTGGTGAAAGAGAAATGAAATTGGAGCTTTGGGACATTTTTCAACATTCTCCGTTTGTGAAATGGGGAGCCCAAGGGTCCTATTTATAGGCAAGGAGGGGACCTGGTCTAAGGGATTTTTTCCGCATAGGTCATCTACATAGGTCCTTTGCATAGGTCCTCCGTGTAGGTCCTCCACGTAGGTACTCCGTGTAGGTCCCTCACGTAGGTCCCTTTGTGAAATTTTATCCATTTTCCGAGTGCCATAACTTTTGATCTGTATGACTATTTGGGATCTGCGACCAGTCAAATAAAAGGTATTAAAGAGATCTATACTTATTGATATGGTAAATACACCAAGTCTACTCGGATGAAACTCGGAAATTAAATTTAATATGTCGAAGCCTTTTCATCATCGATCTTGGTGATCCACTACATACTTCTGTAAGGGGAAATCATTCCACTTATTCATCGGGTATGGGGTAGTATTTTGGAACATTGCAATCTTGCCTTCATCTTCTTTCTTCATGGTGAACACATCATTACTCATACTTTACATTTGTTGTCTATGTGAGAATCATATCTTCACTTGACGGAAAAGTGCATGGAACACATTTTATAGTGTCTATAGAAGCCCCCCTTAGAATTTGATTCTTTCATAACAAAAAGAATCTTGTTCTAAGGTTAAATAAGGGCACTATGACGCATTCTATCATCATTCAATAATATTTGTAGTTACATCATGTTTGGAAGGATGCTCTAATTATTTTCCTAATCCATGAGACCTAGCGAGCCTAGTTTGATATTTGCTGGGGTTATATGGACAACCCCACAAATTTTTTTATCTTTTGACCTCCTTTTTTTATTTCTCAATATTACCTAAATCATACAAAAATGTATGTTTATTGAGTGGGGAATCAAATTTTGTTTAGATTTCCCTTTGCAGGTTCTCAATATAATGAGTACTGAGTCTTTGGTTCCTGGCAGTTTAGAGTCATGCATGTTGGACTGTAAAGGGTAATATTTAGGGTCGAGATGGTTTTGACTATAAAGTTTGAATTAAATAGCAAAAAAAAAACTATGGCTAATAGTTGCTTTAATATTCTTTAAACATTTCCATGGGGAATCTTGGGCCATGATTCTGTATGAATACCAAATCTTAAAGCATGTATCAACATAATGTATGTCTTTTCCAAGAATGAAGTTACCATTACTTGACAAACAAGTTATGGGTGTTTTATTATGAAGGGCCAACAGGGGAATTTGCTGCATAGACAAATAGTGGTATCTTTTGACTAACAGGCATGTTATGTAGGAAACCTATACAAGGCCGTCTATGGGCACGTGATGCATAGTCATAAAATGAGCTCTTTAGGAATTTAACATTTTACTATTGATATATAGTGGAAAATAAGATTTGGGCGACTTAAGACCATAGTAGGTGATTTTTACAAGGAAATGAATTTTAATAATGGAAAAGGGATATTTTAAACCAATAATCATGCTGTGAGGACATTGGTATTGTGCAGTTTTAATTCATGCTCTGAGGAAATTGATACTGTGCAGTTTTATGTCATGCTGTGAGGACATTGTGTGGCTTTAATTTAAGGCATCTAGCTCTGACCAAAAGTACGAAACTCTCCTAATTTAATCAAAATTTGTTAGGAAATATACTATCATATTCATGTATGAATGGGAAAATTGTATATTATGATTTTAGAATTTCTGAAACCGATGAATGGTATGGGGAAAGGGCTAGAACTATTCGAGGAAGTATTTTCTAAGAACGAAGTTACCATTACATGACAGACCCGTTATAAGGGCTGTATTCTGTAGGTCCAAATGGGGAATATGCTACAAAGAAAAATAGTGGCATATTTTGGCTAACAATCATGTTATATAGACTACTTATGCAAAGCAACATAAGGGCTTGTGTTGCATAGTCATACTAAAGATATCTCAGAAGTTTGACGTTCTGTTGATAAAATTTGAAGAAATTTTATGGATATTTTGATTTCCCAAAGTAATGATTTTGGTTTATGGAGAAAGGTACCTGAATATGGAAATGGTATTTTCAATCAAGATATCCAAAGAATAGAAGGAATGTGACTTTTACAATGTTCTAAAACAAAATGTAAAAGATATGGTATTTGTATTTTTAGGTCATACAACTAGGACCAGAAATGGAAACAATATATAACATGTGTCCAAGTGATTTAAATATTATTTCATAGTGTATCGAGAACATGATGAGGGAAATGTGTAAACCATGGTCTTGAAGACATTCAGATTGTGAGAAAGATAAAGGGACAAGTATACTTGAATGACTATTTTAAAACACATATTCTTGTATATTGTCATTAAATATTAAAGGGGATAAAGATACTATAACCATGAAAAAAGTTATCATTATTTGAAAAACCTGTTATGGGGGTTGTACTATGCAGGTCCAACTGGGGCATATACTGCATAGTCAAATAGTGGAATCTTTTGATTGAAAGGCCTGTTATATAGGGAACTTATGCGAGGCCACCTAAGGGCACGTGCTACATAGTCAGGAAAAAGAGCTCTCAAATATTGTAAACCTTGTCCCCAAAAACCGTAAGAAAGATTATGAAAATATTAAAGAAAAAATCAGGATTAAGAGTGTGAGATATGGAAGGGGGTTATGCTCAATGTTTATGAGAAATATTTGAATCAACATTCACAATGAAATTGATGTCCTTTACATAGATCTGACTCATATGTAAAATAGAGGTTTTCATTGTCTCCTTTGAATGAATATGGTTATGTTCAGTTTTAAGTCATACAGTAAGGAAATTAGTAACCCTAAAATAAATTAAAACACCTTATATGAAGACTCCATTTACTCAATTCATAAGCCCATGTGAGCTATGCTCATGGTGAGAAACAAGGAGCTGTAAGGGTTTTCTTTATAATGCAGAGGTGATGAAAATGAAGAATAGGGGTATTAGATTTTCATTCAGTGTAACTTCATGAGGTAAGGATGAAAATGAACTAATATGAAAGGAAATACATATTGGAACTGGATTAAGGTATAAAATCCAAGTATCACTATATGTTTTTCTGGGGAAAGGATCAAGTCATACATAGTGCTTTTTAAAATATTCCCTATGCATATTTGATTTTATACAAGAAGCAAAGGGGTTTTTTGTGGCTTGGCCCATGATTGGAGATCTAGGCGTTTCTATGTATCTCAAAAATATATGAGAATCAATCCATACATAGTTCTTGAAATAGTCATTCCTCATGATAAGTTTGACATGAAGAATGGGGGATTTTTGATACGTTCTGAGAGAATGATAAATCTTAAGACATAAAATGGTATAAGGACCGAATCATATATATTAAGGAAACACTTTGTATAGATCTAATTCATATACAGGAGGAAAAAAGAAAAAAAGAAAATTTTGTGATTGTGGTTGGGCCCATAATTGGAGATTCAGGCATCTCTACGTTTCTCATTGAAAATGAGAATCAAACTATACGTGGTTCTTGAAAGATGGTCTCTATGAATATATGACTCCGACATAGGAAATAGAGGGACTCATGTACTACTAAGGATTAGTGATGACATAAATAATTTTTGTTTATGGAAACTACAAATGTCTTTTAGAGAAAATGTTAGTTTTACAAATGATGTCATGCAGTTTAACGTCATGTGACTAGGACGAAAATGATATGAACTTTAACGTCAACAAGAATGGACGATAATGGTTATTATACAGCTTAATGTCTTTTAACTAGGACTTCGGGGTTGTGAAATTTTATGTCTTGCAACAAGGACATGGTATTGTGCAGTTTAAAGTCTTGTAGTGAGGACTAATGTGTATAATTACACAATGAATTTCTTTAAGAATATAGCATTGGCTGGAGATGTAATGATCTCTCTATCCATTGAGTTTAAAGAATAAGCTCTATTTGAATAGAACTTATGTATGGAAAAAGGTCCTTCCCATTTTGGTTCTACTTTTGGAGGTTTCTTTCTTAGTATCATTGGAGTCCTAAGGACTAATACAAATTCCCCTTGAAGGAATGAACGAAGTTGAAATTTATTATTAAAATATCACACTATTCAGTGCTGATAGACTTCTAGATGATGAAAAGTATGCAATATTTACTCATCTAATCGTTCCAAATCATTAAACCATTTATGAGATCTTTCATATTTAGGTAACCGATCGTAGATTTCAACTCCATGTGAAGGAAATTGTATTTCAATTGGAAAAAACCTGTTCAGTTCCATATACCAATAAATAAGGAGTTGCTTGTGTGGTAGTACAGATAGTTGTCCAATAAGACCATAAGGCATTAAAAAGTTTATCAGGCCAAGAGTTATTATCTTTATCCACCATCTTCTGGAGTATATTTGATAGGGTTTTGTTGAAAGTATCTATCTGTCCATTGGCCACTGCATGATAGCAAGATGAAAGGTTGGATTTGATATTATATTCATGATATAACTTTTTTACTTTAGAATAATAAAAATTGGTTCCATTGTCCGTCAAAATAGTATGAGGGACACCAAATCTGTTGATGATATTAGTTTTTACAAAACTAATAATGCTTTTGGCTCCAACTACCTTGAGAGGTATAAACTTAGCACACTTAGATAATAATTTAGTAGAAGTGAGAATATACTTGAACTGCTTATCCGTGGGTGGAGGATAAGGCCCTACTACATCCATTCCCCATGTGGAAAATGGCCAAGAGTATTTAGCTATATGTTGAAACTCTGGGGGTTGATGAATGAAGTTGGAATGCACTTAATAGGGATGAAATTTTTTTGTGATGTCTGTAAAATCCTATTTCATTGAATTCCAAAATTATACAATCCTTCGGATTTGATCGGAAATTCTGTGCCCAGATTGGTGGACACCACAATCTCTTGAATGAACTTCATTCATGATAGTCGCAGTCTCTTCTCCATCAATACATATGAATATAATTCCATAAAAGCCTAACTTTTAAAGGATCTTTTGGTGGTTTGGACCATCATAAAGAATAAAATTAGCCACTCTTCGCCGTATTTGTTCTTTCTCAGCCCTATTTGGTGGAAGCATCCAACATTGAATATATTCCATGATGGATGTTCTCCAACTTGTGGTATGACCATACGGTCTAGAAATAGGAAAAATTTCGTTAATTTCCTCTCTTATGGTTTGAAAAAAAGGTGAAACCATGTGGTGATGGGTTATAGTGATAACTGTCTCATCCTGATTTGGATCTACCAAGGCTGTAGCTGCATTATCCAGTGCATCTACTTGGGCATTTTGTGATCGCTAGACATAGGAGAATTTCGGCTCTGAGAGAAATTCATCCATTAATTCTCAGATGTCATTTCACAAAGGTATTAAATCCTCTTTTCTGATAGATTATTCTTCATTGATTTGTTTGATTACCAATTCTAAATCACCTTTTACTTTTAAATTATCCATTCATACCTGAAGGGCCAATTCCAAACCTGCGATGAGAGCTTGATATTCGACTTCATTGTTGGTACCACATTCTGATAATAGAAAAGAATAAGGCAATACTGCCTTTTATGGGGAAATAATAACTATTCCTAAACCAACCTTGTTGATTTTAGGATTTTTTAGTCTCTTCCCTGTTTTACTTGTAGAAGAACCGTAAAAACACATTTCCCATGTTTGAGAATTATCATGTTTAGAAAAGAAATCTCCATCAGTAAGTTCAGTATTAAAAGATGTATCTTACGTGGATGGATGTTCACCAAGGAAATCAGCCAATGCTTGACCCTTTATTTCCATTTGAGTCAAAAACTGGATATCAAAATGTTTCAAAAAAACCGCCCACCATGATAGATGTCCTGTAAGTAGAGGACGAATGAGGATAAATTTGAGCGGGTTATTACGAGACACCAGAAGGACCTCATGATGTTGCAGGTAATGTCTCAATTTCTGAATAGAAAATATGAATTCTAGGTAGCACTTTTCAATACTTGAATACTGAGTTTCCACATCAATCATAGTGCGACTGAGATAATATAGGATTTTTTCATTTCCAGTATCATTATTTTGGGCGAGGAAGGCACCTAGTGATTTCTCTAAAGCTGTTACGTAGAGAATGAGTGGTCTTACTTAAACAGGTGGCATCAATACTGGGGGACTGAAGAGATATTTCTTGACTATATCAAATTGTTCTTGGAAATCCTCATTCAATTCATAAGTGACTCTTTTCTTCATTAATCTGGTGAAAGGTAAACATTTTCTTTCTGAATTTGTGATAAAGCGCCGAATATAGGC
Source organism: Viscum album (assembly GCA_963277665.1). Taxonomy (NCBI): domain Eukaryota; kingdom Viridiplantae; phylum Streptophyta; class Magnoliopsida; order Santalales; family Viscaceae; genus Viscum; species Viscum album. Next base: position 1,071,085,401 of record OY728166.1, on the reverse strand, counting down.
TAATTTTCCTTGAAGTACTCTTAATTCTTTCAAATTTAGAGTAGGTGACATACCGAGGATCGATTTTGTTTTCTTAGTATTAACTTCGATACCATGATGGCGTACAAAGAAGCCATGAAATTTCCTTGAGGTTACCTCAAATGCACATTTTAAGGGATTAATCTTCAAATTATGTTGCCAATGTTTGTGAATATGGTTTCCCAGTCAGCCTTGTGATTGGAACGTTGTTTGGATTTTAATACCAAATCATCCACATAACATTCAACAAATTTCCCTATGAAGGGTTTGAAGATATGGTGCATGGAAAATTGGTATGTCGCACCTGCATTCTTTAATCCATATCGCATTACCCGATAGCAAAACACACCTTGAGGAGCTCTAAAGGCTTTAGATTCTTCATCCTCTAAGGACATTCAAATATGGATAAATCCATAATATCCATCCACGGAGAAAAGTCATTCATAGCTAGCAGTTTCATCAATTAGAATTTTTGTAATCGGGATTGGAAAATCATCTTTAGGAAAATGCCAGTTAAGATATATGAAATCAATGCAGATTCTAATTTTCCCGGTCTTCTTTTTCAGTGGGACAACATTGGCCACCCATTTGGGATACTTAACTTACCTATGAAAGTTAGCCTTTATAAGCTTATCAACTTCAGCTTTAATTTTAGAGGCATGAGTTGGGTGTGTTCTCCTTTCCACCTGCTTGAACCCAAGATGTTCTTCTAACAAACCCAAATGATGGGTGGCTACATCAGTATTAAGAACTATAATTTCTGTATGATTCCAAGAAAATATATCTCGATTTTGATTTCTGAAAGGATGTATACACCTCTTTATCCTCAGAGGTCATGGACGCACTAATTATGGTGGGGTGTGGATATTCTCTTGTACCCAGATATATTTATCTGAGTTCATCCACGGTGGTAGAAACACATTCTTCAAATGCTGAAGGAACATCCTAGAGATCTTCCTCTTCTTCTTCATTATGTGTTACCTCTTCTGTTTCCATTTTCTTGGTATATGACAGGGAAACACTCCTAAATTAATGGAAGGAGTCATTATTTGAATATCTTGAAGTGGAATCCACCACATCAAACCCTACTGATGATGAAGGGTCTTCCTGTGGTAAGGAGGAATTGATGGATTGAGAATCAACATCTTTGTCTTCTTCTAACATTACTACAATTTCTTCTATTCTGATTCACAAAGTAGAAGCTCGTTGTAGTTTAGCAGATGAAATAAAAACATATCCATTCAAGCTTCCATCACTACTTGGTGCATCAATAATTACTCCCATGTTATTAGGCTCAATTACCATAATTGACATTATGGGGATTATTGGATGAGTGCGTGGATATGGATTTAACCTTTCAACATGATTAATGGGTAACAGATAATCAGTACTCAAATCCATGAATGGATTTTCTGGAATCTTTTCCAATCCATTTTGAGCATTAACTCAGGTTATCTCCTTAGTTATGGATTTCATTACTTTTGGGTGTTAAAACTCTGACTCAATATATTGAGATTCACATGTTTTGAAAGAATCCTTGTCACTATAGAATGTTCTTATTTGACCATTGGAACAATATTTCAGACATTGGTGGTATGATCAAGGTATGGCTGCATGTTGATGCAACCAAGGCCTTCCTAGAAGAATATTGAAGGTTGTGTCCTGACGAACAATAATGAAATCTGAATTAGACACAAGATCTCCAAACTGAGTTCTGAGTGTAATTTAGCCCAGAGGTTCATGTTCATTCTTGTCAAATCCTTGAAACATTAACGTTGAAGGAGATAAGTCAGATTCAGTTTGGCCCAATCGACGAAGTGTACGAACAGGAATAAGGTTGACCCCAGAGCCATTATCAATGAAGGCTCGCCAGATATCCATGTCATTGACCATTCTAAACAAATAAAAAGGTATGATGTGTCCATGTACCACATGGTCTTCATCTTCAACTATAAATGATATGACTGCATGAAATTCTAAAGAATCATTCTCTATACGGTAAACTTCAGCAGCAGCAACATCAGTTTCAAATTCCCTAGGACTTAACAAGGCCTCAATGAGTGCTTCTAGAAGATCTTTTGACAGATTCAAAGCATACAAAATTGATAACATTGTCTGTACTTGGCCCAATTGTTTCAAAAAATCATACTTTTGGTCCAATGGTCTGCATTTCTCAGCATGGAGATGTGGTTTTGTAGGTGCTTTGGAAGTTGATGCTTCTGTTGTAGATGTATTCTATATTGAAACAAAAATGGGAAATACCGCTGACTTTTGAAAATTAGACCGACTAAGCCTATTCATCTGCAAATAAGAAGATGGTGTAGCTCTTAATTGGTCCTCCATAATAATTGTGTCAGAGCTAGACTTGTTTTTCTTGGAAGAAATCCCTTGTTCTTGTTGAGCTTGAAAAAGATCTCTTCCACGAGTTTCTGCCGGATATATGGTTTGAGTAGGGGTAGAGTTAAAATGATTTTTTCTTGAATTCCCACATCTTCCCCTATATCCTAAATATTGGCCTCTTCCTCTAGTCCCCCAATTATGCACATGGAACTCTGGATCAATACAATTAGAATCACCATTGGAATAAGGATCTGTTAAATGGGTAACATTAACAGAACCAAAGATCAATTCTTCGTATGATGAGGATTCTTCTTGACAGGTTATTTCTGGTTGTACTATTTGGTGGGGCGATGCCCGTGATTTTGAAATAGATGGCATGAAATCTTCTTGGGTTAAGGAAAACTTTGGCCTTTATGCTAGCTCATCTTCTTCTGACTGTTATTTATCCTTATGACCACCTTGTTTCATTGTGGAATGAACCTTTGATGAAAATGGTTTTGTTGTGGCAGGAGTGGTAGAAGACACAATTGTTTGTTTCAACTGTGTTCATAAAACATAATGAGTTCATTTTATCGTTTTCCCAATCATCCAATCATCATATTTTTTTTCACATTTTTACTTTTAACTTCTTTCCATTCCCCCTCTTCCTTTATATTGGTGGCAGTAACACATGCTACATGAGCTGATGAACTTTTCAATTTCTCTTGTCCATAGTCTACCATCTTTCTCAAAAGGTCTATGAAAACAAAGAACTCTTGAATGGGGTGTCCGAATATCCGATGAAAGGGACAATAATTTGGATGATCTTCATCTCCGTCTTTATTTGGATTCTTCGGCCTTGGAAACTGAACCAAATTGTTTTCTATGGTTGAGATGAAGTAACCTAGAACATGATTATTCTTGAATGAATAGATTTTATTCTTTAGTTCCTCAAACTGTTTCCACCTTTCATCACTTTGATCATCTTGATGAGGGGGTCGTTGATGCTGATGCTTAGGAAGTGGAACCCTTTGGTATGATGAGGGTCTTGAAGTAGAAGTAGGTACAAGTGCCTGTTTGAGTGTAAATATAGAAGCCTTTTCCTTTCCTATTCTCCTTCCTGGAACTGATGTAATTACATGAGTTTTAGCCTTAGTCACTATAATAGAGTCTTCTATCTTTTGATCGATTGAAGTAAGGTCTCGGAACCCTACTATGTATTTAACAAGGATCAATGGTGTGCGTAATTCATCACACAGACTTGCCACACATATTAGAAAAAACTCTTCTTGAGGGAATGCTAAACTTAAGGAATATTTAAATCCCTTCCAACTAGAAATGAAATCCAAAACTCTTTAATTCTATATTTATTTACAATTGGTAATATAAAAAACTGTCAGCTTTGGTGATGTTGAGATAAATTGAAGAAGGAATATCTGAAAGAGATCTTCCCACCTAGTAATTGATCGATATTTCAAACTTGTATACCCGAAAAAATCTGGTCCTTATAACGATTTCAAAAAACACCTAAGCTTAACTGATTCTTGTTGTTTAAGAGTTCCCATCATGGGATCACAATGAGAAAAAAATGCATTAAGTGATGTTTTGGATCTCTCGAACCATTAAAAATTGGGAATGTGGTATTAAAAAAATTCGTGGGGAAAGAATTGCATCCACCCATTCAGGGTAAGCTCTATTTTTCGATTGAAATGGTGAACGACGTTCCTCCATATCTTCCAATCGAGTCGTTAATGCCTCAATTGTGTTCATAATCATTTGGGGAATATCTAGTTGAGCTGGATTCTGTGCAGGTATTGCTACTAGAACTCGATTTAGTGAAATAACCAGGAAGACCACTGATGATGGTGGTGATATTTGTCTTGATTGTGTACCCAATAGAGGGAATTCATTGTCTGCATTTGTAGTTAGTACAAATCCACTTTGCTGATGAACTACTGCATTATTTTCAAGTTTAGGACTTTCTTGGGGATACTGTCTAGTACAAATATTGTTTCAAAGTAACTTCGTGTTTAGTCTTTTCAACTCCTTCATTTCCTCTTCTTTCTGTGAAAGTCTCCCTTCAAGTGAAAGTGATTGACCTTCTCCAGAGGAAAAGTGATATGCAATCTAACTTTTTCCTTTCCCCTTGTTGGATGACTTTCAGAGAGGGGGGAGTTGGTTATTTGAAGGCATACCTAGATTCTGAGTAAGCTGTTGATTTTGGGTACACACACCTTCTTCATTTTCCTCAGTGAGTACCATATTGTGGACTATAACTTCATCTTCTAATTCCTCTAAACTAGACTTATTTTCTAGAGGATCTTCTGAAATGGCATTGATAACATTCCATGATGCATAATGAATTAATGGAATTTTTTTAGTGTTTCTGGTAGATATTCTCCCTTTTTGTCTTTCATAAAACTCGGTTCTCCTATACGAAGAATTACCTGGAACAGTTTGGTGGACAATAACATGAAGGGAATCGTTGGATATTTTAGGTGTATGATTTCCTTGTGGCTGCTTCCCTAATCGGGAGAAAACTGACTTTCGTTAAGGAGCGGATTGAAGATGTGAAATATCCCCCAGACATGCAGGCTAGGGTTGATCTTGTTCTTCTTCTTGAAATCTTTAAACATTGTTTAATGAATTTGAAGGTTTCATTAAATGATCCCCCATCCTAGAAAGATGGGGTGATTCTTGAACTGCTACAGCTAAAATTCATGCAACTGATCTTTTGATTTTGCAGATTTTGGTTTGGAAATTAGGTGAGTGCATCATCTGACAATTACTTAAATCACCTGTTTCAGAAGATCACTGTGCTATTTCGTACATTTTCATCCTCTGACACCTGACATCCTTTAAACGGGACACCTACTCAATATTCTCAGAGGCTTGATCTAGAAGTAGTTCAACAATTTCTATTCTTTGGGCCTGATTCAGATGAGAACTATTTGAGTTCAGTTCTTGAGTGTACATTTGATTACACACAAAACCTATTGACGGGGTTCGGTCATGGGAAATAATATTTCTTGAGAGCACTTTGGGCAGACTTTTCTCATTTTGGAGTGCATTGAAATTCAATGCTCCATATGCACCCCGTCCTCTGATGAAAACATTAGATGGGGAATCATAAATTAATTTGTGTAGCATTTTCATAGTATTGAGACATGCACAACGAAGGGTTCTATGTTTTTTTTTTCAACCCTTGGATATTGGGAAATTGAAAAAGATGCCAAGTCCATTTGGCAATGTAATCCTTCTATTACCTTTATACGATTTTGATATTCATCATATGGTAATACTTTAGTTTTCAAATGACAAATAGTTTTCCAAAAGTTGTGATGAATGTCCCGAATTCCGTCTTCTTTCATCAATTATGGAATATAAAACTAAGAATTTTCTAAAGGCCAGAACATGAATGTTATTTCACCTTTAGCTAATTGTTTCCTCATGTTTAACACATCATCATCATCTTTTACTAGTGGTTTCTCCACTTGGTCTGACCAAAGTTGATGCTATGCATTAGAGGATAAATGACCCAAGGGAGGTTCGGAGAATGATAGTTCCCTTAAAATGTCTTATGATTGAGAAAGTGCATCACTTTTCAATGGCAAGGTACCAGACATGTCTGGCCCTGTGTTTGCATGTGCATTGAGATAAGAGGGCTTTCTTGTTGCTACATTATCAATTATAGAATTGTTTTGACAATGAGAAAACATACTACAGAGAGTACATTCTTAGAGAATGCCATCATAGAGAGGATCACCATGATGGATTACAGCAGGGGATAAATCTTCTTGCTCCTTGGTCTTCTGGCCACACAGAGGGTTTCCATGGCTCTCATCCAAATATAGACACTCTGGATTGACCAAATTTTCACGAAGAAAATGTTCACGATGAACTGTTCAATGGGAAACTTCATAATTACAATTACCACTCTCAAAATTTGGTATTGAGAGGGTAGGATCTTGAGCAGCAACAAATAAATGTCTGAGGGCTTCAAGGACTCCATTATTAAGAGGAGATAAATTACATATTGACTCTAGATTTTTCAACGGTATTTGGTGTGATTTATTCATGGATGTTCTCTTGTACTTAGTTGGGGACAATTGTTGGGAAAAGTGGTTATCATGGGAAGGTATATGTGTCTTCCCTGGATTAGTTACCCGAACAGACCGGTTACCTCCAACTGGAATGGGTATATGTTCCTGATCTTGTTGTCTATATGATATGGGAGAGTATGTACCATGACCCTCCTGGACTAGAACATAGGTTTGTATTTGATCTGGGATGGAATGTCGATGTGTCATCCCATGTGTGGGGACAAATTTATATGTCTGTTCCCCTGATACTGATGAAGTAGTTGTTAAAATATCCTGAAATTCTTTAAGAATTTGGGCAGGGATATGAGTCTTCCCTTTCACTATTGATAAGATGTTTTTGGTGACTTCAATGAACAGAACAAGAATTTACATCCATTCCATATCTAGAGTAGGTGTATGTGCCTGCTCCTGTCCTCCTTTTCCTGTTAATGGATATTGATAGTACTCATGCATAGGCATTGAGAGTTGGGTCTACCCCAAATTTGTCACCGGAGATTTCCGAGTGACTTCTCCGAGTGATACCAAACGAGACTGTTGGTAGGATTGATGACCATTAGTAGGTGTATGTGCCTATTGGATATTCTACATCATGTATGGTTGATAGTTTTCCTTCAATACTAGCAGATGAGACTGCTGACAGAATTGGTGAATGTAAATAGGTGTATGCTCCTGCTTACCAGTTGCCACTATATTCGATTGGCAGGTCTCTTTAAATGCAGTCAGACAAGCCTACTAACTAGCTGATAAATTGTTAATAGGTATATGTGCCTGTTCACGGTACTCCACCGGGTTTATCTGGTGGGATTGGTGGGTTGCTATCAGATGAGACTACTTAGAAACAAAATTAGGACGAACGGGTGTATGTTCCCTCTTGTTGTTTTCCATCAAGTTTTATCGGTGGACTTCTCTAGGGGAGGTATAGGTGAAGACCTGCTTCTTATTAACCATATGTTATCCCTGGTGGTTTATCATGTGTTCCCGGGTCTGAGAGACCTAGGGAAAACGTACAGAGGCAACACCCCCATCATGTTGGGGATATACTACCGCATGATTCTTGCAGCGATTGGTAGTGGGATTCCTCAGGAAGGACTCCTGTATTATTGAATTGAAGCCCTCAATGACCTCTTGATCCACCTCCTAGTAGTATAGGAGATATATATTGTTGGATTCTAGGGAAAATGACCTGAAATAGTTGGAGACGGTGGTTGGCACCGTTTTCTTCTTGATCAATGGTCATTGTTGGCCAGATGATCAAGGATTACTGTTGACCTGGAGGGCCTGTCGAGCAGCCTCCAAAGTCGAGATTCTACCATGCTAGTGATATTCCTTTATAATCACATTACAGAAAAAATTGATGACATTGTGTTGGTGGTAACATTTTCCTCGTGTATGGAGATCCATTTTGAGTAGTAGTCAGCAAGTTCACAGATGTTGTCTTGGAGAAAGCCATTCTTTGGATTGAAGGGAAATCTGTAGAAAACTAAGAACAACAAGAAGTTCTATTAAAGTGACATATATTTAGATAGATACAAGCATGATTAATTCCTTTGTATGTACTTCCTTTATCAATTGATAGGGACCTAACATGTGGTTAACATTATTAACTTGGTTAAGGATTCACGTCATGTTCACCAATTTAGTTTCGTAGTTCCTTTAAACGTGTGTTCTAGATTTAACAATCACTATTTATAGGCAGTTTCCATTGGATTTTTTCATTAAACCAAAATCTTCCAATAGTTATTTATTCAAAGAGGACCTAATTTCCAAAGGCAGACGTTCATTATGTTTTTAACATTACGATACTTAAGAACATGCATTGGTCGAGAGGATGGGATGTCGGACTCATCACACCCTTTTGGGGGGAATTATTGTCTACTCTGAGACTATCTTTGTAAAATAAAAATATTTTCATGAATCTTTATTAATTCACCATGTATATCATATGTATCCCTTGGAATTTGTAATCACTTATTAACATGTGTAAAATTTAGAATCATCAGTTTGCCTTCATGGTTCTTCATCAATGGAAAAATCTGTATTTATTCGAGGTTTACCATTAATGGTATAGTCTAATATAATGATTATAGATTCTTTTAATCATTTTTATGATGATAATAGTTTTTAATCAACTCACTGGGGAACTCTAGAATTTATTGTCATCCAAGGAGACGAAGGTTTGTTTTAATCTTGGGATCATCCTCATAAAATGAGCTACCTACGTATCCTTGTGAAAGGAATCAGAATCCTCATAGTTCAGTGCCGCTTAATAGGAAACATCATACCTTTTGAGGTCATGTGATATGGTCCTATAAGTGGAAGGTGATTAGTTGAAACTTAGTGTGGGACTTATGCTGGAGCAGCCCAAGAAAATTTGGAAAGGATATGAGTTTCCATGTAGAATCAAACCCTATTGGGAATATGGATCAAATAGAATAGGGTTGATTTTAAGTGTTGGGATTGAACCTCATGGAGACTTCCTACGTATCCCATACTGATGGGAATTGAAGCCCACATAGTTCGATGAATATCATAGGAGAGTATAGTCCTATAAGAGAAATGAGTTTAGGATTACTTCCTGAAAAAAGATGCCTTGAGGATTTGAGGAATGAATTTGGGGCTTATTTACTAAGGAGGATGACCACACATTGGGTGAATTAGGGTTGGATGAGCTCAGACCCCTAAAGGGCTTCCTACTTATACTAGATTGACCAAGAATTGGAGTTCTCATAGTTCATTGGGTTAGTGTTTGTGTACATGTTGTAATCACCATGTATCTCTATGCCCACGTGGGTCATGATCGGTGTGAGAAACAAGAGTATTTGAAAGATTAAAAAATGAAACTTCACACTTTCCTCCTCCACTGATGGAAGATGGTGCATCGAACATGGAAGAGGGAAAGGCGACGAGCCTTCCCTCTGTTCTATTTATATTGGACAAGGGTCCAATGTAATGAAGAAGGGGTGAGGTGAGGGGATTATATCAGGATGGATGCCCTATTTGATATTGGTTGGGGCTTAAAACTAATGATGATTTCCATTTGAGTTTTGGTTGGGGATTACTTCTAATGAGTGTACCCATTTGATGTTTGGTTGGGGCTTACTCCAATGAAGGATTCACATTTGGAATTTTTTTGGGGCTTACTCTTAAGGAGGATGCCCATTTGATGTTTAACCTAGAAAAGAAGTTAGGTGATGAGGTTAGAGGAGTTTCTTGAGGATTGCATAGACTCAAGGTACATGAGGAATCTATAAGGAGAGTCCAAACGCATAACATGTGAAAGGAATCAAGAAGAGTAAGTCAACTCAGGGCACTTCATTGTCTGTGAAGAGTGTCTCAGATCATGGTATTCCAAGGTTGGAAGTATGGCCGCATAAAGGGAGCAATAGAAAATGTATTTGACTGGATCTGCAAAGTTCATGGTGCGACTCTCAATTTTTCATGGGGGTCAGTGACTAAAGTGAAGGGACCGACCCAAAGGGCTGGGATCACAGCCTGGAACTGACCCCGAGCAGGGTTATGGGAGCGCAACCCCCGCGATATGGACCAGTGGGGTCACGCAGGTTCTCCTCCAAGGTTCCTCATGTCGGTGCTCCAGGTAGCACCCCCATGAAGGTTCCCTATGAAGGGGTTCCATGAAGGTGCTTCGTGAAGGTGCTCCATGCAGGTTCTCTGCATAGGTGCTCCACGCAGGTGATCTATGAAGGTTCTCTATGCAGGTACTCCGCGTAGGTGCTCCGCACAGGTTCTCCACACTGGTGCTCCGCACAGGTGCTCCACGCAAGTGCTCCGCACAGCATCATGTGTTCTACACCATGATTGGAATTTGAACCATGTTTACCCATTTAATTATATCTTCTTTAATGTTTTAGAGAGCTACCAGAGAACAATTGGGGGATCTTGTAGAAAGAGATACACAATGGGAGCTTTGGGACGTCTTCCAACTTTTTCTATCTATGAAATGGGGAGACCAAGGGTCCTATTTGTGGGCAAGGAGGGGACTTTGTCAAAGAGAGTTTGTCCGTGTAGGTCATCCGCGTAGGTCCTCTGCGTAGGTCCTCTGTGTAGGTCCTACATGTAGGTCCTCCGTGTAGGTCCTCCGCGTATGTCCTCCGCTTTGGTACTCTGCGTAGGTCTCTCGCCTATGTCCCTTTGTGAAATTTTATCTGTCTTCTAAGTGCCATGACCTTTGATCCATAAGCCTATATGGGCTCCGTGACTAGTCAAATCGAAGGTATTGAAGAGATCTACCCTTCTTAATATGGTAAATACACCAAGTCTTCTGGGATGAAACTCGAGAACTGGATTTAATGTGTCGACACCTTTTCATCATCGATCTTGCAGATCCACTACATGCTCCTATAAGGGGAAATCATTTCTCTTATTCATCAGGTATGGTGTTGTATTTTGGAACATCGTAATATAGACATCATCTTATTTATCCACGATGAACACAGGACTACTCAAACATGAACTTTTTTGTCTATGTGAGACTCATATCTTCCCTCTATGGAAAAGTTCATGAAATACATTTTATAGTGTCTATAGTCAACAATCAGTTCATTTTTTCCATTGTCATACATGCTTATTTAGGTATACCTTTTCTTACACAATTGTCCTTTTTATTCCTATTTTGGTCCTTCTAATTTCTAGTACTTTTCATAAAAAAATTGGCCTTATTTTATGAGAACTGAAATAACATTTGACCAACCCATCATTTCTTAACACTGGGAGGTTCACATCAGGTTCGCTGTGTTTTTTTTTCATAGTACATTGAATTCAAATGGTCCAAGACATGGAAAATAGACCATTTTTTATTTGATAGATTCACATCATGTTCACCATTTTTGTTTTGAATGGAATGATGAATTGCATATAATTCCCTGAGTTTAGGAGACATGATGGATAATGTCTATAATTATCTATTCACTCTATCATTATATGTTGTCACATCAGGTTCACCATTTCTATTTATTCCAAAATATATGGTTCCTAATGATTGATTATTGTTGGTTGATTGTATTACACAAATCATCACATCAGGTCTACCACTTCATATCGTCCATAGAAATTCCTAATGGTTCCAAAATCAAAAAATGAGTACGGAACTGCATTCAAAATGTATTTTTCCATTCAGGGTTTTTGACATGATGGTTCTTAGAAACATACGTTGGTTGAGTGGATGGGAGGTCAGGCTCAACAACCTCTTTGGGGAGTATAGTTACATACTCCGAGATGATCTCATATATTTAAGATATGTTCATGAATCTCTTTATAATACTGATAAAAAAGTGGTTACCCAAGAAAAATGATAATGGGATAAATCCTTTCATGTGTAAAGAGGTTCTATTAATGTTTCCATATGTATGTATCCATGGTTCTTTATCAATTTCCTGTTGTTTAATAGAAATGGATTGTTTCAATTATTTTGAATCCATATATCCATCTTCTCTATAGTTTTCTACCATCTAGGGAGGGATTGTATATATCAGGGAGGGGATTGAACTTTTATGAGGTGTCCTACATATCTGGTTTATAACATGAATAATAATAAATTTATTTCATTGAAATAGTGTAAATTTAAATCATGTGGAAAGGACATACATATTAGAGAATTCAGGATTCAGATATTGAGTTCAAGACTAAAGAAGGTGTCCTAAATATCCTTCTTAGGATAGGAATCAGATTCACTGTTGTTCCATCATGCCATCAAAACTGACCCAAGGTGGATGCCATTTTATAGGGGAAATCATATCATACCACTGAGTAGGGCTTACACATTGAGTTTTCCTTGGATATGATGAAATTTATTATGTGAATGATATGATAATTTCAAAAACCGAAACCTACATGATATATTCTCTTTTTGGGAAATTGGGGATTGAGAGAAATTAATATCATTTCATTTGAATGTGGGACTATAAAACTGAGACATCCCTGATGAGGTGTTAAATATGGGGAATTGACCATACATAGTCATCCTATGTAAAATATTTATAGTAGGAATTAGAGTTTTCATTGTAAAATACCATATCAATTGACTAATGGATGAGGGGGAATGGAAACCCTATGGAGAGATTATGCCTCATGGAGTTAAATGCTGGATGCATGGAGTAACTCAAATATAGGGGGATTCCCTTAGGATATCAAGACATATTATGGTGTTATGCATATCCTGTTTATAGTATAAATTAGTGTTTTCATGGTTTAGTTACCTCTCAATCTTCTAATGGATGAGGGGTAATGGTAAACCACTATAAGAGATTGGGTAACATATGTTTCAATGTTGGTGAAATGGAAGGGATATCACTGATCTAGATTCCCATTGGATAATAGGACTTCAGAAGGCATCATATGTATCATATTTATAGATGGAATAAGAGTTCTCAATGCTCAGTTATTAAAAATACTCTAATATTTTAGGTAAAATGGTAATCCTAGGTGAGATATTGGATCCCATGGGTTATAATTTTTGAGACCATTAGTGCCTCATAGGGAGGTGGATTCCCTTTAGAGCTTGAGACATAATAATGCATTCTACATATCCTACTTAAAACAAAAAACATAGTTGTCACAGTTTAGTTATGGGTATGACATAGTATGTCCCGTGGAAATAGTTATCATGACCCATGAAATCAATCTAAAAAATACTAATTTTCTTCTTATGGTGTCTTATGTGCATATCATACATGTACAATGATATATTGTTAGGTATTAGTTCCCTATAGGACATAGAAAAATATATTTGTATGATCAATGTGACATGTATAAAGGTCATCACATGATATAGATGTCATGTTTGAAAGGAATCACATGATCAATGATGAAATGTATGGAGGACACCACATGATCTAGTTGGCCCATCCAGTAGGAATCACATGATATGTGTGATATGTATGAAAGAAATCTAAAGACATACATGACATGCCAGGATGATTCTCATGATTAGGGTGACATGTTTTGGGGGTGTCATGAGATATGGAATATATTCCTGAATGGAATCACATGACTCCAGTGATATGTCCCTATTCTTCCATGTGACATGGGAGACAGGTCCAGAAGACTTCACAATTCTTTAATGACATGTCCGAGGGGTTTCACAAGATATGGCACATCTTCCTGAAGGGTACCACTTGACTCAAGAAACATGTCATGGTGTTTCTGTATGACATTGGATAAATGTACAGAGGACATTATAAGACTTTTATGACATGTATGTGTTGTGTAATAAGAGTTGGATGATATGCCTGAAGGGCACCACACAAATTTGGAGATATTTCTTGGTGTTACCACATGATCTTGGAAGCTCATGAAAAGAAAATGAGGTTTAGTGTATCCATATTCACCTAACTACTCCATATTTTTCAGAATTTTTTTATATTTGCACCATGTTTATTTTGAGAATTATGTTATTATATTATTCAAGACCTAGTTGACATGCATAAATTCCTTCACAAGATTTGGCTTACCAATCAAAAGTTCCTCGCATGATCTATAAAGGTGATCATGTAGAACACATATTCATGTTGCCAGATTCCATATTCAATTCCCCATATATTACCTCGTCAAAGACCCTTTATAGGATGTGACCTTCTTCTCTGTGAATCCCATTACTCTAATACCATATGTGTGTGTATATCCTAGCCAATTAATTTTTCATGATCAGGGGGGGGATTTAAAGGATTAACAACCCCTATTTTTTACAACTTGCATGGTATATATCTTGAAAATATGAAATAGATTCATTGGAGGAGTTCTTTATTCATTCAACATGCATGATCCGGACATGGGATATCTATGGTGTTTCATGATATTTAGTGACCTTGATAATATTCTATATTTTCCTTATTTATAGTTCTATGAAAAATCAGTGGTATTTCTCCTGACCATGTGACTTCTCAAAGGGACTCCATAATGATTGGATGACATATTTGAGAGCCCTAACAAGATCAAAATGTCCATATGTGACATTAAAGTGATCAAGAAGGACTTGTTCTAGGTCATGCCAAAGATCAGACTACATGTTGGGTATCCTTTTCAGGATCATACAAAACTTTTAAGGGGGACTCTATGGGATTCGTATTACATATTGAAGGGTATCTACTTAATCAATGGATAACACAAGAGGTTCATAACCCCTTAATCATGAAAAAAGGGGAAACATAATGCTTATACACTTTCCAATCATATTTCCTTTTTAATAAAATGATGTTGATCACTATAATTTGTGAATTTGTTTTCTATGAAAATCACTCCCCTTTCATATGATGTTTTTTATGACCAATAATTGGTATTTTTTATACAAGAAAATTGTTATGGATAGCCCCTATACTTTTATGTGGAGCTAAAGGGGTAGCGTGGAATCGAATGGACATGTACAAGACCTTTTTCATGATGATGTATAAATATCCACAATTTATTGTGTGATAAGGTGGATGTTCTAGATGACTGGAATGGTCATGCAAACCACACGAGAACATCACATTAATATCAATGACCAAAATATGATTCTTTTGTTTTTATATTTTTATAAATTATTTTAAAATGTTTTGGGATGATCGTTCGATACACACTAGAAGACATGTCGTGTAACTCGGATGAATTCATATGCCAACCTCTTCATGGTTAATGAGTGTTTGGGAAGCCTTTTCAAGAACATAGATTCTTTGCGAATGTGGCTTCATGTAATATATAAATGATTATGTATTGTTTAGGACTCATTCTCATAAAACTTTTTACAGTCATGTGGCCTTATGAATTTTTAAGTTTATGTGACTCACATGTCCTGACCATATTCTCTTATATTGAATGAAAAAGAAAATAATACCCTTTCTGAGGTTATTCCTACTATTATTTAACATTCAATGATAATTTGAAGGGTTTCAATGGTTTAATATATTGTAAAACATTTTAATAGTTCATTGAGGGTAACATAAGACACTTAATGTAGTCAACAGAGCCATTGAAAGGCAATTTATAGATAACTTCACTGCATATAACGAAATAAAATTGAATACATGTGAAACATAAAATATAAGATTCAATCCAATTGGGTGGAATATAAAATAGAAAATATTTAATCAAAATTACTTTTCACTCAAAACAGTTAAGTGAAATATGTTCTCATTGTTTTGTTTATCTAAATGAAATGATTTAATAACATAAATGATTCGTGGAATAAAATAACTGAATAGTGTTTATAGTGAAAATGTTTACAATATAAGGAAGTACATATTATGTACTATTGGGTATATATAAATGATAATTTGTATCTCAATTGATTTTTTTGGGATAATGTAATAAATGAAGAATGATACAAGTAAATTAATTGAAAATAATATTAATATGGTTATTAATTACATTTCTATGAACATTTTATTAGTGGAAGTCAAGAAAAATTAAGTTACTCTACCTTTTAATGTTTAAAATTTAATAGAGGTTGTACATTAATATGTTTTGTAGAATTGTAAAAAACTTTTTTTTGATATACATTATTTGAAAAAATGTAATCCTTGAAAGGTTTTTGCTCACTTGATTATTGAAAGTTTCAAATAATGAATTTTTAATACTCATAACCGAGAAATATAGTTTTATACATGATGAATTAGTCTATTTTTGATACAAAAACTTACCATTTTCTTACAATGTACATATTTTATTCATCAAAACATTTTAGAGCATATTAAAAATAGTAATGCAGTTTTTATTACCTAACAGAATCAAAATATATGCCAACTATGAAGTTGTTTTTAATGCATATTGAATTAAATATTTGACAATAAATATTATTTGTAGTTATACATAATTATTATAGACTTGCAGAATCATTTGGTATTTAGAAATATATAAATGTTATAAATGTATTAATATTTGGCCGAAGTAATATGATATATTTGAAGGGCACCTAAGTAATATCAAATATAATTCAGAAAATAAAAATTCTATTATTAAAATATTTCATAACATTTATATTTTGAAAAAATAATAAATTTATTGAATGTATTTATTATTTAGTGTCATAATTGTCAATATTAATCAATTATTAGGGTTCGAAAAACATTTTTTCATACCAAAATGTTATAATTGTCTAATAATAAATAATGTTCATTCATATTGCATCATATAAGTATTTGAAAATAATTACATGTTTTATTAAGTAGAACATTGGAATAGTTGATTACAACATTAAATTATAGTTATTACACAAATATTTTTCATTAAAGTATTCTATCTTCTTTCTACATGAAATACATGATTCAAAAAACCAATTGTAGTTATTTTGAAATTTTCATAGTTGCCAAGGTGGTATATTTTATAACCTCGAATTAAAATATATTATAATTAATGTAATATGGAATATAAAATATGGTATCATTAAAAATAGGATTGAATAATTTTGGCCTAAATTATAGTAATGATTTACCTTCATACCAGATATAATTTCAATTAATGAATTACTAATATAACAAGAATTTAATAGTTTTCAAGATAAACTATTTGTTATCAGGGAAAATGTGTTAATTTTATCAATTGGTTTTCTACGGTTTGAAATCATAATAATTAAGAATTAATGATAATAAGTAATATATGAAATTTTTTATTGAATTTTTTTAAAAAAATGCTTATAGGGAAATAATATCTAGAAAAATTTTATTTCTTATTCAAGATTGTAAATAAGATATTCATCTATTTATTGATTAGAATATTTTATGATAAAAAATTCCTAAAAATAATTATAATATATAATTCATTTAAAAAATTTAGTTATAGGTATTAAGGTACAATAGTATCTTTTGGTACAATTCACTATACATACATAATGATTCAATCATAGATTTGTGTCATTGACACTATTTATGATAAAAACTATATCAAAATCATAGGTTTAATTAATTAGAAAATAAAAAATTAATTTATTATTGATATAAAAATAAATTAAATTACTGTAATTTGTTTTCTGAAAGACATACTATTATGATTCATTAAATAGACAAATTATAGGAGAAAAAATGTTCATTTAAGTGTTTCTACCTACAAGAAGAGTAGAAAACTATTCTAAAAACACATCACATATAGTGTCAATAATAGTTAATAATCAATAATAGCTATTTGATTAATACCATGAATTAATCAATTGTATATGTCACATAAATGTGGTTGAAAATATGAATTCAAATTTATAATTTATCCATCAATATCATATGCACATTATTATTAAATTTCCATATGATTGGTTGATAGTGATGAATATTTATAATTAAATGTGATATATCAATAAAATTATGGACGTTCAGATATAATAATAATATAGTTTCATGTGTGTTCCAACTATATATTTAAAAGGAATAGTAAAATTATGTTTTGATGCATGTAATATTTTGAATTATTAATCATACATTTAAAAATGTATTTTATACTTATGACATCTGATATAACATTGAAATATACATCATAAGATATAATGCGGGTGCTCTTATTAAAAACTATAATGTACTTTTGTCGGATTTCAAAATATATCCCATTATTTTGAGTCATTTTAATTTTATTTATTATATATCATAGAAATTCATAGTTGGGATTGTTCCTGTGTGGTAAACAACCTTTATTCCGACATCAGAAGCACTAGAAAAACTCTAGGTAATGGATTATTTATGAAGGATCTATAGTAGTACTATAGTGGTAATATAAAAATGGTATTATTCACTTAAATTGGTTTTCTAGGGCATATAAATTGGACTATGGGATACAGGGCTTCCATGAC
The DNA here is from genome assembly GCA_963277665.1 of Viscum album. Classification (NCBI taxonomy): domain Eukaryota; kingdom Viridiplantae; phylum Streptophyta; class Magnoliopsida; order Santalales; family Viscaceae; genus Viscum; species Viscum album. Next base: position 1,071,067,203 of record OY728166.1, on the reverse strand, counting down.
ATCAATAGCCTATTTACCATAAGGCCTCTGAATAGTAATTAATAAACGCATTTGAATATGAGGGTCAAGGAGATACCATCAGTTGGAACACATGTTCCATGGAAGGATCTTACGATCAACTTGATGCTGTAAATGATAGTGTGGTTTGACGACACATATAAACAGCTGGTGGGTCTCCTCAAAAGAGGGATAGGTCCACCAAAACCTATTAACTTGTAAATCATTCCTATATATTTTCAATTTTGGATAAGTGAGATCCATTCTATATGACTATAAATGTAGTTAGATCAGTTAGATGGTGAATTAAAATAGGTATATGATTCTGTAATGCGACACATCGTCATTGTTGGGTGGATGTGTCAATAATGAACCCGAATTATCCAAACCATCCACAACCTAAATCCATTATGACATGACATGGAGAATGTTCTGGATCTCCCAGGATGAAGAAAAGATCCACGGAAGAAAGAACTACATTTAGGAATGGTATTTTTATAATTAACCAGAAAGAAGTCAATGAATACATAGAATATGTCATTATTCCAAAATAAATTTAGCTGTATAATGATATAAGTAACAAAAAAAATTCCAATATACATATAACAACCATAGTACATAAAAACTACTATATCCCATGTCTATGTGACATAATGCCAACTCAAGAATCCAAAACCTTACTAATGAAGAAACACTCTACCTCTAAAATATATTTCACATAATTTTATCAGATAAAATAAGATATAATTACACAAAATGATGTTTGAAAAGAGATAAGAAAAAGAAAATTATGATACCACAAGGTTTTTTATAATTGAACTTTACAAAATAATATAATTTTTCTCTCTAAATAAATGAATAAATTGATATATTAATCATGGATAAGGAACCCATTAATAATTCATAAATCACGCCAAAATAAAATGGTTTTCAATGATTTTTCAAAAAATATTACAAATCCACATTCATGTTAAAAATTTTAGAAAAAACGAGCATTAGTCACAAAATTTCTCAGTCAATTAGTATCATAATTCCCATATCATGACTAGTAGTCTATCTGAGGTGCATGTCAACCTAGTAGAACTAGTATAGGGTTAATATGAAACAACCCAGATTGACTCCATGCCCCAATATTGGAACATATTACCCAAGTAGAATATTTTCATCGGGAAATACATATCCCCAAGGATGTATCCCTGCCTAATAATCAAGATTTCAGTCTACTTCTATTTTGGTAGGGGTTGAGGATAGATTATATTAGAAGGAATAAGAGTTTTAGATTTAATATGTTGGAATGTATAATAATGATATACAAATTCATATATATATATATATATATATGAATTCATATAATTCCACCACAATCGATGTTCCATGTCATAAAACATCATTTTAGTTCTCGGGTTTATATCCCATAAATATTGATTCCAATTAAGAAAAAAAATACTTTATTTCTAAAAATGGACAACATATATTCTCTGGAAGTTACAATTACACAGTGAGGAAATTGAACACTCTACAATGGAATCCCCATCACATAAATAGTCTATAATACTAAAAAACTCATCATCTTTTTGTTTCTCAAAACATATTAATTTAATGGATAGAGGATTTAAAATTAAAAATCACTAGATAATTTCTTGAATCTCCTTATTTTAATCCCTTGTGGATCATTGAAAAACTTTTAAACAAGATCCAATCATATATTTCAACCTTTATTCTATTGGAAGGTAACACCATGTTAAAATAATCAACAGATATGTTACCTTTTCATTGTGTATAGGAAATATCAATGTTGAATGACTACATGAATTCAACCAAACATGTCTTTTAAGGATTCATGTCTGTTTTAGAAAATATATACCATATTATTTATGATCAATTCTTATTAAAAACATTCCCCAAAAATATATTGACGCCACATTTATAGACCATGGAAAACCACTAGATGTTCCACATCATGAGTTTGATAATTACTCTCATGATGTCTAATATTATGTGATCCCTATGGCACTAAATGAACCCAATATAATGATGAAACCCATACATGAACTTTAAGTATCATAGTAAACCACATATTCCTAACTGAATTAAATTAATGAAAAATTTGAATGTGACATAAAAAACTACATTAAATTAGTTATAGAAACTTGAAATTTTAAACCCCAAAAAACATCATCCCTTTCCTGTTAAGAGTGTTTAACTGAGACACAAACATTGAGAAATCTATTACGATCTACCAATATTATCCATCCAAGACCAGGATTAAAAATAACATAATTACATTCTATGTTTATTTAGATGACATTATAATTGTCATTTTTATAGGATTAAATGATATACCATTCATCTAAATCACATGTAAAATGAAAATGACATCACATTTTGTGAAATTGCACCTTGATAATTTATCATAATGATAGTGATCCCATATATTCCAAAAAAATTCCTCAACAGACACATATTATCTTATATGGTTATATATACACTAGTTTTTCATTAATTAAAACCATAGTAAAAGATTCAAGATATTGGATGAAAATGCATTTTTACAAATACAAAAAGATAGAATGAGTGTTAGGAGAAATGACAACAAAGGGTACTTCAAATGGTACACCTTCTCATAATTACTATCCATGGATTATCTAAATCATTGATTCCAATATGATGATAACTAGATTATATATTAATTTTAAAAACATATTTTCCCCTATAAGCATGTATAAAAAACATCGATGTCACTTAACTAGTTTTGTTTCCTAACTTTTATGTGATTCATCATCTGATAATCGACAAATAAGTGAATAGTACTATTAGACATCCTATAAAAGGCATGGGAATCATAGGGTGAAACAGTTAGTCATATAAAAAACATAGCACTTAAATAATTCAATTTATTTTTAATCAACATTTATTCAGTTGGAGATATACCATATCATAATTTTTTTATCAATTGTATTCTAGGAAATATTAAATCAAGAACCCCACATCTTGTTTTGTAGAGAAATGTAATAAGTCCTCTATAAACATATTAGGAAACTTGATATTTATTGAAGGAATGATACCACAAAAAAATTCTTGATCCAACGTGGTTTCAAATATGTAATTCAACTTACTATGCTTTTGAAGAGACACCTGATACTAACTATGCCATGGAACTCAATCTCCATAGAACACGGGGATGTTCTTATTAGAATAAGTTAAAAAAACGTACTAATTACAACAATTTATTTGTTCCTTGTGAGGAATAGACAAATTCATCTTTATAGTAACATAAAATAGGTCATGCATGAGAACAAATAAATCACATACCAACTCTAAATCATATATAAATAAGGACAATGATGGAAAATTGAAACACTGATCCTTTTTACTAGAATTATATCGAATTATATAATGAATGAAATAACCTCTATTGGATATTTTCTAGGAGGCATCAAAGAAGTGTTTAAAAAGGAGTGATAGGGACCAATATCAAATATAAGTTTCAAAAAGGTACTATCAAAAGAATTAATACATCCCACAATCACATGATCTACCTCATCATCTACTAGTAATTCCTTATATATGTGTGATGTATTCATTTTTAGGACCTGTGGTTAGATCCCTAGAGTATTTATGTAATCTATATGAACTAAAAATCTATTAGGTTTCAGTGAAGAAGTATCAGAACAAGGAGAATATTGAGAATGATAAAACTTCTTCAAGGGATCCTTGAACCAACATGAGTTTCAAATCATTGAAAGAATAAGGAAAAAACTCATCTTGTGACTCATCAATCCACACGACTAACATGTGAAGACACTATGAAATAATTATGGAAGAAGAATGTTCATTTATTTATTCCCACTAGTGTTTCCACCATATAGAACACTCCACATTCTCTTTACATTGAAATAACAATAATAGTTCCCATTAGAGGAAGGAGGCACTCTTGTGAATATGGTACAACCTTCCAAGTCAAACATTATTATCAGGGTCATATCCACCACCTTAGTATATGTGGTAATATTTAACATGAATAAATGTTATTGAATATCATGTCTAAGAACCATATGATACCTTTTAGCCTTATTAATCTCATTATACACAAACTTAGAGGACAACACAAAGAGATAAGTAAATTGATTAACATACTTCATGATAACTAATATCCATTATCAAGATTGAAAAACTCTATATAATTCAAGAAAATTATAGACTATGGGTATAATTACTCCGTAAATATGAATTTGAAGTCCTTCCAAGTAACAAAATAAATGTGATAAATAAAATTTCAATTTTTAATTAATTAAATGTCATATTATGTAATATGGTTATAGAAAACACATGCACTTATTTGGTTTTATTATATCCATTAAAATTTTAAGGGCCATTCAATTTCATTACCATTGATAATTTATTATTTTAACAGTGATCATATGATTAGTAAAAATACAGTGTTTTAAAAATCATATAGGCGTAGAAAAAGGAAGAGATGACCTCAACTTATCAAATCATACCCTATGAAATCCTTTTAGAAAATCTTCTTTGGGAGATTGTACTACTGGGTTTTTCCCTTAATCACAAACAAACATAGATACAACAAATTATGAATTAGTGAAACCTTTTATGGGAAAATTTCAACCTCATTGATATCACAAACCAACCCATGTTTTCCATATGACCCCATAAAAGTCTCCACATATTAAACCTTAGTCACAGGGTGTTTCTTGTGTATTAAAGGGAAATGTATCAACACCCTAATCATATGAATATTTTTAACGTATATAGTGATTAATATTCATATTGATTTTATTATTACTACATTATAAATTATTATGATAAAAAAATATCACATTTTAATTAGTATTAAATTTCAATTAAAACGTTAATTTCATGAATTAATGAATTTTTGAAGTAGAAAATATTTTAAAAATTATAATTATAATTTTTATTAAACAAAAATTTTTGTATAATTTTTATAATGTTAAATGGAATATTTATGTGTTCAAAAAGAGTTATTGTAAAAAAATAATTTCTTAATAAAATCCTATTAATATTTTAGAAGTGAAAAATCACATATATAGACAATTATTTTTATAAATGGAATATTAATGATGGAATCATAATTTCTAATTTTCCATAATTTTATTTTTCAATATTTTCTTAAACATTCAAATTTTCAATTAAAAATTAAACAATAAATACATATACTATAGTTTTTATAACATCATAATCACCCAATATTGATATAATAAAAACAATAAAATGTATTCAAGAAAAAACATATGTTTTCCATTAGAAATAATGTTATTTCTTTTTTTATTAATTTAATATAGCCTATATGATTCCTTCAAAACAATAAATAAATTTTATGGTCATAAAATCAATTATTTAAGAGTATGGCACACATAGATATAATAAAGGGTGATATTTTGTTATTTTCAGACCTTGGAATTAAAATTAATTAGAACCAATCCAATTTGTGAGAAACCATGTGAAAAAACCATGAGGGGGTTTGTAGTTTTTACTTTATTTTATTATTTAGAGTCCAAAAAAATAAATAACAATAAATACACTAATTTCTTATATTAACCCACATAAGATCTCTTTTTCTCTACACTAAAACTCCATGTATCATGTTCATACTATGTAATTTACTATGTATAGTCTTCTCAAGGTTCCATATGCTCTCAAGAAGCCCCTCCCAAGCATTTTGATTCACACACTCAAGTATGAGACCTTCATCTTCTCCATCCAATTTAAGTACCTTCTTTCGAATTCATATTCATAATTGTAATTTTCTAAATTTTCAATTATTTATAAACAACCCATTACTATAAAATTGATGTTATTTAAATGAGATATCATTTCTCCCCTATCATTTTGAACTTTATCTAAGCTACTACTTTGCAAATATTTTGTAATGGATTTATCTCCTCTACATTAAATTCAAGATCCACCATTGAAATTAGTCATTTAATTTCAAATGATTATATTTAAATTCATTTATAAAAATCAGAATACTTAAAAATAGTTGTTATATAAATGATATATCATTTATCATATCTCATTTTGATCATTTACTATACTAAAATTCCATAAGGGATAATCCACTATCCACTTTTATGAAGATCCCTTTTTATGTCATGTATTTTAATATCAATATTATTATGATGGGATATGTTATTAAATTTACACCATACTTCATTTTTGAATTATTTTTGAATAGATAACCCATTACATATCATCAACCTATTTTTATAAAATTTTATGTGACTTTATTATGCTACCAAAATTTCACCCCAATCTTCCATGCCAAAATAATTGTGTAGTGAATACCATACCCATTTCTTATGAAACATGTTCCCCTTTATTTTAACATAAATGTTTATTGGGTACTTAAATGTTTTTATTCCATATTACATAATCGTGGATTAATTATTATGATGAATGAATCCATGTTAAGTGATCTAAATATCACACTTAATAAGTAGAATGAAATGAATTTCGCGGGTGTGCCTAGAATTATATAGCACTCAAATTTATTGGGTAATTCATAGTGTCATGATACATAATGTTGGGAAAAGGAGTGAACTGAATTATTTTATTATAACTTTTACATTATGAATTTTTAGTAGTTATCTTTGACCTATGTTTATGATGCGGTTTTTATGTCATTTCCACATTTCCCACATTTCCTTTATGATTATCATTCTATATCAAGCCTTATTGTTTATAATGATATCTCCATATTATTACTAGTTGATATGAAATTTATAATAAATATTATTCTATTTAAGTTATTCATTATCAATTTACTTATTGTGAATTTTTTCCCACCCCATTGTTATGTATGTCTCCGGTTATCCAATGTAGCTTATAGTTAGATGGAATATTATGAACATGTTAAGGAGGTTTCTAATAATGATGTTATATATTTGATTTTAAATTTTTATGTAATGTACTTATTTCCCAATGACACAATAATTCCCAATCTTCTAGATTGTATTGAGTGTAATCCAACATAATAAATAATATATTAATTTGTAATAAAGATAAGGTCTGTTGTAGTCAGTATCAAAGGAATGTTTAGTTATTATTGGGATTATGATTAGAAAACACTAGTTAAATCCTTACAGATTTGACTAAATATAATAAATAATACGAAAAAAATTTATGAATATATTAATTTATTTCTCAAGGAAATACATATGTTTCTGGATGCTACTAGTGGGCGTGGTTCTGGAACAAATATACCTAGGGGTAACAACTTTGAAAATGTGTTCTAAAAATGACTTTGTGTAACCTTGTAGAAAAATATGGACATTTCGGTGCACCTTGTTAGACACTCATGATAGATATACTTCAAAAAATAATATGTTCATTATGAACTATTACTATGGATAAAAAATTCCCATAAAAATATATTCTATTAAATATATCTTGCATATCATATATTAAATACTTGAAATTATTATCTTAGGAAACAAATATAATTTAAATATTATTAATTTAATGAAATTGGATCCCCCATTATGTTTTTAATTGACTAAAAAAACACACTTGTAATTTTCGTTTCATTATAGAAAATGATAGAAAAAAGAGGAATCAGGTAAACAATCTATGTGACGGGAAATGTGATGACTACACCAATGAGATGACCGACCAGATGGGAAGAGGAATCTAGAAAATTATGATGATACTCTCTCAGTTGAATCTGGTTATAAATAGAAACATGGATGGGGAGGATGAACAACCCCCCCTAAGATGGAATCATACCTTATCTGGATCTTTATGCAATAAAGGCCTCCTACTTTAAATGGATCATTTGATCCCCTAATGATGGAACAATAGATCAACTTAATTGATAAGAACCTCTAAATACATTAATGTTTTTATAGAAATATGGATTTACTATATATTTATCATATGCAGGGAGAGACTGATTATTGGTGGAAATTGATCATGAATATGGAAGCTGAGGAAGAAATCGATGTGATGGAGTGGAAGGAATTGTGGAATTTGTTTTTCAATAAATATTTTCCACACACTCTCTAATGTAAAAGGGGGAGAAAATTCATTTCCCCAATCAAAATTAAAATCAATCTATTGATTAATTTGTTGGAAAGGTCACAATACTTGCATGATTTGCCTCTGGTTTTGTCGTTACCCATGAATACATGGTTGAACACTTCTTTGGCGAGTGAAAGCTTACTCTAAAAAAAGAACTAGCGATATGATACTTTGATTTATATAGAGAAATTTTATGATGTAACCTCAATGTCAAAATGGAGATCAGTGAATATCATGGTTGACATCGGATAATATGTATAAATTTTATTTTTATTTTGGAGTTTCAATGGATAAATCTAATAGTGCTGAGAAATTTTAGCATCCCACTTTTCAAATGTGTGGAAAGAATCACCCTAAAAATAAAATATGGGGAATAAAGAAATACTCTTGGTGTGGGAAAGAAGGAAACCTTGATAACATTTTCCAACAAGAGAAACCAACTATTGAAACTGAGGAATGAAATTCTCCATTCAACCATCAACATGTTGTTCATTATTTCAACTATAATAAAAATTTTCACATTGAAAACCAATGAGCTAATATAAGGGTTTTAAAAGACAACCAACAACCTCCATAACAACATGTGATATTGTTTTACTTCATAATCACTCTGGTGGATCCTGAAAATTATTTGGTTAAAGGTATTATAGTAATTTATTCAAGAATAGAAAACATACATTTTTATTATTATTCTTGGTATTCATCCATGTCATGAATGTTTAGTTGATCTATTCGAATACAACTACCTAATGTGGAAGTAGAGTTATTGGTGAAAATGGAAGATGGGGAAAATATTTCATATCAAGTATGTAACTCATACCCTATCAATGTTTGTGGTATTTCATTCCTCGTAAACTCTTCATACCCCCATTGGTGGAATTTTATGGAATTATGGGCATGGATTTTCATTCCCTAAAGAGATCCAACATAAATTTCCATGAGAAAGAAATTAGTGTCCATATTGTGAATAATCTCTGTATTATCTAAAAGTGGAAGGAGGAGGATGAATTTTTTTACCACTGACATTTCAAACATGGATAATATTTCCTGATAAGAAACTATGCCTCGCTCAAATTTTTGAGTCTAAAGAACTGATAATTTTTTTGGACATTCCAATTGTGTGGGAATAAATTGATTTGTTTCCTGAAGAATTTCCTGGTCTTCCTCTGAAAAGAGAAGATTTATTTTCATTAGATATTATCCTTGTTTATTTTCCAATATAAAATACTCAATTTTGAATGGTTATTATAAAACATGAAGATCTAAAGAAACAACTTAAGAAGAATTTGGATAATGGTTTCATATGCCCAAGTGATTCACCATGGGGTGCACTAGTCCTTTTTGTAAAGAAGAAGTATGGGTCAATGCACCATTGTATTGATTGTAATGAGAACAAAAATATCATGATAAATAACATTTATCCACCATCGAGGATTTATGAACAACCTGATCAGCTATAGGAAGAACAATACTTATGCAAGGTGGATCTACAGTAAATATATTACCATGTTTGGGTGAAGAAGGAGGATATCCACAAGGATGCAATTCATACAAGGTAGGGTCTCAATGAGTTCATAATAATTCCATTTATACTTACTAATTCTACCAAAAATATTTATGGAATTAATTAATAGAGTATATAAATATTACCTTAACAATTTTTTTGTATTATATATAGATGATATTATCCAATAGTCCAAAATGAAAATGGAGCATGAGAAGAATATGATATCTGTTATAAGGGTCTTATGAATGAAGAAGCTATATGATAAGTAATTCAAATCTGAGTTAGGGTTAAATGAAGTCCTATTCTTGGGGAATATCATTAAAAAAATTGGAATATCTGTGGAATCTTCACATAAAATGGAAATTGAAGGACGGATGAGGCTAATATCTGTGAATTATATCTGTTGTTTAAATTGACTAACTAGGTACATTTCTTGATTTTTGGGGAATTTATAATTCTTTTTAGCCCTCTAATAAAGATAACTTATAAGGGAGTCATTTTATATTGGAATGAGTAATGAAAAAAATATCCAGGGAGTTAAAGAGGAGCCTTATCACTACACATTTAATCACAGTACCTACAACTTAGGAACCGTTCATGGTATCCAGTGATGCTTCAAAGAAGGTCATGGGATGCGGGTCAATGTACAATGATGAAGTAATATCCTATGACTCAAATAAATTGAAGGTTCATGAACAGAAATACACAACACAATATTTTCAGTTAGCTACAGTGATCATTGCATTAAAAATGCAGCGGAATGATCTCTTTATTGACATGTGTACAATATCTATGGATAAAAAAATCATCAAGTATATATTCACTCAGAAAGCCTCAATGGCGATGGTTATAATTGATCAAAGACTATGATTTCTCAATTCACTAGAATCCTAAGAAATTGAATAATGTGGAGGATAATCTAAGTAGAAAAAATCCAAAAATTATATTAGTGATGATAATTATAAAGGATAAAATATTCATAGACATGAAGAGGATGGACAATGAAATCGTTAAGAAAGAAACATCATCAATCCTTATTCAAATGATTTCTTGACTATTTATTCTATAAAGGATTATGGTTTCCCAAAGAGATGATGTGATAATTCAAAAGAAAGTGGAAACTATAAGAAAATGTAAATCCTTTAAGTTCAATGTTAAATAATAAGGTATTTATGATTTCGGTCAAGAATATGTGTGCCAAAAAATCCCAAGAGAAGAAAGGAGATGATGGATAAAGCATATATATAAACCTTCTCTATCATACATGGAAGAATAAAAATGATTCAAGTTCTCTGAGAGAATTATTTTTGGGATAATATGAAGAATGAGATCATGGATTATACATCTAGTTGTCTCATATGACCTCAAGTGAAGGGAGAAAGACAAAAATCAATGGGGAGGATTCATCCACTGACCATGCCCATATGGAAATGAGAAAAGATTACCATGGACGTTATCATTGTCCCACTAAAGGCATGTAGATGGAATATTTCTATATGGTTTTTGGTGAATCATCATACAAATATTTTACACTTTATTTTTATTTTATAGAACATCTCAGTCGATCGTCTTAGAAGGATATACCTTATTGAAGTGGTTAGGCTGCATTCAACACCTATAAATTGAATCTGCTTGAGACCCTCAATTTAACTAAAAGTTTAGGTATATTCTTTAACATGATATGAATACTAAGATAACATTATAATGTCATTCCACCCCTAAAATAATGGCCAATATAAGCACACTATCCAGGCACTTGAAGAAAATGTCGATGAAATGATCAATTTACTTCAAAGGAGGATGGGAAAAAAATAATACTCTGGTAGATTTCTCATACAATAACAGTTTCAAATGAAGAATCCAAATGAATCCCTTAGAAGAAAATTATGGGAAGTATTATAGAACACATTACAGGGATAAATTTGAGGAATATAATATGCTTGTCCCTAATTGTTGGGGGACTTTTAGAAATATTCAAGACTATTCAACATAAAATAAAGGCTTTCCAGAGTCAACAAAAGTGGTATGCTGAAAACCATCAAACAGACCTGGTTTTTAAGGTTGGTGACATATTATTCCTCCACATATCTCAATTGAAGAATGTTTTGTTATTTGGGATGAATGGAAAGCATAATCCCAGATATGTCATCCCTTTATAACCTTAGATAGCATTGGAGTAGTGGCATGTTGAGTAGAAATCCAACCAAACCTCTCTCAAGTACTTAATGTATTCCAAGTATCATTCTTGAAGATGTATATAATATACCCATCAAATTTTCAAAATCCAAAGATAATACCATTAAATAACTACAACTCATATAAGGAGAAACCATTTAAGTTCTTAGATCATAGAGAAATAGTTCTACAAAATTTGATTATGGACATACTGAAAGTGTTTTGGAGAAACCATATGATTGAAGAAGAAATGTGGGAAGTGGAGGAGATAATTAAACATATTTTTCCTCATCTGTTTTAGTTTGAGAAACTAAAATTTTTAGGGAAAATATTGAAATTAGGGAAAACTTTAATGACCTAAAATTTTACAAACAAATTTCCCGTTTGATTAATTAATTTTTTTATGTAATATGATTATTGAAAAATCATGCACTTAATTGGTATTATTATATCCTTTTATATTTTAATTAATGTTAATTATAATTACCATTGATAATATATCCATTGAACAATGAAAATATTTTTATTATAAATATAGGGTTTTAACTAAGCCAATGGACAGAGACAAAAAAAGATATACACTCATCTAGATGAATCATACTCTATGAAGTATATTTATCAGAGCTTCCAAGGGAGGTTTCATCACAAAGATTTCCCCTTTTATAAGCCCAATCTAAGATCCAACAACTTATTCGTGAAAGAAACTATTTATGAGAGAATATCAAGTTCATCGAGATCACGACCCAAACAATATTCACCGAACAACCCCATGAAAATTTCACTATCATGCACCTTACTATTTGGGTTTTTATATGTATATTTCATATAGTGATGAACATATATTTTCATTTTATTACTATTTATTTATAAATTATGTTTATAAAACACAGGTTCTATTTTTAATTAGTATTCAATTTCAATAAACAGTTATTTTACAGAATTATTGGATTTTTGATCTTAATAAAATTTTAACAAAATATAATTATAATTTTTATTAAATATAAATTATTATATTTTTTTTAACATTAAATGTTACTATTATATTGGTTCAAAAATTGTTATTGTAAAAAAAATAACCATTTCTCAATAAAATTTGCTTAGTATTTTAAAATTAAAAATTCCCATATTTTTAATATTATTATGATAAAATTATTTTTTTGGAATAAAAATGAATAAATTATAGAAGAATGAATTCTTAATAATTTTATGACATAGTTGAATTTTCTAGTAAAAATTGAATATCGTATAAATATACAATGTGATTTGTGATGACCTAATGACCCCATAATGATGTAATAAATTCAATAAATAGTATACAATAAAGAATATATGTCTTCCATTTAAAATAATGTGATTTAAGGTTTATTTTATTTAATCTATAATGCCTAAATGAATCCTCCAAAACCATTAATATAATTTATGGTTTTAAAATCAATTGTTTAAAAGTTCGACTCACCTCCACATAAGAAAGGTCATTATTTTATTACGTAAAACCCTTGGCCTTTATAATAATTTTATCCACACCAATTTTGTAGAATCCATTGGAAGACCGCATGTGGTGGTTTGTGGTTTTGGTTATTTTATTATGTAGAGTATCAAACCAAAATACTAGTGAAATCCCCCTTGTTTACTATATAACCCAACCCAAGATCCCATTTAACATCACAAAAACTTCTTATATAACATAAATATTCATCCATACACTCTCTACAGTCTTATTATGGTTCCCCCAAGCTATCAAGAAGCCTCTCTCAAGCATTTGTATCCACATAATCAAGTAAGGGACCTTCCACTCCTCTAATCAAATAAAGGACCTTAATTGTAATTTTTTCACAATTACAATTTTTTATAATATCATTTTTTATAAACATTCCCATAATTTCAAATTTATGTTATTTTAATGAGAGATAATTTATCCACTATAATTTTTACCTCTATCTAATCCATTACTGTGCTGATCTTTTGTAAGGGATTTCTCTCCTCTAATTTCAACTAAATCACATCCATTTAAATTAGTCTTATAATTTAAATTTATTATATTTCAATTCATTTATTAACATTCCCATACTATCGAATGGTTTTTATTTTATTAATATATCATTTATCCTCTCTCATTTTGATAGTTTCCGATGATGTTACTATGTTGAAATTCACTGAGGGATATTCCACTCTCCACTTTTATAAAAAACTTCATTTATATCACGTCTTTTATATCATTTTTCATATGATGGGATATGTTCTTCGATGTCCTCCTCAAATTCCATTTGATATCTATTTGATTAGGTGCCCATTTCTCTCTCATAAACCAATTTTTAAAAATTTTGATGTGGGGTTGGTATACTGCAAAAAATTAAACCTTCATCTTCCTTTACACAATAATAAGGTAGTTAATAAAATATCCACTTCCTATAAATGGTGTTCACCATTATGTATATAATACTATCTGTTGGCGACTTACATGTATTTATTCCACATTCCATGACTTTGGAATAAATTATTCTAATAACTGAATCCATGTTATGTAATCTAGGGGGCATAGTTAATCATGAGGATAAAATGAATTTGATTGGTGTTCCAAGAATTATATAGTTCTTCAATGCATTATGTAATGTTTAGTATCATGATACGTCATATTTGTGCATTGAGTGAACCTAATTCCTTTATTGTAATTTTTTCATTTTGATGTTCTGGATGTTTGTCATGAGATATTTTTATAATGTAGTGTTTGTCTTTATTGCCACATTTTCAATGTTTCCATTATGATTATCATTTGATATCATATCTTCGTGTTTAAAATTCTCTATATCTTTTATTCCCCATTGATATTTCTTCTCTCTCATGTATTATTCTCTAGAAGTTTTTCCTTGTACATTCCCTTAATGGGATTTATATCTCACCCCTCTTTATGTATGTCCCCATGTTGTCCCATGTAGATTTAAGTTAGATGGAATATTATGATCATCTTAAGGATGTTTTTAGTAATGATGATGTATTTTATGTTTTTAATATTTATGTAATTTAACAAATTCCAAAATACAGTAGAATAATCTATCTTATATGTTGTATTATGTTTAACCCTATGTAATAAATCATGTATTACTGTGTAATTAATAGAAGGGTTGTTATATTCAACACTATGTAATAAATATTCTTACCCAAATCAACTTAGTCCCACCACCTTATTCTAAGACCATCAATCTTGAAAATAAATAACATCACTATTAATATGTTTGGAGAATATGATAATTAAAAAAGTATCTCATTATTTCCCATTAATTCCTCCACCTCATAAGGACCATTCATTCAATGGATGGATGGTGGATTATGTTGAAAACATTTATATTCCTGAATCCCATCCTCATATCTTAAAGGTTTTACAGACTTGAATTTGTAGGCCTAGGTTCCACACCTTGTTCCATAGAACTCATCATTCTTAAAACCACTTTAATAGGATTATGACAAAATTAAGGTTTTCCCAATCATTATTCATCATCAACACCCTCCCTTGGAAATGATATAATTCTTTTAGAAGGAAGGGACAACCCATCAACAAAAAAAGTTACAAAAGAACATGATATCTCAAAATCAATTATAGTTTAGAATAACATATTTCAAATGGGATTGATAAGACATATCCCAAAATATTTAATGTAATTAAAACTCTCCAATGATTAAAATACATGTTTCCCAAAAACTCATGGTATCTTATGCCTCATCAGGATAAGAGTTATTCTTGAACGTACTCAAAATATACCGATCAAATTTCCACATTCCTATCTCATGTATACCAATACATCACAAAAATTCATATAGACTACTAAAAAAAACTAAACACCCTCATTTGATTCAAATTTTTCGTGTTCCATCATTGACTAATCCAAACATCTATAACTCGAATCAGTACTAAAATACCCTTATGGGAATTCTCGATCACCACAATATTGAGAAAATTTATCAGGAATCAAGACCTACCTTTTTAGAATTATATTAACACAATGAATAAATATCAAGTCAAAAAATATTTAGAATATCTTGGTATGATAAAACAATGTCTAAATTATTAAGACACGTGTATCGACAAAACAAGTGTAAAGATACACATAACTTCTAGAGAATTCAAAAAATACTTTTTACCAACTCCAATTGAAATTATATCACCTCCAAAATCCCAAAATTGGATAAAAATACAAACCACAACCTCATTATGGTGCCTTTACCTAACCAGTATTAGATAAAATAATCTCTACATAAATACAAAGGGGTATGCAGGGTATGAGAAAATGTTCCCTATATGACTTCACAGAGTATTTCATAAGTATTATTTAAAATAAACCAATTATGTTAAAGAAAAAAAACAAAATTATTGATATATGGTTTAGTAAAATACCTAGAAATGTCATCTTTTCATTGTTCATCAATAAAAATAAATAAATAGGTTTTCGAATCATTTCCATATAATACGATACCTACAAATCAATGATATAAAATAAATTAAAAAAATCCATTAAGACACAAATTTTAAATTTAAATTATGATCCTCATTCCCTTATTGTGATATATAGGACACCTGGTGTGAGAATGACCCTTTCAAAATAGGGCTAAGGAATCAAACCACACACTAAAGAGTGACTCATTTTCCCAACATATAAAACCTCATTCATAAATTACGCTCAATGAGCGGGTTTAGGGGGAATGAGTTCATCACTGAGGATGTATCCCTACCTCATCCTAAATGATATTCAGGATTACAACATTATTATTATACATGGTGATTTTATCTTTTAAACCATGCACATTACGCTTTTTATCTATTTTCATTATCCATATAAATTGGAATCCATTTTCTAATCCGTATCCAATATCAAAAAAATTTATCAAAACATTTTTCATGCCTTTATAAAATGATATAAATCAATTTATAGATAAAAATTAATCAAGGTTAAAATATATATCAATATCATTAAACCACATATTATATGAATTACATCATCACCCACCATAAATGAATCCACAACTATTGATAAAGACAGACCATACGTTTTAAATATGAGGCCCTAAATCAAGGATTTTTCATCACCGAAGTATAAATATATATCCTCAAGATCAAAGAGAATAGTAGAGATTACATACCCTAAATAGTCTCACAAAATTAATAAGGTAAACTATCAATTATCTCCCAAATACATATATTCAGCAAGGGTGAACAAGAATCGATCCAAAAGAAATGGATCTCATTTTGAAGTATTTGGAATTCCAAAACCTCCCTCAAGAACATGATCAATATCAAATTTGAAAGAATTAATAGATAATTATTTGATTAAAATATGGAAAATTTGTTAATAGAAAAATTTATACAAAATATTATAAATTTTCATGGTTGGAGTAATTTCCTTGAAGATCAAATAGTCATACAACCATTTTTAAAATTAAAACCATACAAAACACCTTAGTTCATGACATAATGATAAAGACCATGTAATTTTGGAATTTAATGAGGCTCCATCACTACCTGGGGGATCCCTCTTAGTTTTGGTTCATGGAGAGACACATTGGAGAAAACTATATGAAAAATTCACATATGTGGGAGTTTTTTCTTGTCTGTTTCACAAAAGCAGAACCAAGGTGAAAAATGTGTTGGGATTGGTAATAGTCTATCACATATTCAAATTTAAAAATTAAGAAAAACCACTTCAAAACCTCCAAACACCACCGATGCTTCAGAAAACTAAAAGAAGACACTCATGGTTCAATATAAAAAAAATGGTAAGAAAATTAATGTACCTAAAATAATAAGTTATGATGACACATGATAGATCAAAATAAAAATGGGTGTGTTGGTAGCTATAATCTACTCCTATTCACATATGTCTTATTAATGTGGGTTGGAGGGGTTCCATAATATTGTAAACCACATATCATCATGAAGAAACAATTTTAGGGGGCATAACATTCAGACTAGTAACATTATGTGATAACCACCTATAGAGGGAGGTGAGGCATACGACAATTGATATGACATGAATATGGATCCTCATTCTAGGGAAACCATGTTATCATCCATGATGATGATGGGCCTTCTACCTACACATGATTTATGCCCACTGTGCCTGTGGGAATTTTGGTTATTGTCACGAACCAGCCCGGGTCGACCCTGAACCGGTCACCCGAGCCGGTCTGCGGCAAGTCCCGAGGGGCGTTCCCGATCCCCCTGGGATGGCAACTAGTGCCGGGCATTAAAATTTTGATCGTTGGGAACGATTTCAGCCCAAACAAAAGTAAATAGAACAGAACAAAAACACTAAAGACATAACCAACTATACCACGACATACCTCCATGTGACCTCGCGGGTCACCACCCAGCTACAACCAACGTCGCTCCCACACTGAGCGACTCAAGCAGGAGAACCTGAACACAAGGGACCTGCAACTGAAGTGGTAAAAGATAGGCGTGAGCACAAAAGTACTCAGTAGGTGAGCCTCACAACAAAATCCCAATGCACTGCCAGTAAATATAGAATCTACATAATCCAGGTTTGAACTATAACGTATAAAAGTAATTTTTCATAATGTTTTACTTGAAAATCAAACACGAGACATCTCCCTTATTCTTTTTCTAAAGTTAGTTCCATTTCAATAGTTTTAAACTCATTCTAAAAAGCAAAGTGTTACATTTTCAAATCTAACCCAAAGCGAATAAATCATTTTCATTTAAAAACCATTTTTTTTTCTCAAAGTCTAACAGTATAGGCTGTGAAATATGACTGAAAGAAAACAAGTAGGGAAAACAAGTGCAAGTAAAAAGTAAACAGGCAAGGAAAACCAAGTGCAAGTAAAAATAAACCAGAAGTTATCAACAATAACCATGGGCGATCCTGAACATCCCTAGAAAACCCCTGGACGTACTCGGGTCCAGACTACCTGCCGGCATGGTACTCCACAGTCAATAACCAACTGGCCGCCCTAATAGCCAACCAGTGGCACATCCCACCTGGCCTGTCCACAACTCCAGAGGGTACCAACCCGTCTAATCAGGGTTAGCAAGCAACCGTCACTCGATAATCTACAAGACGCCCAGGAACCCATAGTAGTTTTTGTAACACTGTGTAAGTGGGAGACCCGCGCACGCGTGACTCATCTCACCACACTTGCCAACCCCTTACACGGACATCGCTACACGAAAACCCTCGAAGGGAAGTCCCCCCTATAGAAATGCCCTCACAAGTACGTATATATATATATATAATCACTTCACATTTAATAAAGTGCCAACCGGGCCGTCATGTCACTTACATTTTGATCATTTAAGACTAAAGCATTTTTAAAGAGGGATGACACACGCCATTTCATTGAAAACCAGAAACGCACTTAGAAATTTATTTAAGAAACTCAAATCAGCATCTTAACCTGGAACACATTTGTTTCACAAGTAGAGTCACTTTCCAATCACCAAACGCACCCCACTTTTATCAAGAGCCAAACGGGCCTTTAATCTTTTTTTTTGAAGGAACACCATTCCCCAAATGAAATCCAAACTTTTGTTCGCGTAACAAAGGAAAGAATCTTTCATCAACCAAGAGCCACACATAATGTTTCCAAAACAAGTTCAAAGGTCACACGACGTTTTCTCTAATCAAGGTTCTAAGAAAAACACCATTTTCCATAAACAATACATCTACTAATTTACACATGCCAAAAACATTTCGAAACACAATTTAATATGACTTTCATTATTCAGGAAGAACCATTTAGCAATACTACCATGGAAGCACAAAACTAAATCCAAGAAGAACACTTTCAATGAAACGCTAAAATTAAAAACAGCTTTTATCATCAGCAGATCACCACACTATAAAAACTACTAAATTTTCCTTCAAATTTACTGAAATTCAATAAAAGGCAAGGAATAAATAAATTCTTAATTTAAAGGCAAGTGCAATGGGAGACCTACCTCGGATCAGAACGAAGAACGACACGACGCGAAACTCCTGTTGCGTGAAGGTCGCAGCGTATTGTGCCGTCAAACTGGTCCCAAAACAATAGGTCGTTAAGCAGGCTCAATAATGACAACATACTAATAATAATAATAATAACGTAATAAGAACCAAAATGTAGTAATAATAATGTCATAATAATAATGATAATTATTATTATTATGACATAATAATAATATAATAATAATAGGAGTAACAATAATATCATAACAATAATATTAACATAATAATAATAAAAATAATTATAACGACATAATACTAATAACAACAATAATAAATATAATAGCGCAATAATAATAATAATAATAATAACAACAATAATATGATATTAATAATAAAGTAATAATTTAATAATAATTATAACAATAATAATATATTAATAATATAATAATATTAACATAATAATAATAATAATAATATAAGCATAATAATAATATAATTATGATAATAATAAAAATATTATTAATAACATAATATAATAAAAATAACAACATAATATAATAATAATTGAAACAATAATAAATATATTTATAACAATAATAGTAATAATAATAATATTAATATAGTATTAATAATAATAACATAATAATAATTTTAACAATGATATAATAATATAAATGATAATATTAACATAATAATACCAATAATGATAGTAGTATAATAATAATAAAAAAATAATAAAAATAAAAATAAATAAAAACAAACAAACAAACTTACAATTGGGGGGGGAGGGGTTTTGCGCGGGGAAGCCGGAACGGGGCCGGTGGTGCGGCGCTGAAGGAGAGGGCCGCGGGGGGTTGCGGATCGGATGAAGACGCCACTGGCAGGAGGTGTAGCGGTGGTCGGGTGAGGCGGAACGGGAGGGAGCAGGGGGTCGCGGGGGTTCCGGCTTGGGCGAGGTGGAACGACAGGGAGCAGGAGGGGTCGCGACGGGGCTCCGGCTTGGGCGAGGTCGGGTGGGGGGGTGTCGGGACAGGGAGGTCGGTGGGCGGCGAAGGGGACGGCGAGGCCGAGATAGGGAGAGGAGGCGGGATGAGCGCTGAGGCGCTGGGGGGAGCGGGAGCCGGCGCCGGAGAAGGTGTGGCGCGGGTCGGTCGAACCAGGAGGAGGCCGGAACCGCGGAGGGACGCCGACGGCAGGGTTCAGCAGGGGGGTGAGGCTGGCGGTGCTGCTTCGGACGCAGGAGGCAGGGCGGGAGGAGGTCGCGCGGGCGGCGCTGCGTGGAGGAGAAGGGAAGGAGGGGTGCGTGCGGTGAGAGAGGAGGGAGAAGGGGTAGGCGGCTGGAGAAAAAAAGGGGAACCGGGATTAGGGTTAGGGGAGTTATAAAATATATATATCTATATATAATTGATAATAATAATAATAAAAGGATAAATAAAATAATGAAAACAAATCTTAATAATAATAAAACTTCATAAAAATAATAATAATAATAGTAATACTTAGAAAATTTATAATAATAATTATTTTTAATCAAAAATTTAAAGTATTAAAACCATTTGAAAATAAATGTGCGCGGCGCGCGCGCGCGCACGTACGCACATATATATATATATATAGACATATATACATATATTGAAACATATACAAACAGATATATACACATATACCCACATAAACACATATATACATATATACTTATATATAAATATAAACACATAGATACAATATATATATATATATATATATATATATGAACATAACTTATTAAAGTATATACATATGTATACATATACACATATATAGACATATATATATATATACACTTATACACGGAAAATAACCACAACAATAGTAACGCAACTCAAATAGTAATAATAATAATAAAAAGTCAACGTAAAAGCTTTAATATTTAAAACGCCGGGTGGACCCATCGTCACCCGAGCCGAATGCACGATCACCGCTAGCGGTGCGATGACCGCGCACCGACGTGAAACCACCAACCACAATTAATCTTCGAAAAATTTAAACCGGGACCAAGAAAGAAGGAAAATTACGGACGTCCGCGGTCGGGGTGTGACAATTCTCCCCGCCACAGACACTTTCTGCCCCCAGAAAGTCACCAGGTTACAAGTCAGCCAAAAACCAAGTCTATGCCCAAACAGAACTAAAGGAACTGAAGCAAACTGAGGTTCTCGGGGATGACCTTACTCTACACAGGTCACACCCGGCCGATTCAAGAGAAAACTGGGGTCCGAGATCGAGGGGAGAACACGAAGGGGTTCTCCCCACCACAAGAGCTCAACTTGTGCAGAAAAGTTGACCATCTAAAAGGAAGACCCTAGAAAAGGGGGTCGACGCGGGAACTCCCAACCAATTCAAACCAACTCCTATAGCACGATTAAAACAACACTTCCGTCAAGACATTAAATCCTCGACCAGAGTCAACAACCTTCAACACCAGGGAAAACCTATAGAAAAACATTTAACCGACATCAAATTGGAGACATGATCCACCGAAGTCCACAAAACATAACCACATCGACAACATAACTAAAACGAGGTCAACCCACACGAGAGTCAAACACACTTTTAAGAAGGACACACGATTCGGAATATTACATTCTCACGACAAGTCCGCTTAGATTTATCATAGAACAAGTCCATTGCCACTTTTTAGAAAAACAACACATTTACATAAACCAGACTACTTGGATTATAATAGAACAAGTCCATGATAACCCCATGGTAAAACAATGAACGTACAACAATGTCAAGACTTAACAGCAGAAAAACAAGTACTAGAAGATCTTGATTGTTCCACTGCTAACATAGAGCACAAAGCCTGGACCAAGGCTTCACACCCCTGGGGACTCCTGACTGTGCGCGAGCTTCACCCCGAGACTTGTGGCTGGGGCTCTGATGGCTGAAGCATCTTCTGCCTCACAGTCAGGTACTGACATTCTCCCATCACAGCGTCCTCTTCATGCGACGCTTCTTGCAAAACTTCTCCAGATGACCCAGACAACCGCAGCGATGACACGTCCTTGGAGGGTTGCGACAAGACGGCTTTAAATGCCCGAGACGACCACACTGAAAGCATACCATCGAACGATCTGATGAACTGGAAGCTGGGACCAAAGGGGACAACTCATTGGGGACAGGTATCTCTCGCGCCTTTTCCTCACCAGAGGGGGAACTCTTACGAACAACAGGGGATGCTGAAGTATTAGCCACCCGCACACCGGAAACCAACTCAGCCAAGAAAGCTTTCTCCACCAGCTTCTCGAAACAAAGGTCTTTAGAAGGGAGGACACGCTCCTTGATCTCTGGACGAAGACCTCCAGTGAAAAGAGAGGCCTTCATGAGCTCATGCGACGCTACATCTGGAGAAAAGGAAATCAGTTCCTTGAAATGGTCAACATATGCCTTCACCATCCGTTGGCCTTGTTGAATATGCACAAGCTCTCCCTTTTTCTCCAGCTTCACTTCCTCAGGTACAAACCATTGGATGAAAACGGTTCTGAAGACACCCCACGTCATTTCACCTTGCGTTGACGGTGGGGTAACCATCTTCCACTGGTCCAGAGCTGGACCCTCAAACAACTCCATAATTGCACGAACCTTAACATTATCGGGAGTTCCCAATATTCTAAAGACACGCTCCACTTCCTCGAGCCATTTCACTGCCTCTAACGGGCCCTGATCACCATGGAGAGTAGGCAAAGTCTGAAGAGGACCAAAAACTGGGCATGACCTATCAGAATCCTTAGAGACCTTTCTGGGCGGCATTTCCTGAGCGATATATAAAACACAAAGCCAAAACCAATATCAACCGAAGAAACTTCAATAAAAGCGCCTCCATCAAAAAAAAAACAGTCAGCACAAAGACCGAACAAATACAACACAACCCAAAACAAGATCTCCTTTTTAGAATTCCCTTTTCATTTTTGATTTCAAAACCACCCTTTCTCAAGATCACTTTCCAAAAACCAATCCACTTTCAAACCAAAAACTTTCCAAAACCATTCTCCCTTTAAAACCAGTTTAGAAAACAAATTCAAGCGTTAAATTTCAAACACACCCAGGTAATCTCATGAACCGTTGCACATGTCTTTATCCACATTCCATTCATACGTGCATCAACAAACACTTTCCATGCATTCTCACACATGTGCAAACATTCATAAAGAGGACCTGTGGTTTCACCCCAAACCATTCTGAACCAACTCCAAGCAAACAACAGATTTTTCAAATCAAGAGATTTCAGTTTTAAAACCCATTTTATACATTTAAAGTCCTTTAAAAGAAACCAGTCCAATTTCCCAAAAACCTTTTTCATTTCCAACAACGCACCCCACACAAACCAAAACGAAAGCAGCAGCCAAATTTGCATCAACCACTGAAATGAGGGACTAGTAGTCACACTCAACCTGGCGACATGGTAGTGAGACATGTCCCAAGTCAGTGTCGACCACCAGGAGGAATTCAAACCGTGTACTCAGACTCCACATGGGTCACTAATCCATGTGAAATCACGACGTAACATCGGCTTGCCTCCATTGTCATCTCTCAATCCAAGACAAACCAGAAAAGACAAGGACACAATTCCCGAACTACCCCTGGTAACTCGAGGATCAGTGCGAGCAAGAGTTCGCGACGCTCTTCCCGTACCTACCCCTCGAGTTCTGACAGTCCTAATCTCCTTCTACCGAACAACCCAAATAATAAGAACCACCTATGATACCATTTTGTCACGAACCAGCCCGGGTCGACCCTGAACCGGTCACCCGAGCCGGTCTGCGGCAAGTCCCGAGGGGCGTTCCCGATCCCCCCGGGATGGCAACTAGTGCCGGGCATTAAAATTTTGATCGTTGGGAACGATTTCAGCCCAAACAAAAGTAAATAGAACAGAACAAAAACACTAAAGACATAACCAACTATACCATGACATACCTCCATGTGACCTCACGGGTCACCACCCAGCTACAACCAACGTCGCTCCCACACTGAGCGACTCAAGCAGGAGAACCTGAACACAAGGGACCTGCAACTGAAGTGGTAAAAGATAGGCGTGAGCACAAAAGTACTCAGTAGGTGAGCCTCACAACAAAATCCCAATGCACTGCCAGTAAATATAGA
This sequence comes from Viscum album, assembly GCA_963277665.1. Taxonomy (NCBI): domain Eukaryota; kingdom Viridiplantae; phylum Streptophyta; class Magnoliopsida; order Santalales; family Viscaceae; genus Viscum; species Viscum album. The sequence continues at coordinate 1,071,042,393 of OY728166.1, read as the reverse complement.
ATCTACATAATCCGGGTTTGAACTATAACGTATAAAAGTAATTTTTCATAATGTTTTACTTGAAAATAAAACACGAGACATCTCCCTTATTCTTTTTCGAAAGTTAGTTCCATTTCAATAGTTTTAAACTCATTCTGAAAAGCAAAGTGTTACATTTTCAAATCTAACCCAAAGCGAATAAATCATTTTTATTTAAAAACCATTTTTTTTCTCAAAGTCTAACAGTATAGGGTGTGAAATATGACTGAAAGAAAACAAGCAGGGAAAACAAGTGCAAGTAAAAAGTAAACAGGCAAGGAAAACCAAGTACAAGTAAAAATAAACCAGAAGTTATCAGCAATAACCATGGGTGATCCTGAACATCCCTAGAAAACCCCTGGACGTACTCGGGTCCAGACTACCTGCCGGCATGGTACTCCACAGTCAATAACCAACTGGCCGCCCTAATAGCCAACCAGTGGCACATCCCACCTGGCCTGTCCACAACTCCAGAGGGTACCAACCCGTCTAATCAGGGTTAGTAAGCAACCGTCACTCGATAATCTACAAGACGCCCAGGAACCCATAGTAGTTTTTGTAACACTGTGTAAGTGGGAGACCCGCGCACGCGTGACTCATCTCACCGCACTTGCCAACCCCTTACACAGACATCGCTACACGACAACCCTCGAAGGGAAGTCCCCCTGTAGAAATGCCCTCACAAGTACGTATATATATATATAATCACTTCACATTTAATAAAGTGCCAACCGGGCCGTCATGTCACTTACATTTTGATCATTTAAGACTAAAGCATTTTTAAAGAGGGATGACACACGCCATTTCATTGAAAACCAGAAACGAACTTAGAAATTTATTTAAGAAACTCAAATCAGCATCTTAACCTGGAACACATTTGTTTCACATGTAGAGTCACTTTCCAATCACCAAACGCACCCCACTTTTATCAAGAGCCAAATGGGCCTTTAATCTTTTTTTTGAAGGAACATCATTCCCCAAATGAAATCCAAACTTTTGTTCGCGTAACAAAGGAAAACATCTTTCATCAACCAAGATCCACACATAAAGTTTCCAAAACAAGTTCAAAGGTCACACGACGTTTTCTCTAATCAAGGTTCTAAGAAAAACACCATTTTCCATAAACAATACATCTACTAATTTACACACGCCAAAAACATTTCGAAACACAATTTAATATGACTTTCATTATTCAGGAAGAACCATTTAGCAATACTACCATGGAAGCACAAAACTAAATCCAAGAAGAACACTTTCAATGAAACGCTAAAATTAAAAACGGCTTTTATCATCAGCAGATCACCACACTATAAAAACTACTAAATTTTCCTTTAAATTTACTGAAATTCAATAAAAGGCAAGGAATAAATAAATTCTTAATTTAAAGGCAAGTGCAATGGGAGACCTACCTCGGATCAGAACGAAGAACGACACGACGCGAAACTCCTGTTGCGTGAAGGTCGCAGCGTATTGTGCCGTCAAACTGGTCCCAAAACAATAGGTCGTTAAGCAGGCTCAATAATGACAACATACTAATAATAATAATAATAACGTAATAAGAACCAAAATGTAGTAATAATAATGTCATAATAATAATGATAATTATTATTATTATGACATAATAATAATATAATAATAATAGGAGTAACAATAATATCATAACAATAATATTAACATAATAATAATAAAAATAATTTTAAGGACATAATACTAATAACAACAATAATAAATATAATAGCGCAATAATAATAATAATAATAATAACAACAATAATATGATATTAATAATAAAGTAATAATTTAATAATAATTATAACAATAATAATATATTAATAATATAATAATATTAACATAATAATAATAATAATAATATAAGCATAATAATAATATAATTATGATAATAATAAAAATAGTATTAATAACATAATATAATAAAAATAAAAACATAATATAATAATAATTGAAACAATAATAAATATATTTATAATAATAATAGTAATAATAATAATAATAATATAGTATTAATAATAATAACATAATAATAATTTTAATAATGATATAATAATATAAATGATAATATTAACATAATAATACCAATAATGATAGTAGTATAATAATAATAAAAACATAATAAAAATAAAAATAAATAAAAACAAACAAACAAACTTACAATTGGGGGGGGACGGGTTTTGCGCGGGGAAGCCGGAACGGGGCCGGTGGTGCGGCGCTGAAGGAGAGGGCCGCGGGGGGTTGCAGATCGGATGAAGACGCCGCTGGCCGGAGGTGTAGCAGCGGTCGGGTGAGGCGGAACGGGAGGGAGCAGGGGGTCGCGGGGGTTCCGGCTTGGGCAAGGCGGAACGACAGGGAGCAGGAGGGGTCGCGACGGGGCTCCGGCTTGGGCGAGGTCGGGTGGGGGGTGTCGGGACAGGGAGGTCGGCGGGCGGCGAAGGGGACGGCGAGGCCGGGATAGGGAGAGGAGGCGGGATGAGCGCTGAGGCGCTGGGGGGAGCGGGAGCCAGCGCCGGAGAAGGTGTGGCGCGGGTCGGTCGATCCCGGAGGAGGCCGGAACCGCGGAGGGACGCCGGCGGCAGGGTTCAGCAGGGGGGTGAGGCCGGCGGTGCAGCTTCGGACGCAGGAGGCAGGGTGGGAGGAGGTCGCGCGGGCGGCGCTGCGTGGAGGAGAAGGGAAGGAGGGGTGCGTGCGGTGAGAGAGGAGGGAGAAGGGGTAGGCGGCTGGAGAAAAAAAGGGGAACCGGGATTAGGGTTAGGGGAGTTATAAAATATATATATCTATATATAATTGATAATAATAATAATAAAAGGATAAATAAAATAATGAAAACAAATCTTAATAATAATAAAACTTCATAAAAATAATAATAATAATAGTAATACTTAGAAAATTTATAATAATAATTATTTTTAATCAAAAATTTAAAGTATTAAAACCATTTGAAAATAAATGTGTGCGGCGCGCGCGCGCGCACGTACGCACATATATATATATATAGACATATATACATATATTGAAACATATACAAACAGATATATACACATATACCCACATAAACACATATATACATATATACCTATATATAAATATAAACACATAGATACAATATATATATATATATATATATGAACATAACTTATTAAAGTATATACACATGTATACATATACACATATATAGACATATATATATATACACTTATACACGGAAAATAACCACAAAAATAGTAACGCAACTCAAATAGTAATAATAATAATAAAAAGTCAACGTAAAAGCTTTAATATTTAAAACGCCGGGTGGACCCATCGTCACCCGGGCCGAATGCACGATCACCGCTAGCGGTGCGATGACCGCGCACCGACGTGACACCACCAACCACAATTAATCTTCGAAAAATTTAAACCAGGACCAAGAAAGAAGGAAAATTACGGACGTCCGCGGTCGGGGTGTGACAGTTATTTTGTAATTAGACATGTTTGGTGGGTTCTATTCATTATGTATGGGGAGAAATTATGATTGCCTTATTGAGGTTCCTGATTGTGTGTTCTGTTTGGTTTTTTGTAACCTCATATACCCATAACAATAATATTATATTGTAGAGGCCTTCCTGAAGATGTGATTTTTATTTTAATATTTATTATCTGGCTATAATAGTTTCATGAATGTTTTCTAGTATATATATTAGTATAAGGGAGTTAGATAATAGTTAAGGTGTAAGTAGAAATTCATAATTTTCTATACATAAATTATGAAAAATAATTCTTAAATTATAATAAATACTATTATGGGTTTGATTATAATATTAGTCTATTTTTTAAAATTATAAACAACAATTTTATTATTTAGAGTATTTATATTTATAAAAGAGATTATTTTGTATAAATTTTAATATATTATTAGTAAATTAAAACTAAATATTAGTTACATTGTAAAAAATTGAAGCAATAGTATACAATGAAACATTGTTGATTGAATGTCTATTACATGGATATATTTATTTTATTTAGTTATATACTTAGTCATGTATATATAGTTCTACATATTTATCCCTAAATAGTTTATGCATAAAGATACATAATATTAAAAATTTACAATATAGATTAGTCTATAGTTCTAGATAAGGGTTAAATTTTCAAATAAAAATATTCCCGGTGAGAGTATTTATAGTGTTAATAAAGATAGTTATAGACAAATTTTAATATATTAGTTGAAAATGAAAAGAAAAAAATGTTATATATATGAAAATTATGTAATAATATACCATGGAACCTTTTAATTATTATTCAATAAAATTATATATTAGGACAACAGATATATCATTCTAAAATAAAATTGTATTTGATGTTATAGTATTTTACAAAATAATAACTTATTATTCGACAAAAAACACGAATTTTCATATTTATTAAATATTATAACAAAAAATATTTCATTTCATATATTTTGATGTTTTTATTTTTTCTATTCTTGTTATGTGTACTTGATTTTTCAATGTTTTATCATCTTGAAATGAAATCATCTATTAGAGTGTAATACAATGAGACATCAGAATAAAACATTATAATAGAAAAAAAGAAAGTATCAATGTGTACAAATAATTGAAATTTTAAATATTTTTAATGTAAAAATAGTAAATCTAGGAATGTATTAATAATAAATCATCTGTACTAGTTAAAATTATATGTGTACCTACTGAATGTTTTTGAAAATTCTTTTTTGTACTATATTTTTTATGTACATAAAATCTATTTTCAATATAATCAATTAGTAATTTGAAAACCTTTTTGTTAGTAAATATATATACTACCATATTAATATTATCAAGATAACAAATAGACTATCATGGGAATATATCAACAAAATACAATGACTGGACTTAAAAATTTTTAACAGATATTTCAAATGAAATAGTTAAAGGATATTTTCTTCATTAAATTTGGAATGGCTACTCAAAATCCATGCATTACTACCCATTAATTGAATACATATATATTACATATAAATAGAAGAATATTTATTTTGTTACATAACCAAACCACAACCAAACCATATATGTTTAGTTTCATTGTAAAATTGGATGCATAAAAATGATTCATAAAACATCTACATTGTCTCCCAATTATTCCATTTTTACTAGAACACATTTTGACACATATCACTTAATAACATTCTTCTTATACAGGGGAAACGAAAAATAAGAGACGGTGAGATTATATGCTATGTAAGGGTAACCATGTGAGATATCAACCATATCAAAATCATAAGACATAATAAAATAATGAAATCTATTAAAAATTATATCATGCATATCAAAGCTCAAGATATCATGTCATGTAATAAATCATAGATTTTCATTAAAATTAAATAACATATTCCATGAGAATATAATTTAATACATTAAATTTGGGCATACACGTAATCATAGAATGTAATTTCCATATTAGTGAAGGATCATTTCCAAGACCATCATTGTGGACAATGTCCATTACTGAACCGAGTTCACTCCCCATTCAAGCCCTTTATTACAAAAATCAATCAACTCTTCGTTCCTGCCCTCTACATATAATGATATTTAAATATATACTTACTGATTTGCAGTTAGATATAGGTCCCACATATCACATAATGAAAACCATAAATATATTTTCTTCAAGAACATACATCATTCATCATATCAGAACCCATCAATACAAATAGGATTTATAAACATCATTTCATCATAATATATCACCTGAAAATGAAAAGGGTTTCGTAAATACCATTCCATCAAAAACATAAACCAGAAATACATTTAATAAGTATTTTATTAATTAAAAATTTCTCCATTAAAATATATGAAATGTCATAGAATGTTATCATATTTGAAAAATAGTTTTTTAGATCACATGAAAATAATTATTCCGGAAAATATCCTTTCTTCCTTGAAAACATATTCTTTTCATAAAATGATGCACTATTATAAAATGAAACATTTTATTTGAAAATAACCTAGTAGTTTTTAAGGTATTTTTCAAGGAATTGAAGCATCATAAATGTGGAAAAATCTATTCATGATGTGTACTTAAAAATAATTCTTCCAATACTTTTGTTCCAAAAAACACAAATTAGCTCGTTAAGAAAATGAAAAAAAATCATTTCAATCCTTTTAATAAAAACATCACACGTTGGTGAAAAGGACATAAAAAGATTCTATGAGAATAGAATAAATATTTTGGAGAACATTTTTAAGAAACATGTAAATGTAAGATAAATATTCACCAGTAGATACATACATATAATCAATCTCGAATAATAATGAGGTTTTGAAATTATCTATTTCCTTATGATTGATCAACATTGTACATATTTGAAATTACAATTTAATTATTTTAATATTGTTATTAACTTATTCTAGAACCATATTCATATTTATATTAACATATATGGTCACTTTATAACATCTAATCTCTGCTCTGTTAATAATATTTCATTATTACCCTTCCTTTGGGTGTTAACGACTTCATATTCATATGAATTTGATATCATATAAGTCCCAGTTATTGTTGATAGTATATAGTTACATAAAATACATAATTGTTTTAAGGAAATATATATCATAGTTATTTATAATATACATTTATATAATCACGTTTGAATGGTTAATGTGGAAAATGAAGTGCATCATGTCGTGGAGATGGTAGGTTTTGCGTACGCACGTGTGGTGGTATCATTACATTAATTGTGGAATGGTATAGAAAGGGATAACAATCCAAAGATTCAATATAATGTTATATTAATCATATATATATTATTTCAATCAATATACCCATCCTAATAATGTGGTAATGAAAACATATTACACAACGGGGTGGAGACGGTAAGTCATACATACACACGTTCAATGATTTCAATTTTAAATTGGTTGGATAAAAGGATGAACATGGTTGTAACATAATCAAAATAAAATATTCTACTATAGGTTATATTGTATTTAATTTTTTTATAATGGAAAAAACACATTAAGTGGAATTTGAAGAGGAAACAATCTTGAAAGGGTGGGTAATGATGATTACCTCTTCTTTGGGGGTTTTCCTTTTGATATCCTCTTATTGATACTAGGGTTTGTATTTTGACAAGTAAAAAAATTTATATAATGTGTACAAAGAATGATATAAGAGATATTTTTAGGAGATGATCAATATTTAATGTTTCATACGACTTGAATAAGTGAGGGAGGAAGTTCCCTTTTAAAATTGAGGTTTTGCAGGCTTTTGGAATTTTCTCCAAATTTTAATTTATGAAAAATAAATATCAATATAAATAATTATAAAGTCTATGTATTAGAAGATAATATGTGATAAGGTTTTAATATCATCAAATAACATATTTTAGACATGTTTGGAAATAATTTTATCCATTATCATTTCTGTTATATTTTAGTTAACCTATTTTAATTTTAACTAAGGTAACATATTTTTCAGTATTAGAAGGTTTTATTTTTTACATATGTGAAGTAAATTAAAATATAAATGATAAATTTATAATATATTAAAATAAAGTATAATTTTTTCATACTTTTAATTATGTTTTATGATTTTGATGTAATTTAATAAATAATTTAATATAGAATATCAATAGTGTCAATTTTAAAACAACTCATTAATATGGATTCCAAAATAAAAATATAATAAGTTAAATTTAAAAATAAATATTTTATTATTTACCTAATATATAAAGATAAGATATAAAACCCATTTATTAGATTGACTATATCAAATTATATTTATTTTAATATTTTTAGAAACATTTCTTTGAAATTTTAATTAAGAAAATAATTACATCATAAGTGTTGTGAAAATATATAATATAATTAAATGTTCAATAAAAATTAAAATTAATATATAATGATGAATATGATTATTACATACTTCATTTTAATATTTATAATCGAATATATCTTTTGGGTAACCTGATATAAAAAATGATATAGTATTTAAAACATGAGTGTTACATATTTAAATGTTTATTAAATAAAATATTATAAATATAACAATTTCGTCTTTGTGGAATAAAATAAAAAAGAATATTTTATCATGGAAATATATTCATTATGTTAAAATTTTAAAATTATATTCTTTCATACCATACCATTTCTACCATGTGGACAAAGAAGAGATATTTACGAAAAATAATGTGACATTTTTTCATTTATAAATTTAAATATTATAAAAGTAATATTCATGAATATTTGTCTATTAAAAAAATTAAATTTGATTTTTATGTGTTAATGTTAGAATTATATTTATCCATTAAAATTTTGAAATGTTTTCATACTAATTTTATTGTTTTTGTCATTGAATTTTTTACCCAAATTACCCAAACTACCCTTTACCATTGTATGAAAATTTAAAAGTATTACATATCATATTAGAAAAAAATAAAATGGGAATATTTAATAAAATTAGACATATATAATCCAAAATTTACATCGATTTTTATATATTCAAAATACATATGTATCAGAATTTAATTGAAAAAAAATTGGTAAAACCCCCTAAAATATTTTTTTTAGAAAAATTCCCTTTTAAAACACAAACATTTTTTATAATAAATTCATGTATAAAATCATTTTTTTAATATATACTTGAATTATTTTAAATCAAAGATAACAAATTAGAATTTAAAACTTATCCAAAACATAATTTTACCTTGTAAATAATTTAAACGAAAGTAGAACATTCAATAAAAATCTGTACTTTCAATATTCTATAAATTTTTTCAATAAGAATAATTTTATCATAATTTTTAAATGATGAATTAAGATATGTAATTAATTTTTTCAAATAAATTTTATAGATCATCTAAAATTTATTAATCATTAATCAAAATAAGATAAAATTTATTTTCAAGAAAATGTATTTTTTGAATAATTTTATTTTAATAATATTTTGTGATTATTTTCATAAGAACATACCAATACATTCATATTGAGTTAGAAACATATATCTATGTCATAAATCAGTTATTCATGTCAATTTCCACCAATTTGATGACTAGGTTATAGTAATAGTGTGTTTCAGCTCATTTAAAATCATGGTTATGTGAAACGCATGTTATCGAAGAGTTAAAATTATTTAAACAGAAATATTTCAAAAAAATATCAATGTGTTACATTTTACCCCACATAAAATGAATTTATCCCATAAAAATTATCACCTATATAGAAAAATATGGGTACATCTTCCCCTCATTACATCCTTGAGTTTCCACATAGTTTACTTTAATTTTTGGTTCCACCGTAAAACTTTAACCTGGTGAGTGCCCATGATTCATAAAACATTCTATCTAGGATAAAAAATCTCTATAAAATTTTCATCCTAGAAAATATTTTCCCCCGGTTGTCAATATTAAGATTTTAGTACCCAAGAAGGATTAATTATATACATTTTTGGAGAGATACATGGAACACATCATGAACATGAGAGAGATTTGGTGAATGCACCAATTGATAGGATACCTACCCAACACGATCAAAAATTTCAAAACGATCGATATGCCTAGGGATTAGAATAACCTTAGTTAAAAGTATCATCACTCTCTTATAGGGATATATTCCTAGAAATTCCTTTTTTCAACTTCAAAATCTTGTAATCTTCATCGATTTTGATCATATCATTTTTTTTCAACAAAGATATTCTCTTATTTGATATTGAATAGATCTAAATTTCTCTTCCATTTTATCAATTAGATCAAGTACCAATACCTTTATTTCCCCTAATTCATTCCATAATTTTGGTTTTATTCTCTTATTACCATAAAGGGGATCACAAGGATCCATATAAATATTAGAGTGAGTGTTATTATTGAAATAAAATTCTACCAAATGTAGGTGTTGATCCAAACCACCATTGAAATAAATATATCAAGATCTCAACATTTCCTCATGTTTTTGAACTGTCCACTCAGACTGAACATATATCTAATGATTATAAGAATTGTTGAAACATAACTCTATATCCATAGCCTGCTAAGGAATTCTCTAGAACTTCAAGGTAAAACATATATCCCCATTAGATATAATGGAAAGTGGTACTCCATATAATATTACCACATACTTTATATATATTATGGAAAAAATAATCGAGAAAATAGTCTTCTCTAATATCAATGAAGTGTGAAAGCATCGTAATGATATCAAATATTTCCAATATTTCAATATAGACTATATATTATTTGGGAAGCATGATTAAAAAAATCCATAATGATGTTTTCCCATTTCTATTCTAGAATGGGTAATGGATTTAACATTTTCATTTACATATTCCTATAATACATAACTTTTAGATAGAACAACCACCAAGAAACATACTATACAATATCATTCTTTAATCAACCCCACCAAAAATACTATTTATGGTCCCTATACATCTTCATAGTTCCATGAAAAATAAATAAGGATGAACTATGAGCCTCATACAACAAATCCTACTATAATTCTGGTAGGGGATGCATACAAACATGGATAGTGTTCCTTATTATTCCTTCACAACCATTTTTGAACCTAGGAACACTTCTAACCTTCTTTTTCAGCTATACATCCTCTTTATGCTCCTACTTAATAATCACCTTAATATATGGTTAAAAATTCATTTATTATATATATTATTTTCCCCATACCTTATGATAGTCATATCCATCCTTGTAAAATCCATAATGATTGAATATTATGTGATCATCATCATAGATCTACTTTCATAGTCCTTTTGACTCAAATAATCTACCACCTTGTTCTATTTTCATAGGGCTTTAATGAATTGAGTAGTAGTAATATTTAATCAACTCTAACCATAGTTGACACCACTTAAGAAAATAAATAGACTGTGAAGAATGACTTGGATATTTAAAAATCTCAAGGGAAGTTTTGATGAGTTCAAGGGAATGTCAAATACTCCAAAAGACTTTCGCGACAGACCTGTGCAGTAGAATTGCGCGATAGACCTGTGCGGCAGTGCTACATGCCAGAATGATTTCTGTACCACTATGAAGAGTACCTATGTAGAGGAGTTTCATGAAGGACATGAATGGGAAATGTCCCTTAGAACAGAACCCATCCATTCCTACAAATAGAACACTTGGTCTCCTCATTTTAGGGACTAAAGAGGTTGTAAGATTCCCAAAAGCTCCCATTGCGTAGCTATTTCACCAAGATCCCTCAAATTGTCCCAGGTAGCTCTCCAAAGAATGAGAGAATAGATAATTAAATGGGATTAGCATGTTTTTAAAGTCTTTTCACAATTTTTTACATAGTTTGGTTTATCCTAGGTGAAATACATTCTTCACTCATCATACACGCCTACATGCCACACAGGCGCGACATACATGCACGCCGCACCTGTGGGGAATACCTTCGCGGTACAACTGTATGGTAAATCAACATAGGGTACCTATGCAACACACTATCCAGAGAGACCTAAGAGGTAGATCTTGGTATAAACCTAACATACCAACTCAAATAACCTCTTTAATGAAATTCATGGCAGGTTACCTCTTTCATGGGTTCTCTTATCTGAAAGGGACTAAGTTGAAGCATCCCACAAAACCACATGACTTATAAAACCTTTGGGAAAGTCACATTAGCGTGTCTCCTATTTGGGTTTGTATATAAACAGTCAAAGGTTTACCACATTTTTTTACAAGGGAGTTAGGGTTCATAGAGTGTCTGTTGGTTTGTATATCCACCGTCACATGGACGTTTCTCCCAGGAACAATGCTGGGATGTTCTCGGTTTAGAGGAGGGTTTGGGTACTGGTCTCTCCCTTCTCAAAGAGATGACCCGAAACCTTAAGTCTCTAGTAGTGTAAGGTACATTTCATACCTACATTTTCTTTTAAATAATGGGGATGTCTCCCTCCTCTATCAGGATAAATTTTAGGTAAACCATCCTTACGTATGCCCCAATATTTTTTTGAAAGTGTTAACATAATTTCTCCTCCTCCTTTCTTTGGTGCCAAAGATCAGAGGGTAGATGGGAACATAGATTTTGATACCCTTTACCTCTCCCACTAGGCTTTGTCAAAATTGAAGACCATCCTGGTGTAAGCCCCTAACCTTAATCCCTTCTTCCTTTCATTGGGCCCTTGTTTAATCTATAGTGAATAGTGGGAATCCTTGTCGCCTCACCCTCTTCTCGGGTTAACTCGGCCTCTTCACCTCACCATATTCTCGGGTCAACTCAGGCCACTTCCACTCTCACCACCATAGGTGCACCCTCTTCCACCAGTGGAGGAGGAAAGGTGCATGTATCATTGTTGAATATGTACATCCTCTTGTTTATCACACCGAGCATCAATCACGTGGGCATTGAGATTTGTGATGATTACAACTTGTACAGAAACACTCATGATTTAATGAACTATGATAAATATTATTCCAATTGAGACAAGGATATGTAGGAAGCCTTATTTGGGACTGAGCTCACTAGATGTCCTTTTCAAGAATCCAACCCTAATTCCCCTTATTTGGGTTTCCTCCTTAGGAATAATCCCCAAATTAAATCCTCAAATCACCAAGGAATCCTTTTAAATATTAAATCCCAAACTAATTTCTCTCAAAAGACTATACTATCCTATGAGAATTATTTAACTACATGCGATTTGATTCCTATCTATACGGGATACATAGGGACCCTCCTTGAGGTTCAAAACCAACACCTTAAATCCACATTGTTCACCTTGGGATATATTCCCAACATGGTCTGATCCTACTTGGAAACACATATCCTCTCCACGTTCCTTGGGATACTTTAACAAAAGTGTCACTCTATGTTTTGAATAAACACCTTCCGCTTATATTTTCATACCACAAGAAATTAAACTCTATGGATAGGTCCTTATCACATGACCTTAAAAGATATGAAGTGTCCCATTTAGTGGAACCGAATTACGAGGGTTCTGATTCCTTTTACAAGGATATGTAGGTAGTCCATTTTATGGGAACAATCTCAAGACCAAACCAAACCATCATCTCCCTAGATGACAATAAATTCCAGAGTCCCCCATAAGTGGATTAAAAACCAGTATCATCATAATGATGACAAAAAAATCATGAAATATTATATTAGAGGATACCATTGATGGAGGAGCTCGAATACATACATATATCTCTATTAATGAAGAACCTTGAATGCATACACTTTGATTCTAAACATTACACATGTTAATAATTGATTTTAAATTCCATGGGATATTTAGGATATACATGGTAAATTTATAAGTACACATGAAAATATATTAAATTATAAAGAGAGTCTCATAGTAGACAATAATTCCCCCCAATGGGTGTGATGTGTCCGACCTCCCATCCTCCCGACCAATGGATGTTCTTATGTATCATGATGTTAAAATTTAACGAACACCTACCTTTGGAAATCAGGTCCTATTTGGATAAATAATTATTTTATGTTTCAAGTTCTATAAATAAGTCCAATGGAAACCATTTGAAAGCAATGATTCTTACAACTATAATACACGTTTCAAGGAACTACGAAACAAAATTGGCGAACCTGACGTGAATATTTAACCAAGTTAATAACGTCAACCACCTATTAGACCCATATCAATTGATAAATTAAGGCCAAAGAAAGGAATCAATCACGTATATATCCATCTAAAATGATGTTTCTTTAGTGGAGTTTGTTGTTTTTTCCTATTTTTTCTCAAAATTCCATTCACTCTAAAATGGATTTCTTGATGAAAACATCTGTAAACTTCCCGACCACTATTCAAGATGGATCCCCATCCATTGGAATGATGTCATCACCAACCCAATATCTTCAATACTGGGTCTCTAATGTTCTGGTAAAGGAATATCACTGACACTATACAATACCAACTTTAGAGGCTGGTCGGTAGGCCCTCTAGGTCAATAACAATCCACGATCATCTGGCCAACAACGACCAATGATCAGGAAGCAGATAGTGAAAACCACTATCTTCAACCATTTCAGTTCCTTATCCCTAGAATATAACATGAAATACCTCCCATACTATAGTGGGGGTGGAGCAAGGGGCCACTAAAGGCCTTAATTTAAGAATGCAGGAGTCCTTCCCGAGGACTCCCACCAGAAATCACTGCTAGTAGAATCACGTGGTAGTGAACCCCCAACATTATGGGGGTGTTGCATCTAGATGCTCGGCTGAGGTCTCTTAGACCCAGGCATAAAAGACAAACCATCGAGGACAAGTCAACACAAAGAATATTATTACATATACCCCTTTATGAGAAGATAATCAACTTAACTTGATGGAAAATGACGAATAGGCACATACACCCGTCCATCCTAATTTAGCTGTCCAGAAGACTCATTTGATAGAAACCCACCAATCCCACTAGATAATTTTGATGGAGTACTGTGAACAGGCATATAAACCTGTATACAAGTTATCATCTTGTCACCAGGCTTGTCTGGTTGCATTTAAAGAAGCCCACTAATCTAATGTGGTGGCAACTGGTAACATGGACATACACCTGTTTTCAATCACCAATTATTCCAGGAGTCTCGTCAAGCAGTATTGAAGGAATTGCATCCACCGTAATTGATGAGAAACAGCCGACATGCACATACCCCTGCCAATGTTCATCAAGACATCCAACAGTCTTGTATGGTTGCACCTAGAGAAGTTAGTCGGAAAGCTCTGATGACAAATTTGGTGCAGACCTAACTCTCTGCCCCCATGCATGTATAAAGTCAATACCCATTGACATGAAATGGGGTATAGGATCAAGAACATACACCCAGTCTAGATATGGAATCTACGTATATTCCCGTTCTGTCAAATGAAGTCACTAAACACATCTTGTCAATGGTGAAGGGGAAAACAAAAATCCCTTCCCATATTCTAGAAGCATTCCAGAATATTATAACAACCACTTCGGTAGTTCTGGGGAAATAAACACATAAATATGTCCCCACACATGGGATGATACATCGGCATGCCATCCCGGGATAGATACACACCTATTTTCTAGTGTAGGAGGGTCATGGGTCATACTCCCCCATATCATACGAACAATAAGATTGGGAACAAACACACTTTCTAATTAAAGGTAATCAGTCTGTTCCGGTAACCAATCCAAGGTAGGAATATACACCTACCAATGATCACCACTTTTCCTAGAATGTGGACCCAACTAATTATATGAGAACATCCAAGAAGAATTCTCTCCAAGAACTATTGTAAAATCAAGAGTCATGCTGTGATTTCTCTCCTATTAATGAAGGGGTTTCTTGAAGCCCTCATAAATTTATCTTTTGCATATCAAGATTCCATCCTCTCATTAATATATTGTGGGAGTGGTATTAGTAATTCTGAAGTTCATCATTATACTCTTCATCATGAAGGCTTGCTTTATGATGATTCAATTAATCCAGAGTGTCTATCTCTGAATGGGAGCCTCAGAAACCCTCTGTGTGCCTAGAAGGCCAAAGAGATAGATGATTTATCCCTTGCTGTAATCCACCGTTGTGATTCTCCACATGATGGCATTCAATGTGATAGTCCTCTCCGCAGTAGTATTTCTCAGTGTCAAGGCAATTCTATAATTGATAATGTTGTGATGATAAATCCCTCTTATCTCGAGGCACTTATAAACATAAGGTCAGTCATGTCTGAAGCCTTGTCATTGACAGGTGAAACACTTTCCCAACCATAATATATCTTAAGGTAAAAGTCATTCTTTGAACCTCCCTTGGTTCATTTGTCTTCTAATACAGAGCATCCACTTTGGTTGGACCATGTGGAGAAACATTTAGTGAAAGATGATGAAGATGTGTTAAACATGAGGAAATAATTGGATAAGGTACACGTACCAGTCATGTTCTGGCCATTGGAAAATTCTTAGTATAACACTGCAGAATTTATTGTAGAGGATTGCATTCATGATATCTAGGTCATCCTATGGAAGACTCTTTGTCATTTTAAAACCAATGTATTTCCATATTATGAGTATCAAAATCATTTAAAGGTAATATATGGGCTGTAACGCAAAATTGAGTTGGCATATCTCTTAGTTTCCCAACATTTAATGGTTGAAAAACAATAGATAATCCTTCAGCGTGCATGCCTCAATTCCCAAAAGAGTCTACACAAGTTAATTTATGGTTCCCCATATAGTGTTCATATAAGAGTATGGGGTGCACATAGAGCATTTCATTTCAAGCACTCAAAAATCTTCAAGGTTATCCAAAAGTGGTACATTTCAATGTTATTTCCCATAGTCAGCCACAATCCAATGATTTTGTTTGTAATTGAATGCGCGCTCAAGAAAAGGCCTCAACCATCTCTCATCAGAGTCAGGCTTAATGAAAAAATGTTTTCGAGTTACTTTTAAATCAAGAATCTAAAAATTTTGAGCATTCTTCCAGCTTAGAGGATTTCAGTTGTCAGAGAATGAAAATGTCTAAAATAGCAAAGCAATATTCCAAAACATGCGATTTGAGTGGTTTTCAAATAATGTACCCACCTAATGTTCAAACCAAAATTTGAAAAATCAGAAGATCAGTTTCAAAAATTTCATCCATTTCAATTCAATAATCACCCCAGCATGCATGTTTGGGGGATCATTTAATTCAACCTTTAAATTCCTTAAACAATGTTCAATTATTTGACGAAGAAAAATAGGAACAGCCCCAGCATGCATGACCGAGGGATTTATCACAAATGAAATCCCATCTTCAATGAAAGATAGTTTTCTACCAATTAGGGAACAATCCACAAAGAAATCATACAATTGAACTATCTAAGGATTCCCTTCGGGTTACTATCCACCAAATAGTTCCTGAGAATTTATCATATAAGAGAACAAAGTCTCATGGAAGATACAGAGGTAGATGATCTTACAAAAATACTGACAGAATTCCATTGATGAATTATGCATTAGTGAATTTCATTAACAACACTATAGGAGATCCTCTATAAAATGAGTCCAGTTGAAGGGAATCAGAATATAATGTTCTAGTCCATAATATGGTACACACTGAGGTAAATGAAGAAGGTGCGCATACCCGAAATCAGAGGTTTACCCAGAATCTAGGTAAGCCTTCAAATAACTAACTCCCACCCCTCAGAAAGTCAAATAACAAGGGGAATGGGAAAAATTATTATTACATCTCACATTTCCACCAGATAAGATCAATATTTTCCCCTTGAATAAAGATTTTCATGACAAGAAGTGAAAATGAAGTAGTTGAAAAGACTCAATACAGAGTTACTTCGAAGCAGACTTTCTACAAGACGTACACCCAGGGCAGTTCCTCAACATGAAAATATTATAGGATCTCCTCAGAAAAGAGAATTTTTTGTAACTATAGATGTGAATAATGAATTACCTCTACTAGGTACACAATCAATGCAAGATCAGACACATCCTGATAGGCCTGTTCTCATGGGTTATCCAAGGTAAAAATCAACACCACCATCAGTAGTGTTTCTGGTCATTGCACCATCTCATGCTCTAGTTGATATACCTGCACTAGTTCCAGCCCATCTAGATATTCCCCAAACTATTCATAATAGAATTGAGGCATTAACGACTCGATTGGATGCTATAGAGGAACCATGAGCACACGTTTTACTGGAAAAGAGAGCTTAACCTGAATGGGTGGATTCAATTCTTCCCCCACTATATTTTGTGAATACCACGTTACCAATCATTAATGGTTCTGGAGATCTTAAACAACACTTAACACATTTTGTTTCTCATTGTGATCTCATGATGGGAACTCCACAACAACAAGAAATAGTAAAGCATAAGTGTTTTGTGCAGTCATTATAGGGACAAGCTTTTCTCTAGTATACAATTTTATAGTCTCGATTAATTACTGGAAGGGAAGAACTCTTTCATTATTTCCTTCTTTAATATAGCTCAACTCTAGAAAAGACGATAGTTTTGGATCTTACCAATTGTAAAAAAGGGAGAATGACAGAGTTTCCGATTTCATTGCGTGAAGTAAAACAATAATATATTCCTTAATTATATCACTCCCTGAATAAGAATTTTTCCAATTTTTGAGGAAAATCTACGTGATGAGTTACACACTCCATTGATCCCTATGAAATACACAGGAGGGTTTCGAGACCTTACTTCAATCTGTCAACAGATAAAATACTCTATTATAGAAACTAAGGCTAAAACTCATGCAATTCCATCAGCTCTTGGGAGGAGGATAGTAAAGGTAGAAGATTCTATAGTTACACTCAATAGGGCAGATGTACCTACTTATACTTCAAGACCTTCATCATACAGAAGGTCTATGCATCTGGAGCATCAACGACAATGACTGTGTTGTCAAGATGATAAAAGAGATCAAAGGTGGAAATAGTATGAGGAATTAAAGAACAGAGTTTATTCTTTCCATAATGAACAAGTTCCTGGTTACTTTATATCAACAATAGAAAACAATTTGGTTAATTTTACAAGGCTGATGACACCAAATAATGAAGGAGATGAATATATTCCAAATTATTGTCACTTTTCCCAAATGTTAGGGAATCCCATTATAGAATATTTTGTTTTCATGAAACTCTTGCAAAAGATGGTAGATTCAGGACAAGTGATACTGAAAAGATCATCAAATCAAGTATCATGTGTTACTGATACTGATCCAATGGAAGAAGTCAAATGGAAAGAAGTCAAAATAAATAATGTGAAAAAATATAATGATTGGATGATCAGAAAAATGATCAACCAAAATCATGCCATTTTACAATAACAATAGAAACAACCAAATGTCTTTTCTTCCACTCCTACCACAGAAATACCAAATTCATCAAAAGTTAGTTCCTCAAAGAAGAGAAATGATCATAAGGACAAAGTGTTGTCAGAAGAAGATGAGGTGACGTTAAGGCCAATGTTGTCCCTGACCCGGGAATATTTCATACCATCTGTTTCAAAAGCATGGGCACTACCCTGCCAAATGGAACAATAAAAATTAAACTATCAGGAAGAATCTCTATTAGATGAAGAAATGATATTTGGTTCTGTCAACATTATCCATTTTATGGGTCTTTATGACAAGGGTGATTATGATTATAATGAGCCGAAATTCCTTATACATAATTGGGGAACCAGAGAAAAAGGCAAGGGTCGAGGATACATGGGAAGATGTGGGAATTCTAGAAACCACCATTTTAACTCTACCCCTACTCGAACAATATATGCAGCAGAAAATCGTGGAAGATTCCTTCTATGGGATCAAAAAGAATAAAGAGTTTATTCCCTACAAGACAGGTTTGGTTCTGACATGATTATTTTGGAGAACCGATTATAATCCACATTGTTTTCTTCTCAGCATGTTAATAAACCTAGTCAATCTAACCTACCAAATCTAGGAGTATTTCTAGCTTCTAATCCGAAAAAGTGTATGTCTACATCAGAATCATCAACTTCCAAAACACCTACAAAACTGCATCTTCTTTCTATAAAACACATACATTTGGACCAGAAGTATGATGTCTTGAAAAAATTTTCCCTAGTACCAGAAAATTTATAAATTATGGATGCTTTAAATCTGTCAAAATTTCTTCGAGAAGCACTCATTGAGGCCTTATCAAGTCCTCAAGAGTTTGAAACTGAAGATGCAACTGCTGAGGTTTACTGTATAGAGAACTATCCTACAGAATGTCATGAATTTATATATTTTATTAATGCGGATGAAGATGATGTTGAACATGGACATATTAGACCCTTGTATTTGTCTGGAAAAGTCAATGATATAAAAATATAACGAGCCATCAATGATAATGGATTCAGAGTCAACCTCATTCCTGTTCGTACACTTCATCGATTAGTCCTAACTGAATCTGGGTTATCTCATTCAACTTAAATGTTGCAAGGATATGAAAGGAATGAAAAAGAACCTATGTGCGAGATTACACTAAAAACTCAGTTTGGATATCTTGTATCTAATTTAGGTTTTTTAGTTTTTTGTTAGGATACAACATTCAATATTCTGCTTGGAAGGTCTTGGATACATTAACATGAAACCATACCTTCGTTATACCACCAATGACTTAAGTACTATTTCAATGTTCAAATTAAGACATTGAATGGGGACAAGACTCTATTCAAAACATCTTAATCTCAATACATTGAGGCAAAGTCTTATCACACAAAAGAAACGATGTCCATAACAAAGGAAATATCAGATTTAATGCTCCAAATGGTTTGGAAATGATCCTAGGAAATCCATTCATACATTTGAGTATAGATTATGTGCTACCCAACAATCAAATTGAAAGGGTAAAACCTAATCCAAGAACACATCCAATAACTTCAATAATGTTAATTATTGCAACTGAGCTTGACAACATGAGAGAGATTAGTGATTCGCCAAGTATTGATGGTAGTATAAATAGATATATTTTCATTTCATCTACAAAATTATAACAAGACTCTATTTTTTCAATCATAGTAGAATAAATTGTAGCAATGCTAGAGGAAGACAAATTTTTGGATTCTCCATCCATTATCTCTTCTTTGTTAACAATGGTAGAACCTTCATCCTAAGTATGGTTAGATATGTTGGCCTCTTCTTCAAGATGTTAAAATACTGACACCCCCTTTAATGTTGGGAATTTTTCTCCTCATCTCCAATGCATGTGGAAAAGGGAGAGGTAACATGCAATGAAGAAGAAGAAGATCTTCGGGATGCTCTTCCAGTATTTGAGTAAGGTTTATCTACCACTGTAAATGAGCTCAAATAATTAAATCTGGGTATATAAGAAGATCCAAACCCCACTCTAATTAGTGTGGCCATGACCTCTTAAGAGTAAGTGGTTTATACTTCATTTCTGAAGATACATCGAGCTATATTTTCTTGCAATTATACATAAATTCTAGGACTTAATCCTGATGTATCCAACCATCATCTGGGTTTTCCAAAATAACAACGTGGATTCAAACCAGCATCACCAGGAACACACCAAACTCATGCCTCAAAAATTGAATCTGAAGTTCATAAGCTTATAAAGGATAAATTTTTCAAGGAAGTTCAATGTCCCAAATGTTTGTCCAAAATTGTCTTAGTGAAAAAGAATAATGGGAAAATTAGTTTTTTCATTGATTTCAGAGATGTTAACTAGAATTGTCCTAAATATGATTTTCTAGTTCCAATTACATAGCTTTTAATTGATGAAAATGATGGTTATAAAGCTATTTCCTTTATTGATGGATACTCTGGGTATAATGAAATCTATATGGCCCCATGGGATGAAGAATCTACATCCTTCCGAGCCCCTCAAGGTGTGTTTTTCTATCGGGTAATGTCTTTTGGTTTAAAGAAGGTAGGTGCAACATACCAACATTCCATGAACCATATCTCCAAACCCTTCATAGGGAAATTTATTAAATGTTATGTGAATTATTTGGTGGTAAAATACAGACAACATTCCAATCACATAGCTGATTGCAGACCATATTCCATAATCTTTAGCAACACAGGTTAAAGATGAACCCCTTCAAATGAGCTTTTGGGGTAACCTCAGTAAATTTTCTTTGGAATCGTTGTATGCCATCGTTGTATCGAATTTGATCATGAGAAAACAAAATCAATACTTGGTATGTCACATCCTTAGAATTATAAATAATTAAGAGGACTCCAATGACACTTGGATTATATTCATCACTTTATTAGCAATTTTGCAGGCAAGAGTTTACCCTTCACTAGATTATTGAAGAAGGGAGTCATCTACCATTGGAATTAATATTGACAAGAATCATTCATACCCACAAGAAATATTTCTTGAGTCCACTAGTATTAATTCCACCAATTTATGTAAAGCCTCTTATTCTTTATGTGACAACTTTATAGTGATAACTAGCTGCCTTCCTTGCTCAAAACAATGATGATGGGAATGAAAAAAACATTTAGTATCTCAGTTGAACTATGCTTGATGTAGAAACTCGATATTCATGTATCAAAAGGTGTTTCCTAGAATTAATCGTTGAGTTCATAAATTGATGCACATCCTGCTACATCATGAGGTCCAATTGATATCTCACAATAACCTGCTCAAATTTATCCTCAGTCTTCCAATGCTTATAGGGTGTCTGGAACGGTGGGCGGTTATTTTGCAATAGTTTGATATCTAGTTTGTGCCTCAAATGGAAATAAAAGGCCATGCTTTGGCTAAAATCCTTGCTAATCATCCATCCATAGAAGATACATCATTAAATACCGAACTTCCTGATGAATAGGTCTTACCTATTCAGGATAATTCCCAAACATGGGAAATCTACTCTGATGGTGCTCCCAGAAGTCCAACATGGAAGAGAATGGGAAACCCTAAACTCAACAAAGCTGGGTTAGGAATTGTCCTTATCTCCCCAGAAAAAGATGTATAACCTTATTACATTCTGTTATAGAAAGGAGGAACCAAAAATGAGGAGGAGTATCAAGATCTCATTGTAGGTTTGGAATTGGAACTTCATGTGAAAATGAATCAATTGAAGGTAAAAGGTGATTCAGAATTGGTAGTCAAGAAAATAAATGAAGAATATTCTATAAAAAATGAAGATTTAATACCTTTGATTGATTACATCAGAGCGTTAATGGTGGAAGTTCCCTCAGAGCCTACATTTTCTTATGTCCCACAATAACAAAATTCACAAGCAGATGCATTGGCTAAGGTAGCTACAGCCTTGGAAGATCTAAATCGGGATTAGACAGTCATTAACATATCCCATCGTTGTGTGTTCTCACATTCTGTTCAAACCAAAATGTAATAAATTAATGAAATTGCCCCTATTTTGGAGCCATAAAGTCATACCACGAGATGGAGAACATCCATATTGGAATACCGTCAAAATTATGTACTTCCACCGAATAGGGATGAAAATGAATAGATCTAGAAATGAGCAACCAATTTTACTCTTTCAGATAGTCCAGACCACCAAAAGATCCTCTACAAGAAAGGAATTGATGGAATCCTCTTCAGATGTATTCATGGAGAAGAGACTATAGTTGTCATGAATGAAGTACATTCAGGAACTTGTGGTGCCCACCAATCTAGGCACAGACTCTCTGATTGGATCCGAAGGCTTGGATACATTTGGCCTTTAATGACGCAGGGCTGCACATATTTTACTAATAGATTTCATCCCTGCTAAGTGCATGCCATCTTTATTTTTCAATTACTAGAGATTATACATATAACTAAATACTATTGGCCATTTTCCATATGGGGAATGGATATAGTAGGGCCTTAACCTCTAGCAACAGATAAATAGTTCAAGTATATCCTTACTGCTACTGACTTCTTTTCTAAATGGGCCGGGGCAATACATTACAAAGAAGCCGGATCCAAAAGCATTGTTAGTTTTTTCAAAACTAACATCATCACAAGATTTGGTGTCCCTAATACTATATTGATGGACAATGGCACCAATCATTGTTCGATTGAGGTAAAGAAGACATATAAATAGCATAATATCCAATCCAACCATTTATCTCGCCATCATACGGTGGCCAATGAAAAAATAGAGGCCTTCAACAAGACCCTATCAAATATACTCATGAAGATGGTGGATAAAGATAATAAATCATGGCCTGATAATATTTTGAATGCTTTAGGGGATTATCAGACAACTTCTCATACTGGCACTGATGAAACTCCGTATTCATTAGTATATGGAACCAAAGCACTTTGGCCAATTGAAATGCAATTTCCTTTACTCAGAGTTGACATTTGTGATCCGTTATCTACAGATTAGAGGTCTCAGAAACGGTTCAATGAGATGGAATGATTAGACGAGAAAATATTTCATACATTTCTTCTTTTAGAAGTCTATCATAATAGAATAGTGTGAGATTTTTACAAGAATTTTCACCTCATTTCATTTCTTCAAGGAGAATTGTTATGGGTCCTTAGGACTCCAATGATACCAGGGAAG
The DNA here is from genome assembly GCA_963277665.1 of Viscum album. Lineage (NCBI taxonomy): Eukaryota > Viridiplantae > Streptophyta > Magnoliopsida > Santalales > Viscaceae > Viscum > Viscum album. Next base: position 1,071,018,438 of record OY728166.1, on the reverse strand, counting down.
AATCCTCCAAATCTAAATCCAAAGTGGGAAGGAACTTATTCTATACATAAAGTCTATTCAAATTGATCTTATGCCTTAATATCAATGTATAGAGAGCTTATTACAACTCCTACCAATGCGATATTATTAAAGAAATACTTTGTTTAGTTGTAAATATTTCCATTTCTGCAAGACTAAAAACTACACAACCCTCATGTCCTTGCTGCAAGACTAAAAATTGCACAACCCCCGCGTCCTCACTGCAAGACTTAAAACTGACAAGTACAATGTCCTTGTTGCAAGACATTAAAATGCTGAACAACCATAAGTTCCCATGCTGTATGACAATAAAATACATAGCATCATCATCCTTATCTCATGATGTTAAACAGCATGACATCATTTTCCTCATTGCATGACATTAAACAGTATGACAAACATTTTCTCTATTTGACATTAGAATAAACCATAAGTAAACATCATTGACATCATAAATACTCCTTAGTAGCACATGAGTCCCTATCCTTTCTATGTATGAGTCAGATATACAATGAGACCTTATTTCAGAAACTATGCATAGCTTGATTCTTATTTTCAATGAGATACCTAGAGACACCTAAATGTTCAATTTTGGGCCCAGCCATAATCAAACAATATTTTTATTTTCATTCTCCCTCTTGTATATGCATCATATCTATATTGAGTGTTTCTTTAAGATATAATATGTGGTCCTTATACCATTTCATTTCTTAAGATTTTCCATTCTCTCAGAATGTATCAAATGACCCCCTTATTCACATTAAACTTGATTTGGGTGTAGAATGATTATCTAAAGAACTATGTATATCTTGATTCACATATATTTGGGATACGTAGAGATACCTAGATCTCCAATCTTTGGGCCAGCCACGATAAAAAACCCTTTATTCCTTGTATTAGAATCAAACCTGCATAGTTAATGTTGTAAGAACAATGTATGACTTGATTCTTGCCTTCAACAATACACATAGTGACACATAGATCTTATCCATATTCTACATGATATATGTATTTCTTTTTCAAATCATTTACTCTTAATCCATAAAACATGATGTTAAACTTCATGGAAATTTAACACCCCCATTCATCACATGTTTCACCATTGTTTTATAGAAGAAACCCTTACTAATCCTTGCTTCTCACAACATGCATAGCTCTAGTGGTCTTAGGAAATGGGTAAGAGGATTCTTTATATAAATGAGGCATTTTAATTACTTACGGGGTTATTAATTTCCACATTGCATGACATAAAACTCCACATCATAATATTTATTCAAAAGGAAACAAAGAAATTATCCCTTTTACATATGATTCAGATCTATGTAAAGGACGTCAAACTCATGGAAAATATTGATTCAAATATTTATTATGTGAATTAAGCATAAATACCATATATATTTCACACTCTTATTCTTAAATTTTTCCAGATCATCATAATTTTTCTTATGGTTTCAGGTCACAGTGTTTCTAATACCTTAGAACTCCTTTACCTGACTATGCAGAATGTGCCCTTAGGGGGCCTTGTGTAACACCCCGACCCCAGTTACCCAGATTCGGTGCATAATTTTAATACATTGGAATTATTACAAGGAATAAAGTCCCGAAAGAACAATTTGTTTAGCATTCTTGAAAAATATATTAGATACATGAATGTTACATTACACTTCATAACATACAAAACAAAATAAATAATTATTTATGAATGCCATTATTCCCTTGTCTCAACCCTGCATATCAAATACACTTCATAGAATACTAGGAAAAATAAAACACAGAAAGGGGTGAGATCAAATGCTTAGTAAGGATAATAATATAGCAGAAACTTTCATAAATAATCATAAACATTTAATGTAATGTATAACTGAAACAAAAGCCTTTTAAACTTGAACTTTAACATAATATGGAAAATATAAAATGAAATAATTCCATTTACTTATTGACAAGGATATTCTACTATTCTAATAATCACATGCAATATTAATAACCACTCTCATAATGACGGAATGCATAATGCCATACTATCATCCCCACGTAGCCAAGGCCTCCTGCCAAGACTACAAATAATATTTTATCAAGGCCTCGTACCAAGACAATAGTTGGACTCATGAGGCCTACCGATGCATTGAGGAGATATAGCAGGCTCCACCCGTCACATACCAAGTCCAATGCATTCCTCATATGAATAGTTTTAAACATAACATAATCATTCATATTAAAACTTGCATATGAAATGTCAATACTTTCTCTATAAATCATGAATAGTAAAAAAATAACACATCCACAGTCAAACATATCATAAATCATTCAATACAATAAGGAATATTGTATTATAATAAATCAACCTCAATACAAAATAATATCCAGTAGAGGATTCTTACATAGTTGAAAATAATGAGTAAAACTTTTTGAGAGAAATATCCTTTTTGTAAAATCATTTAAAAGTCACACATTTATAATAAAAATAATTTAAAAGGGATCTTTTTGAATCAAAGTTTCCCATACCACTTTGAATCTTTTGAAAATAATTACATTTAAAAACATTCATGTCCATATAAATAAATCCTTAAAATCATTTTGAAAACATGGACATTAATTAAAAATATTTAGAAAGGCAAATCTTTAAAACATCTGAAATTATGATCTTAATAAAGAGTCCTTTCAAAATCCATAAAATCTTCATTTTGAAATAATTTTTATGAAAAATGGACATGGGTGATAAAAATGTCCCAGTAAATACTTACAGATAAAAAATCTCGGATAATAAGGAGATTAAAGAATTAACCCTTACCAATTTTATAACTTACAAAACATACACCCCATGAAATATGTATCATACAATGAACATGTAAATATATATATTTTAAAGTGTATTACACAAATAATACAATTATGGGCAGTCCATACACCACACAAAAGGTAATAGTGGAAATATGGCATGAATCTCACGGGAATAAAGAATGAGATGAAAACCCCTTACCTTGTACTTTTCCTTGGTCGAGGGTATGTTAAAATCCTGTCTAATAGTTAAATAATTGTTATTAAATTATAAAATAATCATATACATAAATATTATATCATATATGATCTTTTAATATTGCTTTGTTAATAATATTTTAGTATTATCATCATTTCGGGTGTTAACTGATTCGTTTTCTTTTATATGATTCGTTACGTAACATGTGTTTGTTATGGATAGGATGTATCTTATTCACATCCAGAATTATATCAAGTCCTTAGAAATTACTTTTAATAATCAAAATATAATTATTCTTTAATATATATGATGTGGAAATAAATCTCATCGCGTTCGTGGAGACGGTAATCCGTACGTACGCACGAACGCTACTTCCATTTAATTTTTCATTTTAAAAAGAAGAAAAACCAAATGATAAATAGGTATATAATTATTCCAGTATAATATAATATCTTATATGTGATACTTATGTTCATTAAAACCATCCTTTATACGTTCCATGTACGGTATGAACGAGTCATATCACTTTGAGGGGGCGGTAGTCCGCATTTCCTCAAATGAAATTATCGTATATATATATACAACATGAAAAAAATAATGGTATGATATAAAATGGAATTAAATAAACTTATATAGAAACTAAATATCATTAATATCATATTTAATTATAGTTCCATCATAATGGCCACTATGAGTGGTGGTAGGAGATAATTGAACAATCATCGCTTCGTGAGGAATTTGGTTTCCATCCACAGAAACATTATGTTATTCACCTATTAGATGGATGTGTGTGTAAGTGTAGTTCTAATAATTATAATAACAATATCCTAGTATATTTAGGATACTGTTTTTTTAAAAAAAATAATAAGAAGAGTTTAGGGGTAGGAGAAGTTAAATAAAAGAAACGAAGCTAAGAGAAATCGTTACCTTTAATTTGGGTAACTCCCTTTGGTTTGAAGCAAGAAGAACTCTTGAAGTTCCTTCTTACAAAGTTAAGGATTCTAAGATAAGGAGAGGGATTTAGGGAGCTTAATTGGGTAGATTATGGACGATCCAAAAGTCTTGAGAGGTGTGGGGAATTGGTTATAAGTGATGTCCTTTTATAAGGGGGGGGGGCTCTTTAGGAAAAGCTAGATATATTATTTTATAATAAATTCATATTCAGTTTCTAAAGGCTCCAAAGAGGATTATATAAATTTTAAGGTGGTTATGGGTAAAAAAATACTAAAAAAAAGAATTTATACAGGTTTGGGTCATTATATTAACCTTATCATTTAGTTTTAACTCTTAGTTAATTAGTTTGACACTTACCATGTCACTTTGTATTTTTATATTATATAGTTAATAAACTTACTATATACCTCCAAGTGACCCCCAAGTGGTACATTAATGATACACCTATCATGATATAAGTATCTTGGTCGATCCTTATATTTTAATGAATAGAATATAAATTAATAATATAATTTTTGTTTTAAAAACTCATTTATGTCAATTTTCATATGAATCAATAATTGATTTTTTTGAAAGTCATAGAAACTTTATCAATTCAAAAAAAAATTCATTTAAGAAATCCTAACATGTCATATTAACGAATAAAATTAATTTATGTCATCAAAACATTAAAATTATATTTATTGTATCATTTATAATATCAATTATTTGATTCTTTCATTAATATGGAAAATACTGCATCATTATTGTGTCATATATATTTTTACTTTTTCAATGTCTAAAAAATTATAAATAAAATACCATTATGTTTGAAATATTTTTATCTTTCTAATTAATATTTATAATCTAAAATATGACATATATAACCCTACGTAAAAATTGTTTTTCTAAAAGATATAAGCTTTTTTCATTTTTGTATTCACTTTAACTTAATTAATATAAAGTGTCCCTATCAACTACAAGTGGCTCCATGGGGTCCCAAAATAGACCCAATGATGCCCATGGTCGGAAATGTATCCACCAATAAGGTTATGACACTTTTTAGGGTAATTTATTATTATTATAATATTATTTTTTAACCCTTATTTAACAGACTTACCCTTTAACCATGGTAAATAAAATATTTACCGAAGTAATTAATCAAAATGCCTAAAAATAAAAGATACCTATTTAAAAAAATTGGAAATCATGATTCCAAATATGGAATCCATTTTTCCAAATTCAAAACACAGAAGTGGCAGAAATTAATTTAAAATTAATTCCCGCTGTTAAAACAAAAAGCGTATTTTTAAGATATAATAATTATCAAAAGATTGATTCTTTTTATGTCCTTTTAAATTGTGAAATTATGTCCAATGACGAACATTGTATTAAATGGTAAAAATATATTATAAATATAATTTAAAACCACTCAAATTCATAATTAATCACAATTAATCATTTTGATTAAAAAGGTTGTTTTTATTTAAAATTTATTAATATTCACTATTCATCAAAATATAAATGTTATCTGAAAACTACAAAAATTTCACCCTAGGATAAATTAGGTCTTCCGAATCCAAAAAAGGAGTCCATTTTGAGAGGTAAAATTTATAAAATTTCAAAAATTAGGTATTACTTTTCAAAACAGCTAGTTTGATTGGTTGTAGTGTGTGTTTGAACTCGAAGTTGCGTACAACACACACTGCTGTATTATTTAAAGAAAAGAATACCGTGGAATCTTGGGGTGTTACATTGTAAATTTTTGATGTCCCCATTGTAAATAATAAATTTATTTAGTCAAATTGAATATATAAAAGTTTAAAATATTGGATTTAAAAGGGTTCACTATTAAAAGTTGGTAAAAGTGCATTTTTGAAAATTACTTCTTTTGTTTGGAAAAATTAATTTGTTCTTACATTATGTCTAAGAATTTAATAATATGGATTCTAAAATTATAAGGATTATATAATGTTCTAAATTTATTTAATAATATTTATAACCTCTTTTGAACGGCTTGTTTGGTAAGTCATGGTGTGCTTGAACTCGGTGTTGAGTGTAGTGCAAGTTATTGAATTATTTTTGAAGAAGTAACACACTATGAAATCTTGGGGTGTAACATTCTTCCCACCTTCAATAAATTGTATCCTCACAATTTGATATTGTTCTTCGAAAAATACAAGTTGAAAATAGAAAATATCTTTTTGGGAAATCCCACATCGGAAATTTGGTTAATAAAATTTAGTCATAATAAGAGGAAAAGAGAAATGAAAGGGTCAACACCAAATTATGATCTCAATTAGGAGAACATTGGTGTAAATTAGAGACATATAATTGGAGGAGAAATGTAAATATTTAAAGGTAGTGATTGAGGTCATCAATCACAAACAAGTTTAAAACTCAGGTCCATAAATTCATCAATCTATGATGACTTAAAATACCACCTGTTCAACAAAACATTACGTATTAAGATAACACATTTTTGGTTTTAAGATTCCTTCAATAAATTATAAGAATTAATTTATTTATATAATAAGAGGAGAAGAAAAATATATATTTGAAAAGTAGAGTTCCATCCTTTAACTAATTTCTACCACAAACTCATCTTTCACTCTAAAAGATAATAGAACTAAAAAAATATATTCTATTTATCCTACTCGTTTGGGGTTAAAAAAATGAATTTATAATTCATCTACTAGACCATATTAAAATAAACTACATTATATAATCCAGGACATCTCATGGGACAGTGGTAGGTGATACACCCTTATCGCCCTTTGGTTGCGAGTTTAAGTCTCATGGCCTTTCCAGTCGCGATGGGTTGCCGCCCGACCTCTGGGTTGTCCTTTTATGGAAATCCATAATTAATTTTAAACTAGAATTATCCAAAATACTTCTATCCAAACTCACAGTCCAAAATATATAAGGAAGGTAATAACAATGAAGATCCTTTTTTCCGTGTAATAACATGTGAACACCTTCATCATGTATTCTTTTAAAACACTTCAACATCCTGAATTACCATAAAACCTTATTGATTACATTCATGATCCCTTATTCCTTATAGAATAAGGGATATACTCCTTCTGTCCAAAAATGTTGTAAACTCATACAATTATTGGAATATAAATAATTAATCAGTTTCAAGGTAGTCAAGAATATCCAAAATAATTTATTAAAATCAACCATCTCTTATTCCAAAATCACGAACTCATTATCAGAATCATATTATGCTTTATCTTTCTCTCAAACATATATTTTCCAAAAATATAACATGCTATTGAGCCACTTTTCTTCGTTCCACACAATCTCATGTCATTAATGAAATAGTACTGCATTACAATCCTTATATACTCCATAATTATTATAACCAGTACATTGTTGATACAACACTCAAATGACATAATTCTCTAATAACAAAATTATAACTCTAGTCATTCCTACTCATCTATAGTAGTATCATAACTGGATTATTATCCAATGGCATCATTTGGGGCATATCTAATGATTTGGACATTGGTTCGTGTAGTACCCCAACTCCTTGCAGACGAAGCATTGTACATTTGATTCCTTTTTCTTACCCTTGAAGTCATGTACATGGTGTCCTTTTTCTCCACACTTATAACAAACTCCCATTCCTTTTAGGAATGTTCCAGAGTGTTTCTTCCCACAGTTATCACATATGGGAAAATTCTTCTTTACCTTATTCCCTTTATTTGTCCTTCTATCTACCATCATTTCCTTTTCTTTCTTCCCTTTAAAGACATAGGACTCCGATAATTCTTTACTTATCATATCAAAACAGGATACTATTTCTTCATATGATGATAATACGTGGGAGAATATTTCCCTTCTAAATTCTGGCTTAAGACCATGAAAGATATGATATTTTTTACTCTTTGGATCATGCGTATTGCTGGAGTTCTCATTCATTCTACTGGGCGCCATTTCTAAACCATGGAATAAATTAGATTTGTTTACGAATCAAAATACATAATTCCATACTTGTAAAACACTTAAAATAAATTGAACAGTTTAATGATATAATCCATAATCATAAAAATGTTTTCTTTGAGGAAGTATATACTCATAAACCCTTCATAATGGTTCTTAAATAAAATAAGAATTATCCTAAGCATATCCCCCGGGAGTGTCGTAACCAAGAGTGCAACAAGGCCCATTGTCATGTACCCGTTCCCATTCGAGTCTAGCTCAAAGAGGTGTTTTCGGGTTTTACCCCTATGTACATCTGTGCCAGAGCTGCCTCTACCTGCTCATATCTAGAAAGGGATGTATTTCTCGGAAAACTCACAAAATCTCTACAATACCAAAATTCTAGGAAGTTCTTATATACTAATCCTCAACGTCTATATAAGGGCTATGTTCTCTAATAAGAGTTTATCTAAATCTAGCTTCCAAGGTTGTTGCTAAAAATTCTCTGATAACAACCACAATGCCCCGACCCCAGTTACCCAGAGTCGGTGCAATATTTCAATACATTGGCATGATTATATGAAATCAAGTCCCGAAAGAAAGATTAGTTTAACAGTCTTAGAAAATAGATTACATAATGAATGTTACATTACACTTCATAACATGCAAGGCAACATAAATAATCCTTTATGAATGCCATTATTACCTTGTCTCAACCCTGCATATCAATCACAATACACTTCTTGGAATCCTAGGAAAAATAAAACATAGAAAGGGGTGAGCTCAGATGATTAGTAAGGATAATAATATAGGGGAAACTTTCATAAATAAACATAAACATTTAAGGAAATGTATAACTAAAACAAAAGCCTTTTAAACTTGAAATTCAGCATAATATACAAAATATAAAATGAAATAATGTCATTTACTTATTCACATGGATATTCTACTAATCGAATAATCACATGCAATATCAATAACCACTTTCATAATGATGGAATTTATAATGCCAGACTATCATCACCACGTAGCCAAGGCCTCCTGCCAAGAATACAAATAATATTTTGTCAAGGCCTCACGCAAAACACTAGATTTTCACATTACACCTACCGATGCATCGAGGAGCTATAGCTGGCTCCACCCATCACTTACTAAGTCCAATTCACTCTTCATATGAATAGGTTTAAACATAACATAAACATTCATATTAAAACTTGCATGCGAAATGTCAATACTTTCTCTATAAACCATGAATGGTATAAAAATAACACATCCACAGTAATACATACCATAAATCATTCAATACAATAAGGAATATCGTATAATTATAAATCAACCTCAATCCAAAATAATATTCAGTAGAGGATGCTGACATAGTTGAAAATGATGAGTAAAACGTTTTGAGAGAAATATCATTTTTGTAAAATCATTAAAAAGTCACATATTTATAATAGAAATAATTTAAAAGAGAATTTCTTGAATCAAGGTATCCCATACCAATTTTAACCTTTTGAAAATAATTATCATTTCAAAACATTCAGGTCCATATAAATAAATGCATAAAATCATTTTGAAAACATGGACATTAATAAAAATGATTTAGAAAGATAAATCTTTAAAGCATTTGAAATTATGACCTTGATAAAGAGTAACTTTAAAAATCCTTAAAATATTCATTTTGAAATCATTTTTATGAAAAATGGACATGGATGATAAAAAATGTCCTACTAAATACTTACACATAAACAATCTCGGATAATAATGAGATTGAGGAATTAACCCTTACCAATTTCATAACTTACAAAACATACAACCCATGAAAGAGGTATCATACAATGAATATGTAAATACAAAAATTTTAAAGTGTATTACACAAAGAATACAATTATGGGCAGTACATACACCCCACAAAAGATAATCGTGGCAATATGGCATGAATCTCACGAGAATAAACAGTGAGATGAAAACCCCTTACCTTGAACTTTTCCTTGGTTGAGTGTAGGTTAAAATCCTGTTTAATAGTTAATTCATTTTCATTAAATTATAAAAGAATCATATACATAAATATTATATCATACATGATCTTTTAATATTTTTTTGCTAATAATATTTTAGTATTATCGTCGTTTCGGGTGTTAACTGATTTTTTTTCCTTTATATGCTTCGTTACGTAAGCCGTGTTTGTTATGGATAGGTTGTTTCTTATTCACATCCAGAATGATATCAATTCCACAAACATTACTTTTAATAATCAAGTTATAATTATTATTTAATGGATATGATGGGGAAATGAATCTCATCGCGTTCGTGGAGACGGTAATCCGTAAGTATGCACGAACGCTACTTCAATTTCATTTTTCATTTTAAAAGGAAACAAAACCAAATTATACAAAGGTATATAATTATTCCAGTATAATATAATATCTTATATGTGTTACTTATGTTCATTAACAACATCCTTTATACGTTCCATGTATGGTATGAACGAGTCATTTCACTTTGAGGGGGCGGTAGTCCGCACTTCCTCAAACGAAATTATCATATATATATACAAAATGAAATGAATAATGGTATGATATAAAATGGAACTACAGAAGGTTATATATAAAATAAATATCATTAATATCATATTTAATTATAGTTCCATCATAATGGCCACCATGAGAGGTGGTAGGAGATAATTGAACAATCATCGCTTCGTGAGGCGTTTGGTTGCCATCCACAGAAACATTATGTTCTTCACCCATTAGATGGATGTGTGTGTAAGTGTAGTTCTAATAATTATAATAAAAATATCCTAGTATATTTAGGATACTGTTTTTGTTACAAAAGAAAATAATAAGAAGAGTTTAGGGGTTGGAGATGTAAAATAAAAGAAATGAAGCGAAGAGAAATCATTACCTTTAATTTGGTTAACTCCCTTTGGTTTGAACCAAAAAGGACTCTTGAAGTTCCTTCCTCCTAAGGTAAGGATTATGAGAGTAGGATAGGAATTTAGGGAGATTAATTGGGAAGAGGTTGGATGATCCAAAAGGCTTGAGAGGTGTGAGTAATTGGTTAGAAGTAGTGTCCTTTTATAAGGGGGGGATGGGATCTTTAAGAAAATCTATAAATATTATTTTATAGTAAATTAATATTAGGTTTCTAATGGCTCCAAAGTGTATTATTTAAATATTAAGGTGGGTATGGGTCTAAAACCACTCAACCAATAGAATTTAGACAGGTTGGGGTCATTATATTTACCTTATCTTTTAGTTTTAACTCTTAGTTAAATAGTTTGATACTTACCATGTCACTTTGTATATTTATATTATATAGTTAATGAACTTACTATATACCTCCAAGCGACCCCCAAGTGATACATTAATGATACATCTGTCATGATATATTTCTCTTGGCCTAACCTTAGATTTTTAGGAATAGAATATAAATTAATAATATAATATTTGTTTTAAAAACTCATTTATGTCAATTTTGACACTACTCAACAATTGATTTTTGTTAAAGTATTAACAACTATATTAATTAAAAAAAATTAATTTAAGCAATCCTAAAATGTCATATTAACCAATAAAATTAGTTTATGTCATCAAAACATTCAAATTATATTTATTTTAACATTTATAATATCAAATATTTGATTCTTTCATTAATAAGGAAAATACTGTATAATTATTGTGTCATATATATTTTTAATATTTCAATGTCTAAAAATTATAAATAAAATACCATTATGTAGGAACTATTTGTAGATTTATAACGAATATTTATAATATAAAATATAACACATATAACCCTATGTAAATGTTTTAGATAAAAGATATAAGCTTATGTCATTTTTGTATTCACTTAAACTTAATTAATATAATGTGTCCCTATCACCTACAAGTGGCTCCATGGGGTCCCAAAATCGACCCAAAGATGATCATGGTCAGAAATGTATCCACCAATAAGGTTAGGACACATTTTAGGGTAATTTATTATTATTATAATATTATTTTGTAACCCTTATTTACCGGATTTACCCTTTAACCATGGTAAATAAAATATTTACTGAAGTAATTATTCAAAATGTCTAAAAATAAAAGTTACCTATTTAAACAATTTTGAAATCCTGATTCAAACTATGGAAACCATTTTTACAAATTCAAAACACAGAAGTGGCATAAATTAATTTAAAATTAATTCCCTTTGTCAAAACAAAAAACGTGTTTGTAAGATATAGTAACTATCAAAAGATTGATAGTTTTTTATGTTCGGTTTAATTGTGAAATTATGTACAATGACCAAAATTGTATTAAATGGTAAAAATATATTCTAAATATACTTTGAAACCATTCAAATTTATAATTAATCACTATTATGTATTTTGATTAAAAATGTTGTTTTTAAATTAAATTTATTAATTTTTACTATTCATCAAAATATAAATGTTTTTCCAAAAGTACCAAAATTTCACCCGAGGCTAAATTAGATATTCCTAATCCAAAAAAGACATCCATTCTGAGAGATAAAATTTATAAAATTTCAAAAACTATGTATTACTATTAATAATGGCTAGTTTGATTGGTTGTAGTGTGTGTTAGAACTCGAAGTTGCATACAACATGCACTGCTATATTATTCAAAGAAAAGAGTACCGTGGAATCTTGGGGTGTTACATTGTATATTTTTTATGTCCCCATTCTAAAGAATAAATTTATTTAGTCAAATTTAATATATAAAAGTTTAAAATATTTTATTTAAAAGGGTTCACTATTAAAAGTTGGTAAAAGTGCATTTTTGAAAATTAATTCTTTTGTCTGGAAAAATGAATTTGTTCTTACATGTTGTCTATGAAACTAATAATATGGATTCTAAAATTATAAGGATTATATAATGTTCAAAATTTAGTTAATACTATTCATAACCTCTTTTGAACGGCTTGTCTGGTTAGTTATGGTGCCCTTGAACTCGGTGTTGCGTGTAGTGCAAGTTATTCACTTATTTTGAAGAAGTAACCCACTATGAAATCTTGGGGTGTCACATTCTTCCCTCCTTCAATAAATTGCGTCCTTTCAATTTGATATTGTTCTTCGAAAATAAAGGTTTAAAATAGAAAATATCTTTGTGGGAAAACCCACATCATAAATTTGGATAATAAACTTTAGTCTTAATAATAGGAAAAGAGAAATGAATGGGTGACCACCAAATTATGATCTCGATTAGGAGAACATTGGTGTCATTTATAGAAATATAATTGTATGAGAAACGTAAATATTTAAAGGTAGTTATTGTGGTCATCAATCACAAAAAAGTTTAAATTTTAGGTCCTTAAATTCAAAAATCTATGATGACTTAAAATACCATTGGTTCAGCAAAACAATAGGTATTAGGATAACACATTTTTGGTTTTAAGATTCCTTCAATAAAGTATGAGAATTAATTTCTTTATAGAATAAGAGGAGAAGAAAAATATATACATGACAAGTAGAGTTCCATCCTTTAACTAATTTCTACCACAAACTCATCTTTCACTCTAAAAAATAATAGAACTTAAAAAATATATTCTATTTATCCTATTCGTTTGGGGTTAAAAAAATCAATTTATAATTCATCTACTAGAACTTCTTAAAATAATCTACATTATTTAATCCAGGAAATCTCGTGGTCCAGTTGTAGGTGATACACCCTTGTCGCACTTCGGTTACGAGTTCAAGTCTCGCGACCTTACCGGTCGTGATGGGTTGCCGCCCGACCTCCGGGTTGTCATTTTATGGAAATCCAAAATTAATCTCAAACTAGAATTATCCAAATACTTCTATCCAAACTCACAGTTCAAAATTTTTAAGGAATGTAAACACAATGAAGATTATTTTTTCAGCGTAATAACATGTGAACACCTTCATCATGTATTCTTTTAAAACACTACAACATCCTAAATTACCCTAAAACCAAATTGATTACATTCATGATCCCTTATTACTTATAGAATAATGGATAAACTCCTTCTATCCAAAAATATTGTAAACTCCAACAATGACGGTAATAGAAATCATTAATCAGTTTCAAGGTAGTCAATAATATCCAATATAATTTATTTAAATCAACCATCTCTTATTCCAAAATTACTACCTCATTATCAGAATCATATTATGTTTTATCATTATTTAAACCATATATTTTCCAAAAATCTAACCTCCTATTGAGCCACTTTTCTTGGTTCCAGACAATCTAAAGTCTTTAATGAAATAGTACTTCAGTACAATCCTTATATACTCCATAATTATTATAACTAGTACATTGTTGATACAACACTCAAATGACATAATTATCTAATAACAACATATGAACTCTAGTCATTCCTCCTCATCAGTGGTAGTATCATAACGTGATTATTATCCAATAGCATCATTTGGGGCATACTCTGATGATTTGGACATTGGTTCACGTAGTGCCCCTACTCCTTACAGATGAATCATTGTACATTTGAACACTTTTTCTTACCCTTGCAGTCACGTACATGGTGTCCTTTTTCTCCACACTTATAACAAACTCCCATTCCTTTTAGGAAAGTTACAGAGTGTTTCTTCCCACAGTTATCACATATGAGAAAATTATTCTTTACCTTATTCCCTTTATTTGTCCTTATCTCTTCCATCCTTTCCTTATCTGGCTTCCCTTCAAACCCATAGGACTCCAAGAATTCTTTACTTATCATATCAACACATGGTACTATTTCTTCATATGATGATAATACGTGGGAGACTATTTCTCTTCCAAATTCTAGCTTAATACCATGAAGGATATGATCTTTCTTACTCTTTGGATCATGCGTATTGCTGGAGTTCTCATTCCTTCTACTGGGCGCCATTTCTATACCATGGCATAAACTAGATTAGTTTATGAATCAAAATACATAATTCCATACTTGTAAAAAACATAATATAAATTGAACAGTTTATGGATATAATCCATAATCATAAAAAATGTTTTCTTTGAGGGAGTACATACTCATAAACCCTTCATAATGGTTCTTAAAGAAAATGAGAATTATCCTAAGCATATCCCCTAGGAGTGGCATAACCAAGAGTACATCAAGTCCCGTTTTCGTGTACCAGTTCCCATTCAATTCTAGCTCAAAGCGGTGTTTTCGGGTTTTACCCCTAGGTAAATCTGTGCCAGATCCGCCTCTATCTTCTCGTATCCAGACAGGGATGTATTGCTCGAAAAACCCACAAAATCTCTACAATACCAAAAATCTTGGAAGATCTTCTATACTAATCCTTAAATTCTATCTTAGGGCTATGTGCTCTAATTAGAGTTTATGTAAATCTAGCTTCCAAGGTTATTTCTAAACTTTCTCTGATACCAACCATAACGCCCTGACCCCAGTTACCCAGAGTCGGTGCATTATTTTAATACATTGGCATGATTAGAAGGAATCAAGTCCCGAAGGAATGATTAGTTTAGTAGTATTGGAAAATAGATTACATACATGAATGTTACATTAAGCATCATAACATACAAAAAAGCATAAATAATCCTTTATGAACACCATTATTCCCTTGTCTCAACCCTGTATAACAATCATAATTCACTTCTTGGAATCTTGGGAAAAATAAAACATAGAAAGGGGTGAGCTCAGATGATTAGTAAGGATAATAATATAGCGGAAACTTTCATAAATAAACATAACCATTTAAGGCAATGTATAACTAAAAAAATCCTTTTAAACGTGAACTTCAGCATAATATGGAAAATATTAAATGAAATAATTCCATTTACTTATTCACATCGATATTCTACTAGTCGAATAATCACATACAATATCAATAGCCACTGTCATAATGATGGAAGACATAATGCCAGACTATCACCACTACGTAGCCAAGGCCTCCTACCAGGACTACAAATAAGATTTTGTCAAGGCCCCGTGCCAAGACACTAGTTTTTCTCATGATACCTACTGATGCATCAAGGAGATATAGCGGGCTCCACCCGTCACTTACTAAGTCCAATGCATTCCTCGTATGAATAGGTTTAAACATAACATAAACATTCGTATTAAAATTTGCATACAAAATGTCAATACTTTCTCTATAAACCATGAATGGTATAAAAATAACACATCAACAGTTAAACATATCATAACTCATTCAATACAATAAGTAATATTGTATTATAATAAATCAACCTCAATCCAAAATAATATCCAGAAGAGGATGCTGACATAGTTCAAAATGATGAGTAAAACTTTTTGAGAGAAATATCCTTTTTGTAAAATATTTTAAAAGTAACACATTTATAATAGAAATAATTTAAAAGAGATCTTTTTGAATCAAAGTGTCTCATACCACTTTTAAACTTTTGAAAAGAAGTATCATTTCAAAACATTCATGTCCATATACATAAATCCTTAAAATCATTTTGAAGACATGGACATTAATTAAAAAGATTTACAAAGATAAATCTTTAAAAAATTTGAAATTATGATCTTGATAAATAGTACCTTTAAAAATCCTTAAAATATTCATTTTGAAATCATTTTTATTAGAAATGTAAAAGGATGATAAAAATTTCCCATTAAATACTTACACATAAACAATATCGGATAGTAATGAGATTGAGGAATTAACCCTTACCAATTTTGTAACTTACAAAACATACACCCCATGATAGACGTATCATACAATGAATATGTAAATACACATAATTTAAATTTTGTTACACAAAGAATACAATTATGGGCAGTACATACACCACACAAAAGGTAATAGTGGCAATATGGCATGAATATCACGAGAATAAAGAGTGAGATGAAAACCCCTTACCTTGTTCTTTTCCTTGGTCGAGGGTAGGTTAACATACTGTATAATAGTTAAATAATTTTTATTAAATTATACAAGAACCATATACATAAATATGATATCATATATGATCTTTTAATATTACTTTGTTAATAATATTTTAGTATTATCGGCGTTTTGGGTGTTAACTGATTTGTTTTCCTTTATATGCTTCGTTACGTAAGCCATGTTTGTTACAGATAGGTTGTATCTTATTCACATCCAGAATGATATCAAGTCTTTAAACAATACTTTTAATCATCAAACAATAATTATTATTGAATGGATATGATGGGGAAATGAACCTCATCGCGTTCGTGGAGACGGTAATCTGTACATACGCACGAACGCTACTTCCATTTCATTTTTCATTTTAAAAGAAATAAAAACCAAATGATACATAGGTATATAATTATTCCAGTATAATATAATATCTTATATGTCTTACTTATGTTCATTAACACCATCCTTTATATGTTCCATGTATGGTATGAACGAGTCATATCACTTTGAGGGAGCGGTAGTCCGCACTTCCTCAAATGAAATTATCGTATATATATACAACATGAAGTGAATAATGGTATGATATAAAATGGAATTACAGAAGATTATATATAAAATAAATATAATAAATATCATATTTAATTATATTTCCATCATAATTTCCACCATGATAGGTGGTTGGAGATAATTGAACAATCGTCGCTTTGTGAGGCGTTTGGTTCCCATCCACAGAAACATTATGTTCATCACCCATTAGATAGATGTGTGTGTAAGTTTAGTTCTAATAAATGTAATAAAAATATCCTAGTATATTTAGGATACTATATTTGTTACAAAATAAAATAATACGAAGAGTTTAGGGGTTGGAGAAGTAAAATAAAAGAAAAGAAGCTAACAGAAATCGTTACATTTAATTTGGGTAACTCATTTTCTTTTGAACCAAAAAGGACACTTGAAGTTCCTTCTTCCTATGGTAAGGCTTCTAAGAGGATGATAGGGATGAAAGGATATTAATTGGGAAGAGGTTGGACTAGCCAAAAGTCTTTAGAGGTGTGAGGAATTGGTTAGAAATGGTGTCCATTTATAAGGGGGAGGAGGGTCTCTCTAGGAAAATCTAGAAATATTATTTTATAATAAATTCATATTTAGTTACTAATGGTTCAAAAGTGGATTATTTAAAGGTTAATGTGGGTATGGATTGAAAACCACTAATCCAATATAATTTAGACAGGTTTGGGTCATTATATTAACCTTATTGTTTATTTTTAACTCTTAGTTAATTAGTTTAACACTTACCATGTCACTTTGTATTTTTATATTATATAGTTAATAAACATACTATATACCTACAAAATACCCCCTAGTGGTCCATTAATGATACACCTATCATGATATAATTCTATTTTCCAAACCTTATATTTTTTGGAATAGAATATAAATTAATAATATAAAATTTGTTTTAAAAAATCATTTATGTCAATTTTGACACTACTCAATAATTGATTTTTGGTAAAGTTTTAACAAATTTATTAATTCAAAACATATTCATTTAAGAAATCATAAAATTTAATATTAACCAATAAAATTTGTGAATGGAATCAAAACATTCAAATTATATTTATTTTAACATTTATAATATCAATTATTTGATTGTTTCATTAATAATGAAAATACTGCATCATTATTGTGTAAAATATATTTTCACTTTTTAAATGTCTAAAAATTATAAATAAAATACTATTATGTAGGAAATATTTTTATCTTTCTAATGAATATTTATAATCGAAAATATAACATATATAACCCTATGTAAAAATTGGTTTTCTACCAGATATAAGTTTATGTAATTTTTGTATTCACTTTAACTTAATAAATATAAAATGTCCCAATCACCTACAAGTGGCTTCATGGGGTCCCAGAATCGACCCAAATATGCCCATGGTCGGAAATGTATCCACAAATAAGGTTAGGACACGTTTTATTGTAATTTATTATTATTATAATAATATTTTTTAACCCTTATTTACCAGATTTACCCTTTCACCATGGTAAATAAAATATTTATCGAAGTAATTATTCAAAATGTCTAAAAATAAAAGTTACCTATTTATACAATTTGTACATCCTGATTCAAATTATGGATTCCATTTTTCCAAATTCAAAACACAGAAGTGGCACGAATTAATTTAAAATTAATTCCCGCTGTGAAAACAAAAAGCGTGTTTTTAAGATATAATAACTATCAAAAGATTGAAACTTGTTTATGTCTGGTTTAATTGTGAAATTATGTCCAATGACCAAAATTTTATTAAATGTTAAAACTATTTTCTAAATATACTTTAAAACCACTCAAATGCATAATTTTTCACTATTAATTATTTTGATTAGAAAAGTTTTTTTTAATTAAAATTTATTAATTTTCACTATTCGTCAAAATATAAAAGTTATCTGAAAAGTACCAAAATTTAAACCTAGTCGAAATTTGATATTCCAAATCAAAAAAATAAGTCCATTTTGAAAGATAAAATTTATAAAATATCAAATTTTACGTATTACGATTCATAACGACTCGTTTGATTGGTTGTAGTGTGTGTTAGAACTCGAAGTTGCGTACAACACATGTTGTTGTATTATTCAAAGAGAACCATACCATGGAAGCTTGGGGTGTTACATTGTAAATTTTTGATGTCCCCCTTCTAAATAATAAATTTATTTAGTCAAATTAAATATATAAAAGTTTAAAATATTGGATTTAAAAGGATTCACTATCAAAAGTTGGTAAAAGTGCATATTTGAAAATTACTTCTTTTGTCTGGAAAAATGAATTTGTTCTTACATTATGTCTAAGAAACAAATAATATGGATTCTAAAATTATAAGAATTATATATTGATCAAAATTTAGTTAATACTATTCATAACCTCTTTTGAATGGCTTGTTTGGTATGTCATGTTGCGCTTGAACCCAGTGTTGCGTGTAGTGAAAGTTATTGAATTATTTTGAAAAAGTAACACACTATGAAATCTTGGGGTGTCACACCTTGAATAAGTATCCTACATAATGGTCCTGTTAGTCATAAGATGTCATTATTTGGCTAGGCAACATATGTCCCATCTGGACCTGCATAAGACAACCCCCATAACAGGTTTGTCAAATAATGGAAATTTTGTTCTTGGTTATAATGTTTGTGTTACCTTTAAAGATTGATGACAATATACAAGAATCTATTCTTTAAATAGTAATTAAGGTATATTTGTCCCATTATCTTTCCTTTAATCTGAAATTCTTCAAGACCATGATTTTGACATTTCCTTCTCCATGTGTTCAATGTATTATGAAATAACCTTGGATCCACTTGGCCACATATCACATACTATTTCCAATTTGTGGTCCGAGTTTTATAACCTAAAACTATAGAAACCACTCCTCCTACGGTTGGGTCATACCTTCATAGAAGTACTATTCCGCTAATTATTTGGAAATATTGGTTGAAAATACCCTTTCTATATTCAGGTACCTTTCTCCATAAACCAATATCTGTGCTTTGGAAAATCTGAATCTCCATAAACATTCTTCAACTTTTAGCAGTAGAATGTCAGATTTTTTAGCTCTCTTTTGCCTGACTATGCAGCACATTTCCGTAGGTAACCTTGAATAATTTACCTATAATAATAGGTCTGTTAGTAAAAAGATGCCAGTATTTGGATAAATAGATTATTCCCCAGTTGTCCCTACATAATACAACCCCCATAACAGGGTTTTCAACTAAGGGTAACTTCGTTCTTGGAGAAAAAAGACTTCCTCTAATTCTATTATCCCTTTTCCCATATCATCCTTTGGATTCATAAATTCTTAAATCACACTTTACGATTTTCCATTCCATACATGGATATGGTTGTATATTTTTAAACAAATTATCAAAAAAAATTAGTGTCTTATACCTTTGATCAGATCTAAATACCTTGAATTAAAGCCACACAATGTCCTTACTGCATGACTTGAAACTAAACAGTACAAATGTCCTCACTGAATTACATAAAACTATATAATATGATATCATAAATTCCTCTTTTGGATAAATTTTAACAACTTCTTATACATCAAATTTGTATAGAAATGGTTTTCCTATTGATGACATATGCTTTCATAAAGTATCCCTTTCATTATTAAATTTGTTTCCTTGTAAAAACCTCCCACTGTGGCCCTCAGTCTACCAAATCTTATTTTCCCCTATCTATCAGCATTAAGATGTCAAACATCATAATGATCTTTTTCTTAACTATGCATTATGTTCCCTTAGGTGGCCCTACATAAGTTTACTCTATAACGGGCCTATCAGCAAAAAGATGTCACTATTTGGCTATGCAATATATGCCCCCTTTGGCCCTAAAAAACATATCCCCCTATAATTGGTTAGTCAAATAATGGTAACTTCATTCATGGAAGAGACTCTCATTATGTTGATACAGGTTTTAAATTTGGTGTCCATAAAAATTGTGGCTCAAGATTCCCCTTGGAAATATTTAAAGAATATTATAGAAATTATTAGCCACAAAGTCTTGTTTAGGAACCAATTTAATAAATTCTGGTCAATGTTATTAAATCCTAAAAATTATCCCTTTATAATTCAACATACATGACTCTAAACTACCAACAACAAAGACTTGGTACACATTAGATTGAGAACCTGCAAAGGGAACTCTAAACAAAAGTCGAGTCCCACCTCACTAAACATACTTTTTTGAATGATGCGAAATTTGTGGGGTTTTCCATATAACCCTAGAAAAAATAAAATTAAGCTCATTAGGTCCATTGGATTAATAAGAAAATTCTGACCAATCCATTCTTTCCATTGAAATTATGATTGTCTAATATGATGGTTTCATGATTTAACAAAGGAGGTCATTATAATAATTACCTTTAATATTGCAATCATGGAAAACAGGAATAAATACATAAATGATTAAAGGAAAATTTTATTTCATACATATGAAATCAGAGGGCCGTCTACATAATGGATCCTCTCTATCATGTTTCAAAATCAACTCTCAACATGACTTTTTCATTTGTGAACAACTTCACGAGCCCTATCAGCTACCTGTTGATGTTGATATAGTTGAGCAATTCTAGCCTCCTCGGCCCACCAATGTGTTTCCTTAGTAATTCAAATGGTTTTTATCCCCTCTAATTGGGTTTCTCCCAATGTCGGGTTCATTTGATCAAGTTTTTTATGATCAATATCAATTTAATGTTGATGTTATAATGACTCCATTGTAGTTTCGTTGATTTGTTGGCTAATTTCGATCGATTTATCGTTATGATTTGCATCATACTCAGATAATTTAACCTGAAAGGCCTTAATATTGATAAAAAATACAGCCTTTTCAAAATCATGTCACATCTTATGCTCATGCTCGAATCAGCAAATGATCTCTTTAATAGCGTCATGGTATGGTCAATAATTAAATCCACAAAATCCAAATACGCAGAATAATGCTTGGAGTTTGAAAAAATGGGATAGTAGTTTATCTAAATTCTTCTCAGTAACTATGCTTCAGATATGCATCCATGTTTTCTTATGTGCCATGCCAAGAGTGTTGGGACCAAGTTGGACGGATAAAGAAGTAAGAAAATTTTGTTGTTACTGAGTGTTGTCTTCTGTTGTCAAAGAAGCTAAATCAATTCACTTTGTAAAGGACTTGAAAACCGGACGATGTTGTGCTAATATGTATTTCCCAAATATCATACGTTAGGAGAACATGTGATGCAATCCTTAAGATATAAAGGGGGAGAAATGCTGAAACTAGTCATATACAATTTTGATTGAAAGGAGTTATGCTGCTGGACGACAGAGAAGTTTCAGTACATTCCATTGTAACTCTGACGATGCTAAAACTGGTCTATCAAAGGATATATATCATGATAGTGGAGTTCATGATGAATGATGAAGAATGGTTATGGGACATAGTGAAGAGAGCAATGAAAAAGGAATAGAAAATCTAGAGGCGGCATAAATTTTTTTTCCAGGTGATGCCATTTTCCAGTGTTTTTCAAATTTTTGGCCTTGAAAATTGGGAGATAAAGAAATGAGTTTTTGGAAATGGATGTAGTGTGCAATATTGAAGATGGTTTAGATTTTTTCACGCATGGAATGATTCAAGGTCAGAACATTTATAAATGAAAAATTCATGGAGTACATGGAAATATAGGCAAGTTGTGTGAAAAAATAATGCGGTGCATGAAATATTATCATGATGTGAAAAATATCAATAGGATGCATGAAATAATAGCGATATTTTCAAAAAATAAAGGTTGTGGGAAATAATGTCATGGTGCATGATATAGAGGAATGATGTTTTTCACGTAAGAGGTGTTTCGAGATCAAAAGCTCGAAAATTGGCAAAGGCATGAGGTGCATGAAAAATTGGATCATTATGCAAAATATGATGTTGTGTGAAAGTGTTTTTAGGAACATGAAGAGGGTTTTAATGCGCAGATTAGTAATTTTTGTGAAGGGTTAAAAAGGCCTATAAATACTAGGTGAACCCTTCTCATTTGAAACTGCTCGACACTAAGATAAAATCCAGAGCTCTAGTGTGTGTAAAATTATACGCTATGTGAGTAGCGCGAAAAGAAATGAGTTTGGGCGAAAAGAGGACAACTGCACGAAAAAGAGAAAAAGTTGCACAAAAAAGTGAATATTCGCGTAAAAAAGGATGTTGTGTGAAATAAGTTTTTGGCTCCAATAGTGGATTTATTTCACGCAAGGATTTTGAATTGTGCGCAAGATGCGGTAAAGGCTGCGCGAAAAAATTGGAGTCTTCACACATATTTAGCTGTACGTATGGGAGTTCTTACCAATGTCTGGTTAGGAAATTCAAGATCTGTACTTCAGAGAATAAAACTGTTCAACTATAAAGAATCACTGAAAAAATGTAATTCCCTATTTGTGATAAGAGGGTGCACACGCGCTAGCAGATTTTCTTCCAAGTTCTACACGAGTGTAAGGGTATATCTTACTCGTTGTATTACACATCAAAGTATTGTTTTCCACTAGATTGTGTGGTACTGGATTGTTTCCATAACATACCAAGGACATAGCTACTCTTGTTGAGTAGTGAACCTTGTAAATCTGGTGTTCCTGTGGTTGTGTGTTTTCAGCAGGGAAGAAAATCTTTAACCGGAGGCGATGGTTTATTCAAAAAGATGGAAACTTAAAAAGAAAAAGATATCACTGATTCTCCCCTCCCCTTTCAGTGATACTTGGATCCTAACTAGAAACTTCAATTGGTGTCAGAGCCAGGTTTCCTTTATTTTTTCTTTGCTGAAGTGGTTGAAGAGAAGTTGTGATGGAGAATCTGAATTGCATGAACAGTAAGGGGATTCCGATTTTTGATGGAAAAAACTATCATATCATGAAGGAAACGATGATGCCTTATGTTATGTCTCATGGATATGAAGTTCTTGAAATTACAACAGATGCATTTCCTGCTATTGATGACGAGGTTCCTCTTACTCTTGTTGATAAAAATAATCTTGAGAATGATGGAAGAGATAAAAATGTGTTACTCTCATCTCTTTCTGAGAGTGGATTTTTAAGATTCAAAGGTTTTTCTATAGGCAAATAATCTGTGACAAAATAAAGAACATCTATGAAGGAAATACTAAAGTGATGAAGGCTAAACTGAAAATTTGGAGACTGAAGTATGAAGACTTGAAAATGGGAGAATCTGAATCTGTTGGGGATTTCTTTACAATAATAAATGATATTTTTAGTGCAATTAGATTTCATGGTGAAACTTTTGAGTATTCAACAGTTGTCAAAAAGATCTTTAGAATTCTACTTGACATGTTTTATGCTAAAGTGTCTTCATTAGAAGATATAGACCTCGAAAAATTATCTTTGGATGATTTTCTTAGCACTCTCATTACTTATGAGATGAGAAGGGAGAATACTATAAAGGAAAAAACGAAAGCTAATAAAGAAATGTCATTTAAGGCTATAAAGAGATAGAAGTCAAAGAAAACTCTTATTGAAGATGATGCAGGTGAATCTAACTATGAAAATGAGTTATGTAAAAATTTTGATGAAATACTCTCCTTGTTTTCTAAATATGTGAAAAGAGGCACAGGGAAATATAAAGGGAAACATCCTTCGAAATGTTTTGAATGTGGAGTTGTTGGCCACTTTGCATCAAATTATCCTCAGAAGTGAAAAAATGAAGGTAGTGATGAAGAAGATAGAAGACTAAGAAGGTCATGGAAGAAATAGGGTGGAAAAGATAAATATTGTGGAAGAGGTAAGGATAAGAAGGCCTTCCAATAAAAAAATAAGATTCTTTTCAGAAAGTGAAGAAGATAATGACAATGATATTGGACCTGAAATTTCTGTTACTGAGAAAGCTAGAGAGAGTACTTTTTTTTCAAGTGTGAATAATGAAGATTATGAGAGAAGTAGTACTGAAAAAGAAAAAACTCAACTTTAATAGTATCTTAAATAAGAGTTTAAGGAATGTTTGAGAAAGATCGGATGGCTTGAGAAGGAAAACAAGAAGTTGATAAATGAAAATTCTGCAATAAACAATGAAGAAGGTTTTACTGATGAGAAAATAAAGATAGAAAATGAGATTTATGATCTGAAAAATTCTCTTGAGTATACAATGAATCATAATAATCATCTTATAGTAAATCTAAAGCCAAAATAAGAAGACTTGAAACTTTTCAAATTGAAACTCTATAAAGATAAAGAAATGAATATCAGTTTCAAAAATTCTATCTCAGAAGTTGGTGAATGTTCCAATAATAATGAACCAAACAAGGATCCAAAAAAGTTACCATCAAAGGTTGGAATGAAAGACAGAAATGGTTCTGATAAGAACAAGGCTGTAAAGACCATGTATTTGGTCAAAGTCAGTAATGATGAAAAGTTAAAAGTGCATAAAAATCACAAGTCAAGAAAGGCTTATAATACTTTTGGTGCTATTAAATATGAACTGAGAAAGGGAGTTACAAATAAAACATGAAGGTTCATGATAAACATAGTTCTATTAACAAGGTTTTTGAGAAGCGTGTTCAAAAATCTGGTCAGTATAGACGATTTAGAGGAAATTATTCTTTCTATGGTTACTACTGGTATTGTGGTGGATTCGGACAGATGGGAAATATGTGTTGGTTCAACCAAAAACATTATAACTATTACACAAGTTTTGAAAGAAAAGGATTTAAGGGGATTCAATCCTTTCAAAATAGAAATTTTCAAATAAATTTCTGTAGATATCCGAAAATACTGGTGTGAATGTAGAGAATAGGTTCCAACCACTGGAAACTATTTGCGAAAGATGTGATCGACCGGGACATCTTGCCAAGGGATGCCTTAGTGTGTTTCTAGAGCAACAAGAGATTATTAATAATTCATAAAAGGCAAAGCTTTTAAAATCTAAAAGGGAAAGGTTTGATAAGTTCGAAAAGAAAGAGTGCATGGTTGTCTGGATAGAACACATTTTTTTGGCTAGGAAAATGGAATAAGCACAACAGAAAGTGAAGGAAAAGGAATAACAAAAAGATCTTGTTGTCGAAACATCTTTGAAATCTACAAAAGGAGAACGCGCATGAATTATTGATAGTGGATTTTCATCTCATATGGAATGATACTTAATACTTCTAAATAATGTTAAATAATTCAAAGAAGGAACAGTGACATTTGGAAATGATAAATCTCTAAGGATCAAAGGTGTTGGATTCGCTGTCATTGGAAAAGAAAAGATGAAATCTAGAAAAACACTATATGTTGATGGGCTGAACCATAACCTGATTAATGTGTCACAACTATGTAATGAGGGCAACAAATTTATCTTCAGAAAATATATATTTTTTGTGAAAACTGAAAATGAAGGAAATATAATTACAAAGGGAAAACTTACAAGAGGGAATTTATTCCAAGTTGGTGAAGTGAAGAACTCTTATTAGATGGGTGTAGCGGATGAAATCAATTATGGAATAAAAGGATGGGGTATATGTGCCATAGAAATATGTGCAATCTATCTACATGATAGAATGTCCGAGATATGCCTGATTTATCAAGAAGAAGAGATTGGTGCATCAATATTTGTGAAAAAGGTAAGATTACAAACTCCTTTCATAAGGGAGTTTAAATTAATTCTAAACAACCCTTGTAACTTATAAATTCTGATATATATGGACCAATGAGAAAGCAATAAACAAATGGAGATAAGTACTTCCTTACTTTAATTGATGACTTTATCCGCATTACTTGTATTTTTTACTTGAGACATAAGTCAGATGCTCTGAAAATGTTTAAGAGTTTCAGGAGAGAAGCAGAAAAGGAACGTGAGTATTCAGTCAAGAAGTTAAGAACTGATAATGGTGGTGGGTATAATAATGAAGAGTTTTAATGTTATCTTGCGAATCATGGAACATGGCATGAGTTCAGTTCACCATACACACCTCAACAAAATGGGGTTGCTGAAAGAACAAATCGATGTTTGGTGGAAATGGAGAGAACTATGTTGCTTGAGCATAGTCTTTCCCATTATTATTGGAGGTAAGCCATGAGCACTGCTGTGTATATTCAAAACCGATGTTTCTTTAGACAAAACTCAGATATGACTCCATACGAAATTTTCAATGGAAAAACTCCATGTCTTAAACACTTATGATTTTTTGGGAGTCCATGCATTATAAAGAAGAAAGGTAGAAATCTTGGAAAGTTTGAGCAAAGAGGAGATGATGGGATTTTTCTTTGCTATGCTCTACAAGGAAGAGGATGTATATGTCTCAACAAAGAAACAAGAAGAATTATTGATTCTTCAGATGTAAAAGTTTTTGAAAATATTGGGAAAGAAAAGCAGTCATATGTGGATATGGAAGTTGAGCATGGTAGAGAAGCTTTTGTTAATGATTCTGATAATGCTTCAGACTGTGTTAATCCTACCAGTGAAGAGGAATCCAACTCATAAATATTGATTGATTAGGATGAAGTTCGAACAACTAATCCTAGTTTGAGGAAACAAGTGGAGGCTCAAAATATTATTGGAGATAAATATTAGAGGGTTCAACCAAGAAGAACAATGAATGATATATCACATAATTCTCTTTATTTAAAAGTTGAACTGAATGATTTTAATAAAGCATTTGAGAATCCGGAATGGGTTCATGTAATGAATTAAGAGCTTGAACAGATAGAGAAGAATGACATTTGGTAACCTGTACCCAAGCCGGACAACATGAACATTATTAGTACAATGTGGGTTTTCTAGAACAAGATGAATAAAGAAGGTAAAGTAATAATAAACAAAGAATGATTAGTTTGTAAAGGGTATTCACAAATTGAAGGCATTGATTTTGATGAGAACTTTGCTTCACTAGAAAGATTATAAACAATCAGAATCTTTCTTACTGTTACTTTACAACGAGGTTACAAAATATTTCAAATGGATGTAAAACTTGCATTCTTGAATGGTGACCTGGATGAGGAATTTTACATTAATCAATCATGTGGATTTGTTATTGGAATGGATGAAAGTTTTATGTATAGGTTGAAGAAGTATTTGTATGGGATAAAAAAATCTCCGAGA
Organism: Viscum album; assembly: GCA_963277665.1. Taxonomy (NCBI): domain Eukaryota; kingdom Viridiplantae; phylum Streptophyta; class Magnoliopsida; order Santalales; family Viscaceae; genus Viscum; species Viscum album. The sequence goes on along the minus strand of OY728166.1, from coordinate 1,070,990,157 downwards.
GTATGGTATTCTAAATTAGATACTGGATTATGGAAGATGAATTTTAAGAAAGGTAGAGTTGACATCAATCATTACATCAAGGAGTTTCAGGAGTGTTCATTGATCATCATTATTTATGTCAATGAAATTATTTTTTCTGGAAATGATGAAAGATCACGTGAAAGATTTTATGAGGATATTAAGATGTTATATGAGATGTCCATTCTAGGTGAAATGAAGTACTTTCTTGGGCTACCAATTTCAAAGAAGAAGAATCATGTTTTCATGTATCAAGAAAAGTATGCTAAGGAACATATGAAGAAGTTTGGCATGGAAAATCCGAAACAAGTTTCCACACCAATTTTTGTCGGAACCAAGTTGTCTAAAGATTGAGAAGGAAAGGATGTTGATCAGAAAGAGTTTCGAAAGATGATTTAATGTCTAATGTATTTGACTGCCTCAAGACCCGACATTGTCTATGCTGTCACTTTATGTGAAATAGTTCAGAGTGATCCAAAAGAATCACATATGATCTCCGTAAAAAGAATTCTCAAATATATCAAAGGCACAACAAATTTTGGAATCAGGTATGATGGCTCTGAAAATATTGATCTATTCGGGTATTTTGATGCTGATTGGGTAGGAAATGTTGATGATCGATGATCCACATCTGGTGGATTTTTCATTCTGGGGAAAAGTTGGGTTAGTTGGCATACCAAAAAACATAATTTAGTTACTCTTAGCACGGCTAAAGCTGATTATGTTGCTGCGACTCAAGCTTCAACTCAACTAATGTGGATGAAGACTCAGTTGGAAGATATACTTATTGATGTGAAGCTACCATTGGTCTTGGGATGTGATTATAAGAGTGAAATAAATAATACAAAGAATCTGGTACAAAATTATAGTTCAAAACACATTGACATAAAATACCACTTCATCAAAGAGTAGGTGGAGAAGAATTAATTTAGGTAAGAGTATATTCCTACATCTGAACAAGTTTCTGATATATTTACAAAACCGTTATCGAAGGAACCATTTGAAAAATTGTGGTTGATCATGGGTGTCCAACCTCCTTCTCATCAATGTTAAGGTACGTGTCTCTACCGCCTCTCTCATCTTACCATTGGATAATTTTGTCAATGGGGAGAATTGCTTCATAAATCTATCCTTATAGAAGCATGCTTAAAGGGGGTGTTTGAGGGTATGCATTTAATTCAGCATGTATGTGTGTGAACTATTCAAACTGTTTTTTTGGAGTGGTTGTAGGAAACAATGTTGTTTTCCAGGAAAGTGGAAGACGTGAATAATACTGAAGCAGAAGCTTGAAAGATGTTCTGAAAAGGGATGGGGATAATTTTTTAAGAATTGAAGAACGTAGAAGAAGAAACATGAATGATGTTCTAAAGAAGGTTGAGGAGGTACGTTCATGATATTTCATAGTCACTGCTTTTGGAAAGCATGGTTTTAGCTGTCAATAATTCATGTTTCCTACAATGAGTTAGCTCACATAGTCAAAGAATTATTGATAAGTAATCCATTTATTAAGGTTACAAAGTTAACTGATTTATGAATCATTGTTGATAACAAAATCCAAAGGGGGATATTTTTGGGTCCAAGTTGGATGGATAAGGAAGTAAGAAAAGTTTGTTATTCTAGAGTGTTTTCATTTGTTATCAAAGAAGCTAAATCAATTCACTTTGTAAAGGACTAGGAAACTAGATGATGCTTTGCTAATTTCTATTTCACAAATATCATAATTCAGAAGAACTTGTGATCCAAGCCTTATGATGTAAAGGGGGTGAAATGATGATGTCAGTCATATATCATTTTGATTGGATGGAATGATGCCACTGGAAGATAGGGATGTTTCAGGACTTTCCATTATAACTCTGATGATTCTAAAACTGGTCTATCAAAGGATATATATCATGATAGTGGAGTTCATGATGAAAGCTGAAGAATGGTCATGGGACACAGTGAATAGAGAAATGGAAAAGGAACGGACAATCTGGAGGTGGCACAAAAGAAGAGTTCAAGGTGACACCATTTTCTAGTGTATGTCAAATTTTAGGCCTTGAAAATCAGGAGATGAAGAAATGTGTTTTTGGAAATGGATGTTGCATGTATGATTGAAGATGGTTTAGATTTTTGCGCGCAAGGCATGATTCAAGGTCAGAACATTGAAAAATGGAAAATTCATGGAGTGTGTGGAAATTTAGGCATGTTGCACGAAAAAATAATGTGGTGTGTCAAATAGTAGTGGTGTGCGTGAAATATCAGTGGGATTCTCGAAATAACAGCGGGATGCACAAAAAATAAAGGTTGTGTGAAATATTGGCATGGTGCGCGAAATAGAGGAATGAAGTTTTTTGCGCAAGAGGTGTTTTGAGATCAGAAGATTTAAAATTGGCAAAGGCATGAGGTGTGCGAAAAAATGGAGCATTGCGCGAAATATGATGTTGCGTGAAAGAGTTTTTACCCGCATGAAGAGGGTTTTTACATTGGATTAGTGCTTTTTTCAAAGGGTTAAAATGGCCTATAAATACGATATGAACCCTTATCATATGAAAATGCTTGACACAAAGAAGAAATACCGAGCTCTAGTGATCGTAAAATTTTACGCTAAGTGAGTTGCGCGAAAAGAAAGGAGTTTGCACAAAAATATGTTAACTACGCAAAAAAGAGAAAAAGTTGCGTGAAAAAGTGAATAGTTGCATGAAAAAGGAAGTAGTGTGAAATAAGTTTTCAGCACAAAAAGAGGATTTTTTTTCACTCAAGGGTTTTGAATTGCGTGCAGGATACCCTTAACGTTGCGCAAAATTTTATGGGTCTTCGCACATATTCAACTGTTCGTATGGGAGTTCGTACCAGCTTCTGGGTAAGAAAGTGATGATCTGTACTTCAGAGAATGAAACTTCTCACTTGTAAAGAAGCACTGAAATATTGTAATTCCCTATTTGTGCTAAGAGGGTGCACACATGCTTGCAGATTGTTTTCCAAGTGCTACACGAGTGTAAGGGTTTATCCTAATCATTGTATTGCACATCAAAGGATTTTTTTTCTAGTGGATTGTCTGGTATTGGATTGTTTCCATACCATACCAAGGATGTAGATATTCTAGTAGAGCGGTGAACCTTGTAAATATGGTGTTCCTGTGGTTGTGTTTGTTCAGCAGGAAAGAAAATGTTTTACAAGAGGTGAATGTAGTTTCAAAAAGAAGGAAACTTAAAAAGAAAAAGATATCACTTCTTCAACCCCTCCCCCTCTCTGTGACACTTGGATCTTGACTGGGAACTTCAAAGAGAATATTTCATATCTATGTCTGAATCTGAGTCACTACCTTGAAGTAAAATGTACTCTGGAAATAGATCGTGTAATGTGCTTCCTCGTTCTACTTATCTCGGAATATTAGAAACATCACCTTCTGATCTAGGAGCTGATAAACATAAATGATAAATCAAGGTCATTGTCAGTTTCAAATGGAAGAAACAGATATGATTCCTAGAGGTGATTATATTTACACAATCATAAGTCAGCTGCTTGATTGGATCCATCCCCTGTATTCTCAGCTTCAGTGATTTGAGTTGTTGTTTCATGAGAAGGAACACTCACCATACTTTTATCAGTTATCATATTTGAAGGCTCTGGAGCATATATTGATGGAGTGTCCTCTACTGGTATTTTTTAACCTCAAATAGAAGGATAGAGTGGAATACCATGATCCGGAAGAACCTTTTCAAAACTTACAATAGATAAAACATCATAAGCTGAACATTAATGTATAGAATAATGTAACGAAGAACAACTGTGTATGGAAAATGCATGAATACGGACTTAAATCCTTCAAATTCCTCTTGAAAATCACCAAACTCCTTGATGTAACATGGAATATCAATATTTGGATTAAGGGATTCCATAATTTCAGTGTATGTGGCTTGGAATTTTATAGCATCCTCACCATTTAAGGTATCAAACAAAATTTGGTTGATTCCCAAATTAGATCCCAAAACATTCGGTTCTGTTGGATCTTCAATTGGTATAGCAGTATTTGGTCTTTCCCGATTTGGTCCAACATCAGTATTTACCTCATATTGCCTTGGGTCCTTATTCCTTTTATCTGAAGCAATAGTAATATTTGCCTTAATTATTTTAGGATCCGATGGCGAAAGAAACTGAGGAATGTATTTAATCTTACCATGGATTTTCACTCTCTCTCTCTCTCTCAATTGTGCTAGGGGTGGGTATAGGCGAATATTTTTATGATTTATCTACTAATATAGCATTTTTTTCCACATGAACCTGGGGTTCTTCTGGGGTTTCTTTCTATAGTCTCAAAGAATCTTCTCTTAATCCCATGATAGAAGAGATAGATGCAGATCCTGGAAGATGTTAAATGTTATTACTAGAGTATATTGAGCAAATTAAAAATTCCCTTAGGATTGTATAAATGTTTACTCCTTTAGCACATACCTCGGTCCAATACCATTTATTTCATAAATTTCTTTTAGGAGCTTGGGGAGAAATCAAAACACTCCTCTTGGTAAGAGAAACCTAAGGTAATGGATGAGTGTTATTCATCTTCATCACCCAGTCATGATTCTATTTCCTTGAGAATGTTCTGAAGTCCTGGGAGGATCATTTTATGTGTTGGTAGGAGAACCTATAGGCCCGTAGTTTGGTGATTCAAGAGTGGGCCTGGAGAATCCTTCTCTACATTCAAGTTTCACAAATGCATTTTCATCAATGTTAATGTTGTTGAATGGTAAAAAATAATTGAGAAAAAAGAGGAGTAAAATACATTCTCAGTATTAACATAAATATCCCATTCCTCCTCAGGGTAAATAATTACACCTTTCTGTCTTTTTAACTCCATCAGATAGGATACTCATTTGTAGACTAGATTGTTTTCATCATTTGAATATATATGGGCTTCCACTTCCGTAATATACACATGTACTTCATCTTGTTTATTACCTCGATTGCAATCAGAAGGTGCCTTAATGTCACCCACATCCGATATTCGAAGGCCATGCTGGAGGAAGACCCATGCATCCCTAAGTTCCTAGGTAAAACTCTCCCAAAATTGAATGGTTTAAGGTCGTATAAAATTAAATCTTGGTACGGTTTGTTGTGGAGAAAATTCAATACCATCTGATTGATGACCCTCTTCTGGCCTCTCTTATTCTTCATTAAAGTCAGAATATGAAATAGGGATGTATCTATGATGGTGGCAGCTGGAATTCCTTCGCACAATAGATGTTGCTTCTTTTGCCCTATTCCTCTTGGTATACCTCTTGTGAAGGTGTTTTGAGGCCTTTGAAAACCACTGGAACTTTTTCATCATCTATGGCCTTAAACATATTTCAACGATTTCCACATGCAACAGTCTTTGTAGATTCCTCTCAATATATTCATTTGTCAATGCCCCTTGAGGATATGAAGAGGCCCACAGTTTGTCATATCCAGCTTCCAATCTAATTGATACATTTGGTGGAGGTAATGTAATTGAATATTTTGATATGTCTAAGGACATTAAAATCCTTAAATTTATCACTACCATTGGGTGTTTCTCATGTCTAACATACATGAGTGAAAAAGTTTTTGATTGTTGGAGTCATATGAACTGACAAGAAAACCTATATGGGATGTAAGCCTCATAGATAATTTCACCATCAATCCTCATCGATAATACACCATCCTTGACTTCAATCATATAAGATCTCATATCATAATTATTTTCATTACCATCATCAATAAATGTTCCAGTTGGTGGGTTAAAAGTGGAAACAAGTTGTATTACCCTAAGACATTCAATGCCTTCAGCACCACATCAGGTCTCAAATTTAGAGGCTGAACACTAGAAATGTTCTGTGAAAATGGGGTGAATCTACCATTGGAAACTCTAACTGAATTCAACACTGATTATGAAGAAAATTATGCTTCAATCCTACCCCACAAAACTTGGAATGGCCCTAAAATTGTAGATAGATCTTTCTCATTGTATATATGCAACAGTAGATGGTAAATTCTTTCAAATACAGGGGTTTCTAGCCCAATATACTTCACTTCTACCAATTTAGCTTTAATGAAAAAGCTCTGGATCTTACACCACCTCCGGATTTAATGACTAGAAGAAAATAAATGATTATCCACATATCAAGGAAAGTAGCTAAGCATACAATTACATCTATACCATGTTTTAATTTATAGCACAAATGCTTTTAGTATCCTTTTTCTTGTGTAGGCTAATATTTACCTAATCTACTCTAGTTATCTGCTGAAGGACAAATAGTAGGACGTCCACAGGTTGGACCTTTCTCTATTGTTAGTTCTAAGAAAGATTCCATTGACCCTATGGCCTGAATATTTTTCTTATCTTTGGGTAAATTCATCACTCTTTTAAATAATTCATGGTCCCACGGTGGTGTTCTGGATGCATTACCCCATGGTTTAATGGGTGTAATGAATTCATCATACATTTTCCCAAGAATCAAAATTTTAGCTATTTAGTAAATATCCCAGAGACTAATAAAAACTCCACCTAGCGTCAAATGGAAGGAATTCGTTTTCAGACTCTATCGACTAAGTAATCCAGGAATGAAATATTTTTTGTAAACATATGTTTTCCCCATCCAGAAAGATTTATAGATATGAAAATTTGATAACAATTTCTTGAATTCTGAAATAGTCCAACATACCTAGAATGCCCACATCCACTCCGGTTTAACACCTCCTCCAGAATGAAGATCCCAGTCTTCCTTCCAACTGTTAGATTGATCTATTTGAGATGCCCGAAAAGATGAATCATAGAAATGTGGTAATGGAGCTACAAAGTGATCCATCATATCAAAAGTGCAACCACTAAGATGAAGGATAAACCCAATAGGGATCGTTCCTTCTTGTACTAGAACCCACCTTGCGCTAATATTAATGTAGTTACAGTTATAATTTTGAAAAAACCAATTCTTTTGAATGTATATATTTATATATGGAACATGGTCATCATACAAAATCCCATGCCCATAGAGGGTTAAGTATGGACTTTGTGGATAGTCGTTTTGGTACATAATTGAACCCTCCCATAGCCCAGTAAGAGTACATTCAACAACATCATAGTAGTCTGGTCCGACAATCATCATCATTTTATTTTGAAGAGCCTTACCTTCTTTAGTATGGGTCATCAAATGAGCCATTTTTTCAGCCACAGAATTACCAAACATCCCCTATTATGTTGTAATTTTAACTAAAATATCAATATAAATAAAAAAAGGAAAATAAAACATTTGGAAAAGGACACTTTTCGTGTAGGTCCTTCGATGAGGTCCCTCGCGTAGGTCCTTTAATGATGTTTGTCGTGTAGGTCCTTCAACAACGATCCTATCACAAATCCATTGATGAATTCATTTGGCATAGCTCCATAACTTAAATAATTTTACCTTGATGAAATTTCATTGGAATTAGGCAAGAGAACAAAGCGTTGGGGCTGAAAAAATGTGCTACGCAACAAGAGCCATAAATTCTAAAACGCAAAGTTGATGAAAATCGAAAATGATCGGACCTATTTACAGAAAACTAAAGACCTGCATGCTAAGACTGTGCACAACATCTCCATAGAATACCTATGAGAAGTGTCTCTACAACAATCTTGCACTTTGCAACAATTAACCCATAGTCTTTTACCCCATAATTATACTTCAGGCCTTAACCCTCATTCTATTTTTGGATCCAATCCTAAGGGGTTCATTTTTTGACACCACTTAAGAAAACAAAAAGGAAATGAAGAAAGCCCAAGATATTTTAAAATCCAAAGGCAAGGTTCAAAGAGTTCAAGTAAATTTAAGTACTCCAACAGACCTGCACGACAGACCTGCGCGGCAGAGCTACACGCCAGAATGATTTCTGCACACCTATTCGGAGTACCTGCATGAAGGAGCTGCGCGAAGGAAGTGCACAAGTAATTCCACTTCAACCATACCCCATCCATGCCTACAAATAGCACACATGGGATCCTCATTTCAGGGACTAAAAAAGTTGAAATATTCCCAGAATCTCCCATTGCATAGCTGTTTCACCAAGATCCCTCAAATTGTCTCACGTATCTCTCCAAAGTATGAGAGAATAGATAATTAAATGAGATTAGAATGTTTTGAAAGTATTTTTGAATTTTTTTTCATAGGTTGGGTTATCATAGGTGAAATACATTCTTCAGTCATCATACACACCTAGAAGCCGCCCCTGCGCAACATACCTGCACGCTGCACATGCATGGCATACCTACGCAGTACAACTGCATGGTACATCAATATAGGGTACCTACCCGACACACTTGCGCAAGGCACCTACGCGGTAGATCTTGGTAGAAAGCATACATAAAAACTCATGTACCCTCTTTAAATCCATTCATTGAATGGTATCTATTTCCTTGGTTCTCTTATCTGAAAGGGATTAAGTTGAAGCTTCGACCAAAACCTCCTGACGTATCAAACCTTTGGGAAAAGAATGATATCATTTCTAGTATTTGGGATTTTATATCCACATTTAGAGGTTTCCCAAATTTTTTTTATAAGGAAGTTAGGGTTCATAGAGTGTCTATGGGTTTTTATATCCACAGTCGCATGGAACCTTCTCCCCGGAAAATTGTTGGGAAGTTCCCAGTTTGGAGGAGGGTTTGGGTCCTGGACTCTCCCTTATCAAAGAGATTACCCGGAACCTCAGGTCTCTGGTAGGGTAAGGTACGGTTCATACCTAATTTTTCTTTTAAATAAAATATATGTCTCCCTCCACCACCAGGACAATATTTAGGGAAACCATCCTGGCGTATTCCCATAGCCTTTCTTGTAGGAGGTAGCATCATTGCTCTTCCTATCTTCTTCAGTGACAAAGATCAGAGGGGAGATGGGGAGAGGGGCTTTTGTTACCCTTTCCCTATCCCACTGGGCTTTGTCCCCAGGGGTATCCATCATGGTGTAAACCTCTAACCTTCATCCTTTTTTCATTTCACTGTGCCCTTTTCTAATGTAAAGTGAATAGAATAATGTCTTGTCACCTCACCCTCTTCTCGTGCCAACTAAACATCGTCACCTCACCCTTTTCTTGGGTCAACTCAGGTGTTTTCCACTCTCTCCTCCATAGGTGCACCCTCTTCCACTAGTGGAGGAGGAAAACTGCATGTTTCATTATTGAATCTTTCATATCCTCTTGTTTCTCAAACCGAGTATGACTCACGCGGGCTTAGAGATTCATGATGATTACAACATGTTCAGAAACACTCTTGATTAAATGAACTACAAGAACTATGATTCCTGTTCCAACCAGGATACCTAGGAAGCCATCTCAGGGACTAAGCTGACTGGATGTCCTCTTCCGGAATCCAAACCCTAATTCCCCAAATTTGTGTATCCTCCTTAGGAATAAGCCCCAAATTAAATCCTCAAATCACAAAGGCATCCTTTTCAGAAAGTAATCCCAATCTTATTTCTCTCAAAGGACTATACTCTCATATGAGACATATCAAACTACATGGGATTTGGTTCCCATCTATATGGGATATGTAGGAAGCCTCTTTGAGGTTCAACCCCAAATCCTTAAATCAACCATGTTATCATTGCACCACATTCCCAACCGAGTCTAATCCTACTTGGAAGCCCATATCCTTTCCATGTTCCTTGGGATGCTTCGCCATTAGTCCAAAAATATGTTTTGACTAAGCACCGTCAGCTTAGATGTCCATACCACATGAAATTAAACTGTATGGCTAGGTCCATATCACATGAACATAAATGGAATGATGTGTCCCATTCAGTGGCACTGAAATATGAGGGTTCTGATTCCTTTTACAAGGATACGTATGTAGCCCACATTAGGGTCACAATCCCAAGATCAAACCAAACCTTTGTCTCCGCAGATGATAATAAATTCTAGAGTTCCCCACTGAGTGGCTTAAAAACTAGTATCATCATAATGACGACTAAATGAATCTTGAAATAGTATATTAGAGGATACCATTAATGGAGAACCTTGAATACATATGGATATCTCCATTAATGATGAACCATGAATGCATACTGAAGATTCTAAAGATTACAAATGTTAATAAGTGATTAAAAATTAAAAGGGATATTTATGATATACTTGGTGAATTAATAAGGATTCACAAAAATAACTTAAATTATAAAGAGGGTCACAGAGTATACAATAATTCCGCCCAAAGGGTCGGATGATTCCGACCTCCCATCTTCTCAACCAATGCACATACTTATGTTTTGTGAAGTTCGAACTTAATTAAGGCCTACCTTTGGAAAGTAGGTCCCCTTTGGATAAAGAATTGTTGGATGTTTCCAGTTCCATAAATAAGTCCAATGGAAACCTCCTAGAAGTAGTGATTCTTAAAACTAGAATGTACGTTTCAAGGAAGTACAAAACAACAATTTTATTTTTTGAATATTCATATCCTTTTGAGTGAAAATGTACATTAATATTTTAAAATCAGTATATATGTTACATATTTATCCAAAATTTTAATGCCTACATATCATTAATTCATATTTAACAATAGCTAACACCAAATCATGATTGGTGTAATTTTCTCACATATTCGTAACTATTATTATTGATAATATATCAACATATAATTTTTCATGAGAACACATCCCATATCCTTCCTGGATTCATCAATTTAGATAAAAAATATCTATCCTCTGTAGTGTGAGAACATATGCACTGACTAAACATCTTTTCATCTCCCTGAAATTCACTTCACATTCCTCAATCCATATGAACATAAATCCTTCCAAGGTTAAATAGTTGAGTGTATCATATAATCATGATAAATAATTCAAAAAACATTGATAATATCTAAACAAAACATGAAAAAATTATATCATAGTTACCTTTGTTGGTCTAGGACCACATTGAGTAACTTCAGTCTTTGTTGGATCCAATGATTTCCCCTCTCTTTAGATTATGTGACCCAAAAATGAAAAATTCTGAAGCAAATTTAGACTTCTTAAAATTTTCCCCAAGCATCTCCTTTATCAGGGTATCTTTTATATTACTCAAGTGAACTTTATGTTCTTCCTCAATATATGTATATATAATAATATCCACAATGAATACAACCACAAATTGATCAATATAGTCTCTAAAGAATCTATTAATTAAATCCATGTTGTTAGTGGGAGAATTAGGATGACCAAAACGAATAACAATAAATTCACAGTGTCCATACCTTGTATGGAATGTCTTTTTTTGTATATACCCCTTCTTGATCCATATTTGATGATATCCTGAATGAAGACCCATATTGGAAAATTATTGAGATCCACAGAGTATGTCAAATAATTCGTCAATATATGGGGATGGTATTTGTTCTTGATAGTGATCTTATTAAGTTCTCAATAATTAATTAAGTGTCTCATTGATCCATATTTCTTATTAACATACAAAAAAAGTTCACCCCATGGTGACACACTATAGAGTATAAATGTCATGACTCTCTTGGAGTATCTTCTTAAAATACTATAACTCAATTAGGGATATTCTATAAAGATGATTTCAGAAAGTTATATCACCTGATATGAATTATATTGAAAATGAAACTTACCAGTTTTGTGGAAGACTTAGAAATTATCCCAGAAAGACATTAACAAACTATTATAAAATAGGAGTATAGTTAACAGCGAGTTTCTCACCAACCATCTATGATAGATAACAATCATTTATAGGAATTAGGACCCCCATGATGGATGTAAATTCTACTATAAGTTAATATTCATCCTTATATTAGTAGATGATCATTGATTCATTCATAATATTAAATGTTTCATGCCTTTCTTGTAAATTGATATGAAATATATATAGTAAAATCAAATACTTGTGAAGAATCTCATACAATTCACCTAAATTAGGGATCATAAGATTTTTAGGATTCACATTCCCATAACCTTCATCATGATAATAATTATAAATATATGATTTATCGATCGTACCTTTAGGATTTTTCACCGCTAACTCGACATATAATTATTGAGGTAATATGATGAAAACCATAGAAACTTATTTATAAATAAAAGTATTGGTGGATCCAAAATCAAAAAATATTCCGTACATTAGTGTGGATGGTAACTGTACTATTCAAAACATCATTATCGTACTCCGTGTCACCAAGAGTGATCACATGTTATTTTCCATTATCTTTTCCCTTAAGAGTTCATAGACATTTATCATCATTGATTAATCTTATATTAGGTATTTTTTTATCTTAATGCCCATTTTCTTTGAAATTTTAACATTGGCGTCTGAGAGGATCATACAATGTATACTTTTCTATATTTTCGTAATTTCTTAACTTTTTCACATCACAATGGAAGTCAATTTCCTAATGAATTTATTTCGAAAACATAAAACCTTTACTAGTCCCCATAAAAATGTTTCCTCCATGTTTTATTCCACACATTGATCATGAAGGAAGGATCATCTTCTTTTCACAATGCTTTTTAGATTTCCCCTTTAATTCACTTTCTCTCTTCTAATCAAAACCATAAGATTAATGGATGAATCAAATCATCATATCATCATTGAGTGCACATAACATTATTTTCTTATAGATATTGAAGTTCCTTATGGATAATTCCCCATGAAGAATTGGTTTTACACTGCTGGAGATTCAATCAATCATAAATTCAGGTCATATAATAATTTTAGAAGCGTACCAAGCATGTCTTGTAATACATTCATCGTAGGTGACAAAATATTTTTCATCAGTTTTATTAATCTCTAGAATCCCCTTATCCAACTTAATTTGTAGTATATGAGTTATGTACTTATTGAAACAAATGTTCTTAATCTCATCCCATTCTATGGAGTCATTTTCATATTATTTCCTTGAATTCTAGATAATATTATACTACTGATCAACTTCACAATCTAAATAGTATAATGTCAAAATTAATTTCACATGTTATGAACATTTTAGAACTAGAAATTTCTTTTCATTTGTATTAATCTATTGTTTATCCTCTAGTGGATGAGAAGACCCACTGAAATAAGGTGGATGCTACCTAATGAAGGAATGAACATAATCTAGTTCCCACCTTTTCTCATGTGGAAGTATTAAATTATTCATAACTTCATAATGTTTTGTGATCATATTAACCTAATTTTACATTCCATCTTCCTTGACATTGGGTTTCTCTAATGGAAAATAATTACATTGTTCATCATATTTAGCATTAAAATGGTTCCTTGAGGTTCCATCAATTGACTAAACCCAAGAACAATTGCATGATCAAAAAAAATTAAAGTGGAAAACCATATAATAAAGGGAAGTTTATTAAATATTTCATTTTAGGACACCTTAGGTTCTATCCTAGGTAATCCATGATCATTAGAATAATTCTAGTATTGTATCATATACTTAGACTCATCTGCATGTTTCTTACTAAGGTTTTCTCATCCATGTTTCCAAAGGATAACTAAAACTAGATCTGATATTCATATAAATAGAATAATAAAAATTACCTATCATAATAAACCATTCCAAAAATATATAGGATTAGTTTATATTGAATTTTGTAAGCATAAAAACAGATTCAGAAAATATACACACCATCGTTCACTTATTCCTACATTACTAGAACCCTTTTTTACACATCTTAATTAATACATTTCATTATATACATGATAGAAAAAATTTATAATGGGTGAGATCAGAATTTAAATGAGGGTAAAAAATGAAGATATCAATCATATCATAATAATAATACATAAGAATATAAACAAAACATTTGAAAATTATAACCTTCATATCAAAGAATATGATATCATTTTATAGAAAAAATCTTAGAATTTTATAATTAATTAAGGAAAACATTACATGAGAGCATAACATAAAACATGGAATTATGGAATACACCAAAGAATGTAAACTAAATTCCATATTAATCAAGGATATAGACCATGACCATCCTAGTGGAAAAGTCCCAAACTGAAATGGGTTCAATCCCTATTCTAGTCTTGTATTACTGAACCGAGTTCACTCCTTGTTCTATCCCTTTATATCTCATGAGGTATAAATAGTTACCCAACTAATTGGAGGTAGATATAAGTCACACCCATCACATAATGAAAACTTTACATATCTGTGAAACAATAACATAAATTATTCACCATATCAGAACCCATGAAATGAAGTGGGTTTCATAAATATCATTCAATCAATAATATAACCAATGGAAAATAAATGAGTTTCATAAATATAATTTCATATTAAATATAAACCAACCAAAACAATAATAGAGATATTACTCTTGAAAAATGTCTCTATTAAATCTTATGAAATATCAATGAATGTTATCATTCATAGAAAATAATTTCGCATGATCGTTTAAAAATAATTCATGAGGAAAATATCCTTTCTACTTTGTAAACAATTTCTTTTCTTAAAATAGTGCACAATTTTAAAAGAAAATACTTTATTTGAAAAAAAAATTTAGGATTTTATGGTTTTCATTAATTCATTAAGGAATCATGAAACTAGGAAAATATATTCATGCCGTATAAGATAAAAAAATATTCTTCTGATACTTTTTCTGGAAAATTCATGAAGTACCTTGTAATGTAAATAAATAAAGATTCATTTCCAAACATTTAGTTAAAAATTTACAAATGGGTAAAAACAATGTTAAAAATTATAGAAGAGTAGAAAAAATGATATATATTTTTATATGAAAAGTGGTAATGGATGAAAAACATTCCCCATTAGATACTTATGTATAATCAGTCTCAAATAATATTGAGATTGTGAAATTAACCCTTACCTTATGTCTGATATCCATCGTGCATATCAAATACTCTTATATAATTGTTGAAATAATGATTTTATCTTATTCTAAACCAATATTCATATTTTTGATATTATATTTGATCTTATTATATCATCTTATCATCCAATTGTAAATAATAATTTATTATTACCCTTCTTTTGGGTGTGAATAGCTTTATTTTCCTATGCAAGTTTTATGATTTAAGTCATAGTTATGATGGATATGATATAGTTACATGTTTTCAAAATTGTTATTATGGTAATATATATCATATTTATTCATTTCATACACTTAATAAATTTATATAAGAATGCGTTAATTTTTAAAAAGTAAAATAAATCCCATCGTGTCGTGGAGATAGTAGGCCGTATGTACACATGAGAAATTATATCATTCACCTAATACTAAAATGGTATATAAAAAGATAGTATATTTATATCAAAAATTAATATAATGTAATAATTCACATGTACATACATACATACATACATAAATATATATATATATATATATATATATATTTATTATTTTCATCATTATACCCATCCAAATAAATTGGTGATGAAAATATAATCACACCACTGTGGAGAGACGGTAAGTCGCATATACACAAGTGCGGTGATATTTTTTTCATAGGATAGATAAATTGTAAAACATAGTTTTTACATAATCATAAAATCATCTCATCATTTTTATACTATAATTATTAAATTATAATTCAAAAAACATATTATGTGGAAGTAGAAGAAGAAACAATTTTTAAAGAGTTGGTAAATATGATTACATATTGTTTGGAAAAAATCCATTTCATATCATATTAGGAACACTTGGGATGGCCTTTTGGGAATAATATATCCTATTTAATGTGTCTATGGAAATTTAAAAGAAAAATATTTAGGGTATTGTCGAGTTTTATGGTTCAATGTGATGTGACGATGTGAGGGAGGATGTGCCCTTTAATAATTTAGGTGAGGGGCGCTTTTAGAATTTTATCAAAGTATTAATAAATAATAAATTCATCATCAATACTAATACCACCAACATGAAAATTATTTAAATATAAAATGAGATAATATTTTAATCTCATCAACCATTATATTTTAAAAATGTTTTGATATTATTTTAATCCACATCATTTTTTTTAAAACATAGTTAACCAATTTTAATATTAATTAATGTATAAAATTTATAAATACAAAAATGTTTAATTTTCTTCTTATGTAATGTCAATAAAACATAAATGTACAATTTATAACTTTTTATAACCATATTAATATATATATATATATTTTAAATATGTTTTTTGATTTTTTAGTTATTTAATAAATTATTTTCTTATAAATTTTCCTTAGTATGATTTATGAGACTACTCAACACATGAATATTTTAAATATCTATATAAATAGTTTACAATGAAAAAAAGTTTTATTATGTCACTAATAGTTCATGTTAATATATAAAATTCTTTTATCACATTGAATATCTCAAATTAAATTTATTTTAATATTTTTTCTATCATTTTTTTGTATTTTAATTAATTAAATAATTACTAAATCAATGTTGTATAATTAATTTATAAAAATATATTTTTAACTAAAAAATAATATTAAAATATCATGATTAAGATGAATCTTATAGATTTAAAATTACTATTTATAGCCCAATATAATTTTTTATTTACCCAATATTAAAATGATATAGTATTTAGATCTACAATGTGTCATTATTAAATATTTATTAAATAAAAATATTATAAATATCATAATTTCAACTATGTAGCCCAAAAATCCAAAAAATAAATTTTTTTCGTGAAAATATTTTTATTATGTTAAATATTTAAATTTATATTCATTCATGACATACCATTTTTCCTTGGGGAAGCATAAGGGATATTTAAGACATAAATTGTGACATATTGTGTCTCTATTGGATATAAATATTATATAAGGAATTATCATGGAAAAATGTCTATTAATCAATGTTAATTCAATCCTTATATGTTAAGGGTCAAATTATCTTCATCCAATAATATTATGACATGTTTTAGAGTCATTTCATAGCTTTTATCATTATATTTTTAATCTAATATACCTAATTTACCTTTTACTATGCTAACAAAATATACTAACGTTACTATTTTTAATAACCAAAAATAAAATGATCCTATTTAAAAAGTTAGGACCTTCAAAATAAAAATTTTAATTTAATTATTCAAAAATAAAAACCTGTAATTTGATGAATTTAATTTGAAATATAATTGTTAAAATTCTATGAAATACGTTTTTTCAGAAAAAATCATTTTAAAACAAAAAATTTATTTATTAAAAATTTATTTAAACAATCCTAAAAAAATATATAGATTATTTTTAAAAAAAATTGAATTTATTAAAATATAATAATAAATGAAAAGATAATTTGACCTTGTAAATACATTAAAAAGAAAAAAAAATTCAATAAAAATCAGTACTTTCAATATTCCTTACATTTTTTCAGAAAAAATAATTTTAAGATAATTTAGTTATACTGATTTCAATAATAATATTCATTTTCTCAAATATATTTTCTAGAAAATATAAAAAATATTATTCATTCAGGGACAGAAGAATAATTTTTTTTGAAGAAAACATATTTTTTATGAATAATGTGATTTTACTAAAATTATGTTATTATTTTCTTAAGATCATAAAAATACATTCATATTGAGTTTCAGCGCTGTATTTATTCCATAAAAATTTTATTCAAATTTATTCCAATAAATTTAATTTCTAGTTTAAACAAATAATGTCACAGGGTTCATTTAAACTAATAGTTGCATGCAACATGAGGTATTGAAGAAATAAAATTATTTAATGATAAATATTTCATTATAATATCAGGATGTTAAATTCTACCTCCCATAAAATGAATTTCTCCATTAAAATTTTTCACATGGGTATTAATAGATAAGGATTCTTCTGACTCATCACATGTTCAAGTTCCCATATAGATTATACATATCAATGATGAAACCACAAAACAATAACCAATTTAGTGGTCTTATTTCGCAGAACATTCTCTCTACCATCCAAAATATATATCAGTCATTCTACATAAGAAAGATTATTCGTCAGTGGTATGATATCTGATTTTAGTACATTTCAAGGATTATATATGTAAATTCTAAAGAGATATGTGAAAAAAAAATCATGATCTTGAGTGATATTCCATGGATGTTCCAATCAATAAGAAACCTTCCCAAAAAATCCTATGTTTTAAAAAGGATGATAATCCTCCCGCTTAGCTTTCCCTTCATTCAAAATATCATCACTCTCATCTAGGTATATATTCATAGAAATACCTTATCACCCTCTTTAATATCTTGGCCTCTACATCAATTTTCATAATAACATTTGTTTCAACTCTAGTAAAAGCTTACGTACTATTGAATTAATCTCACATTATCTTCCATTTACTCAACTAGATCATGTCCCAATTGATTTCATTCCACAACATCACTATAGCATATTGTAGTTCATCAGTTATTATAATATATGGATTCATAAAGAGTCAACTAAATATTTCTGTGAAAGCTATTTTTTTAAGAAAATTCTACCAATGTTTGGTGTTGATCCCAACCACATTTTAAATCCATAGTGAATACTCTCAACAAGTGTTGTAGTGTTTAATTTTTCCTTTTAGACTAAGAAAATTTGTGATTCTATGCTGAGTATAAAATGACCAACTATGAACCTCATCCAACATATCCATCATTAATTTGGGTATGCGAGGGATAAAAACATGGGTCTAGAACCTTATTATTCAATCACAGTCAAGGATGACGTTAGGAACAATTCAAACTTTCTTTTACAACACTTTATCCTCCTTTTTCACCAATATTATCTTCACTTTTATATATAGTTAATTATTCATTTTAGTAAGATATGATTTCTACCCTTCTATTAATATTTCCAGATCCATCTATTGAAAATCCAAAGAGATTAGATCTTTTGTGATCCTCATGGTAGATAATCTTGCATGGTCCTCATGACTCAACGTATCTTTCACCTTATTTTATTTCATAGGGTGTTAATAAATTTAGAAGTCAAAATATTTAAACAACTCGAGACATCTTTTTTGGTGCATATTTAGATCATTTTTAGTGAAAATGTATTTTAAAATTTTATGATCAGCATATATGTCACATATTTCTATAAAAAAAATATAATTCCTCAATATTTTTAATTAAAAAATTACAACATTTAACCTTAATTCACGACTTTGGAAGTTTTCATCATTGATTTTGAACTGTTATAAGGAATAAGCTATCACCATTTCATTTGCATGACAACACATACAATCCCCTTCATGGATGCATTAGTGCCAATCATTAACCATTCTCCACTAGGGTAATGTGAGAGAATGGGTTCTATAACTAAAAATATTTTCAAGACCTTGAAATTATCTTAATATTACTCCATCCATATGAACATAACGACATATTTAGTTCACTTTTTGAGTGCATTAGATAATCATGATATATATTTCACCCAAAATAAATAATATCCAGCCAAAACAAAAAAAATCAGATCTCAGTTACCATGTATGTTCAAGGTAAATGTTCAAAGACATTTTTTTGCATTGGATCCAAATATATCCCATCTCAGGAAATTATATGACCGAAAAATGAAACATTATGAAGCTAACATTCAAAACTGGTAAATTTTTCATATATGTTCTACCTTCACCGAGATATTATAATAACCCTCAAGTGATCTTCATGTTATTCCATTATCTTTTAATACACAATAAAATCACCTATAAATACTTCAAAAAACTGAACAAGACAGTCTATATAGACTATATTAATTAAATCCATGATGATAAATGGGGAGTAAGTAAGACAAAAAGGCATCCCTACAAATTCCTATTGTCCATACCTTGTACAAAATGCCATATATGTATATCATCCTTCATGACCATTAATTGATGCTTTCCATAATGAAGATAAATCATAGAAAAGTATGGAGCTCCTCGTAGATGGTAGTATAAGGAATCATTATAGTAGAGAGGATTTTTTTTCATGATATTGATATTGTTAAGTTATTAATAATCAATCTGGAGTCTCATTGATCCATCTTTGTTCTAAATAAATAGAACAAGTGCACCCCATGGTAATGTACCATAGCATATGAATCCCCAGTCATGATTCTCATGGATTTTATTCATCAATTCATGAAACAGAATTGGGGTCATTCAATAATAATCCTTTTGAATATTTATATAACCTAGTATGAGTGAAATTTAAAATTAAACATTATTACATAGTGGAAGATGAAGAAATTAATTTGGAAGGTGTTAAAAAAATTCACACACAATAGGTGTTTCTTTAATTGTGAGTTTATCCCCAACCATATAAGAAAAATAACATTATTTGAGAGGAATTAAAACCCACAACATGGAATTAATTTTAACTAGAACATCATATTCATCCTTCAATCAATATATGACCATAGATTCATTCATAATATTAAATGTGACATCCCTTCCTTAGCAATTGATATGAGCTCTATATACTGAAAGACATTGCATAAGTAGAATCATATCAAATTCAAATAATTGAATGATCACTGTATTTTTAGGTATCACTTTCCCAAAAATATCAACATAAGAGGATTATAAAATTTTTATGTGACCGTTATTCCATTAAGATATTTCTCACTTAACCCAACCTCCTATTTCTTATGTAATATGATGATACCATTAGAAAAATATTTTTAATTAAAATAGTGTGTGGATCCAAAATCAAATAAAACATTATATACTTTAGAATTGATGGTATGTGTCTCTTTCACCACTTCATTAATATACTGAATGGTATATCATGGTATTTTCCTTTTTCCTTGACCTTAAGTGTTTTTTGTTTGACATTGATAATCATAGATAACTCTTGGATTATGAAATTTATTTGCATAATATCTATTTTCCATGAAATTATAACATTAAAGTTTGAGAGGTGAATTATGTGTTCTATTTTCTATATTTCATCATTATTTATCTTTTTCACAAGACTATGGTAGTCATTTTCAAGATGAAATTAGTTGCCATACTTAAAAATTTTACCAGTACTCTTAAGATTATTTCCTCCATGTTTTATTCCATAGTTTGAGTAAAAATGAATGCTCATCTTCTTTTAATAATGGCTCTTGGATTTTACATTGAATTTAATTTTTCTATTCTTATCAAACCAATATGATTGATGCCTAACTCCAATATTCATCTCATCCTTGATAGAACATTTAATGATTTCTTCATAGATATTATACACCCTTAAGGATAATTCCCTTAAGAGACGTGGTTTTAAGCCAATAATGAGTAGATCGATCTTACTTTTTGGTTAGATGATAATTATAGAATCATACCTTTGAATTCTTGTAAAAATAGTTTTTTATTTACCAACATATTAATCATACATTTACTTATGATTAATGAAACCCCCCTCTATCATCTTTAGAAGAATACAAAGAATTTAGTTACTAAAAATTTGGTTCATCAAGTCATCCCATTTCATGGAGTCAATTTCATTTCATTTCCTCATCCTCTAGATAATATTACACAATCGAACTACTAGAACATCCAAATAATATATTGTAAAAATGAAATTCTCATGTTTTAAAAATTCTAGAATAAAAAATATCTTTTCATTGGCATTGATCCATTGTTCATTTACTTGTGGATCAAAAGACAAACTAAAATAAGGTGGAAACCACCTTATAATGCAATAAAAAGAATTTTGTTCTCACCTTTTCTCATTTTTAAGTCCTGCATGATTCATATATTGAGAATGACTTTTAAGAATATAATTATTATCTTTCATTCCAACTCCAATAACATTCAATGTATCAAAAGGACAATCATTTTATTTCCCATAGTATTTTCAATTATGTGGTCCCTTCAAGTACCATCCATTGACTTAAAAAATTCATAGTGTGGGAGAAACAAATTATAGTGGAAAAACCCCTTAATAAATGAAAAATTAATTTAAAATTTTCAATTCATGACACCTTAGATTCTATACAAGTTTTTCCCTCATCATTTCTAAATCAATAGGATTCTATAATATTCATAGACTTATCCATAAAATTATAACTACAGTTTTCTTTTCCAAGTTCCCAAAGGCTAACTAAATATATATATGATACCAAATATAAAATATCATACTTTTCATAAATATATGTTAAATATAATTTCTAGAATATTTATTAAATAACATAACAAAACCATGTATGAACTATATTGGTTCAATATCATTTGAAACATGGAAGTATAAACAACAGATCCATATAACATCTACATCATCACCCACTTATTCATTATTTAATAATTTTTTTTAAAAATCATACATAATTTATATCTTCATATTCTCAGGAACAACACATATTAAAGTGTAAGAAATGATTCTCAGTATGTTTTAACAAGGTATATTTGATCGCACCAAGATTCAATGTTTCATTTTGGACCCTCACAATTCTGTAATAAACTAATTTTGTATAGAACATTATAAAAATAATAAAAAAAATCACATCATGTCTGATTCAATTTTTTTTGGATTATCACACTTATAAAGGGAAACATTACTTGTTTTGATAAATTCACAGAAGGTGGAGGTAATTTATAGATTTGATGATGAAGTTTTCGAAAAACGGGGAAAAAATTTGCATGATCCTAAAGAATAAGTGGAGTAAATAGCTCATATAAATGGGAAGATACATTGTATTACAGTCCAAAAATGAATGGGATATATTTCCTATGAAGATACCCAAGCCTCTGTCTACAATCTAGTGGCCCAACCTATCTAATCTGTCCAGCTCACCAAATATGCACGGAGTTAAAAGTGGTGTACTGTGATTTTTCCATATCACAAGCTGTAGGTTTCCCAATAAATCCAAATATTCAGTGGAGACATTCAAGATAAAGGAATCAACATTTCAATTTTTTCCAAAGACAGATAATTTTTTCTAGCCCCCGAAAACAATGGGCCAAGTGGATTTACACAATATGTGTACCCATAACCACCTTCCACTTTGCCTATAAAATGATATATTTGGATCCTCAATTGTATGATCTTCCATGAGACAATATTTTGGTATTTTTGAGACCAAAAGGATTCCTATCATCATCCAAGATGATCTAGAGGTCCTTATCTCCATTGTGGGATCAAGGATGAAGGTGAAGTTCCACCCCCGGCTCCTACTCCAATCGATGGCGAGCTAAATGGTGGAAAGTAATTTAGAGGGAGCTAGAAATACATGGGAGGTAGTTTAAACACATTTTATTCTACTATTATTGTTTAATTTTTCTGCTAAATATTTCACTTATTTTTAATTTTTATGTGCTACTCATCTGATTATATTTCTTTTTTTTATAATTAAGTGAAACACTTTTCATCTCAACACTGATTTAGTCGAGATTTCTAGTGGGAATCTAGGTTTATTCTAATTGGGAAATAGAATCATATTATTACTCTTAGAAATAGATAATATATTATTATGATTTTGTAGCCTTCACTCTATTTTTGAGTTCTAATCCTTTACAACTTGATTTTTAGTCAATGGTTGGTACTTTGTGCAACGATTTAAGAGGAAAGAGGGGAATCCAGATCATGAGAATCCACAATGAAAGAATTAAAAAACATGTGTACATTTTAGAACAGTGAACTGTCCATGATGTTTAGTGAACATGAAATAAAATACTCCTCTCAAAATTCTAAAACACCACCATTATTTACAATCTATTTAAATTTTTATATCAAGTGATTTTCTTAAAATTGTTTTCAAAACCGGCCCATCTTTTGTTCCTTTTTATTAAATATTCACACTATAAACCATCTACACTCCATGAGTGACGACCTGGGTTATGACCTATACTTTAAATAAACCTTAAATTCCTAATTAATTTAATGTGACATGACAACGTGGTCAATATTTTTCACTGATTCATGGGAGTGCTTTGGTTTTAGTTTTTATCTTAAGATAGTTGTAAATTTTGTGAATATATTTTTGTTTTATCTTATATATTTTAATTAATTTTGGTGGCCTAATTTGTTCTTTTTTAGGTTCTATTAATTATATGATCTACTCTAGTAGATTTACCCCCATTTAATCCTGAACCAGAGAGAATCCTACATCAATGACCCTGAGAAGCACAAGAAAACCCATTGAAGGAGGACACACCACAACATGAGACCTTTATAAACCCCTATTAATATAGAATAAAGTTATAAAATGAAATTAATGTTTATTAAATGGATGAAAAAATTGAACTCTCAAACAAATAACCTCTACTAATGTTGATATATAACTCTCTTACATTCAAATACAAGGCGAGAAACCCAATTTTGAACTAAAATCTAGTTTAATTCACTTGTTACCAAGATTCCATAGAGTCATGGGGGAAGATCCACATAAGCACATAAATCAATTTCATATGATGTTTCATTCATTAAAACCAGAAAATTTGGATGAATAATAATTAAAGGTAAGTGAATTCCCTGTTTCATTAGAAGATACTGCTAAAGATTGTCCTTACTATGGTAATTCACCAATTAGTGGTTAGACAGACATAAAACGCCTTTTTCATGAAAAATACTTCCCAACCTTTAAATGTAAATTTTTTTTAATGAAATATGTGGTATAATACAATCATAAGGGTAAATCTTCAAGAATAGTATGATTGATTTAAAAGGATTTGTTAACTTTTCCCACACAACCAAATTATTGATGAACTTTTAATTCATTATTTTTATTAAGGTTTAATTCCTATTTATCAAAATATGATTGATTCTACTATAGGTGGTTCCCTATTTGATAAGAACCCAATTTCATTACGAACCCTAATTGAGAACATGGAATAGAACACTCAATAATTATTTTTAAGATACAATATACCCATTCGTGGTGTCCATGATGTGAAATAAACTGAATTTGAGAAGAAGGTGGAAATGAAGTTTGAAGAGGTAAGTATCCTTATTTGAAGAATTCCTCCTTCCCATGGAAAATCCGAATCTCCTCCACCCATTAACTATGGAATATGTTCTTATGAAACCCATTATATTGAAAATTTTCCTCCAACTAAGGGAAAATTTTAAGAGTTGTGTGGAAATCTTTCAGGATGCACCTATAACCGTCCCTTTTTATTAAAAACATACTATCCATCCAACCATTAGTGGAATGAAAAACACAATTATAGGAAAGGGGGTATTAAAAACAAACTCAACAACACTGGAACCGACCAGGGTAGAGTAGTCATCCACAACCACCACCCGAAAATACCCAACCACTACAAAGTCCTTTGAAATCACCCCCTCAAAAGCGTAAGCCTAGAATAGAAGATATAATGAATAAAATGGCTTATAATGATCTATAATTCCATAAAATCACCCAATAATCCATTAAAGACCTAAAACCCTAATTAAGCCATGTCACTTACTCTATGGGGGGTGATTTAATTTCATGGGTCAGATAAACTACCATGTCAATCATTATATAACCATAGGGTTAAGAGAAATGATAATTCCATCACCCTTAGAAGTGAGAAAAATCATAAAACCCAAATTAATTCTCTATTTGAGTGATCCCCTTGAAAGGAAAACACCATCCCAAGTTCTAAAAATGTTCTAAAAGAAAATAACCCTGTCCTGAGAGAATCGATTCCAATGTAAAAGTGTGTCTATTGATGAATCGAATATCCAAACCACTTCTCTTCTATTTCCCTAAAGGGCCACCCAAACATGAAAACAATTAAACCAATCTTGATAAAAAAGTATTGGAAACATTCAAAAAAGTATAGTTTAACATCCCATTGATTGATTCTATGAAAAATTACAAGATATGCCAAGTATATGAAAGAGATGTGTACACATTCAAGGCGACTTAGATGTGATGAGAAGGTATGAATGGGTTGGAATGTATCGCCATTGATATAGAATCCACATGAAACCATATTAAATGTTCTAGGAATATTCTCAATTCAATGCACTATAGGGGATGATTTTTTTTCTAATTCTATTCATGATTTAGGTGCCTCTATAAAATTTATTCCTTAATCCATTTACTCTACATTTTAGGTCATGTAATTAAAGCCCATATGATTTTCTATTTAATTAGAAAATAAACTTATAACACACCCCACTTGTGTGTTAGAGGATGTACCTGTGAGGGTGAAAAAGGATATTTTTCCTAATGATTTTTATGTGCACAAAATGGGAGATGACAGGATGAATGGAAATGACCTGATTATATTGGGGAGACCTTTCTTGAAAACTTCCAAAACCATATTATTGTTCACAACGATAAAATATCTATGGAGTTTCATGGTGATATTGTCCACATAAACATAGTTTATTCCATGAAGCACCACTCAAAATAACATTCCTCTCACTATATGTTAATTCAACTAATATACTCCCTTCCCCTGAAAAACAACTTTTCTTTCCCTCAATCACCTTTTTGATTTTTTATCCTTGAATGATCTTCTTGATAATGAATCATGAATTGATTGTATTAATAGTCTAGAGGAATTTCAGGAATGATTGTTAATTGATGATTTCATGAACACTAAGAAACACTTTAATATCGATGATACTTAAAAGACATTAAAATCTCATTACTCATTTGAAGATGATTCCATTGAGCAGTTAGATGAGTTTAGGGACCTTTCACTTTTACACAAACTCACCTCAATCAAAATTCCCCCTAAACTAGAACCAAAACAACAGTATCTAGATTTAAAATATTTAAATATTGATAATGGAATCATGTTTCTTATCGTCATTGCTAGTGAACTCCCTCGTAATCATGAATTGCGACTGCTTGAGCTACTGGGAGATTATAAAAAAAGCTTTGGTTTGGACACTTTTTGAAATTATTGGCATCAACACATCAATTTTCACACATCGTATATTTCTAAATAATGAGGCTAAACCAGTGATCCTACCACAGTGTTGACTAAACACAGACCTCTGGGATGTTTTTAAAAAGGATGTAACAAAATTATTGCCTACTGAAAGCATTAACCACATTGCTCACATCCATTGGGTTAGTCCAGTGAAAGTTGTTCAAAAAAAATTTGATCTTACTGTAATAAAATTGAAAACAATGAATTGGTCTCAAATCGTCTTCAGAATAGATGGCATGTCTATATAGACTATTTCCGTTTAAATTTACACACTATTAAAGACCATTTCCCATTTCCATTCATTTAGAAAATTATAGAGAGGCTAGCTGGGAATTCCCATAATTGTTTCTATGATGGGTAATTGGTATAATTTTAGATACGTATTGCTCCTGGGGATCAGGATAATAAAACCTTTACATTCCCCATTTTTACTTTTTTCTATAGGTGTATTCCATTTGGTCTATGCAATGTTTTGGGTACTTTTATGCGATGTATGGTTTTTAAGTTTTTGGATTACCTAGAAAATTTTATGGATGTTTTCATGGCTAGTTTTAGTATTTATGGATCTTATTTTGATGAATTTTTGTGTAGTCTCGGTTCTATCCCACATCATTGTATTAAAAATAATTTCATAAAAAATAATGTGAAAATCCATTTCACTATGCGAAAATGTATAGTTTTGGGACAGGTCATTTCTGGGATGGTATCCAAGTAGATTAATCAAAATTGGATTTCATTTCTTCTCTATACTTCAACAAAAATTTATGGGATGTGTAGTATTTCCTATGTCATGTTGGATTTTACCATCTTTTCATTAGTGACATTAGTAAAATTTTACTCCTTCTCCCCTAATTTCTCTTATAAAAAAGGAATTTATTTCTCATAACGAATGAGAGGAATTTTTTAATAAGTAAAAATGGAGTCCAGCGTCATCCCCACCAAATCAACCCACTCAATGAGATTTACTATTTGAGCTCATGTGTGATGCATATACATATGTAGTTTAGGATGTCTTATCAAAATTGGTCAACTGAGCTCCACATATCATTGCCTATACTTCCAGCAGATTGGACCCTACCCAAGAATACTACACCATAACTGAAAAAGAATTTAATGCCATTATGTTCGCCTTGGATAAATTTTGGTCATACCTAATAGGGTCGAAAATCATTGTGTTCTTAGACCATGAAACACTCTGATATATTCTTATGAAACTAGAATCCAAACCACGTATCATTCGCTGGATGCTCCTCCTTCAAAAATTCAATATATAAATTAGGGATAAAAAGTATCATAGAATGTGGTGTCTAACCATATCAGTACGATCAACCCATCCTCGGACATTAACTCATCCCCTTATATTCCCATAAATGACATGTCTCCATATGAGTAATTGTACTGAGTGGAAGATGCTATTCTTTTGTATGCTGAAATTGTAAATTATTGGGTAGCATCTTGAATTCTTGAGGATTTCAAGAAAAAACAGGATGAATATCTAAAACATGAGTCATATGGGTATATTTGGGATGACCCCTACCTTTGGATCACATGTAGTGATCAAGTCTTCATGTATTGTGTTCTTGATAACGAATTTCAGTCTGTCATATGTTCTTCCAGAATCATTATTGTGGGGGAAGTCTTGGTCCCCAATGGACTCCTTACAAGGTCCTGATTCTAGCCTCTTTTGGGCAATATTATTTTGAGATTACCTTGATATATGTAAATATTTTCCTCACTGTCATATAATGGGTAATGTATATAAAATAAATGAAATTCCACAACAACCATTTCTCTTCCATTACATTTTTGATGTTTGGTTCAATGAATTTAGGATACCATTCCCCAATTCATTTGGAGACTTGTATATTCTTATGGCCATTGATTTTATGTCATAATGGGTAGAATCTTTCACCATAAGGACTAATGATTCCAATAATATTGTGGAGTTTTTGAGAACCCAAAATTTTTGTATCTTAGGATTACCTATGTTCATCATCGTTGACCAGGGTTCTCATTTATAAAACCGAACAATGTAATATCTTTTGAATCTGTATGGTGTCGGGTATCGAGTGTCTACTACTTAGAACCTCTAGACCAATGGTCATGCCCAGGTATTGAATAGAGAGGTAAAACAAATTCATCAAAAAATGGTTCAACCTAATAGAAAATATTGGAGTCTTAGAATCAATGAATCAACATGGGATTACCATAAGAAATTTAAAACTCTAACTAGAAAGTCACCATATCAGTTAGTGTTTAGAAAGATTTGTCATCTCCCTATTGAGATAGAGCATCAGGGCAACTGGTCCATTAAACAATGCAATTATAGTATTTATAGGGCATGATTTCAAAAATGTTTTATATTCAAGTGTTGGAGGAAATGAGATGATATTTGAATGAGAACTCTCAAGTTTATAAGGATCGAACCAAGGCTTCCCATGACCGCCTCATCCTTCATTGTCAAATCCATATTGGGAAGATGGTCCTCCCCTACAATGCCAGGGTGAATTTTCATCTAAGTAAATTTCATTCTAAATAGTTTGGGAAATACATTATTACTAATGTCTCCCCATTTTTTTGTTTTGAAGTTCAAAATGATGAAACAAAACAAACATTCACTGTTAATGGGCAGTGGCTGAATCACTTCCAGGAATCCATTCCAGAGTCCCCAATGGTGAAACACCATGTTTGAGAAGAAATATATGAATAAAACCCCCCAGTTTTTATCCTTCCTTCCAACATTATTTTTTATTATAGTGAGTAAACTACATACTCAATGTTTGATGGGATGGGTACATTCCATGGTTAGTTAGGACTTTTCAACATATTTCTTCCTTTTCTATTTTGGCTTGATGAATAGTATGGTTACTTTAAATCTCCCCCTCCCCCATCACATTTGTTTCATAATTTTACTTTTTGATTCTCACATTATCATGGAAAGTGATTCTCATTTAATCATTAAAGTTATTGAGAATGCATGTGAAATTTCAGTATTTCGTGTTGTTTTATCATTGAAAAATATCTGATGAAATGTGAATTTTATTAATAGTTCAATACTGTGGTATGAATTTCTTTTGTAATTTTGGTTATTTGTCGATGATATATATGGTTTTATAATTACTAATCAATTGAGAATAGTTGTACCCTTTGTATCAGTAGTTTAAGGGAAAATTGTGTCACATAATTTATCCACACACCTTTTCACCCAACCATGAAGTGTGAAAAATTTATACTTAATAAAAGTTAAAAATAAGATTGGTTAATTTTTCTCTACATTAAAAATTATTTTTTTATACATTCGTTCCTTATCCAACATATTTCATTACTTTACGAAATTTACCTATGCCTATGTACCTGTTATTCAAATATTGTACGCTCCAAAAAAAACAAAACAAAAACAAAAACATATAAACATTGATTGGAGTGATGAAATGTAAAGAATATGGGGATATCTAGGTCAAAATATTATGGTTAGACTTTTGTTAATTATAAAGTAAGTGTGTATTGAAATTTTATTGCAAAGGATTTAGGGTAGTTTCGGTGTAACAAATCATTTAATAAGACAATTTTTAAAACAACCTCTATTTTCTCGAAAGAAAGTAGTAAGAATAACATGAAACGGATTCCATAGACACATTTGTAAAATTAATGACATGATTAAATTTTGAAATATTTTATTTGATTGGTATGTTTAATATCTTAGAATTTCTTTCTAAGACAATTATTGAGACGTATTTTTGCATCATCACTGGGAATAACTCTGCAGTGTAATTATTTTCTTCACATTTCTTTCAGGAATTAAATTATAATTTAATTTTAAATCATTGTGAATTTTTAAATATCTACATGAATAATTTTTGGAAATATTAATTTTCTTATTAGTGAAATGTTTTAGGTGTGGGGGTGTGATCGCACTGTGGTTCACTGTTTTATTTCTATTTGTACTCCACTTTGTAAACTAGTTTTGTATTCAAAATTAAAAAAACAATGAATTTTAGTTCATGTTTGATTCAATTTTTTTTATCACTATTAAAAATATAAATGTTACTTCTTTTTATAATTTCATTGAAGGTAGAGGTGATATAGAAAAACCATAATTAATTTCATGAAAAATGGACCAAACTGTGCAGGATCCAAGAACAATAGTGGACTAAACCACACACTACTTCTAAACCATGAATCAAAATTGGATGGTATTTTTTATGATAGTAATATATATAATTGGATACATTTAGTATGATGAATCCAAAGACTCATTATACGATCTGGTGTCTCGTATAGACTAATCTATCCAGCACACAGAATTTTCACGATGTTAAAGGTGGAGTGTTGTGATTTGTCCATATCTAAAGTTGTAGGTGTCCAAATAAATAAAAACATTTTGGAGGATATTCTAAATAGGAGGGGAACAATATTTTTAGTTTTTATCCATGCAATATAATGTTTTATACCATCCAAAGAAATTGGAAAACTTTGTTTGACCCAATCTTTATGCCCAAAGCTACCTTCCGCATTGACTATAAAATGATTCCTTTGGATCCTAATTTGTAAGTTATAAAAGAAGGAAAATATATGTTATTTTGGAGACCCAAATGATTCCTATACTCATCCAAGAAGATTTTGATTACCCTATTATCATAGGGGGGTCATTGATGAAGGATATGATCTAATCGAGCCACCACCTACTCTCGATGGAAAGTTAAACAGTGGATGATCAATTTGAGGGAGATACACATACCTGAGAGGGAGTTGTGACAAATTTTATTTTAATGGTTTTGTGTAATTTTTCTGTTAAATATTTTAATTATGATTCATTTCGATGTGCTTATACTCTAAGTATATTTATTATGTTACAATTAAATAAAAAACATTTTCTTTCGACACTGATTGGGTTAAGATTTCATGTTGGAATATTGGGTTGTTCTGATTGGGAAACACAAGCATCCAATGTCTCCCACGCATAAATAAGATATTTGTATGATTTGGTATCCTTCACTCTATGATTGAATTTAATCCCTTAAGATAAATATTGTTTTGTATAGGGTTGGTACTTTGTGCACTGTTTTAAGAGGGAAGAAAAGAGTCAAGATCTTGACAACCCTCAAAGAAAGAATTAGACAAAGCCATGTGTATTTTTCAGAACAATGAAATTTACAAGATGCGTAGTGAAATTGAAATTATTTCCTTCTCTCATAATTCTAAAAAACATTTGTTTAAACTATTAATCTCTTTAAATCAATTCATTTTATTAAAAATATTTTCAAACCCACCCCCTCTTTGGTTTCTTTTTATTAAAAATTCACATTATAAACCACAACTCTCCTTTAGAGAAAACTTAGGGTATTCCCTATAATATAAATAAACACCAAAATCATAATCAATTTGACGTGACATGATAACACGATCAATATAAAAATAAGATCATTATTAAAAAACATGAAAACATAAACAAAACATTTCAAAATTGTATACTTCATATTAAATATGATGATATCATGTCATGTAGTAAATCATAGAATTTCATAAATAATAAAAGAAAATATTCCATGAGAGCATAAAATAATACATGGAATTGTGTCATATGAATAACAATATAAAATCATTTCTATATTTGTCAAGGATCATTTCAAAGACCAGCATAGTGGAAAATGCCCATTATGAAACTGGGTTCACTCCCTATTCTAGACATATATTACGTCAAATATTTCACTCATTGTTCAATCCGTATATATCTCATGAGATATAAATATTAACTGAATGAATTAAAAGGATATATAGGTCCACATGTCACATAATGAACAATATACATATTTCCACATAAGAAAATAAATCATTCATTATATCAGAACCCATAAAATAAATTAAGATTCATAATCATCATTTTATCATAACATAACCCATTGATGAAAATTGGTAATTGTAAATGTAATTCCATCGTAAAAAGAAAAAAATAATTGAAAAAATATGGATAATATTCTTGAAAAATATCACTATCAATGTATATGTAACATAAAGAAAGATAATGTTGATGGGAAATGTTTTTGAGAGATCATTTGGAAATAATTATTGATGAAAACATTATTTATAATTTGACATTTTATTTTATAAAATTCCACTCAATTATAAAATAAAACATTTTCATTGAAAATAAACCTGTAATATTAAAATGGAAGCTTCAAGTCATTATGGTTTTAGGAAAGAATAATACATTATTTATGTCGTTCTTTCTTACTCTTTCTCTAGTGCACGAACTCTCTGTTCATTTGATGAATATATAGAATCTCATTTATATTACTGCGCATTCCATCATTCCCTATGCAATTGTAATTCATCATTTTCAATAGTTATATATTAACGTTGATCAAAAAGGGATGATTGGATGTTGGTTCCTCATTACATTGATTCTTCCTTAGAACTCATCACTTAGTCTGGGTCTCCCTCGTCGATTTTAGTTATGGACACAAAACTCATTCAATATTTCATCACTTTTTGGTTGCCGATTAATTATTCTTATTCTATCAAAAATTATGAAGGGTCTTTACAAGGAAACAACCTTTTTTTCAGAAGATTAGTCATGGTGGGAATCATTGGCATGTGTGGACTCTACAAACATGTTGGATCCAAGGCCATTATTTTCTAGAAACGGAGTATGGTTTATTTTTCTTTTCACTACTAATATAGAATATCATGGTGTTTTCAAGGATATATATATATATATATATTAAAATAAAATATAGATACATTATTGATGGTTTCTTCATTTCCATGTTTCTTCCAAATTTTTGGGGTAAAAATTTGGAGTAAGAGGCTATCATAGAAAAAGGTTTTTTGGGGAATGAATATTCATAAAAATGGTAAAGGAATTGGTTTTGTGAATACTGTAATGTTATTCTTAAAGATATGGAGCATCATGAATTATGAAGATGTTCTCTATGATTATGAGATGATTTTATCACGAATGAATGATGATTTGAATGAAATATCTATGAAAATGTCTGATCATAATGAATCTTTGCAAATGCAAGAGCTACGTGACGATGTTTTCAAAAGATACAAAAATATGCTAAGAGGCACTGGAGAATGGTGATTAGTTTAGATAATAAATATGAGGATACCTCCACTTTTTTCACATTACATTATTTAAGGGTAATATAGAATTTCTCTGATTTCATGATGTTAGGGGAGCTCTTTGAATATGGATTTTTTTGTGAGATCGAGCATCATGAAAAGAATATTTATATCTTCATAGATGAAAATTATTTTTAGTAGAGGGTGTATCATGATGATTGGGTTTTCAAATTTTACTCATTAAGATTTGCGAAGAACAATTGTTCTATGAAGGTAGTTTTCTTTGAAATGGTGGTGAGCTTCATGAAGGAGTTCCACGAATAACAGTTATAAACATCTGGTTTAAGTGATCTGAGCATTCATAGAACATCAAATTAGGTATCATGTTCACAGAGAGTCTCATGTAAGATAGATATAAATACATTAATGCCAATCCATTGAATCAATTTTCATTTTGATAAAATGAGTTAGTCTTCTATCAATGAAGTTATCTTAGAGGAGTTAATGGAAGTTTTCTAAGGGATGCAGTGTGATATCCCAAAAATATTGTAATGTAAGTGTTCCTCTCATATAGTGACTATGCATGAAATTCTATTTTCCACATTTTATGAAGATTAATGGATATGTGTACAACTTATAATCCATCTACATATGCCACATAGACTAACCCTTTGTGGTGAACCAATTAAAATGGACAAGTTTTCCTTCTTCATGTGAATGATTTAATTAATGCACATTACCAATAGTAATATTTAACAGGTTCTTACCAATGTGGGAATAATATCCGTTATATTATAAGAAAATGATGATACCATGATTCACCCGGCCCCCAATCTTAGGGTGTTTCATTGTCCTTTAGAACATTGGTCACTAGTGTCTTCTTCATAGGATAGAACCTCGTGGAGGCAACATGGGCATGGAACCCAAGGAATTATGTTTTGATCATGAGATATTAAATGATAATGGAATATCTCTTAAGGCTTTCACCTTATGCATTCCATGTTTGGCATGAGGTAACTAACATCTTAAGAATATATCTTCAAAGAATTTAACGTCAGGTGTCACATGAATATCATGAGGTAGTAGAATGAGGCATGCCTGTAGTTTAACATCATACAAGGATGGAAACAAGATTATCATAAAACCTTGTAGAGGTTGATCAGGGATGTAATCCCCTAAGAGGGTGCAGTTGGAAGGATTATCGATGGATGGATCAAAAATCCCATGGAGGTGGATACAGTAGGTTGATACCATGATGGAAGGATTTCACACTATGAATGTTGATCAGGAACCTGAAGAGATGGATCAGAAATGTGTATACCTTTGAGGGAGAACCTATTTTAACCTTTGGTTAGTAGTAAGCCTCAAAGATGCATCCAACATACCATTCCAAGACTGAAGGTATAAGAACCCACGTTGTTGGATGCCACGTTTAATGTTTGTTTGAAAGGAAGAGTCTATGCAATTTAATGCCACATTGTAAGGATCTTCGTGCGATGAAAAGAGCCTTGGCAGGGGATTCTGTAAGGATTATTTATATAATATTCCCTTAAAAAGAGAATTTATCTTGGTTGGATGGTGTGGGGATTATTCATGGATTATGCTTGAGCGATATGGAGGATATGTGACCCCCAGGTTAGTGGAATGATCTTATCAGGATTCGGTGGTCTGCATATTGAACTGAATGGTTATGGATGGCTTAAATAGAGTGAATAGAGTGGATAGAGTTCTGGTATTGTCCATTGGGGAAACATCCTACATATCCATGTTATTTGGGAATCAATTTACATATATATTGAAGAGGGGGGATGCTATGGTTGGGGATTATGAATAAAAGATTCTTGTGGAGGATGCATGGTCAGGGTATATTCTAGGAAGGATACCCATGAATGGAGAGTTTTTAGGGTCACTGTTAGCCACTAATACCATGTGAGTCATGCTCAATGTGAGAAAAAAGAATAATTAGTAGACCTGATGGGACTTGGGATAGTGTGGGGGTTACATATGAGAGATTCCCTAAGTGGTGTGGCAACCCGCACCCAGATGACACTTAATGGGTGCCCTGAGCCCAGTGGGCCACATGGCCTCAAGCACATATTACCGAACACTAGAGGTAGCCTACTAGCAGTGAGGGACTAGGGTGTGTCTTCCGGAAGACTATTCCCTCATTAGCAGAGTGTAACACATAGAATGAGATATCAATGAATAGTAAATAGTGGAAGCAATTTAATTAATAGGGGAATAAAACATATGAAATAGATTAAAAAGAATAATAATAACTGTATTAACTGGAACAATGATGATGTAATGTCATGTCACTAGAAAGTAGAAGAACATGGATACAAGACCACAAGTAAAACATGTTCCACAAGAAAAAATAAAAAATAATCTACTCCAAGCATCCCAAGATCTTACTCGATCATCTTAAATCAAGATCCCTCCTATCAGCACACAATTATGTATTGGAAGTTGCATGCTTCCCTTTTACAATACCTGCAACCATGTACTCAACTCCGAGTACCAAATGAAACTCAGAGAGGGTGTGAGATAAATCTCAGTGGCGTAACATCTTGGTTATGGGAACTATACAGTGGTTCCCCATACTGGTTGGTCACATGGCTTAAAGCGCATTTCCATGAACACCAGAGGCTGCTGACTAGCAGTGAGGGCTTTGGGTGTGACAATGGGGGAACTATACCCTCATTGGAAGAGTAACACAGTGGATGTAAAACAGATATAAATAACAGAAGCAGTAAAACAAGAAATAAATAAACATTGGAATTAATAAACAACTAAAGAACACATATATAAATGATGCATGATACATATGTCTAGGAAAGAATCCAAACAAATCACAATGTTGTAATACAGTACTAAACCAATGTACAAAATATAATCAGGTAAATAGTTCCATAGCATCGCAAGCCTCAGCTCGGTCTCATGCTCCCCATGTCCCAAAGAATAAAGTACCTAAATTGGAAAAATGATTTCCCTTATCTATAAATGCATCAATATAATCTGTTTGGGCCTAAAATCATGACCCAAACAGTGCATGAGAATAATCCTAGTAGGCAACCACCCAATGATCTGTGCCTAAATGTAAGTGAATATATATGGTAGATAATAAACAAATGAATTATTAAACAAGAAAGTACACATAGTAAAAATCCTACAATTTTAATTGCATTAATTTTCAAATTTCAAGTAAGACGCTAATCAATAGAAGGTTACCCTATATGAAGTACTCAAAACCTAACCCCTATTGTTCAACCAAACAAACCAAAACAACCCTCTAGGAAGTACACAGAGTCTAATCCATCTGGTTCACCTTTAGCAAAGACAATCTATGTAAGCACTCACAATAAATTCCCCCTATGTCCTCATATTAGTAACTAATAGGCTGTATGAGGAAGAAATCAAATTCATATTCCACCCGTGTCCTGAATCAGGGAAACTAAAAACACTCTAAGGGAATACAAAGTCCATCCCCCCTATGGTCTCTAAACGTAACGGTAAACAGACACTCTAGAGAATCCCTCAACATCCATTCAATCTATGGTCTACTACACCTGGTTCTCACATACCTATGTAAGTTAGTTGTGAAAAAATGATACATGGAAGACAAATTAAACCTAAATAACTTCTTGGATAAACAATCTATAGCACACCATATCATGTTAGATAACAATCACTCCATACTAAAAATACTAGGCATGGGAATCAAATTATCCAAACTGGAAATCTGGACCAAGTGGTCAAAAGAAGAAAACATGGTAAAAACCTCCATAGCATTGAAAACATTAACCCTATTTATAAAAATACAACCTCTATCCAAACAAACATAGCATAGAAGGCAAAACTGAGCTAAAAACCTTAAAAACCCAATACCCTGTTCTCGGGTATTAAGAACGTTTTCACATAAAATTCAAAGACTATCTATAGAAAGGCACTAACCACCTACCTCAGTGTCATTAGATCAATATACATGAACCTCAGCCCTTTAATCTCCCTAGAACTCTATAGATATACAAAAATGATAAAACATTCAACCGAGGATATCTCGCTGATGAGGAAAAATTAAGAGATGATGTGCAAGTAGATGGAAAAACTCACCGATGAAATTACAACGCAATTGACCGCAATCAATTCAAGGAACAGATAGTGATTAGGGGGATTGGAAAAGTTATGCGTCCATATGGACACTCTCAAACATGACGTGAAAAGAAGAAGAACGTTCGGACAATTAGATACGACCCTGGTCATTTTAATAAAAAATAATGTACACGACGTGTTAGTTAAAAGTTCATGGAATTTACTTTCCCTTTCTGGCCTCTGATTATGTTGTCTCATTGACACCACACATGGTCATGTGCTATTTGGTTACACGGCTAACACATGGTCACCAACGGCTACCCTGGTACACGGCATGTAGTTAAAATTACAGAACGTGTACTCCTGAAATTTCCTGAAAATCATCCTTTTCACAAAAACAACCAGAAATGGAAAAAATACCTTAAATTAATATCTAGGTTCTTACAAACATCCCCCTTAAAGAAAATCATCCTTGAATTTACCTATCAAGGCGGTATAGAAAAAGAATCCTTGAACAGCTCTGACCACTACAATCAAACATCAGCCTCCCTCTCCCATGTCTCGTCCTGTACTCGCCCATGCTACCATAGCACTCATACCATAGGATTAGACAGACCATGAAGAAGATTCAAACTTCATTCAACAATCCGAATAGGATGCTCCTCAAATGAGGCATCCACCTTGAGCTCAAACTCATTGGGTTGAAAAACATGATATGGGTCGGAGAAGTAACGTCGCAGCTGAGAAGCATGAAAGACTCCGTGCATAGCCCGATACATCTGAGGTAACTGCAACCGATAGGAAACCATCCCAACTCTCTCAAAAATCTCAAACTGCCCGATGTACCATGGTGAAAGATTACCCTTTCTACTAATCCCTCTGTGTCCCCACCTCAGTGTGACATGTTGAAAAACATGATTCCCAACCTCGAACTGTAGAGGTCGTCTCCATCGATTTGCATAAGACTTCTG
The DNA here is from genome assembly GCA_963277665.1 of Viscum album. Taxonomy (NCBI): domain Eukaryota; kingdom Viridiplantae; phylum Streptophyta; class Magnoliopsida; order Santalales; family Viscaceae; genus Viscum; species Viscum album. Next base: position 1,070,951,291 of record OY728166.1, on the reverse strand, counting down.
TCTTGACTGTGTAGTAGCCATCCTCCTCTGAATCAGCTTTATCTGCTCCTTGGTCTCCGGGACAATATGAGGGCCCAACATAGCTACCTCTCCTACCTCCAGCCAACATAAGGGTGATCGACATGGATTACTATAAAAATCCCCATAGGGTTCCATCTGAAGAGTTTCTTGACAACTATTATTGTAGGAAAACTCCATAAGAGGTATATGATTCTCCCAAGAACCTCTAAAATCAAGGATGTATGCTCAAAGCATGTCCTCAATCACTTGAGCCATACACCTGGACAAGACATCTATCTGATGATGGTAAGATGTACTCAGAATCAACTACATACCCAAATCCCTCTGAAGACCCTTATAGAACCAAGAAGTAAAACGAGCATCCTTTTCGGATACAATGGAGTGTAGAAATCTATGTAAACGTAAAAAATCTCATATGTAAAACCTTCAAAGATCATCAACACTGAATGTCTCCTCGATCGCTGGGAATAGTGGATACTTCATGAGTCTTTCAATGACAACCCATACAACATCATTCCGTTAAGGTGACCTCAGTAAACCCATCAAAAATTCCATCGTGACATCATTCCATTTCCACCCGGGAATAGGTAACTGCTGCAAAATCCCTACTGGTCGCTGATGCTCCGCCATCACGTACTGATAGATAGAATACTTCATGATATAATCAGCAACATTTCTCTTCATACTTGGCCACTAATACTGATGGTGCAGATCACGATACATATTGGCGACACCAGGATGAACTGAACAGACTGAGGAATGAAAGTCTCGTATCATCTCCTCACACATGTCTTCTGCAACCCACAGACAGCCATGAAAACACGAGATCTCATCCTCTCCTACTGTCCTTCCAGGAATAGGGTCCTCTACTGACACACTCTCCCGTAGGAAAAGGATTTTTGAATATGATAGCTACCTCATTCACACTTAATCAAGAATAGTAGAGGTAACAAATACAAAAGTTAGAAACATCTTACCATGTCTGTCATGAACCTCTAAATTCATTTCATAGAATAGAACCACAAGATTCCACTCAATGTTGTCCTCTAAAACTACCTGTATCTGATTCCTCCTGCTCAACACATCGGCCACTGCGTTGCCTTTACCAGACATGTTGGCAAGCTCAAAGTCAAAGGACTGAAGGTACTCAACACACATTCAGTGTCTCAAATTTATATCACACTGAGTAAAGATATTCCTGATACTTTTTTGGTAAGTAAAAACCAAAAAATGCTCTCCAAGATGGTAGTGTCTACAATAGTGTGAAGCATGAACAACTACAACCAACACAAGATCATGTGTTGGGTAATTTCTCTCATTTGTACTCAACTATCGAGACCCATACGCAACATCCCCTTCTACCTGCATAATCAATACACCCCACCCGATACCTGATGCATCATAATACACAATATAATTTTTGCCCGAATCTAGAAATTCTATTATTAGTTCGTAAGTAAAACACCCTTTCAGCTCCTGAAAGGCTGACTCACAAGAATATGACAACAAGTACTTCACACCCTTCTTAGTCTGGCCTGTTAGTGGCACTGCTGGGCATGAAAAGGACTATGTAAAATGAATGTTATAACCAGACATCCCTAGAAAACTAAATACCTCAAAGTCAGTCTTTGGATGCTCCTAGGAAACTACTACTCCCACTTTATCTGGGTCTACTTATACTCATGTATTTGAGATAACAAGACCCGAGAAGTGAATCTGGTCCATCAAAACGTGTTATTTTGAGAGATTAGCATATAAATGATTCTCTATAATTGTACTCAAAATGATCTCATGTTGGGTAGAATGGTTGTGTCAAGTTGATAGTACACCAATATATCATCCATGAAGAATAACATGAAAGAATTCAAGTGTGTATTGAAGACTCGGTTCATCAGCGCCATGAAAACATCAGGCATTTTCGTGAGACTGAATAGAATAACCACATACTCCTATAGACCATACAATCTCCAAAAGTTTGAAAGAGGTATACGAAATGGTCTAACACACAAATGATGATAACCAAGCCTCAATTCATTCTTTAAGAACACCCAGGATCCTCGATGTTGATCAAAGATATCATCAATCCATCAAAAGGGATCTCATTTCTTGACCATCAACTGGTTCAAATTCCGATTATCCACAAAAATTCTGAGGGTACCTTCAACATTCTTCTCAAAAGGACAAGCAAACCCCAAGTAGAAGTTCTGGGTCAGATGAAACCCTTTTCCTGAAACTTCTCTGAATACTTCTTGATCTCCTACAACTCTGGTGTATCCATCAATACGGATTAATAAACACAGGTTCCTCTCTTGGTACAAGATCAATAGAAATTTCCACCTCTCGCTCTAGAGGAAAACCAGAAAAGTCCTCTAGAAAGACCTCCCTGAAACGATCCACCACTAGAAGAATGTCCATCTGTGAAATCTCTAGGTCATCCAGATATAGACTAGATAAATAGTCTATAACTCCTCCCATATCATGATGCTCGGGTCCTGCTCTGCTCGCCTAGACATCCCACTCTCCCTTATAAAGAAATGATATACCCTCTAGTGATGTGAAACTCACCCTACTATAATAGTAATTGAAAACTTCCTAGAAGGGAACTAACCAATATATTACGAGAATAAAATCATATAATATCATCTTTAATACATAAAGATCCCATAAGAAGTGACACCCACCAACCATGAGAGGGCACTCTTTACACTGATGTATACTAGCCGTTCTAGTCCCCAATTGTGTGTCTATCTTGAAGATATCAGCAGGAGAAAAGATACACAGCACAAGGCTCCCCACAACGTCATCAAATATAAAGATATGGGAATCCCTTATATCCAATTGAGAAGAAGCTAAAAAAATGGAATTAGGATCATCCCTAGAACTATATAGGGTCTCAGATCCTTCTTCTTATAGGTTTACTCCACTGTAAAAGTCTGACCTGCACTACATCCCTACGACCCTGCTTGACCTCCCTGAGTTGATCCACCCATTGTCGCTGAAAGCCTGGGGACTAGCTTCCCTGCCCATGACCTCCACCTCAGCCTAAATAGTCAGAAGAAATAAAGTTCCCTAACTGATGAGAAACTAGTGGTGATGATCCTAAACGAGATGTCATAAAAGAACCCTGGTCACCAGATGCTAGTGAGAAGAACTCACAGATGCACTGATGGTGACCCATCTTGCCGCAAGATCGGCACTCTACTGGGTCTCTCGCGTAATGTGTCATCATATTACCACTCATCCGTCACTAGTATCATACAACCTGGCTACTAGAGGAAGTTTCCCTCCTCCATGGATCCTCGTGTGTTGACTCTCTCTAGTGTTTCCTACTGTTCGTAGGAGGGATACCAACATTGATTGTCGAACCAACCTATCTCACCACTCCAGAATCCCTCATATTTTTCGCCATGATTAGTTCTTATTTCTCTTTATAAGTGATGGAAGTTAACCTAAATATGTTCACATATTATCGGATATCTTGCATGAGACCAACCCCAAACATCCTTGCCCGAAATGACTCATTACCTCCTGTAATAGGCATGAAGCACTATAGCTCTGTGAAGTGAGAAAAATACACCATAGATTAAAGAGTGTGCTAATCTAGAATCATGATCTCTCAGGGTTGATTGGCCCTCAACGTTTCTGGGTAGAAGTAGTAATAAAAGGCACGTTGGAACGGATCCAAATCCATAACCTACTGGCGTCACGACTATGACTCTGCAGCTTGAGGTCCTCCTTCCCGGTGAAGGTGGGGGGATACTGATATTGGAAAAACTTTGTCAACTATTCCATTGATGGGGAAGGATGTGGTACTCCTTGGAAGTTCTGTATAAACCACATAAATCCCTTCAGAACTATGTGTCAGCACCTGTGTCTGGAATTACAGCTGGTTCCAAGACTGACACAACTTGAGGATCTATTGGTAGCCCCTGATCAGCCATATCCAGTGTCTAATCACTACCCTGTAACTGGAGGACAATCAGAGGACATCTTGGTGGCATGACTCTGCAAGGTCAAGTGCACACCTTAGATCAAGATTAATAGGTACTCAAACATAGATGTGTAAGAAGAAAACAACATAAAGAAATCATTCATGTTTTTTTTAACATGGATACACGACATGTAAAATTCCAACACGGTGTGTTCCCGTTAGACTTCACATGAGCGTGTACTTCTTCCAACACAGGTCATGTAACACCCCATACACATGACGTGTTGGCCTAACACATGGCACATTCATGAATCCCCTTCCCCTTTTTGAGTACTTCTACATGGCCCAGCCACATGGTTCTCTGATAACTAGACTACACGACGTGTTAGTGCTAGACACAACGTGTACTAGACAAACTTCACTGACCTTTGTTGATAGTTACACTACTGGTTACATGGATGACTCTATATAGAGATTTGTTTCTAGACATGACATGTTCTAGAAATATTTCTCCAACCCGTATTGTTAGTTACATGGCCGGTTACATGGATGACTCCATACGGCATATTTGTTCTAGAAACAGCTTGTTCTAGAATGATTTCACTGACCCATATTGTTTTCTACACAGCCGGATACATGGGTTACACTACATGTCATGTTCAAGCATGACATGGCATGTATAAATTATGTTTTTTCAATCCACGTCATTAGTCACACAGGTGGACACATGGTCTACAAAACACGGAATGTACAACCGGTACAAGGCATGTTCCCCCAAGATTTCCTAACCCCGTGTCTCTGCCCACACAACTATTGAAATAGTTAGAGACTACATGTTGTGTACATACATTACACGACATGTACTTAGGAAAAATAGTTCCCTCCCAAACATAAGGACACATGGAATGTATTCATCATTAGACGTCGTGTATGTTGGGTTCTTCTGGACAAAATGCCTTAGAAACTACTCTATAAACCCAAAAACACACTGAAATGAACATTAATGTGCCAGATTCCAATCCGTGATAGCCCATACTCCTTCCAAATCTAAGATTTTCATCTTATATATATTATATATAAGCATAACATATCAATGTCCCACCAAATTCCACTCTATGAGGGCCTATAACACATTAAGAACCAAAGTTTGGCATTCATACAAGCTAAATATTTACACAATTCAATATAGTATCAAATAGAAGGTATTCTTATCAAATCATCTATCACAACAACATGCACATATAACAAAACTTCTATAACAACAACATGGAATAACTAATTCACCCAAAATGGAATGGCAAACATGCATGACATGTGATCTATAACAAGTGCCTATATGATGCATGAGATGGAATACCCTAATCTCATCGGGTTGCAACTTAAATAAAAACTCAATAATATCAACAATAACTGCACAAAACATGTGAATTACCCAATAGTGAAATCAAATCAAATGTAATATTGAAAAACTAGAAAAATTGCAATAACTGAGGTTAATTGGATTTTCCATGTACATGGGTTTGCTTCTCCCAAGAACAACATATTACCAACTACTTATTCCTTCATATCCCCGTCTATAGGCTTCAAATAGTAAGTCGAGAAGAAAATAATTCCTCTCATATCACATTGTAACGTCCCGGTTTCGGGAGCCGTCCAGAGGTGCCCCGTACCCGGTTGGTGAAATTGCCTCAAGCACATTTCCCCAAATGCCAGAGGCTGCCAACTAGTAGTGAGGGAATTATGTGTAATAGTGGGGAAACTATGCCCTCATTTACAGAGTAGCACAATAAAATTAAAATAGATAGCAATAGCAGAAGCAGTAACACATGAAATAAGTAAATATTAGAAGTAATTAACAACAACAGAAAAAATATACTAATGATGCGTGATACTTATGTCTATGAAAGAATCTAAACAAATCACAATGCTAGAATACAGTAATAACCAAATTACAAAAGAAAAGAAAGTAAATAGCTCCACAACATCGCAAGCCTCAGCTTGGTCCCATGCTCCCTAGCACCTCAGTAATCAAGTACCTAAAGTGGAAGGGCCCATGCCCTTATTTATACCTGCAGTAATATAATCAGTTTGGGCCCAAAATCATGACCAAAACAGGGTATGATACTAATTCCATTAGGCAACAATCTAAACATCTATTACTAACATTTAGTGAATATATATGTCTGATAATATACAAAATGAAGTAGTAAACAAGTAAGTACACATAGTAACAATCCTACAAATTCAGTTGCATTTATTTTCATATACGAAGTAAGAAGCTAATAGAAAGAAGGAAACCCTCTATGAAGTCTCACTGCCTAACCCCTCTGGTTCAACCAAACAATCATAGGAAACCCTCTGGGATGTAAACACATTCTAACCCCTCTGGTTCAGCTTTATAAAAGAAACTCCGAGGAAGCACCCACTGTCAATTCCCCATGTTGTCTCATATCAGTAACTAATAGGCACTCTGAGAAAGCACTCAATGTCCAATTCCACATTTGGCATGAATCTAGGATTCTACAGACACTCTGAGGTAGCACAAAGTCTTTCCACCTATGATCTCGCAACGTAATAGTAAACATACACTCTGTAGAATCCCTCAACATTCATTCTCCATGTGGTCTATTACACAAGGTTCTCACGGCCCTGTATAAGTCAGTTGTGAATAAACGATATATGGTATCCATATTAAACCTCAAGAACTACTTGGATAAATAATATAAAACATATTATATCATGTCATATAATAATAACTCCATCCTAATAATACTATGAATGAGAATAAAAGCAGCCTAACAGGCATGCTGGACCAAATGGTCAAAACATCAAAACATGGGAAAAACCTCTATATCATGAAAAAATTAAACCTATTCAGAAACATAAAAACTCTATCCAAACAAACAAGGTATAGAATGAAAATCAAGGCTAAAAATATTGAACACGCAATACCCCTTTATTGGGTATTGGGAACTTTTGGATATAAAATTGAAAGAATAACTGAGGAAAGGCACAAACCACCTACCTCAGTGTCATGAGATCAATATACATGATCCTCTGTCCATGAATCACCCTAAAACTTCTTAGATCTACAAAAACCTTAAAACATTCAATGAAGGATATCTCACAGAAGATGAGAAATTAGGAGATGATGTTCAAAATAAAGGTATAACTCACCGATACGATTCCAACACTATCGACAGTGATCAATTCGAAGAAGATCAGTGGTCATATGGAAACTCTCGTACGACAAGAGAGAAGAAGAAGAACATTCTGTCAGTTAGACGTGTCCCTGATCTATTTTATAAAAAAAAGTACACAATGTGTCCTTTAAAAGTACACAGTGTGTACTTGCATTTTCTGGCGTCCGCTTTAGGTGGTCTCCAGGTCACCACATAGGCCATGTGCTCAGCTGTTACATGGCCAATACACGGCCACCAGCGGTAACTAGGTACATAGCATGTACTCTTGAAATTTCTAGAAACTACTCGTTTTCTCAAAAATGACTTGAAAAGAAAAACATACCTGCAATGAAAATTCTGGTTCTTACAAGTGGGACACCACCAACTATGTCTGTAAAATCATTCTCATGAAATGGAATATAGCAGTGTGCAAGAATATATGTAATGTAAAGCAAGCAGTACAAAATAACTAAATAACCATGTACCTGCTTCAGCCCTCAGTTGGTGTCTAAACATGTAAATAATTTTTTAATTAATCAATTTTCATTTACTGTTAATAGGTCATGTGAGGCATATCCAACAATAACATCACCTCATGATAGTATAAGTACTGAAGGTCCCATGATGTCATAAGAAAAGTAGAAAAAGATTTCAAGTGAGTGAGTTCCATGGTAAAAACCAAAGTAACATAAACTCATGTAAAGCTAAACCAGAAGAATCTTAGTTTAGCTAATGGATAAATGTGTAATCCAAAAAGAGTAATCCAAGGAATTCCCCAATAAGAAACCTACAGAGTCCAAGGTGATCGACCAAGGTATAATGAGGCTAATCAAATACATGGGCCCGATGGGCTTTCACCATGGATCCTAATAGCTAATGATTGATCCAAGTAGTGTATCATTGGTATCATGTGTGAACAAAGGGAACCAAAGGTAGTATACAGAGCATCCATGGAATAGATAAGAACCAGATTCTAGGTGGGTATCAACGTAAGAAAACTGTATCATTGAATCAGAATGGGGATCCGGAGGCCCAAGGTATTATTCTCTCAGAATCCAAGGTGAGAACAAGTTAGTCCATTACTATTTGATATTGTAATCATGAAATAATTAATTTAGTTAATGTATTTCCTTCCATTAGTGTGGATATGTCAAGTAGAGTTGACATCATTTGTCCATTTCTTATCTTCCATTATTGTGGATAGGGATAGTTGTGTTTCAACCATTTAATCTAGTATAAGTTATCCACTAAGGCATAATCAATTATTGAGGTTCACTCCACTACCTTCGATAAACATGGAATGGGGTGCTATGGGAATGTAACATTTATCCATTTTCTTTTAATTAGGCCAATTTATATACTTATTAAACCTTCCATTTAACATTTCATATTTCGCATTTAATAATCATTTGTAAGCACTTACCTTAGATAGGTCAAGTGGTGAGCATACATGGTACATGCCATTAGAAAATTGTCATTAAAAACAATCCATTTATTATAAGGAGACTCACTTATAGAAAGTTCAAGTAAAGGCACACCCGAACGGTGGCTTAAATGTTCCCAAACACTACAAACCAATTATGGCATAACCTTCGACATGAGGTAGGTTGATTTATGGGTGTAACCACTAACAAATAATCACATATTTGGAAAGAACATAACCATATGATTCTAACGAGAATAGTCATGTCACTTAAATTTAAGAAATTTTTCCCAAAGAACTGGTCGACCCCCCACGAACATTCCAAAACAATGATCTTTAGTGATGAGTTATAGACCACCCACCTTAGGGTTGTATGAGACTTCTCCTCTGGTATAGACTCTTGATTTTCCTTAGATCAGAGTAGTTCTAATAAAATGTGGAAATCACTAACATGTAGATATATTGGTCGATAGAGAAATAGAAGAATAATGGATAAAGAGAACTCCAGTACTTATCGTTGTGCATCCAACACGACGAACATAAGGTTGATCATATGTCGGACGAAGGAGATATCTTATTTCCAACATTGGATCTTAAAAATTCTCCAAAATGAGAGAGAAATATGTCAATCCGTCTTAAAATACGATTATGGAGGAATGGGATGATTAATTAACCCTTAAATAAATTTTAAACATTTTACACATGTTTTTTCCTGTGCACGATTTTTCTGCACGATTTGTCAATCTATGGGAATGTCGTGCGACATGGTTCAAAAAATCTTCCATCATATAGTTTGATCAAACTGTGCACCACCCATGCACGGTTACATGGGGAAAAGGGTAGATCACACATTTTGGTTACATGGCCATGCGCCAATAGTGCAAGGTGCCATTTCCAAAAAAACAAAATCTGCGTGGTTAGGAAAACCATGCACTAACCATGCACAAACCATGAAACATGGCCTGTTTTCCCAAAAAGAGGTGTTCTAAGCTTCAAACAAGCCCCAAACACTCCTAGAACCTTTGATAACTCATTAGGAATCTATATCTAGTCAAAATTAAAAAAAATAAAGGATCCATACCAGAGTGAAAAATCAGGTTCTTATAGTCTTCCCCCCTTAAAAGAACTCCCCCCAGAGTTATCCATCCAAGGGTAAAGAGATGTTGTTTGAGAACAACTCTGGACATTGAGCACATACATCAGATTTCCTGTCCCACGTCTCATCCGATACTCATCTATGCAGAAAAAGCACCTATACGTTTCTTTGGAGAACCGTCATCCATCAGTCAATGTGGCAAACTAGATTCTCCTCAAAGGTAACATTGAAATTTAACTCAGCTTCCTTGGCATCAAAGTTATGAGACAGGTCAGCATGATATTGGAGAAGCAATAAGACATGAAAGACATTGTTCATGAGATGGTACCTATGAGGTTTTAGAAACCGATAAGCTACTAGCCAATCTCTCTCTAGAATGGTGAATGGCCCAGCTTAATGAGGTGACAGATTACCCTGCTTCTGTAACCGTCTATGCCCAAGCCTGGGTGATACACGAAGAAAAAACAAGATCCGCATACCCAAACTCAAAAGGTCGTTAATAGAGATCGGCCTAAGATTTCTATCTAGACTGAGCAGTAGAAATATGATTCCTGATCAGTCAGTCCTGTTATGAAGTCTCCTAAACAAGACAACAACCTAGTAAGGCTGCCTCACCTACCTCTAGCCAGTACAAGGGTGAAGGACATGGCCTACCATATATGGACTCAAAGGGAGCCATCCGAATCATCGTTTGAAAACTGTTATTATAGGAGAACGTGATGAGAGGGATATTCTTCTCCCAAGAACCACCAAAATCATGCATTCATTCTCAGATCATATCCTCTAAAATGTGTATTTCCTGATAAGCTTTTCCATCGGTCTGATTGTGAGAATATATGGTTAGAAGCACATGAGTTCCCATATCATTTTGCAAACTCTTCCAAAACCGTGAAGTGAAACAAGTATCCCTATCTGAAACTATAGTACGTGTAACCCCATGTAGTTTTATGATCTCAAGAACATATAGTAACCTCAACTAATCAATTGAGAATTTCTCCCAAATAGGAATGAAGTGGGATGATTTCGTTATTTGGTCAATGACTACCCAAACAACATCACTACACCTTGGAGACCAAGGTAAGACAACTATGAAATAAATAGAAACATCTTACAAATTTCATTCTAGGAGTAGAAGTGTCTATAACAATATTTCATGTCTCTGGTGCTCTGCCTTCACCAGCTGATTAGTGAAACACCTACTAATAGAGCCTGAAATCTGACGTTTCATCCCAGACCACCAATACTGGAACTGCATATCTTGATAAAACTTTGAGATTCTTGGATAAATTACCCACTAGGAAGAGTGGGACTCATTCATAAACTCCTTTCTAACATCTGTAGAAACCAAGATACATCCATGTAGACACATGACATCATCTCTGTCCATAGACCAATCTAGAGGTGGGTTATATCCTGATATACTCTCATAGAGAACAAGACCTTTAGGATATGGAAAATGTATACTCTTTACCTTCTGAAGGATGAAATAGGTAACTATTAGGGCTGAGAGGTATGTCTTCTCATAACTGTCATGATACTCCAAATGAAGTTCATAACAGAGGGAAATTAACTTCTATTGATAACTGGCTTCCTATACAGTCTGCATTTGAGTTTTCTGAATTAGGGCATCTACAACCCCATTTCTTTTTTAGGCATATAGAGAAGCTAAAAATAAAATGATTGTAGATATTAGACCCATTTTTCTATTGGATGTTCATTTCATGCTCAGAAAAGATATACTCGAGGCTCTTATGATCTATATACACCACAAAGCCCTCACCCAATAGATAGTGTCTCCATCAACGTAAGGCATAGAAAACTTCTGATAGCTTGAGGTCATGGGTCAAGTAATTTTTCTCTTGAGGCATCAACTATAGATATCCGTACACTATGAATTTGTCTTCCTCCATTAACACTACTCATAGGAAAATTCCTTATACATTGCAGAAGATGATATAACCTTTACCATGTTCTTGAAGAATAAGAATATGTGCTGAGGAAAGCCTCCCTTTCAGATCATGATAGTATTTCTCACATGCTTGTAACAAAAGGAACATAACACCCTTGTTTGTAAGTCCATTTTGTGATTAATAAAGACATGATAAGTCTTGTATGAAACTCTTGTAATATCCAGAAATCCCTAAGAAACTCTTTATATCGAACACGTTCTTAGGATGCTCCTAGGACACTACAACACTAACCATTTCAGGGTCAACAGATACTCTTTATTCTGAAATAATATGTCCCAATATGTGGACCCTATAAATCTAGATGATTCATTTATAAAACATGGAATAAAGATTATGTTCTCTCAGTGTACTCCGAACGATCTCATGATGCTTGGCATAATGATTAAGAGTGCACAAACACACCAAGATGTCATCTACAAAGGCCATGAAAAAAGAGTCCTATTCGGGATGGAAAAACATGTTCATCAAATCCGTTAAAACTATATGTGCGTTATTAAGACCAAAGAGAATAAAAAGATACTCATTCAGACCATACCTTTTACGGAATGTTTAATGAGATATTCCCTCTATCTGTATTCCCAACGGTTTATCAAGGGTAATTACACCATAGAGATAATGTGTCTCTAGTCTGAGACATTTCACAATAGATACAGAAATAAAATAGTTTGAAGCACCTATATCAAACAAAGTAGAGACAATAGTAGAGGCTACTAGAATTGTACACCCATACTGTAGATGGCACCACATCATGATCCTTAGGTATGGGCAGTAAGGCATCCAACTGACCTGATCCATGACCCTATGAAACAAATGGACTACCACGATCATAATTTCTCTACTGGAACTACTAGTGATTAGGGATCAGACTACCATGACCAGGACCTCCTCCTCGGCTAGACCTTCTAGTGCAAATCCAACTCCCTTCCTGACATGGTGCAAAATAACTGGCTCCTAAAAGAGGAGCTGAAGTTTATCCTTTTCTACTTGAAGATGGTGGAAAGGTCCTGCAAAATCACTGAAGATAACCCATATGGCCACAAGTACAACACTCCATAGGTTCTCTACTACTCTAGGGCTTCTTATTCCCTTTGTTTTACACACTGAGAACACACTACAAAACTATCAAACTTGATACTCTAGCTACCACTACCCGGATGATAAATCTCAAGGGAACGTTTCCTGCCACCGGAAGAACTATTGGTATAACGCAACACTGATACTTTAAACCATGTTCTCTCCCTTTCCCTCAGGTTATGCTCAGTGATAAGGGCCTGATCAACTATTCCAGAGAAGGTAGGATGGATAAAGGCATTCACTTGATTTTAGATGGTGTACTGGAGCCCATCCTCAAAACATCCAGCGCATGAAAGCTCGCCAATGGCTTAAAGCAGTGAAAAGTTCATTAAATCAGTGAAATGTGATGAATATTCTGTAACTAGCCTAGAACCCTACTCAATATCCATGAACTCTCTTGCTCTGTCAGCTCTTAATGACTGAGAAATGAACTAATCATAGGAGGTAGTCTAGAAGTCAACCCATAACATGCCCTAATTACATCCATCTTAGGTAACGACATCCCACCAACGCTTGGACGAATCTCAAAGCATGTATGTAGAAAGCATGACTCTACACTCTAGAGGTATTTACATATACTCAATGATAGAAAACATGGCCTCTAGACAAGACTCAGTATCATAAGATCCACCATCCCCTAAAAAGTAGGAGGATGTTGCTTGTGGAACTCGTGGGTCAGATCAGCAATCATAGGTGCAACTCATGGAGCACCAATCATGGACTGCATCATATGTGAGAAACTATCACGAACTTGATAATTAGTTCCCATATTAGGTACAGTAGTCTATGCCTCAAGTGGAACCCATAGAATTAGGGCCGACGACTTAGGTCCCACCATGTTTGGAGCATGTTCATCACCACATTCTTGGAGAACAACACAAGGACGTCGTGGTGTCATTGGTCTAAAAATTCCAAAAAAAAACTTAGAACAATACTATACTCAAAGAGATAACATCACTAATGAAATATGCTCATAAAAAAACTCACTACCGAAGGAATACTACCCAAAATACCCACTTATACGGCCAGGTATCTATAAGTGATCAGGTATAAGTTTTTTTTCATTTTTCAATTAATTCTTCGGTTCACTAATTTACCATTCATAAAAATGTCAAGGTGGGATAAGTATGTGTAACCAATTCATTTTAGATTCTATGATCCATTTTTTAGTGGATATTATTTTCTAATGAATCAGTTCCCATACACCTATCTCTAGAAATGACACCCATTTCTTTATAGAATAATGGCTTGACTCGGTAAATTAATCATTCAAACCCATGGGGGCCCATGTTCATCATGAATTGAGAATGGAAATCACTCAATTGAATCCAACGAAATAAAATTACAAGGAACTATCCCAACATAACTCAAAAATCACATGAATATAATGTAATGCAAAGTAGTGAAATTCACCTATATGGCATAGAAATATGCATAACATGTGAATTCTAGGTTCTTATAATGATGCATGTAGCAATACTCCATGCCCTCATATCATCATGCCAAGGATTAAGTAATTTAGCAATGAGTAATAATAAACATCACCACACAACATGTGAGTCACCTAACAGTGAAATAATATCAACTGTAAAAGGAAAAATAGAACAACAATTTAATTGTGGGTAACTTGGATTTTACCTCGAACATGGGTTCACGACGCCCAAGCATGACTTATGACCAAGTACCAATCATTCCTATTCTTTAATATATTGTTTATAAACAGTCAAGAAAGAAAATTAACCTCCTCCAATACCACAATGTGACAACCCAGACTTGGATGCCACTTAATGGTTTCCCCAAGCCCAGTGGGATACATGGCCCCAAGCGCATCTTCCAGAATTCCAGAGGCTGCCGCCTAGCAGCGAGGGCCTAGGGTGCGTCCGTGGGAAGACTTTACCCTCATTGGAAGAGTATAGCATAACGGATGGGATATAAATGAATAGTAAATAGTCGAAGTAAAATGAATAAATAGTGGATGAAAATAGACACAATAGATAAACAAGAATAACAATAACTATATCAACTGAAACAATGACGATGTAATGACATGTCACTAGACATCTGGAAAACATGGATACAAGAAAACAAGAATCACATGTTCCACACGGTAAAAAAACAAAGTCTACTCCAAGCATCCTGAGCTCATACTCGGTCATCTGCTATCAAGATCTATCCTATAAGCACAAAATTAAGTATTGGAAGTTGTATGCTTCCCTTGGTCAATACCTACAACCATGTAATGTACTCTGGGTCAAATGACACTGAGATATGGTGTGAGATAAATCTATGCGGGTCACCACCAATAGTGTCTATATCATCCAGCCTTTGAAATTTAAAATAGTAGTGTCAAAACATATATTTAAAGTAAATAAAACAGTAAAAAATAACAAAATAACAATGTACCTGCTTTAGCCCTCGGCTAGTGCCTGAACATGTAACCAGTTCATTAATTAATCAATTACCATTTATTGTTAATAGGTCATGTGAGGCATAGACAACACTTCCATCACCTCATGATAGTACAAGTAGTAAAGCTCCCATGATATAACAAGGAAACAAGAAAAAGATATCCAGTGAGGGAGTCCGATGGTAAAAACCAAGTTAACGTAAACTCATAGAAAGCTAACCGAGTAGAATCTGAGTCTAGCTAAGGGATAAGAGTGTGATCCAAGTATTTTAATCCAAGGAATTTCATAATATGTCATCTAATGATTTCAATGTTACCGACCAAGGAAAAATGAGGTTAAGCAAAGACATGGGCCTGATGGGCATTCTCTATGGCACCAACTAGTTAATGTTGGATCCAATGAGTGTATCTAAGGAATCCTGTAACAAGAAAGGGACCCAATGATAGTATAATGGGCATCCATGGAATAGATAAGAACCATATTCTAGGTGGGTATCAACCTAAGAAAACTATATCCTTTAATTGAAACGGGGTTCCCAAGACCCAAGGTATTCTCCTCTCAAAAACCATGGCGAGCACGTGTTAGTCCATTTCTATTTGATATTTTAATTATGTAACAATTCATTTGGTTCAAGACTTTCCTTCCATTAGTGTGGATATGTCATTTAGAGTAGAAACCATTGGTCTGAGCCTTCTCACCCATTAGTGTGGATTGTCAAAGTAGTTTTTCAATCATTTAATCATGTATTAGCTAGCCATCAAGGAATAATCAATTATTGAGGTTCACTCCTCTACATTCCATCAACATAGAATGGGGTGATATGGACATTTAACCTTTATTCAATCTCTTTTAATAAGGCCAAGTTATATACTTAATATAAATTACATTTCACATTTAATATTTCATATTTAATAAACAATTGTAAGCACTTACCTTAGATGGGTCATGGGATGAGCATACCTAGTACTTTACATTGTGAAATTATCATTAACAACAAGCCATTTATTATAACAAGACTCTCCATTAGAAACATCATGTAAAGGAACATCCGAACGATAGCTCAAACATGATGAAACACTAAAACCAAATTATGGCAGAACCTTCGAAATGAGGTGGATTGAGTTCAGGGTGTAACCACTAAGAACTAATCAACTATTTTCGAAGAGAATAAAAAAATTATTCTAATGAGTATAATAATGGAATTTAAATTTAAGAAATAGTTCCCAATGAAATTGGTGGGCCTGACACAAACATTACAAAAACAATGATATTTAGGGATAAGTTATAGACCACCCACCTTAGGGTTGTATGATCCTTATCCTCCAGTATCATACCTTGATTTTCCTCAGATTGGAGTTGATCTATGAAAAGGTGAAAAATTATCACATGGAGATATATAGGTTTAGAGAGAAAGATAAGAATAATGAATAAATAGAACTTGAGTACTTACCATTGCACATCCAACATGAGAAACATAAGCTCGATCATATGCATGAAGAAGGATATATCTTGTTTCCATATTTGGATCTTAAAAACTCTCCAAAATGAGAGAGAACTAGGTAAATCTCAGATAAACTCGGATTATGGTGGATGGAGAATAATTAATAGATAATTAAGGTAATTTTATGAATTTTACCCATGTGTTAGCCTACGCAAGGCTTGTCCGCAAGGCTTGTCAAATTATGCACAAACCGTTCAACATGGTTCTTCCTAAAGAATCTTCCTCCGCACCGTTTGATCAAACTATGCACCATCCATGCATGGTTACCTAGGAAAAAGTGGAGTTTACATGGTTTGGCTACACTGTAGTTCACCAACCGTGCAAGGTGCCACTATCCCAAAAAAAACACCATCCGTACGGTTAGGCCAAGCACGCACTAACCATGCGCAAACTGTGCAACATGGCCTATTTTCCAAAAAGAGGTATTCTAAGAACCAAAAAGGCCCCATACACCCTCTTAACCTTTTCTAACTAATTAGGAATCTATATTAAGTCCAAAGTAAGAAAAATAAAGGATCCATACCTGTGTGAAAAAATGGGTCTTACAGGAACATCCAATTCCATGTGTGGAAGATCTCATTCACTAAGGGTGGGGATCATACATGGATGCTTCCCAACGAGTATCTCAATTTGTGTGAAGATGATCTAATTCCATGTGAGGAGTATCCCATTCCATTTCACTGATACATGGAACTTCCTATACCTTTTTTATAGGGTATGCTCAAATTTTTAGCATCATGTATTAGGGATGTTAGCACTAGGCTATTTAACATCATGCAACGTGGATATTGGGGGACCAACTCCTTAGCTCTTTGTATTACATAACCATCAAATAAGAAACACTATTTGGGATATGGATTAATAAATTTTATGTTGAAACGTTGTGGATAAGTGGTCAATCACCAGGTCCACATTAGATTCCACACACTAAGATGAAAAGTGGATTAGAAAACCTGTGATGATAATCAAAGGGTAAATCAGAATCTTGGTCCTCACATAAAGTGGAATGGGCCATAGAAATTGGTGTAATAGCCCCCTGAGGTACTTAAGGTACAACTATACCAATACTAGAAAGATGTGGGGACGATGCACACATGACCTATACAAAGAGTTCTCAGTTGAAGGGAGGAGACTTGGAGAGTCTAAGGAGAGGGGATTCAGAAATCATAGGGATTCAAATATTGGTATTTCCCGAATCATAGGTTCTTCAAGGAGTATTGAGGTTTTTTGAAGGAATGGGATTCATGAAACATGGTTACCCATCCTTAGAATGACTTTTTTATTCTTGGAAGAAGTGTGTCGAATTTGTTTAATGATTCATGAATACTCAAGTACCTCATATGGAATTATTACTCCGCGAAGGGCATTATCCTTTTCCAAATGTTTTCCCACCATAGGTGGATATATTTTGAAACATATGAAATGGATTTTCAGGATTCTATGAAACCTTGGATAATACATTTTGGGTTCATTAATGATGATCTTGCTTCTTCTTGAATTGGGATAAATTCAGATGTTAGAGGGTTAAGAAACCATCCTTTTGAGGGGGAATGAGCTAGGTATTTATAGTCATGGGTCCTCATGAAGCTATGATTCTATTTAAAAAAGGAAATATTTGCATCAAGAGAGGACATAGCTCTGCCAGACTAACAAATCCATCTTTTAATAATTTGTGGGTTCAAGGAGTAGTATCGAACTCATGGAGAGTACCATCATCCCCTCCACATTTGTGGAGGGGAAGTGTCTCCGTGAAATATCTGCATGATGTAGACCCTAAAGTGTAATTTCTTGTCTATTTGAGCCTGTATTCAGTTTTAAATGTATATTTCCCCCATGAATAATCTCATGAGAGATATTTCATAGACATCCAATGACCCTCTTCTCTCTGAATGTGAGATTATGGGAAAAGGAGTGTCTGATTATGATGGAGAGTGAATAAAAATTGCGACAGTGTGATTTTATCATAAATATACTTCTGCAGGATGGATCTTGACACATGACTCATTATGGAAATAAGTGAAAATTAGATAATGAAGCCTAGATCTTTCTTACACTGAAAATTATCTCTTGGGGACATGTAATAGTAACGACCATTCACACGAAGAATGACCATTGCACTCTTATCGTGATGCTCATTAACTAAGCAATTCTTGCTCCATGAACAAAAAAATTATGAACGAGACTTCAGTTACTTTTGTAGGAAAACGATTCATATAAAATAGGACATTGGGAGATTACTAATTCCCACAGTTATCTTTTAACACATGATTTCCATGTATAATTGCTCACAAATGATATTTGGGAATGATCTTCACAAAATCTACATAAAAAAATCATGTATGTCATGAATCCAATGACTTGTCTTGAATTCACCCATGTATACCACACAGATCCTTCTCAAAGAGAATAGATGGAAAATAACTTTTTGATTTGGGAGAATGCCTGAGGCACTTTAGATCATGATTCTTTGATGGCAATGTCATCAGATTCTCAAAGGGAGTATCCTTAGTGAAAGAGGATTCAATATTATTGTCATATCGAAAGATATGGTGTCTTAATACCACAGTCAAGTTGGGAGGATCCATACTACTAGATTAAGGGCATACTATAGAAATACTAGTGACACATTACTGCTACATTCCATATCAAGAAAGACCATTCACCCATCATAGTAGACTTACACTAAAATACCATTAATAGTGTCGATGGGGAATGATGGAGGATTAAGAGTCTCCACTGAAGTTCCAAACATTCATCAAGGTGGGAACGTGTAACACATATTAAAGATATATTAATGGCTAGGATTTGTTCTAGAGTGGAAACGTCACTCATGAATGGGCCTGGTCCTACTGAAAATCTGTGTCATGAATTGAATTTGTATAATATATGAGATTTTTAGGCCTATTTGAAGTATAATTTTATTCTCAGTTCCATGAATAAATGACATAAGAAATCATGTAGGAGTTTTCAAGAAGTTGTTCACT
This sequence comes from Viscum album, assembly GCA_963277665.1. Lineage (NCBI taxonomy): Eukaryota > Viridiplantae > Streptophyta > Magnoliopsida > Santalales > Viscaceae > Viscum > Viscum album. The sequence continues at coordinate 1,070,931,701 of OY728166.1, read as the reverse complement.
AAGGACCAACACATTTCACTAAAATCATGAGGATTTCGGTATTAGTCTTTGGGACATCCATTAGATTTCTAGAATCCCAATTAGTGGAAAAATATATTATTAGTTTCTCACCGTGAAAAATTTCTAGGAATACTATAAGCATTCTCCAACTTTGGAAGAGTTAATTCTAGATATAGTGTAGGGAAATGATAAATAGAAAAATGGATGGGGAACATCCATTAAAAGAAGTGGTAAAACTATTTATTGAACAACATGGAAGATAAGACCACAGATAAGAAACATACAGCAATGTAATTTCCAAAGAGTCTATGTACATTCCTCAAGGGGACCAAATAGAGAAAGGAGGATTTCTACTTATGGATTATGGAGGTGATCTAGTGGTATATTTGGGGATATAGCATCAAGACTGAGCCTCACCCCAATGTCATGTTATTAGAATTTTTCATGGTTCTCATCTTTGAATGGATTCTCCTAATAGGGGACATGAACTTGGGGGTGATACCATAAACATTCATAATAGAGGCAATGCTGGAAACAAGGAAAAACGTCAATATTAGAGTTTCATTGATGGTGAAGTTGTACTTGGTGATTTAATACATTGTCTATGGGAAGATGCCCCTATGGGTGTGTGGGTCATTAAACTTCCTATAGAACCGGGTTCCCTCACACATGGGAGGTTACGAATATATGAATATAATAGCTATTCTATAGACAGACTTCTAACTAGCGATTATGAACATTGTGGGGGAGTTGACATTCATGTTGGGATTGACAGACATGTGGAACTTGGTTGTTCTGGGAGATTATTTCACCTTACACCATATCCCCTAATCGAAGTGTGTGGGGGACAATGATGGAACATGAAATGAGGATCAGAAATCATATATCCTAGCGTTTTATGGTCGGGTGCTGGTGGAAAGGGTTGATTGTGAACAGGTCTATGATCCCAACAACTTGCATCGATTTCTAAGATGGTTCAGATGATTTCGGGGGATAACTCTGAAGGTATACATAAATGTATGTCATGAATGAAATTTTTTTTTATGAGGTATCTTTGGCTCATGTTCACTCATTATGATGGGAAGATACAAAATGAACTACCTCCATACACTACCACATACAGGCTAATCCATGAGTTTGTGAAAAGTTGGGTGGCTACCTCTATAGGGGAAATGATGAGGAATCAGACCATATCTACAAATAAAGGGGTGATCCATCCACCTTAGGGTCAAGGTAGAGTGATGTCTAGAGTTTATTGTGGTTGTAGATCTAATCTAGTGGGAATGGAAGCTGTAGTGAGACCAGGAGTTTGTGGTCCCGATCCTGTAGGAGGTGAAGAAAGATGAGCACCAGCACCAGGCCTAGGAATTTGGGGTATATAGACCTGGGTCAAAGTTGAGCCATATTGGAAGTTCCATTTTATGTCTTTCCAATATCCTAGGAAGCGGTAACATTACATGGTCATTCCTAATGGTTCTTTCATTACATAGGATTTGAAAAAATGGGATGTATGCATATAGTTCTTCGATCCTCACATAATGTATTGCAACATTAACATGCATGGGATGTACAATACCACGATCAGTCATGACATTTTTATATTTATTGTATCATAGGAAGAGGGGGAATGATTTGAGGTGGAACTAGAAGAACTATTTCCATCTCAATTCAATTCACATCTACTGACAGATGGGGTGAAGGTGATGATGGAAAAGACCTCTCCTTCGTATATGATGACCTCTTAATTGGCGATTAATTTCCCATTTCCCAATAATTTATAAGAATCAAGGGGATAAGTCTCTTCCCAAGGGATCCCCATAGAGGGTGAATATATCATAAAATTTAGGTAATAACCCACATAATTCTTCAATGTATGGTCTAACTCATGTTCATGTGATGAATTACTCCTCTCTTATCATCTAGATCATATAGAAGAAATTGTTTTTGCATGATAGTCATTACGAAGGAACCCATGCTAGTATGGATGAAGATGTTCTGATAGATGAAAAGGAGCATGATTGGGGGCAGTGCCTGGGACCTAAGAGACTAGTACTCTGACTAATGTTGAGGAGGATAAGGAGACCACCATTGAATATTCGGTGCTTCTAGAAATAGATGTTGTTCACACCATAGAGTTATTATGGTGCATCCCTAGGAAACTGATTTATCACCACTCATCTTTCATAAGTCTCATGTCTTTATAGAGGCATATTCACCTTTTTTCAATCAGATTAACTGTCAAATAGGCATTTTGAATTGTACTTGAGGAACTGTATAGTTTTATAGAAGAAGAGGCATGGACATATGGAGTTCGTTTAATGATAGCTATGTTAGTTCATGACGAATAGGTGGTTTGGGATGATCAAGCCTTGGTCCCATGAAAATACTTGATTATGGCCTCATGTGACACCACTGGAAGGCCGGAGATCAGGGCTAGTAGAGACAACATTGTCGAGGTGGGATCAAGTGTAGAAATCCAAACTAATGACCAGGATCCTAGCCCATTTGATAGGATAATAGAAGAGGATCCTTCTTTTGAACTACTTTATTCTTTCCTTAAGAATGATCCCAAATATCTAGATGACCTGGATGACTCCGATCCATATACATCCCAAGAAAATCACATCATCTACTGCCGGTCAGGGAAGTGCATCCAATGATTTACTAAAAATAATCCAAAAACTCAATTGGTGGGTTGTATGGGGCCCCAATATTATTTTTCCTTCAATCTATTTTTCATAAAGGGGAGGATTCAGTGCTCTTCATGTGATAATACCTGAAAACATTTCTTAAAATATGTGGGAAGGCATCCAACAATTAGATTCCACCTGAATATAGGAGAAGTCTAAAAACATTTAGAAGCTCCCTGAATTCAATTAGGAGATCCAGTGCCTAAATAAAAAACCTATTACTATTCTACATTTATCCCCACTCAATCATAACTCTTCATACAACTTCGGTCCCAATTGGTGGACACTCGGATAAAATAATGTTGGTGAAACATTAAGTGGTTGTTCACCAGGATAAAAAAAATTAGAAATAAATTGGGGAAAATGAGCTTCATTTGGATGATGATGAGGAGTAATGGGAACATAGACAGTGGTATAATACCCTAGAGTCTATGTGCCAATGGCTGTTGTATCAGTAGCATTCAATTTCCGAGGTAGAGTTATAGGGTCAAGAAAACTCTTGAGTGGCTCCAACATGTGGATTCCCTCTATTAAAACCCAAAATTCCATATTCTATTTTGAAAATTTTCTTATGTTCATGGAAACTTTTATTTTATTAATTTAATTATCTTAATTCAATCATATTCATAAGAAAACAAATTTCCAACCCCTAAGATCACGTGGCTCATGCAAAGGGTGAGAAACAAGGGTGATAACGTGATTGTGAACTTTGTGTGAGATCATTATATAACCATTGAATAACTAGGGTATACTACATCTTATTATCCTCAAGGAGTGTTTGGGATGAAAGAGGATGTTGAAATATGACATTTCTCTTAGTACACACAACTTTCTTCATTAAACATGATCTAGTACACAAATGAGATAACACTAGGGGCCTTGAATTCTACCAGAACAAAGGGGAATGAAAAGTCTGAATCAAAATAACTATAATCTGGAACATTGTGGGAAATAAAAAAAGCTAATAAAAATTTTAAAATATAGTATCCACATCGTTAGAGTGGAGTATGCACAAACAAAATCCGGGTCCACCAGTGACCATGATCAAAACATTGAACTTTTCTCAGAATGTCATCTACTGTCCTTTGGGACACTGTCCCAAGATGGAAGGTTGGCCAATGCGGTTTAACACTAGACCCTTAGGGGGTCCCTTCAAACAATAAAAATGATTAGGATCAAAATAAAGGGCTCACGAATTGTGGGAATGGAATTATGGTCTGTTCCAATGGGTTCAACCACCCTCGGATTTTTACCATAGTTGATTAGAGAACATTAGCATGAAAAAATTACTGTGGGGGAATTGGTTTGAACAAATATCATATATATCTTCTAGGGTTTTATCTTTTTGGATACCGAGTGATGTATGATAATGTGAACGATGTGGAAGATGGTTGACAATGAAAGACATGGTCTCTCAGATGAGGGACTCATATGTCTTGAAGTTTTACATCATATAATTAGGACGATAGAAACATTTTTTCTCATTATATGTTATGAAATATTTCTGGTATATTATAACATCATGTGATGAGGGCGTGTCCCACAGTATAATGTCATGGGACTAGGACGTCACCCATATTTTATGGTCATACTACAAGAAATGTTGAAAGCAGTTTCAAGTAGTGATGCATGGAAAAGGTTATACTCATAGTTTGGGGTCATAGAGTTTGGACACTGTGTGGACTATCTAAACTAAACAATCATGAAGTCAAATATAGCTACCTCAAGTGATTGAACACCATAAATTCCAATTGATTCTACACAATGTACATTTATGAGACCACTCATCCTACTCATTGTTTAAGGGCATAGAGTTTGGACCATGGGTTTGATACAACAAACATACATGTTTCCTATGATGGACTATAAAACCAATTGTGAATGAAGCCAATGAATACCATGTCCACACAAATTATTTTATGGGGAAGTCACACACAGTTTAAATTCATATTTTCATGGGCCATAGATTCATGTTTATGATCATAGAGATTGGACTAAAGGCCCATGTACGAAGCTAAACCCCATCGGGTCACACTTTAGCATAAATAATATGCCAGACTGAGTGATGATTAATGTGGGAGGTAAAGAATGGTACAGGGTTTTCCTATCATTTTAGATCACACACTACAGTTGACACCAAGGGTATTGAAATTCCACTAAGATACAAGGGATATGCAATGGAGGTATGTAAAGAACTCCAAGAACTATATATGGCATGACCAATGGGTAGGGGTCAACTGATGATTTTACTTCAAAAACATGAATATCAATGAAACCTATCAGGAATGGGGAATGAAAAGGATATTGATTATGGATCATGTCTATAAACATAGGATCTTTTATTAATTACTTGAGATCCATTGGGGTGTTTCACTATGACTGTAAGTGAGCCAAAAATGATATGAGGCCATCACTTTTAGTTTTCCATATGGATTTGAAAGATGATATAAATACAAATAAAAGAATATTTGATGTGTTTAATGGAATAATATGGGCAATCAGTTTCTAAACCTAGATATTGAAACAATTTGACATCATGTTTCTTGGACTATTGAAAATAGTGTAATGTCATATTGCATGGTCTAAGAAAGGAAATAATAATTACAAGGGCATATATATTACACATAAGTGGTAAATCATAATTTTAATGAGGCCATGGAGGATCACATGCCACATACACTCCTTAAGATGGGTTGCATATAGTTTAACTTCATAATGCATGGACTATAATAGAGTCCAAGTAGCAAGAATGTTAGTTGATTTTTAGCTGCGCCGAATGATAAAACATTTGAATGTCATTCTATATCCCATAATAATGGGAATCAAGACACATATAGTTCTAGAACAGAGTGTGGTGAAAGTCCAACATAATAAAGGGTGATACTCTCTTGTAGGGGAAATTGGGGCATCTCACATCTTTTTGGAGGAACACCATGTTTCGAGAATGGGGTAACATTTTTTAATCATTCAATATTTATCATATGAGGAATTTGGATTTTAAATGTGGTAATATCAGAGTTTAGCATCATGAATTGATGTCATAATGATATAACATTTTAATTAGTACAACTCATACTATTGGGGATGAAAACATTTTAAGGTCGTAATTCTTGGACCTGGTGAAAATAGTTTAACTTCATGTTTCCCCAAACAATGATACTAGGGATTTTATCCTGATGATATGTGAAATTCATTATTATGATAAACCCATATTCATCCAAAAAGGCCTGATACTGCACTACATACCCCATATATGTCTTGAAAAAAATTTAAGGTCATAATTCATGGACATAAATAAAGGCCAAGAGGTCGATGTTTAAGGAAATTTTCAATGGTCCCAAGGAAATGTTTTTGGCCATCATTACATAACCCATAAGGATGAGAATCAAGCCAAATGTAGTTATGGAAATGGATTCACATAGTTTAATTTTTTATGGAAAAGACCATGAACAGAATGTGGGTGTTAAAGAAATCCACATGGAATTAGAGATAAAAGATGAAATGAATGATCTAATGATGCCCTGGACCACATGAATCAATATTAAAGAAAACCACATATAGTATTTGGTCATAAAATCTATACCATGGAAACTAGTTCAGATTCATGATGTATGAACTAGGAAAGAGTCAATTTATATGGTATCTACATGGTATGGGAGAGTCCTAACCTAATATTAATTTTCCATGGACAATCTTGTACCATGAAAACATTTATAGATAGGCTGGTTTTAACATGAGGTCATATACTATCACTAGAATCGAGGCCAAGGGGGTGAAAGTGTGAAGGGACATGAAGTTGGGCCCGAAGAAAAAATGTTCGAGCATGAATACATATCCCATATGGATGGAAATAAAGCCATAAAAGTTTCATGAACATAGTGTTGTAGGAGACCAAAACTGATATGGGAAACCCTCTATGGTGAGGGATCCAAGGAATCCCGCCATTATGATGTGGAATCCTTCACTTTTAAATGGTATAATTGCAGTTTCACATCATTTGTTGAGTTTGTTGACTCTTATAGGATGGTATTACTCGAGTGGGTATGTGTTTTTTAGTTTAATAATAAACCTAATTTAAATGGGGTCTAAAGATTCTCAACATCACACAACACATCCTAGAAGAGATCCGTATACGGTTTAATGTTGTGATGCATGGACTATAATAACCTTGTTTAAGGTCATGTTGTTTAGGTCATAGGCTCCTCAAATGAATATATATAATATGGTGGGTTAACAATCCCATATTTTATAGAGTATAAGGAGTCTCAACATCACACAACATGTTTCTGAGGATAATTTTCTGATTGGACCTATGGACATATATTGGGAACTAATAGAAGGAATACCCAACATGAATACAAGCCATAAATGGGCCTTGAAGGAAAAAGGGGAAAATGAAAATGAAGTTACGACAATGAAATAATACAAAGTGTCTTGGTATTTCTATATATCTCATAAGAATGGGAATCAAGCCACTTGTTGTTCATTATGGATATCACCCTATAAAGTTCTTACGCCTACATAGGGATTGGGTATTTTTCTTCTTTTTTTTGTATTTTTTTGAGTGGATGGAATAGGATGTAAAATCATGGAGTCAAATTGTATCATATGTAGACAGGAATCAATCCATACATAGTTCTACATTATGGAATGGTATATTTCTAGTTTCAAAGTTGATGTTCTCTTCGGTGAGAAAATCATGATGTTGGGTCATTTTTTGTCATGTGGGTAGGATGATAATTTTTACATGGTTTAATGATGTGAAAGAATGAAGTGGATTAAATTATATTTAACATCATGTGAATAGGATGATAATTTCATAGTTTATTTTCTTGTGATAGTACTGATCCCTATAGTTTAACATAATGTGGTAAGGATGCTATTTGTTATGCATTTTATCATCATGCAGCAAGGACAATAGGTGTAATGCAGTTTTTCATCATGATACATGGATGTTAGAGGGATTGATGTTCCATGAGTAAAGTGGATGACATGAATGTTATAACCTGCATTGAAGGAGGACCATAGAGGCATGTTCCAGGCCATAATCTCCCAAGGAAAGAATGTACACAGTTTATTGTCATGATACATGTAACTAATCATATAGTTTAATGTCACAGAGCCTAGAGATGATGGTCAATTAAATTTTGTGTTGTTAGGTTGATCAACTCCATATGTGAAGTATTTCTTGAGGAATATTTCATTGGTTGGAGGAGTGATACTCACCCCATATATGGTGACTAGGAGTATGCATCATTGGGATAGAAATTATGAATGATGTAAGTTCCATCCCATTTGGGCACCAACTTTGGTGGCTTCCTACTAGGTATCATTAGTGTTAGGATAGAAACTACTATATAACCTTGTAAGAAATTGTGGAGGTGATCCTTCTTATTTAATTCTCTTAATATCTTGTTCTGATGCCTCTCTATTTTATGGTAGGCCTGGATCCTATTCTATTCGACATCTTGAAGCTCAGATAGACTAACATTATCTATTTTTATGACATTTTTTATCATAGATATTTGTTCATTGTGATGGTAACTGGATCATAGTTGGAAAGACTACCTCTATTCCATAGACATTAGAATATTGGTTCACCTGGGTGGAATTTCAAGTCATCATCCGATATAACAGAATGGAATTAGGGAACTTGTTCAGGAAAATCTTCTTGTTATATCCCACCATCATATAAAGAATGTTTTAAAGGGTTTTATTTAATAACCCCATCTATCCATTATTGTTCTCATGGTATAGAGAAGTATGGTTTCATATTACGCTGTACTTTGTTTACAAATTATTCATCTCAACATCCCAGAAGTTGGTTTCATTTTCAGTGAAAATATCACGAGGAACGATGAATTGATATATGATGTTGATGATTAGGAATTCAACCACTGAATATGCCTTTAACTCCTTGAGAAGAATATCTTCATCCCATATTGATAATAAATATATCATTGTCAGAATGAACCACCACTACTATCTTGTTGTGGGTTGATATGGTGTCATGACATCAATTTCACAAACTGAAATGGTTCTAGAATACATGGAAGTATGGAGTTTCTAAGGTGGTCAATGTAAAAAATTGGAATGGATCTAAAATGCATGGAATATCATGGAATAATTTATGCAATCATGTACCATGGTGGACTAAAATTATCCCAATTTGTGAATATGATGGGGGGGTTTAATCCTTTCCTGATGGGTAGAATAAGGTCTATTTTTAACTTCCTACAAAATATATGTTATCTAATATTCTTTGATATATTAGAAAATAAAATGTAGAGAGATTTTGTTAGGTTATGAACACTATAAAGGGTGAAGTGGGCTTCACCCGGATGGATTTTCTCATGTTCTTCTTGATTTGATAGTATAACATTACAATAAAGATACTAAATGAAAGGTATTGTATAATCAGAAGTTTCATATACTATTGCAAGATTTAGTGGTATTGATATCGAAGCAATGAGAGACTACTGGTTAACCTTCTAGTTCTTATTACCATCTAAGGTGACAAGAGCGATGAATCTTCGATGTGCCACACGAATGAACAAGTTATAATGGTCAGGCCCCACATGAGAGGTTGCTAGAATGGACATGGAATTAGATGAAAAATTATATGAATGAGGTACATGATTTTATTCTAGCTGAGATGGGAATTAGGTCATCAGTTGTAAGGTGCTCATCATCAATGACATGAGTTCTATCTTACTGATTATATAGTCAAAATTGATATGCTTGATGACTATATTAGAGTCTCCCATTCAAGTGTGTTAGAGGAATTTCAGACATGAGGTCCATATTGAGGTTAGTAATTAGAGCCTAATACTCTTACTTGTTATTGGCGAATCCTCATGGTAGTAGGAATGAGTTTTGTAGAACATCCTACGCATGGGTGTTAAAGATTATCCATAGGCCTAGGATTGTTGAAACTTCTACCAGTTTTAATCTATGAGGCCCCAAAAAATTCATCTCCAATCACATTTTATCCTAGACCACTAAAAGGATGGCCTCACCTAGTATTTTATGATATAGGGATTTCTCTTTGAGAGGTAGTTGAGTGGCCAGGAAGTCTTTTAATGATTTTCCCTTGACAGATTTATATGGAATGAACCTAATGTCAAAGTGTTGGAGGGTCACTGCATAATGCCCGAGCCTTCCTATCCACATGGAGATATTTTTTATATAATTTAGTTGATCCACATGGGAAACCATATATATCTCGTGATGTAGCAGGTAATGCATCTACTTCTACGCAGTGAAAACCATCATGTGATAATTGTTCTAGATATGATATTATATGGTCTTTATATCAAGGATCATTAAAATAAGACAGTATAAATGGTTCTTTATTAATCTTTTTTTCTTAGGTTGAGTAGGTTGATGATGGATTATTCTAGGGTGGTCACTAGAGGATCAATGGGTTCCCAGATATAGGCGACATCAGAATAGGATTTTTTAGTAGATACTGTATAATTTCCTCAAATGCGACTTGGAACTGTTGATTCCACTGGTGGAAAGTACCTTTATTCATCAGTATATATAAGAAATTTTACTTTCCATCAAGATTCAATATGAATCAATGTATGTAGCTAAGTGTCCTTGGAGGCCTCAATGCTCTCGGAGGTGGCCTGAAGGAGTAATCTTGATGATGGACTTGATATTCTATTTATCAATGTCAATGAATCAGTATCTAATGTTGAAAATAAGAAACATCCCTGAGGTAACCCTAAAGGGACACATCATGGGTTTCATCTTCATATTCTTGGAGTGAAGGAAGCCAAAATAGTTGTTTAATATCTTGGATATGGTCATAAATATTTATGTCTTTAAACATAAAATCATCTATATATAATTACACTAAAATAGTCAGGATGTGTTTGAATATGTGGTGAATTGAACTCTAATGATTAAATCATGCATTATTTTGACTGAAGGGAATTAACTGATATAAAAATGTCCCATTCTACATTCTAATGGTAGTAAAATTATCTTATTTAGGGGACAAATGGATCTAATTGTATATGGAGTTTTCCACCATAAAAAAGATATCTTGGAACCCAACTATGGCACTGATCATTTTCTTTTTCAGTATAATAAGAAAATAATACTTCAAACAATGGTGGTTGATGTCCCAATGGTTGATACAGAATCTGAATTTCTAGTTCTTCTTATTGATAGGCATGATGTTCCCCAGCCACATGGGGTGCTAAATTTCATACTGAATATGGATTTAAAGATCTTATCAACTTTGTCCTTGACCATAGAACCATCAGAGTGGAGAATATTTATTGGGTGGGCTTCTTCAACCCATGATGACTCACCAGATGGTGAAGATGGTAGAAGAAAAACTAAGGTTCTAGTCATGGAATCTCGTCATAACTTCAAAAAAAACATCAAAATGGTGATTCGGGAAATCCACATACTACTACTATTCTTCTAGGGTGCGGCTACACTAATCTACATTGAAATCAGATCATCCTTTATACCATGGTTCACATCTACCAGCTCATTGATAACGGTGTAGAAAACATCTTCAAATGAAGGAGGAGTATCTACCTAATCCATTTCATTGTCTATGGTAGGGGGTTTGTGGGAGGAGATGAATCATCTAGGGAGACTAATTCGAGCATAATACGCTTTCTTTCTTTTGATTTTGTGAAAAACTAACTGGGGGCACATTCCCCACTAAAACCATGTAAAATGATGTTGTAGAACCAATTCCACTAGGCCTTTGACCATGTAGACCATGATTTATGTCGATGAAATGGTTGAGGTTTTGTTTCTATAAACTCAACCTTGCTTCATATAAGAGATGAATCTACTGCATAATGGTAGTTGTTGGGGTGAGAGCCTCATAGATTATTGGGGAATGGGTTAATGGAATCACTCAAGTCTATCCTGGGTAAGATTAAAAGGTAATCATCCCACGTTCCATGTACATGGGGATAAGACAACCCTTAATCTTGGAAATAATTACATTGCTTCAAAAATATCTTTTTGTGATCTCAAAATAGTGATTAGGGAGAAAGAAAGTGTTGTTTAGGTAATCCCATGGGTTGTGTAGAGTGGTTGTGTGCTCAAAATTCTTGGTATTAAATTTCATTAAATGTTGTCTATATAGAAGGTTTCACAAGAGGAGAAGGGTGATGAATCACCATGGAACACTCTTATATGACCGTTGAGGGGTCACTTGAGGAATTGGTGTTACAAAGGGGAAACTTCTACATGATGATGGATCCATGTCCTATCCACCAACCCATTATAAGAATTATCACAAGATATAACCAAAAATTCAGTTTTTTCAACCAAACCACCAAAATAGATCATGAAACAGATTCTTCCACACAGACTCTGCTTAGTAATGTTATAACCTATATTCCTTAGGTCATAGAGACTTGGATATTATTCAATCAAGTGAAACATATTGAGAGTCTGGGTTTTGATGGGATTGTTCAATGAACCTGTATCAAATAGATAGCAACAAAACGTACACTCTATTGAGCTATCCATTTTTTTATAGTAGAAGAAGGTCCCTCTACATGAAAGACTCAACATTTTCTCTTGATAATGAGATTAAATATTGGAATTCTTATTTCTTAACCTGCTAGGTATAGATGGTCTCTGTGACTGATACCTCTTTTTCTTACTAGAGAGCACTTTTCAAGTCCATTGTGATAGTCTCCCACATCTCTTATGATAGAAGGAGGTACATAAGGAATGACAGCTTCACAGGTATGTTGGAAAGGTTCTTCAATACATTTTACATCAATGTAAGATGAAATTATTTTACCACGAGTGTCATTCTCCGTTAGAAGTAATGACATGAACTGCTAGTTGAACCACTAGATTATTGTAAGTTTCAATTATGTTTTGATGCTCATTATCTAAATCCCATAAAACCACTACTAGTTTTCATTATACAGATTGAGGATTATATTTATCTAGACATATCATATTATGATATGGTTATTGTTTTTCTACCCGGTCAATGAGCACGGTCAATTGTTATGGAATGTTTGATGGAGGATGAGAGAAATATGCATGTTATGCTATGCATAGTGCCTACTCTCAGGTATCAATATCATTCATGAACATAGTGTTCTTTTTGTTTTCATGTCCCTAACATCTTCCTTGATTGTTTTGACAGTGATCTCTCAAAGAATCATGATGGTACTCCTCATCATCGGGGACAATGACGAGGTTTACCAACTAGATGGTGTTCACAAATGCATACCTCATATCATTTTCATAGGGGTCTCCAAATAATATGATGACCATGGGGGTTACTCCCAATAATAAAATCATGAATTCACCTTGTGACCATGATGTATTCTTCTCTGGAGGGGGACTCATTATTTGCTTGTGGCGTCAACGTCTACTTTTTTGAGACATAGAGGGATGTCATGTGGATATAGAAGCATCGACTAAAAAAGGAGTGGCATCCTAATGGGGATTGGTCCATACTAAGAAGGAATGTATGACATCATATCCATGAGTAACTACTCTATGGACTGACCAATCCTCATTCTTGTACTCTACACAGTTGGAGACCTGTTTCCATTCTCCTGAACATTAATCATCATTATCGAGCTTGATAGATGTGTGTGATTCCTATGTATAAACATCACCTCACATGGCCTCACCACTATCTGTATGGTATCAGATCGAATTCAAGAACATATATAATTGTTTAATTTTATGTCCAATGATCCTGTTGTATGGTAAATGTTTAGGTTAATTAGCATGCTCAGCCTCCAGGAGTTTCTCTCACTTTGGGAGCTTCAGAATACCGTGCTCTAAGGAACATCAGAAATAACTAGGAACCTAGGGTTCCATAAAGGAATTATCCTAATTTATCCAATTCAATAAGGGAACTCTAGTAGCTTGGACTTGAATAGGGGTTGGATCCTGAGGAGGTGATTCCTTCCAATTATCTCACCTTGGTAGTGGTGGCTGAGGAGGTTGTGCTTTCAGATTATGTGTTGGGAGTGGAATATCTTATTTAGGCTACTACACATGATGATCTTGTTCATAGTGAGGATCTATTGGTAACCACTCCAGTAGTATGGGGTCCTCTATCTATTTAATGGATGTAGTATCTGCCTTTTTGGATCTTCTTAAAGGATCTAGGGTAGGCAATAGACATGCCTTCTTGGCTTACTGCATGGAATCCTATAAGTGCATATCCTTTTCAATGAAATCATGAAATCCAATTGGGAAATTTTGAGTGAGGAGAGAAAGGAACAATTTATTATTAACATTCCCCACACATTTCATTAGTAGATACTATGGGGTCACTTGCATGCCAAGTGAGTACATGAGTCCCTTCTACTAGGTGAAAAAGTCTGCGAAATGTTCATCTAGAAATTTATTTCACATGAAGAGGTCACCAATACGTTTCATGCATGTGGTAGATTTGAACTAAAACAAAAAACATCCTTCAGGGGAATTCCCAACTAGTGACAGACCCAATGGGTAACTCGGTGTACCAGATAAATCCAAGCCCTTCCTATGTGTAAATGAAAAACAGGAGCAAGGCTGCTTCCTGCTGTGCTGGGGTACCCAAAATGGGTCTTCACCATTAGATAATGTGGTCTAGAAGCTACAGTGGAACACCCATATCATTGAAAGGTGGGAAGGTGAGATTCTTGAATTCAATGGTTTCTTTTATATCATCCACACATGTCAGATATTTTTTTTCATCAGGTGAGATTGTGACCATTCTTGTACCTATGGATTCTAGGTGAAGAGTTAGAGTGGCTATCATAAAATCTTGGTGGGTGTTCTTATATTAGTGATAGTACCTGACCGCCAATGAATTGAATGGATAATAAACATGGTATGTTGGATCAATGTCTCATGGAGAGACTTTTTTATTAGCTTGTGGAGTAGATCAGTCTAGGTTTTTAAGAGAATTATCATGCTTCTTAGAATATTTTTTTTCACTCATATATTTGTCGCTTGATGTAAACTCTAGCCTCTATCCTATCGAGGAGCATGGGATTACAAGAATTAGTTATCAATAGCGGGACATATAGTAATAAAAGTCGCCCCTAATTTCCCAGTAGATGAGGAACAATATTACTATAATTTGGATGCCATTCAGTTGGGAGCTCAGTGACGATCCTGTTTTGATATGGGATTTGATGATGTTAGAGAAAAATTATAGGATCAAACACTACATTCTATAGAAGATCAAGAAGATTAGAGGGATCGAGTGGACACATATCTTTGTTAAGATTCCAGCTAATAGGGGATTATTTAGAGGACTCCCTGAGGATGGGTTTCTTCCGTTACTAGAAAGTGAGAACACCCGTGTGGGGGTCCACCTAATTCAGTGTTGTCCCCAGGGGGGGTCATTCTCTCTTTCACTCCCTAAATTGGTGTCCCCATCCATAGTGGATATATATTTTATGAGCATATTTATCATAACCATAACCATATGAATATCATAAATATCACTGGGTAGGATAGTCTTCCTCCTTATAGGATTGATGTGAGGAGTAGCTAATTTCCCCAACCATGAATTTTAACAAACGGGGTCACCTCCTAAATGATAATACAATGAATACAGAATATCTAATCACATATTTAATCAAGGATACAGTTCTATAAGTGTGATATAAGATGTTGTTGAAATGGGAGTGCTACCAATCTGACAATGTGGTAATACTGATCAATGCCTTAAAAATGCTCCCTACACCCTGAGTGGACTAGATTATAGTCAATGCGGGGAAAACAAGTTTCCCAGGTAGTCTAGTGAAATCACATGACCTAGACCTTGTTGAGGGACTATCGGATGTCAATTTTGGGAACCATATTCATCTAGAACACAACTAAATATAGATCATTAGCCTCAGTATCCAAAAATATTACCTATTCGGAATCAGGTCCCATATCCTTGTTGTCCAAGTGTCGATCAGTGCGACGTTGATGTGGATTAGTGCGGTGGTTGGTGGAAGAGTCACTTCTTGTTCTAACTAATCTTTTCATGCAGGGTCACCACATGAAGGTGATACTAACGACATAATTATTTCCTATAGGATAAAGTGTCTTCCACGACCTCATTATTTGGGGAGCATATTCTCCATGGTTCACCAAATAGATATACATCATCTATCCCATTCCAAAATGACTCTCTGTGAACTCTAGTGGAGGTAGAGTTGGAAACTAATGTTGAAAGTGATGAATAAATCATTAAACCTTTTAAGGAGGCCAAATATTCTTCTATATACAATTACATGCAGAGATATTATTGGATTCAATGAATCTTACCCTCTAGGATGACGAAACTCACCTTTCAGGCTACTGTGCTAGAATATTATGTAGATGAATGGGGAGATGGTTAAATTATTGAATCAAATTATTCATTGATTTTTTACATTGGTGGAGGAGGTTTTACCTTCATCCCCTGGATGGTTCATTAAGGATGAAATATTTTTCAGCATGAGGAGGACCTCCTTGTCGGTTTCTAGTAGTGCGGGGAGGACCTATGAAGTGATCGGTAGGGATACGAGGAAGGCGTCAGTAACTATTTTTCATTGGAGAGAGGAGATCCTCTACTATGAAGATTTTATGAGTATTAAGGACCTTCAATCTGGTAGTTGGAGAAGCAATGGGGGCCTTCAATTTGGTCAATGGGAGCGTGGGGAGGGACCTCCTTGATTCCCATTTTTTTGATGGTATGTGGATGACCTCTATACTGGTGGGTCGAGGTGTGAGGAGGACCATTACAATAGTCAATGTGAACATGTGGAGGACCTCCGTGTTGACTATGAGAGTTGATATGAAATCATATTGGGTTGGTTAAAACATGGGGAGGGTGAGAGATTCTGAAGGAGTATAGAGGACCTCTAATCTTATTGGCTATAACATGGTGAGGACCTATGTACTATCCACTAGGGAGAGCATGGGGAGGAAATACATAACTATACGTGATGAAGTTTTTATGACTTTAATCATTGATGGAGCAGGGTGGACCTATTCTTGTTCTGGACGGTGCATGAAGATAGCCTTCATGCCGATGAGCCATGGAACATGGATGTCCTTTTTTCTAGGAAGCATGAGTTTGAAGAGGACCTCCATACTGGATGTTGACTACGTGGGGAGGACTTCTATGTTAATTGACCAAAACATGGGGAGGGAATACATATTGGTTTTGAGAGTGGGTTGGACCTCCACTTGTGTTGATGTAGGTATGCATAGGTCCATGTTAATTAATTTCATCATTACGAGCCATCCCATAATGGTTGTTGGTGTCACCGACAATTTAGATATCCAAACTAGCCTGCCTATGAGGTAGCTTGAGTCTGAATCCCAATCAGGCCTGGTTGGGTCCCTACACATTACTATTAGGGATATAGAAGAGTGATCTTGTGGTTGAAGGACCCACTAGATATGTGGTTGATGATTTCCCTTGGCGTACTTCCTCTATAGCTTGCACCCGGTGTTGGCATCGGGTATTTCAGATTAGGGCCAAGGAGGTTGTGTGTATTACACTTATTCTTAATCCTAAGGAACTAGTCTCTATTGTTAATGAATAGGTCTTGTGAGTTCTCACCTTGATTTCTCTCAGGTAGTAGTTTTGATTGGAGTGACTCCACTAGTGAAAAAAAGATTTAACAATGATTCTTTTTCAATTAAAACAATGTTTTTTAGCATATATGAATAAAAAAGACTTTAAAAACAACTTTTTGTTTTTTGTTTCTCAAGAAAACTGATTCCAAAAATGTGTTTTGGGAATCGTTTGTTTTAAAAAAACACTACAAACCTTGTGGAATTGTTTTACTATTTTAGTGTTGGTTTTTATGAAAATTGACTCCAATATTTAAAAAAATTAGAAAATTTTGAACATTAAACCCCCCAAAAAATATATATCCCTTTAATATAAAAAATAGTATATAAAAATTAAACAACATGAATCTGTGAATAAGAATAAAAAAAATATACTTTAAAAAATTTAATAAAACAATTATCCATGAATTTGTATTGTAATGTAGAATTAATAAACAGATACCTAAAATTTACAACATGATCATTTTCAATTGATGTTGAAGTATTATTTTGTGATCATTTTTTTCAAAAACCTATAATAACAAAATAATTAATTTTTTTACACATGATATTAGAAAAATATAATACTAATCATAAACATTTGAATAAACATACCTTAAATTGTAATCATAATTATAAAATTGTTCCCAAAAAGATTCAACATGGGTAAGTTCATCGTTCATATAAGAATCAACATCATTGAATATATATAATAATATTTAATGATATAGTATAATAAAAAAGAATACTATGATTGAAAATATAAAATAATTAATATAACTAACCCTATCAAATTCACCAACAACCCCAGTTGTTATTATCTCATACATGAATTATAGAACATAATAACCACATTAAATATTTCCTTGTGGACGATGTAACTGTGGTTATAAAACAATAACATAACAATAAAAACCAATATATATACATATATATTCCAAAAACCATAATAATATATAATATAAAAATTAATTATCGTACATTCACATATTCAATTTCATTTCTGTTCTTTATCGACAAGTGGTCATTGTTAAATTTTTTCCAAGACCGTCATTTTCATATATTTTAAATAACAATACATGTATATACAACAAGAATTAAATTTAAAGACGTTATATAAGAGAATAGAACATACATTTCTTATAAGGTGGCAATTTTTTTACGAACATCACCTACTAAAGAGAAAACCCAATATAAGGTCAGTTCACTTTGGTAGAATACGCCTAACATCCAACGCCCAATATAATAAACAATGTTCAAAATTAATGACATTATAGTGAATTTTGGGTCATTATTATGTGTGTGTTCTTGCCCATCAAGAAATGTAAAGAACCAACACACAATATTTGTCTTTTATAATCACTAACATATATATAATTGATTTAGTAGTGTTCAAATATAGCATCGCTGTTGAAATGACTTTCAGATCTATAAAACCATAAACATATGTTTCCTCATTTTAATAATAAATATGTGAATAAAACTAATTTAATATGTAATATAGTTAACAAATTTAAATAATCATTAATTAATAAAATTAAAACTGGAACTTCAAATTACCTATATAGAAAACGACTGAATTAATAGAACAGTAATCTATTTAAAATAAATTTAGATCCATGATATATTTTATGAATATTATCAATGGATAGTCCCTTCCACATATATCAAACATCATATGAAACACATATATATTATCTAAGGAATAAAAATCCCGTGATAATTTTTATATCCCATCCGAAAAATCAAAGGTATCTAAAGTTGTTTGTTCCTAGAACTTTTGTTTCCTTTTTTCATTTATATTGATTTTAGATAATTCAATATAAGTTATATATCATTAAAAAATAATTAATTTTCAATAAAATGTAATAACCTTTTAAGAAAACACTTACATAGTATGAAAGATAATTATGATGCCATGATTTCAAAAGTAATAAATGACCCATACAATCCCCAACTCTAGTAACATCCTTAGTTGGAAATGGCAGTTTAGCAGAAAGATCAATAATATCATGTACTTATACTCTAACCTAACCCATGTTCAAAGGCTTGTGATGTATATAATCTTCAAAAAACAGATGACTTTGAACACTACAATATGTAACTGAGGGTCTCTAGCAAATAAATTATAGTATAAGGTTGGGTCTGAGCAAGGAGGTTTAGGATCTAAGTTAGTACGTTGGGTAGGATAGTCTAATTGGGAGGGCTGTTAAGGTTGCACAACCAGCTAAAAATGCTAGATAGGCTGGGAAGGCTGTGCAGACTATGACTATATGGTCAATTGTTCAAAAATACCCGGCATAGATGATTGAATTTGATCTCCCATAGACTATTTCATATATTTCAGATCATATTTTCAGGTCTCTACTTCATGATCTCTTTATTTACTACATTGATAACAGAAGTCATCTTGATTACTAACACCCGACTCATATCCTCTTATGCGGATGGGGTGTTCATGATTTCCTGAAGTTGTGGCTTGGATGTCCATCTAATCCTTGGGGATAAATTCACACTATGATGATTTCTCATGAAGATTATCCAAAAATGAAAAATGAAAATGGTATATTTTTGTGGTTAATTTAAAAAATTGAAAAAATCATGAAAAATTAAAAATATTTAATTACAATGTTTTCATCTACATCCATAGTTAATTTCAAAAAAATACTTTCCATTTTTTCTTTTTGATTCTCTTTTATATATTTCATGGTGGGTGGGGGAGATAGAGGACCAAACCTTACCTCACCAGAATCACAAACAGTCTGATCACATGATGCTTCAAAACTTTCCTCAATAATTTTTTCTCTAACAAATGATACCCTGTATTTGATAATTCTTGAGTGTATACATTCTTTAACTATATTTCATGATGGTATTTAATAGAATCATATTATATAAAAGTAAAATTAATAAATTAATAGATACATATATAAGAAATATTATAATATAATATAATTATCATACAATAAAGGCTTCATCATGTTAGTTGGAGAAAAATTTCTTCCATGCCTCTACATCTAAAAACATATACTTGAGGCATGGATTATCATTTTTTCTCTTCCCAAAAGAATAATTTCTTTTCAAATTTACTTTGAAATATTTCCATCTAACCAGCACTGAAGAGAGAAATATTTTATAAATTTCTTTTATTTATTCATCATTTAATGTCATGTTTAATTTAAAAAAATAAATATTAATCAATTGAAATATATCATATTAAACAATGACACAAAAAAATTACATTGAAATGTTTTACCATTAAGTCCTCCAAAAGATGATTTATCATCATATTCTTGATGGAAATACAATAAATATATAAAATACTAATCCTACAATGAATCTTCATAGAAATATAACTGATAAACCGTGATGCATTTGAGCCTGTTCCATTATTATTATCATCCAAAACAATATGAAATCACCCGTCTCCATGAGAATGTGACAGTTTTGGTAAACCTATAATTCCATGTTTACCAACACAATAACATTATTTCAGAAGAGTACAAGTAGAATAATCCACCTCTGAAGTCTCATTAGTTGTCCAAAAATTTTGTAAAATAAATGTTTTTTCCACTAAATGATTATATTTCTGGGTATTTAGTAATATAAAAAAAGAGAAATACCTAGGTACATGTACCTCTATCTCTATGTCAATATCTATCCATGAAACATGAAAATGTAATGAAATTCTTATGTTGCTACAAATTATTAGACATGCTAATAATGATAAAACCGGAAAAAATGAAATTTGAATGTAATAAAAGTAGCACATATGTGTATGTTTTATAAATAATAATTATGTTATGATTCTTAAAAAAATATACATGGTAAAATATAAAATATAAACATTACTTATAAAATTATAGAAAAAATTATAAATTTACAGATCAATGTTCAAAAAAGTATTCTCATATGTGCAACTATATCCAAAATATAATAATTTAAGCCAGTTATTTCAATGAAACAATGTTAAACCATAACCATTAATATCAAAATTTAACCCCAAAGCATATTAATAAGAAAATATATATAATTAACTACCCAATAGTTATTATGTAATACAATTTTTACACATGTAAATGTTAAAAACAAAATATAATGTAAATAATTTCAAAATTAATTAGGAGAGTAATGTTGTGTTTTCCCATATCTCTTTACCATGACTATTTCATACTACATGCACTATATTTTCATTATAGTAATTTCTATCTATAAATTGTGTAAAAGACAAAGAATACATATACAAATCAATAACATTGTCATCATTATCATCATCAAACAATGGATTCTTTTCCATTGGAAAGCTATATACTATATATAATTTGAGGGATCAATGTCATAAAGGATTTTATTTTCATGTGTGTACATGATAAATGGTTCCCCATTACAGCTAAATCCTTTAAAATGAACCCGTTTAAAACCATTTTCATGATGTTTTACATCACTATTACATGAATCCCAATTAAAAGTAATAACGGTGACTTGAATTTTAAAATAAAAAACTTCACTTATGCCGTCATGAACTCCAAAATATTGTGTAGTTGAAAAAATTGGGTTTTTATCTTTTTCACTTAAAAACTGAAGTGATTTAGTGATGACCAATACACTTCTATTTTCAATGGTAAACTTATCATATAGATTTTGGTGTAAAAATTGTACCCATTAATATCAAAATTAGACCATGTGTTCAACTTAAGAGATGGTCCTTCTTCCAACCATTTCAATATTTCTGATACAGATAGATCTATGATGACATTCTATTTAAGCCATGTAATAAATGTATTATTATGCCCAATAATTATCCAATTTTCATTTATTTTAGGATATCATAATGTTAATTCAGAAATATGTGTTGATATATGTTATTAAACCTCATCTATATTGTTCAACATTTATAAATATTCTTGTATTACATCATTGTGTGGATTGGACATTATAGGGAATCCTTGAATCCCTCTACCTTTATTATCAGTTATCATATGGTAAGATATATGGAGACCAATATGATACACTTCATATAAATTATAAATATTGAACTCAATCACCACTTCTGATACATATTTTTGAAGAATAGAGGTGTCTTATCCTTATGGATTTTTAACACATCCCTTGAAAATTTTATTTTATATTTCAGATGGATACATCCTTAATAAATAAAAATACCCACATATTATTATACCATGCAGAAAATGAATTAATATATGAACCATTATACCAAAAATGTAGGTGTAAATAAAATTCTAAATGACAAAGAATAAGATTATATTTATTATCCAAAACCTCTAAAAAGTTTGGATTAATGAAGTTTCGACAAATGGATTTGATAAAATTACATAACCAAATGATAGACTACTAGAAATGTGATTGAAATATACCATGTAGAGTGAATGGTAGATGTTGATGAATCAATACATGTAAGTCATGGGATTTCATATATTTTAATTAACAATCCTTCAATGACACCATGTTATTCACATTTTATGAATAACCAATCGGAACTTTAATATCATGAAGGCACCGAAAAAATTCATCTTCTCAATCTTGAATAATGTGTGAAAAGACAATGGTAAATAGGTTTTCCCTTTCATAGTGAGAGATGACACTAAAAATATTCCCATTGATATCAACTCCAGTCTACTATGAAATCTATCCTTTATTTCCCCTTTTTGTCTGAAAAGGTCCCAATCAAACTGCCACATATGTTTTTATCAATATGAGTGACTTCAATGTTATGTTTTACCTATAAGATATATAATAAGGTAGTTCAAAAAAATAAACAATTTCATCCAGATATATTTTTAATGACAAGAACTACTTTTCATTCCAATTGTCGAATCAATATTTATTACCCTTCTATAAAATAATCCAGCTGAGAATTGTCGGGGGAGATATTAATTCTATAATGCGTTAAATGATTTTTTCAATATATGACAAGGATGATAAATTTTCTAAAATCATTTCTTTCCCCTATATAATGTCTTTAATCCATTGTGAAATTGATAATATGATGTCTATTATTCACAAATTGGACATGCTTTGTGTCCCTTAACATTGTGCCTAGATAAGTTTCCATATGTAGGAATATAGTTTATAGTGATTATTATTATTGCACAAATAAGAAAATAATTCGTATTTTATGAATCAAAATCACTTAAACTTGTATCCCACAGTAGTTTCAAATCATTATTATATGGTGAAAGATACACATGAACCTAATTTCTGGGTTTTTTGGTCATGAAATCATAAATCCCATCCTGACATATTTTTTCTTGATATATATATATATATATGGGAACAAGTTTTAAAATATCAAAACAATAGGTCGAAAACCATGTTATCTACATAGAATCTGATATGGATTCATTCTATTAGTACAAAATCTCGTTCTCAAATTTCTAACTTCACTTACACTTTGGTGAATCAATAGGGTGACATGAGTTACCATAAGATATTAAATAATCTAAATTCTAGATTATCCTTTTTTTTATCTATTGAATTTTCAAATTGATGCTTCAAATGAGAAATTATTGGATGGTAACAAATTTCATTAGCAGGAGCATGGATTCTTGTACTTAAGAATGAATCATGGTTTAAATATCAAAATTCAATGATGGAATTAATGGGGGAAATTGTTATAACGTATAAAAAATTTATTTTTAGTGATGTTTGATTATAGTACTTAACAAGGAATTTGAGTATACCTTTTCATCAATCTTATAACATTATTGTCCCACTTTTCAGACAGTTTGATAAATATTCATATTATTTCCTATACAATACACAAACATTGGGGAAAGCAAGTATCTTTTTATACCAAAATCCCATTGGGAATAATATTACCCTCATATAATAATTGGAATATAGAATCCCATTTCATTTTATAAGTAAATATTTTAAATGATAAGTGATGTTAGAGGAACATTTATCACTCCACCCATTTCATTTATTCATGTTAACTAATCTCGAAACTGCTGATAGCATTGTATATTTACTACATACTTAGAATAATGGTTTCTATGAATATACATTAAATCATTCAATAGTTTCTATGCCTTCAATGGTTTCAAAACCTAAATTATGATTTAATTATTAAATATGATCCACTTCATCATTATGAATAGTTTCATCAACATTACATGTTGAATTTTAATTTCCTTTACCATTATAGATCCAACATGTATAATTAATGATAAAACCGTAGTAAATGAGGTGATCCTTGATTTCTATGGAGTTTAACATTCTCATATTCAAACACTTAACACAAGGTCATAACATAAAAAATCTATGTTTTGATGATTTTTTTAGAAACTTCCATGAAATCATCAACACCTACTTAATATTCACTAGTGGTTCTTCATAAATTTATCCAATTGCTTTCCATTAAATACCTAATATCGAAATATAATTGGTGAATATATAAAAATGGATAAAAATTTAATTATATATATATATAAACAGATAAATATTAAACATAAACACATTTAATATAAATGATTGGTAATCAGATCAGAAACATCAATTATTATTATGAATGAAATAAAAACTATTATACTAATGATATTTTTTCAAATGATGTGTATCATGATGATCCAATCGACATCACATGAATTGACCCTAGTAGAAATTACAATACGTAATTCATTATTGTGTAAACTAACATATTATTTTGTGTTAATTTATTTCCTTTTATTACTTTATATATATGTGATATTCCTAGTACAAATCATAATATTTTCACTATATGTATGTTTTCCACACTGTATAATATAATATTATGATGTTTATTTAATTTCATATCCTATTTTTTGGTTACATATGATAAATGGTTACTTATTTTACAAATTAACATTATAATGTAAGGGGCATAGTCTTATAATGGTAACTCCATAAACACCTGCTGCTATCAAAAAACTATTTTCAGTAAAAACAGTTTTAATCATTATTTACATGAAAATATATTATTTCAAAAAAAATACAAAAAAGATATACTATTATAATACTAAAATTCTAAATCAATAATTATTGTTAATTTTAAAAAAATAAATTTGTAAAATTATATTATTAAATGAAGTATTATATATAATGAAGGAATTTTTTATTAAAATATGACCATTTGAACATTTATTATTTTGAAATATTATTTAAAAATTATATTAATATTAATTAATTCTAATATATTAGTTCATATATTGAAATATCAAACATTATTTAAATCATTTAAAAATGGTAAATTTAATTTATCAAGGTAAATTACACAAACTATTAACATATTTTAGGTCAAAAATCATCCTACTGTAATATTAATTGTATATCATTAGAATTTACAAGGAATATATTTCATAATTTAATATTATATACATGTGGATTAGTTATATTATAATTTCATTATTTTCAATCGTATAACATGTATTAGTTTATTTTACATAGTTGTTACATTATTTTTGTGTCCTGTGTCTAAAAAGATTTTGAATATTGTATTAACTTAACAAGAGAAAAATCTTGAGTCATTAAATGTGATGTACATTATATTGATTAATGATGACACCATATATCGTTCTTAATTTCATAATATCTTCAAAATCAAATGATAATGTCATGAAATAAAAAATTAATCAAAATAAAAAAAACATTAACGAAAACATTTATAAATAATAGTCAACTACATACAAATAATTGAAAAAATAACTAAAAAATATAATGAAATGATAAATAATTTAACATAAAAATTAAAACATCATAAAATTTTTGTGTTAAACAAGGAAAATGGATTCTTAATGTAAATATTCTCCCTATAATTCATTAGAATAATAACCACTATAATATCATTCAAAAAAGATTGTAGAAATGAATAATAATCAATAATAAAGAAATAAAATCAAACCCTATTTGATGATTTTCCAAGAAAAGGTTTTTGAATCGAAAAACGTTTTTGGATGATGAAACAATGATAGAGAATGAATACTAGAGACCATGTATCAAGAAATGTTGATAAAAACCTTTGAAAATCATCAAAATTGTCCTTTAAGGATCAAAAGGTTGCCATCTGGGTAATCACTTGTCGAAAAAAACGTTTAATAGATCCAAAATATTATGGTTTCATGATATTAGGTTTTGTTTTAAAATAATTTTGTTATTGGTAGTTATATAAAATGGTTCAAAAATCTAATTATCAAGATCGATTTTTTGTAAAAACCAATGACTGCCATTAATTTTTTTTAAAATTTATGGCATTGGGTTTTTATAAAATATAACTCTTTAAATCTATTCAATGCCCATTTTAGGCATCACTTTTGTTAAATACAGAAACTAAAAAGAGAATATAATTTTTTTCATTGGTTTATTTTAAAACATATTCCACCACGTGCCTGTAGATAATGTTTTCATCAGTTTATAAATTAATAAATGCATTGCTTTGATGTTGAATATACTTTTTCTACTAGTGATCTTCCATCCTCTACATCCTTTGCATATTGGAGTGATTGGAATGATCACTTTAGGGAGAGTATCCCAAAGTTATTTTCTATTGGATTTGTCAGTATTGTTTTCTCCTCGTATATTCCTTGATGGAAAAATGTTGGTTAGGTACAAAAAGCCATTGGGTTATGGAGAAGCATATCCCTTATAAGAATAAACGCCTTCTCCTCAGATCGATGTATGGGTGTGTCCATAACCATCTTTTGAATGATCTCAGAGGGAGAGACTCCACATCTGTTTTCAGTATCCATAGTCATGGTTGAAGTTGTGAAAGTGTTGTATTCATGTAGTATTGTCTCATTTATATTACTCTTACCCCTATGTTGGTAGGAATTAGGTGGTTTCTTTCATGTCGCTTGTGAACAATAATGCATCAATATTCAATTATCATTACGGGTATAAAGATATCTAATTCCAATTCCCGTTCATCATCTAATATTCCATGGTTGGAAAGATAGATATGTGTTGACAATTTCACATACCAAAATCCCAATGATAAATTGTAAAAATTATGGTGAGTTCCATGTTGTCCTAATATTTTCATGTATGTCTTGTAACCAGATAGCTGGATTAGGTGACATGATAATCTAATGATGCCACGAATTCTACTAGTCCCCATATTGAGGATAATATTTTCACATCTAGTTCTCCATTTTTATTTCTCATGATTTCCCCAAGGTGCACAGTTTATGATCGCTTGACATGATTTTGTTGTCGGGTTTCTATTATCTCGTATTCCCACATTCCAATAGGCAGGTGCAATTCATCTCACTCAACAGTGATGTATTCCCCTTGATCGAAATAGCATCATTGGATGTTGTTTTATCATTCCATGGATTGATCCTTGGTACTCATCACCTCGTCTGGGCCTCCCACGTGGATTTAAGACATGATTGTGAAACTCATTCCCAATAGAATCTTTTTATATAGTCCAATTAATTACTCTACTACTATATAGACATCCCAAAGGTTCTGTTAAGGTAAACAACCTTCGGTGAGGAGAGTACTCACTTTTGGCATCAATGACAAGTATGGACTATAGAATCATTGGTCACATGTATCTTCAAAATATGATGGAACCTCATAGAGGAATATTGGGAATAAAACCCAAATCCCCATGTGGCATTCAAAAGGTATCAGATTCCATAGGCATATAATCCAAGGATTTCACCTCAAGGATCCCAAGTTTTCTTGAGGTATCTAACATTGTAGGCACATATCAAGCAAGTATTTCCCCGTTGGCATACCATGTTTGGAATGGGGTATTATTATGAGAAAGGTGAAATGTTTAAAATCTATATGATATAGAATGAGGCCTATTATAATTCCCTAAGGTGTTGGATCAAATAATTATATCCCTATGTGGGAGAACATGAATGTTTTAACAATGGGTTGATTGTAATGCTTATAGAGGCGAATCAAGGTGGTTTGTCTCATGTAATGAAGATATCACACCATGTGGGTTCACTAGAAACATTAGGATATGCATCAGGAATGTTCATAATTAAGAGGAATAACCTTTGTTTACCATTTTTTGGTTTTGAACATTAAATAGTTGTTCTATTTATCATTCTTAGAAGATAGGGATCAAAACTCATGTAGATTGATATTGCAGTTTATTGTCGTATGATATGACCAGTCCATGTAGTTTAACATCATGTGGCTTAGATGATCGCATCGTTAATGAAGAATGAACAATATATTATTTTGTTATTATACATGTATTCTTTTTCTTTTAAATAGTATTTATACAGAGAACCTCAATTTTCATTCATTATCATTACATAACTTTTTTCGAATACATAAAACATTATACAAACAGACACCCAATGAATATATTATCCTAGTGAATTTGGAAACATGGAAACCTAAATATCAAAACATAAGTGAGCTATATTATCTCTCACTAGGTTTTTCATGATTAGAGACCTTCTCAGACACATCAAACTTAACACATATTTTCATAAGACATGAATCATAAGGAAATAAATTATATAATCCGTGAAATAATATCGTAGGAATATGACATGAAATTTTCATATACATATACATGTGATATCATTCTCTATATGTCAAGAAACATTTCTAGAAAATGTATTGGAATATCATGGGAATCAAACCTTTATGGAGGGATACACCAACATCCCCATTGGTAGTCATTTCATTTTAAGGGATCTAGTTTCCCTATCTTCAAATAGTGGATCGGGTTTCCCCATATTTTATCTTTATGATGACTACACCTATTTTACAAGACAAACAAACATCCCTAGTCGTAGTCCATTCCTTGTAAGGGATCTGTATTCCCTATCTACACATTGTAGATAATTCATCTTCACTTTATTCAAATAATTATCTCATGAGATATTAATCTTTAAGAAATGAATTGGAGGGATATATTGGTCCCAACCATTTCATAATTAAATCATTAAGACATGGTTCACAAGATAATAAAACCTTAATCATATCATGAACCATAAAAATAGATAGGTCTTATAAACATCCTATAATAATCCCATAAAATTAAATGGGTAAAAATAACATTTCATCATATGATAATCTTTTTAAGAGAGATAAGTTTCATAATCATTGAATGAAAGCATAACCTGTGAAAAGAATCATGTTTCAAAAAAAATATAATCCATGAAAGGGAAACATGTTTCATTAGAATAATTCCATCAAAAAAATAAACCATTCATGAAATAATATGAATGGAACCATTGGATAATTTTTCATAAGGTCACGAGTAATATCAAAAGACTTCATCTTATATGGAAAAATATGGAGATATATTTTCAAAACATTTCTTGAGGAATATATCATTTCGTCTTTAAAAAGGCCTATTTAAGACATAAAACCTTTTGAAAACTTTTTTATTTGAAAAAAATGAAAAATATAAAAAAATAATTTAAAACAATTTAGAGATACTTTTTGATGAAAATATATAATGAAATATTGAAAACATTATGAATACTATTATCCATGAAAAATTATAAACGAAGCATGAATATGTTTTGAAAACCATTCATATGAAAATATTTTTGAAAACATTAAATTTAATATTGAAAACCTTAAAAAAATTTAAAATCCATTTCAATTGAAAAAGAGAATAAAATATCTTCTTTAAAAACATTTTTTTAATCGTTATTGAAGTTCATGGCATGTATCTCAAAGAATGAATTTTGAGACAAAACAACATTTCTGATTTGGAAACTCTTGGTACATAAAACCCATGAATAGTGGATCATAAAATGGATATTAAATTACCCATTAAATTAATTAAAACAATCCTAGAATATATTTATGGGTATTATAATCATCGCACAATACATATGAGTTGTGAATAAATCAAAAATCTCATTGAAATAAAAGTGAGACTAGAAATACCCTTACCTTGTGTCTTGACTCTCATCATACTCATTCAAACATCCTCTATAATAATTATAATATTTTTATGAATCTATTACATACCTAAATTATTATATATTATACCATATATGGATTTATTATGACTTTATATTATCGGTTTGGTAACAAATCTATGTTAGGGATTCACTTCTGATACCATCTGCTTTGTTCTTCTCATGTGTCTTAGTTTATTCTATAGTTTGTCCTCATTGTTATAGAATTATTTTATGAATGTAAAAAATTATATAAATATAATTTATATTCAGAATATTTATTTTATAATAATCCATAAAATATGTAATTATGAAATAGAATACATAATTCATGGAGATAGTAGGCTGTATGTACACTTGAAAGATGTTTTTATTTAATTTTCATATTAAAAGAATGAATGTAAATGAAATATATGAATATATATATATAATAATTTCAATAGCATGATAATGTCATATATATCATATGATTATACTAAACCCATCTTTATTACATTCCATGTAGTGTGTGAATGTATCACATCTCTTTGAGGGGTGGTAATCCACACTCCCTCAAACAAAATTATCCTATTTAAAGAAAAATGGAAAGTAAAAAGATATTTGTTAAAAAATAATTAAATAATCCTATAGATGTAATATATATAATATATATAAAATATTAGTAAGGTTTCTCTTATAATCACAAACATGAGATGTGGTATTGAAAATGAACAATCATTGTTTTTTGAGGCTGTAGTTCATCGTACACATAAACAGAATTTTCTTACACATTGGATGGAATTGTGTGTAATTATAAGTCAAACCATTAGTATAAAAACATCTCAGTATATTGTGGATACTACTTTTGTTAAATAATAATATGAAAAGGGTAATTGATATAGGGGAGAATTAAAATAGAAGAACAGAGCTTGAGGGTGTTTGTTACCTCTTAATCAGGTAACTCCTTTTAGTTTTTACCAAATAGATTCCTTGGAAAGAAAAATGGAAATAGTGAGGATTCAATGAGGAATGGAGGGAATTTTTATGTGCATTGGGTAGATATTTTCTAATCATTTGTGGTTTTAGTGGTGTGAAGAGGTGGTATTGTTTGTGGACTTTCATAGAAAATGGAGGGAACAAACATGGCCTTTTTGAAAATAGGATTAGTGTACACTTGTTTGTACACAAAAAATGTAATCAAAACAAAACAAACTCAAGAATGGAATGATTATGGAAAAAATACATCCATAACATGGGTACTCAATAAGTGTGTATCTCATTTAGTCTATTCGTTTTAACATGCATTCCCTTGTTAATTTTAATGTAAACTTTATAATGTTTCTTATTTTTAACTGAATTCACTAATATTTTAGTCAAAAAACAAAGTTGAAATTGTTAAAAATTCTAAAATATATTTATTAAAAATATTGAATCAATTTTTATTTATTTAAAACACATAAGTGGAAGAAATTAATTTAAAATTAATCCAGCAGATAGGACGACACTACAGTCTTGCAAAATACAAAAGGTTAAATGTTTACTCTGTTTTTATATCAAATATCAATGTAAAAATTATTCTAATGACAAAAATTGGTTAATTGATAAAAATATATATCAAATTATACTTTAAAAAAACATAAAATAAATAGTATGTACAAATATAAATTATATGAAAATTCTTATTGAATTAAAATTCAATATTTTTCATTGTTCATCCAAAAATGATATTTCTCAGGAAAACCACAAAAATTAACCCAAATATAATTACAAAATTCTAAATTATGAATTGAATTTTATTTTATCAAATTAAATTCCAAATATTTTCTAAAATACATATTTTTTTCATTGATTGACTAGAAAAGCAGTTCATTTGAGAAAATATCATTTTTAAATAAATAATGACTTTACAAAAAATAATATTATTCAATATCAGTATGTTACAATTATATAAAAAATATTTTTTTTGGAAAAGTAGTTTTTAATATTTATATTAGTATTCTTAATGACTATTTTGTAACTATCTCATTTAAATATTTATAAAGAAAAAAGATTTTTTTTAGAAAATCAAAGTTGTGTGCTACATATGCCATGTCAGTGTTGTGTGTAGTGCAGGCCACATATGTGACATGTAAGAGGAATTTTTTTCTTATATCAATGTAACATATCAATGAAATTTACTTCAATCGAAAAATGGTCAATAAAAAATAAGGGAGTTACATTATACCCCTATTAAAATGAATTTATCCAACTAAATTCATCGTTATTTTAAACCAAAATGATTATAGTTCTACTTAACCATATCATCATGTTCCCACAATGACTCTTATAACTGGTGATTTATCCATAAAACATTGACTATGTCAGTGGTCTTATATCATAAAACATTCTCTATATGATCTGGAATTTCAATAGGATGTTCCATGTAGCAAATATTTGGCTCGAGTAGTAAAACCTATGCGTTTATTACATCTGAAGGGTCAGGAATGTATATACTCAAGAGAGATAATTGGAAAACATCATGGAATAAATGGAGATTTAATGGATGTTCTATGTGGTTGGATACCATCCTGAAATGATCAAAAATATCAAATGGGATGATATATATTGGGATTAGATTCCTATTCTTCCTGAATTTCATTACCTTCTTCGAGGGTGAGATTCATAGAATCAAATTTTCACCAAATAAAAAATATATATCACTATATTGGTTGTTATCAAAACTTTCCTACGGACTTTGATCTGCTATGATATACATCTAAATGAAACTATGCTTATCTAATATTGCTTCAAACATATCAAGTCCCAATATCTTTGTTTCTCAAACTTGTTCCCAATACATTGGATATCTGTAACGACCCAAAGTTTTTCAATGGAAAATTCCCTTCTTATATTTATGTCATAAAAACACAAAATAATTTACTACAAAGTGATAAGTGACCTTTAAACATAATTTTTTCACCCCAATGTTTAGAATTTTAAAAATCCGACATACACAGTTGTGTTCAAGATAGTTTTTAGAGTCTAATGAAACAAAAATAATTTTTGGTGAATATTAAGCTACCCTTATGAATATTAACCTACCCTTATGAATAGTAATATGACCCTTATGAATAGTAAATAAGAGTAACATTACCTATGAATAATAAAATAAAATTTAGAGAACTTAGAAAGTGACAATTTGACCTTAGTAAACGTTTTTGGTATTTTATAAGTCATAAATAATTAATTATAATTATTTAATTAATTTAAAAGAATATTTATTCCCCTGAAATGTGTTCATAAATTATTGAATCAATATATAATAGTTTTTAGAAAATTTTATAAGACCCTACGCAATTTTTGAAAGAACTACAAAATAAGTTTTAATTTTATAAACTGTTTTTTTAAGTAAATTATGATTTTAATTAAATATTAAATTAATAACATTTAGAAAATTATTTTTGAAAAATGGACTTCATTTTTGGATTCTACACGTTGAAAAATGGTTGGGGTAAAGTTTTTGAGTTTTTTCTGAGATACTTGAATTTTTGGTGAATAGTAGAATACATTAACTTACCATATAAATACATTTTAATTAAAACCCACTATTCCTAACATCACAAGTGATTTAAGCACCCAAATCCCGAACTCACATGTCTTATTTAATATTCTAAGTCATCCAAGACTCACTATTCCTTGTCTTAGGTGAAATTAATAAACTAATCAATTTTATATTAAGGAAACCTCTCTCCCCTCCACTATAAAAGCCACCCTTCACTCCCTCTTTTACCCACACCTCTAAAGCTCCAAGACTTCTCTAAACTCTGCCCAAACACCTTCCCCAGCCCCTCCCCCATGTCCAAAATCTGTTGGTCTCTTCAAAAGACCAAGCCTATCTTCCTTAAGGAGGTTCTCAAGAGGAAGATTCTAAAGGTAATTTCTCTCCCTATTCTCCTTTAATTTCCTTTCAAGATCAAGTTCCTTTCTTGATCTCTCCCTACCTATCTTCATCCAAATTGTTTTGTAAATCCAGTATTATACATATACTGTAATATTATTCTAATGGTCTATTATATCACCCCAATCCCTTTCCCTCTCCCTTTTATTTTATTAAAGAGAACGTTGTTCATGTGGTGTAAATTTATCTCCTTCAAAAACAACATGCTCTCTTCTTCCATTTCTAACTTCATATCTGGTCATGAAACCATTTTTATGGTTGAACCAGAATATTTAATATATATTATGTTCTATTTTAAGTTCTGGAAATAAACTATGGCCAAATTACTACGTAAAAGTTAAAACGAGTTCGTTGTGATCCAAAAACTGCTCAAATTAACCCAAATAATCTTCATTTAACTCTTATCTAATGAATCGTCCACATGGATCTAATATAACTCATTATAAAATAATTAAAGATTATGTAATATCATTAATAAAATTTAATATCAGTTCTGGATATTTACCCATGATCTACCCAAACATCAATTTAAGAATACAAGTGGACCGCTCAAGAAAACCATGAAAATGAACATCCCCGATCAATGTTTTTAAACTCTATAAGACATACAAAGGAACATAATATGAAATAATGAAACCAGAATGAACCCTATTAATGTATAAAAGGTTCTGTAATGTCTAATTAATGAATATAATGTCATTATACAGGACATTAAAGAGAAGTAGGCATTCGAGTACAAGGTAAGGGGAAATCTCGAACCCAATTTTTCTTCCTTCGGGTTCTCCCTCTTTCACTCCATTTTTGATATGGTTACTCCTCAAAGATCATTTTTTCATCATTTACATTACTTTTCTGGGATATACATGTTTTTCACTGGTTTTTATGTCCATCAAAATGTTTTCCAAAAGAACTATTCTTTCAAGATCTCACCTTCTACCTCTCATTCAAGGTTGATGGTTCTTGTATCAAGTATGTTGTTACCTCTTTCTTTTGGGAACCCAAATCTTATGAATGTGTTATTATGAGATGAAACCCATTTCTTCACATGGGTTATTTATGTACATGTTTGATATTTGTCTTATGTGGAAAGTATGATAATGATAATGTTATGATGTGACGGGTGCGCCCAGAATTATATAGCGCAATATGAATGTTTAAATGTGACGGGTGCGCCCAGAATTATATAGGGCTCCAATGCATTGGGTAAAGTGATGAATCTCATGAGTAATTTTGAAATTATTTGTAAAAAATATTCTATCTATTTTCACAATTATGTGTCGTAGTTAACCAGTAAGACATGATGTTTCATTTTTATGCATTGCCACATTTCATGGTTATTGTTTATGCTCCTCTCATGTTCAGGATCTTTTGACTATGTCATGATTATTCTCCCCCCATGATGTATTGTTCTTATCTATCCTCTTACTGGGCTTTTAGCTCACCCATTTTGATGTATATCCTCAGGTGGCTACGTGTACTAAGGATAGGACAAGTGCCAATAAGAAGCAATAGAAGAAGAAATTAAATGAATGTTTATGCTTAAAGTTATATTTGTTATGTATGGCCCTAGTTTTCCCAAGACACTAAACCTCTGAATCCTCAATGTTTAATACTATTATTTTGTTTATCTTTGAAATTATTTAATAGTAATGTAAGAAAAGGCCAGGTCTCTTTAGTTGGAATCAAATGAAAGGTTTAGTTAATTTTGGAATTAGGATTAGTTAACCCTAGAGAAAACCTCTAGCATAAGAATAAGTACAAACACATACACAAGAACATTTTCCTAGGGATCCCATATGTTTTGTTTTTGGTAGAATTGTATAAATGAATAATCTATTCATGAATTTTTTACTTATGTTTTGTTCTAACCTTTTCTATTTTAGAAAATGGTGGGAACCAGGAGAAATCAGGCCAACAACTCTTGCGAGGGCCAATGCAACGATTGCCCGAACGACATCCCCAATGATTTTAGAGGTGGAGTTAAAAACTTCAAGGCGATTCTTACCCAATTATCTCAGGTTATTAATAATAACCATAATAATGGGGAACGTCCTCCTTCACCAAAGAGGGAGAAACTAGCTATCGAATGTTATATGCGGAAACATCCACCGACGTTTTGTGGATCTTCTGATCCACTAGTTGCAAAACAGTGGGTTAACTCCATGGAGAAGATATTTTCTGTTCTTCATTGTTCCGAGATGGAGAAGGTGACTCTAGCCGTTTATCTTCTAGATGGAGAAGCTGATCAATTGTGGGCTTTGATTAAGAACACCAAGCCAAGGGTGGAAATTAAAGAGATGGAATGGGAATAATTTATGATAATGTTTGTTAATAAGTACTTCCCAAGAACTCTTAGCACGAAGATGGAGAGATAATTCATAGAGATCAGGCAAACAGAAAGAGAATCTGTCACAACCTATGAAGAAAATTTCACAAGGCTCGCAAGGTATGATTCGAGTTTTGTTATCAACAATGATAGAAAAATTGATAGATTCTTTAGTGGATTAAAACCACATCTTCAAAAGGATCTTGCAATTCGAGATATTGGGAGTTATAAAGAAGTTGTTCGGTGTGATCTCAAAGTGGAGATGGAGTTTGGAGAATGGTCCCATGGCTATGGTGATAAGAAAAGAAAGATGGAGTTTCAAGCCGGTGGATCTAATGACAATGGTGGGAAGAAAACAGAACGACCCACATGCAAAAAATGTGGGAAGTTGCACAATGGGAACTTCATCAAAGGGACGGGGAAATGCTTCAAGTGTGGGAAAGAAGGACACCTTGCTCAAAAGTGTCGAAAAGACATCAAAAAGTAGGATAATGTAGCCGATTAAAGGAGAGAACCACTCGTGGTTCAATGCTACAACTGTAGAGAGCTAGGGAACTATTAAAACCAGTGCACTAAACCTCGAGCTCTCAAGGGTAATCAACGCCAACAACCACCAAAGCCAAAGGAACAAGGGAAGGATTATGCCATCACTACTGTGGAGGTGGAAAATGATAATGAAGTCATACAAGGTACACTTCCTATTCACTCAAGAATGGAAAAAGTCTTGTTTGATTCTGGTTCTACTCATTCATTTATATCTTGCAAGTTTTCTAGAACTACAGAATAGAAGCCCCGGAACATTGAAGTTGAGATATCTGTAAAAACACCAAGTGGTGCAATCACTGCAACCCAAGTGTTTGACTCTTCTCCAGTTGACGTATGTGGGAAATTCTTCTGGAAAATCTCTTAATTCTTCCCTTGGTGAAATTTGATGCTATAATGGGAATGGATTGGCTCTCGTTATATAGATCACATATCAACTGTCGGGAAAAGGAAATATATTTTCATATTCCGAACAATCCCATCATCCTCTACAAGTTCAAGGAAGATCATGAATCTCCTTTGATAAATCCCTAAATGGTTTGGTTGTTTATTCCATATGAAGAAGCATACCTCTCCCAAATGATTTAGTCAAAGGAAATTTCCAACCTTGAGGAAATTCCCATTGTAAGGGAATATGGCGATGTATTTCCCGAAGAGTTACCCGGAATTCCCCCGGATCGTGAGGTAGAGTTCTCAATTCAACTCATACCCAGAGCTACTCCTATCTCGAAGTGCCCCTATAGGATGGCTCCTATCGAACTGGAGGAGTTAAATAAGCAGCTGCAAGAGCATCTGGACAAAGGGTTCATACGCCCTAGTGCATCACCTTGGGGTGTGCCAGTTCTCTTTGTGAAGAAGAAGGATGGAACCATGCAACTGTGTATCGATTATCAAGAACTCAACAAGATCACCATAAAGAACAAGTACCCTCTCCCAAGGATTGATGACTTGTTAGATCAGTTAAGAGGAGCTCAATACTTCTCAAAGGTCGATCTTCGTTCTATATATCATCAGGTAAAGGTGAAGAAGGAAGATATTTAGAAGACTACCTTCCGTACACGGTATGGGCACTATGAGTTTTTGGTGATGCCATTTGGACTTACCAATTCCCCTGCAATCTTCATGGATTTGATGAATAGAGTCTTTAGACATTACCTCGACAAATTTGTGGTAGTGTTTATCGATGATATTCTCATCTACTCCAAGGGCAAGGAGGAACATGAAGAACATCTAAGACTTGTGTTGGCGACATTGAGAAAGGAGAAGTTGTACGCAAAGTTCAGAAAGTGTGACTTTTGGATGAATCAAGTCACGTTCTTGGGACATGTGATCACAAGTGAGGGAATATATGTGGATCCTTCAAAGACAAAGGCAGTTGAGGAATGGCCCAGGCCCTCTAGTGTCACAGAAATCCGTAGTTTTCTTGTATTAGCTGGGTACTATCGACGTTTTGTGAGAAACTTCTCACGATTGTCAAGACCGCTAACTAAGTTAACAAGGAAAGGGGTAAAGTATGTCTGGATAGATGAATGTGAGGGAATCATCAAGGAGCTAAAGAGAAGGCTCATCACTGCACCTGTACTCACACTATCGAAAAGTGGAGAAATTTTTGTGATATACAGCGATGCTTCAAAGAAAGGATTGTGTTGTGTACTCATGAAAAATGATAATGTGATAGCCTACGCCTCAAGACAGTTGAAGATCCATGAGCAGAACTACCCGACGCATGATCTAGACCTGGCAGCTGTGATTTTTTCTTGAAAATCTGGCGGCACTACCTTTATGGCGAGAAGTGTGACA
Organism: Viscum album; assembly: GCA_963277665.1. Lineage (NCBI taxonomy): Eukaryota > Viridiplantae > Streptophyta > Magnoliopsida > Santalales > Viscaceae > Viscum > Viscum album. The sequence goes on along the minus strand of OY728166.1, from coordinate 1,070,892,995 downwards.
TATACACCGACCACAAGAGCCTAAAGTATATATTCACACAAAAAGAGATCAACATGTGTCAAACGAGATGGTTAGAGCTAATCAGGGATTACGATTGCCCTATTCACTATCATCCTAGGAAGGCGAACAAGGTAGCTGATGCTCTAAGCAGGAAAAAACCTACTACTCTATCCATGTTGAGGATTGAGAAAGACCCTATCTTCTTGGATATGAAAAGGATGGATTTGGAAATCATAAGGGTAGGGGATACATCCTACCTTGACAAAATAATTGCGCAACCATCCATCCAACAGAAGATTAAGGATGCACAAAGGTATGATGTGGAGATTCAAAAGAGGGTGAATGCACTAAAGAAAGGGAAGCTGCAAGAGTTCCATATCGATGATGATGGTGTGATTCAATTTGGAACGCAGCTCTATGTGCCTTCATCACCCGGGATAAAGAAGGATCTATTGGATAATGCACATAGCTCAACTTTCTCTATCCATCCTGGAAGTACCAAGATGTATCGTGATCTCCGAGAGAACTTCTGGAGGGATAACATGATGAAGGAGATTTCATAATATATATCAAGGTGCTTGGTATGTCAGCATGTTAAAGCTGAGTGGCAAAATTCCAAAGGTATGATGCAACCATTGCCTACACCCATGTAGAAATGGGAAAATGTTACTATGGACTTTGTCACGGGTCTCTCGAAAACATCAAATGGAAATAATGCGATATGGGTTGTGGTTGATCGACTCACCAAGACTGCCCATTTTATCGCTATTCGGGAAGACCTATCACTTGAACAACTTGCAAGGATATATGTGAAGGAATTAGTGAGATTGCATGGTGTTCCACTCTCGATTGTCTCTGACCGTGATCCAAGGTTCACATCTATGTTCTGGAGGAGCCTTCAACATGCTTTGAGTACTGAATTAAATTTCAGCACGACCTATCACACCCAAACTGATGGCCAGTCTGAAAGGACTATTTAGACACTTGAAGATATGCTAAGAGCCTTATCTCTTGAATTCAAAGGTGGTTGGGATCAGAATCCCCCATTGGTTGAGTTCTCATACAAAAATAGCTTCCACTCGAGTATTCAGATGGCTCCGTATGAATCTTTTTATGGGAAGCAATGTAGAACTCCAACCTTTTGGGATGAAGTTGGAGAACGAAAGCTACTTGGTCCCAATCTTGTTCAAGAGATGACAGATAAGGTTCAAGTCATCCAGAAACACATCAAAGCTACTGAAAGTCGGAAAAAGAGCTATGCTGACAACCGTCAAAGGGACTTGGAGTTCGACATGGGAGATAAAGTCTTCCTTCAAATATTTACATGAAAGAGAGTCATGCGATTCGGGAAGAAAGGGAAGCTAATCCCAAGGTTCATTGGCCCCTTTGAGATCCTTGACCGCATCGGAGCCGTGGCCTATCGTCTGGAAATTCCACTGAATATGGCTCAAGTCCATGATGTGTTTCATGTATCACTACTGAGGAAGTACATACGAGACCCCTCACATGTACTAAGCTCAGAGGTGGTACAGCTGGAAGATGATCTCTCCTATGAGGAGCAGCCGGTAAAAATTCTGGACCGAAGCGATAAGGTTCGACGCAACAAGACAGCACGCCTTGTCAAAGTGTTGTGGAGGAACCATATGATTGAGGAAGCAACTTGGGAACCAGAAGAGGCAATGATGGAGAAGTACCCTCACCTATTTGTGTAAAGTGAAATTTCAGGGGTGAAATTTCTTAAGGAGGGAAGAATGTAACGACCCAATGTTTTTCAATGGAAAATCCCCTTCTTATATTTATGTCATAAAAACACAAAATAATGAACTATGAAGTGATAAGTGACCTTTAAACATAGTTTTGTCACCCCTATGTTTGGAATTTTAAAAATCCGACATACACGGTTGTGTTCAAGATAGTTTTTAGAGTCTTATGAAACAAACATAATTTTTGGTGAAAAGTAACCTACCCTTATGAATAGTAACATACCCGTATGAATAGTAATATGACCCTTATGAATAGTAAATAAGAGTAATATTACCAATGAATAATAAAATAAAATTTATACAACTTAGAATGTGATAATTTGACCTTAGTAAATAATTTTGGTATTTTATAAGTCATAAATAATTAATTATAATTAATTAATTAATTTAAAAGAATATTTATTCCCCTGAAATGTATTCATAAATTATTTAATCAATGTATAATAGTTTTTAGATAATTTTATAAGACCCTACATAATTTTTGAAAGAACTACAAAATCAGTTTTAATTTTAAAAACAGTTTTTTTAAGTAAATTATGATTTTAATTAAATATTAAATTAATAATATTTAGAAAATTATTTTTGAAATTTGGACTTCATTTTTGGATTCTAAATGTCGAAAAATGGTTGGGGTAATGTTTTGGGATTTTTCTGAGATACTTAAATTTTTGGTGAATAGTAGAATACATTAATTTACCAGATAAATACATTTTAATGAAAACCCACTATTCCTAACATCACAAGTGATGTAAGCACCCAAATCCCGAACTAACATGTCTTATTTACTATTATTAGTCATCCAAGACTCACTATTCCTAGTCTTAGGTGAAATTAATAAACTAATCAATTTTATATTAAGGAAACCCCTCTCCCCTCCACTATAAAAGCCACCCTTCACTCCCTCTTTTTCTCACACCTATCAAGCTCCAAGAATTCTCTAAACTCATCCCAAACACCTTCCCTAGCCCCTCCCTCACGTCCAAAAGCTACTGGTCTCATCAAAAGACCAATCCTAACTTCCTTAAGGAGGTTCTCAAGAGGAAGATTCTAAAGGTAATTTCTCCCCCTATTCTCCTTTAATTTCCTTTCAAGTTCAAGTTCCTCTTTTGATCTCTCCCTACATATCTTCATCCAAATTGTTTTGTAACTACATTATTATACATATAATTTAATTTTATGATTCTAATGGTATATTATATCACCCCACACCCTTTCCCTCTCCATTTTATTTTATTAAAGAGAACGTTGTTCATGTGGTGTTAATTTATAACCTTCAAAAACAACATGCTCTCTTCTTCCATTTCTACCTTCAGATCGGGTCATGAAACCATTTTTATAGTTGAACCAGAATATTTTAAATATATTATGTTCTATTTCAAGTTCTGGAAATAAACTATGGACAAATTACTAAGTAAAAGTTAAAACGAGTTCGTTGTGATCCAAAAACTTCTCAAAATAACCCAAATAATCTTCATTTAATTCTTATCAAATGATTCGTCCACATTGATCTAATATAAGTCATTATAAAATAATTCAAGCTTCTGTAATATCATTAATAAAATTTAATATCAATTCTTTCTATTTACCCATGATCTATAGAAACATCAATTTAAGAATACAAGTGGACCGCTCAAGAAAACCATGAAAATGAACATCCCCGATCAATGTTTTTAAACTCTATAAGACATCCAAAAGAACATAATATAGAAATAATGAAACCAGAATGAACCCTATTAATGTATAAAGGGTTCTGAAATTTCTAATTAATGAATATAAGGTCATTATACAGGACATTAAAGAGAAGGAGGCATTCGAGTACAAGGTAAGGGGAAATCTCGAACCCAATTTTTCTTCCTTCGGGTTCTCCCTCTTTCACTCCATTTTTGATATGGTTACTCCTCAAAGATAATTTTTTCATCATTTACATTAATTTTCTAGGATATAAATATTTGTCACTGGTTTTTATGTCCATCAAAATTGTTTCCAAAATAACTCCTCTTTCAAGATCTCACCTTCTACCTCTCATTCAAGGTTGATGGTTCTTGTATCAAGTATGTTGTTCCCTCTTTCTTTTGGGAACCCAAAGCTTATAAATGTGTTATTATGAGATGAAGACAATTCCTTTCCATGGGTTATTTATGTACATGTTTTATATGTGTTCTATGTGGAAAGCATGATAATGATAATGTTATGATGTGATGGGTGCACCCAGAATTATATAGCGCAATATGAATGTTTAAATGTGACGGGTGCGCCCGGAAATATATAGCGCTCCAAAGCATTGGGTAAAGTGATGAATCTCACAAGTAAATGTGAAATGATGTGTGAACAAGATTCTAGCAGTTTTCACAAGTATGTGTGGTATTTAACCACTAATACATGATGTTTCATTTTTATGCATTTCCACATTTCAAGTTTATTGTTTATGCTCCTCTCATGTTCATGATCTTTTGCCTGTGTCATCATTATGCTCACCCCATGATGTATTGTTCTTATCTATCCTCTTACTAGGCTTTTATCTCACCCCTTTTTATGTATATCCTCAGGTGGATACATGTACTAAGGAGAGGACAAGTGCCAATATGAAGCAATAGAAGAATAAATTAAATGAATGTTTATGCTTAAAGTTGTATTTGTTATGTATGGTCCTAGTTTGCCCAAGACAATAAACCTCTGAATCCTCCATGTGTAATACTATTATGTTGTTTATCTTTGAAATGATGTAATTGTAATGTATGAAATGGCCGGGTCACTATAATATCTACATTTCTTCTCATATATGGATTTATATGTTCCCATATAAATTAATGAGTCAAATCAATTGTTTTAATAAGACTCAACTAAAGGAAGGTTTTGATCCCAAATACATTTGAATTATAGAGAACAATGTCTCAACATATTATGTAGGGTTTGAAATGTTTTTTCAGACAGATCATCTGTCTGATAATGATAAGTAGTGTGGAAACTCAATTTCATATAACATTATTTCTATAGAATTCTCTAGATAATAGAGGTAAACATTGGATCTCGATTTCATACAATGGAATGTGGCACTCCATTTAGCCTTACCACATCTTTAATGTATATCTTGACATTCTGAACTAGATAGAATTATTATCTGATAATGATGAATTTTGGGACTATGTCATCATATCAACTGCTGCCCCTATAGAATTAAAACCATTAGAGGTTATGGGGAGTCCATTTACAAAATCCATAGTGATGTTCTCCCATTTCCATTCTAGTATATGTAATGGATGAAATATACCTTTAGAAATTGGTCATTCATTCTTAACATTCATACATATATAGCATCGAGACACAATCTCTATGATATCTCTATTCATGACATCCCACAAAATGCATCCATTCAAATCTAGGATGAATAGAAAATGATGAACTATGAGCTTCCTCTAATAGATCCATTTTAAAATATGGTATGGAAGGAACACATAATTGATTCCTAGACCATATCATTCAATCTTGATCAAGGTTAATCTTATGAAAATTCCAAACACTCTTTTCAAGATTTAGTTATTCCTTTTCTATATCCTTAATCATCTCATGGATAGAGGTTTTAATAAAAATTTGTGATTGATAATATTTTTATCCTCCTTCCAGATTTCTAGCTCCATCAATTGAAAATCCATAAATATTGGATATTTTTTATCATCATCATGGATAATAATGTACGATCCTTTTGACTCAAAGCATCAGCCACCTTTTTCTCCTTCCCATGGTGGTAATGGATCGAGCAGTCATATTATTTTATCGAATCTAACCTTCTTCTCCAGTGCATGTTCATTTCCTTCTGTGTGAATTTATATTTCATAATTTTATGATTTTTATATATATCACACTTTTCTCCATATTGATAGTGCCTCCATATCATTAATTCAAAAACTACCACTACTAACTCCAAATCATGAGTTGGGTAATTTTTATCATTTAAAAATAGGAATAAGTGAAAACCATGTTATTATAAATAAGAACATATCCCAATCCTTTCTAGGATTCATTGCCAATGATTACAAACCCATCTTCACTATGATGTAATTTTCGAACATGTTCGATAACCAACATTCAGTTCAGTTCCCTGAAATTGTCCTCACATTCATATATTAAGAGGAACTTGACACCATTTAGAGTTAACATGTGTAGTTGATTAAATTATCATGAAAATTTCTCCACAAACTGTCGATAATATCTAGATAAACAATGAAATCTACAGATCTCAGTCACTATGTTTTGTCTACGCCATCATTCAATAGACTATATCTTTTATGGATATATTTCTATACCATATCTTGATATTTTGTGACATAGGAATACATACTTTTTCATCCAAAATCCAAAATTTGTAAATTTTTCATAAATTCTATCTTTCTATAGGTTCCCTAGTACAATTCTTATGTATACATCAAGATCCTCATTGTCATTTAAATATATAATGTTATCATCTATAAAGATTACAAGAAATGGATCAAGGTAATACCTAAAGTATCTATTAGTTAAATCCATGAAGGGAACATGGACCTTAGTAATATCAAAAGGCATTACTATATATTAATATTTTCCATACCTTTTAGGGATTATTGTCTTGGGTATATACTCTTTCTTGACCCCAAGTTGATGATATCCAGAAGGAAGGATAATTTTTTAAATGTACGTAGATCTGTGCAATTGATAAGAGAAGTTGTAATAACACATAAGAGGATATTTGTTATTTATTGTGATCTTGTCCTACTCTTGATAATCCATTTAGAGTCCCAATGATCAATATTTCTTTTTCACAAAAAGAATCGGTGCACCACAAGGTGACATACATGGCTGAATAAATCCTTCATTAGTGTTTTATTTGAATGATGTCTTCAATTATTTAAACTGAATTGAGGCCATTCTATAGGGAGTCTCTAAAATTGGCATGAAACAAGAAATGGGTTCTATTTAGAAGTCAACATCCTATTTTTTTGGATTTCTAGGAAACTCTTCTCGAAATATTTCCACAAATTTCCAGAAAAAAGGAATATCATTGATGTCAATTTTCTCCCCAACCATTTGAGATAAACAACCATTATAAAAGTGAATTATGTCCCATACACTAGTTGTAATATTAGGCGAAATTTCATAATTATTGTCACATTGATGAAAGATAGTAGGAGGTTTTGGAATATCAAACGTAACCCTCCTTACACAAAAAATGATGTTGGAATTATTAAAAGAAAACCTATCCATGCCAAATATTATATCAAATACAACCAAAGGAAGAATGACAAGATTTAAAGGACGAACATTCAAAAAAATGTCAAATAGAGAGGATTCATACACTTGAGAATCAATAATCAAACAATTTGTGGGTTTCAATATTAATTCGACATCAAATCTATTTTGTAGAATATTAATACCCAAAGAAAATATATTAGATATGAATGAGTGGGTAGATCCCAAATAAAATAAGACATTAGTAGTTCAACAAAGGTTTGTAAGTGTACCTTTCTCCAGTGGAATATTTTTATTTCCCCTCCTCCCTTGGTTTATGAGTTTTTGGACACTGATCAATATTAGAAACCCCTGGGTCTGAGATCTGGTTAGTATAATTCCCGTTCTTCTACACATTAAGCAATGTTGTGTAGGAGGTGCATTATGTGTATATTTTCCTATATTTGCATCATTGGACAACCTCTTCCTATCATTGCGGTAATCAATTGCCTAATGGACTTACCTTACATGCTTAAAACACATATTATAACCATAATAAAATTTACTACATAAGTATTTCCACTTTTAGAGCATAACATATGGCTGAAATTCTTCTATTTGTGGTTTTTAGATTTTTCTTTGAACTCCATATTTCTTTTCTTTTTAAAATTATGAGATTCAAATGTAAAACCAACCTCCATTTCATCTTCTATTGAAAAAATAAAAAAATCTTTGTAGCCACTATGATCTCCCCTGGAAAACACCATTTTGAGACTTGGCATTATGCTAAAGAAGAACCTATCAAATTTACTTTTGGGTTGGATGATAATTCCAAAAGAAAAGCTTATATGTAATAAGCCTCATAGCTACTAACATATTCATCATTATTTTATTCCACTCAATGAAAATAATTTTCCATATTCATTTTTAGAACACAAAAAAGTAATTATTTAAGAATGACATGTTGAACTCGTCCCAATAAATGGATAAATTATCATATTGATTCCATGTATTCTTGATTACAGTTCACCACTGACGTGTTTCACCTTATAATAGATAGACAACTAGAATGACTTTCTCATGATAAAAACACCATAAAATAGAGAATATCTTTTTAGTGGAACTGATATAGTGTTCAAAAACAAGTGGATCATAAGACCCATTGAAACATGTTGGACGTTTCCTTAGGAATGACTCAGTAGAACATTGTTCCCTCCCCTGATATTTTGGATTCTCATTATGATTAATATCTTTAGAAAGATGTATGAGAATTAAGATGATATTTTTTATTACATATCCTATAGTATTTAGATTGTCAATAGTATAATTGTTGCATTTTCTATCAAAATCACTATTAGATTAGTTCTTTCGGGTTCCAACTATTGTCTAAAACCAAAAATCCCAGTGTAAGAAATTTCTTTCATAGTGGGGAACTACATAATTATGAGAAACCACATATTGGATGTATAAATTATGAATCCTCATATATTCTATGACACCTTAGGGTTATCCTAGGTTATTCATAGAGAAATTATGTATAAATCATTTGTGATGGTTCATGAATATTTTTTTGAACTCCCAAATCATATCCCTCAAGAGTGTGAGACCATGTGTACAACAAGTCCATTGTTGTGTATCAGGATTTGCTGAGTGTAGTTCAACACCACCTTTCATAGTTTTTACTGCAATGTACATTGATTCTAGAAACACATATTCTTGTAGTATCTAGGTAGGGATTTATTTGTAGTAAACCAGTCACTCTATACTTTACCAAAATTCTAGGAAATTACCCTATACTTTTACATATCAATAGAATTATCCATAGAAATGTCCTTAGATTTATCAATACAGTTTTATCATCCTAGCATCCAAAGGCAAACTAATCCTTTTCTATGATACCCACTAAATTGAACCTCACTTTTTGAACATTAACATTACATAACATTTGTGGAATACATAAGACATTATAAAAAAAGACATCCACAGACAGTACTAGTATATTTTTTTTGGAATAATGGAATCATAAACATTGCTACATAAGTGAGCTAAATTATCTATCACTATGATATTTATGATTGGATCCCTTTATATAAAAACAAAATATAATACTTTTATTCAAAAAATGGTGAAGGAAACATAAAAATGGTTGTGATTATATGCACATTAAGGGTAAACAAGGGAGACATGTAAGAATAAACATGATCATAGGGGTATTCGAACATGATCATAACACTAGAAGATCATACCCTTCATATCATAAGATCAAAAAATGAATCATGGCATAAATCATTGAATTTCATGAGGCATGAATAATAAGTTAACAATGAATATATTCAATGAAATAATATCATATGAATAAGACATGGAATTATGGAATTCATAAACAAGTGATATCATTCCATACAAGTCAGGATACATTTTTAGTACATTTATATGAAATTCAGGGGAACTGCACCTACTGGGCCAAACACACCACCATCACCAATGGAAGTCCATTCTTTATATGTGATGGGGTTTCCCCATCATCCCAGAGTGGATCGGGTTTCCCCATATTTCATCTTCATTGTGATTACACCTACTGGGATGGACACACCACCATCAGAATCCTCAGTCCTTTACTTGTAAGGTATCTCTTTTCCCAATTATCCTATAGTGGATCACACTTTCCAACATGACTCACATTATTATATAATTGGATATAAATATTTAACCAATTCTTTGGATGGATATATATGTTTCACATATCTCATAATAAAATAATTCATACATATTCCACAAGATAATAAAACATTAATCATATCATAACCCATAAAAAGAGATGGAATTTATTAATACCCTATAATAATACCATGAAATGAAATGGGTAATAATAAAATCTCATCACACTATATCCAATAAAAAATATATTGGTTTCATAATTATTTATTCAATGAATAAACCATGAAAAGAAGTGTGTCGCCAAATCATATAGCACATAGAAGTGGAACTTGTGCCACAAGCACCATTCCATTAAAAAATAAACCATTCCATAAATAATAAGAATATAACCATTGGATAATTTCTTACAAGTGCATGAGTAACATCTCTAGATTTCATATTAAATGTAAAATATCATGCAATGGTATTTTTAGAAATTTTTGGGAGGAAAATATGATTTCTTATTAGAAAAATGATCTTTAAAAATTAAAAAAGTTTTAAACCCATTTTATTGAAAATAAGCATGATAAATTATATTGAAATATTTTGAAACCATTTATAATCATTTTTCATTGAATGCATATAAAGGGATATTGAAAATGTTTTGAAAATAGTTTTCCTTGAAAAATTATAAATGAACATTGAATATGTTTTGAAAAACATTTCCTTGTAAAAACATTAAAATAATTTAAAAGAATATTGAAAACCATAGAAGAAATTTAAATTTTTTTCCAGAATATGAGATTAAAATATCATCTTTTAATATATTTTTTGAAAACATTGGTCTTGAAGTTCAAGGCATTTGCCTCAATAAGGAAAATTGAGACAAAAATACTTTTATGATTTGGAAAGTCATGAGACATAAATCCCATGAATGAGTGATCATAAAATAGATACGTAAATACCCATAAATTAATGGTAAAACTCATATAATATATTCATGGGAATTATAATACCCACACAAATGATATTATTGGTTAATATGTTTTAAATATCAAATTAATAAAATTGAGACTCAAAATCCCCTTACCCTTCATGTTAACTCCCATCATACTTGTTCAAAAATCCTGTATAATAAATATAATATTATCATAAACCTACCAATGAACCAAATTATTATATATAATGCAATATATGATTTTATTATGACTATATATTACCTTGTTGTTGAAAATTGTTATTTTAATGTTTCACTTCAAGTAATATTTTCTTTGTTCGTTGGATGTGTCTTAATTTGTTATATATTCAGCCCTTAAACATATATCATCATTTCAGAAATTTAAACCATGATATGGATACCATTTATATTCAGTTTTTTTATTCTAATAATCTATTGAATGTAGAAGTATGAAATTATATACATTATTCATTGAGGCAATAGGTTGTACGTACACATGAATGTTATTTATATTTAATTGTCATATTGAAAGGAAGAAAGTAAACGATATATATGTATATATATGTGTATATATAATTATTATATTAGAATTATTATATCATATATTTTATATAAATTCACTAAAACCATCGTTAATACATTCCGCATTGGGTGGGAACAAATCACATCTTTTGAGGGGTGGTAGTGTACACTTCCTCCAATGAAATTATCGTATTTAGAAAAAATGGAATGTATAATGATATCTGTTTTAAAATAATTAAGTATAATTAAATATATAATATATATCATATATATAATGTATAAAAACATTTTCCAAAATTATTCCCACCATGATATGTGGTAATGTAAAACCATAAATCATCATTTCGTGATGTCATAGTTCACCACACACATAAACTGTATAGTCCTTACCCATTAGATGAATGTGTATGAATGTGTAGGTAAAAACTTTATTATAAATGATTATAATTGTATTTAGGATATATTTTATGATCAATTACCATGGAATAATGATAATTTAAACAGTATATAATGAAAATAAAAGAATGGAGCATGAGGGGGGGGTGTTACCTCTTAATCTGGTAATTCCTTTTTCTTTCCACAGAGGGGATTACTTGGAAGGATTTAGAAAAAAATTAACGATTCATGGAGGAATTTAAGGATATTGGGAAGTGTATTGGAAAGATAATGGATGAGATTAAGTGGATTCTGAGGTTTTATTAATGGGTAGATGTGGTTGCCTTTTATAGGGAGGGGAAGGGACACACTTGGAATGTTTTAAAACAAGTTAGGTGTACCCATGATTCATCCGAACAAAAATTCATACCAAAAAAAACTAAATAATGGAAGTTGTATGGACAAAATATATCCAGAGAATTAGTGATACAATTTTCTAATTCATTTAGTTTTTTATGTTTAATATTTATTCCATTTTTACGTTTTATTCTACCTTAATAACTGTAATTAATTTTTTTTTTCATTCACTAGTAATTTATATAAAAACCAATGTTGACCATATTAAAAATAAAAAATTATTAATTTTTAGAATATGGAATCTATTATTTAAATTTAAAAACATATAATTTTTATAAATTAAATTAAAATTAATCCCAATAACAGGACAAAACTACGTGTTTTTAAAGTAAAAATGATGTAAAGATTGAAATGTTTTTATGTAAAATTTCAAAGAGAAGTTATCTGTAGTGAAATAAGTTTTAATAATTTAGAAAATGTTTAAATAATTATTATTTTAAACAAAATAATTTAACTATATTAAAAAATTATATGAAAATAAAATATTGAATTCAAATTCACTATTTTGCACTACTCATAAAAAAATTAGGTTTCTCAGAAAAATCTGAAACATTCAACCTATGATAATGTTGATATTATATATTACACAATGAAGTTTAATTTTTTCAAATTATATTTATAAATTTGTCTAAAATTCATTCTATTGTTTTCATTGAAGGACATGAAATTTAGTTCATTTGAAACAATAATATTCTAAAACACATAAATAAATTACCAAAAATTATATTTTTTATTATCAATATGTTTTATTTATATAAAAAAATTAAATGATTTTTAGAAAAGTAGTTATTACTATTAATTATAATATTTTTAATGGATAATTTATAACTATATCATTTAAATTAATATACAAAAAAATTATGTTTCAAAGAAACTCTGTGTTACGTGTTCCCCATACCAAGTTAGTATTTCATGTAGCACAATCCAATTTAGTGACATATAAAAATAATTTTTAACTTAGTAAAATGTGACAGAAAAATGAAAATTTATTCACATGAAAAAAATCTCCATAAAAATTAAGAGTGTTACATTTTCTGTTGGATGGATAGCGTGGGGCTTACGTATTAAGGCTGCTTGATGGAATAAGAGGATATGTGATCCCCTAGGTGAGTTGAATGATATAATTATGACGTGTTATCCTTATTAATGATCATAATGGTTATGGATGAATTGTATGGATAATATGGAGTGGATAGAGTTCTGGGATTGATCCTTTGGGTGCCATCCTACATATCCCAGTTAGTTGGGAATCTGTGTCCACATAGTTAAAAGTTGGGGGAATGATATGGTTGGGTATTACACATAAAATATTCTATTGTAGGATATATAGTTGAGGATTAATCTAGGACAGATTACTGGGGATGTAGAGATTTCATGGTCACTACTAGCCTCTAAGATGAAGTGAATCATGTTCAGTGTGAGAAACAAGAGGAAGTAGAAGACCTGATGTGAATGAGAAATAGTGTGGGGGTATATTAAGGACATTTACCCTCGAAAGGGTCCAATCCAATGTGACAGGGATCTCATTCCATTAGGATGGGTCTTAGGTATTGAAGCTACCGAAGGAGGATCTCATTTAATGTGTAGAGGATCTAATTCCATTAGAGGAAGGTCTAATTACATGTAAGTCATAAATATAACAACATTCACCTTTTTTATAGGGCATATATACAGTTTTAACATCATTTGTTGAGTATTATGGAGGTAGGATGTTTTCTATACTTTAATGTAGACATTGGGGGACTCAGTCCTACCACTTTGGATTATATAACCATTACACATGAAACCCTAGGGGGGACATGGTTTTAGAAATTCTAGGCCCTAGAAATATGGAGGAGTAGTCTATAATGAGGTCCACATTAGCATCCCTATGTTGAGAAGAAAAGTGGTTATTGTACCTATTTTGAGAATAAAAAGGAAAATGTGAATCATGGACAATATTTGAAGTCGATTGGGCCATAAGAACGGGTCAAATAGATGAAAGATTGAATTTAGGCGAAGCTTGACCTATCCTAGATGGATTTGGTGACCTTGCACACATGACCATTGAAAAGTGATGTTAGTAGAAGGGAAAATACATGGAGAGGGCTAGGAGTGGGGATTCACGATGCATAGGGCCTCTCATATAAGAGTTTCGTCAATCTCAGGATCAACCTAGAGGATATAGGATTCACGATAGAATGGGATTCGTGAATCATGCTTACCACTTATTAAGATGAATTATTAATTTGTTGATTGGGTTCTCTATGAAGGCTTAATACTTCATGAAGTCTCTTATACCTTATTGGGGATTCTTCCACCGTGAAGGGAATAAACCTTCAAAAAAGGAAAACCCAACTTATTTGGATGTATATATGAATAAATGAAATTGGTTTTCATTATTATAGGATATCTTGGATAATTTATTACAGGTTCGATCATGTTGCACATGCTGCTTCATGAATTGGTATTAATTCATATATCTATTAGACTGAGAACCATCCTTTTAAGGGGGGCATGCACCGAGTATTTATATACATAGGGACTCATGAATTTGGGAATGGGTTTGACAAGAAATGTTTGGATTTTAGAGTGTGTTAAGCTCTATTAATGTTTTGGATCCATTTAAAATGGCTTCTTGAGGTTTTAGAGGGGTGTCAGAATCGTGGAAAGTAATGTTATCCCCTCATTCATTCCAAGAAGAAAAGGGTCTTTGGGAAAGGTCTTCATGAACCATACCCTTGAGAATATACTTTAAGAAGTTTGAAATTTGATACATGAAAAAATATTATTTCCTTCTAAACTATCTTCAAGGGATATATATCAGTTACAAAAGTCATATAATTTATAAAATATATTCCTTATCTTTTTTTTTCTATTAAAGTGAAAAGGTACTTTGTTTGGAAAATGGAAAAACTATTCCTATGAAACCATTTATTTATAAATTCTCATCCCTATAAAAATTACATTTAATTTTTTATATTAGAATTGTAAAAATACTTTGGAAATAATTTTTAGGATTCATGAATATGGATGATTAATATTTCACAGTAGATACTTACCTATAATCAATCCCAAAAAATAATGACATTATGAAATTAACCCTTACCTTGTGTCTAATTTCCTTTGCACATATTTCAACCTCCAATATAATTTTTTCAATAATGTTATTAAATTAATGTAGAACCATATTCATATTAATTATCTAATATATAATCCTCTTATATCAAATTATCACATGTTTTTTAATAATATTTCATTTTTATACTTCTTTCCTGTGTTAATTTCTTCATTTTCCTATTCATGATTTGTCATATAAGGCAATGTTATTGTGGAAATGATATAGCTCCGTAATTTATATAATTATAGTATGGAAATATATATCATATTTAATAATTTCATATTTTTATATAATCAAGCATGAATGGGTAACATGGAAAATGAGTCGCATTGCGTCGTGGAAACAGTAGGCCGCATGTATGCACACGTGATTTTATCAACACCTTAATGATGAAATAGTATGGAATAGTTTAGTATATTAATATCCTCAATAAATATAATTTTATAATTATTATATATATATATAATCATTATACCCTTCTAGATAATATGGTGACCATAATGTTTGGATGGTAAGTCGTATGTATGTATCAACGATGCTCTTATTTTTTCATAGGATTGATGAAAGGTGGAATTTGGTTGTTTCATAGACTTAATATCATCTCAAAATATAAGTAAAACATGAGTTAATAATTCTAATGGAAACAACACATGAAGTGGCATTATAAGATGAAACAATATTGAAAGATTCATTAATGATGATTACCTATTATTTGTATAACAACCTTTAGATCTCCCTTTTGGGATACTAGGGTTGGTAGTTTGAGAAGTCTGAAACCTCTTTCATGGTAATAGGAAAGTTGATAAGAGAAATTTTTATAATGTTTTCTTTCTCGAAGGTTTAATGTGATATGTGTAAGTGGGGGAGGAGGTTCCCTTTTATAATTCATATGGGAGACACTTTTGAAATTTTATCAAAATATTAATTTTCAATAAATTCAATATCTTTCAAAATGAAAAAAGACCATGCATTATATGGTTAGATCAGATATGGTTGTAATGTCATAAATCAATATATTTTATAATAAAATTTATATAATTTTAATCATTATCAATTTGGTTAAACCATAGTTAACCAATTTTATTTTTAACAAAGATAAAAACATTTTAAATATTAAAAGGTTTTACTATTTACATATGTGATGTAAAATAAATTATTAGTGAAAATTTTATATTATTTAGGACTGTATTGAAATTTTTTATTTAAAATTTTTAGATAAATTTTTTAAATAATTAATAATGTTTTATTTTTATGAAATACTATTAGTGTAAATTTTGAAACTACTCATTACGTAGAAATTTAAAATATCAAGCTAATAATTTAAATTTGAAAAAAATATATTATTATAGTTTAAATAGGTCAAGTTCATCTAAAAAATTCATTAATAACATTAATTATCTTCAATTTATTTCTTTTAATATATTAGGTAAAATTTCTTTTATATTTCCATTAATAAATTCATTACTACATCAGTGTTGTGTCATTATTTAATTATTTTATTTATTCACTAAAATATAAAACAAATACCATGATGAATATAAATATTCAATATTTCTAACTAATATTTATAGTAAAAAATATCTTTTGGGAAACAATATATTGAATATGACATAGTATTTAGAACATAAATGTAAAATCATTAAATTTCTATTAAATAAAATATTATAAATATCATAATTTTATATATGATACCAATAAAATCTAGAAATAAGTTTATATCATGAGAGTATGTTTATAAAGCTATGTATGTAAATTTATATTTGTTCATAATAAAACATTCTCCCCATGTGGACACATAATCGACGTTCAACACAAAGAAAGTGACATTTTTGTCTTTCTTACATTTAAATATTATAGAAGACATTTTCAAGGAAGTTCCTTTTAAAAAAATTATATTAGATAATAATGTGTTAAGGGATGAATTATCTTCATCTAATAAAAAAATTCACTTGTTAGAGTCAATTTATAGTTTTTATCATTGTATTTTTAATCTGAATTACCAATTTGATAATTTACCATGGTAAAGAAAATTTACCAAGGTTACACTTAATATTGGACAAAAAAAGTGACCCATTTAAAAAATAAATTACCCTATGAATCCAAAATTGGATCCCATTTTTCAAAATTTAATATATATATATATATATATATGTTGTAAGTTTAATTTAAAATAAAATATGTAAAATAACTTGAAATAGAATTTTTGAAAAAATACACATTTAAAACAAAAAGTGTTATTATAATAAATTCACGTACAGAATCCATTTCAATATACATATAGGGATTGTTTTAAATCATAATTTACTAGTAAAAATTTAAAACTACTCTTTACCATAATTTTACCTTGTAAATACATTAAAATAAGAAATTTCATTCAATAAAAATTAGTATTTTTCTTATTCTATAATTGTTTTTAGAAAAAATATTTTTAAGATAAAATTTTCATGAAAAATTCATAAATGAAATAAATTTCGTAAAATAAATTTTCTATAACTTTTAAAAATTATTATTAAATTATAATTTTAAGAATAGATCATTAATGAAGAAAATTTATTACTGAAAAATAAAGTGATTTAACTAAAATGTTGTGATTATTTTCTTAAAGACATACTAATAAATTAATGTTGAGATAGATATTTCAATTAAATTAATAAATTATATATTTATATATATTCATTCCCATTTAACTGATCATTTAAACTAATTGTGTCTCACGGTTCCTTTTAACTCACATTTGTGTGAAACATAAGCTATTGAAGAATTGAAATTATTGATGGATAAATATTTCATAAAAATATCCCTGTGTTACAGAACATGTTTCATTATGATCTTTATTATAAAAACCTTAATTTTATAGTTTTGTTCTAATAGAATTTGGTATCCAATAACATGATATCATATTTATGTGTCCACTAAATGTGTCTGGTTAATGAACCCAAATGAGTGGTCTACATTCCATAACAACATAAATGGAAACCACACATTTAGTATTATTTATTGAGATAATATACCGAGTATTTAAATACCATTCTGTACCTCTGGTGTGTCCTTGTGTTCTAGAGTTTCTATATCAAATAATTCCCTACACATTAAATCAAAACAAAGATTTCTATTCATCGATCAAATTCAACATCCAATTAGATATTTTTACTACATATTGTGTATGTTCTAATTTAGATCGTGTATTTAATTATTTTATATTGTTATATTTTTATCTCAATGATTTCGTTGTTTATTGAAAAATCACATATAGGGGATTATGAAATTTATAAAACATATATGAAATTTCAAAATTTTCTACATGATAATTTTTTCACAAAGTGTTCCATCAACTATTAAAATAACACATTTTTTAAATAATTATAATTCCATTGACTATGTATTTTATCTGGATAAATAATTCACATGTTGTTTTTAAAAGTACAAATATGGAGAATTTTTTAGAGAAAAAATGAATTTTAACTATAAAATACTATATCACATATATTTACATGATGAAATACTAACAATATTTTCAAAAAAATACCCAATACTACTTTTTCCCCTTAAAAGTTAATTCAATAGAAATTATATTTTTACTGGAATTATATCACCAAATGGATCATCAATATCTTTAATGTAATTTATGAACAATTAAAACCAAATCCAAATTAATTAGTTTTATTATCTGTATGTGATCCTCCAAATCATTTTAATTATAAATATTAAAATAATTTTTTTAATAATAATTTTATATGATATTGAGAGAGTTTTATAATCCTACTGGGGAGGAGTGCCGATTTTATACCATTGGAAGGAATTTCATGGTAAATATGGCCTTCATAACATACTTTTTATGTAATATAACTCCACAAGAATATTTTTCCTTTGCCTCCATAATCATTAATGTAGATGGAACAACCATTTATTGTGGATGATGTAGTAATAATAATAGTTAACATATGTATTTTTTTTTGAAAAATAGTTAGTTTCCAATGAATGTAATTGTTGAATTTAGAATAGGCATGAAAGTATAAATTTTTAATACTTTTACATTAATGTGTAGTATTTTTTAAATATACAATATTAGATACTATTGAATTTAAGATTTTTTGAGATGAAAATAAATTATAATCATTAATATATATGTGAGTTTGATATGCGAATAATTTTCTATTTGTTATGAACTAGGAATATCAAAAACATAATAATATATAGATAATGAATTCACATATTTTTAATAATACATAAAGATCAGATTATTTGAAGTAGTATTCTTAATGTTCATATACCATATGAAGATGTTATAATGTTAATAAACAATATTAAAAAAAATATTCAGTTATATAGACACAATATCATAAACTGCATCAAATCAATATATACATTTAGTATATGAATTTCATGATGAAATAAGATTTAAATATATTGTAAACTATTTTCATTCAAGTTAATAAATAATATTTCTAAGTAAAGGTGATTCATGATATTCCTATTGTGATTAATATATAATTAAAATTGATATACTATAAAAATCTATTTGAATACTATTTCGAATCATTATAAAAAATGTTTTAAATTTATAGACTGTATATATATTTTAATCTATAATAAATATAAAAAACTATATTAAGATTGTAATCATTAGGCATTTTATATTTTATATATTTACTGTATTCTTTATGTAGATAATAGGTAATAATCATTATGCATTAAGATTAAATAATAAATCATTTAATGGTTATATTGAATAAAAAATGTAATAATATGTATAATGATTGTTCCAAATATGATTGGTAATAAAATATATGATGATTATACAGAATAAGAAATGTAATAAACTCTATAATGATTATATAGAATATTAAAGGTATTAGAATATATTTATTTTATATAATAGTAATGGATATAAATCTGTTGTCTCTAAAATTTAATAATTGGGTATTAAATTTTAATGATTGATAATATCTTGATAAACAAGTAATATAGAAGGAAATGTAAATGTGTATATAAATAAAAAAATACCAGTAATGATTGAATTCAAAACCAACAAGTATGTCATCATTTTTATTCATAGTTAATTTCCATTGTAGTCCATATTTCTTATTATATGCATTTTTTTAGGTAGATAGGTAAAACTATTTGATGTAAATTTCGAAGGTTATTGTAATGGATATTTATGCATAAAAATGAAGAATATTTTGGATAAAATATTAAAATAGATCAAATGTATTAGATTTCGTTGACCTAGATTATAAGAAAGACTAAAATATGATTGAAAAAAAGTATACCAAAATAATATTATATTGAAAAATTAAGGAATGTATATTTTATTGAAAAAAATATATTAAAAATGTTAATGAATTATATAAGGTAAATGCCTAGGTAATAAGAAAATATTATAGGGGATAATTACCACCAAGAATTAATTTTTAGATAAGAAAATTCTAATGTAATTATTTTTTGTATATATATATATAAGATGAAAGTAAATTTGAATTAAACATAGATTCATTGAAATTCAATTAAATTTAATTTTCAAAAAAAATATTAAGGATAATTACATCAATAATCCAAATCTAAATGATATATATTCATATACATTAGGATTGAATAAAATGTTGAATTATTTGAGGATACAATTAGAGATACTGTATCATATACATATTCTATGCATCACATAAATCTAAATAGTGAATTATATTAAATTTCATATTTATTGGACGAATGTGATAGGAAATTTGGAAATAGACCAATGATATGGGACTATAAACCAAAAAAACAATGAACGAAATTGAAAATTTTATGGAGACTATGAAATGATATTTAATGAGCAATCTACTAAAAAATCACGTGTTTTGATGACCATAAGAAGAAAATAATAGGTTTAATTGTTCATCATGAATCAAAATAACTATCTACCCAGAGTAAATATGTATGTGAGTTTAGATGTTGATGAGGTTTAATTACAATGTAACGATGTTAAAAAAATATCCATGGGTTTTAGGAGAGAAGTGGTGGTAGGTGAGTCGAGTGTGATGGGGGTTGGTCATATTTGAAAATGTGAATAGAGAGGATTTTATGAATAATTGAATATCAATGATGTAGGGTGATGAATGTGATGGATGGATGTGGTGAAAACTATATGATTGAGGGTTGAAGGGAGAAAAACATAATGGAGGTTTGGAGAGATTTGAATAAGACTACAATATAAGTATAGTTGAAAAGATGAGTCGTGGGAAAAGGTTTTGGATGTGGTGAATTAGAGAGTAGTTTATTTATTTTCTAATGTACATTTAAGGAGATGTGACTAAATGAGATATCAACACATGGTGAGGTGAGGAAAACAAATAATATAGATATAGTTCTTGGACAACCATAATTCTTTTTCATCCAAAAAATATGAATTAACTAATATCTAGAAACTATGGAAACATATTACTTTTTGCATGAATCCCATTCTTGAAAACTAGTAATGAAATATTGTTGATGCATCAATTCAACCATCAAGTGCTATTTTACTACTCCCAAAAGAATAAAATAATAAGACAAATTAACAATTATTATTTTTAAGTTGTGTTTTCAGAGAGTAACTTATGATGAGAGGTAAAATGTTGATGATGGTTGAATAGAGTGGAATCGGGTAAGATTAAAAACCTTAGGATTATGGGTATATGTGATGGAGGATAAAGTGAGAACAATAGGGGTTTAAATATGTGTGATCAAATAAAATATTACTGATTAATGGTTTTTATACATAACATGGGTGAGTTAATACATGCATGGTAGAGGGATTATGAGAGATGATTTCGATAGAGGGGTCAGGGGAGCCTAATGGGAGGTAAACATAAAGAAATTGGAAGAATATTATGGAAGTATTATGTATTTAAAATTGAGTAATGTGTAGAGATGATGGACACATATGAATCAGAATGGATTATTTTTCCCAGATGTAAGATTATGATTACTTGACTAAATGAGTGATCAATGCATGGGGAGTAGGGGACACCGAAAATAATTCCTATAGATATTTTTCCACTATCATTTTATTTTATATATACATTAGCAAGCAAGGAAAGGGTAAAACTTGGGAAATGTTTTTTTATAATATCAATTCCTATAAACCAATTATTCTATAGTGTTTCTTGATTAACATAAAAAAATTTTAAGTTTCCATTGGATATTAATATCATGGTATGATTTGTAATACCTGTAACAATTTTTATAAGCTCATTTATATTTTATTAGATTAAATTAGATTATTTATTTTAACTATTTTGAAACATCCATCCCTTGTGATCATGGGTATTTTGCTTATTCATCCTCTACTCTTACCTATATGAATGTTTTTTAGCACTACTAAGAAGATTAAATATCCCAACAAAATGATATAAATTAATACCAAAATAATTTTTTCAAAAATGACTTCTTAGGCACTAGTATTTTGGACTACAAGGTTGGAAATAAATGAATATATTACATCCTACTAAAAACCATCAAACAAAAAATATAAATGAGAAGATGTTATTGAATCTTATGACATGAAAGAAGAATGAAAATTTATATTCAGAAATTAATGAAAATGGATAATATATTTATATATGACTCATCATGTAAAAACCAAATTTTTAAAAAGATTTAAATTAAATATTTATAATATAATATACATTTTTTCACTTTGAGGATATTTTTAGGATTATAGTCTCAGATAATTAGGCCATAAAACTTACATAAGAGACCCATATATGATAAGTTGTAAACATAAATACAGTATAAATGTTTCCAAGAATAAAATACATATTGAAAAAAATATGTTCCCTATCATGAAACAAATTTATGATCTTCAGCTGAACTACTTTTTTCATACATATATGTAAATTCCATGAAAAATGTAAAAAAAAGTTCGATGAGAAAAAAATATAAAAAGGAGACATAAAAAAAATATATTTTTATCTAGTATAAAACATGAAAAACCATAAAATTTATAACTTTATCAAAAAATTCATTATGTGTTTAAATTAAATCTTATCCAAAAGAAAAAAATAATTCCTTAATGGAATACTCTAAAACCCATAACATGCAAATAAAAAAACTTTTAGGCAACATAGATCAAAATATTCATAAAACACATTAATGTCACTTATAAATAACTATATAATAGTTAAATAAATTTGGAAAACCACCCCGTT
The DNA here is from genome assembly GCA_963277665.1 of Viscum album. Lineage (NCBI taxonomy): Eukaryota > Viridiplantae > Streptophyta > Magnoliopsida > Santalales > Viscaceae > Viscum > Viscum album. The sequence goes on along the minus strand of OY728166.1, from coordinate 1,070,869,856 downwards.
TAACTCCCTTATTTCATATAAAGACATGGGACATTACCCAATGAATTATAGAACAATAACGAGCTTACTGTTAATAAAATCTGCATCGAGATCACCTATCATATAATCATATCGGGATCAACCCTACAAATTTATAATTCTTAATTATCATATCATGAATAAAATAATGAAATATTTCACATTTTAATCATCAATCCCTTGAAAAAAATCTTCTGAACACATATAAAAAAACGTTCATATATTTAGATTTAATCTCTTTTAAAAAACAGATTTTCAAAAATAAAATACCTAAAAAAGGAACACTGGTTGTTATTTAAGGACATCATGAAATAGTGTAAAGGTTTACAAAAATTACAAAATGGTTATTGTGGTTAGAAAATACAATGATGTTTCTTATGTAAAAAATAGAACATTGCTTTCTTTTGTAATGAAAGTCAATACCTTCCTTATAAAATATTTAAAAATATTGATTTTGAAAACCCTTGAGGGAAAGTGAAAAGAAATATTAAATTTTAATTTAAATTATTTTATTTTCTTCATAAATACTTCTATAAATTTTTTTTATTAATATTTGGATTGATGAATTTTTTTAAAATGCTTCTTTAAAACATTTTAGACATGTTTCTTTGGTAAAACATCCCTTATATCGAGTTTGAATGATAATGTATGTTATTAATCATCCATAAAAATAAACATTTTTTAATTTATTAAATACATAAGATCATTTTTCAATATTATTATTCCTTATATTTTATTTATCACCTTATTATATTCAACTACATAATAATTTTAGCCCAGGTCGTACATTTTGATGATATTCAACTCATATATCTAATTTTTTTGGTAAGATGAATATGGTAAGAAATTTCATTATTATGTCACCTATAGAATAATAAAAATTGAATAATTATTATTTTTATACATCAATTATGATTTTAAACCCAAACATGAATGGTGATTATGGAAAATTAACTATATTACAATCATCGATATGTTAGGTTATTCGATGATGTGGGTAACATTTTCTGTTATTCAATGATCTTAATGGGAAAAATGTTTGATTTATATTATATACGAATGATTATGGTCATATTAAAATATTACATCCTTTCTAAAAATAAAATTTTATATTTAATCCATTTTATTTGGTTATGAAAAACGAATCATATTTCTTCATAGAGGTGGTCATTTGCATGTAAACACGAATGCCATTATAATTTTTCAATCAGGGGGAAGGTAAAAAAATTCATGATATATTATCTTTTAAAATTTATTAAAAAGACATTAATATTATATTACTATATTTAATATATATCTAAAACCAACCATGAATTTTGGTGATCAGAAAAATATTACATTGGTTCATGAACCAATAGTCTTCAATACACATGAAGGATTGATTCATTTCCCATTTGATGAAAGAGAAGACATATATAGATTATTCCATTAACATAAAAACACATTAATGTTGTAATTATTTCATTATGTTTGAATATTATTTGAAGGTTTTAAATGAATAAATTAAAAAACATTATATTAAAATATGGGCCTCTTCTCCGGGAAACTCCCTTTTCTTTAGACATCAATCCCTGTATGGTATTTATTATTCCCAAAATAATATTTGTAGAATGTGGGGGGGGGATGTTAGTAAATTATTTTTGGTTGTTATTGGAAGAAATAGAGTGATAAAAATGTGTGAGTAAGAGAGGATATGAGGTTCCCTTTTATATGTGAGGTGATGAAACTCTAATAATTTATTAAAGTATTGAACATATATAAATTAATTTTCTTGTTAAAGGGGACAAATATTGATATAATTATATTTTAATATTATTATTAGTCTAAATCATCTCATAAAACCAATTTTTTACCTATTTAGATATTTGTTTTACCCTTATCTCTTTGACTTAACCTCAAGTTAACCATTTTAACAATTACAATGATATTGATGTATTTTACTCTATAGTGGTCAAGAAATAGTCTATAAAAGGGAAAATTACCCTTAAATGGACTATGATTGATATTTTCAATAATATCCACATATATTATACAAGGAATCAATTATTGTTTAATTTTAAATTTCTTAATAAATTACTGTTTATTTTAATATAGTGTTAATTTCATTTTTGCAAATACATGAAATATTGTAATATAATGTTTCTAATGCAAAAAATGGAATGTATTAAAATATAATGAGGATATAATATTAATATCTCCACCCAATCAAATTTAGATATCTTTATATATAATTTAAAACTTACCTTTTTGTTTAACTATTAATTTAGATAATTTTATCTGTAACAATTATAACGACTCTTTCAATAATAATGGGTAATATGTTTCAATATAAGGCATAAATTGGATAATAAATGTATTTGTGATGAAATTTTAGGTTTTATAAAATCATTATTTTCCTAATAAAAATATTTTTATTGTTTTTAAATAATTTAATAATATACTATTTTTATTAAAATATCATTAGGGTCATTTTTGAAAGTATTTATTTTATATGAATTAAATGTCTTCAAAATAATAATGAAATTATAATATAATCATATTTTACATACATATAATATTATATTGATCTTTAAAATTATTAGGATACTAAAAATCATAAAACAATTAATTTTAGTTTTTTTAAATTATATCTACTCTTTTCAAACTGGCGCACAAGTATTGTGTTGGTGTTGTGTAAGAATTTAAGTTAATTATTTCATCAATATAGTTTTTAAATAAATTACCATTATAAAAAATTCATTTATAAATAAAATTTAATTTATAACATAACATTTGTTTTTTATCCCCCTTAATGAAAATTATAGATATTAAATGAAAGATAGTGACATATTTCATTTTATATATAATTAATGTAATATGTATGTCTTTTACCAAGAAAACTCAGACAACATTTAAATAATTTATTATCATGGATTAGATGTAAAAAACCCAAATAATTCAATTTATTTAAGGAATTTGTTATACTTTTTGTCGTTTGTATCATATAATTTTTTCCTTAATTACCCAATTGACCCTTAACAAGGTTACAAATATTTAATACAATTACCATTTGTAATCAAAAAATAAAAGGGAACTATTTATTAAATTTATAACTCATGATTACACAAATTAAATTTATGTTTACATATTCAATTATATGGAATTTGAAAAAAATAAATTTTAATATAAATTTATACATTGTAATGAAAAATGGCAATAGAAAAATTTGTTTTAATGATAAAAATGAGAATATACCTAAATAATGTATAATGATGATTCATGTGTAACTAATTTTATTTAATAAATTTAATTAATAAAAATATAAATTTTAGAAAAAATTTAAATCATAATGTGACTTTTCAATAAAAAAATTACAATTTTATAAAAATAATTTTTTTAAATATTCATTAAAAAATATACATTTTCAAAAACAATCCAAATATATCAACCTATAATAGTTTTTATATTCTCATTTCAAAATTTATAATATTTTTATTAAATTTAGTTTTGAAAATTTGTAGAATTTAATTATAATTTTTTCTCTCCAAGAGAAATTAACAACCCTTTTTGAATAAAATGTATTTATATACCATAAAATAAATTTCATAAAAATTGAGTGATTATTTACTAATAACATGTCAATATATATTTATTCAACAAGATTCTTATATTTATATATATTATACTTTTATTACTCCTTTTCATACAATCCAATTATACATATTAGTTATTCTATTCATATTTAAAATGATATTATTTTTTGTTTTTTTATGCTCAGTGTTGAGTGTGGGATACAATATCAAAGATAACCTTATATTAAAATATATGGATATAATATTATAGAACAATTTAATAAATTTCTTCCTTTTAATTTTAATATGAGATCGGTAATAAAGTGTTTCAAATTTGAAAATTCATTTGTTCAAAACCTACATTAGAAAAATCGTAATTAAAATTTCCCATTGAAAAGAGTTAAGGGGGAGTACAATGTTCCTCTACAATAACACATAAAAAAGTTTCCAAATAGGTGAAAATTAGTGGGATGTTAAAATATTGATATTGAGGAAAAAATAATGTCTAAATAATTATAGAGAGTTACGAAGAACAGTGATCAATTTTAAGTGAATGATAGTGAGAATATTATTGACCACAAAACCATAAAATAGTGAGGTGTGAAGAATTTTATAGATTCATCAAAAATGTATTTAATAATATAATATTATTTTTAATTATATTTTTCCAATGGATGATGAATTATTTTACCATTCTGACTTTCAAAGAAAAGAAAATATACTTACATAAAAATGATAATTTCATCCTTTAATTAATTCCACCAAAATATCATATTTTACTCAAAATGATTAGTATATAGGATGAAATATACATCGATAATGCACGAAAATCATCTTCATAAAGATTTCTTAATACAAAAATAGATAATAAAATATTCCACTAGTCAACAGATATTAACCCCAAATTTTTTTAACTCAAGGTAATGTTATTTCCAAAATGAATAAAACTTCATATGAGGAAATACAACATTAATTTACAATTCATAAATAATAACAGACAATGTAAAATATAGATCATTTGAGAAATTAATAACATTAAAATTATTCAAAATATGACCAACCATGATCGATACCCAAAAATCATAAGGTTTTGATCATATATTCTTCTGATATTAATTTTACATTTATCTCTAGTAAAAAGTTGTCACTAAAAAATAATATTCACTAAAATATATATACTGTAAACATATAATGTCCATGATATATTAATAATTTACATTAATAAAATAAGTCTAAAAAAAGATTCATTAAAAGAATATATTCTTCAAAATGATAATTCAAACATTATTCCTCAATGAAATATCATCTATTCTAAAAATATTTCTATTTACTGTAATCATTTATTGAGTTTTCAAATGATCACATTTACATTAACGACAATTAGAAGAATATTTCCTTATGGTAAGTGATGGGTAGGAATCAATAAAAGAAATCTGATGGTAAGAATATTCAGTTTCTAGTTTTTGAAAAGTGATGTAAAAATCCCCCTGGGAATTTGATAATAAAATTGGTAACTTTTTTCAATGTGTTATGTATGGAAATATGACCTAAGATTGTAATGAAAATGATCCTAATTCTAATCCAGATAAAAAATATATAATTTTTTTTTAAATATTGTGAGTTCCTTTGCGACTACATCAACATATTTTGGACCATCCAATGAACTGGTATCATATACGTAATTTATTTACTATTATTTTTCTAAATCTTGTTTCATATGGGGTATACAAAATCATTTATTTCGAAAAAATGTTCTAGTAAATTGGAAATATCACCTCAACAAATGCGACAAGAACATATTTTTAAAAACTATAGTGAATTTTACTCCAAAAGGAAATTTAATAATCTTCTTATTGTTATCTGTGGAAATACATAACCTTAAACCTTGATATCATTCCCTTTGTAGAGTTTGATGTCATTTTAGCAAAGGATTATACTTCATCTTATCATGATAAGATTGATTGTTTAGATAAAAAAAATTTTCTCTGAAAGAGTTTCAATTTGAATACCGGAATAAACCCATAAAATTGATAACATACCAAGAATCTAAGAAACTGTTGAACAAAAATGATAGTTATCTTGCTCATATTGTTGAAAACAAGGGAACTGTTCACATTAATGATATTTTAGTGGTAAATAAATAACATGATATTTTTTCGAATGAGTTTCCCAATTTAATAAAAGATCTGGATTTTGAATTTACTATTGGTTTAGATTTTGATGATAATCTAATTTAAAAACCCCCATATCGAATGGATCCAATGTAACCTCATGAATTGAATTATCAGTTACAGGATTTTCTATATAAAGGCTTGCTTCGTCCCAAAACATCACCAGGGGTTATCCTAATTTGTTCGTTCAAAATAATGATGGTTCCATGAGACCTTGCATTAATATTATAAATTTAAATAAATTTCTTATTAATAATATATATACTTTTCCACATATCATGACATTTTTTATCAGCTCTCAGGAGGATAGTATTTTACAAAGATTGACTTGAGATCTAGATACCATCATATGAAGCTGAAGGAGGTTGAGATGATTAAAATGATTTTTGTACTCTATATGGGCGTTATGTGTTTTTTATTATCCTTATTTGGTTGAAAAATTCATATGTTTTATTCAATGATCTTATTAGTATAATATTCTTGGAATATTTGGATAAGTTTGTTGTTGTATTTATTGATGATATTTTGTTCTTTTCAAAAAAACAAATTAGGATCATGGAAAACATTTAATCATTGTATTGAAAACTCTCAAAGGAAAAACGTTATATGGAAAGTTTAGAAAATGAGTTTTTTAGTTTCAACACATTTATTTTCATGGGAACATAGTATATATGTATTGAATAATAGTCCATCCTTCCAAAAAAATGGATGATAAATGGGAAAAACCTAAAATTGTTACATAGATTAATAGTTTTCTTAGATTAGTAGGTTATATCTGATAGTTTGTTAAATTCTTTGCAAGATTATTTAGCCCACTAACTTTTTAAACACTAAATGGGGTTAAATTTATTTAGATAGAATAATGGGATGTTTTTTAGGTACTAAAAAAGAGATTGGAAAATTCCCCCGTTTTGGACCTGACTTCTAGAAATAGTGAGGTTTTCAACTACAATTATGCTTTATCGAAGGGAATTGGATGTGTTATGATGAAGAATGATCAGGTAAATAATTATTCTTCAAGAAAATTGAATCCTCATGAGTAAAATTATCCCACACATGATTTGAAATAATCTAATATAGTTTTTTGTTTACAAATTTGGAGGAATCATTTATATATAGTAAAATGTAAAATATATACTAACCCTAAAATACTAAAGTATATATTCACTCAGAATTAATTAATTACGAGGTAGATAATATGGTCTAAATTGATAAAGGATTATGATTTTACGATCAATTACCATCCTGAAAATGGAAACTAAGTGGCAGATACCATGAGCCAGAAATATCATTCATCATTAACCCTGGTATATTTGGAACATGACCCCTTGATTAATGATTTGATGTATTTTGGGTTGGACGTTGTTTGTGTAAAAAATACCACTGTTCTATTTCAGGTTTTAGTGCAGTTTTCTTTGTCAGACATAATTAATCAAGTGAAAAATATAGATAGGGAGTTTACAAAAATGGTATAATTGGTTAAAATGGGTATGCATTCAGAATTTATCACTGATAAGGATTGTGTTTTGAGATTTGGAAAAAGATTATATGTGGCTTGTGATTCCCAGCTGAAGAATGAATTGTTGTGTGAAGCTCAGAGTTAAATATTTTCTATTCATCCTGGCAGTACTATGATGTATAGAAACCATTGAGAATATTACTTGTGGGATGGAATAAAAAGAGATATTGATTATTTTACGGTGAAATGATTGATATCTAAACAGGTTAATGAAGAGATGCAATTATTAAAGAGCATGATTCAGTATTTTCCAATACTGGAGTGGAAATGGGAAAATATATCCATATACTTCATCTTGGGATTATAAAAGACTTATCAAGGTTACAATGTAATTTGAGTTATTGTTTACCGAATAATTAAATATACGCATTCCCTTCCTCTTTAAGATACTATATCTCTTGACCAGATTTCTCGACCACACCACAAATATTTTTTCCAGTTATAGTGAGTTCTTTTATCCAATGTATGTGTGGGTGATCACAGGTTCACTTCTATATTTTGGAAAGGCTTTCTGAAGTCATTGGAAATAGAATTAAATTTCATCACTTATTTTCAACGTCAACCGGAAGGACAAACTTAGAGAACAATTCAGACATTGGAGGATATTCTTTGATCTTGTTCAATGGTATACTCATGAATTTGGGATCAATATCTTTATTTAGTTGAGTTTTATTATATTAATAGTTTTCATTATAGTATATAGATGAATCCTTTTGAATAATTACATGGGAAGTGGTGTCGAACTCGAGATTTGTGGGATAATATCATAGAAGGGAAGTTGATGGGATGATAATTAGTAGAGGAAGTGGTTGAGAAAGTGACGATGATCCAGAATCACATGAGGAAAGCTCATAGAAGGTAGAAATGTTATGTAGATAATAAGATTAATGATTTTTTGTTTGAGGTTGGTGATCATGTTTTTATTAGAATCCCACCATGGAAAAGTGTTATGTGTTTTTTAAGAAAGGAAAGTCAGGTCCATGGTTCATTGGACATTATAAAATCATAGAAAAATATGGACTAGTTCCCAATTGAGTAGATTTCCCTCCAATTTTATCTTATGTACACAATGTCTTTCATGTTTTGTTGTAATGATACTATGTTCCAGATTCATCTAATGTTTTGATCCCATATATAGTTTAGTTGGAAAAGAATCTTTCTTAAGTAGAGAAACCTGTTCATATTCTTGATTATAGAGAACAAGTATTGTTGAATAAGGTAATCCACCAGGTAAAGGAATTTTGAAGAACAAAATTAATGAAGGAGAGACATGAGAATGTGACAATTCAATGAGGTAAAGGTACCCTGAATTGTTTAATAAGTCAATAAAATTGTGAGGTTGCATTTTCCAGAATGTGGTGAGAATGTAACACCCCACGGATTTAAAAATAAATTAAAAAGCATGAATCACTAATTCTCTAGATGATGAAACCTTTTTTAAGTATATAGTGATAAAATAACCATTAAATATAATTTTTTGCATTTATCATTTGAATTTGGAAAAAATAGACATACATGGTTCCAACCAGTACATTATTTGGAGTCTGATAGAAGAAATATAATTTTTTGTGAATAGTAAACTACCCTTATGAATATTAAGGTTACCCTTACGAATAGTAATGTTACCCTTATGAATATTAATACGACCCTTATGAATATTAGAGTGTCCAAATGAATGGTAATATCACCAATGAATTTAAAATAAAAAGGCATCTAATATATGAAAATATGATCTTATATAAGTGTTTCTATTTTTGTAATTAAAATATATTTATTTAAAATATTATGATAAATTCAATAATTCAAAAGAAAATATAATTTCATAATTTGTAATCAGAAACTATTATTTTATTCTTTTATAGTTATAAAATAATTTTATCAGACCATGATTAATTTTTCAAGGTGTTATAAAATGGGTTATATTTTTAAAATTAATATTTTTTGAATAAATTATGGATTTATTTAAAAATTAAACCATTTTTTGAAAATTATTTTATTAAAATGGAATTCATTCTTTAATTATACACATATATAAATTCTTAGGGTGATTTTTTGGGATTATGAAGAAATAAAAGATTTTTTCATGAATAGTGAAATATGGTAATTTATTATTTATATACATTATATTTCAATTACACTATTACTAGAATCATGGCTAATATAAACACCCTGGCATAGAACTCACATGAGGTCTCTATTTTTTTGGGTAACATTAATCATTTATATTCATAATCATTAAAAATAAAATTTATCTAATAATTGAAGTAATGGAGAACGCCTCCTCTCCTACACTATAAACAACACCATCACACCCTCTTCCTCTCACACCTCTCAATCATTTAGAATTTTATAAATTATACCCAATACCATTACCATGTATATTTACTATGTTGTAGACCTTATGGTATCACTAAATGGTCAATACCAAAGAAAAAAAGGAGGATCTCAAGTAGAATATATCAAGAGGTAAAAAAACTCTTTTAATTTATTTTGTTTTCATTTAAATTATTAAATTTTCTTATAATATATTAACCTAAAATTATATAGGTGGAATGAAAGCTCTAGTATTATATATATTCTGTACTTATTTAATGTTTATGGAAAGAGTCATCCCCATTTTCCACTGTTCATTATCTTATTCAAAAAATAAAAACACCGTTTGTGATGTGTCGATTTACCAAAATACTGGACGATGTGTTTTTAATTTAATTTTATTACTCCAAATAAGGTTGTAACAAATTGTAATGGTTTAAAAATATTTTAATTTTTATTATATGACATCTTTTATGTTTTGTAATTATCATATATGCATGATATTAAAATATATAGTTGAACTTGTGTGTAATTATCGAATAATGGACAAAATGGTCTAAATGAATATCACTAATGATTTATTAAATGATTCATCTTAGTAAATTTAAAAAAAATATTTAATAATTTAATATTATTAACAATTATAATTACAATTTCACTTTAGTTATGGAGTATTTGTTCCATTCGACAAGGAAATCCATTATGAACCGACCATTGAAATCTTGTAAAAATGCACCTAAAACAATGGAAACAATGAAATATCATAAATTATTGGGTGGAATGAAGTTATAAAATGACCACATAAGGTGTTATAATAATTAATAGTTTTATATAAATTATTAATATCACTCTTTTAACCATTATACAAGAGTTTTAATCACGTTTTATGCGAGACAAACACGATGTAAGGGGATTCTTAACCCAATTTTCATTCTTTGGGTTAACATTCTACACCATTAATGATGTTATACCAAGGTTATTTGTGTATTTTTTTACATTCTAATTACTTACGTATATATACAGTATATACAAATAATCCTTTCTTTATATTAATTATCACTTCAATTATATGATATTTATAAGGGGATTTCCTTTTAAAAATCCTTTTTTAAAATTCTATTTTATGAAATTCAAAAGAAATGATTTAATGAAATTATTAATTTTTTTGTGATTATATTATGGTTCATGATAATTGTTTATGATGATGGGTGGGACCTATATATCCCTCAAATTAATTTTTTATTCTTTTGTTTGAGGTTGGTCGTATGGTTATTCCAAGTGTAACTGTGATGGTCACACAATAATGTGGTTGTGAGGGTTACATTGTAGGGTAGCAATGAGGGTACAAATCATAAAGAAGATGTGAGGGTTAGAATATAATTTATTAATTGTGAGGGTTACATTGTAATGTATCTGTAAGGGTATAAATCATAAGTATAATGTGAGGGTAAAAATATAATTAATTAATTACACTAGACACCGTTATGGGATTATATATTCTCTATAATGTTTTATTGAAATATCATGTCTAAAAAAATAAGTATATATATATGGGTGGGAAGTATGACTTTGTGAAAATTATTTTATATTTCTATAAGTATTCAAGGAATGATGTTTTATTTCCTTATTTTTATATCCCTTAATGATATTTTTATACTCATCCGATGTTTTTAAATGTTTTCCATAATTTATAAGGAAGTGTAAGAAAATAATGTATTCATGTTAATTTTTATGATGATTTTTCAATGAATTCTTGTGGTTGACTTCAGTTAAAAAACTAATGTTTTGGATGAAATTGATGTCTTTTTAGTTATATCGACATTGTATTCTTGTGGGTTGACATGTATGAGTTATGTCCTAACCATCTAAAACTCTAAAAAAATAGATCCTTCATAATGTAAAGAAGTGAAATATTGTTTTAATATGTAATTTTGATGTCCTGATAATTATATAATTGAATAATATGGATACATTACATGACATGTCTCTTAAATAAGGCAAATAGATACAAAATTACCATATAGATTTTGTAACATTTGAACAGTAAAACCACATGAAATAAATATCACCCAATAGATTTATAAATAAAAAATTTATAAGGGTAAGGATCACATAATACATTGATGGAAATTATATACGTGACCCAAATGAAACATTTTTTAATATGGAATATGTCTCATAGAAATAAATGTGAGATTAGAGATCACCGTACTACTTTAATAACCTTTGAGTAGTAAGACATATAGAAGATATAATAAATGTAAACATTTAATATAATTAAATAAATTAAATTTATGATATAAAAAGTCATATGGAAGAATATACTCCACACAAAATAAATCGGTGGTGTATATGGAATTTGTCTCATAGATATAAAATGTTAGATGATAAAACCCATACCTTATATATTGAATTTATTTGTACACATTCAAACCTAATTTATAATATGTTTATGGTTTTTATATAGATACCAATGAACCACATTAATATAAATCATACCATATACAGTTTTATAACGAATTAATATAATCCATTTTTTATCAATTTCATGTTAATATAATGTTTTGGGTAATATTTTCTTTATTTTTCGTATATGTTTTCACTTATTATTCTTGATCCACTTACATATATCATTATTTAATTATTTAGAAATTGTAATAAATTATTCAAATATATTATATATTTAGCATATAAATATTTATAATAATCTAAAAAATATTTAAATATGAAATATATTACACTGTTCATGGAGAGCTTAGGTTGTACGTACCCATGAACACAATTTTCTTTTTATTGTCTTATTGAAAAAGATAATGTAAATGATATTTATATATATATTATAATTAAATTATAATTATTATTTAATATATATTAATTATGTTTTCAAAACTAATCCTTAATATATTCCATTTAATGTGTGAACGAATCACATTTCTTTGAGGTGAGGTTAATCAACATGCACACAAAAAAAGTTTTCATAATCCCACAAAATAAAATGTTTGCGAGTGTGTGTAATATAATAAATACAGACGTATAAATAAATCATAAATATCATAAATATCATAAATATCTTATAAAAATATAAATTCCATCATTATTTCCAACCATGAGAGTTTGTATTGGAATAAAAAATGACATCAGTTCGTAAGGTGGTAGTCTGCCGTACAAACGAATAATGATTGTGTATCCCATTTGATAAAAGTGTTTGTGAGTATAGGATGAAACCATACCATAAAATCAACTAAATATGTTTAAGATACTAATATTATTATATAATCCTTTAATAGTAATAATTGTGTGGGATGATGATGAAAATAAAAAAACATCTTATTGAAGGATGTTACCTCATCATTGTGTAATTCTTTTTGGTTTTCACCAAACGAGTAACATGGTTTCCATTATGACAAAAGTGAGTCTTACATGATGCAAGGATAGAATTTAGGGGAATATTTTGTCATTTTTGGATAATTAAAACGGCTTTAGTTGTGAAAATAGGTGTGGGTTGAGTTCCCTTTTAATGTGGATGAGGAGTGGCATTCTTGTAAATATAAAAATGTAAATTATATTGAGGGTTCTATATTATGTTATGTGTCTCAAAAAAATTAAACTATTATATAAAATTTGATATATAGAAATATTTCTATAAAATATCATAGGTTTGTGTCTAGGATATTTTTTCCCTTATTTAATAGTTTAACCACTAAGTAAACTCGTATTCACGTTAATTAGTACAAATAATTTTAATTATTTCACTAATATTTTTTCAAAAAAACTATGATTATATTATTGGTAACAATAAAATATTAAGATTTAAAATATTAAAACCACATTTATTAATTCTTATCACATAAGTGGCCAAAAATATTTTAAAAAATATCTTGTAGATGGGAGGAAACAACATGTTTTTAAGGTTATGATGTTCATAAGTTCAAATTGTTTTTATATCTAATTTCATTAGTATATTTATTCCAATGAACAAAATTTAATGAATATATATGTATTATATATATATATATATTAAAAAAATGTACAACAATGTTTGACTCTATATATAAATTATATTAAATTGAAGTTTTGAATAAAAATTATGTGTTTTTCAGTATTCATTACAAAATGAATCTTCTCAGAAAAATACTAAAAATTCACCAAATGTATATTTCGATTCTCCAATTTTATAAATGATGTTAATTTTTTCAAATTAATTTTATAATAGTGTCAAAAATTATATTTAAAAGTTGTTAAAAATTAAAAGTATTAAAATTACCTTTTATAAAAATACTTCTTTTGGTTTATATAATTGGATTTATTCTTATGTTATGTCTATTAAATATATTGGTTCATTGTGAAAACATTTGATAGAATATATAATATTTAAATATTATCAATAAAATCATCAAATTTGGTTTGTTTAATTTATTTATATAAAATTTTGTTTATACATATAGAAATAATTTTATTAGAGAGGGAATTTATTTTATTTTCAAATAGTTTTTACTTTCATTTCTAACAATTTGAAAACCAAATGAATCATTTTATATTAATTTTTAAATAATATTTTCACAAAGTTTTCAATATCAATCGTAACTTCAATTAGAACATCTTGGAGGTTACTATAATAATATTTTAATAACAATATTAAATTTATATTAATGTTCGCTAAAACTTGGCATTGCATGTAATGAAATCTATAGAAGGAATATGACATTGTTTGTATCACAAGAAACATATAGTGTTGGATTTAATGAAATATAATATAATTGTTTCATGTAGCATAATATTAGCTTGGTGTTGTGTATAAATCATGAATAACATGGTGATTTCATAAAACTCAAGCTATATTCATTATTGTTTTAAATGAATAATATTGAAATGATATTTCATGAAATATCAGGGTGTTACATTTTATGTGTTAACTATTGATATTTATAGTCAACTTGTTATTGTATGTTGTTTTGTTTGTGTATCCAATGATATATGATGATTTTATTCAATGTGAGTGATGTGATATCGAGATTCTATGATGATTCATTATTCACGTGTTGATATATTTAATGATTCTATATTTCTCATTATGTGTTCCATGGTTGTTATCATTCTATAACGTTTCAATTTTTTCCTTTTAAGGATTGGTATATATATCTATGGCAAGTGAGCATCAAGGTGAGATTACACATTGTAGGGAATGAACATGGAGTTCGGGTATTGATAATAGTGGTGCATGATATCTATACAACATGGACACTACTCGATGTTTTTTTTGGATTTTTGTGTAGATAATCACATTGTATTCCATTTGTATTTCTGAGTCTTTCGGAATTCCTTGTTCATTATTGGTAGGTTACAGATACTCCATGCCTTATGATATTATGAGTATTACTTAATGCCTTGTGGTTTTTAGATAGGTGATTATATTGATTCCTTATGGATTTCCAAGAGACTCGTAGAAAAACATATAGTTAGAGGCTTGAGGATGGATATGATAACATAATTACACATTCCACATATTCCAATATAGATATGAATAAGGTATGTGTAGATTGTTTTTTGTAGATTGGTTAGTGCACTACCACTCTATTTGGGATTGTGTGTTTACACATAATATATATATTTTTATTATGGAATTCACATTATAAACATGATCAAAAAAATTAAGGACCCATTTTTTGTGTCCTATAGAGTCTTGTAAGCACACCTGATATGCAAATTATGATTTAATTTTAGTGTTAAAGATAGAAATGTAGAAGGTAAAGGGACCTTTAGTGGATGGATAAGCCAGTGGAGCGTGGAGCTAGAGAAAAATAGGAAAGACATCAAAAGACCCCACAATTATTTTATTTATTATCCCATTTAATTTATTTAGATAGCTTTTATTTTTGGAAGATCATATTTATATACCCATTATTCTATATTTATATTCTTCATTAAAACTGTTAAATAATTATATTGTATTTTAAATTTTAAATTTTAAAATTTATTTTTCTTATGCGCTCTGATAGATGGTAGTGTCAACATGTTTTAAATTAACACATTCACTACTAGTCAGTAACATATTTTGTAAGGGGATGAACGCATTTGGCCATGTAGAACTCTAAATCTGACCTACTAGTTCAAGTCAAGATGTCCCAAAAATGGTTTTCGTGGACTAGGTTTACTAACATTTCTAATCTTACATTGATTTGGGATAGGATAGTCAGGAGGTACGATGGTTGGGACTTGGGTTGGGGAACTATAAATGTGTCCTTCCAGTACTATGTAGTGGACCTCTAACTTACCAAAAAATGGGAAATTAATTTTTTTCTATTATAGTTGATTATAATAACCTTAGGTGATGTAGACGACTTTTATATGTGATTAATGATATTTGATGAACATTCACGAGTCATGACAAGACATGCAGGTTCAAAAACCATATATACACCTATTTTTTGGTGTATACTCGTTCAATAATGAAATACTATATTTATTCTATCTATTTGAGATTTTTTCTATTTGGGTCAAATATATGGACTTCACGTTGTTCGAATAAATATTCATTGGAATAAATTATTTAAAATGAGAAATCTATTATATTAGTATATATATGATGATTGTGGTTGTCATTCAGGGAAACAGACAAGGGTATATACTTAGATGGTTATACCATAGATTGTGGGTATAAATTTGGTGAACCATTTCAGTGATGTATTAGACAAGCAAGGACTTGATAATTTCCTAATGTGCCTCTTATTATGGAGACGTGAGAGTGGGAGTCTGATGTGAGAACTCAGTGGACTATGTTGCTCAAACAATATACCACTATCGACACTTCTCAGGGACAAGAAGTTGATATATGGGGAGAATGGTAACATCCCCAATTTTTGAATTATAATAAAACAATATTTATAAATAAATTTTTTGTATCTTTATGCGAAAAAATTAAATTTTCAATAAAAATCAATTAATAAATGATTTAAAGGCATTATATAATGGTTAAATCATTGTTAAAACGTTATAATATTCTATGTACTATTTTATAGGTTAGGTGCTGAGTTATTTCATAATTAATAAGCTTGTAGGGCCTAAATGTTTATTTAAAAAATAATAATAAACTTATTATTTTAATTGAGCACAATATTTTTTTAAATTAATTAAATATCACATAAATAGTATCTCATATTTTAACTTTGAGAAAACCATTATGTTTGGGTTGTGGGGTGTACCCTTGGTGAAACATAACATCTATACGCATTGGTAGTTTGGTTAAATTACACATGATGTTCAATTATTTAATATATTTATTATATGATTTCATAAAATAATGGAATATATCCAAATTATTTTATCATAGTAGACATCGGAAGAAACTGTTAGGTCCATGAATATTTGATTTACCTTGGGAAAATATTAATGTTTATGTTTGTAAGGTGTTTGGATGAATCACACACAAAAGTAATTGAAATTATATTATTGTTATTAGTTTTTTCCATGAAAAGAAAATAAAATACATGTTTAATTAAATGTTTTTTTAAATTCACCTAATTAATGAGTTGCATTTATCCTTGGGTGAATATTATTAGGAAGATTATATAATAATATTGATTTTTTTACCTATACCTCATAAATTCAATTGCATGGTTAATAAAACAATCATTATTTATAAACGATATCAGTGAAGCATTAACGGTGATATTATTACCTTCATCCACCAAAATAAAATTATGTTCTTAATAATAATGTATTTATTACTAGAGGAATTTAAATTTATGTTTAATTTAAAATCTTTATTTGAAGAAATTTTGTGGTATATATTACAATAAGAGAAATATATTATTATTATTATTATTAATTTTAAGAAAACATTATTTTTATATCAAAAATTTAAATAGAGTATTTATATACTGGTTAAATATTTATATATATATACATATATATATCTGTGTGTATGAGTATCTATATAATGTATGTATATGTATCAATATATGATTAAATATATATATGTACAAATATATATGTGTTTATGTGTTTCTATATATATGTATATAATCTGCATATATATATGATTTATGTATATATATATCGGTTATATATATATGTGTGTGTGTATATTTATATATATTGTTCAATTTTTAATATATATTAAATGTATGATTTAATATTTTTTTAAATTAGAATTTAAAAAAACACATGAGTATAAGGGGGTGGCACTTGGGATTGTGAGGAGAGAACCAAAAAATTAAATGTTGAATGAAAAGAAAAATAATGTAATCATTTAAACAATTATAAAAGGATAATGTGGAAGTGTGGTGTACTACTATCATTTCAATGGTGTTTTTCCCCAACTCATGTGCCTCTCTCCATCTCTACCACTCTCATCTATATCTCTGTTAAATTCATTAAAGTTTGGTTTTCTTATTCTAAAATTCTATCTTTGATAACATCTCTAATAAGGATTGTATTGACATGTCTTTGGTGTCATTGGGTTCATCTTGACAAGAATAAATTTAATCCCAATTTTTTTTCTATAGGTGGTGAGGTTTGTTAATCATATATAATTTAATCATTTTTAAAAAAGAAATTAAATATCAAATTTAATTTCATTGAATTATCCAAATAAAATTAAAATTATTTATCAGTGGATAATTACCCAATATTATCAAAAGAAAATTATAGAAAATATTAAAAGTTAATTATAATAATATTATCATGTGAAAAATATTAAAAAAAATTATAAATGGATGATTATCTGTATTATCAATTTATAATTATCAAGAATTAGGAAGGGGTAATTTCACTAAATTATAAAAGGATTTTCTATACTAAAATTATAAATACTATTACGCTGTTTATCAAAGAATAATTTGTTATAAATTATCATAACATAATTGTGAAATGATAATTAATAAATTTTATAAAAATTTAATTATTTATATTATCTATTATTAATTAAATGTATTATAATTTTTCTTGATAGTAATTCTGTGAGTGCATGAGTTGACCTAAAATGATTTTTATTAGATATGTTATCAATAGTGAATTTTAGAATAATAATGATGCTTAATTAAGTAATGAGGCTTGAGTTGTAATTAGTTAAAATAATGATTCCTAATTAATCCAGAAGGCGATAAGGGCCATGTATGACCTTTTTGGTTGGATTTTTATCTAGCAGTCGATGGATGAGGCTTCATCACATATGCATTTGTTAAACTACATAGACACCATGAGGTGTGTTGTTTTACCATTTTTATACATGTTACCATGTTATATTTTATGTTCTAAAATACTGATATTTATCCTTGACTTGGGAAAAAATTTTGTTGTTTTTGTGTGTGTGTCTCCCACGATATGGTGTGGTTTTATTTCATTAGATTTATATGATAGCTAGAATCCATGATGATGGTTAACTCAGATTATTATGTTTGTGAGGATGATATGTCTCTCTTGATGTGTGATATGGTTGTTATCATGATATGACTTCTCATCATTCTCTTTTGAGGATTGGTATGTGTATCAATGATAAGAGACTATCGATGTGTTATTACTCTTTTGGGGGTACACACATTGAGTTTTGGAAGTGATGATGTTGGAGTATAATAGCCATATAACCTGGACTCTACTCAATGATATGTGGATTTCCAAGTATACACTGACACTTGATGCCTTTCAGATTTCTAAATGTAACCCAATGCCATTTTTTTTCTCCGTAGGTTTCAAATACTCATTGCCTTGGGGTTTTTAACATTACTCGATGCCTTGTGGATTCCAAAGAGGTTAGTAACATGAAACCTTTTAGATTACTGAGTGATATACAAACATCCTTTTTACCAGAGCCTAGGGGACGATAATAATATCTTACCAACACACTGTACATATTCTAATATAGATACTAATAAGGTATAGTTGGGGGTTTTTTGGAATCTCACTTAGAGTATTATCACTCGGTTTTGGATTTTGTGTTTATGCTTCAATGTTTATAATTAATTTTACATATAGTTTTTATAATTTATAACACTTGGAATGAATACATTGGTGGTGTCCTACAATGGTATTTTACTCACACCCTACTTCATATTTTCGAAGCGCTTGTAGATTTCAAGAGAGTCCTAATGAAGGGAAGGGGCCCTATAATGGATGGATGAGGAGATGGTGCATAGAACTATAGTGGACTAAGATCGATACCAGAGTATCGAGGATTTATTTTATTTCTTATCTCCAACATTACTCTAAACATCTATCCACATTGGAGGCTCTTATTTATATATCATGTTTGAAATCTATACTTTCCAAATTTACTATTTTTGATAATGTAATTATATTGTTACTCTAATATTTAGTTATATATTTTTTTTATGCAATATGATTGAGGGTATAGTATCACATGGTTCCACTTGACACCCTCATTAATATTTTACTATGGTTTTCATGTAGGGAATAACACATGTGGTTATGTGAACATCAACTCAGACATAGTGGCTTGGGTAAGGATATTACACAAATGGTCCCTAAATGGAAAATGTATGATATTTTAAACTATATCCTATTCACTTATATAAATATAATTTTTTAATAATTTTAGAGTCATTTAATAAATTATTTTCTACTATAAAATATAATTAATGTTATTTTAAAATTTTTTAAAAATATTTTAATATAATATGACACATATGCTTATAAAATGGTTCCAGAATTAAATTTATAAGAATAAAATTTAGATATGGTAATAATATACTAACCTAATAAAATTTTGAAATGTTTAAATGTCATTTTAAATACAATCATTTGGTTTAACTCTTTGGTCAACAAATTTTAACCATAACTATGGAAAATAAATTTCAATATTAAATGGTAATAATTTTGTATATAATTTGAAATTTATATAATAAATGAATAATATATGAAAATTTAGGCTATTTAAAATTCCAATTGTCCTATTAAATTAGTTTTCTGATGATTGAATAATTTATTAAAATAAAAATTTAAAAAAATATCATTAATTCAATTTTTTAAAATTCCAATTTAATTTGTATCAATTATCATAATGATAGTAATTTAATTCAAATATACAACCTTAAAACATCACAAGTCTATTATATTAAACTATAATATTCATGTGACACTATAATTCACTCATACAATATTACTATAAGTGTAATTAAAATTATTTTCTACATTTTTATATCATTTTCACAACATTGTGATAGCGTTGCGTTAGAATTCATTATAATTACATCATTATTAAAAATTAGAAATAAATTAATTTGATAAAAAATCATTTATAATTAAAATATCATTTATAACATAATATAATTTTTTTACCCATGTTAACGTTTTTATAGATATTAATAGTAAGAGTGTAACATATATATATATATATATACTAAAAATATTATACATCATTTTCAAATAAAAATGAAACAGATCAATATAAATTAAAATATTGGATGATTATGTTTGTTCACCACAAGTAAATTTGATTAATTAAATGTCTTTGGGTTATATTTTACATATCAAAATATTTTTAACCATAATTACCAAATTGACCCATACCATGGGGTAAAATATTTACTATGATTACTATTCATATGATTGAAAATAAAAGGAACCTATTTACTAAATTTGGACATAGTAATTCAAATATGGAGTCAATTTATAATTTATAGATATCATGAAGTGGTAGAAAACAGTTTTAATATAAATGTGTTAAACGTTATGAAAAACAATTTTTATAGAGAACCATTTTAAAAAAATGCAGATATTCCGAAATTAGGTATAATTATTATTAGAGTGTAACTAATAAGATTATATCTAATTAAATATGTCTTGTAATACATAGAATTTATATTTAATTTATAATTGGACATTTCAATAATATTATATGAGTTTTTACATAAATCGACATTGAGAAATAATCATTATCATAAAAATCATAATTTTACACCCTATAATAATTTTTATATATTGATTTTTTAAAAAATATCTTTTTTTCAAATAATATGTTTTATAGTGAAACATTAATTATAATATTTTCCCAAAAAATCATTAAAATCCATCTTTTATGAATTTTTTTCAATGAATAAAATGAATATATTAAAACATGGATGATTATTTATTATGAATTTATCAAAAACAAATTATCATGTAAGAGACATATATATATTTCATTGTTTTATTTATCATATTTATAGCCACCAATTTAATATATTTTTTTATCATTAATATATTTAATATAAAATTATTTTTTTGTTCATTTCAATTCGATGATTCATATTGAATACTCTATCAATCATATTCCTCTTTTAAAATATTGGGATATTGCACATATACCCATTTCAATATAAAAAAATAGATGAGATAAATATGATTACCCATGTAGTTCTTATAATATCAAAAAAACATTCGATAATAAATATCAATATTCGACAATGTGGTGGTTATATAATTTTTTTGAAACAAGTTAAAAGAATGAACCAGCTCACTCAAAATTACAGAAACAAAATACATATAAATAATTTAAATAACGAGATATTTTAAACACCTTGAATCATGATTTCTAAATTATTATAAAAAATTACTAGGATTTTTTATAGGAAACAAAATTATACCATAGAATGAGAGAACTCAATGAGGGGGGGAAATATATTGGATGTTGAGGCAATCAATTATAGTGCCCAAACAATAGATTAGCGTATGTACTATGCATTTTTTTATTACTTCCAAAAAATAAAATCAATTTCTTATTAAAAATATACCTCATTGTAACTCATGTTATTTATATATTTTATGCCTTGATGTTCTACATATCTAAAATGTTTAATGGGGTACACATCGCAGTTTATCACAAAAATTACCTCACTATAGATAATTTTTATAGTGGAAACCAGAAGCATGATCAAAATAAATTACCACATAAATCCATTAAGTTTTGTTTATTTTAAATATCCTTCTAGGATTATCATCTTTTATCATTTCATGTGATGGTTTTTTTATATGAAATTTCGTTAGTTTATTAAACATCACATTATTTTTCCAATGTTATTTGAATTATTCAAATTATACCACTATATTATATTTTATTAGAGATTCATTGAAGGTAATTAAAAATTGTCTCACCCATAATTTGATCACTCGACAAGCCTCCACCACGCCTCATGTCACTGGACAAAAAAATCTATTTTTTAATGAATTATATCCCCATAAACATAAAAAACTAAAAAAAGAGATTTTTAAATAGAAAATGTGTTTTGTGAATGTTATGATAAAACAACCAATATGTTTTCAAATTTGGATGCCATGTTGACATATTCTAATTTCACTCCCAATTCTTAAACCATAATTAACATTAAATAATATGTTTGAAACAATAATCAATGGTAAATACATTTCTTTTGAGTACTCGCATATAAATATATCACGTCCTTCCAAGAAACTAATGAAGGGAGGAAATATGTTTATTTTCATTGTGTTATCAAATAATAATTCCATAATTTATATTTAATGCAATGGGTTTCAATAATGGGATAAAAAATCCTAAAAGAATCACAAATAATATTTATTGATAACTTCTTAATGGTTTTATAATACCCATACCAACAATATCAGTGACTTATTACCATGTTATAAATATAATTATTAAGAATAATTTCTATTTTTGTCCAAGTATTCAAATATGTTTTTTGTATCACATGTTGGATAAATTTTACTAGGTGGATAAACATAGAAAATGAATTTCATTGAATAACATAGAAGGTTTAAAATTTTCATGAAATGTAGTCCTATTTTATTAACACACTAAACATTTTAAACATAAAAAAACGAAAATATATGTTTATTTTTTATTTACAAAATAAGTGGGAAGAGAGAGTTAAAAGAATGTGACAAAAAGGATAATTATTAATAATCCTGAAAAAGACTAAAGGAACGAAAATAAGGTAAATATAGATTTGATTACTTCCACATACTAAATATTTTATTATGTAATTATTTATATTGGAAGAAAATTATCTGAAATATTACCATACAAAAGATCCAATCTATTATAAATAATGAATTATGGGAGTAGGGTCATTCGACAAAACAAACATGTTTATAGAGATAGTTGAACTCTATGATTTGATTTATAATTCTCAAAACACATTTCAGATTTTACATTCATTATGATTCTTATAACATGATATTTCATTATATCATACTAAAATTTCACTAACCCTTGTTCAAATTTCGTTCTAATAATGTGATACATTATCATAACGTGCTTCATTAATAAGAGATCTATATGATTTATGTTAAGATTGATAACACATATTTTATCTCATTTAGTAACTATAGTAGAACATACCTAACAAACCCCTATTTCATTTTAATTTATTTATTATGCTTTGAGTGTATTTTTATTTTTCTAATGATTTTCTTTTGTTTTTTCATTTACTAATAAAGTCCTTGGAAGATACAGTTATGAAAATATTGTGGTTCTTCCATTTCCAATGTGGTTATACCATGAACTAAGCTCTCATGCATCATTTATGTTTTCAGGGGTGGTTCACACCACATAATCTGGGTTCACACAATTAATCATTCCCATTCAGAATTATTATTTTTCATATGGGTCATTCACATAATGAATCCGAGCCTTCACACAATTAAATTATCATAATTTTCCTCCACGAAATAATAAATATTCGAAATATTTTGGATATGACAATGTCCAATTTTATGTTTTTACCCAAAATTACCAATATAAAAAATTATTGGGTTTATCTCCCACTTCCAATCCTCTTCATTTGGATGATATTTGTCACAAGAGAGGGCGTACCTTACTTCTTATTTCACTTTTGACCTCATCCACCTTGATTTCAAGAATATCACATAAGGTAAAACCCACCAAATCGTCAATCCTTCCTTTATCCATCATTATTATTCCATTTCCTCTCATTATTCTTCCACTGCAAAACCATATGGTGCTATGTGATGAGATTTGGGTTTTAGGTTAGTTTTAATTGTGGAATTTGTTGTTCATGTATTGAGGGGATCATCTTCTTCCATATGGAATCATTTGACAGTGAAAGAAACTTTTTGGGACTAGTGGTGAGAGGATACCATGTGGGCTGAGGTTGTGGGTTTTATTCTATTCAAATATTATTCAATTAATGAGATGCTCATGTTTTATTAATTTATTTTTTATTAAATTATGGTAATGCATGATAATGATTATGTAATTTAATTTCGTTTTCTTATATCCATGGATTGTAAAAATTTATTTTATAATTAATTTAATGTTATTGATTTATTTTAAATAAATTATCATGACAATAAAATATGAAAATGATTCCACGATCATTAAAATGATTTTAATTGAAGATATTGGGGTTTGACCTTGATTTGGACTCTAATGGACAAAAAATGTGTTTAAAATAATTAGATTTTCATGATAAATAGAGTGCTGTTTTCTAAATGATATTTGATTAATGGTTTAAAAGGGTTATTTAATTAGATCAATGTGACATGGAATTCCATGTTCTATTTTTATTGAATTTCCTTTCAAAACCTTATTAAAATTAATGGTTGGTTTTTTATGATAAACTCATTGAAGACATATTATTTTCTTCCTTCACATTATGGTTAGTTCATTGAATCCATGGAGATTGGATTATGAATTAAGAGGTTTTTTATTTTGAGCGAGGTTGAGACAATTTGAGAACAATTGTTTTTATCTTCATTTATACATTAATTCTGGGGTTATTTTTCCCCACTATTTTTATTGAATTCCTGGGAACCATAGAGAGATTATAGAATTTTTAGATGTTTGTTTTTGTATCATAGTGTGATAATGTTGGTTAGTTACCTAGAAGATTCCCTCTCTTTATGGAGTTTGTAATATGGCACATCAAAGTCCCCAAGGGGCTGCTAGATTGGGATATTATTAGGATGAGCATATAGTCCAATTAATCCAAGACCTAGATATAGTGTCACTTAAGGTAAATGTTATACTATAACAAATGATACTTATTTATTGAATTGATATCATTGGTAGGGGAATACTGACATTTGTTTTTCATTACATTTGACTTTTTTATGGAACTATTTTCATTGATTATTTTTTTTATCATCATGGTTATAGTTTTTCCTTCTAATATTATGTTTTTTCATTCCATTATTGGTGTGTTCTCTATTAAAATGGGTTTTTATGTGTTTTTTTAATATTTTTTGAATAAAATAGTAATATTTATTTAATATGAGATTTCATGAGTGGTTTGAAATGATAATTATGGTTTTTTTAAAAATGCATACTCATTTCATTGTTTTTAATCACATATCAGGGAATTAAATGGGGTTTTCATAAAAAATGAAAATGGAAATTAGTTATAATTATTAAGATGTTCTTTGATTTTATTATAATTTTTTAAAAATGAAGATCATTTATTCTTTAATGTATTTAAATGTAATGAAAATTAAATATTTATGTGAGTGAAGAAAACTGACTCTTTCATGTTATCATATTGAGAATTTTATTTCTCAAATTATACATTCAAAACTACATCTATTCATCTTACAATATTATTTTTAAGTTACCAATATATTATATTCTTACATATATTTCAATATTTTTTATCATATGATTTTAGTTTATATAAATGGTGATTGGATATGTGGATTTTCACAATAAAGATATGGATTGTGGATATCACATTGGTTTTTTCTTTTGGATGTGGTATCAGTCAGCTCAACCTATTACAATTATTTTTTTCGTAAACATTTCATCTTTTTCTGTTGTATTTGATTTATATTATCATATTTTATATTTTGTTTCTCTATAAATTATTTTAAATTGTATGTATTTTTTATTTATTGATATCCAATTATTTTACTTGACATGTTTTTCCAATGAATAAATACACTGTTAATTTTTTTTAAAAACGTATTCTTCTAATTAACTCATGTTTTAGTGATAATCATTCCAATTTTATTAATGTTGATTTCCTAGAACTAGTTTCCACCATAATGGGATTTTGAATAACCTTTAGATATTATGTTGAGTTATATCAGGTACTTGATTTAGGGGAGACTCTAGTTGGTTCCTTACAAAATATTATAATAGTTCCCACTAATTCTATCAGTATATCTAGGTACCATAGAGGTTAGGATCATTTTTATAACTCAATCTGTAACTGTATTGAAGAGTCCAACTATCTATTTCTATTTTTTAACCTTGAGATACCATGGCCAGTTAGGAATATGGAACTTGAATTGAATTATATTTTTAGGATTCTATGGTTTTTTATTTCCCTTGAGTTTTATCAACTCATTTAGAGATTTCATGGCTTCTCGAGAGAAAATGGGTTAAGAAGTAGAGAAAAATAGTTAAATCCAATTGTATGGGAAACCATAGAGAGAACATTTATATGGTTTATAGGAATTCACAATTTTCGTCACATAGTTGTTCCATGATTTAAAAAATCATATAGCCATAATGTATACAACACCTCATCACTCAAGATTAGTTTTTAAGTTCCTATTGATTTTAGATTACTGTTAATATTATTGTTACATTGTATAAAGAACATAAAGATGGTTTGTATAATTCTATAGTGTTATTGGTGAGAATTGTTATAGATATATTGCATCATGTTATTTAATTTTCACTGATTTAATGTTTTATTTTGGTTCAAAAGCTGGATAATTCCACGAAATGCTTTTTTTCAATGTTAGCATTGATTTGAGGTTTTTAAGATTTTTATTTTTATGGTGTATTTTGTAATGTATTAGATTCCATTATTTTATTGGTAATAGTAATTCAAAATGGAAGTCGTTTTTTAGTACATGACATACATTGAACCAATTTTTAATAAGAAATGATAATGATGTTGGAATTTTTTTATTTAATTTTGAAAATAAAGTGTAGTGTTTTAAAGAGCATGTTTTTTTAATTTGTATAGTTATGACTGAATGGATGTTTTGAATAAATTAATTTAATATTGAATATTTTTGTAAAGAAAAATATTAAAACAATTTTCTTTTAGTTTTTACATTTTATGGTTGGAGTTAGTACTTTTAAATGATTTCATTTTATTGTTTAAATCGATTTCATGAAAGAAAAAATGGCAATTTTACTATTTTTTTATTTAAAATGTAAAAAGAAATTTACACAGGGAGAGTTGTTTTAAAAATGAGTAGTTTTCTATTAAAATTAGTGACATTGTATAATGGGTTTAAAATTATTTATTTAGTGTTTCTGGATATAAATACATGATATTTTCCATTTTATTGGTATGTTGTTTCTATTTAAATAGTTTTATTTTTGATTTATCCCTTAGTTTGAATGGGACTATTTGGTTTGGTTGTGAGAGACATAAATTGATTGGATTCATTTGTTATATTATTTGGAATGCTTCCCTGAAATCGATGGAAATATATAGAAGGTCCAATTATTAGATGGATCCCTTGGAATATATTATCATTATATATAGGGAATACCTTATCATCAGGAAACTGCTCGGACACTAAATAGAGTGTAATACATGGATTTGTATTTTCTCTTATACATTTTCATAGATTTCATGAATTGATATACACCTTATTTCTATATATATATATGCATGGTTGAATAGGTGGAGTCGTTATAAAGGATTGAGAGATTCCTTAATTCCCATGGAACTCCAATGGATGTATAGGTATATAAATCAAATTTTTCCTTATGCTTTCCTCAAGGAGAAAAAATAATGAAGGAGTGTGTTAGTCATTTTTTGAACATTATTTTTTCTCTCAATCTATTAATTAATGATTTTTAGTTGGTTTGAACCTTCAGAGTATGTCTTTCCCAACACATTCGATTTGTTGAGTTGGATTTTGTGTAGAAATATTTTAACGATATTGTCAAGATTACCTTTCAAGTGAAATTTAGGCACTCATGGGAAGTCTGATGGTATGATTTTGGTTTTTGGATGATTTTATTATTTTAGGATATATAATTGGTGGATGTTGATTCAGTTTTGGATTTTGAGACTTCATTGATAGGTCTCTAAAAAATTGTTTTATTTTTATTCCTATGAGAGATAATATCATATCTATGAATGTGTCATTGTATAAGTTATTTTTTCTCTAAATGATTATTAGTTATACTAGATGGGAGTGATTTGTTTCATGATTGGGTGGCTATGGAAAATATTTTGTCCATTATTTATTATCAAGGATGAGGGGAGTTGAAAAAATGATAGTATTTGTTTTCAATTTATGTGGATAACCATGAGATAACATCTTATTATTGAGTTTCTAGTTTACCATCACTGAGTATTGAGACAAAAGTCCGTATCCCAGGTTTGTTCTTGATGAGGAATGGTTATGGTATTTTTTCCGTCCCATTTGGTTCAATTTTATAGATGATTTTTTAGGGTTTTTATTTTTTATTATCAGATTTCTCATGGGTTGGGTTTTCATAGGAAATTAGGACCTCAACTCATAGATGATTTCCATAGAGGAGAAATCTTTATGGGTGACTCTAATATTTTTGTGATGTTAGGATTTGATTTGCATCTTTAGATTCTATCAACATTAATTGTCAAATTAATATTTAATTGATTCATATACTTAAAATATTTATCACAGTTAATTTCTATAAGTTATTAAGAAAATATGAGATTTTTTTCTTAATATTTGTTGTTGGATACTTTTTTCAATATTAAATAATTCATTAAAATGAGAAAATGAACATTGAGTAATAACAAACACAAAGAGTTGGTGATTAATGTGATATTGATTCACACAAGTTAAAAAAGAGAAAATGGATCCTTTTTCATAATGTATAAATTCAGTTAAATCATATTTTATTGGTTTTGAGTATGTGATGTTCATTTTATACTAAAATGACGCTTTTATAATGAAAGAACACACTTTGAGACATAATGGTCACACCATGTGTCAAATTGAAATGTGATTGATTTATATACAACATATTTCAATAAAAAATCATTATCCTAAATAATCAATAAAATTCTACCATGATTTCTATGTTTTGATTAAATAACATGTGTTTGTACTAAAATTACACTTTTAAATTAAAAAAACATTTTTAGTTATTAAAGAAAGATCAAATCACTAATGATGAAAAATTTAATAACATTATTTTTTATCAATTAAATTTCAATTTTTCAGACATGTATGTTAATAAGAGGTCTTTCACCCAAAAAGATTGAATTGAATTACTACTAAACATATAGAATTCAAATGAAGAACAAAAAAATAATCAAGATAATATTAAATATTACCAAAGAGAATCATACTTGTTGAATCCTTTATCATGAATTGATATTTTTATGTCTATGAAGAGAATACAATTTATCTAAACAGGCAAGAGGTGAAATATTGAGATGCATGTGAATTTTAATTTAAGTGTACTCAAAATAGGGATTGGATCAATATCTCCTATTCACCATCCATCAATTTTATCATATTTCTGATATGAGATAAATGGGTTTCATTCTATGTAACTTTCACCTTAGTAGTACAAGTCAAATAGTGCTACATGATAGGTTTTTACTACAACGGGGCATCACATAAGCATCACTGAGTGGGTAGACAAAAAGAGAAGTTTGATTATAAAAACCAATGATATGACCATATTCATGAATGTATTTTCAATGTGGAATGGAGGGGTTCCCTTCTCCGATGTGTAATATACGATGACAATCCCATAATTATTGGTAGGGGAAAAAATTTAGATAGGAAAAGTTTTGTGATGAATAGTGAAAAAGGTTGATAAGGCATATGACTGTTGATACTGTATGAAATTCAATACTCATTCCAGGTGAAACCATGTTATGACATTTGGAATTTAGTGTATTCAGTCCATCTTGGTATTAATTATTCTATGCATTTGGGCCTTTAATGTACCTCTCCATGATTTCATCGTATATTTTCTTCTAAAATAAATTAAATAGCTTACATTGAACACAACCCTATGTTCGATCCCACCACGATATGCTAACCTAGGTACTTAAATAAAGTATATGAATAGTGTTAACCACATTATGAAATATATGTACATTCCATATAATTATTTATAGACAATCGTATTAGAGCATATCCAATTTTATGCTAAAAACTATTTTTAAAACGGGAATTCTACCCCATTTTAATGTCACGCCTATATTGAAATAAATTTTAATAAATTTATAAATTTTTATTTTCTATAATTGACGTCATATTTAAATTTATAAAATCAACATTATCTTAGGTTGAAATTGTTGCTCTTATTCTGAAAAGTTTAATGTTTTTATGAATAGTGAACTAATTCTACACTATAGTTAACAAGAGAATTTCTTTTAAATTACTATTATACATCAAAATAATTTTTATTTAAAGAAAATTTAAATCCATTATAAATATATTAAAACAATATAAGTAATTTTAATAATTTTTTGGGATATAAATACATATTGAACTTTTGAATGTTTATTTTTACTAACTTTATCTCCATGTTTACGGGGTTAGTGTTAAACATAATGTAGTCACATCTATGAGTTAAATTTGAAAAATAGGCATAAAATTTTTGTAATAATTATTATATTTATAGTATAATAGGATAAACATAAATTTTGAATATTAATAATAGTGGCATCAATTAATTATTATTAACCATGATTAGGCGTAACATGGGTAATTTATGGTACGAAAATAATATTATAATATTATAAAATTACTCTAGAAAATTTAGTAATTTCATTGGTTGAGTGGTTATAGAAAACAATAAACCTTAAAAAATTATTAAAATATTCTTATCTTGCATTGGAATGAGTATTAGAGTTATTATATTATATATAAAGATAAGTGAAAAATGTCAAACTCATTAATTTAATAACTATATCATTTTTAAAAGAGGGTTAATGAAAAACATATTAGGTTAATAATGTGTCCTAAACATGTCTAAAAATCATTGTTTGAGTGTATTTACACCCATTATCATATTTTATTCAATATAACTCATATTGGAATTTTTGAAATTGAAAATAAATAAATATTAATTTGATATTTTTTGGGTTTCCAAAACTTCCCCTCACATATCATATAAAAAGTCACCACCTCCCTCACTTACTAACAAAAAATGGATCCTTATATATTGAAAAATGCATTTTAATTTCCCTTCCCAACATTCTAATCTATGATTTAGTTGTCCTGGTCATTCCAAAACACTATCCCCGGGGTCCCTAAGAGGAGATCCAAAGGATGTCCACAAGAGATGATGTAATTGTTTTACCCACCCATTAAAATTCATTTATTCTTATACGTATTCTTAATTTGTATTTTATATACTAAATTAATAACTCATTGTATCATCTATATGATGATATTTTATTATGAATACCGGACAACCATATTCCTCTTTTTAACCTTCTTGTGAAAATAATATCCCTGCCCATGTGTACATATGTCTTATGATCTCGATAATGTGCGGTAATTTTTTTCATCACCAAATTATATGAAAGTATAATAATGAATATAAAATATATAAACAATATTTATTACACAATATTTATTCATTATAATTATCAATTCCTCAAATTCCTTACCCCTTTTCCATTAATGGAATTATGCCGTCTCGCATGCCTATGTATGGAAAAATCTCTTCACAACGTGATGAGAATCATCATCCATGTTAACCACTCAAGAATGATTATAAAAATGTCTATTAGGAGTAAATATAATATTTATAAACTTATTATCATTATTCATATGAATAAAATATATCCTATTCAAATGAAAAATGACTTAATTTACAAAACATGCATAGTAAAATGATGTAGTTAACATCCAAAAAAATGATAATAATAAAAAATTGTTAATAAAATGATATAATAGGATTTTATATGATATAATAAATAATTTATATGATTGTGTTATAATTTAAAAAAATTATTTAACCTTTATACATGAGGTTTGTACACCCTCAACTAAAGGAAAGTACAACGTAAGGGTTAATTTCTCAATCTCGTTATTATAATATATTGTTTATTTTAAAGTGTTAACTTGGACATATATATCATACCTGTCCATGTTTCATGAAAAATTATATCAAAATTTTCTTACTATTCCCCTAAAATTATTAAATTCATTTTTACAGATGTTTTTCTTTTTATAAATTTTTTTTAATGGAATATGTTTGTAGTTTTCCAAACGAGGTACTTAAGGACATTTTCAAAAAAAATATTGGATGAATGTTATTTTTTAAATTATAGGCATGAGTGATGTTTCCTTTAGAATATTAAAATATTATTTTCACTAATAATGTTACCATTTAAAATTACACACCACTTTTTAAATTAATTTCAGTATAAAAATTAATTTCTCTAAATACATTTTAAATGATTTTATTAGATTATTTTTATCTTTTTCAACATCATTTATTGGATTTTATGATTAATTGATGTTGATATCGTATGATTCAATCAACCATATTATATTTTATGTTTTATGATATTTTTGACTATATATGTCCTATTTTCATACCATTCATGGTTTTGGTTATTTTATTAACATTTCATTTTCAAGTTTTAATACAAATGTTTAAGGGGGTTTTGTTTCACCCATTTAATATGATGAATGAATAGTAAATAGGAAGTGGTAGGAATGGACCACTATATACCCTCAATACAGTAGTAGGTCTCATGAGAAAAACTAGTTTAGGTTTTTACACATTTATGTATAGTGAATTGGTTGAAGCCATGATTGCATGTTTATAAGGATTGGCATTAGTAATTCCCTAATTGTGATATTATTTATTGATTTTTCATATTATTATTTGACTTAAATAATATAAATGTGAATATTTATATTGTATTATTTAATTTATTCATTCAATATTATGATCAAGATTATTTTAAAATCCTTTTTAAGTTATATTACCTTCTTTGATCGATTATAATTATTTATGATAGTGTTTGTTGTATTATTTAATCATAATGAGAATCTGAGATCACCCATTTGTTATGTTTTATTTATATTAAGATGTGAAGACGTTAGTTAAAACAGATACAAATGTTTAAGCAAGGAGAATCGAGGTGTTAGAAAGATTCACCATGTTATAGTGTCGATTTTGAACTTTATTGTAAGGTTCATGTATGTAATCTATTTTACAAAAATTATAAACTAGCTGATACTTTACAACTAGGCACTTGTATCAATTCCCATATAATAATAATATTCAAAAACAATGGGTTATTATGGTTGGAATCATTACAGTTGGTATTAGAGGATGATTTATAGAAAACATGGAAATTAAATTTAGAAACATATATTGGGAAACATAACCCTATGATTAACATTTAGGATATGTATACAAGAACTTTGAAGAAATTTGGTAAGGTAGAGATTATGTGGGTAATTTTTGAAATACATACCTAACTTGATAATTCATGTATATGTAGTTCTAGGAAACATTTTCATATGAGTAAAAACTCAAACAAGGTTCTTCAGGTCTGACATGAAGTAACCTGATGGAGGATAATGAGCCTTACTAATCACCTAGTTTGACACTCCTAGGAGATATGATTATAATAACAACTATTTTATTTACAAACCATTGTGAAGGATTTAAATATAAATTTGTCTTGAAAGAAACCATGTTTTTATTATGAGAAAAAATATGCATACAATTTTCAATTTATGTTAATTATTTTACTAGTTAAAAATTAGGAATTATTATTCATTTCATAATCTAGTTTATTCCATTGTTTAGAAATGGCGGTTAGGGAATGGAATCGAATATATTCTAACACATGTAATCTATGATGGGATTTTCATCCTATGAAATATAATGATGTTGGATTTGGGGATATTACTGGTCTTAAACAACTTATAACTACACTAGGATAGCTAACTCAAGTTACGATCAATAACCTTACCCACATGAAGAACCCTAATCCACAACGTGGACAAATAATGTTATAATACATCCTGAGGCAAAAATCATTATCATTCAATAGAACTAAAAATCCATTTATATATGACAAATGGATAAGTTCCTTATATAAGATACTACCTACATTGGAAAGTAATGAATTAGATAAGGGTTTCATTGAAATTTATCATCTCTTTAGTGATTCAAATCAATGTTGTTCAGTAATTCAATACACAAAAGAGGTTTAAGAAATATCAAACACTTAATGGAGAGAAATAGTGGAATTTTCTGAGAAAAAAACTATCCTCATGAATAGCGAATATATATAGAGAGAGACTATTTCTAAGTATAAGGATATATGAGGATGGGAATGATTCAATCTATAAATCTAACATCATAGTATTAGCAAGGAAAGCTAAAAATTGTGTGTGAAATCCAAATGGAAATATTTATCAATTCTACAATTGGTTAAAACTGCCCTGGTCTCCCTAAGTATCTCATCATACAAAGATATAGTCTCATGATATAAAAATATAAATAAGGAATTATCGAAATATTTTTATTCTAAAAAAAAGTAATAGAAGAATAGGGTTCTTATAAATTTAAAAATAGAAATAATAAAAAGTGAAAGAATAGAATAATATACATTCCATTATATAATAATTGTGGTAAAAGAAATCCCGGAAAATTGTTTAAAGGAATGACAGATTGTTATATGTGTAATTAAAAAGGAAACCAAGCATGTGATTTTATGAGAATTAAATAATATACCAATTTTCAATGCTATAGTTGCAAATTAATAGGGTGTTATGAAAATTATTTTCTATAGAATCCAGAAAAGTATCCACAGGAAAGTATATTATAGTAAGGCCTTGCTTATGGGATCAGAATAATTGTGGTTGAAGTTCCTAATTTTTTGGTGGACGGTACATTAGTCATATCCTCAAACAAACACCATGGTGTATTTGATTATGTATCATCACATTCTTTTATACATTTCTAGTTTTCTTAGAAAATTAGACATATCCCTTTTTATATAAAAAGGGACATATCTATCAAAAAGCATATGGTAAGTCTCCCTACAAAAAATATATGATTTAAAATTGACTTTATGACATAGTGACATACTTGAGTTGCCGACCATTTCATCATACCTTTTATTATCTTTAATATTGTAATCTATATAGATTGGGTTTTGAAATATTATGTGAAATTTTATTGTATGATGAAGGAAATTACAATTTTTAAAAAAGAATAGGAATAAATTATCTTTAAAGTAGAAACTTCATCACATAATTTTTATCATGATCTAACCTCAACAGATTTACTGAATGAAATTATTTTCATGGAAGAAAAAATAAGAATATAGGGATGAAGAAGATAATATTAATCTTTAGGATATACCCGTAGAAATGAAATACATTGATATATTTCCTACGTATATAATTGGATACCTCCAAGAGCATGAACTTGATTTTTATATTGACCTAATCCCAGATTAAATACAAAAATTAAATACTTCTTATAGTATTGGAACAATGGAAATTTTGGAACTAAATAAACAATATATAGCATTAGGTAAAAAGTGATATATTTTCCCCAGTGTTTCTCTATGGGAATCCCCTCTTCTCATTTTCACAAAGAAGTCCAGATCCATGAGGATGTGTATTTATTATAGGTAAATCAATTCCATTAAAATATATAAAACGAAACTTTCACCACACAATGATTATTTACATGACCAACTTCATGGAGTTCAGTTATTTTCATAGAATTACATTCATTTTGGATATTATAAATTACATGTGAAGAAGTAAGGGATTCAAAAGACATATTTTAAAATGAGGTATAGACATTAACAATTTACATTATTTCCATTTGGATTTACTAATTCACCATTGGTTATTATGTATCTAAATAATATAGTATTCAAAAAATATATAGATTTTTTTATTAATTGATGATATTATATTATATTCTAAAATCTAGGAAGAAAATGATATTCACAAGTGAATTATTTTTGAGACTCTCATATGAGAAGAGTTATATAGTACA
Organism: Viscum album; assembly: GCA_963277665.1. Classification (NCBI taxonomy): domain Eukaryota; kingdom Viridiplantae; phylum Streptophyta; class Magnoliopsida; order Santalales; family Viscaceae; genus Viscum; species Viscum album. The sequence continues at coordinate 1,070,833,370 of OY728166.1, read as the reverse complement.
TTTTACTAGTGTGAATTCTTGAATTATGAAATTTATTTTGTTGTAAATATTTTCTCCATTGATGGAATATATTTTGATCTTTTAAGGAAAAAGTAAATCCTTGAATGGACTTCAACAATGAGCATAAAAGATGTAAATTTTGTTTATTGTTTTAGTAGCTTACATTTAGAATTTCATTTAAAATTTTTTATGATTAGATGCCCTGTTAACCAAGTTCACATGTAAAAGGGTTTAATTCATATAGAAAAAGGTTTATGAATAATGTTTTGATGAATTGGGGAGAAGATTTTCCAATGTTATTTTCCTGAAATTATCATCCGGTCATGATAGATTTATAATTTATAGTGATGCGTCACGGAAAGGACTTAGTTGTGTCATTTTTTAGAATGATGAATTTATTATATATTCACAATGATAGGTAAAAACAAATGAAAAATCAATCTGACTAATGATATTGAGTTACCATTGGAAATACGTTCTATGATTATATGGAGATATTATCTTAATGGTGAAATATGTTAGATATATTCAGATCATAAGAGTTTGAAATATATTTCCTCATAGAAAGAAGTAATTATGTGGAAAAGTAGATGTCTTTAGCTACTCAAAGAATATGATTTCCCTATACACACCCAAACAAGGAAGGAAAATAATGTTCCGGATTCTTTGAGCATGAAGAAGCATGGAGTTCAGAATAAAATGAGAATAGAAATGGATCATATTTCCATGTATCTAGTAAATATGTATATTGAAATTTTCTTTAATGGTGAAACATCCCCACTTTTTCAAATCATTGAAAAAACATCGTTATTGGAAAGGAAAAACATTTCTCACTCTGATGATGAATATTTTCAAAAGAAAATTAAATATGTAAATGATGAGAAATTGATAGACTTCATATTTGAAGATGTGATTTTTAAATTTTGGAATGGTTTTTTTGTTCCCTCTATACCCGAGATAAAAAGGGAATTATTAGTTTATTCTCATTACTCAAATTTCACTATACACCCTCGTAGAACTAGGATGAAGAGAGATTTGAAGAAACATTCTAGTGGGATAATATGAAGTGGGAAATTTCAGACATTGTGTCAATATTTCTAGTATGTCAACTAGTAAAGGTCAAGAGAAAACATCATAGAGGATTCATGAATCCTATTTATATAATTTTGTGGAAATGGGATGATATTGAAATGTATTTTTTTAATGGTACTACCAAATATTAGAATAAGGAATGATGTGATATGGGTTGTTGTGGACCACATTACTAAATCTGTATATTTTCATGATATAAGAGAAGACTAACCTCGTGAATTCTTAGAAAAAGTATTTATCAATGATGTTGTATGAATTCATTGTGTTCCTCTATTTATATTTTTCATAAGATCCCCATTATACATAAAAATTATGGAAAAAGTATTTAGAAGGCCCTAGATATCGAGATTTATTGGAGAACTACCTACCACCCTCGAACTAATGGGTAATCAGAAAATTTTGTTCAAACATCAGAAGATATGTTGAGATCTTTATAACATGAGTTTAAAGGTATGTGGGCTCAGAATTAATCATTGGTATAATTATCATATAACAATAGTTTCCATTCAACTATTGATATGGTGTTGTATAAAGTGTTTTGTGAAAAAAGATATTGAACAAAAAATTCATGGGATAATGTGGGAGAATGGAATCATATAGTTGAAGAAATTGTTAAGGAAAAAATGGAAAGGTGAAGACTATTCAACCCATATCAGAGAATATCAATAAATTAAAAAGGGAAACGTCTATAACCAAATTATGTATTTGTAATTTCAAGTGAGAGATCAAGTTTTCTTAAATTTATCACCATATAAGGGTGTTATATGAATTGGTAAGAAAAAAAGTTTAACTCCCAGGTACATCAAACCTTTTGAAATTATGGAATAAATTGGGAATATAGCTTTACATTTGTTAATGACTCTATGTCTCTACAATTCTCATGATGTGTTCCACATATAAAAGAAAATACATACTAGGAACAACTCTTGTACTCACCTATGAGATAATAGAATTGGAACATAGTTAGTATTATTAAGAAAAGACTATCAAGATAACTTACATTATGGAAATAGTTTTTAGGAATCAGATGACTCAGCTAGTAATGTTATTTCGAGAGCCATAAAATGAAAGAGAAGGCATGGGAAACTGAGGGATTTATGATTTTGAACAACCTGAATCATTTTCTGAGGTGATATTCTAAAAATTCTGAGGATGAATGTTCAGAAGGAGAGAAGAATGTAACACCACATTATTTCACGATATGTTTTGTTTTTAACTAAATTCAATAGCTTACATTGCATGAAACACTGAGTTTGAGAACACCTTGATCTATTGGATTAACTATTAAAATAGAGGTTATGAATATTATTATCCACCTTATAAAAATTATTTATCTTCTATATTATTCTTTTTATGAATTTATATATAAATAAATCCAATATTATGCATAAAAACTATTATATTAAAAGAGGATAATTTTACCACCATTAAATGGAGCACCTATATTAAAAGTAAATTTTTAAAATTTTATTTTTCAAAATAAACCACATATTATAATTTTGGAATATCAATATTATATTTGGGTGAACGTTTGGTATTTTTCGGAGATGTTTTATTTTTCAAGAAATAGTAAAAAATACTAAAAATTATTTTAAAATTTCTATTAGGTCCACTAGGAAAGATACACTGAGAGGGGGGTGGGGGGTGAATCAGGGTATGAAAGATTAAAATAACTTCCTCTATTGATCTCTTTTCACTGTTAAGAAAAAATCTCTTCTCTCTTTTTAAACTAGAAAAGTATAAAAAGAAATCAAATCATGCAAAGGACACAATGATTTTTACTTGGTTCACCCTCACTCGGCTACGTCCAAGGAGCATACACCAATGATGTGTCGATGTACCAACTTCACTAAAAGCGCACTATTATTTAAAATGTTTGAAGTAGACTCGCTTTCCCTTCTAGTTTATAACTAGTAACGGTATGAATGCTCATTGATCTCTAAATTAAATTGTGCTCACTGCTTCTTCAGAAGATCTACACACAGTTTATAGACCTGAAGGTCTCTTCATTATCTCTAATGAAATCTACATATTTAGCTTTTTATATATGCTCCATTGAAGTCCAAATTTCACAAATAGATGAATCTTTCTTTTCATGATGTGTACTGGGAAACCCCAAATATTTTGTGCCACCCTTTATGTGTCTTGAATACATCATAAATGTCGTGCACACAAGATTCCACTTTTGTAGCGAAACACCCTTTGTATGCAAATTTAATCTTTCGCAGAACTCAAATATTTTTCACAACATTCTCAGCTTGCGTGAAACTAAAAATCATTCACACAACACAAATCTTACACCCAACTTTCTCAGCTAGCACCTAACTCAAAATCTTTCGCGCATCTCCCTTTGTATGATATTCTTACACAATCCAGTGCTCGGAGTTTCTCTAAATATCATGATATCTCAAATAAAGAGGGTCAACTTGTATTTATAGGACTTCATAAACCCTATGTGTAAGATTCATCTTTTGTCATGAAAGTTCTTCTTCGAGCACACAAAACCCCGTTTGACGTCAAATTGGGCATGCAAGTTTCTTTTTTGCAACCTCCTATTTCACGCCCATGCCCAAATCTTTCGCACACCTCATGCTTTTTACATTTTTCAAAGTTTTTCACTTGAAACATGACTTGTGTGAAAGATTCCTTCACGCAACTCCTTCTTTCGTGCACATCTTCAATGATTTCGCGCGCCACATGCCTTTTCCATTTTTCCACTTTCTGATCCTGAAACATGCCTTGTGCGCAAGATTCCTTCGCGCAACTCCAACTTTCCCACACATCTTCAAATCTTTCGCATGCCACATTTCATTTTGGTTTTAAACGTTCTGATCCCAAAGCATGCCTTGCATGCAACTTCTTTTTCCAAAAACATGTTTCCTTATTTTTTGATTTTGAGGCCCAAAAATTTGGCAAACCCTAGAAAACGGAGCCACATTAGATTTTTTTTTGTACCACCTCCAAATAATCCATTCCTTTTTCATTGTTCTTTGTCAACTTAGGTTGTCAATAATAACTATGTATCTTGAAAAATCTAAATTTAAACCCCCTATGTCATCAAAATTAACATCATGGTCTCCTTTTTCAATAATCACAAAATGAAGGCCTACTTTTCCAACAAAAACAATCACCTAAAAAATGCTTCAATGATGCCTTGAGGGATTTTTTCGCAAAAATTTGCTTTTCATTTAAATAATTATTATACATTAAATTATTTTTATTTAAAGACATAATAGATCAATTATACATATATTAATATAAATTAGGTTATTAGAAATCATATTATTTGGATATAAAATCTTATGGATCTTTTTAACATTTCTTTTTACCCACCTTCTCAGCATGTCAGTGAGGTTAATATTGAACAATATTTTTCCACTTTTGTGGGTTGAATTTTGAATAATTGATATAAATAGTTGTAATTAATATGATATTTAGAGTCATATATCATCCAAATAATTTTTTAATATTATAATTTGTAAATTTAGTAAATTATTATTTACCCCAGTTATAGGTCAATCGGGTAATTAATGGTAAAGAAAATAATGTTTTAAAATTATAAAATTACACAAAAAACTGGTCTTAATTTCATTGGATGGGTTTATTAATGACAAAATAAACCTTAGGCAAAAATTATATCCTTTTTAATTGACTTGTGTAATAATATTATATTTAAGATATTTTATTTAATGATATATTAAAAATGGGATACTCATATTTTTAATAACTATATAATTTTTAATATTGGGTTAAATCCAAATGAAAAGGATGATAATGTAACCTGAACATTTATATAAATATTTGGGTGAGTTTTTTTACTGTCCTTATCTTATATTATAGTTAACTCATTTTAGATCAATATTAAATAGAAAATGAATTTATATTAATTTTCTATGGTTTCCTAAAGTGGAACTTACCTATCTTATAAAAAAGAACCTCCTCCCTCACTTCCTCACACTTCATTGAGCCTTATAGATCACCCCAAACCTGAAATTTATCCTCCCCAAAATCAAAGCTGTATATTTTAGTTCATGGTCTTCCAAAAATACATACCCAAGTGTCCTTAATTGGATATCTAAATGAAGTCCACTGTAGATGAGGAAATTATTTAATGAACTCATTCAAATTCATTCCTTCTTCTACTTACTCTTCATATATTATTTCCATGCTAAATTATTAAATCTAGTATCATCTATATGATGATATATTATTATTATTATTATGGTAGATTCATATTCCCCCTTTCATCCATTATATGAAGAACAATATCACTGCCAGTAAGTACGTAAGACATTCCATCTCCACGCTATGGTGTAATTTTTTTTCATTGCTACATTATTTGAATGGTTATAATTATAAATATAGAAGATTTAAATAATAAATATTAAATTATATTTATTATTTATAATTAATATACCATCCAATTTCTTACTCCTCTACCATTAAAGGAATGGTATTGTTGTTCGTGCATACGTACACCCTACAGTATCCATGATGTGATGAGATTAAATTTCCACATTAAGCATTAAAGAATTATTATTAAAATTTATTTCGTTGGTATATATAATATTTATGAACTTAATTTCATTTTTTATATGATTAAAATTTATCATATTCACAAGATAAATTTCTTACATGGCAAAACAGGCATATGAAAATAATGCATTTAACACAAAAAAAATTGGTAGTAAAGAAAATATTATTACCAAAATGATATAAGGGGATGATATATTATAAAAAATTGGATATGGTTCTGGTTCTGGAATAAACTAATAAAATGATCTAAACAATAATAATGAGTTTAAGGCATCCTCAACTAATGGAATGTATAGGGTAAGGGTTAATATCTCAATGTGATTATCATTCAAGATTGTTATACATAAGAACTTACTGGTATATAGTTATCATCCATGTCTACGTTTCATAAAAATGTATATAAAAATATTTTTACTAATCCTCTTAAATGGTTTCAATTCAGTTTTAACCTTGTTTAATTTTTATAAAATGTATTCATAGTAATCATTTTTTTTGTTTTCCAAATGAGGTACGTTATGAACATTCAGAAAAAATACATAAAAATGATCTTTCTTAACTAATTTTGGAATTATTGAAGATTCCTTTACAAGAATAAAATATTCTTTTCAATAAAAATGTTTTATTTTAAAATTTTCTAACTCGTTTAAAATAATTTCAATATAAAAATGGTTATTTCATTTTTTTTAATGTTTTGATAATATTACATCAATCAATGTTGTCATCCTATGTTAGTTTTTATTCATAATCGAGGTTTATTTATTATGATAAAATCTACCATATTCCATTAAAGGGACTTTATTATGTTTGATTGTGGATATGATATTTTGATACCATTCATGGTTATGGTTAATATTATAACATTTCATAATCATGTTTTAATATGAATGTTTATAATTGTTATGTTTTACCCTTTTCGTGTGAGAAATTCAGTGGGTGTAGTAAGAGGTGGTCTAGGCCGGCTATATCCCCTCAATGCATTGTCTTTTATAATAGGAAAAACTAGTTTGGGGTTTTACCAATTTATGTACAGTGTCTTGGCCAAATCCCTTATGGTATGTTTATGATGTCTGAAATTATGCATTCCCTCATTATGAGATTAATTATTGATATCAAATGTTATTATTCAACTAGTAAAATATTAATCCAAATGATTTCATTTAATTATTTGAATTATTTGTGCCATATTATGCCCACGATTTTTTTAATGGCTTGTGTTTCAGTTATACACTGATTCTTAAATTGTTAAACTTATTTATGGAATTTGGGAGTTTATTATTTTACCGTAATGATCGTATTATATCACTACTTTCTATGGTTTATTTTTTTCCCAAGACGAGAAGATATATATTATGATAGATATATAGGGTTAAGAATGTAGAATCATGATTTTCAATGGATTATATATTTGGTAGTTTAAATTTTTAATTGTAATGTATAGTTAATTTATGTAATCTTGTTTTCATAACTGTTAAATAGGTCATTCCTTTGATATTTGACACTTGCATCTATGATAATATAATAAATAAGGCACTGACTATGAGATAATGGGGTAGAGGTCATTACATTCAGTCCATGTATTGTTAAAAAATGGTATATTTTGTGAAATTCATTTCATGTGTAGAGAGATGATATTTGACCCACATGGGTTCATGAGTGTGTGTGCTATTTGGTTTCATGTAATCGAATATAACTATAATAATTACCCATTAAACTTATTCCTTAACTAGTGGTTCTCATAATGGGATTCTGTTTTTTCACCTCATTTCACATAATTTTTTATTGAAACATTTATATTGTCTATTATATTTAACATCAATGATGATGCGTGAAATGATTTTGTTATGTTTTTATTTATTTCATAATGTTTGGGTTCTATTTAAAAAAAATTTATAAGTGTTATGAAAAATACATTTTGAAAAAGTGAGTTGGGTAGTTTTGTTTTTAGGATTTATTAATGAATTTGAAATAATGATATTTGTTTTATTCATATTTTCCTGAAGGAAATTATTCTTTTTTTAGGTTTCAAGGATTATTATCACTAGATGATATTTTCAATGCTTTATCAGTAAATAAGTAAAGGATTATTGCTTAAAAATAATAATAAGTTATATCATTTAATTATCAATATTACCAAATGAGAAAATTATATTTTATAACATTCTTATAACTATTATTAATGTAAAATTTAATGAAACTAACTATATAGGCTCCTTGGTGAGATCCTACATTGTACGGTTTAGATCACAAACTAAATACAACATTGGGTTTATACAAAAAACACAATTCATTTCAGTTTCCCATGATATTTAATATTTCTATTTAATTTAGTAATTATTTAATGATAGTTGAGTACTATAATACTTCTAATGATATTAGTCACTATAGACTACATGGAGTTTTTTGGGAGCGAATGGGTTGGTTTCTCGTTTGCATGCTTTATCAACCAACTTGAAATTTTGGAATTTGTTATATTTGAGTACACATTATATCAACTTTGGATTTATATTATTTATACAGACCTATTTATATATTTTGGATGCTGTTTTATTTTATTATAAACAAATTTTATTGATTATATATACTTATATATCTATTTAAGAACAAATGGGTATCCAATATATGGATGCGCCATGTTATATTTATATTTATGGTGTACTTATAATTTACAATATTTTGAGGAATAAATCATTAATATGTTAGATATATTGATACTATAGAACTTTTTTCCATCCCACATGGAAAACCCCTTCATACCATGTAGTGATTCATCTCAGGTACCTAGTTCAGGGGCATCATGGCATCATCCATTACAATAAATAAAATCTAATATCATTAAGATGTTGTGCCATCCAAAATAGGTCTCTAAAATAATGAGTTGTGTAAATATGAATATTTCTGTATCGATAAATATAATTTAATTAAACTACATTATCAGAAATAATATATAAAATTCAAAAAGATATAATGCTCCACCATAAATATACATCCTCTAATTCATTGATATTTTTCAAAAGACATGTGTATATCCCAATAACACATGTTGCATTGATCCTATATAAAATACATTGAAATAAATCTAAAATTTAATATAGAAATGTATCTATTATATGAGGATCAATGTATAAATAAAATCATGTATGATCCTCACATCAATATGGTCACGAGTGTTGTGAGATTTCGAAATGTTTTTTTAATTAATGGGTTTTAGAGGGATGTAAAAAACTGAAACCTAAAAAACCAAGAACATAAAGATACCATTAATCCAATAATAAAACTATATATCTAAAATCAATATAAATGAACAATAATTATAATGTTATACCATACACTTTTTGATATTGAATGTCAATGATGTTCCCAAGAATTTGAAAGAGATCACTGAGAATGAACAAAAATAAATCTTACTCCGAAGGTATCCATGGATCGTATGAATCACCAAATACTAATGTATGAACTTTATCTAATAATGGTCTACTAATACTATTTGTTATTGTGTATATTGATTTAATATATAAACATAGAATCAACTTCAAGAGTTTATATCATAAAAAGTATGACACCATTTAGAAGGATTTTTCCTACACATATATCGGCACCCAAGATCCTCAAATACATAGAGAATATTTTTATGATATTTTATAAACTTTTATTAACATTAAAAATCATTGTAAGGATTATCCTAATCATCTATAACTTCATATTACATCTAATAAATCCTGTAACATGTTCAAAATCATCATTATAATCATCACATGATGATCATTGCAGATAATGACAGTTTATGATATAGTTGATAGCCGACACAAGGATTAACATATAATATTATAATACCACAAACATTCACCATTACATTTTATCTTAACTTTTCCACAACGTACTCTAGTATGGATCATGATGTTTTCAATACAAAATCATTATGGCCAGCCCCTTTGCTGCATAAAACTATCAATATCTTACTAGAATTAATTATTTATAGATATAGTGTACTATCACCTTATGTCACATCATATGAAACAACTCATTAAACCAAATACCAAAATCATTTTCGACATTTTCATAATGTGTATTTGGAAAATATATCATAAATTTTCACTATATGTTAAAACACATATAAAAACATATCAAAATAATCACGATATTTTTCTATATATCCACCAAAACACTTTTGGGATAGGTTTCAATGTATTCTAAATGTGATCCTCATTTTTAGGTGCACAATGTGTTACCCTGAATCAAATTATAGCATTTAAAATAATTGTTAATTACCAATTAAATAAATTTAATTAGAGAATCTACTAGTAAGAATCAATGATAAACAATCTACAAAAGTTTACAATGTGATATCTTTAAAACAAATGTGTATATTTAACTATGTCCACAAACTCCATCATATTCATGTATCAATATTTATGTGATAACATTATAAAATACATCAACAAAAAATGGGAAAAATGTATTTCAAACCAATATTTCCTACACATGTGTTATCAATTAACCATGTATAGATATACTAGGTTGATGAATACATCTCATTTAATTGATCCTCATTGATAAATGAAAATTATTCTTTAAATATAAACTGATAACCATGTCATATGTATTATCTTGTTCTAACCTTTCACTATTTAATTCTATATAAATTTAGGGACATAATTAACACTCATCATTCAAGAGGAAAAATATCATCCGGGTTAAGGACCTACTAAATTAATATCCCTAAATATTCCCAACCACATAGTGATTAGCTAATCCTCAAGGCGTTTTTGTGAATGGTATGTTGGTATGACAGTTATCTAGCTTTATATCTCACTATCCTCTAGTACAATTAAATCCTAATATAAAATATGCATGACTAATATAACAAATAGATATTATATTATAATTTATTTGGTATATACTTGGGGTGTAATCTAGTTCACAATACAGATTTTTTGACTCTTGATAATAACTTTTATGTCATACCAAATGTAGACCTTATAATTGTTTTAAGGGTATAGGAGTTCAGGATCAATAAAATAATTTATGGAACTATTAGTTTTCATCTGACCGATAAAGAAAAGTGTTTTTGATCCATGGATTTGATAAAAATGAGAAATATATCATGATATGATGGATCCAAGTAATTTTTTTGAATCTTAATCTGATTTCTCATATAAGTGAAGAGATATTTTTTATTAGATGATAATTTTCAACAAGAGAAGATAGTATTAATATGTAGATTTTATGATTCATTAGATTCAATAATACATGTGTGTTGGGTATATGGTATTGACATACTATGTTCAAGGGATTGAAAAAATAGAAATATAATTCATAAATATCACCATTATATAAACTTTAATTCATCAAATAATATATATAATGAAGGGTTTTTATCAAAAGGTCACATTGTGATGTGTTAATAATTACATAGATATATAAATTGTTCAAAAAAACACCTAAAAGTATAGATAACAATTGGTTGATATTATAGTCTATCATATATGAAATTTTATCCAATATCTTATATATGTATTTATCATTTAATCTTAAATGAGTTTACTAATATAAAACATATCATGTTTTTCAAAATACAATATCCACTTGTTCATTATTTTATTTAAGAATGAACATTTATGTTAAAGTTAAAAGATAATTAAACACTAAATATTTGAATTATTCCAACCTAATTCTCATTATGGAGTATTATATATTATGGTGAAATTTCTAGGATTGTGTGAGATGGATACTTGTATCAATGTATGAAATATGTTCACAAGTCTCAATTTTTTTTACACTGGATAATCCAATATGAATATTCCACATGGCGTTTTTTAATCAATATATATCGTTTAATAGGGGTTTGGGTTCATATATATTTTGATTAGTACCTATGGTTTGTAGAAAATTAGCATAATATCATATATACATTGATATAGTTTATATACAGGCCTCATAAATTATCTTATTCGGGGTGGTTAGGTATGTTACTAATCATTTTGTTGGTTGCAGCTTAACAAACATGAGATTTGACATATCCGATGATTTGTATGACATCTAGTTCCTAGATTAAGATAGAATAAGGTATTTTAATCCCATACTAATATAGTATATATGATTTGATTGTTAATTTTGGATTGGGTAATGTGATGTTATAATCTAAAAAGGTTATTTAAATGTTCTATATTCGTTGATCTAGTCGATCTATACTTTGAAAATTGATAACATATGTGTTGGGTATAACATATTGGTATACTCCAAGTCCTATGTTTACTAGTGGTCTTGAATAAGGGGCTCATATAAAAATTTATGTGTGAATATAATGTCAATGGTAGACCAACTATATAGATACATGTGTTTAATAGATATCATGATTGTTCCCTATTTATCTTGAGTATCAGTAATTCATTTCTATAGGACACTATTTACAAAAAATTATATATTTCGGATCTCATATATATTATCACCAATACAAATTCTTTTTGGTTTTGGAATTTGTATTAAATGAAATAGCATTGAGATAGGGTCAAATATTTGTTGTAAAATATTTTTTAAATAATCCAAAAGTATTTTTGGATAATTATTCATAAGGTATTTTAAATGATGTGATACATGATAAATATAATAATATTTTGAAATGTATCTTGTAATATTCAAAAAATAATATTTTTATTTGTTTTCACATGTTATTGTAAATGAAAAAGTATAATGTGAAATTACATGTATTCTATGAGGCATTAGTGAATGTGAGATATTAAAGGAAATGTTCCTTAAAGTTCACTTTCACAGTGTTTTATATATAATTGTCACTGGTTATGATATGCTTGTTTATAAGGAAAATATCATGATTTTTTTTACATACATTAAGTCATATTTTAATGATAACAGTCCATGACCTTTTTTGTGAATCAAAAACTATGATTCATTTTGTGAGGATGCAACATTCATGGGAATAATAATCTTATATGATAACATATGGATTTCATACACTTGATTCTATACATAAATGTATAGTGGAAAATATACTTTTAATGATAAATTCATAAAACAATGGGGTTATAAGTGTTTTAACTTTATATGTAATTTTAATTCTATACTATTGTATGATAAAATACAAGTACGATGGACACGGGTTTTATAAAGAGGAAAATACAATAGATACATTTTGTACTAATTTTTACGTAATATATTTATGATTGTCCATATGCCAATATATCAATTCATCTTCTTTATTTCACATTAGAGGCATTAACATGTCATGGAATTATGGAGTGTACAACTCATGCAATGTGTGATTCACATTAGATAATTGATACACCATAGAGGAGATAGTCAATTTGTTAACTATAAGTGATATCTATCGAGAATAATGTTGGAAAACTATAGTAGTAGATCAATAGGTTCAATGGTACACATAATGTACTTCATTTGTATATCACATGGTTTTGGTTTCAATACATTATATATCATGAACATAAGGTTTCTATTTGAGTCATGAAATATTCTAGGAAAAATACTCCCTTATGTGACCAGGTCTGATATTTACTAGACCTTAGTTGCACCACCTCACACACAAAAGGATTTTTACTAGTGGAAAGGGAGTAATGATCAATGTGGGATGACCACAACCATATGAATATAGTTTATTAAATAAGAAAAATAGTATAAATAATTAAAAATGTAACCAATACAGAATAAATGAAAAAATTGAACCATCCAACTAATAATAGATGACATCTAATGGTATTATGAATGTATCTAAATGACATGGTAAAAATTATATAACTATAAGAATAAATTGTATTGTTAAATAATACTACAAAATCCCTTTTGCAGAACCCCATGATAGTCCCATATCAAAATTCTAGACAAATCTAGAATGAAATATTACATAGATCCCATTTCTTATTTCCATACAAATATCTTTGAAATTTTCCTTGGTGTTAAATGGAGCTAGAACAGAGTGTCTATAAAACTTAGTTGGTCAAAAACAACAATCATTAATAATATCGATCGGAAATAATCATTTCATGTAATAGTATATCCACTGAAACATTAAATCATATATTAATGCTCAGTATCAAATAAACCTACTAACCATCAATATCTAGGGTGATTCTTAGGTCATCTAAAGCTACTTTATAACCATTCTAGTTGTCCAATCCATGTGGAGGATTCTACTTCCTATGTAAAATACCCCAAATCGGTCTTGGATAACCCTATCATAGATGGATTTCACGTGTTTCTTCATGAATTTATGAAAACATCACTCAGGAAAACAAACATGTTTCCCAAAAGAAATCATTTATTTGTGTATCATTCCCTTAAGTGGTCATTAAAAAATAATTTAACCCTAAAAGAGTATAAAATATGATACATCATACCCTCAAGTGGGTATGTAACCATGAAACTATCCCTAGGAAATAGTGTGGCCATGCATATTACCTTTATAAATACCTTAACCATGCATCTTGCAATTTGGAGGTATAAAAAACCATTCATATTCCTCTCAAAAGGGTATATAACCATGGAACCTATACTTACATATCACCTCTCATGATCCCAATAAACCCACACAAGATTTTTTTTATTAAATGATACAGTTATAAAAATAAATGTATTATTCCTCCATCAGGAATAAAAAAAACTTTTTTCATACCCAGACAATAAGCTAAGAAATGAAATCAAATGTTCATGAAACCAGTATATCAAACATGACATCATTTTACACATTCGATAATCAACCAAATAGAAATTAGTGGCCATTAATTCAATTGAACCTTGTTAACAATTATCATCATTATTATTCTAGTTACTTTTTATGCATCAATTTAACCAACTATGAGTTCTCATATCACTATATCTATAATGCACCATGTTTTATTTAATAATCCAATTGAATTTAAATTGATCATACCGAATACATGGATTAGATTCAATACAATGACATAATTACCATGTCATTATAGAGTTTTTATTAATCAATTTTACACATTAACAATACCAATTCAACACACTCTCAAAGGAAAACACATTACTCGTGTTGCTGAAAGTCTAGTCCCAATACTATTAGTCCCAACGTGATCTATATGAGGAATATGTTTTCCAATTATATCTAATATAGTGGTATTTAATTAAGATTATGTTTTATGACATGGTGTCATGTGTTTCATATACTTGAAAATAGAAAAAATCCTTAAAGAGATGACATACAACACTTACCTCATGGTTGTAGAAGAATATGACAATAAGATCAAATTATTGATCAATGTGAAATGAATTAACCTACTATTGAAATTCAAAGACTCATAACATCAAGTATGGAGGAATGAAAACCAAATAAAAAACATGAGGATTTCATCAATGCCAAGATGATACTCTCTGATTTAGATCATCAGATCAAAGAAGAGATCAAGGATCAAATATGAAGGGTTAAAGGAGGCCTCAGATCCTTGTAAAAGTTTAATAATTTTAAATAATGAGGTAGGGTCAATTTTTTGGTTAATTAGACCTAATATGGGGTTTCAAGGCCTAAAATGACAACTCTTACACTCGTTATTCTGGTCCATTCAAACACCAGCAGATCGATTATAGGATTTTTTGGCTAGGTAGTGGTATTAACCAATTACCCTACATAGTTGGGGACTCAACTGGTTAGTCTCAGGTTTTCAATTACTAGGTCGATGGGTCTCATATTATAGTGACCCATAATTTTCATAAACAAATATTATATCATATTATATAAATATTCAATAAATACCATTATTATCAAAACATTATTCATTTTGAATTAGTGTCATTAAAAACATTAAGAAACGAATAAATTATTCACAAGGGATCACAGTCATCTCCCACTATTATATTTATAACTAGAACCCATTATAGTTATATTACTTAGAATACCATTCTTCATAACCTGAGGAAAGGAAACAAGATAATGTGTGGTCTTAGAGGGTTATTAAGGGTAAACAAAAGAGATATAAATGGTCACTTCATCATAACATGAGAATTAGGGTATTAGAACATAAGCATAAATTTTTTAAACTCTACCCATCATATGATACAGAATTTTAAAGATTCAATGAATAAAGATTCGTTTTTCAAAAGATATAAATCATAATCGAATCAAATAACATGATCAATGAAAGTATTACATTAGCATAAGATATAAGTTTGTAGAAAAAACATAATCTTATAAAACCATTTAATTAATCATGGATTATTTGTTAGAATATGATATAAGATTTGGTTAACTCCCCATTCCATTCAATGATTTTTCAAGGTTCACTCTTATGAATATCATAGTGGACACAGTACATTACTAAACTAGGCTCATCGCCATTCCATTTTTTATAGTCCCATGGGATATCCATATTTACGCAATATATTATATGGAAATTTAATTATGGGATCACCCCTCATAAAATCCTAATCCATTAATATATATTCAAAAAGATCATAAAACAATCAAAATATTTCATAACTCATGTAATAAAAATTGGTTTCATAAACATTTATACATTTCATCATAGAATAACAAGTGGAAAAGAAAAATGTGTCATAATTGTTTAATCATAAAAAAATACACTATGGAAAAGAGATCAGTATAATATAACAATCCATAAATAATCATTATAAACTTTAGTCTAAATAATTAATGATGATGTTATCATTGAAACATATCCCCAATAAATCATAAGTCATATCAACCAATTTTAACATATAAAGATTATGCCTTGAACAAATCACTGGAACACTTCATGAAGAAAATATCATATTCATAGTGAAATATCTTATTTCAAATATAAAAAAATCAAAAATATTAATGAAAATATTTTCATTTAAAATAACCATGGAAACCTGTAATAGAATATTAAATTAATTGACTGATTATGACATCTAGAAATTTTATTCATGTTTTATATTTAAAAAAATTAATTTCACATTTTTAGGAAAGTAAAATGTTCCTCTTTCAAAAAATGACTAGAATAATCCTATTAAAATAAATTCATAAAAATTTAATAATGGGGGAAAATTAATTAAATCTATTATAATGGAATAAAAACATATTCTTGAAATAATTTTTTTAAAACATTGTTTTGGAAGAAAAAGATTCACGAGAAAAGTGTAAACAAAGTCTATTTTCAGGAAAACATTTTCTCGAATATTTTAGGTACCAAAAAGTGGGAAATTTTAATATTAATTAATTATTTCATTAATAACCAGAAAAAATTATGAATTTCGTGATAGGTAGATCCTGAAATTTCTATATAGAAATCATTATAATAAACAATCTCATTAAGTAATGAGATTTTAACATAAAACCCATGCACCTTTGGTTAATTATAACCTCATATAATAAAGAACCATACATAATTATTTAAATACCCATTTTTAAAAAAATTAATTATATAACATATTCCTATATTTTATATACACTATATAAAAGAACAAATTGGTTAATTTTGCACTCACATCCCTTAAAAATAGTGATATAAGAATCCCTTACCTCAGGTTATACTTGCATAAAATTAATTCAATCCCCTTATATAATAAAATTTAAATTTTTATAAATATATATTATAATCATTTACATAATTATAATATCTAATTTTATAAACTAATATAAATTTTCACCCATTTGTAATGAATTTCTCATTAAAATATTTTTTTTGTAGTTTTTACTATTATTGTTTTCATAAGAATTTATGTTTCATGTTCCAATACATATACATTGATCATGGTTATATAATTAAATAACTTAAAAAATTATTTAAATATATAATAATTTTAATATTTATGTACTTTGATTCATCTAAAATATATGAAGATATAAAAACAAATTACACTCATCATATAGATGGTACATCATTCATACGTGTGAACAAATTTTTATCTTTTTCATGAATAGTTAAATAAATTTGTTATTAAGGTTATCACAGACAAACTTCTGTAATTCATGAAACATAAATAGATCAATTTTAGAAAAACTATTTATAAGAGGTATATCCCTATTTATGATCTCTATTATTGACTAAACTACACAATTTAGAGATGTAATAAGAAATTTATCTAGGAAGCCATCAGAAGATTTCACATAAAATGGAATATCATCAATGTTGAGTTTCTTCCCAACCTTACGAGATAAACACCCCCTATCAAAATTTTATATCTATCATTACAGTTATAGATGATCATAGGTTTGTTCAAAATATAAAATGTGACATCCATTCCTTAGAAATAAATATTGTATATTGATAAGGAAATCCAATCCACACCCAAAATAAAATCAATATCTACTAGATATAGAAAACCATGATAATCAAAAAACACACTCCCAAAAACATAAAATATTGATGAATAATAGACTTGAGATTTGATTATCATATCATTATAGGTTAATATCTAATTAAATATTTTTTCATAGAGGTTATGAATTAAAATTCGTTGAGAATTTTCTTGATATGTAAGTACTCATATAACAATATTCGTATTGTGTAGTTTAATGTTTGATATTTAATATAACCAATTAAAAATTTTCAATATATCATCATTAACAAAGTGAAACTTAAATGGTTTACAAGACCTCCATTTCATATTTCATTAGATTGATCACTAATGAAAAATTATTCATTGTTTGTTTAAATCAAAATACCTTCTTTTTAAGATATAAAAATATGGTTATCAAATGTTTTTCAAAATCTTTGTTTATTATAAACCTTAATAATGTTCCATAAATAACATGTGAGCTAACCCTCACACATCCCACTAGTGTTCCAAACCTGGGCCCCATAAGGGTAAACTCATTATACAAAAAAATGATGATTGAGATATACTTGACCAATTAGTTTTGGGTTCATTACACTAGGATATCTATTCTAAACCCATGTCATCTTATAGTGTGTAGAATGTTATTTATTTCTTAGAAAATTTTAAAATCTATTCTATCCCAAAACATTACGATTTTTTCATATAAGTTGAATTAACTGTAGGGTTCTCAAGAAAATTATTTAATAATAATCTCCAAATATTAAATAAACACATCTCTCATATCAACTATGGTGACCGATAATTTTCGTAAATAAATATGACATATTTTTGTAATTATATAAAATGAATTATATTCTGATCCATTCCATAATCATATAGTTTTAGTGTCATTGGAACCATGGAAAAATAAAAAACTTGTTCATACGATATCTACATCACCACCCACTACGTTCATCATAGCATAATCCCTTCTTAGACATATTATATTTAAAACATTTCATCATAATTTGGGTAAAGGAAACATAAAAAATGTTGAGCTCAAATTATTAGTAATGGTAAATAAGGGAGATATCAATGATCACTTATGTGTAACATAGTAATAAGGGTATCAAAATTGGAGGTTAAAATTTGAAAACAATGCCCATATTATTATAAATCATAATAAAGAGCCATGGAGAAGAGTTTATATGTTCATAAGAAATGAATCATAAATGAATAAATGATCTTGATCTATGAGAACATGGCATTGGAATATGACATTATTTTTTGGCATAGATATAAGAATATAAAGTCATTTATATATTCAAGGATCATTATCAAGACTATCATAGTGGATTGTGTTAACTCCCCTTTCCATCAAAAGAAAAATCTAAGGGATTTGATGCAGTTGAAATTGTTTTCCTTGAGATTAGAAGATGAAAAGGAAATGAGATCTAAATGTGATTATTGAAGAACTAATATCACGTTTTAAATGATGTGTTTCATTAGTTGTAGGGTGTAGGAATATTTTTTTAACAACATTGATTTAAATAAGAAGAATTATATTAGAAAATGTTATTAGAGTATGGTTGTGGTTTGAATAGTTTAGTAGTTGGGTTTTCACATTGGTGGTTTTTTCCCTTCACATAATTTTTTTAGTATAGTACCATAAAAATTTATTTCAACCATGCCGGAATGATCAGTGGAGTAGCACCACTACTTGAGGCAGAAGTGTGGCAGAGAATGGACAACACAGTGCAGCGCAAGGGAGTCTAGTTTGTGGACCAGTAACCAATTTTTGGTGGGTGAAAGATGTGGATTGTAATATAAAGGGAGCTCCAAACTATGTACCTTTTAATGTGGAAATATATTATCTTGCTCCAAATTTCATCTGGGAAATTTGATCAATTTGATCCTTAATCTGGGCTATTCAATTAATATATCTGCATTGTCTTCTCCAACAAGCCATCTTATCCCCTCTGCGTAATTTCTTCACCATCAAGCCATTAGTGGATACCTTTTTAGCTGAAGCTCCAAATCAATGTCGGCCAAAGCTCTATCCAACATCTCCCATTATTGTTTCATCAATTTGAAATCCAATTATGATCCAAATGTGATGAAATGTAATTTTAATCTTAAATTGAATATCAAACAATGGATTTGAAATGTGGTGAAAATAAAAAATATCATCAAATAGTGGAAAAAGTTTTTCTTAATTACAAAAAAAACATTCTCTATGATCCAATAAGTTTCATTGACAATATTAATTTTCCATAATAACCAATATAAAATATCATTTGTTGTATAACTTTTTTATATAATCTCTGATTTATGGATAAAAATTGTTTTGTGAATTTCTCTTATTCAAAAAGGTAATATCTCGTGCATTTTATGTTTTCACGAAGAAGAATTCATTCTGTGAAAAAACTATATATGCAGGGGACACTAGTTTTTCTTTGTGATGATCTTGTTCTATAAAGCACTTATGATAGAAAAAAATATTTTCTGAATATTTTACAAATAATGTTTTGAATACACAATTGTTTCTGTAAATATAGTATCAACCCATTATTTCATAAAGGAAATTGGGTTAGCTTAAAACCAGTATAAAACTATTGAGTGAAAGACTTTTATATCATACATGGATTTTTTGAGAAATCTTGAACCCATGATTTAACATCTTTTATGAAGGAAATTCTGAGAAAACTGATTATATTACATTGAGATATAACTCTATTGCAGTTGTATATGCACTTGGTTTTCATGCATGAAGTGGGGGTAGTGTGTGTGCTTGATTATATTTAAGGAGATTTCATTCATTGAGGAACACATATATAGTATATGAAAATACATTCTTTGAGAAAATTTATTGAATAGTGTGTACTAATGTATGTTCATAAGAAGTAAGTAAAAAAAAATATACTATTAAAAGTGTGTATATTAAGATATGATTCAATATGGAAATGTGTTTACACATCACTTGAATAAAAATGTGATAGTATGTGCTCACAAGAAGTTAATTCATGCATTATAATTGAATATAACAGGTATTTTTTGTTAGTGGACAAAATAGGCAATATGAAACATTGAAAAAAAATAATGAAATTTTCTATGTACATGAAATAATTATTTAAAATAATAAGAAGACCATGAAATGATTTAAATTCATGTATGAAGATTTTTGAAGTAAACATGTCATATTTGTTTCATAGACTGAATGCAATGTTTTGAGACTGAATCCATGACATTATTCATAAGAGTGATTCAGAAGAATAATTTTTGTGTCTATGTTTACTGTTGTATGCAAGGTTGTTTCATATGTGAAGAATTAATTATTTCGTTAGTATTTTTGTACTTAGGTATCCTGATTATACTTTGATTTAAATTATTTGTGGAAGACTAGAATAAGTGCCAAGGTACATGAATTGTACATGATCCAATTTGATCTTGAATGATCCTAGTGGAGGATCTAAAATTTATCATCCTATCAGTGGATCAGAAATTATAAGATGAAAAATGATCTTGTTATATGGGGTCTAACCAATTACTGAAGAGGATCTATATACTAGTGGATCTAACCATTCCAATTACTGGGATGTCTATCAAACCAAGGAAGTAGAGTTGGATTGATGGGGATTATAACCAAAATTTACTGGAGGATTGACTACTAGGATGTATAACCAGTTTTCATCCAAATCTGTTGTTATTGAAAAAACAATTATAGTGGATAATCATTTATTTGGGTATAACCAAAAGGAAAGGATGTGGGTCTTAATACCAATCCATTTAAAAATATTTTTTGTTGTGTTTCATTAAAGTTCCACATTGCATGCATGATCTATTCATCATAAATTGTTACTGATGTTCGAATTAAAATTCAAAATTGAATTTCAAAAAATATTTCAAACATGATTCCACATTCCCTCTAAGTGTGACTGCATGATCGTTTGGTCACATTAGTTTCTATCAGGGCATAATCCACCTCAGATTGAATCTATTTAATTTTTCAAGTGGTTTATATCAGATAAATATGAAGTGAAAATTGAGTTTGAATAAAATTACAAAGTGGATCATATAGAAAATTTTATCTCTACTCATGATGTTAAAAAAGCGGATGATTTAGTCAATAATAAATAAACACGATGAAAATAGTGGAAAATAGGTTGAAGAATAATCCAAAGGTAAATAATGATCAACTGATTGAAGAATGCACATTAAGTAGAAATTATTTGGTGAAATCAGTTGGTTAAAAATATGATGAATAAAATCTAGATGTGATGATGAAATAAATAATTTAGTAATTAGAAAGCATCTAAAGAGTGTTCACTATGATGTGTTCACATGTATTACAATAGATTTCATGTATCTTCTGAATGAAAAAATTATCCATAAGAATATGATAATTCTGGGGAATAAACATTGACTAATTTTTTTATATCCAAAAATAAAAAAAACTAGTGAGAGAAAAATAAAAACAATATATTTTTAAAAGAATGATATACTCCAGCTATTGATTAATCAGAAAGTCATATTTGTGAGGAAGAAATTTTTTTAATTTTTCTTATAGAAGTTAATCATGCACTTAAAATATTGAATGATATATCTATAGACGTCAAATAACCTATGATTATTGATAAAGAATAAATTATATAAGAGATTGAAAATTTTATATTAATGGAAAATTATATGGATGATGATGAGATTCAGAAAATGATGATTTACAAGGATTAAATAATACAATCATTTGAAGAAGAGAAAAATCCTCTCAATAAAAATTGTCATGAACTAGAATTTAAATTGGAAATATGTAAGTGATACAAGATAATACTTCCCTAGTTGTAGTGGAATTAAATATTTCAAAGGAGTTTTATTATAAGAGTCATGGTTATAAAAAAAAATCGATCTAAAGGAAGGAAGATCATGATATTATCCAAGTATAAATAAACTATAATATCATGGAATATGGTAACCAATTTTCTTGAAAAATATATAAGTAGTAATTCTGCATTGATGAAAATTACAACATCAAAATTATAGTCTAGATAGTCATGGTTAATGAAAAATTTGTATTCCATAGAAAAATTATAGAAGAAGAAATGTCATACTAAAAAGAATAAAAATTTCTATGATAGTTAGAATGTTTCACAAAATAATAAATCCTTATTTTTTACTACTATTGGTACTATTAAATGTATGGGAGTCATAAAATACATTTTTGTCATAATAATCCATTTTATGAAAATAAAAGAATGAAAACATTTAATTGGAGAAAGCATGAAGATAATTGGAATCCTGTAAAATAGAAATATATCTCACAGAAAGATAATTTGTTTATAATGAATAAATATGAATAATATGAAAATTTATGTGATTAATGAAATATAGGTGACCATTTTTATGATGAGTGATGGTATGTACCAACCATGCACATATCCTTTTATGATTTAAATATAATACCACTAAAAAAATAAAGTAGCTATGAAATGAGGATCACATGCCAGCCTTACATTTTGAACAAAATAAGAATTTTGTTAAAAAAAAAACTCCCATGGATTTTATAAAAAATTATATGAAGAGTGTCTTAGAAAAAATATGCAGTTATTATTATAAAAATGGTCACATCATCATTCATTGAGAATGGGTTGTGAAAGTAAACACTAATAGTGTAAGGACCTGACCATGTTTTCTAGAATCCAATGCCATATTTTATTACATTGGAATATAAAACAAGAAATATACATCCTGAAGGACTAAGTAGTTTAGTATCATTTGAAACAGGATACATAAAAAAGTTAACCATTTCAACTTGAAATGATAGAAGTCCTATAAAAATTATTGGGAACATCCACAAATATAAGTTAATCCCTAAAAGTCATTCATAGCAAACATCTTCATGTCCTGATAAAATGAATCATAAGAATGGGGTGAGCTCAAATGCTCATTAAGAGTAAGAAATAAAATGGATGATTTTATAATCACTATTCATGGTGTATAATGAAAACCGCATGCCATTAAAAGAAAAATGTGAACATAATATGGTAGAAATATGAGCTGAGTAAATATTTACATAATAAAATATAATCACGGGTATTCTATTATTTGAATAACCAAATGAACTATGAATTTATAGATTCATAATTACATAAAATCATATCCAAGATATTATTAATCATACCATCATGGCCTTGGCCAAGACATTTAAAATTATTATGTCCATGGCCAAAACCATATATAAAAATTGGAAAGGCCTGGACCAAGTCCATATCAATTAGTCTCATGATACCTACCAATGATTCGATGGGATATAGCGGGACACTTCAATCACACAATATGTCCAATTAATTCCTAATATAAATGGGGATAAAAACAAAAACAACATACACATTCATAACAGAACTAACATATTAAATGTAAATAACCTTCATTAAACATTATACATAAACACTAACCATGCAGAGTAAATTGGTTAATGGTTTTAAGATTTCACATACACAACCAAAATAATCATAAAACATTTAATATGGCAGATGATATAATAAATATTAATCCTAATAATACATAATAATCAACAACAGTGTTGAAATAGATTAATATACACTTATAAAATCATCGAGTAATTCCTTAGATAAATACTATTTTTCATTGAAAAGAAGATTTCTTTAGGAAAAGTGTTCGTATAAAACCAAAAAAGTAGTAAGAAAGTATTTTCATTATAAAATGAATAATTTTAGTGAGTTAATGGTTTGTAAAAATTCATTATATTGTGCCCTTGAAAATAGGTATGAATTTGGGAAATTTCATTGAGTCAAGCTTTAATTTAGGGAATTCATTTTTAAACATCCATTTCAAAAATCTATGTACCAATAAATAAATGTAGGATTTTTATAAACATATATAGAACATTCAAATATAATTTACTAGGAGTAAATATTAAGGAATAAGGAATTATTTTTGGTATGTAGATAATAAAAGCAACCCGGATGTAAATTCAAGTTAGGGTGGAGAACCCTTACCCTAAGTCTGAAGGTGTTCCTCATATGATCTTAATGACCCGAATAATAAAATATAGGTTTTTATATTAATAAATAATGAATCAAATCTACATTTAATTGATTTATTATAACCTATTTAGGTTCAATCATGGCCTTTTTATGGGTTAAGATATTAAATTATGTTGTTTGGGAGTGTTTTATTCCTTGGTTTTCATGATCGGTTTACATGTATTCATGAACGAATAAATATGAAGAATTAAAATGGATATCTAGAATAGATGTTTCATGTTATTAGTGAACACCCAAAAGATTAAATATTCATAAAATTTATTATTTTTATTTGTATTGAAGATGAATTATTATATAAAATATTAATGACAATTGTTTGGGTTAATTAGCGGTTTTTGTTCACAAAAAACTCATTTTGATTTATCCATTATTATCATTTGTAAAAAAGGATTCCAGAACCTTATTTAAGTTAAAATACAAATATTATAATATGGTTAAACCATAAAAATGGATTCATTACTGGACTTGAAGAAAAATATATATATTTAAAACATATTTTCCTTGAATGTGATAAATTAACACATCTCAGATGGTATTTTCATTTCATGTATAAAAGAAGGGGAAGGTTGGGGTGGTTAATAATTATTCCTTTATCATAAAAACATTCTAGTATAAGTATGTTACTAGAGAAATCACCATATTTGGATGAAAGGATGTGAGGAATGAAAAAGAAAATAAAGGAACTTGAATGAAATGAAATGAAAAGAGGAATTTAACTCTTGAAGTAATATTCCTTGAGAGCCTCTTTAGTGGAGAGGTTTTGGTCTTTTCATGAGACCAAGGGATTATAGATATGAGGGAGGATCATGGGAGTATATTTTATCAGAATTTATACAATGAAACAAGGCTTGAATGGGGTGAAGATAAGAGGAGGTGGGGGTTAAAGTGGATGATAGGAGGGTTTTAAAATTATTTTATTCATTATTTTTTTATTTTTCCAATGAAAACCAATAATATTTATTCCTGTTACCAAGAATAGAAATATGTACATGTGAATTAGAAACATTGGTCTTAAATCATTATTACATCACTTATGACTCTATAAATTGTGTATATAGTATTTATCGTAAATTATCTTATTTTACTTTACGCATAAAATTAAAGTATTCTAGAAAAATCCCCAAAATTAACCCCAATTTTTTTTTGATGTGTAGAATTTTAAATTAAATCATTTTGTGAAAATAATTTTTTAAATATTTTTAATTTAATTTTTAAATTAAATCACAATTTATTCCAAAAAAATAACAGTAAAACTATTACTCATTTTATAACACCACAAAAAATTAATCAAGGTCCCATAAAATTATCTTATAACCATATAACAATAAAATAAAAATTTATGATTACAGTTTATGAAAATATATTTCAATTTTAAAATTTTAAATTAATTATAAAATTATGATTAAAATATATATAAAATATGGATATACAAATACTTATAATGTAATAATTTATTCACTTTTAAGATGTCTAATTTGTATTTGTGCATTCATGGGTGAAGATTCTATTTTTTAATCAGATTTATTATTCATTACTATTCATAAAGGCATGTTACAATTCATAATGTTATGTTACTATTCATAAATAACTATGCTTATTCTATCAAACGCTTAATACTTTACTAAACACAACCTTGTATGTCAGTTTTTTAAAATTAAAATCACTGAGGTGGAAAACTTATGTTTATTGGATAGGTTATAACAAATGGGTGTTTCTAGAGACTTAGTGTTTTATGAATTAAATTTATTTTCAAAATCATGGGGTGTTACATTATACCCTCCTTACAAAAATTTCTTCCTTCAATTTAGCAGAATTTTACCACACAACAATATTTGGTTAGTTCTTCATCATAATATCCACAATCTCTCATGTTTCCTCTTCAATTTTTTGATTTTCCATAGTATCTTTACCATTTGAGTCGTTCAATTCCTCAACACTTGCTCATTTGTGTTCAGAATCCAAATATTATCTCCACAGTAAGAAATGTCAGGTTCTAATTATATTCAATCAGATGTGAGGACATGTGTTGAGTTTAGTAGGTACTTTCTCATCAATGATACATGGAACACATTTTGTACTTTAGACATGCTAGGCAGCATCTCCAAATGATTTGAAAAAACTCCAATTCTCCCAAAAATTTCAAAAGGTCCAATGTACCTATGGCATAGTTTCCATTTCTTCCCAAATCATATGGCACCCTTCAATGGAGAAAATTTTATGAAAACATGATATCCCACTTGAAATTCCAAATTCTTCCTTCGATTATCAACATATCTCCTTTATCTACATTAAATTTCTTTGATTTGGGTTTGAAAATTATTTAACTTCACCATTGTTAACTCCATAAGCTCTGGAACCACAACCTTCCCTTCACCGACTTCATACCATCATGTTGGTGTATATTATCTCTTTCTGTACAAAGCATAAAATGGTGCCATATGAATACTTTAATGGAAACTATTATTGTGGGAAAACTCAATAAAAGGTAAATAATCACCCCACATAACTTGAAAATCAAGTGAACATGATCTGAACATGTATTCTTTGGTGTAGATCCTCCTTTCTGATTTCCCATCAGTTTGAGTATGATAAGAAGTATTCAAACGAAGCTCAGTATCCAAATATTTTCAAAGACTTTTCCAAAATTTTGTTGTAAATTGAGGATCACTATCAAACATAATTAAAATTGGTTCTCCATGAAGTCTCACAACATAATTGATATATAGTCTTGTTATGTTCTATAGTGAAAAATCTTCTCTTATAGCAAGGAAATATTAGGATTTTTTAAGGTCATCCATAATTACCCATATTATACCACTATTTCTTTGAGTTTTGCGTAATCTAGTGACAAAATCCATGGTGATTTCATCCCATTTCAAGGTATGAATAGGTAGAGGTTTCATGACTCGTCTAGGATGTTTTCATTAAGACTTCACTTGTTGGAAGACTAAAAATCTTGATATATAATATGTAATTTACCATTTCATCTTATCCCACTATAAATGTTCCGTCAAATATCTGTACATTTTAGTGATACCGGGGTGAATAGATAAATGCAATATATGGGAATCTTCCAAAAACAAGGTTTTCATATCTGGTAGAGAGGGAACACATAACCTCTTCCCAAATTTTAGAATTCCATCTTCACATATGAATCCAGCTAACTTACCTTCATTCACATCATTAATTTTCATTTGATGGTTCTCATTATCAAGCTGAGCACTTTTAATCCTTTAAAAAAAATATGTTTGGGAACCCAATTTAAAAAGTAGTCATTTTTTACCTTATTTGATAATTTCCATCTCCATCTTTATTAGATTCATGAATATAGGATCCCTTACAATCCTCATTTTGTTTAAAACTCTATCATCCTTCCATATCAATGCATCATCTACTTTATTTTCTTTTCTTGGTTGGATGTGTATGGAGAAATCATAATCCTTGAGTAGTTTGAGTCATCACCTTTTCCTCTTGTTGAGTTCTTTCTATGAGAAGATATACATCATACCCATGTGATCCGTATATATCTCACATCCTTCACCATATTGATAGTGTCTCCATGTTTTAAGGAAAAATCAGACTATCTAACTAAAGATCATGAGTATGATAGTTTTGTTAATGAATTTTTAACTACCTTAATGTAAAGGCAATAACCATATTATTCTGCATAAGTACACAACCATGTCCTTACTTTGATGCATCACTATAGATCGCAACCCCATCATTCCATGATGGTAGAGTTGGGATTGGATCATTCACTAATCTATTCTTTAATTCATCGAAAATTTCCTCACATTCTTTTTTCCATATGAACATAACCCCTTTATGTGTATATTTGGACATTGGGTGGGCTAAATGGGAAAAGTTATGAACAAAACACTGATAATAACCTACTAAATCAATAAGACTATGTACCTAAATTATGTTTGTTGAAGTGGGCCATTCCTGCATAACCTTTTTATTCACAAGATAAACATATATTACATCCTTAGAGACAATGTGGCCATGAATGGAAACTGATTGAATCCAAAATTCATACTTTCTAAACACCCCATATAATTCATTTCTTCTAAGAGTCTCCAGAATAGTGAGAAAGTGATATTCATGATCATTGTATCTTTCGGAGTATACAAATATATACTCAATAAATACCACCATAAGGTCATCAAGAAATTACTTGAAGACATTATTCATTAGATCCATGAAAATAGATGGTGCATTATTCATTCCAAAAGGAATTATGATAAACTCATAATTCCCATACCTGGTTCAAAATGCTATTTTTGGAATGTCTTCCTTCCTCACAAGAAACTGATGATATCCAGATCGAAGTCCAATCTTCCAAAAATATTAACCTCCATGAATTTTATCAATTAAATCATGAATAAAAGGTAGGAGATACATGTTGATTATTGTTATAGCATTTATATATATGTTTTTAATGCACAACCTCATAGATTCACTATTCATCTTAATGAAAAGAACAATGTATCCCCATGGAGAAAAACTAGGTGAATAAATTATTCATCACTCAATTTTTCTATTTGTTTCTTCAATTCCACTAATTCCACAGTGGCCATTCTATAAAGGGTCTTTGATATGGTCCATGAATTAGGAATAATGTTAATATAATACTCAATTTCATGCTCTAGAGGATGACTGGGTACATCCTCTAGAAAGACATCAACATATTCTTTCACCATAGTTATGTCATATATTCTAAAAATCTTTCCCTCACCCATAGTTACTGTATTCTTTCCTCACCCCAATAATTGAATCTAGTGGAGCTACTAGGGGTGGATATTGATGAGAATCAGATAGCGATGTTTCTTCCATAAAGATAAGGCATTCCACATCATCCTAAAAAATTGTAACCTCTTTCTTCTTGCAATAAATTTTTGGATCATGGATCAAAAGGAAATTCGTACCAATGATTATATCAAAATCAATCATGGGTATTATAATAAAATCAGCAGATAAGGAACGTTTATATTCCATAATGGGGACTACCAGAAATAACATAATTGTAATGATACTTCCCTTAAGAGTTTTGACAGATAACTCCATTAATAAATAAAATTGTAAATAACTATTTTTCATGGAAAACTGGGAAGATATTAAACAATGCAATGATCCAGAATCAAATGATGCATTGGATCTTTCCTGAGTAAATAGTTAAATTACCTTCGACAACATCATTATGAACTTCAATACCAGTAGTTGTGATTTCATTAGCTTATCACCACTCCATTGGCCATCTATGAGGCACATTTCCTTGAAACATTAGACATTAATTCGCATAGTGTCCAATATCCCTACAATTATATCATTGAACATTAATAGCTTCTTTCTTCCATTTTAAAACAGCGACATGATGGCCTTTCATTCCTCAATTATTACACACCCCTTTTCCTATTATGCAGGCACCCGAGTGTTTCCTTCTACAATTATCCCAGTGTGGAAATCAACTCTTTTGTTCTTCACGATTTCTTTATTTCATTTTCTAATGTTTTTAGCTACCCTCTTCTTCTCTTACATTATATTAATTCCATAAATAATTGAGATCTTCTCTTCCACCTTGGTAACACATGAGAATATATATTCATGTATATAAAATGATTGGTAGAATGGTACCCATAGATGAAATGTATTTAGGCCATCAAATAATCGATAAATCTTGCTCATTTGATTAAATATATAGTCCTAACCATGCCTTTATATCCTTTTGATGTTAGATTCATATTTTTAAAAATTCTCATCTCTATTTTTCCTAAAATTCCAAAACTACCACTCTATATCCTCTCAATGTTCATGAGGAAATTATTTCTCTATGAAAAGTTCTTTAAATTAAATTCATTCCAGGTTTCTTATCTCTTCCTCATCCTTTGTGTTTTTAATTAGTGACCACTATTGATATGAATATCCTAATAGATTATAAACTACCATGACAACATTATCCATTAGTTACATACCATTGTGAGAAAAACCTTCTCTAAGGAACTTATCCACTACTCCTCTATGAATGGGTTTGTAGCCCCATTAAATAATGGAGGTTGTTGTTACATAAATCGATCTAACATACCACCTCCATGTTGTGGATATGGATTCCCTATATAGGTATGGTTATTGATCATAACATGAGTATGCTGTCTGATTATATTTATATGTTTCTATGCACCTACCAAATCTGCAGAACCAGCATCATTATCTTTCAATGGAGGGAAATCCCAATATGGGATACTTTTGTTCATGTTATTTCTATTCCTTCCATGAGGTTCCATTTATAAATAATTGAATACACTAGATTAGGTTATGAATCACCATGTACAATCATGACTTATCAAAATACATTGCATTAATTGAAATCATATGTTTTTATAATCCAAAAATCACAAACATGTTTTATTTGAGGAAAAAATTACATTTAAATCTTTTATAATGTTTGGTAATGAATCTGTGAATTATTGTAAGCATATCCCCTAGGAGTGTCAAAATAGTTGTGCAGTAAGGCCTGTTGTTGTCTACCTGGATACCTTAGATCACACTCATAACTCATTGTCAGATTTTTCACTCCTAGGTACATCTGTTCCAGAACAACATCCATATATATTATCCAGACATGGATTTTCTATTCTAGAAAATTCTACATAATCTATTCCATACGAAAATTCAATGATGTTATTGTATGTTTATTCTTAAAGTCTATCTTAGGAGTTTGTTCCATAATATATGATTTCTAAATTTATCTTCTAGGATTTCTACTAAATTTACCTTGATACCAATTGTAAAGACCCAACCCCAATTCCAAAAAGTTGGTGCCATATTTTATTTAATTTGAATATAAATAAGAAATTTGAATATCGAAGGACCAAGTAGTTTAGTAGCATTGGAAACAATATATATACATATGTTCATCATTACTACTTGAACTGAAATACATCATAAAAGTTTTATTTCGAACATCCTGAACAATAAATTTATCTCCAAAGGTCATTCATAATAAAATTTTTCTTGTCCTGAGAAAATGAAATATAAGAAAGGTGTGATCTCAAACACTCAATAAGATTCTGAAATATAGAGGAAGATATCATAAACATTAGTCTTAGTGAATAATTGAAAACACGTTCCTTTAAAAGAAAAACATGAACATTATATGGTAGGAATATGGGTTGAGTTAATATTTCCATAATAAAACATAATCATGGTTATTATTTTAGTCAAATAACCGCATAAACTTCGAATTTCTTGAATCATAATGAGGGAAATTAATATTTCAGTCTTTCTGAAACATACCATCAAGGCCTTGTCCAGGAAAACTAAAAATTATTAAGGCCTCAGCCAAAACCATATCTAAAAATAGGAAAGGCCTTGGCCAAGTCGATATCAATTTGTCTCATGAGACAACCTGATGCATAGAGGGGGTATAGCGGGCCCCACACATCCCATAACATGTCCAATTTATTTTTCACATGAATAGGGATAAAAAACAACATATAAATTTATATTCAAATGGACATATGATATATAAATAACATTCCCCAAACATTAAGAATAAACCCAAACCATTCAGAGTAAATTGGTGAATGGTTTTAAAATAGAACATCCATATTAAAACTAATAATAAACCATTTAATATGGTAGATTATGTAATTAATGCTAATCCCAATAATACATTATAATCAACTGCAGTGTTGAATCATGTGATGAGACTCTTATAAAATCGTCGAGAAATTCTAGAGATAAATACTCTATTACTTTAAAAAGAAGTGTTATTATGTAAAAGTATTTTTATAATACTAGAAATGAAGTAAGATAGTATTATAAAAATTAAATGAGTTATTTTATAAATTTAAGTGTTTCTAAAAATATATTATAGGGAACTCTTGAAAATAGGTAAGAATTTGAGAAATTCCCTTCAGTCAGCCTTGTATTATGGGAAGCATTTTTGAAATATCAATTTAAAACATATAATTACCCATAAATGAAGGTATGTTTTTTGTTGGAACACATATATAGAACATTCAAATAGAATTTATTAGTATTAAAAATTAATTAATAATTATTTAGTGTAGGTATGTATATAATAAAAGCAACCCAAATAAAAATGGAGGTTCGGGTGGAAAACACTTACCTTAAGTCCGTAGGTTTTTCCCACTAGATATAAATGACCAGAATAATCAAATTTAGGTTCAAAAATTAATGATTCCATAACCTCCTATAAATTTAATTGGGTTATTATAACCTTATGAGGTTTTTTGATTGGATTTTTATGGGTTAAGAGATTCAATATCATTTTTTGGGAGTTTTTTGTTCCTTGGTTTTCATGATCATTATACTTATATTTGTGTATCGATAAACATTTACAATGAGAATGGTTGTCTAGAATAAGTGTTTTATGATATTAGTGAACAAACAGAAGCTTACAAGGTCATAAAATTCATAATTTTATTTTGAGGGATGATGAATCATTATATAAATCATTTATGATAATTGTTTGGGTTAGTTGGAGTTTTTGTTCACAACGAACTCATTTTGATTAATAATTTTTTATCATATGTAAAAAATGTTTCCAGAACCTTAAATAAGTTATTATACTTATATTATAGTCTTTTTTTACAATAAAAAAGGTTTCATGACAATAATTAAATATGGAAATAGAAATTAAAAACTCATCTTCCTTGAATGTGATAAATTAACACATCTCGTGTGGTGTTTTATTTTCAAGTATAAAAGAAGGGGAAAGGAGAGATGATGAATAGTTACTCCTTTAACAAAAAAATATTCCAGTACATTTATGTTATTGGAGTTAACAAAATATTTGGATGAAATAATGTGGGGAATTATAAAGGAAAGAAAGGAACATTAAATACAACAAATGAAAACAGGTATTTACCTCTTGATGTAATCTTCCTCGAGAGCCTCTTTAGGGGAGAGGTTTTTGTCTTTTTATGAGACCAAGGTCTACTAGACATGGGGGAGGATATTTGGAGGATAGTTTTGAGGAATTTATAAGTGTAAAAAATGCTTTAGAGTATTGAAGAGATGTGGGAGTGAAGGGGGTTTTATAGTGGAGGAGAGGAGGGTTTTCCCATTATATTACGCATTATTATATAATTTTTCCAATGAAAACGAAAAGTATTGATTATTGTGACCAATAAATATAATATTTGCATTTTATTTCTAACCATGTTGTCTTACATCCACCATATATTTCAAAATAATTTATAAATCAAGAATTTAGTATTTATAGTAAATTATCATATATTACTATTCACCCAAAACTGAATAATTTTAGAAAAATAAAAAAATCACCCCAACTATTTTAGAATGTTTAGAATTAAAAAATTAAAAAAAATTAGAATAATTTTATAATTATTTTTAATTTATTTTTTATATAAAATCATATTTTATTCAAAAAAACAACATTTAAACTATAACTCATTTTATAACACTTTGAAAAAATAATCAAGGTGCCATAAAATTATATTATAAAACAAATAAAATTAAATAAAAAATTATGATTTCATTTCATTAAAATAAAATTTTAATTTATATTATTAAATTAATCACTTAATGGTAATTAAAATATTTATGATAGACATAAAAATACTTATACTATGATCGTTTCTTCACTTATAAGTTGTCTGAATTGTATTTATACATTCAAGGGTGATGTTTTTATTTTTTGTTCTGATTTACTATCCATTACTATTCATAAGGGTTTGTTACTAATCATATGGGAACGTTAATATTCATAAAAAACTATTTTGATTCTTTCATACTCTAAACATCTTACTGAACACAACCATGTATGTATGTTTTTTGAAATTAAAATCACCGAGCTGGAAAATATTTGTTTACTGGATAGGTTATAATAATATAATGATTTCAGAGACTTCATGTTTTATGAATTAAATTAATTTGAAAAATATTGGGGTGTTATGAATGGATCCATGATAGAATCAAAGAAAGGATCAATTTAGGAGGAAAAATAGGGGATTTTATTGGTGGAATACATATCTGATGAATAATATGCAATTTTCCCTAAAATAAGGAATTGACGAAGAACCATATATTCAGGGGAGAATTTTATTTTTAAAAGTTGTGAATAAATTATATCTATTAATTTATCTATCATGTAATTCTGTTGACATCATGTTATATCTTTTAAGCATATCATATCATATCAGAAGATACATGGAGTTCATTCTTGATGAGTTTAAATCATAATGAAGAATGTTTTGTAAACATCTCTTCAAGGGGTGTATAAAAGATCAACCATCAGATATTTCTATCTCAGTAGGTATCATATTAATATCACATGTTCTGGAGAGTTATGAATATGATAATTCCAAAAAATGCCAGGAAATTGAAGATTTTCATCATTGAAGTATGTTGATTTCTTTCTTATATTTTCATGTAAAAAATAAATTGGAAAAGGGATATATTTATTACATGGTGAAAAGGTAAAAAGTAATTTGTATTGGGGAAGAAATTATTTCTCATGGATGATGTTAATATGTTTTTTGAGATATATATAATAGATTAGTTGAAAATAAATGGAGAAATTCCAAAAAAAAAAGAGTTTCAGTTATTTGTATCACATTTTGGATGCTTAATGAAAACATCAATATTAAATTCAGTCACTCATTTTGTCTAAAAAGATAATTTCCCACATATACATAGAGATGATTACTTTTAGGTATTTTCAAATGTAGGTGTGATTCTATAATTCATAGAATTAAATCCGAAAATAGTAGTTATAATAGAATATAATGTTCTTAAAATTTGATGCTTGGAAACAAAAATCACTTCCCAAATTTATATATTTGGATTTTTCCCAATAAGTGGGAGGAGATGTCATAGACCATTAAAAACATAATTTGGTTATTGATAATAAAACCAAAGGGGAATTTTGAATAATCTACATGATTTTTTGAGTTTGATTTTTTTTTAAAGTTAGTTAATAAGAAGAACGGTTAATGAGTTCTAAATGTGATGATTCCAGAAGTGATCTTATTTTCTAAAAGACTCATGTTGTTAGTAAACGTAAATTGGAATATATTTATAAAATA
Source organism: Viscum album (assembly GCA_963277665.1). Lineage (NCBI taxonomy): Eukaryota > Viridiplantae > Streptophyta > Magnoliopsida > Santalales > Viscaceae > Viscum > Viscum album. The sequence goes on along the minus strand of OY728166.1, from coordinate 1,070,797,378 downwards.
ATGATTCATAGAATAAGAATAAAATTTTAAAATTCTAGTTGTGTATGCTTTGACTTTTAATATTCGAGTTGGTTGGTTTTACACATTGGTTTCTTTTTCACTAGACATAATTTTTTTTCAGTATAGTAAAAAAATTATTTCTTGTAAGACCACTAGAATAGGGTTAATGAACCACTATTTTTGGCATATGTCTGGTGAAGCAGGGTCAGGCATAGGGCAGTTATTGGGAGTCTAGTTTGCAAATAGGTAACAAATTTCTGGTGGGTGATAGATGTAGAAAGTAATATAATGTGAGCACCAAACCCTATACATTTTGATGTGGGAATATGTATTATTGCTCTAGAATTCATCAGGGGTCATATGATCTATATGATCCATCATCCATGCCCTTCAATTTGTCATTATTCCATTTCTTCTCCAGTAAGTCGCGTCATCCACTCTACACAACGCCCTCTCCAAAAATCCATTGGAGGATACATGTCCACATGAAGATCCATTGAAATGACAACTAATGATTAATTTTAGGTCTCCCATAATTTTTTTGTACATATAAAAATCCAAGTATGATTAAAATGAGAGGATATTTTATTTGTGTCATAAATCTAAGATTATACCATGGATTTGATGGGTGGAGAAAATAAAAAATACCAGACACTAGTGATGGAAATGGTTCGCGATAACAACAAGAACTTTCTACGTGATTGATGAATGTTTCGTGAGAATATTCATTTCCTACAAATACTATTGGGAGAGTTCATGTGTTGTAGATGTTTTGTTTTTTGCATAATCTCTAATTTCTGGGGAAATGTTGTTTTAGGAATCACTTTGGTTTGCGAAGGGATGATCCCATAACCTTTTGGTTTGTTTGAAGAAAAATTTATTCCAAAAACAAACTATATATGCTAGGGACATTAGTTTTTCTTTTTGATGAAGTAGTTCTAAAAATCTCATAGAATAGTGTAATTTCCATTTTTGGATTTTGTTAAGAATGATGTGAATACACACATGTTGTTTGAAATACATTATATCCTCACTACCATGTGAAGGAATTATTAAATCCCAAAGACCACATCAATCTATTAAGTGGAGAAGTTTATTATCATAAATGGATTGGGTGAAGATTCTTGAACTCTTGCTATATTATCTTTTAGAAAGGATCTTTTGTGAATATTGATTACATTATGTGGATAATTAAGGTTTTTGTATGTTGTATATGCACAGAGTTTTTATACATGAATTGTGGGTAGTATGTGTGTGTGAATGTTTTTAAGGATATGTTATTCACTTAGAAACACATGCAGAATATATTCTAACACATCCCTTGAGAAATATTTGTTGAATAACGTGAGCTAATGTACGTTCATAATATGGAAGCAAAAAGTATTCAATGAAATGTGTGTAAATAAAGGTGAGTTTTCACAAGAATATGCATTTACACATCACTTGATAATGGATGTGATAGTATGTGTTCATATGAAGGAAATGTGTGCATAGGAAGTGAAGATATTTTTTATTTGTTTCAGTAGACTTGGAACGTATTATGAAACATATTCAAGATTAAAAAATTAATTGATGAATTTTTAATGTACATGAAATAATTATTTCTTAGAATAAGAAGATGATGAAATGTTTTATATAAATGCATGAATATAGAATAAATGCATGTGAGATATTTTTTAGATAGTCAACAAGAAATATTTTGATATTGATGCCATGAAATTATTCCTCTTATTGATTCATGATAGTAATTTTTGTATATTGTTTTTTGGTTGTAAGTGATTTTGGGTCCTCAGTGGAAGAAATAAATTTTTTCAGGGTAATTTTTTTACAGACTAATATGATTATATTTAGTTATCATATTTATTTAAATAATACTAGCATTAGTGTAAAGGTACTTGAATTGAACATGACCCAGTTTGATCAAGAAAACTCATGGAGTAGGATCTTGAATTGATCATCCTATCCAGGGATAACAAATTTTATGAAGAAAAAAGAGTTCTGGCTGGGGGGTCTAACTTGTGGCTAAATAGGATCTAGAGACTAGGGCTCTTACAATTTGTATAGTTTTAGTGTCCAACCAATAGAGGTAGAAGAGTTTTATTACTTGGGGGTATAGCTAGAATCAATTGTATGATCTATTATTGGAGTTTATGAACAATTTCTCCATAAACAATTGTAACCAAAAAAAATATTGTAGTGAATAATCAATATTCGGGGGGCGTATAACCAACATGGATAGGATATAAGTCATGTACCGAATCCGTTAAAAAATAATGTGTGTTGGGTTTCATTTAATTTATTCATTACATTCATGGTCCACTCATCTTAATAGGTGACATATGTTTTAACATAATGGGGTAAATGAATTCACTAAAATAGGTCACACCTAATTCAACCCCACTTTTAGTATGACTAGACGATCCTTTAGGGACCTCATCATATACATATTTAGGGTTCACTATCAAGAATAACATAGTGGAAATATTCCATTAATGAACATGGTTCATTCTTTATTCGAGTCCTTGTTATCTCACAAGACATCCATCATTAGCCAATAAATTAGAGGGCCCTATAATTTTTCGATGACCTATTACATAGTCAGAATCCATTCATATGTGTTCCAAATGATCATAAAATATCCCTCATAATTAATAAACCATGTAAATGAAATAGGTCTCATAATCAAATCTAGAATTAATCGAAGATTTACCAATAGATAAGAAGTGGGATTCACAATGGATTCACCAAAACCTAATTATTCCTTGATATTCAAATGGGTTTAATAAAATAATCCTTAAATCATTAGTGTCATATTCCATTAAAATTATAATATTTTATGGAATCATTTGATCATATCCCTAGTAATGTGTATGTGATATCAATAACTGTTATCATAAAATAAAAATTCTATTAAAATATAGATAGAACATTTCATGGGGAATCTAAACATTAAAATTTTAAACCACTTATTTAGAATCTAGAATTTTACCAAATATTATTGAAACATTTTTTTTGAAACTAATATCATAGTTTTATAAAGTAATAAAAAATTCATTGATCAATCATGAGAGGAAAAAATCCCATTCATGTTGTGTGTGTTTAAATAACAATTCATTTCAGGCATTTAGTAAATAGTAAAAATTACATCATTTGGAAAATGACAAGAAGAATAATTTTTAAACATTTTATTGGAAATGATATCATGGGAAAAAAATTAAATTAAACAATCATAAGATAATATAAAATAGTCATTCTATAAAAAATTTAGAAAACATGAATATGAAATAAAATGATACCTGATCAAAGAGGAAGTAATGTCAGTTTTCTTGTAAATGATTTCCTATTAAATTTAACTAAAAAATATATAAATTGTTAATGTAACATGAAAATTACATTAATAAAAAGTGTAACATAAAATATATTAGTTTCATTAGAGGAAATCATAAAATTTCATCATCTGAATCATTACCATAAGAAATCACAAGAATTAGTTAGAGTATTTCATAAACCCCCACCACATTGAAAATTTTTGAATCAAAACATGATAAAAGGGATAAAATTAAATATATATTTACATTATATATTATTCATGATATTATTTAAAAGATACATTCATGGGTAGTTAATTATCCACATAAATGAACATGTTATGAATGTGGCATGTATCTCTCAGAAATAAAAGTGAGATGATAATCACATACCTCAAGATATAATTACATATAATATGATATAACATCCTATATAATATATTTAAATTTAGTTTAATTATATAAATTAGTCATTTAAATAATTATAACATCATATATGATCCACTTATATCAATTTGAAACCAATATATTAATAATTCCTAATTAAAATCGTCTTTACTGGGTGTTACCAGTTTCATTTTTCAATACTATTTCTTTTCAATAGTCATACTCTTTATTCATTTATCATGCTTCCATCATATCCATAATTTTAGATATGATAAAAATATCATTTATATTAATTATATATATATTGATTCTTCAATGAAATGCACAAATAAATAAATGAATTACACTTCTCATAGAGATATTTGGGTGTACATACACATTAAAACTATTTTCACTTTTTAATGAATCAAAATAAATATAAAAAAATACTAATTTACCTTCATAGAATCATGATTATATATTATATAACATATATATTCATTATGTCTATACATATTACTATAATGTTTAAGTGGAAATGAAAAATTAATCACATCACTCTCCATCAATTGGACTCCATTAAATCCTTCATTATGGAACCTTTTAAAGGTATTATACGATAAAAAAATGTATAATATGTGGATGTATATGTTTATAACAAATTTTGGAATGTGATGGTTGAGTTATAGTGCTCAAATTGGTGTATAAAATAAAATGGATGTCTTTCCTTTTATAAGTTGGGGAGGGAACACATTGAAATTTACAGTATATTAAAATATAAAAATTTCATACTCCTTCCAAATGATTCTAAATTTGTTGGGAAAAAATTTAGGATAATTTTGTGTGAAATATTCCCATTACATAAGATTTAGAATGGTTCAAATGAAAAAAAACCCTTATCCCATGGTTTAACCATTGATAAACCTGTTTTAATCTTAACAATGATAACCATTTTTTACAGTTTTTACAATTAATTAAGAATAAAAATAAAAGTGGTATAATTAAAAAATAATTCAATGATTATTGAAAATATGGAATCCATTTTATAAAAATAAAATAATAGAAGTTTCACAATTCAGTTTAGAATTTCTCCCACAAAACGCGGTGAAATGCAATTTTCTAGAAAAATGTTATATTATGCATAAAAGGTTTTTATTACAAAATTTGGCATATAAATAATGGTAATAATAGTAATTAGAGTATTTATAATATCATGATACTATTTTTACATTGGTCTGTTTTATTAAAATATTAGTTGAAAATTCATAATGTGAAGAAATATTTTATGAAAATCAGAGGTTTTCACTATTCATCTAAACATGAATCATTTCAAAAAATTCAAAAACAAATCACCCTAATATAATTTTGACATGGTTACTAAAAAATGAGGGTAGTTGTTTCAGATATTTTTTATGAAATTATATAATGTTAATTATATTATTTTCTCACAGAAAGAAATAAAAACTATTGTTGAAGGAAAATGTATTTTATATGCATATAAAATATGTTTCTTATACATTATCACTAATTTATTAGTATATTTGTTATATCAAAAAAATATAGATAACATTAAAATTATGGAATTAATATTCACTATGCTAATGTAATAGTTAGGTGAAACTGATATACTATATTATAGTTCATTTTGACTCGGGGTTTCCAGTAACACAATCCATCATGAAATTTAATTTACTAGTAGAGACATATATCATAAAATTATTGGTTTTTACCCTTAAAGGAGAACCAATTTTCACATATCCCATAAGATAATTAGTGGACTATATTTTTGAGCCGGTGGTCTGCAGTTTTCTCCGACCTACAAACAACTGCTACCCAATTATTCCCATCGATAATAAGGATTCTATGAGCCTTATAGAACCGCTAAAATATTGGTTTATGATCGGATTGAGACTATCATACAAATTATTAAATGATTAAAAAATAAATAAAATTTTTCAATGAAAACATCGATAGGTACATATTTGGGTAAACATGGGGTCTTTTAATTTTTCTATATTAAACTAATCTTTTTTGATCATAAGAACCCATTAAAAAACGAAAAAAATTACCTCTTAAATCAATCACATAGTATGTACCAATTTATTTAAATTTATAATAACATTTTGAAATATTTTTCTATTAAATATCCAATTTAAAATAATCAACATTTAACAATTAATATCAAATATCATATACCCATAATTTATAAGAACTCAATTTTCTCCACTATTCATTCAATAATATATTGTTATTCCCAAAAATAAAAATATTAACAAAATTTTTACTTAAAATATGAATTAAATATTTCTTTATGATGTATAAATATTCACGTCTACCTTTTAAATATTTTTCAACCCATATTATTTTTTAAAAACATTTGTTGAATTTCCAAACTATTTACTATGATTAGTTATAATTATAATTATAAAAATTAATACATAGGCTCACTTAATCAAACCTATCAGCCTAAAACAAAATTATATCACACCTTAAATTGCCATTATACCATGAATTGAGTATGACCAGTCCTTATTCCTTTATAATTCACCCACCCTCCATCTTTCTATATGATTACAAGTGAACAAAAACAAATCCAACAACATGTATTTACTCACCTCCCTCCCCATCACTGAATGAAATCACCTTGAAAACCATCATTACCTAACATATATCCTATTCTATCTCAATCTATGTCTATCCTTAATTGTATATGGATTTTCTAATTTTACAACTATATTATCTTAGTTATTCTTGTTAGTTACAACTCTATTTTATAAATGTGTTTGTCTATTTTTTATTTATCCTATATTTGAGTTCAACTAGAATATATGATTTCTGTAAATATATATATTGATCAATTAATATTTTCATTATAATAATAAATCTGTTATTTAATAAATTTTTTATATAGATTATTATTTAATGATTTTTTACAATAAATAATTCTTCTTAAGGTGCACCTATGATTCGGGATGGGTCAATTTTTTCCATTGGAATATTGTGGGTAGTTTTAGGGAAACCATGATCTATACCTACCCTACACATCCCAATTTTCAACCCATTTAAGGATTTTTTTCATCAACATTTATTTAAAATTTAGAATGAAAACACGAAAAAAACATATTTATTAGTAGGAAAATAATGTATTCAACAAAATAATGAATAGAAAGAATATCTCATCTTGTTCATTTCCATACTTCCAAAACTATTGAGGTTGATTGAAATACTATGTAAATTACTATCACCACTGTCCTTTGATGGTATCATCCAAATCATGGAATTTTCCAAATCGATTTTGGATGCTACTCTTTCAACCTCCAATGGAATCCTGACACAACCAATTGGATAATAAGTGAAACATGATGTATATATATTTTCCTAATATTGTTGGGAAAAATCCCTCAAGGTATCATTGAAGCATTTTTGAGGTGATTTTTTTTCAACAAAGTGGACATCTATGTTGTGGTGGTTGACAAAGAAAACCATGACATAAAAATTTGTTGACAAAGGGGATTTGATGGTGGCATGTTGAGTTAAAGAGATATGGTTAATGATCAATGTTTGATTCAAGAACATCGACAATGGAATGGATGATCTGGAGGTGGTACAAATGAAGAAAACTGGTTTTTGGAAAAGGGACTTGCGCGACATGTATTTGAAGGAGAGGAAACTTGCAGGCCATATGTTTTTCAAGAAAAAAGTGTCAAAATATGGAAAATGGATAAGGGTCATACATGTTTTGGAGTTGGTCACTCAAGTGATTTGCATGGCAGGAGACTTTCATGCTGAAACTTGCACACCGAGGGGAGACTTGTACGCCGTCGTGAAGGGTATCCAAATTCCTATAAATACAGGTCGACACCTGCTCATTTTGGAGTGAGTTCAAGACTTAGAAAAATCAGAGCTCCTGTCGCACAGGTGTGGTGGTCGCGAAAGTGGTGTGTGGTCGCACAAGTATAGGTTGCGCACCAGGTGATAGTTGCACGCCCAAGGTGGTATATACGAGGAAGGAAGAGAGTTGCGCAAGTTTTGAGCTGAAGAAGGAAGTGTCGCGCAAGTGGTTTGGTGACACTTGCATGCCGGATTTTGAAGAAGTGAGGAAGTTTTTGGTTGCGTGCCAAATGTGGATTGGGTGTGAAGGGTTGTGCGTCGTGTAAGTGGTTGAGGTGTACTTGCACACCAGTTTGGACTTTTGCGTCGAGACATTCACACCAGCTTAGAGAAGGCTACCAAGTAAGTTGATTCACGGTAGAGATTCCGGGCTGTATAAAAGTTGGAAGATTTCCTGATACATTTGGTGCAAAGTGAGATTCATCTACATGTGAAAGTTGAACTTCAATAGAGAATTCAAATACTACAGAAGATGTATTTATTAGTGATAATGAAGATACCTACATGTCTATAAACTATGAGTGGATCCTTTCTAGAGTAGTGCACAAAAGAAGAGGAAGAAGGTGATCCTCTCCACCGGCAGTGAGCCAAAGAGAGAGAAATAGGGAGTGACCCTTGAGAAAGCAGTGAGCTAACCTTATACTTTGTAAAGGTAGTGAGCCAGGGAGTAGAAGTGATATATCCTGAACTTTTTAAACAATAGTGTGCTTATAGTGAATTCGGTACATCGGCACATTGCCATTGTATGCTTCATGGACATAGCCCAGTGAGGGTGAAACAAGTAAAATTTGTTGTGTCCTGTGCATGCTTTACTTTCTTCTTATATTGTGCAACGAGAAAGATAGAGAAGAGTGTTTTCATAAAATTGAAACAAGATCAAAACAGGTTTTAATTTTAAATTAGTCATACCCTGATTCACCCCCCTCTCAGGGTATTCAGCATTGTGGACCTAACAGTTGGTATCAAAGGGAAAGGTTGACTTTAGTTCATCTCTCAATGTAGGTCACTCATCATAATGGGATTCTGATATTCGACAGAAGTAATTTTCATATATGGAAGAATCAAATTCAAAATTATTTCTGATCTTTGGGAATGGATGTGTTTTCAGAAGATATGCATGGTATCTCAGCTGACATCAATAGTGAAGCATTATCAGAATTAGAAAAAAGGGAGATAGATGCTGACACAAAGGGTATTAATGCTTTAGGCGGATCCCTTTAAAATGTTATATATACGAAGGTGATGTCATGAAAAATTCCAAATGCTATGTGGGAGAAGATTTTGAAAATATATGAAGGGGATACAGAAGTCATAGAGGCAAAGCAGAAAGCTATATGTAATAAATATAAATATATGAGAATGATCCTGAATGAATCTGTTGATGCATTTTTCGACTGGGTAAATGATGTTGTGGAAGACATACATGGTCATGGATAAGTCATCGTAGATATAAATATTGTGAAGCGTATCCTGAGGAAACATCCACATCGGATTAATCCGAAAGTTTCAGTCTTGGAAGATAAAGATGCAAAAGTGATGACGTTGGATAACCTTCACATTAAACTTGTTGCATATAAAAGGAGGAATAATGACAATGATGCTATTGAAAAGGGTAAATAAAAGGAGGTGGCATTTAAGGCCATGAAGAATCTCACCATCGAAGACGCTCATGAAGAAGAAGAGATAGATGAGGTGATGTCATTCATCTCCTCAAACCTTCAAATAGTAAAAGGAATGTTTAATGGGAATCTTCCACATTCCTGTTTTCTATGTGGAAAGGTTAGACATCTTATGGAAAGGTGCCCCAAAACATTTACAGAAGAAAATTATGAAGATGAAGTTGAAATTCCCAAGAAGAGATCTTAAGCCTATGTGAAAGGGAAGAAGCAGTTCAAGAGAAATTTATTCAAGAAGAAAAATCATCATTCACAAGAAATAGAAAGTTTAGATGAATCTGAGGTTGAAGAGGTAGAGTAGATTGAAATTTGAAAATATCGTGGAGAAAATTCTATGGTGGCAGTCGTCGGTAGTTCTCAAGAGAAGAATGAAACCGAATGTTATGATGACGAAGAAGAAGTTGAGGGAAGACTTGATATGAATGCTGAGTTCGAGGTTTCTATTGAAGAGATAGATGTTTGGAGAGCCAAAACAAAGAAAGATAACAAAGTTTTTCGTGATGCCAAACACTATATACAGCAGTAGGAATAATAGAAGTCTGTGTTGGTGGATGAAATTGAGAAACTCAAGTTATCAACACCAAAGAACTCAGAATTAGTTCGTGAGTATAATCTCAAAATTGAAGAACAGAAAAGGGAGGTTGATGGCTTGAATAGAAAATTGAAAGATCAAGTAAAGTGTATCGAAGATGTTGAGGAAGAAGTGGTCAGTATATAATTAAAAATGAAGGATCAACAAAAACTCTTTACCCCAAATGTGATACCCATAAAGCAATCCATTCATAAAGCAGAAAAGATGAAAGAGGAGGGTAGTATTTTAGCAGGAATAAAGTAGTTTTTCAGCTCAAATACCAAGGTCGAATTGGGGCTTGATAAAAAAAGCTGTAAATATGGATGTCAGACCGCAAGAATCCAATCCGATGTTGAAGGTTGATTTTGGAAGAAAACAGAATCAGAATTTCAAAGATCCCAAATGGATACTCATAGTGCTAAAGTAACATGAAGTAATGCACCTTATAACATGTGTTATTTTTGTGGAAAGATGGGACATTCATAGTATGTGTGTTCCATATCCAAGAGATATAGAAGGGAACAAGAACAGTGGAATCCAAATAGAGAATGGTTCTCCAGAACATATTTCAAAGGACACTGCTTTTGGTGTGGAGGATTTGGGCCCATGTCTAGGTAATGCACTTCAACCATACAGAGAAATGTGCCAAAGCGGAATCAAAACGTTCGCAAGAAGCAGATCAATAAATCAATAGGTTAGTTAAAATTGCAGAATATATTTGCAGCTTTGTAAGATGAAGATGGTCCATCTTACTCTGAGAAATAACATAAGTCTCAATTCATGCCGAGTGTGAAGGAAAAAATATGGACCAAGAATAAGAAGAATGAGAAGGTTGTGGTGGAAGAAGTTTCACTTAAGGCATCAGATCGCTCTAGTGTGTGGATCCTTGATAGTGGTTTCACATCTCATGTAATAGGCAATAAAGATCTTGTTATAGGCATAAAATATGACAAAGAAGGAGTTGTCAAATTTGGAAACGATGAAGGCCTGAAGATTTTTGGCTCAGGAAAGGCCAAGTTTGGGGGAAAAGAGATGAGATGTGCTGATGTATTGGTAGTAGAGGGTCTTAGTAATAACTTGCTCAGTGTCAGTCAACTATGTGACTCTAGGGACTCTATCCGATTTACCAAGAAGATATGTGTTGTGACAGGAAAAGATGGAGTAGTTATTCAAAAGGTAAAAAGTACAAAGGGAAATATTTACCATGTAAGTGGGGAAGAAGATATGTTTCTTTTATCCAGAGAGGAAGAAAAAAAGCTATGGCATAAGTGACTTGGTCATCTATGGTAGCCATCTATGGAAGATCTTGTAAAGTGTCATGCTACTAGAGACCTTCCCAAATTATCACGTGATCGCACTCATATGTGTGGTTCTTTCCAACAAGGGAAGATCATCAAAGAGACATACAAGCCAAAGGAACAAAAATCCACCAGTTTGCTCGAATTGGTGCATGCTGATATTTGTGGACCAATCTCACCACGAGCCACAAATGGGAAAAGGTACTATGACCTTTTCATATATGATTATATCAGAATGTCCTGGGTATTTTTCGTTACCCATAAGATAGAGGTGTTCAGTTTCATAAAGAAGTATAGAAGGGAATCAGATAGAATGCTTGGGCAGAAAATTCTGATATTTCATACTGATAACGGTACAGAATTCACTAACAGTCAAGTAGAAGACTATCTCGAGAAACATGGGATAAGGAATCAAGTTTCATTAGTGAGAACTCCCCAATAGAATGGAGTTTTTGAAAGGAGAAATTGGATCATCAACAACATGGCCAGAAGGATGCTTATTGAAAAGGACCTACCAGAGAAATTTTGGAAGGAAGCGGTTTTGACATCGGTCTATATTTTGAAAAACTCTCTGTTGTGTCTGAAGGAAGGTAAGAATCCATATTAAATGTGGTATGGAAAGAATCCAATGTTGAAATACTTTATAATCATTGGAAGTAAGTGATTTAATCTCAATAAAGAAATTCACTGGAATTTTGATTCATAAGGATATGAGGGGATATACCTTGGACACTCTGGGAATAGCAAAGCATATAAATGATTCAACAAAAGGCTTGGAAAAATTGATTAAAGAAATGATGTCACTATAGTTGAAAATGAACAGAATACTCAACGTCCCAGTGACCAGTTTCAGGATGAATGTAATGAGGAGGTAAGCAACAGAGGGGGAGTAGTAGTGTCCTAGGCTGAATCAGAAGAAGATACTAATGATCAGCAAGAGGAAACAGAATATGAATCTTCTAGGAAGCCAAAGAGTTGCGCTGAAATTGGTAGGAAAAATACCCTTGGTGATTAGACAGCTCCAGCTCAGACTCGAAGAATGAAATCATCACATAAAAGATTGTTTTTTTTTCTTAAGTGGAGCCGAGATGTTTTTTTGATGAAGCTGAAGATGAGTACTGGCTTCAGGCTATGAATGAATAATTAGACTAGATTGAGAAGAACCATATGTGGGAGATTGTTTCGAGGCCAGCAGATAAGAATTTCATCAGGACTAAATGGGTCTATCACCACAAGTTGAATGAAGAGGGAGCATTGATTCAGAACAAAGCACGACTAGTTTGCAAGGGGCACTCCCAAGTAGAGGGTATTGATGTTGATGAGACATTTGCACCGGTTACAAGGCTGGAAAAAATTAGATTATTTTTAGCCATAACATTCAAAGAATGTTCCAAGTGTTCCAGATGGACGTCAAATCTGCATTTTTTTTAATTGGTTCTGGAAGAAGAGGTGTACATTGAGCATCCAGATGGTTTTCTCATTCATGAGGATGAGAACAATGTTTTCACGGTGAAAAAGGTGTTGTATGGGATAAAACAAGCACCAAGAGCATGGTACTCAAGGCTTGATAAGTACTTGAAGATGCTTGGTTTCTATCATGGGGGAGTTGATTACAATATCTATTTCCGTAAATATAGTAATCAAAAGATGATGGTGTTGGTTTATGTCGATGACATAATATTTGTCGAATCAGATGATGCTCAATGCAGAGAGTTTTCTGAATTCATGAAAAATGAGTTTGAAATGTGAATGATTGGAGAGATAACGTTTTTCCTTGGTCTACAGGTGACACAAGGATGGAATGGAACATTCATTTATGAATCCAAATATTCCAAGGTGGTTTTAAGAAATTTTGTAATGGAGAATTCCAAGGATATGAAGACTTTGGTTGCTACTAGGATGAAATTATCAAAAGATGAGGATGGAAAGGCTGTTAATATCACTGAATACCGGAAAATTATCGGTAGTTTACTATACCTAACAACAACAAGACCTGATATTGTATTCGCCACATGCCAAGCAGCGAGATATAAGAGTAATACCAAGCAAAGACACATGATTTCAATGAAAATAATATTTCGTTATATCAAGGGAATGGTGGACTTCGTGTTGACATATAATGACAAATCTCAGACAGAGTTATTGGGATATACAGATGCAGATTGGGTCGGTTCAGCAGATGATAGAAAATCAACGTCCAGTGGTGAATTCTATCTTGGTGGACAATGTATTTCTTGGTTAAGAAAGAAGCCATATTGCATTTCATTAAGCACCGTAGAAGCTGAGTATATTGCAGCAACTCAAGCTTGCACACAGTTATTATGGATGAAGCAGCAGCTTGAAGATATGGGAGTTGAAGTGAAGTCTCCAATCAGAATCCAGTGCGATAACTCATGTTCTATCAATCTTATCAAAAATCCGGTCAATCATTCAAGGACAAAGCACATTGAGATAAAGTATTATTTTAAGGAGAAGGTTGAGTAGGGAATTATGAAGTTTGAGTATGTTCCTACAGAGCTATAGGTTGCAGATATTCTAACAAAGGCCATACCCAAGGAAGCATTTGAGAGACATCTAATGGCTCTAGGAGTTCAATCGACTCCCCGCACATAAAAGAGTGTCGATGTGGATACCCCTCCTCTCCCCAAGGTATGATGTGTTTTTCCCTAATGTGATGATATTTGTTCTCTACTCTGTTACAGACTGTAATGGAGTGACCGTTGGGTTCGTTGTAAAAGAGGTAGAAAATAATGATTGTTCAAGGGGGAGATGGTGTTGAAATTTGACAAATCCTGAACGATATGGGGAGAAGCTGACAGGAGGAGCAGCGAGATAGGGGTATATCAATGAGAAAGGGGGGGGGCTATTTAATATGATGATGCTAGAAGTGATCGATCAAAGAATAGATATCATGACAGATGAGGATCATGATAAAAGCAAAAGAGTGATGTTGGAATGTGGTGAAAATATTTCCAAAAATATGTATATGTTTGGTGTCAATAGTATATGTCAGAGTTAAAGTGATCAATTGATGAACATTTCATTTAATCTTGTTTCTCACGCCGAGCGGTGCTCATGTGGGATTAGAGTATGTGTTGATTAATTCCTTGATCACTATCGGAATCGCAATAGGTGAATGGTGGATGAATAAATAATGATGTATCTTTTTATGGATGAGTTTTCAACAATCCCAAAGGGGGATATTGTTGGGAAAAAACTCTCAAGGTATCATTGATGCATTTTTGAGGTGATTGTGTTTGTTGACAAAGTGGACATATGTGTTGTGATTATTGAAAAAGAAAACCTTGTCATAAAAATTTGTTGAAAAAGAGGATTTCATGGTGGAATTTTGAGTTCATGTTGTGTGGTTAACGATCAATGTTTGATTCCAGAACATCAATGAAGGAATGAATAATCTGTAGGGGTAAAAAAAAGAGAAGATACAAGGTGGTGCCATTTTGTAGTGTTTGCCAAATTTTTGGGCCTGAAAATCCACAATTGTACAAAAGTGGTTTTTAGAAAATGGAATTTTGTGCCCTGTATTTGAAGAAGAAGAAACTTGAATGCCATATGTTTTTCAAGATCAAAGCATCAAAATATGGCAAATGGATAAGGGTCGAGCAATTTTTGGAGTTGGTTGCACAAGTGATTTGCACGGTAGGAGACTTGCACACCAAAACTTTTACGCCGAGGGGAGAATTACCCGCCCTCACACAGGGTTTCCAAATGCCTATAAATACAGGTCGACCCATCCTCATTCAAAAGTGAGTTCAACACTTAAAGAAATCAGAGATCCTGTCGCGTAGGTGTGGTGGTCGCACAAGTGGTGTGTGGCTACGCAAGTAGAGGTTGCGTGCCAGGTGATAGTTGTGAGACTAAGGATGTCTGGGGGAGGAAGAAAGAGAGTCGCGCAGGTTTTGAGCTGATGAAGGAAGTGTTGTGCAAGTGTTTTGGTGACACTTGCACGCCAGATTTTGAAGAAGCATGAAAGTTGTTGGTTTCACCCCAAAAGTGGATTGGGTTTGAAGGGTTGTGCATCATGCATGTTTGGATTAGCAGAAGCTTGTGTCGGTCAAGTGGTTGAGGTGGACTTACATGCCAGTTTTGACTTACATTCCGAGACTTGCGCGCCAGATTAGGAAAGCGTTCCAAATAAGGTTGACTCATGGTAGAGATTCAAAGCTGCGTGAATGATGGAAGATTTACTGATACCTTCGGTGCAATGTGGGATTCATCTACGGGTGAAAGATGAACTTCAAAAGAGCATCAAAATACAACATAGAATGTATTGATTAGTGATAATGAATAGACCTACATGTCTATAAACTGTGAGTGGATCCTTTCCAGAGCAGTGCGCAAAGGAAGAGGAAGAAGGTGATCCTCTCCACCGGCAGTGAGCCAGAGAGAGAGAAACAGGGAGTGACCCTTTGGAAAGCAGTGATCTAACCCTAAACTTTATAAAGCTAGTGAGCCTGGGAATAGAAGTGATCTATCCTAAACATTGTAAATAGCAGTGTGCTTATTATGAATTTGGTACACCGGTACATTGCTGGTGTATGCTCTTTGGCGTAGCCCAGTGAGGGTGAACCAAGTAAAAATTGACGTGTCATGTGCATGCTTTACTTTCTACTTATATTGTGCAACGGGAAAGATAGAGACGAGTTTTTTTCTTAACAAAAAAAAAACAAGATCATAATGGGCATTAATTTTAAATTATTCATACCTTGATTTACCCCCTCTCTGGGTATTCATCCTTGTGGACCTAACAAATATCAACACGTTTTCCCCTCAAAATGTGGAATGAAATATATTAATTTATAGTGTTTATTTAAATAATAGTGAAACCTGAGATATTGAAAAAATATAGTCAACACTTGACTTAAATGATTTATAACACCTATAATGGTCACTAAATTAGTATAAGACATTTTGAATTGTTTAGTGGTTACTTTAACAACAATTCATTATCACGGTATGTATACTAACTCCCAATGATATAATATTGTAAGAAAAATAATTGAATAAAATAACACAAGATATTTTTTGCTATTATACCTATAATGATGTGTGTTATATCATCATGTTTTTTTGCATGATACAGATTTAGTTTACATATCCAACACTTTATGAAAACATAGTTTAATAATGAGGTGTGTATTCTTTTGGAGGAGAAGTATGAGGTCCCACCTAAGAGTGATGAAATATTTTGATTAATCACATTGGTTGATGATCATAGATATACACTATCTTTATAATATTGTGACACCTTATGAATTCCTTGTGTGAGATAAGAAAATATGAGAAAACCCAACCCGATATTTAATAGAGCTGGTTATTGTGGTGACTAGGGAAACATTGGAAGAGAAGCATCAATTCGAGGAGGTTCTTTCATTTCATTAGGTATATTTGGAATATTTATAATTGTATAATAATATATACTAAAGCTGTTTACCATGTGGATTAGATATTTTCTTTCATGTTCATATTAAAAATCACACAAACCCAAATATTAAACTATTCCATATGACATTGGTCCATATAATAATCATCTCTATTGTCTATGAATATGAGTAGTAATTATCAACAACTCGAGTCTACTAGGGATTAGTCACATTAAAATTTTGTAAATTGTTTTTCCATAAAATATAAATTGTTATTATATAAATAAAATTTTCATGATATCATAAAACAATACCATGGTCATTTTTCACCTCTATGAATTTTCTAGTTCATGTTATAATTTTTCCAGGTTATTTTATTTTTTGAATAATTGTATCATATATACTTACATGTCATTAGATGATACGTTTCCTTCAAATTTCTTAGTCATTATGATATCTATATTTAATATGAAAATTTTTATCATATTTTTCAAAAAATGTGCTTCAGGTAATTATGTTAATAGTAATATTTTTTTAATTATGTTTGGGAATACTTTCTCAAGGTGTCTCCTTTTTTATTAATGTTTAAAGAGTATGTGTCACTTACTATGTTGACAGTAATTAATTGGGTTATTGGTGAATATTTTTTTAATTTTATTTATCTGATATAGGGATGTGAATTCTATTTTTAGGATTCATATTTTATTAAATTTTAGTGATGAAGTTTATTTTATTACTTTTATTTAGGTAAGATGACCAAATTCCCTACCCAATTGTTTTTATCATATGTATTGAAGGATGATCATTTAATTTTTATTTTATTTTACTTATTCCATTATATCATTGATTTTAATTTTTTCTATGGGTTGAGTGACTAGTTTTTTTTATAATAAAAATTTATTTTGTACAGAGGTATTAGGGATGACAAAAACCAATGATGAATTTCATTAATTATTTTAAACACTTATATGTGACCTCTAGTGGTGGTCTCTAAATCTAGATCTCTATTATGTCATAATTATTATTATTGTATCCATAAGTGATTTGATATTATTATGACCACCAAAAGTAGTCTCATGATTTAGGAAAAGATATTTAGTAACTATTTTTAAGAAAAACATATGTTTTTTCTGTAGTTATATATAGTGTAATAGTTCATATGTTTTTTGGTCATTGTTGTGCATATTTCACATTTTGTAGGTGTTATGAGTCAGTAAATACATGGATTATTGATTTAGATATTAAATATTAGATGTATTAGTGCATTCATGAATAGAAAAAAATGCAACAATGTATGAAGTTAGCTATAGGAGGAGGTCACTATATAGTTTGGCATACCTCATCATGAATGGTTTATTCCAAATGTAGGTTATATACTGTGGTGCATTGTGTGAGCTATTAGAATTTATTGTCATACTATTTTTTATTAGTATTTAGATTATTGTTTCATTAGTGTAGATTATGGAATCACGGTCACACATGAAATTTTTGTTAATATTGCATGAGGAAGGTCGTGTTGTTTCTATTAAGGTTAGGGTATGGTGGTATTGATCTGATTCAAAATTATATTATATGGGTTATATGTCATGTGGGGTCTTTGGGATTAATATTATATGAGACATTGTTTAGTCTAAATGTGTGTGAATTACAACATGGCTATACCTACTCCAGTGTGACATAACGAGGTGTTTTTTTGAGTTCATTATATCTATGATATTTCTTTCTATGGTTTGTTATATTATTTCATGGTTTTGGTTTGAGGTTCATTGGTTTTAAGGAGAGTATGTGAAGTTTTTCAATGGTTTTATCAAAGGATCAAGTAACGTGGAATCGATTACTTGGTTATAAATTAATTCATTAATTTCATATAGTTAGCTGTTTTCACGACCCGGCCCTACCAGACTTGATCCGCAACTACCCCAAGACCACCCCCATAGGCCAGGGGCTGGTGACATGCACCGAAGGCATAACAATCTTAGGGAGGTCTTCACTTAAGTACCTGTACAAACCCACAAACCACTCGATAAAGAAGTGCAGCGTAAAAAAGAAAACTGAAGGACAAACAACTATAACCCAACCACAATCATGCATCAAATTCTAAATAGAACATGTAAAGTGAAGAAAAGTACTGACAAGATAACTTAACAGAGAAAAAAAGGCAAAGCACATGCCCAACCCGAAAGGTGCCACAACCCAGAAACATGTATACAAAAGTAAAATGCTGGTGAGTTTCGCACCTGAAAGTCCTACTATGACCACTGAACGCATCCCAATCTCATGTGTCCTCTACAATCTTCCATAGTCTCGATCGACATGTCTGTCGTCTTCAAGGGCGCACCAAGTGCAGCCAAATACCAAGCCGGGGTGAGTATAAAGATACTCAGTAGGATGCCCCGAAAGCTTGAGGGAGAAACAAAGGAGGTACTAAAATGGTGAGCAGTAGATAGAACAAAGAACAGTGTAAGAGTACAATAGAGAGAGTTCAGCTCAACCCAACAGAAGGAAGATGTAGAATCGTCTAAACAAGAGGAGCTAGACACAGAAAGCATGTGGCATATCCCACACGTCTTCGCCCCTCCTATAAGGAAAGTAACTGAAACCAAGGAATAGAAACAAAAGTAGGGTGTATAAATATATATATATTCTCAACAAGAAACTTGAAATTTGTGCGTAAGGGGATCTCCATCTCCATGATCATCCCAGGAAAAGTCTCCAATAGTTCTAAGGATATCCATCATAGATGCCCAGCAATACTGCACGTTAAATCTATCTCATCGGTAAACCGTACAACCTACGGTCCTACTCCGGTAACCACGGAGAGAACTCAATAACTAACCTCATAGAAAGGGATGAGTCTGAAAGAAGTCATCGGGTTTGCCACTGCCCAGCCCAGTAGGAAGGTAAAACCTAAGAGGTCGTTGGGTAACCCACTGCACAACCCTGCTAGAGGGTAAACCCTAAGAGGTCGTCGGGTAACCCACTGCCCAGCCCTACTGGATGGTAAACCCTAAGGTACCCAATGGTCCACAGGTAACCCACTGCCCAGCCCTGCGGGAAGGTAAACCCTATGGTCAATGAGTAACCCACTGCCTAGCCCCACTGGAGGGTAAACCTTAAGTTCAATGGGTAAATGACTTCCCAGCCCCACTGGAGGGTAGTCCCTAAGGTCAACAGGTAACCCACTGCCCAGCCCCATTGGAGGTTAAACCCAAAACTGGTCCGATGACTCCGCAC
This sequence comes from Viscum album, assembly GCA_963277665.1. Lineage (NCBI taxonomy): Eukaryota > Viridiplantae > Streptophyta > Magnoliopsida > Santalales > Viscaceae > Viscum > Viscum album. The sequence goes on along the minus strand of OY728166.1, from coordinate 1,070,777,653 downwards.
ATCCCATGCCATCACTGGGTGACACTAACATCGCTACCGTGCATTGGTTCGGACTGGGTCAAAGGGAACTTCAACCAACACCCTTTCATGTTTCCACATTTAATGAGATTTCAAAATAGGCTCTACACGCCCAAACATATTACACCATTGCAATCCTCACGAAAAAACTTGCAAGATAGACTACTTACTCACCTCAAATGGATGTCTGATGAAAAGGTTGCAGTATGCTGCACACAGCTTAAAAGACGGACCTTGGGGCCCACGCCTTAAATCTAGATTAAAAGTCTAAAACCACTGTTGGCGCCAAAAATGTGGCCCGAAAGAAAGGAACGAAAAAGGCCGGTGCGCTGCCTCGCGAAGCTCCGCCGCGGAGCTCCGCCGTGAAGCCCCGCCGCGAAGCGCCCCAACCATAGTGGCGCCGCGAAGCTCCAGAGGAAGTAATCCTCCACGAACCGCTTTGATGTTCGCGAGCCGCCGCGAAGCACCAGAGGCGGTAATCCTCCGCGATCCGATTTGACGTTCGCGAGCCACCGCGAAGCTCCAGAGGCAGTAATCCTCCGCGAACTGCTTTGACGTTCGCGAGCCGCCGCGAAGCACCAGAGGCGGTAATCCTCCGCGAACCCCTTTGACGTTCGTGATCCGCCGCGAAGCACCAGAGGCGATAATCCTCTGTGATCCGATTTGACGTTCGCGATCCGCCGCGAAGCACCAGAGGCGGTGCGCGAGCCCTGCTTCGCGGCGCCCCTTCCCTATAAATATTGGACTCCCCCTGAGTCCTGAAGAAAAAAAGGAGGGACAATCCGACCTTTCGACTTCTCCTCTCCCGAATCGCGAAGCACGCTTTGCCCCGGGAATCATGAGCTCCGCGAGGTATTTCTACTTCGCGAGACGACTCTGCTTTGTCTCGTTTTGAGCCCCTCTTCCGGGAGGGATGCCCTTCGCGAAGATCAAGGGCGTTCACGGAGGAAGGGGATTCCCAAGGGAACCCGGGCAGCCGCGGAGCACTTGTGCTTCGCGAAACACCCAACCCATACGAGTGATCCCTATGCTACGGCAGGACCGCTCCACTTCGTGAAGCACACTGCTTCGCAGGACCCTGCTTCGCGAGGCACCCCTTCTTCGCAAGGCAGTGCTCCGCGAACACTGTTCCACTTCGCGAAGCGCCTTCCACTCACACCTATGCCCCATGCTAAGGCCAAGGCACCCCACTTCGCAAAGCACACTCCTCTGCTTAGCGATTCCTCTTTCCGTGCGACCCTCCAGGTTTGCACGATGTAATTTCAAAGTCCCATGGACAATACCTCCCGTAGCGTTTCATCGCCTAATGCTTCTTCACATAGGCATGCTAAGGGCTATTGCTTCTTCGCATAGCCACGCTAACGTGGACCCCTCGATGGTTCGTCCCACGACCCCCCATGACCATGGCCTTACCGGCACCTTCCCTTCCCCAAGGACCAGAGGGTACCGGTTATGTAAGTCCTAGGGGTGTGGAGCGAACCCACCTCGTCCGAGCTGCAGGACGTTAAACTGCCAAGCACCACGTCCTCAACAGATGACGTTAAACTTCGACCCAACCTCGTCTCCCTCACGAAGGGTCCCCCCAGGTCGAACATTCTTTACACCACTCGTCTCCACGGGAATGGAACTCTTCCGCACATGGAATGAGATCCTCCTTGTCGGAGTGGCGTATGTTCGCAGGGGAAGGGCTGCCTCAGAGCGTAACCCCCTAACCTTTCGTACGGATGATTGCACCCGTGCATCTCTGTACTTCCCCACTACCAAGGTCAGTGGAGGGAGAGGTAGGGAACGAGGCACCCCCCATATGGGCCTCCATCCTGGAGTAAGTCCCAACACCATGGGCCACCCAACGCATAAGCCCCTCTTCGCTTCTCACGGACGCACCCTTCGCAACATGATCGTCAGGTCCTTGCAACCTCTTGTTTCTCACATCGAGCATGACTCACGTGGGCTTAGAGTGAGCACCGACCCTGACCCCTCCATCCTAGCGAACTACGAGGACTTTGATCCATGTCAAGGCATGGTACGTAACAATCCTCCACGAGGTTCAAGCCCACCCGTCGCTCATTCACGCCGGGTCCCATTCTGGTCCAGTGGTAAGCCATTGCGACCCACCACCTGAACTACGAGGTCTTTGATCCATGTCAAGGCATGGTACGTAGGAAGCCTCCACGAGGTTCAAGCCCACCAATAGTGGACCAAGGTCTACTTTCACGTCGGTTCACCAACACACCCCATTTGAACTACGAGGTATTTGATCCATGTCAAGGCATGGTACATAGGAAGGCTCTACGAGGTTCAAGCCCACCACTAGTGGACTCACGAGTCTACTTTCACGTCGGGTCACACCCGCGTCCAGCATGACATTAAACTGCACACTCTCGTCCAGCACGACATTAAACTGCATTCCGGTCCAGTGGTAAGCCATTGTGACCCACCCCTAGCGAACTATGAGGACTTTAATCCATGTCAAGGCATGGTACGTAGGAAGCCTCCACGAGGTTCAAGCCCACCCGTCGCTCATTCACGCCGAGTCCCATTCCGGTCCAGTGGTAAGCCATTGCGACCCACCACCTGAACTACGAGGTCTTTGATCCATGTCAAGGCATGGTACGTAGGAAGCCTCCACGAGGTTCAAGCCCACCAATAGTGGACCAAGGTATACTTTCACGTCGGTTCACCGACACACCCCATTTGAACTACGAGTTCATTGATCCATGTCAAAGCATGGTACGTAGGAAGCCTCTACGAGGTTCAAGCCCACCACTAGTGGACTCACGAGTCTACTTTCACGTCGGGTCACACCCACGTCCAGCATGACGTTAAACTGCACACTCCCGTCCAGCACGACATTAAACTGCATTCCGGTCCAGTGGTAAGCCATTCTGACCCACCCCTAGTGAACTACGAGGACTTTTATCCATGTCAAGGCATGGTACGTAGGAAGCCTCCACGAGGTTCAAGCCCACCAATAGTGGACCAAGGTCTACTTTCACATCGGTTTACCGACAAACTCCACCACCTGAACTACGAGGACTTTGATCCATGTCAAGGCATGGTACGTAGGAAGCCTCCACGAGGTTCAAGCCCACCAATAGTGGACCAAGGTCTACTTTCACGTCGGTTCACCGACACACCTTATTTGAACTACGAGGTCTTTGATCCATGTCAAGGCATGGTACGTAGGAAGCCTCCACGAGGTTCAAGCCCACCCGTCGTTTCTTTACGTCGGGTCCCATCTCCGTCCAGCATGACGTTAAACTGCACACTCCCGTCCAGCACGACATTAAACTGCATTCCGGTCCAGTGGTAAGCCATTGTTACCCACCCCTAGCGAACTACGAGGACTTTGATCCATGTCAAGGCATGGTACGTAGGAAGGCTCCATGAGGTTCAAGCCCACCCGTCGCTCATTCACGTCGGGTCCCATTCCGGTCCAGTGGTAAGCCATTGCGACCCACCACCTGAACTACGAGGTCTTTGATCCATGTCAAGGCATGGTACGTAGGAAGCCTCCACGAGGTTCAAGCCCACCAATACTGGACCAAGGTCTACTTTCAAGTCGGTTCACCGACACACCCCATTGGACTACGAGGTCTTTGATCCATGTCAAGGCATGGTACGTAGGAAGCCTCTACGAGGTTCGAGCCCACCACTAGTGGACTCACGAGTCTACTTTCACGTCGGGTCACACCCGCGTCCAGCATGACGTTAAACTGCACACTCCCATCCAGCACGACATTAAACTGCATTCCGGTCCAGTGGTAAGCCATTGTGACCCACCCTTAGTGAACTACGAGGACTTTGATCCATGCCAAGGCATGGTACGTAGGAAGCCTCCACGAGGTTCAAGCCCACCAATAGTGGACCAAGGTCTACTTTCACGTTGGTTTACCGACAAACTCCACCACCTGAACTACGAGGACTTTGATCCATGTCAAGGCATGGTACGTAGGAAGCCTCCACAATGTTCAAGCCCACCAATAGTGGACCAAGGTCTACTTTCACGTCGGTTCACCGACACACCTTATTTGAACTAAGAGGTCTTTGATCCATGTCAAGGCATGGTACGTAGGAAGCCTCCAGGAGGTTCAAGCCCACCCGTCGTTTCTTCACGTTGGGTCCCATCTCCGTCCGACATGACGTTAAACTACATTCCCTTTTGAACTACGAGGTCTTTGATCCATGTCAAGGCATGGTACGTAGGAAGCCTTCACGAGGTTCAAGCCCACCCATCATTTCACGTTGGGTCTTACCCCGGTCTAGCATGACGTTAAACTGCATTCTGGTCCAGTGGTAAGCCATTGCGACCCTTTCCCACCTGAACTACGAAGACTTTGATCCATGTCAAGGCATGGTACGTAGGAGGCCTCTATGAGGTTCAAGCCACATTGCTCGGTCGTTCATTCACGTCGAGTTTCGCCCTCGTCCAGCATGATGTTAAACTGTACCCCCCTTGTCCTGCATGACATTAAACTGCACACCCATTCCCACCTGAACTACGAGGTCTTTGATCCATGTCAACGCATGGTACGTAGGAAGCCTTCCAGAGGTTCAAGCCCGCCACTCATTGGACCAAGGTCCACTTTCACGTCGGTACGCTGACGATGCCCATCGGACCGAGGTCCACCTTCACGTCGGTACGCTGACAACATTCATCGGGCCAAGGTCCAGCTTCACGTCGGTTTACCAGCACCATCCCGAACTATGCGGACTTTGATTCCCTGCCACGGGGATACGTAGGAGGCCTTGTCAAGGCTCAATCCCAACTTCACTGTCGCCTCCTGCGATGGTCCCATTTCACTCTACTTCCACTCCATTCATCAACCCACCACCCGTTCTGATTCTCGCCCGGACCATCTCATCCTGGTGAGACCATGTCGGTACGCTCTTCTTCACAGTCTCCCATAGGCTGGCCCCGGTATCGATATACCTTCAAGTAGGATCCCTCGATCCGATCTTTCCTAGCTAATGCTCTGGTTGGGTGGATCCGTCCCCGCTAGACGTTAAACTCGCGGCATACCCTGTGTTGAACACGGCAAGCTGAGGAAAACCTCAGATATGTGTCTATGACATGTAATTCCCCTCGCTCGATGTGGGATGCCTCGGGCTTCCACGCCCTCGAGAAGCCTTGTGATCAAGGATAACAGACAGACATGCCAGGTACCCCAGCATCCAGACACGCTACTGATGCCTCAACGTGACTACTCCCCTGACCGAAGGTTGCTGCCCTGACTGGACCCTTTGGAATGTCCCGAAAGAAGCAGTGTAATTAACCGGCATCCATGGAAACATGGCACTGGGAAGAGTTTCACGAACTACGTATTAAATCTATAAGGGAGACCCGGACTAGGTGATGAGTTCTGAGGAGGAATCCACAGGAGGAAGAACCGACATCCCATCATCCCATTTCGATCAAGGAGCAGACGTCCCTAAATAAGGAGCGAATGCCACCCGCCTTTGGAAAGCGGGAATGCGGGGCAACAGGCAGCGCGTCCTCCACGGACGGATGAGCGCGCCCCAGAGAAAGCGTCGGAAACAGAAATGGTGAACCCGACGTGAAGTTCTTCTCCTCAGCATGGAGATTAGTAGCATTCGAGACACCAGTAGATTGACGTGTCACCGGATCCAGATATCCGGTGCCTGGTCCCTCCAAGCAAATAGCGGGCCTGTCGTGAAACTCACCGGAAGTCGGGGTAGTAGAACGTGGGGCACTCCGCTCTGCAGCGTGTTGGCATGGATCCTTCTCACAGACATGGAGGATGGAAGAACGCTGGGGAACTGGCTGTCAATCCTTTTCCTCTCAGTACTGATGAGTTGATCCATTCGTTTCTGAGGAACCAGGTTTCTATTTCAGAGATGCAGTCACCATCCGCTCCTCGCCCACGCAGGGGCAGGGGCAACACCACGACGACCACCCCACATGGTGCCACTACTGCCACGACGGCTGCCACGTTACGGAATACGGGACGCCCACGTCCCCTTTCCCCATCAGAGGTCATCCAACGAAGGGTGATCAATAGACTCGTGCGCAGGTATGAGGAAGAAGGGGTCATACCAACCCGGGATATGGCCCGCTTGGACCTGGAGGCCTCCAGGCCCCGCCGTCAATGCCGCCCTAACAGGCCGTGCAGGGAGCCCCTGCTCCCCACCCCGACATTCAACCATTTCGGGAGCCTATCCGCGGAACGCCTTGACGACTGCTCGCCTTACGTTGAAGAGGAAGGTGCTGTCCGGCTCAGTCCGCTCAGGGCCCCTACCAGGGGCCCCCAGGCGAGAGCTCCCGTCCGGCGGCGTCAGCGCCGCCATCCGGCCCAGCAGGAAGAGCAGGCAGACTACGTCCCTGCACCACCTGCACCAGCTCGCCTGACCCGACGTCAGCGCCGGGCCCCGGCTGAGGACGCTTGCTCAGGCGCGTCCACGTCGATAGCTACAGTGGCCCGAGCCACCGCCGACGTGCATTAAGAAGCCCCCGCGTACGTTGAGCAGGGGTACCCCTTAGCCCAACCAAGATTGAGACCCCAACCGCCCCATGGGCAGGCTGGGTTGACTCTCCGGGTTGCAGGCCCAAGTGGTGATCGCCGCGAGCTAACCCGCGGTGATGCCACCCCGTACGGAGGTCCTCCACGTACCACTACTCCAAAGAGTGTGGGTCTTCCCCGCTCCGAGGTTCGTCATGGAGGCGTGCCTCGTGCTGCCCCCATCCTGCAGGAAGACCTGCCTCACGGTAGTGACGCTCAGCGCGGAAACATTTCTCGCGCCCGCTGTACAGGGTATGGAGTCCATCCTTCTGAAGGCACTGTCCATCCGGTCCTTCTCCAACGTGGGGGGCCTCCCTACGTCCTCTCTGTAACCGGCGAAGGTCCTCCTCGCACCAGCAACCCGAGGAGTGAAGGTCGGCCTCGCTCCACTCGCATCGACCATGGAGGTCTTCCCCATGCTCCTGCCAGTTCCTGCAGAGGCCCCGCCCACATGGGTATTGTTCATGGAGGTCCTCCCCATGTACCCTTCGACATTTTCCCTGGTGCCCCTCGCACCCCGGCTGTCTCGAGTGGGGGCCCTCTCCACCACGGCGCCAGCGCCGCCCCGAGGCTGCCTGATAGGGGTCAACCCTGTCCCGAAGAGCCACCCAGGGGCAGAAGAGCAAGTCTTCACCGCCACAAGAAGAATCCTGGGAAGGCCCAGGTGGATATCAAACCTGCCCGCTTCTCCGATTCGGATGCGGAATGCGATTCAGCAGTGGAACCTTCTCCCCGCTCCTCTGTTTCAAGGACTGGGGCAGGAACCAGACGCGTTAGCCTCGTTCTCCCAGAATTTGAGGTCCACCGGATTCCCGTCTCTCTCTGCTGGTACATCCAGGAGGAAGAAATCCTGGGAATTCCGCAGGTCTCGACCACGCAATCACCGCCTCTGTCACCAGAAGAGCCCTCTACCTCTACCAGGGATCACATAGAGTTATTTTGGGGGCCCACGACGGTAGAGCGACGACACGACCTGTCGCCGGTAGCCGCGGCTCCTGTTCCGGAAGCTGTGATTATCAGCCCGTCATATCGTGACATCGTGGCCAGGTCACCTCACTCTTTGGAGGATGGCCAGGAATTCGGCAGCTAGTCAGCTCGTTTGCCGTATTCTCCACTGCGAAGCTTATTATCCCAATGGTCCGCCTCGGTACCGCTTCCGGTTCCTCAGCTGCCCCCGGTTGACGAGTGGGGAAACACAGGGCCAAACCCTGAGTCCGAGCCTAGGAGCTTCTGGAGTATCCTTGCAGCGGATTACTTCCAGGAGAAGTTCAGGCCCATGGCGGTGCTGAATTTCCGCATACCCGAGTCTCTTACCCCTGAAGAAGTGGGATGCTTTTGTCGAACCCTGTGGGAGACACACTTCTGCCTCCGTTATGAACGGGTGGTGTACCCCAGAAGTCGTGAGCACTTCGAAGAGATTGGCGAATAGTGCCGCCTGGTCGATGCGGCCACGCTCCTTGTGGCCCAGCACCCCGGGTCGCCAGGCCACCAGAGTGCCCTCCAACGAAAATGCGTTCAGAGATTCAAAGCACTCCACAAGATCGTCAGGGAAGCCACCCCCCATGTGCAAGTCTGTGGTTGGGGACACTATGATGCCCTTCTGTTCGATCCTATTCAACGACAACCCGATTCGCTATGCGACATCGAGGACATGCCCTAGAGAGGAATCGCGGTCCACATGGCTGACATTGTGGACAGGGAAGACGAAATGGAACTCCTTGATGGAGACTTCCCCCCAGAGGGCGCACCGCCACTACTCGACCCATCAGGGAGAGTTTCCCGTCAGCAGAGGAACCTGCTAGGCCTCCCCGTACCCACAGAGTCGCTGGTACTCGGTCGAAACACTGGCAAGGGTAAGGAGCACATCAGAACAGTCAAGCACTCCGAACCGTCCGCCTCTGTGCAGAAAACGGACGAAGATCCTGAGAAGGCCGCGTTACGCCAGCAGCTTGCTGAGCAGAAGAGGATGGTTGACGAACTCTTGGCTGAACGCGCCGCAGAGCGATGACCCGACTATGGTAATCCCAGACCGGGGCAGCAGGGGCAGTAACAATTTCCCCCCGGTGAGATGCCTCCGGGCAACCCTGATCATGCTACTGCCGCAGACATGGTGGAAGCCGTAACATACGGAAAGAGGGTGCGATACGTCTCGCCAAACCCCCCTGAGCGACGGGGCAATCTGAAGAATCCAACTCGGGTTCCCCCAGTCGCCCAGCAGGTCATCCAGCCAGTTGACCCGCGAGCGGCCGAAGCCGTCTACCGTGTTGAAGAACCTGGAAATGCACTTGTGGTTAGGGATCCCCGTCAAGACAGGGAACCCCACCCGGAGGACCTTATTGCGGCACTCACAGCCCGCCTCAAGGCGTTGGAAACACGGCAGGTGGCGGACCCACCGGATGGCAAGCCTTATCTCGCGTGGGTGGATGATATGCCCGCGCCTCCGGGTTTTGGGAACCCCACTTTCTCACCTTTTAACGGGACAGGGGACCCGCCCCAGCACTTGGCTCATTTCTCTTCCAGGTGTGGCCCCATGCTGGGGACCCCGGCTCAGCAAGAAGCCGCCAAGCTCCGATGTTTCGTACAGACATTGGAAGGTCCGGCATTCGTCTGGTACAGCCAGCTCCCTATCGGATCGGTGACCGGTTGGGAGGATCTTCGCAGGCAGTTCTTATACCAGTTCAGCTCCACCACGCGAAAGACCAGAATTGCGGACCTCTTCAAGTGAAAACAGAGGCCTGATGAGCGGGTTGGGGATTTCATCGCCCGGTGGAAAGGACTTATGTATTCCCTCGATATGCCACTGACTCAGGAGCAATTAATGATTATGTGTGTGGGGAACTTCAAGACAGCGCTGGTACCCTCCTTGATTACCCAGAACTACCCTGGAGGGTTCAGAGATTTATCGGATAAGGCCCAGCACCTCGAGAAAACCCTGCAACAGGCTAATCAGGCACGTTTGCTGCCCCCTATGATCCCAGCCAAGAGGACCGTTAGGGCTGAACCCGCCGCGGTGGCTCAAATAGAAGCCCCGAGGCAGCTGGAATTGCTGCCGGCGGCACCACCCCCGCAACCCCGCAGAGGTCCTCCACCTCAAGCACAGGCTCCTGCCCAGCAGCGACCGCCTCAGAACCGACAGGTTCCCCCGTGCAACGTGCCACCGCCACCTAGGCGAGATAACCAGGCGCCGCCTCCTTGGCAGGCCCCTCCGGTCCCTCGACAGGACCAGGCCCCCAGGGCCCCCTATCTGGAAACAAGGTACCAGACCTATTCGTTCAACGAAAATCAGGTCACTGGCTACTTCCGAAGTGCTCTAGAGCAAGGGATTGTGCATCTGCCTGACTGCAGAAGGCCGGCAGAGGCGCATCACACCGATCACCCCAACTACTGCCCTTATCATCGGATCCTGGGGCACACCCTCAAGCGATGCTATGTGTTTAAAGACTAGCTTTAGGACCAGGTCAACAACAACATAGTCAAGTTGGGCCCAGTTCCAGCGCAAGTGGCAGGCGTCTTTGCAGGATCAGAAATCGGCAGCGACAACGAAGGTGAGTGGCAGTAGGTCCCTAGCCGCGGATCCCAGAAATATGACGGCTGGATGGCTCGAAAAACTGTCGTCCGTGCCCAGGGTGTCATCCGGGCGTGCCTGAAGCAGTAGGAACCTTCATAGGAAGTAGCCGGTGCCTCCGCGTCGTCTTCACAGTCGACTTCTGCCCAAAAGGGAAAGCAGTGGCGATGCAAGAAGAAGCAACGTGCACCACCAGTGTCGTCGTCGTCCCGCACTCTCGGTGACTTTATGCCTCCCGAAATGGGGATTCCTCCCAGAATCCGCCCAGCGGTGGATGACTCATCAAGTGACAGTCAAGGGTACGCTTCGGTTAACACTGTGGAGCTGGTAAAGCCCTATATGACCCCCGACGAGGGGGAACCCCAGGCAGACCTCCCCAACGTTTCCAGCCGACATCAACGTCAGCGGAATCGCAATCGCGCCGGTCATCGAGGCACATCAGCAGGCACTTGTGGCCAAGCCGTGCACGCTACCGAGACCAGGCAGCATGCTCAGCGCAGATCTCAGCACGCACAGACCCATCCGACATCCTCGGCTCTACCTCCACCGTCGTTCGTGCTACTGGATCGGGGGGAGCCGCCTCATCCGTATCATAGCCAGTCTTGCCCGGCTACAGGCCGGCCTCCGCTGTCCGATCCTAGTCCGGCAATTACTCTCCAGGCTTCTACTAGCAGGCAGTAGGACGTACCCAGTGCTAGCCGATCGCCAGTTCAACCGGCAGGACCCGCTATGCATCCAAATGCCGAACGACATCCTGTAAGCAGAGGTTCGCGTTTGGCACGAAAGTACTATGTTCTGAAGCACCTGGATGGAATCCCGGTGAGGCTTTCCAACCTTGAGGCCCTGCTCCTGTCATCTGAAATGCGCGAGGCACTTTCTGAGGCCCTAAGGAGGCCCCTCCAGTTCGAGACGGAAGTAGCAGCTGCAGAAGCCTTCCATACCGAGACGATTGAAAATGCCGAATGTCAGGCGGTTATCTCGTTCTCCGGTAAAGATGAGGACCCTCTCATACAGGGGCACATTCGCCCACTGTATATAACTGGCCACTTCAACGGCGTGGAAGTCCGCCACTGCCTCATTGACACGGGTTCTGGAATCAACCTAATTCCGACCCGGACGCTGCAAAAGCTGGGTCTGTCCGAAGGTGATTTGACTCCCTCTGACATCAGGATCCAGGGGTACGACAGGACAGAGCAAACCCCAGTCGGCAAGATCCGCCTGAAGACTCAGTTCGGTGGCTTAATTTCCAGCACCGAGTTCATGGTTGTTTCTCAGGACACCGCCTACAACGCATTAATGGGTAGGCCATGGCTCCATCTGCATGTAGCGGTCCCCTCGTCGTATCACTAGTGCGTCAAGTAATCGCTCAACGGTCAAGTAGGCGTGCTCCAAGGAGACGCGTCCCCTTTCGCTTCTTATGAGGCCCGCTATCTGGATGCGGGTTATTACAAAAGTAAGGACAAGCAAATCCTGGTAAGCGAGGATGAGCCCGCCCCGATCACAAGTGATCCCTAGGCAAGCATGGACGACACCTACATCCTCCCGATCCACCGGTTGGAGGCCACGACCCCTGACATGGGGAAATGTTTTGTTGTTTCAGGTACGCAAGGAAGGCATGTTCCCATGTCCAAGCGACGGAGGAAAATCACCTCGTACTTCTACATCAACCAGGCTCGGGTCATCCCGGAACCTCCTACCCTTGTACGGTACCGGGACATCAAGATCATGACAACGGCAGTGCGCCATACGTGTCTCTTCCGTCGGGCTGGAATTAACTCACTCAGGCCGACACATCACCACTGCTTTGATATCATCAAATGTGGCCACTTAGGTCGAAGGCCAGATGGGATAGGATCAAATGCGTTCATTGCTATGGTCTCAACGACAAGTGAGTCTCCTGATGTGATGACTGCTGCTGCCCAAGCCGGCACCAGCTACCCCTAGGGTTTCGAGAGCCCAGAAGTATCTTCCGTCGTGGGAAGTCCCCCCACGGCTATGGAGGAAGACTTGGAGGATGCTCCCCCTTCCTTTGAAGAAGGCGTCTCTACCACGGTTGATGAACTGGTACAGGTGAACATTGGTAGCGAGGAAGATCAGAGACCCACATTGATCAGTGCGACCATGTCCCTCGAGGAGCGGCAGCAGTACGTGGACTTCCTCAAACAGCACCGTGATGTGTTTTCCTAGAGTTACGATGAGATGCCAGGACTGGATCCCCAAGTGGCCGTCCACCGTCTGGGACTCCCGGCAAAACATCCTGGGTTTAAGCAGCCTCCCAGGAAAATGCACCCTTCTCATGGTGCTATGGTTGAGGCCGAAGTTGACAAGCTTATCAAAGCCATCATCATTAAGGAGGTCCAGTACCCCAAATGGCTCGCCAACATTGTGCCGGTCAGGAAGAAGAATGGGCAGATCAGAGTCTGCATCGACTTCCGCAATCTCAATCACCACTGCCCAAAGGATGACTTCCCACTCCCAGTGACGGAGCTGTTGATTGACGACACGGCCGGGTTCCAAGCCCTCTCTTTCATGGATGGGTATTCCGGGTATAACCAGATCTGGATGGCCCCCGAAGACGAGGAGTCCACTGCCTTCAGGGCTCCCCAGGGTACCTTTTGCTACCAGGTAATGCCATTCAGTTTGAAAAATGCAGGTGCCACTTATCAGAGGGCCATGCATCGCATATTCAAACCGATTCTCGGGGAATTGGTGGAATGCTACGTGGATGACCTTGTAGTCAAATCATGCCAGCGCCCGGACCATCCCAAATACCTTGAGAAAGTGTTCGGTTTCCTCCGTTCCCGTCACCTGAAGATGAACCCACTGAAGTGTGCCTTCGGAGTCACCTCCGGGATGTTTCTGGGCTTCGTTGTCAGATACCGAGGTATCGAGATCGACCCGGAGAAGATCAAGGCCATCAGCCAAATGCCTCCCCTGAGCAACATTCGAGAGCTCCGAGGCCTTCAAGGCCACTTAGCCTATATACGCCGATTCATTGCGAATCTGGCCGGCAAGTGTAAGCCCTTTTCCCGGCTCATGAAGAAAGGTGCTGCCTACGAATGGGATGAGGAGTGTCAGGCCGCCTTCGAGGAAATCAAGAAGTATCTGCTCCAACCTCTGGTCTTGATGCCACCTGTCTCCGGAAAGCCGCTGGTCCTTTATGTGACTGCCCTGGAGAGATCCCTCGGCGCGCTGCTTGCCCAGAAGAATAATGAGGGCACTCAGAACAGTCTCTACTATACCAGCCGCATGCTTCTCGATACGGAGGTCAGATACTCCCCTATCGAAAAGAGATGCCTTGCGCTCGTCTTCGCCGTGCAGAAGTTGCGGCACTACCTGCAACACCACGAGGTGCAATTGATCTCTCGGGTAGATCCGCTGAAGTATATCCTGAACCACCCCATGCTGACTGGCCGACTAGCACAGTGGGCAGTGATTCTCCAGCAGTTTGATATCAGGTTCGTGCCTTAGAAGGCCGTTAAGGGACAGGCGTTGGCAGACTTTTTAGCTGCCCATCCAACCCCTGCGGATCAATCCCCGGACCTGGATTTCCCCGACGAGACGATCCTCTCAGTCGATCATGTTGTCCCGTGTTGGCAAATGCATTTCGACGGCGCCTCCCGGAGCCCCACCGGTAGAAAGCTCAACGACCCCAAGCTCAACAGAGTGGGTCTGGGTATTGTTTTCATTACCCCGGCGCAAGCCGTCCTGCCGTACTCGTTCCTGTTGTCAGAAGGCTGTACGAACAACGAGGCAGTGTACCAAGCTCTCATCACCGGCCTCGAGTTGGCCCTTAAGATCCATGTTCCCCATCTACATGTGAAGGGAGATTCCGAGCTGGTAATCAAACAGGTTAATGGCGACTACGTCGTCAGGAGGCCAGAGCTTGCACCGTTGCTGGAGTACACCCTACTCCTAATGGCCCAGTTCTCTTCTCGACCAGAGGTGACCCATGTCCCACGGTCGCAGAACGGTCAAGAAGACGCCTTGGCTGGCTTGGCCGCATCGCTCGCAGAACCCAAGCAAGATGACCTAATCATACACGTGGCCCACCGGAGAGTCATTGCTCCCGTCACCCAAGAGGACCGTGATAGCCTGCGGGTAAGTCATCTCACCGCCGGACCCTCCATATCGGGAGTCCCGGATTCGTCAGACGCAGTGGTTGAAACCACCCCCGACTAGAGAGCACCTTTTGTCGAGTATCTCCAAAATGGTCGCCTCCTGGACGACCGGGCCGAGCGCGAGCGAATCTGACGCTGTGCACTTCAATTTACCCTCTCGAGCGGCCCCAGTATGGAACAGATCCTTTATAAGCGGAGTTTCAATGGTGTCCTTCTTCGTTGCCTCTAAGGAGGGGAGATACCTCAAATTATGCAAGAGGTTCACGCCGGTTCCTGTGGCGCCCATCAAGCTGGGCCGAAACTGTCCCATCCAATCCGGAGGTTAGGGTACTTCTAGCCCTCCATGATCCATGATTGCATTGGGTATGCCAAGAGATGCCACGCGTGCCAAGTACACGCCAACTTATTGCATCGGCCTCCAGAACCCCTCCACCCCACCAAGTACTCTTGGCCATTTGCGGTATGGGGACTTGATGTAGTGGGACCGTATCCGCCGGCAACAGCCCGCCAGTGTAGTTTCATCCTGACTGCTACCGATTTCTTCTCCAAGTGGGCAGAAGCAGTTCCGCTCAAAGAGGTCAAGGCCCGTTCCATCGTTGACTTTGTGAGCTCCAACATTATCTACCGGTTTGGAGTCCCTCACGCCGTCCTCACCGATAACGGCACCAACTTCCGAGCAGCCGAATTGAAGAAATTGTATGCTAAGTACGACATCCGGTCGAACCATACCTCCCGCTACCACGCGCAGGCGAATGGACAGATCGAGGCGTTCAACAAGACCCTCTCTAACATTCTGCAGAAGATGGTTGGTCAGAATAAGAAGAGTTGGCCGGACAAGCTCCCCAACGCCCTCTGGGCTTACCGGACGACGACTCGCAACTCTACCCAGGTGACCCCATATTCCCTGGTGTATGGAGCTGAGGCCGTCCAACCCATTGAGATCCAGCTTCCGTCGCTACGCACTGCAGTTTATGATCACCAGACATCAGATGAGGTAGCCGAGATCCGTCTAGCTGAATTGGAAGCACTGGACGAGAACCGACTTTGTGCCCTGCACAATCTGGAAAGGCATCAGGACAAGATAGTGAGGGCCTTCGACAAGAAGGTTCGTCTCTGCTCTTTTCTACAGGGTGACCTGGTACTGGCCCTTCGAGCGCCAATGATTCCCGGTAGGAAACCGCCCAAACTGGAACCCAAATGGGAAGGGCCTTATATCATCCATAAGGTTTACCCCAACGGAGCATACTCCTTGGTGACCACAGATGGAGAGCGTATAACCCCTCCCACCAATTCCAAATTCCTAAAGCGATACTTTCCCAAGGGCAAAACCGGTCCTGCACGACCCTAAACTGCGAGGTGGTCCTGCACGACCCTAAACTGCGACTTGGTCCCGCATGAACTTAAACTGCATCTCCGTCCTCACTGCAAGACATTAAACTGCAAGCCAGTCAGGCCTCCTTGACTGATGCCTGACCTTAGGCCCCTTGGCCTCCTTAGGCCCATGGCCCCGTCTCCACCGCGGTTTGGCCCCTTGTTGTTTTTTCCCAACTTACCCTCTTGTGGGATTGCACGGTATGGTGTAGGACTACGTCCTCATTCACACCGGGTTACTTGTTGTACCGTACATATCGCCAAACGAGGTGTTTCTCATCATCCTGCAGGACGTTAAACTGCATCTCAATAACTATGTGTGTCTTGATTCCCATCTTCATGGGATACGTAGGAACACTCGGACGCCTTGTCTTGAGCCCAGCCCCAAGCTTTCCTCTTTCGCTATTCCCCATGGGAATAGTCTCCTTGGAGGATCTTTGTGTAGTAGAGAGTACGCTTTCTTGGCCCCGCTTATGCAACCCCGCTCGCGCAAAGATTGTAAAGGTCGCACCATGCGCCCACTCCCGTTCTTCTATCCTCCGTAGGAACGCCCGGACATTTCGTCCGTTGGCCCAGCCCAAAAGCCACAATCTTCCCCTCGGGTCAAGACATGGCAGGGTGCACACTATTGCCCCGACCCATGTCGAGCATGCCTCGACCTGGCTGCACATTCCCCCCTGGAGGTGTTTGCCCCTTTCGTGGATGGATACAACTATGCTTCACCCACTCCTTGACCGGGATTCCGTCATTTTTCACACCCAGAGGGACCCCCATGAACGGTCTGGATACAATGCCCAAGGGCTCTCCTACCGATACGGGCCAACGCCCCTGAGGGTTTTCAGGCAGAAAATCGATAGAAGTCCTGCGTTGCGAATTTGGTCAGCGGTCGACGCTCATTTGTTGCCCCCATATGGGTCACAATAGGAACGCTGTGTTTCGAACATGGTCAACAGCGTCCTGGATCTTCGGGTCCACCCCAAGATGCCCCAGGCATCGAGAACAGTGATTCATTCTGCCCCATCCCGAGGTGACAAACATCCCCCAGGTGGTGCTAGCGATCCGGGCCACGGCCCAGGATTCCTCATAAGGGTGTACGGTGTGATGTGGGACCATGTCCTCGCTCACGACGGGATCATGTACCATGCCGTATGCCCTCCCTTTATGAGGCCCAGCCACAGGCCCCTTGGCCTTTTCGGGTCCCCGACCCTCGTCCTCATGTAAGACGTTAAACTGCAAACCAGTCAGGCCTTTCTGACTAATAACTTCCCCTTTTCTCCGGGCCACGGCCCAGGATTCCTCATAAGAGTGTACGGTGTGGTGTAGGACTACGTCCTCATTCACGTCGGGATCATGTACCATGCCGTACGACTCCCCTTACGAGGCCCAGCCTCAGGCCCCTTGGCCTCCTTGGGTCTCTGGCCCCTCATCCTCATGTAAGACGTTAAAGTACAAACCAGTCAGGCCTTCCTGACTGATGCCTGACCTTAGGCCCCTTGGCATTTCCGGGCCACGGCCCATGTCCCCTCTTACCCAGGGTGTATGGTGTGGTGTGGGACTACGTCCTCATTCACATCGGATTCTTCGCCATACCGCACACCTCCCTTGTTTCGGAGTATATTACTCCCCTCCTCGTCCAGTATGACGTTAAACTGCATTTCAAGAACTACGTGTGGCTTGATTCCCATCCTAATGGGATACGTAGGACCACCTGGATGTCCAAGATTCGGGTCCAGCCCCATCTCTCGGGAATCCTCATCCCATATTGGCCCCTTGGCCTATCCTTCCCCCATGAGAGGATCATATGGTGTGGCGTGGGATTATGTCCTCATTCACGACGGTCTCGTAATGACCACGCCATGCTCCCCCCCCCCTACTGAGCTGTTTCGTCGATCCCTTTTTTCGGCGGTTCACCAATGTGCTTAAGAGTACTCTGGTTTATTACCTGGAATGCCAAGCTTTACTCGGACACGTCCGCACCCGCTTTCCAGGCTTTGCGTATCCCCGCATCAGGGCTTTCATCATCTTTCACACCCGGAGGGACCCCCAATAATTGCCTAGATACAATTCCCAAGGGCTCTCCTGCCGATACGGGTCAACACCCCCCGGGGTTTCGGACAACAAATCGATAAAATCCCGCGTTGCGAATATGGTCAGCGGTCGATGCTCGTTTGTTATTCCCACCTCAGACTAACGCGATATGGACGCTGTGTTTCCACCATGGTTAACAGTCTTCCTCTATCGCCACGCCAACCCATTAAGCCCAAATGCCGGGTACACAATTCACACACTTCATCACTTCATCATGACCAAGTAGAGTCTCGGAACTCTTGGTACTTTTCCCCCGTGCACGTCTGCGCATTGGAGGAACAAGCTACATCAAAAGTGTCTTTCAGAACTCTCTGCTGACTCCCCATTGGTGGACGCCCCAAGTATTGCGATGAGGATACCCCCCTTGTTTACCACACCGAGTTTATCTCACCTGGGCTTAGGGATTGGGTCGACATCTGTGCTTACTCAGGAGTTGTCACCATCCACGGTCCGAGCTCTAAGACCATAAACTAAGATTCTTATCTGGAACTACGTTCAACGTGATTCTTATCTCGATAGGATACGTAGGAATGCTCGGACCCCTTGTCTCCAGGCCCAGCTTGAGTTCAGCAAATTTACCTCTCTAATCCTGCCTTCAGGACCCTGATCACAGGGCTGCGTGACGCAGTGTAGGACTACGTCCTCATTCACGTCAGGTTTGCAATAGCTGCACCACGCACGCCCCCATTCTGAGGTTCAGTCCTCCTATTCCCTGTCCTGCATGACGTTAAAAGGCACCTTCCAGAACTACGTATGGCTTGATTCCCATCCTAATGGGATATGTAGGACAACCTGGATGTTTAAGATTCGGGTTCAACCCCACCTCCTGGAGATCTCCTGATCTCACAGTCACATAGGCCACTTGGCCTATCCCTCTCCAGAAGGGGGATGTGTAGGTATGATACAAGGTTTTGCACACCGTGACCCCTTCCCCCGGGAACCTGTCATCTCTCGGTCACCCTCAAAGTTGAGTCCCTTGACTCCCTGCAGTGGTTCACCCATGTATTAAGAGCACTCTAGTCTAGGACCAAGAGTGTCAGATTCAACTTGATCAAGTTCCTTCCACTTGTCAAGCTTTGTGTTCCCCTCTATTAGGACTTCCATCATCTTTCACACCCGGAGGGACCCCCAAGAACGGCCTGGATACTACGCCCAAGGTCTCTCCTACCGATATGAGTCAATGCCCCCCAGGGTTTCGGACAACAAATCGATAAAATCCCGCATTGCGAATATGGTCAGCAGTCGATGCTCGCTTTGTTAGTCCTCATTTCAGGCTAACGCGACAGGATGCTGTGTTGCGAACATGGTCAGCAGTAATCCTATGTTGTCACGCCAGCCCCTTCAGTCCTTGAATGTTGGTTTCATGATTCACATCATTTTCCACCCCATCATGTCCAGGTGGAATCTCGACACTTTTGGCGCTATCCCTCAGTGCACCTTTGCATGCTAGGGGGACAAAGATGAAATCTGGCGCCCTTTGGGGCTCCCATGGTCCAAGCTCTAAGACCATAAACTAAGATCCATTCGGGACTACGTTCAACTTGATTCCCATCCTCATGGGACACGTAGGACCACCCAGACGCCCTGTCTCCGGGTACAACCCATTCAGGAAGCCAGTCTCTCTCCCTGTTTCACCTCTGCGTAGGCCCCTCGGCCTAAGGTTTCCCTCTCCGGATGGCGTACATTTTGATGTGGGATCATTTCTCTGTCAATTGTGTTTTATAACACTGTGCACATTTCCCGCCTAGCATCGTCTCTGCTACGTCCGCGCTGCATGATGATAAAATGCATGCTTGGTCCTATCATACGACCCTAAACTGTGATATTATCGTCCTGGCCGCACGACGAAAAACGGCACCGCATTGTGGTGACCTCGTTGTAGAGGACATCACGTTGGGTATTGGTCACGTGCAATGCCATTTTTCAACGCCCATCACGGCTTGATTCTTGTGGTGACATCACGACCTACTGTTCTAGGCCGGTCGCTTCACAAAAAAAACCATTCATCTTAAAGAACAAACAAGATACATTAAATTCCGCTCCTTTTAGTGCAAGGGCCACACCCGCACTCCCCTTTTCCTCTGGCACTGGTATCCTACCATGTCACTTCCAGAACTACGTATGGATTGATTCTCATCCTTATGAGATACGTAGGAGCGCCCGGGTGCTTCCCCATGGGCCCAGCCTAACCCTTGTGTTCGGTCCCTCGACTCGAGCATTTCCCCAGAGAATGCATGGTGAGTAGGATTATGTCCTCATTCACATCAGGTTTTGATGCCATGCGTCCCCTGATCCCTTTACCCATCTATGGTCTGAATTCTATGACCCTAAACTAAGATCTCTCCAAGGGAAAGGAATCTGCTCCCTCTCTCTAATACGTTTCGTTGACGTATTCAGATGTGTTTTGACAAAGAGCCCGAAGCGTGAGATTTTCACAGGGACATTCCCCTCATCTCATGACCAAGCTTCGTGAGCTCACTATTTGGATCATCATCCTCTTCCACATCCAAAAGGACCCTCGGACGACATGGATACTAAGCTTAAGGGATCTCCATGAATGCTGGACCTAAGGGCCCTTCAATTGTTTCGGGCCAACATCCCTACGGATATCTGACAACATTTGTGACATGGTCCCGTGTTTCGAACATGGTCAACGGTCGACCCCCATTTGTTTGTCCCCATTCTAGGCTAACGCGACAGGGTACTGCATTGCGAATACGGTCAACAGTAACCCTCCATCGTCACGCCGCCATCATTGTGATCTGAATCTCGAGCACCATGATTCACACATTTCAACTTCCTCATGTTCAAGTGGAATTCCATCATACTCGGCTCTTTCTCTTCGCATATCTAGGTGCGCTAAATGATCGTGTTAGTATCATTGGGCCGGTAGTCACCGAGCGTCCCTTTTCCCTAACCTTCCCCTTTTGTGTCAAGAAATTCCCACCACTACTGCTGGTTTCCCGCACCGAGCATGACTCACGTGGGCTTAGTCGTTTTGGTAGGATGTGTGCCAACACAGTCGGGCTGTTCCCCGTCCCGCATGACGTTAAACTGCGCTTCCAGAACTATGTGTGGCATGATTCCCATCATCACGTGGGATACGTAGAGACACCCAGGCATTTGACCTAGGGTTCAGCCCCTGGAATCACAAAATCTTGTTCCTCCCCATTTCCAGCCCTCGCCAGAGAGGCCTTATCTGGAAGAAAGAATAATCTGTGATCAGACCGATGCACCCATCTGGCGTACTCCCACCACGGTGGTGCAACTACCGAAGTGTTGGATTCTGTTTGAACAAACCACCACTCCATGTTCCACGCTTTGCGTGCCCCTTATTCGGACCCTCGTCCCCTTTCATGTCTGAAGGAACCCCCTAACGGTCTGGTCTCATGCCGTATCGGCTCACCTATCTTCCTGGGCCAACGTTCTGGAAGACTGGTCATGTTTGGAGGGACCCCCAACAACGGCCTGGATACTACGCCCAAGGGCTCTCCTACCGTTACGGGCCAATGTCCCAAAGGATTGATCGACAACAAATTGATAAAATCACGCGCTGCGAATATGGTCAGCGGTCGATGCTCATTTGTTGTCCCCATTTCAGGCTAATGCAGTAAGGATACCGTTTGTCCGCCACGGTTAACAGTTGTCCTTTATTTTCAACCCATCCCCACAGTGTTCCGAATTTGGGTATCGTGATTCACACTTCCCATTTTCATCTGTTTGAACCGATTTCAGCGCCCCTGGTGTTGCCCCGTTCGTGTATAAGAGCACGTTGATGAAACGGTAATTCGACTATCTTGGAAGTTCCTCCTCCGATCAAGCCTTCCCTATCTTTCGGGAATCTGGACTAGCTTGGGGAATTGTCGTCAAACGTCCTGCAAACATTGTAGGGATGTAACAAGGCAATTCAACAGTGGAAATCTTGCGTGCCACGTCACTCGAAAAAAGGAGAAAGAAAGAGTTGAAGCACAAAGGTGTTAATAAAAGTTTCTTTCGGATTTGTTACAATACTCGGGGGTTGAATTCCCCCATGGACGGGTTGACCCCGTCAAAAGAGCGTTGCAGCTCCGCCACCCGCTGACTTGCGGCGTCCAAAGCCTGTTGCCACTGATTCAACTCCTACTCCTCTTCAGCAGCGTCGGGGCGTAATTCGTCAACTCTGGCCCTGGCCCTTTCTACCTCGGCCTGGACGGCAGCCATCCTTCCAGAGGTCTGCCCCAAATGCTCCTCAGCCTCTGCCAGCTGGGCCTTCAATCATGAGACCAGCTCAGACTGCGCATCAAGAGTGGCTGAAAGCTCGTTGGCCCGGATCTGCATCTGTTGGACCTCGCCTTCAGCCTCCTGGAGCTTCCTAATGCTGGTCGCCTTCCTCCGCTGCCATCCCATGCTCAGCCCACGATCATGCTCTCGGATCTTCTCATCCATGTGGTCTCGGATGAGCGCGTGAGGGCGTTGGGCATCCACTCCCCCGGCACATAGTTCGCGTAGCCGCGAGGGGAGCCTATCCATTTCGGCCAGCCATTGCTCTTGGGGAGTGTCCCTGATAAAGCGCGTGATCAGTTTCCACGACCGGCGATGAACTATGCTGCTGTCTTCCTCATCGGAGGCCGTTTCGTCCCAATCCGCGCGGTTGGCAGGATCGTACGCAGGATATGCCTGCAGGAATTCCTCAGCAGGATCTGCATCTGGTGTTGAGTCTAGTACGACACCTGACGCCGACGCAGGCACGACAGGACTGGGACCGACTGGTTGATCCTCTTCCTCAGAGTCCACCTCGATGACTTCAGGTACGGCCCTGCTGGTGGTCCCGTCAGTGACGGTGTGCGTCGCAGCTTGAGGAGGTGGAGGGACTATCGCCACCATCATCGGCATGCCCCTAGGAGGGACGCTGCCAGACATCCCGACCAGCCTCGCCGCAGTGGCCCACGCCAGCCGAAGAACTGTACGACAAAGAGACATAAACGTTAGTTGGCATGGCCTACATGTGACAACGAGGAGACTGGTGGAGGAGACTTACGAAGATCGACCTCCGAGCGCTGCTCTTGGGCCGGTACTGATGAGACTCCGAGATGAGGCCCCCCATATACTGTTGGAAGATCTGGGGAGTCCAGAAGAGCCACCTCATGCCCCCTGGCCCTACCAAACGCAGAACAGGACGCAGCCATAGGCGTGGGTTCTGAAGGTCCCGCATCATCACCCGCCAAGGAGCGAGAACGAGGCCTATGAACAAGTTCCTCCTGCATGGCTCAAACATTGGTGAGAAGTCCATAAGGACCCAAAAACAGGTCGTAAGGAGAGAAGTTCAGAATGCTACCTCGAGAGCCTCCGCGAAGTCGTCAGATTCTGAGCTTCGATCTCCGACCTCGCCCTCCTCCAACGGGCTCTCTCCTCCAGCCTCATCCCCCCGAGAGGAGTCCTCTGATTCCTCCGGCAAGGGGAAGCGCTCCCTCAGATCAGCAGCTGATAACTGTGGGGGCACCGTCTGATTCAACAGTACCCTCACTCGATCCGTCATTGGGCGAGGAACACTGCTGGAGTGGACGTAATCCTCTAGCTCGTCCAGGTATTGCTCCGCCTCCGCCGGAGACACCATGAATCCAGCCCGAACTGGGCCTATGCCCGACAATTCCATCCCGAGGCGATTCAGGTGGGCCCACATCTCAGGTGGGCTGAGGAATTGCCGGTTGACATCCCAAATGTCCCAAGCTTCTGGAAATAAAGCATCTTCTGCCATGTTGATGTGACGCAGCCGCTTCCCCGGAGCCTGAGTGGATATCCTACGGAATCCCCTCGGTGGCCGCCCCTCCGAATGGCCCTGCTCTTCCAGAATCACCGGATCCACCGCTGCTTCCATACCCTCGGCCGGTGCGGGTCTCGCCACCATGGCAGCCTCGCTACCGCGAGCGGCCCTAGCTGCCCTCCGACCCCGACCTCGAGATAGAGGAGGCCCACCGTCACCAACCCGGATCGTTGGCTGCTTCAGAATCTCCCCCGGATAAGCGCCCTCCCAACTGATGGCGTACTCCTTCACTAATCTGAAGGCGGCGATGGATGGAGGCAACGCAATCCGCATCTTTCCATCTTCGCGTGTGAACATGATCCACAGCTGCCTCATCACACACGGGTGCTCCTCGTGGCGCACCTCCCAGTAGACCGGCGGGGTCAGCTGCTGGAGGCACCGGAACTGCCTTGCGAAACGATACGGGGTGTACGGTTCGCAGATTGGCTCACGATCTATCCGAGCCACCAAAACTCCACCTCGGAAGGCCAGAAGGTAATCCCGATGTTCTTCCGTTCCCCACCCGTCATCCGTAAGCATCCCCATCGGCAACGGGAAGAGATGGAAATTGAACTCATCCGCCCTCCACACCCAATTCAGCACCATTGGAACGGCCAGTTTGAACGGCAAGCTCCCAACTGCGTTCAAAATGGAGGGGCGAAAGTCTGATACCGATGGCGAAATGGGGTTTGGATACTCGTAAATCCCCCTGATGTGCACTACGATCCACCCATACAAGAGGTGGAAGGGACCACATATACTTGGCGGCTTCTTGCCCTCACTAATGTGCCGCAACATTCTGTACAGTTTGGTGAGCATCGGAATCCCCAGGTTGATCCGCTGCCCCATGGCCAACATCGATGCCATGATGAACGTGCTGGGCCGCACCCCCATGCGTGTATCCCTCACTGGTAGGATCCACCCACAGATGAGAGCCGCGATGAACGCCGCCAGCCTGACTATTGGTTGTTGTTCAGTGCTGACACTGAAACCCCAAGTCTTCCATTGGATTTCCTCCAAGACCCGCCAATACGAGTTCCCCTTGCCCCGTTGGGCCGCCCTCGGACAAGTTCGAGGCATCAGAGGGAACTCTCGATCTTCTGGGAAATTCAGGAAGCATTTGAACCATCTCCTGAAGTGGACATCCCTCACTGCTTCCTTTTCCTCTCCAGGGACGAGCACCATCAGCGCTGATGCCAGTCACGGCATTTTCTCCGGATCCCCCCATGCACTGGCAACGGGGAGTAATTCGTCATACATGGCCCCCAAGATCGGGACCCTGGAAATCTGGTGGACATCCCACAGGCTGATGCCCACCTCCCCGTGATGAAGGTGAAAAGTGTTGGTCTTGGACGACCATCTACTCAGCAGTTCCGGCATCATCTGCTTCGGTTGGTAAATGTGGAACTGGGAGGCCCATGCCGCCTCATACAATCCCACTCTCCTCAGCTCGGCCCCGAACTCCTCACATGAGGCGCCTACCCAGTAGGCCCAGGCCCAGTCGTCGGTGAAGTTGCCGCCCTGGCGCAGGTCCCACTCATCGGACCATCCCTTCTTCGGATCCTGCAGAGCCTCCTTCAACATGGTGCGGTAGAGAGGAGGGGACGTCTCTGGTTGCAGTGGCTTCCCGTCGATATCATTCACATGGTTGTAGAGACAGTCAGTGGTGACGGGTGTGAAGTCCTCTCGCGCGTGACCATCAGCCGCCCTGAACCACTGGTGCTGGCACGGTGTTCTCCTGAACCAGCAAGCTGGTTCATCCCTTCTCGCCTCAGGGATGAAGACGTCATCCCTCAGCCCGAATCCGTACAATGGCAGTTTCTTGCACTGAGGATAATCCTTCTGACCTTTCGATAGCAGATCTGTTAAAGAAGTGTGGTCCGAGTGGCTCCGAACCATTTCCCCCAAGCCTGGACGGTTGGCCATCTCATCTCGGTGAGCAGCATCTGCGAGGACCCCCAAGACAGCTTCTTGATGGGCCATTTTAATTCTGGCCCTCAGAAAAGGATTCTTTCGGATGGATCACGAAGCTCGACCGCGAAGCTCGATCGCGAAGACGGATCGCGAAGATCAGTTGGAGACCAAGTCGCGAAGTCTGGCCAAGGCCGACAAGAAGTTCTCCTAGCGCGGACGCGAAGTCGGAGACCCGCGGTTCGCCGTGAAGCTCGATTCGCGGAGGGTTGTCGCGGAGTACGCGGTGCTTCGTGAAATCGAGAGCACAAAAAGACAAGGAAGGCACATGAAGACAAAAGAGGGCGGACCCCCTATTTATAGGCGATGACCCCGGAGCATCGTGGCGCGCCTCTCTCGCGCGAAGCATCACGGCGCGTCCGGATCCGCAGCCCCGACGAGCATCGCGGGCCACCTTCGCGATGCTGCATCACGAACCACCGACAATTTTGGCGATTATCCCTCAGACTTCGACCCTTCGCCCTCCGCGGCTCCAAGTCTGAGGGGGGGCATTTGTTGGCGCCAAAAATGTGGCCCGAAAGAAAGGAACGAAAATGGTCGGTGCGCTGCCTCGCGAAGCTCCGCCGCGGAGCTCCGCCGCGAAGCCCCGCCGCGAAGCTCCCCAACCATAGCGGCGCCGAGAAGCTCCAGAGGCGGTAATCCTCTGCGAACCGCTTTGACGTTCGCGAGCCGCCGCGAAGCACCAGAGGCGGTAATCCTCCGCGATCCGATTTGACATTCGCGAGCCGCCACGAAGCTCCAGAGGCGGTAATCCTCCGTGAACCGCTTTGACGTTCGCGAGCCTCCGTGAAGAACCATAGGCGGTAATCCTCCGCGAACCCCTTTGACGTTCGCGAGCCACCGTGAAGCACCATAGGCGGTAATCCTCCGCGATCCGATTTAACGTTCGCGATCCGCCGTGAAGCACCAGAGGCGGCGCGCGAGCCCTGCTTCGCAGCGCCCCTTCCCTATAAATACTGGACTCCCCCTGAGTCCCGAAGAAAAAAAGGAGGGACAATCCTACCTTTCGGCTTCTCCTCTCCCGAATCGCGAAGCACGCTTTGCCCCGGGAATCATGAGCTCCGTGAGGTATTTCAACTTCACGAGACAACTCTGCTTTGTCTCGTTTTGAGCCCCTCTTCCGGGAGGGATACCCTTCGCGAAGCTCAAGGGCGTTCGCGGAGGAAGGGGATTCCCAAGGGAACCCGGGCAGCCGCGGAGCACTTGTGCTTCGCGAAACACCCAACCCATACGAGTGATCCTTATGCTAAGGCAGGACCGCTCCACTTCGCGAAGCACACTGCTTCGCAGGACCCTGCTTCACGAGGCACCCCTTCTTCGCGAGGCAATGCTCCGCAAACACTGTTCCACTTCGCGAAGCGCCTTCCACTCACACCTATGCCCCATGTTAAGGCCAAGGCACCCCACTTCGCAAAGCACACTCCTCTGCTTAGCGATTCCTCTTTCCGTGCGACCCTCCAGGTTTTCACGATGTAATTTCAAAGTCCCATGGACAATACCTCCCGTAGCGTTGCTTCGCCTAATGATTCTTCTCATAGGCATGCTAACGGCTATTGCTTCTTCGCATAGCCACGCTAACGTGGACCCCTCGATGGTTCGTCCCACTACCCCCCATGACCATGGCCTTACCGGCACCTTCCCTTCCCCAAGGACCATAGGGTACCAGTTATGTAAGTCCTAGGGGTGTGGAACGAACCCACCTCGTCCGAGCTGCAGGACGTTAAACTGCCAAGCACCACGTCCTCAACACATGACGTTAAACTGTGACCCAACCTCGTCTCCCTCACGAAAGGTCCCCTCAGGTCAAACATTCTTTACACCACTCGTCTCCACGGGAATGGAACTCTTCCTCACATGGAATGAGATCATCCTTGTCGGAGTGGCGTATGTTCGCAGGGGAAGGGCTGCCTCAGAGCGTAACCCCCTAACCTTTCGTACGGATGATTGTACCCGTGCATCTCTGTACTTCCCCACTACCAAGGTCAGTGGAGGGAGTGGTAGGGAACGAGGCACCCCCATATGGGCCTCCATCCTGGAGTAAGTCCCAACACCATGGGCCGCCCAACGCGTAAGCCCATCTTCGCTTCTCACGGACGCACCCTTCGCGACGTGATCGTCAGGTCCTTCCAACCTCTTGTTTCTCACACCGAGCATGACTCACGTGGGCTTAGAGTGAGCACCGACCCTGACCCCTCCATCCTAGCGAACTACGAGGACTTTGATCCATGTCAAGGCATGGTACATAGGAAGCCTCCACGAGGTTCAAGCCCACCCGTCGCTCATTCACGTCGGGTCCCATTCCGGTCCAGTGGTAAGCCATTACGACCCACCACCTGAACTACGAGGTCTTTGATCCATGTCAAGACATGGTACGTAGGAAGCCTCCACGAGGTTCAAGCCCACCAATAGTGGACCAAGGTCTACTTTCATGTCGGTTCACCGACACACCCCATTTGAACTACGAGGTCTTTGATCCATGTCAAGGCATGGTACGTAGGAAGCCTCTATGAGGTTCAAGCCCACCACTAGTGGACTCCCGAGTCTACTTTCACGTCGGGTCACACCCATGTCCAGCATGACGTTAAACTGCACACTCCCGTCTAGCACGACATTAAACTGCATTCCGGTCCAGTGGTAAGCCATTGTGACCCACCCCTAGCGAACTACGAAGACTTTGATCCATGTCAAGGCATGGTACGTAGGAAGCCTCCACGAGGTTCAAGCCCACTCGTCGCTCATTCACGTCGGGTCCCATTCCGGTCCAGTGGTAAGCCATTGCGACCCACCACCTGAACTACGAGGTCTTTGATCCATGTCAAGGCATGGTACATAGGAAGCCTCCACGAGGTTCAAGCCCACCAATAGTGGACCACGGTCTACTTTCACGTCGGTTCACCGACACACCCCATTTGAACTACGAGGTCTTTGATCCATGTCAAGGCATGGTACGTAGGAAGCCTCTACGAGGTTCAAGCCCACCACTAGTGGACTCACGAGTCTACTTTCACGTCGGGTCACACCCGCGTCCAGCATGACGTTAAACTGCACACTCCCATCCAGCACGACATTAAACTACATTCTGGTCTAGTGGTGAGCCATTGTGACCCACCCCTAGTGAACTACGAGGACTTTGATCCATGTCAAGGCATGGTACGTAGGAAGCCTCCACGAGGTTCAAGCCCACCAATAGTGGACCAAGGTGTACTTTCACGTCGGTTTACCGACAAACTCTACCACCTGAACTACGAGGAATTTGATCCATGTCAAGGCATGGTACGTAGGAATCCTCCACGAGGTTCAAGCCCACCAATAGTGGACCACAGTCTACTTTCACATCGGTTCACCGACACACCTTATTTGAACTACGAGGTCTTTGATCCATGTCAAGGCATGGTACGTAGGAAGCCTCCACGAGGTTCAAGCCCACCCGTCGTTTCTTCACGTCGGGTCCCATCTCCGTCCAGCATGACGTTAAACTGCACACTCCCGTCCAGCACGACATTAAACTGCATTCCGGTCCAGTGGTAAGCCATTGTGACCCACCCCTAGCGAACTACGAGGACTTTGATCCATGTCAAGGCATGGTACAAAGGAAGCCTCCACGAGGTTCAAGCCCACCCGTCGCTCATTCACGTCGGGTCCCATTCCGGTCCAGTGGTAAGCCATTGCGACCCACCACCTGACCTACGAGGTCTTTGATCCCTGTCAAGGCATGGTACGTAGGAAGCCTGCACGAGGTTCAAGCCCACCAATAGTGGACCAAGGTCTACTTTCACGTCGGTTCACCGACACACCCCATTTGAACTACGAGGTCTTTGATCCATGTCAAGGCATGGTACGTAGGAAGCCTCTACAAGGCTCAAGCCCACCACTAGTGGATTCACGTGTTTACTTTCACATTGGGTCACACCCACGTCCAGCATGACGTTAAACTGAACACTCCCGTCCAGCACGACATTAAACTGCATTCCGGTCCAGTGGTAAGCCATTGTGACCCACCCCTAGTGAACTACGAGGACTTTGATCCATGTCAAGGCATGGTACGTAGGAAGCCTCCACGAGGTTCAAGCCCACCAATAGTGGAACAAGGTCTACTTTCACGTCGGTTTACCGACAAACTCCACCACCTGAACTACGAGGAATTTGATCCATGTCATGGCATGGTACGTAGGATTCCTCCACGAGGATCAAGCCCACCAATAGTGGACCAAGGTCTACTTTCACATCGGTTCACCGACACACCTTATTTGAACTACGAGGTCTTTGATCCATGTCAAGGCATGGTATGTAGGAAGCCTCCACGAGGTTCAAGCCCACCCGTCGTTTCTTCACGTCGGGTCCCATCTCCGTCCGGCATGACGTTAAACTACACTCCCTTTTGAACTACGAGGTCTTTGATCCATGTCAAGGCATGGTACGTAGGAAGCCTTCACGAGGTTCAAGCCCACCCGTCATTTCACGTTGGGTCTCACCCCGGTCTAGCATGACGTTAAACTGCATTCTGGTCTAGTGGTAAGCCATTGCGACCCTTTCCCACCTGAACTACGAAGACTTTGATCCATTTCAAGGAATGGTACGTAGGAGGCCTCTATGAGGTTCAAGCCACATTGCTCGGTCATTCATTCACGTCGAGTTTTGCCCTCGTCCAGCATGACGTTAAACTGTACCCCCCTTGTCCTGCATGACATTAAACTGCACACCCATTCCCACCTGAACTACAAGGTGTTTGATCCATGTCAAGGCATGGTACGTAGGAAGCTTTCCAGAGGTTCAAGCCCACCACTCATTGGACCAAGGTACACTTTCACGTCGGTACGCTGACGATGCCCATCGGACCGAGGTCCACCTTCATGTCGGTACACTGACAACATTCATCGGGCCAAGGTCCAGCTTCACATCGGTTTACCGTCACCATCCCGAACTACGCGGACTTTGATTCCCTTCCACGGGGATA
Organism: Viscum album; assembly: GCA_963277665.1. NCBI lineage: Eukaryota > Viridiplantae > Streptophyta > Magnoliopsida > Santalales > Viscaceae > Viscum > Viscum album. Next base: position 1,070,747,265 of record OY728166.1, on the reverse strand, counting down.
CGTAGGAGGCCTTGTCAAGGCTCAAGCCCAACTTCACTGTCGCCTCCTGTGATGGTACCATTTCACTCTCCTTCCACTCCATTCATCAACCCACCACCCATTCTGATTCACGCCCGGACCGTCTCATCCTGGTGAGACCATGTCGGTACGCTCTTCTTCACAGTCGCCCGTAGGCTGGCCCCGGTATCGATATCCCTTCAAGGTGGATCCCTCGATCCGATCTATCCTAGCTAATGCTCTGGTTGGGTGGATCCGTCCCCGCTGGACGTTAAACACGCGGCATACCCTGTGTTGAACACGGGAAGCTGAGGAAAACCTCAGATATGTGTCTACGACATGTAATTCCCCGCGCTCGATGTGGGATGCCTTGGGCTTCCACGCCCTCGAGAAGCCTTGTGATCAAGGATAACAGACAGACATACCAGGTACCCCATCATCCAGACACGCTACTGATGCCTCAATGTGACTACTCCCCTGACCGAAGGTTGCTGCCCTGACTGGACCCTTTGGAATGTCCCGACAGAAGCAGTGTAATTAACCTACGTTTATGGAAACATGGAACTGGGAAGAGTTTCACGAACTACGTATTAAATCTATAAGGGAGACCCGGACTAGGTGATGAGTTCTGAGGAGGAATCCATAGGAGGAAGAACCGACATCCCATCATCCTGTTTCGATCAAGGAGCAGACGTCCCGGAATAAGGAGCGAATGCCGCCCGCCTTTGGAAAGCGGGAATGCGGGGCAACAGGAAGCGCGTCCTCCACGGACGGATGCCCGCGCCTCGGCGAAAGCGTCGGAAACAACCACACTGGTCACCTTCAATTCGATGCCGGGGTCACAACTCTACTGAAGGCGCCTAAAACAGACTCCAGATTCAAAAGCTACAGCTCCACGCGTTATGCAAATGGGTCCCTATGGTGACCAGATCTCAACCCCCAAACATGTCCCGCAGATCGTACCATTGTGTTCCTTGCTGATAACCACGATGTATAGGAAATTCATATTCCCTGAATGGACTTATAAAGCATAAGTCATAAAAACACAGGATACGTCCGAAAGCTGCCTCATGGGGCCCACACCTCAGGCCCGAATTTAGGCAGGTGTATTGCGCCATCGTAATCCCCTCGTAGAAACACATAGAAACAAGTGCTCAAACACTCCGAACGGATGTCAGGTGAAAAAGTGAAGTTTAAACATATAATGTGTGAACTAGGACCCATGAGACCTGCACCTTTTCTCCAACCTGAACACTTCGAAAAGCGTCTCAAAAAGTCCACACGAGGCCTGGGGTCACGCTGCTGCTGATGGCGCATCAATCTAACATCCCAAACTGGAGTTAGGTCCAACAAAAGAATAATTAATTAATTAAATAATTAATTACTCATTCGCATTATGTGTTTTGTGCCATCGAGCAACAAAACAAAATCGTGGGTGTGGCCCAGCTCGCCATAGCTCTCTGGCCGTGGCCCGCCTCAAAATCACTGGACCCCATCGAGTCTGGTTCCTCAAAATAGATCAGACTCTTGGCCAGACTTTTCCAGCATGTCGAACCAGCAGGACCCTCATCTTGTGGGCCCTTGTCGGCCCCCCCTCCCCCCCGAGTCACTGACCTCGGGGCTCATCCTGACCGCGAAAAGCCACCCATGCCATCGGAGGTTGGCCTCTCATCTCTACCGTTGGGTGCACCCCCGCGATAGGTCGCACGTGTCGATGCCGCCTAGCCTCCCCACTCCACCGTCGGGACAACCGACTCCTCTGATCCACGCTACACCACGCCGTCAGCCGCCTCCGCCTGGCCCTGCTCGACCTCCATCCAAACCCATTCCTCGTTCTGACCCCGTAGAAAATGCCTTCGGTCGACACCGCCCATCCAAAAACCCCCTGTTTCCACTCTGGACATCGCCGCCACGCCACCTATAGTGGCCGCCACACGCTGCCACCGTCTGTGATCTGGTGGCCCCTGCCGTGGACTGTCGGGACTCCTCCCATTACAAAAAATCAAAACTACGGGCATAACAATGATCCTTCCGACGAGGGTCTGACAGAACTGGCCTCTTCTCATTGATTCGTCAAGGTTTTGAGGAGTCGAAAAATTACTGGGTCAAACCGTGAAGAACGTTTGTAGAACGCCCAAGAACGGGATTTTGAATGGGGCTTAGATGATGGCTATGTTTGTTTGGCCATCATCCTAATTATAAAATTTTAGAATGAAAAAGACAAATTTGATGAAAAAAAAAGAAATCAAGAAAGGTGCGAAAATTAACCAAAAATCCATCTTCGAATCAGTCATACGACATTGGCGGCATGTCCACGATGCTCCTGCTTTGATCCACCAAGGTTCCGGCGGAGGTCGCTCATCTATTCTGTGAAGAAAGGTGAATAACGCTGAAGAACAGTTGAGAGAGATGGGAAGAGAGAGGGAGAGAGAGAGAGAGAGAGGATAGAGAAGGGAGAACCCTAACTCCAAACTCCTATTTTTATATTTATAGAATAATCCGCTTAGTAAGGTATCTGAAACTGTCGTGCCCTATCATTTTATATCACCCCTAGGCAAAATGCCCCATTTCAAATTCAACAGAAGTCTTGGATTTCCATTCCGAGCCTTCGTCTGAATGTTATTCGAATAGAACGCCAGTGATAAAAATCACGAAGTCATTATTTCAAAATGACGGTTTTTCCCCTGGGTGACTTCTCCCACAGCAGGCCCATGCCCGCAAAGTTTACACCCCTCCTAGGGTAAACGACACATTTCAGAGGCAATTGTGCCCAAATATTTCCAATCCGAGCTACCGTATAATATAAAACACAACCCTTCCATGAGCATAGTATAAAAATACTTAATATTTTTATAAAAATAATTCCGGAACACCGGGCCTCAGAATCGCATGTCGCCTTAGCTCGGAGCTCTGGAAGTATATGTATAAATATTACAATGTTTTACAGGGAAAAAACTAGGTCTCTAAATCATTCCATCCTTCAAGATTTTCATCCCCGAAAAGAAAAACTAGGAGAAAAAAGAACTCGGGATATAGAGTTCACACCTAACTCTCCTGCTCCAAAGAAAACTTGCACGACACCATGATTTCACAAAAAACAAACCAGAGGGATGGTTCATACTCATAAGGTTTGATACTTTTGATGACATTCATAGGAACACACATGCACCTCATCAGCTGCGACACGTGGAAGACGTCGTGCGCCCACTACTACTATAGGGAGGTTAGGTCAAGAGGGTAGGCAAACTCTCAATCTCTTGTACGATTCCCGAACGGCTGAAAGAAACAGGAGGGACTTCCCTGGCCAAACCTATACTTTCCACGTAGCGACCAAAATCACGATTTGTTCCTGGAACATGGTCTCATGATTCCCTCCTTCAGAATACCCCTTGGTGAAACACCCAATGATATCCAGTCACACATGTTTTCACAGTTAGTGCATCACAACTGAGACTCTCTTACACGCTCAAGAAGTGGATGAGTCCACACCATCGACGGAAGAGATGTTGCACCTTCCAGGTCCAACAGGGTCAACTGCATGGAAGTTAAATACCACGAAAATTCCCGCACTTGAAGAGTCTGGGACTTTTTTCTAAGGGAACCTTCTACAACACTGCCATTTTTCTAGAACATAGAATTCCTCGAAATCATAGTCCTGCAAAAATTTCAGCCAACACGGTCTTCTCAGGTTCATGTTTCTCTGGGTGACGACACTCTTAAGAAACTGGTGGTCTGAGTAAACCACAAATCACTCTTCCATAAGATAGTGTCTCCACATTCTCAGGGAAAAGACTACCACTACCTGCACCACATAGTAAATCGTTTAGATCTATTTATGGGGTGTCCATCACCTCGACCTGTACTTGAAAATTGTATCGAGATTGACGTTGAGCACGCAAGGTAACAATGAAAAGGACAGGTGAGTAAACTCATCCAACCATCAGAGGATAGACACGAAAAGCATGTGGCATACCCCACGTGTCTTTTCCCCTATAGTAAGGAGAGTAATCCGCAAAATAGTCACTCTTCCAAACCCAGTAGTGGAACCTCAAACAAAGGGAGGTCAAGCAGAAAAGCCCCACTGGAAAATCCAAAACCTGCTCTGACACTCCACTGCACAACCCTGCCATGAATGCACAGGTCAGAGGGACTCATCTACCACACCTCAATACTATCTACTTTGGGTGGTATAGACTCTCACACATGGTTTTGATCACATCACAAAAACATGTCTCAGTGGAGAAACAACCCCTCTTTCCCGTGCATTCAAAGCTATATCGGACAACACCAACACAGGGTTACACCAACGCACTGTGTCACCCTCGGTAACCCCTCGAATAAGGAGTTAGCCGAAAAGAGTACCTCACATAGAGTCTAACAATTTCTACTAAGAAAAGTAGAAAAAGACATAATGCATACCTCTTATCATCTCATGCGATGCAGGATTGTAGACATCCATAGCACACAGCTGCCCGCAGCCCCGTTCGACATCTCCCTGATCCTGACATGGGCCACCTAGTGGTGGTGGAAGGACCTCGAAACGTCATGTGACAACCATAGTTCTTCCTGCTCTTCTGCCAATACTGCCTCCCTATGGACCACCCTGTCCTCAGCTGGGAGTTCACTGATTACGACACTGCCTCTGTCGTGGCGGTGCATGTAACAACCCGATATTTTATGAGAAATATTTTTTCTAATTTAATTTATGTCTTGTGTTGTACGATACACCAAAGGGAGCTTTAACTACAGGAATCCCTGACTTGGCTTGCATCGCACGCAATTGCGACCTTCCTCAATAGCGTGTGTAGTACGCAATATTGGGTTTCACTAAATAACGATGTATTATTATAATATTATTATAAAATAGCCGTTATGAATAGTATTTACTAAATTTTGAATTTTATAACATTATTATTCATCTTACACATTTTCTAGAACATGGTATGAGAACAAAATAAATATTTCGGGTAAAATAAATATTTTAAAAAAAATGCAGTTTTGTCACCTTTTGATGGCACGCCCAAATTATATCTAGTTTTTAACATGTTTATAAGTTCAATTTGATAAATTAGAATTCTTCTTTGGAATCAGGATATAAAAATTTCTTTGGATAATTTTTTCATACTATTCTGATAACATTCAGATTTTAATGAATAGTAAAAACACGCTATATTTTAATTAAAAAAAGCTTTTTTCATCGCAATAATTTATATTGTTAAATTATAATATTGAATAGTTTTAAAGTATAAATAGAATATATTTTTACCATTTAATATAATTTATGTCATTACCATTAATTTTACCTTGAATTCATAGGGAAACACATTTCAATCTTTGGCAATGTTTTAGCTTTTAAAACCCATTTCTTAACAACGGGATTAATTTTAAATTAATTATTGCACCTTCTGTGTTTTGAATTTTGAAAAATGGATTCCGTATTTGAATTCATTGGGTCCAAATTATTCTAATAGGTAACTTTTATTTTTTTGATATTATGAATAGTAACTACGGTAATTTTTATTTACTGTAGTTAAAGGTAAATCAGGTAATTAAGTGAAAAATAAGATTAAAAAATTACCCTAACCTCTGATAAAATTATATTGGATGACTAAGAGTCGTCCCATATCACCTATGGGTCAGAATAGATTCATTTTACAGACTTTTTACCATGAAAATAATTTAATTATTCTTAAAACCAAAGAAAGTGACAACATATCACTCTCTTAAATATTATATGTATACTAATTTTAATTTAGTGATAAACTTAATGAAACTTAGAACTTGAATAGAATCCATAAATAATATAAAATTATCTACATCATGTGCATTTATTTATAATTTTTAGGTATTAAATAATTATCATTAGAGGTGACACAATAGTGCTATTGAAATTATTTTATTGATTGAAATATCAAATAAATGGTTTTAAAAATATTAAAATAAATATTGTATGAACTATTTAATATGCTCCATGAATTTCTAGATAAATATGACATGGTAAGAATCTATTGAATATTTTAGTTCGATCATATCTCTTTTGTGGATTTTATTTAAATTCAAATAATTTAATAGTGTCAAAATTGACATTATTGTTGTTTTATAACAATAACATAATATAAAATTGTTTAAAAACCACAAAAATATTTAAAATTTATAAATTAGAATTTATATGGTTTAAAATATATGGAAAATTCACAAAATATAATTAATTATTTATAAAAAATTAATATTTAGAATCTTATTACCACAAATAAATTTAAATAGATTAAATAAGGATAAATAAAGTTGATAAGGTTAAAAATAAATTTCCAATATGACTAACTTTTATTGGTTGATGACATTACAACCCTATCTCATATAATCCTTGAATATGAGTCATTTTTTGGATGTTTTTAAGTGGGGTTTGGTTTATTATAAATTAATATTTTTGAGGTTTCCAAAGGTGCCCCTCTCCTCCCTTACAAAAGGGCACATCCCCCCTCTCCTCTTCACAACACCTTGAGACTTCAAGCCCAGCCAACCCCTACCCATTTCTCTTCTCCACTTCCCTAGAAACATTATAGAGGTTTTGGTCTTTTAAAAAGACCAACTCTACTCCATTAAGATGAAGCTTAAACGAGGTGCGTCGAAGTAGAGGTAATCTCTTCAGAGAATGCACCCCCAACACTTCAATGCTTCAAGTGCAAGGAAATGGGGAATTATGATAACCAATGCCCTAATCCATGGATTATTGATGATATACCTCAACAACATAATAAGGTAATGGACAAAGGTAGGTCACATGCAATCACTATTGGCAATGTTGAGTATGGAAATGATGTAGTGGAATTATTATGAGTTTATGTAATGGATTCCGAAATAATGTTTTGGAATCTAATTTATAGTATTGTGGAATATTGGAGTATCTATGTTTGGATTTATTATGGTTTTAAATAATTATTTGGTACCAGTAATCATGAAATGTAATTCAAATATTTTTTTAATGAAGATGATATGTGCATAATGAAGTGATAAGGAGAAAATTAAATGTTTGATAGTATTCATGAGCTCATTACTGATATAAGAACAAAGTGATATCAAGGTTTGAGTGTATATAAATTTTGGGATTTGTGTGTGTTGAAAGAGTTAACTTTTGATAGCACTAATTTTTTAACTAATGTTCTATGGTAATTCATGTTTCAAAAGTATACATGATTAAGGTATTCACATGTTTGGAATGTGACCAACAAGATATATCTTATGATATATGGGGGATAAATGATGGTATTCATGTGATTGTTATGTGACATTTAAAGTAATAATTTTCTTTATACTATGAGATTGGAAATTTGTATTTTGGATAAGCCTAAATATTGGAATGGAATATGTTGGACATAATTTAGTACTTTTTTAGGATAGAACTTTTTTCGATATTATTGATCGGATGTTATAATAATGTAGTTTTAGAAAAAGGACAACCTGCAGGACGGGCGACAACCCATCACGTCGGACAAGGTTGTAGGAATCGAACCCACAACTGAAGTACGACATGCCTTTATCACCTACCAGTTGCCTACAAGAAGTCCCTGGTTAGTATAAAATAGTTTTATTTTATTAAGTGGTAAGATATATGAAGAATAAGTCCATTTGTGGAATCATATACGATTAACCTCACCATAGATTGACTTATGTATAGTTGATAAATTTTTCTATCCTTTTGTTTGAGACAGATGAAAAGACCCATCATTCTATCACATGATCTTCTAACACTTCAAGAATGTGAAATTCAACTTCATTTCTTTAAGAAATGAAGTGGAAATTGTTCTAGGTGCGAACAACGGTATGACTGTACCGAAATAAAGTAAGTATTTCTTCTAATTAAAATTCTTCAACATTAGGGAAATGATCTTGAAAACCAAAAATGTTGTCCTAGATCCCTTATATCTGATGAATCATATGGTTCCTTAGATCATCACAAAATTATGGCTTTGTGAATATTGGCTTTTTCATAGCCATTTTCTCTACCACTCTCCATCAGAACATGACGGTAAGATTTCTCTTCCATATCCACATTTTCACCTATTTTCTCCTATGTGGTAACCCAAGTGATGAGTTAATTTGGGTACCGATTTTTCTTCTAATGTTCATTTTTAAAATTAAGTTTTAGTATTCATTTTTACGATGTGGGTTTCTATGAAAGAAACATTCAAGTAGTAAACCATTTATAACCCAGATGAATTTTGAGGGCGAAATTCATTTTTAGGGGGGTAGAATGTAACAACCTGAGAATTTATGATAATATTTTTTTTAATGTCATTGATTTATTGTGTTGTACGCTACACCAAAGGGATCTTTCACTACACGCATCCCTGACTTGTCTTGCATTACACGCAATCACGACCTTCCTCAATAGCGTGTGTAGTACGCAATATCGGGTTTCACTAAACAACGATATATTATTATAATATTATTCTGGACGAGCTGTTATGAATAGTATTGATTAAAATTTGAATTTTATAAAATTACTATTTATCTTACACATTTTCTAGAACAGTATGAGAACAAAATTTCTTTTTCGTGTAAAAAACTATTTTTCAAAAAATGCAGTTTTGCCGCCTTTTAATGGCGCACCCACATTAAATCTAGTTTTTGACATGTATATAAGTTCAATTTTAAAAAATAAAATTCTTCTTTGGAATCTGGATATAAAAGTTTAATTTGGATAAAAGTTTCATATTATTCTTATAACTTTCATATTTTAATGAATAGTAAAAACATGCTATATTTTAATTTAAAACTACCATTTCATCGCAATAATTTATATGGTTAAATTATAATATTGAATAGTTCTAAAGTATAAGTAGAATATATTTTTACCAGTTAATATTTTTTATTTCATTACCATTAATTTTACATTGAACTCATAGGTAAAAACATTTCAATCTTGGGCAATGTTTTTAGTTTTAAAACCCATTTTCCTAACGACAGGATTAATATTAAATTAATTACTGCAACTTATGTGTTTTGAATTTTGAAAAATTTATTTTATATTTGAATTAATTGGGTCCAAATTATGCTAATAGGTTTTTTATTTTATTTTCATGATATTATGAATAGTAACTACGGTAATTTTTATTACTGCAGTTAAAGGTAAATCAGGTAATTAAGGGTAAAAATAAGATTATAAAATTACCCTAACACCTGAAAAAATTATATTGGATGACTAAGAGTCAACACATATCACCTAAGGGTTGTAATAGATTAATTTTAGGGACCTTTGACCCTGAAAATAATTTAATTATTATTAAAAACAATGAAAGTGACAACATGTCACTCTTTTAAATATTATAAGTATATTAATTTTAATTTAGTGATAAACATCATGAAACATCAATCATTAATAGTCTAGTAGAAGATAATAAAATTTTCTACATCATGTGAATTTATTTATAATTTTTAGGGATTAAATAATTATCATTGAAGGTGACACAATAGTGATTTTGAAATTATTTTATTGTTTGAAATATCAAATAAATGGTTGTAAAAATATTAAAATAAATATTTTATGAACTATTTAATATGATCAAAAAAATTTATAGATAAATATGACATGTTATAAATCTATTCAATATTTTAGTTCGAACATATATTCTGTGTGGATTTTATTTAAATTCAAATAAATGAATAGTGTCAAAATTGACAGTATTGTTGTTTTATAAAAATAAAATAATATAAAATTGTTTAAAAATCACAAAAATATTTAAAAATTATAAATTAAAATTTATATGGTCGAAAATATATATAAAATTCACAAAAAAAAGTAATTATTTATAATAATTTAAAATATAGAATCTTTTTTCCACAAATAAAATTAAATAAATTAAATAAGGATAAATCAAGTTGATAAGGTTTAAAATAAATTTCTAACAGGTCTAAATTTTATTAGATGATTAGATTAGAACCCTATATCATATAATAATCTAATATGATGCATTTTTGGATGTTTTTAAGTGGGGTTTTATTTATTATAAATTAATATTTTTGAGGTTTCCAAAGGTGCCCCTCTCCTCCCTTATAAAAAGACAACTCCTCCCTCTCCTCCTCACAACACCTTGAGCCTTCAAGCTTGGCAAAACCCTACCCATTTATCTTCTACACATCCCTAGAAACATTCTGGAGGTTCTGTACTTCTTAAAAGACCAACTCTAGTCCCTTAAGAGGAAGCTTAAAAGAGGTGTGTCGAAGAAGAGGTAATCTCTTCAACCGATTCTTTCATGTTTATTTCTTCTTCAACATCCTCATATTTTTTTGTTTCATGGTAAAGTAATAAAATCAGTATCAATAATATACTGATATGATATTATAAATATGAAACAACCCCATTTCACCTTCTATCCATCATATAGAAAATGAAATCACCATGCATGCGTACGTACGGAATATCGTCTCCACGCTGTGGTGTAATTAGTTTTTCCACCACCACTTTACATGTATGGGTATAATGGTGTAAAAATTACTATATATGGTTATTATAACATCATACCAATTCTGAGATATTATATAATTCACTCCAATTCTATTCCATTATTATCGGAATGATATCATCGCTCGTGCGTACGTACAGACTACCTTCTCCACGAACGTGATCCGATTCATTTTCAATGATTAACCATTCAAAAATGATTATAAATTTTATATAATGAATAATAATGATATATATGTCATAATAATTCTACTGTATTTATGTATGTATATATATATTTCATCTACTTACTTCCATTCAAGTCAATAGGGAAAGAAAAACAACGTTCATGCGTACGTACGACCTACCGTCTCCATGAACGGTGTGTTTCATTTCATTTATCTATATATTATATATATATTTATATACTGAATATATATGATATATAAATCATGTTTTACATTATGTAAGTAATTAAACCATGATATAAGTAATTATAATATCAAGAACCCCAACTCCAAACACGTACAATAATTGAAATGATTTTACCCAAAATGCTGCTTTAATATGGAATTGACAAATGAACGGGTAATATAAAGTCTTAAGTAAATCATATATGATATAATAAATATTTGTATAGTTCTATTAAAAGTTAAGAATATGTTTAAACCCACTATACATGAGTCTTGGACACATACGAATGAAATTGGACATAAAGTAAGGGATAATTTTGCAGTCTCATTTTTATCCGAGATTGCTTATACGTAAGTATTTATTGGGGTTATATTTTTCATCCATTCCCATAAAATGTTTTCCATAAAGTGTTTAATATTCCTCCATGTATTATTAATGTCATGTTTACCCCTCTTTAACTTTTACTTGGGGTTATGTAAGGAATATTTATTTTGATTAATATACGAGGAACGTTTTGACTTTTCCGACAAAAGTACGAGGAGAATATTTATTGTTTCTTATACAGGATGAACGGATTTTTAAAGATTCATAACAAATTATTTTCATGAAGTTTACACTAAAATATTTCATGGTTATTTTCAATAAAATCCTTTTCTTTTAAAAATGCATGGCATTTTGTGAAAAGAAAATGATTCTTAAGAAGAAAGGATGTTTTCCTCAAGAATTTTTTTCAAGTGTTTTATCAAAACCATTTCCATCTATGATGACAATATTTCATATGTGTATGTTTCATGTATAATATATCTATTATTTAAATGGTTTCAATTTTCTTATGAAGAAATGATATCCATTTGTTTTATATGGAATATGTTATGATGGGATTATGTTTTTGAAACCCATTTTTATTGTTTGGGTTACGATGGATGATTTATGTTTATGTTGTGGCTCAAGTAAGAATGATTTCATTAAGAGATGGGTGGGACCTATATCTGCCACCAATGCATTTGGTAAATATTTATTTCTCATGAGATAGACATGGCTATAACGGCATGTTAATCCGGTTCAGTGATACAGGACTGGAAGGAGGAGTGAACTCGATTTAGTAAGGGACTTTGTCCTCTAAGATTGTCTTGGCATCAATTTCATGGATAATATGGAAATAATATCAAGTGCATAATGGTTTTCCACAATTACATGTTTTATCCCAATGCTATTTTATCATGATTGATTTTCCATTATGATCTATGCCTTACGTACAACCATGTTTTATTTCATTTGCTCAGGATTTTGATGATTAAACATTACGTTCATGTTTTTAAGTCCAAATGTATACGGTTTGTTTTATTTTCTATATGCTTACATTTATTGAGAATTTGATCTCACCCTTTATATGTTGTCTTTTCCCTAGGAGATAAATAAAGGTTTTAGGTAAGAAAACAAAAGGGGAAGATCTGTATGGGAGATGTTGAATATCATTCACCATGATTGGAAGATTATGTTCTGAGTTTCAAAAGACACTAAACTATTAAGGTCCTTGAGTGTTGGTTTTTGTTATGTATTAATTATTCCACAAAGGTAATGTAATGTCCATGTAAGTCAAGTTTGGGGTCTCTACATTTGGTATTTGAGGAAAGGTTTAGTCACCTTTGGAAACTAGGATGCACGAACTTTAGTGAGATCCCTAGAGATATTTCTATGTTATGTATAGGGATGTCCCTAAGGTTAAGTGTAAGTATAGGTTATAGTCCTAGAATTATGGTAACGATATTATAATTAAAACTAAGATTTTAGATATTGAAGGTACTCTCCCTTTATTATGTTATTTTCCCAAGCATGATTTTCCCTCTCACACTATTCTTTTTGGGTTTTAGACGATGGCTGGAACCCGAAGGAACCACGTTGATCAATGTGATGGACAATGCAATGATTTTCCACTTGAAAAAACCAATGTTCTGGGATATGGAGTGAAAAATATTATTTCTATACTTACACAATCTATGAATCATTCTGGACTTCCAAATGAGTTGAGAAGGGAACAATATTCTATATAGTTCTTTATGAGGCAACATCCACCTTCTTTTAGTGGGTCTTCTAATCCAATTGTAGCTGAAAAATAGATCAGTACCATTGAAAATATTATTTCCATACTTCTCTATTCAAAACATGAAAAATCTATTCTGGATACTTACCATTTACAAGGCGAATCATACCAATGGTGGACTCTAATTAAGAATACGAGGCCCTGAGATGAAATTGAATCCATGGAATGGGATGAGTTCAATATCTTATTTTTCAATAAGTACTTCACTCGTATTCTTTGAACAAATATGGAAAAGGAGTTCCTTGAGCTTAAGAGAAAGGATGATGAATTTTTTGGTATATACAAAGCGAATTTGACAAGGCTTGCAAGGTATGCATCTGGCTTTATCATCCAACCTGAAAGTAAAGATGATCGATTCTTCAGGGGCTTAGAACCATGTCTACGAAGGCAATTAGCTATAAGAGACATCAGTAGCTATGATGAAATTGTGAATTGCGCTATCAAGGTAGAAATGGAAGTTGGTGGTACATATCCATCTCATGGTTTTGACAAGAAAATAAAGATGGAGTTCAAGGGAAAATCTTAGAACAATGGTGAAAAGAAGGTGAATGTTTCTTTATGCTCAAAGTGTGGAAAGAATCATGGTGGAGATTGTCTAAAAGGTACTAGAAAATGATTCAAGTGTGGAAAATAAGGTCATAAAGTAGCTTAGTGTCAAAGTAGTTTGAAAAAGGTATCTAATGATGAGAATATAGAAAAGTCTACAGAGAATGAACCACCAACACTTCAATGCTTCAAGTGCAAGGAAATGGGGCATTATGATAACCAATGACCTAATCCAAGGTTTAATGATGATCGACCTCAACAACATCTTAATTTAAATGAAAAAGTTAAGTCACATACAATCATTATTGGTAATGTTGAGTATGAAAATGATGTAGTTGAATGATTATGTGTTTATGTAACGGTATTCTGAAATAATGTTGTGGAATATAATTTATAGTATTATGGAATATTAGAGTATCTATGTATGGGTTTATTATGGTTTTCAATAATTATATGGTACCCGTAACCATGAAAAGTAATTCAAATATTTTGGAAGTCAGATGATATGTGCATAATGAAGGGATTATGAGAAAATGAAATGTTTTATAGTATTCATGAGCTCATGACTGATATAAGAAAAAACTGATATCATGGTTTGAGTATATAAAATTTTTGGGATTTTGGTGTGTGGAAAGAGTTAAATTTTGACAGCACTCATGTTTTCACTAAGGTTCTATGGTAATTCATGCTTCAAAAGAATACATGATTAAGGTTTTCACATGATTATAATGTAACCAACAAGACATATCTTATTATATATGGGGGATAAAAGATGGTATTCATGTGCTTGTTATGTGACACTTCAAGTAATCATCTTCTTTATACTATGAGATTAGACATATGTATTTTGGATAAGCCTAATGAATGGAATGGATTTTGTTGGAAATAATTTAATACTGTTTAAGGATAGAAATGTTTTCGATATTATTGACGGTATGTTATAATAATGTAGTTTTAGAAAAAGGAAAACTTTCAGGATAGTTGACAACCTGTCGCGTCGGACAAGGATGTGGGAATCGAACCCACAACCAAAGTACGACATGCCTTTATCGCCTACCACTGTCTTACAGGAAGTCCGTGGTTAGTAGAAACTAGTTTTATTTTATTAAGAGGTATGATAGATTAAGTATAAGTCCATTTTTAGAATCATATACGATTAACCTCACCATAGATGGACTTATGTATATTTGATATCTTTTTATAACCTTTTGTTTGAGGCAGATGCAATGACCTATCATTATATCACATGATCTAATAACACTTCAGGAATGAAAAATTCAACTTCATTTCATTAATAAATGATGTGGAAATTTTTCAAGTCATGAACAACAGTTAGATTGTACTGAAATAAAGTAAGTATTTATTCTTATTCAAATTCTTCAACTTTAGGTAAATGATCTTGAAAACCAAAAATGTTGTCCTAGTGACCTTATATCTGATGAATCAAATAGTACATTAGATCATCACAAATTTATGGCTTTGTGACTGCTGGCTTTTTCATTGCCATGTTCTCTACCACTCTCCATCAGAACATGAAAGTTAGATTTCTCTTCCATATCCACATTTTCACCTATGTTCTCCTATGTGGGAACCCAAGTGATGAGTTACTTTGAGTATCCATTTTCTTTCTAACATTCATTTTTTAAATTAAGTTTTAGTATTCCTTTTTACGATGTGGGTTTCTATAAAGGAAACTTTTAAGTAATAAACCATTTATAACCCTGATGAATTTCGAGGGAGAAATTCATTTTATGCGGGGTAGAATGTAACAACACGAGATTTTATGAGAATTATTATTTTAAATTTAATTGATGTCTTGTGTTGTATGATACACCAAAGGTATCTTGCACTACATGCATCCCTAACTTGTCTTGCATTACACGCAACCACAACCTTCCTCGATAGCGTGTGTAGTACGCAATACCGGGTTTCACTAAACAATGATATATTATTATAATATTATTATGGACTAGCTGTTATGAATAGTATTAACTAAATTTTGAATTTTACAATATTATTATTTATCTTACACATTTTCTAGAACATGGTATGAGAACAAAATAATTTTTTCGTGTAAAATAAGTATTTTTAAAAAAATGCAGTTTTTCTGCCTTTTGATGGCTCACCCACTTTAAATATAGTTTTTGAAATGTATATAAGTTCCATTTTACAAAATAAAATTCTTCTTTGGAATCAGGATATAAAACTTTACTTCAGATAATTTTTTCATATTATTCTGATAACATTCATATTTTAATGAATAGAAAAAACACACTATTTTTTAATTAAAAACAACTTTTTTCATCACAATAATTTATATGGATAAACTGTAATATTTAACAGTTTTAAAGTATAAATAGAATAAATTTTTACCATTTAATATAATTCATGTCATTACCCTTAATTTTACATTGAATTCATAGGTACAAACATTTCAATCTTTGGCAATGTTTTAGCTTTTAAAACACGTTTTCTTAACAACAACATTAATTTTAAATTAATTACTGCAACTTCTGTGTATTGAATATTGAAAAATGGATTCCATAATTTAATTCATTGGGTCCAAATTATGATAATAGGTTGCTTTTATTTTTTTGATATTATGAATATTAACTACAGTATGTTTTATTTACTATAGTTAAAGGTAAATTGGGTAATTAAGGGTACTAATAAGATTATAAAATTACCCTAACACCTGCTAAAATTCTATTGGATTACTAAGAGTTGACCCATATCACCTAAGTGTAAGAATAGATTCATTTTATGGACTTTTTACGGTGAAAATATTATAATTATTATTAAAACCAAAGAAATTGACAACATGTCACTCTCTTAAATCTTATAAGTATAATAATTTTAATTTATAGATAAGCTTCATGAAACATAAAAAAAGAATAGTATCCAAAAATATAATAAAATTATCTACATCATGTGAATTTATTAATAATTTTTATGTATTAAATAATTATCATTAAAGGTGACATAATAGTGATGTTGAAATTATTTTATTGATTGAAATATCAAATAAATGATTTTAAAAATATTAAACTAAATATTGTATGAACTGTTTTATATTCTCCACGAATTTTATAGATAAATAAGACATGTTAAGAATCTATTCAATATTCTAGTTCGAACAAATCATCTGTGTGGATTCTATTTAAATACAAATAAATGAACAGTGTCAAAATTGACACTATTGTGGTTTTATGAAAATAAAAAAATATAAAATTGTTGAAAAATCACAAAAAATATTTAGAAATTATAAATTAAAATTTATATGGTCTAAAATATATGGAAAATTTACAACTCATAAGTAATTATTTAAAAAATATAAATTTTATAATCTTATTACCACAAATGAAATTAAATAGATTAAATAAGGATAAATCAAGTTTCTAAGGTTTAAAATAAGTTTCCAAATTGTCAAAATTTTGTTGGTTGATGATATTACAACCCTATCTCATATAATCTTTGAATATGAGTAATTTTTATGGTTTTTAAATGCGGTTTAATTTATTATAAATTAATATTTTTGAGGTTTCCAAAGGTGACCCTCTCCTCTCTTATAAAAGGACACCTCCTCCCTCTCCTCTTCACAACATATTGATCCTTCAAGCTCGGCCAACACCTTCCCATTTATCTTCTACACTTCCCTAGAAACATTATGGAGATTCTGGTCTTCTTAAAAGACATGCTCTAGTCCCTTAAGAGGAATCTTAAAGGAGGTGAGTCGAAGAAGAGGTAATCTCTTCAACCGATTCTTTCAAGTTTATTTCTTCTTCAACGTCCTCTTATTTAGTTGTTAAATTGTAATGTAATACAATAAGTATCACTAATATACTGATATGATATTATAAATATGAAACAACCCCATTTCACCATCTATGCATCATACAGAAAATGAAATCATCGTGCGTGCATACGTACAAAATAACATCTCCACGCCGTGGTGTAATTAGTTTTTCCACCACCACCTTACTTGGATGGGTATAGTGGTGTAAAGAATAAATATATATGGTTTCTATAACATCATACAAATTTTGAGATATTATATCATTCCCTACAATTCTATTCAATAATTAAGGGAACGATATCATCACTCGTGCGTACGTACTGACCACCGTCTTCACGAACGTGATAAGATTCATTTTCCAGGATTAACCATTCATGAATGATTATAAAGTCCATATAATGAATAATAATGATATATATGACATAATAATGCTACTATATATATATATATATGTGTGTGTGTGTGTCATCTACATACTTCCATTCAAGTCAATAAGGAAAGGAAAACAACGTTTATGCGTACGTACGGCCTACCGTCTCTATGAACGGTGTGTTTAATTTCATTTATCTATCTATTATATATAGATATATATATATATACTGAATATATATGATATATAAATCATGTTTTACAATATGGAAGTAAGTAAATAATGATATAAGTAATAATAATATCAAGAATGACATGTCCAAACACGTACGATAAATGAAAAGATTTTACCCAAAACAGTGATTTTATATGGAATTGACAAATGAATGGGTAATATAAAGTATTAAGTGAATCATATATGATATAATAAATATTATTATGGTTATTTTTAAAATTAATAATATTTTTAAACCCACTATGTAGGAGTCTCAGACACAAATGGATGAAATTCGATATAAGGTAAGGGATAATTTTGCAGTCTCATTTTTATCTGAGATTACTTATACGTTAGTATTTATGGGGGTTATATTTTTCATCCATGCCCATAAAATGTTTTTCAAAAAGTGTTTAATATTCTTCCATGTATGTTTAATGTCATGTTTAACCTTCTTGGGTTTTACTTTGTGTTATGGAATGAATCTTTCTTTTTTTTACCATACGAGGAAATTTTTTACTTTTCCGACAAAAGTATGGGGAGAATATTTTTTTAACTTATACGTAATGAATGGATTTTTATGGTTTCATAACACCTTATTTTCATGAACTTTACTCTAATATAATTCATGGTTATTTCAGTAAAATCATTTTCTTTAAAAATTTCATGGAATTTTGTGAAAATAAAATGATTTTTAAGAAGAAAGGATATTTTCCTCAGGAATTATTTTCAAGTGTTTTATCAAAACCATTTCCATATAAGATGACATTATTTCATATGTGTATGTTTCAAGTATTATATCTCTATGATTTACATGGGTTCAGTTTTCTTAATATGTAATGATATCCATTTGTTTTATATGGAATATGTTATGATGGGATGATGTTTATGAAACCCATTTTTATTCTTTGGGTTATCATGGATGATTTATGTTTATGTTGTGGCAAAAGTAAGAATGATTTCATTATAAGATGGGTGGGACCTATATATCCCTCCAATGCATTGGGTAATTATTTATAACTCATGAGATAGATATGGATGGAATTTCATGTTAATCCAGTTTAGTGATACAGGACTGGAACAAGGAGTGAACTCTATTCTGTAAGGGAAATTGTCCACTGAGATGGTTTTGGCAGCAATGCCTTGTCTACTATGGAAATCATATCAAGTTCTTAATGTCTTTCCTCAATTACTTGTTTTATTCCAATTCTATTTTATCATGATTTGTGTTCCACTATGAGTTATGCCTTACGTATAGCCATGTTTTCTTTGATTTCTCAAGATATTGATCTTTTAACATTATGTTCATGTTTTTAAGTTCAAATGTATATGGTTTGTTTTATTTTATCCATGCTTACCCTTACTGAGCATTTGATCTCACCCTTTATATGTTTTCTTTTCCATAGGATATAAAGAATGGTTTTAGGTAAGAAAACATAAGGAAATGATCTTTATGGGAGATGTTGAAGATCTTTCACCATGATTAGAAGATTATGTTCTGAGTTTCCAAAGACACTAAACTATTACAGTCCTTGAGTGTTGTTTTTTTATGTATTTATTATTACGCAAAAGTCATTTAATGTCCATGTACATCATGTTTGGGGTCTCTACAATGCATCTACCAAATATCTGGAAAACTCAACACATTTTGTTGAGTATTCTCACACCACATGACCTCGCACATCACAATCATAACACTAGTACTACCTGGGATGTCTCAGTGCTATACATTGTCCCGGACCATGTTCCTGAGTCTCATCAAAGGGAGACATCCGGTGTCGATGCTCTTCCAATTGATGTCCCTCTGACAGAAATTTCTCTGTCACCAGTGCCTTCTCTAGGACCCTGAGATGGGTGAGGATGCACAAGGGAACTACGCTACCACAAATTTCCTCTATAGAGACCTCGATCAAACTTCTATGCTCGGAAGTTTCCATCATGGACCACGTCTAAAGAGTACCTAGTATGGTCTGTGAACCTTGTCGCGTACTCAGCCACTACCATCACTCCCCACTGAAGCCCCAATAGCTCATGAAACCGTATAATGCGTAATTAGGAGGGGTACTACTCCTCACAAAACAGATTCTAGAAGTCATCCCATGAGAGTACCAACTCATCATGCATTTAAGTAACCCTGGCTCTACTAATGCCAAACTACTTGGGGGAAAAGACTAGATGTCAAAGACCCCATCTAAACTTTGAGTGTACAAACAAGCCTGAGGAGGTGAACCACCGACTCTAGCCAACCCTTCACTATCTAAGGGTATGGGTCACTATGGAACCTTAGTAATCTTTAACGCTGGAACACATGTAGCGTGCCCAGCCTACACTCATCATCAGCCTTCACGGCTGGTACTATATGATACCCCACATACTGAATATGATCAAGGAGTATCGTGGTCGGATGAGCTTATATATATATATATATCTGTAATAACAAATGGGAGATGACTCAAAAAGGATTTTCAAAGACTCAATCCTACCAGATGAATGTTCTAAATTCTTTGCAAAAAGTGTCTCAATGTGCTGAGCCAATAAGTGGGTTATCAGGGTCCTCGTGAAAGGATACGTCAGTCGCTCACACCATCACTGGACTCCCTGACCTGAGAGCTGCTCTCGGGACACGTTGACACTATTGCCCTAAATGCCAACCAATTCTTTCTTAGGGACATCCAAACAACGCCCCAAGGAATGAACCACCTCCTATACCACTTGTCATGACCCGACCTTACCAGTCTCGAGCAGTAACTACCCCAGGCATGTCTCCATAGGCTAAGGGCTAGTTACAAGCGCTGAAGGCGTAACGATATCGAGGAGGCCTTCTCATAAGTACATGTACACACACACACAACCCACTCGATGCATAAGTGCAGAGTAAAAATGAAAAAAGAAGGAAAAATACTATAACATAACCACCGTCATGCATCAACTTCTAAATAGAACAAGTAAAGTGCTGAAAAGCACTAAAAAGTTAACTGAATTGAGAAAAAATGACAAAACGCGTGCCCAAACCGAAAGGTGCCACAACCCGACAACAGGTAAACAAAAGTAAAAAGTTGGTGAGTCTCGCACCTAAAATTCATACTACGACCAATGAATGCATCCTAAGATCATGTGTCCTCTATGCTCCTCCGTAGTCTCCATCGACCAGTCCGTAGTCTGCAAGGGAACACCATGTGAGGGAAAAACCCAGGAAGGGGGAGTATAAAGATACTCAGTAGGATGTCCCAAAAGCTCAAGGGAACAAAAAAGGAGGTACTAAAACAATGAGCAGTAAACAGAACAAAGAATAGTGTAAGAGTACAATAGAGAGTATAGATCAACCCATCAGAAGGAAGGAATATGACTCATCTAACCAAGATGAGCTGGACACGGAACGCACGTGGCATACACCACGCGACATCAACCCTCCTTGAAAGAAAGTAACTGTACCCAAGGAATGGAAAAAAGTAGGGTGTATAAATAAATAAATATATATGCTCAATAAGAAACCCAAAAAAGTTCATAAGGGGATCTCAATCTCCAAACTCAGCCTAGGAGAAGTCGCCAATAGTTCAAAGGATATCCATCCCTGATGCCCAATAGTCCTGCACGTCAAAGCCATCTCATCGCTAAACCGTACAACCAAGGGTCCCTCTCTAGTAACTATGGAGAAAAGTCACTGAATAACATCATAGAAAGGGATGAGTCTGAAAGAAGTCATCAGGTAACCCACTACCCATCCCATCTAGAGGGTAATCCCTAAGAGGTCGTCAGGTAACCCACTTCCCAGCCCCGCTGGAGGGTAAACCCTAAGAGGTTGCCATGTAACACAATGCCTAGCCCCACTGGAGGGTAAACACTAAGGTACCCTAACGTCAACGACTAACCCACTTCCCATCCCAACTGGAGGGCAAACCCTATGGTCAATGGGTAACCCACTACCCAGCCCCGTTGGAGGGTATACCCTAATGTCAACGGGTAACCCACTGCCCACCCCACTGGAGGGTAAAACCTAAGGTCAACGGGTGACCCACTGCACAGCCCCACTAGAGGGTAAACCATAAACTAGTCCGATAACTTCCCACTGCCCGTGCCATCACTGGATAACACTATCATCACTATAGTGCATTGGTTCGGAGTGCATCAAAGGAAACTCCGACCAACGCCCTTTAATGTTTCCACATTTAATGAGATCTCGAAAGAGGCTTCACACACCCAAACAGATAACACCATTTTAATCCTTATGAAAAAACATGAAAGATAGACTATTTACTCACCCCGAATGGACGTCTGATGAAAAAGTTGAAGTATGATTCACACAGCTTAAAAGACAACCCGTGGGGCCCACGTCTCAACTCTGGCTTCAATGCCTGAAACCACCCTGATCAACATTGTCATGATGTAAGGGTAACAATGCCTATGACAACGCCTAAATTGTACACTGAATGCAGAGGTTTCAACTCCCCACATTATGCAAACGGAGCCCTGTGGGGCCCACATCTCAACCGCAAAACACGTCACGCAGATCGTACCATTGTGTTCCTCACAGATAACCATGAGGCGTAGGATATTCATTTTCCCAGAACAAAATTATGAAGCATAAGTCGAAAAAATGCAGCAAACATCTGAAAGCTGCATTGTGGGGCCCATGCTCCGAGCCTGAATTTAGGCATGCAGATTGCGCCGTTGAAATCCCCTAATAAAAACACATAGATATGAGTGCTCAATCACTCCAAACAGATGTTGAGTGAAAAAGTGGGGTTTCACTGTAAAATGTGTGAACCAGGCCCTGTGGGGCCCACACCTTGTATCCAACCCGAACACTTCGGAAAGAAACCCAAAATGTATGTACGAGGACTGGGGTCACGCTGCCGCTGACGGCGCGCCAATCGGACATCCTAGACAGGAGTTATGCATAACGCAAGATTAATTAATTAATTAATTAATTATTAATTTTCATTAAGCGTTTTGTGCCACCGAGCAAAGAAACAAATCCTCAAGGGTTCTAAGCCAACATCGGAAGGACCGTCTCATCTCTAGGGCCACAAAAGCCTCTAACGTCACATCAAACAGATGTACGGAACAAAAATAAGTTCGTTGCAAACTATAATAATAATAATTTATTATTATTGACTAAAAGCATTTCGGGTCACACACGATCGAGAATAACTCAAAAAACCCGATACCCACTTCAAAAAGTTTGTCTCGCTGACACGAACCTATGGCCATAGACGGCACGTCAAACAGTCGCGCCTTTTAAAAGTTACCCCCCTTGAAACACAAGGGCCCCCAGAATTTGGCATGTCTAGACAGACAGCCCCAGTCTAGACCGTGAGCCCGCGACCCAACTGCATGTCTGGCCTAGCTTGTCGTGGATCGCCTCAAAACCATGGGACACCCTTGGGTCCTGTTCCTCAAAATAGACTGGCAGCTTGGACGGTCTTTTCCCACGCACCGCACTGGCAGGACCCGCATGTTGCTGGTCCTTGTCTCCGGTCCCCCCAAGGCACTAACCTCAGGGATCCTCCCGATCATGATAGGCCGCCCTTGTTGCAGCCTCCTGGCCTCCCACCTCCGCCACCGGGCGCACCACTGCGACAGGCCGCCCGCACCGCGACCGCTTGACCTCCCTACTCCGCCGCCAAGATAGCCGTCTCCTCCGGTCCCCTATACACCACGTTGATAGGTGCCTCCACCCAGCCCTTCTCGACCGCCACTCAGAGCCATGCCTCATGTTTCCCGCATGCCAAATGCCTCCGGTTGATGCCGCCAATCACGAAACCCGTGTTGCCTCTCTGGACCTCCCCGTAACAGCACCTACCACGACCATCGCACGAAGCTGCCGATGGTGATCCGGCCGCCCCTATTGTGGACTGTCGGGACTCCTCCCTTTACCCAAAATCAAAACTGCTGGCATAACAACAACTCTTGTGATGAGGGTCTGACAGAACTAGCCTCCACTCATTGATTCGTCGAGGTTTTGAGGTGTCGAATAATTACTGGGTCAAACCATGAAGAACTGGTGAAGAATGCTCAAGAACAAGATTTAGAACGGGGCTCGGACAATGGCTGTATTTGGTTGGCTAGTGTCCTAATTCTAAAATTTTAGAATACGAAAGACAGATTTGATGAAAAAACAAGAAATCGAAGAAGGTGCGAAAATTAAACAAAAATCCTACATCGAATCAGTCCTGTGTCATTTACAGCATGTCCACGATTCTCCTACTTCAATCCGCCAAGGTTCCGGTGGAGGTCACTTTACAATTTTGTGAAGAAGGATAAAGAACACCGAATAATAGTTGAGAGAGAGGAGAATAGAGAGAGAGAGAGAGAGAGGAGGGAGAAGGGATAACCCTAACTCCAATCTTCTATTTTTCTATTTATAGAAGGATCCTCTTATCGCAGAATCGGAAACTGCCATTCCCTCTCATTTTATATCGCACCTTGGAAAAACAACCCATTTCAAATTTAACGGATGTCTTAGATTTCCATTCGGAGCATTTGTCTAAAAAATTTTCGAAATGAACACCAGTGATAAAAACCACTAAGTCATTATTTCAAAATGACGATTTTTACCCTGGGTGACTTCTCTCAGAGAAGGCCCCTTCCGGCAAAGTTTACACCCCAACTAGGGTAAACAGTATGTTTTGGATGCAACCGTGCCCTCAGATTTCCAATATGTTCTACCTTTGAAAAGAAAACACAACCTTTCCACGTGCATAGTATAAAAATACTTAATATTTTTATAAAATTAATTCTGGAAGATCGGTCTCATAATCGCACTCTGTCTTAGCTCCTAGCTCCTTAAATATATGTAGAAACATTCCAACGTCTTATAGGAAAAAAACCAGTTCTCTACAGTTGTAATGTATCAAATCATTTACCACACGCTAGTGCCTCGAGCCAGTTGGTCAAATGACCGGAGGTGTACCTACCCATATGCTAGAGGATGTCAGCTAGTGGTGAGGGTCCAATATCGCTCAATGGGAGAGTATACCCTCTTTATTAGAGTACAACAATAGTATATATAAATAAACAATTGCTATCTAAAAACCCAAACTGATATCCATAAATCACACAAAACAATATCACATATTGAACCAAAATCAGAATACAATATCCAAAACTAAAATAGTCTATCTATAATTCCATAGTAATTTTCATGTTTCAAATTAAAAACAAAAATTATAGACAGTGACAACTTTGACCGGGTCCTGACACCATGTCCTTGTTCTCTCATCAATGCTCCATCTGAACCCATCCATGTAAAACAGGTCTCTCTCATTTATCATATCCTATAAACATGAATTATATTAGGGTACGAATTAGGAATCCCATGTAAGGAGGGAGAAAAACTCAGTCGACCACTAAAAAATAAATATAAATAAATATCTACTAAATAACAATATATATAGTTTTATAAATATTAAATCACAAGAAATGAAGTAATTAATATACATATTTAATTATTCATTAACTAACCACATAATTTCCCTCGGGTTCCCAAGGAAACATGAACTATCCATACCTTCATTGGATCAATTTATGTCTAAACTATATCACATATTCAATTAATAATTTAGTATAACACGTGGCATTAAAATATCAATTTCATTTCAATGAATATAATAGAAAATTTTAATCATAGTCCAATTCCAACAATGTGGGCCTAAAACCCCATGTCTAGAAGCCCATGTGTATTTTGAGCATCAGTCCCTATCTGAAACACCATTTTTCAGTCCATGACATATGATTATTTGGAGCATCATTCAACATCCCACACTGTATATCTATAAATCACAAATAGGTATTTGGAGCATTAGTTCATATCCCAAACTCATATATTAATCAATCACATGTGGATATTTGGAGTATTATACTGTGTCCCAAATTTTACATACATCAAAAACATATAGGTATTTAGGGGGATCATTCCATGTCCCACACTCCTATATCAATCAATCACACATATATCAAATATATCACTCTAATCAAGCATAATCAACTTTAACCCCCTATTTTATAATTACACACCCTGGATACCTTTTTGATTATCCAAAATTTATTATTCAACACATTAATAAAATTGATTATTATATGTATTCCAACATTAAACCATTTTCATTATTTAAATCATATAATCCATTAATCCATTAACGATTATTAAATCATAACTTTATTCCCATTAAAAATCAAAACCAAATATAAATAAAAAACAAATTACACAATCCAATTTAATTTTCCAAATCCAAAATACAATTGTCCCATATATTCCATAATTAAATCCTTCAATTAGTTAATTATCTAATTACCTAATAAAATTCAACCAGTTATAATTACCCAAAATCAACCCATTCAGTTTTAACATGAAACTTCTCTTAAATCAAATCAATCCTTGTTGCAATTTTCCATTCATAAAAATTTATATTTCATAATTACATTCATGTAATTAAATAAAGAGTTTCGTATTTTAAATTTATACCACCTACCTCATGATCATTGATGAACACTCACTAATATAAATCATCAAATTTATGTGTAAAGATCAAGAACCTGACAGAAAATGATATCTAGAACAAAATCCTAGAAAGAAGATTTAATAGATCAATATTCAAGAAAACATAGTTTTAAACCATCACCATTAGAAAGATATTGTACCATAACCCCAGGGAGGAGACAAGGGTGATAAGAAAAACTAATCGGTAATAGATCACATTGTCATAGTAATGTAGATTCTTCAATCCATCCATCAATTCCTTAAGAACAGTGTTTGAGAGCTATAAGAATCCAATCTGACAGCCACAAATGATGAATAATTAACATGTTAGTCATTTAAAGGTCAAATTATTTTTAATGATTAAGGTTTGAAATTTTAAAATATTATGTTTGTTTAAAAATTAACTATATTCATGGTTTACTGGGTAGGGGTTCATGTTTCTCCCTAATCATGCACGTAACCATGAGAATCCCCTCTATTTTGGTTTTCCTGGTTTACTGGCATGGGATAAGGGTTTGGAAAAAATATGCAACAACCTTTCCCTACACCTCTTCCTTTATAAAATATCCTATTTATCCTGATAACTCAATAATGAAAATCCCAACCCATATACACCAAAACAAAGTAAAAAGAGTAACTATAAATGGTCCCAAGACAACATGAGAAACGGTCAAGGTCTTATATTATCCCCACCATATGACAACTCATCCCCAAGCTGTACTCCCATGAAACTCTAAAATTATTATGTAAGACTATCAGGCCTCTGAGGCTACATATCCAATTATCTCTCCAATAATTCCTCCTAAATATTGGTATCAATCTCAGAAAAATCCACATCGATCACATGATAAGAGTTTGAGTGATTCCATTGATGTTTTGACCATGAATTCCATTATTCATATCACCATTAGTATATGGAAGATCCATTTGATATGCAACCATCTTGATTCCCTGCATAACCTCAAATGGTCCAACATAACTAATCATCAACTTTCCCAAAATTTAAATCCCCTTGTGGTCTAATCTAGGTGACACCTAAAAGAACTCAAGATCACCCACTACACACTCTAGGGATTAATGTCGTCTATCAGAATACCAATTTTGGTTACTTTGATATGTAAACATATGCTTCAAAATCATATTAACATGCTCTAAAGTCTCTTTCATGAGACTCGATCTTAGTAGATCTTAGTCACCATCATCCATCAGTCATAGAGGATATCTTCATAGACCACCAAAATGATCTTCATATGGTTCCATCAAAATAGTTTCCATGTAAATTAGTCATATTTAAAAATAAAAATAACTAGCTTCTTCTTCCATGATAAACAAAAATCTTGGACACACACCCTATAGAATCTCAGGCGCAACATACATGGGTATTAAATAATTTTAGATGAATAGTTAGTACATTTAAAAAATAAATTCCCTAGGACCGTAATAGTTTATAGTCTATGGAAAAAGGGAAAAATATTTTATCATGTTTATATATCCTGAAAATCTCCCCAAAACATCTACTCCTATATTACTTCTACCTAAAATCATCCCTCATAACCTAGAGAAAAATAAAATAAGAATAGGGTGAGCTCAAATGATCAATAAGGGTTTATAAGGGAAATATTCAATCATAATTATGGGAGTAAGAGTATGATAAAGTGATCATGGAAATATGATATCATACCCTATATATAAAATACAATATACATGAATCATGACACAAAGCATAGTAGTTCATAATATATGAATAATTAGGAAATAACAGTCATAATCCATCTAAGCATAACATTGGAATAAAACATTGAATTGGGGTAGACATATAGTCATAAAATATTGTGAAGATGAAAAAGTATAAATATTTCACTCATTTGGTTAAGGACATGAGACCATTCCCTAACATAATCTTATAGACATGCAATCAAGTCCATGCATAATGTTGTGAACATGTAGTTAGGTTTACACATAGTATTCAAGTTATCCCTACTATGGAATTCATGGTTGTATGGTATCACTCCCCATACCATCTCGGTAGTCATGGTTCACTCTCATGGTCATCTTAGTAGCTTCGGTTCACTCCTCATATCATCATAATTATTGTATTCACTCCCACAATTATCTATGTATCATGAGTTAACTCATTATACCATCTTCGTAGTCATGGTTTACTCCCTTGGATATATTTTCCTATATAATGATATATAATTCATTATCCAATTATTTGGAGGGATATATAGGTCTCAACTATCTAATAATGAAATCATACATGCTTGTGCAGCAAATAATTCATCATACCATGACCCATGATAAGAGATGGGTTCATTGAAAATAAAATCATATCCCAAGGAATGAAATTGGAATCCTTAACATTTTATCATATTATAACCTATGGATTAGATATTGGTTTCATAATCATTTCATAAATGTATATCCTTTGAAAAGAACTGGGTTTCAAAAGCCTATAGCTCATGCAAAAGTAACAAATTTTATAATCATTTAACCCATGGAAGAGAAAATTATTTCATAAATATATAACCCATATAAGAGAAACGGGTTTCATATAGACTATTACATTAATCATAACACATTTATACAAAGTTCATGAATGGAACCATTAGATCAATCCCTAGAAGGTCATTATTAGCATCAACAGATGACATCTTAGATGTAAAATAATTTTGAAAAGTCATTCAAAAACATTTCTTCAAAAAATATCCTTTATTCATTGAAAAAGTTTTTTTAATACATAAAACCTTTAGATAATCATTTTCATACAGAATACCTTTAAAAAATATAAGGATGAATTAAATAATTTGAAATGTTTTTTCATTAAAACCATATAAAATAAGGTTCAAAACATTTAAAAAACATTATTCCTTAAAAAAACTATAAAATATATAATTAAATATTTTAAAAATTATGAAAATAATTTCTTCAAATTTTTTTTAAATATTATAAATAGTGATTGAAAACATTTTGAAATCCGTTTTTCATGAAAATTTTTATAATATGTTTGAAATTGTTTTTAAAAAAATTATTGATAAATTATAAATGAAGACTAATAATGTTTTCAATACAAATTTCATTGAAAATTTCTGTAAAAAACATTAAATGAAATTAAACATAGAATTGATGTTTCAAATTATTTATGGAAGATAAATTTATACATATCATATGAGGCAAATGAAAATTCCTTTTTCTTGGTAAAAATGATAGAAAATTGCCTCATTCAGAAAGTGACAAGAATATTCATTTTAAAAAATTGGTAAAAGTGGAAATGGTAAAACATCCTATTAATTATCATATGATATTTTTATAATATTTATGAAACCCCTTTTTAGAATTTTTTTTAATGAATACATATTTTAGACCGAAGAGAGGGTTATGTAGAACATTTTTAAAAACAATTTCTTAACTATATTATGTAACAAATATATAAAAAAATAGAACCAATACATAAATATAGAATCAATATCCATAGTGTACAAATATTAATGAATTTATTGAGATATGGAACATATTAACTCATCAATGAATGTATAAACCTAAACAATCTTGAAGAGCGATGGAATTTTCACAATAACGTCTTATAATTTGGTTACATGGGATCACGCACTCTCTGTAATAAATAAATTTACATGAAGCATAAAATATCATTAATATAGTTAGATTCATGATATATCATGTAAAATGAATGTATATATTCCTCTACAAACTGTTTAGGTGCATAACAAAACATGAGTCTGAAAGAAGACAATTTGAGACAAACCAATTTTACCGATTTGGTAACTATAATAACATAAAACCCCATGAATTAAAGGGAATTAAAATGATATGTTAATACCCATAAATTTATTCCTAAGATACAATTACTTAAATCATGGGAAATACATAGACCACAGAAATGGAATGAATGGAGAACATAGTATGTATCTCACAGAAATAAAAATTGAGATAAATCCCCTTACCTTGTGTCTTGACTATCATTGTACTTTTGAAACTACATATATAATAAATATAAATATTTTATAACTATTTTAAGGAAATATATTCTTATATATAATACCATATATTCTTTTATTATGATCTTATATTACCTGTTTGTTAACCATACAATGTTAAGGTTGAACATCAGGTAATATTTGCTTTGTTTTTTATGTGTCTTAATTTGTTATATTACTGCTCCTTATACTTTCATGATTCAAGAATGTAAAATATAATATAATATAAATTATATAAAAAATATGTGTATTTTAATAATATATATATAATATAATTATTAAATGGAATACATCGTTCATGGAAATGGTAGGCCGTACATACGCATGAATGTTATTTCTGTATAATTGTTGTGTTAAGAGGAAGAAAGTAAATGTAAAATATGTATATATATATATATATATATCATTATTATAGTATCTTCATTGTATCATATATATCATATATATTAACTAAAATCATCTTTAATACAATCTATGTAGTGTATGAATGAATCATATCAATTTGAGTTGGCTGTAATCCACACTTCGTCAATAACAATTATGGTAATTACATAAAATATAAAGAATAAAGGTATGTTCTAAAGAAAAATTATAGAAGAATAAAGACATTATAAATAAAATATTTTACATATATAATCATATTTTCTATCATAATGGACACCATTAAAGATGTGAATTGAAAAATTATCAATCATCTTTTCATTAGGAAGTTGTTAATAGTACATAAAAAATGTATGTATGTTACACATTAGATGGAGGGTTGTGTATGTGTTGGTAGAAACATTTAAATAGTTACATCCTAGTATATATAGTATATTTTATGTTATATAATAGTATAATAAATATATTTTTAGTGTTGGATAATAAAAACAAAAGAAAGGACTTGAGAGAAGACTTTACCTCTTAATTGGGTAACTCCTTTTGGTTTATGCCAAAAAGATTCCTTGTATTTCCTTATTCCCGAGATAAGGATTTTATGAGTAAGGGATTTTGGAATTTTATTGGTTATTTCTTTTCATAACTTAAAATTTTTGAGATATTTGAGGAATTCTGAGCAGTGGGGGCCTTTTATTGGGAAGGAATAGTACTCTCCATGAATTTTTAAAATCATGTTAGGTGTACACTTATTCTAATCCTTGAAAATGTGAGACAAAACCAGAACCACTCAATAAATTAAGGTTTATGAACTAAATATGGATAGAAAATGGGTGTTTGACAAGTTTCTAGGTTATATGGGACCTTAATTTAATGGTTTATTCCCAAATTAAACTTAATTTGGCCTTAATTGATGTGATTAATTTTAACAAGTTTTTGTAATCATTTGAGTAAAAAATTAACTCTGCCTTATTACTATCTTAATATTACAATTCATATAATGGTTTATGTCAAATTTTCTAAATTCAGTTCACAAAATTTGTAAAATCATGGGAAATACTAATATTGTAGACATGACAAAATAACGAATTTTTAAATTAAAATATTTGTCAAATGTGTGTAAAGGATTTATATTCAATTTAAATGTGAAATTGATTATAATGAAATATTTTTTTAATATATTTATAATTTATCTAATTTTACTATAAAATAATTTAAAAAATATTATTTCATTAATAATTGTTTAATAAAAAATAATTTTTTTAACTAAAATGCAATAGTTTTAATTATTCATCAAAAAAATCAGGTTTCTAAAAAAATAAAAAAAAAATCACACTAGGATAATTTCCAAATTTCTAATTAAAAATGTAATATTATGTTATCAAATTTAATTTCTAAATGAGTCTAAAATTAATTTTATTATTTTTCACAGATGGGATTTAAAAGTGCTTCGTTCGAGAAAACTGTAATTTTAATCATTAATGGACATTACCAAAAATCATATCTTTCATTATCAATATGTTTTATTTATATAATAAAATCATAAAATTATTTTAAAATTATTTTTTACTATTTATATTACAAGGTTTTGATCGCTAGGTTATAACTAACTTGTTTAAATAATTATAACAATAAAATGGCGTTGCATAGAAACTTAGTATAGAATGTAACATATGTCATGTCAATGTTCTGTGGGAATAAAATTTTTAGATTAGTTCATTAAAAGACATTAACAAAAATATAATTTATTAGGGTAAAAAAACATTCTGACCATAATAAAATTTCAATTGATATTAAATTGATTTTTATATTCATTTGTAATTAATTGGAAACCTATGAATTAATATTATATTTTGCAATCCATATATTTTCATTAATTAGTAAATAATATTCATAAATAATAATTTAAAATAATTATTTTATCTTATTATATTAAATAATCATATTTTAATAATATATTATTGTTCGGTAACCCTCGGTCTTGCGAGTTACGCATGTCATCAAGGAAAGTAATTGTTGCATATAATGCTAGCTAACTTTGGTGTTCTATGTAGAGAAAAAAAATTTATGTTTTGTGTAGTGCACAATTATCTTTGTGTTGCATATAATGAAAGCCAAACATAGTTTTTTAACATAAAATATGTTATCTTCAACGTTGTATGAAATAAAAAATATCAAAAGTGACAAATTAATTTTAAAAAAACAAATCAAAAAATCGCAAGATGTACACACCCATTTCATAACATTAAGAACATGTATAATACATTTTTAATACCCATATATATATGTGTGGAATGTCATACTTAGTAAAACCTATGTATCAAGTGCCTTATGAGAACCCTACAATAAGTGTGAAGTAAAACATGATTCATGGTCCCATACTATACTCCATAGCACCCCATGCAAACATACTATCTCCCAAACATACATATCATCTAACGGAGCCACTAGAGAGTCTCCCATATAGTAAAGTGATTCTCTAATTTATTCATTAGGTCCAAAACCGCCCAAATATATTCATTATTCTGAGGTATCCTTAGGATACCCATCAAAAAGTTTATGGTATCATCGATCAACTTCTATTATGGAATGTGAAAAAACTATAATAAACCACCAGTTCATTGATTTTATTCATTAGTTGATATGTGTAGCATCATTCAACAAATCATATAATTTCCTTTTTCATGCCTAGCCACCAATAATACCAATATAGGTTATAGTACATTTTTTTGAAATCCATATTCACCTCCACCACTGAGTCATGCATCCCATGCATCGGCTCATCCCATATATGTGAAGGCACAAAAAACCAATTTATCATAAATATGATATCATCCTCAACTATGGTACAATATGAAGGTAACTCCCCATATTTAATACTTTCCTTAAATTCCATGAATTTAATATACTAATAAAAGCATTTTCTGGTCTAACTCAAAAGTGTGGGATCCACTAAAACAGATACAAGGGTTATCTACTCTTGGATCATATGAAAAAAAGCATACATCATAGCTAATATATTAATCATCATTCACTCAAAAAATAGAATCATGAAATGCATGAGTCTTCTTTTTCATGCTCAAAGCATCAGTAACACTATTTCCCTTACTAGGAATATATACTAGATTGACATGAAAAGAATGTATATACTCAACCCACCTATGTTGGTGGAGATTTAAATATCACTATGAAAACATATACTTCATGGTATTAGGATTAGTATACATAGTAAACTTCCCACCCAACAGATAATATAACCAACACTTGAAGCCACAAATAATTGCAGTAAACAGAGGGTCATGCATATGGAAATTCTGTTCTTGTGGCCTCAACAGTAGTGTCATAAACTCCACAAATCGATCTCCTTACATCAACACTACTCCAAGCCATATCCTATAATAATCACAATACATTCTATACTGCTCCCCTATAATAGGTAGGATCGTTATTGGAGAACCAGTAAAACTTTTCATCATCTCTTGGAATGAAATCTCACATTCTCTTAACTGTCTATACATTATTACCTTCTTGATCAACCCCAAAAGTTATGCTACAATACTGGAAATGTCCTAAATGAACATAAGATAATATCCTGATAACCCCCAAAATCTATGACTATCAAAAATGTTCTTGGGTTTCTCCTAAGAATCCAATTCCTGATCCCTCTCATAGACCACCAACACACCATCCTCTAAGTTGATGTGACCCTAGAGGTGTACCTAATCAGTCTAAAATCAAAGCTAAGATAGCTCTTTTTATACATGAATCTCTTTTAGAGTACTCATGATGTTGTCAATATGTTGGGAAGTAACTTCCTGAGTATTTTAATTCACCAATATGTCATCCAAAAATACAACCAGAAACTGGACTACTTATAGGTGGAATATTTTATTCATAAAAGTCAAAAACACTACTTCAGAATTTTTTAAACAAAATGACATCGCAATGAACATATAAATTTCATACAAGCTTTTGGATGAATTCATTAGTGTATCAGATGGTCAAAATAACAACTGATTATACCCTGATATCAAGTTAAACATGTAGATGAAAAAAGACCCTATTACATGGTAAAAATTATCATTGATATGATGAAGAGGATACCAAATTTTCATTATCATAGGATTCAACATTCAGTAATAAACACATAATTATAATTTCCCATAAATATATTTTTTATAAAAAAATATTGAACCAGAAGGCATCATACTCAAATAGATTATACCCTTTTCCATAAGCATTTTAACTGAGTCTTGAGAACTTGAAAATCTAATAGTTCCATTCAATATGGTGGAATATATGTTGTATCATCCCGCAAAATGATCCCAATTGTACTATCCACATATATCTTAGGTGGAAAACCTGATAAGTCATTTAGAAACATGCCCTTAAACTAGTACATTATAGGTGGAAATATATCATGCTTTACAACCCCTTCATCCAGTAAAACACTTCCAACATGGGTGGGGAGATTTCCAAGTTGCTGAGGAATTGGTCCCACATAGCATACCTAGATATCCCACTCCTAATTTAGAATATAATTGTCTCCCTCAGGTGACCTAAAAGTTATTCTCCTACATTTAAAATCTATGCAAACTCTGGTGTGGATAGTATTCAGGTAGAAATTTACAAGGTGGGATAGGGTATTTAGAATGGATGGGTTGAGAAAAACTTCACTATCCTATGTCATAAGCACATCATTACTGTTGAGAACCAGTTAGAGATCGAGAGGGACTACAAGTAGAGATATCGGGTGAGTTGGTTGCAGGAGAGTGATCGGAATAGGTGCCTTCTTCTATTCATGATTTAAGGAGAAGAGTATCATGAGTAAAATTCATAGCCTTAATTAGGGAGTCTTTACTTTGGATGTGAATGTTGTTGTTAGGTTAGAACATGATCATTTTTAAGGTCTCTTGGCTAGATTTTTGCCCTCTAGATATGTGGATTTATGAGTTGATGAGGCAAATGAGGCATTTTTTGGATGCATCCCTCATAGGGTGGACAAATCCGATAATACCTGATGTTAATGCCTAATGAGGAGGAGATAAAATAAATGGTCATTAGGATTCCTCATGACAACACCCAAAACCGTACGGACTCCTAAGTGATTTTTATGTGGCATCTTGGTATGTTGTTTTTCTTCGGGTGGTGGAGGATATTCAAGACTTATTTCATCGAAGTTCCCATAATAGGAGTGTTTGTACCTCCATGGTGATTCTTTTTTATTAAGGGTCCCACTATCCTTAATCACAACATGACCATTTTCCTCTATAATGATTCCTACAAAATTATGGCATTCCTTAATACAAGAAGGCCGAGTGGGATAATTCCAAGGCATGACTCTAGAGAGCAACATGGGTTTTTCAAATGTTAGGGATTTCAAGAGGTAGTTGGAATTTCTAGTGAGTTGGTGAATGATATTAATAAAATATTAGTTGTCTCAAATTTAATCTTCTAGGATTATATGAAAAAGTATTAAAAAATTAATGAAGTTTCATTATTCATGTGATGTGAATGTTTAGTTTCTATTAATAGTTTTATGATCAGTTCTTTTGGGTCTATTCTTCTCTATGTAATTAAATCTCTATTATAGGGATACATTTTGGTTTGGATTAAAGTATATGAGACTTCCTCCAGGGAGATCTTTTATCTCAATTTCTTTTCATACAAGCTCAATATGATTTATCTCAGAATCTACATAGAGGCATGTATAATGGAAGGTTGGTTCAGTAACATAGTAAAAATGGCATGGAAGGTATCTCTCATATGATGTTTTGTGGGGATGTTTTGATCTTAATCAATTGAAATAGGAGATAATTAAAAGGTAAACTGGATATTATATCCACATATGGATATTTGTTAGTGAATTGTATTAATTCATCGAAAATCCAAATTTCTGTTTCCATCATGTTTTCTCAAAGATGTAGTAGGGCTTTTCATGACATCCACAGTTGTCCAAGGAAGAAGTTTCCTATAATGTATCTTGGTTCTCTAATATCTTGTGTCAATATTAAGAAACATTTTATTGATGGAATCACTAATTGACTATTGGGGAGGATTTGTAAATGGGAAAAATATGTTCCTTTCATGTGGAGTGAGAGTTTTCTGGATCAACAACATGCTTATCACTATCTCGATGATGTTTTTTCAATTATAAAATCTCTTAATGGAACCATTGTGAGGATGGAGGAAATTATGACATCGTTCTGGTGGGATTACACCCAAACTAGACACTTCAATTAGGCATTCTTGACCCATATGATGAGACATGTTGATAAATGTGGAGAGGTCTTACGTGATCTTACTAAATCCATGAAAGTCATGTAAGCATGACTTGCCTGGGAAATTAATGTATGGGACTCCCTATGAGCATCATTATTTATAGTGTGGTATGGTGATCAATGGAAGGATAATGAAATTTGTGGTTCACAAAAATCTATTCTGGCGATGTGCATGTTCTCTCATCTTGAGGTTCTTCGCAACTCAACTCGATTGACCACTAGAAAAGGTTAAAATAATTTATAAAAGGAAAACAAAGCTAGATAGAGAGGCTATTTTACCTACCAGTCCCACCCCTATCATATCCAATAAAGAGGCTAGTGGCCACCCCATCATGATTAAGTCGTTTATCAACTAGGATTAGATGAAGGTATTTGAAAGCATAATCATGAATATCAAGGAAGACCGACGTTTGTTCATGGGTTCGATCAAGGGTAGGTTTTCTATTCGAAAGTTCAGTAGGTTGATAAAAGAAGATAATGCTCTTGAATAGTGGTCTTCAAAGGTGTGGTGAAATGACATCCCCACAAAAATGTACTTTCTTGTTTGGCGTATCAAGAACCAAGATTTACTGACAGATGAGAATATCTAATGTGAGGGTATTCACTTAAATTCAGTATGTTTAAATTGTGAGAGTATAAAAAATTAATAAAAATCTAATCTCTTTGATTAGATTTGTTGGGTGGATACTATTTGGTATGCATTTATACCACATACCCCCGTATATAATGATAATTTCACCTTCCAAGTTTTCTTGGCTTCCTAGTTTAATGGTTCAGAGAACAGGATCATGGAAGGTTGGGTTTGTTCAGATATCCTTTCCCACATTTTCTAGATCAGTTTGAAGGCTTAGAAAAAGGTAGGATTGGGATCTCGATGCTTATTCTTATATCTTTATATGAGTTTATGTTCATTAGTACTCGAGTTTGATTCATTGATGAATGGGGGATAATATTATCTTACAAGTTGAAACCTTCTTAATAGACCTTATGTGCTTGGAGGACTGGTAGGATGTTGGATTAGATAGTCCCCCATATAGTGACCCTATCCTTTTTCACATAACATTAAATGATTTTATGCATAATTACACATCGGAATAAAAGCCAAGGATCATGATGTCCAGTGTCTTTTAATACTAGGTACAAAAAAATAGAAAATATTTCTTTATTTAATCATCATATTGAGCTCCAAACATCCATTGTGCTCATACATCGGTGTAGGATAAGAAAGAGATAACATAAAAAATGGGTGAGCTAAAAATCCCAGTACGATAAAAAGAATAAGAATAATGCTTTAGGACATTGGTTAGGAAGCATGTAATAATTAAATAAATGATAAAATAATGTAATTGATCATATTGAACCATAACATGTATTACATGGGATCATATAAACATGAAATTATAGTATTTTTATGAAACATAAAACATAAATTTATCATTATTCAAGGCTCTTTGAACTTATATGATCATAATTCAAGGTTAACCTCCATGACCATTACACATGGAAGCACAAGTCAAGGCTAACTACCAAGATCATTGCACATGGTAGCACAAGTCAAGGATAACCACCAATACAACTTCCCATAACGTATCAAGTGACTAAAATTTACCCATTGAATTGGAGCACTATCTGGATGCACCCATCTTAAAATTTTCACAAATATGATTTCCACATAATTAATCATACATAATCAATCATAAATACACCTTAAGGGAAACCATGGAAAGAAATTGTTGTCCTAGTCAGGTAATAAAGCATAATTCTAGGGGCATATAATACAAGTGTCCATGAAGGAAATTAATTACATCATACATAATCATATATCATGTTATGTTATTTCAAACATAATTGATAGCATTTTAAATGAGTATTTATGAAATTTTAACATTAAAACATTATAGTGGGGTTTTATAGAAAACAATATAGGTAATTGAAACTAGAAAAAGGAAAATTATTTTATATAGACCCAGAATTGAAAAAATAAGGTTATTATATTATAAAGACTGATTTTTTAAAATAATGGTTCCTTAAAACATATGATATAATGCACTTGAAATTTGGAAAAAAATAGGGAAGTTCCCTCAAAATAGGTTTTCTTATCAAGAAGTGTCAAGGAGGGAATCACATAAAAGAAAGTATATACCTGAAATAAAATGATTAATCGATCTTTATATATGATTTTGGACATATAAATAGAAATTATAAGATGTAAATAAACAAAATATTTTATTTAATTTGAGTAAAAAGAGAGTAAGAATAACTCTAAGGAATAATGGAGGTTCGTGTAAAATCCCTTACCTAAATTCTGGTGGTGTTATCCACTTGATATTAATGACTTGAATAATGAAATTAGATTCATTAATTAATATTTACAAAACCTATTTTACATGTAATTGATTTAGTATAAACCTTTTTGTTCAGCGATAATGTTTTTGACTGTTTATGGTGTTCAATTTCATTGTTCGGGTTCGTTTGTTTCATGATCAGTTTAGTTATATACATGAACAGATAACCCGGTAAAATGATGATGGTTATCAAGAATTAGAGTTATATTATTGGTAATATATATGGTCATGCAGTTATAATTTTTACTTCATTACTCATAGTGAAGATGTATCATTATACAAAAAATTAGTGATAACCTTTTGGGATAATTGGCGGTTTTTAATCACAATGAGCACATTTTCTTTTATAAATCAAATCCATGTGTAAAAAATATTCTATAACCGTAGAATAAAATTAATACATATATTATATTCTGTTTCAACCATAATAATTGTTTCATTAGCATAATTTACGATGGTAATTGCAATTGAAATCCCATCTTCCTTGAATGTGGTAAATTAACACATCTCTGATGGTTTTTTAGTAATAGTATAAAAGAATGGTGAAGGGGAGACAAAATAACATATTCCATTATAGTAATAAAACATTAGAAAATATAATTCACCGGAGTTTTCAGAACATTTGGATGAGGAGAGGTAAATATAGAGAAGAAAACAAAGAAACTTGAAAGGAAAGTAAAATAATTTAAAATTGGAATTTACCCCTTGAATTAACCTTCCTTTAAATCCTCTTAAGGGGAGTGTATATTGTATTTTTAAGGGACCAAGGGGTGATGGAAATGGGGTTAGATATTGGGGAGAGATTTGAGAATAATTTAAGAGTGGCACAATTCTTTCTAGCGGTGAAGAGAATATGTGAGTGTGTGTGGTTTTTATAGTGGAGGAGTGGTGGGTTTTCTTAATATTTTAATCATTAGTTTATAAATTCTCCTTAAGAAAAGAAATATTGACGATTCTATGACCAATATCATAATAAATGAATTTTATTTCAAAATAATGGTGCTTACATTAGTAGAACATTTCCCATGACACCATAATTAATGTATTTAGCTTATTTTGTCTATTATAGTATTTCACTATTCACTAAAAATTAATGTATATTAGAAAAATCCCAAAAAAAGCACCCTCACCATTTTTCAGTGTATAGAATTCAAAAATTAAATCCATTTTTCAAAAATAAGTTTATAAATATGAATAATTTAATTTTTAATAAAAACATAATTTAATTGAAACATACATATTTTAAAACTATATCTGATTTTATAATGCATTCATAAATTAGATAAGGACTTATAAAATTTTCATAGATCGAGAAGGTATAAAATTTTCCATTTATGAACTCCAGTTGAGAAAATAAATTTTCTTTTAAATTAATTATTTAATATTAATTAATTATTCATGACTTACAAATATACCAATAATTTTAGTATGGTCATATTATCACTTATAAGATGCCTAAATTATATTAATACATTCAAGGGTGAGGTTACTTATATTTTTTATGAATTATTATTCATTAGGATTATATTATTGTTCATAAAGGTGTGGTAATATTCATAAGGGTTGTTAATTATTAACAAATGATTAATTTTGTTCCATCATATCCCAAAAATAACCCTAAACACAACCTTGTATATCAGATTTTCAAAATTCAAGATATAGAAGTTGAAGATTTAGGTTTAATGATAACATAGTATTTAGTATCATGATATGTCATTTTTTTACCAAATTTTATCATACTATAAGGCATAATTATAATAAGTTAATTACATTAAGAAAACATTAGGTTGTTACATTCTTCCCCCCTTATCATGTTTCTCCCTTGATATTTTGTTTTACATTCTATGTTGTAAATAGGCATGGGTACTTTTCTTTTATTACCTCCTCTAGTTCCCATATTTTCTAATCATACTTATGGTTCTGCCAAAGTACATTTACCAGGTGAGTAGGCTTGTTACATAGAACTTTATCTCTATGATCAAAGATCTTCACTAGATGGTCCTCGTAAGAAAGATCATTATGAAAATGTACTACCTATGACGAAAATACATGTGAAGGATCTGGAATGTACTTTTATAATATGGATACATGGAATACATCTTGTACTTTAGAAAAGGTTTGTAGAAGTTCTAATCTATAGGGAAAATCTCCACCAGGAATAAGAATCTCGATGCAGCCTAAGTACCTAAGACTTGGCTTTCCTTTCTTCCCAAACCTTATGATATTATCCATGGAGATATGCATAGAAATACCATGTCTCCAACATTGAACTGAATGAATCATTGACAATTTTCTGCATAAACTTTTGTCGAAATTAGGATGCATTGATGTGCTATTGAATTTTTTTCACCTTTGACACTATCTCATCTACAATTTCTGGTCCTAGCATCTTACGCTCACTGACCTTATATCAACATTCCAGTGTTCATTACCTTTTCCCATAAAGGGCTTCATATGGTACCATTCAAATGCTAGAGTGGAAAATATTGTTATTGGATAATTTTACCAGGGGAAGATGGTTTTCCTATCCACCTTTGAAGTGCATAGAACTTGATCTCAACATATCATCTAGTTTATAAATAGTTCACTTAGATTAGCCATTAGTTTGTGGGTGATATTATGTACTGAAGTTCAGTACAGTGATTAGAGTATTTTGGAGACTTTTACTTTTCTTCAAGGTGAATCTAAGATCTCTATTGGATAAAATATATATTTTTACTC
This sequence comes from Viscum album, assembly GCA_963277665.1. Classification (NCBI taxonomy): domain Eukaryota; kingdom Viridiplantae; phylum Streptophyta; class Magnoliopsida; order Santalales; family Viscaceae; genus Viscum; species Viscum album. The sequence continues at coordinate 1,070,705,191 of OY728166.1, read as the reverse complement.
TATGTAGGCATACCACCTCTTTGATACATATCTGTGAGAGTTGATCCAATATGAATTCCTCTTAAATTGTGATAAAGTGATCTGTCTTTGTAAGATGATCCACAATGACCCATATAGAATTGTTTCCTAAGGATATCCATGGGTATCATATGCCAATGTTCATGGTCATATTCTCCCACTTCCATGTTTTTATGTAAATGTTTTTCATCATCCCCTTAGACTTTTGACTTTCATATGTCACTTGTTGACATACTAGTTACTTTGATGTATACTAAGAAATATCGTTCTTCATATTGTCCCACCAAATGTTCTCTCAAGGGTCTCATTACATCTTGGTGATGCCTAGGTGAATAGATAAGGATGATATATGTGTTTCATTCAAAACCTCTTTCTTTTTCTCTATATCAGATGGTACAAATAATCCTTACCCAAATATTGTAACTATCCTCGTTAATTCGGAACTCAAAGGATTTCCCATTTCTAATAGCTTCATCCCTTTTCTGAATTTCCAATTCTTTTATCTGATCATCTATTATTTTCTCCAAGTGGGATGGACAAGAAACCATTTGTGAAAGGATTGATTTTATTACTCCCTAAATGATTCTCATGTCCTTACTCTGCAAATCCATCAATATTTGATCCTTTTCAATTTGCATAATTGATAAATATGGAAGATCCTTCCTACATACAGAATCTTGCACCTTATTTTCCTTATCGAGATGATAATGAATTAAGAAGTCACAATACCTGATGATCTCTAATCATCTTCAAGATCCCATATTATGTTATTTCTTTGTGAATATATATTTGATACTCTTTTGATAATTATATATCTCACACATAACACCATATAGATAATGCCACCATATTTTCACCAGAGAGGTCGCTCCCGCTAACTCCATATCATCTGTAGGCGAGAGTTTCTCTTGTATTTTCATCTTCAATGAGGCATAAGCTATCACTTTATCATTTTGCATTAGCACACAACCTATTCCCTTCTTTTAAGAATCACTGTACACCACAATGATTACCTCACTTGTTGGGGGTGTGAGTACTTACATAGTGATAACCTTATTTTTGAGCTCCACAATGCTTTCCTTATATTCTTAATTTTAGAAAAAATTCAGCCCTTCTGTGTCATATTGTTCATTAGGTTTCAAAATTTTTAAAAGTTCTCCACAAATCGTCGGTAATACCCAACTAGAGAAAGGATGTTATGAATCTCCATTACAAAAGTTGGCCTTGTCCACTCTTCAATTTCCATTTTCTTAGAAGGATCTATAGGTATCCATTTTCTAGTGATAACAAGACCCAATAATGATATTTACTACATCCATAAATCTCATTTATTTTACATTTTATATAACATATTCTTTTCAAATGACTTTAGAATATTATTCAAATTTTCTAAATGTACCTAATTTATCTTAGAGTAAATCAGAATATCATCGATAAACACTACCACATATTTATTTAGATAATCCTTAAATTATCTATTCATTAAATTCATGAAAATATCTAGATAATTAGTTATTCAAAATTGAATCACTATGAATCCCAAGTTTCCATACCTTGTTTGAAAGCCATTATAAAAAATATCTTCCTTCCTCACCTTAAATTGGTAGTATCCCAATCGAAATTCCACCTTAGAGAAATAACTGGCCCCCCAAATCTGATCAAACAAGACATCTATCAATGGTATGGGTTAATTTTTCATTATAATTATTCTTTTGAGATCACAATAGTAATTATATAAGAGCATTGATCCATCCTTATTTTTGACGAAGAGGACTGGTGCACCGCATGGTGAAGCATTCGGGAATACAAAACCCTTCTCCAAATTCATCCATAACTTCTTCTTCAACTCTTCCAGATCTATGGTGGCCATTATATATGTTTTATTTGATATAGGTTGTGATCCAGGAATATGTTCAATTGAGAACTCAACCTCTTCATCAAGAGTAAGACCAAAAAAATATTTATGGAATACATCAGTTTAATACCTCAATATGGGAATATCTTTAATAATTATAATCTACATATCAATCATTTGAGTTATAAATTCATGGAAATGAGGTAGTAATATCCAAACATGATACAATGATTCTAAATGAGATTCATATCCATCCTTACACTTTCATATAATTGGATGATGCTTGAGGATGTGAACAGTGATCTTCCTTTCCTGAAAATTTATGTTGGATTTGTATAATGATAGCCAAACCATTCCCAAAATAGCATTGAACCCCACAAAATGAAGTATGAGAAGATTTTTTTGGTGTTGAAATCCAAAAATATTAAATGGGTAGGAGTTATATATTTTGGTTGCAATGATTTCACCATTCACTATTCTCATTGTTAACTTAACATCCATATTTTGAGGTTGAGTTTGAATAGTACTACTAAAAATTTAAGAAATGAAAGATTGTGTATAACTATAATAAAAGAGAATGTTCACTATTCTTGAATGAATAAATAGTGTACCTATCACCACATTGTTTTTCGGATCCACCACAGTGGTAGTGATAGCATATGCCCTTCCTTGTTTTCTTGGAGGTTGTTATTGATTTTTAATGATAACCTTTGTATTAGGGTAATTTTTCTCATAATACCCATTCCCATTGAATTTGTAACATTGTACCACTAGAGGAAATTTTATCTAAACCATCCCTTATTCTTCCACATTATTGGAACTCTCAATATCCCTTCAGTATTTTTTTATAGATTTCACATATTCTCACATTTGATGCAATTATGTGTTCCCTTTAGATGGTTCCCTATATGATTCATCCCACCATTTTTACACGTGGGATATTCAATATTCTTTTCATCATGGAATTTATTTTCTAAACCACTCATATTAGAGTTCATATTATTTATTTTTTCACCAGTACCATGATACCATTGAGAGTATTTTATCTCTGTTTTAACATTTAAGGATCAATAAATAATCATCTTATAACTGTCAATGTCTTGAATTCCCAATACTTTTCACAGACTCAACTTTAGTTTGATAATGATGTGATCCACCATGATTTCGGTCATTATGATAGTGATGAGTGCTTATCATGAAATTCTTGTGAAGTATGCTTCATATGCCCTGATGATATCGTCTTCATTTTGCTATAGTTTAGGAACCCCCTTTTTATTTTGAGGTGGAGGGTTCGGGGAAAATATTTATTGAGATTCATTTTCTAGAATTTCTACCAATCCAGAGAATTCATTTCCTCTTGGCACTTTGTATTCTGGCTCAATTTATACCACTGATTGACTTCTTTATCAAAATGATATATTACTAGTATTACTTCCACTTCTTATGAGCACTAGAGAACATATAATATCTCTTCAATGGAGATAATCCAATATTATGTGAGGAGGGTATTAGAAGATCCACTAATCATGGGTGTCGTTTATCATATAATTGATTTAATGGAAACTTGATCTTTCCTTAAGGGATGAGGGTCTTGCACATTATTCAAGTTATTGTTCATCAATTGAGTCAACTGATCAAGTATTGTCATGATGTTTGGAGCACCCATTATCATTATATTTGGCATATCATTAGGGAAATATTCACATTACCTATCCCATTGATTGTTGGTTCATGTTATTTTATTTGCTACTATTTCTTATAAAAAAGAACATAGAGTTATGGGTCTTGAATACTTATCTAATAATCATAAAAACTAAACTTTTAACAAAAAAGGAAAGACTTATAAAGGAGAAGTATATCCTAACTTGTCATCGCCTAGGATTAAATCTTGGTTATGCATGATCTGTTTCCTAAAAAATATTCATATTGGATCTTTTTGTTCCCTTAATAATACTTCACACTAACCTTATGAATTTACCAAAGCATATCCCAGGGAGTGTCAAACAAATAGTGCATCAAGGCCTGTTGTCATGCACTAGTTCCCATTCGAGTCTAGCTCAAAGTGTTATTTCCAGGTGTTAAACCTATATATATATGTGCTGAAGACACCCCTACATATTTGTATCCAGAGATGGATGTATTCTCTTGATAAACCACATACTCTATACATACTAGAATCTGGGAATGTTTTCATATAATTAATCCCAAACATAAGGTTCTTACTAATGTTCTGTATTACTAATCTCCAAAAAAACTATACCATTTTTTTATACCAAATATAGTGACCCTACACTTTTTCACGTAGCATTTTATGATTTTATTCAAAATTATACATCATAATACAAGCCATGGAGGTTGTAGTCTAGTGTATTTGAATACATGGTATATAAAACTGAATACATAAAATATTTCTTTATTTAATCATCATATAGATCTCTTAACTTCCATTGTTCACTTATATTGGCATAGGACTGGTAGAGGATCACATGAAAAAATGGTTGAGCAAAAAAATCCCATCAAGGGAATAAGAATAAAAATAAAGATTTAGCATGTTGCTTAGGAATCAAGATATAATGACATAAAAAGGAATATAATGTAATTGAACATATAAAATCGCACAATGTATAACATGGGATTATATAAACATGCAATCATAGTAATGTGGATGTAACATAAAACATGAATTTATAACTACATAAGGTTCCTTTCACTTAGAGGAGAACAAGTCATGGTTAACCAACAAACCATTATACATGGTAGCACAAGTCAAGTCTAACCACCAAGAATATTTCACATGGTAGAGGATGTCAAGTCTGACCTCCAAGACTGTTGCACATAACATCTCATGAGTCTCAGATTTACCCAATGCATTGGATAGCTATCTGGGTTGACCCATCTTAGGATATTTATGAATTTCATTTCCTCATAATGAATCATACATAATCATTCATATATAAACATTATAAAAACCATGGGAAGAAATTAGAATCATAATCATGACTTAGTGAATAATTTAATGGGACTATCATAACTGTATCAATGAAGGAAAGGTATTATAACAAACATAGACATAAATAATGGTATGTAATATCAAATAGAAGTGATAACATGTAAAAATAGTATTTATGAAATTTTAGCATTACAAGATTTTAGTGTGGGTTTAAGGAATATAGTAAAGATAATTTAAAATTTAAATGGTAAAAATAAACTATATATAACCAGAAGAGAAAAAATAAGTTATTAATAGTATAAATAAAGAATTTATAAAAACATTTTTGGCTTAAAACATATGGTAGAGTGTATTTGAAATGAGGTAAAAATTTGGGATGTTCCCTAAAAATGGGGTTGCTTATCGGGAAGTGTTGAAGAGGGAATCACATGAAAGAATGTATATCCCCAAAAAATAATGATTAATGTATATTAATACATTATTTTGGAAATATAAATAGAAATTATAATATGGCCATAAATATAATATTGGATTTCTTTTGGGTAAATAGAGTGTAAGAATAACCTAAATGAATAATGGAGGTTTGAGTTGAATCCCTTAACTTTTGTCTGATGATGTTCTCCACTTGATAATAATGAGAAGAATTATCAAATTAGGTTCATTAATTAATAATTAAATAACAAATTTTACATTTCATTTATTTTTTATAACATTTTTGAGTTTATTCATATACATTTTGATTGGTTATGAAAAATAAATATGGTTTTTATAGAATTGGAGTTATAATATTGATCATATATAATTTTAAATGGGTTTAATTGTATTTGGTTACTTGGAGGTATGATGAATCATTATATAAAACATTACTGAAATCCTATTAGGTTAATTGGCTATTTTTGTAAACTACAAACTAATTTTGTTTTATAAATCAAACCCAAGGGTAAATAAAAATTCCATAACCATATATAAGACATAATACATATATTTAATTCAAGTTCAACAATAATAATGGTTTCATTACCATAATTGAATATTGAAATGGAAATTGAAAACCAATCGTTCATGAATGTGGTAAATTAAGACATCTTGGCTGGTGTTATTCCCACTATTATAAAACAAGGGTAAAGGAGAGATGATTATAACTAATTAATTATCATGAATAAATTAAAGTACATATAAGGTACTGGATTTTTTAAAACATATGTCTGAGGAGAGGTAATGATATAAAATAAACCAAAGGAACTAGAAAGGAAAGTAAAAGAATTGAAAAGTGGAATTTACCTCTTGAATTAACCTTCCGTGAGAGCCTCTTAAGGGGAGCCTTTTGAAGAGGAAATGGGCTTCTAAACATGGGGTGAGGGATATTGGGGAGATATTAGATCATAAATTAATCAATGAAGATGGATTGAGAAGAGTTAAGAGAAGAGGTGAGTGTGGGTGGTTTTTATATTGAATGAGAGGAGGGGTTTCTTAATATTTTAATCATTAGTTTATTATTTCTACATAGGACAAGAAATATTGACGATTCCATGACCAAACATAGTAATAATTACATGTGAGTTCGAACCAAGGATGCTTACATTAGTATAAAATCACCCATGACATAATAATTAATGTATTTATCTTATTTTGTATGTTATCGTACTTCACTATTCATAAAAATTCATGTATTTCAAAAAAATCACAAAAATTCAACCATTCAATTTTTTGGTGTATAAAATATGAAAATGAAATACAATTTTCAAAAATAACATTCTAAATATGATTAATTTAATTGTTAACTAAAATTATACTTTACATAAAAAATAGTGATTTTAAAACTATAACTGATTTTATAATGCTTACCAAAATTACATAAAGTATTATAAAATTTTCTTAAAAACAAAATATATAAAATTGCTAATTTTTGAAAACCATTTAGGAAAATATAAATTTTTTTATGTTAATTAGTTAATTGTAAATAGTTATTTCAGAATTAAAAAAATACAAATAATTTAACTATGGTTATATTATCACTTATAAATGCCAACATTTTATTTATACATTAAATGCTTAGGTTACTATTCTTTTAAACGATCTAATATTCATAAGGGTCATATTACTATTCACAAGGGTAGGTTTCTTGTCAAAAGGGTAAATATTCACCAAATATTATGTTTGTTCCATCATACCCCAATAATCACCCTAAAGGAAACTGTGTATACAATATTTTTTAAATTCAAGACACATAAGTTGAAAAATTATGTTCAATGGAAACATATAATTTAGTATTATGATATTTCATTATGTTACCGAATGTTATTATACTATAAGGAATAATTATGAGAAGGGAATTCCATTGATAAAACAATGGGCCATTACACCTTCAATTAGTGGTTTGATGTTGAATGTAGACAGTTCCATTATGAACGGGTTTATGAGAGGTGGAGTGGTTATTCAAGACTCGAGTAGATTTTTCTATATGGGGTTAAGTACATTTTATTGACTAGTAAAATTCTTTGGTGTGGAGGTGAGAGTGCTTCAAACCGGTATCATGATATGTAGGAGGATTGGCTTCTAAGTGTCTGAGGTTGAGTTAACTCTGATGTCCTGGTGAGAATAGTTCATGGGAATTATGATCATCCATTGGATTTTATTTAGCTGATTAAAAGACTGTAATTTGAGACCAAACATGGGTAGATTGTTCCTCATATTTGAAGGGATAATAATTTGGTAGTGGAGGTGTTTTCCCACACTGGGAAGGAGGATGTGGAGCTAGTTATCTATGATAGTTTGGCTTCACATCCTCTGGAGTGGAAAAATTTTACCCAAGGGGATTCACATGTATTGTAACACTTCCATCCACCATGAGGGTCCCCTATATTATTCAGGTGGTTTTTTCAACATTCATGTTTATAAAAAAAATATTAATTTTTAGCCAATAATGATCGCAACAAACACAATAATCCCCAACCTCGGGAGAATTACCCTTTCATAAATTGATGTCATTGGACCATACTACCAAAGGTGTATCTATATTCATTACCATACTCATGAAATACACTACCATGATCAAACCATAAACATGTTTTTTATATATAAAACAATGATAGAAAATAGTATTAAATAATGAACTAGATTATGTAGAAGCTACATGAATATTACCTCTAATTGTAAATGGTCCAGCCCGGCTATGCATATGTGTAGGTATAACTACATGAAACTATCATTCATCTATTCCATTGGATGTTCTCTACATCCCATGCAATACACCACTCTACTGGTATGTGAACTCTTTCCTATAAGAACCTTTTCAACTTCCATGACCACTATAGCTAGTAGAAATATAAATGGTAGAATGATTTGGGGTTTTATACCCACTTCCATCACTCTGATTTTTTCAGGATCCTCCATCATTACCCATATGTAATTGGATTGATCATAACTTCTATATATGTCCCATCCTACCACAAGCTCAGAAATCTATCGGTGGTATGGTAAAATCCTATTAAAGTGTCATGTCTTACCACACTAGTGAAAAATCACATGATTAAGATAATGAGTAACTGGTTCTCCCGCATGGACCCTCTACATTCCATTTCTCTTATCACAATTTTCATAAAAAATATTCTAGATATCTCATTTTTTACTTCATGACAGTCATGTTGAAATCCCATGTCCTCTATAGGATGCCTCCTTCAGGTTCCCCTAAAAATTGAGAGCCCCATTTAGCACACTATAAAATATTTTCCACTGAATTATATTCACATGGGACATAATTTCACAGTAATACCCATCTTAAAATCATTTCTCTACTATAGCTTCATCTCTCACCAATGTAGGAACAAAGAACTTCAAATCAATAAAGCGCCCAACAATGTTGATCAGATACATGCTCCCATTGGTCACCCTTACAAACTCACATTTTACCTCATTCCTAAGCATCTCAGGGTGAAATATATCCTAGAACATGTCCTATATTACTTTATACTCTATATTCTCTAGCTATCTATCCTTATTTTGTATGCCCCATCAGTTATTTTCTTGATTAAGCTACATGTAATCATCAAATTTTACTCTCTTCTCTATAGAAGTTTGCATGTGTTCAATTATAGTACATATTGGCTCAATCCAGATCTCACCATCCTCATGTCCATATTCTTGGGTTAACATTATAGGGTGATGAAATAGAAACTCTTCTGTCATGTTTTACATAATATTCACATCCACCATTACGTATCATTCCATAATATTCCTAAAACTATCAAATCTCTCAAAGAACTACTCTATGACATCCTAACTATGTTCTATCTGTGCCCCAGTTTCCATAACTGGTTAATCATCTTCAGCAATAACCTCATGTCATCTTCTTAGAAAACATAATCATGGAGGAATATATCTATAATTCAAAACATGCTCCTTAGTACAAATTACCCAACATTTCCAAATTTATATAAGAGGGATTTCAAACAATCCATAAAAAGTCCTACCCTCAAACCCTGCCACATGGTCAAAAATGTGGTGCTATCACTAACCTTAACCATTCCACATCTAGGACTAGGTTAACCTGGTTAGATACATTATCATTATTTTATTTTTTTCATTAGACAACAATTTTCTAGAATTTTCATCATTTCAAAATTTTCAATTTCATATAGGGTATCTTTTTCTTTTAAACAATACTATTTGAAAATATTTTATTTTCACAACATACCCAAAATAAGATTTTATTGTGTTTTCTTAAGATTATTAATGTCACATAATAATATTGAGTCTATGGAATGATGCATGAATTCTGGACTCTCATTCCATATCATACTATGAGTCAACTATTAGAAGATTTCAGAAACAATAATTGCATCACACAACCTAAGAATCACTTGATTTGAGATAAATAATAACTATAACAACACAAATCAATAATAATAATCCCACTCTGGGTACATGGATTTTACCCGCATACATGGGTTTGAAACTCTAATATACAAACTCTAAGTAATTTTCCGAATCATCCAATTATCTTTTCTACCATTCCCAAATAGTAACACAAAAGAAAAAAAAGAATACTTCTCTAATACCACATTGTAATGTACTGAACTGACTACCACATAGTGGTTCCCTAAGATAGTTATTTTCATGACCTCATTCATGCCTCCCCATATTCCATAGGCTACTGACTAGCATGGAGGGTCTGTTATTTATCATGGGGTTACTATGCACTATTTTTCCTATCCTAAAATATCAAAAATAAATAAAAAATACATATCTAAACAACAAAACTAAAATTCATATCTAAAATACACCAATATTACATGGTAAACCAAAACAAGAATATCATATTCACAACAAATCAATATATATGTCAAGTCATGGAAGGTGTGAAGTGTCTAATAAAAAATATTAAGTACGTTGAAAACACTGAGATGGTCCTGACACCATTTTTCGTTCCCCTATATTTTATCTATTGGAACTCATCCATCTATCATCTTCCTCTTTCCCATATGATTTCCTACAAACATATATTCTATTCAGGTACAAAATAGGAAGCCTCAATAGAGTTTGAGAATGACACATTTTTTCCTACCAATGGAATCTATTGAAATATCTTGTTAATAAGAGTGTATGTAGTAGTATAACGATTAATTTACAAGAAATATGGTAAAAAATTTATATATTAAATATTCGTTATTTAATCGAAAAATTTACGTCGGGTTCTCGTTGACACCTGAATAATTAATACCTTTTTCTTCCAATGCTAGTGTCTAGAACATATCTCATATTAAATTGCAAATATATTATAAAAAATGGACATTGATTATCCATTTCATATAAAATTCATATCATGGACACTTGGAAGGATTGGACGATTGAATCTTTTTTGGGACTAGAATGACATGTTTAGCACTCTGTGAGTATTATGATAATTAATGCCAATATCAAACCACAATTATTAGACAATAACATAAAATTATTTAGAGAATCAACCTATTTCACCCAATCATATATAACTAAATCACATAAGTGTATTTGGAGCATCAATATTTTTCCCACAGACATATCATAATTAATGAATTATGTGTATTGGGAGAATCGGCATGCGTCCCACACATATATATCAATCAATCCAATTATGGTATTTTGTGAAACATTTAGGGACCCTCACTATTATTTAAATCAATCAAACAAATATTACACATAACAAAATAATCATGGTTAATCAACAGTAAACCCCATTAATAATTTCACATCATGGATACCATTTCAATTATCAAAAAAATAATAGGTCAACACATTAATCACGTGGATTTATATGAGAATTCCATCATTAACCCTTTTTTAATATTTAAATCATATAACCCATTAACCCTCCAAATTTATCCTGAACATACATTTATTTATATTATCAATAAATCCCAAATATCAATAATTAACTAATTACAAAAATCATGTTTATTTAACCAAATCCATAATCCCAGTATCCCATGAATTACATAATTACATCATCCCATTAATTTATTATCAAAATAATTAATCTAATTCAACCAATTTTATTTTCCTTAATTCATACAAACAAATTATAACATTTAAATTTAATTAAATAAAATGAAGCCCCATTTCAATTTCCCAATAATGAAAATTCAAATTTCACAATAATGGAAATTTAAATATCACAATTAAAAAAAATTAAATAAATTAACACTATGGGTTTCCAATTTAGACAACCTATTTCATGATTGATGATGAATGTACACCAATGTAAATTCCTAAATTGAAGTGTATAATCAATTATATAATAATTAATGAGATCTAGAACCATGTCCTAGAAACAAGATCAAATGAATCGGAATCCAAAAAAGCGTAGGATTAATCCATCTTCAACAGATGAAAACTATCTGTCACCATAATGGATGATATATGATAGAGAGGGAAAAGTTATAGAGAATATATAACATATAAGAGAAGTGTAGATTCATCAATCTGGCATTTGATTCATCAAGAACAGTGTTTTAGATCCCTAAGAATTCATCTTGGGGTCTCCAAGGTCAAAGAAAAAAGGTTTTAGTCCAAGAATAGTCAAATTTTCATTACATCCTTGGGTTTAGTATTTAAATATAATATTTTAATATAAAAAATTCTCATACGCATGGTTCCCTTGGAAGGGGAACATATTTACCCCTAATTGTGAACCTAACCATGTGCCTCATCTTATGTGTTGCCTGGTTACTAATAAGAGTGAAAAATGTTTAAAATACTATATGCCAACTCTGTGAATCCCCTCTTTTTATGTTCACACAGTTTTCTAGCTTGGGAATATGGATTAGCCAAACCATGGATGAAACATGCACATCTCATATTCCTTCCAAAATTCTCTAATTTCACCATAAAAACAGAAAAAAATTAATCCCTACCCAAATACACCAAAACATGCTTAAAAGGGTTCCTCTAAAAGATCTAGATACATCTCCCCAAATGGTGAGGATGTTACACAAGGATATTTTTTAATTAAATTCATGGATAAATAAGGATTGACCATAATAGAATTTTCATAGGGGGATTTGATATTTCCCTTTTTTTGTGATCCAAACCATTCATGTGGTAACTCTTTAACATTCAATTCGTATTATAAATTTGAAATATAATTCATATTCTTATAAATTCATTGAAAACATTAACATATTTGGTGGCTAAATGTGAATCTTTGTAATTCCTTACCTATTCCCAAATTGGATTCAATACTCAACTTCATGGGACCAAAAACATTATTATACAAGATATATTTCAATTATATTCATCTTGATTCACTTTATATTGTTATTTGATTGAGTGATTATGAAAATATATGTGATTTGTTTTTGGTTTTGTGATTTTTTTTCTATTGGTAATGGTTTTTCATTGGCCACTTGGTCGATCCTCATATATCAAGTGATGTTTGATTAGAGTATCATTTCTATCTAATGAAACGATCAATAAATATTTAGATGTGGTTGGGGATTTTAATTTATCCTTCATTATTTTAGTATGAAAACTAGAATATTAAATATATATTTTCATTTGGGTGGGTTTTATGGATTAACAAAATTATGATAATGAACTACACTAAAGAATGTTAATGGTTTAGGGATGATTCTCAAGGGCTCTATAAAACATGTTATTATTTCTTATATTTTTCTGGGTGGTGCAGGTAGATTTTATAAGTGATTATGTTAATTTTTATAAAATAATCCTTTTCTATAACTGATAAATTGAAACCAACTTTTATAATCAGTTAATCAATTATTTTAATTAGTATGTTAGTGTATAACCCCAAATCCAATACTCATATGAAATAATGCTTACAAGTTTGTTAATTTGACTAAATTGTTGATATGTTTCCGTTTTTTACTATAAAAGTGGCATTTCATAATTTTATTTGAGGGATTATTTGTTGGAGTTTATTTACTAGAACAAACTCCTAAGTATTTTATGATTACTCAAATTCATTCTGTTTAATATCAATGAAATATCATATAAACTCATTTTTGTTCTTCTATATGATACAATAAAGTTAATACCCAAAGAATATATGTCACACTGAGTTTTTATAGAAGATCCCTTATTAGATGAGAACGTGGAGGTTATGTGACATTTTTCTTGAATAATTGTTCCATATAAAGACAATTTCCTTAGAATAGACACATATGATACATGCTATCAATAATGGAGACGCATAGGACATTGATGCACTCTCTCATAGTGTACACCATTGGTAATTTTTAGATTATGATATTATGAGAATGATATCCTCTAGTAGAAATCCACATTTTATATGATTCATTGGATTTTTCTATATGAACACTTGTGTATTGATCATTAAACATTAATATAATCTATATTGAATTCCATATGTCTCATATTTTTTTTGTATTGATGAAAATTGGGATATCATATTCTAGTAGTGAAATATGATAGGTTGGTTTTGGAACTAGTTATATTTCATTAATGGATAATGTGAAAATGGATGAATTCCATTTTTCCCTTTTCATAAGTCGATATCTTCTTCCCTTTGATCAGAATGGAATTTTGTGAATAAATCAATGGGCATAGTGTTTATTTGGTATTTTTATTTCCAAAAATTCAAATAACTAATCATTAAGTATATTGGTTGACAACACAGGCATAGAAACATCTTGATTATAAATATCAAGATAAAGGTATTATATTAGACAGTTAGCATTGTTTGCAGTTTTTATGTCATTTTGATATTAAATCTCTTCTCTATGGGTTCCCTGGCATGTTGTATGGTACAAACTATTCAATTTATAAATATTCACCTAATCCTACTGAGGAAAATTCTTAGATTTTTTTAAAAAAATTCTAGAAACTTAGTGAAATTATTCATTGATATTTATGGTTTAATAATTACTTGGGTTGGGTTGATAGTTAATATTTAAGCAAAATTTATTTGAATTAATAATTAAATTAAAAAATAATAATAATAATGATTTATTTTCAACAACTTGTAAATACAATATGAATTATATATATATAAATGAATAATGTAGTGATATTTACTTTTCAAATAATAATTCATCCTTCTGGGTTTGGTAAATAATGAGGGGGTTATACTATGAGTGTTTAATGGTCTATTAAGAAATGATATAATAAATATTTATTTATTATTGGGTGGTGAACATATGAGGTTAATAATAATTGCTATATTTTTTTAGACGTAGGTTTCACTCGATATGATGTAAATAGTAAGGGATACACATGAAAATATGTGACCCTAAACCTAAAATAATAAACATATATTACTATCACATTTTGAAACAAAACTCATTGTGACCAACATATAGAGAAACTTTCTCTCAACCCCTTGATTTCTCTCAAGAACACACATAAAATCAATAGTGTGAAGCCTCATCACATCCCATGTGACAAATATTTATTAGATAGATCTTCGACATGAATAACATCTGGTTTCTATCGAAAAAGAATAATTCAAATAATTAGGATAATCCATTATTTCCCTCGATGATTCTACGAAGAAGTTATGATATTTTGGGAGAATATACATATTACTAAAAGAGGAACTCTTCAATTATATCCAATAGAATAATTAAAATATGATGAAATTGTGTCAAATGGTTCACCAATGAAGAAGTAAATAACGGACCATGTAATTATTGATATCTTAATCATTTAATTATAAATTACAAGTGATTATCTAACTCTTCAAGTCTTTGCATTCAAACAAGTCATCTAATCTATGTAAAATATATTATTCATTTATAACATAGATAATTTTTAAACATTGATCATGACATCACTTTTCATTTACAGCTTCGATAATTTTTCAATTAATAATAAAATGTATGTTGGTCATGCAAAATAAGATATTATTTTGATCCCAAACCTAACAAGTGGTATCAGATTTTGTAACACCCCTAGTCTCAAGTTAGAAACACATAATTTATTCTTATTATGTATATAATGTGTTTGGGTGAAGTTTAAGAGGGTTTGAAATCCTTTGGGAATTTTATTGGTACTTATGTATTAGTGAAATATTTGAGTATGTTTTTTGGAAATCAGTAAACACCTACAAGAAATTGTGTATTGGTAGATTGGGGATAATGGGATGGAACACTGACAGGCGCATGATTTGTCTAAACCATACAGCCACCCAGGAGAAACCATGTAAATTCAAACCTAGGTATTTTTCATGACCTCCATAGGAATTTTCTAATCATGTGGGACATAAATGAGAGGTGCTCCTTGAGGCTGAGGAAGTTTCATTGTTAGTTAATGGGTTTCCAGACCACGTGAATAACTGTTCATGGGAAAAAATATCATTACAAAATCCATCATAGATGGGATTAACTGTAAAACCCTTGTTTTTTTCTCTATTATGAACCAAATAAAATATGTTTTCCTCCAAAAGGCTTTGGAGTCTTCCCCCATCAATTAAAAAGAGATTAAAAGGATTTTATTAGTGTGATGAAGCAAGATTACCATGTAATGTCTTCATTTTTTGTGGTTTTATTAGATCTTCATTCAACTCTCTCTTGATTTCATAGATATTTTCAACTACAGATATATATATAAGGATCTTTTTTCAAATAATTGTCTGATTTATATTTTTTATATTTGGATAATAGATATATGTTTATATTTTTGAGATTCTACACTTTTGGTGGGTTTTTTGTTCCTTTCTATGTTTTCTCCATAATTCCAAAGGTAGGTGGCTTCACTCTCAACTCATATATTTAGAAGATGATGTCTTAGTTTGAAATGGATTTATTTGAATGAAATTTATTTTGAAATTTGTTTCAAAATATTGGTAGAATCCCGATTTCGTGATGGTTTTTGATTTTTTGGAATTCTAATGCAATGTAAACTGTTAAATCATTTAAAAATAGTGATGTCAAAATGGTTGTTTTTCTATTCTTCGAAAATTGGTTACATCATGATTTTAATATTTTTTTTATTTTATTGAAATTGTTTTTCATAATTAGTTTTGAATGGTTTTTCGCATAAGTGGTTGCCTTGTATTCATGTTCATTTGGGTTGGATATAGGTGTGAAGTGTCCTAGTCAAAATAATGGGATGGTTAAGGGTGTGAATTTACCCCCTTCAAAATGGTTAACCATTTGACATCATGGTCAATGGATGACCCACCACTCATGAATATATATATATATGTACATGGTTTCATGAATGGTTGGATGTGTGGTTATATAAAATGGAATTGATTATTCTAAAACGGGAACTTCTGAAATGATTGATAATGTTTTGTTTGTTTTCCATGGAATCCTATTTTGGTTGAAAAAATGTTTGATGTGAAACCTCATGGAATTGATATAAACTATTTTTAAATTTTCTATAGCAATTGATATATATAAATTTTATAACATGATCCATCCTTGTGTCATGAGTTGGGATGTCATTTTTGGAAAACCAACTTTGTTTTATTACTCACTCCATGATTTGGAATTCTAGTGATTTTGTAGATATTGTTTATCGATACACAAGTAAATGTAAAGCATCAAATTTATTTAGTGGTTCTTAGAGACACTTGGGAGGAATGGTTGAGTTGGATTTCATATATTTTTGGGAGATTTGGAGTCAGTGTCTTAGAGTCTTTGGGATATATTATTTTGTCTTCCACATGTACTCTAATGTTATTAGTCATCGACAGTCATACTATATTTAAGTTTTGAATTGATATATATAAATATAATTGGATTTGTTTTACATTTTTATCATGCATCATGTAGTGGTAAATGTTTTATTTAATGTTTGATTTGGTCGTTTTAATTGAAATTGTAAAATGAGCCATATCTATTATTGAAGCCCCTGTCATTTATTGACAACCTTTGGAATATTGGAGATGTATCATAAGTCCATGTAATTTACTTCTTCCTTCTAATTTAAATTAGGGTATGTGGGATGTTACAAGTGTAATAACCTTTTTTCAGTCTTTTACTATCCAATAGAGTTAGTTTTTTCTAATCATTGGTTATATATTGTTTCAGACTTGGAGTTGATAATCGATCTAGTTTATTCCATTTCATTAGTTGGTAGAAAAGGAGTAGGACTATGAAGACATGAAATGTAGAGCATAAAAATATGAATATAAACATTTTATGCTGAACTTCACATTACTAAAGAGTTATGTACAATAGTTTTATGGACACACTTATAGGAATTGTAATCTCATCTTCATGGTTTTATCAAATAAGACATGAATGAAATTCATTTTATAATGAATTCCCACTAGGTGTGAATATTTTATTTTGATTAATGATATATGATTTGGGGAAAAATTGTTGATTTTTAATAATTAGATTTTTTTTCAAATGTGATATTTTTAAAACAACATCCTATGAGTATTTTGGAAAATGGATTGATTTTAAAAATCATATAGGAATTTTAAAAATTGGTTTAACATGGAATGTGTTGAATTTTTGGGAAGAAATATTTTGGAAATTATGATGTGGTATAATTTCAAATAGTTAAGATGTCATTTTTTAGATAGTGATACTTATGTTGTTTTGGTGTTTATTAAAATGGTACTTGGTCACTATCGTAGAAACCAACTAGATGAAGATACTGAGAATTTAGTTTCACAAGATCCACAGGTTAAGCAAAAATTGGTTCAGAGTATAGTCCAATATTTTCATTCTATAGATAGAGGTAACTGAAGGGGTGAAACAATTAATGTGGATATTTCCGTTTAGTTCCAAAAGTATAATCCTACCATCTTTCAAGGTGATTCAGAAGGAGATACGGAATAGGTGTGGATAAATAGGATGAAAAAAATATTCAATTTCCAAGGAACACTAGAAGAGTTTTATGTCATGTTGGAGACTTATATGTTGGAGATTCTTGCATGCTAGTGGTGGGATTAAATATTTCATGCTAAATTAGACCAAGCCCTTAAATGGTAGACTTTTTAAGAATTTTTCAAAAAAAAATCAATAAAATTTCATTCATAATTGGAAGAACAAAATAATTATCTAGTCTTAAGAATGGATTTTTTTTCTAAAATAGTATAAGGCCAAATGTATGAATTTAGTCTGCTTTTCAGCTGACGATTCCACTAGTACATCCATAAAGGAACACACTTTTAAATCTGGGTAAATCTAGGACATTTTCTCAAAGATTGTTTTTCTATATATAACGGATTATACATAGATGGTCAACAGAGAGAAGGTAGTATAAATTGAAATTTTGGGAACTATAGGTAATGTTATAATGTTTGTACCTAAGGTGTATGGTAGAATGTCTAATTTTTGGAACAAGTGGAAGAGTGACATCTATTTCAAAAGGTAGTGGTATGACTCTGAACCAGACACCTAGATTAGTGAATCTTCCATAAAGTTACAAGAGTAAATATTTATGTTCCCAAAGTGGATCCTTAGATAACATCATGTGAGTGTGTATGGAACCACCTAGAGCAAGACAAAATTGAAATCATATGAGGCATCATCAACACTATTGTCATAGTGCTCCATGGTTAGGTGTTTTTGACACTTATCATGTGTCACAGACTTCGTATTCACCAATTGGATTAGGAAAAACGAATAATAATATTCAGAAGATCAATGATAGCCATGTTGATTCCATAAATACCATGACTATTCTTTAATGGAAATCTCAATATAGAAATAAATGAAAAAAGAACAGTGATTAAGAAGTTATATGGATCTTAGCATGTTTTTTGGTTTGATCAATCTAGACCATCAATAGTGAGAGGTATGATTATTTTGAATTATACCATTATCCATTCATTATATTATATAGGTTTAGGCCATTATTTTTTTTATTCTCATGCTATTTATTTTCTATATTTAATTAAGGAGGCGATTCCTTCTCTTTTAAAACATCAAACTCCCCCAGGTTAAAGATAATGTCAAGACTTTATGTTGAAATCATGATCAATAACTATTGATAGAGATGAGTTGATATGGTATTTCTCTATGATTGAGATTGATTCCTATGATATATTCGTTATAATTTATTGGTTAAAAATATTCAAGGGTTAAATTGACTATTATACTTGAAATGATAATTTTCAGTTAGATAATGGCATCGAGTATCACTTCATAAGAGATAGAAATGTAATTATTGGTTTAATTAGATTGTTGGAACAATAATTTTGAATGATATCATAAAAATTAAAAGTTTTCACATTATCATCAATGGAATACATTGGGAATAGTGTGTTTTTAGTGGTTGTTGATCTATTTCCCTATGTTTATTAGTAAATTTCTTAGGGTTTTCACCCATAAGAAAAGTAGAGTTTACGATTGATCTCCTTTTAAAGACTGATTCAATCTCATGTTCATCATATCAAAAGACAAAAACATAATTGGTGGAATTTAAAGAGTAGTTGTAAGAACTATTTGTAAAAGGGTTTATTCATCCTAGCATGTCTCTGTGGGAAACAACCGTCTTGTTTGTGAAAAATTGAAAAAGTATGTCTTAGTTTGTTTGTGGATAATCATAAACATATCAAAGTTACGATAATGAATCTATATTCCCTTCCACAAATTGATGATCTATTCGATCACATGAGTGGAGGTCATTGGAACATTTAAACTATCATGCGATCAGGATATCACTCATAGCATGTTCAAAAATAGGATATTATAAATACAACTTTTAGTAGCAATTATGGCCATTATTAGTTTGTGTTTATACATTTAGTTTTTACAAATTAACCATCCATATTTTTGACAATGATGAATCAGATATTTCAGGGATAACTCAATTCTTATGTGTGGGGTTTTATGGATGAAAATTTTTGTATTCAAGGATTAGGGATGAGCATGAGAATCACATGGCGACACTGTTGTTAATTTTGAGAGATCTTTACCTGTAAGTAAATTATTAATATGAAATTTTTGGATATAAGAGGTATTATTACATGGCCATGTTATCTATGAAATAGGTGTTTCTATGGATCCAGATAATATTAATGTTGTTATCTCTTGGGAACCATAAAATAATATCTTTAAGATATGTGGTTTCATTAGTCTATATAGTTATTTACAATGTTTGTTCATGATTTTTCATGACTAGGATCACCTATGACAACATTCACAAAGAAAAATTATCCATTTCTATGTAATGATGAATTACATAAGTCTTTTCATGAATTTAATGTTAAACTTACATTATCACATATCATGATATTTTTGGAATCATCAAAATGGTATATGGTGTATTGTTATGCTTTGGGATATGGGTTTAGAAGTGTTCTCTAGTAGGAAGATCATTTTGTTTCTTATGACTCAATGAATTTATGGTTTCATGTGAAAAACTAATCAACACTTGATTCTATTTTATCTATCATATTATATGATTTGATGGCTTGGCTTCATTACCTCATTGGTGAGAAATATTTTGTGTTTTTAGATCATAAGATCTTGAAGAAAATTTTCTCCCAATGTCATATGAAAATGAGACATTGAATATGGATGGTGTATCACCAATTGTTTGACATTGACTAGATGTATAAACCGAGTAAATTAAATTTGGTGGATGATACATTAATTAAAAATTCACCTGAAAAGTTTGAAAAAAGAGGCTTAAATTTTGTTGAAGGCGAGGACCTTCATTGGCGACATGCACTATGAATGGGAAGATTATGGTGATTTTTTTATTTCTAGTTTCTTATATTCCCAAATTTTTAGATACAATTAAACAGGTAGGGATGTCAGATTTTAAATGTATTTCATTGAGATAAAAATGAAATGGTAGAGAGACCATTGAGGGATGGAATCAAGAAGGGAGTTAAGTTTTGTGGTTTCAAAATTGGAATGTCATACCATTGGAATGTTAAGAACAACTTCTTCATGCTTATCAACCTTCCAAATGGGATTTTAGTCTTGTATTACATAATATTTATAAGGCATTGAATGAATATTTTTTGTGTCTCGGAATAAAAAGGAAGGTGTGTGAGTTTGTTTCAAGATAATTAAAATGATAGTAGGATAATGTATAACACTAGTGACCAGTATGTTTGTTGAATTAATAAACTATTACTATATACAAATGGGAGTATATAGTTATAGATTTTGTAATTAATCACTTAAGAATAGTTTGGAAACATGATTCCATATTGGTGATAATGGATCGAATCACAATGTTGGTTCATTTTATCCCTATTTTTGGATCTTATATGTTAGAGGACATATAAAAAATATCCATTTGAGAAGGGGAAATGAGACAAGTTATTCTTGTTTTGATAGTTTTAGATAGATATCATAGGATTAAATATCATTTCTAAAAATTCATACATCAGCCCCTTTGGTCACAGTTAAATATTAGTATGGTGTATAATCTGTAGAGGGACAACCTGTCCAAAAGGACAACTCAAGCATTGGAAG
Organism: Viscum album; assembly: GCA_963277665.1. Lineage (NCBI taxonomy): Eukaryota > Viridiplantae > Streptophyta > Magnoliopsida > Santalales > Viscaceae > Viscum > Viscum album. The sequence continues at coordinate 1,070,683,512 of OY728166.1, read as the reverse complement.
ACATGATGTGGGCTTATATAATGTATTTTCGTGGCTCATGTTAAGGGTGAATACTATTAATGGACTTCTCATATAACATTATTTATCTGACCTCGACACATATGGCACCTTTTGAATCATTATATACGATTCCTTTTCATTCTCAACATTTTTTTGGTGCAAATAGGTGAGACATTAGTGATTGAGGTGAGTATTGGTTGAGACACAAAGGAGAAGATTTAGTTGATCTAGAATAAAATGTAGATGGTTCAAAGTCTTCATAAATTATATGAGGATACTCATCATTTGTCGTTTTCATTCAAGGTGACAGATCATTTGTTTTTTAGTATCTCTACAAGGCTTGGGTATATTGGTTTTTGGAAACATGGAATGTTTTCTCCTTGATCCATATGCCATTTTAAAATACTTTAATGGGTTAGTGAGGTGGAATATCATTTTGATTTTCCACCTAGGTTCAATGTAGATCATAATGTGTTTCATGTACCTATGATGAAAATGTATCATCCTTCTCCTAACCACGTGATATGATGCGATCATATTAACATAGTTCCATATTCATTATTGTTTCATGTGCTCATACCAATTATAGATAAAAAATACAATGTGTTGTGTGGGAAAAGCGTCATTCTAGTGGGGGGGTTTGTAGATACATTATCATATTCTTGAAGAGATGTTGGAATGGTAGAAAAACTAATAACACAATTTCCTAAGATCTATAATTAAAATACTAGTTCTCTACTTTTTGAGGTTGTAAAAACTAATGGTGGGGAGAATGTAGCTCCCATAGCATCATGTATGTAACCCCTCATTTATTTTTTATGTATGTAAAGTGTTTGGGTCATGTTTGGGATTATTTAGAAACCTTATCAAATGTTTTTGGTTTTTTTTACTGGTGCACAATTTGAGTATGTTTTTTTGGAAACAGTGAAAATCATATATGAAGAAATTAACAATAATACAATGGAAAATGGGAAGGCACATGATTAGGTATATAGTTTTTCCAAACTATAAAGCCACCAAGGAGAAACAATACCTAGTGGAACATATGTATTGTAAAATTGGTGCATGGTTTCTCTAACCATGTAGGAAAAAAACTCGACGTTCTCCTAAGGTAGATTATGGTGCACAATTTGTGCATGGGTTTCTTACCCATTCAACTAACTGGGCACGGGTTAATGAAGTTTCATAAAAAGTGGTTCTAGGTCAGGATTAACATTAAACCCAAAATATTTTACTAGTTTCAACCCTAACTCAATATTTCATCCTCAAAAAGATTTTCGAGTCTTCCAACATCTATATTTAAGCAATATAAAGGCTTTTGAATGTATATATATGTTCCATTCCCTTGGTAAGTCTTCATTTGTGGTAGTTTTTCATAGATCTAATTTCCTCCCTCCATCTCTTTCGGTTATGTAGATCTAGTCTGATAATGATAGATCAAACGTTTTTTATGCCAATAATGGTTATATTTGTTTTTATTTATGCTAGGGGAAGAGATCAAATGTGAGTTTTTTTGTGATTCAACCTAGTTTTATGAGTGTTTTCATGTTTTTCTTCATTTTCACCATAGTTCTCAAGGTAGGGGGCTTCACTCCTGAGCCATATATTTAGAATATGATGTCTCCATTTTAAATTGATTTAGTTTGAACTAATTTATTGTGAAATTAGGGTAAAAAACATGGTTGAAACCAAATTTAGTGATGGTTTGTGGTTTCTGGAATTATTGTATGATGTGATATTTTTTATTACATTAAAATAATGATTTTAAAATTCTTTTTTTGGTTTTGATTCATTTATAATTAGTTACAATTTATATTCAATAACAATGTTGATTTATTAAATGGGTTTTCATAATTGTTTTTTCATGGGTCTTGGAATAAATGGTTGGTGTGTGTTTATCTGAATTTGGGACGGATATAGTCTTGAAGTACCCGATTCAATATAAATGGAAGGATAAGGCCATTAAGTTTTTCCAATCAGAATTATTTACCATGTTATGACTTGGTGAAAGAATTAATCACCAATCACATGTATAAGAAGGTCCATGGTTTTATGCGTGGTTTGATGTGTGGTTATGTGGAATGGAAAAGAATATTCCAAAAAATCGAATGGAATATTCCAAAAATGGAACTTCTGATATTGTTGATAAAGTTTGGTTCTCTTTCCTTGGAGAATTTTTTTGGTTAGAAAATTTGTAACACCCAATGATTTTATGGTGTGTCTCTTTTAAAATTTAAATTCTTTGATAGTTATTACTTCAAAGAACACTATGTTTAAAACTGCAAAATTTTATAAAGTATGACCAAGTGAATATTAATGTAACCATTTGAAATAGTAATATGACCAATTGAATCATAACTTCTACTTGAATGTTTATATTAAACATAGGATTCGTATTAATTAAAATATTATATAACTATATCAGAGTATAAGTAATTTAATTTCTTAAAAATGATTAATTAACTGTTAGTAATTTTTTAAAACATAAATGTTCATTTACAATTTCTCAATTAAGATAATAAAAAATTAAAATTTATTTTTTAAAAATAGACTCATAAATTAATATATTGATTTTTTCTGATTATAACATAATTTTATAAGACCTTAATTGGATTCTCAATGTGGTACGAAAATAGTTATTTATTTGAAATCTTTATTTTTGGAATAAATGATGAATTTAATTAAAAATTAATTTCCCCTTATATAGAAATATATTTTCATAAAATGGATTACATTATTGAATTATAATTGTAAAAAACTCTTACGGGCAGTTTGTGTAATTTTTGTAAAATATAGGATTTTGGTGAATAGTGAAACACATTAAATTATGATATTGAATAAATATATTAATTAATGAGTCATCAGCTGATGTATGGATGATGAAATTCCATAATCTTTAACTATTCATAAATATTTTAATATAGTTTATTAAAATTTTCAGATTATTCTATTCCATGAGCAAAAATAATCAACTAATGAACAAAATAATTAGAACCTCCTCCCCCCACCTCTAATGTAAATACTACATATCACCAAATGTTCTCCTCAAAACACTAAAGAAATGAAGCTCATCCATGTTTTTCTCAATATCACACCTATACTCCCCACTTACAAGATCGTTTTGTCTCAAAAAATTACTAAATCATATTTCCTTAAGGAGGTTCTCAAGTAGTATAATTCAAGAGGTAAACCCTCTTTTATTCTCTTATTATTTCTTTCTGATATATTTTTTATATTATCCTCACCTCCCCTTACACATATTTCATGATAACTCATGAATAATTTATATTCTATAATGATATCATTTTAATGTAATATAGACAGTCTTAATCCTCCATCTCTCTCTCTCTCTTACTCTAAAAATGAAACATCGCTCTTGAAGTATCAATTTACCGACATCATGGATGATGAATCTTCAACTTCCATTATTTCCATAAAGTGTTGTAAAAAAATTTATTAATGTTATAATATTATATAATATATGTAATAAAACTTGTTTTATATTTTGGAACTCGTGTAAATACAAAATTATAATTCATAATAAAAATCTTGTTCAAGATTATTGAAAAACCCCCAAAATAATCTAAACGGTTGTAACTATCATTTTATCAAATGATTCATCCTCACACCATATATACAAATAAATTACATAACCATTTAATATTATATATTTTCACTAATAACATATAAAATCAATTCAGTATAACAATTCTCATTTAACATGATCTTTCGCACATATATACAAGTGAATTAGTCATGAAAACCAAGGAAAAAAACACACTTGAATGGTGAAATTGAATCTTATAACTCATCAAATAAACTCTATAAATGAACATAATAAATTTCAATTAAATGAAATACGATTTGGTGATTTTATGAAATAAATTATTAAGGAATCTAATTTCATTATCCAAGTCAGTATGTAAAAGTATAGAACACTTTTTGATATAAAGTAATTGAATCTCCTCAAACCCAAATTTTTCTTTTGGTTTAAAATTTATCTATCTTCAGCCCAATTTAATTAATAATAATTATTATGTAATCCAACATAAATCTATTTTAATGATACGTTGATATTTACCTGTCTAGAATTTTCTTTCTCTGATGGGAAATACATATTTTATAAGGATCATTTTTCAATTCTCACTAGTGTAGAAAACATTTTTTACAGTGGTTATTTTTTATTTTTAACGTCAGATTTTGGATGACGTTATTACAGGAGACATTATAAAAATAGTTTTTTACATCAGTTTTTTACATCGGTTATTTTACAATCGACCTAAAAAACACAAATCCGAAGCATTTTTCACGTCGGTTGATAAAAACCCGATGTGGAAAAATCTTTGGGGGAGTGATTTATTATGTAGGTTATTTAATAATTGATGTGGTATATACCCTTTCACGTCAGTTATATAATAACTAACGTCATAAATCACTCTTCCGAAGCGTTTATCACTTTGGTTATTTTTATAACCGATGCGATAAACCAGTCTGCCAAGCGGTTTCCAACATCAGTTATATAATAACCGATGTAAAAGCATATCTACGATGTCAGTTATAAAATAACCGATGTAAAAAACTATCTATTTCAATTTATTACGCTGGTTATGAAATTACTGTCATAAAAACCTTTTCCCAAGAAGTTATTACGATAGTTTCCAAATAACCGATGTTAAAACAAATACCAATTCATTTTTTACATCGGTGATGAAATAAATGACGTAAAAAATAGTTTTTATTTTAAAATAAAACCAAACCACTACTATTCCCATTCAAATTACCTAAAAAAGAGCAAAAGTTTACCAAAAACAGACCAGAACAGACCATAACCCCCCACCCCACTAGATAGCCTCCACCGTACCCATGAACACCCCCACACACCCCTGGACTTCCCCCCACCACTTGGACTGCCCCCACACCCCTGGAAAACCCCACCACCCCCTGAACAGCCCCCCACACCCCTAGACAACCTCCACCCTCCTGTATACCCCCACCACTAGGACAACACTCCCACAACCCTAGAGAGCCCTCCCAGACCCATGAAATAAAATAAGAAGTTACTAAAAATAGACCTAACCCCCCCCCCCACTGGACAGCCCCCACCACACCCCTGGACACCCCCACACCCCTAGACTGCCCCCACCCCCTAGACAGCCCCCACACCCTTGGAAAACCCCCACCCCCTGGACACCCCCCACACCCCTGGACTACCCCAACACCCCCTGGATATCCACCCACACCCATGGAAAACCCCTCCCCCACCTTCTTGTATACCCCCACCCTAGGAATAGAACTCCCACACCCCTAGACAACCCTCCTACACCCCTGAAATAGACCAAAAGGTTACCAAAAATAGACCAAGCCCCCCCCCCCCACCCTACTGGACAACCCCCAACACACCCCTGGACACCCCCCACACCCCTGGACTACCCCCATCCCCTGGAAAACCCCCCACACCCCTGGAAAACCCCTCCACCCTCCTGGACACCCCCACACACCTGGACTTCCCTCACCCCCTATATATCCCCCACATCCATGGAACCCCCCCCCCATCCACCCTTCTGGACACCCCCACACCCCTGAAGTGCCTCCCTCCCCTGGACAACCCCCACCCTACTGTATACCCCCCACCCCTGGACAACACTCCCACACCCTTGGGCAGCCCTCCCACACCCCTGGAACAGACCTAAGATTTACTAAAAAATAGACCAAAATAGACCAGAACTCCCCCCCCCCTCTCACCTTACTGGACATCCCCCACCACACCCCTAGACACCCCCACACCCCTGGACTACCCCACCCCCTGGACATCCCCCCACACCCATGGGAAACCCCCTCCCTCTTGGACACCCCCACACCCCTAGACTGCCCCCACCCCATGGATAGCCACCCCACACCATTGGACAACCCCCCCCCCCCCCCACACACACACTTTTGGACACACCCCACACCCCTGGACTGCCCCCACCCCCTAGACAACCCCCCACACCCCTAGACAACCCCCACCCCCTCTATACCCCCCACCCTCTCGACATCACTCCCACACCCCTGAACAGCCCTCCCACACCCCTAAAACAGACCAAAAACTTACCAAAAATAGCCCAAAACACACCAACACCCCCACCCCCACCCTACTGGATAGCCTCCACCACACCCCTGGACACCCCCCCCACACCCCTAAATTGCCCCCACCCCACCCCCTGGACAGCCTCCCCCCACACCCCTGGACAAAGCCCACCCTTCTAGACACTCCCACACCCCTAGACTGCTCCCACCCCCAGGACTGCCACCACACCCCTAGAAACCCCCTGGATATCCCCCCAATTGCCGAGAAATCCCTCCCACCCTCCCACTCCACTAGACAACCCCAACCACGTCCCTATACACCCCCACCTCACTGGACAACCCCAGACCAAAAAACGGAGCAAAACCTGACCAAAACCAGACCAGAACACCCCACACCACTGGACAGCCCCCACCATACCCCTGAAGTTGGGAGAGGAGGCTCTTAGACCCCTCAATGGGATGCACGCCTCTTGAAGGTACTCATCATTCCCACATGCGAAGCTTGAGATCTCAAAATGTTTCACCAATGCTTTATTCCCCTATAAGAATCATTCATTCAATCACTTTGATGCCAGTATAACAAGGTAGAAAACACCATCACATATGACGATGTTTCCCCTGGTTATATTGATATCAAAGTGATAGAATGACTGATGTTTACATGGGAAGAAAGAATTGGTGAAACATTTTTAGAGCTCAAGCATCACATATGGGAGGGATGAGTACCTTCCAGCAGTTTTCATCCCCCCGAGGGATGGAAGCCCATCCTCTCCCACCCCCTAGACTGACCCCCTATCCCAATCGACACCCTAGAACCCCTGGATATCCCCCACCCCATTGGACAACCCTCCCACACCCCTGGAAGCCCCCCTCACCCCACAAGACACCCCCTCACCCCTGGACACCCCCCACTCTCCTAGACATCCCTTCCACCCTCTTGGATATTCTCCCACCCCTGGACTACCTCCCTCCCACTCTCATGGACACCCATGATTCTCTCCACTCCACCGAACAGTCCTCCCTCACCCATGGATACCCCCACCCCATTAATCACCCCCCAACCTTGGAACCCCTCCCCCACTCTCTTGAGAAATATAGGGTTGAGGGTCATCAAATAGCTACAAATTAAAAGGAAAGTTGTTAACATGTATAATGAATAAATCAAATGAAATATTATGGAAAAGTTTAAAAGGAACTCTTACCAAGTCAATGTTAACAACTTTCCTAGTTGTTATTATTTCATACATAAATCTTAACATACAATATCCGCATTCGATGATGCCTTGTTGGTCGTAAAAATTCTGTTTGAATAAGTGTAAATTAAATATATATTTTTTATATAATAAATCAAAAAGTACAAATTATAAATGGATATTAACCTTTACATTTAAAATTTTTATCTTCGCACTCATTTTCATTTTGTTTTTTTGAAAGTAGACCCATCCCCTATTAGAAAATAATACAAATGGAATAAATTTAAAATTAATTATAATATATAAAACTGTTGAGAAATTGAAACTTAATTTTCCAACATTTTCATAAAACTTTCCCACACATCACCATGGATAGAGCGTATCCAATAAAGAGTCTTCTACCTTGAAAAAAAAATGCCTAGCATCTAATGATCACTGATAAAAGAAAATTTAAGGTTAGTGGTTTTTTATGTTAAAAGATAATGAAATCTATAAGGGAGATTTGTTTCATACCTCTCCCAAAACGGAATCATCCAACATTGTGTGGCTACATTCTCTTGAAGTCTTTCAGCAATATAAAGCATTCTTTGTTCCTCATCCAATGCACATGCTTCAGGGGAAATCAAATGCAGGTCCATGAATCCATATACATCTGTCCACTCATTCTTCTTACAAATGTTATAAATATAACTAATACAAAACATAAATAAGTATACATTTTAAATAAATATAACGTAGGGAAAAGGTGTTAAGAATTTCATGAAATTTTTTTTCACCGCGTTGATGCCCAAATTATCTCTAGTAACAAGCTCCATGATATTTGTTCTCAAAATCCACATAGTTAGTGCACATCCACAAACATGAACTTCCATTGGAAACTCATAATGATCCAACAAAAAATTTGAATATCTTGAAAATATTTCAAAACTACTAGAATCTGTATCTGATGTTATAGCCATTTTGTCTTTCTTGTTGTCTATACAATATTTATTTACCTTTGAATTATTCCTGTAAAAATAAATAGAAAAGTAAAATAGTTTTAATATGATAAAAAAACTTTAATAAAAAAAATAAAATAGAAGATATAACATACATACCTCTATGGTAATGAGTCAAAGAAGCCTATATGGCCAAATTAAGAAATGGTTGATACTATGTCCAACTATCATCACCTCGTCTATAGGAAATGGTACTAGAGCTAATCTATCTATAATATCCTATACAGTGATCCTCTGATTCTCTACCTCTAACTGTTTATGATGAACTATATCTTTTATACAATATAGCAACCCATATGAAACTATATGATGTTGAGGATCATTAACATACAACTCACAATAATTAGGAAGCTATGGCGGAGGATTAGGATAAAAATGAGTCTACAGGCTGAGGTTGGGGGAGTGGGAGCTACTGGAGAAGGTAGAGGATAAATAATGGGGTCTGTAGGGGGAGGTGGAGTGGGAGCTCCAGTCTGAAATTATCTTTGCATGTCTACAAGAATGGACTGTACCGACACTCTAATATTTTCCTCCATCGTCACATTAATATTGTGAACTTCAGCCACCAAGGAATCTATTTTTTATAAACCCCTTCAATGTAAGAAGTTGGTGAACGTGGAAACACTTTTCTTACCGATACACCTGTCGGATATCCTCGTACACGACCAGGATGTTCAGGCTTTCCCAATTCTGCTGATAAAATATCTTGCCTCCCAGTAGCTGTAAATACCCTCGGTGAGCTTTGCTCCTTAGGAGAATCTTATATTAGTTAATTGAAAATTTCTATAATGATTGAAATTATATGAGAAAAATATTTAAATTAAATAAATAAATTAGATATCTTACAATCCTCTCAGCTACGATTCTCGAATCTTTCGAATGATATTGCCCTTTTTTCTCATTCGAGCTCTCTTCCATTTTTCATGTCTAGATGGAGGGGATGGAGGGGCCATCTCTCCATAGCTTGAAGACTCAGATCTAAGTTTTTTTTAATTTTTCCACCATCATTTGTTATTCTAATAATGTATACCCTCTTCGAGATAAACTATGAGGGTATACATTTTTAGACTGGATCTCTTGATGATATTTTCTTGTTTTCTGTATATTAAGAATGAGAAATAATTAACAAAACATTAATAAGATAATTTATATAAGAATGATTATAAAATATTACATTTCCCTTACAAAAAATTAATATTTTCTTCTACTTTCAAAAAATTTCACCATGTGTCTCTATCTATGAATGGATATATACATCATGGATTGTCATGACTCCTATGAAAAAAAATGAAATCATATGTGGGGGTTGATATGAAATCCCTCCATCTCCTGGAAACAATCAATAAACATTTCTCCTTGACTACTCTAGTGTCAGGATTATCCAATGGAATCTGATATAGAAGAGTTTAATCATATTATATATACTAAAAACATTTAAAGAATAAGAAAACAATAGCAAAAGATCATATTCCAAAATCGTCTCCCACAACTGACAGATTATCACTTTGTCCACACTTCTCAAGTCATCATTCAAAATTTTTACTTTTCTCTTCCCCTGAGTTGATACAAATCTTTTAAAATCACTTTCATTTGGACCTCTAAGAATATCATCTTCATCAATCTCAAAGAGTATTCATTGATCCTGCATACGGGAAAGTTATAATTCTGGTAAACATGTGCACCCACGTTTACCAACTCATGAACTCTTTGTCTAATGTGAGCACATGAGGAAGATTGGGGAACATCAAGAGGAGCATGTGAATGTTCCTCCCCAGAGGTATGAACAATATGCTCATCTCTAGAATCATGTGGTTGATCAACTAATTGATCTGGCATTCTCCTTCAAAGAAAAAAACAAACATTAGTTCACAAATATTCAATTTCAAATATTACAATACTACTATAATACGAAATTAGAAAATTTTACTAAGTTATGTAATAGTAACCTTGGTTAATATGGTAAGCATTTTAAATAATGGTAAAAATAGTAAATATGGTCAAGATGGTAAACATGGTAAACATGGTAAAGTAATTTTCCCTGAAAAAAATAATAGATATATAATTTATGTAATGGTAAACATGATAAAGTAAAATAAAAAAATTAAAACAAACAAAAACTTTTACTTATTTTGTTTTAATACGTGATATAATAAATAAAAACATATAATATCTAACATTTAATGGAAATAATAAATGTAAACAAGAAATAAACAAATGTTAACTGTAATTTTAACAATGTACAAATGGATTGTTTTCCCAAATTCCTTTGTAGTGATTGTTCCTTAGGGTACAAACCATGTCTTCAACATGCTCATCATTATGTTCAGTTAATAATTCCATTGAATTAGGGATCTTACATAAATCATCATGTTCATAAAGTTCATCCTTACAAATATATTATGTTTCCCTTCTAAAAAAACAGCCCATTGCATATATGAATGATCTAAAACATGGAAAATTTGTTTTTAATGTGTTTCCATTAAAAAACAATCAGTTGTGTCTTCCAATCTATTCAGATTAACAACTGTCATTCCAAATTCATCATGTCTGACACTATTGTTACTGATAAACCATTTACAATTAAAAACAGGAAATTTGATTTTAATGTAATCAACCTCCCATATGACTTCAATAACTCAATAATATGAACATGATGCAGAAAATGGGTTTTTTCATTAGCACTCGAAAAATGCATTGCTTCTGCAAACACCAATACACCACTATTCTGAACTGCACATATATTTTCATGAGCTTTAGTATGAAATGTATAGCCATTAATGTCATAACCAGACCATGTTGTCAGATTTAAACATGGACCACCCACTGTCCATTTTAATGTCTCTGATACATATGATCTACCAATCAAGGTCTTTTTAAACCATGAAAAAAATGTTTTGTTGTGATAATTCAAAATCAACATTTCTTTTTGTTGGATGACATTGTTTCAACTCATTAATATGAAATGTGATATATGATTGAGCCTCATCTATGTTATTCATGATGTATGATTCTAACTTCTTCATCTGTTCAGCTGACAACGATTTGAATTTCAAGCTATGAATTCTCTTTCCCACATTATTAACTCGTTCACAGTGAGATGGAGGCAAACCTATGTGCTACGACGTAGCCAAGTATCTCGAACAAAACATTTCAACCTCTTTAGAAATATATTTTTCAATAATGGAGGCTTCAGGTTGATATGGATTCTTAACATACCCCTTCAATATTTTCATATACCATTCAAAAGGATACATCCAACAATGATATACAGGTCCACAAAGTGTTATTTCTCGAACCATATGAATCATTAAATTCACCAATATATCAAAAAAAATGGGGAAAATACATTTCCAATTTAAATAGTATACAAATTTCATCCTTTTCCAAAATATTCAAAGCATTCATGTCAATAAAATTAATAAAAATTGAATATAAAAAACAACACAACATCATTATAGTCTTTATGATAGGGATGGGAAATATTCCACACAATGCAACTGGTAGAAGTTGTTGCATCGTGATGTGACAATCGTGGGATTTCATACCTATCAACTTCAAGTCCTTCAATGAGACAAAATATTTTACATTTGAAGAATAACATTAAGGAACATTGATATCATGAATACACTGACAAAATAAAATTTTCTCCATCTTTGATAATGTATGAAAATCTGGGGGAAGAAATGTTCATCTTCCATTAGGAGTGGGAGCTAACTCCAAATGTATTCCCATTGATAGTATGTCTAATATTGAATTAAACCCATCTTTTTTATTTCATTTAATATCTAACAATGTTCCAATAAAACTATCACATATATTCTTCTCCACGTGCATAAAATTAATATTTTTTTTAACTTCATGATATCTCCAATATGGTAGCTCAAAAAATATTGACATTTTCATCCAAATATGTCTATCATTACTAGCTTTCGGTGTCTTTCCCAATGTCACATCAAGGGTTTTCACCGTCTCAAAATACAGATCAAGGGATAAAGGTTTTGGAGCAATATCAAATTCTTGTGAGCCATTGAATGCCTTTTTTAGTCTTCTATAAGAGTGATCCATAGGCAAAACCTTTGATGAGCCATGTACAATGTTTTCCTCCCATGATGCAATTGACAATATGAAGTCTATTGTTTGTAAATTGGACATGATTTATGCCCTTTAACACTATATCAATACAAAATTCCATATGATGGGAAATCATTTATAGTAAAAAAAGCACTACATGAAGTTGAAAATATTCTATTTATATGAATCATACACCCTAATACAATCCTCCCATTAAAAATTTAAACCATCAATCAATGGTGACACGAAAACATCAACATCTTTGTCAGGTTTCTTCAGACCAGAGATCATTATACTCAAGATGACATATTTGGGCTTCATACAAACTTCAGGAGAGAGGTTTTAAATTACCAATAAAATAGGCCATGAACTATGTGTGCTACTGGGGGTTCAGGATGGATTTATTCCATCAGTACTAAACCCTAGTCTGAGATTTCTTATTTCATTTTCAAATGTAGGATACTGATCATCAATTTTTTTCCATTATGGACAATCAGCTGGATGATGTATTTTTCCATCACATAACCACTCATAAACATGACATATTAACCATTTTTCATCATGTGAAATATCAAATAAATGTTTCAAATGATGAATTATAGGAAGATACCAGAATACATTTGAAGGGATATTTTTAATCTCTATATCAGCCTGTGATTTTTCTTTCACCTTATACCGTGATGTCCCACAATTAGGACACTCTGGTATAAATTCATATTCCTTTCTATATATCATACATTCATTCAGATAGGAATGTATTTTCTTGTAATGAAATCCCATTGGTCATAATATTTTCTTGGAATTATAATGTGAATATTGAATATCGTTATCTGTGGGAAGAATGTATTTCATCAATTGTAGTAGCTCTATAAAACTTTTGTCTCTCGATCCATGTTTCGCCTTCACGTTAATCAATCGTAACACCGTTGACAAAACCATAGAATCTGTACAACCAGGATATAACGGTTTTTCATCATCACCATATATATGTGAAAATGTCGTTTGTATCTCAATTTATTATGCTGCAATATCGCAAATCATTTATTCAAATCCATCGGAGTCACCATCTTTTGAATCATCATCATTAGTGACATTCCATCCAGTTTCACCATGTAAAATCCTAGGGTTGTAACTCGGATTAAAACCATGACAAATCAGATGATATTTTATCTATCTAATTTTCAACTTCTTCATATTCAAACTTTTCAGGCATGGAAAGAAACAAATGTCACTACTGGGAGCATTTGGTTTAGAAAATTCCAAAAAGGCATCAACACAATCCTCACATTCGTCGCTCATTCGTTGTGCGGTAATCCATATTCGACTCAATACTACCTATAAAAAAATATAAAAATTATATATATTTTTATGATAAGACAATAATATTTTTATATGAAAAAATCATAATTTTAATGTAATTGTTTTTTGAAATATAAAACAAATCTATGCTTATTTAAAAAATTATGCTTGAATATGATTTTGAAAAGAAAATATAGTTAGATATAACAGTTTTAAATTCATCTTGGATCCTTTCTTCTTAAGGTTCACAAAGAATAAATCCTGGTGCAACTGGATACCAAATTCATCCTTCCATAAAAATGAAATATGAAGTATAAATATTAAAATATGTATACATTCACTATAGAAGATTACACCGATCCTAACGATTTGAAACATCTGGACAGCCCTACACCCCTCTAGACACCCCCACCACCCTAGACACCACTGCCACCCCTGGACATCACCCCAACCCCAATGGACACCACCCCACCCCCTGGACACCCCTACCCCCTTGGACAACACCCCCACCCCTTGGACACCACCCCCACACCCTTGGACACCACCCCCACCCCCACCCCCTTAGACACCCCCTCGAAACCACCACCCCCTTGGAAAACCCGCACCCCCTCGACACCACCCCAACCCCCTTGGACACACCTTGGACAGCCCCCCCCCCTCTGGATAGCCCCCACCCCATGGGAATCCCCCTAGCCCTCAAGACATCCCCCACCACCTTGGACACCCCCAACCCTCATGGACACCACCCCCACCCCACCCCCTTGGACACCCCCTGGACAACCCAACCCCCTGGACACCCCCAACCCCTTGGACACCACCCCCACCCCCTGGACACCATCACCCCCTTAGATAACCCCCCCCCCCCTCTGGATAGCCCCCACCCCTCTGGACAGCCCCACCCCTCTAGATAGCCCCCACTCCCATGGACACCCCACACCCCTCCTAATAACCCTAGAAAATATCGATTACTATTAAACTGTCAATTTAAAAATGACCAATCATCCGTAATAATAGAAGGAATGAAAGGGAAGAAGAAGTGGATGAAGAAGAAAAAAAGAAACAAAAAATAAAGGAAGAAGAACATGAAATAGGTAACTTATTTATAGAAATTCCATTGAATCCAAGAAAACCATGGGGCCTCAAATGGTTTATAGAAAATTGGAGAAAATGGAGTAAACCATAGAATCAAATCAAATTTAAAATAAAAACTCTTATGGAGAAAATCACATTGTAAAGCCTATCATCGCGGCACAATGGGATCAGGATAATAGCGCATCCTTGAAAACCACGACCTGGTCTCCCCCATAACCCATAATTTTCTCATAGTCAATGATTGATCATAATATATATAACCAAATAGAATCATATTGCAACACACCTGAACTTTTCATAATGCTTGATTCCCTAAAAATCATAGTGGAACCTCAAACATAGACTATACCAACCCCATTGGATACCACCCCCACCACCTTGGACACTACTGTACATTCCCTTAAAAACACTAATAAATTATAGCATAATATCCATGAAACAATTCAATCATCCTGTCATAATCTCACAAACCATGATTCAATAGTCAATCCCAACTGACACTTATCCCCCACCCCCTTGGACACCACCCCCACCCCTTGGACACCCCCTGGACACCACTACCCCCTCTGAACAGCCCCCCATCCTCTGGACAACCCCCACACCTCTAGATACCCAAACCCCCTTGGACACCCCCATCCCTCTTAGACACCACCCCCCACCTCCTACCCCCTTGGACACCCCCTGGATACCCCCAACCCTCTAGACAGCCCCCCACCCCCACCCCATTGGCCAAACACCCAACCCCTTGGAAACCCCCACCCCTTCAACACCCCCACCCCCTTGGACCCCCACCCCCACACACACCACTAAACTGCCCCCCCCCCCCCATCACCATGGATACCCCCAACCCTTTAGACACCTCCCCGAATCCTCTGGACACCACCGCCCACCCCCTTGGACACCCCCTAGACACCACCACCCCCTTGGACAGCCCCCACCCCTTTGGACAGCCCCCCTGGACTCCCCCACACCTATAGATAGCCCCCCACCCCCATGGACACCCCACCCCTCATGGACACCATCCCCATCTCCTACCCCATTGGACACCCTTGGACTCCCCCCAACTGTAACACCCCGAGAATTTATGGAAAATGTTCTTTTTAATTTCATTGATGTCTTGTGTTGTACGCTACACCAAATGGAGATTTCACTACACACATCCATGACTTGGACAATATTACATGCAATCACGACCTTCCACGATAGCATGTGTTGTACGTAAAACTGAGTTTCACTAAACAAAGTTATGTTATATAAACAAGCTGTTATGAATAGTAATACCCACTTTTTGAAATTTTATAAATATTATCTTTTAAATGGACTTCATTTTTGGATTCGGAATATTGAAATTATCCTAGGGTGAATTTTCGGTATTTTTCTCAAAACATTCAATTTTTTATGAATAGTTAAAACACTAGGTTACAATTTAAAAACATACTTTTTATTTAAATAATTATTTATTTTATTAAAATTTATTTTAGGTAAAAATTGATACATAATACCTATATAAGTTCAATGTAATTCATTGGAGTCATTTTATAATAAATTTAGATATATAAAAAATTTATTGAACTTTTCACCGTCTTTTACCCACCTCCTAGGAAAATTTGAAAATTTACATAAAACATAATTTTACCACTTCTCTGAGTGGAATTTCAAAAATCCAAGAGACACGGTTAATATCAAGGAGTAAAATCTGGTTCAATAAGATAAAAATAATTTTTGGTGAATAGTATCTTTTTACTTTTATTAAACACGGTAAAAAGAAAATAGGATAATTAACGGTAAAAATGATATTACTATTACCCTAACACATGTCCTAATTCATTTGAATAAGTGTAATTAGACCAAAAACAATCATAGGAATAGAATATTACCCTTTAGGTCCACATGGATTAGATGAGGACATTTATTATTATTTTATTTAAAGAAGAGTTAAAATGGTTAAAATCAAAGTTTAATAATTAAACCATTTTTATTATAGGGTTAAACATAAGATAAATTCGACTATAAATATTCATTAGGAAGATAAAAACATTTCCTAAATAATGGTTTTTTATTTATAATTTTTAGACCTTAAATAATTTATTTTATTTATGACACAATGATGATGCAATAATTACCTTATTAATGAAATATTAACATAATTGATGTTATAAATACCCAAAGAAATGTAATTTAAGACTTTTTATAAATTAATATAATTCTTTAGGTTAATATGACATGTTAGTATTGATATAAGTAAATGTTTTAGAACAAATCTTTATGTTATGATTTTCACAAAAATCAAGTACCTAATACTGTCAGAATTGACATAAAATAGTTTTTTTAAAGCAAATTATATTATTAATTGGTATTCTATTCCTAAAAATATAACGTTCTGCAAAATGAATTAGATAAGGTTATATATATTAATAATGAACCAATTGGGGTTCGTTTGACTTGTTATAGTATGTTTATTAACCATATAGTGTAAGAAAACAAAAAGACATGGTAAAAGTTAAATTATTTAACTTAGAGCTAAATATTAATGATAAGGATAAAATAGTAACCTAAGCATGTCTAAAACCTATTGGTTGAGAGTATTTCGACCCATTCCCACCTTAACTTATAAATAAATCAATTTTGAGCTATTAAAAATCTAATATGAATTTATTATAAAATAATATTTTATGTTTTTTCTAAGGTGACCCTCTCCTCCCTTATAAAAAGGGAACCCCTTTCCTCTTATCTTCACACCCATTTGAGACTTTAAGCTCGTCCAAACCCTGACAATTACTCTTCTAAAAATCTCTATTTATATCATAGAAGTTCTGGTATTCTCAAGAGACCAACTCTAGTTCCCTAAGATGATGTTTAAAGGAGGTGCATCGAAGAAGAGGTAATCTCTTCTACCGATTCATTCAAGTTTTCTTTCTTCTTCAACTTCTTCTTATTTTGTTGTTTCATTATAATGTAAAAACATCAGTATAAAAAATATACTTTATACTATTATAAATATGAATCAACCCCATTTCACCTTCTATCCATCCCGCGGAAAATGAAATCACCGCGCATGCGTACGTACAGAATACCGTCTCCACGCCGTGGTGTAATATGTTTTTCCACCACCTCCTTACATGGATGGGTATAATGGTGTAAAGAATAACTACATATAGTTATTATAACATCATACTTATTCTGTAATATTATATCATCCACTCCTATTCAATTCAATAACTATGGGAATGATATCATCGCTCGTACGTACGTACGGATTACCGTCTCCACGACGCGATGAGATTCATTCTCCATGTTAACCATTAAAGAATTATTATAAAGTATATATAATGAATATTAATGAAATATATGACATGATAAAGCTAATGGATTGATTTATATATATATATATGTCATCTACTTACTTCCATTCAAATCAATAAGTAAAGGAAAACAGTGTTCATGCGTACGTATGACCTCCCGTCTCCAGGAACAGTGCATTTCATTTCATTTATATATATATTATATAAATATACCAAATATATGTATGATATATAAATCATGATTTATATTTTGGAATTAAGTAAATCAAGATATAAGTAATAATAATAACTAGAACAACAAGTCCAAACACGTACGATAAATAAAACGATTTTACCCAAAACGCTGCTTTAACATGGAACTTACTAAAGAACGGGTAATATAAAGTAATATGTGATCCATATATGATATCATAAAAATGAATATGATTCTATAATAAGTAAATAAAATTATTTAAATCATTTTATAAGAGGATCAGATACGTACGAAGCATATCAGACCTATGGTAAGGGATAACTTTTCCAATCTAGTTTTTATCTGAGATTGTTTATTCGTAAGTATTTATTGGGGTTATATTTATCATCCATGTACATATTTTATAATAATGGTTTCAATTATGTTTAATGTAATTTTTACCAATATTTAACTTTTACTACATGGTACACAAGAAATGTTTCTTTTTATTACCATATGAGGTACTTTTTTACTTTTCTGTTAAAATTACGAAGAGAATGTTTTTTCAACTTATACGGCATGAAAGGATTTTTACGGTTTCATAACACATAATTTTCATGAAGATCACTCTACAAGATTTTATGAATATTTTCATCAAAATAATATTCTTTTAAAATTGCATGACATTCTGTGAAAATAAAATGATTTTGAAGAAGAAAGGTTATTTTCCTCAAGAATTCATTTCAACTGTTTTTTCAAAACAATTTTCCATATAAGATGACATTATTTCATATGTGTATGTTTCAAGTATAATTTCTTATGATTTACATGGTTTCACTATTCTTATTATGAAATGATATTCATTTTTTTATATGGATTATGTGATGATGGGATGATGTTTATGAAACCCATTTTATTCTTTGGGTTACGATGAATGATTTATGTTTATTTTGTTTCACAAGTAAGAATGATTTCATTATGAGATGGGTGGGACCTATATCTCCATCCAATGCATTGGGTAAAGATTTATATCTCATGAGGTAGACATGGTTGGGACGACAATTTAATCTGGTTCAGTGATACAGGACTGAAACAAGTAGTGAACTCGATTCAGAAAGGGACTTCGTCCACTAAGATGGTCATGGCAGCAATGACTTGGATACTATGGAAATAATATCATGTGATTAATGGTTTTACACAGTTAAATGTTTTATTACCATGCTATTTTATCATGATTAATGTTCCTTTATGACTTATGCCTTATGTACTACCAAGGTTTATTTCACAACTCAAGATTTTGATGTATAAAAATTATGTTCATGTTTTGAAGTTCAAATGTATATGGTTTGTTTTATTTTGTCCATTATTACCGTTACTGAGCATTCAAGCTCACCATTTATGTGTTTTCTTTTTTCCAGGATATAAAGAAAGGTTTAAGGTAAGAGAAAAAAGGATGATCTTTATGTGAGATGTGGAAGATCTTTCACCAAGATTAGAAGATTATATTCCAAGTTTCCAAAGAAACAAAACTATTACGGTCCTCGTGTGTCTGTTATTGATATGTATTAATTATTTGGAAAAATTCATGTAATTTCCATATACGTCATGATTTGGGTCTCTACAGTTGGTATCAGAAGAAAGGTTTAGTTAAGCTTTGGAAACTAGGATGCGAAAACTTGAGTGAGATCCCTAGAGATATTTATAAGGTATGTCTAAGGATGTCCCTAAGGTTAAGTATAAGTATTTTTTATAGTCCTAGAATTATGGTAACAATATTAGAATTAACCCTAAGATGTAATATATTGAAGGTACTCCCCCTTTATTATGTAGTTTTCCCTAGCATGATTTTTGCCTCTCACACTATTCTTTTTGGGTTTTAGACGATTGTTTGATCCCGAAGGAACCGTGTTGATCAATGTAATGGACAATGCAATGATGGTCCTCTTGAACAACCAAATGTGATGGGATATGGAGTGAAAAATATTATTTCTATACTTACACAAGCTATGAATCATTCTGGATTTCCAAATGATCCGAGAAGGCAACAATATTCTATTGAATCCTTCACGAAGAAACGTCCACCTTATTTCAATGGGTCTTCTGACCCACATGTTGCTGAACAATGGATCAATACCATTGAAAATATATTTTCCATACTTCGCTGTTCGGAACATGATAAAGTCATTCTATCTGTTAATCATTTAGAAGGTGAAGCAGACCAGTGGTGAACTCTAATTAAGAATACTAGGCCCCATGATGTAATTGAATCCATAGAATGAGAAGAGTTCAAGAACTTGTTTTCTAGAAAGTACTTCCCTCATATTTTTCTAACCAATATAGAAAAGGAGTTACATGAGCTTAAGCAGATGGATGATGAATCTGTTGGTATATAAAAAGAGAATTTTACAAGACATTCACGGTATGCATCTGGTTTTATAATACAACCTGAAAGTAAAGTTGATCGATTTTTCAGTGGATTAAAACCAAGTATTCGAAGGGAATTAGCTATAAGAGACTTCTGTAGCTATGAAGAAATTGTGCATTGTGCTATCAAGGTAGAACTGGAAGTCGGTGTAACATATCCATCTCATGGTTTTGACAAGAAACGAAAGATGGAGTTCAAGGAGAAATCTTAGAATAATTGTGAAAATAAGATTAATGTTTCTTTATGCTCAAAGTGCGGAAATAAGCATGGTGGATATTGTCATAAAATGACTAAAAAATGTTTTAAGTGTGGAAAAGAAGGTCATCGAGCAGCTGAGTGTTGAAGAAATGGAAAAAGGGTTTCTAATGATGTGAATAAAGAAAATACTACAGAGAACGCACCACCAACACTTCAATGCTTCAAGTGCATGGAAATGGGGAATTATGCTAATCAATTCCCTAATCCAAGGGTTAATGATGATCAACGTGAGCAACCACTTAAGGAAATGGATAAAGGGAAGTCACATGAGATCACTATTTGTGATTTTGAGTATGAAAACGATGTAGTGGAATTATTATGTGTTTATGTAAGAGGATTCCAAAATAATGTTGTGGAATCTAATTTATAGTAATGTGGAATATTGGAATATCTATGTATTGGTTTATTATGGTTTTCAATAATTATATGGTACTGGTAACCACGAAAAGTAATTCAAATATTTTGGAATGTAGATGATATGATAAGGGGAAAATGAAATGTTTAATAGTATTCATGAGCTCATGACTGATATAAGGACTAAGTGATATTATGATTTGAGTATATAGAATTATTTGGATTTTGGTATGTGGAAAGAGTTAAATTTTGACAAAATTCATGTTTTCACTAAGGTTCAATGGGTATTAATTTTTCAAGAGAATACATGATTAAGGTATTCACATGTTTGTAATTTGACCAACAAGATATATCATATGATATATGGGGGATAAATGATAGTATTCACATGGTCGGCATATGACATTTCTAGTAATTGTTTTTTTATACTATGAACTTGGATAGAATTATTTTGGATAAGCCTAAAGATTAGAATGGATTATGTTGGAAATAAGTTATTATTGTCTAAGGAAATAACTTTTTTCGATATTATTGATGAAATGTTATAATAATTTAGTTTTAGAAAAATGACAACCAGTAGGACGGGTGACAACCCATCGCATCAGACAAGGGTGTGGGAATCGGACCCACAACAAAGTGTGACATAACTTTATCGCCTACCACTAGCCTACAAGAAGTCCCTGGTTTGTAGAAACTAGTTTTATTATATTAATCAGTATGATATATGATGTATTAGTCCATTTTAGGACCCATATATGATTAATCTCACTATATATGGACTTATGTATTTTTGAAAACTTTTTCTAACCTTTTGTTTAAGACAGATGGAATGACACATCATTCCTTCACATGATCTACTAACACTTCATGAATGACAAATTCAACTTCATTTCATTAATAGATGAAGTGGAAATTGTCCAAGGAACGACCAATAGTGTGATTTTACCAAAATCAAGAAAGTCTTTCTTTTAATTCAAGTTCGTCAACTTTAGGGAAATGATCTGGAAAACCAAAAATGTCGCCCTAGTGCCCTTATATCCGATGAATCAAATGGTACAATAGATTATCAAAAATTTATGGCTTTGTGATTGTTGTCTTTTTCATAGCCATGTTCTCTACCACTCTCCATCAGAACATGATGGTTAGATTTCTCTTTCATATCTATATTTTCACCTATGTTCTCCTACGTGGAAACCTAGTGATTAGTTAATTTGGGTAACCGTTACATTTCATAACTTAGTTTTTAATGATAAGTTTTGGTTTTTTGACGATGTGGGGTTCTATTAAAGTAACTTTCGAGTAGTAAACCCTTTATAACCCCGATGAATTTTGATGGTGAAATTCATTTTAAGGGGGGTAGAATGTAACACCCTGAAATTTTATGAAAAATATTCTTTTTAATTTCATTGAATTCTTGTGTTGTACGCTACACCCAAAGGATCTTGCACTACACACATCCCTAACTTGGATTGCATTACACACAATCACAACCTTCCACAATAGCGTGTGTTGTACGCAATACCGAGTTTCACTAAACAACGATATGTTATATAAACTAGCCATTATGAATAGTAATACCCACTTTTTGAAATTCAATAAATTTATCTTTTGAATTGGACTTAATTGTTGGATTCGGATATCAAAATTAGCCTAGGGTGAATTTTTGGTATTTTTTTGAAAACATTAAATTTTTGATGAATAGTGAAAACACTAGGTTACTATTTAAAAACTGACTTTTTATTTAAATAATAATTTATTTTATATAAATTTATTTTAAGTCAAAATTGATACATAATACCTATATATGTTCAATTTAATTCATTGGAGTCATTTTAGAATCATCTTAGATATATAAAAATTTTATTTAACTTTTCACCTTATTTTACCCACCTCCTAGGAGAATTTGAAATTTACATAAAACATAATTTTACCACTTCTGTGAGTGTAATTTAAAAAATCCAAGAGACACGGTTAATGTAAAGGAGTAAAATGTGGTTCAAAATGATAAAAATAATTTTTGGTGAATAGTTACTTTTTTCTTTTATTTACCACGATTAAAAGTAAATAGGGTAATTAAGGTTAAAAATGATATTACTATTACCGTAACACATGTCCTAATTCTATTGGATAATTGTAATTCGACCCAAAAAAACCTTAGAAATAAAATATTACCCTTTACGTCCACTTGGATTACATTAGAACATTTATTGTTATTTTATTTAAAAAAGAGTTAAAATGGTAAAAATCAATGTTTATTAACTAAAGCATTGTTAATATAGGTTTATACATAAGATAAATTCGTCTATAAAAAATCATTAGAAAGAAAAAACAAATTCCTACATAATGGTATTTTATTTATAATTTTTAGTTCTTAAATAATTTAATTTATTTATGACACAATGATGATGCAATAGTTTCCTTATTAATGAAATATTAACATAATTGATGTTATAAAAACCCAAATAAATGTAATTTGAGACATTTTATAAATTAAACTAATTTTCTAGGTTAATATAAAATGTTATTATTGATATTATTATCTTTTTTAGAACTAATCATGATGTTATTATTTTCAAAAAAATTATGTACCAAATAGTGTCAAACTTTTCATAAAATAGTTTTTAAAACAAATATTATGTTACTATTTATAAAAATCTAAGTTTCGGCCAAATGACTTAGATAAGGTTATATATTTCAATAATTAACCACTTGGGGTTCTTTTGGATTATTACATTAAGATTATTAACCATATAGTGTAAGAAAACAAAAAGACACGGTAAAAGTTAAATTATTTTACTTAGAGTTAAATATAAATGATAAGGATAATATAGTAACCTAAACTTGTATAAAACCTATTTTTTGAGAGTATTTAGGCCCATACCCACCTTAGCATCGAAGTAAATCAATTTGGAGATATTAAAAACCGAATATGTCTTTATTATAAAATATTATTTTATGTTTTTCCTAAGGTGACCCTCTCTTCCCTTATAAAAAGGGAACCCCTTCCCTCTTCTCTTAACACCCTTTTGAGCCTTGAATCTCGTCCAAAACCTACCAATTACACTTCTAAACATCTCTAGTTATATCATAGAGGTTCTGGTATTCTCAATAGTCCAACTCTAGTGCCCTAATAAGAAGTTTAAATGAGGTGCATCGAAGAAGAGGTAACCTCTTCTACAAATTCTTTCAAGTTTTCTTTCTTCTTCAACTTCTTCTTCTTTAGTTGTTTCATTATAAAGTAATAACATCAGAAACAAAAATATACTGATATGTTATTATATATATGAAACAACTTAATTTCACCTTCTATCCATCCTATAGAAAAATAAATCACCACGCATGCGTACGTGCGGAATACCGTCTCCAAGCCGTGGTGTAATCTGTTTTTCCACCACCACCATACTTGGATGGGTATAATGGTGTAAAGAATAACTATATATAGTTATTATAAAATAATACTGATTATGTGATATTATATCATCTACTCCAATTCAATTCAATAATTATGGGAATGATATCATCGCTCGTGCGTACGTACAGATTACCATCTCCATGACGCGATGAGATTCATTCTCCATGTTAACCATTCCAGAATGATTATAAAGTATATATAATGAATATTAATGAAATATAAGACATGATAAAGCTAATGGATTTATTTATATATATATATTTCATCTACTTACTTCCATTCAAGTCAATAAGGAAAGGAAAACAACGTTCATGCGTATGTACGGCCTTCCGTCTCCATGAACGGTGTTTTTCATTTAATTTATATCTCTATTATATATATATATACCAAATATATGCATGATATAAAAATAATGATTTAGATTCTGGAAGTATGTAAATCAAGATATAAGTAATAATAATATCAAGAACCACAATTCCAAACACGTACGATAAATAAAACGATTTTACACAAAACACTGCTTTAACGTGGAACATACTAAAGAACGGGTAATATAATGTCCTAAGTGAACCATATAAGATATCATAACAATGAATATGATTCTGTAATAAGTCAATGACATTATTTTAATCATTATATAGAAGGTTTAGATACGTACAAAGCATATCAGACCTATGGTAAGGTATAACTTTTCCAATCTCATTTTTATCTGAGATTGTTTATTCCTATGTATTTACTGGGGTTATATTTATCATCCATCTCCTTATTTTCTAAAAATGGGTTCATATATGTTTAATGCCATTTTTACCCATTTTCTACTTTTACTACATGGTATGAATGGAATCATTCTTTTGATTACCATACGAGGTACTTTTTGACTTTTCCGTTAAAAGTACGAGGAGAATGTTTTTTTAACTTATATGGCATGAACAGATTTTTTCAGTTTCACAATGCCTCATTTTCATGAAGCTCACTCTACAAGATTTTATGTCTATTTTCAACAAAATTATTTTCTTTTCAAATTTCGTGGAATTTTTTGAAAAGGAATTGATTTTGAAGAAGAAAGGATATTTTCCTCAAAAACTCATTTCATGTGTTTTATCAAAACCATTTTCCATCTAAGATGACATTATTTCATATGTGTATGTTTCAAGTATAATGTCTCTATGATTTACATGGTTTCACTTTTCTTATGATGAAATGATATCTATTTGTTTTATATGGATTATGTGATGATGGGATGATGTTTATGAAACCCATTTTATTCTTTCGGTTTTGATGAATAATTTATGTTTATTTTGTGGCACAAGTAAGAATGATATCATTATGTGATGGGTGGGACATATATCTCCCTCCAATGCATTATGTAAAGATTTATATCTCATGAGAAAGACATTGCTGGAACAACATGTTAATCCGATTCAGTGATACAGGACTGGAATGAGGAGTGCACTTGATTCAGAAAGGGACTTTCTCCACTAAGATGGTTTTGGCGGCAAGTCCTTGGCTATTATGGAAATCATATCATTATATTAATGATTTTACACAATTAAATGTTTTATTCCCATGCTATTTTATCATGATTAATGTTCCTTTATGACCTATGCCTTACGTACTGCCATGGTTTGTTTCACAACTCAAGATTTTGATGTGTAAAATTTATTTTCATGTTTCGAAGTTCAAATGTATATGGTTTGTTTTATTTTGTCCATGCTTACCCTTACTGAGCATTTGAGCTCACACTTTATATTTTTTCTTTTCCCCAGGATATAAATAACGGTTTTTGGTAAGAAAAAAAGGAAGATCTTTATGGGAGATGTTTAAGATCTTTCACCAAGATTAGAAGATTATATTTCGAGTTTCCAAAGACACTAAACTATTACAGTCCTTGTGTGTCTATTTTTGGTATATATTAATTATTTCACAAAAGTAATTTAATTTCCATGTACATCAATCTTTGGGTCTCTACAGGTGGTATCAGAGGAAATGTTAAGTTATTCTTTGGAAACTAGGATGCGAAAACTTTAGTGAGATCACTAGAGATATTTCTAAGGTATGTCTAGGGATATCCCTGAGGTTAAGTATAAGTATTGGTTATAGTCGTCAAATTATGGTAACAATCATAGAATTTACCCTACGATGTTATATATTGAAGGTACTCCCCCTTTATTATGTTGTTTTTTCTATCATGATTTTTGCCTCTCACACTATTCTTTTTGGGTTTTAGACAATTGCTGGAACCCGATGGAACCGTGCTGATCAATGTAATGGACAATGAAATGATGGTCCTCTAGAACAACCAAATGTGATGAGAGATGGAGTGAAAAATATTATTGTTATACTTACACAAGCTATGAATCATTCTGGATTTCCAAATGATCAGAGAAGGGAACAATATTCTATTGAGTCCTTCATGAGGCAACATCCACCTTCTTTCAATGGGTCTTATGATCAACTTGTTTCTGAAAATAGGATCAGTACCATTGAAATGATATTTTCCATACTTCGCTGTTCGGAACATGATAAAGTCAATATAGTTGTTTACCATTTATAAGGTGAAGAAGACCAGTGTGGGACTCTAATTAAGAATACAAGTCCCCAAGATGAAACTGAATCCATGGAATGGGACGAGTTCAAGAACTTGTTTTCCATTAATTACTTCCCTCGTATTCTTCGAACAAAGATGGAAAATGAGTTCCTTGAGATTAAGAAGAAGGATGATGAATTTGTTGGTATATAAGAAGTGAATTTTACAAGACATGAAAGGTATGCATCTATTTTTATCATCCAACCTGAAAGTAAAGTTGATCGATTTTTCTGTGGCTTAAAACAAATTCTTCGAAGGGAATTAGCTATAAAAGTCTTCAGTAGGTAGGATGAAATTGTGAATTGTTCTATCAAGGTAGAACTATAATTTGGTGTAACATATCCATATCATGGTTTTGACAAGAAACAAAAGATAGAGTTCAGGGAGAAATCTCAGAATAATGGTGAAAAGAATATGAATGTTTCTTTTTGCTCAAAATGTGGAAGGAAACATGGTGGAGATTGTCTTAAAGAGACTAGAAAATTTTTTAAGTGTGGAAAAGAAGGTCCTCGAGCAACTGAGTGTCGAAGTAATGGAAAAAGGGTTTCTAATAATCTAAATAAAGAAAATACTGCAGAGAACGCACCACCAATACTTCAATGATTCAAGTGCAAGGAAATGGGGCATTATCCTAATCAATGCCCTAATGCAAGGGTTAATGATGATCAATGTGAGCAACCAATTTCGGCAAAGGATAAAGGGAAGTCACATGAAATCACTATTTGAGATGTTGAGTATGACAATGATGTAGTGGAATGATTATGTGTTTATCTAACAGGATTCCAAAATAATGTTGTGGAATCTAATTTATAGTACTGTGGAATATTGGAATATCTATGTATTGGTTTATTATGGTTTTCAATAATTATATGGTACTGGTAACCATGAAAGGTAATTCAAATATTTTGGAAATAAAATGATATGATAAGGATATAATGAAATTTTTAATAGTATTCATGAGCTCATGACTGATATAAGGACTATGTGATATTATGGTTTGAGTATATAGAATTTTTGGGATTTTGGTATGTGGAAAGAGATAACTTTTGACAACATTCATGTTTTAACTAAGGTTCAATGGGTATTCATTTTTCAAGAGAATTCATGATTAAGGTATTCACATGTTTTTAATTTGACCAACAAGATATATCATATGATATATGGGGGATAAATAATGGTATTCACATGCTTGGAATATATCATTTCTAGTAATTGTTTTCTTTATAATATGAGCTTGTACAGAAGTATTTTGGATAAGCCTAAATATTTGAATGGATTATGTTGGGAATAAGTTATTATTTTCTAAGGCTATAACTTTTTTCCATATTATTAATGGAATGTTATAAAAATGTAGTTTTAGAAAAAGGACAACCAGTAGCATGGGCGACAACCCGTTGCATCAGACAAGGCTGTGGGAATCAAACCCACAACCAAAGTGTGACAGGCCTTTATCGCCTACCACTAGCCTACAAGAATTCCCTGGTTAGTAGAAACTAGTTTTATTATATTATGTAGAATGATATTTGAAGTATAAGTCCATTTTTGGAACCATAAATGATTAATCTCACTACAGATGGACTTATGTATTTTTGATAACTTTTTCTAACCTTTTGTTTGAGACAAATGGAATGACCCATCATTCTATCACATAACCTACTAACACTTCACGAATGACAAATTCAACATCATTTCTTTAAGAGATGAAGGGTAAATTGTACAAGGAATGACCAACGGTAAGATTGTACCAAAATCAAAAAAATATTTCTTCTAATTCAAATTCTTCAACTTTAGGGAAATGATATTGAAATCCAAAAATGTCGTCCTAGTGCCCTTATATCTAATTAATCAGATGGTACCATATATCATCACAAATTTATGGGTTTGTGACTATGGGCTTTTTCATATCCATGTTCTCTACCACTCTCCATGAGAACATGATGGTTAGATTTCTCTTCCACATCCATATTTTCACCTATGTTCTCTTATGTGGAAACCCAGTGATTAGTTAATTTGAGAAACCGTTACATTCCATACATTACTTTTTAAAGATATGTTTTTCTATTCCTTTTTATGATGTGGGTTTATATTAAATAAAAGTTCTAGTAGTAAACCATTTATAAATGAGACGAATTTCGAGGGAGAAATTCATTTTAAGGGGGGGTAGAATGTAACACCCCAAGATTTTATGAAAAATATTTTTTTTTAATTTCATCGATGTATTTTGTTGTACGCCACAACAAAAGGAGCTTGCACTACACGCATCCCTGACTTGGGTTTCATTACATGCAATCGCAACCTTCCACAATAGCGTGAGTTGTACGTAATACTGAGTTTCACTAAAGAATGATATGTTATATAAACTAGCAGTTATGAATAGTAATAACAACTTTTTGAAATTTTATAAATTTTATCATTAGAAATGGACTTCATTTTTTGATTTGGAATATCGAAATTATCCTAGGGTGATTTTTTGGTATTTTTCTGAAGACATTCAATTTTTGATGAATAGTGAAAACACTGGGTTACTATTTAATAACCAACTTTTAATTTAAATAATTATTTATTTTATTTAAATTTATTTTAGGTCATAATTGATACTTAATACCTATATAAGTTCAATGTAATTCATTGATGTCATTTTATTATAATTTTAGATATATAAAATTTTTATTGAACTTTTCACTGTCTCTTACCCACCTTCTAGAAGAATTTGAAAATTTACATAAAACTTAATTTTACCACTTCTGTGAGTGGAATTTGGAAAATCCGAGAGACACAGTTAATATCAAGGAGTAAAATGTGGTTCAAAAAGGTAAAAATAATTTTTTGGTGAATAGTATCCTTTTACTTTTATTTACCACGGTTAAAAGTAAATAGGGTAATGAAGGGTAAAAATGATATTACTATTACCCAAACAAATGTCCTAATTCTATTGGATATGTGAAACACGACCAAAAAAAATTAGGAATAAAATATTACCCTTTAGGTCCACTTGGATTAGATTAGGACATTTATTATTATTTTATTTAAAGAAGAGTTAAAATGGTTAAAATCAAAGTTTAATAACTAAATCATTTTTAATATAGGGTAATACATACGATAAATTCGACTATAAATATTCATTAGAAAGATAAAACCATTTCCTACATATTTGTATTTTATTTATAATTTTTAGACTTCAAATAATATAATTTATTTATGACACAATGATGATGCTTTAATTACCTTGTCAATGAAATATTAACATAATTGATGTTATAAATACCCAAATAAATGTAATTTTAGACTTTTAATAAATTAAACCAATTTTATAGGTTAATATGACATGTTAGTATTGATATAATTAACTTCGTTAGAACTAATCATGATATTATGATTTTCAGAAAATCAGGTACCAAATAGTGTCAAAATTGACATAAAATAGTTTTTAAAAGAAATATTATATTATTAATTGATATTATATTTCTAAAAATCTATGGTTCATCCAAAAGACTTAGATAAGGTTATATATATTATTAATGAACCACTTGGGGTTCTTTTGTCTTGTTATAGTAAGTTTATTAACCATATAGTGTAAGAAAAAAAAGACACAGTAAAAGTTCAATTATTTAACTTAGAGTTAAATATAAATGATAAGGATAAAATAGTAACCTAAACTTTTATAAAACCTATTGGATGAGATCCTTTAGACCCATACCCACCTTATCTTTCAAATAAATTAATTTGGAGCTATTAAAAACCAAATATGTGTTTATTATAAAATAATATTTTAATTTTTTCCTAAGGTTCCCCTCTCCTCCCTTATAAAAAGGGAACCCCTTCCCTCTTCTCTTCACATCCTTTTGAGCCTTGAAGATCGTTAAAACCCTGCCAATTACTCTTCTCAACATCTATAGTTATATCAAAGAGGTTATGGTCTTCTAAAGAGACCAACTCTAGGGCCCTATGTAGAAGGTTAAAAGAGGTGGATCGAAGAAGAGGTAATCTCTTCTACTGATTATTTCATGTTTTCTTTCTTCTTCAACTTATTCTTCTTTAGTTGTTTCATTATAAAGTAACAACATCAGTATCAAAAATATACCTATATGTTATTATAAATATTAAAAAACCCCATTTCACCTTCTATCCATCCTACAGAAAATGAAATCACCGAACATGCGTACGTACGGAATACCATCTCCACGCCGTGGTGTAATATGTTTTTCCACCACCACCTTACTTGGATGGGTATAATGGTATAATGAATGACTATATATAGTTATTATAACATCATACTGATTATGTGATATTATATCATCCACTCCAATTCAATTCAATAATTTTGGGAACGATATCATCGCTCGTGCGTACGTACGGATTA
The DNA here is from genome assembly GCA_963277665.1 of Viscum album. Taxonomy (NCBI): domain Eukaryota; kingdom Viridiplantae; phylum Streptophyta; class Magnoliopsida; order Santalales; family Viscaceae; genus Viscum; species Viscum album. The sequence goes on along the minus strand of OY728166.1, from coordinate 1,070,651,923 downwards.
CCGTCTCCACGACAGGATGAGATTCATTCTCCATGTTAACCATTCAAGAATGGTTATAAATTATATATAATGAATATTAATGATATATATGACATGATAAAGGTAATAGATTTATGTGTATATATATTTCATTTACTTACTTCCATTCAAGTCAATAAGGAAAGGAAAACAGCACGCATACGTACCTACGGCCTACCATCTCTATGAATGGTGTATTTAATTTCATTTATATATCTATTATATAAATATACCCAATATATGTATGATATATAAATAATTATTTAAATTAGGTCATTAAGTAAATAATGATAAAATTAATAATAATATCAAGAACAACAAGTCCAAACACGTACGATAAATAAAACGATTTTACCCAAAACACTACTTTAACATGGAACGTACTAAAGAACGGGTAATATAAAGTCATAAGTGAACCATATATGATATCATAACAATGAACATAATTCTATAATAAGTAAATGACATTATTTAAATCATTATACTTGAGGTTCAGATATGTATGAAGCATATTAGACCTAACGTAAGGAATAACTTTTGCAATCTCATTTTTATACGAGATTGTTTATTCGTAAGTATTTACTGGGGTTATGCTTATCATCCATGTACCTATTTTCTAAAAATGTTTCTATGTATTTTTAGTGTCTTTTTTACCCATTTTTGACTTCTACTTCATGGTATTCAAGGAATCTTTCTTTTTATTACAATACGAGGTACTTTTTGACTTTTCTGTTAAAAGTACAAGGATAATGTTTTTTTAACTTATACGGCGTGAATCGATTTTTACGGTTTCATAACGCCTCATTCTCATGAAGGTAACTCTACATTATTTTATGACTATTTTCAAGAAAATAATTTTATTTTAAAATTTCATGGCATCTTGTGAAAAGAAAAGGATTTTGAAGAAGAAAGGATATTTTCCTCATGAATTCATTTCAAGTGTTTTATCAAATCCATTTTCCATCTAAGATGATATTTTTTCATATGTGTATGTTTCAAGTATAATTTCTCTATGATTTAGATGGTTTAACTTTTCTTATGATGAAATGATATCCATTTATTTTATAGGGATTATGTGATGATGGGATGGTGTTTATGAAACCCAATTTATTATTTGGGTTATGATGAATGATTTATGTTTATTTTGTGGCACAAGTAAGAATGATTTCATTATGAGATGGGTGGGACCTGTATCTCCCTCCAATGCATTGGGTAAAGAATTATATCTCATGAGATAGAGATGGCTATAATGAAAAGTTAATCCGGTTCAGTGATACAAGTCTGGAATGAGGAGTGAACTCGATTCAGAAAGGGACATTGTCCACTAAGATGGTCTTGGCAGCAATGCCTTGGCTACTATGGAAATCATATCATGTGCTTAATTATTTGACACAATTAATTGTTTTATTCCCATGCTATTTTATCATGATCAACGTTCCTTTATGACCTATTCCTTACGTACTACCAGGGTTTATTTCACCACTCAAGATTTTGATGTGTAAACTTTATGTTAATGTTTTGAAGTAAAAATGTATATGGTTTGTTTTATTTTTTCCATGATTACCCTTACTAAGCATTTGAGCTCACCCTTTATATGATTTCTTTTCCCCATGATATAAAGAAAGGTTTTAGGTAAGAATGAAAAGGAATATCTTTATGAGAGATTTTGAAGATCTTTCACCATGATTAGAAGATTATATTCCGAGTTTCCAAAGACACTAAACTATTACATTCCTTGTGTGTCCGCTTTGATATGTATTAATTATTCTGCAAAATTAATGTAATGTCCATGTATGTCAAGCTTTGGGTCTCTACACCAACCCTCTGGACAGCCCCCCGGACAGCCCCCTAAACCCTCAGAACAGACCCCCACCCCCTTGGAAAACCCCCCCACCCACCCCCTTAGACATCCCCCCTATAAAACTCCCCACCCCCATCGACACCCCACCCCATTGGACCCCCCTCCCCACACACCCCCGGACTGCCCCCCCACCCCACCACCACCACCATGGACACCATGGACACCCCCAACCCTCTAGAGAGACCCCTGAACCCTATGGACACCACCCCTACCCCTTGGACACCCCTAGACACCACCACCACCTTGGAAAACCCCCACCCCTCTATACAACCCCCACCCCTTGACAACCCTCCACACCTCTAGACACTCCCCACCCCTTGGAAACCCCACCCCTATTGGAAACCACCCCCATCCTCTACCCCCTTGGACACCCCCCTAGACACCCCCAACCCTCTGGATTCCCCCCGGACAACCCCCCAAACCCTCTGGACATGCCCCCACTCCCTTGGACATCTCACCCCCACCCACCCCTTGGACAAGCCCCCCCCCCCCCCCCACACACACCCCTGGACTTTTCTCCCTCCCAAACCCTATGGACAACCCACAAACCCTCTCCATAGCCCCCACCCCCTGGACACCATCAGCCACCCCCTTTGACATCCCCCACACCCCCTTGGACACCCTAACACCCTTGAACAGCCCCCGCACCCCCCCGGGACACCACACCCCACCCCCTTTGACACCCCCAGACACCCCCACCTCACTGGACAACCCACCCAACCCCCTTGGACACCCCCACCCACTTGCATAGCCCCCTACCCCTTGGAAAACCCCTGTACACAAACACACATGATAGAACACTCAAAAATCGTAAACTTGCATGATATCACTTCTATAGGTTTACATTACCAGAAAAGAATTTATTATGGTATAGATGAACAATATAGAACTATCCATGATAGCAAGAACAAAGAAAAATAACATCTTAACAAATTAATTTAGAAAATCATGAAAAAAATTGAAAAGGAGTCGTGCGAGGCTTACTTTAGTGTTGTGAGTCAACCTAATAGATCTGATAATAATAAACATGAATAATTATGTTGGAAAAACAAGGCTGGAGGGCATGACATCGACAAATTTATTCTAGGTTTTTGGCTCGATAGAGACGAGTCGCTGGTCGCCCGATCAAAGAAAAAAAGACTCACTGAATACAGGGTGCGATAAATCATTTAAAAGATTTATCACAATGGTTATTTAATAAACTCCAAGATAAAATATTTTTTTAAGGTTTAAATGTCAGTTATTTAATAACCAACGTAGAAAACTATTTATCATGTCAATTATTTTATAACCGATCTGATAAATGTCACTTTATACCGACGTGATAAATTGATGAGATTGACTTTATCACATCGGTTTTTTATAACTGACGTGGTAAAGCACCGAGATTTCCTTTATCACGTCGGTTATTTAATAACCGCCCTGATAAATTTCCGAGCTTTCTTTTATCAGGTCGGTTATTTTATAACCGACGTGATAAAGCACGCCATATTCGATTTTCATGTCGGTTATACAATTAATGACGTAAAAAAGCTAATCTCCGTATATTTTACATAGGTTTTAAAATAGCCGACATAAAAAAAGGATCCTGATCGATATATCACGTTATTAATAAAATAACTTACATGATATATCGATCATTCAATCTTTAAAAATCGGTTATATAGAATCGGCGTAAAAATGCCGATGTGTTAAATGTTTTTTCCACTATTGTCTTCTAGATAAGTAAGTCTGATTAATGGAAAATTCTTAGTTTCATAACAATTTTTATGTGCACTACGTAATTTGTTTTGTGATCATATTACTTTTCAATAATCACTCATTCTTTCTTGGAATACTTTTTTTTCATTTCTAGTTTTATAAAAAATAATTCATCTGTCTCCTTTAAATGAAAGAATCATTAGAATTTTCCCTTAAACTACACTAAAGCAGATCATTTATAAGGATTCATAAGTACTATTTTTAATTGTTTTCACAATTTTTGGAAATAATTTTTACTTATGTAATTTCTTTATTATATTCCTCCATATTTATTACCCTTACTGAGCATATAATCTCACCCATTTCTTAAGATTTATTTTCACCATGGATGCGAAGATGTATATTATGAATTACTTTCAGGGTTAATCAACTAGATTTATGTGTTCCTATAGAGATTCAAGGTTAATTTTCATTTCAATATGAAATTTTAAAATTTTGTTTTCATATTTTTTTACATAGCTAATAAACTATCTATTCCTTTGGAATGCGACATCTATATTTATTATGAATGTATAATAATGTAATACCCTAGATCAATTCTATGAGAGTCAAGGAAATTATAGTTGGTATTGAAGGAATTTTTTTAAAAACCTTGGAATCTATATTTATAAGATAGAGATTTGGGAATATAACCCTCTCATAGAATTTTTGGATAATCAAAGAACAATATACTAGAATTTTTTTAAGGTGGAGATTATATGGTTCTTCAATGAAATATGACCACATCTGGATACTACAAGTGGATGTGGTTTTATGACAGATGTACCTAGTAGTAACAACTTATACATGGTGTGGCATGATAGAATTTGAGTAACATGTTACGTGAAAATTGGTTTTACTGAGTACCTAATTTTACTCTCCCATGGGAAATCCATAAGATAATTCACATTTACATTATAACACGTTATGAAGTATTTAAAAGAAAATATTTCCTTAAAGAATGCATTTTTATGATTATGGGATTAGCTATGCCTAAAATTTTTATTTATGTTAAGTATTTTTCTAGTTCAAAGTTATTTGTTATGATTCATAACATAATTTTGTGTGTGACATTGTTTAGATATGGAAGATATTAGAAGTAATGGAATCTATATCAAAACCCATATTTGATTAAGGATTTCTCTTTTATGCAAGATAATGATGTTGGAGAAAGATATGAAATTGGAGATGAGAAACTAATTACAATTATAGGAAAACAGAATTAGGTAATGAGATATAACATTACTCACATGGAAAATTTCGATCCACAATGCGGCCTAACAATGTTAGACCTCTTTATGAGACAATAAACTCAATCATTCAATGGGACTACAAACCCATTTTAGATAAGAAATTGATAAGTTCTTTATAGAATATATTTCATGACATGGGACGTAAGGAATGAGAGAATGCTATCTTAACATTTTATCATTTTTTGGAAGATGTGGATCAATAGTGTTCATTAATTAAAAACACAAACAAGGCATAAAATATTGTGAATATGGAATGTAATGAATTTATAGAATTCTACATAAAATAAAGTTTATCTCATGAATAGTGATAATATATGGAGAGAAAATTATTGTATCAGAAACAAAAGGAGGATAAAAATTATTCCTTGTATGAAATAGACTATATATGGATATAAAAGAATTATAAATATTAAATAAATAATCCACATAATAGGATTGATCAACTTGTTGATGGGATAAAATATTCCTCCAAAGGGAACTGGTCTCCCAAACATTCTCATCACAAGAAGATATAGTCTCATGTATTATCATGGTAGAGAATGTATTTAAAAAAAACATATGACACTAATGGAAAACATGATAAGGAGAGGGTGGATTGAAAAATAATGGATAATGGGTAGAATAAAAAATGTATTTTTATTACATGGGATACTTGTTGAGGGAATCACAATGGTGTCTGCTTACAAAGAGAAGGAGTTTTCTAAGTGTTTTTAGAAAGGCCTCCATGATCATTGAATAAAGGGAATGAAATAGTGTTAAAAATGGGTATTTATTGATTGAATTACCATATATGCATATTTATTTACTATAAAGGGTAGATTTTCCATTAGAGAGCCTTACACGAATATATATTAATAATTTTTTATGACCTCATAGTTCACTAATTTCAATTGTATTTGACCATGATCCACGATTTAAATTAATATTCTGGAAAAGTATTTAGAAATATTCAGTACTAAGATTCATTTGAGTACTACCTATCACCTTCAAATTGACATGTAGTCAAAAAATACAATCCATTCCATAGAAGACATTTTAATATCATGATCACTAGTCTTACAAGGTATATGATATTACTTCTTACCATTGTTAGTGTTTTACTACAACAATAGATTTGATTAAAGTACTAAAATTGAATCTTATAAAGCATTGTATAGAAAGAGATTTCGTAAACCAACATTATGTGATGAATTTACTGAAACGATGATTATAGGCCATGAAATTGTTGAGGAATCCATAGAAAAGGTAAATATTATTTCTTCTCATATAAAAATAACTTCAAGTAGGAAAAAGTTATGAATTGATAACTAGATAAAATACTTTGAGTTTTATGTTAGAAGATCATGTATTCTCGATGTCATCGGAATTTAAGGGTGTCATAAGATTCGAAAATAAAGGGAAACTCATCCCCATGTATGTTGGTCATTTTAAAATCATACAGAGGGTTGGAGTTGTGGCCTATCAATTGGAATTCCTACCTATCCTTTCCAAAGATCATGATGGGTTTCACATCTCTTTGTCGAGTAAGTATATACTAGATCCAATTCATGTTGTAATATCTGAGGAAATATAATTGTAACCTTATATATCGTATATTGAAGAACCTATAAATATTATAGACTCTGGGGAACAGGTATTAGGAAATATGTTGTATCGGCTCATAAAGTAAATTTGTAAAAATCATAATATTAATGTGGTGATGTGGGATCTAGAGAAATTATTATAAATAACTACTGAAATATATTTATGATGTGAAATTACACGAATTTTGAAGATGAATATATTTTAAGGAGGAGATAATGTAACACCCCATGATATTATGGTATGTTTCTATAAAAACTTATCATCTTCGATAGTTTCGGCTTCACACAATATCAGGTTTAAAACTATGAACTACAATTAAGTGTAACTGTTGGAATATTAATGTGAAAAGTCGGAATAATAACATGACAAATATAATATTAACTTCATATATGAAATTATATATAAATTCTTGGCATCCTATTAATTAAAATTTAATATAATTATATCATATTATATGTAATTAAATGTTTTAAAAAAAGGTCGATTTAGTGTTATTATTTTTTGTAAAATAAATCATATTATTTACAATTTAATTATGAATATAATGAGTTAAAAGAAAATTTAATTTAATAAAATATACTAATAAATTAATTATGTTATATTCTTTTATAATATAATTTTATGAGATAGTAATTAGTTTTTCAACATGTTATAAAAATAGTTATAATTTTAGAATATGAATTTTTTAATAAATGATCATTTTCATAAATAAATTATTTTCTCATTTTTAGAAAATTAATTTCAAACAATTGAGTCTATTTTTTAATTAGATATGTCAAAAATAATGAAGGGATTTTTTTGGTATTTTTCTAAATTAGATGAATTTTTGGTGAGTTGTGAAATACTATAATTTATAGTATTTAATAAATACCTGAATTTCATATTCATCAGCTGATGTATGGATGATGTAAGACCATAACATCAAAACAAAAACTTTAATATTTTAATATATTTGGTGATATGGTTCATGAAATTCATCACATTGAGCCTAAATAATAATCTTATGAATAAACTAATTTGAATCCCCCCTTCTCTACTATATATACCACCCAACACCACATATTCTCCTAACACCACTAAATCCTTCAATATCTTCCATTTTTTCCAAATAATCTTCCCTATCCTCTCCCTAACAAGTAGAATCCTTTTGTATTAACAAAATTCCAAACCCAATTCCTTTATGGAGGTTCTCATGGATTAAAAATAAAGAGGTAGATCTTGTTCCTTTTTATTTTAATTTCATTCTAGTTTCTTTTATTTTATTATCCTGACAACCCAATATACAACTAGAATAATAACTCATGTTTCATTAATACACAATAATTTTATCACGTAAGTGAAATATCCATAATCTAGAACCCCCTCCCACTCTCTCTTACTCAAAAAATGAATAGATTTCCCTTAATGTGTCAATTTACTAACATCGTGGATGATGCATTTTTATTTTTCATTAACACCATCATGGATGGTAAAAAATAATTATTGGTTAAAAAATACTAAAATATAGGTATTAAAATTTATTTAATGTTATATAACCACTCTATATACATAATATTAATTTATAATACAAAACTATATTGTGATTTTTGAAAAACCACTAAAATAATCTAGATGATTATCACTAACATATTATCTAATGATTAATACTAATCCCATATAAACAAATTAATTATATAACCATTTAATTTTTTATGTTCTTTAATAACATATAACATAAATTTTGGATAACTATTCCCATTTAACATGATCTTTAAGGAATGTATAAAAGTGAGTCAATCATGAAAAGCAAGGAAAATAACGCCCCCCCCCACAAATGACGAAATTGAATATTATAAATCATCAAAATGTCCATAAATGAACTTAATAAAATTATTCTAAATAAAATAATTTTTTCGGATATTATGATTGATGTTATTAATGAATTTAATTTCATTATCCATGATGTTATGTTCATATTCAGAACACATTCGGACATAAAGTGAGGGATTCTCCTAGAACCTCAATTATTCATTCAGGCTAGAGTTTCTCTCTCTTTACCCCAATATAAGTCATAATTATATTTATTTAATCATCCTACATTTTTCTAATGATCATTTGATATATTCATATCTCAATTCATCTTTATCTAATGGTAAATACAGGTTTTATAAGGTTCATTTTTCAATTCATACTAATAAGTAAACCCAATTAAAGGGAACTTACCAGTTTCATACCCATTTTTAATTTCACTCCATAAGGGATTTACATTCACATCATTTTTTTAAAATACATAATATTATCATTAATACTATATTTTTTAATTTATTATTTTATTAAAAAAATATGTATGTTTCTGTTTCAAAATACTATTTAGTATTTTCCCTTAAACAACACTATAACAGATCATTTATACATTTCATAAATGCTCTTTTTAAATGTTTTCCATTCAGTTGGAAATAATTTATACCTAAAATATAATTTCATAGTACCTATATTTATTTATGGTGTATACTTGTTATAAATTTATCTCTTGTAAAATTAATGCTATTTTCCAAATGAACTCTTCCTTCCAAACTAAAAGGGTATTTCTATGAAATTCCTCAATGATTTTATAAGAGTATTTTCATCTATGTCATACCTATCTATTCAATTTTTAGAATAATTGGGATTGATATTTTATTATATCATCTATCATATTTTATAAAATGGCTTATGATCAGTTTTAATGTGGATGTTTTATCTTGTCACCATTAACCATATTACTCAGAGTGGTTAGTGATTTTTTTATAGATTGAGGAATGTTATTTACATTTTGTATGCATATGTTGTATATAATTCAACCCAATTATATGAAAATTTAATTAGACATATTAAGTTATGGGAGGAGTTCTCAATAGCCCCTATATAATTTGATAGGTCTAATGAGACAACTCGGATATTTTCTTAGCCAATATCGTGCACATTTATTTTTAGATATATATTTTTCCAAGGATTTACCCATTTATTTTTAGATGTCTTGGAAGAGCCCTCGATTGTATGATTTTTATTTACAAAATTATTCATTTCCCCATAATGATATTACTAATATATACGCCCAAGTGATTATTAGACTAGTATAATATCCTTGGTAATATTTCATTTTTCATGAATATTTATATGACATTGTTTAATATGATTTTTTACTTCTTTCATATTATTCTCAAGATAATGTGTTATTTGAAAGTGTTTATTTTCATTAATATTTAGATATTAATTATGTTAATTTATAATCATCTATTGATTTATTTATTACCCTTAATAAGAATTTAATCTTTCCCTGTTTTTATATATATTTTTTACCTATGATGAAAATATGTATATTATGAATGAATTGTAGGGTTAATAAAGAGTTTTGGGTATTTCCCAAAGAGTTTCTATGAATACTTTTATTTCAATATGTAATGTAAAACATATGGTTGTATATGGTTTTTCAAATCTACTAAACTATTAGGTCCATCAGGCTTCTATTTCCATTTTTATTTGGCCAATGTAGAAATGTAAGTCACTGGTGTTTAACTATTGGGGTCGGGGTCCTTACAAAAATAGTTTGATGTGATAATTCTTGAAATTGATGTAAATTATTTTCAAATTATATATATATATATTGTTTTTTATATAAATGTGCTAACATGATCTATCATAGTGCTGTGAGTAAAGATATAAATTAGGGAAATCTCATAGAGTTTCATTACCTACCCACTTCTTTGGTGCGTTTGTCCTTTTACACATATTCTTTATTGAGACATAGATAATGTTAAAGCATCACACATATTGAGTGGGGCTTCATGATTCATGGGATTAATTGTGGAGTTGGAGTTTAGATCGTGATGGGAGCTATGGGGTATATTTGTTGGAGTCTCTAAGCTTTATTGTTTTCTCTTCCACATAAACATTAATTCTAGTAGTCTTTCTATTTCGTACTCTATTTTAGTTTGTTTTTGATATCAATGACATTGCTTATAATTTTTAACATTGTTAAAATTCATCAAGATGTGGTTAATTTTTTTATCATTTTTTTAATTAGTTTGTGTTATTTTAATAGGGTAATTCATCTATAATCTGAAATGACCAATTTATTTGAGATAATGTAAATTATGGGGGAATTTGAATTTTTGGTATTAATGGATGAGAATTTTTTTACAACTGAGAATCAGAACATAATTTTTGGAGATTATCAACTTAAATATATTTTTTTATTTCGTTCATGACTTGGGGGTGCATGGGTGTTTTTTAGGATTTCCAGAGCATTGGGCTCCAAAACCTCAGGCCAGGAATAGAAGGTAGGGGTGCACGGGTAGTCTAAAACAAAATGTCCCCCAATAGAAAACTATGTGGCATTAAGTAGGTGGTAAGAGGTGCAGTTCATGGGTTGTGCAATGTATACTCGAACTGTGCTCCAATCCATCATGGATAGTTCCAAATTGACAGTATACATAGTGAAAAATTTTGCTAACCATGCGAACCAAATCTTGCTATGTCTTTTTTTAATTAATTAAAAATTAATTAAATTGAAACTAAAATAAAAAATAACTCAAATGATAATTAATGGAAACTAAAAATAATGAAAATATTTTAATAATACTAATAATAATATTACTATTATAATATAGGTTATTAATATATTTTTGGATTATATTAGACCCATATTGGGTTTTCCCTATACACTCTCCATGCACAACTCCCCTACGTCCCCTTGTTACTCACAATATATCCCTAGGACGAAGCCTTCATCATGAGTAACCTCCATCATGTGCGACCTCCCTCCAAGTGACCTCCCCCAGTGCACTGTTTCCACCTGAATGTCATCCTTTTATTCATTCAATTCATTGAGGCTAGATCTTATCCATCCTTGGAAGGTGATTTTTGGTCTCTCTATCGCCCAATTTTAGTTTGGCTAGAACCTAGGGTTATGTGATGACCTATTTTTTTTCTAATATTAGTTCATGTGGTGCATCTCTTGGGTCAGCTTTGTGCATGTTATGACATCCTTAATCAAAGGTCTTGTGGATTGGTTCAATTAGACTTCTAATAATTAATTTGAGTTTATTACCTTTGTATACTTCTTTATCCAGCTCTTATTAATTTTAGGTCATTTGGTGTTCCTGAGTCCCTTGTATAATCTGTAGTTTGTTCGGTCATCATTGAGGTGGGCTCAGGTCACCAATACCAAAGGAAGCTTACCAAGAAATAATATGGGTGTATACATATATACATATATACATATATACATCTATATGCTCCCTATAAATAAATATATGTTCACATATGGTAGTGAAAATATATATTGGGGTTGGGTGTGCTTTTGTGTATATATAAAAATGAATAAGTGCATTAAGATTTAACAGGTATATGCATACATGAGCTATATGTAAGGATCCCCTACTACATATTCATGGCCATTTAAATATGTACATATGGGATTGGTGTCCTTTTGAATATTAGAAGATGATAATTCCTGGAGGCGGGTCAGTGTTGCTTCGAGTGGTCACTGCAAAAAACTACCCAGTGCCAAGTGTTTTGTTTGATTCTTTTCTATTCAGGCAAGGTCCCTTTCCATTCCCCTTTAAATTTAATAATGCTTTATTTTAATTTTAAATAATTTGAATAGTTAATTCCATTGATAAATTTAACTACGAAACTTGAATGAAATACCTAGTTATGATAAATGATTTGTTTCATAAACAATGTTGAATTATTTCATTAGTGTTTCTTAATGTGTGGATGTTACGATTGATATATTGCATTTTTATGATATGGCCCTTGGTGTCATTACAAAACAGAGATTCATTTTTAAAAATTTTAACGTACCAAGGAATCATAATAGAGATTGGATAGATTTATAAATGAAAAACCCATGTATGCAAATGTATAGGGATCATGTTATCACCTAAACGACCCTTGAGACTTAAAATGAATTTTTAAGTTTAGTTTAATTAAATTTCATCTATTGAATTGAATACCCTGTTATATATGTCTTGATTCCCATGAAATGTATTAATTTGTTTAACATTAAATATCTATTGAAATGAATAAGATTTATTTCCATATAAATAATATTATAAATGTAATTATGGTTATAATAGGATTTATATAAATAAAAATCATGATAGGTACATCCTCTTAGATTTCACTATAAAATTGTTTATACTAAATTTATGAAATTATTATTTTAGAAACTGGTGAGTGATTTTTTACAATGCCATTAAAAATGTTCTTTAAAAGTGGTCGTGATACGATAGTAAAGTTCATATGGACATGGAGACTCATACTCCCTTGCATTGGGTGTTGAGAATGGGGACTCACACCAATGAATCATGTGTGCAATGTTATGGGTTTTGTAGAGTAAGGAAAATCACTCTCTCTTACATTAGGTGTTATGAATGGTGACTCTCATTAGTGATATGATATGGGTGATGGGTTTTTGATCACCATATTCCATTTTAGTTTTTTTACATGGTGTTCTCACTCTCCATTCAATGTGACGGACATGGTGTTCCCCACTTTATTGGGATGAAGAAATTGTAGCCTTTTTCATGAGCTTATAGACATGTGGACTGGATAAGGATGTCTATGGGTTCAGTCCCTGTCCAATATAGCACTAGTATTCCAGGAATATGGAAATTAGTCGTCAACACACACTTGGTTCATATAGGTAGATGCAATATATAAATATCCTATATATATATTTACTATATATTTATAGTGACTAATCATAGTTAATCTTGTTATGATCTGAATAAAGTTTATCCATCCAAAATCCATCAAGAACATGGATGTAGAGTTATTTATTTTTCTAGTTCTATTTTTTTATTTCTATATACCTTTATTCTATCATAGTTTATATTTTACGGATTAGATTTGGGTAGAAACTGTGGGTGCATGCCAACTTAGATTTATATCTCACACCCAACTAGGTCAACCATTTCACTAGGGTACCAGAGTAGATCTTATGGTTGTTCAAGACCATGCATTCATGTTTCTCCTACAATTATTGTACCTTGGAGTTATGAGAAAATGACCATGATAGAGCTCAAGAATCTCATGGTTATCACCATATAAAGATTTTATTTTATTTCTTATTTAATTTATAGAGTTTTAATGTTTCTTATTATATTTCTATAGTTTTTAGTTTTGCATCATAGTTATGATATGCATTAATTATTGTAAACTAACATTACCACGATCTTTAATTCTGTTATTATATTATCCTTTTTCTTCTCTATATTTTCATTGATACTGCATTTTCTATTATCTGGTGCTTATTTCCATAATATCGTTGTGCAATTCTAATTAGAGGGAATAGTCTCCCCAATGCCACATCTCGAGACCCTCAGTGCTAATCAATAGCCTCTAGCATAAGGGATGTTGTGCTTGGGGCCACGTGACCCACCAGTTTGGCTACCATTTTAGTGGTCAGTCATGCCAGGATATTACAAAGTTGTCTCAGATCATAATGTTGTCTTTCTCTTATTATTTTGGGATGGTATAAATGAGACTAGGAATGTGTTGGTGCATGAAAAATAGGTCTCCCTAGGGATGATCACCCCATGTATGGGGAAATAACCATTTATCTGGGGATAAGATTGATGTTCACACTATTTACTAATTACAGTTCATGTGACTTTTCCTTGAATTAATGTTATAAATTTCACATCTTATAAATTTTTATAATATTCTAAAATTTAACCTTTGTCCTGGTATTGAAAGGGTGAATTCTTCCATGCATCATTATTTCCACATTGGGATTAACGTGTCATGCATGTTCTATTCCATGTTGTATCATTAGTAGTTTGTAGGCTAATTTGATTATGTTCCTTGAGTGTTATGCCATAGTTTCTTGTATAACATGCTTAGGTGATTTTATACCATACTACATTTTTAAATATCATGCCCTACATTTTTTGTATTCCATGCTTCTATGCTAAATAACATGCTCTTTCTGTGGATTTCTTATGATGAAATGATTTAACTTGATGATATGTAATTAGTTGCATGGGATAAATTTATTGGTTGTGATTAATCATGAACCGGTTTTTTATTCATCAGTTTTATAGATACCTTATAAATGGGAAAAGAAAACCCATGCATTCAAACCATTATAAATGGTTTCTGAAGTTATAATTCTAAGTGAAATGATTTTGTTAAAATGGGAGCTACATTCCACCTTTAAAGTGTATTGTTTCATTATGGATTGGTAGATGGACACTCACATCACTATAAAATTATAAATATGAGCATGTAATATTTTGAAATAGTTTAAAATGTAAAAGTTGTTCTACTTTTTATTTGAAATGAATTGGTTACCATTCTAAAATTCTCAAATGGATCCAAGTAGGTTGATTGAGGGATATTTCTTATTATATGACAAGTTTGGGTGTTGAAAAACATTAATAATTGAGAAAAAACTATTTGGTTTCTTTCTAGAGTACCTAGGATGGATCATTGGGACCCTCATTGGGTTCCTTATCTATTAAAAAGATATTTTTATAAATATCCAAATTTTGACTGAAGGTTAATAAAAGGATTATAGTTTGAAAAAATATTTTTTGGAGACTTTTATGAATTCTTTGATGTTTTGTTTTAAATATTTTAATTTCTAAAGGTAAAATGTTAATTAAAAGTAATATAAAATGAACCATAGGTGGTGACCCTAGTTTTAAACCCTCATGTAAGGTTATTTTGAGTTTAGATTGTGAGTATACATGGAATAAATGTGTGAGAGTTTTCCGTAAGAGATTACTCTTTTTATCAAATTCTTATGTGAAGGGATATTGATCCTAGTGACTTAGGTTTGGAATGACCAAGTGATATGGGTTGAAACATTATGATCTTGTTATGGGATATACCATTGTAAGTATCACCCTTATATATTTAAATTTTTTTATCAGCAATGTTAGTATCCTGACACATGGAGTCGTTTGGGTGCCATTATCCCTATTATGACTCTTGATTATTTAAATAACAACCTTTTTCATATGGGTGATCATTTTATATTTTAATTTTGTTATAGTAATGAGAATAAATTAATTATAGGATTTAGTTGGATAGAAATTCATAGGGCATAGTTAGGTACATAATAGGGGATGTGAACCATCCTTCTTCCTCGGTGACAGAGGACTTGGAATTTCTTTATCCAGGTTAGGGGTTGTATGAGGAAATGTTAATCTAGACTAAATATTTTTTTTTTCATAGTATCCAATTCATAAATGTATAGGGATGGTAAGAAAAAGCGTTGTATTCAGGATTTACTTCATGCTCTTGAAATCTTGAATAGAATGAATCAGTATACACGGTGCTCATCGAGTGTAAATGATGTAACAAACCTATGGAGTTAAGTTTTATTTTTGATCTTTGTGCTATTGAATATGAACATTGGACATATCCTTTGTAGAGTAACCATTGAGATAAATTATCACATTTTTTATAATTATTAGGATGTAGTTTCATGAAAATCTAGTGTTTTTACATGCCAATTGTTCTAGTTTTGGAATTCATTGAATGATTTGATGTTGTTATCATGGCTCGAAGGAGTTTCACAAGTACATTAATGTTTTTTTGGTCTAGAATGTTTTTTAATGTATACATTATCATTGAAATCATCTATTAAGACAAAATATAGTTTGGGGAGTCATGTCAAATCTAGTAAATGTGTCCTTGCAATTATAATAGAGACAACCAATGAGGAATTTTTGGATAATGTATAGTTTTTCATAAATTCCTTTGAGGTTGGTGAGTGATAAATCATGTTTTTGATTTCTCAAAATCACAATGTTAATGAATATTGATGTGTAAACAACCCTTGAAAAACATTTTTTTTCATTTAGGACTTTGATGGTTAAGCTTGAATGATCATGGAATTCATTTCGTTGTAAGGGATTGTGATCTGGTTATTGGTGGTGTGTCATCACGTGAAGCAGTGTTATATTCCAATGAAGTCGACCAGTAATTGTTCAACAATGATCTTATTTTTAATATTTTAAACCATCATAGTGTACTCATGTTCATCCCTGAGAATGCACTCTATATTTATATCATCATTCATTCACTTTGAGTGCGTCGATCAAACGCCACGCTCATTCTTTATAAGCTGATGGGCAGTTAAGGTCGGTTTCTCAGTGATTCACAGATATTCATGGTTTTTGACTAGGATAGGTTAATTTCGAGTAGTACCTATATTTCCATGTGTGAATTCCAAGGAAGAACTCTTGGACACCAACTATTTCATCTTACTTGACCAACATGAAGATGTCACGATGGTCTTTTTAAATGATCTGATGTGTATATTATTTCATTGTACCAAAGTCCCTTTTATAAACATGGAGTATAAAAAACCATTGTTTATATCCTTTGACACTAGTTAAATGAATCTATAGTTATCTGGGACATGTAGTCAGAATCAAGGTTAATTTATAAAGGGTAAATATTCTATTGCGATGGATCTGGTACATCCTTTTTCATGAGGCGGTAGGACAATTTTAAAATGGTCATGAGATGTTTTTAACGAAGGAGAAACAAATAATTTCATATATAGACTTTGGTGGATGTGGTCATGGTAAATGTGATATTCCCTGGGGGAGGGCATCATAGTATTTTTTTATGAGACGATCATATAATTCGATCATCATTTAAATGGTCATCCAGGGTGGATCAACTCGTTGTCTTTCTTTTTCAATGAAGTAGCCAGTGGATGATAGTTTCTAGCTTGTTGTCAGGTTGATATTAATGTTGTATTTGTCAGCTAGGATTTTTTTGGAAAATATTCATTGTCGTGGTTAAATTAGGTTCATGGATAAATTCCCTTCATTTCATATAAAAACTGTTCAAGGAATGTCATTAAAATGAATAGGGTGTTTTATGTAGGCATTTCGTATAGTGGGAGGTGTCGTGGTTCAGAATGTTCCCCATTATAACATTAAAGAATGCTGTGGGGAGCACCCTTTTTTAGTTATTTAATCAGATGATGATGTGATAATGAATCTATTTGAATGGGATCAGGTAAGCATTGTTTTGATGTTTCAGTTAGGGATCAAACATTGTCTTATGTTCAATAGAGTAAGTGTTGAATTCTTGAGAAGTTCTTGATGGTACGTTGGGTATTTGGAAACACAATGTGACCATTTTAACAAGACTGAAAGACCCTTGTAGGTCAGGTGATTCTTTTTTGTTCTCAATGGCTTCTCAAGGATGAGAATTTATAGTGGGTCGAGGTTTTATGGACCCCTATACTATATCCAAGCTAAATTTTGAGTGAATTTGAGTTTTGGTGACTACTAGACGAGATTTTTTTAAAATATATTTTTGATATATAATTCTGAGACATTCACCACATTATTTTGTGGGTTTTTGGACGTGGTTCATGGCCAATGGGGTGCCCTGGTTGTTCTATCTTGTTTTTGGATCATTGGAATTTGACACCTAAATTATGGAAGAGCTTACATGGGAAAATGGTTAGTCTAAAACCATGTGTGAACTATCATCAAATCTTGCAGCCTTCGACAGGGGAAGAGGGGAAGGGCACGGGCTATGCACGGTTTACCCAGCCAATGCGCCTAGCCCACTTGTTTAGTGATAAATGGATAACATGTTTACACAGCTCATCACATAGTTGGCACATGCTTTAGATACCATTGATACCCAAACCATGAAATATGCTTATTTATAATCGAATAAAAAATTAATAAATATTAATAAAAATTAAAAAATTCAAATGAAAATAGATGGAAAATTAAAAATAATCAATTTTTAATAATAATAATAATATTGTTATTATTATTATTATTATGGTTATTATTATATTATATGTTTTTTAAACCCATAATGGATTTCTCCTAATCCCTATCCCTACATAGATCCCCTTCTTCACTCCTAATCCATGCGATATCCCTCGACCTAACCCTCCACCATGCGCAACCTCCCACCTTGTGACTTCCCCCAGTGTGCCATTTCCACCCAGTTTCTTTTTTTTAGTTCAATTCGTTGAGTTAAGACAATATCCATTATTAGATGGTGATTTATGGTCTCTTAGTCACCCAATATGGGTTTTTTTTGAATCCTAGGTTTAAGGGTTAACCTATTTTTAATTTTCGTTTAATATTACAGCATGCCATGCATCTATATGGTTGGCCTTGTGCATGTTCTGACATTTTATAATGAATGAGAAATGGATTTTTTTTATTCATCTTACCATCATTTCTTATAGGTGATGGTTTATTTATACTTTATTTCCTAGATCAATTTAATTTTTGGTCATTTCGTGTTTTTGAGTGCCTTGTATAATCTGTAGTGCCTTTGATTGTCTTTGAGGTGGGTCCGGGTCACCGGAGTCAATTGAAACATACATCATATGCATGTGTAGGTATATAAATATATATATATATATATATATATTTCTGTTTGTGTTTGTGTGTATTTCCCCCCATATATATATATTCTCCCATGTAAGGGAATGAATAAATTGGGGCTACATGTTCTTATGTATATATACGAAAAATTCATATGTTTACTTAGTGTTAATTGGTATATGAATATATAAGAAATATGTAAGGACACACTTGTAAATATATAGGGTCATGAGAATATCTACATTGGGTCTATGTGTCCTTATGTATATGTGAAGGTGGATATCCTCGGATGAGGATCAGAGAATCTTCAAGTTGTCTCTACTGAAAAGTTTCAAGTTCCATAGGTTTGAACTGATGATGTTCCCTTAAGGTAATATCCCTTTCCTTTTCCCATTAAATTTAAGAATTATTTATGTTCTTTTTTAAATAAGTTCAATTATAAATTACATTGATTAATTTAATTTAGAACCTGGAATGAAATTCCTAGTTATGAAAAATGATTTGTTTGAGGAAACATGTCGTGTTTTGATAATAAGACCCCTCAAACGGAGGTGTGATGCCTTCTAAGATAAAAAGAAACAATTAAACATTTCTTCTTTCATATATTTTTTCATTGGTATTTATTAATTATTTGATGATAAAATTTATATGTGTCTAGTTTATGACATCTCCTTTTATGAAATTAGAAAATGAAGTTTCCTTTTTTAAATTTATTAAAAACCAATGATCTATCTAAGTGATTGAATAGCTATATAAATAAAACATCCCATTAGGAAACTAATTAATGATTACATCATATCCTCAATGTACCATTTTACTTATATATAAATTTCCATATTTTGTATAATTAAATGTAATGTATTGATTTGAATAGCTTGTTCTGGATGGATTTATTCCTATTAAATGTATTAAATGGTAAAATTGGACATGGATATTTAAATTCATTAGAGGTATTTTCTAATGAATTATATTATAAATATAATGATGAATAAAATGGAATTTATATAAATGAAACTTATGGGTGGTAATACAACTTGTATTTTACTATAAAAGTGAATTTTTGATTTTTTAAATGGCTTAATAAGGAAAGGTGTGGGAGGTTTTTACCCCATGATAGTTTTAAATATACCTTTAAAATTGGATTTGATATGATGGTAAGGATCTTGTTAGGCATGGTGACTCATGGTCCCATACATCAGGTGTCGAGCATGGTGATTCATATTGTGATACTTGTGTATGATGGCAAGGGTTTTTTGAGCATGGAGATTCACACTCCATTACATCAGGTGTTGAGCATTGGGACTCTCACTAGTTATATGATATAAGTGATGGGATTTTGGGAGCCATATTCTATTTTAGAGTGTTTCCCTGGCATTCCCACACACCATCCTATGTAAAATAAATTAAATTCCCCATGACATCATGATGTTGGTAATGGATTATATTTCATGAGGTTATTGGCTCTTAAATTGGATATGGATGCAGGTGAGTTACGTCCCTATCCAATCCAGCTCTTGTATTTCATGTATATGGCCACTAGTAATCGACACAAAACTAGTTCATATAGGTGGATACAAAAAATAACTATAATATATATATATATATATATAATTACAATATATATATATATATATATATTTCTATAACATATTTATTCTGAATATTAGAAGAAGATGGTATAGCCATCAAGCATCTCTTAGGGACCAGGATGGGTGGTCATTTTATATTTATTATTATTTGTTATTTCTATATACAAGAAAACAATCATAGATTATATTTAAGGGATTGGATTGGGCTAGACATTATGGGTTCCACCATACAAGATTTTTATATCTAACAACCTACTCTGGTCACCACTATACTAAGGAACTGTAGTAGACCTTATATTTTAGTCGGACCATGGAATTATGTTTCTGCTACTTTTCTTATACATTGGAGTTAGGTGAAAAGGGGTGAGATTGAGCTGAATATGCTCATGGGGATCGCCTTTTGAGGATTCTTGTTCCTTTCTTATTTCATATAGAGTGATGTACAAATTCTTGTTGTATGCCTGTTGTTTTCAGTTATTCATCATCCTTATAACATGCATGCATTCTTGTAAACTGGAATTGGACACCTCTTTAATTCAGTTATTATATATTTATTCCACTTCTCTATCTTTTCCATTATACTACATCAGATATTTATGGCCATTTATTTATTTAATACCATTTTCCTAATCTGATAAGTGTGTATAGACTTCCCAACATCACCTCCTGATACCCTTGCAACTAATTGGTTGCCTCTATTGTATAGGAAGACGTTATTGAGGCCATGTGACCCATTATTCCACCTATAGTCATAGTGGTTAGTCAGGATGGGACATTACATCATCTATTATTGGAGCCCTTGGAATTTATTTCCAACCTTTGGAATAATGGGGTTGTATCTTATGGCCTAGTAACGTCCTTCCTATTTCTCATTTCAATTCGGAGAGGCAGGATGTTACAAGATTGGTCACATGGTTATTTATTAATTATTCTTAAATCATTGATTTTATGGTATTCGATTAAAATTAATATTCCTTGAAATCAATTTGTTATTGAATTAACAACAAAATTTTATTTTCCATTTCATCATTCACTCTCACATAACCCATAGATGTATTAAATCAAAATGATGATGCATCTAAAAATTAAAACTGTAGATTATAAGAATTTTGGTTGGATAACAAAAGACTACCAACCATATACATTAATGCATGTTGTGTAACCATATATATTGAATGTATATCAGGATATGATTAGATATGATTTGATAAAAGTAAATCCACAAAGATCTATACATGTTGGAATATATTTTGAAAAACCAAATGTCTTGTATCATTCATACACAGTGTGTAGTAATCATTTATTCCCACTATTTATTTTATGTTAAACTTTTTTCCAATCCAATGGATCCCATCTACTATTTCTGTGTAAAATATTATTTATGGATGAATCACCTAGGTTAGAGGATGAAAGATATATCTCAGAGCCGTGGTATAACCAATTGTGGTGATACATTGGAGTTGGGGAGGAATGCGAAAACTGAACCAAGAAATGGTTTAAGGTGGTTTCCCCTAGGGATGAGGCTTAGTTTTTCCTCCACATGTTATACTGACAAATAGATGATCTTAGGATTCCACTAACAATATTTTATTTAAATTAGTATCATGATTGATTATTTATGATTTTTGGATAATACAAAATGAATTAATAAATGAATTATCATTCATTCAAGATGAATAAAAAGTGCAGTGTGAATAAATTTTTTCAGAAAAGGTAAATCAGATCTATAAATTCCCCTTAATATTAATATGGAAGAAAATAATATAAAATGTGGAATTTAAAAATAGGGATAAAAATTCCTAAAATAAAATATCAATTCAAGTTATCTTTCTATGTCTTATGGTAGTGTAAAACCCATATTTCAACGTTCTTGACAGGTTCATGTCAAGTGATTTATATTATCATGGAACATTAATGATGAGTTTTTGGGTTTCCATAACATTGTTTAGGTCATGTTTTGACTGCCAAATCTAGATATGGTGTGACTGAGAGGAAATGGATGATACGATATTTATCCAAGATTTAAGGAATGGGGTTTCAACTCATCCAATTAATGATATGTGAGTTAATGTAGTAGGATAGTTATGCTTACCTAAATCCCTTAAAACAACTTGTTTTCCAACATACGGTTCATGAGAAGGGGATTATGGGTCATTCAACTATAACGTATATGAAATATTTTATTATTATATTAATGGTGAGGATATTGGTTACTAAAAAATATAGGGAGATTAAAAAACATCATTTAAAATTTTTATATAATTTATATAATCATAAATGCACTAATATCCTATTCTAAATTTCATTTGAAAAGGGAAACCTCATAAAATCAACCAAATCACTTCCATACACACTAGATATGGATAAGTTCCTCAAGATGGTAAATTTCAAAGAATAGTTTTGACACTTTTGTGCAATAATACACCATGAAAAAAAATTAATATCTATTAGAAACCCCACTACCTAATTCCTTTTCTATAGGGCTCAGTGTGGAAAAAATATCTTTTTACCTGAAAAATGTGTACATCAAAATTTAATTCAAATGTTTTTTTCAATCCTCCATCTTCAATGAAAATCTAAATTGATATAAATATATTGATGCATATATAATAATTTCCCACATTTGTGTTCATTATTAAGTGTGTGTGATACAAGGGAGATATAAGATCTCAAATGCAATATTAACATGAAAACTATGAGAGTTTGTTCTAGTTTGCCCTCATATTGAAAGGACATTTTTATATATAAATTACATACACATCATGGGGTTTAATATCTTAAATGAGCTACAAATATATCTATTCCTTCCACTATTACCTAAATCTAGTCGAATTTTTTATTATGAATTATTGTATGAGAAATAGTGATAAGACACCTATGAAACTGCATTCTAATAATCAACATGATGAAAAAGACACGATGCATGAAAAATCAATTGTTCATATAAATTATATGAAAAACTTTAAAAAGGAATAGGTCCTAGAGACTTATTCCAAGACTAAGGCTCAAGAGAACCTTTATCCTATAAATAAAGAGGTCTAGTTTCAAAAAATTGAATATATTTATGTGTGATTTCCATGTGGTAATAAATTTCAATATAAGATGAACTACACCTAGAAAAAAGAAGGGGAAATCTTTTTGTTAAATTTTTATTGAATGTAATATTTTCAAAACAACAATTTGGGTATTATATACAAACAATATTTGAATCCAAATATAAGAAACATGAAAATTTGAGAAGGTTTCCCTTGGTGATGTGTGTTAGTGGGATAAAAATTTTGTGAGGCTAGTTTCTCATGACATCAAGGACTACCACCTCCAATTTCCAAGGATTTTATTATTATTAGTGAACTTTTATTATAGGCCTATTATTACCATGAACAGTTTCACCACATATTTTATAGATATGTACAGATTTATTTTCATTTTTTTAAATATGAGTACATATTTTTATAATTATAATATAATATATAGTTTGAAATAGTTGAATAAAATACATTATATATTAAATTAAAAATACCAAATATTGAAAATAGATAATGAATAAAATTCATGAGACTAATTTCATACCCAATTTTGGTATCACAATATTTGTTATGTAAATAAGAAGAATTTTATGACACTCTATCAACATGGTTATATATAATGTTTTTATTTATAATCACTTGAATAATGTCACACTAGTTTATAATGAAATATAACCATAACACAATATGGTGTACAAGTTCAAAGGACTATAGATATTCTATAATAAATGGGAACTATTGTGCAAATTCCATTTAATGTTGTTGGTAGAGGTTCATTCTCATAATTTTCGGTTTTTAAAAAATAAATTATTAGCTGAAATTATGCAAACATGGTATGTAATTTGGATCAATCCTTTCAAAAGTTAATGGATTTAATGAATTAAGATGTGAAAAACCATTCTTATATGATATATAATCTTTAATAATATTGATATCGGAAATATATTAACTAAGATTTCATGAAAATTAAATGGTAGTCCAGTATTTTTTCCCATCTCACTCAATCTCATACACTTTTGCTGAATTGTGTAAGTGAAAAGAATAATTATACCCTGTCAAACATACTATGATTTATGATTAGTGACATAACCCTCTCATAATAAATTTGAGGATATTAAATGCACATGATAAAATATATAATAAACCATGTAACAACTAATGTGTAAAAAATTATTTATTTTGAGATAATGAGTGAAAGGACCCACTTTGTCTCATATTCATGCACGTGGATTTAAGGTTAATGTTAAGGCTATCTCAACCAACAAATAGACACCATAGAGAGTGAATTCCAGCTTTATTGGATTCCCTAAAAAAATAAGTGGGTACTACATATACGATCACTCTAAACAATGTTAAAGATTCGATGTAGGTTGTAATACATTATAGGGGAAAAAATTTATGAAGTATACTTGGAGGAATACAATGATACATGAAGTTGATTCCCTATATATACAAGAGTTTTCATAATAATATATTCCAAAGGTTCCCACAAAAAAGCTTTTTTTTATCATATGTAGCACATAGGTGTACTAGATAATTTAGAGTACCAAAATGATATGTTTTTGTATACAAAGAATATTGTGACTAATTAATTTTTTACAATAATTATATTATATAATATAAATAGGTAGTAGAGATCTTAGATGATATAAAATATGAAGAAGATATGAAATCTCATATTGATTCAATGTTCAAAAAACATATATTGTTTTTTCTCAATCCACCACCAGATGTAAATCCTATTGGGATCAAAGGGGTATTCAAGAAGAATATTTACATTTAAGGTCAAGTTAGTTCATATAAATAATGACGATAGGATAATTGTTTTTAGAAAAAATCTGGGAATAAACCATGATAAATTATTTTTTTCTTCTGTATTCATCCTTAAATATGTTCAAATTATTTTTTCCATAAAATATTTCCATGACTATGATATTTCATTGATGGATTAAAAACCAAATTATTTAATGGTAACCTTTAAAAATATGTGTCTATGAAAAAACTAGAAGGGTTTTTACATAGGATGATTCCAAAAACATTTTAAATTTTTAGAGATCCAATTATAGATAAATAAATTTATCTACTTCCTGGAACATTTGATTTGAAAAACCTATAAAATAATTTTGTTTCAAAATGAATTAATGTGATCCAATAGTTTAAAATTGATTTTAATTGGAATAAAACCGCTTTCATTGTAATTTATATTGATTACATATTACTAATAAGAAATTAGAAAACATCCTTTCATGAGGATAAGGAATGGTTGAGCGTGTTATTCTTGATGAAGGACGTTATTGAAGCAAGCTACTTTATTGGGACCAACAACTGGTCTGATAGGTTAAATATGTATCATGGAAATCATCAATGTATATATGTTGGTTGGATACTAAATAAATTTATTATGTATCATTCCAAGTAACAGTATGTTAAATTGTCACTTGGTATACATATTTTCAAGAAGATGTGTCATCATATATAGTTGGAAAGATTTAGAAGTAGCAAGAGAAAATAAACTTTTTTTATATGATCTACAGTGTATTTCAGGTTATGAATGTGGTATAATGTTACCTTTTCTTTGAGAAATATAGGTAGATATCATGATGATACAAGTGAGCAACATTGTGATATTTATAAGTCTATCCTTATGTATCCTATTTGAACTTATATTATGATCAAAGTGTATGGATTAGATTAAGATATAGTCATTATTAGTTACTTAGATTACATCTTTTAAAAAGATTTGATTCATCTAAATTAATTTTTAATATATGTCTTCATTAACAATGTAGGATTTTTATGATGGAGGAGGTCAAAGTTTCCATATTTATGTGATTATACAGTGGATAAAGATTATATTAAGGTTAACAATGTATCTAAAAAAGATGTTGGGACATGTATCATTTTCCATGAGATTGATATGATACATAGTACTCCAGTCACTATCATAAATTTTTTATAACAACACTACAATGTTGAATGTATCAAAAGAAGCAAGGTTGGGTCAAGGGAAAACCATATAGTTTTGGCGTTTCAACTCTTGATGTATTTTTATTGATGTTGTCATGTTGTTTTGAGCATAGTATCCATGGGGTAAATCATGGTGGATGCCCAAATGATAGATCTATCATAAAAAGGAATTAGTATCATCTGCGATCTAGTGGAATTATGGTTGATTACAATTTTTTCTAGTGAAAATTGGATTCACTGGGATATAGTTACTTAAAACCAAAATATAATTACACGGTAACTACATATATTGATTATCGTGAATATTAATGAAATTCCATATAACATTAGGATTGTTCCTCCACATTATATAGTATGTGTAAATTTCCTAATAATATTTGGTTATATGAATGGTTATAAGAGTTCAAATAACATACCAAAAACACATTCATCAATATACCACTCTTAAATTGTAAGTGAGTATTTTTCAGGTGGCTTGATGGGTTGATGGCCATATATATGCCTTGTGGTAGGAGTGTAATAGTACCAACATATTTTAGTGCTACATGTGGATGACTAGATAACTAGTGGTTATAACATTTCTACTTACCAACTGGCTAGTGGGTGAGGGACATCATCTCGCTAGTGGTGTAACAGGATGCGACAAGTTGTTGTGTTAGAAAGGTAATTTCACTTCAAAACCACTATTTATTTTATTTTATCGTGTCACATGAAATAATGTCAACCCACTAAAACATTGGTAGCCTCTATAATTTCATTTTCTCCCCCATACTCATCTCTTAATGGATAAATGATCATATTACTGATGATCCACTTCTGATATGTCTCTCATATTTTCCATTCATCTCTTTTACTCACTTTATTTTTTATTCTTTGGGGCTTTGGAGACCTTATAATTTGTTGAAAATGAATATTTTATAAAGAATTAAGATTATATGATATCTTTTTCTCACCTCTCTTGATATCCCTGTTACTCCATTTGGAATTATCCAAAAAAGGAAACACAATATATATATATATATATTGTGATTTATCCTATAAATTACATGTAGTTGCTTCCATGATATTATTCTCTTTATGAATTATGTGTCTCTTGAATTTATTTAAAATAAAATTGAAATATTTTTAGCATGGTTTGATCGTTATTAATAATAAAATGACCATTTGGTGAAAATATTATTTTATATGAATGGTTTCTTTTTATTCGCTAATCCTTTCTTTTGAAATTAAATTCTTTGATTGTTGTTCAGTGGAATTTTGGATTATGAAATGTAAATCCCTTTTTCAATGAAATTATGTTGATTATTTAGGATTATTCTAAATAGATTGAAATCATATGAATTTATTATATTTTGGAATTATTTAATGTATAATATGTGATGAATTAATTTTAATGGTTTGAATGAATAGATATTACAAAACATTAAGGGATTGATCAAATTTTATTTTTCTATTAACAAATTCTTATTTGGAACATTGAATTGGTTATTAAAGAACACATGAATGCACGATCGTTTTAACTGATTGATTCAAATTTATTATTTAATAAATTAATAATGGTTTTGGTTTTGAAATTTTATTAATTTAAAGGATTTTTTTACTTTTTGAAAAATTGAAATTTTCATGAAAATCATGGATGAACACCTTATGTATGTTCTTCATTAGTGTTTGGTTCATGAATAAAATGACGAAATGTGTTTATTTAGGGGTTATTCTCTTTTAGGTATCTTTGGGTGATGGAGAGATTATAATCTTGAATGTGATTGAGTTTTAATTGTTCAGACTGATGTTGTTGATGATCCCAGTAGTGATTAATGATTTTTGATATATGACTCACTGATTTTATTATTCATGGGAATCTATGTAAGATAGACTAGAGACCCAAGATTAATTATATTATTTTATGGGATCACACATAGACAACATTCTTCAAGTTGAATGTACTTTCAAGATGGGACATTATTTGAGATGTTGGGTGTGCTACAAGTCTGTAAGCTTATGGTTGTGTATGATTCAGAATTTTCATGTAATTGTTCATGGATTTTTACCTATATTTGGTTCACTCAATAACATAATAATGAAATTCCAATGAAATATGACCTAGACACTTGAAATCGGTAAATGATATATGACTATAATCATTCAATAATTACTAAGTACATGTGCTTCAATATTTTAATTCATTTACTATATCTTCTTGATTTCTATGAGGTACATTATTTATCCATGTCTTTATATTGAAATGGTGCATTATTCATTGATAATTGGAATTATATAATACTTCATTATCCATTTTTAATATTTTATTATTAAACTAGTTCAATAGATATTATAAAAATTTGTTACATTTATGAGAATTGTTGTATTTTAATAAGACATCATAATTACATTTTTTTCTATATTAGGATCATTATTGTCTTTTAAATGATAAAATGAAATGGGTTTGGATCCTTTTTTTCATAACAAGACTTTATTATCTTTGTTCCATTTTAAAATGTGTAATATTTTAAATTCTTTCTATGCGGTTAAAATTTTTATTTTTTATTTTTTATTAACTAAAAAATTGAAATTTCTTTTAAAGAGTGTACATACAATTTGGTGATATCCTAGTGATATTTTTAGCTCTCACACTACATATAGCATTTGGTGTTTTTAGCCTTCACTTTTCAAATGACAGTTCTCATGTTATCTTTACCATTTTTCTCTATTAATGCTTGGATTCCTAGTGGAAGGTAACTTCAAACATGATGTATTGTCATGGACTATGAAGATACTTGTTATGGTAGTTCTTTTTTATTCATTGCATTAATATATGTTATTATTAACACTATTTATCTTATTCAGGTTTTATTAGTATATTTGTTTCTAATGTTTTTTAGTCTAACTGTGATTATTATGAAATATTGTTGGGAAGATGCATTTCCAAATATTGATTCATGATTCCCAATCACATTTTTTCCTAGACTAGGTGATCAAGAATGCCATTTGAGCTAGTTGAGATGGTTCAAAAACCATTTCAGATGGTATATCAGACTGGTTCATTACAATTGGTGTTAAAGGATTGTCTGTTCTTTAATGAATCCCTGTTTGAAATATATTATGTTATTTATTTGGGTTTATTCATAGTAGAATATTGATTTTGATGTTTTCAGCACTAAAGTGGTATTTTGTGAATGATTTCTTGATCATCTCACTTTGTATTGAGACATAAGTTACCATGTAATGTGGGGACTAGGGTATTTCGTTTTAATTATTTTTGATGATATTTGGTTCCCAATGATACTGTATTTGATTTGGGGATTCTCTAATGAGTTAGGCTTGATTAAAAATAGTAACCATAATTGCACTATTCCTTGAGAGTCTGGTAAACCATTAAAACCTGGGTGGTTGATCTAGAAATTCATCTAGGAATAGTTACATGGTTTATGTTGTTTCAACATCCAATGAAACCATGAAATGTATAATTTTACATTAAACCCAATCATGTTATATAAGGCCCTATCCTTAAACATTACTTAATCTTGATTTAATTCATTACTTTGACTTTCATTCATAGTGATGATTTTTTAGGTATTGAGAATTAGAGAATTAGGCCATAACTCATACATAACAACTCAAATAATATAAAATAGACACTTATAATATATATCTAATTTATCATAATTTAAAAAAGTTAAAAAAACAGGGTTTTGTTTAATGTTCAAACATCATAACTTTTCATTGATCCCATCCATGAATCTATACTTCTATAAATCCTATGAAAAAAATTCAACACATGGGATGAGAATATAATTCTCACTAATGGATACACAAAGAAAGAGCCCTGTTAGCATTCCGAAAACATCTAAACTATAAATAATTTATCATAAAGTAATAATTTTCACTGTTAAGAAGAAGTAAATACACTTCAATAGAAATAAGCTCAATTTTTTATCATTTTTGTAATAAAATATTACATTAAAACCCCGAGAAATCAATATATAACCTATAAAGGTAACTTCAGACATAATCATACATAAATGGAATAATCATATGATCGAATTCCAAAAAAATAACTCTTATAAATGGAATATCCACATGAATGAAGTCCATACCCATTACATTGGATTTATAATTTAACCACCCATATTTGGATCACCATGTAGCCAACCTATGACAAACCTGTTCTTTATTACATAAAACCTTCACTTGATAAAACATAGACGATCGATAGGACTAGTGCCTTTGGGGCTTAGGAACTTTACAAAAAACTTAAAGCATAGAAAACAACATCATATTAAAAAATCCTTTACATGACCACTACATTCCATCTTACATAGCATTGCATAGGATAACTTGAGGAAATGTAGATGAAAAGGGTGATCTATAAAGCCAAGTAAGATAATAAAAATGGAATAAAAGAAAGAATATACAACATATTAGACTATAGGAATAGCAATGGATCACAAGAGAAACATGATAATAAAGACCTGATAAAGCATGATAATCTTAACATGTAGATTTGGTAATAACACTTAACATGGAATTATTGTGAGATAAGGCTCATTGCACATGGAGCATTAGTAAACTCTCATTTCACAAGAAGCCTGAGTAAACCCACATTTCACTTGAATTACCATGATTCAACACTCATTTCACATGACGTATCATGATACTATACTTTACCCAATGCAATGGAGTCCTATCAGGGTGCACCCTTCTTAATTATTTCATTTCATGAATAGGTGTTCCGCAAGGATCATAAAACATGGAATTAATCATCATAATTTATTCCATATTAAAGTTATGTGGAAGAAATACATGAATCTTTATAATCAATAATTAAATGTTCATAAAGGTGAATACCCTTGATAGAGAAATGGGCATGGTATTCATTACACAAGGACATTGGCTTGGAAAATTGGTGCAATTTTGGCAGCGTAACAGCGTGACATAAGAATTATAAAAAAAATTGATGAGAGATAAAGGGGTGTGTCATTATATTTAAACGAAATGTAAAGTAAGGGGGTAATATAGATACATGTCTGATGTATGTAATTGAATTTAGATTCATAATACCAAATAATTGCTTGAATTTAAATGAGGAGAGGCAAATTCTTTAAAAAACATCAGTATTGTAATGGGTGTTCATGGAAGGAATTAATGAGAGGGAAATGGGTCTCCCATAATTAAAACATAAAGAGATCAGTATGGGGGAGGTGATAAATCATACTCCAACATTTATAATTGACAAGAAAAGGACATAACAATATTATGAAACCAGTCTAAAATGAGAAAGGAAGGGATCAATTACTTGGAAGTGTGATCCCAAAGGCTTGGGAGATGCTCGAGAGAGGATTATTGGGAGTTTGGGCCACCTTGGGAGGATTATAGGTAGAGGAGGGAAGATTTTAGATTAACCTCCATGGATTTCATTGAATATTAAGTGGGATCTTGGGTGGGTTTATATAGGAAAGGAGAGGGAATTATTTATTATTTATGTTTGGGACACCACACATTAAACTAATCAATACCACAACCCAACCCATGTTTTTTTTCCATGTTTTATCCCAAGGGGTGTGGAAAACAATATTTTATAATTAAAATGGCCTAACTTATTAAAATAATAGTTTTTTGTATGTGGATTTGAGTCACAAGCTCAAGGAAAACAATTTAAAAAGACAAAATGATTTATAAGCCTTGAAGGGTCCACTAAATCATTGTAAAATATATCAAACAAACCCAAAATCAAATTATTTTAATGGTAAAAAATATATTGGATAAAAATAATTTTTATTATATTTTATTACATCACTATTGTGTCATTATTATGTCATAAAACACATTTTATATTTATACGGTATTTAATTTTTCCCCAAAAATTATACTGTCTCAGAAAATGATGAAAAAATCACAGTTGGATAATTTCAACATCTGGATTCCAAAAATAATATTCATTTTATCCAAATAATTTTCTAAATATGTGAATTTTTACTTTTAATATAAAAACTAACATTTATAAAAAATCATGGGTTTTGAAAAAACAGTTGTCAATCATTAAAAATTAGAATTGCATTCATAAAAATCTATGATCATTTATATTTAATAAAGAGTGATTTAATAATAATAATATTTTATTAAAATCTTATTTAATTTAAAAAATCCATTAAATCATTAAAATAGATTTCTTAGTTGAATATTAACTAAAAAAATACTATTTGTTCTTTAAAAACTATTTACAAAGTAACAATAATAAAAAGAATGTATATTCCGTATACAAGAATAATGTATATAATTTTAGTACTATGGTCTTGTTACATAACCCCTTAAAACACCTCCATAATACCTTAGGTTATGTTGCACGATGGTGATAGACTCTCGGGGTGGCTCGGATAACATCGCTCGAGTGTTAATCTCTATCATCTTCCACTTCTCCCTTCGGTGGTTTCACTAGATCTCAACGTATTCATGCTCTACTAGGGCCCTAAGGACTTCATTTTTATTGATTTTTGATAACTACCCTTTCAAGGGATGAGGGGGAACCCTTACAAGGCTAGGATGAGGCCATCGCTTCCTTTCTCTAGGTAAATTAGATTTTTTAATGCCCTATATTTATATTAATCATGTGATAACTTTTCAATGTCTGTAATAGAAATGAGCACAATTATTAATGGAATTTTAAAATCCAAAACGTAAAACCAAATAAGTGCATACGTTTTACATAACCATAAAAAGAAATTTAAATAGACCAAGAGGAATTTTCATTAATGAATTTTTGGGTTGTTCCAATCTTTCGGCCTTAAAAAATTTGAACCTCAAAATTTCCTTTTACCACAGTAAAACAGATGTGGGTAACTCTACTTCATTACTTCATCTGATTCCCACATCATTTCTTCAAACGTGTGGGTTTTTCACAACACCTTGACGAGGGGAATTATATTATTTTGTATAACGTTTTCTCTACGATTTAATATCTTCAATAAATTCTCCTCATTAGAAAGATCATCCTCTAGTTGTACTACCTCTGAAGATAGTACAAGTGAAGGGACTGGTATGTACTTCATTAAGAGGGATACATGAAAGACATCATGTACCTTGTACATGGTATGTGGAAGTGCTAGTCAATAAGCCAAAACCTCGACACTATCAAGATTCTCGAAGGGGTCGATGTACCTAGAACATTATATCCCCTTCCTTCCAAACCCCATGACCTCTTCTATGAAGATATGAATAGAAATACTATGTCTCCAACATTAAACTCAAGGTCTCATCAACGGTTGTCTACATAAGTCTTCGGTTGACTTTGGGATTCCTATATATGTTGCTGAATGGTTTTCACCTTCTCCTCCATTTCATCAACCATTTCCGGTCATAACAGCTTACGTTCAACAAAATCATCCCAACATGCCAGTGTTCTACACCTCTTCCCATACAAGGCTTCATATGGTTCCATTCTGATGCTCGAGTGGAAACTTTTATTATAGGAGAACTCAATAAGAGGAAGATTTTGATCCCATCCTCCATTGAATTCAATTGAGTATGCTCTCTTCATGTCCTCTAGTGTTCAGATAGTCTGTCCAGATTGGCAGTTAGTTTAAGGATGATAAGTCCTATTGATGATTAACTCAGTATCCAAGAGAATATTGAAGACTCTTAAAAAACATCGAGGTGAATCTTGGGTCTTGATCAGATACAATTGATAGTGGTATTCAATGGAGCCTTACCACTTCTCTGATATATATCTGTGCCAATTGATCTGGTGAGAAATCCTTCTGAATTTCAATGAAGTGTGTAGTCATTTTAAGATGATCCCCAAAAACCCAGATAGCATTGTTTCCTTTAGATATCTTCAGAATTCTTGTGACAAAGTCCACGGTGATGTTCTCCCATTTCCATGTTGGTGTGGGTAATGGTTTCATAATCACCTTAGACTTTAGACTCTATTCAATCACTTAGTAACATACTAGGAAAATGGATGTATACTCAACAATATCATTATTCATGTTATCCCACCATTAATTCTCTTAGAGATCATGATACATCTTTGGGTTTTCTGGGTGACCAATGATATTTGAACTATGTACATCATCCAAAAGTTCCTTCTTCAGCTTCAGACATAATATAATACATAGCCTTTTCTAAAATCTAACAATTCCTTTTCATTAACATTGAACTATATGGATTTACCTTTTCTGATAGCTTCAACTTTCTTATGAATTCCCACATCATCCTTTTGAGCATCATATAAACTTTCCAAATGGGATGGTTGAGCAATAATTTGTGAAAGGATTGATGATGTTCCCTTCTTTATGATTCCCATGTCCATATTTATCAAATCTAAGAATATTAGATCCCTCTCAATTATCATTAATGATAGAATCATTGGGTCTTATCTACTTAGAGCATCTTCCAACTTGTTCACATTCCAAAAGTAGTAATGGATTGAGAAGTCATAGTATTTGATCATCTCTAACCATCTTCGTTGGAGCATGTTCAACTCTTTCTGTGTGAATATATACATGACGATTTTGTGATAATTATATATCTACCACTTCTCCCCATATAGATAATTCCACCATATTTTCAACACAAAGATTAGATCCTCCAACTACAGATCATGTGTGGGTTAGTTTTTCTCTTGAATTTTCATCTTCCTTGAGGCGTAGGCTATCAATTTATTATTCTACATCAACACAGAACCCATTACTTTCTTCTATACTTCACTAAATACCACAAAACGTTCTCCACTAGTGGGTAATGTGAATAAGGACATAGTGATAAGCCTCCTTTTCAACTCCTTGAATCTATCTTCACACTCATCACTATAATAAAACATTACTCCCATTTTATTAACTTGGTAAGAGGGTTGTACAATCATGGTAAAGTTCTCACAAATAGGCGATAATATCCAGCTAACCCAAATAATATATGGACACCTATTACCGATGTTGGCCTCGGCTATACCTCTATTACAGCTATCTTAGAGGGATACGCAAATATCTTATTTCTTGTGATGATATAAACTATGAATGAGACCTCCTTCAACCATAACTCACACTTTTTGTACTTTTCATTGAGCTTCTCCTTCCAGAAGGTCTCTAGTAGAATTCTAAGATGCTCTTCATGATTCTCCTTGGTTCTGGAGTATATTAGAATATCATTTATAAATACTACCAAAAATATGTCGAGGTAATATCTAAAGACTCTATTCATCCAGTGCATGATGATTTATGGAGCATTAGTGAGTCCAAATGGAATTACTATGAATTCATAGTTTCTGTATCATGTACAAAAAGTAGCCTTGGTGATATCATCCTTCTTCCCCATTACTTGATAATTTCCTGACCACAAATCTACCTTGTAAATGTATTTTGCTTCACGCAGCTGATCAAACAAGTCATCATTTCATGGGAGAGGATACTTTCTCTTTATTGTGATTTTTTTAATCTCACGATAATCGATGCAAAGGTGAATTGACCCATCCTTCTTTTTGTTAAAGAGGACCGGTGCACCCCATGGTGAAGAACTTGGGTTTATAAACCATTTATCCAGATTCTCCTGTAGTTGTTTTTCAGCTCCTCAAGCTCCAAAATAGCCTTTCTATATGGAGTCTTCAATATTGGAAACTCCCAGGGTAAAAGTTCAATTGAGAATTAAAAATCACTTCAAGGAGGCAGACCAGGAAATTCCTCGGGAAATACTTCAGTGTATTCCCTCACAATATGCATGTCTTCATGGATGGTTTTTTCCTTGGACTCAATAATATGAACTAGATATGCATGCTTATAGGGAAGTAATATCCATGTTTGAGATGATGTAACTAAAGAATATTTATCCTCCTCCTTGCACCTGTATAGAATTGGTGGTCGATTCTAAACATGGAGAGTGATTTCCCTCTCAAAGATATTTATGTTAGCTCTATATAAGGAAAGATAATCCACACCTAGAATTGCATCAAATTCCACTGGAGGGAGTATGAAGAGGTTCCCCGGGATGTTCAATGCACAAATTCTGATAGGGGAGGAGTTATATTCATGGGATGCAATGATTGACCCATTTTTTAATCATCTTAATCTTTACATCCATGATTTTGTGGTGGTGTTGGGATTGTTCGACTAAACATTCAGGATATAAAAAATTTCATATAACCTGAATCAAAAAGTACATTCTCTATTATTTAATGAATAACTAGCGTACCTGTCACCACTTCATTTTCAGGGTTCACTTCGGCAGTAGTGATGAAAAAAGATCCCCCTTTCTGCCTTGAAGGTTGTTGGCTGCCTCCAAAAACCCTTGTCTTAGGGAAATGATTTTCAATATTTCCTATTTATTTATAGTTGAAGCAATGAACAACGCATTGAGAGTCAAATGGATCTTTCCTCTCCTCTGTCGCATCCTTGGGTTTTTCTTCTCAGTAGTTAACTACTAGGTTTTTGTCTCTTCTACACCTAAATAATTTCCTCATCCCCTTTAAGAAATTTTCAGGGTGCTTCATTCCACACTATTGGCAAGTGGGGTGTTAGATCTTCATAAAACCGTTTGATTTATCCATCGGACTGCCAGAATTGAAGTTTACTTTATGTTTCTTATCCCCATGATACACCTAATATTCTTCAATCTCTATTTTAACCTTGAGGGAACATCAGATGATTTCTTCCTTCCTGTCGAAGTCACGAATCACTAGGGATTTCCACATGGTAGGTTTTAGTGCACTAATGAAGAGGTCAACCTTGCATTCAGGGGTAATGACAAAGCTAGAGGTGTATCATGAATGCCTTGTGAAGATTACCTCGTACACTCAGACAGATTTTTAATCATGTTTGCTTGAGGGAAAGGATGTCCCTTTCCATCTTATTGTGGATGGTGCGTGGAAAATATTATTAAAAAAACATCTTTTGGAAATATTTCCATTCCACCCCATTGATCTCCCCCTTAGGCTCGGTATTTTTTATCAATGTCCACCATTGATCAACTTCACCCTCCATACAATAAGAATCCAGGAGATCCTAATAATGTTTGGAACATTGATGGATGGAGAATATCATTTAAATAGAGTTAATTCATTATTCAGCGATTGAGGGATCATTTTATCCATTAAATGTAAGAGGCCTTGGTCCAATGATGCTTTCGATGGTGACTGGTTGTTTCTTAGGGGGGTTGATCATTCCTATTGACCCATGTTTCTATTCAAATCTTGAGTTAACGGAAAGAAGTATTTTGACAATGTTCGTGATTCTTTATCCCATTGGATTGGACATCTCATTAGAACAATCATCTAATCGATCTTCACATCAGTTGTTAGACCGAGTCCTCCTATAATCGGCCATTGGCTAGAATAAAAGGAATTTTAGGTGTAACACATAAAGGTTAATCAAATGACAAAAACAGTTGACTAATAAATAGCTTTTATTTCCTTAACTTATGAATCTATAGGATTCAATCTATGTTATACATGATCTACTTTATAACATATATTATTAGGGGAAACTTTCTTACTTCCATTAATAATGGTTCATACTAAGCTTATGAATTTACCAATTCATATCCCCCATGAGTTTTGTAACCAAGAGTGCAGTAAGGCCCATTATCGTTTACCAGGATTCCACGGGTCAAGCCCGGAACTCCTTGTCGGGGATTTCACCCCTAGGTACATATGTGCCAGAGCCGCCTCTACCTGATTGTATCCATACAGGGTTGTATTTTCTTAATAAACTACATACTCAATACTCACCAAAATTTTGGGATGTATTTATTTTACATAGTCTTATCCCCAAAGCATTCACTAGGGTTTTCTGATACAAATTCCAAAAATAACTAAACCTATCCTTGGATACCAGGTATGATAACCTTGTTCTATATTACATAATTAAACATGATTTATTAAATAAAACCGTCACTTGATACAAAATAAGAAGATTGAGAGGTCTAGTGTCTTTGGGTATTATGAACATTACACAACAAGATAAATGATATAAAACAACATCTTATTGAAAACTTCCTTTACATGACCACTACACTCCTTCATATTTAGCATTGCAAAGGGTAACCCGAGGACATGCATAAAAAAAGGGTGATATATAAATCCCAATAAGAGAATAAACATGGAATAACATTAGGAATAGAATAAATGTTAGACAATAGTCAAATCAATGGTCTACAAGAGAATCATGAACATAAAGGCATTATAAATCATGATAATCATACCATGGAGTACTGGAAACAACACTTCACATGGAATTAGAATGAACCAAATCTCAGAGAACATTGAGCATGAGTAAACTCTTATTGAAAATGAAGCATGAGTAAATCCTCATTGCACAAGAATTAGAATGATTCAACACTCATTGAAAAGGATGTATCATGATACTATACTTTACCCAATACATTTGACCGCTATTAGGGTAAACCCTCCTTAAACTTTTCATTTCATGCATAATTGTGTCATGTATTTCATACAACATGGAATAAATGATCATCATTTATTATATAAAAAAGGAATGTGGAATACATAAATGAAGAATTATAATCAATAATTAAATGTACATAGATGTGAATACCTTGATAGAGAAATGGGAAAGGTATTCACTACATAATGATATTTTCTTGGAAAATAGGTGCAATTTCGGAAGCTTAATGCCGTGATGTAAGAATTCATAAAAATGGTTGATGAGAAAGAAAGGGTTTTCTCATCATATTTAATCGAAATTTATAGTAAGGAGGGTCATATAGATACATTACCCAACATATGTAATGGAATTTTGATTCGTAATACAAAATCATTGCTTGAATGTAAATGAGAAGAGGTAAATTACTTACCGAATTTCGGCATAGTAACAGGTGTACATGGAAGGAATTAAAGAGATATAAAGGGTTCTCCCATCATTAAAAAATAAAGAGGGTATTATGGGGACGTGAGAAATCATACCCCAACATTTATTTTTGAAAAAACTAGGACATACCAATATTAATAAACATAGCTAAAATTAGAAAATAAGAAATCCCTTACTTGGAAGTGTGATCCCAATGGCTTGGGAGAGGCTTATAAAGAGATTGAGGCACCTTGGGAGGAATATAGGGAGATGAGGGAAGATTTTGGGATAACTACAATGGTTTCTTGTGAAGAGGAAGTGGGATATTGGGTGGGATTATATTGGTAAAGAGAGGGAATTATTTATAATTTATGTTTGGGAACCACATATTAAACTAATCAAAAACACAAACCAGCCCACGGTTTTTTCCCATGAGTTTTTTCAAAAGGGAGTGGAATAATTTACTTTATAAGTCCAATGGACAAAAATCTTATAAAAAAAGGTTTTATTATGTGTAGGTGAGTCACATTCTCAAGGAAAACAATTTAAAAAGACAAAACGTTTTATAATCCTTGAAGTGTCCGCTAAATCTTTGTAAAATAAATAAAAAAACACAAAATCACATTATTTTAATGGAAAAACATATATTGGATGAAAATAATGTTTATAGTATTTTATTACATCATAATTGGGTCATTATGATGTCATAAAACACATTGAATATTTAACTGGTATTTAATTTTTACCCAAAAATTCAACATTCTCAGAGAATTATAAAAAATTTACCATAAAAAAATTTCAACATCCTGATTCCAAAAATAATAATAATTTTATCTAAATAATTTTATAAATATTTGAATTTTTACTTTTAAAATAACAATCGAAATTTATCGAAAATTCTTCGGTTTTGACAAAAACATCATTCAAATATTAAAAATTACAATTGCATTCATAAAATTATAAGATCATTTATATTTAATAAAAATTAATTTAATAATACTAATATTTTATTATTTTATTATTTAATTCAAAAAATACATTAATTCATCAAAATATATTTCTTAGTTGAATATAAAAAAATACTATTTATTCTCTAAAAACTATGTACAAATTACCAATAAACAAATATTCTCTATACAAGAATAATGTACATAATCATAGTACTAGGGTCTTGTTACATAACCCCTTAAAACATCGACATAAGGCCTTAGGGAAAGGTGTGTGATGGTGACAAACTCTTGGGGTGGCTCGGATAACATCGCTCAAGTGGTATTCTCTATCAACTTCCATTTCTCTGGTATACGGTTTCGCTCAAGCTTAAAGTATTCAAGCTCAGATTGGGCATGGTCAACTATGAATCCCAATGACACGAACTCATTTCTGAGCTCTAAAAAATGAGATATTTTACGGGGAAAGTCAATTGGATGAGGCCATAGCTTCCTTTTTCTGATTAAATTATATTTGTTAAAGCCCTATATTTATACTAATCATTTGATAAATGTTCAACAACAATAATCGCAACTGTAACAATTCTTGAAAGTATTTTTAAAATCCAAAACATTAAACGAAATAAGTGAATATATTTTACATAACCAAAAGAAGACATTTAAATAGAACAAGTGTAATTTTAATTAAATAATTTTCGGGTTGTTACACAACCATATATTGTTTCTCAAGTAACTACTCATCAAATTTCCAAGTATAATTATATAATCATAACATATAATAGATTTAAATTTTCAACATTTCACACATAAAATTCCATTTTCAATAAAAAATAATAATTTCAAGATATTGAAATTTTAAATCCATTTTAAATACCTTTTTCAATACAATATTCCCCAAAAAGGGAATAATGTATTTTTTCCCCTTAAAAACATTAGGGATATAGAGGAACCCAAATATAAAATAATGGTTGTGGTGGTGGGGAGTCATTATCGCCACACTGGTTAAAAAACATTAATTTTTAATATTATAAACTAATAAAATGTTTTATATAATATTATTCCTTTTAAAAACCATGGAGAGATTTAAAAGTAAATGGGGTTGATAATACACCTTATAAAATAAGTTGTTGTATAAAATCAAAATATGCCTCATTGAATGGAGATTGAGATGAAGTATCTTACCTTGATTCCAAATCATCTCATACGTTCTTCATATTTTTAAATAATTAACTTAGGTAAAATTATACATTATTGGGAACCTTTTTCAATTTCGTTATTCCTTTTACATCACTTATTTCTATGTTCTAAAAATTACATAATTATTTTATTCCACATTGGACATTTTTTCTATATTCGGAACTTGTGTCAAAAATAAACCTGGTATGGTTTAAATAGTCAATGTGGTAATAATAAATCATCTAAAGAATAATATTAATGAAATTATTATCATTTTTATACATAAATTATAACTTTAAATAAAACTAGTATGTGTTTTTATAAAAAATGAACTACATTATAATCATGGAGATGGTAAGTCGTACGTATGCCAGAGTAACGTTTTCCATTTTTCATTGACCATTATAGAATGAAGTTAAGTATTATTTTAACTTAAAATAATGATAATAAAAAATTAATATACTATTAATTAGTTAAATATACTTATATATATCATATAAGTGATATAATGGATGAAAACAAGGTGCTTCCCTTCGTGGAGGTGATAGTTCACACGTACACACCAACCATGTTATCATTTTTATGTGAATGGAAAAAAAGAATTTAATAGATAGAATATTATATTATAATGACTAATATTTCATTAATATCACATATTCCCTTTAATTCCATTATTATAACCTTTCATGTTTGATGGATTTGGAAAATAATTATATCGGATCGTGGATATGAGAGTTCACACGTACGCACAAACGATTAAATCCTTTATCATTTAAGGGAAGAGGAAGTTCATTTAGGTTATGAATTTATCATGATAAAATCTCAGTGTATTGAAGATATTGGTGTTAATATTTCATCTAGGAATAAAAATATTTGAAGGAAGTGAAGGAGAAATAAAATAGAAATATATAAAAAAACGAAACCTCTTTTTCATTTGATCACCATTGAAGAACACATTAACACCTATAAGAATGTTGTTATACCTAAAATAAGTCCCTAATAATTTGTTAAGGGATTATATTAAGGCTTTTGGGAATATCCTTTCTAAAACAAAATATTTTGGAAATGTGAGTAATAAAGAGGAATTGGTGCCTTTTTATATGAGAGGGGAGACACACCTTTGGAATTATTAATAATATAAAAATAATATTAATTGAATATCAATTAAAAATAGATCCAAACACATTTATTTATAATATGGGAAATTCATAGGTCTCAATATAATCATCCAAAGAAAATTATAAAACTTTTAATTTTTTTGTAATCATTATCTTTTTACTTCCTCTTTAATATCTTAGCATTTTATCATGTAACACATAAAAGATTAAAATAAATATCAAATAATGCCAGACCTCCTATTAATTGGTCATTAATGAAATTTTTAGAGTTACATAATCTACATTTTAATAATATTATATTTTTCGAAATTTAATTTAATTTAATTTAATTTTTTACATTTTAAAATATGAATTGTATCAATTTTGACACTATTCATTACATTACTTGTTTATAATATCATAACAACACAATTACATCAAAAAAAATTACATTATATAAATTATAACATGTTATATTAATAAAGGAAACTAGTTTATGGCATCAAATATTTCAAAATATATTTATTTTAGTACTATTAATATCATTTATTTGATTCGTTCTTTAATAAATATATTACTTCGTCATCTTTGTGTCAAAAAATTAGAATTATTTAACTACTAAAAATAAAATATAAAAATCCAAATTGTAGATAATATTTTTAAAATTCAATGTAATATTCTTTGTTAAATTTATAAATTAAAAACCCCATATTAAAATTGTTTTAGTACGAAGATACATATATATGACATATTTTCC
Organism: Viscum album; assembly: GCA_963277665.1. NCBI lineage: Eukaryota > Viridiplantae > Streptophyta > Magnoliopsida > Santalales > Viscaceae > Viscum > Viscum album. The sequence continues at coordinate 1,070,608,761 of OY728166.1, read as the reverse complement.
TTTACATTAAATTAAATTTAATAAATGTCATAATCTCACACAAATAGAATCCAAAGGTCTCCATTTAGTGAGAGGAATATTCATGGTCAATAATAACTCATATAATTTTATTAGGAAAAGTGTTAGGGTAATATTATAGTATTATAATATTAATGTTATCTTTAATTACCCTAATTACCTTTAACCGTTGTAAATAATATACTATAGTTTCTATTCACCAAAAATTATTTTGATCCTATTAGAACACATTAATCATTTTAATTTAAAAAATGTATTTTCCTTTTTGAAAACTCAATTCACAAAAGTGGTTAAATATGTTTTATCACTAATCTCATTGATGGATTGAGAAAAAAATTTTTTTAAGTAAAACGTTCAAAAGTTCACATAGTTTCTCTATTTAATTTTAATTCAAACAAGTATCCAATGAACTAATTTGGATTATATGACAGAAAACTAATATAATTATACCATAAACCCATGTAAAATAATTATCTAAAAGTATAAATAAATTAGAATAAAATAGTTTTGTATTAAAATGCAGTATTTTCACTATAGATTAAATTATGAAACTTACCAAAATAATACCAAATATTTATCCCTATAAAATTTTTAGTTACCTATTCCAAATAAAAATTATATTTTTCTAAATAGAATTTATAAAATTTTCATAAATAATATTTATAAGGGGTTTTTCATCAAAAGGCGACAAAAAAAATTTTATTTAAAAATACAATTTTATTTGAAAAAATTGAATTTGTTCGTATATCATGGATAAAAAACTATAACATGAATTTTAAACATTAAATTGAATATATAGAATATATATTTCATTAATAAAATCCATCAAGACTGATTTTATTATTTTATAAACTCACTTGTCAACATTAAAATTTATTTTTTCAGAAAAATAGAACATTTATATTCAATTGGTTGTTATTTAATTTCCAAATTAAATTTGTAACCAATTAATCATTATATAAAAATGTGTAGACCATATTTTAATAATTCAGTTATTTTGTTCAGTTTCATCATTCTAATGGATTTCTGATAATGACCATATTAAATATTATTATTATGTTTTTAATTTAAGGTAAATGTGGTGTATCATGTACGATATGAAACATATTGTTTCCTTTTAAAGAACTCAAGAATTTTTTGTGACCCTAAATTTGGAAATTTCATCCTCGAAATTTGAATATGGGATTGGTAACTAAGGTATGAATTTTAAAAATACATTTATTGAAATCCCACTTCCGAAAAAAGATTAACAACACTTCCACCTTAATAGAATGAATGGAAAGTAAAAACGGTCACATGAGATAACACATAATATGGTTCTATATAGGAAAACATGGAAATGGAAGAGAAAAATAACTATTTAGTTCTTATGGATAATAATAGAAAACCTTTTAAGGTGAATGTTAATAATAAAAACCAGAAATTTGGGATGGGTTAAACAATCATTAATTTTTTAGTAGTAAAAGTAAACAGAATTTTTTTATCATTTCTATAGATTTGTAGAATTAAATTACTATGTAATATAAGGTGATAAGTAAATATAATTATATATATATTGTTTCATACTTTAATCAAATTCCACCACAAACACATCTTTTTATATAAAAGATGAGTATTTAAGAGAAATTACTTTCTAGGCAGAAACACTAGATTCAACATCTGGAGAATCACATAATAAAAAACCATAAACTATATATTCATCAGGTCTTGAAAAACTAAAAAAATGAAAAAATTTATTATAAAATAATATAATTCCATCAATAAAATAAACATTAATGAATAATTAAAAATTTTAATCCACAAAATTAAAAGTAATACCCAACGTCTAACATAGATCATTCAATAAATAACTGTCCTTAGAATTCGTCAAAATATTATAACTAAGAGTATTCGAAAAAATCATAAGGATTTAATAAAATTATATTTCAAGATATGTTCTATCATTTAACTCCAAATAACATCACCCGCAATTAATGTCTCATAACAAAAATGTAATTTACAAAATCATATATTCTCTAAGATAGGTTTATCATTTCCATAAATAACCTATATTCCCATAATTCCACATTAAAAGGATAGATTCTTCCTAAAAATCAAACATTAATCATCAAATTAATTTATATATTATTCTATTTCTCTTAGGCATATAGGATTCCCAAAATAGTGAACATCTTCCAAAATTACATTTATCATTTAATCCCCAAATAATTTTCCTACACCATTAATATCCATTTGATAAAACATAAATTCCCAAGATCAACTTAGTCATATTCCATCAACCTGTTTAACTAAAAATAAAATGTCATAATAACCATGGACTTCTTCTAGGAAAATTTTAGGTGATAAAGCCTTGTCACATTTCAGTTGTGGCTTTGATTTCTACATATTTGTCTGACAAGATGGGTTGTCACCCTTCCTACGAGTTTCCCTTTTCCTAAAATAATATAATTTTAAAACATTCCCAAAATGAGATAAAATCATAAAAAAATAACAATATCATGTATTATCCCCAAATTTTCTCTCATACCTATCAGTTAGAAATGAAAAATGTAATAACCCATATTTACCTCAACATAAAGGATCATATAAACCGTAATAGTTATTCCAACTATAGGGCACCATCTATAATAATTATTTAATTTTGAGTTAAGTAAATAATTTTACTTTCATTTTCATTGATGATATTTTCATGATTATAGATTTATTTAATTTTTCCATTACTTATACATAGCAACTCTAATATTAAAAAGTTGAAACTTATACTCACTGTCCATTTTTCTCATAAAAAACATTTGAAAAAAACATGGTTTCATTTCATGTTTAAACTTTAAAACATTCCCATGATCCCATACATGAGTATATTATTTTTTAAGTCCTGTTAAGGAAATTTAAAAACATGGTATGAGCATAAAAATATAAATATTGGGTACTCAAAGGAAGAAAATCTGTTATTATTGGAAAAAAATGTAATCGATGAAAACATTATCATAAACTATTACATTTCACCACTAGAATGTAGTAAATACACTTCACTAGATATAAGATTATTGAATATCCATTGTGTACTCAAAATATTACCTCAAAAGCTATATAAATTAACATATGACTTATAAAGTTAAATTGGGACATAATCATAATAGAATAACCATACGGTCAACTTCCACACATATCACTCTTACAAATGGAATAGACAAATGATCAATTTCCATACCAAATGCACTGGATGATATAACAAAACCACCCAGTCTTGGTTTATCCTTAAACCAACCATATTTTTTTATCATGTAACTATCCATATTTGGTTTATCCCATTACAACCCATCAAATTTCCAAGTACCATTATATAATAATAACACATAAAAGAGTTCAATTATCAACATTTCTGTCATAAAACATCATTTCAAATCACAAGAAAAAGATTCAATATATTTAAATTTTGAATCCATTTTATAAAACATTTTGTATAATAAAATTCCCAAAAAGGTAATAAGGGATTTATTCTCCCATCAAAAACAATAAGGCTTATAGGGGAAGCCAAATTTCAAATAATGGTTACCGTAGAAGAGAATCTGTTGTCGTCATATAGGTTAAAAAATCATTTTGTATTTTAGTAGATTATTCATAAAAAAAATTTACAGTTTAAAAAATATTAATGAAATTATATGTCAAATGGGTTGATTATATACCATATTAAATAATGTGTTATATGACATAAAAATATGCCACACTGAAAAGAGATTGAGACAAAGTCTCTTACCTTGAGTTTGAATCATCTTGTTCATTAAATATCTTCCTTATTAATAAACATAAGTTAATTTATATATTATTTAGAACTCTTTTAATGATAATTTTTCCTTTTATATCATATATTAACATGTTATTACAATTACATATGATTTAATTTCATGTTGGACGTTATGTCGATATTCGGTACTTGAATCAAAAATGAACTTGGTACGCTGTCAATAGTACATTTTGTCATAAGTCATTAATATATTGAATAATATTACTAATATTATTATAATTTTTATTCATAAATAATACCTTTAAGTAAATATATGATTTTTGGTTATGGAAAATTAACAACATTATAATCATAGATACAGAAAGCCTTACAAATGCTTGAGAAACGTTTTCCATTTTTCATTGATCGTTATGGAATGAAGTTATGTTTTATTTAATAGGTATATAATGATATTAAAATAATTAATATAATATTAATAAGTTAAATAAACTTATATATGTCATAAATGTTATATAAAAAATAAAAATGAGTCATATCGCTTTGTATAGGTGACAAATCACACGTATGAACGAACATCGTTATCAATTTTATTCAAATGGAAAGTAAGAAAATAATTAATATATTATTACTTGAGAATGATTAATATGAAATTAATATCACACATGAATATACATTTCATTAGTAAAACCAGTCAAGAGATATGGTTATGAAAAAGGAGTTAGAGCAGTTTGTGGAGGTGATATTTCATACCTATGCCGGAATAATTAATTACTTTCCTATTAAATGGAAATGGATATAGATTTAGCTGATTATATTATCATGATAACATATCGGTATATTAATGAATCCTTAGTTATTATTTAACCTTGGAAGAAGAATATTTGAATGAAGTGTAATATGAAATATAATAGAAATACTTAAGGAAAAAGTTACCTCTTCTTCGGTTAATCGCATTTTAAAGGACTCATTAAAAACTATATAGAGGGTGTCATGCCAAAACTAATAACTAAATAATGTAATAAGGGATTATATTAAGGGTTTGGGTAGAAAATATATGAAAAAAGGTTTTTGAAATTTGAGTAATATAGAGGAATGGATTTCTTTTTATAGTAGATGGGTGGGGTACCCTTGGAGTTATTAAATTATTAAATTAATATAAATTCTATTTCATTTCAGAATGTTTCCAAACCTTTATAGTTAAAAGGTAGGATGAGTATGTATAGAAATATAATAATCCAATGAAAAATATTCATGTATTATAAATTTTTAATCGTTATCATTTTGTTTTAAACCCTTTAAATCTTAAAAATTTATCCCGTAATTGACCCTTAGATGTTTAAAATAATTACCAAATCATCCCTAACATAAAATGAATGAGTCATTAATGATATTTTTAGAGTTATTTAAACTTTGTTTCTGAATCATTAATTTTTAGAAATTTTCAATCATTTAATCAAAAATTTAATATTTTATAATATGAATTATGTCAATTTTTACATAATTCATTACATGACATTTTAAAATATCATAACATGATTTCATAGAAAAAAACATAAAATTACTTCTAAAATGGAATATGAATCATGAAAATTCATGGAAGGCATAAACTATTTCATATTATGTTTATTTTAATATTATTAATATCATTTATTTTATTCTTTCTTTAATATATCTATTAATTCATTATCATTGTGTCCTAATTAAATGATTTTTTTCATTCATAAAAATTATAAATAAATGACCATGTTATAGGTAATATTTTTATATTTATATAAACTATTCATTGTCGAAGATATAACATAAATAATGCTAGATTGAACTATTTTAAGTAAGAAGAGTCATATTTATGACATGTTTTCCATTACATTAAATTAAATGTTATAAATGTCATAATCAAACCCAAGTGGTTTCCAAATGTAAAAATTTATGCAGAATCATGTTAATTGAAGATATTAACTCATTCAATAATATTTGCTAAATTGTAATGGTAATTTTATAATATTATAATATTTAGATTACATTTAATTACCATATTTTCATTTAATAGTTGTAAATAAAATACTAAAGTTACAATTTACGAAAAACATATTTTGATCCTATTAGGATTAATTTTTTATACTCAGTAGATAAATGTATGACTAATTTTTAATATTAATTAAAATTTGTTGATAAATAATTTTTACAAAAAATCTCATTGATAGATCGATAAAATGATTGATTTAAGTAAAGCATTGAAAAGTTCCCAATGTTTTTCAATTAATTTTAAAATTTAAAAAAATGAACAAAATTGAATTAAATGATAAAAAATTCATCTAATTATATCTTAAAATATTTAAAAAGAAAATATATCAATATAAATAAATTATATGAAAATAATTTTTTGAAATAAAATGTTGTATTTTTCACTATTCATTAAAATATGAACGATATTAGAAAAATAGAAATATTTAATACAAAATAAATTTTGATTTCCCTTTTTCAATAAAGATGTTAATTTTAGTCAAATATAAAATATAAAAGTGTCCAAAATTTAATTAAAATGGTTTCTCCATCCAAAGGCAGAAAAACTACATGTTTTTGAAAAATACTTCCATGATCTGAAAAATTGAATTTATTCTTATATCATGTATATAAACCATATAAGATTTATTTTCAACATTAAATTGAATAAATTAAATTTAAATTTCATTAATAAAATCCATCAATAATTATTTTAATATTTTATAAACTCAATTAATTTAATTTAAATAGTTTGTTTTTGAAAAATATTTTGTTTATATTCAGTTATTTTTTTATTAAATTTCTTTATTAATTAGGTATCTCATGAATCATTATATAATCACGTGAAAACATATTTTTATAATTTAGTTAATCGTTTTCATTCTGACCATTCTAATGGCTATGTAATAACTATAATAGAAAAAAATAATAACTAGTTAATCATTAAAGGTTAATGTTGTGTATTATGTATGATATTGAACATAGTGTTTCATTTAAAAAAAATCTTGATGTTAAAATCTCCCCCACCATTTTTGAAATTGTATCCTCATTATATTAATTTTGGATTGGTAACTACGGTTTGGATTTTCAAAATAACTTTATAGAAATCATAAATTAGAAAAAAAAACGTCCACTTTGAATGAATTAAAGGAAAGTAAAATGGTTACTGGAGATAACACATACTATGGTTCCGTGTAGAAAAAAATATATATAAAACAGAAAACTAACAATCATGTTCTGATGGATAATAATAGAAAACATTTATAAGAGAAATTGTATGGTGAAAACCATAAAATTTTGATCGTTTAAAGAACCATTGATTTCATAGTAGGAAAATAAAATGGAAAACGTTTTTATTTTAAGATCCTTTTCATAGAGAAATGGAATTAATTTGCTAACATGTCTAATACCATAAGAAATTCCACTTACTAGACATGTAGAGTTTAATCCCCTAATTACATTCCACTACAAAATCATCTTTTTCTCTAAATGATAAGTATTTTAGAGGAATTGTTTCATGCCTGAATCACTAGAATCGTATTATAGAGAATAAAATAATCAATATAATTCTTATTTATCTATTCTGCATGTCTTGCAACATAATTCAAAACCAATACGTTGTGGTAAAATAATATAACTATCCAAATATAATAATCATTAAAAGAATAGTGAATACTTTTTGATTTGTAAAATTAAAAAGTAATACCCAAAGTCCAGAATAGACCATTCAATAAATAAATATCCTTAAAATTCATCAAAATATTATAACTATGATTAAATCCTAAAAATATGAAGTATTTAATCAAATAATCTTCCACGATAAGTTCTAAAATTTTAATCCATATAACATCATCCACTATTAATGTCCCATACCTATAATGTAATTTTCATAATCACATATTCTCTAAGATAGTTTATTCATTTTGAAAAATTACATGAATCAACATAAGTCCATAATGGAAACATAGATTCTTCCAAAATAAAATTCAACCACAACTCCTCAAATAAAATCGAATAGTTTTCTTTTTTCTATAGGCATATAGGTTTCCAAAAATAATCAACGCATTCCAAAATATCAGTTATCACTTAATCCCCAAATCATTTTCCAATACCAAGGATATCTGTTTGATAAAACATAAACTCACAAAATAAACTTATTCTTAATCAAACAACTTTTTAATCTAAAAATAAAATGACATACTAACCGAGGGAATTCTGTAGGCAAATGGTAGGCGATAAATCTTTGTCACACTTCAGTTGTGGGTTCAATTTCCATATCAGTGTCTGACGCGGAGGGTTGTCACCCTTCCTAGAGGTTGTCCTATTACTAAATTTATTTCATTTTAAAACATTCCCAAAATGAGGTAAAATCATAAAAACTGACCATATGATGTTTTATCCTCAAATTCTATCTCATGCATTTTATTTTGAATCCCAAAATGTAATAACCCATAATTACCTTAAAATAAAAGATCATATAATCCCTAATGGTTATCCATTCCATTCTAATGATGTACACATAAGAAAAGACAATTATTCATCAAATAAAATTTTCATATAACAAACTTCATGGTTACACATACTAGAATAAATTCTCTTAAGTAATCCCATAATTAAAAGATAATTAATTATTTTATACATTTCATCATCTTATTGTTTTCCATAACACTTGAATCCTCTATATGTAGACTTGTTAATAATTTAGTGTTCTTCATGATCCTTTAACTACGATTTTACATATTCTTCCAAAGTAATTATTTCCTACAAAAAAATTAATCATGTCCTCAGAATAAATAGTGTCATAACATGAGACATGAAATACTACATACCGTTTATAGGTCATTTTTTAGTTTATTCATCATTAATTGGAATGTAATTAGGTATTTTTAAACTTATATTTTTACGATCCTTTTTATCCCATTCATGAACCGTTTTTATAGGGTGTTTATTTTCACAATGACCATACTCCCCACATTTATAAAAGTCTATTGATAACTCGAAAAGAACATATTTTCCTTTCATGTAGTCAATAAAATGAATCCTTTTTCAATGTAAGGATATTGATTTATGGATGTCATTACAACATCAATAAATTCTTATTTTCCTTTTAAAATATATACCTAGGTGTTTCTTTCAACATCCTTGACACATACGTATTTGCATATTCTTACATTTATGATTATTACATGAACAGACACAATGATTCATTTCTCTCATATATGATGCATTATAAAACTCACTAAGGTTCCAGTGGTTAATCATGACTCTAGATAGTTGGTTTAGAATAACCAAAAGAGTTCTCATTTTAGCTCTTATTTCATTCAATTACTTATTCATAAAACAACAACATTTTTAGTCTGATCAATTTTTACATTGGTGCATGTTGGTTCCATCCATTTACTAAAAACACAATGTTTAGTTCATTTATATTAATTAAATCATTATATACTATATTATGAGGAATATATACACTATGATATACTTACTCATTTTATCCCAAACTGATTAAATTTATCTAAAATAACTTTGAATCATTCTATTATACAAACCATTATAGTTATATATAACATGTATCTTATTCTGAAATATTATCTCAAACTATACAATTATTTATTCTATCCCATGATACCAACTATAAGGCCTCATCCATAAACATTACTTAACTATGAGTTACATCAATAATTTTACTTTCATTCACAACCCGGATCTTTTCAGGTTTAGATATTTATATAATTAGTCCATAAATCAAAAAAAAAACAACACAAACATAAAAAATTGGAACTTCTACTAAATTGTTTTCATAAATAAAATTTAAAAACAAACATGGTTTAGTTTCATGTTTAAACATCATAAATTTTCCTTGATCCCATTCTTGACTCTATTACACTGTCAATCATTTAATTTTTTTTTCAAAACATGGGAACAGAATAGAAATCTCATCAAGGTATACACAAATAAGGTAATATTTTAGTCTTGAGAACACATGTAATACATGAATAATTTATCATAAAATAATTCTTTCTATCTTTTAGAGAATGTAAAAATATCTTTACAGGATATAAGCTCATTTTTTACCCATTTGAAATAAAATTATTACCTTATAACCCATATAAAGTAACATAAAAAATATAAAGGTAACTCGGGACATAATTATACTTAAATGGAATAACCAAACAATCGACTTCCACACATATCACTCTTAAAAATAGAATTGTGATATAGCCGACTTCCAAACCCAAGGCACTAGAGGTTATAACATAACCAACCATCCATCGTTTATCTTGTATCCTCCCATATTTGGTTTATCACAAAACCATATATCATTCATTTATCATTTACCAATCTATAAAATTCCCAAGTATAATTATATAATCATAACACATTAAAGATTTCATGTGTCAATATTTCACGCATAAAATTTCATTTTCAATCACAAGAAATTATTTCAAGATATATGGAATTTTAAATCCATTTTCAAATCCATTTTCAATATAAAAATATCCAAAATTTGTATAATTTATTTCATTTTCATTTTTTTATGTTCAAGGATGAAATTGATAGCTCAGATAATAATTACCTCAGGTGTAGTAGAATATAGGGTGAGAGAGGTCCAAAATAAATGAATATTTATTCAAATAATGACTAATATATAATGTGAACCAAAATAGACATTGGAAGTGGAAAGCTTGTAACAGTGCAATGGGAAGTGGAAAGCCAGTAACAACAATCAGAGCATTTAGGGTTTCTAATGTACATTGCAGGGAACCAAAAGGGATTGGATTTTGTGTCATATGAACATCCTTGGTTAATATTTTCGATCACATGGAGATTTTGAGAATGGATTGGAGGTGGAGATATGAGTCTCAGATGACATGGGAAAAACTAATTTGGGTCAAGATGCATTTGGGGATGGTCTATCCTCATATATGGATATATTTCCACCTAATTTCTGGTAGTGGGAATAGATGACATAAGCGATGAATGGTTTTCTGGTGCTGGCGATGATAATGAGAGGAAAGTGTCAGTGATGCATGTTCAGTTAAGGAAATCTATGATAGCACTAGATGAAGATAGAAGATCTGGTGTAGGGGAGTTGTGTAGGTTTTGAGATTTTTCAATGGCAATGTGATGATGGGAGGAGCAGTGATTCAGGTCATAAGGAACATTGATGGAGGGATATGGGATTTTTTCATAGGTGATAATGATGGGATGAAAAAAATGTAGGTGATGTATGCTAGTGGAAGGTGTCTCCATGATGGGGGTGTCATGCTTAGGCGAGTGGCTAGCATTCAGGGTTTCTCCTGCGACAGGATCTCCCAATGCATTGGTATATCATGGATCTGTCAGATAAGATGGTGGAGTGGATGAGAATGTTATGGGCTGGACAAGGTCAATAGGCCACATAAAATATAAATAATGATATATAATGGGGTCCCATCCTATGGAGTCTTAATGGGTGACTCAATATAAGGATATGTTTGTGTGTGTGAGGTGTTTTGTTGTATTTTTACCCACAATATCGAATATAATATAATATATCTTTAGATGCGTATTAACTAAACATAATTGAAAAATATAAAAACTATTAACATGTAGATAAAATTGATAATTGAAGTCAATTAATGAGATGTTATTAATATAACCCCGGTAAATATATATTGATTTTGGTTTTAAAAATCATAATTTTTTAAAAAAATATGTTTCCCTTAATTGGTTATTAATAAAATATTTATTTTTTAATAAGATATTGTACCACTTATTTCTGATGGAAATATATTACTTGGTAATTGTAATTATTGATAACAGATTCGCATGATGGTGAAACAATGTTTGAGTTAGTATGATAAAGAAACATACATAACTGCTGGTAAAGGACTCATTAGTATTGGTCCATCAATATTATTGAATATATCTATTTGTAAAAAAAAGTTTTTGAAGTCAAAATTAATATAAAAAACTTAAAATATGTTGGAGTTAGTCGTTTCTACCAATATATATTTTTTTCATTAAATATTAATGGGAAAAGTCAAATAAGTTTTAGTGACTATTATCATTGGACTATTATGCATTATCTATAGGTTCGAGTAATGGTTACTTATTGAACTTAGTTAGATTGATTGGTATCCCCATGATTAGATGAGAGGCCACGTGGGGCATACTATTGGATGGTCTATTTTAGTGTTTTCCATTGGTTCTTACTATTGTATTAAATAGTATGTTGGCAGGTGAGTTAGAATTGAGTATGTATAAGGATTTATTCTAGAGTTGTTTAGGAAATAACTATGATTATTATTTATATGTTCAATTTTTTTATACATCAGCTTGGTTACATGATCTTCTAGTTTTTTCATTTCCTATTCTATTTTCTTTATTTTCTAGTATAACAATTGTGATATTTTGGTTTGTAGTTTGATTTGTTTTTTATTTTTAAATTCGTTTGTGAAAGGGAAAATATGTCTTGAATAGATGAATGGGGTATGTGTTATTTGAAATTGGGAAAGTTGTGTTTGTTTATTCAAAATGATAAAACCATATTTCATAAATTTATTTAAAAATATTGTTTATGGACTCTTTTTTGGAAAGGAAATTTATAGAATTTACGGTCATTACCTACTGGGTTGTTTATGCTCACAACTTACTTATTCCACTCAACAACACTAGGCCTGAGCTATTTTGTAGGTTTAGGTTCTATTTTGATTTCATATGGAGTACGTTGGTTTGTGGATTATGGTGCCAAAGTGGTCACATGTAGATTTAGTGGTCCTATTTTGGTTTTATTTTATTTCTCAGTTTATGTTTTGTTAATATGTTTTATATTGATCCTGTTAATGTATTTATTGATTCATAGTTATTTTGGGTTATGTTGTGTTCATATATTTGTTATTTAGTAATAGTTTTCTTAGTCTTAATCATCCTAAACGAGAACTATTGATTCCTAACATTACATACCATACCATGAGGAATAGGAACCCCACATGGGACTTTCCATGTGCTGGGTTGGGTGTTGAGTAAGATGAAATCATGGTCCAGTTCCTGAATAAATGTTATCAGGTCATCCCTTTGTTATTTGATGCATTAGGTATTTTGGATATTAGGATGATCGGTACACAATAGGTAGGTATTAAAATAATATCTTGAACTCTTGATCATTTTAATCCCTAAGTTTCTAGGGGTAGAATGGGTTTTGAGCCCTTATTTTGTTTTGGGTGTGTGTATGGGGAATTATAATGTAGGTTTAATGGTGATGAAAATTAGGATTACATAGAGTAGATAACCATGTGGAGCCCAAGTGCATGGTTCAAGGTCCTCCTAGTAGTTACTTCTTTCTTAGTGTCATGGACCATTGACAAGTTTATTGGGTTATGCATTGCGAATAATTTCATTTTTCTGAGATTTTGGTGATAGACATGTTTATTTTTATTTTTATTGTTGTGAGAAGAATTTTAAAATGAAAATTGTTATTGGAAATGTATTTTTCCAAAGGGGGCATTATTTTGGGAATGGGAATTTTTTATAAAAGTTTAATTTTATTTTTTTTACTTTGATTGGAGAATTGGTTTTTGTATTTTGTCTATGGACTTTGAAGGAGGTGGTCTAGAAAATTGGAATGAAAATGGTGTTTTTTTAATTTAATTTTTGTTTTATTTATGATATTTGGATTGTGAGATAGCTTTTTTCCTAGGAAGACATTTTATTTGATATTTTATTGGATGTTTTTTTTTTGATTTTTTTCATAGTATGACACGTAGAAAGGACAGAGAGGTTCTAGAGTGTCTCTTTCTGTAGTTGGTCCTTCCAAGACTCCAAGTGGAGTGGTGGGATTGAGTTCTTCCCAGTTATTGCCTATATTTCAGATTGATCACGGTCTTTTAGAGCCTACGAAGTGGATTGATATTGTGGAATGTGTCTTTATGTTTTTGGAAATTCCTAAAGAGATTTGGGTACATGCTATTTTGGATTCAATTGAAGGTTCACCTTTGGATCGATGGAAGGTGATCATCCTGATGTCATGGCTTGTTGGAATGAATTGGGAAGAGTTTTAGACCACCTTCATCAAATGGTTTATACTTGAGTAGGTGAAGATGATTAAGGTTTCATAGATCATGAATGTTCATTATTGTGAGTAGATGGTGAAGGCCTATGTTTATCACATCAAGGAGTTGGTTTCCTTTTCTCACAAGGTAGAATACCCATATTAGTTTAATATTTTCTCTTTTTGTTTTTTGTCATTGTATAGATATCAAGTAGAATGTCCTCTCATCTGGTGATGTTCTATATGATAATCTATTGGATGTGGCATTTTAGCCGAGTTGGTTTCCTGAGTAAAAACACATTGTAATCTTGTATCCCTTTCTGATCATGAAGGTTCCCCACCTACCAATAGGTTTCTATAAGAAGAATCTATTCCTTTGGAGTCTCACTCATCAACTCCAGATCATTGACCATGAAACTAGTCCATCATGTTCTTCCAATGTTTTAGGTTCTTGAATTCAAATCCATATTTCCAAAATCCTCAATGTCTTTGTCATTGATGTGGCCATTTGGGTCACTTGGAGAAGTCATGTAAGATGATTTCCTAGAAGATAATGTTCCAATTGGAAAATTGTATATCCTAATGGAGGGGTAGTAGATTCTTCAAGACATCCGGGCTCTATCCAAAGGCCTCGAAGTGGAGCTCTTCACATAGTTATAAATCATGTGGTGTGGAGGAGTTTTTGGGACAAACTTCATCTCAAATGTGATTATGGAGATTATTTATGTTCTCTATTATATTTTTCATTGTTTTTAAGTACCTCTTTATTGAAAAATGAGATTTTTCATTTCAGTAAACTCCTAATTTGGTAGTTTTGTTTTGTGTACATAAAGATATTTATATTTAGATATTATATATTTGTTTGGGTCTGGGTTTCCAGTGGATCTCTCTTTGTAGTTTCCATGTATTGTTTAAAAGATGAATGGTGGTTTTTCTCATTGTTGGGGTTTCGATCATTTCCTAGGTTTCCCAATTTTTTAGGAGAACATGGTTTGGGATTTGAGTTCTTAGTATTTTTTTTACCTTTTATGGGAAAGATTTAGGATAATTCATGTTATGTTTTTCATTTTCAGTGCCATTTTGATAAGTTGGTTTTTTTGGTGAGTATAACACTCTAAAATTATATTTGGATCCCCTTATTTTAGTTTCCTATAGAGTATTTCTTTTTTATACTCTGTAGTGGGAAGTCACCCAGATGTTTGTTGTTTTGTCTGATCTCAGTCATTTTTTAGAATGATTTTGATTCCTTACTTGGAAGATTGAAAGTATATGGGATGAATTGTTTTGTGGTGGTGACAATTGCCACACCATGACCAAATATTTTTATTATTTTATACCTTTCTTTATGATGGATTTTTTTTAGGTCTGGGTTGAGTTCCTGGATTTAATATTTGAGTTTTAGATTATTTGGTTGAGTTTTCCCATGTGCACAGTTTAGAGGGAAGCACTGCAACCTTTTAAGGACTATTGAATTTATAGTTCAATTTCTTGTTACATAGTTTGACTTTAACATCTTTTTAATTTTTTTTGAAACCATGAGAGGACTATGAGTAACCATACACATTATTTTTGGTTGAAAGTAAAAGGTGCACAATATTTTCATGGCTAGAAGACTATCCAGCGATTATGTAAGGGGCTCTGAAATCATTTATAGAACTATAGAACATAGATAGCGCACATTTTTCCGGACAATGTGGTAAAACATTCCACGTTTTCTACTTTAGTGTGGTCCACATGGTTTACTCACAATTTAAAAATCATGCAACCAAACCATGTCAGTTTTATAATTCATTAAAATATTGGAAATTATTTATTTCTACTCCCCAATTTTAACCAATTTATGGTTTCTTCCTCCCTTTTTATCATTTTCAGGAGAAGGGGGCTCCCAAACCCCTTTCCATTAGCTCCTCTTGCCCCATTAAATCACCCTCTAGCTTTTTAACTGAGTTCGTTCATTAGGTTTCAGTGGATTTACTTCTCTTCTCTTTATCATACTATAAGTTCTTAGTTTCTGATTGAAAAATATTTTTTTTATTAAGAAAAACAATTTTGCGGTAAAAGTGAGAAACCATAAAGTTCAACATAACACACAAACAACCCCAAGCAAAAAATAGTATATGCCTCTTCCAAGTATAAGCATCAACCACCATCCCCAATGCAAGACCACTCAGCAATCCCATGCAATCATGGTCCCTCCCAATGGAAAAGCCATCCCTCTCAGTCAACCTAATCCCAAATGGCCTGCAAAGGTCACAGTAGAGTGCTCTAGCCCATCTGAAGCTGGTCCTATCAAAATTCATGGTGAAAGTTAACCAAAAAACACACAAAACCCACAAATCATTTCCTACAACCCAAGTCATGATCTCCCAATCTTAGAAAAAAATCCAACAATTAACTGGAAACATTGAAGGATAATTTGAGCTTACCAGACTGTGATTCCTTGAACAATTTTTATGATAAATAGGATACCTGGATGTTTGAAGACTCTAACCACAGCTTTTACAGCTACGAGGTAGGTGTTTTCATTATTTTTCATTCATAAACATTCCATTTATTCTTGAACTTTCCTTGATTTTTTTAAAACTTTCCAGTCATGAATTTTGTCATTTAGATTTAGTTTTCGTGGTGTTATCATAATGGGAACATTAGTGAAAATATATTTCAAAGGTTTTTATCTAGTTATATATATATATATATTTATCTGTGTGTATACATGGTGTTTGTTAAAATAAAAAGGACATAATTAAAATATAGCTCAGTGTTTTTTTGATAATGAAGAGAGTTGTTATCTTTTGATACTTTGGAATGTTCAGGAATTGGGTGTTGTGTATGAATTTTATTGGTTTTTTGTTTTGATGAACATGTGCGATCTCTTTTAATGGATTGATAAGTAGTTTTGATTTCTAAATTGTAACATTTGGAATTTTATGGATTTTAGAAACACCATGTTTAAACAACCATATGTTAACAAGGTGTCAAACTGGATGTGGAAACAACCATATGTTAATATTTCACTATGTTTAAAATGAAATAAACATGGTTTAAAATTATGTGTTGAAAATAATTTTACATTTAGAATTTTGGAATGTAGTTTGGTAACCAAGCTGCATAAAATTCAGTTTGGTACCTTTGGGTGTGTCGTAGGTTTTGGTGTTTGTGCTGGGAAATCATGGTGGATGTTGGTGATTTATTTAAGACACACAACTAAGGACATACCCATTAATCACGTACCATTATCCTGGGAATCCTAGGTGTTGTCTGATGGGTTCAGTGATGGTTTCTTATCAACCCTGTTTAGACGTGTCGGTACCCCCTCGATTACCTGAGAGGCCAGGTGGATAGTGCCACTGTATTGACTAGTTTGTTATGTTGATTCCCTATACGAATACAAGTGAGTACAAACTGATTATATCCAAGGATTTCATTTATATATTTTGAGTAAATTAAAATTATTATTATTTGTATATTCTATTTTCTACTTCTCTACCTCGGGTACATGATCTGGTAGTATTTCCCTTTCTTGTTCTATTAAACTTATTTTCCATCCCAGCAACTGTGATGCTTTTTTTTGGATTTTCATCTATGTATTGGTTTTATACACTGGTTTGTGAAATGGAAAATCTACATTGAAAATAAAAAAGTAGATGTGTTGTTTGAAAATGATAAAATATGTGTTTGGGTTTTCAAATTGAAAAAATTCATGTTTCTTATATGTATTTGAAACTAGTGTTTATGGAACATTTCAAGAAAGAAAATATAAAGACTCAGCCTTAAACATTACATAATATTGAATTAAATGGATAATTCACATTGAGGATCTTTTCTGGTATAGTGTTTTAGAGAATTAGGCATAACAATTACATTACATCTCAAAAATTACAAAGTAGACATTTCTACAAAGTTTCCATTTTTTTACAAAACACGATCTCTTAAAAAAACGAGTCATGTCTAGATCCACGTTTTAGACAGCATGACTTTTCCTTGATCCAATCCTTGACCCTATTCATCTTTATGTCCTGTGAAAACATTTCAAACTTGGGATGAGCATAAAAAGATCAGTAAGTGTTATAAATCAAAGAATGAAAACATTTTTTCATAAATAAATTCAAAACATGAAATCTTTTACTCACCTCGTGAAATCATAAGATTTATGAAAGAAACATAGAAATACTAAATCATAAAAGTAACTTGAGGCATCCATATCATATTTACATTGTAGCTATCATAGCCACATAGGAAGTTACTTTGGAATACCCATCACAGTAAATTCCCTTAATCTATTAGGAGTAACATTCATGTTTACCTCTGTCATGTTACCCAATGCATTGGAGAGCTATCCCGGGCTCACCTTCCCTAGGTTTATCATGGAACCACCCACATACGTAAATAATTCCCAAGAACCATAACATGATCTTAACACATAACATAAACATAAAGGAAAGATAACATTTCCACATTGAAATAATAAAATATCATTTCAAGATATTGAAATAATTAATCCATTCTCAAAATCATTTTCAATACCAAAATACATAAAAAGAGTATATGGTATTTATTTTTCCTTTTAAAAACATTCTGGCTTGTTAAGGAAGCCAAAGATCAAATAATACTCACGGCGGCAGAAAGGTCATTGTCACCGCTTACATTAAAAAAACATCCATTCTTTTCATTTAGTAAAACGCTTTGTATAAAAAGATTCCCTTTGAATAAAATGAAAATTCATAGGGGTTTATACACCATATAAAATAAAGTCGTGTATAAAACTAAAAATGCCTCAATGAAAGAAGATTGAGACGAAGTCCCTTACCTAGCGTCCGACTTGACCCGTTCGTTCTTTAATTTCCTGAATAATAAAGTAAAGTAAATTTCTACTTTCTTAAGAACCTTTTTCAAGTTTATTATTATTTTTATATCACTTATTACCATGTTATAAACATTATGTAATCATTTTAGTTAATAATGTTCATTTTGTCAATATTTGGTACTTGGGTCAAAAATGAACACCTTATATTTACATGTTTTCCATGTGGTAAATAGTCCATTATATCTAGAATAGTATTCATGATTTTAGATATCATATATATCATATATATCCAGTATATACATGTATTTATAAAAGTACATAACATTTGGAGGTAAGAAATGAAATGCACCGTTCATGGAGACAGTAAGTCGTACGTACGTATAAACGCTACATTCAATTATATTTCTTATTTTAATGGAATTAAAACATAAGGATACATAGGTATATTATAATTCCAGTATAATATCATATATAATATCATTAACTCTATCCTTTATACATCCCACATAGGGCATTAACGAGTCACATCACTTTGAGGAGGCGGTAGTCTGCTCTTCCTCAAATAAGATTATCGTATTTACCCAGTGTGGAAACCATAAAGGCTTGATATAAATGGGAAGTACAGAAGCACAAGGAAATAATAAACGTAATATATATCATATATAAATACAGTTCCATCATAATGTCCACCATGAGAGGCGGTAAGATGTAATTGAACAATCATCGTTTTGTTAGGCGATAGTTTTCCATCCACAGAAACATTATGTTCTTCTACATTAGATGGAGGTGGGTGTAAGTGTAGCTAGAATCCATATCATAACAACATTATAGTATATTGAGGATACTGGTGTTGTTACAAAAGAAAGGAAATAAAAAGAGTTTAGGGGTTGGAGAAGCAAAATAAAAAAACAATTTAAGAGAAACCATTACCTTTAATTTGGGTAACTCACTTTGGTTTGAACCAAAGGACTTCTTAAGTGGAATCTACCTAAGGTAAGGCTTCTAGGAGGAGGAGAGGGATGTAATGAGATTAATTGAGTAGAGTTTGGAGGATCCAAATGGCTTGAAAATTGTGATGAATTTGTTAGAAGTGGTCTCGTTTTATAAGGGAGAGGAGGGGCTCTTTAGGAAAGATTGAAAATTTGATTTTATTATAACCTTATATTCAGTTTATAATGGCCCCAAAAATCATTGAGGTCGAATATAGTACGAATAATATTCAAAATAAAATCATCCAATCAGAATTAGACATGTTTTGAATAATAGTTTAATCATTATAATCTTATTTATTTAAATCATTTATTAATGAGGTAAAACATGCATCATTATTGTGTCATAAATAATTTAATTTATTTGATGTCTAAAAATTATAAAAGGAATATCATGATGTATGAAATATTTTTATCTTTCCAATGAATATTTATAGTCGAAAATAAGACTTATATAACACCATATAAAAATTAATTACTAAATGATGTTTGTTAATGTCACTTTTGTCTTCACATTAAATTAATTAATCTAAATTGTCATTATCACTCCCAAGTGGATCCATGGAGTCACAAAATCATCCCAAAGATGTCCATTGTTGGAAATGAAACATATAATAGGATTAGGACTCGTTTAAGGGAAATTTTATATTATTATAATATTATTTATTTACCCTTATTTACCTGATTTACCGTTTAACCACGGTAAATAAAATATTTACTGAAGTAAATATTTAAAGTGTCTAAAAATAAAAGTTACATATTTATACAATTTGGTCATCCTAATTTCATATATAGAATCCATTTTTCCAAAATCAAAACACAAATGCGGACAAAATTAATTTAAAATTAATTCCCACTATCAAAACAAAGAACGTGTTTTTAAGAATTAAAAACTATCAAAAGATTGATACATATTTATGTCCAATTTCATAGTGAAATTAATTCCAATGACCAAAATTGGATTAAACGGTAAATATTTATTTCAATTTCAATTTAAAACCAATTAAAAAGATAATATATCCATATAAATAAATTATATTAAAACATAGTTTTGAATTAAAATACAATATTTTCACTATTCCTTAAAAAAGAACTTTATCAGAAAAATACCAAACAATTACCCAAAGTAAAATATGATGTCCTAATTATAAAGAAGGATTTTATTTTGTCATATAGAATTTATTAATGTAACCAAAATAATATTTAAAAAGGGTTCACCATTAAAAGGCAGTAAATCAGCCTTATAATGTAAAATATGCTTAAAATTAGATTCATTCATATATTAAGCCTCTAAATATTATTGGATAAATATAAATACATGTATAATCATATTATAGTTAGTTTTTTTCATTTCCACCAATACAATGGCTAGGAGTTAACTACCGTTTAAAATAATATTATTATATTATTAGTGTGCAACATAAGATTCCAAAGAAACCCGTTGTTGCGTATCGGGTACGCTATCGAACATAGAAACCCCTTTAAGATAAAATTATTATTTAATTCATATATATTAATAAATATGAAAATATATTATTTTTTATTTACTTGGGATGTTACATCCTTCCCCCCTTTTGGAAATTTTGTCCTCACAATTTTTATCCACTTATCAAAATAAGTGGGGGTATTTATCTCTCATAGCATTTTCAGATTCCCATGTTGCCTCTTCAACCATATGTTTTTTCCACAAAACCTTTACCTGGTGAATTACCTTATTCTGCAACACTTGCTCTCTACAGTCATGAATCTGGACTGGTTGTTCTTCATAATAGATATTCTCATCCAATTGAACTACCTCTGGGATCAAAACATGAGAGGGATCTGGCATATAATTTTTCAACATCGAAACATGAAAAACATTGTGTACCTGGGATAAAAATGGAGGTAAAGCTACTCTGTACGCAACTGATCCAAATTTCTCAAGAATTTCATAAGGTCCAATGAACCTTGGACTCTACTTTCCCTTCCTACCAAAACACATCACACGTTTCCAAGGAAAAACATTGAGAAATACATGATCACCTGCCTCAAAAGAAATATCCTTCCTCCGGTTATCAGCATAACTTTTCTCTCTGCTCTGAGCTATTCTCATGTGCTTTTTAATCAACTGAAATTTCTCTACCATCTCTTCTACCAATTCTGGTCCCATCAGCTTTCATTCACCTAATTCATCCCAAAAAGCTGGAGTTCAACAACACATTCCATACAAAGCCTCAAATGGACCCATCTGTATAATGGAATGAAAACTGTTATTATAAGAAAATTCAACCAAAGAAGGATGTTGGTCCCAACTTCCCTGGTAGTCCATCGAGCAAGAATTTAACATATCTTCCAAGGTCTGAATTGTTCGTTCTGACTACCCTTCTGATTGAGGATGAAAATAGGTACTAAAATTTAATTCAGTACCCAATGACTTCTGAAGACCTTACCAACAGTTAGAAGGAAACCTCGAGATTTCTTTAGTAATCCCACAACAAAGTACATGGATATATTTTTCCATTTAAACTCTGGAACCGATAGAGGCTAAAGAATTCCTTTTGGTAACTATCGCTCTACTTTAACCTGCTGACAATTGAATCACTTCACAGTAAAATCAGCAATATCTCTTTTCATTCCATCCCACCAGTAATACTCCCAAAGATCTCTTTACATCTTAGTACTGCCAGGATGAACTGAAAACGGAGAACTATAAGCTTCACCTATCAACTCATTCTTCAACTTTGAATCACAATTCACATATAATATCTTTCCATACCTCAAAACACAATAATTATCAATGTTAAATTCAGACAACATACCCTTCTGAACCAACTCTACCTTTTTCTGGAACTCACTGTCTTCTTCCTGCACTTTCTTTATATTGTCTGATAGAGATGATCTCACTGACACCTAAAACAAAATAGAAGAATTTCCTGCACCAACAACTTCTATGCCAAATATCATCAAATCAAAAACCAAAGGATCTTGTTCCACACATAACATGGCTAATGAGACATTACTTTTCCAACTCAAAGTATCAGCCACTTTATTTGCTTTTCCCAGATGGTAATGGATCGTGCAATCATAATCTCTGATTATTTCTAGCCATCTCCTCTGTCTCATGTTCAATTATTTCTGAGTGAATATATAATTTAAAGATTTGTGATTAGTATATATTTCACACTTCACTCCATACAAATGATACTTCCAAATTTTTAAAGAAAAAACAACAGCAGCTAATTCCAAATCATGTGTAGGGTAATTTAACTCATGTGGTTTCAACTGACGTGAAGCATAAGTAATTACCTGATCATTTTGCATTAGGACTCATCCTAGTACTTTAAACGAAGCATCACTGTAAATAACAAACTCGCCATTTCTTGAAGGCAGTGCCAAAACTGGAGCATTCACCAATCTTCTTTTCAATTCCTGAAAACAATCATCACATTCTTTTGTCCAGATGAACTCAACACTTTTTTGAGTTAACTTAGTAATTGGACTAGAAAACAGTGCAAAATTTTCAACAAACCTCCGATAATAACCTACCAAACCAAGAGAAATATGGATCTCGTTTATATTTGTGGGTCTTGGCCATTCTTCAACAACTTTTTTTGTAGGATCAACAGTTATGCTATTTTTTAAATAATGTGACCAAGGAAAGAAATTTATTTTAACCAAAACTCAAACTTACTGAATTTCCCAAACAATTTCTTTTATTTTAAGGTTTTTAGAACAACATTTAAATGAATTTCATGCTCCTATTTTCTTTTTGAATAAACCAAAATATCATCAATGAACTCAACAACAAACCTATCGATGAACTCCCAGAAAATTATATTCATAAGATCCATGAATACAGCATGTGCATTGGTTAACCCAAATGGCATAACAACAAATTCATAATCGCCATATCTAGTATGAAACACGGTCTTCGGAACATCTTCTTCCTTTACTTTCAACTGATGGTACCCCAAATTCAAGTAAATCTTCGAAAAATACTGAGGTCCCTAGAGATGATCAAAAGAAATCATCGATATGAGTCAAAGGATACTTATTATTAACAATGATATTATTCAATACTCTATAATCAAAGAAAAGTATCATTGAACCATCTTTCTTTTTAACAAACAAGACCGAAGAACACCACGGTGATGTGCTAGGTCAAATTAAACCTGTATCTAGTAACTCCTGAAATTACTTCTTTAACTATAAAAGTTCAATTTGAGCTATTCGATAAGGGGGTTTTGAAATTGGCTTAGCATCAGAAACTAAGTCAACAGTAAATTCAACTTCTCGATCAGGTATAATAATAGAAAACTCATCAGGAAAAACATCAAGGTACTCATTTACCACTGACACATCATTAATCTGAACAGTTCCTTTGTTTTAAACAATATGTGCAAGGTAACATTCATTTCCATCTTTTACCAGTTTTTCAACTTCTTGATATGTTATCAATATCAAGGGTTCATTCTTCTACACAAAATGAAAATAATTCTGAAATGAGTACTTTTTAGCTCTGTAGTCAATCTTAGAATGATAAACAGAACGTCAATCCATTCCCAATATAACAAAAAACTCTACTAGAGGAAAAACAATAAGGTTTTCAGGTAGATTCTTTCCGCACACAAGGATAGGAATGTTCTTATGTTTTCTTTTTGTCTCAAAATTTCCTCCAGGTGTTTTTACCACAAGTTCAGTATTCATATCATGAGATGGAAATATAATTTACTAGAAAACTTTTCAGAAATGAATGAATGTGTAGACCCTGAATCAAACAACACATTGGAATAATCATAACAAACAAAAAATGTACCTGATACTACTTGATTTGATGGACCAACAACTATTGAAGTAGTTGCAAAGTATTTCGCCACCCCTTTCTTCTTTTAGTATGAATTTTTCCCATCACTCGTGCTCTTTGTCGGACACTCATTTGCATAATGACCAAATTAATTGCACTTAAAACATTTTACTAATTGTAAATCAGATTATGTCTTACCATTACCCTGATATTTTTCAGTGCAATTACGAGCCTTATGACCCAATTTACCACATTGGTAGCACTTACCATAATTCAAAAGACATTCCCTAGCATGATTTTTACCACAATATTAACAAACTGTGAACTTAAGATTCTTACCATCAGACGTTTTTGAAGAGTTCTTCCCTTTCGCCTACCACCTAGACCTCTTATTTTGTTGTTTGTCAAAGAATACATGATCATCAGCAAACTCCATTTCACCTTATCCGCACAACAAACAATCTTTTCATAACTTTTGAACTCATGAGAAGCTAAATCCCTTCAATAGTTTGGATTTTATCCTGAGTAAAAATGGTTGACTTTACTATCAAGATCTCGTATGAAATTTGGAGCATACCTTGCCAGTCGAGTGAATTTTTTTTATAAGCAGCCACTGATTCATCCTCCTGCCTCAATTCTAGGAATTTTTTTCCATCCTAATATGAACCACCTTAGGAAAATATTTTCTCTAGAAACATACCTATGAATTCATCCCAATCAGGAGCATCAATCTCCTCACTATCCCTCATATTTTTCACCATCGACCACCACTTATCAACTTCTCCTTCAAAACTATAAACAGTGAGACTATCCTTTCTATGTTCTAAACAACCCATGACATCGAAAATATTTTCTAGTGCATTAATCTGCCCTTCAGCTAGCACCAAATCAGATGATCTTTGGAATGACGGGAGATGTTGCTTCATGAAATGCTCCACTACTGACATTTTCCTCTGTGGTTAATCTGGCTGATCTCGTACATGGATACCACCACCATTTATAGCCTAAATTTATTTTTCCATCACTACAACAAACTGATCAGTTTCGATTGCAACCATCTCAGGTTACTGATTTGAAAGGTTGTCTTCCTCTTAATATCGTCCCAACATAGATGCCCTGTTTCCACTGCCGAAAACCACTCTAAACAAAGAAATATCTTAGGTGAAATAACATGGTAATCTATAAATTCTATTTGATATCAATATTAACATAAATTACTTTAGGGATATTAATTTATCAATATCCTAACTCCTAAAGATATCTAAACTGACCTCTGATACCAACTATAATGACTCGGCCTTAAACATTACATAATATTGAATTAAATGGATAATTCACATTGAGAATCTTTTTTGGTTTAGAGTTTTAGAGAATTAGGCATAAAAATTACATTACATCTCAAAAATTACAATGGAGACATTTCTACATAGTTTCCATTTTTTCACAAAACATGAACTCTTAAAAAAATAGTCATGTCTAGATCCATGTTATAGATAACATGACTTTTCCTTGATCCCATCCTTGACCTTATTCATATTTAAGTCCTTTGAAAACATTTCAAACATAGGATTAGCATAAAAAGCTCAATAAGGGTTATAAATCAATGAGTGAAAGCAATTGTTCATAAATACATTCAAAACATGAAATCTTTTACTCACCTCGGGAAATCATAAGATTTATGAAAGAAACATAGAAATAATAAATCATAAAGATAACTTGTGGCATCCATATCATACTTACATTGTAGCTATCATAGCTACATATGGAGTTACTTTGGAATACTCATCACAATATATTCACTTAATCTCTTAGGAGTAAAATTCACATTTACCTCTGTCACATTACTCAATGAATTGGAGAGCTACCTCGGGCTCACCCATCCTAGTTTTATCATGGAACCACATGTATATGTAAATAATTCCCAAGAACCATATCATGATCATAACACATAACATAAGCATTAAAGAAAAATAACATTTCCACATTGCAATAATAAAATATCATTTCAATATATTGACATAATAAATCCATTCTAAAAACCATTTTCAATACCAAAATATGTAAAAAGATTATACGGTATTTATTTTTCCTTTTAAAAACATTATGGCTTGTTAAGGAATCCAAAGATCAAATAATACTCGCGGCGGTAGAAAGGTCGTTGTCACCGCTTACGTTAAAAAACATTCCTTCTTGTCCTTTTAGTAAAACACTTCATATAAAAAGATTCCATATGAATTAAATGAAAATTCATAGGGGTTTATACACTGTATAAAATAATTTCATGTATAAAACTAAAAATTCCTCACTGAAAAAAGATTGAGACGAAGTCCCTTAAATCACGTCTGACATGACCCGTTCATTCTTTAATATCCTGAATAATAAAGTAATGTAAATTTCTACTTTCTTAAGAACCTTTTTCAAGTTTAATATTCCTTTCATATAACTTATTACCATGTTATAAACATTATGTAATCATTTTTGTTAATAATGTTCATTTTGTCGATATTTGGTACTTGGGTAAAAAATGAACGCCTTATATTTACAAGTTGTCCATGTGGTAAATATTCCATTATATCCAGAATGGTATTAATGATTTTAGATATCATATATATCATATATATCCAGTAAATACATGTATTTATAATAGTACATAACATTTGGATATAATAAATGAAATGCACCTTTCATGGAGACGGTAAGCCGTACGTACGCAAGAACTCTAATTTCATTTCTATTTCTTATTTTAATGGAATTAAAAGATAATGATACATAGGTATATTATAATTATAGTATAATATCATATATAATATCATATATAATATCATTAAATATATCCTTTATACATCCCACATAGGGCATTAACGAGTCACATCACTTTGAGGGGGCGGTCGTCCGCACTTCCTCAAATGAGATTATCTTATTTATCCACTATGGAAACCATAAATGCTTGATATAAATGGGATGTACGGAAGCATAATGAAATCATAAACATATTATATATCATATATAAATACATTTCCATCATGATGGCCACCATGAGAGGCGGTAAGATGTAATTGAACAATCATCATTTCGTGAGGCGTTAGTTTTCCATCCACAGAAACATTATGTTCTTAATCCATTAGATGTAGGTGTGTGTAAGTTTAGTTAGAATAAAATTTATAAAAATATCCTAGTATATTGAGGATACTGGTGTTGTTACAAAAGAAAGGAAATAAAAAGATTTTAGGGGTTGGAGAAGAAAAATAAAAGAAAACAATTTAAGAGAAACCGTTACCTCTAATTTGGGTAACTCAATTAGGTTTGAACCGAAATACTTTTTAAGTACCTTATGCCTAAGGTAAGGATTCAAGGAGTAGGAGAGGGATGTAGGGAGATTAATTGGGCAGTGTTTGGACGAGACAAATGGCTTGAGAGTTGTGAGGAATTGGTTAGAATTGGTCTCTTTTTATAAGGGAGAGGAGGGGCTCTTTATGAAAGTTTGAAAATATTATTTTATTATAAACATATATTCGGTTTATAATATTCCCAAAATCATTGAGGTAGAAGATAAGATGACTCATATTCGAAATAAAATCATCCAATTATAATTGGACATGTTTTGGATAATATTTTAATCATTATAATCTTATTTATTTAAATAATTTATTAATTAGGGAAAAACTGCATCATTATTGTGTCATAAATAATTTAATGTATATGATGTCAAAAATTATAAAAAAAGTACCATGAAGTAGGAAATTGTGTTAGATTTACAATGAATATTTATAGTATAATAGAGAACTTATATAACACCATATTATAATTAATTACTAAATGATTTGTGTTAATGTCACTTTTGTCTTAACTAAATATTAATTAATCTAAATTGTCATTATCACTCCCAAGTGGCTCAATGGGGTCCCAAAATCGACCCAAAGATGCCCATGTTTGGACATTACTCATCCAATATGATTAAGACACGATTAATGGTAATTTTATATTATTATAATATTATTTCTTTACCCTTATGTACCTGATTTACCCTTTAACCACAGTAAATAAAATATTTACTGAAGTAAATATTTAAAATGTCTAAAAATAAAATTTACCTATTTACACAATTTGGGCCTCCAGATTTCAAATACGGAATCCATTTTTCCAAAATCAAAACACAGAAGTGGCAGAAATTAATTTAAAATTAATTCCCGCTGTCAAAACAAACAACGTGTTTTTAAGAATTAAAAACTATCAAAAGATTGATACTTATTTATGTCTAATTTCAAAGTGAAATTAATTACAATGACCAACATTGGATTAAATGGTAAAAACATATTTCAATTTCACTTTAAAACCAATTAAATAGATTATCTAACCATATAAATAAATTATATTAAAACATAGTTTTGAATTAAAATACAATATTTTCACTATTCCTTAAAAAAATGAACTTTATCAGAAAAATACCAAAAAATTACCCAAAGTAAATTATAATGTACTCATTATAAAGAAAGACTTTATTTGTTTATATATAATTTATTAAAGTGACCAAAACTAGATTTAAAAATGGTTCTCCATTAAAAGGCGGTAAATCGGCCTTTTAATGTAAATTATGCTTAAAATTAGATTCATTCGTATATTAAGCCTCTAACTTTTATTGGATAAATATAAATACGTGTATAATCATATTATAGTTAGTTTTGTTCATTCCCGCCAATAAAATGGCAAGGATTTAACTACCATTTAAAATAACAATATTATATTAATAGTGTGCAACGTAAGATTACAAAGAAACCCGTTGTTGCGTATCAAGTACGCTATCGAACATAGAATCCCCTTTAAACTAAAATTAATATTTAATTCATAAATATTAATAAATATAAAAATATCTTATTCTTCAATTACCTAGGATGTTATAGAAAATTTATGGATTATGTGGTTGTTAACTACTAATCTATTTATTCACAAACCCAACTTATGATACTTAGCACCAACAGACCCGAGCTTTTTTGCAGGTTGAGGTTATATTCATGTTCCCAATGTATTAGCCATATTTTGTGGATTGTGGTGACCAAAATGTCATCAGGGGATTGTTTTATTCCAGTTCAAATTTAGTTCAGTTCTCAGATTTTGTTTTTTTAGTAATTGCATCTCGATCCTAATTAGGTATTTATTGATTCAAAATTATTATTGGTTTTGTTTTGGTATTAGGTTAGTTATTTGATCATCATTTTCTTGGGATAAATCATTCTCACACTGATATTTTTTCTTCTAAATGCAGTTGAAAATCCGAGATGACTTGGAATACCTCTTATGCCTTAACATTGGTCAATTTGGTTGTTGAGTCATATGGAAGCTTATGCTAGTTCAAGACACTTATTCTACAATATGTTATTTATTTTACAAATAATATTCATAAATTAATTCTTATTTTAATATTTTACATGAATTTTAATTATTTCTCTGAAAAACATGTTTTAATTATAAAACTTCTATTTCCAATGAATTAATGGCTATCTTTTATCTCTTTGTAATTTTTTGTTAATTATTTATAGAAAAATTCACATTCGTGTGATCATTTATCATTTCATTTGTATTAAATATTCATATTTTTGTATCCTTTATATGATTTATGACTAAATATTAAACCATTTCTTCATATGGTGTTTTAATATGAGTTTTATTTTTTTATTAGGGAAATATTTATATTCCCTACTCTTCACTAAATATAGATATTTTTAGATAAGGAATAACATTTAAGAATTAAACTGATCATTCAATATAAAAGGAATGAAATGGCTATGTAACGTGGGTGGGGATCCATTATTGAAAACCCCTAAGGGCATTAGCATGCCTCATGAGACAAACTAGTTGGAAAGACATATTAAATGGGTTTTTAGTGTACAACTATAACTATTTTAATATATCTTTGTATAGGCAATTGATGATAAAGATATATGATGTCTGATATCATGAAGTCTAATAAAAATAATTTTATTCAATAATAAATTAATTATTAATATCCAAGAAATCATTTCATTGATATTTTTCATGAATTTATTTTATGATCAAGTTATTTATTAAATGGAATTTTTTTTAGATTTTTATCTTCCCAAATTGATTATTCCTTAATCAATATTAGTAGCTTATAAATTATGTAACTATTATTGAATATTGTTTGCCACCATTATTTTTTTCCCTTCACCCTGATATGAAGTAGTGATCATTAAATGAGTTCTGGGATGGAGAATAATTACCCTAACTATGTATCATATTTCACATCCTATGTAAAATATGAAGAATATATATATCTAGTTTTACAAAGCTACTATACTTTTTAGTCCATTGTAAAGTTATTAGTTAAATCTAGTGAAAATTTAATAAATTAACTATGATCACTGTGTTATTGGAGATTTTTTTTATAGTTTCTATCAGATCAAGTTTAGTTGATTCCTTGGGAACTAGATTAATGAAATCATATATTATAGAATCAAACCCTTTGTAATAATTTGAGTATAAGTCTATGAATATAATAATATTGTAAATTTCTATAAGGTAGATATTATATAGGTTTTCTAGAAACAAATCCAAGTCAGGATAAATCATGTTGACATGGTTTTGGAAAAAATGCTTCTACGGGTAATAAGCCAAAAAATAGTTGGTAGAATATACCATATCCTTAATTATACTACACGGTGAGTGTACCCATACATTTCAACTAGTTTGAAACTATATAGGTACATGCATGGGTAAATTAAAAATTGTGAATGATTCATTAGGAGGAATGATATAACAGAACCTATGGAAACCAATGTTATTCCATAGTAATATTGTTTAAAACTACTGTTTTGTGGTTTGATAATTCCAAGTTTCATCAATAGTTTAAATTCATTTATTTAACTTTTTTCGTGTTTAATTTTTAAAATGATTAAGGGTATTTATATTACCATTATTGGATTATTAAAATTTATTTTAGTATATGATTTAGTGAGAAATTTATTTGGGTAATAGTGTTTTTATATTTTCTAGACACATGATTAATGTTATTGATATCCTTTTAGGAATACATGATCCTTGATGATGAGGTGATTATGGTTGATTAAGATAAAATAATTTGTGGATTTTGAGATTATCTTTTTATCATATAGATAACAATGGTATTGATAAGAGATTTTGGGAGTTGGTGATTAATTTTATTTTTTAAGAAGTGAAATATATTGGGAATATTATATAATTAAGGTAAATATAATATAAGGGATAAAATATTGAGTAAAAATTTGGAAGAATATGGGTTTTGTAGTCAATTTTTGGTTATTCATGTTATTAGTATGTTTTCAGAGAATATAAGATCAATGTATTCACATGTTTGGTATATGGAATTATGGGAGACATTATGTTATCTAGTAATAAATTTTTTATCAAATATTTCATATTTTTTGTTTTTGAATTTGATCGAACATATTTTGGAGGAGTCTTATAGTAAACCATTTATGTAATTTATTATGTTATGATTTTTTGTGTTAATAGTGAGGTTTTAGAAGTTAATGTTTTATATTTATCCATATTAGATAACCTATTCTAATCATGTTTGTATAATTTAATTTATAAAAATATTTAGAATTCCAAGTATTTTTTCTATAGATCATATTATCTAATTAATATTAATTTTGGTGCTTCGAGAATGAATAATTTATCTTGAATATTCATTTCATATAATAAGATATGATTTGGAAATTCATCAAATCACAAATGAAGGTTGAAATTGTGATTATTATATATAATGGCATCAATTATGAACATTTTTCTATGATCTCTATCTTGATAGTGAAATAATACATCAACAATTTGAAAATTATTTTCAAATAAAAATTTTATCATTTTACATTCATTTCTAATGAATTCATTCTTTTTTCAACCCTCACTAATTTTAATATTTTGGTCATTAACATTTTCATTACCATGTTCTATATCACACTATTTTCATCATGTGATGTTATTTTTATACTAAATTTATAAGTTTTAACATCCAACCAATTTTATCACAATCCAGGAACCTTATATTTTGTTATATTAGATAACCATAATGTTTCTCGATTCCCCTTTTCAAAGTAATTTTTATTATCTCTTTGAATGAAAAGTGATTTCATTGAAGCTTGATTAATTTTATGATCGAGATAAAATTTAAACATTATAAATTATTTATGGGGAATATAATTTAACACACTGATATTTTATAACATATTTATCTTTAAAGAAATTTTATTTTCTTTTATAGCTTTTGTTATATACAACACCGAGTTCAAATGAACTCTGACATAGTATGAAAGTTTTTCTAAACGTGGCCATTATAACCTAGACTTTAAAATATGTGATATATGTATTAATAATACATTATAAATAATATCTGTAAAGGATTCATATAATCCAAATATATTGATTAATATAAATTAAATAAGTGAATTTTTTAAGTAAAGTCATTTTCTTCAAAAATTACTTTTATTACTTGTTGGTAAAATTTATTTCTAATATTTTGATAAAATTTCCAAAATTTTATTTTATAATAATAAAATGAAAATTGAAATTAACATGTCAAAATTAAAATAGTGGGAAATATTGATATTTTTATAAAATTATTTATTTGTTAGTGAATAACAAAAAATACAGGTTTTCAAAATACTGTAATTTATATTCATTAAATCATGTAATTTAAATGAACTATTATATTTCTAAATTTAAATTAAAATAGAATATAACCTATTTTATATATAATATAATAATTTTAATAAAAATCATGATTTTTTATATAAATTTATTTTTTAATTTAAAAGACATTTATCTAAAAATTATTTTTATTTTGATTTTATGAATTTCATCTAAAATTAATTTATAGAACATTCTATAAATTTAATCATAAAAAATGAAAACCATATTTTTAAATATTCGGTTTAATTTAAGAAAAGTGGCCCATTTTATTTTTTTCCATTAACAATATTAACCATAGAAGCATTTATCACCTTAGTGAAGGGTAAATATGTTAATTATGGTAAGAAATTATTAAAAAGAGAATTAAAAATAAACCCAAACATGATCTCCTTAATTTAATGGGATTAATTATTTCATATCCATTAAAAATAGATTATATTGAATTTTTTTCCTTTTGAACATATAAATTCCATTTTTATTATTATAAGTAAAAAAATTTCCCAATGTCGTTATTATTCTTTTAACTTCTTTTATATGCTCACTTAATATATAAAATAAATTATGAATGAATATAAAATTTTATATTGAACATAATTAATTTATATCAAATTTTAGGTTTTTGAATAGCATTCTTAAATCCTTATACAACACAAAAATATATATATTCAATTAATATAGAAATAAAATAAATAAATTTAAAAATATTATATGTAATATAAATTTTAGGTAATATATTGTTACAAACAATTATAGATACATATGCCATTATATTGGTGTTTTAAAAGATGTTATTAGAATTCAATATATGTCATGATGTATTTAATGTAAAATTAACTGAATAGTGTCAAAATGATATAAATTCTTTTTTATAATAAATAGTATTTTATTGAATGAATAAATATTTAAAAATAATAATTGGACAAATAAATGTGATATAGTTTAAATCATCAATAATGTTCCATTTAGGGTCATTTTTTCCTCTTATAGTGATATTCATGGGCATTAAAGGGTAGAAAACAATATTATTGTGATAATTCTATTATGGGTTAACTGGGGGTTTAAAATAATAGATAATGGTGGGAAAACAACCAAAACATGTCTAAATTTTATTATATGAGATTAGATGGAATCATACTCTTATTATCATTTATCTATATTAATTTGGAGCCATTTGGATATGAAGAATAATAAAAAATACTTTAATACATTATGAAATTACATGAATGTACCTACCCTCAAATATAAAAGACACCCCTTATCTATTTTATTTAAACTAAATTGAAAACAATATTTTAACCAAAAACTATCAAATTAATTTCGCAACTTATTATAAAACTAAATAGAGGTTCTACTCGTATGAAAAGTCCATTACGAGGGCCCTTAAGTAGTGATCTAAAAGAATTCTATCGAAGAAGAGTCAATAATCTTTTCCAAAACATTCCTGTTTATTTCTTATTATACTTATTATAAATGTATTTTACCCATAATAAAATAATAACACCAGTATCATTGAATAATTGTGATGTTATAATGATTATTGAGTTAATTGGTTTTATTTTCCATCCATAAAAAAGAAAATATATTGAATGTACGTAGTTTCAAATAACCATCTCCATATAGCAGTGTAATTAATTTTTCATTATAACTTTAATTGGAATATTATAAATATTTATGTAAGGAAAATATATTACCTAAAAGCCCTTTGTTAAAAGATAATGTATCTTGTGTGTATGTGTAGATTAGTACCTCTATAAACTGATCTATTCCATTTTTCATTTTAACATTACATGGATTGTAATAATAATATATTTAATGAGTATATTTGATATATATTATATAATAATTTTTTTAGATGGTGATTTAATATTTACCTATTTTATATTCCATTCATTGAAAAGTGAAAACAATTTTCATGCGAATGTAAGACCAACTGCATCTATGAACAATGTAGTTCAATTTTCAGTCTCAATCCTTAATGGTTGAATAAAAATATTTATATAAGTATTATATTTTATTTTCATATTATGAGGAATATTCATGAGGTGATGGAACCATGAGAGATCTTTAAGGACCTAAACTACTGAATCAAAATTATTAATAAAAATCAATGTAATTATATTCCAAAATAATGATAATAATAAAAGACTATTAAAAAGTGAGTGATAAAATGTAATAAATAGATCATATAAGATATTTTATACATGAATAATAATCATGAATGTAATTTTAATAAAAATAAATTTATTTTAAATAATGTTACATGCACTTTTTTCGAATGATAAACTCGAGGTAATGGGTTTCTTAACACAATCTCCTTTCTTTTGTTAAATAACTTCTTC
This sequence comes from Viscum album, assembly GCA_963277665.1. Lineage (NCBI taxonomy): Eukaryota > Viridiplantae > Streptophyta > Magnoliopsida > Santalales > Viscaceae > Viscum > Viscum album. The sequence continues at coordinate 1,070,573,368 of OY728166.1, read as the reverse complement.
ATTAACTATAATATTTCAAGATTATGTGTGAAATTTTATATATATGATTCATTTTTTATTAATACATCCATTTTTGGGGATTTACATTTGATTTAGATAACCACTTAAATGATTATATCTTACTTCAACATTCTTATCATTTAAGGGATTTCATCTCAATTTCTACTCTATTAAAAAACCTTGGTATTATGAATATATTTACATTTATTTAATGTATATACTCACCCAATTATGTTTGTAAGAGGATTATATATTTTTTATTAGTATTATAGTTTAAATTCAACTTACACATTCTGGGGTTATAATTTGAATGTTACCAAAGATGTAAGATATTATTTTGTAATCCTATTTTTTTGGGATTGCTCTTTTTATCATTGTATAAATATTATATTATGTCCTTCATAAACACTATATAATTACTTATCCTATGTGTATTAATGGAATTAAATTTTTTTATTTCAAATTTTTATCTAGTTTTCAATTAAATCAATATAAGTAATATTTACAACCAAAATCCAATCTTATTTCTCTTTTTGATCAGGTAAATTTTTTTTGTTATCCATTATAATCAAAATTGATTTACGGAAGTTGATTTGATAAATTCAATGATTCATTAATGAAATTTTAAGTTATAATTGAATTTAGAAATGATTTTATAGAATTATTTTTGATGTTTGTTAAGAAGTTCATTTTCAAATTTCTCTACATAATTCAAAAAGATTTTTTTATTTTATACAATGTTAATGGATTTTCCTACCATTATAACCAATTTATACAATTATATTATTCTATGTAATTTAATTGATTTAACAAAGAAATCTCATTAATGAAATTTTATTTTAATATTTCACTTCCATTTCATTATTTCCCAAGTAGATATATTTTCACTAAAAATATTATATTTATTGTGAATTGGTTCCATATTTTATATATTATTAATTCACGTTGTCATTGAGTTTTTATTTAAACAATCACTTCCTTATGATCATTAAAAATTAAATATATCTCAAGTATTCATATTATTTATATAACATATATTATTATTTCATAAACTATATTCCATTTCTACATATGGTGGTTTACTGGAAAAAATAGGGACCAATTATTGATATTACCATAATGCATAAGTAGTTATCATGAGACAAAACAATTAAATAACATTATTAAAATGGTTTTTAGTGTATTCCATCCTATATTGTACAAAATCCTGGTGAAAGGACATTGTGGTAAAGTTATCATGATATCTGAGACTATGAAATCCAATATAAATAATTTATTTCCTTTAGAATGTGGTAATTATTATCCTATGAGTATTCTATTAGTATTATCCATTGATGCAATTCGTGCTCAAGATATTGATCAAATGAAATGTGTTTTTTGTTATCTACCCCACCATGTGGATTATTCCTTAATCACTCCTAATAGTTTTTTATATGTAACACTTTATAAGAATTTGAGCTTACCCATATTTTTTCCCAACCACTATGATATAAATAATGGATCATTGAATGAGTTCATAGAAAAAAATAATTACACTCATAATGTTTTATAATTTAATTCATATTTTAAATTTGAATAATATATATATATATATATTACCAAGTCTATTAAACTATTCAAACCATTGGTATGTGATTTATTGTATCTAGTTCTAATGAAATAATTTAACAACATGTTATGGGTTAATGTAGTTGGGATTAACAAATAAAATATCTATGACCATGTTTCTAAGGATTGATGGTGTTTATTGAGTTTATAGGATACCCATGGTTGGTTTCTAGGTGTGAGATGTTAATAATGTATCCTTGGTTTGTTATACTTGGGCTAGATTGGTGGGAATGTGAGACTTGGACATGTGATAGTTTGGTGGAAAAATATTCATCAATTACCTAGAAATAGATTCCCTTCTAAGTGTTTAATGGGAACTCAGTAGACATTGAGAGTAGTATGAGTCCTATGGGACTCGAAGAGTTCATATAGTTGGTTTTCTCCAATGTAATGTGATAAAGGAGCTACCTTTTTTGATTTAATTCAGGGCATAGTTATATGTTGTATGTTTTGTTCTATAATTTTCATCTATATGCAAAGGGGATTTGAATAAGATGGATGGGGTTGGTACATGGGAACCATGACTAGGATTTATGAGGTTTTTAGTGAGTTTGGACCGTACTATGGGGTATGGTTAGGGATGATCCCATAGATTACAATGATTATAATGGATGATGAGTGCGTGATGACATCAATGGGAAGAGATCATGTTTGTTCTAGAAGTCAACATGGATACCCAGATAGTCATGTTTAGATGTGTTATGTAATGGGTTAGGCCTCAAGAGACTAGTTCCATTTGGTCACCTAAATTTCTATGTCATAGGATGCGAAACCGTGTGATTTTATATTATTGTGAACTCTATAGAGTTTATTACAGAAGATTCAATGTTCTTGGACCTCAATTGAGTATATAGGGATGGGTAGGTGTGATATTGTTCCCTAAAAAGGGAATTAGGTCATAGAAATTTCTTTTCATGGATTGGATCGGTGTGATGATGGGCCATTCCATGTATGAAATGGGTTGGTGACCGAAATTGGGCCTTTCCTTACATTGGTTTGGGAGATCACATTCCCTTGAGGCTGGGTTATGGTATGATGTGAAACATGTTCGATAGACCTACCATGAGTGAGAAGGTATGGGTGAAGGATTATGAACATATGACCATGCCCAGTGTCTCTGAGTAGATGGTTAATGATCTTGATGTCACACTAACCTATGTGATGAATATGGTTTGGAATTGATATTCTAGAAGAATAAATGATTATGAGATGGATTCCAACATGTCAAAAAAGTTGGTATGATCGGGGTTTATGGTGACCCTGATACCACATTGTGATTTGATTCCAATTGATTTATGGTGTCCAGGTTTGATCAAAATGGTCATGTAACTTATGTGAGTATTGTTATTTTCCTCATACCTATACATAATTGAGTGAATATATTAGGTAAATAGTGTGAGACAAAAATGATATGAAATTCTAACACCCAACATGGAATATATGGTGCATGTAGAGGCTTTTTTAAGGGTTATTGGTTTATCACATGGGTTATAAAGGATTGAGTTAGAGCAGCTTGATGGGTTCATAAAGATAGGGTGTGTGGGTCCTGAGGATGGTAGTAAGGCCAGAGGGTGCACATTGTATTTTGGTTTGATTTGAATATTGGATTGAACCATTGGTATAATGATGTTTGTATGACATTGGTTATTAGAATAATTGAATATAATATTATGACCCACTAAAAATCATCTAAATATGGCTACAAATTATATAATGAAAATAAAACAAATCGTAAAATCATATCATAATAAAGAAGAATATCATTATAAAATGTAATATAAAATACAACTTGTCATAATATGGAATTAAAGAATATATTTTGACGAATCTATGGTAGAAAAAAAATCATAGGTAATAATATCATAAAACAGAATGCATCACCCCCCTAAATTCCAAATGTGGAGCAAGCATTACTACCTAATTTCGACTATGGATTAAAAATTTCTACCTGATTCCCATAGTGGATAAATAATTATTCACTTGATTTCCATAGTTATCTCATGGGATATTAAACCATAAAAAATGCATTGGAGCTAGATATAATACCCCTCCTACCATCTTCCATACATATTAGTATCACATAAATTTAAATATGTCATATTTTCATTGATATTACATAGAATAAAAAATGGATTCACCAATTTTCCAACTCGTATCGCAAGAAATCAAGATCATCTGATAAAAAAATAATCTACAAAACAGAGTATCTAAAATATAACACAAATAGTTTTATTAATGGAACATTAATTAATTAGAGATTAATCCTTTTAATATAGAAGAAGAACCCCATAAATTATTTTTCCTTAAAATGATATCATTATATCATACTAAAAATATGTGATTTTGATGTCACATCTAAAAAATTGTCAATGATGAAAAATATCCAAATTACATTAAAAAAAATAAATTCCAATAATTGTAAATTGAGAAAAGATATATCACATAATAAAATTAGAATTAGATGTGAATAATATAATTGAATTTAAAATACTTTATATTATTTGAAAACACCTTTATTGAAAAAATCGCATCATTAAAAAGATAATAGAGATGTTGTGCTGAAGTGAATCAATGGGGGGGATAATTTGAGATAAAAAAATTATTAGTTACCAATAGTTAATGTTCTAAATTGTCGGGACATAGAAACATAGATATGGGGAAAAACTCTATTAAATTATATGGAAATTATTGTTAAAAATTAAATTTTTCTCTGAAGTAATAGATTCTTCAAGGAACAATAATTATAAATGAAACAATAATAACTTGTAAAATAAGATAGAAATAAAAAATAACATCTTTATATGGTATAAAAGATCAAAATTTAATGATCATTCTTAATGTGGAGGTATTTTCACCAAATAAATTTATTTGAGTCACTAAAACCTCTAAGAACATCAGGAGAATTTAAATATTTTATTTTGAAATAACTTGATTAAAATAAAACAACCATTAACATGAATAAAATGTAATTAAAGATATAATATTTTCAATTGGTAGTATATATACCACATAAAATGAATTCTGTGGATAATATAGAACATGTTTCAAAGAGAGATGAAACCTTTATCTTATATTCTTTCTTTTTCAACCATAATATATCCAATGGTATAATAAAAATAAGTATCTTAATAAACTATCTCATATCCTCAATATAATAATGCTACCCATTTTACTTATTTTATAACCATATCTGAAAAATATATTAACAGATTGTAGTTTTAATTCATTATCAGTTGTTTGAACATTTAGTTGTTTATTTTGTACAAACATTAAAAATATGGGATTGATTATCACTGAGAGATTTAATAATTATTATTCCTATATAATTATTTATATAAGAAAATTTTTTTTTCAAAAATATATATTAATATAAATTTTGATTTTGTTATATTCAAGAATATGTATTTTAAAAATAAGAATCATGATGAACTAGTCTTTGATGTGTTTAATGATTGAATGGTGAAATCTTAATAGATATTTTAAATATCAGTAACAAAAATATATTATAATTAAAATCAATATTTATATCATTATTAAATGATATATAAATTACATGAAAACCCCTAATCATCTTTTAAATATTCATTATAACATCGTATACATTGGAGATAAAACTAACCAAGACTGTAACATATTAAAATGTTTTCATTATTAAGGGATTATATTTTGACTATGATAATATGAAATATCCTAAATCATAAAATTTCAATTTTTATCATATATCCTCATTAAATCAATTTTTATAACCATCCATAATGGGTGGTGATGAAAAATGAAATTCATTGTTTGTGGAGGTGATAATATACCAGACAAGTGAGTAACACTACAGGAAAAATACCCTATACTAACAGTTTGGAACCTTTCGTATAGGCCTCCAAACCATTTGTATAGCCTATACCAATGCTTTGGAGAACTGTTCCCAATTAATCCATGGGGATAGTTTAATACCAACGGTTTTGGGAAAAATATTGTTATAGCCCTATACCAACGGTTTTGAAAACCGTTTGTATATGTGATATGAAAATCTATACCAATGGATCCATAAAACCTTTGGTATTTGTAATTCAAAAAATTATCATTGGGCTGGTTTTGATCCAAAAAACTCTTGTTTGTGATTGAACGACATAACCACTAACCTAACTTACTTTTGTGAACAATATTTCATATATAAATATATATGTATGTATGTATGTATTATCATAAGTATTATATATTTTGATTTATTTAATTTCCTTTGTATGAAGATTCCATTAAAAATACATGTACCTATACCAATGGCTATCAAAACTGTTTGTATTGATCTACACCAATGGTTTTCCCAAAAATGTTTGTATAGATCTATACCAACGGTTTTCCCAAAACTATTTGTATAGATCATATTTCAAATATTGTATCTCAGTGGTTAAACCGAATGATGGTATATGAGTTAATCATTTAATAATTTTATTTGTGATATATGAAACATTTTTTTTCATTAAATTCATCCCTGATATAATCATGAAAGGCAGTGGTAAAAAAATGACATCACTTAGGGGAGGTGGTAATCAACACAGACATAAGGTCTTTCTTATCATGCTTTCTTAGTGGAAGAAAAGGATTTAATATATTTTATAAAATTAATATAAATAAATTTAATACTAATATTAATAATTATTTAATTATATTAATAAGGATATATACAGTTAGTAATGCAAGAATTAATAAGGAAACTCAAAAATGAAGAGGATACTCATGTTAGGGACATGAATTTTTGCTATGAAGTTTCCCTTCAACTGAATTCCTTAATCTTTAAAATAATTAACATAGTCTTTAAGAAATTTTATTGGATTCTAGGAAGATATTTTCTAGAATATGTTCAATGAGAATTTCCAAATTATTTTGATGCATGAAGCGATGGGAGTGTTATATTGTTCTAACTAAAGATAATGGGGAGTTTTAAAGATGTTTTACATTTTCAATAATGTAATTTTGCTTTTCAAGAATCAATGAAAAGACTAAAAAAAATGTTGAGTAATTTTTTTTGAAACTCATCATGTACACACATTTTGGAAATAACAATTATTGTTTTAGGGATCTTTCATTTAACCGTTTATATTTTACCCTAAGTTATTTTTACTATTGTAATTAATTCGGAAACATTGTAACCAATTTTAATGAAAATATTTAAGGGTTAACCATTTATATATTTTCAATCATTTGAGATAAAATATTAAAAAGAAATATACCAATTAAAAGTTATTATTATTTTGAAAATTAAATTTACAAAATTCACAGTTAATCTCGTAAAAAATGCTTTTTATGAAATAATTTAAATTATCATTAATTTTTATATATGATAAAAAACATTGTTATTAATTTTAAAGATTTAAATTGAATAAAAATAAAATAAATTAATTGTATTAGACATTCATGTCCTGAAAAAATGATTATCTCTTTGAAAATAAATTATTCAAAATTATATAGATAATAGTTTTTATTAAATTCTAATTTTTATTTCATTCAAAAAATGTTGCACACAGGATTAATAAGGAAAAAAATATATTAAAATCGTAATTTTTAAGAAAAAAACAAATATTTTTCTACTGAATTTTTTTGAAACATCTATTATACATTTAAATAATTATAATCTAATTTTTTTATAATTTTTACTAAAAGATTATTTCTGGAAAAAAATCAATATTTCTTATAAAAACCCAAAAAAATAATACTATGTAAATTTTTATGGGGGAATACAAAATTTATAGTAATGTTATTAATTTCAAATTAAAAAAATCAAAGATCGTTGTTATAGTATAGAAATGAAATGTGTGAAATATCAATTTTAGGAAAACATATTAATGAGTAAAATGTATAGCTATTTTTATTTATTGCTAAGTCATATGTAATGAATAGTTGATTAATTACATTATGTATATTAATATTTAAATGTGATATAATTTCTTTTTAAAACAAGAACACATAACTCATTAAAAAAATTGAATTCTACTTAAACTGGATTTTATATTGATATGTCCGTTGGAATATTTACAAACATTAAATGTTTATATCATAATAATTATAATATATATACTCCCCTATAACATCTGTATAATATATAAGGATAATATAATTTATAGGGTTTTTCATGGGTGGTGATCTAGATATAATATTTTTCATGATGATATCTAAAAGATTAATCATTTACCAGGACAAAATTTACCTCTAGCCATAATTTATTGAGTTTATCATGGGATTATTCTAAGAAAAACCCAAGAAAAGTTGTCTCATTTACAATATTATACAAAATGGATTTGTATGAAATGTTCCCTTTTCACGATTCCATTTCATTATAGTTTCTTTATTGATTTTATGATATGGTTACATCAAATTGTACCAAGAAATTTAATAGGTGTATTTTAACAGGCATATTTAATATTAAAAAATATATCATTGTTTTTTTCATTTTCATTCGATATAGTTTCTAAAAAATGATAATTCATATATTATTTGTGTAATGAGATAATATGGTGAAATATTAGTTCGTTACGACCCCCTAAATTAATTTCTCACTTGAAATGTTAATTATCACTTACTAATGATAATAGTTAAGTGTGTCTTAAAGATGAAACACCAATTAATTATTCTAAAGGTATATAAATGACATATATTAACTTATAATTATAATATTCAAAATAATTATTTTTTTAAACATTATAAATAAATATCTCTAATGGTTTGTATTTGAGACCCTTTTATTTTTTAGTTAAGTAAAAAGACTAATAATATAGTGATATATTAACATATTTTTGTTTAAGGAATTAAAATGGATTCATTATTTTTATTATATCTACACCAAACACACCTATATTAGTAATTTCAACATTCTTCGACATGTTGCGTTAGTAGAATGTTCAGGTAGAATGATAATGTTATTTAAGAATCCATATTTTCCTCATAAGGCTCATTTGATATCCACATTATATCCCTCTAACGCCTCTTTATAGTAGACGAATCTATCACCCCTAAATTCACCCTTTTAATCTTATCCTCTCCTTTCATCGATTGTTTAAAAATATAAACACCTATCTCTTTTCCCATTTTTTTCTCTATTCTTTGGGTTTCTTTCTCCATTGAACCCCCTCATCTAAATGTTGGGTAAAATATGAAATTTTCTCTAGATAATATATTGAATTATATATGAAAAAAATACCATATAGAAGACTATAAAGCACTAATTATTCATAACAACTTCATATAAACATAACTCAAAACTATATATAAATACCCATGTGGAAAATTCATTTTTCTTCTTAGATAATTCATTTTTTTCCATAATCTAATAATTTTTTTCATTTTATTTATAATTTTTTCCTCTTTCTGAAAATTAATGTATATTTAAAGTGAATATATACATTCCATTTTGAAATAGAATCACTTTTTTTCAAGGAGGATATTACAATTTTCATAGAGTTGATTTCTAAAAACATAGTAGTTATACTATTTAATAATTTCCTAAAAATAAAAATCACTACAGGTAGTGACTTGATTTTCCTTAAAAATATAAACTACACAATAGGAATGATAAATCTAGAATATAACCAATAATTGTGGTTGTATTGTTAGTGAATGATAATTTACACTATACTATTCTTAGTAAGTCATTTCATAGTTTCCTCTTGGATCCCTAGGTATTTGAAGCTGTTGATTCCATCCATAATTAGTAATCATTATATTAGTGGATTCTCTTGGATAATACATGATTTTTCTATAAATAAGATATTGAACTTTTAGTGGTACCCTAGGATGAGTTATATCTTTATTCTATATGTTATCTAAAAAATTTATGTAAAAACTATGACCTATATAGCATGAAGATGGTTCCTTAATTTTTTAAATTTTCATGGATACATCAATTTAATCCCAAATGACCGACCAATTTAGTAGTTTTTGAAGCCAGATTACATACATAATCTTTACATTACAATTTAAAACCTAAAATATAACATAGTTAATTAATTGTGAAATACTGATAATCTTTAAGATTCACCATGCATATCAATCATAATATAAATCCTAGAACCTTATGAAAAGGATTAAAAATAAAAAAGGAGTGATCATAGATGCTTAGTTACGATAACCCTACATCAGAAGATATTATGAATAAATAATAATAAAAATTATGGCTAGGTGTATACTTGAAACAGAATCCTTTTAAACATAATCTTGAGCATAATATTGAAAAAATAAATGAAAATCACACTATGATTCATAAATAAAAACATAAATATTATACTAATAAAATAATCAAATTTAATATAAATAACTAATTTTTTTAATGAGGTAATTAATAATAGAGAACACCATAAACATACCATTAAGGCTTCATCGAATACACTATACATAAATGGGTAAAACCTGGTCTATTTTTCTAATATGACCTATCGATGAATCGAGGGGATATAATGGGACTCACCCAACACATACTATGAGCAATGCATTCCTCATATGTAAGGGTATGAATGAAAATGATCATTTACATTTATATAAAAATATTAATATTAAATGCTTTAACTTTCCCAAAATAATGAACATAATCCTAAACCATCCCGACTAATATTGAGAATCGTATGAAGATATTAAACCACTATTCAAAATAATCATAAACGATTCAATAGAATATAGTATATGGTAACAAAAGAGTTCAATTTCAAAAAGTCATATCATTAAAAAGAGTTCATTGAAATTTATGTAAACACTCTATGAAAATCATTTACGAATTCATGAGGGAAATATAATTTTTACAGTTGAAAAATGATTTCTTTGGGAAAATCATTATGCAATTGTCATAAAATATGATTATAATCATTTATAACTTAGTTAAGACATTGATATTATTTTTTTAGGCATAAATTATATCCAAAGTAAGTGAAAGAATTAATAAAATAGTTTTTTAGTAAACATTGTAAATTAGCCACTTCAGTGCGGTTTAAGAGAAAATATAAAATAGTATTCAAAGTAGAGAAATGGTTAATATTTTACATACATCATGAAAATAAAAAAGATACTTTTTTTGGATAAAATTTTTATTTTATATAAATATTTGTTTCTTATAATAGTTTATGGAGTTTACTTGTAAATGTGTATGAAATTAGGAATTACCCTTTAATCGGGCTTGTTTATCAAGAGGAATTGAAAATGGAACCGTATAAAACAAGTAATTACCATCAAAGAAAGAAGAAATGATATAGATATAAGAGATTAGAACACAAAAAAATATATTATGATAATATTATAAAAATAAATAAATATTTCATTAGGGTAAGGATAGATAATGTTTAACCTAAATTAATAATGGTGGTTGAGGGAGAATCCCTTTCCACTTTTTCAAACTATAGAACTATGTACACAATAAATTTAATGAATCTAAAAAGAAAATATTGGATACCATGATGATAAACGAATTCATATTATGATACATCAAGGGGAAGTATAAATAAACCTCATAAAAGAAATCATGGTGAATAAGGTATATATTAGAGAGATAAAACTGAGATGAGAAAAACCTTAAATTATACCCAAAAGTGTTCAACAATATTTTTTAATGTCATGGATAATGAAATTATATTCTTTAAAAAGTTAATTCAAAAAATAATAAACATGTATTTGAATTATTAAAATTTTATTAATTTAATTTATGCCTTTTTTGATGAGTTATGAAATTCAATTTCGTCATTTGAGAGTGTTTGTTTCCATGTGTTTCATGTTTGATTCACTTGTATACATTTATAAAAGATCTTATATAATAGGAAAAATTACCTAGAATTTAAATTATATGATATTAATAAAATTATATTATATTTAATCACATTTAAATAATTTTCTTCATATACAATGATGACTAATTAGGAAAAATGTTAATGATAACCATTTAGATTCTTTTCTAGTTTTTTTCAATCATCGAGTAGTAGTTTTTTCTTATTAAGCACTATTATATATATATTATAGTTACAGAACACTTAATAAGTTTTTATATACATGTTAAAATTTATTTTAACAAACAAAAAATGGTTTTATTACTATCCTTGATGGTGGTATTAAACAAAAAAGTCTATAGTCTATGAAGGTGGTGAATCACCACTTCATGGACGACATTTCTATTTTTTTTAGAAAAAAAAGGAAGATAATAAATTGATATTGTATATTCCATTATCATAATAAAATTACATTATATATTATATAATATACTTATCATGCATGTTTGGATGTAGGAGTTAAGGAAATGATAATATATGAAAATAAATTGGATGAAAATTAAAAGAACAAAGTGGATTTTACTTATTTATTTCCTCTCCTTGAGAACCTCCTAAAGAATATTTTAAATGTTATTTTGGGTGAGAAAATAAAGTCCAAAACATGGGGGAGAGTTTTGGGAGATGTATTTGTTAGAAATTGGGCATGATTCATGGATTTGGAGGTTTGAAAAGAAAAGGTGGCAAGGGGTTGTATTTATATTGAAGTGGAGGGGTTTCTTTTCATTATTTTATTAATTAGTTTATTATTTTTCCTCAACAATAAGAATATATTTGATTCCCATGACTTAATATAGTAAAAAAAGAAAGTGTATTTGATATTACGAGTTTACAATATTCATGTATTATCAATGACTCATTAATTCATGTATTTATCTTATACCGTAAATCATCATATTTGATTGTCCACAAAAGATTAAGAAATTTTAGAAAAATTACAAACATTTAACTGAACCATTTTTAATCATTTATAATTCAAAAGTAGAATCCATTTTATGAAAATTGTTTTTTTTTCATAATAGAAATTTAATTAAAAAATGAATTCATTTTTTTGAAAAATTACAATTTTATAATTATAACCAATTTTATAACACTTTGAAAAAATAATTATGGAATAATAAAATTATATTATTATGATAAGAAATTTTTTTAATATATGAATCTATATTATGAAAATATATATTTTTTTAAATCATTATTTCAATGATAAAATTTTAGATACACATTTATGTTTCAAAAAAATATCAATACATAATCTTTCATTTTTAAAAGAGTTATTTTCCAATTACATGATATAAACATACCATATCTTCATTTATTAAATAAAAAAATTTAGTTATACATTCATAGGTGATTTTTAAATTCTATCAGTCATAAAACTATTCCTAATGCTCACATTATTATTTCAACTATCATATTTAATAGAATATTATTGTTTTAAGTAAGGTCTTACATGAATCATAAATTATAAAAGATATTAAATATTAAAAGACATACAAAAAAAATTTGGTATTACAAATTATTTTTCCTATATGGATTAACACTTTAGGGAATCTTTTCCAATAATTAAATCATACTCCTCTATCCATGATTCAAGATCATTTTTATTACAATAAACATTTTTGATATTCAATAAATTGATTATTTTTTCTTTGTCATATCCATTAGTTGATATTTATATATACTCTATATTTATTCTCTCTAGTATGATTAAGACATAAAATATATACACATTGTTAATCATATTTTTTTATAGTTGGTTCCACATAACCACAAATTTTATCCCTCCATCTAACATTATTATGGGTTTTTCATTAACCTAATCTCCACATTGTCCTTCACACCAATGGATCCTTCTAGATAGGACCATTAATAAAAACAAATGGTTTGACATGAATGAAATATTCTTAATAAAATTCGTGAATGATCATAATTATAAAATGAATTAAATAGTAAAACTCCTTGGTCAATTATATTATCATGTTGGCCTATAGATCTTTAGTTTAACCTATATAAATCTTAGTTAAACATAATATTCCTTATGCCTGGTTATCTTGTAATTTATATTTTAATAAAATATGTAACTAGTAATTCAACCCTTCATAGTGGTTCATAAAAAATAATTTACAAACCAATGCATATCCCCTAAGATTTTATTTACAAGTGTGAAATCTTAGTTATATTAATAATTAATTAGTGTGACAATACATTCAATAATCAACTAATCCTTTCATGAATGTTTAACCAAAGAAACACTTGCACCACAAACGCATCCATATGCCTGTCAAATATGTATTTATAGGAAAACCACAATATCAAAAACATTTAGGATATCATCCTATATATAGACTCATATTTATGGTTTTCACTAAGGTTCTCTAACAATAATTCAAAAAGAAACAAAAAATATCTAAAAAATATCTAATTCTCCTCAAATACCAACTATGGAGATCCATGATAAAAATGAATAAACATTTCATTGATTTTATGTTTTAAATAATATCTCTCAAAAATAGTTTTCTAATTTATTGGTTGATAATTTTGGTTTCGTGGAGACCAGATTCATAAATATCTTATTTAACAAAACTAGATGATATTTCTCTATAATTTTACTCTTATAGATCCTCTAATATACATCTCATTTGCTAGAATTATCTTCATAACATGGGTAATGGTAAAATATAAAATGGGAGATCTTTAATGGTCTGTAAGGGAAATATATCGACAAAACATAACTATTACATCATAAATATGATTGAAAATAAGAGTACATGGAAAATATTAGAAAACAATATCATGGGATCATAAGTGAAATATATAAGACGTTATTTATTATTACATATTATGGAATGAAAATAGAATAAAAAATAAATTTAATTAAAACATATCATAGAATATTATAGACGAAAAAATACAATAATTCATAACATAAGTAATAAATATACCATTAGAACATTTTTTATTAGTAATATTTGGAATTTTAGGGAAATAAATCATATCCATGGAAAAGGATGTTGTAAAAATAGACACATATGTAATGAGGTCATTGTTGATCATGTAACACCACCTGGTTCACATAGTAGTGCATGCTTCACAACCAGATTCCCATAATGGAATAGGTATCAGTACCAAATTTTCATAGCGGAGTAATAATTATGTACTCGATTATCATATTTATCTCATGAGATATAAAACATTTTCCAATGAATTTTATGGTGATATATGACCCATCCCATAATAAACCATTCATTCGAGTAACATATAAACTACAGTCATTCATCTTATCATATATATCCAATAGACAAAAAATGGGTTTTGTAAAACATCCAAGTGGTATCACATAAAAAATAGAGTATTTGATACCAAAAAAATGATCACTTAAACATATAAGTTTAAAATAGAACATATATGGTGATTTTTATACTAGTAATTCATTGGAGAAGAAAACTTTGTAAATGGAAGTGAAATCAAAAAAATATTTCTCTTAAAAATAAATTCTTAATATAAATTTTATTGGACATGATTTTTCATGTCAAATACCAAAACCCATGATTTAACGATTAAGAGAAACATTCATAAATAATTTCATCAAAAAAATAAAATAAAGATTCCCTAAAATTAAATGAATCATGTGAAAAAATATTATGTACAAGGGAATAATAACATAGAATAGAATATCTATTTATGTATTTGAATTCACCATTAGTGAAAAAATTAAATAGTAAAAAAGGTGAAGGAACATTTATTTTCAAATAAATATAGGGGAGGGGATGGATCCTTAGAGATTGAAACAATTTGATTTTACCCAAGGGAAATTAGAAATTTTATGGGAAGTAAACAATGGATATAGAGAAAAAATCCATTAAAATAGAAGGGAGGTAATCATAAAAAAATTACATTTATGAGAAGTACTTGATTCAAAATAAATATTAATTTACTTTGAAACATTAATTAACTAGATAATAATATGTAAATAAAAAATAATATCATCACTGGGTAGAATAATTTATTATTTAAATACCATAACAAATGTTGAGTGATTATGACAGAATAATAAAGTCTGAATAAAGAGAACTCCACAAAACATGAGTTTGATTTTAAATAAAAACCATGTGAAAGTTGAAGATTTAAATTGTCATCTTTTTCTATAAACAAAATCTAAATCTTCATATAATATATCAAATATGTAGTATATACATCACATATATGATATAAGGGGCAAAACATGTCTCAAAGACATAAATATATGATGACAAACCTTTCCTTATTTTCCTAATTACTTGACCATGCTCTAACCTCCTACATTATAAACATACATATATTAAAAAAATATTAGAAACAAAATATAATTATACTAATCTTCTAATAATTATGTTATAAATATATATTAGAAATATAATATTAAATTATAGTTTTCATATTTTATCAGGTGTTAAAACATTCAGTTGTTTGTTTTATACAGAACTCATAAAGATAAGATCCATTCGAAAAAAAAATTAATATAGTTAATCATACATTGGTCAGGAAATATATTGAAATCATTGTATTTATATAGATTATTAATCTATATTTTAATTTGGTGAATAATGTGAATATAGATTTTAAAAATTGAAATCATTATAATCTCGTTTATAACGTTTTTAACGATTGAAAGGTGATTTATTAATAAATATTATAAATTGAAAAAAACGTTATCGAATCAATAATTAACTAACTATACAACTATTACATTATTTTTCCAATATTTGACTTCACATCATCATCAATGACAAATTTATTATAACATCTTTTACATAGGTGGGAAAACTGGTCAATACGGTAACATATTAAAATTTTTTCATGAGTAAAAGAATGAATTTAGAAAATTATAATATGAAACAATAAGAAGATTAGAAATTAAATTATTTTCATATATCCTCAGTAAATATATTATTATAATTATCCATGATGGTTTGTGATGACTACTGAAAGTTTTTGTTCATGATGGCAATAGTTCGTCACACTCACGATTGAAGATCCCATTTCAAAATGATTGGATGGAATGATTATATATGAAATATAAACTTTTAATATTTTCATTTGTGACATATAAATCATTATAATTAATAAAATATACCCCCAATATCATCTTGTATAAATGTGGATGAACAAATATTAACGTCTCTTTGTAGTGACAATAATCTGCACGTATGTATGATTGACATTATATTGTTTTCTTTGTTGATTTAATGGGATAATTATTTTTTATCCAATTAATAAAATTTAAAGTAAATATAATATTAATAATTATTTAATTATAGTAATGTTGTCAGAGAATGTAACTTCCTTATATTGTGTGAATTATGTTTTTTTTCAAATTAATTTATCCTTGTTGATATTTTGAATTTCATAGAACACATAAGATTTGATATTTTATATTAAATCACTATTTTTGGATTACATTATACACAATAGGATGTTAATAGTTCCCCACATGGATCATAAATTTTTTCATTTCTCTTTAGTTAACACTAAGGTTAGCTTGCATTATACACAACTATGACTTTCCTCGATGACTTTCATAACACACGAGACTGAGGTTTACCAAACAATAATATATTATAAAAATATTATTATATTATATAATAAAAAAAATTACATTAAATTATTGTTTATGAATTTTGTTAACAATTTTTTTAAATATAAGGTTTACATAATATAATATGAATTCATAGGGTACCAATTAATTATAAATGAATATAAAAACAAATGGAATGTAAAAAAAATATTATTGTGGTCACAAATCTGTTTTATCCTAATAAATTAAATTTTTATTTATGTATGAAATTCACCAAGACAAATATTCCTTTTAGAGGGAGCATCGACATTGTGTACATTACATTCAATAATATGCTTCTACAAAACATCATTTTATTGTTATAATTATTTAAATGTGTTAGTTATAACCAATTCATTAAAACATAGAAATATAAATAGTAAAAAATAATTTTCAATTTTTTTTATAATGTATTTTAATGGATAAATCATAATTATAATGAAAGATATGTTTTTTATAATGTCTTTTTATGTTTAAAAATAAAATTTTCTCAAATGAACACCTTATAATGTCCTTTTAAGAAAAATAATAAATAAAATTTTAAAACATATAGAAATTTAATTTGATAAGAAAAACTTCATTTTTTTATTTATAATGTTGAAATCATCTTAGAGTAAATTTTTCATATTTTATAGAGAAACATCATTTTTTGATGAATAGTGAAAACTATTTCATTTTAGTTAAAAACACACTTTTTTTAAGTAATTATTAATGTTAAATTATATTTTCAATTTATTTTAAAGTAAAATTATTCAATTATAAATATATTGAAACGATTTATTTCATAAGAATTATTTTCACCTTTGAAATTTAATATAAAACCTTAACACACATTTAATCAATTTTCAACGTTAAAAACTCATTATTTTGTCCCTCATGCAGGATTAACATTATTCTTAATTTTCCTTCTTCTATGAACCAAATTTTGAAAAACCAATATAAACTAATTTATTTAGTATAATATTTAGAGTATAATAATACCATGTTAATTTTTGACCAAAATTATTAGTAAAAGTGAGGAAAATTAATCATAGGTTTTAAGGCCAAATAAAGCATAATTAGGTACTATACATTAAAATTAAGGGCACAAGTTACCAAGAAACACATCCAAACCCCATTTTATGTCCATATATAGGCCATGAAACTTCCATTATTTAGTCGTTTTGGTTTGGTATGACTTTTTTATATGATAACAAGTGTACACCAAACTTGTTTTTAAGTATTCTAGGTGATCCTTTTTCCATCCTTCTAAAAGGCCACCACTGGTCACACTTTCTCACACCACTGAAACCTCTTAAGTTCGGTCCAAAACATCCCAATACACATTCAAACACACCTATATTCCTACAATAATCTTTCACTTTGGTATAAGTCAATCCAATGAATCCTTTTGGCACAATCCAAAAAGAGTTACCTGATTAAATGGTAATGCCTTCTAACAATTCCTTTCTTTTATTTTCCTTATATTCCCTCTAAAAATATCTATATTATATTATTATATAAAACATTATCCTAATTATATGAGGATGTTGTTATGAAAATGGTTCAACCTAAAATTACACAAACCTCCATCTAATGGATATCAAACATTTAGTTTCTATGTACGATGAACTACTACCTCACAAAATAATGATTGTTCATTTTTCCATTACCACCTATAATGGTGTACATTATTATGGATAATATATTTATATATGATATATATTATATTTATAATTCCATTATGCATCTGTAATTTTTATTTAGAACATACCATTATTCTTTCCATCTTATATAAATACGATAATTCTGTTTGATGATATGTGGACTACCGCCCCTCAAACAAATATGGTTCATTAATAAACTATATGAATTGTATTAAGGATGGTTTTAGTGAATATATATTATATATATTAAATCAAAATAACATTTTATAAGGATATATATATATATATATATATATATATTTTACATTTTTTCTCTCAACGCGACAATTAAACGGAAATAGCGTTCATGCATACGTACAACCTACCATCTCAATGAATGGTGTATTCTATTTCATAATTATATATTATATTGTTTTTATAATCAATATATAATTTTTATAAATGATATTTTTATATTTTTTAAAATTATTTAACCCTGATATAATTATACGGACTAACAATATAAGTAATTAATAAACATTCGAAAAACATAGTGAATATTACCCGAAGTTAAACCTTAACATAAAATTGTTAACAAGAGGATAATATAAGGTAATAATAAAAACATATATGGTATTACATATATTAACATTGTTTATTAAAATTTTTATAATAAATTGTTATTTATTATATAGGTGTTTTGAATGTGTACGACGAGAGTCAAGGAAGAAGGTAAGGGGATTTCATCACACTTTTTATTCTAATGAGATACATTCTATGATCACCACTCTTTCCTTTTCTGTGGTGCAAGTACTGCACATGATTATATTATATGTTTCTTATTCATAAAATTATGCATATTTATATATCCATTTTATGAACATTCATTCATTGGATTGTATGTTTTGAATGATACCAAATCTTTAAATATGTTTTGATTCAATTTTTATTCTTGGAGACGCATATTTTCGTTATGCACCTAAACTCATTTTGATTTATATATACTTCCATTTTAAATGTTCTATCATGAATCTATTTCTTTTCATGAAATTTTAAGCATCAGGTAACTTCCTTTACTTACATAGAGAGTGTGATCCCATGTTACCAAGTTAAAAGAGTTTATTGAGACAATCTCTTCGCTTTCCACGATTGTTAACATTTATGCTTTCTTGTATGCGTTAATATGTTCCATGTCTCAATAAATTAATTGATTTTATTCTCCACAATTTATTCATTCTATATTCATGTAGTGGTAACATTTTATTACTCTTTATTACATATGACAATTAATAATTTTTTTATGGAATCCTAACATTAACCTCTCTTCAGTCTGAAATAAATGTTCATTGAATACCATGTTTTCTAAAAAGGGTTTCAATAATATTCAACTGATATAATATAATCATTAAAAGAATTTTTTTTACTTTTTGTTTCTTTTACCAATGTTTTCTATGCAACATAAATTTTTATTTCTAAATAATAAAATGTTATATCATTGTTACCTTGTAAAAGGAATATTCTATTTACCTTATACGAAACATATGTATTTATCCACAGTCAATACATTAAAACATTAGATTCATGTTTAATGGTTATTTATTGTTCAAATATTTGTTTCAAAAATTAAATTTTCAAAGAAAATGGTTTTCAAAATATATTCATGCTTATTATAAATGTATTCATGAAAAAAGGATATCAGAACATTTTCAAACATCGTTTGTAAATTTTCAAGAAAAATGGATTTCTGAACGTTTTCAAGCACTATTTCTATATTTTTAATGTATTTTTTAAGAACTGATTTTTTTTAAAAAATCATTATTTATTTGTATGTTTTCAAATAAATTTGAAGAAATTGTTTTTTGAAATGTTTTAAATCTTATTTTATATATTTTCAAGAATGTTATTCAAATGATATCAAGTCTTCAATATGGATTTTTAGGTATTTTATATAAAAATGATTATCAAATGGATTTATGTATTAAGAAAAACATTTCATAGAAGAAAAGATATTTTCCTAATGAAATGATTTTGAAATATTTTTAAAAATTAATTTCCATATAAGAATACATCCATTGATGTAAATTATTCCCTTATAGGTAATTGTCTAAAGTTTCCATTAAAAACATTCCTATAAATGGGTTATTATTAATGTCATGTTCTTTATGAAACCAATTTCTCTCCCATGGGTTATATGTTTATTAAATCTATTTATCTTCAATGGGTTATATTTATATAAAATCCATTTCTTTTCAATGGGTTATATTCTTTTTAAATCCACTTATTTTCATGGGTTTTACTTTGATTCAATTATTTTGAAACCTATCTATTCTCCATAGGAAATGATGTTATAAAATTTTAATGATACCCATTTCATTTATGGGTTTATGATTTGAGGATTATAGAACTCATCTCTTTTAATTGGTCATGATATGATGAATATTTTATCAAACATAAATTTATGATTTCATTATGTTATGGGTGGGAACAATATGTTCCTCCAATGAATTGGGTATGGATTTATATTTCATTTGATTGAGTAAGATGGCCATGGGAGTGAACCATGTCTACCATGATTGTACGAGGAGTGAAATTATGCTACTAAGATGGCCATGGGATGGAACCGTGACTACCAATATGGCATGAGGAGTGAACTAATTCTATTAAGATGGTTATGAGAGTGTACCATGACTACCAAGATTTTATGGGAAGTGAACCCATTCTTATAAGATGGCCCTGGCAATGATGCCTTTACTACTATTCATGGACTTTATTACATGTTCATATTGTTATTTGTGCACCTAGTTGAATTTCTATAATGTTATGTGATATCCTTATGTCATGTACTTAACCTATTGAGTGATCTTATTTCAACTTAAATATGTTCACAACATTATATGATTATGTGTCTGCCACAATTCAATGTTTTATTTCTATGTTAGGATTTCATGGATTCTGTTCTTTATTTCCTTATGATTCATGTCGTATGAACTATTATTCATTATTCCATTTTTCATGTATATTATCTTTTATATACATGGTATGATATTGTATTTTCAGTATCATCATGTTATACCCTTATGATCATAATTATTCTTACATATTTCCTTTATTTACCCTTACCGAGCATTTGATATCACCCCATTATTATGTTTCCTTTCTCTAGGTTATGAAGAGAGGTTTTTTCTAGAAGTAATAAAGGTGTATATATTTATGTGAGTTGTTGAATATATTTTACTGGGATATAATATATTTTCCATGCTTCCAAATAAACTAAAAAATTACAGTCCTTGGGCATTTATTTTTGAAATTTACAAAATAATCGTCTAAAATGATGTAATATCCATGTATGTTAAGCCTAGGTTGGTATAGTTGGTATCAAATAAAATTTATAGTCAACCATTATAAATTAGGATATAAAATTTTAGTGATATCCCTAGGGAATATTTATAATGATATGTATAGGGATGAATCTGAGGATAAGTATAAAGATGAGTCAATGTTTCGGTAAATGTCCATGACTTTTTATAAAGGATAGAGTTAGTGGTTTCCTATAAATATATCCATGTATAGATACTATATTTGGATGTGGATTTGGTACATATGTACCTTGGAGTAACAACACTGACAAGATGTTCTGGGCCTGACTCGAGGTAATCTAGTACACGATAAAGGGTCTTACGGCACGACAGGTTTGACACTCCCGGGGGATATTCTCTTGGAACTCACAAACTCTTTACGAACCATCATAAAGAATTTACATAAAGTATTACTTTGAATCTAATTAGATAAACATATGTTTTCTTACATTAAACAAGTAGGATCCATTATCTATGCATCCTGTGAGTACTAATTCATGAATTTATAGTATCCCATTATGATAAATGTTTCTCACAGTATGATTTCGTATTCAATTAAATTGTAATAATTATAAGGAAAATGGTAAAAATTTAATGTTTCATATTTGTAAAGTATGTGAATCAGGATAAATGATTTCCCAAGTGGAATTCTCTTAATGAGAATCAAGAAGCCTATATGAGTATTTGTTATATCTATTAAGATAAAGAGAATAAAAAAACATGTGAAAGGTATGTGATTCTCTTCCATTATTTTTTATATTAATCATATAAAGTATTATTATATTTTTTTGAGGAAAATTAATACATGATTCATATATCATATTAATAGAAATGGGTACTAAAAAATATATTGATTAAGACTATAAAATTTCTTAATAATAATGTTTTTTGAATAAATTATTTATGTTTTAGAATTCATAGATTATGAATTATATGAGTATTTTAAGTATAAATTTTCATTAATTATTAAAAGGGCACATTAAATGGTTATGAAGACATGGAAATTTCATTTCTTGGAAAGGTGATATTTTGATTAAGGGAAGGTAACCCTTAATTACTACATGAATTAAAGATAATTATGTTTGGATAATGATATAATTGATATGAATAAGTAAATTTTTTGGTATAGATTACCCTAGAAGTTATTATTGAAAATGTTTTCTATGTCATCAAGGATGAACTTTAAAACATCTTAGATTTAAAAAAACACCCAATAATCATTTGAATGGGGAAGCATGCATGTTTTCCAAAATTATTTTTGGTAATTAATGTTATTACCATGTATCAAGGGAATATACGATGAGGATATTCACATTTTTTTAATGTGACAAATAAGTTTTAACGTATGATATACGTGTGATTAATAGTAAGCTGATTTCATGAATTTATCTTCTAATTATTAAATTTTCATCTTTCATAAGGGTTATAAGGTTAACGATTTAAAATAAGTTTAAGTTAAGATTCAATTAAGGTTTTTGAGATAAATATATTATATAACAACAAGAGGAATTATTTATATTGTATAAACTATTTTTGGTTGTGGATATTGGAGATAGATTGGTTTACTTATGATGGATCTCATGAAATGTTAGTACTTCAAAGACAAGGAATCCTCATTCATTTCATAGGGTAAGAGAAGATATTGGAACCTATCTATGCATAACTAAAAGTTAGAATTGTGCATAACATCAAGTAAGTATATTTCTATATATTCTTGGTCAATAAAAATAATTATTGCATGATTGGATAATGATAAAAAAAATTTCCCTAATAAAAAAATTCATTGAGCTGGTGCTCATTTAAATCATCACAGATTTATGACATTGAGGCCCTCAACTATTCATTAATTATTAACTTGATTGTGATTTATAACCTCAATAACTCCCTATAAATATTTATGATTCTTCTTCATGTCTAATATTCACCCCCAACCTATATTTTTCTATGAGGAATCCTATCTATATATTTCTTTGGGTAGCAGTTATTGTTCTAACATTCCCTTTTCAAGGGAAGATTTAGTAATAATTTTAACGATGTGGGTTTCTATTAATAAAACAATAATGTATTAAACCATTGATAACCTGGATGAATTTAGAGAGTGAAATTCAATTTAAGTGGGGTAGTATGTAACATCCTGATACCAAAAAATGAAGTTTCTTAAGAAAATACCAAAAAATGAAGTTTATTTGATAACTTCTATATTATCAAAAAATGAAGTTTATTTGATAACCATTGTAGTTTTCACTCATTATCAAAAAATGAAGTTTCTTAAGAAAATACCAAAAATTCACCCTAGGATAACTTCTATATTATGAATTTTAAAATTAAGTTTATTTGATCATATTAAATTTCTAAATGAATCTGAAATTAATTTTATTAGTTGTAGCATAAGGGAATTAAAAGTGGTTCATTCGAGAAAACCTTATTTTTAAACATAAAAGGACATTACAAAAATCAATATATTTCATTATCAATATGTTTTATTTATATAAAAACATTATAAAAATATTTCCAAAGTTTATTTTACTACACATATTACTATGTTTTAATGGATATGTTATAACTAACTCATTTATTTTACTACACATATTACTTTGTGCGGCAGGAAGAACCCGGGGCAGTAGCACTTGTGCGCCCCGTGGTTGAGGTGCCTTGCACCGAGGTCTCTTGTGGCCGTGTGTCATTGCACTTGCGCGGCTAAGCTACACCAGAGGACTTGTGCGCCTTTCCACTGCACCCTTGTGCGGCTGTTGAAGAAGAGAAGGCCACGGCTCATCAAGCACTTGCGCGCCTTCATATGGGCAGTAGGAGATTCGGGTGATGAGAATTACACACCAAGTGTGTGTGTGCTAAAAGGAGAAAACACCTAAGCCTACATGTGTGCAAAAAGAAAACAAAGAGGCCGTAGCCCTTGTGTGTACAAAATGGAGAACCAAGTGTGTGCATAAGTGAAGTGCACACTTTGAAGAAGATTAAAAGAACAATGAAGAACCCGAGACCTTGGCTTGGGTATGTGCAAGTGGGTGAAGTGAAGAGCACTCCATTGTGTGTGTGTGTGCACCAAAGAAGACCCGAGGCCTTTGAGCATTGTGTGCAAAAAGAACAAGAAGAGGCCGTAGCCCTTGGAGGTTGAGCACACTTGAAGTTTAAAAGAGAAAAACAAAGTGTGTGTGCAAAGTGGAAGAGTACAAGAAGGGAAGAAGGCCATAGGCATTTGTGTGTGCAAAAGAACTAAAAGGCCGAACCTAGTGTGTGTGCACTAAGTGAAGTGAACACACTTAGAAGAAGGAAGAAAGAGGAGACCCTCACACTAAAGTACAACACACTTGTGAGTGTGTAAAAAAAACAAAGTGTGAAGAAGGAAGAAGGTGTGTGTGCTAAAAGTATTTACACCCATTGTGGGTTTATCACACCAAGGAGAAAAAGACAGTGCATGCATGCATGCATGCACATGCACACGTGAACAGAGTCAAATCAGCTGTGTGCATCTGAGTTGTCCAAGACAGAAGATCTTGAAGTATTGAGAAGGCCATCCAGTCAGTGCATGAGGATTCAGAGATGCCATGCACTCAGTGCATGAAGTTGCTGTGAGACTGGACCAGACTGAAGTTAAAGACATCATTTGTCTGAGTATTCAGTAGTTGGAGAGAAGCCAGGTCATCCTTAGAAGAAGGAGATAAATCCTGAGCAAGACGAGAATCCCTGATCAACCACAAGTGATCAGAAGAGAAGAGCAAGGCCAGCAGCCTTTATCCCAGGCTGCTGAAGTTACTTGAAGAACTTAAAGAGGAGAAGAGCTACTCGTGCGACTCGAGCAGCCAGGAGAAGACCCATGTGAGACTCAGGGTGGAGGAAGTCTCCAGTGGGATTCTGGAGCAGGCCAGTGGGACACTGGTAACACTGTGGGACGCAGTATAAAGACCCTCCTGTGGGACTCAGGAGAGATATGGTGGGAAGCTGTATCGACCATTGTAATACTAACAGATTATAATGGGAGAATCCATGCTGGGAGAGCATGGCAAGGATGTAGGCCTTTGGTGCCGAACCTTGTAAATCCTTGTGTCCTGTGCCTTTTTATTACTGCATTATATGGGAAAGGTTGAGAGATACAAGAAGAGTGGATCGAGGCTTTAACCAGCCATAGAGGTTTAATTGATAAGAAATCAATTAGTAAAAAGTTTTAAGGGATCACTGATTCACCCCCTCCCCCTCTCAGTGATTCACACTGATCTGGGCACTTCAATTGGTATCAACGGGAAGGTTACCTCTAAAAGATCCAAGGGAGTCTTTATGAAGTGCAGATTTGAGGAAACGAGCGACCAGCCTCAAATGGAGATATCTGCCAAGACTCAGAAAAATAGAAAGAAGAAACAGGCCAAAAAGATGAAGAAAGCCTGTCCTAGCTGTGATGAAGTTGAAACAATGAATGATCTTCAGAGTGCACTCAAATATCTTCAGAAGACAGTTCCCATGGAAGTGGCAAAGTGTATAGCTACAGGCATCCATGATCTTCATGAAGAAAAATCACAGTTAGAAGAAGAAGCCAATACAATGGAAGATCAATTGGCAAAAAGGGTTGGCATAACCAACACTCTCAGAAAGCTGGTGAAGTCTAAAGATGAAACTGTTTCTCTTTGCAATGAAAGATATGAAGACACTGCTGAAGAATTGCAAAGAAGCCTTTCTGAGAATGAATTCTTTAAGATAATGGTCAAAGAAGTGTTCCATGCACTGGAGAAGCTGCACAGAGTCTCAATGATTGTCAAAGATGCTCAACTAGAAGATAAAGTCAAAAGGGTGAAGGAGCTTGACAACTCAATGCTTGAAATCAAGAAGGTGCATGAAGACCAGTTAGAACAGCTGAAAGAAAATTGGGAAGGAAGGCTAAGAACTGTTGAGGATGAGAAGAACTCCCTTAACATGAAATGCTTAGAACTAGAGGTGATATTGAAAAATCTGCAATCACCCAAAGCTGAAGCCTCCCAGTCAGCTGAAAGAAGAAATGTTGCTACTAAAGTGAGCTTTGAAAAGGATGATTCTAAAAGAAAGACATCCTATAATAAAAGGGCAACAACTTCTAAAAAGAAGGTACCATCCATCCCATCTTGTACTCATGTTTCTAATTGTGTTTCCACACAAAGTGCAGGATGGAAGAATAATTCCAAACAAGTATGGATGAAGACAATGAAGAAAGAAAGCTCTCCTGAAGCAGCACAACAATTCAAGACAAGTACCCTAAAATCAGAAGGACTGAAGAAGTCAAGATTTGTGGGTCAATGTTGGTGTTGTAAAAAGTATGGGCATTGTGCAAAGGATTGTTGGTACAATCCACTGAATGCCAAAGCACAGAGGAAGCACATGCCTAGGGGGAGCAATCCAGAAGAAAAGAAGTAGAATCCACAGGTCCAGAGACATCTGTTTACTGCAAATAGATTTGGATTACTTTACAACATCTGGGATGATTGCAAAAGTGGTCAAAAAGATACATGTCAATCTCCAACTGTATCCAGAGCTAAAAAGAAGAAAAGATCACAGAACCTGGCTCAGAAAGAATCCTTGGGAAGCAAGAAGAAATTTGAAGATGCTCCCAAGAAGGTTTTGAAAAAGGAAGAGAAGTCCTTGGAGTCTAAATCCAAGAAGGGTGAGTCATCTAGAAGGACCACCAAGAAAATATGCTTCTACTGTGGAAAGAAATGTCATACCATGGATCTTTGCAAACAAGCCATGGAAATAAATAGAAGCCAACTGAACTCAAACAGAAAATCAATCCAAAAGAAGCAGAAGGGATCGATTGAAAACAAGTTGCCTAAGAGAGGTAGCTTGACAGCATCAAAGGAACCATGTGAAACTTCCAGAACTGAGGCCACACTTCCAAATGACTCTTTAGTCATATGGCCAAATCAGTTGCAACTTTCCAAAGATCTCCAGAGAGCTGAAGATGAAGTTCTGGCAATTGCTATGGCAAAAGGGAAGAAGAAGATTTCACATGAAGATGTGCTGAGATCCACACCAGCACAAACATCATTGAAGATCAAATGTGCAAGTGTGAAGAATGGTGAAAATGGGACATCTCGGTTGAGAGAATCTTCTCAACCTTGTTGTTCACATTGATGAACCAAGGAGGTTCCATCTTATTCCCTTATACACTTGTATTTACATGTGCTAACATTGTAGGGAATTGAAGATGATGGTCATTCTCAGCTGGAGGATGGTTTGGATTGAATGGAGTGCACCCCTTGAGGGGGAGCAAATCTGAAGAAGATGATGTTCTAAAATTAATATCATCTTGAGAAAGTAGATGAAAGGGGGAGCTTTATCTTTGCACCTGAACTTTCTAATGAGTTTTGTGAAGTATGTGCAGGATTCAGCAATTCATTGTTATATCTGAAAAATTTCAACCCCTAAGCATGATCTCACATGTTTATAGTGAATGTGGACAGCATTGAGTTCCTTGGTTATATCACTCTTGTTTTCTACACCGGGTTAGCCCAAGTAGACTTAGAGCTGATTTACTAAAGGTTCTTTGCTAAAGAGAACATGTGACATCATCCCTCTCTCAGTGCTTTTCAAGAAAATGCTTTTATAAGGGAGGAAGAGATTTTTGAAAGAGAACCACACCACACCTTTGCATTTGATTGCCAATAAGGGGGAGAAATATTGGCACACATATTGACCCATTCATATGTGCTCTAGTGTATTGCCAACAAATACAAAGGGGGAGATTGAAGTGCACTGTGTTGCATTTGTTGTCAATGAGGTATGTTGTTGTCAAGGAATGAATGGATGGATGTCAAGGAGTCAAGATGTGAATGTCAAAGGATGTGATGGTGATGGTGATGAATGGAGAATGGCCATGGTACTAAGATGCATGTCACTTAGGAGATTCACTAAGTGACATAGGATGTTGTGGTTGAAACATTCTCTATGCATATCTGACGATTGTTGAGCTGCTCTTTAAGTTCAAAGAACATGTATCCTGATGATACAATGTCACAACATTGTTTGAAGACCATGCATTGTAGTGACAATGCATGAGGAGTTGAAGAAGATCCATCCACAAGTACTAAGTGGGTGAAGTGAGCTGAAGAAGTCCATGCACTAACACTTAGTGCATGTGAATGTGAAGAAGATCCAATTGATCTCTGATTTGATCAATGAAGATTATTGAAGAAATATTTAATTCAGGAGGTCGGTTGAAGATGAAGAAACCTTCGGGAATTCCATTCTTAAATGTTGATTATATGTTGAAGAAGAATGGAGGAATTCTAATGAAGAAGATTAATGCTTGAATTCTCAAGAAGAAGATGAAGGAGAAGAAAGGCTTGAAGTGGTTCTCTTGATATGGCTTGATTTCATGGAGGACTTTGTTTTTTACAAAGTCTTATTCAAGACTTTGCCAAAAAATTGGCCAGCCCGTGGACACCTTGAGGGTTCAACCCCAAGGCACATGTGGGCCTAAGGCGCCACGCCCAAGGGGGAACCCGTGGGGTGAGTCCAGGGCGGCAGGACGCACCCAAGACACCGTTAGGCGTCTGGGGCACGCCCGGAAGAGCGCGGCAGGGGCGCATGAGCGCACCCGAGGGTGCATAGTGGGCGCTAGGAGCGCGCCCGCAGGAGCAGAGAGTGGGCGCAGAGCGCGCCCGCAGGGAGAACACGGTGCGGGGCGGCACCGTGGAGGGGGAAGTTCAACGGGGCGGCTGAAGGGAGTGCCTGGTTGATAAGCCGCGGATAAACCGGGCGCCGTTTCTATGTGGGACGCGGAATTTTTCCGCGGGAGCGATCATGGCCGCACGATCGATCGCGCGCCAGATCTCGGCCGCACATCTGATCCGCGGCGAGGCGATCTGATCCAGGCCGTTGATGATCTTTTCAAAGCCGAATCCAACGGCGCTGGAGGTGTCTTCCTCCTCGAGCTCAGCCGAGGCTCCCCGACATCTCCCGCTGAACCAGAGGCCACCCGACGACCTGTTTTCGAGCTCCCGGCCATCATTGTTCGATCCGAAGACTCCATTGAGATCGTCTAAGCATAACGAACACATCCATGCAAGAAAGAAGCACGCATGCAGAGCAGTGAGGATTTTCGGTCGAGGCCGAGGCAAGCAAAGCTGCCGAAGGCCATTTGGGTTGTTGATTTGCATGGATAGGCCTAGACAGAGGCATGCACACGTTCGGCCGAACATGAATGTGAGGGAAGAGAAAATAAAAGATCGCGCGTGAAACAGAGGATACAAATCAATATTTGGAAATATCTTTGAATATCCGAAGATTTCGGGGATTCGAGATTTATCCCACGCGGAAGACAGAGGCTCTCCTCGCCTATAAAAGGAGAGCCCATGCTCTCGGTGTAGTTTGCTGATGCGCTGAAAATTTGAAGAGAGTCCCGCGAGCACCCTGTGCTTTGCGAAGCTTTGAAGCCCCGCGCAACACACTTGCGCTGCTGTTGTCCCGAAGCCACCCGAGGCTTTGAAGGTGTTCCTTGCGCGCTATTTCTTTGTGCGACAAGAAGAAGGAGGAGAAGAGATCCCCTGCGCGCCTTCCCTTTGCGCGGCAGGAAGAACCCGGGGCAGTAGCACTTGTGCGCCCCATGGTTGAGGTGCCTTGCACCGAGGTCTCTTGTGGCCGTGTGTCATTGCACTTGCGCGGCTAAGCTACACCAGAGGACTTGCGCGCCTTGCCACTGCACCCTTGTGCGGCTGTTGAAGAAGAGAAGGCCACTGCTCATCAAGCACTTGCGCGCCTTCATATGGGCAGTAGGAGATTCGGGTGATGAGAATTACACACCAAGTGTGTGTGTGCTAAAAGGAGAAAACACCTAAGCCTACATGTGTGCAAAAAGAAAACAAAGAGGCCGTAGCCCTTGTGTGTACAAAATGGAGAACCAAGTGTGTGCATAAGTGAAGTGCACACTTTGAAGAAGATTAAAAGAACAAGGAAGAACCCGAGACCTTGGCTTGGGTATGTGCAAGTGGGTGAAGTGAAGAGCACACCATTGTGTGTGTGTGCACCAAAGAAGACCCGAGGCCTTTGAGCCTTGTGTGCAAAAAGAACAATAAGAGGCCGTAGCCCTTGGAGGTTGAGCACACTTGAAGTTTAAAAGAGAAAAACAAAGTGTGTGTGCAAAGTGGAAGAGTACAAGAAGGGAAGAAGGCCATAGGCATTTGTGTGTGCAAAAGAACTAAAAGGCCGAACCTAGTGTGTGTGCACTAAGTGAAGTGAACACACTTAGAAGAAGGAAGAAAGAGGAGACCCTCACACTAAAGTACAACACACTTGTGAGTGTGTAAACAAAAAAAACAAAGTTTGAAGAAGGAAGAAGGTGTGTGTGCTAAAAGTATTTACACCCATTGTGGGTTTATCACACCAAGGAGAAAAAGACAGTGCATGCATGCATGAATGCACATGCACACGTGAACAGAGTCAAATCAGCTGTGTGCATCTAAGTTGTCCAAGACAGAAGATCTTGAAGTATTGAGAAGGCCATGCAGTCAGTGCATGAGGATTCAGAGAATCCATGCACTCAGTGCATGAAGTTGCTGTGAGACTAGACCAGACTGAAGTTAAAGACATCATTT
Organism: Viscum album; assembly: GCA_963277665.1. Classification (NCBI taxonomy): domain Eukaryota; kingdom Viridiplantae; phylum Streptophyta; class Magnoliopsida; order Santalales; family Viscaceae; genus Viscum; species Viscum album. The sequence goes on along the minus strand of OY728166.1, from coordinate 1,070,541,823 downwards.
GTCTGAGTATTCAGTAGTTGGAGAGAAGCCAGGTCATCCTTAGAAGAAGGAGATAAATCCTGAGCAAGACGAGAAGCCCTGATCAACCACAAGTGATCAGAAGAGAAGAGCAAGGCCAGTAGCCTTTATCCCAGGCTGCTGAAGTTACTTGAAGAACTTAAAGAGGAGAAGAGCTAATCGTGCGACTCGAGCAGCCAGGAGAAGACCCCTGTGAGACTCAGGGTGGAGGAAGTCTCCAGTGGGATTCTGGAGCAGGCCAGTGGGACTCTGGTAACACTGTGGGACGCAGTATAAAGACCCTCCTGTGGGACTCAGGAGAGATACGGTGGGAAGCTGTATCGACCATTGTAATACTAACAGATTATAATGGGAGAATCCATGCTGGGAGAGCATGGCAAGGATGTAGGCCTTTGGTGCCGAACCTTGTAAATCCTTGTGTCCTGTGCCTTTTTATTACTGCATTATACGGGAAAGGTTGAGAGATACAAGAAGAGTGGATCGAGGCTTTAACCAGCCATAGAGGTTTAATTGATAAGAAATCAATTAGTAAAAAGTTTTAAGGGATCACTGATTCACCCCCTCCCCCTCTCAGTGATTCACACTGATCTGGGCACTTCACAATATAGTAAATTGAGACACATGTGAAAAATTAAGAGAATATTACCCGAAGTGAAACATTTACATATGATAGATAACAAAAAGGTAATATAAGGTCATAATAAAACCATTTATGTTATTAGATATTAGAATATGGTTCTTTAAAATATTTATAATAATTTTGTATATATTATTGTTGGGAAAAAATCCATCAAGGTAACATTGCAGTATTTTTGGGTTAATTATGTTTGTTGACAAAGCAGGTTTTCATAGATATTTGTCAAGTTCCCAAGAAGTTGTTGACAATCCTTGTTGACAAAGAACGATGACAAAGGAAAGGACGATCTGGAGGTGGTACAAAAGAGCAGTACTATAAGGCCCCAGCCTTAAACATTACATAATCTTGAGTTATTACAAGATTAGACATTGAGGATCTTTTCGGGTTTAGAGTTTTAGAGAATTAGATCATAAAACATGCATTACATTCCACATATAAACTAAGTGGTTACATAAAGATAGTATTCTTCATTCCCATCAATGGAAACACATTTAAAATAAAACATGGATTAATTCTTGACACATCCTTGACTCTATCATCTTATCATGTACCTTTCCCTTGACCTGTGAAAAACATTTTAAAAACTTGGGATGAGCATAAAAACTCAGTATGGGTTATAAAAAAACATGGAAAGGAAACATGAGTTCATATATACATAAGAATGAAATCCTAATTTACCCATAAAACATAGGCACTTTAACATACCTCATAAAATCATGAATAAATCATAGAAATCATAATACATAAAGGTAACTTGAGGCATTCATAACATTCTTACGTAGGGAGTAACCCTCTTGGTTACGTTTGGAATACACATTACAATATATTCCCTAAAATATCTTCGGAGAAACCATAACGTTTCACTCCTTCGCGTTACCCAATGCATTGGAGAGCTATAACGGGCTCACCCGCCCTTAGTTTATCACGGAACCACCCGTCTTCATAATAATGCCCAAGAACCATAACATAATCATATCACATAAAACGTGCATAAAGGAAACATAAAATTTCCACATTTCAATCATGAGATATCAATACAACACATTTATATAAAAACATTATGAAAACCATTTTCAATACTATAATAAAATAAAAGTAAAACATGGTATTTATTTTTCTTTTAAAAAGAAGGTATGGCTTGTAGAGGAAGCCGAAACTCAAATAACGGTCACGACGGCGGAGAAGTCGTTGTCGCCGCATACGTACGACAAAAACATTCCCTTTTGTCGTTTAGTAAATGCTTCGTATAAAAAAGATTCCTTTTGAATAAACGTAAAAGTCAAAGGAGTTTATACACCGTATAAAAGAAAGTTGTGTATAAAATAAAATATGCCTCAATGAAAGGAGATTGAGACGAGGTCCCATACCTCGTATCCGACTTGACCCGACCGTTCTTTAATCTCCTGAATAATAAACTTGAGATAATCTCTACTTGCTTAAGAACCTTTTTCTAGTTCATTATTCCTTTTATACCATGTTACTAACATCATGTAATCTGTTAAGTTAACAATGTTCATTTTGTCGGTATTTGGTTCTTAAGTCAAAAATAGACTTCTTACACTTACATGTTGTTAATTTGGTCAAAGGTTCATTATATCCAGAATGGTATTCATGATGTAGATATCATATATGTCATATATATCCAGTACATACATGCATTTATAATATTACACAATCATTTAGAGGTAAGAAATGAAATGCACCGTTCATGGAGACGGTAAGCCGTACGTACGCATGAACGCTACTTCCATTTCTATTTCATATTTTCTGGAATGGAATAATAATTATATAAGAGTATATTATACTTCCAGTATAATAACATATATAATATCATTAAATTTATCCTTTACACATCCCACATATGGTATTAACGAATCAAATCACTTTCAGGGGGCGGTAGTCCGCACTTCCTAAAATGAAGATATCGTGTTTACCCATAATGGAAACCATAAAGGTATGCCCAAAATAAAAAAAACATAAGCTTAAGGAAAACATAAACTTATTATATATCATATATAAAAATAGTGACATCATAATGGCCACCTTTGAAGCTGTTAAATGAGTGTTGAACAATCATCGTTTCGGGAGGCAGAATTTCGCCATCCACAGAAACCGTATGTTCTTTAACCATTTGATGTAGTTGTGTGAGAGTGTAGATCAAATAAATATTATAACAACATCATAGTATATTTATTATACTGGTGTTGTTACAAAAGAAGTAAATAAAAAGAGTTTAGGGGGTTGGAGAAGCAAAATAAAACAAATGAACATGAGAGAATGGATTACCTTTAAAAGTGTAACTCCTTTTTAGTTGAGCCTAAAGGCTTCCTTTGAAAGGATTAATCCCAAAGGGAATCCTCTAGGATTAGGAGAGGGATGTGGAGAGAGCAAATGGGCATGGGTTGGCTGAGCCAAAGGCTTGAAGAGTGTGTGAAATGAGGTAGAGGTGTGGGCCTTTTATAAGAGGAGAGGAGGGGCACTTTTGGAAAGTAAAGAAATATTACATTATTTGAAAATGTGTTTCGGTTTTAAAAGGTCCCACATTGATTGAATTCGTGGATAAGGTGATAAGGGTTCGAAATCCACTCATACAATTGGTTTTGGACATGTGTAGTTCATAGAGTTTACATTATCTTTCTATTTTATTTAAATCGTCAAATAATGATGTCATCGCTGCATCATTATTATGTCATAAATAATTAAATTTATTTAATGTCTAAAAATTATAAAAAAACTAATATGATATAGGAAATCGTTTTAGCTTTCCAATGACTATTTATAATCAAATTTTAGACTTGTATAACCCCACTTAAAAATTGTTTTCGTAAAACATATTATGTTTGTGTCATTTTCACTTTAACATTAAATAAAAATATATTAATGTCATTTTCGAACTAAAGTGGCTCCATGGGGTCCCCAAGTTGGCCCATGGCTTGTCTTGGTCGGCCATGACTCACCCAATAGGTGTAGGACAAGTGTCATGGTGTTTTCAAATTCTTATAATACCATTTTTACCTTAAACTACACTAATTACATCTAATCGCGATTAATGAAAAAAAGTTACTATTCACCAAAAAATTATTTTAATCTCATTGAACCACATTTTATTTCTTAATAACAACCATGTATGTTGGATTTTCAAAATTCAATACACATTAGTGTTAAACTTTCATTTAACTGAAAAATCAGTTTGCTTGATTACCACTTAGTGGTTTCACTATTCATCAAAAATTGAAGTTTTTCAGAAAATTACCAAAATATCACCCTAAGAAATATTTGATATTCCGAATTCAAAAATGAAGTCCATTTTACGAAATTCAGATCACATAAGTCACATTAATTAATTCAATAATTAATTCCCGCTGCCATAGCAAATAGCGTGTTTTTACAAAACAATAAGTATCAAAAGATTGACACCAGTTGAAGTCTAATTTCAAAGTGAAATTGATTCCAATGACCACCATTGGATAAAATGGTAAAAATATATTCTAATTTAACTTCAAAATCAATTCAAAACATAATCTAATCATATAAATAAATTAGATTAAAAAGCAGTTTTGATGTAAATGCAGTATTTTTTACTATTCATTAAAAAATGAACATTGTCAGAAAAATACCAAAAAATCACACAAGGTAAATTTTGATGTCCCAATCATAAAGGATAAGTTTATTTTGACAAACATAGTTTATAAAATTGTTAAAATATAGATTCAAAAATGGTTTGCCATCAAAAGGTAGTAAAACAATCTTTTAAGAATATTAGTTTATTCCATGCATAAGATTGTATTTATTTTCATTTTAAGCCTCTAAAACACCATCTTAATCATTAATAGAAATGGATAAAAATATCTATTATTCATTACTTATTTGGGATGTTACATCCTTCCCCCCTTTAGAAAATTGCGTCCCCGGAATTTATTTACTTATCGAATAAATGGGGGTACTTATCCCTCATTGCATTTTCAGATTCCCATGTTGCTTCTTCAATCATGTGGTTTTTTCACAAAACCATTACCTGATGAATCACCTTATTCCGTAACACTTTCTCCATGTGGTCAAGAATCTGGACTGGTTGTTCCTCATAAGATAGGTTCTCTTCCAGCTGAACTACCTCTGGGCTCAAAACATGAGATGGATCTGGCTTATACTTTCTCAACATCGAAACGTGAAAAACATTGTGTACCTAAGACAAACTCGGAGGTAAAGCCACTCAGTATGAAACTGATCCAACTCCCTCCAGAATTTCGTATGGTCCAAAAAACCTTGGACTCATCTTTCCGTTCTTACCAAATCTCATCACGCTTTTCCAAGGAGAAACCTTGAGAAAAACATGATCACCTACCTCGAAAGATAGATCCTTCCTCCGGTTATCTGCATAACTCTTCTGCCTTCTCTGATCTGTTCTCATGTGTTTCTGAATCAGCTGAACTTTTTCGGCCATCTCTTCTAACAATTCTGGTCCCATCAACATCCTTTCACCCACTTCATCCCAGAAAGCTGGAGTTCGACACCGCTTCCCACATAATGCCTGAAATGGTGCCATCTGTATACTAGAATGGAAACTGTTATTATATGAAAATTCAACCAATGAAAGATGTTGGTCCCAACATCCCTGATAATCCATAGAACAAGATCGTAGCATATCCTCCAATGTCTGAATTGTTCGTTCTGACAGCCCATCTGATTGAGGATGAAAAGCTGTACTAAAATTTAATTCAGTACCCAACGACTTCTGAAGGCCTTTCCAAAAGTTAGAAGTAAACCTTGGATCACGATCCGATACAATGGAGAGAGGAACTCCATGTAACCTGACTATCTCTTTAAGATACAAACGAGAAAGTTGATCAAGAGAGAAAGTATCTCGTATAGCAAGGAAATGAGAAGATTTTGTCAAGCGATCAACAATAACCCAGATTGCATTATTACCTCGAGATGTCTTCGGTAATCCAACAACAAAGTCCATGGATATATTCTCCCATTTCCACTCTGGCACTGGTAAAGGCTGAAGCATCCCTTTCGGTAGCTTCCTCTCTGCTTTAACCTGTTGACATGTTAAACACTTCACAGTAAAATCAGCAATATCTCTTTTCATTTCATCCCACCAGTAATACTCCCGCAGATCTCTGTACATCTTAGTACTGCCAGGATGAACTGAAAACGGAGAACTATGATCCACACATAACAACTCATTCTTCAACTGTGAATCACAAGGCACACATAATCTCTTCCCAAACCTCAAAACACAAACACAAACTTATCCAAGAACTCATGGAAAATCTTATTCATAAGGTCCATGAATACAGAAGGTGCATTGGTTAACCCAAAAGGCATAACTACAAATTCATAATGGACATATCTAGTACGGAACGCAGTCTTTGGAACGTCTACTTCTTTTACTTTCAACTGATGGTACCCCGACCTCATGTCAATCTTCGAAAAATACTGAGCTCCCAGGAGCTGATACCACTTCATTTGATGGCCCAACATCTGCTGAAGTTGTTGCAAAGGATTTTACCACCCCTTTCTTCTTGTAGTCTGGCTGCATTCCCCCAGTTGAGTTCTTCGTTGGACACTCGTTTTCATAATGACCCATTTCATTACACTTAAAACATCTTACCGTTGGCTTTTCATTTCCTGCTTGATCATCTTCCTTACAGTTACGAGAAATATGTCCAGACTTACCACACCGAAAGCACTTACCAGACTTGGATAAACATTCTCCAGGATGCATTTTACCACACATCTCACAGGATGGATATTTGGTTTTCTTACCTCCTTGATTCTTTGATGAATTCTTCCCCTTTGCATGCCAACTAGACCTCTTATTCTGTTGTTTGTCATAGAACACCTGATCATCGGCAAACTCCATTTCCACCTTCTCCGTACATCGAACAAGTTTTTCATAACTTTTGAACTCACGAGAAGATAAAGCCCTCCGATACTTTGGCTTTAACCCTGAGTAAAAATGGTTTATTTTACTATCAAGATCTCGTATGAAGTTTGGAGCATACCTTGCCAATCGAGTGAACTTTTCTTCATAAGCAGCAACTGAATCATCCTCCTGCCTCAATTCTAGGAACTGTTTTTCCATCCTAAGATGAACCACCTTAGGAAAATATTTCTCAAGAAACATACCTTTGAATTCATCCCAGACAAGAGCATCAATCTCATCGGCATCCCTGATATTTTTAACCATAGACCACCACTGATCTGCTTCACCCTCCAAACGGTAAATAGCAAGACTAACATTTTGATTGTCTGAACACCCCATGAAATCAAAAATCTTCTCCATTGCTTTAATCCACCCTTCAGCTAGCACAGGGTCAGATGATCCTCTGAATGATGGTGGATGTTGCCTCATGAAATGTTCCACCACTGACATGTTCCCCTGCGGTTGATCTGGCTGATCTCGTGCATGGATTCCACCGCCATTTATCGCTTGAGTCAATTGCGCCATTACTGCAACAAACTGTTCAGTTCCAATTCCGACCATTTCTGGATGCTGATTCGGAAGGTTATTTCCTTCTGTATGCCTTCCTAGCACTGCTTCCATGTTTCCTCTGCGAAAAACCATTCTGAACAAACATGTCTTAGATGAAGCAACATGGTAATCTTTAAATGCTATATCATTTAAAAAAAATATTTTTGGATAATCATTTAATAGAATTCTAACTCCTAAAGTTATCTAAACTGACCTTTGATACCAACTATAAGGCCCCAGCCTTAAACCTTACTTAATCTTGAGTTATTTCAAGATTACACATTGAGGATCTTTTCGGGTTTAGAGTTTTAGAGAATTAGATCATAAAACTTGCATTACATTCCACATATAAACAAAGTGGTTACATAAAGATAGTATTCTTCATTCCCATCAATGGAAACACATTTAAAATAAAACATGGATTAATTCTTGACACATCCTTGACTCTATCATCTTATCATGTACCTTTCCCTTGACCTGTGAAAAACATATCAAAAACTTGGGATGAGCATAAAAACTCAGTATGGGTTATAAAAAAAACATGGAAAGGAAACATGAGTTCATATATACATAAGAATGAAATCATACTTTACCCATAAAACATAGGCACTTTAACATACCTCATAAAATCATGAATAAATCATAGAAATCATAATACATAAAGGTAACTTGAGGCATTCATAACATTCTTACGTAGGGAGTAACCCTCTTGGTTACGTTTGGAATACCCATCACAGTATATTCCCTAAAATCTCTTCGGAGAAACCTTAACGTTTCACTCCTTCACGTTACCCAATGCATTGGAGAGCTATAACGGGCTCACTCGCCCTTAGTTTATCACGGAACCACCCGTCTTCATTATAATGCCCAAGAACCATAACATAATCATATCACATAAAACATGCATAAAGGAAACATAAAATTTCCACATTTCAATCATGAGATATAAATACCACACATTGATATAAAAACATTATGAAAACCATTTTCAATACTAAAATAAAAGAAAAGTAAAACATGGTATTTATTTTTCTTTTAAAAAGAAGGTATGGCTTGTAGAGGAAGCCGAAACTCAAATAACGGTCACGACGGCGGAGAAGTCGTTGTCGCCGCATACGTACGACAAAAACATTCCCTTTTGTCGTTTAGTAAACGCTTCATATAAAAAAGATTCCTTTTGAATAAACGTAAAAGTCAAAGGGGTTTATACACCGTATAAAAGAAAGTTGTGTATAAAATAAAATAAGCCTCAATGAAAGGAGATTGAGACGAGGTCCCATACCTCGTATCCGACTTCACCCGACCGTTATTTAATCTCCTGAATAATAAACTTGAGTTAATCTCTACTTGCTTAAGAACCTTTTTCAAGTTCATTATTCCTTTTATACAATGTTATGAACATCATGTAATCTGTTAAGTTAACAATGTTCATTTTGTCGGTATTTGGTTCTTAAGTCAAAAATAGACTTCTTACACTTACATGTTGTTAATTTGGTCAAAGTTTCATTATATCCAAAATGGTATTCATGATTTAGATATCATATATGTCATATATAACCAGTACATACATGCATTTATAATATTACATAATCATTTAGAGGTAATAAATGAAATGCACCGTTCATGGAGACGGTAAGCCGTACGTACGCATGAACGCTACTTCCATTTCTATTTCATATTTTCTGGAATGGAATCATAATTATATAAGAGTATATTATAATTCCAGTATAATAACATATATAATATCATTAAATTTATCCTTTACACATCCCACATATGGTATTAACGAATCAAATCACTTTCAGGGGGCGGTAGTCCGCACTTCCTAAAATGAAGATATCGTGTTTACCCATAATGGAAACCATAAAGGTATGCCCAAAATAAAAAAAACAGAAGCTTAAGTAAAATATAAACATATTATATATCATATATAAAAATAGTGACATCATAATGGCCACCTTTGAAGGTGTTAAATGAGTGTTGAACAATCATCGTTTCGGGAGGCAGAATTTCGCCATCCACGGAAACCGTATGTTCTTTAACCATTTGATGTAGTTGTGTGAGAGTGTATCTCAAATAAATATTATAACAACATCCTAGTATATTTATCATACTGGTGTTGTTACAAAATAAGTAAATAAAAAGAGTTTAGGGGGTTGGAGAAGCAAAATAATACAAATGAACATGAGAGAATGAATTACCTTTAAAAGTGTAACTCCTTTTGAGTTGAGCCTAAAGGCTTCCTTTGAAAGGATTAGCACAAAGGGAATCCTCTAGGATGAGGAGAGGGATGTGGAGAGAGCAAATGGGCAGGGGTTGGCCGAGCCAAAGGCTTGAAGAGTGTGTCAAATGAGGTAGAGGTGGGGGCCTTTTATAAGAGGAGAGGAGGGGCACTTTTGGAAAGTAAAAACATATTACATTATTTGAAAATGTGTTTCGGTTTTAAAAAGTCCCACATTGATATAATTCGTGGATAAGGTGATAAGGGTTCGAAATCCACTCATCCAATTGGTTTTGGACATGTGTAGTTCATAGATTTTACATTATCTTTCTATTTTATTTAAATCATCAAATAATGATGTCATCGCTGCATCATTATTATGTCATAAATAATTAAATTTATTTAATGTCTAAAAATTATAAAAAAACTACTATGATATAGTAAATCGTTTTAGATTTCCAATGACTATTTATAATCAAATTTTGGACTTGTATAACCCCATTTAAAAATTGTTTTTGTAAAACATATTATGTTTGTGTCATTTTCACTTTAACATTAAATAAAAATATATTAATGTCATTTTCCAACTAAAGTGGCTCCATGGGGTCCCCAAGTTGGCCCATGGCTTTTATTGGTCGGCCATGACTCACCCAATAGGTGTAGGACAAGTTTCATGGTGTTTTCACATTCTTATAATACCATTTTTACCTTAAACTACACTAATTACCTCTAATCGTGATTAATGAAAAAAAGTTACTATTCACCAAAACATTATTTTAATCTCATTGAACCACATTTTACTTCTTAATGACAACCATGTATGTCAGGTTTTCAAAATTCAATACACATTAGTGGAAAACTTTCATTTAACTGAAAAATCAGTTTGCTTGATTACCACTTAGTGGTTTCACTATTCATCAAAAATTGAAGTTTTTCAGAAAATTGCCAAAAATTCACCCTAAGCTATATTTGATATTCCGAATTCAAAAATGAAGCCCATTTTACAAAATTAAAATCACATAAGTCACATTAATTAATTAAATAATTAATTTCCACAGCCAGAGCAAATAGCGTGTTTTTACAAAACAATAAGTATCAAAAGATTGACACCAGTTTAAGTCTAATTTCAAAGTGAAATTGATTCCAATGACCACCAATGGATAAAATGGTAAAAATATATTCTAATTTAACTTCAAAAGCAATTCCAAACCTAATATAATCATATAAATAAATTAGATTAAAAAGCAGTTTTGATGTAAAATGCAGTATTTTTCATTATTCATTAAAAAAATGAACATTGTCAGAAAAATACCAAAAATTCACACAAGGTAAATTTTGATGTCCCAATCATAAAGGATAAGTTTATTTTGACAAACATAGTTTATAAAATTGTCAAAATATAGATTCAAAAATGGTTCGCCATCAAAAGGCAGTAAAACAATCTTTTAATAATATTAGTTTATTCCATGAATAAGATTGTATTTATTTTCATTTTAAGCCTCTAAAACACTATCATAATCATTAATAGACATGGATAAAAATATCTATTATTCATTACTTATTTGGGATGTTACAAGTACAAGGTTGCGCCGTTTCCTAGTGTTTGCCAAAATTTTGGGGTCCAAAATTTGAAATTTGGTGAGCATCGTGAAAAGTGGATTTCCATGAAGATCATATTTTTATATGGAAAAGGCATGAGTTTCACGAAGATGGGATGTATGGATTGGATTTCGTGAAGGCTAGAAAAATGGAGGCGGTGATGCTTCGCGATTACTTCAAGCTTCACGAATGGCAGAGGCTGAAGCGCATCGCGACGGTGAAGGGCTTTGCGAGGGAGCTTCACGGAGAAGGCACGAAGGAATGTTGACGGTAATTCTACGTGATTACGGCGAGCTCCGCGAATGGAAAATTACAGTGATGCTTCACGATTTGGACATAATTCCAGCGGAAACATTGGAGCTTCGCGATTGGTGATAACGTGGCGTTGACTTCATGCAGAAGGGCTGAGGGTCTGTGGAATCTGTAACACCCGAGACTTTTATGTTATATAAACCATCAAAGGAATTTTTTTCTACACAACACTTGCTTGGCTTGCTTTACACGCAATCGCGACCTTCCTCGATAGCTTGCGTCGTACGCAATACCGAGTTTCACTAAACAACAATATGCTATTAAAACTAGCCGTTATGAATAGTAATAACCACTTTTTGAAATTTTATAAATTTTATTTTTCAAAATGGACTTCATTTTTTGACTCAGAATATCGAAATTAGCCTAGGGTGAAATTTTTGTATTTTTCTGAAAACTTTCAATTTTTGATGAATAGTGAAACCACTAAGTGGTAGGTTAAAAACTGAATTTTGCATAAAACTTAATTTTACCGCTTCTGTGAATGGAATTTTGAAAATCCGACAGACACGGTTGATATCAGTAAGTAAAATGTGGTTCAATGAGATAAAAATAATATTTTGGTGAATAGTAACTTTTTACTATTTTTACCACGGTTAATAGTAAATAGGGTAACTAAGGGTAAATATGATATCAATATTACCCTAACACATGTCCTAATTCTATTGGACAAGTGTAATTCGACCAAAAACAAACTTAGGAATAAAATATGACCATTTAGGCCCAAATGGATTAGATTAGGACATTTATTATTAATTTATTTAAAGAAGGGTTAAAATAGTTAAAATCAAAGTTTAATAAGTAAATCATTTTTAATATGGGGTTATACATAAGATAAATTCGACTATAAATATTAATTAGAAAGCTAAATATATTTCCTACATAATGGTATTTCATTTTTAATTTTTAGACATTAAATAATTTAATTTATTTATGACACAATGATGATGCAGTAATTATCTTATTAATGAAATATTGACATAATTGATGTTATAAACACCAAAATAAATGTAATTTGAGACTTTTTATGACTTCCACTAATTTTCTAGGTTAATATGATATATTAGTGTTTATTTAATCAACTTGGTTTGAACATATAATTCTGGTATGACTTTCACAAAAATCATATATCAAATAGTGTCAAAATTGACACAAAATAGTTTTTAAATAAAATATTATATTATTAATTGTTATTTTATTCCTAAAAATCTAAGGTTCGGCCAAATGACTTATATAAGGATATATATATTAATAATAAACAATTTGGGGTTCGTTTGGCATGTTATAGTAAGTGTATTAACCATATAGTGAAAGAAAACAAAAAGACACGGTAAAAGTTAAATTAATTAACTTAGAGTTAAATATAATTGATAAGGTTAAAATAATACACTAAACTTGTCTAAATCCTATTGGTTGATATTATTTCGACCCATCCCCACTTTATCTTCGAAATAAGACCCTTTGGAACTATTATAAACCGATTTTGACTTTAATATAAAATAATATTTTTAGATATTGCTAAGGTGCCCCTCTCCTCCATTATAAAAGGGCACCTCCTCCCCCTCCTCCTCACACCAATTTGAGAACTCAAGCTCGGCCAACCCCTGCCATTTTCTCCTCTACACTTCCCTAGAATAATCCTAGAGGTCCTGGTCTTCTTCAAAGACCAATCTTAGTTCCCTTAGTGGAGGATTCAAAGAGGTGTTCCAAAGAAGAGGTAATATCCATTACCGATCTTTTTCAATTTCTTTCTTCTTCAACTTCTTCTCCTTTAGTTGTTTCATGATAAAGTAATAACATAAGTATTACTTACATACTGATATGTTATTATAAATATGAAACAACCCTAATTCACCTTCTATCCATCCTACGGAAAAATGAAATCACCGCGCGTGCGTACGTACGGAATACCGTCTCCACGCCGTGGTGTAATCTATTTTCCACCATCACCTTACAAGGATGGGTATAATGGTGTAATGAGTAACTATATATTATTATTATGAAGTAATATTGATACTGAAATAATATATTTATATACTCCAATACAATTCCACGATCATAGGAACGATATCATCACTCGTGCGTACGTACGGAATACCGTCTCCACGATGTGATGCGACTCGTTATACATGATCTTCATTTCATAATGATTATATAAATGAATTGAATGATTGAATATGGTATATACTACACTAATACCATTCTGGAAATGAATTATCTATAACCTAAAGATAAGAATAAGAATTTATTCAACAAAACACGCATAAGAACAAAAAGTTATAAAGACCCGAGTAACAAGTAACAATGAAATATTACTAACAAGAAGCTAATAATATGACCATATATGATATCATATCAATATGTATGATTCTGGAATAAGTCAATAACATTATTTAAACCATTATACAGGAGCTTCGGACACGAACAAAGCAAATCGGACCTAAGGTAAGGGAAATATCACAATCTCATTTTTATCCGAGATTGTTTATTCGTAAGTATTTACTGGGGTGTATTTTATCATCCACATCCATGTTTAATCAATATGTAATATTATTTACATCCACCTAAAATTGTTTAAATCCATTTTTACCCTTCGGTGAGTTTTTAGTAATACGTATGAAAGGAATCTTTTGTCGTTTTTCGTACGAGGTACTTTTTTGACTTTTCCGACAAAAGTACGAAGAATGTTTTTTTTAACTTATACGGCACGAACGGATTTCTATTGTTTTATAAAGCCTTATTTTCATGAAGCTTCCTCTAAAAGATTTCATGACTATTTTCAATAAAATCTCTTTCTTTTATTATTTCATGATGTTTTGTGAAAAGAAATTGATTTTGAAGAAGAAATGATATTTTCCTCAAGAATTCAATTCAAGTGTTTTATCAAAATTATTTTCCATCTAAGATAATAAAGGGTTATGTTTCTATCCATATTTTTACATTGATTTGACTATGTTGTGATGGAATTATGTTTATGAATTCCTTTATCTTATATGAATTGATTTATGATGTCATGATGTTTCAAGAATCCCATTTTTGTTACATGTGTTATGCGATGATGTATGTTTTATGATTATGTGGCACACATAAGAAAGGATTCATTATAAGATGGGTGGGACCTATATCTCCCTCCAATGCATTGGGTAATGATTTTATATCTCATGAGATAGACATGGCTGGAACGGAAGGTTATTTTGGTTCAGTGATACAGGACTGAAACGAGGAGTGAACTCGGTTCAGAAAGGGACTTTGTCCACTAAGATAGTCTTGGCAATGAGTCATGACTAACAAGAAATGATTTTCCATGATTATGTGTGCATGCCACAAAGTTTCAAGTTTTATGTTATGATTATGGGGATCTCATTTTCACTTCTATGATTTATTCCATGTTAAGATATTATGATCTCTTTTACAGGTTTTGATTTTCATAAAGATATGATATGATTTTTATTTCCTTTATTTGCCCTTGCTGAGCATTTGAGCTCACCCTTTTATGTTTTCTTTTCCCCAGGTCAGGAAGATGGATATTAAGTAGAATATTCTAAAAGGGACCCTAGATATGATGAAATAAATGGGAGACACTGTAGAAGATTTATGAACCAGTTGTTTATGTTTCCCAGTTTCTAAAGACACTATACCTATACGGTCCTTTGTGGTTTTGTCATATGTTGTAATAAGTGTGCTTCAATCTTGAAGTATTAACAATGTATGTAAATTGTGGGTCGTTATAGTTGGTATCAGAGGAAGGGTATAGTCAACCTTTGGAAACTAGGATGTGAAAGCCTTAGTAAAAACCCTAAAAATAAGTCTAAGCATAGAACACAATCTTAGAAATGGCCATGAATAACCTAGGATAAGACCATAAGCATGAAAATTTTATTCTTGAATTATGTGGTTTCCTATTATAATTAGTGTTGCTCACACTATTCTTCTTGCTTTTAGTCAATGGATGGAACCCGAAAGAACCGTGTTAATGCGGAATGCGATGGGCAATGCAATGATTGTCCCCCTGAGCAACCAAACGATATGGGAGCTGGAATGAAAAATCTTGTAGCCATGCTCACACAACTTTCTCAAGCTATGAATCATGCAGGATTTCCAAATGAGCAAAGGATGGAGCAACATTCTGTTGAATCCTTCATGAGGCAGCGTCCACCTTCTTTCAGCGGGTCTACTGATCCATTAGTTGCTGAACAATGGATTAGTACTACTGAAAAGATATTTTTAGTTCTTCAATGTTCTGAGCATGATAAAGTCATCCTAGCAGTGTATCGTTTGGAATGAGATGCGGATCAATGGTGGAATCTTGTTAAGAATACGAGGCAAAGGGATGAAATTGAGTCTATGGAATGGGACGAGTTCAAGAACTTATTTTTCAATAAGTACTTCCCTCGTATTCTCCGAACAAAGATGGAGAAAGAGTTTCTTGAACTGAAGCAAAGGGATGATGAATCTGTTGGTACTTATGAAGCAAATTTTACAAGACTTGCAAGGTACGCTTCTGGTATTATTATCCAACCTGAGAGTAAGATCGATCGATTCTTTAGTGGCTTAAAACCAAGTCTTCTAAGGGCGTTAGCCATAAGGTACTTCAATAGCTACGAGGAAATCGTTCGATGTGCTCTCAAAGTCGAGATGGAGATTGGAGTAACCCATCAGTCACATGGGTTTGATAAGAAGTGGAAGATGGAATTCAAAGAAAAATCTAAAGAGCACACGGAAAAGAAGATGAGCTTTTCCTTATGCTCAAAGTGTGGAAAGAAACATGGAGGGAGTTGTCTTAAAGGGACAAGTAAATGTTTTAAATGTGGAAAAGAAGGTCATCGGGCATTTGAATGCCGTGATAATGGGAAGAAGATGTCTAATGATGCAAACAAAGGAAGGGATACACAGAATGAACCTACTACACTTCAATGTTTCAAGTGCAAGGAGATGGGGCATTATGCCAATCAATGCCCAAATCCAAGGGTTGATGATGATGGTCGACGTCAACAAAATCTTAAGGCTAAAGACAAAGGAAAGTCACATGCAATTTCTATCAGCGATGTGGAGTACGATAACGATGTGGTGAAAGGTACACTTACCATCCACTCTAAAGTAGCAAATGTTTTATTTGATTCTGGATCCACCCACTCTTTTATTTCTGAAGACTTTTCTAAGGGTATCACCGTATTACCTCAACAATTAGATGTTGAGTTAGCTATGACAACACCTAATGGAACATCAATCGCATCAAAAGTTTATAATTCTTCTCCGATCGAAGTTTGTGGGAAAGTGCTTCCTGCAAATCTTTTGATCCTTCCTTTAGTAGAATTTGATGTGATTCTTGGCATGGATTGGCTTTCTCAACATGGAGCTCATATCGATTGCCAAAGAAGGGAAGTCGCATTTCATATTCCGGATCAATCTACGATCGTCTATCAATGCAAGGATGAACATAACCTTCCAGTGGAAATTTCTTCCATCTTATGGGTATTGATTCCACTAAATGAAGGTTATTTATCTCAAATTGTTGGTGAGAAACTCACGATTAAGAATATGCCCTTTGTACGGGAGTTTGATGATGTCTTTCCGGAGGAATTGCCGGGTCTTCCACCAAATCGTGAAGTTGAGTTTTCAATAGAACTCGTACCGGGTGCTTTGCCTATTTCAAAGACACCTTATAGAATGGCCCCAATTGAGTTGCAGGAATTGAAGAAGCAACTCCAAGAGAATCTTGATAAGGGATTCATACGCCCTAGTGCGTCACCTTGGGGAGCACCTGTTCTATTTGTTAAGAAGAAAGATGGATCAATGAGACTTTGCATTGATTATCGAGAAATTAACAAGATCACTATCAAGAACAAATATCCTCTCCCACGCATTGATGACTTATTTGACCAACTAAGCGGAGCTCAATACTTTTCCAAGATTGATCTTCGTTCAGGGTATCATCAATTAAGGGTAAAAAGGGAGGATATACCAAAGACGACTTTCCGTACAAGGTATGGACACTATGAATTTATAGTGATGCCATTTGGTCTTACTAATGCCCCTGCTATCTTCATGGATCTAATGAATAGAGTCTTTAGAGACTATCTTGATCAATTTGTGGTAGTCTTTATAGACAATATTCTTGTCTATTCAAAGAGCAAGGAAGAGCATGAAGATCACTTGAGAATTATATTGAAGACCCTGAGAAAGGAGAAGCTTTATGCCAAATTTACCAAGTGTGAATTTTGGCTTCAAAAAGTTGCATTTTTGGGTCATATAATCTCAAAAGATGGGATATCTGTGGATCCAGCAAAAACATAGGTTATCGAAAGATGGTCAAGAACAACAACAGTAACTCAGATCCGAAGTTTTATTGGTTTGGCTAGATATTATCGACGTTTTGTAAAAGATTTTTCACGATTATCTAATCCACTCACCAAGTTGACTCGGAAAGGAGTTAAGTTTGTCTGGACAGAGGAATGTGAAGAGAATTTCAAGGAGTTGAAAAGAAGGTTATCCAGTGCACCTGTGCTCACACTGCCTTGTAGTGGAGAAAGGTTTGTGATCTACAGTGATGCATCCAAGAAGGGATTGGGGTGTGTTCTTATGAAAAATGATATGGTGATAGCTTATGCCTCACGACAGTTGAAAATCCATGAGCAAAATTACCCAACACATGATTTGGAGTTGGCTGCGGTAATCTTTGCATTAAAGATTTGGAGGCATTACCTTTATGGTGAAAGGTGTGATATTTATACTGATCATAAAAGTTTAAAGTATATTTTCACACAAAAGGAGTTGAATATGCGTCAAAGAAGATGGTTGGAGCTGATTAAGGATTATGACTGCTCAATCCATTACCACCCTAGGAAAGCAAACAAGGTGGCAGATGCATTAAGTCGACAAGACCATGCTAGTTTATCCATGATGAGGATCACAAAAGATCCAATATTTATGGATTTACAAAGGATGGATCTTTGAATTATAATGGAAGGGGAAAAATCTTATCTTTCTAAAATGAATGTTCAACCATCTATACATGTGAAGATTAAAGAGGCACAGAAAGAAGATTTCGAGTTACAAAAGAAGGTGAGAAATGTTCCTGAATTCAACCTTGATTGTGATGGGATAATAAAGTTCAGGAATCGGGTTTGCGTTCCTCCCATCCCCGAATTAAAGAAAGAGCTGTTGGATGAGGCTCATAGTTCTTCATTCTCTATTCATCCTGGAAGCACGAAGATGTATAGGGACCTGAAAGAGTACTTCTGGTGGGATGGCATAAAAAGAGATGTTGCTGAATATGTCTCTTGATGCTTGGTTTGTCAACAAGTTAAAGATGGGAGACAGAAGTCTAAGGGGATGTTACAACCATTACCAATACCCGAATGGAAATGGGAAAACATCACTATGGACTTTGTCACAGGACTTCCTAAAGCATCCAAAGGCAATAATGCTATCTGGGTCATAGTTGATCGTCTTACAAAGTCTTCACACTTCATTGCTGTTAGAGAGGATTTCTCTCTAGATCAGCTTGCCAGGATATATGTAAAGGAAGTGGTAAGATTGCATGGAGTACCACTTTCTATTATATCTGATCGAGATCCGAGATTTACCTCTAAGTTCTGGCGAAGTCTTCAGCATACTCTGGATACAGAGTTGAGTTTCAGCACTGCTTATCATCCCCAGACAGACGGTCAGTCTGAGAGAACAATTCAAACCCTAGAAGATATGTTGAGAGCTTGCTCTATGGATTTCAAAGGAGGTTGGGATCAACACCTACCTTTGGTGGAATTTTCTTATAATAATAGCTTTCACTCCAGTATTCAGATGGCTCCTTATGAATCTCTCTATGGAAAGAAATGCAGGACTCCAATTTTCTGGGATGAAGTTGGGGAAAGAAAGCTATTTGGACCTGATCTCGTTGATGAAATGGCAGAAAAGGTTAGATCTATTCAACAACACATAAGAGCAGCTCAGAGTCGACAGAAAAGTTATGCCGACAACCGAATAAAAGACCTAGAGTTTGAAGTGGGCGATAAAGTGTTCTTACGAATATCTCCCTGGAAGAGGGTTATGAGATTTGGAAAGAAGGGGAAGTTGAGCCCTAGATATATTGGTCCTTTTGAAATACTAGATCGTGTTGGGAAGGTAGCTTACCGATTGGCACTTCCACCGAATCTCTCTCAAGTTCACGATGTGTTCCACGTATCTCTCCTGAGAAAGTACATACCAGATCCTTCACATGTACTCAGCTCAGAAGTTGTACTGCTGGAGCAAGATCTTTCTTATGAAGAACATCCGATAGAGATTCTGGATCGTAGCGAAAAAGTCCTACGAAACAAGAACACTCTCTTGGTGAAGGTTTTATGGAGGAACCACCAACTTGAAGAAGCTACATGGGAGCTTGAGGATATGATGAGGGAGAAGTATCCTCATTTGTTTGTTACAAAGTGACGAATTTTGAGGGCGAAATTCTTTTTAAGGGGGGTAGAATGTAACACCCGAGACTTTTATGTTATATAAACCATCAAAGGAATTTTTTTCTACACAACACTTGCTTGGCTTGCTTTACACGCAATCGCGACCTTCCTCGATAGCTTGCGTCGTACGCAATACCGAGTTTCACTAAACAACCATATGCTATTAAAACTAGCCGTTAGGAATAGTAATAACCACTTTTTTAAATTTTATAAATTTTATTTTTCAAAATGGACTTCATTTTTGGACTCAGAATATCGAAATTAGCCTAGGGTGAAATTTTGGTATTTTTCTGAAAACTTTCAATTTTTGATGAATAGTGAAACCACTAAGTGGTAGGTTAAAAACTGAATTTTGCATAAAACTTAATTTTACCGCTTCTGTGAATGGAATTTCGAAAATCCGACAGACACGGTTGATATCAGTAAGTAAAATGTGGTTCAATGAGATAAAAATAATTTTTTGGTGAATAATAGCTTTTTACTATTTTTACCGCGGTTAATAGTAAATAGGGTAACTAAGGGTAAATATGATATCAATATTACCCTAACACATGTCCTAATTCTATTGGACAAGTGTAATTCGACCAAAAACAAACTTAGGAATAAAATATGACCATTTAGGCCCACTTGGATTAGATTAGGACATTTATTATTAATTTATTTAAAGAAGGGTTAAAATAGTTAAAATCAATGTTTAATAAGTAAATCATTTTTAATATGGGGTTATACATAAGATAAATTCGACTATAAATATTCATTAGAAAGATAAAAATATTTCCTACATAATGGTAATTTATTTGTAATTTTTAGACATTAAATAATTTAATTTATTTATGACACAATGATGATGCAGTAGTTATATTATTAATGAAATATTGACATAATTGATGTTATAAACACCAAAATAAATGTAATTTGAGACTTTTTATGAATTCCACTAATTTTATAGGTTACTATGATATATTATTGTTGATTTAATCAACTTGGTTCTAACATATAATTCTGTTATGACTTTCACAAAAATCATATATCAAATAGTGTCAAAATTGACACAAAATAGTTTTTAAATCAAATATTATATTATTAATTGGTATTTTATTCCTAAAAAACTAAGGTTCGGTCAAATGACTTAGATAAAGATATATATATTAATAATAAACAATTTGGGATTCGTTTGGCATGTTATAGTAAGTGTATTAACCATATAGTGAAAGAAAACAAAAAGACACGGTAAAAGTTAAATTAATTAACTTAGAGTTAAATCTAATTGATAAGGTTAAAATAATACCCTAAACTTGTCTAAATCCTATTGGTTGATAGGATTTCGACCCATCCCCACTTTAGCTTCGAAATAAGACCCTTTGGAACTATTATAAACCGATTTTGACTTTAATATAAAATAATATTTTGAGATATTCCTAAGGTGCCCCTCTCCTCCCTTATAAAAGGGAACCTCCTCCCCCTCCTCCTCACACCAATTTGAGCACTCAAGGTCGGTCAACCCCTGCCATGTTCTCCTCTCCACTTCCCTAGAATAATCCTAGAGGTCATGTTCTTCTTCAAAGACCAATCTTAGTTCCCTTAGTGGAGGATTCAAAGAGGTGTTCCAAAGAAGAGGTAATATCCATTACCGATCTTTTCAATTTCTTTCTTCTTCAACTTATTCTCCTTTAGTTCTTTCATGATAAAGTAATAACATCAGTATTAATTACATACTGATATGTTATTATAAATATGAAACAACCCTAATTCACCTTCTATCCATCCTACGGAAAAATGAAATCACCGCGCATGCGTACGTACGGAATACTGTCTCCACGCCGTGGTGTAATCTATTTTCCACCATCACCTTACAAGGATGGGTATAATGGTGTAATGAGTAACTATATATGATTATTATAAAGTAATATTGATACTGAAATAATATATATATATATACTCCAATACAATTCCACGATCATAGGAACGATATCATCACTCGTGCGTACGTACGGAATACCGTCTCCACGATGTGATGCGACTCGTTCTACATGATCTTCATTTCATAATGATTATATAAATGAATTCAATGAATGAATATGGTATATACTACACTAATACCATTCTGGAAATGAATTATCTATAACCTAAAGATAAGAATAAGAATTTATTCAACAAAACACGCACAAGAACAAAAAGTTATAAAGACCCGAGTAACAAGTAACAATGAAATATTACTAACAAGAAGCTAATAATATGACCATATATGATATCATATCAATATGTATGATTCTGGAATAAGTCAATAACATTATTTAAACCATTATACAGGAGCTTCGGACACGAACAAAGCAAATCGAACCTAAGGTAAGGGAAATATCACAATCTCATTTTTATCCGAGATTGTTTATTCGTAAGTATTTACTGGGGTGTATTTTATCATCCACATCCATGTTTACTCAATATGTAATATTATTTCCATCCACCTAAAATTGTTTAAATCCATTTTTACCCTTCGGTGAGTTTTTAGTAATACGTATGAAAGGAATCTTTTGTCGTTTTTCGTACGAGGTACTTTTTGACTTTTCCGACAAAAGTACGAAGAATGTTTTTTTTAACTTATACGGCACGAACGGATTTCTACTGTTTTATAAAGCCTTATTTCATGAAGCTTCCTCTAAAATATTTCATGACTATTTTCAATAAAATCTCTTTCTTTTAAAATTGCATGATGTTTTGTGAAAAGAAGTTGATTTTGAAGAAGAAAGGATATTTTCCTCAAGAATTCAATTCAAGTGTTTTATCAAAATTATTTTCCATCTAAGATAATAAAGGGTTCTGTTTCTATCCATATTTTTACATTGATTTGACTATGTTGTGATGGAATTATGTTTATGAATTCCTTTATCTTATATGAATTGATTTATGATGTCATGATGTTTCAAGAATCCCATTTTTGTTACATGTGTTATGCGATGATGTATGTTTTATGATTATGTGGCACACATAAGAAAGGATTCATTATAAGATGGGTGGGACCTATATCTCCCTCCAATGCATTGGGTAATGATTTTATATCTCATGAGATAGACATGGCTGGAACGGAAGGTTATTTCGGTTCAGTGATATAGGACTGAAATGAGGAGTGAACTCGGTTCAGAAAGGGACTTTGTCCATTAAGATAGTCTTGGCAATGAGTCATGACTAACAAGAAATGATTTTCCATGATTATGTGTGCATGCCACAAAGTTTCAAGTTTTATGTTATGATTATGGGGATCTCATTTTCACTTCTATGATTTATTCCATGTTAAGATATTATGATCTCTTTTGCAGGTTTTGATTTTCATAAAGATATGATATGATTTTTATTTCCTTTATTTACCCTTGCTGAGCATTTGAGCTCACCCTTTTATGTTTTCTTTTCCCCAGGTCAGGAAGATGGATATTAAGTAGAATATGCTAAAAGGGACCCTAGATATGATTAAATAAATGGGAGACACTGTAGAAGATTTATGAACCAGTTGTTTATGTTTCCCAGTTTCTAAAGACACTATACCTATACGATCCTTTGTGGTTTTGTCATATGTTGTAATAAGTGTGCTTCAATTTTGAAGTATTAACAATGTATGTAAAGTTTGGGTCAATATAGAATCACCTATAAATAGAGGTCGACCGCCTCGAGAGAAGTAGAGAGAATTTTCAGAGAAAATATTTTTCTCTCGTATTGCGAAGGTGCTTCGCGGAGCCAGTGTGCTTCGAAAAAGAGGAGCTTCGCGGTGACTATTGCAGCTCTACAAAACCTGTGAGCTCCGCGTTGGCTTAGTAATCTTTGCGATGGATGTTGATTTGCGACGACTTGAGATTTTTGAAAGTGCTTCGTGAAAGTGCTTCGCGAAAAGGCAGGAGCTTCGCGAAGGCTTGTTTGAGCTTCGCGAAATTGGGAGCTTCGCGAAGTAGGGTGCTTTACGAAGGTGTTTTCAAAAGGAATTGCCTAGTGTTCAGAGGCAAAGAGGTATTCATCAATGGATGAAACATTGACATTAACAGAGCATCCATAATTATTTAAGGATGCGTGCATTCATTCAAGTGAAGAGACCTACAGGTCTATAAACTGTGAGTGGATTTCCTTCCAGAGCAGTGAGCTTAGGAAGAGAAAGAAGGTGATCCTCTCCACCGGCAGTGAGCCATAGAGAGAGAAACAGGGAGTGACCCTTGGGAAACCAGTGAAGTAACCCTAAACATTGTAAAGGCAGTGAGCATGGGCATAGAAGTGATCTAGCCCGAACATTATATCCATATCTAGTGATGTTTAGTGGAATTGGTATGACCAGAAACTTGTCGGCGTTTTCTCCTTGGATGTATCCCTTTGCGGTGAACCAAGTAAAATTGGTGTGTCCTGTGCATGCTTTACTTTCTGTTTACATTGTGCAACAGGAAAGAGATAGAAGAGTGTTTTTCTTAACAGCAAAACAAGATCAGAACGGGTGTCAATTTTAAATTAGTCATACCCTGATTCACCCCCCCCCCCTCAGGGTATTCAGCCTTGTGTACCTAACAATTATAAATGTTTTTTCAATGAGTATGAGGAGAGTCAAGACACATGGTAAGGGGATTTCATCTCAGTTTTTATTCTTGTGAGATACATTCTACGTTCAGCACTCTTTCCTTTTATGTGGTGTAAGTACATTCAATTATTTTATTATATGTTTATTATACCTGAATTTATGGGTATTAAAATATCATTTTTATGAACTTTCATTCATGGTGTTTTAATATTCAAAAGTTACTGAATCGGTAAAAATGTTTTCTCTCAGTTTTCCTTCTTTGAGACTCATGTACTGTTATGCACCTAAACTCTTTTTAAGGTATATAAAATTCCATTTTACATGTTCTATCATGAAAATCATTATTTTAATTATATTTTAAGCTTCATTTAATTTCGTTTTATTAAATTGAGTGTATACTCCCTAGTTACCATGTTATATGATTTTATTGAGACAATCACATCGCTTTTCGAGATTGTTTATGTTTATGCTTCCATTGATAAGTTATTATGTTCGATATCTCAATACATTCATGAATTTAAATATACTATATTTATTACTACTATATTCACATAGTGGAACCTTTTTTTACAATTTGGTATATAATATAGTTATGAGTGTTTTTTAATAAATGCCCACATCACCCTCTATTCGGTCAAGAATATAAGTTCCATTAATACCAAGCATTCTAAAAAAACGTTTCTATGAATATTATCCTAGTCTCTTATAATCATTAAAAGGAAGTTTAACCTTTTTTCTTTTAATTTTTTTTAAGGAGTACCCTTTTTACTTTTTGAACGAGGCAATTTTATATCCTTTTTACAGAGAAAAAGAATTTTTCTTTTTCACTTCAACCGACATGTACCGATTTATCTACCATTAATCTATTAAATTGTTATTTTAATTTTTAATGTTTATTTTTTTTGTTTTTAAAATGTTTTTAAAATAATTTTTTAAATAAAATGGTCTCCAAAACCATTTTAATATTCTTTTATAACTTTCCAAGAAAAATGATTTTCAAAAGGTTTTCAAACATCTTTTATAAGTTTTCATGGAAATGGTATTTTAAAAAAATTTCAAGAACAATTTATATGTTTTAAATTAATTTTGGAAGATATTTTTTTTAAAAAGTGATCAATATTTATTTATAACAATTACAATCATATTCTATGAAAATGTTTTTTAAAATATTTTGAAGTTTATTTTATAAGTTTTCAAGGAAAAAGGATTTCATATGTTTTCAAGTCTTCATTATAATATTTAATGGTATTTTGTTAGAAAATTATTATCATGCAGTTTTATGTATGAAAAATAATTTATCAAATGTGAAAAGTTATTTTCATGAGGAAATGTTTTCAGAATATGTTTCAAATTTATTTCCCATCTATGATGACATCCATTGATGTTAATCATGACCTTCTAGGGATTGATCTAAAGGTTCCATTTATAACATTTAGCTGAATGGGTTATTATTAATGTAATGGTATTTATGATACTTTTTTCTCTTACATAGGTTATATATTTATCAAATCCATTTCTTTTCAATGGGTTATGTTTTTATTAATTTTATTTTTCATTTCCTAGGGTTATAGTCTTTTGAATCCCGCTTCCTATGATGGGATATACTTTGTTGACATGATTATGAAAACTATATCTTTTCTATATGTTATGAATTGGTAAATTTATAATCATATCCATTTAATTTTTTCGGTTATGATTTTATGTTTATAGAACCTATCTATTTTTATGGGTTATGATATGATGAATGTTTTTTGATACATGAATGTATGATTTCATTATGTGATAGGTGGGACCTATATCACACTTCAATGCATTAGGTAAAGATTTATATCTCATGAGATAGAATAAGATGTCTATGGGAGTGAACCCTAACTAACAGGATGGTATGAGGAGTGAACTCGTAACACTATGTTGGCCATGGGAGTAAACCATGACTACTTGGATGGGTTGAGGACTAAATTCATAACCCTAAGATGGATCTGGGCATGAATCATGAATACCAATATGATGTGGGGAGTGAACCCATACTACCATTATAGACATGGAATTGATTCCCTGACAACTATACATGAACCTAATTACATGTTCATAATGTTACACATGGACCTTGTTTCATTCCCATAAGTATTTGTGTGGGCCACATCTCATGTCCTTAACAAAATGAGTGAACCAATTTTTACTTATACATGTTCATAATTTTAAATGATTATGTTTCTTCCACAATATCATGTTTTTAACAATGTTAGGCATTCGTAGATTATGTTCTATATTTTTTTAATGATATATGTCTTATGAACAACTATGTTTTATTCCATGATTCATGTATATGATCACTGATATGTAGGTTATGATCATATATTATCATAATCATGTAATTATAACTTTATGGTCATAAATATATTTAAATATTTCTTTTATTTAACCTTACTGAGCATTTGAACTAACCCATTTGTTATGATTCCTTTCTTCAGGTTATGAAGAATGGTTATATGCATAAGTAATAAAGATGTAGATCTTTGTGGGATAAGTTGAAGATATTTCACCAAGATAAAATATTTTATTTCCATGTTTCCAATTATTCTATAATATTACAATCCTCACGAATGTATTTTCGAAATGTACAAAATATTAATACAAATTGATGCAATATCTATGTATGTTAATCCTAGGTCTCTATAGATTAGGTTATGTTTTTTAAATTAAATATGGAAATTAAAAGATGAAGTGGATACCGACACTGTGGATTTAATGTATACATAGAATTATTCCTTTAAATAAGGGAATTAATTGTACTAAAAGTGTCGCGATTCTCTTTTATGTTTCATAGAGTTTTTGATGGTGTAATTTGGATTATTTTAATGATTAAATTTTAATCTTTGTGGAGTCTTGGTGTAGTGAACGTAATGGATTTTTAATAGAGAGTATAGTGGATGTTTATGGATTAACTATTACATTTTCAATAGTGTAAATATAAAATTGTTGATTTAATCAAAAAATATGGAAATAATATAGTTTAATGTCATTTTGAATCAAAACTCAATCCATGAATTCATTTTAGGGACAAAACTAAGTGGTTTTGGGATATTTAATTTTTCTTCTTAACATTTACTTCCAATCACAATTACCAAAGAAAAAAATTTCACATTAGTAATAGATTTTAAATAAAATAATTATGAATTGAAAATTTACACAATTAAAAAATTATTATTTAAAATTTTAATATAATTTTATTACATATAATCTCTATATGATTGAAAATATAATTTAGCATAATCCCACATAATCATGTAAAAATTGTTTTTAGAAAAACAATATTTTTTATCATTAAATTAACATACAATATAAAATTATCATTGTTATTAATATTAGGGACTTAATTTTATTTATTATAAATCAAATTACTGATATGATACATTATGTACAAGATAAAATTGAATCTCACATTGAAAATATTTGTTCAAAGAGAACATTGAAAAAGGATTTTATTAAACTCATATTTAAATTTATTTCTAAAAGTTTTGAAATGTTAATTTAAAAGCTGAGAATTTATTAAAATACATAATTTTATTCAATAAATTTATATTTTATTACTTCAAATACTTTTAAACATATAAAATACACTTAAATAATCATAAAATCTTATGAATTGTAATTTTCACAAAAAATGTATTTTTTTACTAAATTTCAACCATTTCAGCATAATTCAAAATTTAATATTATGTTTATTTTTATTGAGGAATGAAAAATGGAATTTTAATTTATTGATTTAAAATGATAAAATTAATAAATATTTTTTTATTATATAGAGGCGTATGGCGTAGAACATAAACTAAAATATATTTTTTAAATATAATGTGATATCATGAAATATGTATTGGATGGATGATAAATAAATTTTATTTATATTTACATTTAAAAGTTATATATCTTTATTTTAATAGTGGAACACATAACATAAGAAGAAAATGTATTAAACTTATAATGGTCTTTATATTGATATTCCCATTCAAATATATATATAATAATTACATGTGTTTCTCATACTAATTCGTACAAAATAATATTATATACTCATTATAATATCTAAGGTTATGATAAATGGTGCTGGGAATTTGTGGTGGTGAATCAGCTTGCATCTATATCACAGATATCTCTACAAGCATGTGATTTTATCTCATATGATTTCAGTCAATTTGTAATTTTGTGTATTTAGTGTGGGATATGTCTTGTTAAACCCCAAGTGAAGATACATTATTTATGGTCTCAGATAACTTCCTTTGGTAAAAAATCTCTTCCAAATGTCTTTTTATCCTAAATTCATAATTTATTATATGGTCTATTAATTTTTATCTATACTGGCTAATATAATTTCAATTTTTGACATACATATTCAGTATTCAAAATTTATCTTGGTTTATTTTCCTTATAAATTTTTAAAGTCTGTAATAGAAAATAATTAATATATTGTTTAGTTATGGGGAAAATAAGACTAAATCATGGTTCATTAAATCCCCCTAAAAAATTTCATTCTCACAATTTTAATTATCACTTAGTAATAATGCTAAAAAGGGTATCTATAAGATGAAACAAAATTTCATTCTTCTATAGAACTATCAATCATATATATTATCTTCTGAAAAAGATATTCTTAATATTTTTTTTCATCCAAACCATTATAGATACATATCTCTCTTTCTTTGGTGTTAAAACCCATTTAATTTTCCATAAGTTAATAGTAACAACCTACAGTGAAATATTATCATAAATTAGTTGAAGGTATGAAATTTTATTCCAATTATTATAATTTAATCACCACACACACAAACACACCCATATCTTATCTATTATTTTTCTTAAAAAATTTTAGTGTTGGTGGAATGTTGAGGTTTAATGATGATGTAGACAATGAATCCTACATTTACTCATACTGCTCATTGGTAGCTACTTATAGATCCATCCAAAACCATTTTGTACTAGTTATTTCCCTTGCACGATCCATTTATGTCTCCATATTATCCCTTACTTACATCACCATTTTTTAGCTTACCACCCATCTCCTCACATACATGTTTCATCAATACATGTGTTGTTTGCAACATTAAACCGTCTTCAATTATGTTTTGTAAAAATAATTTATTATCTCAAGATATTAAAACTAATTAGATAGGAAACTCAATATCATAGAGAATATCTGAGAACACTTATTTCACGAAACCATTTAAGGGAAATATATCTAATAGATATGTTTTAAGATAAATATGAATGATTTGGTTGTATTCCTAGAAAATTCGTTGTTGTACTTCCACTAATAATTTTTCATAGTTTAATTTTATTTTGTTTTTCACTATTCAAGAAATTAGTAAGAGTAAAATTAAAGACATACATTGTATTTTGAATGTGAAAAAAATTCGTGGAATATATTAAGATTTATAATGAGTTTATTTCAAAAAAATATAATAACCATTCCACAGAATGTTTTCCAAAAAATAAAAAATCAAAGAGGGTGGTGACTTGATTTTAATATAATAAATCATAGCTACAATTGGGATTATAAAAGAAAAATGAATCCAATAATTCATGGTGGATATTAACTAAAAACAAATTAACAATATCCCCTTTATTGATTAACATTTCAATGGTTCATCCTTATCCCCAAGAGCTAACAGGTTTTGGATTCATACCATCCTCAACAATCCATGTATTTTGGAATTAACTTGGATAGTGAACTAGGTCTTTTCACATAATACAATGAATTGTTAGTGGGGACCTAGGATGATTTCTATATTCTTTCCTCATTTTAACTAAACTCTTCATTTTTCCTTTATTTGTTGATTCACTATCTCATCCATTATATAAGGAAAATCATATCATAGACCAATTCTAGAAAACCCCTATCTTTTCCTTTCAATATTTTATATATATGTAAAGGTAGACATTTTTTTCGACAGCATATTGTTCACCTACCGTTTAATAAGACTCCATACTTTTCATATTTGTTGTGTTTGGGTTATTGACCACTATATCACTGTTAATAATATTTCATGAGAGATATTTTGGAATAATAATGAGGTTTCTCACTTTATCTCCCATTCGTGTGGGTTGTTCGTTGTGGGAATCTTCTAATTTCCCCTCTTACACTTAGTTCCATCAATTTAAATCCATTAATAAAACTAAAATGGTTGACATGTCTAACAATAAAAAAATAATATAGGGGAATTATCATTTTCATAAAAGTAATGCATCCATAATACCCATTTATCATTTTCATTTCCATGTTGGCCTATAGACCAATTAGTTAAACATATATAGATATTAGTTTAATGTTGGTTTCTTTAAACCAGCTTAACTTATAATTCTTAAACAAATACCTCTATGTATCAATGAAATAAATCCATTATAGTGGATTATAAAGAGTACATGATCAACCAAATCATATCCCCAAGTAGTTTCTAGTGATGTCTATAGTCCAAGGACAAATCACAATGAATCATAGTGATGATCAAGTACATAGACAATCAACCCTTTTTGGGGGATTACTACTAGGTAAATGTGTTCCAAAACAACACCCATTTTTTATTATCCATATAAGGATTTGTTTCTATGAAATAAAATTACTTATTACTCTACCAATATTTCTAGATATCATCCAAATCATAAACTTATCATTAGGGTTTTCAGAAATGGTCACTAACATCAATAAAAAATTGAAAAATTATCTCTAAAAATTACTAATCCATTAATTGATACCATTTCTAGTGATCCACAATAATCATACATAAATATAACATTGATTACATTTCTTATATAATACATTTCATATATATTCACACAATACAAAGGATGATAGTTTTCATTTCTCGGAGACTGGATACATAAACATCTTATATTACAACCCTTATTAAGATTTATCCACAACTATATTCTACTATAATCTCATCTATATGTCTCATATCATAGTAAAATATTAATTACCAGGGGAATGGAAACATAAGAAAGTGGTGAGCTTGAATAATATATAATATAAACTTACCAACCATTCATAATTGATAAATTGTAAACTCGTGGAAACTTAAGAGAAATAAAGAAATATATGATAAAAAGACATTGGGATCATAAGGGATTGAAAAAAAACATTATATATATTTATAGATAATGTAAGGGAAACATAATAATAATGGTCAAAAAATCATGGGTTAGAATCATATAATTAATATTAGTAAATAATTAAATTATAACATAATAAATGGGGAAATCATTGAAACCTTGAATGTCATAAAAAATTAGTATATAATTGTTACAAATTATATATTAGTAGAATTTTTTTAAACTAACATAAGCATATGGACAATTATCCTAAAGTATTAAGAATCACCACCTATTTATTATAAAGGATCTCGCATGACAACTTAATTCCCAGAGTGGAGCAGGAATCACTCACTTAATACCATAGTGTAGTAAGTCTTCCATCCATGACTAACATAGTTATATCATCAAATAAAAAATCATAGAAAATTTATTGGACAAAATAGAGTGAAACCTAAAGTATTTTGGTCAGAGTGAGTAACTCAAGAGGGGGGGGGGGGGTGAATTGAGTTCCTAATAAAAATTTCGGTTAAATATTATGTTAGATAAAGCCCCCTTAATATAAAACCATCCAAGTAATCAAAATGTCATTTCTATATAAGATCTATTCATTTAAAATATTTTTCAACGAGTGATTACGTATCAAATAATTCTTAGAATTACATTTTTTGTCGAAATAAATTTTTTAAAAAATATAAACACTAGTTATGATTAATTAACAAAGTAATAGTTTTTCTTATAGATTAAAAACAATCTTTGATATGGTAATAAAACATAATACAATAACATAGAGGAAAAAATACAAGGTTCAGTCTCAAAATGATAACTAATCCCCTTCACATTTCAATCACATAATGAATAGTGGATAATAATAATAATAATAATAATAATAATAATAATAATAATAATAATAATACAAAACTAAGATTAGTTAAACAAACAACAGTTACAAGTTGTCCAAGATAAAGAGCCTCTTCCACAGTTTTATGTGGGAAGTAAAGATAGAACATGGCACACAGTGAACTATTCAACAAACACCATGGGAAAATAGAAGTAAATTATGGTGATAATAACATCTATTATATAAATATGTACATGATATGGAGTGTTCTTAATAACAAAGTAGTGACACACAGTTGAAAATAGAATATAATAAAAAACAAGTGAAATGAAGAATATAGAAATGATTAATCTAGTATGTTAATAATGGTCAAAGACACTAGATCATATTTGGTGAAGAGTTTGATCTTTATTCATGAAGGTTTTAGTGAAACATATGATCATAGGTTTTTTATAAGAATATTCATGTTTATTTATATCCACATATAAATTAATCTCTTTAAGAGATTCTACATGTCTTTTATCATTGATCTTCACAGAACATGAATCATAATGCGTATGAGGGTTCACAGATCAAGTTTTACACTTTTCAATAGGTTAAATTGATAGTAAGGATCATATATGTCATTTAAAATGTTAGTATAGTGAGAGATATGTTCTTAATGTATAAATTGTGGCATCAGTTGAAGGAGATCCATAATCCTTGGTTCAACATTAACTATGTCATTACTACTTCATCAAATTATTATTGAATAAAAATTATTATTAATCCAATCATGGAAAATACCTTTGAAAACAATTGTAATAAGAATCTAGTGGTGACTCAGCATCTAGCGATATCTCATGTTGGTGGTGACAAGGCTGGTGGTGACTCTACAGGAGGTAGCTCAACCTTATCGGTGACTCTTGCTTGATAGAGACTCGCTTCAACAGTAGCTCCTGGATGTTGGTAGCATGTCTGTTGGGGACTCCCCACTAATGGCGACTCATCAAAATAATTAGCATAATTATAATAAAAATAAGTCATACCATATAAAATTAGATCATACAACAAGTAGATCATTATTACTAAAAGAATAATGTTTTTTGATAATTAAAAGTAGAAAATTTGAAACACACTCTACATAAGGATACACCTATATTTTCCCCCATTTTTATGATCACAAAACATTAAATTTTATGTGATATTTTCTAAATAAAAAAATAATATTGAGAGATGTATTTAAAATAACGATAATCTGTTTATAATTTCCAAATATATATGCTTGATCTGAAAAATCATAGATAAAAAATTCAAAAAATATTCCTATAATAATAAAAATTCATATTTTCTCTCCCAATTTAAGATTATCAAAAATAAAAGATTGATAAAAAATAAATTGAGAAGATCACTAAGATATTTCATTGAATATTAGCCAAAAATTCTTATGTGTATTTAGAAAAATATAAAGAGTAATAGTACATGATCCTTATTAGATGAATTTGTCCAATAAGATTCACCCTTTTGATGTTGGTGGAAGATCAAATTTCACTTTTACTTTGTTCTCATCTTTGTCCAGAGGGAAGACAATAATATTAAAAGATAGAGAAATGGTTGCAATTGAATAGATTATTTTTTGAAGGAGGAAGAGGTCCTCAAATAAGAATATTTCTAGGGTGACTGATTGAATCAGATGGTGATAACATCATTGGATGAAATATAAGAGGTAGAATAGAATATAACTATGTAGTCACTATAGGCCTGTATCGAACTAGCTTTTTGGTTGTGGATGAAGTAAATGATTTAACTGGAATAGACTTTAATGCAATAACATATGTATGCTGGACATGTAAGAAGGGTTTCATCAGATTGATAAAATCTGTAATTATATTTCCTCCCTATTACATAGCACAATGATATTATTTTTTTATCTTCCATTAATCTTTTCAAAACTGGTGTGAGAACATTCAATTGACTAACATGTTCTCTAAAATATCTTGTCATTGGTGGAAGACTCAAATTCTCTTCTAGAAATTTGAAGTTGTCATAAATCACTTGATTTGTGTAAATACCTAATAAATAAAACATTTATTACTTTATTGATGATGTCCTTATCTATTCTGAGATGAACAACATAATCCCTTATCATCTTATAAACATGCCTTCAATGATGATGTATCTATCTTATTTGGTCTTCATGAGTGGACATATTACCCAAATCATTATGGAGATCTTCTCAAATAACCTAAATGAAAAAATATATTTGAAATATAAATATAGAAATAGGTGGTATAGTGGATGTATATGCATTAATATACATGATTTCCAATTTCTGAAATCCAGAATTTAAACTTTTGAGATTAAAAGATCTTAGACCCTCTTTTGAAGCCTTCAAACTTTCTAATTTTTTCAAAAATCATCACTTCAACACTTAAAATCTTTGAATATTAAATCTCACTCTTCATTGTATATGATAAATAACTAATTCCACCAAATATCTAGTGCTTTATTCACTATGTGTAGATATTGCTGATGGTTGGGAGTTCAAGATATTTCTAAAATCAGAAACTAAATTTCTTATAAAGGATTCCATATCATAATTCACACTTCTTTAAAAATATTCAAAATTATCTTGTTTATCAATATGAGGAGGTATAAAAAATTGAGTATAAGGTTGATCTCTTTTCCAATGAGATACTCTAGCCTCAGTTGATCTATCTATTTCCTTGGGGGTAAAAGGATATAACTCACTGGCTTGATCAATTTGATCCAGTAAGGATCATTCTCTTCTATCAATATTTTAATGATCATCATTTGAATCACAATAATCAAAAGCAAGTAGAATAAAACATGGATAGATTTCTAATTATTAAATCTAACTAATTTCAGTTTTTTTATATAAATAAACTGGAGATTCTAGGGGTACATGAGAGGGTTGACCAACATCAGATATAGAAGGGGTATGATCTATATGATTTTTATTTATTTTATCAGCTGGTTCTAATTGATTCATTTGTTCTGATTGATCAATAGGAATGAGAGTCTTCTCCACCTCACTAGTTGATTCCACATATTCTGCAATAACAAGTTTTAAATAACCCATCTAGGTTTATTTAGATTGATTATCATATCTAATAATAATTGATAGAAGTGGATATGAAGGATAAGTATGAACCATGTCATGATCATGACCAATATTATCATCTCTATTTTTGTTACTGTCATCATTTTTACTATCTCCATGACTCTAATCATCTACACCATTTTTCTCATATTCAATCTAAAAATAAAATATCATTATGATAATCTCTTTTATTATAATTCTCATCATAATCTACTTCCTTAGAATCATTTTCATAATTTCCATTACTATTGTGGTCACTTAATTATTTGTAGGAATGATTTATAAACTATACATCTCTAGATTCATCATATTTCCCACTATCCTTTTCATCTATGTGGGATTCTTGGGTTGAAAAAGAACCTGTTGTACTAACATATCAAAAATAAACTAGAGGAGGAATTTTAGGAATCTCCAGATTACTCCCCACTTCAACTGACAGATCATCTTGTTGTTATTATTCTTATTCTAATAGTTTCTCAACATTTTCACTATTATCATTAGTGTATTCCACTAACTCATCCAGATAAATACCAGGATCAAACATGTATTTAGGTCTTGATGGATGATAAATATGGTTTAATTCATTATACAATTTATCATTATCACTCATACAACATTTCTTCCAGGGATTCCACCTCACATTAACCCTTTACAAATTGTTTTTCATATGGAAAAACAACCAAACATATCTTTGACTTTTTCTCCATATTTAACAAATCCATTTCCATATATGATCGATGATATCCTATTAGGATTAATTGGGAAGTTCAAAATTGATCTCTTACTGCACATATCATGTATATAATCATCAAAAATCAATATAGATTTATCCATTTCCCTTCCTTCTTAAAATACATGAAATAAATATTCTAATATCACATTGTATTGAAATATCCTTTTATACGATGGAATAAATGATGGGAAGACATAAATAATAGATTAAATTCACCATCATGTTCAGTATTTATAGGTCTCCTCAAGTTACTATCTACTTTCGACTATGGCAGATCATCTTCATATTTGAACATTTCACTATCACTTTGAATAAATCCTTAAAAATCATCATAAACCCCTTTATGACATAAATATTATCATTTTTCCATATCTTAAAGAGAAATAAATCTCTTCTCCATAAATGAAACTTCAAATAACATCCAATTTATTTCTAAAATACTCAACTTTTTGATAAAAATCATATACTAACCTCGGATAATGAACACAATGATTTGATACGAAGCAGTTCATCCATTTCTGATTTTCAATATCATTCAATACTAGAGTTTTGTTAAAAGAAATCCATTGTGAATCAATTTCATTTTCTACTTGTACAACCCATTTTTTCAGATATGGGTTTTTTGGAATAGAATTCAAACTGCTTGCGGATACATTATGTTTCTTAGATTGCTTTATCTCATTCAAATTCGACTATGCTACTCACATCATAATGGCCATATCGGATCGATTAAAGGCTTATGTAGAATGATAAAGGATGGAATGATTATCGGTATGTTAGTAAAGAAAAGGAATTAAGAGTTTATGAGTTTAATTGAATCGATTTAATTTATCCCTAGAGATTTATCATTTTGGGATTACAAAAACATAATAATAAAAAACATATTAATAATAAACATAATAATAATAAACATTTAATTAGAATAACAAAATTGAAATATTAGTAAAACAATGGTAATAAAAGGAATGGTGACTTGTTAAACAATGACTCATAAATGGTGAATCATCAATAATGACCCATAAATGGTGGCTCATCAATAGTGACTGATCATTGATGACTCATCATTATGGAATTGAAAATTGTTACTCGGTCATAAAAAAAACACTCTTAATTCATGTATATTTTAGTTTAATCATTTAGAATTGTAATATGACCTTTATGATAATGATCTCTAAATAATTGATGTCTTACATCATTGTGTTTTGTTTTAGAGCGAGATAATGGAATTTAAGAAATAATTATTACACTTTTTTATAATAATTTATAGGTACATGTATAAATTGGTATCCAAAGTCTAGTAAATTTTGTTTCATCCAAAAAAAATTGCACAACAACTTCATAAAACTATGTATTTAACATTAACTGTAGAAAATGAAACATAATTTTTTTATCTCAACACCATGACACTAGATATTTTTGTAAAATAAGAAATTTTCCTAAATTGTTTTTTCTATCTAAATTACACCGACAAAAATAAGCATTTGAATAACTTACTATATCAAAATCATTTCCTCTTGGATGGAACAACCATAAATTGGTTGAATATTTGAGGTATTTAAAAATTCATTTGATATATTTTTTTTGTGAATCTTTGAGATTTAAGGGAAATATAGCACACATACACACACTAAACATAATATCATGTCCACTAGCTTTTATGTATTAATGACTTCTAATAATACCTATGTAACAAGTTTGATCTTCTTATTTCCCAACTTCATCTAGATCAATTTTACATGTGGTACTCATGGGAGTATCGCTACAGTAATTCTATTTAAGAAACAAAATTAAAATATCTTTAATATATTAACTTTTTTAAGGCAATTACATATTTATTTTGAAAATTTTGAAATCAATGAAAATATTTGAGTTCACCCATTATACGTATTTTGAATTCATTTTTAAATTTTTTGAAACATTTGTACCTTGAAAATATTTATTAGATCTAAATATAATTTCATCAACATATATTTTTACTACTAATACCTCTTTCAAATGATTTTTACGAAAATATTTGGATCATATATTCCTTTGGAAAACTTTATAAAATAAGAAAAGAGTTAAGCCTATAATAACAATCTCATAGATCTTGTTTTAAACCATATAAAGATTATGTATGTTTTGAAACACTATTTTGAAAACGTGTATGTGGAAATATAGGTGGTTGTTCAAAAAAATCCTTCATTATAAATATTTTTATGAATGAAAATTTTACATTCATTAGATATAGTATGAAATCCAAATGTGATGCATAGGAAAGTAGTTTCTTAATGGCTTCAAATCTGGCCACAGTTGTGAATTTTTTTTCATAATCATTACCTTCTTCTTGATTATAACCCTGTGAAACTATTCAAGTATTTTTTCACACTATAGTTTCTTATTCATCATCCTTGTTTCAAAACACCCACTTACTTGAAATAGTTAAGGTGTCTTTAGATCTATAAAAAATATCCCAATCATTGTTTCTCTCCAATTGATTAAGTTTATCTAACATATATATCACCCATAATTAATCATTTATGGAATCATTAAGGTTCTTAGGTTAATCCTATGATAAGAAGGCCAGATGATCAATTTGATTCCTAAGGGAAGATCAATTTTGAGTACCTCTATCAATGTTTCTAATTATTTCATATACAGGATAAATTCTATGAGTCCTGATAGATTTTTTAAAATAGGTGCCGATTGTCTCAAGATATTCTTCCAATTCAGGTTCTTGAAATTCACTAGATGAAATTTATTTTTTCATAACAAAACTATCCTAAGGAATAGAATTATAATTCATATTTGACAGATCATCCTCATGATTGTATACAACAATCTAATGTTTATTGGGGTCAATTTTTTCAAATTTAATGTGAACAGACTCTTCCACTACTTTTTCAATCTAATTAAACAATCTATATGATTTTTTTGGAAGTTTTATATCCAAGGAAAATTACTTCATCACTATTAAAATCAAAATTTTCCAAATTATCCTTTTTTAGGAGAAAAACATTTCAACCAAGAACACTAAATCAATTAACACATGGATTTATATTATCCCATAACTCATAAGGGGTTATTTTTAAGACATGTCTAATTAATACTCTATTAATTGTATAACATGATGTGTTAACAAACTCTTTGCATAATTAGAAAGGTTATTCATACTTGTTTATCATAATCTGCGCAATCTCTTAAAGTGTTCTATTTTAATTTCTATCACACCATTTTGTTGTGGTGTCCTAGGACCAGAAGAATTATGATTATAACCATATTGATAAAAAAATGATTCAAATAATTGGTTTTCAAGTTCATGACCATGATAACTTTATAATGTCTTAATCCAAAGTCCATGAGGATTTTCTTTATATTTTTCATATATAATTAATGAAAAATATGCTTCACCTTTGTGAGCTAGAAAGAGTATCCAAATGTATCTACAAAAGTCATCTAAAAGGACATAGAAATAATTTTTTCCATTTAAAATAGAAATTGTAAAAAGTCTAAAGAGGTCTATATAAACTTACTCTAAAGGATTAGAGGTTTAAAATTACTTTTTATAATTAAATGAAATCTTATAAACTCTACATCGTTTTATAGGGATCACAAAAATCAGTCTTTTGATAATTCAAGATTTATTATATATCTACCTGAATCTTTAATTTTATATTTCAAAGTAAATATATATGTTAGTGTCCTAGTCACCCATGTAAAAGATATCATTCATTTGGAATGGAACGTAAATAAGAAATTCTTTTATAAGATAATGAATTTAAATAAACAGAAAAAATATTATCATTTCATCATGTAGTAAAAAATAAATCAATTTTTATCAATAAAAACATTAAAGTTATTATTTTCAAATTTTATATAAAATACATAATCACATAATTGTGAATTGATAATTATATTATATTTTATTCAGTATACATATAAAATATTATAAATTAGTACAACATTATAATTATCAAGATGGATAAGGCTGAAGATTTTCCCTTTAGCAATATCCCCAAAAGTGACATAGAAGCCATCAAATTAGATTAAATTCTTGAAGTTTGATTACTCACTAGGAATATTTTTGGAATTTCCACTATTAAGATACCATAGGTTTTTATTAGAGGGTTTCAAATAGGTTTCCAACAAAAAAAAATGAATATATTATAAATAATTTTGGTACCTAAATATTATTGGGTCCATGTAGGATAGTAATATGAGATTTTGGAACCCTTAATTGCTTAATAGGTTTCTCATATACATATTATAATCTTATATAAATAAATAACTTATTAAGTCTTATTTCCAAGGTATTGGAAGTGCATGTATTTTCAGAACTGCTATTGGATTTAAATAGGGATTTTGCAATGTTTCTTTATCCTCGATGAAAAACTATGCCAGTTATATATTTGGGAGTAACTTTTTTTCCCAGTATATGAGTTAAAATTTTCTCACCATTTGTAAATATGTACATATTTTTTGGATGTTAATTTTATAATTTTAATTCATTTTTCTCTTTTAATAATTGATCATTTGCCTATTTTTCAACAGTGAGGTTGGTTTTAATATATACTATAATATCATACTTTTTCATAAGTGACTTATATTTATCCTTCATCTCATTAATGGTATCTTCTATCATTCAATAGTATTCATAAAGATCTTTATTGGTCAGGACTTCCACAATGCCATCATTTTCTTATTTTCAAAAATGATTGAAATATTATTAGGATAAGAAGGAAGAATAATTTTTACTTCTAATATGAATTCCAAAAATCACATGTTTTCCCTATCAAACTTATTTTCTCGATTAGTGTCTGAATCATGTGAGGTGTCTTCAGAGGCACTCCATGTTGCTTTCAAGACATTTTTTAATATCTTTTCCTTATCCTCATACTTTCTTATATATTAATATTGAATAATTAGATTTAATGTGTCCTTTCATCTTCCATTCATGGGAGGTGATATCATTTTGAGTATCATCCTTTTTCCCATCATTGTTTCACATAACCATATTGAAAAACATTTACTCTAAAATTATATTTCTTGAAGAAATTATATTTCATATAAATTTTTGGAATCTTCTAGAAATATGGTAAATCTCTTCATCACCTTTATCAAGATAATATTCATTATTGGTATTTTTATCTTGTACTTTCTATTTAAATGTAGTAGTATTGAAGGCTATAAATATTCTCTTTTGGTTTAGATTCATAGACCTCCTTGTTGACTTTAAGCTCTTCTTCATACATCATCAACATTATTATTAATTGTGTTATCGGTATTTAATTCACATCACAAGATTCTATGATAGATAAAATTGTTTCTCTCCATATATATTGTAATAATCTATGTAATATCATCCCTCGATCATTATCTTTCACATGTTTCCTGAGTGAATGCATAATTTTCACTATTTCAATGAACTTGAGATACATATCATAAATAGGTTAATTTTATTTCATTAGAAAAGTACCATACATTATTTGATATGTATTTAGTCTCATTTCCTTTACATTTTATGTCCCTTCTTGTGAAACAGATATGTTATCCCATATTTCAAAATAAAATTTATAGGTATATATTCTATTAAATTCATTATCAACCAAGGCACAACATAAATAATTCATAACATTATATTTATTATTTTAAGTAGCCTTTAAAACATCAATTAATGTAATTCTTGAAGTTTGTGATATACAATATTTATCTCCAATTACATTACAAATCTAAAGACCCATACTTTCGAAATGAATTTTCATTTGGATTTTTCAGTGAGCATTGTTTATACCATTAAAATAAGGAGGTATGTTGGTAGCGTACCCTTCTTGTCTATTATGCATAATGATCTAAAATTTATTATTGAAATAAATTTGATATCATTATAGTAAAACTAAAATCAATGTTTAGAATTTAATTTTAAAAATGCATTTGATTCCAAATATCGGTTGTAGTGATAAACGCAAGAGTGGGGGAAGGTTAATGGAGTCCCCAAATTTTTTTATTAAATAATTAATTAAAATAAAATCCCCTAAATAAAATGAATTGCCTAAAAAATTATAATAACATATCGATATAAGATCTATACTTTTAATATATTTCTCAATGAATGATTATATCTCATATAACATAATATTTAGTATTACATTAACTTTTAAAATAATTTTAATTAGATAAAAATAAATATAAACAGTAGTTAAGATTAATTATCAAAGTAAATGTTTTTATTATATATTAATGAAAATATAAGATATGGTAATAAAAAAATAACTCATCAGAATAAATAAGGTGTTTGGTCTCAAGATGAGACTTAATCCCCTCTACTTTGTAATTACTTTTTACTAAGAATATTATAATAATTTTCAAAAAAATAGACTACCCAGATCAGGTAAACAAAACAAAATAACAAGAAATCCTAGTAAATAGAATCTTCCATGGTTATAAGTGGGATATAATGATTGGAAATTCCAAACAAGGAACACTTCCATAAATAATGCATCAAAAAAAGGAATAGAATGAGATAATAACAAGAATTATCTAGTTATATGCTAGGGGAATTGTGTGTTTGATAAACATGTAACAACACACCTATCAAAAGAGAATATAATAAATATAATGGGCAATTTAAGAATATAAAAATTCTCAGTCTCATATGTTCAGGATTGTCTAA
This sequence comes from Viscum album, assembly GCA_963277665.1. Classification (NCBI taxonomy): domain Eukaryota; kingdom Viridiplantae; phylum Streptophyta; class Magnoliopsida; order Santalales; family Viscaceae; genus Viscum; species Viscum album. Next base: position 1,070,499,150 of record OY728166.1, on the reverse strand, counting down.
GTACCCAAATTATCTTTGGGGAGGAGTTCGAGCATTCTTCTTGAATGTTTTTTAACATCCTAGGTAAATAAAGAATATTACTTTTTCATATTTATTAATATTTCTGAATAAAATATTAATATTACTTTAAAGGTAAAGCTATGCTCGATGGCGTACCGAATACGTGACAACGAGTTCCTTTGAAATCTTACGTTGCACTCTAATGATAAAATAATTTTATTTTAAATGGTAATTAACGCCTAGACATTGTAATGGTGGGAAAGAAAGAAACTAACTTCAAAATGATCATATGTTTTTGTCAAATATTTTTTCTTTTATCCAATAAATGTTAGAGGCTTAAAATGAAAATGAATCCAATTTTATGCATAAATCTTCTAATATTCTATAAAAGGTTGATTAACGGCCTTTTAATGGAGAACCCTTTTTAAATATAAATTTGACAATTCTATATGTTGTATTTGACAAAATATAATCCTCTTTTAGAATATGTACATCCAAATGTACATTGTGTAAATTTTTTTTATTTTTCTGATAAAGATAATTTTTAGTGAAAATATTGCATTTTAATTCAAAACCTCCTTTTAATCTGATTTATTTATATGGGTATATTATATTTTTAATTGATATTAAAGTGTATTTAGAATATATTTTTACCATTTAATCCAATGGTGGTCATTGGAATTAATTTCACTTTGAAATTGGACTTAAACTAGTGTTAATCTTTTAATAGATATTGTTTCTTAAAAACATGAAATTTGTTTTGACAGCAGAAATTAATTATTAAATTAATTAATGAAAATTATATGTTTTGAATTTTTTAAAATATACATCATTTTTTAATTTGGTGTATCAAATATAGCTTAGGTTTAATTTTTGGTTTTTTTCTGAAAAAACATCAATTTTGATGAATAGTGAAACCAGTATGTGTTAGTTAAAGAAACTGATTTTTCGTTTAATTGAAACTCTACAACTTCTGTGATTTTATTTTAAAAAATCTGACATACATGGTTGTCATTAGGAATTAAAATGTGGTTCAATGTGATTAAAATAATTTTTGGTGAATAGTAACTTTTAATTTTTATTAATCGCGATTTAGGGTAATTAGTGTAATTTAAGGTAGAAATAATGTTTTAATAATATGAAATGGCCTTGACACATGTACTACCTTTATTAGATGAGTCATGGCCGACCAATACAATCCATGGGTAATCTTGGGGACCCCATGGAGCCTCTTTGGTTGGAAAATGACATTAATAGCTTTTTATTTAAAGTTAAAATTAAAATGTCATAAACATGTGTTGTTTTACTAAAAGAATTTTTACATGGGGTTATACAAGTCATATTTTTTACTATAAATATTCATAATTATGATAATAAGATTACCTACATCATGATAGTTTTTTATAATTTTTAGACATTAAATACATTAAATTATTTATGACACCATGATGATGCAGCGATTACCTCATTATTTAACGATTTAAATAAAATGAAAATATAATGTGAAATATAAGACCTAAACTTGTCCAAATCATATTGGATGGGTGGATTTAGAAACCTTATCACGTTATCCTTTAAATATATCCTTTTGGGACCTTTAAAATCCGAAAATAATTTTATAATAAAATAATATTTTATAACTTTCCAAGAGAGCCCCTCCTCTTCTCTTATAAAAGGCCCCCACCTCTACCACCTTACCCACACCTCTCAAGCCTTTTGTTCGGCCAGATACTACCCATTTTTTCTCTACACATCCCTATATTCATAATTGAAGCCTCACCTTTGGGAAGAATCCCTTCCAAGGAAGCCTTCGAGCTCAAATCAAAAAGATTTACCCGATTTAAAGGTAATGTATTCCCTTGTGTTCTTTTGTTTTATTTTGATTCTCCAACCCTATAAATTCTTTTTATTCCTTTATTTTGTAACAACACTAGTATATTCAATATACTAGTATGTTGTTATCTGAATAATTATATCTACACTTACACTCACCTTCGTCTAATGGTTGAAGAACATACTGCTTCTGTGGATGGCGAATTTATGCCTCACGAAACGGTGATTGTTAAATATTATATTAACACCTTTCATGGTGGCCATTATGATGTCACTATATTTTATATATGATATATATGGTATTAATGTTTTATATATGATTCTGAATTCTATATTTAAAACATTCCTTTATGCATTTCATGTTGTGCAAATGCGATAATTTCATACGAGGAAATGTAGACTACCGCCCCCTCAAGTGATGTGAATCGTTCATGCAATACATGGAATGTATATAGAGTGAAATTATGAACATATGTGACCTATATAACATAAATATTATACTATTATTATAATATATATATATATCTCAATTATTTTTAATTCCATTAATATGTCAAAGAAATGAAAGTAGCGTTCATGCGTACGTACGACCTACTGTCTCCATGAACGGTGCATTTCATTTTTTTATCTCCAAATGTTATGAAATAGTATAAAATGATTATTTACTGGATATATATGATATTTAGAATATTAACACTATTCTGGAGATGATTTACTTAACACTACATGGACAATCATTTTCAAACAAATTCTTTTTTGACTCATGTAACAAACATCGACAAAAACGTCCGATATGAACTCACATTATTAACCAATATTATAACATTATAATATGTGATATGAACTGAATAATAATCTTTAAAAGTGGTCCTTATGCAATTATAAATTGACCACAGTTTATTATTCAGTAATATAAAGAAACGAACAAGACAAGTCAGATTTGAGAAAAGGGATCCTACCCCTCTCTTTCTTTTTATCTACACTCTTTTATGTCATTACTTTTAAGCTCATCTTTCTTATGATAGGGATGTTATATTATATTACTCTTAATTTAATTTTTATCTTCATATTTTGATAGACCCTATTTTCTCTCATCAATCCATTTTTGGAAGTTTTGAGTGGCGTCGTTAGGCTGTCGAATTTTCGTAAGAGATCCAATATCTCTCTTTTTAAGTACTCTCCTTTATGTAACTTCTTTTAAGATATTCTTTGTTATGTTGGGGGATGTTATTTTATATTCATCTTGCTGTAAATTTTATGTTAATATGATTAGAAACACTATTTTATCTCATCAATCCATTTTTGGATGTTTTAAGTGACGTCGTTAGGCTGCCGAGTTTTCGTAAGGGATTTTTCATCTCACTTTTATTCCCGTGAGATTTATGCTGCATTTTCCACAATTTTCTTTGAGTGGTATATGTACTGAAAATTATTCTACTCTTTCTATAATATAATTTTGTTTATGATTATTTACATCAATGTTTTCTTGTCCTTTTTTCATGGGGTGTATGTTTCATAAGATACCCAAGTCGGTAAGGGAACCTTTCACCCTCCACTTTTTAAAAGACTTATTTCTGTTGGTTCTTTTAATTTACATATTGTTATGTTGGGATATGTTATTATATATCCAAATTGATGTAAATTTTATGTCCAAGTGATGAGATACCATTTTCTCTCGCATCAACTCTTTTTCTAAAGTTTGAAGTGACACCGTTTGGCTGTTGAATTTTTGCAAGGGAACCTGTTAACCCAATTTTAATTCTCTAGGATAAACTTGTACCCCTTGAATATGTTGTTCTATGAATATGTTTGAATGACCTCTGATTTTTTTACACTTAATATCAACTTATATTTGGTGTATTTGTTTTTCACACATAATTATGTAATTGATTTATCCTTAATCCAAGGATATCGACTTTATACGGGAATTCGTCTCAATATCTTTTCATTGAGGCATAAATTGTTCTAATACAAGACATTATTTTATACAATGTGTAAACACCTTTGAATTTTAATTTTATACAAAAGGAATCTTTTTCTACGAAGCATTTTTCAAACGACAAAAAGGAATGATTCTTTTAACGTACGTGGTGACAACGATCTTTTCCGCCGCCGCGAGTATTATTTGGTATTTGTCTTCCTCAACAAGCCGTAATGTTTTTAAAATGAAATAAATACCATATAATATTCTATGGATTTTGTTATTGAAAATGTTTTTATAATGGATTAGTTACGTCAATATATTTATGTGGTATATTGTGATCAATGTGTGGAAATGTTTTCATTCCATTATATTTTTTTTATGTCTTATGATTTTATAATGGTACTTGGACATTTGATGGGTATTACGTGATAAACAATATGACGAGTGGTGTCGTGAATACCAGGATGGGTGGTTACGGTATAACCTCGAATGCATTGGGTATGGAAGTCGGCCGTATGACTATTCCATTAAGTATGTGTTGAAGTCGACAGTATGGTTATTCCATTTAAGTATGTTTATGCCCTAAGCTACCTTTATATGTTATGTGTTCTTTATGTGGGTTCTATGGTAATATTTTGGTTACAAAAGGGTAATTAATGGTCTTTTATTCAGAAAAGAGTTTTTACTACTTCATAAAGGTGAAAATTATTACTTTTGAAAAGTACTCATGGTTTACTTGTTGTTTTGAAAAACTAAGAGTTTTTCTTCATTGTGTATCCTTTAATGGGATTTTTATGCTCATCCCAGGTTTTTGAAATGTTTTCCACAGGACATAAACATGAATAGTGTCGAGGATGGGATCAGGGAGTGTCATTCTATCTAAAACATGGAACTAGACATGTTTCTGTTTAAGTGTTTTTTTACGGAAACTTAGTATAAGTGTTTACTATGTAATCTTTTGAGATGTAACAGTTATGACCTAATTCACTAAAAATATAAGCCTAAAAAGATCCACTATCTGAATTATTCATTTAATTCGTGATTAATTAATGTTTATGGTTGGGGCATTATAGTTGGTATCAGAGGTCGGTTTAGAAGACTTTAGAGGCTAAGGTATTCTATAAGAATAAGTGACATTACCATAATGGTTAGGATTTCAGAAAGAGTCCTAGTTTTAGATAAAGTTAATGAGTATGTATATCTTAGTGTTTATCTTCCTCATTAGTACATGATGGTTTTTTTGATATACTCACACTGACCTTTTTGGTTTTAGTAAATGGCTGGATCTAGAAGGCACCAAAGTAACAGTGGATGTGAAGGAAACTATGACTATTTTTTGATCGAGCAACTGAATGACATGGGAGCTGTAATGAGAACTCTTGTATTTATCCTCAACCAACTATCTGGAGTCATGACTGACCACCTAATCCTTGGTGATTTCTATAACGCATAACATATGCTAGAAACAAAACCCTACATAAATAGAGGTAATAATCATAAAGGTAAGTGTGTTCAAAAACCTATGTGTCAAACATGTGGAAAGAAACACGAAAGAAAATGTTTCAAAGGTACAGAAATATGCTATAGATATGGAAATGAATGTCATAAAGAAAGAACCTACCATGGAAAAAGGAAGCATCCAATTGACTAAAGGAAAGGGAAAGAAGTTCTTTCTCAGGGATCAATTGAATGTTTTAAATGTGGTGTGAATGGTCATTATGCAAAAACATGTCCCATGAATATGTTTTGGGAATGAGATCACCAAGATCGTACAAATATTCGTTTACCAATACCTAATACCATTTCGATTGAGGATGAAGAAACTGACAATGACCAATCAATGGTATGGATTATTTCTTAACATTTGTTTTCCTATTTTGGAATCTTAGGATATGATTCATGATTTTTTTGTTGGAAAGAATTATTTCAGATTAAGTTGGAAAGGAATGGTTAATGGATCTTGAAGAATGTTGAATGAGTAAGAAGTCAATATATAAGGGCTTCAAGAGTTATGGTGAAATTCGTAAGAGTATTAAGTCTCTGTTGATGATGGGGTTACATTAGAAGACTTTTTATAGTATGTGTAACCCTGATGTTTGATATATGAAAATTTTATTCAAGGAATAGTTATCTGTTCTTTTGTAGACATAGTTATAAAGAACCATTTGGGTTTATATGATCCTTACTTTTGAGGTAATTATGGGTTACTATATGTTATGATTGAAATTGGAAGGCATGAGATAAAATTGAGGTTAAATTATGTTATGGTTATTTTTTGAGATTTTATCTTGTTGTTGGGGAATGTTTTATGAATTATATAGTTTTGGAAAAAGGACAACACGAAGACCGTGTGACAACCCGTCGCGTCGGACAAAGCTGCGGGAATCGAACCCACAACCAAAGTGCAACTGGTATTTATCATCTACCACTGGACTACGTGAAGTCCCTGGTTAATTTGAATGTTTCTATTTTGTTAGATGATTTTATGAATTAAGAGTAAGTTTATTTTGGGTTATCAATGTAAACGATTAGCCTATTATGGAGGATATGTGATTAGGTTAATTACTTTTCAATAAAAGACTATAAGAGCAACAGATGTTGTTTGGAGATAAATGATATGATTTAACTTGGAAGACTATGTGATTAAATCCTTCAAATATTTGGGTTTCAATCTTAGTTTGGTTTACTTTTGGTCTTCGTTGAACTTTGGGTCTTGTTGGACAAATTTTAGAGATTAGGAATAGATTTCTTTTTTATAAAGGATTATCCTTTTTGGGTATTATCTGATCTCATACTATCCTATTTGGTTTTTGTTTTGGTTAAGTTCTAAATAAATGGGAAATATATAGTTCTCTTTTGTGGATTAGGCAATTCTCAAGAAGTTTATTATAGTACTCTTAATGCGAACACGTCTTCCTAAATACTCATCATTTGGAGAAAGTATGAGTTTGTGTTAGAAATCTAGTAAAAGATGAAAGTCTACACGGTAAGTAAGTATGTTCCCATATGATTTATCTAAGCTCATAAATAAATTCCTCAATGAAAAGTAACTTAAAACAAAAAAAAATTCCGTTAACTTTTCCTACTGGGGAATCAAATACCATTTAACCCATCACAAGTTTGTGATTTTTTTTTGTGGTTAACTTTCTCATAATCATGTTTTCTATCACTCTCCATCAGAACATGAGCCTTTGTTTTCTCCTCCATGTCCATGTTTTCCTACATGTAATCCTAGTATGGGTTTACTCGGGTGACCTTTGTACTTCACTTTCATTCTTTTAAAGTGACAGTTTAATTTACTCCTTTTCCGGTGTGGGATTTTCAATGATCTTTCCAAGCCCAATTTTAAAATTTCAAGGATGCAATTCCTAAAAGGGGGGAAGGATGTAACATCCCAGGTAAATAAAGAATATTACTTTTTCATATTTATTAACATTTGTGAATAAAATATTAATATTACTTTAAATGGAACTCTATGCTCGATGGTGTACCCAATACACGCAATGAGTTCTTTTGAAATCTTACGTTGCACTCTAATTATAAAATAATATTATTTTAAATGTTAGTTAATACCTAGACATTTTAATGGTGGGAAAGAATGGAACTAAATACAAAATTATTTTATGTGTTTGTCAAATATTTTTACTTTTATCCAATAAATGTTAGAGGCGTAAAATGCAAATGAATCCAATTTTAAGCATAAATCTTTTAATATTCTTTAAAAGGTTGATTAACCGACTTTTGATGGAGAAACCTTTTAAAATATACTTTTTACAATTTTATATGTTGTATTTGACAAAATAAAATCCTTCTTTAGAATCTGGACATCAAAATTTACTTTGTGTAAATTTTTGTTATTTTTCCGATAAAGATCATTTTTAGTGAAAATGTTTCATTTTAACTCAAAACCTTCTTCTAATCTGATATATTTATTTGGATAGATTATATTTTTAATTGAAATTAAAGTTTATTTAGAATATATTTTATCCATTTAATCCAATGGTTGTCATTGGAATTAATTTCACTTTGAAATTGGACTTAAACTAGTGTTAATCTTTTAATAGATATTGTTTCTTAAAAACACGCTATTTTTTTGACAGCGAGAATTAATTATTAAATTAATTAATGAAAATTATATGTTTCTAATATTGTAAAAAAGGTATCATTTTTGAATTCAGAGTATCAAATATAGCTTAGGTTTAATTTTTTGTATTTTTCTGAAAAACTTCAATTTTTTATAAATAGTGAAACCACTAAGTGGTAGTTAAAGAAACTAATTTTTCGTTTAAATGAAACTTTACCACATCTGTGATTTGATTTTCAAAAATCCGACATAAATGGTTTTCATTAGTAAGTAAAATGTGGTCAATGAGATTAAAATAATTTTTGGTGAATAGTAACTTTTAAGTTTTATTAATCTCGATTAAAGGTAATTAGTGTAATTTAATGTAGAAATAATGTTTCAATAATATGAAATGACCTTAAAACATGTCCTAAACTTATTGTATTTGTCATGGCCGACCAATACAATCCATTAGTAAACTTGGGGACCCCATGGAGCTACTTTTTATAGAAAATGACATTAATAACGTTTTATTTAAAGTTAAAATTAAAATGTCACAAACATGTGTTGTTTTACTAAAAAAATTATTACATGGGGTTATACAAGTCATATTTTTTACTATAAATATTAATCAGTAAGTAAAGAATATTTACTACATCATTATGTTTTTTTTATAATTTTTAGACATTAACTAAATTAAATTATGTATGACACCATGATGATGCAACGATTACCTCATTATTTAACGATTTAAATAAAATGAAAAGATAATGTAAAATATAAGATCTAAACTTGTCCAAAACCTATTGGATGGGTGGATTTCGATAATATATCACCTTATCCTCGATGTATATACTTTTGGTACCTTTAAAAACCGAAAATCATTTTATAATAAAGTAATATTTTATAACATTCCAAGAGTGCCCCTCCTCGTCTCTTATAAAAGGCCCCCACCTCTACCACCTTACCCACACCTCTCAAGCCTTTTTCTCAGCCAACACCTACCTGTTTCATCTCTCCACATCCCTCTATTCATAATTGAAGCCTCAAATATGGGAATAATCTTTTCCAAGGAAGCCTTTAATATCAAATCAAAAAGAGTTACATGATTTAAAGGAAATTTGTTCCTTTGTGTTCTTTGGTTTTATTTTGCTTCTCCAACCCTCTAAAATATTTTTATTCCTTTAGTTTGTAATAATAAAAGTATCCTAAAAATACTAGGATATTTTTATGTGAGGTATTCGAGCTACACTTACACACACCTTCGTCTAAGGGTTAAAGAACATACTGTTTCTGTGGATGTCGAATTTCTGCCTCACGAAACGATGATTGTTCAATGATCTCTTATCACCTTTCATGGTGGCCATTATGATGTACATATATTTTATATATGATATATATGGTATTTATTTTTTCTATATGATTCTTAGTTATATATTTAAAACATTCCTTTATGCTTTTAATGTTGTGCAATTTCGATAATTTCATACGAGGAAGTGTGGACTACCGCCCCCTCAAGTGATGTGACTCGTTCATGAAATACATAGAATGTGTAAAGAATGAAATTAATGAACATATGTGACCTATATAACATATATATTATACTGGTATTATAATATATATATATATCAATTATTTTTAATACCATTAATATGACAAGGAAATGAAAGTAGCGTTCATGCGTACATACAGCCTACCGTCTCCATGAACGGTGCATTTCATTTTTTTTATCTCCAAATGTTATGGAATAGTATAAAATGAATATGTACTGGATATATATGATATTTAATCATTAATACTATTCTGGATATGATTTACTTATAACTACGTGGACAATCATTTTCAAACAAGTTCATTTTTGACTCATGTACCAAACATCGACAAAAACGTCTGTTATAAACTCACATTATTAACCAATTATTATAACATTATAATATGTGATATGAACAGAATAATAAAATTTAAAATAGTTCCTTACGCAATTATAAATTTACCAAAGTTTATTATTCAGGAATATAAAGAAACGAACAAGACAAGTCAGACTTGAGGTAAGGGATCATACCCCTCTCTTTCTTTTTAAGTACACTCTTTTATGTCATTTATTTTAAGCTCATATTTCTTATGACTGGGATTTTATATTATATTAATCTTACTATAATTTTTATTTTCATATCATTAGAGACCCTATTTTCTCTCATCAATCCATTTTTGTATGTTTTGAGTGGCGCTGTTAGGCTGCCGAATTTTCGTAAGAGATCCAATCTCTCTCTTTTTAAGTACTCTCGTTTATGTCACTTCTTTTATGCTCCTCTTTTTTATTTTGGGGGATGTTATTTTATATTACTCTTGCTATAAATTTTATGTTAATATTTTGAGAGACCCTATTTGATCTCATCAATCTATTTTTTGACGTTTTAAGTGGCGTCGTTAGACTACCGAGTTTCTGTAAGGGATTTTTCATCTCACTTTTATTCCCGTGAGATTTATGCTACATTTTCCACAATTTTAATTTAGTGGTATATGTACTGCCCATTATTATACTCTCTGTGTTATATACTTTTGTTTATGATTATTTACATCAATTTTTTATTGTCCTTCTTTCATGGGGTTTATGTTTCGTAAGATACCCAAGTCGGTAAGGGAACCTTTCACCCTCCTCTTTTTAAAAGACTTATTTTTGTTGGGTCTTTTAATTTACATATTTTTAAGTTGGGATATGTTCTTGTATATCCTTATTTATGTAAATTTTATGTCCATGTGAGGAGATACCATTTTCTCTCTCATCAACTCTTTTTCTGAATTTTGAATTGACGCCGTTAGGCTGTCGAATTTTTGCAAGGGAACTTCTTAACCCAATTTTAATTCTTTGGGATAAACTTGTACTACTTGAATATGTCATTATATGAATATGTGTGAATTACCTATGATTATTTTACACTTAATATCCACTTATATTTTGTGTATTCGTTTTTCACACATAATTATGTAATTGATTTATCATTAATCCAAGGATATCATCTTTGTAAGGGACTTCGTCTCAATCTCCTTTCATTGAGGCATATATCGTTCTAATAAAGGACTATCTTTTATACGGTGTATAAACCCCTTTTACTTTTAATTTTATACAAAAGGAATCTTTTTCTATGAAGCATTTTACAAATGACAAATAGGAATGTTTCTTTTAACGTACGCAGTGAAAATGACCTTTTCCGCTGCCGGGAGTATTATTTGGTCATTGGCTTCCTCAAAAATTCGTAATGTTTTTAAAATGAAATAAATAACATATACTCTTTTATGTATTTTGGTATTGAAAATGGTTTTTATAATGGATTTGTTATGTCAATATATTTATGTGGTATATTGTGATCAAAGTTTGGAAATGTTTTCTTTCCATTATATTTGTTTTATGTCTTATGATTTTATAATGATACTTAGACATTTTGCGGGTGGTTAAGTGATAAACCATATGATGGGTGGTGCCGTGAATACCAGGATGGGTGGTTACATTATAACCTCCAATGCATTGGGTATGGAATTCGGCCATATGGCTATTCCATTAAGTATGTGTGGAAGTCGACTGTATGGTTATTCCATTTAAGTATGTTTATGTCCAAAGTTACCTTTATATGTTATGTGTTCTTTATATGGGTTTTATGGTAATTTTCAGGTTACAAAAGGGTAAGTAATGGTCTTTTATTCAGTGAATATTTTTTACTACTTCATAAAGGTGAAAAGTATTACTTTGGTAAAGTACTCATGGTTTACTTGTTGTTTTGAATAATTAACAGTTCTCCTTCTTTGTGTATCCTTTACTGGGATTTTTATGCTCTTCCCATGTTTTTGTAATGTTTTCCATAGGACTTAAAGATGAATAGGGTCAAGGACGGGATTAAGGAAAGACATTCTATCTAAAACATGAAACTAGACATGTTTCTTTTTAAGTGTTTTTTATTTTATGGAAACTTAGTATAAGTGTCTACTATGTAATTTTTTAAGATGTAATAGTTATGACTTAATTCTCTAAAACTCTAAACCTGAAAAGATCCTATATGTGAATTATTAATTTAATTCATGATTAAGTAATGTTTAAGGCTGGGGCCTTATAGATTTAGTGAAACTGAGGATCATAATAATTTTCTGGAATGCTCTACTTTTTCTCTCTCAGCATATCAATCAATATTTGTAATGGATTTTTTTTCTATGTCATTTAATGACACAGAACATAACGTAGTGTACTTGTCAGGGTTCATATATTCAATTTCACAAATTTCCATAACATAGTATTACTATAATCATCATATATATTGTGTATGATGTGTGTAAATTTCGAGAGAGAGATTTTATTTTGGTGTAAATAAAAACATTGGTTAGTGGAGATCCAAAATCCTCTAATCGACTTTGACTATATTGTTAATAATTGTTTAAAATTTCCTTGAATAGAAATTATCATTAATCCATTCACGTAATTTTCCTCAGACAACAATGTTAAAAAGAATATGATAGTGACTCACCATCTAGCGGTGGATCATGCTGGTGTTTTCCTCTGGCTGGCAGTGACTCATTGTATAGTTTTAGCTACTCAGGTGATAACAAGCCTATAGGTGACAATGATGGTGATGACGCCACTATTGGTATCTCATCCATAGATATTAATCCTTCTTGGTGGGGACTCACCTAAACGGTAGCCCCTTTATGATGGTACCATGTCTCACTATGACTCCCGACTAATAGTGACTCGCCATTATACTTTGTATAATTATCATAAAAATAGTTTTAAACTATAAAATTATACCATACAACAAGTAGATCATTAGTACTAATAGAATCATGATTTGTGATTATTAAAATTAGAGATTTTCAAACACACTCCATTCAAGGAGGTTTCAACAAAGTCATTATAGGGTTAGTGTTCTTGGATATCCCATGAGTCATCATGGATAATTTGATGTCATGATCATGCAAAAAAGATAAAATGGGTCCGAGGTCCTTTCCATTTTTGGATAGGGTCAATGTGTTGATATACATTTCCATGTGTGGATTGGTTTGGTGTGAATGTATTATAAATTTCATTATCTAGGCTTGGATAATGTAATTTCATAGGGGATGCATATGGGGATGAAATTATAAGAGGCTAATGGACATCCCTTGAGTGAGGAGGTATTCACTCAATATTTTATATGTATAACCATTGGTAGTTTCAATAGGTAGTGGGTTAAAGTTATTGGTTCCTCCCTACCCTATGTCATCTTTTATGGTAAGATCATCAGTACACCTACATGAGATAAAAAAACTAATGTGTATTCTAGAATGTTGCTAAAGTAGATTTCATCAGCTGTGATGGTGTTCTAGTTATAACCTAATGACCTTATAAGTAGGTAGTCATGCAGTCCTGGTTGGCACATGATGTGAAATTATCTTGTACAAGAATGTTCAGTTTCTGGAAAATAGATATATGATTTCATGTAATAGGGGAACATGTTGATACCCTAGTGATATGTATTTCTCACATCCTATAATGTAACTTCGATGCACATACAGAATTATTGTATTCTTATAGGTTCTACACTAGTTGTGTAGAGGATCGTGTTGAAGTAGCTCAATGCTTTCATGGGGATAGTGTGTGCGTGTTGGGGGGGGGGGTGAAAGTAGTTCTAGTGTGTGTGAGTTTTATTTTGGTATATATTTTATTTATGATCATCCCAGTGGGATATCAATGAATAAATGACAGTATGATTCCACATGATATATTGGATATATTATTTTGGTTATTATATTGGTATACTCTGCTTGTGAGGGACATTGTTTTGTTTATTGTTACGTTGTTTTAGGAAACTGATATGAAGACATAGTCTCCATATTATATGGATTAGGACCTCACTATAATTCTATTATCTATGATATACATTGATTCATGCTAGAGATCAACGAGAATTATTGGCCCGACCACCGTTGAGTGGCACAAGGATGGAGATTTACAATGTGTGTATATATGTGTTTGTGTTTGTATGTATGTGTATGTGTATATATGTAAGTGTATGAATATGAATATAGGTAACTGTATGTATTTACATATATTTTTATGTTCATATATACTTATGTATGGATGTATATATGTATGTATTTATGTATGTATGTATGTATGTATGTATGAATTTGTGTATGTATGGATATATGTATCTATGTATGTATGTATGTATGTATGTATGTATGTATGTATGTATGTATCCATGTATGTATGTATGTATGTATGTATGTATTATTATATATGTATGTATGTATGTATGTAATTATGTATGAATGTATGTATGTATGTATGTATGTATGTATGTATGTATGTATGTATGTATGTATTATGTATGTATGTATGCATTTATTTATGTATGTATGTATGTATGTATGTATGTATGTTTGTATTTATATATGTGTGAATCTATACATCTTTGTATATGTGAATGCAAGTATGTTTTTATATATGTAAGTATTCATATATGTTTCAATGTGTTTTTGTTCACATGTATATACATATAGGCATCTGTATATATGTGTATGTATGTTTATGTGGGTCTGTATTTGTATATATATATGAGTATGTATGTTTATATATGTATGTATTTATATATTTATTTATTTGTGAGTGTGTGTATGTAATTTATATTTTTTTAAAGTTATTACAATGATCCCAGCTCATGTAACCCTGAGTCGATGCCTTTATTATTAAATTGGCATAAGATACATGGAATCACATCACAAAGGAATGAATAGTTTAGTAGTATTGATAAAGAAGATACATACATGGGACATGAATTTCATTTGAAAACCGAAAATACAACATTTTTTGATAATATCATTATTTACTGTATAATATTCTACATATCATTAATTTTATACTTCTTATATTCTTGGGAATAGAAAAAAAATTTAGGGTGATCACAAAAGAGTTAAGTACAATTGATGCAATCATGAATTAATAATAAAAATCAACATATAAAGACAAATAAATCAACACACATTCCATTTAATAAATTTTAAAACCATGAACATATATTTCATAATCAACATGGCATGTTTAATAAATGAAAACATATTCCATTTAATAAATAAACTATCAATGAATTGATTCTAGAGATAATATCATTATTAAAGTATCATTCAAAATAAAAAATAAATTCATAATAATTGAAATAATTATGTTTTGGAACCAATGATAAAAGGAATCATGGTTCCTCTACTAGAAAGATCTTTTCTCAATAAATATTATATAACCTATAAAAATGCATTTTATTTGGAAAACTGATTTGTCTCATGAGTCATGTTGATTAATCGATGGGATATATAATTTTATGCATCAACCTCACAACATTTCTAAGAAACTCTTCAAATATTTAATGATTGATATAATTTGTGAATAAATATTCCTGATCATCAAATATCCATATTGATCAAAGTATTCAGATATAATAATAGATCCTCAGATAATTAAATAACTATTAAAATTAAGACCATATGTAAAAAATGGTATATATTTTAGGAAATAATAGTATCCATTATACAATAATGTAGTAAGAAAGAATTTAAGCATTAAACATTATGAATAAATAGGTATTCATGTTAAATAAATAAAAGCAGATTTATATACACGATATAAATTTAACTTGGATAAAAGTAACAAAAATGTCTCAATGAAATGTAAATTGAGATGAAATACATTATAGTGATCATAACATTTACGTGATAATTATTAAATTATTTTTTTATGTGTTATAAATGTTTATCCACATATAACAAGTTGGTCTAAAATTTAAGATAATGAAAAGTAATTATACACATAATCATATAATATCAATTTTAAAATAGTATTTGATATAACCCAATTAAAATAAATTGAGATATGGTATTCTTTACCTATTGGTAACTCTCTTATCAAATACCCTTGGAAGAAATAATTCAAATTGAACTTAATATACCATTAATTATTAAATAATAGTGATATTACATGTTAAAGGGAGTATATACAACATATAACTTGAATTAGGTGCATAAAATTACTATATTCCTCAATGAAGGTAAATTTTAATGAATACCCTTACCTCATGATTCTTTTTAGTAGACTGTGCTTTAATAATTGTTCATTATTTTAATTGTTTTGGGGGTTAATTCTCTTGATATCTCATTCATTAATTGTCAAGAATGGTAAAGGTATTGTGAATATTATGTAGATTAATCATCTAAAAATTAATAATCATCATATAATTATCATATTTATTCATAAATTATATTATTTATACTAAACAAGAGTGATGGTTTTGATAACTGATGTTTGTTATGATATCGGAGATGATAGGTCATATGTACGCATGAGTAATGTTTCCATTTCTCCATTATCATTACATAAATGAGGTATGTGATAATTTATCTTTACATAATGATAATAATTTCATAAGTACGTTATCATTTCCTAAAATATACGATTTTATATCATCCATGTGGTGTGGTTATGAAAATATTGTTACAATGTTTCATCATGGTGGTAGTTTACTTGTACATGAATGATGTAATCATTTTTCATTTAGTGAAGAGGTAAGAAAGAAAATTTTATATATTAAATTTTCATAATGAAATAATTTTAGTAATAACATTATTAGGTCATGTATATAACATATATGCATTAAAATTATAGTTATTAACTTCTAATTAAAGCATTACTGATACAAAATCTTGTCACTTGGTGAGGAAGTAGTACACCTTACATAGAAGTGACATTATCATATCCTATATGGAATGGAAATTAAAATTTTTTATTTGATATAATGACTCCAATGGTATCACTACGTTATTAATATAATATATATAGATTTTATCTATCATCATACCCATCATTGAGATGTAGTAATGGAAAAATGAATGAAATCGGTTTGGGAGGTGGTAGTCCCATGTACACACAAATGAAAACTTAGTAAACATTTTATGAAAGTGTTGAGGGATTTAGGTCATGAAAATAACATAACAAAATAAAATTATATTTTATATATTTTTTGTTATATAATCATAAATGCATACTATTTTTAGAAGGTATATGAATAAATAAAATAAAAATTCATAGTTGGGAATCTTACATCCTGTCAAACCACGTGTTTAGGATTATGCCAAAAGTATTAAACTAATGTATTTAGACAAAAATGATTCTAGGATTAAGGGATGGAATTTTTAAGGATATTTTGGTTGTTCTTGGGTATACCAAAATTTATGATAGTTGTAAATGAGAGAGGAGAGGGGTGGCCTTTTATAAGTGTGTTTAGTGGCATAAATGAATTTTTTTAAAAGAAATAGGTGTACCCATATTTTTGACATTCAAAAATATTATAGATACTTAGACCTTATAATTTTTAACTATTTCCCTGTAATAAATTTTAGAAATGTTTTTTGGTCAGTATATCTCTTATTATATCAGTTTAAACAGTCGATAAACCTATTTTTTCCTTAATCATTGTAAATATTTGTTATTATTTTTACTCCTCATTATTTTCAAACTTAATAAATAAATATTACATAATGAAAATTTTGAATATTCTTAATATAAGATCCAGTTATTCAAATCCCATATTTATACTTTTTAAATTATAATTTAAAATTAATCATGCATAGGTGATGAGAAAGTGTGTTTTCAAAGAGAATGTGTTCAAAACGTTTATCAAGTATTCATAATTTTATAAATAATTTAAATGACATATATAATTTAAAATTTAATATTATGGTACAAATTTTACATTGAAACCATTAAAAAATATAATTTACTTTTACAAATTATTTAAAAAATCCATGTTTAATTTAAAATTCAGTATTTTTCTATATTATAAAAAAGAAACATTTTAGAAAAATACCAATAAATCAACCTAATATACTTTATATATATTTATTTAAAAACTTATTTCAATTTTTTATAAAAATCTTGTTAGTAGTAAAATTTAATTTTTAATTTTGTGCGCAATGCGTGATTAACCCATCATTTTAAAAAAGTACTGTTTTTTAGAAAATGAATGTTATTATTTTAAATTATTTTTATATTATTTCTAATAATAATAAAACAAAATTCTTATAATTTAGTTAAATATATTCATAGCCTATAATTTACATGATATTTTATAAATATATATTTTATTTTATTTTATTTAGACTCAGAGTTGCGTTTTTGGTAAGCTATAGAAGAGATTAAATGTAAAGAAATATATATATTTTTGGTGTTTTTTAAGCACAATGTTTCATGTTAAATATTCAATTCAATAATATTTTCTTATTTTCGAATCTTATGGTGTTATAATCACTCCACCTAAAATAAATTGCATCATTGTAATTTAAATTTGATCTTAAAAATTTTGGAGTACCATTGTTGAAAACCCCATGTCATAAAAAGTGTTAATAAGACATCCTCTTAAAAAGGGAGAATGATAAGTCAAATGGAGGAACACATAAATAGGTTTCTATGAAAGAAAAAATTTGTTTAAAATAATGATATAGATTTGGAATAATTGATAAAATAAATTTGGAGAGTTATATTGGTCAATTATACAAAGAAATTGAATGATCAATCAGATGTTAATGACCAAAAAAACCCATAAATATATGACGATTCAGGAGATAGTTTTATTAATTAGATATGAAGGTAATTGGATAAAACCTTTTCAAGATTCCTATCTTAATTCTTTGGAATTAATTTTCTATCTAATAATATAAATAAATATAACTACTTGATAAATATTTATTTCATAATCATGATTTCAGCCTTTGGTTATTGTTTTTTCAATTTAAAGCCCATCATTTATTAGAATAAGTGAATATTAAAAAATAAATTTTCTATTACTAAAGTGCTAAAAATATATTTTAATGGATCATAAGATATATAAAAGAGTACTAAGCTATTTCTCTAATAATTAATAAAATAAATATTGTAAGAATCATTTATCCAATTACACCAAAACATTTTTCAAAATCAATTCCATAAATAGTAAACATAATTCATTATCAAAAAATATTTATATTTAGAAGGAATTATACTAAATCAAAAATATTTTTTTCAAGAATATTAATGTGTCTCTAAATGTCACATTCCATATAGTTGGATACATTAATCACTATAAAACTATATTTAAAACATGAATTCTTCAAATAATAAAATATCATATTGTGGAATATATTTACTAATTCAACAATTCTTTTAAAATCCCATTAGGATGAAATAAACCATCAATATTAAAACCAATTTCACGGTAACCTACACTATCACATAAAAGTCAGTTTTTAAAATGATCATCAGGAACATATCTTGGGTTATCCTCCTTCAATCATGGGTTCAAAAATGGTTCAACATTTTACTAAATTATGCTTCTTCTCCACTAGTACCATTCAAAATAATCTCTCAAATCAATAATGAAATAGAACTATAGTAAAATGCTTCTATATTTAATAATTCTTATAACCATATTATCATTGATCACAATACACTTATAACATAATTGATGAATACTAACACAAGAACATTAATCTTTCTACTTCATCTGTATTAATAGAATAAGCTTCAACTTGACCCATAATCACCTTTTGAGATATATTCCATTAACATTTTGAGCATTAATTCTTTTGTTACCCATATCCTTTATAGATGGTGCATGAATCTTTGGAATCATTTTCCTTTTCCCTTGAAATCATGACCGTGGCTTCATCTCTCTCCACACTTGTAGAAAACTACCATTTCCATTAAGAGAGAACAATTATGTTTTTGACACCCTGTGATTTTATGAGAGAGGTTATTTTAATTTCTTTGATGTCTTGGGAGGTATGATACACCAAGATTAACTTGTGTTGTACGCAACACCATATTAGGTTGTAGTATACACAACCGTATTATTAGCATGAGTTGCACACAATCTCAAGTTCTTTTAATAAAATTCGTTTCACGCAACACTAAGTATATATTTTTTAAATGTATAAATGTTTTTATTATTTTAAATGAAAAATTAAATCTTATACTACACGAAACACTGACCTGGATTGTGTTACATGCAAGAGTGACTTTCCTCGATAGTATGCATTGTATGTGATACCGAGTTTCCCTAAACAATGATATATTATAAAAATATTATATTTTAAAGGGATATAAACTAG
Source organism: Viscum album (assembly GCA_963277665.1). Lineage (NCBI taxonomy): Eukaryota > Viridiplantae > Streptophyta > Magnoliopsida > Santalales > Viscaceae > Viscum > Viscum album. Next base: position 1,070,479,174 of record OY728166.1, on the reverse strand, counting down.
CCATTATGAATATTATTAACCAAATTCGGAAATTTATATAACATATCATTCATCTTAAATATTTTATATAAAATGATAATAGAACAAAATCAATGTTTTGGATAAAAGATGTATTTAAAAAAATGTAGTTTTAAAAGATTTTTATGGAGAACCAATTTTAAATAATTTTTCCAATACTTTTAAAAGATAAATTAGATAAAATAAACTACTTATTTGGAATTATGGCATAAAACCCTTTTTAAATTTTTTGGTATTATCTAATAAAATTGAAATTTTAATGAATGGTGAAAAATACTGCATTTTAATTTGAAACTAAATTTTTATCTAATTTATTTATATAGGTAGACTATCTTTTTAAATGTTTTTAAAGTTTAGTTATATTATATTTTTATCATTTAATACTACTTTTTTCATTGGAAATAATTTCACTTTTAAATTGGACATAAACACAAGTCAATCTTTTGATAGTTAAAATTTCATCAAAATGGAGTTTTTGGTTTTGACAATCGGAATTATATTTAAATTAATTACTACAACTATCGTGTTTTGAATTTGGTAAAATATATTGCATATATGTAATCATAAGGTTCAAATTTTTTAAATGTGTAACTTTTATTTTTGGACATTATTAATAGTAACTTCAGTAATTATTTTATTTTCCATGGTTAATGGGTCAATTAGGAAAATAAGGGTAAAATTTAATATTATAAATATAATAAAGTACCCTAAAACAAGTCTTAATCTTATTGGATAATATATTTCTGACCATGGGAATCCTTGGGTCTATTTTTGGACCCCATGGATTCACATTAATGTGAAAATTCCCTTTTATAATAATTAATTTAAAGTAAAGATAATTATAACTTAAACTTATATATTATACTAAATAAATATTAATATAGGATTATATAACTGATATATATAACTATAAATATTCATTATAAAGATAAAAATATTTCATAAATCTTGGTATTTTATTTATAAATTTTAGTCACTAAATAAATAAATTTATTTATGACACAATGATGATGTAGGGATTACCTTATTAAAGAATGATTCAACTAAATTAGATTATAAATATTAATATAAATTTATTTTTAACTGTTTTATGCAATGCACGAATTTTATTGATGATTATGACTTTTAATATTTGAATTAATGAAGTTTGTTTTGAAATAATCATGTTTTTATGGATTTGTAAAAAACCTGATATGAATAGTAAAAAATTGACATAAATGAGTTTTTAAAAAGACTACTTTATTAAATGATATAATAGTCCTCAAAATCTATGATTGAGAAAAATTACTTATATAATGTTTAAAATGTCATTAATTAACCACTTAAGTTTCTATTGAAAATTTTAAGTAACTATATTAACCATATAGTATGAATATACAAGAAGACATGATAAGAGTTAAATTAGTTATTTAATTTTTAAAGCTGAATGATATGGTTACATTTGAGACCTAAAACTATCTAAAACTTATTGGTTGAGATGATTTATAACACTCATCATCTTATATTTTAAATAAATGAGTTTTGGACCTTTTTAAAATGGAAATATTTTATTATAAATTAATATTTTGAGAGTTTCCTTAAGTGCCCCTCCCCTCTCTTACAAAATAGAATCTCCTCCCTCTCCTCATAAATCCATTTCGAGCCTTCAATATCTCCCTACCCCACACCATTTGTCTTCTCAACACCCCTAGTTGCATTTTAGTGGTTCAGGTCTTTCCAAAATGCCAACTATAGTGCCCTAAGAGGGAATGTAAAGGAGGCACATCGAGGATGAGGTAATGTCTTCTACCAATTCATGGAAATTTCTTTCTTCTTCTAATTTTTCTTCATTAATTTTCACTATAATGTAATAAAATAATTATCAATAATATTCTTATATGTTATTATAAATATGAAACCACACTATTTCACCTTTCATCCATCCTAAAAAGACGAAATCACCATGTCTGCATACGTACGGATTACCGTCTCAACGGCGTGGTGTAATCTATTTTTCACCACTACCTTACATGGATGGGTATAATGGTGGAAATAATAACTATATATGATTATTATAACATTATAATATTTTTGAGATATTATAAACCTTCCACTTTAATACCATTCAATAATTATTTGAATGATATCATCGCTTGTGCGTGCATCTGGCTTACCGTCCCCACGACGTGATAAGATTAATTCTCCACTTTAACAATCCAAGAGTGATTATAATATATATATATATATATATTCATAATGATGAAATATATTACATAATAATTATATTGAAATAATATATATTTGTGTGTCTGTACATTAATGTCATTCACCTACTTCCATTTAGTATGTTAAGAAAACGGAAACAACGTTCATGTGTATGTCTAGCCTACCGACTCCACTAACGGTGTATTAAATTTTATATATCTATCTAATATATATATTTTTATTAATAATATATATGATATATAAATCATATTATAATTTATGTTTTTAATGAAATCATGATCTATGTTATATGATCATGAATAACAAGTCAATACATATACGATAAACAAAGCGATATTATCTAAAATGTTGCATTAACATGGAATTGGAATTGTTAATAAAAATGTAATATAAAGTAATAAAATAATAATATATTATAACATACATATTATCATTATTCTGATTAAAGTTAATTATATAGAAGTTTCGGACTCATACGATGATTATCAGATCTAGGGTAAGGGATAAATTTTCAATCTCATTTTTAACTTAGATTGTTTATACATAAGTATTTAATGGGGTTATATTTATCATCCATGTATAGGATTTCTAAAAATGTTTTCATAAAATATCTATTTTTATTATATGTATGTTTAGATTTATTTTTACCCACTTTTTATTTTACTACATCGTATTGAATGAATCTTTGTTTTGATTAGCATATGATGTACTTTTTGACTGTTCGAAAAGAAGTACATGGAGAATGTAATTTTACATTACACAACATGAATGTATTTTTGTACTTTATTATTGAATTATTTCTATTAATCATACTTTTATATATTTAACGTTTATTTTCAATTAAATTATTTTATTTTAAAAATGCACGATATTTTGAGAAAAGAAATCATTTTTGAAGAAGAAAGGATATTTTCTTCAAGAATTAAGTTCAAGTGTTTTATCATAATTATTTCTCATATAAGATAACATGGGTTTATGTTTCTATACCTATTATTAATTTTATTTATTTGGTTTATTAGGGAATTATTTTTATTAAGTCCACTTATCTTTTTTGGATTTTGATATGATGAAACGATGTTTAAGAATCCCCTTTTATTTCATGGGTTATGCTATGATGAATGATTTATGTTTTTGTGGAACATGAAAGAATGATTTCATAATGATATTTTTGGGACCTATATCTCCTTCAAATGCACTGGGTAAAGATTTATATCACATAAGACAAAAATTACAAAAATGACAAGTAAATCAAATTCAGTAATACATGACTGGAATATTGGAGTTACTTGGTTTAGATACTGTGAAAGAAAGGAAGGGTAGGGAAGATGTCAGTAAGGGGAGGAAAGGGAGTTTGGGCTACTCAAATCAGACCCCAATCCCCCTGGTTAATAGGTTTGACGGTTTGGTGGAGGTATGATCGGGAGATGTAGCAAAGTTTTCGGTTGAGGGAGATGAGACAAGAAGGAAGAATCTCGATGGCTTTGGGTGGAGGAACAAATTGCAAACAGAAAGCGTTTATCTTCTGGGGAGTCCAGTCTGAGGAGAAATAAGAGAAATAGGAATAGGATGGGCAGGAAGGATCACACATCTTTACCACCCCCCATGAAGACTCGATCAACAAAAATGAAATTGGATGAGGAGTTGAATAGTGGGGTGAGGGGTCTATTGGAACCTCCTGGCCATTCTGAACTTCCCTTGGAGTTGATTTTATGTTCGGATGATGTGGTGACAAAGCAGGTGTTATTTCTCAATGCGTCGGAAGAGGAAGCGGCCAAGATGATGGGTTGGGACATTGAAGTGAAGATTAATGAAGAACAATATTTTTTGGTCGACAAACAGGAAACGATCCTGGTTTGAAGCTTCAATAAGGGGTAATTAGACTGGAGCAGTATATACAGTTCTAGGACAAATTGACCTCATCGCTTAAAGCCCTGGTAAGGGGAGAGCCGCACACCCAGGTATCCGCTATATCCTGGAGGTTATTTAGAGATATGGTTACAGGTAGAGTTGATCTGTTTTTCAACAATGATGCTTTAAAATTATTTTACTAAAGATGGGATGATATCTTCTTCTTGAGATGTATGGATAGGTGGAAGTGCTTCTTCAGTTTGTGTGTATCGTGGTGTTTTCATGCTTTTCCAACCAGCTTTATGGTCTTTCCTTAGATGAGTTTTAGAGAAAAAGTTCATCGCCTCTACATGTCACATGGAGCGGATGACTGAGAGGGTATGGCTTGGCCATAGGTACCATGCATGTGCATCCTTGCACGGGACTGTTTGCCGAGTCTCATGATTTGGTGGAGGCCTTTTAATGATGAGCTTCTGGGTAGAGGCATGACTAGTACTTGTTTGGAGTTTTTTTGGTTGTTTGTTTTTGATGGACTTGGGGTTTCTCACTTTCCCTTAAAGTGATTTGATAATAAAATAAAAAAATAATTTTCAGCAGCCTAGAATATCATGTAAAACAGGTTCAGTAATGGACTTTTTCCACCATGATAGTCATAGAAATAATGACCTGGATAATTTGGAAATCATATTATGTGTTTATTAGTATTCCAAAATTACATGTTTTATATCAATTCTATTCTATCATGGTTAATGTTCCTTTTTGATCTATGCCTAATGAACTCCAAATATTTATTTCATGACTCAAGATTTTGATGGTTAAAATTCATATTCCTATTTTTACGATCATATGTTTATGGTTGGTTTTATATTTTTCTTGTCTACCCTTACTAGACATTTTATCTTACCTTTTTTATGTTTTCTTTTCCCCATGATATAATGAAACATTTTAGGTAGGAATATAAAAGTGGAAGATCATTATGGGAGATGTTGAAGATCATTTACCGTGTTAGAAGATGTGTTCTACGATTCTAAATACACTGATGTAATATATTCTTTTGGAATTTTTTTAATGTATTAAGTATTATAAAAAATAAAGGCAATGTACATGTATTTCAAGCTTGGTTCATTAGAGTCTTTCATTCAACAATTATCATAAGTGATAAAATCTTACATTTCCTTCATCCATTTACCAATATTTTTTCTATATAATTCTCATCATCTATTGTTTCACATAGAATCAATAATAAATAGAAAATTCTCTCTCTATATTATTATCATATGATACTATTTACACATTTGATGAGAATTATCAAGATTGTAGTTACCTTCTAATTATTTTATTAATCCCATCAATAAAACAATCATTTTTACTCTTTTAATTAAGCGATTTCGTGTAGTTCCCATTCCATATCTAAGGATGCATTACTAAATGATAGAATACACTATATTATATCATATCATAATGAAACATAATATATTATCCCAAAAATTATGAAATACTGAACATAAATTAAAAAATGTATGAATAACTAATCCCATAATAATAAACATTATTTCATTGGAGATATCATTTTATAAATCCTTTATAATGGTTTGTAAATAAAATTTGAATTATCCTAAGAATAATCAGTGTGAGTCTCAAACCATATGAACTATAAGTCATGTTATCATGCACCAGGTGATGATATGGTCAATCCCAATACACCATTTGGGAATTTATTACCACTATGTACCTACATGTTGGAACCATATCCACTTATAGATTTAAAACCTGGATGTATTTCCAGAAAAAACCACATGATCTATTATTTAAAAAACATTAGTATTTTATTATATAATTATCCACAAACAACATCATATGGTCCTGTTGCATAATATATTTCTTTTCTTTATATAATTATTAATTAATATAATACAATTTCATTGATACAAATTTTAATATCCCATACTCCAATAACCAAGAGCCGATTATTAATTTATGACATTGGCATAAGATACAAGGAATCACGTGCCAATGGAAAGAACAATATATTAGTCTTAGTAAACAATATTAACAATTGAGTCATGAATTATATTTATAAACATAAATCACAACATTGTTTTTATAATATCATTAATCTCTCTGTAACATCAATGAATATCAATTATAGTACACATTCTATATTCTTTGGGAAGGAAAACAGATAAGGGTGTGTTAAAATCCTCAGTAAGGGTTAGGTACATTTGAAGATATCATGAACCAATAAGCCTAGAAAACATGAAAAGGTAAATAACTCAACAAATATGATATTAAAGTATCATTAAGACCATAAAACATATGTAATAATTAATAAGGTAAGGTATATTACTAAAAACACATTCCATTTAATCAATAAACTCATAATGAAATGTTCCCTGAGATAATATCTATTTGAAAATTTATTGGATAATAAATACTGAGTTATTAATTATGGAGATGATTAATTATTATACATATTTATTTTAGGAATATTTATACCTAGACCTTCAATATATTTCCCTAGGTAATTTTAACACTAATGATAGAAAACCATTTAATGTGGTTAACTGATTTCTCTCTGGAGACCAGTTGATACATCAAGGGGCCATAAGATTCTGGTACCCACATGTTACTATAGTTCTGAAACATTCATCGAGTACAGAATCATCTATTTAATTCCTTGTTTCCCTCCCAGCGTGGCGCACGACCAGGGGTCATGTGGGAGAGACGTGCGCTATCCGACGATTGATTAGAGAAGGTTGATCTCTACTTAATCACTCATATCGGGTGCACCATTTGTGCCTCGAAATACCCAATAGTTCAATATCCCGCAGTTCATGGACCTGCTTTTCAAAGTCAGGCGTTCACTGGATGGTTTGGCCAGCGATGCTTAAGAACTCACAATGGTCGAGAGGATGGGAAGTCGGGCTCATCACACCCTTTTGAGGGGAATTATTTCCAGTTCCAGGACTCTCTTATATATTTAAGACATATTCATATGTTCGCGAATCTTTGGTTTATACCCAAACATAGTATCCACGGATTCAACCCTGGTGGGCAATGGTCAACTAGATGTAGGGTTTCAGAATCATTTAGGCCTAAGGTTTACCATCCCTCGTTGCATTAATGACCCCGTGGAGTCAGGACTCACTGAGGCGGCGCTGGTTTAAAGCCTCATAATAGGGAACTCTGGAGTTTATTGTCATCCAGGGGGGAAAAGTGATGACTTGAACATCTGGGTCGAACCCATGGAATGGGCTTCCTACGTATCATAGTGAGGGGGATCAAAATCCACATTGTTCGAATTGGTATGGGGCTTACTCTCTAGGCTTCCGAGGACTAGTGCGGTGAACCGATGTAAAGATGGTCGGATCGACCGAGTGTTGGGATTGAACCTCGGGGTGGCTTCCTACAGACCCTGACTAGGATAATGGGATCAAAGACCATGTATTTCTCATTGGTATGGGTCTTACACTCTGGGGCAGCCCAAGGTGTGGATGATGGGCTTGAACCTCAGGGAGGCTTCCTACGTACCCTACCTAAGATACAAGGATCAAATTCCATGTAGTTCGCAACAAGTCCACCATCGTTGTGTTAGTACCGTGACCATCACAAATCTCTAAGCCCACCTGAGTCATGCTCTATGTGAGAAACAAGATAACGCAAAATACTTGGCTTACCTCTCACTTTTCTCCTAACCAAGGGAAGGGGAGATAAACGATGAGTGGAAGAAAATTCAAGTACCGCTTGACTCTCCTTCCCCCTGATGTTCGAGGATGGTAGAAGTCGAGCGGTGGAGCAATGAACCCTCCAGGTTTAAAGGAGAAGGGCCATTGGTTTCCAGTGATTATGGTGTGGGACTTACTCCAAAAGGGATGCCCAATAGTGATAGAGCCCACCAGGAGAGGGACTTGGCCCCAAAGAAGGATGGAACGACACCCTTTCCCACTACGTCCCTCCTTGGTCGTATTGGTGGGGAAGTATTGAGGTGCATGGGGATGGCTTCATTCTGACAGTTATGTCACCCCCTCTCTGGGGAGGGGAGAAGTGCCCGACCTCCGAAGTGTGTAGTCCCTCATCCGGGCGAGTAGAGGCAGAAAGGGGGCTCTCGGGATCAGACCCCGCATTACTGTGGGAATGTGAACCCAGACATGCTTCGAGAATCCGCCCAATGGCTGGGGAAACACCTTCACCATCGCTTTCTGTGGGTATGTGAACTCAAAAGGGTGAACTGATACTCCCAAAGGATACATAATATTGGTTCGGTGGCTCTGGGGGAGGCCTCAACTCAGGGCCGATGAATGGACCAATGAGGAGGTTGTGAAGGATCAGGCCAGATTAAAACTGGAAGGATTTTATCTGGCTCGGGGAATGGGAACTCCGAAGGTTTTGGCAGGCCACTCGGGTGTAAGAGGGGTGGGGCCCTTCACGTAGGGAGGCGCTACGCGGTTGGAGAAGCCGTCTGCGAGCCAAGGTGATCCGCGGGAGAAGAGGACATCCGCGAACCAGGATGGTCCGCGAACTGAGAGGTCCTCCGCAAACCAGGATGGTCCGCAGACTGATTGGCATCCTGCGAACCAGGTGGGTTCGCAGCTTCAGGTTTGGCCCGCGTATAAGGTTGGTACGCGGAGGGGTCAACACGAGTAGCAGTGGCCAAGGTCGGAGCCATTTGGATATTCGTCGGTCAGGGTTTCGCCCGCTTAGGAGGGTGCTATGCGGCACGACAGATCAGAAAAGGGTCATAAAATCCCTGGTCCGCGGGTAGTGCATCTGCGGAGGGGCTAGGGTTCGTGGTCTAATATTTTTGTGCGATTATTTTTTCTCATTTCACCAAGTTATGAATTTTTAGTTCCTTATTAATTCATTTCCAGCTTCATACCTACTCTGGTTCATGAACTGGAACATCACTCTTCACGAAATCCTAAGCTCCTTCTTTTGAAATCCTTCCACCCGAATCTGATTGATCTCCCCAAATCCTCCCCCTTTGGTGTCCTATTATAGAGGGGAGGGAAAGGGATCTATTGGGGTCATGTGGCACCTTTTTCGGTGGCCCATGACCAAAAACGCGTCTTACGGATTACTTGGTAAATCCATAACTCACGGGGCCTTAAACACTCCTCCTCCACGAACCACACTCGGTGAGTGCTTTACAGCTGTGGAGGGTTCCACCTCCATTTTGCGAACGAAAGTAGAGTCGGTTTGGGCCGGTTGACGCAACTTGAGGCTGGGGCGGTCTGGAATGGTGAACTGGGTTGGCACCTGTCCTGCCTCGGAACCGCAGAGGGTCTCCGCATTGGTTTCGTGAACCACGACGGTCAACGGAGGAGGGAAGCTTCGTGGAACCGGTTGTGCATCGTTAACATTAGACCTGTCCGTGGACCGGTTCGTCCTTACCCATACATAAGTATTCTACACATTTTCCTAATCCATTGATGGGAAATTGGGTAAAATCTCCCTTGAGTTAAATGGGATCATCATTATCATTTGCGAAATTTTCAGGACCCTAAAAATTCCCGCCATCGGAATGGGGTCCGATCGGAACGAAGAGGAGACTATTCCGATTCATAGTGGTCCTGAAACTCTGACGGGTTGTAGTAGGGAAGTGGTCCCAGTAGGGGACCACGCCTATAACTACAGAGGGCCCTTCATTTTTCTTCTACCAGATTCTTCGCGAAAACCAGCACTCCTTTTCTTTTCTGTCTCCGCGTGCTTGTTCCTTCACGAAATGCTCCATCCACAAACCGGCTGCTACTTCCGTGAACCATTTCTCGTTTGTGTTGTTCTTCATCCGCAGACCAACTTCCCAGCCGCTAACTAACAGTTTTAATTATTTAAAAGTAAGTCACTATAGGTCGCGTAGGAACTTGCTTCGCGATTTTGGTGCTCTGTGATTTTGATGCTCTACGGACTATAATATTCTGAACATTAAAAAAAATTATGTTTTTTGAAATTAACCACATAAATTCAGGATTGAAATTCCGCGGAGCATCCTGATTCATGGTTTTTAGGCAAACACTCCATGATCCAGAGTATCGTGAACTATTTCTACGTAGGGATGGTTCGCGGGGTGTAGTCATCGTTAACCATCCTTTGAGGCCTCCTAGTGGACTTTGTTATGAAGGATCCTCAACTGATCCATAGCCATATATTTGTTATTTATGTCCAATTTTTTTTATTCTGGACTAACCACATGTTGTATTTCATTGTGCAGGGAGAAAATATGGTTCCCCTCGTTATGGACCTAGGCCTGCCATCGAGCCCCTCTCAATTGGCGATCAATGCCTGAAGGACATGGCCAGCTCTATTCAGGATGGAATCTAGCACTCCCCACTGTCTTCCGTTCTTGCCGTCTGACACTCCAAGTCACGTCAGTAGTACCCCTTTTTTAACAGCCTTCCTACCTATGGGTTCAGTTTTCTGTTTGATACCCCGATTCTGGTACCATCCCGTGACAACAATCCAAAAGCATTGATATTTACTGCCACTATCCCTCGGTTCGTGATACCTGTTAGCAGGCTGCCTGACCTGAGGGAAAAAACTATCAGATCTGTGTTGAATCACCTTTTTGTATCTTCGATAGGAGAAAAACGTCAACAGGAAGGAACAATTCACTGCCACTGGAGCATTGCCCGCAATTCCATGGTAAGGGACCAACATGGCTAGTCAGTGAATCGGGACCTCCAGCATGGTGGAGCATTTAAGTCCTTGGATTGGGGGTGTCCCCTCTCAGTCCGCAAGAGTTTTGCAGAGTTCGAGACAGAATTGCAAGTCTTAGGCTTGTATGAAGCTGCCTGGGTGTCTCAAACCTATACCTACCCGCCTAAAGCCCTCACCATGAAACTTATGAGCCGTTGGAACCCGGACACCAACACCTTCCATCTAGTCCATAGGGAGGTGGGGATTAGTCTTTGGGACGTCTTTCAGATTTCAGGGCTCTCCATTGTTGGGGTTATGTATGACGAATACATGCCTCCCCCTTCTGTGTGGGACGACGAAGGGAGAACCCCTCCCTTGGTGAAGCGGCTCATCGATCTGGCCCAGGAACATTCGAAGGATACATCTCCGAAAAAGCTTTTCCCTAGTCTTGAGGAGCATTTGAAGGATATGTCTCTGAGATAGCTTTTCATGTATCATGACTCGATCAAGGATTTTTTCAGAGAGATCCAGTATGTAGCTCTTCCATGTAGGCCCACGAACTTCCCTACAATGGAGTCCCGAAAGCAGAGGGGCAGCTGTTGGCTGAACCTAGAGCAAGGACAATTAAACGACTGGGGCTGGTAACTTATTCTTGACGTTGATACGCTGCTTCGCCTGGCGGAATTTCTGGCCATGTTTTTGAGCGGCTGGCTATTGCATAGACGCGAGTCTAGCAACGTGTGCGTCTCTACCTTTGTCATGGTAGCAGAATTTTCTACCGACAATGTTATCAACATAGTTGTCCCAGTACTGGCCAGGATTTATCAGTTGCTCGGTAACATTACCGACGGGTACCGGCCAAACCGAGTAGACTCCCCATTTCAAATTACTTGGGGATGGTTAAGCGTACATATCACGAACTGATACACCTTCATCAACACTCTTCAAATTCCAGGCACCACATTCCGGCCATATATGCAACTGACCAGTGGGGTTATGCCCGAAGAGTGGGCGACCCTAGAGAAGGATAATCAATAGACAGTTTAGAACATGTGTCTACTATCGAGTCGAATCTCAAGTTATGATCATTTCTATTTCCATAAATTTTCATCCCCAACTTGTGCAATCACGAATACCGTAATAGAGGAGTTTATCAAGAGGGGATACCTCTTTTCCCTCCGATAGGGTATTCTGGTAGCTCGTATTAGAGGGGAACTGATCTGCGAGGGGTACGCGCCATGCCGATTTGGGCGTCAATTTGGCTGCATCCAGGTATTATGATCTCTTGCACTTAATGGTTCCCACGAGAATCATAATTTAATGGTGGCTAGGAAATTGTGGTTAATATTTACCTCGGAGGATACTGGCTGCAAGGTTATTACCCCCATGCTTACAGACTCCATGCCCTTATTATCCAAGAATTATGCTGACTCCTGGGTACAATCATACCCTAATGGCTATCTAGGGACGTTGGTGTCTACCATCTCAAGACCCAATCCATCAATGGGCAAGAGGAAGCGAAATGTGGATGGTGCTTCAACTAGGCCGAGCAAGGTCCTTCACCACCCTGCTGGTCCATTTCTTCTGGGGAATATTTTAACAGATAGAGGCGTATCTTCTCATTCCCTCGAATCTGCCCTAAGGGGGTTGGTTATTCTTGCAGATGCTGCCTTCTCGATGGCCTGGGGCCAATGGGATGAATTCAAAGGTCAATCATCCTTTCGTATCCAGTACCCCCATTCTCTGTGGCAGTATCTTCAGGAATAAGAAGTGGCATTTGATAGGTTGGGATACATATCAACCCCTATTGACATCCTTTATGATGTGGACCCATAGCGGGTAAATCGGTATCTCCAGGATATCGAAGCCTATATTTACGCGTGCTAGGGTTACACAGTATTAACCCACTGAGTCCAGGCCATGTTGCACCTAGTGACCAATGAGGAGGGGGAAGTAAGTGACCACTCTTTAGGGGGATATGATTTTAATGATCTCCCCATCATGGCTAAAGCAATGGAATTCCCCTCCCTACTTGTGATGTTCTGTCCACAGGTATCCCCAGAGACTTCTACGGTGGTGGTGAGATTTGGAACACAAACACGGCCATTGGAACCCCTAACAGCACCTACTAATGCTCGACCCTCTCAGGTTGATCCTTCCAGGCTAGTCATTCCCATTATGGCCGCATTCCGAGACACATGGATGATTTGGGATGACCTGAGGGACAGGGGATCAGATGAAGAGGTTTGGGCATCACTCCAAATGACTCCTCTCGAGCTCCCAGGTATTGGGGTTATCTTTTCTTTGCCACACCTGCAGTTGGAAGAGGATTTTAGTGAAATAATCCCCTCATTGAAGGAGATGGACGAATACATGCGCTCACTCCGAAACCGGATCTATGGGACCACCCAGGTTTCCATGATGATTAGACATCCCGAGTTGTCCGACCCAGAAGAAGAGGTTGCTCTACTCACCCATTCTGGCTTTCTTCATCCTTTATTGTGGAGGTTCTAAGGTTTCTCCACCCCCCCCCCTTTTCTTATGCAGGGCGCTGAGGAATCCCATAGGGAAATTCCATCCCTAGAGTATACTCCATGTGGGACCGTGGTAGGTGAACACCCATTATCGGCCACAGGGATCACCGAGGAGGGATCTCGGAGAATAGCTGAACTTATGGAGGTGACCATTGTGGACCCAGCTAGGTTCTTTCCTCCCCCGTCTCCTCCCAGTGTTCCATGTAAGGAATTGTCCTTGGGGAAGATCCAAAGGCATCCGCAGGCATCCTGTTTGTCAGAATGGATCAGGTAGGGGATGTTGAGTAACCATTACTTCCTGTTTTCTTGATTAACGACTTATATTCTCTAATTCTGTTAGTTGTTGAATTTTATGGCACTACTGTGTAGGGCCATTCAGATACCTGGTTGTGTCAACCCATGCGACTGTACCTCCTACCCCTTTATCATCTGGGGGATCACCCACATCCATCCGTGAGCATGATGAGATGGCGGGATCCACGGATTGGGCAAACGACATAGATGCTTTCCTTATTCCTTCATCCACCAGAGATATGTCCGAGGAGGGACAACTGGAAGCCGAGACTCCCGCATATCCTACAACCTCTATAATTGCGTGTGAGGATGGGGTGTCGATGATTACCGAAGAGGCCCCAGATCTAACGAGGCCAGCTGCCATAGACCCAATGGGTCCCATGGAGATGGAGGAGGATCTTTCCATCAGGACATTCACTGGAAACCTAGAGTGAGGCATCATCTTGTTCACTGGGGGAGTGATTTCCCCGTACTTGATCTCCGTAGTCGATCACTTGGGGGCAGCTCTATGAGTTGCTGGCCATGGGTATGGCCATATTTCCTAGATTCCTCTAGGGATTCCCAGGGATTCTCTGCCTTTTAAGGATGTAGCATCTTCCTCGAGTGGCCGTCACGGCAGTGAAGAGCTTGAGGATGCCGACACCTTGACGATCAGGAGTATGTTTCCCAATCTCTTTATGCAGACTCCTTTGTCTTCCATTTTCTAGTTAGGGGTACTTATCTATCTTATTGACTCTTGGGCTTTAGGACCACAACCATTGGTGCTGGAAATTGTGTTGTTAATCCCAACCATGCCTATGACCACAATTGTCAGGGGCGAAGTTTCCACAGTGCCATAGTTTGCGGGTGAAACCATATCAGGTCCTTCCTTGGTGACGTTCATCCTCGAGTATGTGTCCTCATCCAGGAGTGATTCTGATCCCAATTAACAAGTCCTTTCCCATCTTCGTCTTGGTCGCCAAAGGTCCTGGGAGAAAATATGGAAGTTGATCTCTCAAATTCCATTGTTCAAGACGCCGACCAAATTACCGAGTCTACGCAATTTGTTTATGCTACCGGGATTTGACGGTTTTGACTATCATGGTGTTTATGACATAGTCAAGCAAGTATTCACTGACCGGGAGAGGCTAGGTGATTTCAATTCTCGCCTTTCCACTGCTCAATATGAATCCTACCTTTCCGAGACCCGACAACTACGCCTAACAGAAGCTCATGAGCATGTCGGGGTAGTCGTGAGAGTTCAGGGAGAAGTTTCTCAGCCGGGTTCTCGACTGGTGGTGCTGAGGAGTGATATACTGTGACTACAAAAGGAGGATACTAATGTCACAACCATAGTTGAATAAGGATAATGGAGGATGGAGGAGGAGTTAAGGGTGAGCTCTAAGGTGCCACAAGAGGTGGAACCATTGTGGGCTGGTGTAGAAGCTGAGATGGCCTTGCTTTAGAATCTCTATTATGTGATCGAGGATTCTCATCGGTGCATGATACAAATTTGTGAATCTACTGAAAACCTCTTTTAATAACCTTTCAAGCCATAGGAGGCCCCTGATTGTGGATTCCCTTCCCACAAACATTGTTATGGAACAATGAAATGTGTCTCCTTAGTTCTCTTGTCGCCTTATCCTATGATAGAAATTATTTAGCATGATTGCTGCATATGTTAATTCCCCAAACATAGAATAATAATAGTTCAGGACCATTGATAAAAATAAAACGATCTCTAACTTTTCCCTGGGCCATGGGATTCAGCGATCATAGTTTGACTATTGCTGGGGTTTTGTAGAAAAGACCCACAAACATTTTTTCTCTTCTTTTAATACACTAATTTTTCCTGGGCCCATTTAGTGTGGACCCAGCGGGTATGGAACGAATTTTTCTTTGGTCTCCCTTCTCGGGTTTTTTGCCTAACAGGCTTTGTGCCTCTTTTTGTGAGCGGTTCAAAGTCCCACTGACAAGAATATCATTACTGATGTTTAGGTCGAACAGTTTTGACCAAATATAGTGGGGGAAAGGGCCCCAATGAGGTTTAGCGAATTAAAATATGTCTCAATACTCTTCAGACACACATGGGGGGACATGTATAAATTTGAATGACATGCAGGTCATGTTTCAAGGAATGGGAGCTGCGTCGGTGTAAAGAGGTAGGAAGAGTATTGCCTAAGGAAATCTTTACTTTGGTAGACCAGCTAGGGGCGATCAATATTTAGAGATGCTGAGGGCATGGTATGCGTAGTCATATAAAGGTGTCCTTAAGTCAACGACTGTCCATTTCTGATGGCCTGGGGACTTCATAGAAGTAAATATTTTGTAAACCACCATGGGTGGCTTGGATAATTATGAAAACCACCAGGGGTGGCTCAGAAAGGGAATGTGACATCTGAAAGGGTTTTGGGAACATTTGTACTAATAAAGAGTGTGGTTGAGAGACCACTTTCCTATGCATTTAGTTATCGTAAGGTACGGTTTATGCTTGGGGCAATTTAATGTCATGTTGTTGTGAAATCATTTAAAATGGAACGACTTCTCCTGGTTCTCAGAAATCTCATCAAAGACATTCCGCCGTTTTCAGGAACGATTGCGAAAGAGGTTGTTAACCGGCAGCTCATAGGGTTTACGAATCCTTGGATAGACATGGGGGCTCAGAGGCCAAGAGGCTTAGGAGATAATAATTCCCTAAGGAAATCTTGCCTTTGGTAGACGGGCCAGGGGCGATCAACATACAGAGCCGCTTAGGGCATGCAATGCATAGTCATGAAAAGGTGTCCTTAGGTCAATGATTGTATTCCCCCGATAGCCAAGCAACTTCAGGGAAGTTGAGATTTGGGACCACCAGGGGTGGATTATGAGAGTTTGGATTTTTCTGAGTACAGAGTATGGTTTATGATGAGAGGGTTCCTGGACACGGGGGGAACATCTAGACTAAACTTCCCAAGAATGGGTGAAGTAGTCCCTTCTCATGTGGGTGTGAGACGGTGGCTTGTTCAGGTCTAACCTGTGCATTGAAGGATAGAGAAAAGCCTTTGTTCCTTACTGAACCTGTGACGGTTTTCACCGTGCATTTTAGCGTCATGAGGTAAAGACGAAGAGCATTATTAAAGGATTTTGTGTAGCTTAACGTCATGCAGCGTCAGTGGGGGGAATTTATCTTTCCTTTTCCAATGCTGAGCATTTTAACGTCGTGCAACAAGAATGATTGACCATGCAGTTTAACATCGTGCTGAAAGGACGAGGAGCATTATTAAACCAGTGAAAAATGCTTGTTTTTGGAGGCATTCGTCTAGATGTTTGATGCTTGGCCTTTGTAGCCATATTCCAAGATGCCAAGATGGGATCCATACCATTTAATGTCATGCGGTAAGGAAATAGTTAAAAAGGTTGCTCTTGATTAGAATGTAACTAGGCTCGAGTATCATGGAATGTACAAGACTTGGAGGGGGTTGATGGTGTAAATCAGGGTTCCATGGCTTCTTGGATTAGGAGATATGACATGGAGGCTCTGAGGCCGGGAATTATATGGAGCTAGGTATAGTATCGCCCGAGGAAATATTTCCTCTGGTAGAAAAGCCAGGGGCTATCAATCTGCAGATCCACTGAGGGCTTGGTATGCATAGTCATGAAAAGGTGTCTCCGGGTCGATGAGTTTCCACTTCTGATGGCCATGAATGGTTATGAAGATCCACAATTATCCAGGCCACAAAGTCTGTCATCGAGTAAAGAAATATTTGTGCATGTCAGGGATATTTGTCCTTGGTTGCTGTTAAAGCATAAAGATCCCTCTGTGCTGATTTATTATGGGCGTGGGGGTGTACCTACACTCCATGCGGTTTATCATCGTGTGGTAAGGACGAGTTACTCCTTGTTTAGAGGTCATAGAGCTCAGACCATTGGGTGACTATTTCTGAAGTCACTCGAAGGATAACTGGTTCAACATGCTCTGATATAGTTGGAACAAGGTGTGGGATGATGGTCATAAAATGAAACTTTGAGTTTTCCCAGATCAAGAGGTGTGGTGTGGGGGCTTTGAGGTCGGTAAGTGTATAGAGCTAGGAAGAGTGTTGCCCGAGGAAATCTTGCATTTGGTAGATAGGCCAGGGGATATCATTATGCAGAGCCACTGAGGGCATGGTATGCATAGTCATGCAAAGGTGTACCCGGGTCGATGAAATTCTACTTCTGATGGTCGTGAATGGTTATAAGGATCTGCGATTTCCCATAGTGCATAGTTCGGCACGTGGGGATAATGGTGTCCAAGTATACAAGAAACAACTTCACTCCAATTGTCCGTTGAGTCAAAGTATCCTAGTCCTGGCTATATGTTCGTTGATGTAGGAAATCACGTGAACCACAGTCGGATACATAGGCCAACCGGGTAGGGGTACCCTGGTAACATTTGGATGTGAAAAGGGGAATGAACTTCTAAACCACTACTCCATAAATATTTGGATCGGGAGATGTGATATACGGGCTCCAAGGCCGGTAAGCATACGAAGCTTGGAAGAGTGACCCTCGGGGAAATCTTGCCTATGTAGATGAGCCAGGGGCTATCAATATGCAGAATCGCTGAGCTCATGGTATTCATATTCACACAAATGTGTCCACAGGTCGATAACATTCCGCTTCTGATGGCCATCAATGGTCATGATGATCCGAAATTATTCGGATTGTGGAGTCTGATGTATCGAGAGGATGCACCCAAATGTGTAAAGAGTAATCCCATCTCATTTCACCGTATATCTTGGGTGAGTCACGAAGAATCTCATACAGGTTAACGTCATGCGGTGAGGATGACTTCCGTGCAGTTTAACGTCATGCTGTGAGGATGACTTCCATGTTGTTTAATGTCATGCGGTGAGGACAACATCCGTGCAGTTTAACATCATGTGGTAAGGAGAAAGTACACACCCCGTCCAGGTCTAGTCCATACATAGGGGAAAGGGTAATTTCTAACTTTTGGTCGAGAGTGGTTGAGCCAGTATGGGGGACCCTAGCGTCACTACGTATCCTGCGAGGGCAGGAATCAAGCCGCACGTAGTTTTATGAATGAATTACACCCCATTAAGGGATGGTTCATACACAAGGGAAGGGGACATTGTTTAACTTTTTTTATTTGAGAGGTGGTTGGGCCAGGATGAGGATCCCTGGCATCACTACATATCCTGCGAGGGCAGGAATCAAGCTGTATGTAATTCTCTGAAAGACAGTACACCCCATGTACGTATAGTCTATACACGGGGGGAGGGGGCATTTTTAATTTTAATTCGGGAGTGGCTGGGCTAGGAAGGGGAACCCTGGCATCACTACGTATCTTGTGGGGGCAGGAATCAATCCGTATGTAGTTCTTTGAAATATGTGCAGTTTAATGTCATGTGGTAAGGACGAAGGATACACCCTGTGCAGGTATCATCCATACACGGGGGAAAATGACATATTTAAACCTCCCTTTTTTGGGGATGGCTGGGCCAGGATTGGGGACCCTGACATCGCTACATATCCTACGAGGGCAGGAATCAAGATTCACATAGTTATTTGAAAGAAGTACAACCTGTTCAGGGCTGGTCCATACATGAGGGGAGAGGGTATTTTTAAAACTTTTTGTCCATGTAGTTTAACATCGTGTGGTGAGGACGAACTGCTCTTTGTTTAAGGTCCAAGAGTTTTGACCTTTGGGTTCTTGTAAGTTTAACATCATGTATCTCGGAAGAAGAATACACCCTGTGTAGGTTTGGTCCATACGTGAGGGTAAGGGGGCATTCTTAACTCTTATTATCCCCTATTATCCGAGCAGTTTAACGTCGTGTGGTAAGGACGATAAATACACTTGTTCTGTATGTGAAATACTTCTTGAGGAATCTCACATTAGTAGGATTCGTGGTGAATTTCCCGTGTATGGAGATCAGGGTATATGATCCAATGGAGTGGACCTTGTGTACCACATATGGTCCCTCCCACTTGGGCTCCAGTTTTGGAGGTTTCCTTATAGTATCATTGGGGTCCGAAGGACCAATACCAATTATCCTTCCAAGAAAGACTGAAGATGAATGTTTTTATTGAAGGCTCGTGCAATATGATTCTGGTAGACTACCATATGATGAAAAGTGTGCAGCTGCATCTTGCCCAGCTATTCCAATTCACTCAGCCACTTTTTTGATCACTCATCATCAGATAATTGAACACAGATAGCAACATGGAGTGAGGGAAGTTAGAGTTCAATAGGCAGGACCACCTCTGTGATGTATACCACGGAGTACGGGGTAGCCCGAGTAGTAGTGCATATTGTGGTTCGATAATCCCACAACGCATGGATGAGTTTATCCAGCCATGACTTCTTGTCTTTGTCCACCATTTTCTGAAGAATGTTGGAAAGGGTTTTGCTAAAAGCCTCTTTGTGTCCATTGGTCGCCGCATGGTAGCTGGATGAGTGGATATCCTTGATAAAAACTCTTGGTATAGTTTCTCTAATTGAGTAGAGCAGAATTTGGTGTCATTGTCCATCAGTATGGTATGAGGGACACCAAACCTTGTGATGATATTGGTTTTCACAAAGCTGGCAATGCTTCTTGCCCGGACTTCCTTAAGGGGTACGGCTTCTGCCCATTTGGAAATGAAGTTGGTTGTTGTGAGGATATACTTCAGTTGTTTGGCTATGGCAGGGGGATATGGATCCACAATTTTCATTCCCAGGATGGAAAATGTTTCGGAGTACTTGTCCTGATGAACTAACTCTGGGGGTTGGTGTATGAAGTTGCCATGAATCTGGCATGAGTGGCATTTTGTGGTAAAACGCTCGCAGTCTTGTGCCACAGTGGTCCAGTAGTACCCATGCCTTCGAACCTGATGGGAAAGCTTGGTCCCCAGTTTATGTGCTCCACATGCTCCGGCATGTACTTAATTCATTACGGTAGTGTTTTCTTCACCACTAATGCATCTGAGGAGCACTCCATCAAGTCCTCATTTGTAGTGGACCTCTTGCTGACCCGTGCCTCTATATAGGACAAAGTTTATTGCCCTTATCTATATTTACTCTCATTTAGCCATGTCTGATGGATTTTCTCCCCGTTGAAGGTAGTTTGCAATGGGGGTCATCCAGCCGATGGCGGGATCATATGGCTTGGGGACAAGACTGACTTCGTGGATTTCATCCATCTCATCTTGAACAAACTGATATACTATTCGACGGTGAGAAATACTGATAGCCATTTCATCCTGGTCTGGGTCAGCTAGGGTTGTGGCCGCATTGTCTAGTGCATCCACCTGAGCATTCTGAGACTGGGGAATATAGGTCAATGTTTGTTCTATGGAGAACTTCGCCATTAACCCTCAGACATGGTCAAACAGGGGGATGAACTCCTCCTTTTTAATAGAATAGTAACCATTGACTTTCTTGATGACCAGCTCTGAGTCACCTTTTACCTTAAGCTGATGTACTTGTGCATGGAGTGCGAGCTCCAGGCCTGTATTGAGATCTTGATATTCTGCTTCATTGTTTATACATCCTTCTGATAGGAGGAAGAAATATGGAAAGAATTCCATTTATAGGGACACGAGTATTATCCCCAAACCCACTTTGTTAAATCTAGGATCCTCCATCCTCTTCCCGGTTGGGATTCAGGATGTGCCGTCGAAGTACATTTCCCATGGTGGGAACTCCTCTTGAATCAAGAAGATGTCTTCATCAGGTAGCTCGGCATTCGGTGCAGTGGTCCCTGTCGAAGGGTGCTCATCCCGAAAGTCTGCTAATTCCTGGCCCTTGATGACTTTCTAAGGCACAAACCAGATATCAAACTGTTGCAGGATGATCGCCCATCTAGATAGGTGTCTGGTTAACATCGGGAGGCTGAGGATGTAATTGTGCGGGTTACTCCGCGAGATCAAATGGACTTTATGATGCTGCAGGTAATGTCACATCTTTTGAACTGTGAAGACCAAGGCCAAACAACTCTTCTCGATATTCAAGTATCGAGTATCAATATCAATCATGGTCCAACTGAAGTAATACATACTGTTTTCACATCCGGTGTCATTCTTTTTTGCATGGAAGGATACCAGTGACCGTTCTAGGGACGTCACATATAGGATGAGAGGTCTTATTTCAACCGGGGGCATGAGCACTGGTGGGCTTAAGAGTTACCTATTTTGGCTATCAAGCGCCTATTGGTAGTCATATGTCCAATGGTACGTGACTCCCTTTTTCATTAACCTGGTGAAGGGAAAACATTCTCCCGCCATGTTGGCAATGAATCACCTGATATAGGCTCGGTGTCCATAGAATCCTCTCAACTCAGTGAGATTGTGGGGATGAGGCAGGTCAAGTATAGCCTTTGTCTTTTTAGGGTTAACTTCAATGTCGCGATGGCGTACAACGAAGCCAAGGAATTTTCCTGAGGTACCCTGAAGGCGCATTTCAAGGGGTTCATCTTCATGCTATATTGTCGAAGTTTGTTGAATATGGTATCAAGGTCTGACAAGTTATCTGAGAACTGTCTTGATTTGACCACCAAGTCATCTACGTAACATTTAACTAATCTCTCCATGAATGGATTGAAAATACAATGCATAGTGCACTGATATGTAGCTCCAGCATTCTTGAGGCCCAAGGGCATGAACCTGTAACATAATATTCCTTGGGGGATTTTAAGGCAGTGGATTCTCCATTTTCTCGGTCCATTTTGATTTGATTATACCCATAATTGCCGTCCATGAAGGGTAGAGCCTCATACTCGGTTGTTGCATCAATTAATGACTTGTTGATCGGGACCGAGAAATAATCATTCAGACAATGCCGATTGAGATCTCTAAAATCAATGCAGACCTGGATTTGTCCATTCTTTTTCTTGACTGGGACAATATTGTCCAACTAGATGGGGTATTGGACCTCCCGAATAAAGCCTGCTTTATTGAGCTTATTTACTTCAGCCTCTATTTTGGCAGTATGTGAGGGGTGTTATCTTCTAACGGCCTGTTTATAGCCCCGGTGGTCTTCTGCATTCTTAGGTGGTGTGCTTCCACTTCTGGAATGAGTCCCGACATTTCTGTGTAATTCTAGGCAAAGACATATCTATGTTTCCTTAATAAGGCAGTATATAACTCGTGCTCTTCGGGAGACATGGCTTCACTAATGAGAGTAGGCCTAGGATCTTCGTTGGTACCCAGGTTTGTTTCCCTGAGCTCATCCACCGTGGTGGAGATACCATCCTCAAATGCAGGAGGTGCATCCCTGATATCTTCCCCCTCTTCTTCTCCCAAATCCTCATCTTCTTAGTCTGACGAGGAGAGAGCTCCTTCCACGGGCTCTTAGGAGTCCATGGGTGAGGTGTCGTGGGCATCCTTACTCGAGTTTCTATCCCCAGATTGAGGGTCAGTGTACGTTCCAACATTTCCACGCTCGGCCGTTATGGATGAAGTCATGAGGACATCTGAGTGTGTGTCCGGACTTGAAATCTTACTCTCAACATGGTTGATGGGCAGGACATAATCTCCTCTAAGCTGCCTGAGGGGGTCATCAGGAACCATTTCCAGGCCATTTGGAGTGGGGATCCAGTCGACACCATCGACCAAAGGATTCTTTTTCTTCTGCTCATAGAACTCGGCGTCAATGTAATGTGACTCAGAGATCTCAAAAGGGGCCTTGTCATTGTTCAATGATCCACTTTGTCCATTGACACAGTACTTGATACACTTGTGGTAGGATGAAGGAACATCCATGTGCTTATGGATCCATGGACTTCCTAGTAGGGCATTGAATGATGTGCTTTGTTGGACCACCAAGAATTCCGAATAGGCCACAAGGTCACCAAAATGGCACTTTAGCATAATATTTCCCATTGGCTTCTGCTCGATTTTTTCTTAACCCAACAGAGTTTTAGCTGAGGGTATTATATCATCCTCACTATAGCCCAACTTACAGAGTGTCCGTAGGGGAAGGAGGTTAACTCCAGAGCCATTGCCGATGAAGAATTTATGGATCTCAACACCATTCAGTGTTTCAGACACATATAGTGGTATGATGTGTCCTTTCATGATGGAATCTGCATCCTGATCGGTGAAGGAAATCACTGCATTGCATTCAGTCAGGTCAGTCATTGTTCGGTAAATCTCGGCGGCAGCTACCACGGCATGAAACTCCTAGGGGATGATCAAAGCTTCTATAAGGGCCTCCCTGAGGTCTGCTAACAGACTTAGGGCATCGAGGATTGATAGCATGGTTGGTACCGATGCCAGCTACTTAAGGATATCATATTTCTTCTCCAGTGGCCGACGCTTCTCCGTTGGTGGGAGAGTCTTAGCGGGTACACTGGGGGCTGGAGAATTTGATGTGGATGGACCGGCCGCGGGGTCAGATGTTGATGGTGTTCCCGTGTTTTGAGGACTTGGCCCGGCCGATCTGTTTGTGCGCACTAGGCGGCCAGACGATTTCTCCTCCTCTGGTGGGTATCATAGAACAACAGGGCCAGAGTGGATACTTGTGGAGGTGGAGGGGCATTCTTTCTCCTACTGGGTCTATTAAAGGGCTCTCCCATAGGTTTCCACGATATTAACGGTTTGGGACATGGTCTAACCATAGTGTTGGTTTCGACCCTGGCCACACCTCCCCTAGTATCCCCTACCTTTTTGATTCCTCCTCCCAGCTAATCGTGCAAGGAACTTGGGTCCGTAACCATACCATTATTCATGGAATGATTCAATAAGATAGATGACGTTAATAGAACCAAGGATTGGCTCTTAATCCTCTAACAGGTCAACCTAGTCGGTTGTCCCTGATGGTGCTGTTTGGTGGGTCGGTGCCCATGGTGCCAAACTGAGGGTATATAATCTACCATGTTCGGGGCTAACTTTTTCCCTGTTGTGGAGTTCTCCTCTTGTGATTGTTTCTTCCTTCTTCATTTATGCCCATATGACCATATTGTGGAGGATTGTGAGGCCGATGCTGTCGTTTGTGCGGCTTCAAGGGTTGTTGGCGGCAACATCGGCTGCTATAGTTGAGCTCAAAGTATGCCATGGGCTCGATTGATAGTCTTCAGAGTCATCCAGTTATCAAACTTCTGCCCCTTCTTGCTGGTGACTTCGTTCCACCCCTCCTCTTTGTCAGAGTCAGTGGTAGAGATACATGACACATGTGTTGGGGGTGGTCCCAGCTCAACCTATTTGGTGTCTACCATCCTCTGCAGGAGGTCCTTGAAGATGAATCATTCTCAGATATTGTGCCCCAACATTCTGTGGTAGGGGCAGTAATCTGGCCTTTCGTCGCTGCTGACTTCTTCAGGTTTCCTTAGCTCCGAGAGGCGGAGCAAGTTACAATTCATGGCGGCAATGAATTAGCTGCAGACTTGATCATCTCGGAATGAGTATAATTTTTTCTTCGTTCCTAAAACTAGTACTTCTTCGGTCGTCTCTGATCATCCTGTTTAGGCGGAGGCAGCCGTTGATATCAAAGAGGCCCTTGACGATTTAGTGAGTCCTAAGCGGTGGAGCGGGCATAGGGGACATCTTGAGCGTGACGGTGGATGCTTTAGCTCTGGGGGGGATCTTTTTTCAAGAGCCTGCAAGGCTATTCTGGAATTCAAATTGGTCCACTGCAAGGATTCCTCAATTCTCTAGGCATTGGCCGAAATATGGAAGAATCCAGTGGTGCACTCCACTGGTATGAGCGGTGTTCGCAGGTCATCTCGAAGATTATCGATGCATATCGATAGAATCTCATCTTGAGGCATTGTCTTGTCCGTGAAATAGGTAAGACCATCCCATCTGGTGATAAAATATGAGACCCTATCATTCTCCCTCTGCTTCCAGTTCATGAGGTCGCTGACCATTGTTTTAGGCAACGTTGAGCTGAAGTGGAACATGAACTGCTGTCGAAGCTCCTCCCAGCAATTTATTGACTGGGCTGGTAGGATTGTATACCAGACAAAGGAATATCCTTGCACAGTCTATATGAAGAATCTGAGTTTTACTACTTCTTGTTGTTCTGGAGTTGCCATCATAGGGTCGCAATAAGATGCGTAGTTCATCCAATGCTATTCCGGATCACCTGACCAGTTGAAAATAAGGAATACAGGGCTCCCAAAATAGGGTGGAGAGGGTGTGTTGGTCACCCAATCTGGGTAGGGTTTCCTCTCTTGCTATATCGGAGATCGTAGACCTACCATCACTTCCAATTGAGATGTTAGTGCCTCTATGGTGTTGGTGAGACCCTGGTTTATATCCTGCTGGGCCCGGTCTTGGGCAGGCGTAGCCCAAGGCATTGCTTGAGGATCCGGATTGGCCAGAACCAGGGGTGCATGTGTCATTTTTAGCACCTTCGGAGGGTTCAGGCGTACTCACTATGGTTGCTTCCTGAGTGGAGGGAAGTATTG
This sequence comes from Viscum album, assembly GCA_963277665.1. Lineage (NCBI taxonomy): Eukaryota > Viridiplantae > Streptophyta > Magnoliopsida > Santalales > Viscaceae > Viscum > Viscum album. The sequence goes on along the minus strand of OY728166.1, from coordinate 1,070,453,292 downwards.
GTATCATCCGAATCTACGTTTAGGTAGTTGGACAGGCCTGACGCCTCGTTGGATGGGATCCCTGACCATGTTTTGTTTTCCAGGGAAAACCTTAGTCTCTGAGGTGCACTTTTTGGGGGTGAATGATGTGGCTCCTCCTAGGACACACATTCAATAAGTAAATTCCTCTGGAGTAGCTCGGCGTTAAGCCACCTCAATTCTTTCATCTCATCTTCATATCGAGCGAATCTCTCTTCGATTGTGAGTGGATCATCTTTGTCAAGAGAAGGCGGAGGGTTAAGGGTAACCAGTCCTTTATTATTATCCTTATTGAAAGCTGTCTGGGTAGGCGGATGAGGGTTGTACTTATGGACGACCATATTTAGGGCGGCCCTCGGGTTCTGGTTGTGCACACCTGGGGGTTCGTTGTGAGTCACAGCCTGACCAGAACCATCGTCTCCTGATCCATCCTGATTTGAAGCACCTCTGAAGTCACCTTTGGGGTTAACCTCTATGAGGTTGATAGATGCATATCACAGGGCAGAGAAGTTGTCATCTTCCAAATGGTAAGAGGATCTCCCGCGTCTTCTACTGGTCTTCCCTTTTGTGACATGGGATTGCCTTCAGACATCTTCATGAAGGGTGACACGAAGAGGACTTTGATGCGACCTTAAGGTGCGCCTTCCTCTAGGAAGGGACAATGATTCAAATGACGAGATGGTATGGGAACCTCTTCTTCTAGCTTTCCTCCCTAGACGAGAGAATACTGACTCCTGTGGGGGGTGTTGTTGAGGGGGTAATAATGCCCCCAACCCTGAGGGCTGGGGTTGGCTCCGTTCCTTGGACATCGATTCTCTTCCCATTCTTATTGGTCTTACGGGGGCATTTTTTGTTAAAAATTCCCCTAGGCCTATAGGCTGGGGTTGAACTTGGATTGTGGTAGTGGCTGCTGCTATTTCTACCTACCTGATCTTGTGTACCCCCATTCCGGGGGTGAACTGGGTTTGGTGACGAGTTCTTCTGTAAATCAATCCCTTCTAGGGAGGCAGGAAAAGATCATTGATTGTCCTTTCTTAGTCGAGAGGCTTGTGGTATGCTCTCGATGGCCTGATTAAATAGTTCTTGAATAGCTTGTTCCTGTCAGGCCTGATGCTTCTGGGATTTACTCAAGGCCCGACTCTGTTGGTTGTGTTGACTTTCCTAAATAAAGAGACCACTCGATTTACATCTTGACGTGATGATGTTGCAAGACACCATGCTGAACGGATTCTTCTGGGAAGGGAGGGGAGTGAAATGAAGTGCTCTGTGTTCCCCCCATCCCCTGATATGGACTCCAGTCGAAGCATCACCGATGAGGTGGCGCAGCTGGTGCAACGCGTGGAGGCAGGATATCTCCATGTTTCCTTGACGTCTCTCAGGGCGTTGTCGCCACGCCGAAGGAAGGTCCTCTAGGTCAATGTGATGCAAGATGTCTCCTATAATTTTGACATGGTCTACATACCCATTTTAGGGCAGAAAGCGTGATTTCAGTCGGCGGAGGGTTGTCCATATATTAGGGTGGATGTCGTGAATGCATTCTTCCGATAACTCTCTGGGTATGACGAACTGAGAGGTGGCTGTGGACAAAAACATGACTGGTATATCATCTCTGGCCAGTCGTTTCCTCATGTGTATCATGTCGGTATACTCCTTCACCAGTGATTTCTCTACCTGGTCAGCCCAAATGAGGTGTTCAATGATAGTGTAGTCAGAGGAAGTGGGACTGGTAGGTATTGAATTGTCTTGTGGGCGATTCCGAGGTGGTTTAGAAGATTAATGCGGCCCTGCACCATCTCCTGATTGAAGAAGGATATCGTTGGTGACTAACATGGAATATGACATGCTTTATCTTGTCCTACTGAGTGCCTCAGCATAAGAGGGAGTTTATGTGCTTGATTTGGCAGGAGGAGGACCTTTATGTCGATATAATATGTCATCGTAGGGAGGACCTCTTCAATGGTGGTCGTAATGGAGAGGACTACCATTACCGCTTAATGCTTCACTTCATAGAGGACTTTTGCAGTGCACACCCTGGGGAGGACCTCCAATGCGTGTCACTGCATGGGGAGGACCTTCTGGATACGTAGCATTGTTACGGGGAGGGCCTTCGCAACAACTGACATCATGGTGAGGATGACCATCATGGCTTGATTTTCGATGTGCATCCTGGGGAGGACCTTCAGGACACACTACAACAAGGGGAGAACCTTCTTGTTTCTTGGGGACAATGTGGGGAGAACCTTCGCAATGGTGGTCATGGTGGCGAGGACTACCATCACAGCGGCGGAAATGGCATGGACTACCATTACAGCTACCGCAGGGAGGACATCTACGGGATGCACCTTGGAGAGGGCCTCCAGAATGTACCACAATGAGAGGAGGGCCTTCACGTTGCTTGACGTCTCTACGGGGAGGACCACCGTTATCAAGGTGGAAAGGACTACCACCGTGATCTGATGCTCAGATTCACAGAGTGTCGTTGCAACGTAACCCCTGGGGAGGACCTTCATTGCAGGCCACGACAAAGGTAGGGTCGTCTTGCATGGTGAGAAATCACTGCGAGGAGGGCCTCCGCAGTTGCGACTATGATAGCGAGGACTAATTTCATAATCTTTGGTTCCACTGAATGGAGATTGCTTGCAGTGTATACCCCGGGGAGGACCTTCAGGGTGGTCCGCAATGAGTGGAGGGCCATCATGATGCTCTATCTTCTGGTCACGTGGAGGGTTTCTGTGACTCTCATCAAAAGAGGATGTCTCATGATCGATCGTTATATGCCCCTGGGGGAAGCCCCCACGGGTGCTCTGGGGAGGACCTTCAGAGCTGCTGGTAGTGACATTGCGGGGGGGACCGGCGCAACAGCTACTACTGCTCCCATAATATTGTAATGGGTGGGAAGGTTTCTGAGCCTCAGACATGTGTTTTTTGGCATTGGGAACCACAACTTCTAGCATAGTGGAGTCATGAACCCACCATTTATTTTTGTATGCCTTAAGCACATTTGGGGTTCTTTCTTGTGGGTAGCCAGGATTGTATGATGTTGATAATGGCCTTCACCTTTGGGTCCCTGTCTAATTGGGTCCCGTGATGTTGTCGGGATACACCGATGAGCATATTGACTTTTAGAAGGGATATATGCCTTCTCTAGAGCATCCACAGTGATGGATGGGTGTCCCCTAGTTGGAACGAGTGAAGTTGCTAGATCTGGTTACCCTTGCATCACAGAATATTCCTGGTGACCCTCCTAGGTAGAAGTAGGGACGCAGATCTGCTTTGAGGCGGCTATCATGTCTCTTAGATGAGTCACCTCAATTGGAGAGATGGGATCACGGGCTCAAGTCATTGCTATTTCCGCTGATGTAATTACATTCTGGAAAGTCTGCAAGATATGATCTGGGATCGATACCTGCTCCTCCATCATTTATAGGATATGTAGTGAGATATCTTTGGCTGAAATGGGTATGAAGGCCCATTCCGGTATCGGAGTAGGAATATCTTACTCCGATCCTCCAGTTTTCAGTCGGTACTGAAAATTATCCTATGTCGGGGCAGGTGAACGAATATGCCCCTATGCAGGGATACACTGGTATATCTATCTGTTTTCTTCCACATCGGGGTGGAAGACTTTACTTGCATCCATAGGGAGCTGGCCTTGCATTTTTTGGTTGCCCACCGTATTGAGTCGGAGGAATTTTTGGTGGGGATACGTGCCCACAAATTAACTGCTGCCACATCTGGGTGGCGGGCTTTGCTGATCGCCACCTTTTTAGGATGGCGATCATCAGAAGCAACTGCTAGGAGCTGGTCCTACAGGAATCGGGTCGCCACCACATCAAGCTGGTGGGATTCACGACCCTAGGATGGGAGAGGTGCCTGCCGGGTAAGTGCTATCCTGTGTGAGCAACAGACCTGATGGAGGTCAGTGGGGATTCAAGCCAGCTCGTATGATGCCTCCATGTCTTGATGGCAGGCTTGGGAGGAGTGAACATGTGTAGGTTCATGTTCGTGGTACGTCTCCCTGTCTAGGCAGTGGAGCTCCTCCTCAGGGACCAGGGTGATGACCGGTCCATGGTTGTACGTCTTCCGCACTCTGTGGGCAGTCCGAGGGGCTAGAGCTTGGGTATCATGGGCCTGAATCCTTGGGGAGACATCCTCCTTGGGGAGAGGATGTTGAGTCATGGCGTTACCGGGATGACGCCTTCTGGTGAGGTCCTTGGAGAGGAACCCCCGTTCGGTAGGGGGGACATCCTCAGCTTCAACCTCATCCGCCTTTCTAATATAATGGAGGTACATGTTGTCCCATTCTAGGGGCAGACTCCTGAAACAGTTTGATATGACAACAGGGGCCGTCTGGATCTGCTTCTGTGGCCGCAGTTAGGCAGGCGACCAGTGATTTCTGGCAGATTGGAGGGCATGCATGGCCGCCTCCACTGTTGGGAGAGTACCATTTAAGTGGTACTCTCAAATCAACGTGTTTGAGACCCAGCGTTGAAGACCCTGGCTGGGTGAAGTGGTCCTCCGTAGGTGAGGATGTATGGTCCTTGCGTTGTTGGAAGCATGCGCTTGTGAGTTCGTTTGCGATTCCATTGGATCAAAGGGGGTTCTGAAGGTACCTTTTAAAATATGTTAACAAATAATAATAGAAAATCGTGTCAAAGAAGAATCCTAGGACCCCATTCATAATTAATGACCTTGCTTGACCCTCCTCATAGGATTAGGATAAATTCGTCATGTTTTGTTAAAGATTCAAGTTGGGTTCACCATTTGTTTTGTCCCGGCGCAGCGCACAACCGAGGGTCATGTGGGAGAGACATTCGCTACCTGACGGTTGATTAGAGAACGCTCAAATCTGACTAATCACTCGTATCGGGTGCACTGTTTGCACCTCGAAACACCCGACGGTTCCATATCTCACTGTGCATGGACCTGCTTTCCAAAGGCAGGCGTTCACTGGATGGTTTGGCCATAAGTTTCATATGTTTCAAAATCATTGATTTATACCCAAACATAGTATCCACAGATTTAACCCTGGTGGGCAATGGTCAACTGGATTCAGGGGTTCGGAATCATTTAGGCCTGAGGTTTACCATCCCTCATTTGATTAATGTCCCCATGGAGTCCGGACAAGTTGAGGTGGCCCTGGTTTAAAGCCTCATAACCGGGCACTCTGGAGTTTATTGTCATCCAGGGGGGACAAGTAACGACTTGATCATTTCGGTAGAACCCGTGGAATGGGCTTCCTACGTATCCCTGTGAGAGGGATCAAAATCCACGTAGTTCGAATGGGTTTGGGGCTTATGCTCTAGGTTCCCTAGGACTGGTGCGGTGAACCGACGTAAAGATGGTCGGATCGACTGAGTGTTGGGCATGAACCTCATAGAAGCTTCCTACGTACCCTGTATAGGAGATAGGGATCAAAGTACACAGAGTTCACATTGGTATGGGGATTATGCTCTTGGGAGGCCCAAGGTGTGGATGATGGGCTTAAACCTCAGGGAGGCTTCCTATGTATCCTGCCTAAGAGACAAGGATCAATGTCCACATAGTTTGCAACAAGTCCACCGTCGTTGTGCGGGTACCACGAACATCACAAATCTCGAAGCCCACGTGAGTATTTCTCGGTGTGAGAAACAAGATAATAAAACAGACTTTTCTAACCACACACGTTTTTCTCGACCAAGGGATGGGGAGACAAACAATGAGTGGAGGAAAGGGCTGGTACCACTTAACTCTCCTTCCCCCTGATGTTTGAGGGACGTAGAACTCGCGTGGCGGAGCAATGAACCCTCCAGGTAGAGAGGAGCGGGTCCATTGGCTTCTAGAGAGGATGGTGTGGGGATTACTCTATAAGGGATTCCCAATAGTGATAGAGCCCACTAGGAGAGGGACATGGGCCCAAAGAAGGATGGAGAAACACCTTATCCCACTACGTCCTTCCTTGGTTGTATTGGTGGGGAAGTACGGAGGTGCATGGGGATGGCTTCCTTCTGAAGGGTATGCCTCCCCTTCTCTGGGGAGGGGAGAAGTGCCTGGACGCCGAAGCGTTCAGTCCCTCATCCTGGTGATTAGAGGTAGAAAGGGGGCTCTCAGGCTCGGACCCCGCATTACCGTGGGAATGTGAGCCCAAGCATACTTCAAGAATCCGCCCAAGGGCTGGGGCAACCCCTTCGCCTTCGCTTACCATGGGTATGTGAACTCAAAAGGGCGCACTTATATGCCCAAAGGTTACATCATATTGGTCAGGTGGATTTGGTGGAGGACTTGACTCAGGTCCAATTAATGAGCCAATGAGGAGGTTGCGAAGGATCAGGCCGGTTTGCAATTGTAAGGATATTATCTGGCTCGGGGAATGGGATCAACGATGGTTTTGGAAGGCCACATGGGTGTAGGAGGGGTGGCACCCTTCACATATAGAGGTTCTACACAGCTGGAGATTCCATCCACGAGCCAGGGTGGTCTGCGGGCAGAGAGACCATCCGCGAACCAGGCTGGTCCGTGGACTGAGAGGTCGACCACGAACCAGGAGGGTCCGTGGACTGATTAGTATCCCGCGAACTAGGAGGGCTCATGGATTCGGTTTTGGCTGACGAACAAGGTCGGTACGCAGAGGGGTCCGCGGGAGCAGCGGCAGCCATGTGTGGCGTCGGTTGGAGATTCTTCGGTCAGGGCTTCGCCCACATAGGAGGGTGTTACGCGGCGGGACATAACAGAAAAGGGGCATAAACACCCTGGTCCGAGGGTAGTGCATCCGCAGAGGGGCCGTGGTTCGCTGTCTTCTCTTTTTATGATATTTTTGGTTCACGGTTCACCAGGTTATGTGTTTTCAGTTCCTTATTAATTTGTTTCCAGCTTCATACCTTCTCTGGATCGCGAACTGGAACTCTTCTCTTTGCGAAATCCTTAGCTCCTTCCATTGATATCCTTCCACACGAATATGATCGATCTCCCCAAATCATCCGCCTTCGGTGTACTTTTATAGAGGGGAGGAAAATAGATCTATTGGGGTCATGCGGCACATTTTGCAGCGGACCATGACCGAAAATACGGCTTATGGATGACTTGGTCATTACACAACTCCTGGGGCATTAAACACTCCTCCTCCGCCAACCACACTCGGGGAGTGCTTCACGTCCGCGAAGTATTCCGCCTCCATTTCGCGAACGCCAGTGGAGGCGGTTCAGGCCGGTTGACGCGACCCATGGCTGGGGTGGTCCTGAATGGTGAACCAGGTTGGCGCATGTCCTTCCTCGCGACCGTGAAGGGTCTCCGCCTCGGATACGCGATCGAAAATGGTCTGCGGAGGAGGGATGCTTCGAAGAACCAGTCATGCGTCATTAACAATTGACCCGTCCACAGACCGGTTCGTCCTTCACCATCCTTGATTATTCTCCCCATTTACGCAATCCTTTGAGGGGAAATTGTGTAGAATCTCCCTTGAGTTAAAGGGGATCATCATTCTCCTTTGCAGATTTTTCAAGACCCTACATTCCTGAATCAATATTCATTATTATAAAATATCTATACTGATTAAAGGATACATATATATGAATATTTCCACATTTAGTAAAATATCATTCAAAGTAAACATACTATGTAAAAATGGTATATAGTTTAGATAATAATGATATACGTTATACAAGAATATATAAATCCATGAGTTGAATCATTAATCATCATGAATAAACAAGTATTAATTTTAAATTCATAAAATGGGAAGTATATACACCTTTTAAAATTGAATAGGATCATAATAATAAAAATATCTCAATGAAATGGAAATTAAGGGGATATACCATATAATAATCATAACATTGAAATGAAAATATGTCAATGAATAGGTTATGTGTATAAAATTTAAATCCACATAGAACAATTCGAATATAAATATAATAAAAATAAAATTCATAGTTTATAGAATTGTATAATATCAATGGAAATAGAGAAGTATTATAAACAAAGGAAAATAAATTGAGTTAGGATATTCTTCTTCAATTACTAACTTTCTTATTATAGACACTTGAATGAAATAATAAAAATTAAACCCAATATACAATGAATTGTTATGTAAAATAATTATAAAATGTAAAGGGACGTATATAAGGAAAATTAATGAAATTAGGTTCATAGGATTACAATATTCTTCAATGAAGGGAAATTGAGAAGAAGTCCCTTACCTCATAATTCCTTTTTTGGAACGATATGTAACCAACTATATAGTGGGTTTTAAATTTTAAGTAAATTATTATATATCTATATTAATATTTATAATATCATATATTATCTTTTCATAACAACTTTTCACCAATTCATTAATAATATTTCATTATTTTCTCTCTTTTTTATTATTTAGATAATAATATTGAAATAATTATCATATATTTTCATAACTTAAATTTCAAGTCCAATCATGAATGCATTTTTTGAGAAATTCAGTATGCCATTATCATTGAGATGGTATTCCATTGTTACATATGGGTAACGTTTCCATTTTTTAAGGACCATTTTGGAAAGGTGGTAAGTAATAGTTTATCATTATTGAATGATAATAATAATATAATAAATTATATATCAATTATTTAAATATACATATCTATTCTTCATGCGGTGTTGTGATGAAGAGAGAGTCACATCATTTCATGAAGGCGGTAGTCCATACATACATGAATGAGGTTATCATGTGTCATTGAGTTAAATGGTAAGAAAGAATGTGATATATATTATCATTTCATAATGATAAATTTTTAATGAATATTATAATTATGTCACTTATATAACATATATGCATTACACTAATCCTTTTAAAAACAATGTAGTGTGTTGGTGAAAAACGAATCACATCTCTTCGCGAAGCGGTGGTCCATCATAGGCGTGAGTGATATTATCATATCCTTTGAAAATTGAACAAAAGAATATATATATATTATAATGAGTTAATATTTATGATTATGTTATAATTAACATATATATATATATATATAGTAGATCCATCATCTTACCCAACCATTAGAGGTGGTTATGGAAAAAATGAATGACATCAGTTCACAAGGTGGTAATCAGTCGTACGCATGAATGTGGATTTCATAAACCTCTTGATAGAAGTGGGGATGGTTTTAGGTCATAACCATATAATAATGACAACAAAGTACAATTAATAAAATAGTTTTATTATATGTTATAAAATTAATAATATTTTAAGGATTTTGAAGAAGAGATAAAAAATGTATAGAAAAGAATTTTACATCTTCTCGGGCAGCCTCTTAAGGATTATACCTAACGTATTCCTAGAATGGATTTATAACCAAAAAGGATTCTACATTGAGATAATGGATGTCAAAATTTTTTTGTATAGGGATTTTCCAAATCAATATAGTTTGATGTAGTGAACAAGAGAGAAGAGGGGTGGCCTGTTATAATTGTGGTGAGTGGCACACTTGAAACATGTTGAATGAAAAAGGTGTACCCATGTTTTTCAAATGACACAAGGGTTTAAAAAAGAGGATTATGGAAACTTATACCTTATTAGTCTATATATTTCCATCAAATATAAATTAAAAAAAATTAGGTCAATTGAAAACTTTTTTGTTTGGCCTTCGATAATCCGATTTAACTTTAGCCACACTAAATAATTTCCTCCTTTTTAATTATTCATTATGGTAAAAAATTAGAATGGACTTATTGGATAATTTAAATTATTATTATTATAAATATAGAATCAATTTTTCAAACACCATTCATAGATTTTGAAAATATTATTTAAATTTAATCCCACAGATGCAATAAGAAAGAATATTTTCAATTAAAAAATGTTCATACATTTACAAATATTTCATATCAAAATTCCATATGAAAATGATTCCACTAAAATAGATTAGTTAAATTTTAATATAATTTAAATAATTTTATTTTCAAACCGATTTTAGAAATATAATTTAATTTATAAATAATTTAAATTGAAATGCAGTTTTCAATTAAAACTCATTATTTTTCACTATTCACAAAAAATATATAATTTTTAATAAATAAAAAACATTCCATGTAATATAATTTTATATAATTATTTACAAAATTAAAAACATTTAAAAAAAATAAAATTTATAAATATTGGTGAAAATTAATTTTAAATTATGTGCTCAAAGCATAATTAAACCGTATTTTAGAAAAAGTGGTTTTAAGAAAATAATTATTTTTCTTTTAAATGATTCTAATTTAATTTATAATAAAATTATAAGAATAATTTCCCATTTTATGTTAATAGTATTCATAACCAAATTTTTTTGTCTTGGTTATAATGATATATTACATTATAATTCATTTAAACCCAGAGTTATCTGTTCTAAAAGCTACCCAAAAGATTAAATTTGAATAAAGAAATTTAATGGGTTGTTTGTGATCGATGTTGCATGTCACATAAGATCTCTAATCAAATGTTATTATTCTAGAATCATGGGATGTTATATTTATAATTAAAATAAAAATATAATTAATTTTATTCATTAAAAAATATAATTGATAATAATTTAAAAATTTATAATTTAATCTGTAATGTATATTGAAAATCAATTGTATTTAAATACTTTATTGTTATAATATTTATAAATATATCTATATGTTTTTATTTTTTGTAAAAGGATTATCAATTTATATAAATAATAATATTTTTCACTGTATAAATAATAATAATTAAATAAATTATATATAACATTAAATACTTAAATTTTTATATAGTTAATAAAAGGCTTCAAATATAATTTAAAAAATATTAATTCCAATATTATTAATAGCATTTAAATAAATTATTTTTTAAAAATATTTAATATTAATATAAAATTATTTATTAGTTAATAGTATTAATTTAATTTTAATATTTTGTTACATGCTAATTTAAAATATGAATTTATTTGATATTTTTAAATTATTTTTCATTTTTTAAGAATTATTTTTATATTGTTATTAATTAGTAGTTAATATTTTTAAAATTATTCTAAAATATAAAAATATTATTTACACATTATTTCAAAATAATATTGTTTTTACATCTTTATTAATATATTATTTGTTACTTCATTTATTAAAAAACATCAATTTTTATTATTTGTTCATTTTAGTATTTTTCTAAGTAATACAATTGATATTATTTATTCCCATTTATTTTTCGTATATTTTATATAATTAATGACATTCATTAATTTAATAGAACTAACGTCAGTGTTGATGAAACATAAAATATTAAGGAATATATTTTTTAAATACAATTAATAAAAAATTTAAAATTTAAAATTTTATTATTAATGTGTCTTTCAAATATATATATATATATATATTATAATAAATATAATTATAATCATCATAAATTTAACTATAAGTTTTTATTTAGCATCAAATATTCATTCTTTTATAAAACTAATAATAAATTTCAATATATAACAAAAATAATTTAAGTTATTTTCTGTAATAATAAATATTTATTCATTTATATAATTAATGAATGTTTTTAAAAATTACTATTAATAAATAAATAAAATTATTATTTATAATAATTTAAATAAATTATATTTTAATTAAATATCATTAAATTTATTTGTGTTTAAATATTTTTATAATAATTTTTTTTATTTTTAAGTGGAGATTTTTTGTAAATAATCTTTATAAATGATATTTTCAATATTTATTCATTATATTTTTCTGTAATTTATATAATTAATATAGTATATTAATTTTTAATATTTATTTAGTTTATATAATTACTAATATTTAATTATTTAATCTTCATTATCATTAACATTGATTAAATGTACTTTTATCAGTACTATAACATTTAACACTCATAAAAGATACTTTTATCAGCATTAAAGTTAGTGTTTATAATGGCACTTATTTATTAGCATTGATTACGACAAATTTTATCAGCACATATCATTTTAGTAATGATAAATGGAATCATTATAAGGTTATTTTATGCTAGTGTTGATAAAATTCATATGCTCATCTAACTAAAAGCACTTCATGCTGCTCAATAATGCATTTTTAAGATCTTTCAGAAGTTTATTTTTTCAACAATTTAATAGAAGCTTTCTACATTAATCAACGCTTATAAAGCTAAAGCTATGATGTTTAAATGTTAATATTAAAACATTTTCATCCTCATTTTTAGTTTTTATTTTTATTTTATGATGTTATTCAATATAAAAAATAGTGTGTGCATGTGAGACCCCAACTGCACTGCCCCCAATATTTTCACCCATCCCAACTCTCTTTCCTTTTTCACACCAATACTAACCAGAAGTACTCATCCAGAATTTATAAATATCCCACTCTAAGAGAAGTTCTTCCTTATAAATTTTGTATCCCCTTAGTTTTAAATATAGATGTTAAAATCAAAAAAAATTATTTATATATAATTATTCCATTGATTATTTCATTCTTTAAAAGAAAGAGTTTTCATAGATTATAATTTGAACAAAAAATTTTTTCATATTTTTCATAATTTTTTTGTCATTTTTAAACATCTGTTATAATGTATTCCGTAAATTTTGAAAATCAGTTTTGAGGATAGTTATTACAATGAATATCTTTATAAATATAAAATGTTTAATTAATTTTATTTCTAAATGTTAACCAATTATTAATTTTCCTCAAATGTTATGAAATTTGAAAAAACAAATCTTCATAATAAAATACAACTTTTGAGTAAAAATATGTTTTGAATTCCTTGATTCGATAGTTTTAAACATTATTATTAATTATCAAATGGCTAAATTTTTTCTATTGTTTAAGTTTTACTATGATATTATTTATAATAAAATGTTAAACATATATTATAAAAATGAAGATTTGTATTTATAAGACATCATAACCTATGATTTTATTTCATGTGAGGTAATTTTTGGATTGCTTTTTTAAAAATTAATGACTGATTTTTATAATATTTCAATTATTTTAGATATTATCTTAGAAAAAATTATGCTTTTATTATATTATAACAAATCTATATGGTTTTTTCATATATAATAATTTTTTTGTTTGGGTCACCATTTATTTTTAGCTGGTAAATATTTTCCATAAATTAGATTATATATAATTTTTTGAGGTTTTTTGTGTACAACCATTGAAATATAATGCATGTTTGACTAATGTACACACACTCATCTTCACACACATACACATATAATAATATATTTACAAACAAATTTTTAATTTTCTTACATAATTATATTGATATATTATTTGTATAATATATGTGTATTTAATTATTTTTTGGAACATATCGAAATTGATGAACCAAATTAAGTTGGTATGAATTTAAAATTGATTGATTCCAATCGCATGAAAAAAATATTATGAGGATGGGGTTAAATATCTCATCATGTTTTTAACATATCATGTATATAAACCTTTTCAAATCATTTTAATATATTTACATTGTTGTTATTAAAAAAACATTTCTATAAGATTATGAATAACACTAGATTTATCACATAATAGATTGAAGTTATAAATATTGGGATTAACAATAGGAAAACCTGTATGTTTCTAGTGATTTGGATAATAGTTTCATTTATGAATCATCGAACATGATTTCATGTGTAAATGATAATGGTGAATATATTTTGGAAATGAAAAAAATCAGTGAACAAGAACTTATTGATTGTCTAATGTTTTCTAAGATGTTAATTATTTTTATAAATATTAAATTATTATTTGGTTATAATAAATATTCATCATTATAATTCACATTAAATCCATTAATTTTTAAAGCTGGAGAAGGATAGAACGACACCTTCATTATGAAATTTTGTTGTCTATTAAATGATATTATTCAAAAATGTAATGTGGTTCATGATAAACATATGGTTTGAGATGGATTATATGTTTTATGGGTATGATATTTAAGAAAATAAATGTCTTTCTAAATGAATATATGTTTTTTGAAAGGAAAAATTAATCATGTAAATTTTTTTTCTATGTGTGGTGAATCATAATACAAGAAAGTGGAATAACGTACATCATTTTTTGGTACATACAATCATTTTAAGAGTTAGATGGTAATATAGTAGTGAGGATAAGAAATGGTAATTTATATAGAACACATATGAAACAAATAAAGTTAGAAAAGTTGATCAACCAGAAAATCACCTTAGTAGAATAATTTTTTTTATGTGTATCCTAAATCAGTAAACATGCTAGGAAACACCCATATCCCATTATCTACGAGTAAAATAAGTCCTTTTAGTATGAAATGTTTCACTCATATTACATGTATTTTAATGTTGATGAACTATTACTTACCATTATTTCTATACATGAACCAAAAATTCATTATGTTTCTTCTATTTATGTGAGGGCCAAAAAAATAGTTTATGATATTGAATTTTTTTTGGCACCATTGATTAAATAGTTGATATTTATGAGTTATTATGTTGTTATATTTTATGGAATTCATATAAATGAATAATTCACATCAACATATATGTTGTAGTTGATGATAAATGACTTTAATTCATATGGAAATTTATTAAGAAATATCATTAATTGAATAAAATGGTGTTCCATTTATGAGGTATATACACACTCTATGAGGTTAGAACATTATTAGAATGTTTTTATTTCACTGAAATCAATTTTTTTTACCCTAATAAAATAAATAATGATATTGGACAACATTTTTTATTGTAATTCATATGGAGTTGAAACATTATTCCCATTAATATGTGATAAAAATTTATAAAATAATAGATATTTTATTTATTTGGGGAAAATAATTTTTGAATAACCTGATGAAAATGTCATAAAAAGGGATTAGTTTTCCATGAATTATCATATTGTAATTTTTTTTACATTATAAATTTTCTTCATGTAATGAATGTAGAAAAAATGATCGTTATAATGTCATTATAATTATACTAAATGAATATCATTTTGATGAATGATTTAATGTTAAATGTCATAAAATCAAATGACTATCATGTTTTATTCCATGATTTAATGCCTTTGGATTTAAATTTTATTATACCTAATGAATAATGATAAGAATTATTGGAATCCTCATGTGTTAATTATATTTTAATGATCACAATTTATACATTCTATAAATATTGTTAAACTTGTTTAATTTGCCTCAACTCATGTGTAGAGATGGTTGGTTTCATTATGCTTTAAATAAACCTCTCTAAGCCCTTTATTACTATAAATAGATTTTTATTATTCTAAACTATATTTACCTTTTATATATAAGGATTTCATTGGTAAATGATTAAGTCTAATTCATTTTGTGAATATCACTGCTCAAGTCTATATAAAAATATTTGGCTACGTCTGAGAAACTGTGAGTCTACCACTAGTTGTATTTTTCTGGAAAAGGAATCAGACACTATGACTAGACACCATGACCCAGACACCAGGACCAGACACCATGAAAAGACACTGTGACCCAGACACCGTGACCAGACACCGTGACTAGACACCATGAACCAGACACCGTGATCCAGACACCGTAACCAGTTTCAGATCTATTGAAGTATGTGACACTGGTTCATTACTAAGACACCAATCAATGCATGGAAAAAGATCAGATACCATGATCCTAACACTACACATGTTCAACCAGTTCCTGATCTCTATACAACAATGCCATCATAACAATCTAACTGATCAATGGCAAAGAAGGAGACACCATTTCCATGTGACACTGTTACCATACAGACTATGACACTCTTCTTTAATCTGTTTTTTCGTTTTCAATTTCATTTATATGAGTCATATTTGAGTCTTTTAAATGCACTGGTATAATTAATATTTTTTTTGTAGACATATCACCTGATATTACAAGGTACGAGGTGAAGAAAACCTGCATCATGTCGGATTCGACACATGCACTCCAAGAATAAAAATGAAAAGTATGGCCGAGAAAGAAAGGGGTTGTTAGAGCAGCAGATGCATGAGAATTATTGAAAAAATAACTAACGCATGAAAAAAGATACATCTGAGGACACATGAAGAATTCACGAATCAAAAAAAATGAGAGACCATAGATCAGAGTCAAGAGTCAGATCTAACTGGATACCATAGCACAAGACATGCAATACTTATTTTCTTTCAAGGGGACTCAATTTGTTCATCTCCTTCATCCTAAAAATTCAGTGCTACAAAGAATAACACTCAGAGCACTTATAACTTTATCTCATCATATTTTCTATGTTGTGTATTGTTTTTAGCTTATGTGTTGTGAGTGTGTGTGTGTATTAAAACATGCAATGTATCATGCAATAAACTGTAGGATACAAGATATCCTTCCTCTAATGTCATTTTACAGTTGTTTAATCCAACAGATAAGTGTGGAAGTGGTCCATGAGTGACATGTTATTTTATAGACATGAAGAACTGTGGAAGAGGTCATGTTCTCCAGAAAGTACTTGCACTATTGTTTACCCCGATCTAGGGTTTGGATCATGTCTATTAATATAAAATTCTTGGTGGAAGGTGGTCACCATGTGGAGTGGATTAGGTATTGTCTTGAGACTGAACAACTTTTGTTATATATGCTGTCTTGTATAATTTAGTTTATTCTATTTTACTTTATAATATAGAAACCACTATATTTACTTTGATAGTTAATCTTGGAATTAAGTTATCACTGTTTTGACTTATTAGAATATATTCAAAAGTAATACTAATAACTAATATTAAGATTACTATGAGTTAATCATTCTTCTGAAAATTTATTTCCACAGTCAAATATTCATAACCATATTTCATTTATTAATTGGACTGTATTTATTCTTATTGGGGAACCTTTTAATATAAATTTTCAAACAGATATTTCTATATATACTCAATTCACCCTCTCTTGAGTACTCTACTCCATCTATCATTTTGTATGAGAGGAGTTTGTTATTCCTGCTAAGCCTCTATTTTTGAAACTATACAACTATGATTTTAATTTTACTTTAATGATCTGTAAATATTTATTAATTCTAAATTTATACCTCTTTAATATTATTTCCTTGTTATGGACAATAAACTAGATGTTTCTTCAACAAACAGACCACCTTTCTTTAATAGATCCAATTATACCCAATGGAAAATCAAAAGGAAAATGAATTTAGAAAGTATGGGTTTTGAAATTTGGTCTTCAGTTATTGATGAGTAAGATTACTATTACTGATAGAATAACATGGGACGACCAATCTACGAATACCTACAAAACCAATTGACAATCCATGAATACTTTGTATTTCACATTAGTAGGTGAGGAATTTAACATAATTTATGCTTGTAAAACTCCCCATAATATTTGGGATACTTTGTCTGTTTCACATGAAGGAAATTCTTGTGTGAATGAAATGAGACTGAATTATTATACAATTAAATATGATGACTTTAAAATGAATCCTAATGAGCCTATTTCTGATATGTGTCTTAGGTTCAATGAAATTCTCAACATAATGATTTAATGGGAAGAGAAGCCGTGACCAAAGAACAAATCATGATGACTCTCAGATGCCTACCTGATAGATGGAGAGCAACCTCTATCTCTATTACATAATCATGCGACATCATCATGTTACCAATAAAATAACTCGTTGGGAAACTAATGATATATGATGAGGAGTTGAATTTCAACAAGGAAGAGTAGGATGAACCCAAAATAAAATCTCTTGCATTTATTACCACTACCTCTAAACACACATAAAATGGAAATTGGAAACCTTTGTAGAATTTTCTAGCAGTGAACAATCATCACCTGATAGTGATGAAGAGATGAATAAATTAGCTAGAAGGTTTATGAATTTTTTCATGATGAAGAAATTTATCATAAATCCTATATTCAAAGGAAGATATGATCAAAAAGGAAGCAGGAAGAAATATTGCAAAAGAAGTGACAAATCTGATGAGATAATATGCTATGAATGTAAGGGAAAGAGACGTGTAATGGCTGACTATCCCGAGATCATGTAAGAAAAGAAATATAAGGAAAAAGATAGAAAGTATAAAAGGGAAATGAAATCAATGATAAGTGCTTATGGGGAATGTTCAAGTGACTCAGAAACTTCATATGATGAATAGGACAACAAAGAAAATATGAGTCTTATGAAAAACACATCTGAGGAAACACTGGAATCTCTTGTACAAAATTCCTATTATTCTAGAGATGAATGATATTCTGAAAATATTTCTAATGAAGAAATGTTTGAGTACTATAACATGCTCAAAGAGACTTTTAATGAAATAAATCATAAATATATGTCTTTAATGAAACAACATTCTCTAACCTCAACTGTTAAATCTGAACTTACTGTAGAAAGAGATAAAATGTTCAATTACTCAAAGAAAACAAGGCACTAAATCTATCTAATGAGAAATTTAAAAAAGAACATTAATGTTATAAAAATGTTGAAGATACATAGGTACAAATTCTAGTTAAAAAAATTGCTCCTAAATATACTACTGGTATTGGAAATCAACCGGGTAAAAGAAATTTTGGAAAACTATTTTTGTTTCTAAGTATAGAACATAAAAATTTTCTCCAAATTCTGGAAAACATTTGGATTGTTCAAGTTATGACACAAACACTACTATTTCAAGCTTTTCGGAACCAAATAATGTTTATTTTTTAAGAACATTACATAATCTTATAGAAAACCTATGAGGAAGGTGTGGGTTCTTAAAGCACTAGTCACCAATATTACAAGAACCTAACAAATATGGGTACCAAAGTCTACTTCTATTTGACTTATTTATAGGAATGTAGCATAAAGAGATCATGTAAAATATTATGGTACATGGAATGTGGGTGTTCAAGACACATGATAGAGGACTATTCATGCATCAAGAACTTAATAAAATTCGTTGGTGGACATGTCACCTTTGGTGAAAATGCGAAAGGAAAAATCATAGGCCTTTTCCAAATCAGTAACTCTAACTCAGATTTAGTTTCCAAAGTGATTTTTTATGGATTGAAATATAATCTTCTTATTTTCTAACAACTATGTGATTATGGACTTCATGTAAAATTTGAAAATGATTCTTTCAATGTTTTTAATTATATAAATTAATTAGTGTTTTCTGCATTGAAAAATGAAAATGTATACTCTATTAACATAGTCTTTAGTTTCTCAAAATGCTTCATGTTTAAATGTATTTGAAAGAGAATCAAAGCATTGGTATAGGAGACTAGGAAACTGTAATATTCAATCTCTTAAAAAACTAACTAGAAAGTGTTTAGTCAATGACCTACCTAAACATGAGTTTCCAAATGATAATGTGTGTAATCCTTGGCAAAAGGGATTGAAACACAAAATTTCCTTCAAACCAAAGAATTAAGTGTCAACTTCTCAACCTCTTGAACTGGTTCACATGGATTTTTTTGGACCATCTAGAGTTTCAATTTTAAATGGGAAGCACTATGTTTATGTTCATGTAGATGACTTTTCTAGATACACTTGGAATTTTCTTTTGGCTCACAAAAAGTGATTACTGCTCTCACTTCACCAAATATGATAAAATTTTCAAAAATCATAGTGGAATTAGAATTAAATCCTTAAGAATTGATCATGGTCGTGAGTTTAAAAAACTAGAGTTTGAGTCCTTTTGTTTACAATTTTGATAGAGTCATAATTTCACATCCCCTATAACACCTCAACAGAATGGAGTTGTAGAAAGAAGAAACAGAACCTTGCAATTAAATTCCTAGAACCATGCTTAGTTAATATGAATTACCTATTTATTTTTGGGCTGAATCTATAAATACATCATGCTATATTATTAACATAATGTTGATTAGACTGATTTTTAAAGAACACCATATGAGTTACGAAACAATAGAAAACCCAAAGTAAGCTACTTCAAATTTTTTTGTTGAAATGTATTTATCCTCAATACTAAGGAAAATCTTGATAAATTTCAATCCAATAGTGGTGAAGGAATCTTTTTAGGATATTCAATCTCTAGTAGAACCTATTGAGTGTTTAAAAAAAGTACTAATTGTGTGGAAGAATCTATCCATGCCAAATTTGATGAACCGGATCCACCCAAGCCAAAAACCACTCTAGAGAACCTAGAGGATGATGTGTCAAATATAGACATCAATTCAGTATCCTATAACCATCCTATAAAAAAATCAATGAAAACTTCCAGTTCTGGAAATTCTTCCAATTTAAGTCATAATGAACCCGAACCTGTTGATGAACCTGAAATCACTAGTCCTTATTTTTAAAGAGCAGTTAGAACTCTTAAGAACCGTACTTTAGATGTGGTTGTAGGAGATTTAGATAAATGTACTCAAACTATAGATTCTCTTAGAAATCAGTTTGAACATCAAGTCTTCTTGTCACAACATGAACCTAAGAACATTAATGATGTTGTCAACGATGAATTTTTTGTAGATGGATATGCGATAAGAACTTAATTATTTTGAAAGGAACAATGTTTGGAAACTTGTTGAAAGACATAAAAAAACATCTATCATCGGAAATATGTGTGTGTTAAGAAATAATGATGATGATTCTAGTAACATAGTAAGAAACAAGGCTTGATTGGTTTCAAAAGGCTATATTCAAGAAGATGGAATTGACAATGAGGAATCCATTTCACCAGTAGCTAGACTTGAAGCCATATGAATTCGCCTTGCTTATGCTGAACATATAAATTTCAAACAATATCAAATAGATGTTAAATGTGCATTCCTAAATGGGAATATAGTTTAGGATGTCTTTGTTGGGAAACCATTGGTTTTACAAATCCTTATTTTCCCAATCATGTTTTCAAATTATTAAAACCATTATACGGTTTAAAACAAGCTCCAAGAGCCTAGAATGATTTATTAAGTACTCTTCTAATTTCTAATGGTTTTAAAAAGGAATAGTTGATCCTACCCTTTATATAAAATAAATTTCCAATGATGTTTTAGTAGTCAAAATTTATGTATATGATATTATCATGGGATCTTCAAAAAATTATTTATGTATTGAATTAGTTTAAATGATGCAAAATGAATTTGAAATGAGTTAAATGGGTGAAATAAATTTTATTTATTGGATTTAAAATATTAAAAAATAATGATGGTATTATTTTAAATCAATGAAAATATACTAGAGATCGTCAATTTTTTTTGGATAACATTAAAAGTAGTGACACTCCAATGAGTAATACTTGTATGTTGGATTTTGATGAAGATGGAAAATCTGTTGATCAACACACTAATAGAGGATTGATTGAAAGCTTATTGTACTTACTACTATCCGACATGAAATTATGTTTACTATATGTTGTTGTGGTCATTTTCTAGAAAACCCTAGGGAATATCATTTAAATGATGTTAAGGTAATTTCAAAAAACCTCAATCATACACCCAATCTAGGACTCGTCTATCCCAGAGGACAATCAATGGAGTCAGTTAGCTATTTTTATGATGGTTTCAATGGTTATATGTTATACATAAAAAGGTCATTTGAAATATGTCACTTTTTAGGCAAGTCTCTAGTATCATCGTACAGTATGAAATAAAACTCTCTAGCATTATCTACTACCGAAGCTGAGTACATAGTTGCTGGTAGTTTTTGTGCACAATGTTTGTGGATGAAACAAACATGACTAGATTATGTTTATCAAATGAGGAATGTGCCTATAAATTTTGACAATAAATGTGCTGTTAACATCTCAAAAAATCATGTTTCACACTCTTGGATGAAACCTATTGATGTAAGACATCACTTTTTGAGAGACCATTATCAAAATGTGACATCACATTAGAATTCATTGGAACTAAATATCAACATGCAGATATATTCACCAAACCATTATGTTATGAACGAATTTATTACATCATATTATAGGTGGGAATGATAAATCTTATGTAGTATGTGTATTTTTTCACAACTTACTATTTCACAGCTTACTATTTCATAGTTTACAGTTTCACAAGTCACTATATTCAGATTAATATCTAACTCTAGCAGTTCTATAAGTTTACTATCTTAAAACTTGTTGTTTCATGTTTACGGTGTCACAATAACTACTTTTGGTTACTTTCTAGCACAATAATATTTTACACAACATGGTCACACCGTTTAAAAGTCACATAGTAAATATGAAACCGTGAAAAACTGTTAAGGTCTCAATGTGAAAACCTGTTACAGTCTCACCATGAAAATCTATTCCAATATCACCATAAAGACACTTTATCATTTTACTTACATATTATAATCCATATCGCGGTAATTAAATATTTTATTCTTTTAATTTCCCATGATTTTGAATTTGTGATTCTTGACATCCCGAAATCATAAAAACGAATAACGCATCACTGCTTTCATCACCCGAGCTATCTTCTCTCAAACTGTAACCCCTCCTTCAACCTTTCTATCTCTCTCTCTCTTGGACCATTTTTGAAATCCTAGAATGAAATTCTTGTCCTCATAAAATTTTGAGAAGCGCATATCAATGATGAAGATGAAAATAGAACCAAAAATAGCACCTGAAGGACCATTGAATCTGAACCTGGTGAACAAAATAGCAGTACCCAAAAAGAAAATCTTCTCTAAGTGGCTTCTGCCAATTAAGTCATTACAATAGAAATTCCTAAAAGAGAAAGTATTTCTGGATTGGTTCACAAAATATGAAAGACCTATTTAGCCAAAGAATGTTTCTTGGTTTTATTAGTTCATTCAATTATCTTTTGATTCAGAAGATGGTTATGTTGTGAGAAGCTGCATCAATGGCCAAAGATGTACCATTTCTTGGAGGTAATGGGTTACCTGCCTAAGGATACCTCATGATTGTATTTTTTAGGAATAACAGAGTGGTCCTAATCCTCCAAGTGAGATCATTGTTCTATAATAATCCTTGAGATTCATGACTGGAAATGATAAAAAGTGATGATCTACAATTACCAAGCTAGATTGTAAAACCATATTTTTTGTGTTTGTTCAAAATCTGATCAGTCGAAGAATAAGCGATTTTTCTTCACTCAAGTATCAAGATTTATTTTTGATACATCTTACGAAGAATTTATACAATATTAACCTATACAAGTATATTATAATTCATATGTGTGAGTTGATAAAGACATCTTCAAAGTCAGCCTCACTGTTCTACTCAAGGTTATTCTCTGTTATGCTCCATGATAATGGGTTGGTTGGACCAGATGAAGAAGTCATTTAGGAATTTGAATTTTTTATCTCACAAGTTACTATCAAAATAAATAAAATCAGTTAGAATCTATGGATAAAATCATGGGTAGAGGAAAACTAGAGGGTCTTTGAAAAGTTCAACCCAGTTGACCATTCCTCAAGAGATAATGAAATTTCTAATTCTAGTTTGGTGCCAGATGAAATATTTGACTATCCTATTGAGAAAGAAGAATATGTGGTTGTTTCACATATAGGTAAAAATGTCCAAGATGAGGAAGGTATTAAACTTTCTCGTCAAGTCTTAATTGAGAAGGAAGTACCTATTCTTGAAGAAATTATTAATCTAGAAGAAGAACTCGCTTCAAATGAATAATTTGTTGTTGTTGAAAGGGAAAAGTCTATTCTGGAAGAACATTTAGAGGAATATTCTTCAATTGTGAAATATGATTCTCTTAGGTAACACCTAGAGTAACAATTTGTTCCTGAGATTATCTTAATTGCTAAAGAATGAATGGAGTAAGACTTTCAATTGTCTATAAAATAAATGGGTGAGGCTATTGGAGATAAAATCTTGGAAATAGATTAAGGATTTAAATCTCTTAGTCCTATAAGAGATTCACCTTTTGAGGGGGAGAATCACACAAATCTAGAAAGAGTTGATGGGACTAATCTAGTTGATCTAGGAACTGTGGAAACATGGTATAAATTCCTTATCTATTTTGATGGGAATGATTCTGAAGAAGTCTCAATTAAAGATATAGAAGTCTCTAATATATTTCTATTGAAATCAGTCTCTTCTCTTGTCTCTAAAAAGGAACATGATCCTATCTCAGCTCATATCCAAGAACATTCACAAGAGCCTTCTAACAAAGTTACTAAAGATGATTTGAAATCTATTTAAGCTAATTCGTTGGCTAGACTTGAAAAGCTCAAGTACACTCAATCTGCACCTGTGACAAAATTGAGTGAAAGTGATGCTTCCCTGTTTATAGAAAAAAACAATTGGAAGATTCATCCAATTATTCCTCATGAAATTCAAGAAGTCATAGTTGAGAACAAAAATTTAAGTGATGAAGTGATGTATCTCAGAGGTATGGTTAAAGATATGCAGAGAGTGATGAAATCATGACCAGAACCTGTTTCTCATCCTGTTATGGATGTTGGTTGTCAGATTCCATAAGATGTTTCCTCCCTGATTTTACCTAACCTAACCTTCTTAGATGAAAATTGGCTGAACAAAATAAGAAAATAGTTCAGGAAATGCGTGAGTAGGTTATTGGACTTTATAAGTTGACTGATGAGTATAAGGCCTATCTCCAGAAGATTTTGAATCATGTGAATTCTCTTGCATCTATTACTATAACTTCTAGTGCCTCTAAAGAATCATCTCAACCCTCTTTGGATAGTGATTTTCTCAGAATGGTTGTTAGGGAAGAACTCTAATCAGTGCTCTATGGTTTTAAAAAAGAGTCTCTTTTTGTGGTTTTCTAGAATAGTGAAGATTTCTTTATCTTATAAGAATTCAATCCAATATTCCCAATGATGCTCAAGAAATAATTACTAAGAATGTATATTTATACTTCAATAGGATTTTCTCTAAGACTGATATGACAAATCATTTTAGGTACCCTGTAGAGAATCTTAAAATCCCTCCACTCACTCAAGATTTCAAAACTCGAGTTCAAAAGATGAATGATTTTACTCCTTTGTTGGACAAGTTCATAGAGGACAATGATGAATTTTAGAAAGTGATGTGTTATGGTGGTGAGATTATTACTAACTTCATGAAACTTTTCAGAACTTATCTTCATGTGAAGAGCACTGCTATTATAGCTCTTATAATTCCACCCTTAAGACATAGTTTTCTTACCTTCTCATCCACAACCCTTGTCTCTACCTCTAGGTCTGTCTCCCAGGATCTGAGTTAGATCAGACCTGTTATCCATGAAAAACAATTGCCTTAGTCTTCTATTATACCATCCTTGGACCCTTCCATTTTAAAGGTTTTCCTCTACCTTCTCTAACTGTTGGTTCAATTCCTTCTTCAACTTCTACCTCTACTCCTGTGGCCTCTAGTGATGATGTTTCCAAGGGAAAAGAGAAGAAATCTGATGATGCATAAATGGAACACTATCTTTGTATAGGGATATTTCTGTATTTTTGTTGCTTACAAATTTTAATGACACCACTTTTTCAATCTAATGCACTATGAACTTGGATTGTAT
Source organism: Viscum album (assembly GCA_963277665.1). Classification (NCBI taxonomy): domain Eukaryota; kingdom Viridiplantae; phylum Streptophyta; class Magnoliopsida; order Santalales; family Viscaceae; genus Viscum; species Viscum album. The sequence goes on along the minus strand of OY728166.1, from coordinate 1,070,427,923 downwards.
AATCTCTTGTACTCTTTTTCATAATCCAAAAAGGGGGAGAGAAATGCACTCTAAATGCACACTATGGGAGAGTGAAATCCACAATGAATATATATCTCATTCATATGATTTCTGATCATCAAAATGGGGGAGATTGTTTTACTCCTCTTGTGTTATTCATATTCTAATGATCAAAAATTCTATACATTCTATAAAGATTGTTAACACTATTTAATTTGTCTCAACTGATGTGTACATATGGTTGGTTTCATTATCCTTTAAATAAACCTATACAAGATCTTTATTGCTATAAATTAAGATTGATTGTTGTAAACTATATTTAAAATTGGTATATATTTATTTCATTGATGAATGATTAAGTCTAATTCATTCTATGAATATCACTTCTCAAGTCTATATATAGATATTTGGTTAAGTCTATGAAACTGTAAGTTTTCCACCCATTCTATTTTTCTGGCAAAGGACCCAGACACCGTGAGAAGACAACGTCACCCAAACACTGTGACCATACTCCGTGGCCAAAGACCGTGACCAGACACAGTGACCAGTTAATCTGGCTAGACACCATGACCCAGACACTATGAACAAGACACTGTGAACCAGAAACTGTAACTAGTTTCAAATCAGTTGACGTCTGTGACATTGGTTCCTTGCTAAGACACCGTTCGAAGTTTGGATAAAGATAAGACATCGTGATCCCAACACCGCATCTATGCTACCAATTTCTGGTCTCTAAACAATCATGCCATCATAACAATATCACCACTCAAAGGAAAAGAAAGAGACACTATTTCCAAGTGACACCATTTCAAGATAGACTGTGACACCCTTCTTTAATCTATTTTTTCATTTTCGATTTAATTTATAACTGTCATATTTTTGTATTTAAAATGCATTGACACAATTAATATATCCTTGTGGACATATCACATGCCAGAAAGAGGTATGCGGTGCAGAATACATACATCATGTCGGGTTCAACACATGCGCTCCAAGAATAAAAAGAAAAGCGTGGCCAAGAAACAAAGGGGGTGTTAGAGAGGCAGACACATTGTCATTATTGAAAAAAGATCTGACACATGAAATAAGAAACATATGAAGAACACATGAAGAATTCATGAATCCAAGATCTGAGAGACCATAGATCAATGTCAAGAACATATTCACAATTCCAACTCCATGAAAGACATTTTCCATATCTAACTGGAAACTAGAGAACCAAACATATGATACTATGTTTCTTGCAAGAGGACTCTTTTCTTACATCTGCTTCATCCTATAAGTCCAGAGCTTCAAATAATAACACTCAGAGCACTTTTAACATTATCTCATCATATTTTCCCTATTTTGTATTTTTTTAGATTTTGGGAAATGTGTGTGTGTTTGTATTAAAACACACATTGTATCCTCCACTAAACTGAAGGATACAAGTTATCCTTCCTCTCATATCTTTTTTCAATTGTTTACTCCCATGGATAAGTGTGGAAGCGGTCCTTGTGTGACCTATTAGTTTATACCCATAATGAACTTTGGAAGAGGTCGTGTGACATTGATAGTCCAGTGCAATATTTTTTACCCCAATCCAGGGTGTGGATCAAGTTTATTAATATAATCTTCTTGGTGGCAAGTGATAACCAAGTGGAGTGGATTAGGTCTCATATTGAGACTGAACTACTTTTTTATATCCGTTGTGTTGTTTAATTTAGATTTCTTTATTTTACTATATAATTTATAAATCACTGCATTTACGTTGATAGTTAATCTTGGAATGAAATTATAATTGTTTTTCCTTATTAGAACAACTTAAAAATTAATATTTATAACTAATACTAGGATTAATAAAAATTTATCAATCTTATAATAAGTTATTTAAATAGTGAAACATTCATAACCATATTACTTTGATATACTGTATTGTATTTATTTTTATTTGGGAACCATTGAAGAAAACTTTTCTAAAAGAACTTTGTATAGATAATCAATTCACCCCCTTCTGATTACTTTACTCTGACCAACATGCATCAACTAATAATAGAAACTTTTCAATGATATATGCATTAAAGTTATAGACGTGATAATATTTCCTTCAATGAAATTGGGAAAAAAATCATACTAAATTAATGGGATATGTTTTTACACCCTTAATTCATTGATATTATTGTTTATGGGATGAAAAACTTAGTCAAAATGATCTGATCGTGTGCTCTTATACATTATTGATGAATATATCTCATAGAATTATATATGAAGACTTTAAAAGTTTATCTTTGAAATTAATGTTGACTAGAATATATTATTGAATTGAATGTTCTTATTGAAGAAGTTGTTGAATTCGACATCGACTACCTATACGATGTTTATATCATTGAGCTCCACAAATCTCATAATAGTTGGTGTCAAAGGGGTGATGGAATTTTAGGGAGAGTTGTTGTTACAATTATCATCACAAAAATAGAGTATGATAACATTTATATCTTATATAATAGTATATAGGTTACACCATATGTTGAGATACACAATGTAATTTTTATGCATTTGAATCTATCATGGGATATAATATTTAAATTAACTAACCAAAATCAATAGTTTGTTGCATTTTTTGAAGTCTATATTTCAAGGAGTTGTTTATAATTATAAATTCAATTTCATAAATACATCTATAGATATCCAGAACACCCAATGTACATATATTTTCAAATAATTGTTTTTATTAAAAATTATACATTCTATAAATAGGAATATGTTGAACGTAGTTTGATGAAAAATAGTAGAGTAACTCTTATGGAGTATGTGATGAATATAAATGGTACCAAGGATAGAAATAAAATTTATTAGAATATTCAATACTTTGGAATCATCGAAAAGATTTTCGAGTTGGATTATAAATCACTAGAAATCCATATTTTATAATCAAATGGGTTAACAATAGAAGTGAACTTATACTAAATAAATATTAATTCAAAAAATAAATTATTATTAAGGTATGATATAAGGAAAAACCATTTATACCACCATCTAAAGCAGTATAAATATTTTATTTTTGATTGTACAACAAAATATGGACAATTGTTATGTTGTGGAATAAAACCATTACAGGGTAAAATGGAAATATCATTTAGGATGACTCATTCACTAGTATGTATCAATAATTTCATGAAGGTCCTAATATGGATTATGTCATCAATGTTATAGGGAACCATAATGTAGGGATCTGGATACCCAATAGAGGGTAGAAATCCTTTGAAACATTGTAGGAAAAAATAGATTTCAATGAATAGGTTATTATTTTTTCTCCATTGTTCAATTTTTTCATTATAAATTCATGAATTAACTATAGAATTAATTTTATTACAATTTTTGTATATAATAAATTCTATATGATTTTTCGATACCAATTTTATGAAATAACACATTGATCATGATAAAACTGAGGAAATATTAATTGATGAAAAACCTATTGTCAAAAAAGGAAATACTAGGTAAAATCCATAAACAAATGTATTTTATGATTAGTTTTTGGGAGTATTAAGAAATAGTAATATACATTAAAGATATAAAAAACATCTTAAAACTCTTATCTAGATTCACACAAGATGGAATCCTAATCGAGACCATTCACCATTGATATTGTAATCATCAATATACCTATGAAAATAATTTTAAAATATCATGTTACCACAAAATAGATTATTAAGGGGTTTTGAAAAAAGTGTGTAAATCCTTTTTGTTAAAAAAATTATATAACAACCCCTTTGAATTTTTTTCTATTATATCTAATATAAATAATTTGATATAAAAAATATATTTTCCCTAATTAACAATTTATTATTTAAAAATCTATAATATATTCCATTAAAGTCATTTTTTAAATTTATAATTTTTCAATTAACACATTTTATCGAAAAATATAATATTCTTTGAATCAAATCTATATTTGTCGTTTGAAATTTCAAAAAAATTTACTTTCAAAATAATATCTGTTACTATAATATAATTATATTTTTTAAAATACAAAAAAAAACAAGTGGTCACCATAAATATTGAGTGTATAAACATCACATTTAGGATAAATTACACCTAATTACATTGGTTCACTTACTATTTCCCATTATCATACCCAATATCCATGTGCTAAATTTTAATCAAAGCATTTTTTTGCTTTAATTTTTCTCTAAAAATACTTTCAAAATAACATTTCAAAAATATCACATTTATGAAAATTGATGAGAAAAATAATTAAATATCTCATATAAATTAAGGTGTTTTCCTTTATATAAAATCCAAACATTCATAAAGAGTAAAACAAATATAAATTTCATAGGCACACTTATAAATGTTTTTTAATAACTAAAATTCTGAACATTATTTTCCTAAAATTATGGAATGTTAATGATAAATATAGTTCATGTCCATAAAATACATCTGTTAATGAAAAAAATCAATATAAATAAAATATAATTGTATAAAATAATTATTTTAACAGTTTAAAACTCATCATTGAAATCAAAAATCAATATTCCCTTGCAAGGACTTGTATAATTTAAAAAATAAATTTTATAAAGAAATTTGTCATGTAAAAACTATTTTATATACAGAATTGAAATAATTATTTTAAAAAACCAACTGTTAAAGAGGTATTTGAAAAAAATTAATATTAATAAAATAATGTTTCAATTATAATAAGGGTTTTTTCGAATCCTGAAATAAGTGTTAAACAAATTTCCCTTAATGTTTTTATACTTAAAAATAGAATTTCTTCCTATGGAATACATTTATGAATCCCCCTCACACCTCCTTTGTAGATTTTATCCTTACAATATGGGATTCACATGAAGAGACTCCCTCTATTACTATCTATCTCACAATCTCCATCACATTTGAAACTATAAGGGACAAACTAGGGCCTCTATGAAACACTTATGATTGTATGTAACCTAAATAAAAGGTTCCCTTAATATATATATTCCACACTATATATTCATATATAATTTTTAGATATATTAATGATCATTTCATCATTTAATTATTTTTGTAGATTTTATAAAATCCCATTTATAGTGATATAATATATAAAATATAATATTAGTTATCATTAATGTGTCCAAAACCTATATCCATGTATATGAAAAACAATCATTTTCATATAATTCCACAATAGTAAATATTTTTGATATTGATAAGATCTTGAAACCCAAACACAAATTATTTATTATTATATAATCCTTTTCATTTGACTCTTTCATGGAGATATATTTTTTCTTGCTTAAATAGAAAGCTAAAAATTTTAGTATGTGATAAGTAAATAAAAAAAAGATGTATAAAAGTGGATGTTTATATTGGTTTCATGTTTGATCCACTTATTTCACACAAAATCATGTGACTACATATTTAAATATTCATATTCTTCAAATTTTACAATATATTTTACATGAGGGAGAAGGCAACGTATTAGATTTAATTTGGGAAGCATAAAATTACCTTTATATCTATTTAGAATACCATTACTTGAGATAGATATTAATGTTACATAGCCACAAGTTTCCACTTACATGAGCCTTGTTTCTAGTCATTTAACATTTCATATGAATATTTCTACCTCTATATATAAATACTTTTTGTGTGTTTTGGAGTACCCTTATGAGGGTAAGGGTTCGTGTGAGATACCTGTATGCAGGGATCACCATAATAGAATGTGGGATAGTTATGTGATCTCTCTCTTACCCTTACATGAGATCAACAAACCCATACATAATATAATAGTTAAAATTATATGAGATATGTTATTAAGAAACTGCCTTTATATAGGTTTTTAAAACATTTTTTTTACCCTTATGTAAATTTAATTATTATTATGAATATGATTTTATAAATTATATTTTACAATTGTGAATTTTTTAGAAAATCAGATAATATTAAAATATACCACATATTTTTTCTTAATATATGTCTTATGTATCTTAAATAGAAATATAATTTACCAATATTATTATTTATTTATCATATCATTTATAATTAAAAATGATTTATGAAATATAATTTCAAATTTGTGGAATGTAAAGGTTCTAATTCATAAATTATTTTATCACCCATGTTAGTAATAATAATATTGATTTCAGAAAAGTAATAGTCAGGATTATGTATAAATTTTGAACAGAAAACATTTTAGATATGACTATTTGATTAATAAAAAATCAATCCATATTACTTAGAAATGTAGTTAAATTTTTTTTTATTATTTGATTACATTATTTTATCTCAATCCAAAAATATTATTATCTAATTAAATGTTTTTTATTTTATAAAATATTATTTATGTAAAAATATATCAGAGTTTATTATATCTATGAAACAATAAATTTAATAAAATTATGTTAAAATTAATTTATACAAGAAAAATTGGGATTGTATATTCATCTCCCTTAAATGAATTATGCCCTAAAAGTTTTTTATTATACTAAATTATTCCCTAAATATCTCCTTTGAAGATTCTATCTTAAAGTTCACCATTCGTAAAAAATGATATTATTAATTTCACCGAGCATTACAATTAAATATACTAATATCCATCAAACTTATCATACCTTCAACAATGCCTTGAATTATCCTTCGTGCATTGCTCACAAAGATAAAGGGTACCATAGAAGAAATGATACAATAAGATACATTCAAAGTTATCTATATCTCCTCTCCAAAAAAATATTTAAGTATTGAAAGGGATTCTATATACATCGATAAATATATTAAAATTTACTAATAATATATATATTTTTTAAACATCCCCATAAAACTAATTTTAATTAAATAATTATACGTAGTTCTCTTAAAAGGATTAAAATTTTCGTTTTTCCACAGAGTTTTTGATATTTTAGCAAAGAAGAATGTTTCAAATTAGATACATATAGGTTCCATGGTGGTCTGACACTTTTTTAGCTTGCCCAAAATTAATAATTTCTTCAAATGTTTCAGATAATTTGATGAATTTATAATTAACATAATGTTACATCCCATTCCTTACATGGTGGTAATGTTGAGAATGAAAGATGTGTTCATAGAGAAATCATGAACATTGTAAATATCAGTGTATGGTAGAGATATTAGATATTTATTAGATATTCATTCAAGTAACCTAGATGATGTAAGAAGTATCAAACTCATCTAAAATGACTTTATAATAATACATATATGAAGATCATTTGTAATAGATCGATGAGTTTTTTTATCATCTTTATTCCATCTTGAAATCGGTCTTTAATATTTTGTAAATATATATAAGTATTAGCATGATAAATTTTATCTTCAAAAACAATATTTTTATAAGGAATTGGCCCAAGAGTGTATTTGTGTTGTGACCGGGACACCTTGGGGATCCATTATTTTGGACCTCCTTGAATTCTTATACTTGTAAAGTTCATTAATTTTGAATAAAAAAAATAAATGTTCTACCAGTTAGTCATAAGGAATTGGAATGGAATTACACCATAAGAATGTATCTCATATATAATACTCTCTACTATATCATAATTAAAAAAAATAAAGAAACCTAAGATAATTTATAGGATTCATTCTTAAAAAACCATCGTCGTTATATAATACAGTACATATAATATATCTTAAAAATTATTAAATATTGTATCATAAAATAAAAAATGGTATATAAAATGTAAATTATCCTCAAACGATATAATATGACTCTATAAATGTTTCTAAACATGTCATGTTCCCCTCCCCACAATGTGTTGCAATCCTAGGCTAGTAATGTGAGAAGAGAGATAGTGACCCCCATTCCCAGATATAGTATGACAGATGTTAGTGACTAGAACCACGAGTACAGTGAACACACAAATTGGAGGCATTACCATCAAAGAGAACACATGCAGAAGCGAGAGAAAAGACAGAAACCAACCAACTCCTACTCAGAATGAAATATAATAGAAAACCCAAGTACATATATGTAATGTCATGCATGAACTACTTCTACTGAAAGAGAAAATTTCAAGTACCAAAAGAACGAAAAACAATAGTGACCAAGAAATGTGAACATCTCCAGCAACATCATGGTAGTAGTAACCAACCTGATCTACAAACTGCTCCAACTGACCAGAATAATAGTTTATATATATATGTGTTTGTGTGTGAGTGTTAGTAGAGTATAATAGTGTACTCAGTAGGATCCTCCTCAGATCCTTTCATGAAAAAGTAAATAAATCATGCTAAAGAACAATGATCAACAAGTGAAACAAACTCATTACCTAAATAGGTATGTTATGTTCTAAGCCTCACCATGGATACTCTTACCATGTATCTCAAATAAGGGTATATAATATAATAAATCATATCAAGGGTTCCCCTCTAACACTTACACACTAGTTTTTCTATTTTACCCAACGTCACATGTCCAAAGCCATCTCTCTCCAAAAGGTTATCCTGAAGACCCATGGGTGAGCACTTCCACATGAACCTCATGCAACACAACGCTTTCCCTTAGAAACCTAGGTGAAACACCACACCATAGACACAACCAAAATTAAACAGGTAGTTTTTTTGAACTACCATATCCCACATAATGTGCATCATATGTTAGGTATTATGACTGAATCCATTACAGCACATATGCAAAATAAGGATCCTCAAGTTACTATAACCAATACACGTTATGCTTATATGAGTACAAAGATAACTATATATAGAATATATGTGTGTGAAATAACAACAATACATTAAAACCCTCTACCCACATATATGGGAAAAACTAATGGTCATGCATACCTACACAAGTAAATACTATAAGAAGAGTGTAAGGCCAAATGGGGAAGTCATCAATCCATCCTCACACCGAGATGTAGGGGAAAACACCCTCATGGATCATAATCCCCGAGGTGTGAGTCATCCTAACTAAAAGGGTGAGTTAGCATATTGAAATAAAAAAATTACAAGATATAATATATATCACATCCAAACTATCGGAAAAACCTAGCCTCGGACTCAATTGTAGCTAACGTCTCTCAGAATCTCGATTACCACTATTGAGACTGGATATCCAAAAATCACACTACCATATTAAGAGTGCTATTAAATCATATTATACATTTTGACCAGTTTCACTATATGTAAATTAGTTCTTTATACATCAATTATTCAATTTCATTTTCATATTAAATTCATTAGAATCTCAGAAATGTTCCATTCCCTCCAGGTATACCCAAAACCGAGTCCACAGTTCCTCCTAGCAGAACCTCAACATGGCATCCCATAAAGCTCAATCTACATGGGTTGACATCATTTTTCAATCAATTATTAATACAATTATTTCTTACCACAATTCCAGGAATTCTATAAAAGAAAAACTAAGCTACCAAAGACAAGGGTCTCAACATGGGGTGTATATGGAAAACTTGTCAAGTCTTTCCCACCTAATGAATGAGCATAGACCCATTCATCCTTTAGAAGATAAACACAGAAACCACATGTTATACCTTGTTCATGATCACCTCATTTTTAAAGCGGGTAAGCAAGACCAGCTACATTAAGTAGTGGGAAAAGAAAAGAAGATAAAAAATATATCCAACAAGAAAACACATTCACAACAGTAGGTAAGCCCAATATCCACTTTTTTCATCACCTCTGGTGTCCTCCCCAACAACCAACTGAACAAACAGATTCATCTTTCCACTCTAGTCATCAACTACTGGCACGACCACTAGGCCTCACTATCCCCACATCTCTCAACAGTCATCCATACTCTGAACACATCACTAGTAGTAGGAAGAAACAAGGAAACTTCACTCTTGGCCCAAAACAAGGAATTTTTCCTTCATAAGTAATGAGCTCTCATATCTCCAAGAATAAGTCTCTCTAGCCATTACAATTAAGAGGGTAACTCAAAACCCTACCAGGTATTATATTTTATCAAACAACCTATTATCTAATCCATATTTAATTAACAAATTCAATATTATCACGTTCCAACTATGTGCTGCCTAAACTGCAAGCTATAATGGCTACCAAAAATTAATTAAACAATTAATTTAACATTCGTTTAAACAATAATAATTAACATGCTTCAATTTTAACATCCAACAGGAATAGACCTTCACATTTTCATAAATTTTATTAACTTAAAATTACAAAAAAACAACAAGATTCTTTTATATCCCTATTTATCTTTATCCAATTTTTATAAATTAATTTTAGCTTTACGTTCTTTACTAATTTCATAAAGAACAACAAGCTAACAAGAAAAGCATAGATAACACATTATCTAGAAAATAATGATGAAAACCACTATCATAGTACCATGCAACAACATATGATCAAAACTATTATTTTAATAAGGTTCAAGTATTTAATTAAGTCAATTCCATTGCGATCAAAAGGGATAAAACATGCTAACTCTAGAATTTCATGTAAAATAATAGATAATCAAAAAATCCAATACCTAAAAATTTTTCCAAAGTTTTACGCTCAAGAAATGATCAAACTAATGTATCAAGATTACACTCCCCACAAAACTTGCATCAACCCGAGGATGCCACGACATAACAACAACAACAAAAACCAAAATAACCTACCTTATAACAAAGGAGAAAAAACTCCATATAAAAAAAGATAAATTATAGAATACAGAGCAATGAAAACCAAATAATAGAGGTAGATCTTACCTCAGATTGATGGTGGGTTGAAGAAGGAACTAGGGAATTGATTCATGATGATGGAATCTACAAACATTGAAAAAGGAGGCTTCTTGGTCGTATAGGGTTGAGATCAGGTGCACTCAAGCCATAGGGTTTGAGATACCCGAGCGGCAAGTTGTTGTTAAAAATACCCAGCAGTGGGGCAGCACAAGATGTGTACCTCCCCATAACATCGTGTATCACCTCATGGTCAAGTTATACCAAAAACTTCATTGTCTCATCTCTCTGTTTTATCTTTGTTATACCAAATTGTACACATCATGGACCCCTTGGTAACATCGTGTATCCCCCCCTATTCCAAGACTCTCAGGATTGAACTCCTCCATAAGTCCTCTGAGCCTTCTTCGAGTACCTCAGTCTCTGAAAACATGCATAAGGTCAATCCATGTTGATCCAGACCCTTACATCAGATACCTCTCAAAACATTCTCATCCTCAAGAATCCAAACCCATCCCAAAGTGTATACAAAAAATAGGCTTCCCGAACAACCACGACACGAGATACCACTCAAGGCTCTCTCCATGACAGGAGATCTACCACATCAAAAAAACGTGACATATCAAAACAACCACAACCAGCTCCTAAAAACTATCCTAGGGGAGATACCTCTCAGAGAGAGTAATACACAACAATCAACAAAAGAAATTCATTTCATAGACAAGAAATGTATACAACCACAACAAGAACATCATTACAAGGAAATATCTAAACATCAAACAGTTTTGGATACTAAGCGTGGATCAGAACTCAAGTTCTTTGGTACTCTCCTCCACTCCATTGTTCCACCACAAGACATGATCGAAGGGGATTGAATTCCCATGAAACACCTTCTACTTGCGGTGCTATATATCCATATGCCACTCCTCAAAGGTCGTATCATTGTCAATATTGATCTCACCCCAATCGATGACATGAGAGTCATCATGAAGATAACAAAGGAGCTTTGACACGTGAAAAAACATCTTTTATTTAGCTCATATATGGGGGAAGTGCTACACGATATGCCGCGACTCCAACATGAGCTAAAGCCATGAAATGAAAAGAAATCTGGGTGAAATATTTCTCCCATGACCAAACCATCACGGCCCATGTTGGGGAGTCGCATTAAGAAACTGACGATCCCCAACATCAAAGTCCAATGGTCTCCTTCTTTGATCGAAACATTATTTTGTATCTTCCTGCACTATCATCATCCTCTCATGAATAACTTGAACCATCTCTATCATGTTCTGTAGCAATTCAGGACAAAGAGTTACTGAATTTCCAACACCAGTCTAGAAAAATAGAGACTAGAAATGTCGGCCATACAAGGATTAAAATGGCCCCATATTGATGGTTGAGTAAAAACTATTATTGTATGTTAACTCCACCAAGGTGAGGTGCGTCATCCAAGAACCTCCAAAATCTATGACACAAGAGCGCAACATGTCTTCAAGAGTTTGTATGGTCCACTCTGTCTAAAAATTTTCCTACTGTTGGAGAGTAGTGCTAAGGCACAGCTGGTAACTAAAACCATGCTGGAGAATTCTCTACATGATATAGGAAAAATCATAATCTCGATCGAAAATAATCAAGTTTAGGTCTCCGTGGAGTCTCACTACCTCCTCCATATACTACCTCGACAAAACCCCTATTGAGCTCGACTCCTTGATCACTATGAAGTGCGCTGATTTCATTAAATGATTCACTACCACCCATATATCATCATAGACTCCATGAGCTCTAGATAAGCTAATAAAAAAGTCCATTTATATTTCCTACAAATTATAATGAAGAATATATATCAGATGGTGAAAACCACTACGGAAACGGTGCTAAACCATCACCTTCTAGAAGTCTAACTCTCGAGACAGAAATTCTGCAACTGCATGCTTCATCCCAGGCCACCAAACTTGACTTCTTAATGATCGGTAAAACTTTTTCACACCAGGATGCACCACTAAAGGTGGACTATTGAACCATATGAGAACTGTTTCATGCATCATCAAAGGACAGAAAATCATTCCTTGATACAACACATGGCATTTTTTATCCTCATACCAATCATTAGAGGTTCCACCACAAATAACTCTATCTCTCCAGAAGTCCACCTCTAGAGCCCCCAACTGGGACTCTTCCACCTACTACACCGGAGATGAATAAACTTTCATCTAAAAAAGACAACCTATGTCCCCATCATCTCCCATATCGACATGTAATGTTGAATTTTCTTCCATCACTCTCCTGGAATCAATTGATTTACACACTGCTTCATTGTGTGACTTCCTTCCTAGTGCATCAGCAACAACATTCCCCATACCAAGTGTATATGATATTTTGAATTCATATTCTTATAATAAACACATGCACCACTGCTTCTGAATGTTCATATAACGTAGCTAAAAAACATAAATTAGGCTCTTATGATTATTTAAAACCATAATGTGCTTGCAAATGAGGTAATTTCTCCACAACATTAAAGAAACCACCAAAGCATCCAACTCAAGATCATGTGAAGAATAGTTACATTAATGGGGATGAAAATGCCCTGACCCATAAAAAACGGATCTATAATACATCAGAACACATCCTAACCTCATATGTGATGCATTGTAGTAAACTTGAAACTGAACTCCCTCAACCTACAGTCAAATAACTGGAGCACATACAAATATATTCATTAGATAGTACAAATTTTCCTGACACTGATTAATTATCATGAATGCCTAATCATTGTTATTAAATTTTGTTATAGGAATCACATCATGGGAGAAATTGGAAACAAACCTTATAATGTAGCCAGCATGACCAAGGAAACTTCGCACATCTTCCACTATCTTGGGGGATGCCCAATACAAAACTATTTCTATCTTCGACGGATCCATAGACACTCCCTGCTATGATACAACATGACCTAGGAAACGGACTTATCGAGTCCAAGACTCATATATTGACAGCATTAGAAATAAATATCGTTGATTAAGAACTCCCAAAACAGCATGAATATGCTCTGCATGCTCCACCTCAGACGCAGAGTACATGAGGATGTCGTCGATTAAAACCACCACGAACTTTTCTAGGAAGTCACTGAACACAGAGTTCATCAATCCAATGAACAGATCTAGATCATTCATCAAACCAAATGGTATTACAACAAACCTATACTTCCCATGATGAAAATGGAATTTAATCATCGGGTTATCCTCATCTGTCACATGCATCTTTTGATATCTTTAGAAAATGTCGTTCTTTGATGTAAGGTCATGTGTCTGAATTCCACTCAACTAGTTCCCTGTACCTAGTTGGCCATGTTTCCTCAAGAAAATTTCCCAGAACTCTAGAGGCTTCCGACTAGATGTGAGGGCCTAAGGTGTGATAGTGGGAAAAATATTCTCTCATTAGTAGAGTGTAACACGTCAGAATAAATATTGAAAAATACTGGAAGAAGTAAACACCAAGATACTATAGACGGATATAATAACTTAACAAAAAAATATATTATATCAAAATGATGCATCATGCCAGATATTATAATAAAATATCAAAAACATGATACACTACAATCCTGTAAAATACCATACCAATGTATGGTAAAACAAAAAGAAACTCAGCAGCATCACAAGACTTGGCTTGGTCCCATGCTCTCCTGCTCCTAAGTAGTAATCAAGTACCTATATAGGGTGTCTTTCCCCCCATCAACACCTACAACAATATAGTCTATTTGGGCCCAAATACATGACCCAACCACTATATAATGTAAACACAACAGATACATCCGCATGATATCTAAAAAAGAAGTGTAGACTAAATCCAAGCTTGTGATTTGTCTTGGAAGAGGCATCACCAGTCATTCCATTGCAATATGTCTCATTGAAAAGCATGATGTATAAGAATTTTAGTATATTTAAATTAAGTAAATTCCATTTGTATCAACATTTCATAATATTAAAATTAGGGACTAGCTAAGTGTATTAGAATTTTAGCTTATTAATATCAAGGACAAGCCTGGTGTATCAGTATATTATCATATTCATGGCCAAGCCTGATGTTTAATCAATTTAACATATTCAGGGCCATGACCGGTGTATCAGCATTTCTGCATAGTAAACAACACATGTTAATTACACTATTACTAGGTTTTCTATAATCAAATCATGTGGGAAAACTTATATAACAAGTCTAACAAGTAAAATAAACTATTACAAAGCATTATCAATCATACTCACATGGAAACATTTTTTTAACCAATTTCATTCTAAACAAACTCTTAAAAATAGAAACAATGGCATGGCTATCAGAATCCTAGGCCAAACAGCTAAATAATGGTTATCTGAGGGAAAATTAACCCACGTCGTGGCCCTTTGTAGAGACCCAAAGCTTGACTTACATGGAATTTACATTACTTTTGTGGAATACTTAGTACATAACAAAAACACACACACAAGGACCGTAATAGTTTAGTGTCTTTGGAAACTCGGAATAAAATCTTCTAATCGTGGTGAAAGATCTTCAACATCTCCTAATAATGATCTTCCCTTTTTATTTTTCTTACCTAAATCCTTTCTTTACATCCTGGGGAAAATAAAACATAAAAGGGGTGAGCTCAAATGCCCAGTAAGGGTAAACATAGAGAACATAAAACAATCCATAAAAATTTGAATGCAAAAACATGAACATAAAATCTAAACATCAAAATCTTGAGCAAAGGCATAAATCATGGAAGTACATAAAGAATAGTTCATAAAAGGGCATTAATCATGATAAAATATCTTGGAAGTAAAACTTGTAATTGTGGCAACCATTCAGCACATGTCATGATTTCCATAGTAGCCATGGAATTGCTGCCAAGACCATATTAGTGGACAAAGTCCCATTCTGAATCGAGTTCACTCCTCATTTCAGTCCTGTTTCACTGAACCGGTATAACCTACCGTTCCAGCCATGTCTATCTCATGAGATATAAATATTTACCCAATGCATTGGAGGGAGATATAGGTACCACCCATCTCATAATGAAATCATTCTTTCATGTTCCACAAAATCATAAATCATACATCATAGCATAACCCATGTAATAAAATGGGATTCTTAAAAATCATGCCATCATAAAATAATACATAAACAATTGATATCATTTCATCATAAGAAAATTTAAACCATTTAAATCATAGAGACATTTTACATGAAGCATACACATATGAAATAATGTCATCTTAGATGGAAAATAGTTTTGACAAAACACTTGAAATGAATTCTTGAGGAAAATATCCTTTCTTCTTTAAAATCATTTTATTTTCACAAAATTACATTCAATTTTAAAAGATATGGGGTTTTTTTTTGAAATAATCATGCAATCTTGTAGAGGAAGCTTCTTGAAAATGAGGCGTTATGAAACCGTAAAAATCCGTTCATGCTGTATAAGTTAAAAATAACATTCTCCTCGTACTTTTGTCGGAAAAATAAAAAAGTACTTTATATGGTAACTAAAGGAAAGATTCCATTCATAAAATGTGATAAAAAGTCAATAAAGGGTAAAAATGACTTTAAAAATTCATGGAAGAATGGTAAACCCTTTTATGAAAACATATTTATAAAACATGGACGTGGATGATAAACGTAACCCCAGTAAATACTTACGTATAAACAATCTCGGATAAAAATGAGATTGAAAATTTATCCCTTACCTTAGGTCTAATATGCTTCGTACGTATCCGAACCTCCTGTATAATGATTTAAATAATGTCATTGACTTATTACAGAATCATATTCATTGTTATGATATCATATATGGTTCACTTATGACTTTATATTACCCATTCTTTTGTATATTAATGTAAAAGTAACGTTTTGGGTAAAATCGTTTCATTTGTCATTTGTGTTTTAACTTGTAATTATTCATATGATTACTTATATCATAGTTACTTAAATCCAGAATGTAAAACATGATTTATGTATAATATATATTCATAATATATATATATATATAATAGATCGATAAATGGAAACAAATACACCGTTCATGGAGACGGTAGGTCGTACGTACGCATGAACGCTGTTTTCGTTTCCTTATTGAATTGAATGGAATTAAGTAGATGACATAAATTTATATATACATAAATCCAGTAGCTTTATAATGTCATATATTTCATTATTATTACTTATATCTACTTTATAATCATTCTTTAGTGGTTATCATGGAGAAAGAATCTCATCGCGTCGTGGAGACGGTAGTCCATACGTACACACGAGCGATGATATCATTCCCATGATCGTGAAATTGTATTGAACTGTATGTATAATATTTCAGAATCAATATCACTTCACAATAATCATATATAGTCATTATTTACACCATTATACCCATCCAAGTAAGGTGGTGGTGGAAAATAGATTACACCACGGCGTGGAGACGGTATTCCGTACGTACGCACGCGCGATGATTTCATTTTTCGTAGGATGGATAGATGGTGAAATAGGGTTGTTTCATACTTATAATAACATATCAGTATATGAGTAATACTGATGTTATTACTTCATAATGAAACAACTAAACAAGAGGAAGTGGAAGAAGAAATAAAGATGAAAGAATCGGTAACGGAAATTACCTCTTCTTTGAAGCGCCTCTTTGAGACCTCCTCTTAGGGCACTAAAATTGGTCTTTGTGGAAGACCAGAAACTCTAGTATGTTTCTAGGGGAGTTTAGAAGAGAATTTGTCAGGGTTTGGCCGAGCATGAAGGCTCAAAGTGTTGTGAGGAAGAGAGGGAGGGGGTGCCCTTTTATTAGGGAGGAGAGGGGCACCTTTTGACGAACTAAAAATATTATTTTATTATAAAGCCAAATTCGGTTTTAAATAGATCCAAATTAATTTATTTAGAATCTAAGGTAAGTATGGGTCAAAATCCTCTCATCAGATATAATTTGGACAAGTTTAGGTTCCTATTTTAACCTTATCATTTATATTTAATTTTAAGTTAGATAATTTTACTTTTACCGTGTCTTCTTGTTTTCTTACACTATTAGGTTAATGAACTTACTATATCAAGCCAAACGAACCCCAAGTTGTTTATTATTAATATATATTACTTTATATATGTCATTTGGCAGAACCTTAGATTTTTAGGAATAAAATAACAATTAATAATATAATATTTGTTTTAAAAACCATTTTATGTCAATTTTGACACTATTTAGTAATTGATTTTTGTGGAACTCATAACATATTTATTAGTTAGAAAAAAGTTAATTAAATCAGTAATAACATGTCAAATTAACATATAAAATTAGTTTAATTCATAAAAAGTCTTAAATTACTTTTATTTGGGTATTTCTAACATCAATTATGTCAATATTTCATTAATAAGACAATTTTTGCATCATCTTTGTGTCATAATAAATGATAATTATCTAATCCCTAAAAATTATAAATAAATTCCTATGATGTAGATAATTGTATTAGATTTCTGGATACTATTCATGTTATAAGTTTAATAAAGTGTATCACTAAATTAAAATTATTATACTTATAGTATTTAAGAAAGTGACATGTTGTCACATTCTTTGGTTTTAATAATAATTAACTTATTTTCATTCCAAAAAGTCCATTAAATGAATCTAATCCGACCCTTAGGTGATATGGGTCGACTTTTAGTCATCCAATAGGATTTTTCCAACTTTTAGGGTAATTTTATAATATTATATTTACCCTTAATTACCCGATTTACCTTTAACTATGGTATATAAAATTTACCGTAGTTACTATTCATAATTCCCAAAAATAAAAAGTAGCCTATTAACATAATTTGGACCCACAGATTCCAAATATGGAATCCATTTTTTCAAATTCAATACACAGAAGTTTCAGAAATTACATTAAAATTAATCCCGTTGTCGAAAGAAAATGGGTTTTTCTTTAAAACATTGCAAAAGATTGAATTGATTTATCCTACGAATTCAAGGTAGAATCAATGATAATGACATACATTATATTAAATGGTAAAAATATATTATATTTATAATTTAAAACCATTCAATATTATAATTTAACCATATAAATTATTGCGATGAAAAAAGTTGTTTTTAATTAAAATATAGCGTGTTTTTACTATTCATCAAAATATGAAAGTTACCAGAATAATATGAAAAATTTATCCAAAGTAAATTTTTATTTTATTATTCCAGAGAAGAATTTTATTTTGTCAAATTGATCTTATAAACATGTCAAAAACTAGATTTTATGCTGGTGCGCCATCAAAAGGCTGCAAAACTGCATTTTTTTGAAAAATACTTATTTTACCCGAAACATTTATTTTGTTCTTATACCATGTTTCAAAAATGTTAAAGACAAATAATAATGTTATATGATTCAAATTTTAATTAATACTATTCATAACGGCTAGTTCATAATAATATTATAATAATATATCGTTGTTTAGTAAAACCCAGTATTGCGTACAACACACGCTATCGAGGAAGGTCGCGATTGCGTGTGATGCAAGCCAAGTCAGGGTTGTGTGTTGTGCAAGAATCCTTCGTTGTTTCATATAACAGAATCCAACCATATTTCATTTATAAATTGAATATATATATATATACTCAATGTTGCGTAGAATAAAAATTATCAAAATTGTGTGTAACACGATCCAAGAATAGTGTTGCGTATACAGCAAGCTAATACGGTGTTGCATATAGCGCAAGGTAATCTTGGTGTAGCATACAACACAAGACATTAATGAAATTAAAAGAATATTTTTTCATAAAATCTCGGGGTGTTACATTCTACCCCCCTTAAAATGAATATTGCCCACAAAATTCATCGGGGTTATAAATGGTTTACTATTCGAAAGTTTCTTTAATAGAAACCCACATCTTAAAAAGGAATACCAAAACCAATCATTAAAAACAAAAGTATGAAATGTAACGGTTACCCAAATCAACTAATCACTGGGTTTCCACATATGTGAAAATATGGATATGGAAGAGAAATCTAACCATCATGCTCTGATGGAGAGTCGTAGAGAACATGTCTATGGAAAAGACAGCAATCACAAAGTCATAAATTTGTGACGATCTAAGGTACCATCTGATTCATCAGATATAAGAGCACTAGGAAAACATTTTTGGTTTTCAAGATCATTTCCCTAATGTTGATGAAATTTGAATTAGAAGAAATACTTTCTTTATTTTTGTATAGTCTCACTGTTTGTCATTCTTTGGAAAATTTCCAGTTCATCTCTTAAAGAAATGAAGTTGAATTTGTCAATTGTGATGTGTTAGCAGATCATGTGATAGAATGATGGGTCATTCCATCTGTATCAAACAAAATGTTAGAAAAGTTATCAAAAAATACATAAGTCCATCTGTAGTGAGGTTAATCATATATGGTTCCTAAAATGGACTTATACTTTATCTATCATACTGCTTAATATAATAAAAATAGTTTCTACTAAATAGGGACTTCCTATAGGCTAGTGGTAGGCGATAAAGGCCAGTCGCACTTTGGTTGTGGGTTCGATTCCCACGGCTTTGTCCGACACGATGGGATGTTGCCCGTCCTGCAGGTTGTCTTTTTCGAAAGCTATATTACCATAACATCCCACCAATAATATCGAAAAATTTTCTATCCTAACTTATGTCCGACATAATCCATTCCAATATTTAGTCTTATCTAAAATACTTCGATCCAAGATCATAGTATAAAGAAAATTATTACTTGAAATGTCACATAACAATCACGTGAATTCCATCATTTATCCCCCATATATCATAAGATATATCTTGTTGGTCAAATTACAAACATCTGAATACCTTAATCATGTATTCTCTTAAAGAATGAATATCCATTGAACCCTAGTGAAAACATGAATGCAGTTAAAAGTTAACAATTTCCACATACCAAAATCCTCAAAATTCTATATTCTCAAACCATGATATAACCTTCTCCTTATATCAGTCATGAGCTCATGAATACTATCAAACATTTAATTTTCTTCTTATCCCTTCATTATGTGCATATCATCTACATTCCAAAAATATCTGAATAACCTTTCATGGATACTGGTACCATTAATCATACACATTCAAAACTCAAGGAAAGAAAATAGTGTAACAATCCTTAGATGTCTCTTTATTACATAGTACCATGAGATTACTTATACAACATTACACATGATAAACATGTAATCATTCCACTAAATTCTTATACCATTGACCGAGCTTCAATAATTCTTTCATATCACATATCATTTGTAGTCTCATAATCATCATCAACATAAATACTACCCATACGACCATACTGATTCTCTTCATGAGACTTTCCCTTAGGGAATTGGTTTTCATAATGCCCGTACATTCCACATTTAAAAAATTTAACCATTATTGATGTCGTAGCAATACCAGTATCCTCATCCCTGGTGTTAACTGATTCTTTTCCTTTGCACTTACAGGATTTGTGTCCTTCTTTTCCACACCCAAAGCATCTTCTAGCTCTTTTGAAATATTCTCCTTGATGCCTCTTCCCAAATGATTTACATAGGGGAAATTTAACTTTCTTTCCTCTGTGATCATCATGAAACTCCATCTTTCTCTCTTTAGCCGAGTTAGGAAACTTAACAAATTTTACTTTATTGATCATATTATGAGATTTCTGATTCGGCATAATAATGATGTTTGGACTTCCAAATCCCATTTCATTTGGTTTCTTATGAAGAATATCATTCCATTGTGCATCATATCCTCCATTATCATGAATCATCTAGTTTCCAGCCACTTTCTAAAACCCAAAAAGAATAGTGTGAGAGGCAAAAATCATAATAAAGGGGGAGTAACTTCAATATCTAACATCATTGGTTTAATATAATATCGTTATCATAGTTCTAGGACTATATCATATATGTATACTTATCCTTAGGGACATCCCTAGACATACCTTGGAAATATCTCTAGGGATCTCACTAAAGTTCTCGCATCCAAGTTTCCAAAGGTTGACTAAACTTTTCCTCTAATACCAACTGTAGAGACCCGAAGCTTGACATACATGTACTTTACATTACTTTTGTGGAATACTTAGTACATAACAAAAACACACACACAATGACCGTAATAGTTTAGTGTCTTTGGAAACTCGGAATAAAATCTTATAATCGTGGTGAAAGATCTTCAACATCTCCCAATAAAGATCTTCCCTTTTTATTTTTCTTACCTAAAACCTTTCTTTACATCCTGGGGAAAATTAAACATAAAAGGGGTGAGCTCAAATGCCCAGTAAGGGTAAACATAGAGAACATAAAACAATCCATAAACATTTGAATGCAAAAACATGAACATAAAATCTAAACATCAAAATCTTGAGAAATGGCATAAATCATGGAAGTACATAAAGTATAGTTCATAAAAGAGCATTAATCATGATAAAATAGATTGGAAGTAAAACTTGTAATTGTGGAAACCATTCAGCACATGTCATGATTTCCATAGTAGCCAAGGCATTGCTACCAAGACCATCTTAGTAGAGAAAGTCCCATTATGAATTGAGATCACTCCTCGTTTCAGTCCTGTTTCACTGAACCGGTATAACCTACCATTCCAGCCATGTCTATCTTGTGAGATATAAATCGTTACCCAATTCATTGGAGGGAGATATAGGTCCCACCCATCTCATAATGAAATCATTCTTTTGTGTGCCACAAAATCATAAATCATACATCATAGTATAACCCATGTAATAAAATGGGATTCTTAAACATCATGCCATCATATCATAATCCATAAACAATTGATATCATTTCGTCATAAGAAAATCGAAACCATTTAAATCATAGATACATTTTACTTGAAACATACACATATGAAATATCGTCATCTTAGATGGAAAATAGTTTTGACAAAACACTTGAAATGAATTCTTGAGGAAAATATCCTTTCTTCTTTAAAATCATTTTCTTTTCACAAAATTACATGCAATTTTAAAAGATATGGGTTTTGTTGAAAATAATCATGCAATCTTGTAGAGGAAGCTTCTTGAAAATGAGGCATTATGAAACCGTAAAAATCTATTCAAGCCGTTTGAGTTAAAAATAACATTATCCTCGTACTTTTGTCGGAAAAGTCAAAAAGTACCTTATATGGTAACTAAAGGAAAGATTCCATTCATACAATGTGGTAAAAAGTCAATAGAGGGTAAAAATGACTTTAAACATTCATGGAAGAATGGTAAACCCTTTTATGAAAACATTTTTATAAAACATGGTCGTGGATGATAAACGTAACCCTAGTAAATACTTACGTATAAACAATCTCAGATAAAAATGAGATTCAAAATTTATCCCTTACCTTAGGTCCGATATGCTTCGTACGTATCCAAACCTCCTGTATAATGATTTAAATAATGTCATTGACTTATTACAGAATCATATTCATTGTTATGATATCATATATGGTTCACTTATGACTTTATATTTCCCATTCTTTTGTAAATTAATGTAAAAGTAACGTTTTGGGTAAAATAATTTCATTTGTCGTTTGTGTTTTAACTTGTAATTATTCATTTGATTAATTAGATCATAGTTACTTAAATCCAGAATGTAAAACATGATTTATATATAATATATATTTAAAATATATATATATATAATAGATCGATAGATGGAAAGAAATACACCGTTTATGGAGACGGTAGGCCGTATGTACGCATGAACGTTGTTTTCGTTTCGTTATTGAATTGAATGGAATTAAGTAGATGAAATACATTTATATATAAATAAATCCATTAGCTTTATAATGTCATATATTTCATTATTATTACTTATATCTACTTTATAATCATTCTTTAATGGTTATCATGGAGAAATAATCTCATTGCGTCGTGGAGACGGTATTCCGTACGTACGCACGAGCGATGATATCATTCCCATGACCATGGAATTGTATTGAAGTGTATGTATAATATTTCAGAATCAATATCACTTTACAATAATCATATATATTCATTATTTACACCATTATACCCATCCAAGTAAGGTGGTGGTGGAAAATAGATTACACCACTGCGTGGAGATGGTATTCCGTATGTACGCACGCGTGGTGATTTCGTTTTCCGTAGGATGGATAGATGGTGAAATAGGGTTGTTTCATACTTATAATAACATATTATTATATGAGTGATACTGATGTTATTACTTCATAATGAAACAACTAAAGAAGAAGAAGTGGAAGAAGAAATAAAGATGAAAGAATCGGTAACGGAAATTACCTCTTCTTTGAAGAGCCTCTTTGAGACCTCCTCTTAGGGTACTAAAATATGTCTTTGAGGAAGACCAGACACTCTAGGATGTTTCTAGGGGAGTGGAGAAGATAATTTGTCAGGGTTTGGCCGATCTTGAAGGCTCAATGTGTTGTGAGGAAGAGAGGGAGGGGTGCCCTTTTATAAGGCAGGAGAGGGGCAGCTTTGGAATAACAAAAAATATTATTTTATTATAAAGTCAAATTATGTTTTAAATAGCTCCAAATTTATTTATTTCGAATCCAAGGTGGGTATGGGTCGAAATCCTCTCATCCAATATAATTTATACGAGTTTAGGTTCCTATTGTATCCTTATCATTTATATTTAACTTTAAGTTAGATAATTTTACTTTTACCGTGTCTTCTTGTTTTCTTACACTATAAGGTTAATGAACTTACTATATCAAGCCAAACGAACCCCACGTTGTTTATTATTAATATATATAACCTTATCTATGTCATTTTTCAGAACTTTATATTTTTAGGAATAAAATAACAATTAATAATATAATATTTGTTTTAAAAACTATTTTATGTCAATTTTGACACTATTTAGTAATTGATTTTTGTGAAACTCATAACAGATTGATTAGTTAGAAAAAAGTTAATTAAATAAATAATAATATGTTATATTAACATATAAAATTAGTGTAATTCATAAAAAGTCTTATATTACATTTATTTGGGTGTTTATAACATCAATTATGTCAATATTTCATTAATAAGACAATTTCTGCATCATCTTTGTGTCATAATAAATTATACTTATCTAATCTCTAAAAATTATAAATAAATTCCTATGATGTAGATAATTGTATTATATTTCTAGAGACTATTCATGTTAGATGTTTCATGAATTGTATCACTAAATTAAAATTATTATACTTATAAGATTTAAGAAAGTGACATGTTGTCACATTCTTTGGTTTTAATAATAATTAACTTATTTTCATGGACAAAAGCCCATTAAATTATTCTAATCCGACCCTTAGGTGATATGGGTCGACTTTTAGTCATCCAATAGGATTTTTCCAACTTTTAGGGTAATTTTATAATATTATATTTACCCTTAATTACCCGATTTCCCTTTAACTATGGTATATAAAATTTACCGTAGTTACTATTCATAATTCCCAAAAATAAAAAGTAGCCTATTAACATAATTTGGACCCACAGATTCCAAACGGGTTTTTCTTTATAACATTGCAAAAGATTGAATTGATTTATCCTACGAATTCAAGGTAAAATCAATGATAATGACATACATTATATTAAATGGTAAAAATATATTCTATTTATACTTTAAAACCATTAAATATTATAATTTAACCATAAAATTATTGCGATGAAAAAATTTGTTTTTAATTAAAATATAGCGTGTTTTTACTATTCATCAAAATATGAAAGTTACCAGAATAATATGAAACATTTATCCAAAGTAAATTTTTATATTATTATTCCAAAGAAGAATTTTATTTTGTCAAATTTAACTTATAAACATTTAAAAACTAGATTTAATGTGGGTGCGCCATCAAAAGGTTGCAAAACTGCATTTTTTGAAAAATACTTATTTTACCTGAAACATTTATTTTGTTCTTATACCATGTTTTAGAAAATGTTCAAGACGAATAATAATGTTATAAGATTAAAAATTTAGTTAATACTATTCATAATGGCTAGTTCATAATAATATTATAATAATATATCGTTGTTTAGTAAAACTCGGTATTGCGTACAACACACGCTATCGAGGAAGGTCGCGATTGCGTGTGATGCAAGCCAAGTCAGGGTTGCGTACTGTGCAAGAATCCATAATTGTTTCATATAACATAATCCAACCATATTTCATTTATACATTGAATATATATATATATACTCAATGTTACGTAGAATAACTATTATCAAAATTGCCTGTAACACGATCCAAGAATTGTGTTGCATATACTGCAAGCTAATACGGTGTTGCGTATAGCGCAAGGTAATCTTGGTGTAGCATACAACACAAGACATTAATGAAATTAAAAGAACATTTTTCATAAAATCTCAGGGTGTTACACCCTTAATCAACCCAATTATGCATAAACATGCTTCAACTAATTTATTTAATTACCTATTTTCATTAGGTATCAAAATGGGTCAAAATATCAATCTAGAGACACCATAAACATGTGCATGTGTCACAACAACACATTTAAACAACTTGAAATTAAGGAATTAGCATGATACCACCTACCTCAACGTAGCCTCGACATCTAATTGAAGCTAGAACGATATCAATCAATGGAAAAAGGAACAAAATTCAATCATAAATAACTTTTTCAAGAATATAAATTTCCAAGAATGGCTCAAGATTAATTGAGCACTCACTAATTGGATTCAATTGAAATTGACAGTGATTTATTATCAGTTCATATGATCAATCAGGAAGAGGATGAAATTAAGATAGTCCTATTGAGTTCCCCCGGTGATCCCACGGCCCAAAATACAGAATACAGGGGTTTCATCCTATTATAATCTAAAAACACAAGTACACGGCATGTATGTCCATATACATGGCATGTATTTGATTTAATTATTTCTTATTTCTCCGACATACATTACTCATCCTGTACCGACCATGTAACACCCCGAGATTTTATGAAAAATATTCTTTTTAATTTTATTGATGTCTTCTGTTGTACACTACACCAAAAGGAGCTTGAACTACACGCATCCCTGACATTTATTGCATTACATGCAATCGCGACCATCCACGACAGCATGTGTTGTACGCAATACCGAGTTTCACTAAACAACGATATGTTATATAAAGTAGCTATTATGAATAGTAATACCCACTTTTTTAAATTTAAAAAATTTAATCTTTCTAAATGAACTTCATTTTTGGATTCGGAATATCGAAATTAGCCTAGGGCGAATTTTTGGTATTTTTCTGAAAACTTTCAATTTTTGATGAATAGTGAAAACACTGGGTTACTATTTAAAAACCAAATTTTTATTTAAATAATTATTTATTTTATTTAAATTTATTTTAGGTCAAAATTGATACATAATACCTATATAAGCTCAATGTAATTCATTGGAGTCATTTTATAATAATTTTGGATATATAAACATTTTATTGAACTTTTCATCATCTTTTACCCAGCTCCTAGGAGAATTTGAAAATTTACATAAAACTTAATTTTAAAACTTCTATGTGTGGAATTTCGAAAATCCGAGAGACATGGTTAATATCAAGGAGTATAATGTGGTTCAATAAGATAAAAATAATTTTTGGTGAATAGTAACTTTTTTACTTTTATTTACCACGATTAAAAGTAAATAGGGTAATTAAGGATAAATATGATATTAATATTACCCTAACACATTTACTAATTCTATTGGATAATTGTAATTCGACCCAAAATAACCTTGGGAATAAAATATTACCCTTTAGGGGTAATTGGATTAGATTTGGACATTTATTATTATTTTATTCAAAGAACAATTAAAATGGTTAAAATCAAAGTTTAATAACTAAAACATTTATAATATTGGGTTATACATAAGATAAATTAGACTATAAATGTTAATTAGAAAGATAAAAATATTTCCTACATAATGGTATTTTATTTATAATTTTTATACCTTAGATATTTTAATTTATTTATGACACAATGATGATGCAGTAATTACTTTATTAATGAAATATAAACATAATTGATGTTATAAATACCCAAATAATTGTAATTTGAGACTTTTATAAATTAAACTAATTTTATAGGTTAATATAACATGTTAGTATTGATATAATTAACTTTTTTAGAACTATTCATGCCGTTATGATTTTCACAATAATCATGTACCAAATAGTGTCAAAATTGACATAAAATAGTTTTTTTAAGAAATATTATATTATTAATTCTTATTATAATACTAAAAATATAATGTTAGTCCAAATGACTTATAAAAGGTTATATATATTAATAATGAACCACTTGGGGTTCGTTTGGCTTTTTATATTATATTTATTAACCGTATAGTGTAAGAAAACAAAAAGACACAGTAAAAGTTAAATTATTTACCTTAGAGTTAAATATAACTGATAAGGATAAAATAGTAACCTAAACTTGTATAAAACCTATTGGTTGAGATTATTTAGACCCATACCCAACTTTTCATTTAAATAAATCAATTTGGAGCTATTACAAACGGAATATGACTTTATTATAAAATTATATTTTATGTTTTTCCTAAGGTGCCCCTCTCCTCCCTTATAAAAAGGGCACCCCTTCCCTCTTCTCTTCACACCCTTTTAAGCCTTGAATCTCGGCCAAAACCTGAATTTTCCATTTCTAAACATCTCTAGTTATATCATAGAGGTTCTAGTATTCTCAAGAGACCAACTCTAGTGCCCTAAGAAGAATTTTAATGGAGGTGAATCGAAGAAGAGGTAATCTCTTATACCGATTCTTTCAATTTTTGTTTCTTCTCCAACACCTTATTCTTTAGTTGTTTCATTATAAATTAATAAAATCAGTATCAAAAATATACTTATATTTTATTATAAATATGAAACAAACCCATTTCACCTTCTATCCATCGTACGGAAAATGAAATCACCGCGCATGCATACGTACGAAATACCATCTCCACGCCGTGGTGTAATCTGTTTTTCCACCACCACCTTACTTGGATGGGTATAATTGTGTAAATAATAAATATATATTTTTATTATAACATCATACGGATTCTGTGATTTTATATCATCCACTCCAATTCAATTCAATAATTATGGGAATGATATCATCGCTCGTGCGTACGTATGAATTACCATCTCCATGACGTGATGTGATTCATTCTCCATGTTAACCATTCAAGAATGATTATAATGTATATATAATAAATATTATTGAAATATATGACATTATAAAGCTACATGATTTATGTATATATATATTTCATCTACTTACTTCCATTCAAGTCAATAAGGAAAGGAAAACAGTGTTCATGCATATGTACAGCCTACCATCTCCATGAACAGTGTATTTCATTTCATTTATATATCTATTATATATATATACATATACACCGAATATATGTATGATATATAAATCATGATTTACATTCTGGAAGTAATTAAATAAATATAAAATTAATAATAGTATCAAGAACAATAAGTCTAAACACGTACGATAAATAAAATGATTTTACCCAAAATGCTACTTTAACATGAAACTTACTAAAGAACGGGTAATATAATGTCATAAGTGAATCATATATGATATGATAACAATGAATATGATTCTGTAATAAGTCAATGACATTATTTAAATCACTATACAGGATGTTTGGATACGTACGAAGCATATCAGACCTTAGGTAAGGGATAAATTTTCCAATCTCGTTTTTATCTGAGATTGTTTATTATTAAGTATTTACTAGGGTTATATTTACCATCCATGTACCTATTTTCTAAAAATGGTTTCATGTATTTTTAATTTCCTTTTTAACAATTTTTTACTTTTACTACATGGTACGCAATGAATCATTATGTTGATTACCATACGAGGTACTTTTTGACTTTTTCGTTAAAACTATGAGGAGATTGTTTTTTTAACTTATACAGAGTGAATGGATTTTTACGGTTTTATAACAGCTCATTTTGATTAAGCTCACTCTACATGATTTTAGGAATATTTTCAAAAAATACTTATCTTTTAAAATTTCATGGCATTTTGTGAAAAGAAAATGATTTAGAAGAAGGAAGGATATTTTCCTCAAGAATTCATTTCAAGTGATTTATCAAAACCATTTTCCATCTAAGATTACATTATGTCATATGTGTATGTTTCAAGTATAATGTCACTATGATTGACATGGTTCCACTTTTCTTATGATGAAATGATATCCATTTGGTTTATATGGATTATGTGATGATGGGATGATGTTTAAGAAAACCATTTTATTCTTTGGGTTATGATGAATGATTTATGTTTATTTTGTGGCACAAGTAATAATGATTTCATTATGAGATGTGTGAGACCTATATATCCCTCCAATGCATTGGTTAAATATTTATATCTCATGATATAGACATGGTTGGAATGGCATGTTAATCCGGTTCAGTGACACAGGACTGGAACGAGGAGTGAACTCGATTCAGAAAGAGACTTTGTCCACTAAGATGGTCTTGGCAGCAATGCCTTGGCTACTATGGAGATAATATCATGTTCTTAATGTGTTTTCACAATTAAATGTTTTATTCACATGCTCATTTATCATGATTAATGTTCCTTTATGACCTATTCCTTACATACTGCCAAGGTTTATTTCACAACTCAAGATTTTGATGTGTAAACTTTTTGTTCATGTTTTGAAATTCAAATGTATATAGTTGGTTTTATTTTGTCCATGAATACCCTTAATGATAATTTTATCTCACCCTTTATATGTTTTCTATACCCCAGGATATAAAGAATGATTTTAGGTATGAAAAAAAGGATGATCTTTATGGGAGATGTTGAAGATCTTTCACCAAGATTTGAAGATTATATTCCGAGTTTCCAAAGACACTAAACAATTACAGTCCTTATGTGTCTATTTTTGATATGTATTAATTATTCCTCAAAATTAATGTAATGTCCATGTACGTCAATATTTGGGTCCTTATAGTTGGTATCAGAGGAAAGGTTTAGTTAACCTTTGGATACTAGGATGGGAAAAATTTAGTGAGATCCCTAGAGATATTTCTAAGGTATGTCTAGGGATGTCCCTAAGGTTAAGTATAAGAATAGGCTATAGTCCTTGAATTATGGTAAAAATCTTAGAATTAACCCTATGATGTTATATATTGAAGGTAATCCCCCTTTATTATGTTGTTTTCCCTAGCAAGATTTTCTCCTCTCACGCTATTCTTTTTGGGTTTTAGACGATGCATGGAACCTGAAGGAACCATGTTGATCAATGTAATAGAAAATGCAATGATTCTCTTCCTGAACAACCAAATGTGATGGGAGATAGAGTGAAAAATCTTATTTCTATAATTACACAATCTCTGAATCATTATGGATTTCCAAATGATCAGAGAAGGGAACAATATTCTATTGAGTCCTTCATGAGGCAACGTCCACCTTCTTTCAATGGGTCTTCTGATCCACTTGTTGCTGGACAATGGATCAGTACCATTGAAAAGATATATTATATACTTCTCTATTAGGAACATGATAAATTCATTCTAGCTATTTACCATTTAGAAGGTGAAGCATACTAGTGGTCGACTCTAATTAAGAATACAAGGCCCCAAGATGAAATTGAATCCATGGAATGGGACGAGTTCAAAAACTTTTTTTCAGTAAGTACATCTCTAGTATTCTTCTAACAAATATAGAAAAGGAGTTCCTTGAGCTTAAGAATAAGGATGATGAATATGTTGGTATATACGAAGAGAATTTTACAACACTTTCAAGGTATGCATCTGGTTTTATCTTCCAACATGAAAGTAAAGCTGATCGGTTTTTCAGTGGCTTAAAACCAAGTCTTCGAAAGGGTATTAGCTATAAGAGACTTCAGTAGCTATGAAGAAGTTGTGTGTTGTGCTATCAAGGTAGAATTGGAAGTTGGTGTGACATATCCATCTCATGGTTTTAACAAGAAACAAAAGATGGAGTTCAAGGAGAAACTCAGAATAATGGTGAAAAGAAAATGAATGTTTCTTTATGCTCAAAGTGTGGAAAGAAGCATGGTAGATATTGTCTTAAAGGGACTAGAAAATGTTTTATGTGTGGAAAATAATGTCATAGAGCAGCTGAGTGTCGAAGTAATGGAAAAAGGGTTTCAAATGATGTGAATAAAGGAAATTATTTAGATAACGCACCACCAACACTTCAATGATTGAAGTGCAAGGAAATGGGGCATTATGCTAATCAATTCCCTAATCCAAGGGTTAATGATGATCAATGTGAGAAACAACTTAAGGAAAAGGATAAAGGGAAGTCACATGCGATCACTATTTATGATTTTGAGGATGACAACGATGTAGTGGAATGATTATGTGTTTATGTAACAGGATTCCAATATAATGTTGTGGAATCTAATTTATATTTCTGTGGAATATTGGAATCTCTATGTATTGGTTTATTATGGTTTTCAATAATTAAATGGTACTACTAACAATGAAAAGTAATTCAAATATTTTGGAAAGTAGATTATATGATAAGGAGAAAAATAAATGATTAATAGTATTCATGATTTCTTGACTGATATAAGGACTATGTGATATTATGGTTTGAGTATATAAAAATTTTGGGATTTTGGTATGTGGAAAGAGTTAACTTTTGACAACATTCTTGTTTTCCCTAAGGTTCAATGGGTATTCATTTATCATGAGAATACATGATTAAGGTATTAACATGTTTTTAATTTGACCAACAGGATATATCGTATGATATATGGGGGATAAATGATTGTATTCACATGCTCGGCAGATGTCATTTCTAGTAATTGTTTTCATTATACTATTAGCTTAGACAGAAATATTTTGGATAAGCCTAAATATTGGAATGGATTATGTTGGACATAATTTAGTATTATCTAAGGTTATAAATTTTTTCGATATTATTGATGGAATTTTATAATAATATAGTTTTAGAAAAAGGACAACCAGTAGGACGGGCGATAACCTATCGCATCGGACAAGGTTGTGGGAATCGAACCCACAAACAAAGTACGACATGCCTTTATCGCCTACCACTTTCCTACAGGATGTATCTGGTTATAAGAAACTAGTTTTATTATTTTAAGTAGTATGATATATGAATTATAAGTCCATATTAGGAACCATATATGATTAATCTCACTATAGATGGACTTATGTTTTTTTGATAACTTTTTCTAACCTTTTGTTTGAGATAGATGGAATGACGCATTATTCTATCACATGATCTGCTAACACTTCACGAATGACAAATTAAACATCATTTATTTAATAGATGAAGTGTAAATTTTCCATGGAACAACCAATGGTGAGATTGTACCAAAATCACAAAAATATTTCTTCTAATTCAAATTCTTCAACTTTAGGGAAATGATTTTTAAAACCAAAAATGTTATCCTAGTGCCCTTATATCCAATGAATCAGATGCTTCCATAGATCATCACAAATTTATGGATTTGTGATTGTTGGATTTTTCATATCCATGTTCTCTACCACTCTCCATCAGAACATGATGTTTAGATTTCTCTTCCATATCCATATTTTCACCTATGTTATCCTATGTGGAAACCCAGTTATTAGTTAATTTGGGTAACTGTTATATTTCATACTTTAGTTTCTAAAGATAAGTTTTGGTATTCCTTTTTATGATGTGGGTTTCTATTAAAGAAACTTTAGAGAATTAAACCATTTATAACCCCAATGAATTTCGACGGTGAACTTCATTTTAAGGGGGGTAGAATGTAACACCGTGAGATTTTATGAAAAATATTCTTTTTAATTTCATTGATGTCTTGTGTTCTACGCTACACTAAAAGGATCTTGCACTGCACGCATCCCTGACATGGATTGCATTACATGTAATCATGACCATCCACGATAGCGTGTGTCGTATGCAATGCCGAGTTTCACTAAACAACGATATATTATATAAACTAGCCATTATGAATAGTGATAACAAACTTTTGAAATTTTATAAATTTTATATTTCAAAATGGACCTCATTTTTGGATTCGGAATGTCGAAATTACCCTAGGGTGGAGTTTTGGTATATTTCTGAAAACTTTCAATATTTGATGAATAGTGGAAACACTGGGTTACTTTGTAAAAACTGACTTTTTATTTAAATAATTATTTATTTTATTTAAATTTATTTTAGGTTAAAATTGATACTTAATACCTATATAAGTTAAATTTAATTCATTTGAGTCATTTTATAATAATTTTATCTATATAAAAATTTTATCGAACTTTTCACCGTCATTTACCCACCTCCAAGGAGAATTTGAAAATTTACATAAAACGTAATTTTAACACTTCCGTGAGTGTAATTTCAAAAATCTGAGAGGCACGGTTAATATCAAGGAGTAAAATGTTCTTCAATAAGATAAAAATATTTTTTGGTGGATAGTAAATTTTTAATTTTATTTAACACGGTTAAAAGTAAATAGGGTAATTAATGGTAAAATGATATTACTATTACCATAACACATGTCTTAATTCTATTGGATAAGTTTAATTCGACCCAAAACAAACTTAGGAATAAAATATTTCCCTTTAGGTCCACTTGGATTAGATAAGGACATTTATTATTATTTATTCAAAGAAGAGTTAAAATGGTAAAAATCAAAGTTTAATAACTAACACATTTTTAATATAGGGTTATACATAAGATAAATTCGACTACAAATATTCATTAGAAAGATAAAAACATTTAATACATAATATAATTTTATTTATAATTTTTAGACCTTAAATAATGTAATTTATTTATGACACAATGATGATGAAGTAATTACCGTATTAATGAAATATTTACATAATTGATGTTATAAATACCCAAATAAATGAAATTTGAGACATTTTATAAATTGAAAAAAATTTCTAGGATAATATGACATGTTATTATTGATATAATTAACCTTTTTAGAACTAATAATGATTTTATGATTTTCAAAAAAATCATGTACCAAATAGAGTCAAAATTGACATAAAATAGTTTTAAAAAAATTATTATATTATTAATTGTTATTCTATTCCTAAAAATCTAAGGTTCATAAAACTGACTTAGATAAGGTTATTTATATTAATTATTAACCACTTGAGGTTTTTTTGTCTTTTTATTGTATTTTATTAACCATATAGTGTAAGAAAACAAAAAGACACGGTAAAAGTTAAATTATTTAACATAGAGTTAAATATAAATGATAAGGATAGAATAGTATCCTATAATTTTCTAAAACCTATTGGTTGAGAGGAGTTCGACACATCCCCACCATATCTTCATAATAAATCAATTTTGAGCTATTATAAAACCGAATATGACTTTATTATCAAATAATATTTTAAGTTTTTCTTAAGGTACCCCTCTCCTCCCTTATAAAAAGGGCACCCCTTCCCTCTTCTCTTCAAACACTTTTGAGCCTTGAAGCTCGGACAAACCCTGCCAATTACTCTTCTCAACATCTCTATTTATATCATAGAGGTTCTGGTATTCTCAAGAGACCAACTCTAGTGTCCTAAGAAGAAGTTTAAAGGAGGAGCATCGAAGAAGAGGTAATCTCTTCTACCGATTCTTTCATGTTTTATTTCTTCTTCAACTTCTCCCTCTTTATTTTTTTCATTATAAAGTAATAACATAAGTATCAAAAATTTACTGATATGTTATTATAAATATTAAACAACCCCATTTCACCTTCTATCCATCCTACGGAAAATGAAATCACCGCGCATGCGTACGTACGAAATACCGTCTCCACGCCGTGGTGTAATCTGTTTTCCACCACCGCCTTACTTGGATGGGTATAATGGTGTAAAGAATAACTATATATAGTTTTTATAAAATCATACAGATTCTGAAATATTATATCATACACTCCAATCCAATTCAATAATTATGGGAATGATATCATCGCTCGTACGTACGTACGGATTATCGTCTCCACGACACAATGTGATTCATTCTCTATGCTAACCATTAAAAAATGATTATAAAGTATATATAATGAATATTAATGAAATATATGACATTATAAAGTTACTTTATTTATGTATATATATATTTCATCTATTTACTTCCATCAAGTCAATAAGGAAAGGAAAACATCGTTCATGCGTACGTACGGCCTACAGTCTCCATGAATGGTGTATTTCATTACATTTATATATATATTATATATATATATATACCTAATATATGTATGATTTATAAATCATGATTTATATTCTGGATGTAAGTAAATAAATATATAATTAATAATAATATCAAGAACAACAAGTCCAAACACATACAATAAATAAAACTATTTTACCCAAAACGCTCCTTTAACATGGAAGTTACTAAAGAACGGGTAATATAAACTTATAAGTGAACCATATATGATATCATAACAATGAATATGATTATTTAATAATTCAATGACATTATTTAAACCACTATACATGAGGTTTGGATACGTACGAAGCATATCAGACCTAAAGTAAGGGATAACTTTTCCAATCTCGTTTTTTTCCGAGATGGTTCATTCGTAAGTATTTATTGGGGTTATATTTATCATCCATGTACCTATTTTCTAAAAATGGTTTCATTTATTTTGAATGTCCTTTTTACCCATTTTTTAATTTTACTACATGGTACACAAGGAATCATTCTTTTGATTACCATACGAGGTACTTATTGACTTTTCTGTTAAAAGTACGAGGAGAATGTTTTTTTAACTTATACGGCGTGAATGGATTTTTACGGTTTTATAACGCCTCATTTTCATTAAGCTCACTCTACTAGATGTTATGACTATTTTCAACAAAATACATCTCTTTTAAAATTTCATGGAATTTTGTGAAAAGAAAATGATTTTGAAGAAGAATGGATAATTTTCTCAAAAATTCATTTCAAGTGTTTTATCAAAACCATTTTCCATCTAAGATGACATAATTTCATATGTGTATGTTTCATGTATAATTTCTCTATGATATACGTGGTTTCACTTTTCTTATGATGAAATGATATCCATTTATTTTATATGGATTATGTGATGATGGGATGATGATTAAGAAACCCATTTTATTCTTTGGGTTATGATGAATGATTTATGTTTATTATGTGGCACATGTAAGAATGATTTCATTATGAGATGGATGAGACCTATATATCCCTCTAATGAATTGGGTAAAGATTTATATCTCATGATATAGACATGACTAGAACTACATGTTAATCCGGTTCAGTGATACAGGACTGGAACGAGGAGTGAACTCTTTTCAGAAAGGAAATTTGTCCACAAAGATGGTCTTGGAAGCAACGACCTGGCTACTATGGAAATAATATCATGTGATTAATGGTTTTACATAATTAAATGTTTTATTCCAATGCTTTTTTATCATGGTTAAGGTTCCTTTATGACCTATTCCTTACGTGCTGCCAAAGTTTATTTCACGACTCATGATTTTGATGTGTAAACTTTATGTTCATGTTTTGAAGTTCAAAAGTATATGGTTTGTTTTATTTTTTCCATTCTTACCCTTACTAAGCATTTGAGTTCTCCCTTTATATGTTTTCCTTTCTGCAGGATATAAAGATAGGTTTTAGGTAAGAAATAAAGGAAGAACTTTATGGGAGATGTTGAAGATCTTTCACCAAGGTTAGAAGATTATATTCCGAGTTTCAAAAGACACTAAACTATTACGTTCCTTGTGTGTCTGTCTTTGATATGTATTAATTATTCCGAAAAAGTAATTTAATGTCCATATATGCCAAGATTTTGGTCTCTATAGACCAACCGACATGACAACACGACATGTATCAGGAAGGACACGACATAGAGTGGTATTTTCTTCTCTCTCAAGCCAACATGCTCATAAGCCATGTATCTCTATCCTACACGGCCATAATACATGACGTTTATACAGTATTAAACAACTTTTAACCCTAAAATAAATATTCTCCAAGTTTCCCCTTGTTTTCTCAAAAATAAATTAAGGAAAAATGAATACTATAAAATTGTATCTGAAAATAATAACCCACTTCTTACAAACATCCCCTTTAAAGAAATATTTCCCTGAATTTACCTTCCAAGGGAGGTGATGGAATATCTGCAAATAACTCTGAACACTGAGAACATACATCAGCCTCCTTCTCCCATGTCTAATCCTACACTATTCCATTCTACCATTGTACTCATACAAGAGGAATAGACCAGCCTCAGAGAACCTTCGTTCTCCTGTCAACTATAGGAATCCGATTCTCCTCAAAAGATGCATCAACCAGAAACTCAAGCTCCTCAGGATGAAGAATGTGAGATGGGTCTGAATGATAGAAATGCAGCTGATATACCTGAAAAATGTTATCCATGACTTGATACCTCTGAGATAACTATAACCGATAGGCAACTGAACAGTCTCATTACAGAATCTTATATAGTCTGATATATCTCAGTGAAAGCTTCCCATATCTCATGATCTTCTTGTGCTCCAATCTCGGTGTGACACCTATGAAAACTCGATCCCTTACTTAGAACTCTAAAGGTCATCTACATCAATCAGAATAATATTTCTAAAGAGACTCCATAGTGGACATCGACTTCTAAATCAATTGAACCATCTTAGTAGTCTCTTAGTCAAGACGAGGTCCCATCATAGCTACCTCTCCTTCCTCCTTCCAGCATAAGGGTGATCAGCAAGGCCTACCATACATAGCCTCATATGGAACAATCTAAATAGTATCCAGAAAAATATTATTATCGTTGAAATCAACCTGGGTATATGATTCTCCCAAGATCCCTAAATGTCTATGACACATGCATGAAACATGCCCTCTACCACCTATATCATATGCTCTGATTAGAAAACAGTCTAAGGGTAGTATGTTATGCTCAGAAGCCTCTATGTACCCAGCACCCTCTGAAAACACTACCATAAACAAGACGTAATGAAGGAACCCCTATAAACAATGATAGAACGAGGGACCCCATGATATCATATTACCTCTCAGATATACAATTTTCTATGCTCATAAACACCGATGGTCTTCTTGATTAGCATGAAGTGAGTGACCTCTGTAATCCTGTCAACTACAACCCACATAACATCATGGCCTCTAGGAAACCTTGTTAACCCCATAACAAAATCCATCATGACATCATCCCACATCCACTCAGGAATAGGTAACTAGTGTAAAAGCTCAGTCGGCCGCTGATGTCCCGCTTTCACCTATTGATAGGTGGAAAACATCATAACCAAAACAACTACTTCTCATTTCATTCCAGGACACTAGTACTGATGGCGTAATTCAAGTTATATCTTGGTGACTCTGGGATGAAATTCCCAAGATAAAGCATGAAACTCCCACATCATCTTCTCATGTATAACCCATGGAACCCACACACCTCCATGGATACGGAAAACATCATCCTCACCTATCGTCTACACAGGAGGAGGTTCGTCACCCTGTCACACTCTCTTGTAGAACAAGGTCTTCGATATATGATAGTTACATCATCCTCACTCTATCTAGTAGAGTAAAGGTAATAGCCAAAGAAGAAAGATAAGTCTTTACTAGACTGTAGTGTACCTATAAATGAATCTCCGAGAACAATGCTATAAGATGCCACTAACCACAGGCATCATGCACTGCCTACATCGGAGTCCTCCTACTTAGTATATCATTCACTGCATTGCCATTTCTAGGTGTATAAAAAAGCTCAAAATCAAACAACAGAATGTATTTCACCCACCTTCACTGTCCCATATTCAAATGAAGATGATTAATGATGTATTTGAGACTTTTGTGGTCTATGTACACCAAACAATGCTCCCAAAAAAATCTCTCCAGTAGAAAATATCATGAAAAACTACAGATAACTCGAGATCGGGTGTCGGGTAATTCCTCTCTTGTAGACTCAACTGCTGAGACCTGTATGTAACAACTTGATCCCCCTTCATAATAACTACTCTCAACAAAATACCTAATGCATCACAACACCCACTTTATCTCTTTCCAATATATGGAAATATCAGTACCAGCACTGAAGTCAAATTCCCCTTCATCTCCTGAAAGGCTACATCACAAGATTCTTACCATTCAAACTTCACACCCTTCTTGGTCACGCACTTCATTGGATCTGCTAAGCATGAGAGGTCCTATAAAAACCATTAGTAACTTGTTATCCCCAAAAAACTACATAACTCAAAAATGTTATTGGGGTGATCCAAAGTCACTACTGCTTTCCCCTTATCTGGGTCCACTAATACACTAGTCTCTAAGATGAATTAACAGAAGAAGTGAATTTGATCTATCCAGAACTGGAATTTTGAGATATTAGCATATAAATGATTCTCTCTCAGTGTATTCCATACGATTTCATGGTTTTTGGCATGGTCTTGTTGATTTTGAGAATACACTAAGATATCTTCCTCGAAAATCACCACAAACGAATCTTGGTATGTATGGAACACTCAATTCTTTAGTGGCATGAAAACTTCAGGATAGTTCATGTGAAAAATGGAATAACCATGTGCTCATATAGATCATACCTACTAACAATGATATACAAGGTATGTCTATCGATAGAACATGTTCCTGGTGATATCCTGACCTAAGTTAGATTTTTAAGAACACTCAAGATAATTAATGTTGATCAAATAGACCATCTATCCGTGGAAAGGGATGTCATTTTTTAAACATAAACTGGTTAAGTTTTTGATATTCCATGCATAGACTAAGGGTACCAACTTCATTTTTCTTTAAAAGGACAGGTGAACCCCAAGGAAAAGTACAGGTTCAGATGAAACCCTATGCTTCCAGATCTTCCAACTGCCTCATGAGCTCTTGTAACTCTATCATAGCTATCCTGTAAGGATGAATGGACATTGGTGAAACTTCTATAACTATCTTAATAGTGAACTGTACCGCTCTAAATGGAGTTATTACTGAGAATTTATATGAGAAAATGTATATAAAATGATCAACCAGTAGAGGTAAATATTCCATACATGTTCCTTGGACATCTAGATATAAAATTTCAATTTGGGATGTCATCCCGCCTATCCTATGATGCTCGGGTCTAGCATGGATTTCCTGAACATCCCATTCACACATATGTAGAAATTATTCACCACCAGGTGATTTGAAACTCATCCTATGGAGATAAAAATCAACAAAGGATGGAAAAGGATCCGAACAGTACAGTATGAGAATGAAATAAAATCATGTTGTCTCTAACACATAAGGGTTCTATAGAAAGTGACACCCACCAATCTCAAGGGGGCATTTCTTACACTGAAGCACACTTACCATTCTTATCCCTAACGAAGTGTATAGATTAATAAAATCAGTATTAGTATAAAGACATATCCAAATTCATTGTGAAACTGACATAGATATTAAATAATTCATATCACCCGTATAAAAAAGTACAGAATATAAAATAGTGGCAAATAGAATAGTTCCTAAGATAGTAGAAGGTGATGGATTCTGATTCTGATCTGTGTGTTTTAATTTATAGGTATGAATTCTACTGTGGCCCTGATACATTTCTTGGATACACTAAACTTACTCATCCTATTGATGTTGAGCTCTTGGGGTCTGGATACCACGACCACAACCACCCCCTCAGCCTGAATAACCTGATGTATTCCAGTTCCCGAACAAGTGAGGAACTACTGACCCTACTCATGAACATGGATTTGGTGTAGAACCTATATTAGTAGTTGACGGTGGGTATTTTCTATAGAATCGCTGTAAATGGACTATCATTCCATAAGTTCTACATTTGACCAGGTCCATCTGGCACTGAGGTTTCGTATGACCAATGCTTCTACACTGGTAGCATGTCACCTGGCTACTAGAATAAGGTTTATGAATACTCATATCTTCACGATAAATCTCCATACAATTCTTCCTGATTCCAGTTAATACAGTACCATATCTCAGTGCAAAACAACCCTAGCTCGCACCCCCCATATTCCCATAGGTTTTATTCAGTAATTAGCGCATGATTGAAAATAGCAGAGACAAAAGGAAACCTAAAGAAATTCTCCTGTGATCATATGTCAATCCTGAGACCATCCTTGAATCATCTATCCTTCGATACATCATCACCCATTAGAATAGGTGTAGAATTCTGAATCTCAGTAAATTGGGAAGAATAGTCCATAAGTAAAATTTTTCCTTACTCCATGTTCACAAACTCCCCAGATTGGTCAACCCTCAATATATATATAAAATAATAATCAAAAAATGCCTTCTGAAAGTCTTCCCATTTTATATCTCGATGAATCCCAACCTAAGTGACAACATCCCACCATCTTCTGGATGAATCACACATCATATATGCCACAAAATTGAACCTACTCTCATGAGGTGTCTCTAGATTATCAAATATAGTTATCATTGATTCTATCCATGATTCTGTAGCCCGTGGTCCTCCAACCCCTGAGAAAGTAGGAGGATGCTTCTATTGGAATATACACATAATCTCTTATATAGATGTGGCAACATGTGGTGCTCCCTAGAAAGTCTGCATGAACCTCAAAAAACCTTCACAATACTTTCAATCTATACCTGTGTCCGGTATACCAGCTAGTTCCACAACAGGCACAACTGGAGGATCCATCAGTATCCTATGGCCTACCATTTCTGGATTATGATAATCACCACTCTCCGGGA
This sequence comes from Viscum album, assembly GCA_963277665.1. Classification (NCBI taxonomy): domain Eukaryota; kingdom Viridiplantae; phylum Streptophyta; class Magnoliopsida; order Santalales; family Viscaceae; genus Viscum; species Viscum album. The sequence continues at coordinate 1,070,385,617 of OY728166.1, read as the reverse complement.
ATAAACCTCATGGTCTTCTTGACAGAATAACTGTAAGAGGTCAAGAACATGACTTACATAAAAATTATTTTCATGGTTTCCCACTCAAAAGTTCCCAAACAAAATCTATGAAGACCCATGATGATTGGAAAAAAGGGACTACCCATCATTTAGAAAGAATACACGGCGTTTAACCTTTGGCTCTTACATGGTAATCATCTACCACCATCTTGTAATGTATCAACCGTAGGTACATGGCATGTTCCACGAGAACATGTTGTGTACACAGGTCTATCCTCATGGTCATGTGCTCCCACACAGCGAGATCCACATGGGTTCTTCCTGAGTAGGATACAAGTTGTGTATAAAGTATACAAAGAATGTTCTAATCCGAACTCTATGTCTCCTGTTTTCTCCAACACAGACCATCATATGGTCAGATTTTACACGGTATGTACACAATGTACACATCGTGTCACCTTAATACTTGAAACCCATTCTTACCTGAACAGGAAGAACACACGTTGTGTTAGTCAAAACAACACACCGTGTATACTAGGTTTTTTAAGAAAGAAACACTAGATTTCCCACAAAACCCATGTTCAATAGAAAAATAACTAGTGGGATTCCAAATTCGAATATGTGAGGGCCCATACTCCCCCCAAATCAATGTTTGCAACTCAAGAATAACATATCAAAATAGTATTACAACATTTTCATCCAATTAGATCCATTTCTGTGATAAGTTCATTTAACCCCTAAATTATATTGGTGCATAATTTCCCAATTCAAAAGGGCCCATACTCTTTATGGATTGAAAGATGAAATCACACCATTATTTACTGCACCCAACTAACATAATAGAAAGTAAAACTATCTCATCAACTATCACAACAGCGTGCAATAGCTAATGCATTCGAGATGGAGTGGCATAATGCATGGAAAGTGATTATAATAAGATAATATATGAAGAATGAGATGTAATACCCCCATCTCATCGAGTTACTACTAAATAGAGCAACAAAATCATCCATAATAATTGAAAAAATCATGTGAGTCACGGAACGGTGAAATCAAAACAATTGTAATAGCTCAAAATCAAAAAGCACATTTTAATTCGAGGCAATTTGGATTTTCCCTATACATGGGGAATCTACTCCTTGGTTAAGATAATTACAAAATTATATATCCTTTATCAACTATAAAACATAAGAAATATATGATAATAAAATCATTTGATACAACCTTTTAATGTCCTGGGTCCGAAATCAACTCAAATGGTGCCCTGTACCTGGTTGGAAAAATGGCTTCAAGCACATTTCCCCAAACTCCATAGGCAACTGACTAGAAGTGAGGGCATAGGAAGTGATAATGATAAATATATTCCCTCATTGTCAGAGTATAACACATTGAAATAAATATTAACAAATAGAGAAAGAAGTATACTATATGAAACAGATGTTAACAAGACAAGACTGAAGAAATAAGTTAATGAGATTCCATATGATATCAAAATGATACAGCATGTCACATGATCTATGAAAACTGAAAAAACAGGATAAACTACAATCAATTATAATACAATACCAAAGTATGGTAAAACAAAAAGAAACTCATATGCATCACTAACCTTTTCTTGGTCCCATTCTCTCCTAGTCCTAAGCAGAAATCAAGTACCTTTATATGGAGCCTTTCCCCTTTCATCACCTACAACAATATAGTCAATTTAAGCCCAAAAACATGACCCAAAAGGGTGTGAGAAACAAATCCCATTAGGTAACCACCAATGGTCGTTGCCAATATTTCAGTGAGTATATGAAACAGTAGTTTAAAATAGTGAAATGCAGTATAACCTCAGGTATTCAAAATTAAACAATATTATAAGTACTAGAATTCATTTACATTAATTACATTTCCTTTAATAAATTAAATTCATTAAATTATATAAGTCTCAGGATCCGTCCTAAGCCCATAAGGCTCCTATGAAAAGTACAATCAACAGATAACTCACCAAGCTATATAAACAAGGAAGTGTAGACCGAATCCAAGCATGTACTTTGTCATGGAAGACGCGTCTATAGTCATTCTATTGCAATATGTCTCAGGGACAATCCCGATGTATAAGCATTTTAGCATATTTTAATCATGGACAATTTTTTGTATCAGTATTTCAACATATTTAAATCAAGGAAAAACCCAATCTATCATCATTTTAGCATATTAAAATCAATGACAAGCCCAGTGTATCATCATTTCAGAATATTCAATGTCAAGCCATGTGTATATTCATATCAACATATTCAGGTCCAAACCGAGTGTATCAACATTTCAGGATAGTAAAAAATAAATGTAAATTATTCTATTACATGGTTTTAAATAATCGACTCATGTAGGAAAATCATATAAGAAGGATAACATGTGTATTAAACTGTCACAATGATTTAGCAATCATATTGAGATAGAAACATTCATTTTACAACTTTCTTTCTAAAACAACCCGTAAAAAGGGGAAACAGAGGCCATCCCATCAACATCGTAGGACAAACTGCTAAACAATGGTCATCCAAGAGAAAACACACCTACAAGGTGGCCCTTAATAAATCCAATTAATCCTAAACATGCTTGAATTAATTTATTAAATTACCTAATGTCATTAGGTATCAACATGGGTCAAATTCTCAATCAAGAGACACCGTAAACATGGGCGGACTGTGCAATAAAAAATATAAACAACTTGACTTTAAGAAATTAGAAGAGACCACCAACCTTGAAATAGTATGACTCTCCTCATCCATCCTCGACTTACAATTCAATATAGAATGGTTTAAACCAACGTAAAAATGATAAACATTCACACATAAATAAAATCTTCGAGAATTAAAATTACCAATAATTACTCAATTTTAATTGAGCACTCATTAAGAGGATTCAAAAGAAACTGAAAGTGATTTATTCATAGTTCAAATGATCAACCGAGAAGCGGTTGAATTTCCAGTGGTCATCTTGAGTTCTCCCTGCAATCCCACTGTCCAAATTACAAAATGAAGGGGATACTGCACATTTTAAGAGAAAAACACACGTACATGGAATTTAGTCCATATACATGGAATTTATATCATTTTATTGTTTATAATTTCTACGAAATATTTTACGCATCCCACAGTGACCAGTAGATAAGACTACACAATGTGTATCAAGATGTACACTGCGTGTTGTGGTGTTTTCTTATCTCCCATGTCATCATGCTCACACACCATGTATCCCTATCTTTCATGTCCACACTACATGATGTGTATATTGGAATACACATCGTGTAACCCTAAAATAACCATTTTCATAGTTTCCCCTTGTGTTATAAACAATAACTCTTGGAAAAAGAATAGAAGAAAAGCGTAATTCATAATAAGATATGGGTTTATACATTTGATAACCAACATTCACCATTCAGTTGATCGGATAAATCATAAATCCACAGAAGAGGATAGTTATTCTTCATTGTCACTTTGATTAAGAAAAGATAATGGATACATAACCGCAAACCTCAATCAGCCTTCTTCACGAACAAAACTAGTGTGCCCCACAGTGAAACACTTGGCCGAACAAAACCATGCTGTTACATACCATAGATATTTATACACATCTACTGAAACCCAGAAGGGGTATACTATATAGAGAAATAGATATAGAATATCTTCTTGGCTATAGCTTAATACCAAAATCTATATCTTATAGAGGGGGTATGACAACAAGATCATCTGGAAAGATATTAGGCTAATATTTTATGACCGTGGGAAACACCAACTGTTGAACATCTGAAGGACATAGAATCAATTCAGCCATCAAGGAATACATGGACAAAACATTTCTTTGACCTATCCAAGGGTCATTCACAATAAAAAAATCCATTGGATCTATATCATCATTGATGAAAACCACTTCCCTCCTGATGAAATACCTGATAGCCTTCACCAAATACAACCAACCCATGTTGAGGATGAAATAACATGGTTGTAATTGTAAAAATAGTTAATCTTCCCATGATCTATGATTCCCCAAAACTAGTTCATAATCTTTACCTACATCATAGAAGTTATCTCAACCTCCAAATAGCCTATTTAGTCCCAAGGGAACTAAAATCCTATCTACCACATGCCCCAAAGAATGGACACGGGATGGTGATATGAAGGATTTATTGTCCCCTGATTCAAACAATGCATACACTAATGTAGAAAACAAGAAAAGGGTACCTTGAACGCTGTTTTCCTCTCCTGGAAATGGAAACGCTAAAGAATGAAGCTAACTGTCTCCTGCATTACTGCCTCTCTGACACTAATGAAGACCACCCCCACAGCCGCGCACTGCTCTCTTGAGATGGGGAGCACCCCAGGGATATCTTATGCCTTTCCCATATTCTCTCTATAGATCCAAAGATGTTTCAACCTACTACATCAGTCTCGGATGGAAGTTCCCCACTGGGGGATCCTAGAGTGGAACACCCTGTGCACGCTGACCACTCTAAAAGGCCATGAACTCTCACTACTGATGACCTCATCAACCACAATGAGAAACATCGCATGATCCCTTGGCTTTGGCCTGAGATCTTCCATCCCTAGATAAACGAGATGCTGAGGGATAGGAACTACTATCGATCAAATAGATACTCTTCTTCCGTGAATACAAGGAATCCTGATCCACATGTCTGCTTCATGAGGAATCAAGAAGAATCCCCTCTCGTGATGATCCAATTCCATCCAATGTCTTCTCAATGTACTCTTCTATTACCAGCACCCCAAGATATGTCTTCATCTTAAACGAGTTGACCTGGCACTAGGTTTCTTCTTGCAATGCCTCCTCAAAATGTCTCACTCTAGCCTCCTCCTTTGGAAATAGGTCTGAAGCATATTGTAAAAGGTTTCTGAAATAGATTCAAAATTCTCACATAGTATATATCTCATGTTAAAGGGAAAGAAGCTCCTAGAAACTACATGCCTTCACCATAGAAGAAAGAAACTCCACTCTTAACTTTTCTCAGAACTCATCCCACGAGTTTGTCGAACACTCCAAATCCCCATTGATTAATAAATACCATTTCCTTGCTTCCCCACACAACATCATCAAAACCAAATAAACCCAGTTCTACCTCTGATAATGGATCGTGCTGATGGATATATCAACATCTTCAAACCAATCATCCGTGAATTAATCTGAAATAGACCCCTCTTACTTCTATAGAATTTGGAGTTGAAACTCTGTATGTGTACTCCTCCACGTTTCATCATCATCAACCTACACCCTACGATGATCTACTGGAGCAACTTGTTGTGAATATTTTTTGTGAACCTAACGAGGATGTAGACATGGAGCCATAACTGTAAAATAAAAAACTATTAGTTCTCCGATACCTGGAATATTGAATAGAAAAAATTAATTAATAAATTTTTTTAGTTTATCCATTTTAGTTTAACCTATCCCAAGGTCTACCCATATTAACACAGGCTCAAAGAAAAATAATGCATTATCCTTTCATAGGTCACTACCCTACGACTTGTATCATCTCATCTAGTAGGAATTATAAATGTAAAGGTCCATGAATCAGATCATAGGGGGACCTAAATGTCTATTTCTCATCCAGCCCTAGTGTTTACCTCACATTCTAAACATAATTAACACTTTTTCTCAACCAACCTAGGCAACCTCACATTTGCCTGACACCAAACCCCATCTTATCCCTCAACCTACCTCGAATAAGAAGTTTTCATGACCCCATCACCACATAGTGTACCCCTCCTTGCTATGAAATGTGAAAAGGGAGATAGTGACCCCCAAGTCCTTCCTCCAATCATCATTGGGATTGAAACTAGTGCTGTGGGTATAGTGAACGCACAAATGGGAGGCATTACCCTCAAAGAAGACACATGTAGAAGATAGAGATATGTCAGACACCAACAAACTCTATCTCAAATTGATATATAATAGAAAAAATTACACATATTTAATTTCATGCAAGAACAACTACAAGTAAAATGGAAAACTACAAGTACCAAAAGAAACTAAAACAATAGTGACCACGAAGCCCGAATAACTCTTGCAACCCCAAGATAGTAGTAACTAGCTTGATCTCTAACTACTCCAACAGACCTGGAAAAAAGTTTATATATCAACGTAGGGTGAGTATAATAGTACACTCAGTATTATCCTCCCCGAAGCCTCTCGTGTAAAATTATTGAAAGCATGGTAATGAACCATGAACAACAAGTTAAACAAAATCATCACTTAAACAGGTATACTATGTTCAAAACCTCACTATGGATACTATCACCAAGTATTTCATATAAGATTATATAATATAATTAAGCATATCAAGGGTACCGTGCTATAACTTCCCCACTAGTTTTCTACTTTTCCCTGACGTCATGCTTCCTAAGCTAACCCTCTCTATAAAATCCAGCCTGAAGACACTTATAAGAGAACCACCGAATTCCCCTCATGCAATATAAATATTTCTTGTAGACATATGGGCAAAACACCACACCATCCACACAAATAAAAGTAACAAGGTAGTTTTTGGGATCCACCACATCCTGCACAACATGAATCATATGTTGGGTATTATGCCACAAGCCATTACATCCCATATGTTGAGTAAGGATCCTCAAGCCACCATATCCAATAGAAATTATACCTATAGGATCACAAAAGAATATATATTTAGAATATATGTCTCTAAAATAAACACCAGCCATTATATCCCTTAACATACATATACGTGGAAAGATAACTGTTGTTCATACCAGCACAAGTAACTACTTAGAGAAGTGCACAATCCCGAAGGGGGAAGTCATCCATCTATCCTCCCATAGGGATGTTGGGGAAAACACCCCCTCACGGCTCAAAATCCCTAGGGTGTTAGTCGCCCTAACTAATAGGGTGGGTAGTGTATAGTAATACAAAAAGTAAAATATATAATATAACTCACAACCACACTTCGATAAAATCATAGTCTCAAAATCAACTATAGCTAACGTCTCTTGGACTCACAGTTTCCACGGCTAAGACTAGATATCCTATAAGCACCAAACCATTTAAAGAGTGTTATTAAGTCATCTTATCCATTTTTAACTAGTTTCACTATATGATAATTAATTCCTTATCCATAAATTAATAAATTTCAATTTCACATTACATTTATTAGTGTCCATACAATGTTCTATTCCCTCCCAAAAAAACTAGAACTCAATCCACGATTCCTTCCAAAACAACGACATCATTGCATCCCAGCAGGATCCAACACCATGGGATGACATAATTTATTCAAAATTTTATTAATAGTATTATTAATTTCCATACTTTCCTACATTATATAAAAGAATAAATAATCTACCAAACATAAGGGGATCAAATTGGTGAGTACATATAATACCCATTGAGTCTGTTCCACATATAAGAAGAGCGTAGACCCATCCATACTTGAGAAGAAAACATAGAAAATCTTGCGGCATACCTTACATGTTTTCAACTCTTTTTAAATAAGGGTAAGAAGGACAAGTTGGCCCAAGAAGTGTGGAAATTAACTACAATAAACAAACAAGATATTTAACAAGAAACCACATTCACATTAGAAGGTAAGCCCAGCTACAACCCATTACATTACCTCTAGTTCCCTCCCCGAAACTCTCCTGCATAAAATGATGCTTCACGCCACTCTAGGTGTCAACTGCTTCCACAACCAGTAGGCCGACCAACCCACACATTCTTAACAGCCATCCAGGATCACAACAAATCACTAGAATTAGGAAACAACAACGAAACTATGCTCTTGGATATTATCATGGAATTCTTCCTTCACAAGTAATGAGCTCTCACAGCTCCATGCATAAGGCTATTTGGAATTTACATGAAAGAGGGTACCTCGGAACCCTACAAGGCAATATATTTTATCAAACAACTAGTTATTTAATTCATCATGAATTTTCTGATTGAATTTTATTAGGTTCCAACTATGGTCAACCTTAATGAAAATCCATCATAGCGACTACTAATTAATTGAAAAATTAATTTGACATTCCTTTAAACAAAAACACCAACATGCTTCAGTTTTAACAACCAACTGGAATAGACCTGAACATTTGCATCAATTTGATTAAGATAAAATTACAACAACAACAACAACTAGATACTTTTACATGCCTTTTTATCTTTATCCAATTAATTATCAGTTAATTCAGGATTTACATTATTTACCAATTTCATAAAGAACAACATGATTACAATCAAAGCATAGATATCACACTATCTAGAAAATGAAGAGGATATCCTTTATCACGGTGCAGAGAAACGACATATGATCAAACCAATTATTTGTATGCGGTGAAAGTATTTAATTAGGTCAATTACATTGTGATCCAAAGGGATAAAACATGATAAATCTACAGTTTCATATAAAATAACAGAGAAGAAATGAATTCATACATCAAAAGGATTCTTAAGTTCTTCACTTGAGAATGGATCAAACCAATTGATGATGATATCCATCCCCGAAACAACATCATCCACCCAAGTATTTCGCGACACAACCACATCAACTATAACAAAATGATACTCACTTAGAACCCTAGAGATCAAATGTTGAAGAAGGAAAAGAAGAACCAATCCCTGATGAAGGAATACCCAAATGATGAAGAGGGTGGAATCTGGGACATTTAAGGTTGAGAGGATTTGCACTCAAGCCATAGGGTTTGAAAAATCTAGGCATTCGGGTTTCTTTCAAAATACCTAGCATTGGGCTAGCACATGATGTGAACCTCCTCGTCGCATCTTGTACTGCCTCAAGGACGACCTATGCTGAAAAAAATGTTGTCTTTATGCAATGTTTTATTTTTATAAAACCCAAACAGTACACATCATGTTCCCCTTGGTCACTTCAGGTACCCCCCTGTTTCCAGCTTCTTGCGACCAAACTCCTTCAGACATCCTCCGTGCCTTCTCTAAGAACCTCGGCCTCCAAAATCATGTAAGGGGTTGATCCATGAAGATCCTTACCCTTACAGAACCTCACATTGAAACTATATGTTATATACAATGAATATAACATCTATATCAAATACTAAAAACATAATTTTTACAATTATGTATTCATACCTTTAAATATTCCCCAATTTAAACCATATATAATTTAGAACATGAAAAATGAAATACTGGGTATCGTATATACCCAAGGATATTTTCTTTATCGAGTTTTAGAGGATTAGGAAAACTAATAAATATCAAATTTGTACAATAAATCTACATACTCATATCGAGCTTCAACTAAGATAGAATGTCAATTGAGACCATTCACCATTGATCTTACAATCATCACTATACCAGTGAAAATCTTTTTTAAACATGGGGTACTTATAGTATTAACTATAAAAGGGTTTTAAAAGAAGTGGGTAAGTCAATTATATTTAAAAAAATATATTAAATATATATTTAAAATATTAAATTTTATATTAAATTTTAATCATTTTTTATAAAAAATTGATTTTCCCTAATTAACTATCTTTGTCTCTAAAATCCATAAGATATGATTTCAAAATATTTAATAAAATAATAATTATTATAAAATTTCTTTTATTTATTTACAAAATAACCTTTTTATTAATTTCCATTTTATCTTATAATACATCAAAGTGTTACTTTTGAAAATAATATAACATTATGGAATTTAATGATACCTGGAAAAATCTAAGAGAAACATTTGGAATATGTGGAATATTAATGGTATAAAAAATAAAATTTATGAAAAAATAAAAAAATATTAATTAATGAAAATTAATAATATTATTATGTCGTGGAAAAAATCAAATTTTCATTGGAATTACTATTACGAATAATTAAAATTATGGTAAATGTTTTCATAAAATTATGAAAATTAAATCATAACTACATTTCATGGGCATACTATACATATATTCCTGAATTAATTCCGTATAACAAAAAGTGAATCTCATAAGGTAATATTTTTTACGCACTTAAAAATTTATTTGAAACCATAAACCTATATTACCTTATAAGGACTGGAAATTTTTAAAATGAATATTCTGTGTAAAATTTATCATACAAGAATTATATTAATTAGGATGTAAAATAAAATTCTCAAATCAAAAATCACTATAAGTCGGGAATTTTAAAATCAAATAGGATTTTTACTATTTCATTTTCCCATTATTTTAAGTATTTTTTGACACCTGAAAATAAGAGTTTAAAAAAAATTTCTCATACATTTGTTTCTTCAAAATTAAATATCATTTTATGTATTTCTTCTTCGAAACTCTTCGACCCCAAATTTTCTATATAAAAACAATATTTTTTGATATATTTCTCTTATTATAAATTTCCTTTGTTTCATATCTTGCAGTACAAGAACCCCCAAGTCTAAATGAACCATTATACATTATTATGTGTTAACCTAGTTTTTAAAATTGGTAGTTTGACTAGAATTGACACATTATAATATATCATAAAATTTACTGCTCAATAATGATGTATTTATTAATTATTATGAAATAAGAACTAATTTGTTTCAGTAAAGTGATTTTGTGCTTCAAAAATATATCTTATTCACAAATGTTTTTATTTCATTTTGTTTGTAATTATTATAGTTAAATAATTAAAAATTTATAAATTGTATTTGAAAAAAATGATATAATTATTTAAATCATCATATTGAAATTATATTAGTTTAAATATTTTAAAATTTTATGTAAAATTTTACTTTTCAATGAATATTGAAAAAATAATAATATTTAGTGAAAATTATCCATTCATTTCAAATTATTAGAAAGTAAAATTTTATATTTGATCAGTTTTAAAATATAACTGGTTTATTTTTATTGTTTTATTTGAATAAAGGTTTTTGGAATCTTTATTATACTTGAATAGGGTATATCACCTTTTTATACTTAAGAAGACATTTGGTAATGTCACTATTTTTCACATTTCATGGGTTTAATTTAAAATTAATTCTTTGAAATTCTATTAGTTGAATTTGATAGAATAGAACCCATATTTGGAATCATGAGAAACATTTTTCATTAATATAAGTCATTTATATTTGGTCATTAAGAATATTATCAGTGGTAAATATTTTTCAACTAGTAAAGGGTATAACTGATGAAAAATGATTAAAACACTGAATTTATGATTGAAAATTACTAAATAATTTACCATTATCCTATTCGATGCGTAGAGTTTGATCATTATCATAAAATTCATTATAATATGGTAGCTTTGTGACATTTTAATTTTATATTGACCTTTATATAATTTTATAAAAAGAACAAATAGAAATTTTCCCTCTCTGGACTTTAATATCTATAATATTTTTAATATGGATAAACAGTGGTTTTGTTTTGGTTCAAAATTTTATTTTTAAATATGAATTATTTTTTATCATTTTAATTAATTTTTTTTGTGATATAGAAATTACCTTAATTGTTTACAATATCATCACAATATTTATTTAATTAATAGATTAATAAAATAAATTAATTTTAAAATATAAGAAGTAATACAATTTGATTGAATTATTGTGTTCCATGAATTTTTGATTTATATAAAGGAATTTTAATTTTTTAAAATGTAATATTCTAATTACCACTCTTTTTTGATGCATTTATTGTTAAATTAAATAAATGATGTGAAACTTTTTCTAATGATTTATCGGGAAAATAATTTTTTTAAACGATTAAAATTAATAACAATCATATATTCTGAAAATTGAATAGGATATGGTTTAAAATATCAACCATTACCCATTAATGGGTAAAATTTATATTTATGGTAATATTGTATATGAAAACCCTGGTTTTTATTACACACATAAACATGATTTATTACAAAAAATCATCACTTGATACAACATAGAATATCGAGAGTTCTAGTGTCATTTGAGATTAGGAACATTATAGAATTTCTTAAAACATAAATAACAACATCATTATTGAAAATATTCGTTACATGACCACTATATTCCCTCATAATTAGCATTGCATGGGATAACGTGAGGACATGCATAAGAAAAGTGTGAGAAATACAGTTTATTAAGGGAGTAAACTAGGAATAACATGAATAATAAATTACATGTTAGGTAATAGGCATATCAAAGGAGCATAATAGAAACATGAACATAAAGGCATGATATAACATGATTATATTAAATGTAAATGTGACAACAACACTTAACATGGTTTCAGAATGATCCAAGGCTCATTGAAAATGGTGCATGAGTAAACCCTCATTGAACTTGAAATATCATGTGTTAAAACTAATTTCAAATGAAGTATCATGATACTAATATTTACCCAATGCATTGGAGTGCCATTAGGGAGCACCCTTCATAAACATTTCATTTCATGCATAAGTGTGCCACATGGATAATATAACAAGGATTCATTAAACATCATCATTTATTCCATGATAGTGTAATGTTTAATTAATAAATTAAACTCTAAAATCAATAGGTAAATGTGTATAAATGTTAAAAAACCATGATTGAAAAATGGGAATGGTATTCACAACACAATGACATTGGCTTGGAAAATAGTGGTGTAATTTCGGCAGCATAACAACATGACATAATAACTCATAAAATTGGTTGATGATAGGGTAAGGGATGTATCATCATATGTAAATGAAATGGACAATAATGGGGCATATAGATACATGTCCCAACATATTTAATGAAATTTAAATTCGTAATACACAGTAATTTCTTGAATTTAAATTACGATAGAGAAATCCCTTATGGAATTTTGGGTTGGTAACCGGTGTATAAGGAAGGAATTAATGAGAGGGAAAGGGGTATGTCATCATTAAAACTGAAGGAGGGTAGCATGGGGGAGGTGAGAAATCAAATCCTTATGTTTTTAAATAAAAAATGGAATAAAGACATAATGAAATTTTAAAAAAAATGAGAAAGGAAAAAAATCCCTTTCTTGGATGTGTGATCTCAAAGGCTTGGGATGGGATTGAGAGAGGCTTATTGAGAGATTGGGAAACCATGGAAGGATTATAGAGAGAGGAGGTCAGAGGTTGTTTGAGATCCAAGGGCTTTTAGTGAATATGAGGTGGGAGCTTGGGTGGGTTTATATAGGAATAGATATGGAATTCTTTATTAATTAGGTTTTGGACCCAACACATTAAACTAATAAAACCCACAAACCAATCCATAGTTTTTTCCCACGGATTACTCCAAAGTGGAGTGGGAAAAATATTTTATATGTTCAATGGACAAACTTCTTAAAATATTAGGCTTCCTTATGTGGAGGTGAGTCACACTCTCAAGGAAATCATTTTAAAAATTAAAATGTTTTATAAGTCATGGAGGGTCCACTAAGGCATTTTAAAATAAATCAAATGAAACTACAAACACATTAATTTAATAGTAAAAAATATATTGGCCCAAAATAATGTTTGTAGTATTTTATTACATTACTATTGCGTCATTATGATGTCATAAAACAAATTCTATATTTAAATGGTATTTAATTTATACCCAAAAAGCCTTTAGTCTCCGAAATCTATGAAATATTTACCATTACTGAATTTAGACATCCTAATTCCAAAAAAATATACATTTCATTAACATAACTTTCTAAATAAGTGATCGTTCACTTTTTAAATAAAAGCATACATTTATCAAAAATTAATGGGTATTGACAAAAATGGATTTCAAACCTTATTAAAAATCACAATTGTATTAATAATAATTATACAACCATTTCATAAAAAGTAATTTAGTTCTGCTAAATATTATTTAATTCAAAAATCCATTAATTCAGCACACTATATTACATAATTTAATTTTAACTAAAAATACTATTTTTTGATCAAAAATTATTTACAAAGTAAAAATAATTAAATGAATGTATATTATTTATTAGTTAAAAACCTAATGAACATAATCATAGTGCTAAGTTCTGGTTACATAATCCTTGATATCACATGAAGTTGATGGAAGTTTAAGGTGTGGGATTGTGACAGACTCTGGGTGTGGCCCGGACAACATTGCTCGAGTGGTAGTCTCTATCAACTTACACTTCTCCCATAGGCAGTTCCACTTAAGCTTAATGTGTTGAATCTAAGATGGGGCTTGTTCAAGAAAAAACCCCAATGACTCCACCTCCTTTCCATGCTCTGAAAAATGTTCTTCGTATAGGAAAAGTATACTAGATGAGGCCATATCTTCCTTTGTATGAGTAAATTTGATGTGTTAAATCCCTATATTTACACTAAAAATTTGATCACTTTTCAACGAAAATATTAGAAAAAATAAAAATTATTAACAGTATTTTGAAATCCAAAAATATAAAACCAAGGAATTGAATATTTTATACACCCATTATGTGGGTATCTATGCTTCATCACTTCCTATAATTCCCAGGTTTCTTCTTCAAACATTTGGTTTCACCAGAACACCTTGATGAGGGGCATTGTCTTATTTCGTAGAACCTTTTCCCTATGATCTAAGATCATCACTCTCTTCTCTTCCTAGGATATTTCATTTTAAAATGGAACCAAATATAGATTGAGTATATTTGATGGGTTAGGTATGTACTTCCTTAATTGTGAATCATGTAATACATCATGCACTTGATATATTTTTTGTTGGAGTGCTTGTCTAAATGCCACTACTCCAATGCGATCAAGGATCTCAAAAAGGGCCAATGTACCTTGGACCGAGCCATCCATTCTTACCAAATCACATAACTCTCTTCCATAGTGATATACAGATAAATACCATGATTCGGACATCAAATTCTCATTCTCAGCGATGATTATCATCATAGATCTTTTTTCAACTCTAGGAAGCTTTAATGTGCAGCTGGATGGTCTTAACCTTATCCTCCATTTCTAAAACCATTTCTAGACCTAAGAGTTTTCTCTCCCCAACATTATCCCAACATTCAGGTGTTCTTAACCTCTTCCCATATAGGGCTTCATAAGGATCCATTTGGATTCTTGAGTGTAAACTATTGTTGTAAGAAAACTCAACTAGAGGGAGATGTTGATCCCATATTCCTTTAATTTCCATTGAGCATGATCTCAACATATCCTCAAGTGTTTGGATAGTCCTCTCAGATTGACTATCAGTTTGAGGATGATTAGCCATACTGAATTTCAACTCAGTATTCAAATCTAGTTGATGACTCTTCCAAAACAGAGAGGTGAATCTTGTATCAATATCAGATACAATAGATATTGGCAATCCATTTAGCCTTACCACATATTGGAGGTATATCCAAGCCAGTTGATCTGGTGAGAAATACTCAGGAATTTTATTGAATTGTGTAGTATTTGTAAAACAATCCACAAAAAACCAGATAGCATTGTTTCCTTTGGATGTCTTCAAAAGTCCAGAAAAAAAGTCCATTGTGATGTTCTCCCATTTTCATACTGTTATGGGTAATGGTTCCATCGTCCCCTTATACTTCTGCCTCTCCACATTCACCTGCTAACATACAAGTCACGTTGATGTATACTCAGTGATATCCTTCTTCATGTTATCCAACAAAAAAGATCTCGGATATCTTGATACATCTTTGTGTTTCCAAGGTGAATTGATAAATTTAAACAATGTGTATCATCTAAAAGGTCCTTATTTAACTCCTGATTCGATGGAACACATGGTATTGACCAAAATATCACAATTCCTTCTTCATTAACATTGAACTCTGAATAGTTCGCTTTTCTGATAGTTCCCACCTTCATCTTAATTACCACATCATCCTTTTGATAATTCTTTATCCTTTCCAAAAAAGACGGTTGAGAAATCCTTTGTGAAAGGATTAATGATGTTCCCTTCCTTATGATTCCCATGTCCATATTTATCAAATCTAAGAAGATTGGATCCTTTTTAATTCTAATCAATCATAGAATCATTAAGTCCTTTCTACTTATAATATCTACCACCTTGATAGCTTTCCAAGGGTGGTAATGGATTGAGAAGTCATAGTCTTTGATCAGATCTAACCATCTTCATTGGTGCATGTTTAACTCTTTCTATGTGAATATATACTTGAGACTTTTTTGGTCCATATATATCTCACACTTCTCCCCAAAGAGGTAATTCCACCAATTTTTTCAAGAGAATATCACTTCAGCCAACTCCAATTAATGTGTTGGATATGTTTTCTCAAGAACCTTCAATTTCATTGATGCATATGTAATGGTTTTTTCATTTTGAATCAACACACAACCCAGGCCCTTCTTCGATGCATCACTAAACACCACAAAAAGATATCCACTTGTGGGTATTCTGAGAACATGGGTAGTGATAAACCTCATTTTCAACTCCTTGATGCTCTCTTCGCATTCATCACTCTGAACAAACATTACTCCGTTCTGGGTTGTCATGTAAAGAGGGTTGGAAAATCATGAATAATTTCTCACAAATTGGCGATAATATATAACTAACCCAAGGAAGATACAGATATCTGTTACCGATGTTGGATTCAACTATCCATCAATTATAGTTTTCTTGAATGGCTCCATAGATATCCCATTGCTTGTGATGATAGGACCAAATAATGAGACCTCCTTCAACTACAACTCATACTTTTTATACTCTTCCTGAATATTCTCCATTCACAAGGTCTCTAGTACAATTCATAGATTTTTCTCATGCTCCTTTTTAGTTTAGGAGTGTATTAGAATATCATCTATAAATAATAACAAAAATTTGTCAAGGTAATATTTAAAGACTCTATTCATCATGTCCATGAAGACTTATAGAGAATTAGTGAGTCTAAAATAAATTACTATGAATTCAGAGTGCCTATACCTTGTATAAAAATTATTCATGGGGATATCATCCTTCTTCACCCTCAATTGGTAATATCCTGACCATAAATCCACCTTGGAAATTATTTTTATCCATGCAGCCGATCAAAAAATTCATCAATTCTGGAAATATGATACTTTTCTTTATCGTGATTTTGTTGCGATCATGATAATCAATGCAAAGGCGCATTGGCTCATCATTCTTCTTGAAGAAGAGGACTAGAGAATGCCATGGTGAAGCACATGGGTGTATAAACCCTTTATACAGATTCTACAGTAGTTGTTTCTTTTTCTCCTCAATCTCTGAAACATATATTCTATATGGATTCTTGGATATTGGAAACACCCCATGAATAAGATCAATTAAAAATTAGACATCTCTTCTATGAGAAAGACCAAACAATTCCTCAGGAAACACTTCATCAAGTTACCTCACAAAAGGTAGGTCATCAAGGATGGATGCATCCTTGGACTCAATCATCTAAGAAAGATATGCATACCCATAGGGTAGTAATATCCCCACTTGATATGATGGTGTAGAAAAAGATTCATCTTCCTCCTTGCACTTGTATATAATCTGGTGTTCATTCTACATATAGAAAGTGATTTCCCTCTCATGGAAATTTATTTTTTCTCTATAAAGGAAAACCAATTCATGCCGATAATATCATCAAATTCCACAATAGGGAGTATGATGGGGTTTTCCAGAATGTTTAATCCACATATTGTGACCGGGGAGGAGTTATCTTCAATGGATTCAATGATTTCCCAATTTTCCATTCTCACCAAAATATTTACTTGCATGATTTGAGGTGGTGTTGGGATTGTTCTACTAAACATTCGGGATAACAAATAATGTGTAGAACCATAGTAAAAAATAATGTTCTCTATTGTTGAATGAATAAGAAGTGCACTTATCACCACATCGTTGTTGCGGTTCACTTCGGTGGTAGTGATGGAAAAAGATCACCCTTGCTTCCTTTGAGGTTTTTTGTTGCCTTCGAAAACGTTGGATTTGGGAAATTATTTGGAAGGTGATCTGGTAAATTTTAGTTGAATTAATGAACAATGTATTGAGTTTCTAATGGAGAATTCCTCTCCTCTATCGTAGCCACAGATTTTTCTTGTCGTTAGTTAACTGCTAGGTTCCCCTTTCTTCCATACCTAAAGCATTTCCTCATCCCCATCAGGTAATTTATAGGGAGCTTCTTTCCGCACCATTGGAAATTCGGGTGTAATATTTTTTTATCACCATTGTATTTATCTATTGGGCCATTGGAATTGAATTCTACTTTATGGTTCTTATCCCCATGGTACCCCTGATATTCCCCAATCTCAATTTCACCTTTGAGAGAAGATCGGGATATTTTCTTATAGCTTTCAAAGTCAATAATTCCTAGGTCTTTCCGTAGGCTGGGTTTCATAACACTAAATATATGTTCAAACTTTAGTTTGGGGGTAACGACAAAGCCAGAGGTGTATCGTTCAAGCTGTGTGATGTTTTCATTGTATGCTCTGATGGATTAGTTATCTTTTTACATGAGGGAATGGAAGTCCCTTTCAATCTTAAGTCAGAGGGTGTGAGGAAAATATTTTTTGAAAAAAATATAAATTCTTCCATTACAATACCTCGATCTCCTCTTCAAGATTGGTATTTTTTATCAATTTCCACCCTTGATCGACTTCACACTCCATATAATAAGCTTCCAAAAGAACCTTCTCTTGATCAAAACATTAAAGGATGGAGAATATCTTTTCAGAGGATTTGATCCATTGTTATACATTTGATGGATCATATGTTCCATTAAATGTATGAGGACTTTGTATCGTAAATCTCTCAAATATGACTTATTCTTTCTAGGGGGTCAGGTTGAACCTTCATCTTGACCAATGTTATGATTCAATTTTTGAGTTATCTGAGGGAGTATCGTGATAATGTTTGCAATTATCTCTCCCATTGGATTGAGAATCTCATTAGAACAATCATCACGCTGATTTTGTATTAGTTGTTAGCCCGAGTCCTCCTTTTACCAGCCATTGGCTGGAATAAAAGGTATGTTATGGGTAACACATAAAGGGTAATCCAAGGAAAAACAGATGACTTATAAATTACTTTTATTTCATTAACTTATGAATCTATTGTATTCATTCTGTGTTATCCATGATCTATTTTGCAACATTTATTATTTGGGGAATTTTTTATTCCCTTAACAAGGATTAACAATATGATTGTGAATTTATCAAATCATATCCCCCAGGAGTGTCGTAACCCGGAGTGCATCAAAGCACGTTGTCGTGTACCAGGATACCTCAGGTCAATCCTGAAACTCCTTGTCATTGTTGTCACTCCAAGTTAAATTAGTACTAGAGCCTCCTCTATCTGCTTGTATCGAGACAGTGATGTGTTATCTTGATAAAACACATACTTAGTACTCCCCAAAATTTAGTGATTTTTTTATTATACACATTCTTATCTTTAAGGATTCACTAAGGTTTTCTAATCCTAATCCTAAAAATAACTAAACCTATCATATGATACAAACTATGACAACCCTGATTTTTATTACACACATAAACATGATTTATTACATAAAATAATCACTTTATACAACATAGAAGATCGGGAGGTCTATTGACATTATGTCTTAGGAACATTTCATAACAACTTAAAACAAGAAACACAACATCTTTATTGAAAACATCCTTTACATGACCAATGCATTCTGTAGAGACCCGAAGCTTAACGTACATGAACATTACATTACTTTTGCGGAATACTTATTACATAACAAAAAAACACACACACAAGGATCGTAATATTTTAGTGTCTTTGGAAACTCGGAACGTAATCTTCTAATCGTGTTGAAAGATCTTCAATATCTTCCATAAAGATCTTCCGTTTTTTTACCTAAAACCTTTCTTTATATCCTGGGGAAAAGAAAACATAAAAGGGTGTGCTCAAAAGATCAGTAAGGGTAAACAAAAGAAAAATCAATCACATCATATTCATAAGAACATAAATTTTGGAAATCTAAACCTGCAAAAAAGAGCATAATTTCATAACATGGGATAAATCATGGAAGTGAAATGTAATCACAATAATCATAAATTAAAACATGAAACATTGTGTCATACACACATAATCACAGAGAATCATTTCTTGTTAGTTAAGACTCACTGCCAAGACTATCTTAGTGGACAAAGTCCCTTTCTGAACCGAGTCACCCTCGTTTCAGTCCTGTTTCACTGAACCGGTATAACCTACCGTTCCAGCCATGTATATCTCATGAGATATAAAATCTTTACCCAATGCATTGGAGGGAGATATAGGTCCCACCCATCTCTTAATGATACCATACTTATGTGTGCCACAAAATCATAAATCATATATCATTGCATAACCCATGTAATAAAAATGGGAATCTTAAACATCATGACATCATAAAACAATTCATATAGGATAAAGGAATTCATAAAAATAATTCCATCACAACATAATCAAATCAATGTAATAATAGGGATAAAAACATAACCCTTTATTATCTTAGATGGAAAATAATTTTGATAAAACACTTGAACTCCATTCTTGAGGAAAATATTCTTTCTTCTTCAAAAACATTTTCCCTTTCATAACATGTCATATGACTTTAAAATAAAATAATTTGATTAAAAATAAACTTGAAAACTTGTAAAGTAAGATTCTCGGAAATAATTTTTTAAAAATCCATTCATTCCGTATAAGTTAAAAAAACATTCTTCGTACTTTTGTCGGAAATGTCAAAAAGTACCTCGTACGAAAAACGACAAAAGATTCCTTTCATATCTTTTACTAAAAAATCACCGAAGGGTAAAATTGGATTTAAACAATTATAGGTGAATGGAAATAATATTACATATTGAGGAAACATGGATGTGGATGATAAAATACACCCCAGTAAATACCAAAGTATAAACAATCTCGGATAAAAATGAGATTGTGATATTTCCCTTACCTTAGGTCTGACTTTCTTTGTAAGTGTCCGAACCTCCTCTTCTTTGGAACACCTCTTTGAATCCTACACTTAGGGAACTAAGATTGGTCTTTGAAGAAGAGAAGGACCTCTAGGATTATTCTAGGGAAGTGGAGAAGGGATTTTGGCAGGGGTTGGCTGAGCTTGAGTGCTCAAATTGGTGTGAGGAGGAGGGGAGGAGGTGCCCTTTTATAAGGGAAGAGAGGGGAACTTTAGGAATATCTCAAAATATTATTTTATATTCATGTCAAAATCAGTTTATAATGGTTCCAAATGTAACACCCCAGGATTTCATAGTGTGTTATTTCTTAAAAATAATTCAATAACTTGCACTACACGCAACACCGAGTTCAATCACACCATGACATACAAAAAAAAACCCATTAAAAGAGGTCATGAATAGTATTAACAACATTTTGAACTTTATATAATCCTTATAATTTTAGAATCCCTATTATGAGTTTCTTAGTCATAATGCAAGAACAGATTCATTTTCAGTATTGCACTTTTATCAACTTTAATAGTGAAACCTTTTTAAATAAAATATTTTAAACTATCTGAATAAATTGGGACATCAAAAAAAATTTAAATGAAACATCCCAAGCTTCCACGGTACGCTTTCCTTTGAATAAAATAGTAGCGTGTGTTCTACGCAACCTTGAGTTTTAACACACGCCACAACCAATCAAACTAGCCGTTATGAATAGTAATACCTAAATTTTGAAATTATATATATTTTATATTTTAAAATGGACTTCCTTTTTGGATTCGGAATATCAAATTTAGCCTAAGGTGAAATTTTGGTACTTTCCGGATAACTTTCATATTTTGATGAATAGTGAAAATTACTAAATTTTAATTAAAAACAACTTTTTTAATCAAAATAATTAATAGTGATAAATTATGAATTTTAGTAGTTTTAAAGTATATTTAGAATATATTTTTTTCCATTTAATATAATGTTGGTCATTGGACATAATTTTACAATTAAACCGAACATAAACAATTGTCAATCTTTTGATAGTTATTATCTCTTAAAAACGCGCTTTTTGTTTTGACAGCGGGAATTAATTTTAAATTAATTTCTGCCACTTCTGTGTTTTGAATTTAGAAAAATGGATTCCATATTTGGAATCAGGATGTCCAAATTGTGTAAATAGGTAACTTTTATTTTTAGACATTTTGAATAATTACTGTGGTAAATATTTTATTTACCATGGTTAAGGGTAAATCCGGTAAATAAGGGTTAAAAAATAATATTATAATAATACAGAATTACCCTAAAACGTGTCCTAACCTTATTGGTGGACACATACCCGACCATGAGCATCCTTGGGTCAATTTGGGGACCCCTTGGAGCCACTTGTATGTGGTAGGGACACTTTATGTTAATAAAGTTAAAATAAAAATAAAAATTGCATAAGCTTACATCTTTTAGAAGAACAATTTTTTACATAGGGTTATACATGTTGGATTTTCTATTATAAATATTCATTAGAAAGCTAAAAATATTTCCTACATAATGATATTTTATTTATAATTTTTAGACATCAAATAAGTTAAATTATTAATGACACAATAGTGATGCAATGTTTACCTCATTAATAAATCATTTAAATAAATAAGATTATAATGATTAAAATATTATCTAAAACCTGTCCAATTCTTATTGGTTGATGTTATTTAGAATATGAGTCATCTTATCTTCGACCTCAATGATTTTTGGACCATTATAAACCGAATATAATTATATTATAAAGTAATACTTTCACTTTTTCCTAATGAGCCCCTCCTCTCCCTTATAAAAGGAGGCCACTTCTACTCATTCCTCACACCTCTCAAGCCACTTGGCTCGTCCAAACTCTGCCCAACTAAGCTCCCCACATCCCTCTCCTCCTCCTTGAAGCTTACCCTTAAGAAGAAAGCATTTCAAGAAGTCCTTTGGTTCCAACAAAAGTGAGTTACCTAAATTAAAGGAGGTTAACCTACCCCAACCAAGGAAAAGTACAAGGTAAGGGATTTTCTTATCTCACTTTCAATTCCGTGAGATTTCTATTGTTCGCCACTAAATTATTGAAAGTGGTGTATTGTGTACTGCCATTTGATATATATTATCATGATTCTATTTATATTAATGTTATTCTGTAAATCATTTGGTGGTTATTAACTTTTGGCCATACGACTCAGTTGATTAACGTGGTAAGGGGTTTTCATCTCACTCCTTATTCTCATGAGATTCATGCCATATTGCCACCATTACCTTTTGTGTGGTGTATGTACTGCCCATAATTATATTCTTTATGTAATACACTCTAATTTATGTGTACATACATATTCATTGTATGATACCTCTTTCATGGGTTGTATGTTTCATAAGTTACCAAACTGGTAAGGGTTATTTCACAATCTCTTCATTATCCGAGGTTGTTTATACGTAATAATCTACTGGGATCTCGTTATGATCCACATCCATGTTTCTTAAAAATGTATTTCAAAACATTTTTAATATTTAAAATAAAATGGGTCAAAGTCATTTATACCCTTGTTTGACTTTTTATAAGAGGTTTATAAGGGAATCTTTCCGTCGTTTTCCAAACAAGGTGCTTTTTAACCTTTTCGACAGAATTAAGATAAGAATATTTTTTTAACTTATACGGCGGGTGCGGTTATTTTCCGCCGTTATAAAATCGTCAAAGCTTCCCTTAAAATCTTATAATATTATTTTCAACGAAAATGTTTGATTTTATATGGATCTTAAATGATTTCAAAATAAAAGGAGATATTTCTTTAAAAAGAATTTTGATTTCATGGGTTTTAAGATTATTTGAAGTTGATTTATTATGATACAAAACTTCTATATTGTTTTGAAGGTTTTGTGATATGTTTGACTGTGGATGTGCTATTTTTATACCATTCAAAGTTTATGGTGAATGTATTGACATTTCGTATGCTAGTTCCAATAAGAATGTTTATGTTATATTTCAATATTTACTTCATATGAATGTGTTGGACAAGTATGTTCCAGGTTGGGGACTGGTTAAAGTAAGCCCTCCAGGTTGGGGACTGGTAAAAGTAAGCCCTCCAGGTTGGGGACTGGTAAAAGTAAGCCCTCCAGGTTCGGGACTGGTAAAAGTAAGCCCTCCGGGTTGGTGTCCGGTTATTAGAGGCACTCCGAGTTGGTGTCCGGTTATTAGAGGCACTCCGGGTTGGTGTCCGGTTATTAGAGGCACTCCGGGTTGGGTTCCGGTTACAGTTAGCCCCAAGGTCTTGGGACGAGGCCTTGAAAAGTAATTAAAGTTTATCATTATGCATTCCAACATTATGAAAGCGGTTATTGATTTTACATGTGATTATTCGATTAGTAGAATATCCATGTGAACAAGTAAATGGCATTATTTCATTTTACTTTTGCCATACTATGTTGAAGTTCAAGTTTAATAGGCTTTTGTTTTAGTAATTCATTGCCTTAAATTTTTATGCTTATTTTTGAATGTTCCGCTATATTGTTTTCCTTACTGGGCATTTGAGCCCACCCCTTTTCTATGTTTTATTTTTCCCAGGATGTGAAGATGTAAGTTATGAATGACCTGCAGGGATATTATGAGGGGATTATAGTGTGGACTGTGGAAACATTATGTTGTTGTAGTAGTTTGTCATTTTATGATATAATGTAAAACATATGAATATATCTAGTGTTTCCAAGGCTACTAAACCAATCGGTCTATCGAGATTTGATCTTTCTTGTGATCATGCCAATGTTATGTAATAATGCACCGACTCTGGGTAACTGGGGTCGGGGCGTTACAGTTGGTATCAGAGGAAGTTTAGTACAAACCTTGGAAACTAGATTTAGATAAACTCTGATTAGAGCACGTAGACCTAAGATGAACTTTCAGGATTAGTATAGAAGAACTTCCTAGAATTTTGGTATCGTAGAGATTTTGTGAGTTTTCCGAGAAATACATCCCTGTCTGGATACGAGCAGGTAGAGGCGGATCTGGCACAGATGTACCTAGGGGTAAAACCCGAAAACACCGCTTTGAGCTAGTCTCGAACGGGAACTGGTGCACGACAACGGGCCTTGCTGCACTCTTGGTTACGACACTCCCGGGGGATATGCTTAGGATAACTCTCATTTTCTTACAAATCATTATGAAGGGTTTATGAGTATATACTTCCTCAAAGAAAACATTTTTATGATTATGGATTATATCCATAAATAGTTCAATTTATGTTAAGTGTTTTATAAGTATGGGATTATGTATTTTGATTCATAAACTGATCTAGTTTATGCCATTGTTTAGAAATGGCGCCCAGTAGAAGGAATGAGAACTCCAGAAATGCACATGATCCAAAGAGAAGGAAGGATCATATATTTTATGGTCTTAAGCTAGAATTGATAAGAGAAATAGTCTCCCATGTATTATCATCATATGAAGAAATAATATCATGTGTTGATAAGATAAGTAAAGAGTTTACTGAGTCCTATGGCTTTGAAGGGAAGCAAGAGAAGAAAAGGATGGAAGAGAGAAAAATGGATAAAGGGAAGAGGGAAAAGAAGAATTTTCCCATATGTGGTAACTATGGGAAGAAACACCCTGGAACTTGCCTGAAAGGAATGTGAGTTTGTTATAAGTGTGGAGGAAAAGGGCACAAAGTACGTGACTGCAAGGGTGAGAAAATGGTTTCAAATGTACAATGCTTCATTTGCAAGGAGTTTGGACACTACGCGAACCTATGCCCCAGTCATCAGACTGTGCCGCAAATGATGCTATTGGATAATAATCAAGTTATGATACTACCACAGATGCAGAGGAATGATTAGAGTTCTTATGTTGATTATGTCAATTGAGTGTTGTATCAACAATGTACTTGTTATAATAATTATGGAGTATATAAGGATTGTACTACAGTACTATTTCATTAAGGACTTGAGATTGTGTGGAACAATGAAAAGTGACTCAATAGCAGGATAAATTTTTGGAAAATATATGGTTGAGAGAAAGATAAACCATAATATGGTTCTGATACCGAGTTAGTGATTTTAGAATAATACATGATTGATTTGGATAAATTATGTTGGATATTCTTGACTACCATGAAACTGATTAATGATTTGTATATTCCATCATTTTTTTGGGGTTCAAAACATTTTTGGATTGATGAAGTATATCCAGCATTCTATATGGAATAGGGGAGCATGAATGTAATCAATAAGGAATATGGTAATTCAAGATGTTTTAGTTTATTAAAAGAATACAAGATGAAGGTATTCATATGCTATTACGGGGTAAAAAGGATCTATATTATGTTTACCTTCCTTATAAATGTTGGACTGTGAGTTTGGACAGAAGTATTTTGGATAGTTCTAGTTTGGATTATTTTGGATTACCATAAAAGGACAACCCAGAGGTCGGGCGGCAACCCGTCGCGTCCGGCAAGGCTGCGAGACTTGAACCCGCAACCAAAGGGCGACAAGGGTGTATCACCTACCACTGGCCCACAAGATGTCCTCGATTAAATAATGTTGTTTTTTAAGGATCTGGTAGATGAATTATAAATTAATTTATTTTGGAACCCTGTACGAATAGTATAAATAAAAAAAATTACATTCTATTATCTTTTAGAGTGAAAGATGAGTTTGTGGTAGAAATTTATTAATGGATAAAACTCTAATTATAAAGTAAGTATATCTCCTTATGATCTTATCCAATCTCATAAATATATTCCTCAACATTAATAAAAGGAACTTAGAACAAAAATGTTGTCCTAGATGGTACCTTAAATCATCACTAATTCATGGCTTTGGGACTGTTGGCCTTTTCATAGCCATGTTCTCTACCACTCTCCATCAAATAATTTATGGTTAGATTTCTCTTCCATATCCATATTTTCCTACATGGAACCCTAGTATGTGTTATTTTCGGTAATCTTCATACTTTCCACTCTTTATTTTAAATAGAGGCCTCGTTAATTCATTTTTCGATGTGGGATTTCAACTATGATATTTTGAAACGTCAAAAATGTGTTATCATAATACCCTATGTTTTGTTGAACCGATGGTATTTCAAATCATCATAGATTGATGAATTTAAGGACCTCAATTATACACTTTTTTGTGATTGATGATCTCAATCACTACCTATAAATATTTACGTTTTTCCTCCAATTATATGTCTCTTATTGCCACCAATGTTCTCCTAATCGAGATCATAATTTGGTGGTGACTCTTTCATTTCTCTTTTCCTCATATTAAGACTAAATTTTAGTAACCTAATTTCTGATTTGGGTTTTCCCACAAAGATATTTTCTATTTTCAACCTTTTATTTTCGAAGAACAATTTCAAATTGCGAGGACGCAATTTATTGAAGGAGGGGAGAATGTAACACCCCAGGATTTCATAGTGTGTTATTTCTTAAAAATAATTCAATAACTTGCACTACACGCAACACCGAGTTCAATCACACCATGACGTACAAAAAAAAGCCATTAAAAGAGGTCATGAATAGTATTAACAACATTTTGAACTTTATATAATCCTTATAATTTTAGAATCCCTATTATGAGTTTCTTAGTCATAATGCAAGAACAGATTCATTTTCAGTATTTCACTTTTATCAAATTTAATAGTGAAACCTTTTTAAATAAAATATTTTAAACTATCTGAATAAATTGGGACATCAAAAAAAATTTAAATGAAACATCCCAAGCTTCCACGGTACGCTTTCCTTTGAATAAAATAGTAGCGTGTGTTGTACGCAACCTTGAGTTTTAACACACGCCACAACCAATCAAACTAGCCGTTATGAATAGTAATACCTAAATTTTGAAATTATATATATTTTATATTTTAAAATGGACTTTATTTTTTGATTCAGAATATCGAATTTAGCCTAAGGTGAAATTTTGGTACTTTTCAGATAACTTTCATATTTTGATGAATAGTGAAAATTACTAAATTTTAATTAAAAACAAATTTTTTAATCAAAATAATTAATAGTGATAAATTATGAATTTTAGTAGTTTTAAAGTATATTTAGAATATATTTTTTCCATTTAATATAATGTTGGTCATTGGACATAATTTTACAATTAAACCGAACATAAACAAGTGTCAATCTTTTGATAGTTATTATCTCTTAAAAACACGCTTTTTGTTTTGACAGCGGGAATTAATTTTAAATTAATTTCTTCCACTTCTGTGTTTTGAATTTAGAAAAATGGATTCCATATTTGGAATCAGGATGTCCAAATTTTGTAAATAGATAACTTTTATTTTTAGACATTTTGAATAATTACTGTGGTAAATATTTTATTTACCATGGTTAAGTGTAAATCCGGTAAATAAGGGTTAAAAAATAATATTATAATAATACAGAATTACCCTAAAACGTGTCCTAACCTTATTGGTGGACACATACCCGACCATGAGCATCCTTGGGTCAATTTGGGGACCCCTTGGAGCCACTTGTATGTGGTGGGGACACTTTATATTAATAAAGTTAAAATAAAAATAAAAATGGCATAAGCTTACATCTTTTAGAAGAACAATTTTTTACATAGGGTTATACATGTTGGATTTTCGATTATAAATATTCATTAGAAAGCTAAAAAGATTTCCTAAATAATGATATTTTATTTATAATTTTTAGACATCAAATAAGTTAAATTATTAATGACACAATAGTGATGCAATGTTTACCTCATTAATAAATCATTTAAATAAATAAGATTATAATGATTAAAATATTATCTAAAACCTGTCCAATTCTTATTGGTTGATGTTATTTAGAATATGAGTCATCTTATCTTCGACCTCAATGATTTTTGGACCATTATAAACCGAATATAATTATATTATAAAGTAATACTTTCACTCTTTCCTAAAGAGCCCCTCCTCTCCCTTATAAAAGGAGACCACTTCTACTCATTCCTCACACCTCTCAAGCCACTTGGCTCGTCCAAACTCTTCCCAACTAAGCTCCCCACATCCCTCTCCTCCTCCTTGAAGCTTACCCTTAGGAAGAAAGCATTTAAAGAAGTCCTTTGGTTCCAACCAAAGTGAGTTACCTAAATTAAAGGAGGTTAACCTACCCCAACCAAGGAAAAGTACAAGGTAAGAGATTTTCTTATCTCACTTTCAATTCCGTGAGATTTCTATTGTTCGCCACTAAATTATTGAAAGTGGTGTATTGTGTACTGCCATTTGATATATATTATCATGATTCTATTTATATTAATGTTATTCTGTAAATCATTTGGTGGTTATTAACTTTTGGCCATACGACTCAGTTGATTAACGTGGTAAGGGGTTTTCATCTCACTCTTTATTCTCATGAGATTCATGCCATATTGCCACCATTACCTTTTGTGTGGTGTATGTACTGCCCATAATTATATTCTTTGTGTAATACACTCTAATTTATGTGTACTTACATATTCATTGTATGATACCTCTTTCATGGGTTGTATGTTTCATAAGTTACCAAACTGGTAAGGGTTATTTCACAATCTCTTCATTATCCGAGGTTGTTTATACGTAATAATCTACTGGAATCTCGTTATCATCCACATCCATGTTTCTTCAAAATGTATTTCAAAACATTTTTAATAGTTAAAATAATATGGGTCAAAGTCATTTATACCCTTGTTTGACTTTTTATAAGAGGTTTATAAGGGAATCTTTCCGTCGTTTTCCAAACAAGGTGCTTTTTAACCTTTTCGACAGAATTAAGATAAGAATATTTTTTTAACTTATACGGCGAGTGCAGTTATTTTCCGCCGTTATAAAATCGTCAAAGCTTCCCTTAAAAGCTTATAAGATTATTTTCAAAGAAAATGTTTGATTTTATATGGATCTTAAATGATTTCAAAATAAAAGGAGATATTTCTTTAAAAAGAATTTTGATTTCATGGGTTTTAAGATTATTTGAAGTTGATTTATTATGATACAAAACTTCTATATTGTTTTGAAGGTTTTGTGATATGTTTGACTGTGGATGTGCTATTTTTATACCATTCATAGTTTATGGTGAAAGTATTGACATTTCGCATGCTAGTTGCAATAAGAATGTTTATGTTATATTTCAATCTTTACTTCATATGAATGTGTTGGACAAGTATGTTCCAGGTTGGGGACTGGTTAAAGTAAGCCCTCCAGGTTGGGGACTGGTAAAAGTAAGCCCTCTAGGTTGGGGACTGGTAAAAGTAAGCCCTTCAGGTTAGGGACTGGTAAAAGTAAGCCCTCCGGGTTGGTGTCCGGTTATTAGAGGCACTCCGGGTTGGTGTCCGGTTATTAGAGGCACTCCAGGTTGGTGTCCGGTTATTAGAGGCACTCCGGGTTGGGTTCCGGTTACAGTTAGCCCCAAGGTCTTGGGACGAGGCCTTGAAAGTAATTAAAGTTTAGCATTATGCATTCCAACATTATGAAAGTGGTTATTGATTTTTCATGTGATTATTCGATTAGTAGAATATCCATGTGAACAAGTAAATGGAATTATTTCATTTTACTTTTGCCATACTATATTGAAGTTCAAGTTTAAAAGGCTTTTGTTTTAGTAATTCATTGCCTTAAATGTTTATGCTTATTTTTGAATGTTCTGCTATATTGTTATCCTTACTGGGCATTTGAGCTCACCCCTTTTCTATGTTTTATTTTTCCCAGGATGTGAAGATGTAAGTTATGAATGACCTGCAGGGATATTATGAGGGGATTATAGTGTGGATTGTGGAAACATTATGTTGTTGTAGTAGTTTTTCATTTTATGATATAATTTAAAACATATGAATATATCTAGTGTTTACAAGGCTACTAAACCAATCGGTCTTTCGAGATTTGATCTTTCTTGTGATCATGCCAATGTTATGTAATAATGCACCGACTCTGGGTAACTGGGGTCGGGGCGTTACACCAAAGGGTCTTATTTCGAAGATAAAGTTTGGATGTGTCGAAATCCTGTCAACCAATAGGATTTAGACATGTTTAGGTTATTATTTTAACCTTATCAATTAGATTTAACTCTAAGTTAAATAATTTAACTTTTACCGTGTCTTTTTGTTTTCTTACACTATATGGTTAATAAAATTACTATAACAAGCCAAACGAACCCCAAATTGTTTATTATTAATATATATATCCTTATCTAAGTCATTTGGCCGAACCTTATATTTTTAGGAATAAAATAACAATTACTAATATAATATTTGATTTAAAAACTATTTTGTGTCAATTTTGACACTATTTGATATATGATTTTTGTGTAAGTCATAACAGAATTATATGTTCAAACCATGTTGATTACATCAACACTAATATATCATAGTAACCTATAAAATTAGTTGGATTCATAAAAAGTCTCAAATTACATTTATTTTTGTGTTTATAACATCAATTATGTAAATATTTCATTAATAAGATAATTACTGCATCATCTTTGTGATATGAATAAATTAAATTATTTGATGTCTAAAAATTACAAATAAAATACCATTATGTAGGAAATATTTCTAGCTTTCTAATGAATATTTATAGTCGAATTTATCTTATGTATAATCCCATATTAAAAATGTTTTACTTATTAAACATAGATTTTAACTATTTTAACCCTTCTTTAAATAAATTAATAATAAATGTCCTAATCTAATCGAAGTGGGCCTAAGTGGTCATATTTTATTCCTAAGATTGTGTTTGGTCGATTTACACTTGTCCAATAGAATTAGAACATGTGTTAGGGTAATAATAATATCATTTTTACCCTTAATTACCCTATTTACTTTTAACCGTGGTAAATAAAAGTAAAAAGTTACTATTCACCAAAATTTATTTTCATCTCATTGAACCACATTTTACTTACAGACATCAACTGTGTGTCTCGGATTTTTGAAATTCCATTCACAGAAGCGGTAAAATTATGTTTTATGAAAAATTCAGTTTTTTTAACTACCACTTAGTAGTTTCACTATTCATCAAAATTTGATGTTTTTCAGAACAATTCCAAAATTTCATCCTAAACTATATTTCATATTCTGAATTCAAAAATGAAGTCTATTTTACCAAATTCATAGCATAGAAGTTGCATTAATTAATTTTATAATTAAATCCCGCTGTTAAAACAAATAGCGTGTTTTTAAGAAACAATATCTATCAAAAGATTGACACTTGTTTATGTCTGGTTTAAATATGAGATTACATCCAATGACCAAAATTATATTAAATTGTAAAAATATATTCTAAATATACTTTAAAACCACTCAAATTAATAATTTATCACTATTAATTATTTCGATTGAAAAAGTTGTTTTTAACTAAAATTTAGTAATTTTCACTATTCATCAAAATATGAAAGTTATCCGAAAATTACCAAAATTTCACCCTAAGATAATTTCGATATTCCGAATCCAAAAATGAAGTCCATTTTGAAAAATAATATTTACAAAATTTTAAAAAGTGGTTATTACTATTCATAACGGCTAGTTTTAATAATATTTTAATAGCATATCGTTGTTTAGTGAAACTCGGTATTGCGTATTACACACGCTATCGAGGAAGGTCGCGATTGCGTGTAATGCAAGGCAAGTCAAGGATGCGTGTTGTGCAAGCTCCTTTTGGTGTAGCGTACAACACAAGACATTAGTGAAATTAAAAAGAATATTTTTCATAAAATCTTGGGCTGTTACATTCTACCCCCCTTAAAATGAATTTCGCCCTCAAAATTCGTCGGGGTTATAAAAGGTTTACTATTCGGAAGTTTCTTTAATAGAAAACCACATCGTAAAAAGGAATACCAAAACCAATATTTAAAAACAAAAGTATGAAACTTAACTGTTACACAAATAAACTAATCACTGGGTTTCCACATAGGTGAAAATATGGACATGGAAGAGAAATCTAACCATCATGTTCTGATGGGGAGTGGTAGAGAACATGGCTATGGAAAATCAAGCAATCACAAAGCCATAAATTGGTGACGATCTAAGGTACCATCTGATTCATCAGATATAAGATCACTAGGACAACATTTTTGGTTTTCAAGATCGTTTCCCTAAAGTTGAAGAATTTGAATTAGAATAAATACTTACTTTATTTTGGTACAATCTCACTGTTGTTCATGCCTTGAACAATTTCCACTTCATCTCTTAAATAAATGAAGTTGAATTTGTTATTCGTGAAGTGTTAGCAGATCATGTGATAGAATGACATATCATTCCATCTGTCTCAAACAAAATGTTAGCAAAAGTTATTAATCATATATGGTTCCTAAAATGGACTTATACTTCATATATCATACTTATTAATATAATAAAACTAGTTTCTTCTAAACAGGGACTTCCTGTAGGTCAGTGGTAGGCGATAAAGGCCAGTCGCACTTCGGTTGTGGGTTCGATTCCCACAGCCTTGTCCGACGCGAGGGGCTGTCGCTCGTCCTGCAGGTTGTCCTTTTTATAAAACTATATTACTATAACATCCCATCAATAATATCGAAAAAACTTCTATCCTTAAACAATACTAACTTATCTCCAACATAATCCATTCCAATCTTTAGGCTTATCCATAATACTGCATTCCACTCTCATAACATAGTGAAAACGATTACCAGAGATTTAATACCATCGTTGATCCCCATATAGCATCAGATATGTTTTTTTGGTCACATTCCAAACATTCAAAGTCCTTAATCATGTATTCTCTTGAATACCCATTGAATCTTAGTGAAAACATGAATGCAGTTAAAAGTTAACACTTTCCACATATCAAAATCCTCAAAATTATATATACTCAAACCATGATATAACTTAGTCCTTATATCAATCATGAGCTCATGAATACTGTTAAACATTTCATTTTCTCGTTTTCCCTTCATTATGCGCATAATATCTCAATCACTTTGAATACCACATTAGACCAATACATCAATATTCCAATATTCTATGATACAACATTATTTTGGAATCCCATTACATAAACACTTAATCATTCCACCACATCGTTGTCATATTCAACATTGCCAATAGTGATCCCATGTGACTTCCCTTTGTCCTTTGCCTTAAGCGGTTGCTCATGTCGATCATCACTAACCCTTGGATTATGGAATTTATTAGCATAATGCCCCATTTCCTTGCACTTGAAGCATTGAAGTGTTGGTTGTGCGTTCTCTGTAGTGTTTGCTTTATTCACATCATTAGAATCCCTTTTTCAATTACTTCGACACTCAGGTGCTCGATGACCTTCTTTTCCACACTTAAGACTTTTTCTAGTCCCTTTAATACAATCTCCACCATGCTTCTTTCCACACTTTGTGCATAAGGAAACATTCATCTTCTTTTCACCATTATTCTGAGATTTCTCCTTGAACTCCATCTTTCGTTTCTTGTCAAAACCATGAGATGGATATGTAACACCAACTTCCATTTCTACCTTGATAGCACAACGCACAATTTCTTCATAGCTACTGAAGTCTCTTATAGCTAATGCCCTTCGAAGACTTGGTTTTAAGCCACTGAAAAATCGATCAACTTTACTTTCAGGTTGGATGATAATGCCAGATGCATACATTGCAAGTCTTGTAAAATTTGCTTCGTATATACCAACATATTCATCATCCTTCTACTTCAGCTAAAGAAACTCTTTTTCCATCATTGTTCGAATAATACGAGGTAAGTACTTACTGAAAAACAAGTTCTTGAACTCGTCCCATTCCATGGACTCAATTTCATCTCTTGGCCTCGTATTCTTGATAAGATTCCACCATTGATCAGCTTCACCTTCAAAACGATATACTGCTAAGATGACTTTATCATTTTCAGAACATTGAAGAACTGAAAATATCTTTTCAGTGGTACTGATCCATTGTTCAACAACAAGTGGATCGGAAGTCCCACTGAAAGAAGGTGGACGTTGCCTCATGAAGGACTCAATAGAATATTGTTCCATTCTCTGCTCATTTGGAAGTCCAGAATGATTCCTAGCTTGTGTAAGGATAGCAATAAGATTTTGCACTCCATCTCCCATAACATTTGCTTGTCCAGGAGGACAATCATTGCATTGTCCATTTCATTGATCAACACGGTTCCTTTGGGTTCCAGCCATCGTCTAAAACCCAAAAAGAATAGTGTGAGAGGAAAAAATCATGCTAGGGAAAACAACATAATAAAGGGGGAGTACCTTCAATATCAAACATCTTAGGTTTAATTCTATGATAGTTAGCGTAGTTCTAGCACTATAACCTATACGTATACTTAACCTTAGGTACAACCCTAGACATACCTTAGAAATATCTCTAGGGATCTCACTAACGTTTTTGCATCCTAGTTTCCAAAGGTTGACTAAACCTTTCCTCTAATACCAACTGTAGAGACCCGAATATTAACGTACATGAACATTACATTACTTTTGTGGAATACTTAGTACATAACAAAAAAACACACACACAAGGATCGTAATAGTTTAGTGTCTTTGGAAACTCGGAACGTAATCTTCTAATCGTGTTGAAAGATCTTCAATATCTGCCATAAAGATCTTCCGTTTTTTTATACCTAAAACCTTTTTTTATATCCTGGGGAAAAGAAAACATAAAAGGGTGAGCTCAAATGCTTAGTAAGGGTAATCAAAACAAAAATCAATCACATCATATTCATAAGAACATAACTTTTGGAAATCTAAACCTGCAAAAGAGAGCATAATTTCATAACATGGGATAAATCATGGCAGTGAAATGTAATCACAATAATCATAACATAAAACATGAAACTTTGTGGCATACACACATAATCATAGATAATCATTTCTTGTTAGTCAAGACTCATTTCCAAGACTATCTTAGTGGACAAAGTCCCTTTCTGAACCGAGTCACCCTCGTTTCAGTCCTGTTTCACTAAACCGGTATAACCTACCGTTCCAGCCATGTCTATCTCATGAGATATAAAATCTTTACCCAATGCATTGGAGGGAGATATAGGTCCCACCCATCTCTTAATGATACCATTCTTATGTGTGCCACAAAATCATAAATCATACATCATTGCATAACCCATGTAATAAAAATGGTAATCTTAAACATCATGACATCACAAAACAATTCATATAGGATAAAGGAATTCATAAAAATAATTCCATCACAACATAATCAAATCAATGTAATAATAGGGATAAAAACAGAACCCTTTATTATCATAGATGGAAAATAATTTTGATAAAACACTTGAACTCCATTCTTGAGGAAAATATCCTTTCTTCTTCAAAAACATTTTCCCTTTCATAACATGTCATACGACTTTAAAATAAAATAATTTGAATAAAAATAAACTTGAAAACTTGTAAAGTAAGATTCTTGGAAATAATGTTTAAAAAATCCATTCATGTCATATATGTTTAAAAAAACATTCTTCGTACTTTTGTCGGAAAAGTCAAAAAGTACCTCGTACGAAAAACGACAAAAGATTCCTTTCATATCTTTTACTAAAAACTCACCAAAGGGTAAAATTGGATTTAAACAATTGTAGGTGAATGGAGATAATATTAAATATTGAGGAAACATGGATGTGGATGATAAAATACACCCCAGTAAATACCAAAGTATAAACAATCTCGGATAAAATTGAGATTGTGATATTTCTCTTACCTTAGGTCCGACTTGCTTTGTAAGTGTCCGAACCTCCTCTTCTTTGGAACACCTCTTTGAATCCTCCACTTAGGGAACTAAGATTGGTCTTTGAAGAAGATAAGGACCTCTAGGATTATTCTAGGGAAGTGGAGAAGGGATTTTGGCAGGGGATGGACGAGCTTGAGTTCTCAAATTGGTGTGAGGAGGAGGGGGAGGAGGTGCCCTTTTATAAGGGAGGAGAGGGGCACTTTAGGAATATCTCAAAATATTATTTTATATTAAAGTCAAAATCGGTTTATAATGGTTCCAAAGGGTCTTATTTCGAATCTAAAGTGGGGATGGGTATAAATCCTATCAACCAATAGGATTTAGACAAGTTTAGGTTATTATTTTAACCTTATCAATTAGATTTAACTCTAAGTTAAATAATTTAACTTTTACCGTGTCTTTTTGTTTTCTTACACTATATGGTTAATACACTTACTATAACATGCCAAAAGAACCCTAAATTGTTTATTATTAATATATATATCCTTATCTAAGTCATTGGGCCGAACCATAGATTTTTAGGAATAAAATAACAATTACTAATATAATATTTTATTTAAAAACTATTTTGTGTCAATTTTGACACTATTTGATATATGATTTTTGTGGAAGTCATAACAGAATTATATGTTCAAAAAAAGTTGATTAAATCCACACTAATATATCATAGTAACCTAGAAAATTAGTGGGATTCATAAAAAGTCTCAAATTACATTTATTTTTGTGTTTATAACATCAATTATGTCAATATTTCATTAATAAGATAATTACTGCATCATCTTTATGACATGAATAAATTAAATTATATGATGTCTAAAATTACAAATAAAATACCATTATGTAGTAAATATTTGTATCTTTCTAATGAATATTTATAGAAGAATTTATCTTATGTATAACCCCATATTAAAAATGTTTTACTTATTAAACATAGATTTTAACTATTTTAACCCTTCTTTAAATAAATTAATAATAAATGTCCTAATCTAATCCAAGTGGGCCTAAGTGGTCATATTTTATTCCTAAGATTGTTTTTGGTCGAATTACACTTGTCCAATAGAATTATAACATGTGTTAGGGTAATAATAATATCATTTTTACCCTTAATTACCCTATTTACTTTTTACAGTGGTAAATAAAAGTAAAAAGTTACTATTCACCAAAAATTATTTTCATCTCATTGAACCAAATTTTACTTACTGACATCAACCTTGTCTCTCGGATTTTTGAAATTCCATTCACAGAAGCGGTAAAATTATGTTTTATGAAAAATTCAGTTTTTTAACTACAACTTAGTAGTTTCACTGTTCATCAAAAATTGACGTTTTTCAGAACAATGCCCAAATTTCATCCTAAACTATATTTCATATTCTGAATTCAAAAATGAATTCTATTTTACCAAATTAATAACATATAAGTTGCATTAATTAATTTTATAATTAAATCCCACTGTTAAAACAAATAGCGTGTTTTTAAGAAACAATATCTATCAAAAGATTGACACTTGTTTATGTCTAGTTTAAATGTGAGATTACATCCAATGACCAACATTGTATTAAATTGTAAAAATATATTCTAAATATACTTTAAAACCTCTCAAATTAATAATTTATCACTATTAATTATTTCGATTGAAAAAGTTGTTTTTAACTAAAATTTAGTAATTTTCACTATTCATCAAAATATGAAAGTTATCCGAAAATTACCAAAATTTCACCCTATGCTAATTTCGATATTCCGAATCCAAAAATGAAGTCCATTTTGAAAAAAAAGAGTTACAAAATTTCAAAAAGTAGTTATTACTATTCATAACGGCTAGTTTTAATTATATTTTAATAGCATATCGTTGTTTAGTGAAACTCGATATTGCGTATTACACACGCTATCGAGGAAGGTCGTGATTGCGTGTAATGAAAGGCAAGTAAAGGATGCGTGTTGTGCAAGCTCCTTTTGGTGTAGCATACAACACAAGACATTGGTGAAATTAAAAAGAATATTTTTCAAAAAATCTTGAGCTGTTACACATTCCCTCGTACTTAGCATTGTATGGGATAACCTGAGAACCTGAATTAGAAATGGTTTATATATAAATACTAGTAAGGAATAAACAAGGCATAACATGAAGAATACAGTAAATTTTATGCAATATGAATATCAAAGGAATATAATAGAATCATGAACATAAAGGATTGATATAGAATGATTATCTAAAATGGAAATGTGGCGACAACACGTAACATGGTATTAGCATGAGCGAGGTCTCATTACACATGGAGCATGAGTAAACCATAATCAAATGAATTATAATGAATAAAACCTCATTGAAATTAATGTATCATCATACTAATAATTACCCAATGCATTGGAGTGCTTTGAGGGTGCACCCTTATTAAATAATTCATTTTATGCATAAGTGTGCAACATGGATCATATAACATGGATTCATTTCAAATCATCATTTATTAGACAATAAAGGAATGTGGAATTCATACATGAAACTCTATAATCAATAGGTAAATTTTCATAAAGGTGAATACCCTTGATAGAGAAATGGGAATGGTATTCACTACATAATCACTTTCACTTGGAAAATCACAGTGCAATTTCAGAAGCATAATGATGTGACATAAGAATTCATAAAAACGGGTGATGAGAGATAAAGGGATGTAACATCATATTTACCTGAAATGGATTGAATTTGGGGAATATTGATAAATGTCCCAATATATGTAATGGAATATAGATTCATAATAAAAATGAATTTCTTGAATTTAATTTAGGATAGAGAAATCTCTTATGGAATTTTAGCATGGTAACAGGTGTAAATAGAAGGAATTAATTAGAGAGAAAGTGGTATCTCATCATTAAAACATAAAGAGGGAAGTATGGGTGAGGTTTGAAATCATATCCCAATATTTTTAATTGAAAATAAAATGGCATAAGAACAAAAGGAAATTTAGTCAAAAAGCAGAAAGGAAAAATACCCCTTACATGGAAGTGTGATACCAAAGGCATGAGAGGGCATGACAGAGGCCTCTTGAGAGATTGGGTAGCATGTGGAGGATTCTAGAGAGAGGAGGGAAGATGTAGGTTGAGATCTAAGGGCTTTGAGTGAAGAGGAAGTTGGAGCATGCACTACTAGAAATAGGCGATTTTACGACGGGCCATTTGCGATGGGATCCCATTGCAAATGGCCCGTTACGGAAAATGGCGTCGCAACTAAATATATTTGCGACGGGACCATCGCTAATAATATTATTAGCGAGAGGAATTCTTCCCGTCGTTAATACTAGTCGCTGTGTTTAAGAAAATATTTAAATAATTATTTGTGACGGGACTGTCGCAAATGGTATTTGCGACGTGTTGCTCATCCCATCGCAACAAAGTACAAAAAATAAACATTTGTGATAGTCCCGTCGTAAATGCTATTTGTGTCGGGTTACTCATACCATTGCAAATAAGTATAAAAAATATTCAATAATATATTAAGAAGTATTTGCAACAGGAAGCATTTGCGACGGGCTGACGATCCATCGCAAATAAGTATAAAAAATAAAAAATAAAAAATAATATTATTATTATTCATATTAAAAAATATTATAATTAAATTAAAATATTTGAAAATTTTAATATATATAAAAATAATAATTATTCCAAAATATGATTAATATTATTAATCATATTAATATTATAATATTATATAATAATAATAATATAAAGAATTCATATTATTATAAATAATTAAAAAATTATAAAAAAATTATTAATATTATAATAATAATAATATTCTTATTATTCTTATTAAAAATATTATAATTAAATTAAAATATTTGAAAATTTTAAGACATTTAAAAATATTAAATATAATAAAATATGAATAATAATATTAATCATATTAATATTATAATATTATATAATAATATTAATAATATAAAGAATTCATATTATTATAAATAATTAAAAAAATTATTATTTTACTTAAACTATTTGAAACTTTTTATGTATTAAAAATATTGAATATAATATTATTAAAATAATTAGAAAATAAAAATATGAAAATTATCAAAATTTGCAAGAAAAAAATATAAACGAATAATTAAAATACAAAGTATAATATTATTATTAATAAAAATAATAATAAACTACTAAAAAAATAGAAATTAAATAATGTAATATATAAGAGAGACAAAAACTCTGAATAGAGAAAATTATATATTTTGAATTAACAAACTTTATAACATCAAAAAAAATCACTGATCTGAAGGAGGAGGGGGAGGGGGAGGGGGAGGATCTTCATGAGATGGTGGAGGAAACTCCGTCCCTAATGCACGAGTAAGTCTGCGCATGTACTCCATCTACTCATGCTGGTGCTGCTGCCACAGACTCATCTGCTCCTCGTGCGCCTGCTATTGTCGTCGAGGCTCCTCCTCATACTGCTGCTGTTGTAGAAGCATCTCCTCCTTCTCTTTACAGAGACTCTCTATCAACTCAGTATGAGATCGCAACAGATCCTCATACTGTGAAGCGGAAGATGATGCACGAGCTCCTCTGGAGCTGGACGCCGACATCGCAGCAGTGCCATAATAATCTCCGGGAGTCAGTGGACTGCCGATACCAACTACTCGGCTCTTCTCAAATCCATACTGGGTCGCCTACATCCAGGCCGCCTCATCAAACTAATGGCCACTGGCCTAATCAGCTGTCTCAACCTGACTCTCAGCCTGAGTCTCTGACGATACAGCCTCATATGACTCCTATAATTTCAATTTATAATTAAAATTATGAATATTTTATATGTAGTTAATTTTCAAATTGAAAAAAAATAATACTGACCACAATCTGCCGCTGGCGATCACCTCTAATCAACCTAGTAGCAAGATCAGTATACATCTTCCGATATACGTCATACTCCGTAATATCAGGCTGCTCGACAGCCAATAAGAAGATAAAATAAATTATTAATATTTAAAGTTATATAAAATATTTATAAAAAATGTACGTAACAAATGCTGTCTATGAGTACTAAATGTACAACTCCCAGCTTGATGAGTCACCTCCTGTCTCCCTCGATTCTATCTCCCCATCGATGATCTCCTCTGAAAGTCACCACTCAACCTATGTGATTATAATCCATCCCATACATGGGGGGAAATGTACTCTGGTCGGTGCGACCTACAGGAGTCATCAAACACTAACACTCCTACTTTCTTCATTGCAGCACCTCTTAAGTTGTTAAAAAATTGATGAAAGTGATCACGCATGGCCACCTTCCATGCCTCGTGGATGGGGTCATGCATGGTATCCTCGATCGGATTCCATAAACCATACAAATAATTCAAAATATCACGTTATAAATGAAATAACTTTAAAAATAAAAATTATTTATTTACGTACGTACCAACCAATAGTCGAACATGGACTGTTGCACATCAATAGGAATCTGCTCCCATGTGGTCCATGGCTGAGAAAAATTGTTGCGCAGGATAGTGCTGCATTGTCTGACTGCTATATGCTTAAAACTGTAAAAAAAATAAACCATTTATTATGTAAATAGATTAATGAAATCATAGTAAAATGCACAGGTTATCATACCTCCATGTGCGTGCATCAATCCCAAGACGTGGACATCACTAGCAGATGAGGTCAGGAATCATCAGTTGGGCAAGACCATTCCCCCTCCGTGTACCTCCTAAAGCGCATGTACGCTGAGTGTCAAATGCCACCAAATCGTCCTCATCGAAATCTAGATCAGCCTCCAACAACTGACAAATTATGTCTGAATCCATCTGAAAGAGAAAATAAATATTGTTAGAAAATAATTGAAAATTATTATTATATATACACATATATTAGTTATGATTATATATAACTATCATTGAATTGTATCAATGTTCACCTTCATCATCATCTTCATATCTGACGATGTCATCTTCATATTCATCCTCAATATCATCGACATCCATTTGACTTCTGAGTTTCTTCATCTCTTACCATTTCACATTAATTTGTGAAATCATTAACATCATCGTCATCACCGACTCCTAATTGTAGGGTGTCATCATCGATACTCATGTCTCTTTGTCAAAAATATTGATTTTGTGTACTCTCTTGAAAAACTTCAATTCCTTGTACTTCTGTGATAGCACATTCACTCTTCCTAAATTGATAGTCTCCAATTTTGATTTTTATTATGCTCCACCAATCAGTCAAGTATCTTGACGTAGCACATTAATTTGTGTAATAAATTTGATGTTCCTATTGAGCTATTATGAATGGTTCATTTACTGCAAGAAAACGTTTATATTTAATATCGACGATTCCATGAGTCGGATGAACATGCATGCCTCTATCAGTATCCAACCACCAACATTTGAACATCATTATGTAATGTCGTCCTAAATAATAGAGTTCAATAATTTCATCAAGAATGCCATAAAATTCACCTTCATTTTCTCTATGATGAGATCCTCCCAAGAAAACAACACTGTTCATTGTCTTTTTTGATTCCCCATATGCATGTGTATGAAATCGAAAACCGTTCACCACATATGCATTAAAAGATTTAACCATTTTGGATGGTGGGTTACTCAATATACACAACTGTTTGACAATTTTATCAGCATATCGATACACCTGAAAACTTGTGATATAATTATCAATATACTAAACAATAAATTGAATGAGATGTTAAAACATTAAAATTTTATGTTATCAGTTTTTGAAACCACTGAGAAATTTTTTTCTATCGGCGTTCTTTGAGAGCAGCTGCTGTAATTTGTGGAATTTGTTTCTTGATATGATTATCATATAACCTATGAAAAACAAAGTTATTTATTGTAACATAAATGATAGAATAAGTTATAGAAACACTTACAGTACAAATGATGTCATCTCTTCACAGTTGAGAAGAACATACGTATGTGCTCTATGATGTTAATCATCCGAAAGCCATCGTTAATGAACTCCATTGAAACCAAGCTCTGCATGGTTAAAAATGGATAATTTATTGTCTCTTTTATCAATGTTCTATCCCATGCAGTTTTGTTTTGAGGGATACTCAGATTCAAAATAGTGGGAGATGAAAAAAATATTTCTTCTTGCAATTAAGCTTCAGCAATAGATCTTTCAACAGATGCTTTGATACGTACTTTCTTTTTCAATTTCTTCATGCATCTTTCTAATGGATACATCCATCGAAACTGTACCGGACATCCACATTTTTCTTCATATGGAAAATTTAATATCAAATGTTCCATTGAGTCAATGAAATATGGCGTAAATATTTTTTCCAGTTTACATATAATTATAACAACAACTTCTTCAAGTTTGTTTAGAACATCATAATCTGTTGTCGCCGCACAAATGTACCGAAAAAAATATAATATTTCTGTTATAGAATCCCAAATCACAGAATTCAACAGACCTCTTAATCCAATGGGAATAAGTCTTTCCATTAAAACATGAAAATCATGACTTTTTAATCCAGTAATATGACCATTCTTTACACATCTACCCAAATTGGAAGCACAACCATCTGGAAGTATCAAATCTTTAATCCACTGAAAAAATAATAAGTGACTTTATTTGGACAGTGTATAAATTGATTTGGGTTTCATTAACCTTTCTGTTCAAACATTCTCAAACAATTCTAGTTCTGGACGCCTGCAAATTTGGGCAAGATGTAATTGTGCATTTACATTGTCTTTTCTCTTTCCTGGAGAATCCAAAACTATAAGAAAAAAATTATCAAAATAGTTCTTCTCAATATGCATGAAATCCAACATGTGGAGAACCATCAAATTAGACCAATATGGATAATCCCAAA
This sequence comes from Viscum album, assembly GCA_963277665.1. NCBI lineage: Eukaryota > Viridiplantae > Streptophyta > Magnoliopsida > Santalales > Viscaceae > Viscum > Viscum album. The sequence continues at coordinate 1,070,341,331 of OY728166.1, read as the reverse complement.
ATATGCTACATTTTATCCAATTGTGCTCTTTCCCAAAACCAGAGATTTTCTGTTGGTTTATTTTGGGTCCAAATGTATTGGGAGTTAGTTAAAATACAACTGATTTTAACTTCGTACCTGATTGCATTTTTGGAGGTCCATCCCTTTCAATTGTTCCTTTTTAAAATGAGATCTGTTTCTGTGAAAAGGATGATCATCTGGAAGAAATCTACGATGACAGTCAAAATAGAAAGGTTTTTTCCATGGACTAGCATAAATGCTTTGTTCTCTCCCATACAGTAATGACATGATTACGGACCATGTGTACTTCATCCATATAACATTCCATAATCTGGAAAGTCGCTAATTGTCCACAAAAATGCTGCATTTAGTATGAAATTCTGTTTCACAGCAACATCATATGTACTGACACTAGTACTACATAATAAATTTAATTCATCAATCAATGGTTTAAAATAAACATCAATATTCTTCTTCGGATGTCCTGGGATTAGTAAGGTCAAAAATATATAGGGTTCTTTCATCAACATCCATGGAGGTAAATTGTACGGATTTAAAAAAATAGGCCAACATGAGTACTGACTACCATAATATCTGAACGGACAGAAACCATCAGTGGAAAGACCCAGTCGCACATTTTGGGCTTCTTAAAAAAATGATGGATGTACTCTATCAAAATGTTTCCATGAATAACCATCAGCTGGATGATTCAAGATTTTATCAGTTGAAATATTCGTTTTGTTCCATGACATCATTGTTGAGGTATTCATTGACATGAATAAATGCTGAAGTATGGATGTAAGTAGAAAATATCTCAACTGTTTTACAGGAATCAAGCCAGACTTTAAATGTTGGGATTCTTTATACCTCGATTTCCCACATGTGGGACAACTATCCAATAACTCATTTTCCCCAAAATATAAAATGCAATCATTTGAACATGCATGAGTCTTCTGACAAGTAAATCCCAAATTCTGAACCATCCTCTTACTCTCATAGTAATTTGCAGGCAAAACATTTCCTTCGGGTAACAATGCTTTAATTAAAGTAAATATCTGATCAAAACAAGTGTTTGACATTCCATTATCTGATTTGATAGCCACAAATTTAGCAACTGCTTCTAATTTTCTTATCTTACTACCAGGATCTAAAGCATCCTCAACAGACCTCAACAACTTATAAAATTCAGAGGGTGCAAACTCAAGAGTTGAGTCAATATCATCTTGAGTTTCTATATGTTGAGAAGATGGACCTGCAAAATCATGTACTATATTTTTAAATTGAGATAGATCCAAAATCAAGTTTGTATCACCTTCTCTGGAACTGCATTCACCGTGTTTATACCAAAAAACATAATCCAATTGAAAACCAAAACGCAAAAGATGTCCCCCAACATTTTCAAACGTGTCAAACGTTCTCAGTGTACATTTTTTACAAGGACATTTTATTGTGCCTTCTGAAACTAATTCTTAATTTGATGCCACAAATGCTAAGAAAGTCTCCACACCCTCAATATATACTGGATTTAAACCATAACTATTTGGATTTATACGTTGATTTATGCTCATCTAATAATGACTGTTGTCGACTTCATTGTTCCATATTTTTCTATAAAATATAAAAGCATTACTGGTTTTGAATAATTTGATAGAAGAAAAACAATCTCTAAAAGAAAAAACTATAATAATTACCACTAATTACGAGCGACACAATTTTCAATGAAATTATTACTAATTAGTAACATAATTTTTAAATCATGCCAAATAAATTATTAAAATTATCCATATTCGCTACATACTATTCTTAACATGTTCAAATATTAAACGGTCATTAATTTTTAAATCATGCTCAATAAGAAGTTTGTGTAAGTTATGTTCAATTTAAACTCTATAATTGTCCTTACTTGGTTTACAACCATATAAGTAACGTTCCAATGAGACGATCGAAGTCATGTCTTGCTCAGCTATAAGAATTATATCACATGACCCTTTACATAGACAATTCATCCTTAAAAATTTAATCCCTTAAATTTTTAAGGGAGAATGGTCAATGTAAAGGGTCATGTGATATAATTCTTATAGCTGAGGAAGAGATAACTTGGATCCTTTCATTGAAACCCTACATGTAAGGGGGTTAACCAAGCAAGGACAATTATAGATTTTACATTGAACATGTCTTACGCAAACATCTTATTGAGCATTATCTAAAAATTGACGATCGTTTAACATTTGAACATGTTAATAATAGATTGTTGTGAATATTGATAATTTTAATAATTAATAATTTATTTATTATTTTTTGAATATTAATATTATTTATTCATAAATATTAATCATAAAATTAATACAATTATTATATTACGTTATTAATTATATTATCAATTATGTTACTAATTAGTAATGAGAAGATATGCATAGAGACTGGTTAACCAAAACAAACGTGTTCATCTATCACATTCAGTAATTATTCTAATTGTTCTCTAATTTTTCAGTAATTATTCTGCTTATTCACTAATTGATCTGCTTATTCTCTAATTGTTCTTCTTATATTATTATTAATATTAAAATAATATAATTATTTATATTATGTTACAATTCTCTTTTCATTGTTGAAACTTGACATTCAGTCTCAACATGTAATATTTACATTCACTTTCACCTCTCTATTGGTGAGGAGGTTGATAATTTTGAAAATTAATGAAAATATTACATGTGGAGATAGAGTGAAGTTTTTTCTACTTAACTTGTAATTTTTTCTACTTATCTGGTAAATTTTTATAATTATCTGGTAATTTTTTCTAATTATCTGGTAATTATTCTAATTATCTGGTAATTATTCTAATTATCTGGTAATTATTCTAATTATCTGGTAATTATTATAATTATCTGCTAATTATTCTATTTATCTGGTAATTATTCTAATTATCTGGTAATTATTCTAATTATATGGTAATTACTCTAATTATCTAGTAATTTTTCTAATTATATGGTTATTATTCTAATTATATGGTAATTTTTCTAATTTCTGGTAATTTTTCTAATTATGTCGTTATTTTTCTAAGTATTTGGTAATTTTTCTAATTATCTGGTAATTTTTCTAATTATCTGGTAATTACTAGATCATTATTTAAATTATTTATTAATTATTTTAATTATTAGTTAATTTTTAATTAAATTAGATTATGACAAAACAAATATCATCCGGGAGTGTGGAACCAAGAGTGCAGCAAGGCCCGTTGTCGTGTACCAGGATATCACGGGTCAGGCCCGAGATTCCTTGTCGGGACTTTCAACCCTAGGTATAGCTGTGCCAGATCTGCCTCTACTTGTTCGTATCTAGACAATGATTACTTGATTGATAAAGAATCTAATTATACTATATTATATTATTTATCTACTAATTATGCGTAATTATCACTAACAAAATCATTTTATTCATAAAACTAAATATGAATATAAAATTAAATTAAATGTATCTAAATTTCCACTAAATAACAAAAATTAAAATGAATATAAAAAAATTAAAGGAATATAAAAATAAATAAAAGAAATATACCTTAAAATTTAGGCTGAACTTTTTGACCCCTTCAAATTCCACTCAAAAACCAAAATTAAAACTATTAAAACTGAACACTGTAGAGAGAAAGTAGAGAAGAATTGGATGTTCTGAAAAAAAAAATATGAATGGGGGTATATATTGGTTAGATTATTTGTGATGGTCGCATTTGCGATGGTTGTACCGTCACAATTAGAAGTATTTTCGATGGGTCCCGTCACAGATACCTTAGGCGCATTAATTAAAGCCTGCGGTTAAAAGGATATTTTTGACGGGTCCCATCACAAAAACCCCTTCCGCCAAAACTTTTTGCAACGGGCAATGAACCCATTGCAAATACTAGTTTCCACCGCCTTCTATTTGAGACGGTGAGGATACATACCGTCGCAAATACCGTTGGCGCATTAATTAAAGCTTGCGGTTAAAAGGGTTATTTTCGACGGGTCCTGTCGCAACTACTCGCACAGTAAAAGGTTATTTGCGATGGGCCCCATCGCAAATAACCCTGCCGCCTGAACTTTTTTGCGACGGGTCGAGATCCTATCGTGAATATGATTTACCACTGCCTGCTATTTGCGACGGGGAGGATACGTCCCATCGCAAATATCCCTCCCTCGTTTTGGCATGAAAGTTGTGCCAAAACAATTGCGACGAGGCATCTCTTACCGTCGCAAATACGTCATTATTTGCGACGGGAATTTATCCCTATCACAAATGTGTCTTCATTCGGACCATTTGCGATAGGATATATTCCCATCGCAAATGACCCATCACAATAACACAGTTTTCTCGTAGTGATGGGTGGGTTTATATAGGAAAATAGAGTGAATTAATTATTATGTAGGTTTTGGACTCTATACATTAAATTAATCAAAACCACAGACCATCCCATGATTATTGCCCAAGATTTTTCCAATTGAGAGTAGAAAAAATTATTTTATAGGTTTAACAGCAAAACTTATTAACGTATTAGGCTTACTTATGTGGAGGTGAGTCACACTCTCAGCGAAATCCTTTTAAAAAGATAATTTTTTTATAAGTCTTGGAGGGTCCACTAAGGCTTTGTAAAATAAATAAAATAAACCTGAAATGACATTATATTAATGATAAAACATATATTGGATGAACATATGGTTTATATTATTTTATTACATCACTATTGGGTAATTATTAGGTCATAAATCATATTATATATTAAAACGGTATTTAATTTTTACCCAAAAATTCTACTGTCTTAGAAAATTATAAAAAAATCACCATTGGATAATTTTGACTCCCTGATTGAAAAAATAATATTCATTTCATCTAAATAATTTTATAAATATTTTATTTTTTTATTTTTAAATAAAAAGTGACATTTATCGAAAATTCATGGGTTTTGACAAAAATGACTTTCAAACCATAATAAAAATCACAATTGTATTCATAATAAGTATAAAATCATTTAATAAAACGTAATTTTGTTATAAAAATTATTATTTAATTAAAAAAATCCATTAATTCATCAAAATATATTTCATAATTTAATACTAACTAAAAATACTATGTGTGCTTTAAAAACTATTTACAATGTAAAAATAATAAAATAAATATATATTCTGTATTATATACAAAAAAATGCACATTATCGTAGTGCTAAGATCTTTTTACATAACCCCTTATAACACCCGCATAAGAATGAAGGGTAAGGTGTGCAATGGTGAATGACATTTGGGGTGGATCAGATAACATCGTTTGGGTGGTAATCTCTATCAACTTCCACTTCTCCAATAGGCAGTTCCACTCGATCTTAACATGTTAAAGCTCAGCTTGGGCTTGGTCAAGAGTGAATCCCATTGATGCCACGTCCTTTATGAGCTCCAAAAAAAGGGCTTCATATGAGGAAAGTCTCCTAGATGAGGCCATCACTTCTTTGTCAGAGTAAATTAGACTTGTTAAAGCCTTATATTTATACTAATCATGTGATCATTATTCAATGACTATATAAGAAACCGTTACAATTCTTAACATAATTTGAAATCCAAAACATAAAACCCAAGAAGTGCATATTTTATATAACCATTTTTCATAATAATACATTTAATTATATCAATAGGAATTTTCATTAATTAATATTTAGTTTTTTATATTTTAGACCATTAAATAGTATAATACTTTAGTATAACGGTAACTTTAAAAATAATTAGTGGGTTAAAACAAATAGATAAGGGTGAAAAACTAAAATATGATCTAATTTTACTAGATGGGATGATTTAGACTCATCTCTATATTATATTATGATCGTATCAATTTGGATTAAATTATCAATGAAAATTACATTATATTAATTTAATATATTTGGTAATTCTAAGTGTGCCCCTGCCCCCTCTTATAAATGGTAACCTCTTATCCCCTTTTCCTTAGACCTTTTGATCCATCTAGATCAAAAAATTCCTATTATAATTTTATCACATTGATATTTTTAGGAAATCATTCTCTTTAAATAATATTATATTTTTTGTAGCTTGTGTTATGCATAACACCAAGTTTAAACGAACCATGATATACAATTAAAATATTGCTATTTTACCTATACCATTATAACAAAGATGAATATTTTTAGGGAGTGGATAATAATAACCATGTTATGAAATATATTTAATAATATGAAATAAATAGTTTACAATATACCAAAGGTATTTTATTCTTCAAAAACATTTATTGATTTTTATAAGAAAATAAACATAATTGTTTTTTCTAATTTTATTAAATGTATTTTACTAAATAAACTCAAATTTTGGATTAATCATTCCAAAAATAACTTTGGATTTCTTTTTTAGAATTTTATAAATTATTTTAAAATTTAATGTATTGAGAAAAATACTGATTTTCCTTGAAAACTATATTCACTATAAAATCATTTTCTAATTAAAATTCTATTATAGATTAGTTTTAAAAAGTTGATTGTTCATTTTTATTATAAATAATAAAATTATATTCCTTAAAATGAATTTTATGCATGAATTTATTGTATAAGATTATACATAAAGGGCATTTTTCCGAATTTTCTTTCCATTAAGGTTTTTTGGTATTGAATTGAATTTAATTATGTGAATCGATTGTTTTGAATTTAAAAAATTTGATTCAAAATTTGGGAAAATGATATATTAATTTATTAAATATACCACTTATATTTTAAATCAATATGAATTGAAAACCTAGTAATTTTTGTTACCACTATTATGGGTAAATAATGCAATCAAGGGAAACAATAATAAAATATGGGTATTAAAATGATCCTAAAACATTACCAATGTTAATGTATGAGACTGTTTTGGCCCAAATCATCAATTGGTATAATTTATGAGATTATTTGATTTACTTTGATGACATTATTTCCTTTATAATATTTTAGTTAAAGAAATGTCAAACGTGTCACACTATTGTTTTAATATCTATAAATTTGTAAATATGTGGTTCAAAAGAAGATATATTCAACCATATTTTTTAAATATAATTTTTTTTATCATGGTAATGTGTTTTTAATTTTTAGAGAATTAATAATTACCTTAAGTTATTACACAACAATGATGTAGTAACTATTAAAAAAGTGAAATATCATATAAATTATATTAAAAATAATAAAATAAAACTAATTTGATATATTTTTTCTAAACAAAATTTTATATATTCTGATGATATATCTACGATATAATAAAATATATTTCTTAAATATTAATCACTTTTTTTAAATTTTTGAAGTCATAGTAATGAATGTTATCAATTTTGACAATAATGATATTTTATGAATATAATATGTTATGAAATTATTAAAAATTCATAAAAATAATAAATAATGGAAAATGGGAGAATATATGGTATAAAAGATCACCTATTATAAATTTATGATCCATTTTTTTCACATTTATTTAGAATATTCTTATTATATTTTAATATTTTGAGAGACCTCAAAAACCCAACTCTCCTCCCCTTAGAAATGAAACCCCTCACAACCCCTTATCCTCAAATAGTCCAATCATTGAAGTATTATAAATATATTCTAGACACTATAATATGCAATCTACACATTTCTAAGTCCTTCTATTCTCACAAAAATACCAATTTCATGTTTTTAAGGTATCCTTCAAAGAGGTGATATTCCTTAGGAAACTTTTTGAAACCACCCCTCTAAATTTCATTTCATATTCTACTTTATCTACACCGTATTCATCCAGAAAATCTTAATAAATATATTATCATTCATATTATGGAATTTGATGTTTCTAATTTCATATTTTACAGCCAACCCTTTTTCTCATATTCTCATACTCAAAGAAATGAAGCCATTCTCCAAATAAATGGGACTAACTATCTCATTAGATAATGAGTTTCTGTTTTTCAATACGACATTTGAGGCTTGTAATAAAACTATTATTATGGTTAATTAATATTTTAATAAGTATATTGTAACATCTCAGGTAATTGAATAAAATGACAATTTAATATATATTAATATTTTTGAATTAAATATCAATTTTACTTTAGAGGAGATTCTATGTTCGAAGGCATACTCGAAACACCACAATGGGATTCCCCAAAATCTTATGTTGCACACAATATTGAGTCATACTGAAACAAATAATAAAATAATATTATCATTTTTAATAATAGTTAACACCTAATCGTTTTATTGGTCGGAATGAATAGAACTAACTATATTATGATTAAAAAATTTGGTAAGATGTTTATACATTAAACCAGTAATATTTAGTGGCTTAAAAATAGAATGAATCTAATTTTAAGCATAAATACTCTAGTATTTTTAAAATGTATTATTACCACCGTTTGACAGGGAATCCCTTTTAAATATAGTTTTTTTTCACCTTTTTATTTATTATTTATGAAATTATAATTTTTATTTATATGAGGAAAATCAACATTTACTTTGGTTGAAATTTTGGTATTTTTCTTATAAAGTTCATTTTTTATTGTATAGTTAAAAATGCTGCATTTTAATTCAAAATGACTGTTAATTTAATTTATTTATATAGTTAGATTGTATAGTTAATTTGTTTTAAAGAGTAATTGGATTATAATTTTACCATTTAATCCATTGTTGGTTATTGTAAGTAATTTCACTCTTAAATTGGACATAAACACATGTCAATCTTTTAGTATGTTTTATTTTGTAAAAACACGCTTTTTGGTTTTGACAACAGAAAATAATTTTAAATTAATTTCTGCCATTTTTGTGTTTTGAATTTGGAAAAATGTATTCCATATTTTTAATTAGGAGGTTCAAATTATTTAATTATGTATCTTTTATTTTTATGCATTATGAATAGTAAATTCATTAAATATTTTATTAACCATAGTATAAAGGTAAATATGGTAAATACAGGGATATATAATATTATAATCATTTTAAATTACCCATACACGTGTCATAACCCTATAGGGTGATATATTTCGGACCGTGGGCATCTTGGGGTCGATTTTAGGACCCCAAAGATCCACTTGTATGTGACAATGACATTTAATTACTTTTAATTTATGTTAATGAAAATATAAAATATACATATATCTTTTACTAAAACAATTATTATATAAGGTTATATAAGTGATATCATTGACTCTAAATATTAATTTAAAATATAAAAATATTTTTTATAAAATGGTATTTTATTTATAATTTGTAGACATGAATGAAATAAATTTAGGTTGGACATAATGATGATGTAGTTATTTCTTCATTAATAAAGGATTCAAATAAATTATTTTCTAATGTTAAAATAAATGTAATTTTGTTATTTTTCATCAGACACAAATTTTTTCGATGATATATACATATTATATTTTTATTAATGAATTTGTTTCAAAGTAATCAAGTTGTTATGGATATTTATAAAATTCATGATATTAATAGTATCAAAATACACATAAATCATATTTTAAAATATAAAATATTTTATAAATATTATAAAATTTCAAAAAATATAATATTCAAAAAAAATTGATCATAAGTCTAAATTTTTGTTATTGACTCTTTAATTGGATATTTTTCATGTTTCTATAACTATTTGGTTTCCCAAGGTGTTAAATTCATGATAAAACGGTAAGAGTAAAAAAAGTTTAAATTAAAAAGATAAAGATTAAAAAATATCCGAAACATGTCCAATTATTATTGGATGATTTTATTTCAACTTATATTCATTTTATCTTTATATTTAATGAGTTTTGGACCTATTGAAACCAAAAATAATATATAATAAAATAATAATTTAAAACATTCCAAAAATGCCCCTCCACCCTCTTATAAATGGCCACCACATCTAACCCTTACTCACACCTCTCAATTCCCCTTATACCATCCCAAATCATCTCAAATAATCTCCCAACATCACTATCTTCCTCCTAGAATCCTTCCCCCCCAAAATAAGGGAATTCCAAAAAGCCTTTTGGCTCAAATCAAAGATAGTTACACGTTTTAAGAGGGAATGTCTTCTCTAAAATTCCATTCCATTATTCTGCTTCTTCACTCATTATTCTATTATATTTTCTAGTTACATAACAACACCAATAACCTCAATATAAAATGTCTTTTTAATGATAAGGATTCAAAATACACCTACCCACACCCCCATCTAATGGATTTAGAACACTATGTTTTTATGGACGGCGAACTACTGCCTCACGAAATGATGATTGTTCAATTTTTCTGTACCACCTCTCTTGGTGGAAATTATTATTGAACTATATTTATATGAGATATATATTATATTTATATTTTCTCTATGCTTCGGTATTTTTCATTTATATAATACCTTTACGGTTTCCAAAATGGGTAAACACAATAATTTCATTTGAGGAAGTGCGGACTACCTCTCCCTCAAAGGGATACGACTCGTTTATAATATACATGGAACATATAAAGGATGGTGTTAATGAACTTATGTAACATATATTAAACATGATATATTACTGGAAATATAATATACCTATGTATAATTTTGTTTTAATTCCATTAAAAAAGGAAACAAATAAATGAAAGTTGTGTTCATGCGTACTTACGACATACCGTTTCCATGAATGGTGCATTTCATTTACATATATCCAAATTATATGGACTATTATAAATAAATATATATTTCTATACATGATATATGTGATATATAAATCATTAATATCATTTTTTAGATAATTTAATTTTGACCGGTGGAACATTTTTAATTATAAAAAGTTCATTTTGACTCATCTACGAAACATCGACAAAAAGACCGATATGAACATGAATAATTATATGATTGTTATAGAAAGGTAATATGTTATATAAAAGTAATAATAAACTTGAAAAAGGTTTTGAAGCAAGTATAATTAAGTTAGTATTATTATTCAATTAGATAAATGATGAACAAGACAAGTCGAACACAAGGAAAGGGACTTCGTATCAATCTCCTTTCATTGAGGCATACTTGGACTTATTCATGACATTATTTTATATGATGTATAATAAACACCTTTTACATTCACGTTTATTCAAAAGGAATATTTTTATAATGAATCAATTTTCTAAATAGTAAAAATAATGTTTGTTTTAAATTTACGTGTCGACAACAACCTTTCCGTTTCCACAATCATTATTTGATTTTTGGATTCCTCTACAAGACGTAGTGTTTTTAAAAGGAAAATAAATACCATATACTTTTTTTGTGTATTTTGTTATTGAAATTAGTTTTTAAAAAGGATTGATTATGTCAATATCTTGAACTGATATCTTGTGATTGTAATGTGGAAATGTTATATCTCCTTTATGCTTGTTCGTGTGTTATTATTATGTTATAGTTCTTGGTAATTTTTAATGTATAAGGGTTGTTCTGTTAAAAACCTAGGGAGGGTAAACCCAAAATAGCTCTCCAACACATTGGTTAACATGATGGAGTAAAATGTTAATGTTTCTTCTAATATATATAGAGAATATACGGTGATGGGTATTCTAGTGTAATACCCTATATAGCTGTGAAATCAACAATGTATGTATTGTATGGATACAATAAGTTACCTTTGTGATTTATGATTTCAATATTTTATTCATAAATTATTTTATTTCATGTGGCATGTTAAAGATCTTATGTTTTGTATGTATTGGTGGTCTGATGTTTTTTTTCTTTATTTTATAACCCTTACTGATCTTTTTCTGCTTATCCCATGTTTTTGAAATGTTTTTCACAATGTATAAGGAAGGGTATGAGAAAGGATGATTTCATGAAGACTTATATAAAGAAAATAAGTATTATTTTCTTTTAAGAGTTTTTATTTAATAAAAAAATGGATACTGACTAGAAGTGTCTACTTTGTAATATTTTTGATGTAATTTAATAGTTATGGCCAAATTCTCTAAAACATTAAACCTAAAAAGATCCTCAATGTTAATTCTTTATTTAAATCAAGTTTATGTTACATTCTAAGGATGGGTCCTTATATATATAATGAATTATATCAAATTTTGGACCTTATATATATAATATTAAATAAAATGAAACAAGTTCATGATATTCAGAAAAATTAAAAAATTAATTAAACCTTTTCATCAAACATTTATCTAAAGAAATCTCCACATACTGGAATGAAAGGTGATATTGAAGGGTTTGGGCGTAGGGGAAGTGTGGTGGGGAAGGCACCCAATTTTTATTTTTACCATGATCAATGATTATTCCGAGATCAATACGACAATGAATGCAAATGTCCATGGAATATAATCAAAGATTTAGATAAAGAAAAAAGAGGCCTGAAACCATTAGTGGATATTGTACATCATGTTTATAATTAATTTAATTAATTTCATAAAAAAATAATACATAGATCATTGGTATTTTTCATTGTTGATGATGTTTATCATTTGAAATGAACCTTTCAAATTATCTCTTTGCGCTTGTAAGGATCCAAACAAGAATCCCTCTAGCGGTGATCCACAAGTGCTCTGATGGCCTCCGATCGATACCGCTTGTTCTCCAGGTGCTAGCAGGGAAAATCAAGTTCCTTGTGTCAGTAATTCTTGATCATCATTTCTTCATCCATGAAGAACGTCTCTCGTTCATGAGTGGGGATAGAAGAGGATTCGAGGGAGAAATTGTTTGGATCAACAATTCTCAATTCACCAAGCTTGTGGTGTGGTGTGTGGCACAATAGGTGTACTTGCCTATTTATATACATCGAATTTTAGTTACAATTTTTATTTTCATAGAAACAATTAAATACATTAATGAACATACAAAAAACCCATGCATTTAATAATAATACTGCATCATTATTTATGGTGCACCAACTAGCACAAAAAGGAATTATAAATAAAATTATGCATCACAAAATAATAGCAGTGTTATTTTAATTTTTTCCAACTAGTTAAATAATTATTTACCATATTGAAAATAATTATTTTACTACTGTACCGACCTTGGTCTGCTCGTACTCCACTTCAATTTATTGAACACCTGAATAAATAAATAAATAATTTATGCTCTTAAATAAATATTTTATTTAAAAACTAGTAAAGAAATATATATTAAATGTTAAATATAATAAATAAGTATATTTTATTTAATTTATGTGAAAATTTTAACTTGAATAAAATTATTCCATGGCTTGAGAATAATATTTATTTTTTTAATTAAATCCATTTTGAATTTAACCAAGACCACCAAAAACAGTTAGTCTATGACCCTATGAGATTCTTTCTCATTGGCATTATGCGGGCTTGCCTAAAGTCCCAAAGTACAATCTAGAAATGGTTCATGGAACCTATGAGAAATAACATAAAGTCACAACAACAAAATCCACATACGAATGCTCATTGTGTAATATAATTCCATTCTTGCAATATCTCATCAACCAAGTTTCATGACTGTGTCATCATCCTTTATGATTGATACGTCATTTTTTGACTACTTGAAATAAACTCGTCGTTACACCATGGCCATGTAATTTCACATGATAGTAATATTTCAATCAATGGTCTGAGATATCAACTTCCATAAATGGAAGGGAGAAATCCTTCCTCAACTTATCCATTAATAACATGTCACTCGTGATGCACCCAACGTACCCTACTTCCCACACGTAGTCTGGGTGATGGTTTTCTTCAGTAAATCAATGTGTGTAAGTCATGACATGTATAAATTATAATCTTAATGTCTAAGGATCATTACACCTACTCAAAGATATAAATATAATATGACACTTAAACATGATGAATTCCTACTTGCGGGTTTCTTCTCATAATATCATATCTTGGAGATTACCAAGTGAGAACTTCATGTGAGGAAGTCTCATCTACTTATGAGTACTTATAGATGACGTTCTACATTCTATGTTTCCCATCATAGCATGTCATACAATAGAAGAACTATATTTAAGAATATTGTTATAGAATTTCAAGGTTCTCATCATAGTGGGGAACTAGAATGACCTTATCAATGCAAAAAATACTCCATGACATTATTACATCATAATCATGAAGAAAAATGAACAATATGTAATAATTAATTAAATATCAATGTAATCAATGTCAAACCAGTTTTTCCTAGGACAATGACTCTTAAAAACACCCACTTGGACTGGAGCCAACCACCTACGACTTTCAGTCTGCTAGACCTCACATGATGATCATCTTTCTACTGTGTCAAGGATTTAGTCAAGGGGTCTGCCACATTGACTTATGTGAAAATACAACTCACTAAAACTTCACATTTCTAGGAAAATTCCCTCAAGATATGATACTTATGAAGTATGTGCATTGTCCACTAATGTGACCATGGATCGTTTGTGAGAGCCACCGCTGCAGTATTGTCACAGTATAGTGTGATGGGATCATTACTACTAGGTATCACATCTAGCTCCTAGACAAAGCTTCACATCCAAACTGGTTATTTAGCTACCTTATAAGATGTGATATACTTAGACATTGTTTTAGAATCTATGACCACAATCAACTTTTAGCTCCTCCAGCTCACTACACCTACATTCAAAGGGAAGATGTATCTTGATTGTGACTTCATGTCATCTTGTTCAGTCTGGAAACTAGCATATGGATATCATTTGATGACTAGATCTTAATCTCTTCCATAAACTAGGAACATATCCTTAGTATGCCTCTGGTACTTTAGGATATTCTTGACTTCCATCAAATGGTGGTCACCAGGGTCATCTTGATATCTGCCTACCACACTCAATGCATACGTGATATCTAGCCTAGTTTATAGCATGATAGACATTACTAACCCAATCGTTGATGCGTATAGAGTCCTTGCCATTATATTTTATTCCATATGTGTCTGAGGACACATTTTGTTGGAATGATGAATGACATGTGATGCTGGAAACAATCCCTTCTTGTATTGTTACATACTAAGTCTTTATAGTTTCTTATCAATGTATGTACTTTGACTTAGGCCCAACAATATCTTGGATCTATCACGATGTGTCTTAATCCTAAGAATATAAGCTGCCACGCCCAATTCTTTCATGGAGAAACATTGATTCAACCATGAATTAATAGAATGTAAGAATGGTATCTTGTTTCTAATAAGTAATATGTCATCAACATATACTATTATGAAAACTACTTCACTCCCACTAAAACGTTTTTATACACAAGGATCACATTTATTCTTGATAAAACAAAAATCTTTTATGGATTTATCGAAACAAATTTTCTATGACCTGGATGCTTGCTTTAATCCATAAATGGATTTCTATAACTTTAATACCTTATTGGCTTCCTTTAGAGTCACAAACCCTTCAGGTTGGGTCACATAGACATCCTCTTGAAGGTTCTAGTTAAGGAATTATGTTTTGATATCCATTTTAAAAATCTCATTATTATGTTATGCCATAATGTCATGTATATTTCTGATGGATTTCAGCATTGAAACTGGTTAGAAGGATTCACCGCAGTCAATTGCTTGACACTATTTAAAACCTTTTGCAACCAGTCGTAACTTACAGGTACTAACATGTCTGTCCATGTCTAGCTTCATCTTGAATACCCATTTCCAACCAATAGGATTTACATCAACCGGAGGATCTATAAAAATCTATACTTGGTTTTGGTACCTGAAATCTATTTTAGAATTCATGGATTCTTGCCACTTGGAAACCTCTGTGCCACTTAATGCTACCTCATAGGTTAGAGGATCATTATTATCAACTAATAATGAGTCACCACCCTTGATAACTATAAAACCATACAATTCTAGTTCTCTAACATCTCTTGTACTCCTATGTGGTACTTGTGTCTCAGGAAAATATTCTTCTTCCACGGGGCATTGTGTAATCTGTTTCTATACCAACTATTGTGTACCTTGTGCCTCAACTTCATCGAAGTCGATCTCACGCCCACTATCTCTTTTGGAGATATTCTCCCTCTCAAATAATATGTAATATCTTGATACTATATCCTTTTTGTCTAAGGGGATTTATATTTAATATCCCGTTGTTTCCTTGGGGTATCCTATAAAGGTCCAACTTGTGCCTTAGGGTGCGAGTTTTTTACCTGAAGAGGCCTTAACAAATTCTTCGCTACCCCACACATGTAAATTCGATATCATGGATTTTATTCAACTAGAAAACTCATATGGAATACAAAATATCTATATAGTTGGTACTTTGTTTAGTATGGGTCCCGCCGTTTGTAACGCATATCCCCAAAAGGATAATGGAAGACTTGCATGACTAATCATTGATCTCACCATGTCCAACAGGGTGAGGTTCCTCCTTTTTCTCACATTGTTCCACTATGGTGTGTTTGGAGGGGTGAGTCGTGATAGGATCCAAAACTCTTATAAGTAATAAATGAATTATTGATTAAGATATTCTCAACCTCGGTCTGAGAAGAGTTTCTTAATCCTATTACCGTGCTCATTCTCATCATCATTCTTGTTTTCTTTGAACTTATCAAAAGAATCTGACTTATAACTCATTAAGAAGATATGTCCATATCTACTAAAATAATCATTAAAATTAATGATTTATGAGCACCCTCACAATTATTTAATAGGAAATGGTCCACACACATCGGTATGAACAAATTCAAGATGTTATTTATCCCTTTCACCTTTCCCACCTAATAAGGCTTTGGTCATTTTTCCATGAAATCATGAAAGACATACGCCAAGTGGTATTAGTTCAAAATAATCTAAATACCCATCTTTATTTAAAATTGTCAAGCATTTCTCATTTACATGACCTAGATGGTGATGCTAATGTTGGGTACAATATGAGTCATGTAAAGTATATTTGTCATTGATTTCCATTACCTGGTTTGTGTAATCCAACTCATAAATACTATTGTATAAATGTTCCCTACCAAAACAAATGAAATCTTTATAAAAGAAGAAACATTAATTTCGAAACATGAAAAAATTCCATGTATATCTAGTCTGGATATAGAAATTATGTTTTTGGTTAATTAAGGAACATAAAAACAACCCTTTAACACCAAGATCATCCATGTTGGCAACAGGAGGGGGTCAACCTATCTGTTTCTACAAATTGGGTATTAGATACAGCTTTTGGTGCTCACATAAGTATAAAAATTGAAGACACTAGTAGATTTGGGATGATTGATCGAGGAGAGGATGATCAAATTGGGTATTAGATCATCCATGTTGGCAACAGGAGGGGGTAGTCCCCAAAAACTACCGTAGAAAGTCTGGCTCCATTGGATACTTGTGGATCTACCTCTCCTCGATCAATCATCCCAAATCTACTAGTGTCTTCAATTTTTATACTTATGTGAGCACCAAAAGCTGTATCTAATACCCAATTTGTAGAAACAGATAGGTTGAATTCGATTACAAATGCAGCTAAAGCTTCCTCTTTCTTCTTAGGCCGGGTGCATTTCTTCTTATAGTGTCCGTTCATTCCACATGCAAAAAAACAGCCTCCTGTTCCCTTGCCTCCCGTTTGATATTCCTTTTCTTGGAAGGCCATGAAGAAGCTTTGGGCATAAAGCTCTTCACCATCCCTTTCTTCTTAATCACCATAAGGACATAAGGAATTTCATGCTTCATATCTTTGTCCACAATGTGAATGGAGGCAATAAGATCGGATATATTCTTATCAATGTTGTTCATATTGAAATTTATAACAACGTTAGAGAAGATCTGAGGGAGTTATATGAGAATGAGATCGGTGCCCAGTTCATCAGGTAGTTTAAACCCTATAACCTCCAGTCTTTCAATGTAGCCAATGAGCTTGACTATGTGAGGCCCAGTTGGGGCACCTTCATAGAACTTACTCTAAAAGAGTGCCTTAGAGATATTAAACCTTTCATGTCTTTCTCTATCTTTGTAAAGACCATATAGGTGCTCGATCTTTCTATAAGAATCCATGTTTTCATGAGACATCATGAGCTCACTAGACATTGATGATAGCATAAAACATTGAACATCGACCACATCATTCGTATTTTTTCTCATAGACCCGAAAATCCTCATCACTTGCCTCATTGGAAGGCAGATCAGGTAATACTGATTCTAGAACAGAAGTCTTTTTTTCATAGGGTAGGATAACCCGAAGGCGTCTAAACCATTCCTGGAAGTTACTGCAAGTGAGGATGTTGTCTTTATACAGAATTGATCATAGGGATAGTGTGGTTGACGAGTATATCATCTTTATTCTACAATTAAAATAGTCGACCATTAGTACTTTCTTGATTACATTTTATAAGAAATAATAAATTTTCTTAAGTATCCCACTATTTTATCCAGTACCCATAGCCCTCACCATTACACTCAGAATGTCTAGTTGTCATGACATTCTAGTAGAAAGGATCCATATTCCCCTTTTTATAACCCCAAAAAGGGTTGGTCAAGCAATTAGAAGGTATTTAGATAGGCATCTCTTTGCCAACTTGGGGCTTTCAGATCCTTGATATATTGAGTGGACTCCCCAATCCCGAAATCATGAATTTGGATTTCCTCAACTGCTTCCTCTAATATTACACCAAGTCTATAACGGGCTACTCCTATTGATGTAATATGGTTAAGTCAAACTAAAACATTTCATAAGGGCTTCATGTATAAAATAAAGCGTCCCAACAAGTGTTGGTCAAACACAATGTTTTATTTAGTTTTTCTCTAAATAAAATAATGGAAGGCTGGTTCTGACATAATATTTTATTTTAGTGATTTTTATCTCATATGCGCAATATTTTTATTATTATTATCCCATTTTTTATAATATTAAGTGAAAATTACTTAAGTGATTAAGCATGTCTTGAAAATATTTACACATATTTCTGGTTTATTTTAGTTCCATATTACATGCATGTTTAATTCATTAATTATGGGATCCTGAGAACACATCCATAATGATAAATCATGCAACTGACCGAAATAAAATAATATAAATTGAATGATCACATGATTTTATAATGGTTAGTTTATCTAGTGGTTGATAAACTAACCCTGACCAAGGGGAGAAACACCTTGAACCTTTTGGGTTTGTGTTTATAGTTTCCACATGTCCAACTCTGTGTCTCTTGGGATTGGTTTCGTCTCAGCTCCATCTTGGACCACCTCAACTAGATTGGGAGTTCCATCCATTACATATTCCCTTTTATCTCATATGTAGGTGAGGGGTAAAAAGGGGTTTTACAAAAAAGAAACCTTGGGCACACATGTCCTACATATTAATGAGAAGAAGGCTCGCAAGACAACTAATTTAATTCAACTAAATAAATTAAAAGAAACCATCCACATACAAAGGTCTTTGTCTAGCTCATGATCATCCATATATGAAATGATAATTACGCATAAATAAAACTAGAAATAAATTCTTTAATCATTATTGTTTAATATATATCACGCTCAAATCAATTATTTATTATATTTAATTATTCAATCATTTTATCTTAAAACTTTTTTGGGAATTTCCTTGATATTCTCATCCATCATAATTTTAGACAAATAAATTCATTTCAATTTATCTTTGTAAGTAACTTGTACCTTACAGGAAACCCGGTGAATTCCTATTCATAACTTCCCAATGAGTAGAAATGAACATTACACAGATGTTAAATTAAACAAATATAAATAAAGCACCTATCTGGTGATGTGCCTCAACTTTTCGACTGCACAATGGTTCACGTCTCAACGGTTTGTATATTATAATAATAAATTTTAATAAATCTGTATAATTTGGATTATTATAAAATGTGTAGTTCCAACTACACGACGTGTACTATTTTTCATCGTCTATCTGAAGTACACGCCCGAGGAAACAACGTGTGAGTATACTTCTGAAATCATCAGAGTACACGACGTGTCTAGGGGGCCACATTCCATGTAGTTCCTTATTACATGATCTCCATCCGGGCTACCCATGTACAGGATACGCAGTCCAACCCTAACCTAAAGTCACTACACGTCATGTCCATTGGGCCCCATGACTTGTAATCTCGAAAACGATGTGCCACATGTTCCTAGACAACAAACGGAGTCATTTAAGACTTAGAAAGACTCCAACACATGGCTTGGTGTGGCTGATCGGTCCAATGCATTGAATCATGACTACATGGAATGTACTATAGAATAAAGGATGTCTGTTCTGTTGTTGTATGGCAAGGAATCTTTGGAAACTCCGTATGAGATCCTCTATTTATTTTAAGAATAATTAATAGAAAATATCATTTCTAAAAGGTGAACGAGAAATGAAAGAGTTGGAATAGATCTTGAGATTCATATTTTCAGAACGATTAACATGAATTTAAATAACTAAATTATTAAATGGGTAAGTCATCAACAAAATATTTAAATAATTATAAACTATGATGTAACCTTCCATTGATACCACTTGATGGTTCCAGGAGCAGTGGAAGCGTGGTTGGGATGGCACCCAATTTTGATTTTTACCATGATCAATGATT
The DNA here is from genome assembly GCA_963277665.1 of Viscum album. NCBI lineage: Eukaryota > Viridiplantae > Streptophyta > Magnoliopsida > Santalales > Viscaceae > Viscum > Viscum album. Next base: position 1,070,320,873 of record OY728166.1, on the reverse strand, counting down.
ATTCGGGGATAAAGAAGATGATGAATTCCAATTTCCATGAAATATAATCAAATATTTAGATAAAGATGAAAGAGGCCTAAAACATTTAGAGAGGATCATGCACATCAGTTTTATAATTAAGTTAATTAATTTCTTAAATAAAACTAATACCTATATATTGAATATTTTTCTTTGTTGATGATGTTGATCATCTAGAATAACCATTCTGGATTATCATGTTTCTCTTGTAAGGATAGAAACTAGAATCCCTCTATTAGTGATCCAAATGTTCTCTGATGTCCTCCCATCAATACCGCTTGTTATTTGGGTTCTAGTACGAAGAATCAAGTGTCTTGTGTCAGTTGTTCTTGATCACCTGTTCTTCAACATTGAAGAATGTATCTCGTTCTTGAGATAGGATAGGAGAGGATTAGAGAGGGAAATTGTTTGGATCAACAATTATCAATTCACCATGTGTGTGGTGTGGTGTATGTCATAATATACATACGTTCCTATTTATATACATGAAATTTCAATTACAATATTTAATTGCAAAGTAACAATTTAATAAATTCCAGAACATAGAGAAAACCCATGAATTTAATAATAATACTACATAATTATTTATAGTGCACCAATATTCTCAAAATGTAATTATAAATAAAATTCTGCATCACAAAATAATAGCAGCATAATTTGAATTTTTGACAACTAGTAAAATAATTTTTTACCATCTTGAAAGTAATTATTTTACAACCGGACCGACCTTGGTCCGCTCGAACTCCACTATAATTTATTGAACCCTCAAATAAATAATTCTCTTAAATAAATATTTTATTGAAAAACAAGTAAATAAATACTTATTAAATGTTCAATAAAATAAATATATATATTTTATTTAATTTATGCGATCATTTTGACATGAATAAAACAATTCCATGGTCTTGAGAATAATATTTATTTCATTAATTCAATTCAAAAAGAAATTTACCGAGACCACCAAAAAAACATAGTGTGTGACCCTCTAGTATTGTTTCTCATTGGAATTGGGCAGGCTTGCCTAAAGTCCAAGAGTACTATCTTACAACAGGTCAAGGAACCCAAGAGAAAGAACGTAAAGTCGCAACAACGAAATCCATATATGAACGCTCACTATGAAATAAAACCCCTTTGTCTCAATATCTTATCAAGAAGGATTCATGACTGTGTCATAATGTTTTATGCTTGATACGACGTTCTTTGACCACCTGAAAGAAACTAATTGTTACACCATGGCCAAGGAATTTCACGCAATGGTTCTATTTCAATCAAAGGGTATAGATATCAACTTCCTTAAATGGAAGGGAAAAATCCTTCCTTGACATATCCATAAATAACATGACACTTGTTACACACCCAACATACCCTACTTCCATCCAACTGCTTGCGTGACAGTTTTCATCAGTAAATCAAATTACGTATGTGGTGACATGTATTAATGATAATCTTAAAGTCTAAGGATCATTACACATGCTAGCAGATATAAATATCTGATGACACCAAAACATGAGGAATTCCTACTAGTGGTTCTATTCTCATTATCTCTTATCTTAAAGATTACCAAGTGCGAACTTCATGAGAGGTAGTCTCATCTACTTACGAGTACTCGCACCTAACGGTCTGCATGCTATGTGACCCGTCACAGAATGTCATACAACCACATAACTATATTTAAGAATATTTTTATGGCATTTCAATGTTCTCATTATAGTGGGGAACTTCCATTACCTTATCAATGCAAGAATACTCAAGGATATTATTACATCATAATCATACAGAACAATGAACCAAATGTAATAATACATTAAATATCCATGTATTCAATGTAAAACCAGTTGGTTCTAGTACACCAACTCTTAAAGATATATGGTTCTATTAAAACTTCCATATTTTCATTAATACAATATAATCTCACTTCTAGAGTAATATTACCATTTTACAAGAACATCTATAATTATATATATGTAAAGAAACCATGAATCCTTGAACCAATATCTACTAAAAGGATGCAATAAAACTTTATAAATCATCAAATATTTCAATAAAATAACATTATAATATTATAATAAATAAACAAATTGTGGAAGAGGTTATGAATTATTAAATTAATGAATACAATTTGATTATCTAGGACATTAAGTGAACATGTATCTTAGATTCAAATATTAGGTAAGGGATCTATCAAATGCTCTGTATTTCTATAAGGTTATGCATTCTTTCTCTTTTCCTTAATTTAATTATTAATTATTATTATATAAATATCCTATATTCTATGAATACATTCCCGAAATTTGTATTTATCTCAATTCATCTTTATTTTATGGGGGAATTACATGGTTTAAAAGGTTCACATCTCAATCCATATGAATAAGAAAACACTAATAAAGAGAACATCTTAGTTTCATACCCATTTTTATGTACACTCTATAAACTATTTTATACATATAGTATTTTTCTAAAATCACTCCAATTATCATGTAAAAATATTTTGGTTCATTTTTGAATTTATTAAAATATTTATTCCATTATCCTCTTTAAGTACTCTTTATTCATTTACCTACAAATCTCACTAAAGTGGAAAATTTATAATGTTTCGTAACCACTATTTTTGATGTTTTAAATTCATTTGGACATCATTATTACTGATCTATTCATACATATCAATTATTAATTAAAACAATGTTTTAAATCCATTATTTAATGGATAACATTTTTAGAGATTATCTTTTTATCTATTATGATATGATTTAAATACTCATTTCTTTCCATGGGAAACCCTTTTCTTTAATTTTTATCTATAATTATTTATGTGGAACACATATTAGTAAACTTATTTTGATGGTTTCACCCAGATATATCACAAATGCATTGGGAAATCATTTAGCCTCATGATACATTATATATTGGATTAGGTGGTAAACAAAACCCATTATGGGGTCTGTCCACCGTTTGATATAGTCGTAGCAGTTTACCTTGACTCATTGTTTGGACAAGTTATATATTTTCACAACTTTCCCATATTTCCATGTTCACATGATTTCCATTTTCTAGTTGTTAGGATTCCATATGTTGATTTATGATACATTCGTTTTATGTTACCACGTAATTCCTTTTAAATCATGTGTAATACTTGAATCTTATATTTATTATTTTAATGGTATTTTAAACCCATACCCTATGCCTATGTATTTCCCAGATTATCCTATAGAGTTTTTGGAGGACAAAGGGAGGTATTAGTTCATTATATGGATTAATAAAAAGATGATAAATTATTTTACAATTTTTTCTAATTATATTCCTATTTTTCCAAAGAAACTAGAAATTTCAAACCCTGGAATGTTTTTAATGGATAATTATTCCTAAAATAATGTAATATTATGTAAAAAAGGATTTAGTCTCCATAGTTGGTATCAAAGGATAGTCTAGTTATTTTTTTGACATTAGGACTAGAAATATTTAGTATAAACCCTATGGATATTTTCATCATCATAGATAACATATATTTAAATCCATGGAATATCAACGTAGGATATAATTTTCACTTATATGTATATTTTATTATATTTATATTTTCCTTTTTATATTCTTATTAAAAAACAATTAAATCCCATATATTTTTTTTATTCTCTATTTAATGGATGGAAATAGGAAAACCCATTATAACAACCAAAGTCGTTGGAAATTTGAAGGTTTACCTAATTGGAAACCAAACCGGATGGGAACAATGATTAAAAACATCAAGATAATACTAGCACAACTGGACCATATTATGAATAATAACTTGAATTATGTGAAATGTACACCTTCAAATAAGAAAGATCATATGGAGACTAAATCCTTTATATTAAATATTCCTCGTATATTTAGCTAAAATTCGGATCCAATAAACATAGAACAATGGATTAACTATAATTAGAAGATATTCTCAGTCCTCGAATGCTCTAAATATGTGAAAGTTGTACCAGTTTTCTATCATTTTAATAAGGAAGTGGATCAGTGGTGGACAATTATTAAGAAAATAATTTTTAAAGAGTAAATTGATGCAATGGATATTAAAAGACTCATGAAAATATTTTTAAATAAACAAATTCCTTGAACTCTATATCTTAATATAGAGAAATATTTTCTCAAACTAAATGAATATGAAGATGATTCAATCAGAGCATATGAGGAAACAGTTACAAGGATTTCATAATACATGTAGTGACCCAACCCCAGAGATCCTGGAGCTAGTGTCTTCTATCAATTAAATTTTACTGATTACAAGAAAACAATCACTGAATGATCGTTCATTTCAGTATTCTTGGTAAAGAAGTTACATAAATGAGAAAAGAACCAATTAATTTCAATTTTTTTCTTTCTAAATATATAACATCGAGAATGACTCAAATCCTTCTATTAAATCCCAATATATGTTTAATAGTACGCTTCTTGGATTCATGGGGAAAGAAAAACAATATGGGTGATCTCAAATGCTCAGTAAGGGAAAATTATAGTAGGATAAGTAGTAAATAAATGATAATAGTCAATATAGAATGTTAAATAATTAAACACACATTATATTTCACAAAAAAAACTTAATGGAAGTGTGTACAAAATATGGGATGGTAATAACTGGAAAAAAATTCTATTAAAATAACTACATATGGAAAAATTGAAATGTAAGGTAAGATACTAAACCACATGCTAAATAATCTATGAATCGAAAATGACATGTATCTATAGATATGCTACTACAAAATATCATGGATTAATATTAACCGTAAATAAATAATGACAAATGATTCATTATTGGATGCCATGTTTCTGTCATACACAGAAGAATTAACATCATGATATAGTTTTCTTATTCAAATTTGAGAAACTAATTCTTCCCATTAGACTACTGATTCCTTCATGGGATTCATCAACTGGTCCCCAACCCATATGGAATTCTTTAAACGGTACCCAACCCATGTATTTCATGTCAAAATATTTTCCATTATTTAATACCCAATATTCCTTATCAAATATCCATACTGAATGGGGTATATAGATTTATCAATATTTAACCAAATAATCAATAACAATAAATGTAGACACTATATATAAATTGGTATACATTTTATTCCATATTAATATAAATGATAAATCTAATGGATAATTTAAGGTAAATTCAATGCTTAATGATCATAGGAGATTCAATATTTCAAGGGGGAAGAAAAATGAATCAGGGAAGATAATGTGAATAATATCCATAGAAAAATAAATACTAAACCAACCTGATTAAGAAAAAAGATGGTATCAATAAAAAAATCTCTATTCGAGTATAAATAATGGGTTTCTATTATTTATGAGTAGAAAATTCTATAAAAATAATTTTTAACATATTTTTTTTGGAAAGCATTTGCTTTATATATAAATCATTTTTAATAACATTTTCATTGAAAATCCATTTTGAAAACACATTATTTTAAAATTATCCTTTTATATATGAAACTTAATATTCAAAAAATGATGACATGTAAATCCATACATGGGTTATGGTTTAAGAGGATCATTCCTTTTTCATGACTACTAGTTCGAAAAATGATTTTTTTTGAAAGAAATTAAAATATTACATTAAAAATATTTGTAAAAGGAAAAACGGTAATAATATATTTACTAAATAATTTTAATATTATTATTGAAATAATTTTAATAAAACATGATTTATAGAATGAAATAGGTTCTCTAAAAAAATAGGGAGAGAAAATCATGTTTTTTTAAAACATTTTCTAAATCATATTGTGTAATGAAGAGTGGAAATATGGAATTAATACATGAAATGGTCATGAATAATAATAGGAGAAAAATGAAATGTTTTATTTAACAATTGTTATATAAGTTCTGCAAATTTAAATACCATAAAAATATCATTAATGTAATTTTTTAGTAAAATAATCTTTAAACATTCCCAAGTTTCCAATACACATTGATGAATTTTTAATAATAATACACATGAAAGAATACAATAAATGAAATTTTAAAATACTTTCAAAAAAAGGATTAATGATATAATATAACACAATTATAAGTATATACACAATGAAAAATATGTAAGTGGTAAACATGAAATTTATCTCACCAAGGTAAAAAAGTTAGATTAGAATCCCTTGCCTTCTATTTCCTTTCAAGTGAAAATTAATTAACCTCGTTAATAAGGGGTTTAGAAATTTTATTAACATATAATATAACCATATTAATATTTATTATATGATATATGATCCTAATATAATATCTAATTACCCGTTTGTTGATAACAATTCATTAATTTATCTATTCAGATGTTAATTTCCTAGTTTATTGAGTATGTTTTAAAATTTTATTTTTTGTTCTTATTCAATATATCATGGTTTCATATTTTCATGAATGTATACCAAGATTTTGATATTATATATATAATTTATATATGTATCTAGATTAATATATAATGTTTGGAGATTCCAAGTGTAACACACTCTCAATGGAGATTTTAGTCTATATGTACGCATGAATGCTACCTTCATTTCATTGTCATTTTTTGAAAGAATAAAAAATAAATGATATTGATATACATGTATGTAAAAATTATAGTACCCTATTTACATAATATATTTCCTAATGTTTGAATAAAAATATCCTTAAAACATTCTATGTTTAGTGTGAATGAATTGCATCGCTTTGAGGGGGCGGTAGACCATATTTCCACAAACGATGTTATCGTATTAACGAAAAATGGAATGTGTTAAATGTATGTGTAAGAAAAATATTTAAAAAGTATAAATAAATAAAAAATATCATATATAACATATATAAATAGTTTTTCCATTATAATTTCCAACCAAAAAACTTTGAAAAGCAAAAATGAACAGTCACATTTCGTGATGTGGTAGTTCATCGTACACAGAAACAGTTCGTTTGTGACCAATTAGACGGTATTGTGTATGAGTGTAGGTATAACCATTAATATAAAAACATAAAAATATATTTAGGATACTAGTGTTATTATATTAACATAGACGAATAATATTTGAGGTAGTGGAGAAGTAAATGAAAGAAAAATGATCTGTGCAAAAGATTACCTTGAAAATCGGGCAACTCTTTTTGCTGTATATGAGAGGTCATACTTAGATGGAATTTTACGCAAATGGAGGATTCAAGGTTGGTTTGAGTATATTTGGGATTCTATTTTTCTATATCTTGTCGTAACCTATGTGGTTTGAGAGGTGTGCAGAATGGGGAGAAGTGGTGGCATTTTATGATGAAGGAGGAGTGACACTCTTGTAATATTTTGACAATGTAATACTTCCCACATTAATCATGTTGAATGAAGATCCATAAAGGGGTATAATTTGATCCAATAGATGATAGAGACGAACTATGTCTATAAAATAGATCTTGGATAAGTCTATAGGTTGTTTTGGATGTTATTGTTATGGTTTAGACACATATTAAGCTTAATTTACGCTTAAATGTTGTAATTAATTTTAATAACTTTCCATAATATTTTGGGAATTTTTTTTCATATTATAAATTATAATGTATTATTATTCCTTATATGTAGACAATTTTTTAAAATTCTAATCACTCAATTGGATAAAATTAATTTAAATTTAATCCTGTAGTTGGAACGACAATACAGGGGTTTAAAGTAGAAACATCCAAAATAATACTATGTTTTTAAAGTCAATTTCTAAGTGAAATTGATTCCAATTACCTGAATTATATTCATTTAAAAAAATTTATTCTAATTAAAACTTATAACCATTTTATTTTATAATTTAATCATTTAAATAAATAATATGAAAAAGAAAATTTGAACAAAAATTCAATATTTTTTAATATTGATTATAAATGATATGTTTTTGAAAAATATCCCAAACTCACCATAATCTATGTTTTCTGTTTTTATATCATATATGAATATTATTTTGATATATTAAATCAATTAAAGTGTTAATATTCAGATTTAAAATGGGTTGTCCATTAAAAGGTAGTAAAATTTCATTTATAAAAATATAGGGTTGTATGTGTAAAATAAGGTTTCTTGTTATCTTATGAATATAAAACCTAACTGATAAATGTAAAAACTATTTTACTGAATATATAAAATATTTATTTCCTTAAAATCATTCACTAATTTTTACTAGTTTTTTTTATTATGTTAATAACAGAGTTAAAATCATAAAAATAATAATATTTATTTTCATATATAATTGGTTCTTATTTTTTTTTCATTAATTGATAACACATGAATTGATATTATATATATATATTAAAAATAATATTTCATAAGATAGTAAATAATATTCATAACCAATAACCTAAATATTAGGTTATATAAAATTATATTTAATTGAAATATTTTAATAATACATTGTTATTTGGTGAAAATCGGTTTTTTGTGTAATGAAATCTATCGAGGAAGGTTGCTCTTGTTTGAAACACAAGCTATAGGGTTTGGTATATCTTACTTTTAATTAGATCTAACTCTTTGTTTCATGAATTAGAAGCAATATCATGTATTGAATTTATTTAAAATGGTAAATATATAGTACAATGTAGAGATTTTATATTCTCTTATGTATTTGGTGATGCGTGTCATAAACTATATTGAATAAAATATTTTAATATAGAATTTCATAGTGTTACATTCTCCATACATTAATTAATTTGTTTCATCTCAATTGAAACTTGATATTGGTAATTTTTTTTTGATATTTCCAACACTAAATTCGACATCTAGAGAAGGGTTTGAAAAACATCCTCTATAAAATTTATAATGAGAAGTATAAAGGTCAGATGGACTACAATGTAACTCGGTCATTAAGGAGGAGAAAATTAGTGGAGGGTGTAAATACATACTTGGAGGAAAATCATAAATATTTCCAGGGAGTGAATGAGTTCCTCAATCACAAACATGTGAATGAATAATAGAATGTTTAGGGCATAAAATCCCTAAATCTAAAATGATTTAGAAGGCTAATTTTTCAATATAAATTAAGGTATTATGATAACATTTTATTTTGAAGTCATTTTACTAATTTTGGGTAATTCTTTTACTATCCATGAACATACCAAAATATTCGAATGTCATAGGTTCCAATTTTATATGAAAAATCATAAAATTTGAACATGTTTTGATCAGATTATAATTCATCCCTTTACACTGAGAAAATAATTTTCAATAATGATTTTTTTATTCCCGAAGCTCTTAAAGAAACTTTTAATGGATCGTAAGGCCAATAAAAGTGTATAAGGTCTAGAATTTTTTCATTAACCATCTTATAAGACCAATATGGTTAATAGATTAATCTATTATTCTCAAAAGTGATATAACTGGTTCATCATTATCATTTATTCGTCAAACTGTTTTGCTAAAAATAATAAAAATTTACCAATACATTGCATTGGTATGTCGTTTTCATGAATCCCTTATCTTCCTTCAGTCATGGGTTCAAGACTCAGGGCCTTTCCATGTTTGATATGTTATCACACTAAATACATGTTATACTTTAATAAAACCTTATTAATATAATTTTCAAAATAAATCTAATGGGTATCCTAGAAATTTAATCATTAAATAGACTCTTAACTATTGTTTTAAATACATAATTAATGCATAAATACTTTATCCGTTTATTTCTACACAGGTCCTCCCATGGTCTTGAATTTATTAATTTCATCATTCATTTGATATCTAAATCATGACTCTTTATTTTTAATCTAAAACACCTTAGGTTTAACCTAGGTTATTTACTGTTAAAATCCATTATAATTGTTTATAATGAAAAAATGGATTATCTTGAGCATATTCCCTGAGAGTGTCAAACATGATGTGCAATTAGGCCCATTCTTAGGTACTAGTTATCCCTGTGTTAGGCTTGGAACACCATGTCAGGATTATTACTCCAATATGAATTAATACCATAACCACATCCACTTTCACTATTCTGAAAATGATGTATTTTCTTGTAATATTGACATAATCTATACCTTAACATAAATCGTGGATATTCTTCTATACCTATCCTCAATTTTTACCTTATGTTTATGTTATCCAATATATGTTTTCAAAAATTTAGTTCCCAAGGTTGGTACTAAATTTACTTTGATAAAAAATGTAGCAACCAAACCCTAGATAGCATGGATTCAGTGTCTACTATATATTACATTGGCATTATTACAATGAATCAAGACCTAAAGGACTGAACATTTTAATATTCTAGGTAAATCAAACACATAAATAAGAAAATAATATACTAATTAAAACATAATTTTCTTATTAATTCTACATAAATCTCATAGATAATAAATATAATACTTCTAGTAAATCAATTCATAACATTCAAAGTATACTTCTTGGATTCATAGGGAAACAAAAAAAATAAGGGTGCAGATAAATTCTCATCAATGAAAAAATATTGCGGAATCAATGATGAATAAATGAGAATAATTAATATGGAAAGGTAAATAACTGAACGCACATTCCATGTATTCAATAAACCTAATGAATGTGAATAAAAAATATAAAAATGTATGAAACTAATAAACCTGGAATTTAATAAATGAATTGAAAATGAAATTAATCCATAGATATGTCAACACAAAATTTAATGAAAGAATAATAACAAAAACTAAATGAGGGTACATGATTGATTATTTGACGTTGTTCTTCCTAGGCACATAGAACAATTATCATCAATATACAATTTAACTATTCTAATTTTCAAAGCTAATTCATCCCATGAGACTACCGATGCATCGATGGGATTTCATTATTCAGTCTGCAACCCGTAGGTCTTACATAAAACAACACCTGACCCAAGTATTTCATGTCTAAATAATTCCTCGTACAAATTAAAAATTATTCCTTATGAAAAATTGGTATTGAATGAGTTATAAATATTTATCAATATTTCCCTAAATAATCAAATAATTATCAACATAAAAATTGTATGTAAAAATGTATACAGTTTAAGAAATAATAATATAAATGATAAACGAAATTGATAATTGAGGGGAAATTCAATGTTCAATGATAATAAGATATTGAATATTTTATAGGGACATAAAAATTAATCATGGATGTGAATGTGAATACTATCCATAGTGAAATTAATAATGAAAAATTGAAAGGATGAATAAAGATGTTATTAATACAATAAAACATGAGTGGAATAAAAATTATTGATTTTTTTTATGACTATTATATTCCATAAAATATATTTTAAAGGAGTTTTTGATGAAAATATCCTATAGTTTTTTAAAACCTTTTGAAAAAACATTTCCATGAAAATAAATTTTTAAAACTAATTATTAAAAAAGTATCCTTTTTCATATGTGAATTAATCTTCAAATAATTTATAGAGGATAAATCCGTAAAATCCATATGAGGTAAAAATTACATTCCTTCTTCGTGATTAAATGTTAGAAAAATGCCTAATATGGAAAGCGATAAGAAGATTACATTAAAAAATGATAAAATAAAAGTGTAATTTTTTTCAATAAATAATTTTAAAATCATTTATTAATATATTTTAATAAAACATGGGTTTTAGAAGAAAACAGGTTCCCCAGTATAGAGAGAAATTTTTTTGGTTTTCTGAAAACAATTCTCATATATTTTGATTAAAAAAATAGTGGAAAATTGTACTAATAATTGAAAATGTCCATTAATAACCATAATATTGAAAATTAACAGTTTTATGGAATAATGATCGAATTATTTCCTCCTATGGAAATACTATTTAAATATATCTAATTATGTAGTTTAGGAGAAATGCCTCTAAACAATCCAATGTGTCTCATACTGCTTTGAATCATATTAAATCATAATATTTATAAAGTAATTACATTAAATAAAATCATAAAATACCATGAAAATAAAATGATAAATTATATAATTAATCCAAATGGGTATTTGATGCACCACATAAAATATGTCAGTGAAGAACATGACATTTATCTCACAGATGTAAAAAGTGATGTGAGTATCCCTTACCTAGTGTTTCCATTCAGGTGAACACCCTTTAACCTCATGTATATAAGGTTTAAACATGTTAAAAACTTATAAAATAACCATATTAATATTTATTATATCATATATTTCCTCTTCTTATATCTTATTATAGGTTTGTTAATAATCCTTCATTATTTTACCTATTTTTGGCTTTAATTTCCTATTTTTTCAAGTAAGTTTTAACTAATTTTTTATTTTTCTTATTAATTATATCATGGTTTCATCATATCCATAATGTATATAATGATGTTAATATCATATATATACATTATAAATGTTTATAAAAATATCTAGATGGTTTGAATAAAAATGAAATGCACCGTTCATGGAGATTGTCTTCTGTATGTACACATGAATGCTACATTCATTTCATTGTCATATTTTAAATGAATTAAAATTAAATAATATTTATATTGATTCATATTATAATTTTATTACTTTATTTATGTAATATATTTCATATATATTTACAAATAATTATCCAAAATAAGGTCAATGCTTTGTGTGAATTAATCATGTCGCTTTGAGGGGGCGGTAGTCCACACTTCCTCAAACAATGTTATCATATTAATGAAAAATTGAAAGTATTAAATGTATTTATTATATATATATATTAAATAAGTATGATAAAATATTAAATATCATATATGAAATATTAAAATATAGTTTTGAATCCTCCATGGTGAAACTCAGTTGGTAGTTGCCGCTATGGGTCTCAGTGAGGTCTTGATATCGAGTCTCACCGAGTTCATCCCTATACTACATGTTGCATGATTTTATTTTTAATTTAGACCCTTACCAAAAATAAACTAATGCTTTAGAATAAAATTTTAAATATATTTTATATCATTATTTCCAACCATTAATGTTGGTAAACGAAAAATGAATAATCATCATTTTGTGAGGCGGTGGAACATTGTACACAGAAAAAGTGTGTTTGTTACTCATTAGATTGTAGAGCGTGCAAGTGTAGGTAGAATAATTAATATAAAATAATAAATTATATAAATTATAAATTTTTGTTTTGAACATTGAAGAATAATATTTGATATTTTGGAAATGTAAATGAATGAAAAGTGATTGTTGGGTATCATTACGTTAAAAATAAGGTAACTCCTTTTGTTGCAGACCAAAGGGCTTCCTTGGAATGGCTTATGAACCGAATGTGGCTTTAAGGTATCAGGGAAGGATGTTGGGAAGATATTTTGTCAGATCATGGGGGATACTAAGTTTTTTTAGAGGTTTGAGGAATAGGGAGAAGTGGTGGCCTTTTGTAGTAAAGGAGGAGGGGTACTGAAGTATTATTTTGAAAAAAGAATTCTTCCCACGTTTTCCATGTTGAATGTGGCACCAATAATGGACCAAATTATATCAAAGAGTTTATAGGGTCAAAATATATATGTCTAATATCTCTTGGGAATGTTTATAGGTCTATTAGGGGATTATTTTTAGGTTTAGTATCTTACCATGCTTAATTTATCCTTAAATGTTGTAATTTAATTATATCACATTCGCTAATATTTTTGGTAAAAATACAATTTCATCTTATTAAAAATTAAAAATTATTTTTATTTCAAATTTAGAATAAATTTCTCCAAATTCCAATCATAAAAATTTTATTAATTAATTTAAATTTAGTCCCATTAATAGAATAACAATGTGAGTTTTTGAAGTAAAAACGTCTGAATGATTAATATGTTTTATAGTGAATTTCTACGTTATATAGATTAAAATTACCTCAAATAGATTTATTAGTAAAAATATAATCTAATTAACCTTAAAAAAATTAAAAGTATATTTTATCCTTATTAATAAATTATACAAAAAATTGTTTTTGACCCAAAATTCGGTATTTTTAACTACTCATTAAGAAATGATATTTTTCAAAAAAAATACAAAACATTATCCCAGAAATAAATTTTTTTATTTAAAATATTTATATCATTTTTATATATTAAATAAATATAAGTTACAAAATTATGGTTTAAAATGGGTTCTCCATTAAAAGGTGATTAAATTGGAATTATAAAAATTTAAGTTTTTATGTGTAAAATAGTGGTTGTTCTTAACTTATTCCTATCAGGCATAGTCGATTAATATAATAAAAGTATTGAATATTTAACATATATATTTTGTTAAAATAAATATATAATTTTAATTAATTATGTTTGTTGTGTCAAAAATCTTATGGAAGGATAAAAATAATAATATTTCTTTTTTACAACCAATTGGTTCTTATTTTCATTTCTCATTAATGGGAAACCTGCGAATTCATTTTATATTTATATAAACCAGAAAATTTAAAAAGATAGTTAATAATATTTATTAAACTAAAATAATTGCTTGGTTATAGCATATTAAATTAAATAGTAATATAATAATAATATATTGTTATTTGGTGAAACTCAGGCTTCTGTGAAATGCAAGATATTGAGGCAGGCCGCTTTGGAGTGTAACACAAGCTATCAAGGAAGGTCTCTTTTAAACGTAACTCATGAGAACACATTTTTTTATACATTACAAGCAATATAATATATTTAATTTATTTAATTTTGTAAATATACAGTAGAGTCTAGGGATTCTATATTCCCATATGTTATTGGTCATGCTTGTCATAAACACAATTAAATACAAAGTTCAACTTTAGAATTTTAGGGTTTTATAACACATGTCTAGATTATTTAGAATCACTAAAAGTAATTTGGAAAAAAATTTCAGTGGATTAATACCAAGTCATTGAAAATCCTTGGTGATTTAAGACTTTGGTAACTATAAGAATATTTTCCATTTTCCCTTAATGTTTAGATTAAAAATGGAGACTCTTAGGTATCTCATGTTCATTGAGATAAAAAAGGGAAAATAATGTTCAAAAAGGGTGTATTAATTGATAAATTCAATTGATGAAAAGAATCCAAGAATCTCATGTGTCCAATGTGTGATAATAATTATCCCAAAAACTCCTTAAGGGGTAGAAAGATATTCTTAAAATGTAGAACAGTAGGGTATCACAATAATAATTTTTGATAGGATATGATGAAGTCCGCTAATTTAGAATAAGAAAGGAAGGATAAAATTCAAACTCAACCTATTTTAAGGTGTTTCAATTACAAAAAAAACATACACTATGGGAACCAATACCCTATGAATGTTTTTTAGAGACAATGAATGACATCAACCTCCACGATAGTAAGGAATGACATATTCTATAACTTCATCTAAGGTGGATCCTAACAATGATATGGTGACAGGTATATTGGTTATTCACTAAAGAATAGTGAATGTGTTATTTTATTATTTTACATAAAATTATTTAATATATTTTATCATTTGTCACAAAATTTAGACACTCCTAAAAAATAAGGATGTTGAGTTATCTCTGAGAGAAGTGAATGGGGGAAAAATATAATCTCAAAAAAAAAAAAATCCACCCCACTCATTGATTTTGTACTGAACCTCCCATAAAATATATTCTTAATTTTATTAGTGGAGTATGATTATATATTGGAAATGTATTGGCTATCTTTATACAAATCATATATCAACTATACAGAGAGAGAGAGATATATCACTTTTCATATCACAAGGCATCCCACAATTCCAAAAAATTAATGGAGGATTATTAATCTACTTTAGAAGAATAAGCTAAAATGGGGATATTATTTCCATATGTGAATGAATATATATCCCAAATTTTTTAGAAAAATGATATGATCATACTTTAAGACAAGACCATTGTGACGGACTATACTAATGTGATCCCTCTAGAATTTTTTGTTCTTCCGCCTAACTGAGAGGATGAGTTATCAATTGAACTTATAAATCTATCTATTCCAATATTAATGAATCCTTATAGGATGTATGACATTCATTTGGAAGGGATAAACATATATTGGGATGAGAATATGGAAAATGGTTTTATATTCCTGAATGATTCATCATTGGGTTCTCAAGAACACTTTGTCAGGATGAAGGATGGATCAATATCACTATGCACATATTATCATGAGATTATACAAATTAGGATTAAGAAAATGTATACACTTACATAGATATATCAATATTTCGATCAACTGTGTAGGGCCGTGTATTTATCTAAGGTGAACCTTCATCCATGTCATCACTGTGTTTAGGTAAAGATGGAAGATATTCTTAAGATTGCATTTAAAATGAGCTATAAACACTATGAGTTCAACGGTTTGTACATTGGACTAATTAGGGGTCCAAACATATAAACATTAATAATTAATTAATTATTTGAATATTAATTTAAGAAATTTTTGGTAGACATTATCAAATGATATTCTAATATACTCCAAGAGAAATGAGGATCAAGAGGAGCATTGGAATATTCTTCCAATGTCATTGTGAAGGGATATACTGTATGAAGAACACAGTAAATTTGAGTTATTTATGGAAGAAGAATCCTTTTTGGGAAATTTTATTACTAATAAATAGATATATGTAGAACCTTCTATGAAAAATTAAATTGAGGTGTGACCCATACCATCATATGTAATGGATATCAATTACTTCCCCTCTCTAGTTGTGTAATTCTGAAGATTTTTTCTAGATCATCTCATGATTATCAAACCCAATACCCAAGATTAATTGTAAGGGAGTATTGTTTTTATTGATAAATTATTGTGAATATTACTCTAAATAGATGAACAAGAGGCTTAACACCACACTAGTACTTACACTACCCAAAAGTGTAGTCCTCAGTATATAGTGATGGATCAATGAAGGTCTTAGGAATTTTACTCATGAAAAATGATAAATTAAAAGACTACACCTTAGGGAAGGTGATATTTCATGAGAAAAATAATCCCACTAGAGATCTAGAGTTGGTGGATATGATATTCACAATAAAAATCTTGAGAAATCATCGATTTTGGGAAAAGTGTTAGATATATATTGATCACAGGATCCTAAAATATATATTCAAAAAGAAGGATCATGATAGGTGCAAGAGGATATGGTTAGATCACGTAAAGGATTATGAAAACTCAATCCTATATCATATTAGTTTTCTAAATAAAATGTATTATGCCCTAGGTATAAATGATCCATCACCTTTATCAATGATGAGAATTTAAAAGGATCCAATCTTCATTGACTTAAAAAGGATTGACATGGATATCATAATGGAAGGATCATAATCATTCCATTCTCAAATGATTTATCATACATTACATGTATACAATATAAAGGATGATCAATGAAATGATGTTGAAATTTAGAAGAAGGTGGAATCTTTGATATATGGGAAATCAGCAAAGATCAAAATGGATGTGAAAGAAGTCATAAAATTTTGGTCACGAATATGTGTAAAAGAAAATCCTATGAAAATGAAAAAGATATCAAATGATTCATATAGCTTTAAATTCTACATCCATACAAGCGGTAAAAAGATGTATCGAGATCCCTAAGATCACTTATTGTGGGACAATATAGAGTAGGATATGTCTAAGTACGCATCAATGTGCATCGAATGTAAGCAATTGAAGGATAAAATATAGAGTTCTAAGAGGATGATTCAATAATTACCTATAATAACATGGAAATGGTAAAACATCAATAAATACTTTTTCAATATACATTCATCGAAATCCAGTGGAAATAATGCCATTTCATCTATTGTGGATCATTATAAAAGGAAAAATAATTTTATTGAAATTTTAGATGACTTTTTACATGATAACATTTCTCAGATATACTTTAGAGAAGTGGTGAGGCTATATTGATTACCATTATCTATTTTATCTAATATAGATCAGAGATTTACCCATATCTTCGAGAATAGTCCCAAATATTCCCAAAAAACTGAACTAAATTTTAGTACAACATATCACCCCCAAACTGATGGCCATTCTGAGTGATCGTTTAGACACTAGAAGACAAGTTGAGATAATTAATAGTGTAATTCAACGGATCATTGGATCAATATCATACACTAGATAAGTTCTCATAGAATACTAGTTTCCACTCAAGAATCCAAATTTATTTATACCAATAAATTTATGGGTAGAGATGTATAACACCTGTATGCTTGGTTGATGTTACTAAACTTAAGCCACATGGTCCTGAAAAGGTCAATGAAATGGTAGAATATGTTTATTCCATTAAATATCACATCATGGAATCCCAAATTCAATTAAAGTACTATGCACAAAATCGTCGATGAGAGATAGAGTTTGATGTTGGTGATATGGTATCCTCCACATATATCCATGGAAGAGAGTCATGATATTGGAAAATAAGGGAATGATAAGTCCATGTAACATTACCCCTTTTATATTCTTGATTTTATCAGAGCTGTGGAATATCTACAAGTACTTCCACCAACCGGGTCTCAACTACATGATGTATTCAATGTATCCCCCCATAAAGGAAGTACATAATAGATCCCTGAAAAGTATTGAGTTTAGTAGTGGCAAGATTGGAAAATGATATCTATTATGAGGAATAGTCCATGAGGATATTAGACCATAATGATAATGTAATACATAATAATACCACTATACTAGTTAAATTAATATGGAGTAACAAAAAATAAAAATACTCGATATTAGAATCGGAGGTAGCCGGAAAAGAGAAATACACTCACTAATAGTCACAATAGTTTGTTAAATGAAAATTCATGAGTGAAATTTTATAATAGGGGAATAATGTAACACTTTTATATTTTAATGAAATATTTATCTTTAAATAATTTGATTTTTTCTGTAGCTTGTGGTTCCCCAAACACCAAATTAAACGAACCGTGATATAGTATTACAATAATATTATTTTAATGTTACCATTAAATCATAGCTATGGAATTAGAGGGAATAAATAAAATTTATATAATATAAATAATATTTAATAATATATAATAAATAAATATTTATTTAGTAAAATAATTATATTCTTCAAAAATATGTTCCCATCAAAAGAATGATTTTCTTTCACTCAATGTGAAAATAAATATTATTAGATTTAAAATTTTGAAAAAAATTAATTTAAAAAATAAAACAGAATTTTTAATTCATCTTGTCAAAATTAGCATAATATAGAATTTTTATAATTCTAAAGAAATATTGACATTTTATTCAATAGTGAAAAATACTAATTTACATTAAGAACTATATTTTCGTTTAAGGAACTCACAATGTAAAATTATAATTTGAATTAGTTTTAAATATTAATAAGTTAATTTTTATTATAAATAATATAATTATATTATTTTAATTGAAATTTCATTATGAATTTTTAACAAAAAAAGTTTACACATAAAATGTGATTTTATTTGAAAAATTGATTTTCATTCCACTTTTCTAGTTTAATAATAAATTAAATTCTACCACCTCTAATTATTGAATTTTGAAAAATTGATTCCATATTTTCAATAATGTGATCCAAAATTAATAAATAGGCCCCTTTTAGTTTTTCTAAATAAGATTTGTAATCTCATAAATTTATTTTAGCACAGTTAAAGGTATATTGTGTAATTTATTGTATAAATAGCAGGATGAGGGTTAAAAAATGATTTTAACACAAGAAAATTTTTATTTTATGATTTTTTTCTAATTATACAATCCATGGGTAAAATTTAGTACCTTATAGAGCCACTTGGTCAAAATTATGTCCCGTTTAGTATTTCTTATAGAAAAGATAAATTTATCACACTATTGTTTTAAAAGTTATTACATTTTTAATAGACTGTTGTCCAGAAGATATGTTCGACCATAGATACTCATTATAATGTGAAATTTTTTAACTTAATTATTGTAATTTATTTTTAAATTTTAGGAATGAAATAATTATCTTATATTCTTACACAAAAATGATGATATAGCAGTTAAATAAGTAAGAAAATCAAAATTAATGATATAATTAATATAAAAATAAAAATAATTTGAGATATTTAAGCAGATCAATGAATTATCACAATAAAAATAAAACTTACATGGTTTAATAATTGTTTTTCAATTTTACTCCATTTTTCTATTTTATTAGAGTTATAGTAATTCATAATATCAAATTTAACTATAATGATATTCCATGAATATAATATTTTACTAAATTATTTAAAAATCAATAATATAGTAGCTAATTCCAAATGGGATAATTGTTTTTCTAAAAGTTATAACCTTGTGCATTTATGATGTATTTTTATCATTTTTCTCTATAATAGTATTTTTATATTTTAATATTTTCATAAATTAAAAAATAGAACTCTCCTTTCCTTATATGTTCTGCCCCTCAGAACCCTTTACCGTCCAACATTCCAAGCATAAAGCCCTTAAAATCAGTGAACAAAATAATCCTCCCCTCCCTCCCTATGTATAAGTCATTATTATATCACCAAAAGATAAATTCCTTGTTCCTTAAGGGATCCTTCATGGATAAGATATTCGAAAGGTAACTTTCATAAGCTCCCTCTCTTAATTTATTGCCTTCTTCTAACTAATCCACACCTCATTCATCAATCAAATAATCATAAATCTTGTAACATTTATATACTATAATTTTATATTTATAATGTTATATTTTCTATCCCACCATTTTTTGCCACCTCTTATGGAATGAAAGTATATCATCATCCAAATTATTGTGGTTAACTATCTATGTGGAAAATGAGATTTCATTTTTATCACCACTATGATGGAATGTCAGAAAAAATTATTATGGTTCAATAATATAATAATAAATATATTATTACCTATTTAATGTTTTTAAGATTGTATGTATATATATATATATAATGAATAAAATGAATTTGGTCCATGATAGTCAGAAAAATAGCCAAAATAAACTAAATATTTATCAGTAATAGATTATTTACTGAATCGTGGAAATATGAAATGTAAAGTGATATATGGGGTTATTAAAACATTTATATTTTATTTAATAACATATACTTTCACTTATGGATTAATATTTCCATTTTACTAGAACAAACATAATTATATACAATTAAAATAACCATGAAGCAATGAAAACACACTCCTGGGGCCACAAAATTAATCATTAAAACTCATTGAAATGACCAAAGATGAATGAAATAAAATTATAATAAAACTAATAAATTTGGAAGAGGTTATGTATTAGTCAGTCAAAAAATTTAATTTTATTATCCAGTACATTAAGTGAATGTGAATAACACATTCAACCATAAGGTAAGGGATCTCATTGAACCTCCATATTTCGTTTAGGTTACGAATTATCTAACATTCCCTGAATTAAACTCTTCATTATTCTTATATATGTATCTTATGTTATTTATATAATCCCCAAAAAAATAATTATGATCAATTAATTTTTATTTTATGTACAATTAAATTTATTAATAGATTCTCTTCTTAATTCCCATGAATAAGAAAACACTATTATAGGGAACTTCTCTATTTATTACAAATTTTCTATAAAACTCCATAAAATGTTTGAGGGATAAAATAGTTGTATAAAATCATTCATATTATCATGATTTTTTTTTCATTTTTTGTTTTATGAAAACAATTCTTCATTTATCCTCATTAAAAATAATTATTTGCTTCCAGACAAACAACAATTAAGTGAGACATTTCAAATGTTACCTTGCCATTATGTTTCACATTTTCTATTTATTTGGAAAGATTATTTCATTATGTATTAATATTCTTTATTTTATAATTATCAATAATTATATAAACCACTTTTTTCATCGATACCACTATTATACACCCTTTGGTTATGCATTATGAGGTGATTACTATAACCATTTATTTCCATCGGCAAACCTTATGTTAATTTCTTATGTTTGATTTTTTATATTGCCAATATATCATGACCATGTTAGGATGGGTGATCCTAGATAGTTCTTCACTTCATTGTGTAATGTTTTAGTCTCATGAGACATTATGTAAGTGATTCCGGAGTAAACCTAATCCATTATGGGACTCTATCCACCATGTTATATAGTCTTAGTAATTCGACATGACTCATGTTTATATCATCTAATATGTTGCTCCACATTCATATGATTCAATGATAATATTATTAAATGATATATATGTAATGCTTTAATATGTTTATTCATGATCCATTCCTTTTATGTTGACTTGTTATGCCTTCTAGGTCATATGTTATGCTTCAATCCCTTGATTATTCCATTTTGTGTTTTTTAACTCATCTCTTTTTTCTATTTATCTCCCAGGTTATCCTATAAAGTTGTATGATATCCAAGGGAGTTAGGAAGTAATTAATGATATTAATAAAAATTAGTTCTATTCAAAATTTCATGTTTTCTAATTATGTACCTAGTCTTACAATGAAATGTGACTTTTCAAACCTCAGTGTGTACTTAAAAGATAATTATTCCTAAAACCTTTTAATAAAATGTGTAAAAGGATTGGGTCTGTATAAAAATACCTTAATAGATTCTGTAACCCTGAAATAGAGAATCTTTTTTTTTCAAAAAAAAAATCATTTTAAGGCTTATTGTTTATTAAAATTGACTTTTTTTTAACACCCCTAGAATTCAGGGTATGTTATTTTCTTTAATTTAATTCAATAGTTTGCGCTACACGCAACACCATGTTCGAGCACACCACGACTTACCAAACTAGCCGTAAAAACGGTTATGGATATTATTATTTGAATTTTGAATTTTATATACTCCATATAATTTTAACATCCATATTATGTGTTTCATAAACATAATAAAAGAACAAATACAATTTTTTAGATAAAAGTAGTATTAAAAAAATGAAGTTTTAAACCTTTTAATGGAGAACCCATTTTAAATACAATATATGACACATTTATGTATTCAATTTGGAAAAATAAATATCTTCTTTATAATCAGGACATAAATATTTAGTTTGGATAAATTGTTATGCTCTTCGGAAAACTTACATATTTGGATGAATAATGAAAACACTAAATTTGAATTGAAAACTGCTTTTTTAAATAGAAATAATTTATATTGTTAAATAATAAATTTGAATGGTTTTTATTTATAATTTCATTATATTTTTATCATTTAATCCAATGTTAGTTATTGAAAGTAATTTTACATTAGAATCTGACATAAACACATATCAATCATTTGATAGTTTTTACTTCTCAAAACCCTGCTTTCGGGTTTTGACAATGGGAATATTTTTTTAAAATTAATTAATAAAACATCTATGTTCTGAATTTTGAAAAATATACATCATTTTTTAATTTGGAATATCAATATTTTATTTGGGTGAGTTTTTGGTATTTTTATAAATACTTTCAATTTTTGATAAATAGTGAAAACATTTAATTATTGTTTAAAGCAGACTTTTTATATAAATAATTATTTTTATGTTAAATTTATTTTAACGTAAATATAAAATATTATTACAATTTAATTTATTGAAGTCATTTTATAATAAGATTATATATATATAATTTTGTTGAACTTTTTACCATATTTTACTCACCTTCTAGGAACATTTACAAATTTGCAACAAATATAATTTTACTACTTATGTTAATTGAATTTCAAAACACTACAAGACATGGTTGAAATAAGTAAGTAAATGTTGGTTCAATAGGATGAAAATAATTTTTCATGAATAGTAACTTTTGAATTTTATTTACCATGGTTAAAAGTAAATATTGTAATTATAGGTAAAAATGATTTTATAATTACCCTAACACATGTCCTAATTATATTTTATAAGTGTTTTTTTGACGAAAATCAACCTTAGTAATAAAATATGATCTTTTTTATCCACGTGGATTACATTAGTACATTTATTATTATATTATTTAAAGAAGAGTTAAAAGTGTTAAATTAAATGTTTAAATACAAACCTATTTTTAATATAGGGATACATATACGATAAATTTTACTATAAATATTTATATTAAAGATAAAATGATTCCCTAAATAATGGTATTTTATGTATAATTTTTATACATTAAATAATTAAATTTATAAATGACACATTGATGATACATTAATAATAATATTAAGGAAAGATTAAAATAATTGATATTATAAATATCCGAATAAATTTAAATTGAGACTTTAGATGAAATAATATAACTTTAAAGGTTAATATTATATGTTAGGGTTGATTAAATAAATTTTTTCTCAGTGATAAAGCTGTTGGACTTTCAGAAAATCAAAACAGAAAATAGTGTCAAAATTGACATAAATGATTTTTTAAAACAAATAATATATTATTTAATGATATAATATTCTTAAAAATATAAGGTTTGAAAAAATGACTTAGACAAGGTTAGATATATCAATAATGATCCTCTTGGGGTTCTCTTGGATTTTTATAGTATGTATATTAATAATTTATTATAATAATACAAGAAGACATTGTAAAAGTTAAGCAATTTAACTACGAGTTAAATATAAATGATAAGGTTAATATGATAACCTAAACTTGTATAAAACATATTTTTTGAGATTATTTCGAATCCTCCCTACCTTATCATCGAAATAAATCCATTTTTAGACATTATAAACCTCAAATGATATTATAATAAAATAATATATCAAGCATTTCCTAAAGTGACCCTCACCTCTCTTATAAAAGGGTACTTCCCCTTCTCTCAAAATCACACAAACAATTACATTTGGCATGACAAAACCTAATACAATATCCTCCCAACATCCCTAAATTCAACCTAAAGGCCTTACTTTGTTCAGAAAGCCATCCTATAGAGGCCTTTTGTTCAAATCAAAAGAAATCACCCGAAGAAGAGGTAATAATTTCATCACCAATTTCAGAGTTGTTTTCTTCTTCCACTTCCTCTTTCGTTGTTGTTTCTATACCAAAATAATAAATCCAGTACCTTATAAATACAGTGATTTTATTATAAATATTTTACAACCATATTAATTATTCTTTCCAACCTATGAATGAAAAAGTCACCATACGTGCATACATATGGCTTACCATCACTACGCCATGGTGTAGTTTTTTATTCAACATTTCATTATTAGGATGGGTATAATAACGAGTATAACTTATGTAAATAATGAATATATTATTTTAATGATTTTTAATATATAATATACCATCCAATTACAAAATATTTCATCATTAATAGAATGATATTGTCACTCATGCAAACGTACGACATACCTCCTTCATGACAGGATGAGATTTTGTTCCACATCGTATCCATTCAAGAATAATTTACATATGATGACGAGAAATAATGAATAGGAAATTAATATAATTATTTATATGAATCAAATACATCATATTCATAAAAAACATGACTTACTTAACAAAACATATAAAGAAAAATGAATTAGTTAACACCCAAAACAATGATACTACTGAAATATCATTAACAAAGAAATATTAGAAGATCATATATGATATAATAATGATGTATGTGGTTTCAGTATAATTTAATAACAATTTTTTCACCATTATACAGGTGGTTAACCTACCCTCTACTAAGGAAAAGTAGAAGGTAAATGATTTTCATCACACTTTTTATTCGTGTGAGATTCATGCTATATTGCCACCATTTCCTTTTTTGTGGTGTGTGTACTACCCATAATTGTATTTTTTGTGTAATATAAATTAATATGTGGTTATTTACATCCTCATTGTATGATTCTTCTATCATAGGTTTTATTTTTCGTACGTTACCAAATCGTTAAGGGAATTTCTAATTTTGATTTACACTCATTGTGTTTTATACCAAATTCATTGAATATATTACTCCAAGATTATGTGTGAAATATCTATTTGTTTATTTATTTAGTGATTTACACTCCCATTTGTGTGGATATACTCTTGATACACATAATCACTTAATTGATAAAATATCATGTCATTGATATGAACATGATAAGAGTAATCTTAACTTGATTCCCATTCATTGATTTAAACATCCAAGTCATTGGTGTTGTTTTTACATGAATATGTGTGAATGTCCTCTAATTTATTTACACCGAATATCCAATAATATTGAGTGTATTTTTATTTTTCACACATAATTATGTCATTTATTTGTCCTTAATCAATGGATACTGTCTTTATAAAGGATTTAATATATTTTTACCTTTCATTGAGACTTCTTTGTTGTTATGATCAAATTATCTTTTATATGGTGTATATACTATCCTTTGAAATAATATATCATAAATCCATTTATTTTCATGGTATTATAATTTTTTTATTAATTTTATTCCTCAACTATTTGTATTCAAGTGTCTCTCACTTGATTAGGAACTCTTAAACGAAAATATCATTTTAAAGGTTATAAAGTTTTATTTTTATAAATCTTTATAATTATTGACCATTTTTTAAAAAAGGTTTTAAGGATTTATCTATATGGAATTGAATTTTTTAAAATTATAATTCCTTTCAAATGATTCAAAGTGGTATGTGACACTTTGATTTGTAAATTTATTTTATAATCTTCGTAATAAATATTGAGACTTTTAAATATATTCAAGATAAATGGGATGTTTCTCTCAAATAGTTTTAGTAATTATTTTCATCTATGTCAATATACATCAATATTATTGATTTATGTTGATTTATTATAATAAAATCTTCCATATTGTATTGAATGAATTATATTTGGCATAGAATGTGCTATTTTTATACCATTAGTGGTTTGTGGTTAAAATATTGAAATTTTGTATGCTAGTTTTAATACGTATGTTTAGATTACGTTTCAATATTTTCATATAAGGAATGAATTGTAATTAATATGTGACGGGTGGAGCCCAATATATATCCACAATGAATCTGTAGGTCTCATGAGAAAAACTACTGTCTTGGCATAAGCACTTAACAAAATTATTATTTGTAGTTTTGGAATGATGCTTTGAAAATGTGGTTATGATATCTTACATTATGCATACCATCATTATGAAATTAATTATTGATATTACATGTGGATATTAAACTATTAGAATATCCATGTCAATAATTAAATGGAATTATTTGATTTATGTTTTCCATATTATATTGATGTTTATGTTTAAAAGGATTGTATTTTATTCTTATACATTTTCTTAAATGTTTATGTTTTCTTATGATAGTTTCCACTATATCGTTATCCTTACTAATCATCTAGGCTCACCTTTTTATTATGTTTTCTGTTTCCTAGTTGGTGATGAAGTATATTATTATTGAAATGCATGATATACTATGGGATATGAGTGTGTTCCAAGGAGACAAAATGTTGTTCTTTTTATTTCATGATGGAATGTATAACTTCTGTATGTATCAAGTAATTACAAGGATACTAAAAAATCAGTCTTTCAAGACATGATATCTTGTGATCATTCTAATGTTATGTAATAATGCACCAACTATAGGTAACTAGCACTGGGGAATTATAGTTGCTATCAGAGAAAATTTAGATAATACCATTGAAGCTAGATTTAGAAAAAAAATCTAATTAGAAAACATTTCCCTAAGATAGGCTTTGAGGATTAGCATAGAAGAACATCCAATAATTTTGGTAATTTAAATATTATGTGGGTTTTACAAGAAATACGTCCTTTTATGTATACAAGTAGGTATCGGCAGATCTGGCACAAAAGTACCTAGGTGTAAAACTAGAAAACACAATTTTGAGATAAACTTGAATGAGAACTCGTGCCGGACAACGGGCCTCACTACACTCTTGGTTACAAAAATCCTGAGGAATATGATTTGGATAATTCAAATTTTCATTACTAACTAATTTAAAGGATTTTAATGTAAGATTTGAATAAATAACCTTGTTTAATACTATGGTGTTTTAGATTGAAAATATTGTGTTATGATATTCTCTAAATGTTTCTATGACTATTGTTACTATGAATTCTAGTTTTTTTCAATGGATGGATTTTAAGAAAGTCATATTAACATTGAATATGATGTACATGTCGGGAACAATGGTGTAAATGAGAATATAAATGGTATTTTGATAGGCGTAAATGATATCATGTTCATGCCGAATGAGGTTTCCATAAATATGATCGACAATATATACATTAACCTTATCCCAAACCCAACAAATAATCAAAAAGCTTATAATGATAAGAGCTCCATCTATTGAGAACGTGGAGAAAAGAAATCTCAATTTCTATCATGCTGGAAATGTGGCAGGAGACACCCAGGAAAGTGTATCAATGGAACAAAGAAATGCTTTATGTGTGGGAAAGAAGGACACAAAGTAAAGAACTTCCAAGGAAAATGAAGATTACTATGGATGAAAATAAAAATGATCCTCTGAATCCATTTACAATCATTTTCCATAAATGTAGGGGAACTTTGCATGACATGAGTCAATGCACTATTATATAGGATAATCACTAGGTCAAGGAAGAACCTATGTGGAAATAAATGGATAGAGAAATGTGTAAAAGTATTAAGTCTCTTTTTTGGTGTGAATAAATTGGAATAATTTTCTATTTTATGTTTGAACCTATAGTTTTTTATATGAAAATTATATTTTTGGAAGAATTGCCTTTTCTTTTGTGGATATACTTATAAAGAACAATTTGAAATCATATGATCTTTGAATTTGAGGCAATTATAGGTTATTGATTTTTGGGTTGAAAAAGTGATGTATTTGAAAATATTTTTAATTAAATTATGAGATGTTTATTTTTAGGAATTTATCTCATTTTGGGAATGTTATAAAATATAGTTTTTGAAAAGGGAAAACACACAGACCATGGGACAAACTGTTGCGTCGGACAAAGTTGTGAGAATCGAACTCACAAACAAAGTGAGATTGGGATTTATCACCTACCACTAGACTATGTGAAGTCTCGGGTTTATGTGACTATTTATTTTTAGTTGAATAATATTATTGAATAATAATAATTTTATTTGGGACCTTATGTTTTATCAAATGGATATCCTTAGTACTGGAAAATGATTTGGTCATTAAGTGATAACTGTTATTTTTGAAGAAGTTTCCTCTATTGGGAAAACTATATGACATAAAAAAATATAATATTGGGGGATTTAATTTGAGTAGTAATGGTGATTTGTTTTAATTTTGGATAAATTGTTTTTGTTATTGAGATTAAGGCTGTTAATGGAAATGGTTAACCTATAATATAGAATATATGATTTGGTTAATAAAACTTATATATGTTACATTAAGACTAGTTGATTTTATTTGGTGGTAAATATTATGATTTACAATGAAAGACAATTTGAATACATTCTTCTGAGTTTTGCGTTTCAATAATAGATTGGATTATATTGAAGGATTTTAAGGACAATTCTTTATTGAATGGTCTTTATTAAACATTGGGTATTTTTTCAATCTGGGAAATTAAGATTACTGTTTATTTCTATAAAGGATTGTCCATTTTTTGGATCATATGATCTTGTACTAACCTTTTTTTAGTTACTCTCTAAAGGCAATGGAAATATATATTTCATCCTTTGTAGATCAGGTGATCCTATAGAAATTTATTCTAGTGCTTCAGGTGTCACCATGTTATCTCGAATAATCATCATTTGGAGAAAATATGAGTTAGTGGTAAAATTTTATTAAAGGATAAAACTCTAAATAAAAATTAAGTATATCTCTTTATGTTATTAGTAAATATCATAAATAAATTCACCAACATTATGAAATAGAACTTAATTAAAATTTTATCTGTTTACTTTCCCTACTGGGAAACTAATGAATATTTGACCCATCTCAAGTTTGTGGTTTTCATGTTGTTAACATTTTCCTGATCATGTTTTCTATCAATCTCCATTAGAACATGACACTTACTTTATCTGCTATATCCATCGTTTCTTATATGGAATCCTTGTATGGCTATATCAGGTGACATGTGTACGTATCTTTCATTCTAATAATGTTTTAGTTTTGTTGACTCTTTTTCCAATGTGGGACTTTAAATGAAGTTCATATTCCCAATTTTAAAATTGTGAGGACACAATATCCATATGTGGGGAAGAATTTAACACTCCAAGATTTCATATTATATCATTTCTTTAAAGTATTTCAATAGCTTTCGCTACACACAACACCGAGTTCGAGTGCACCATGACTTACCAAACTAACCGTTCAACAAAAATGTATACAAATATTATTAAATTAATTTTGATTTATATATAATCCATATAATTTTATCGTCAATATTATTTGTTTGTAAAAACACTATATGAACAAATTCAATTTTTTATATAAAAGTAGTATTTTTTCAAAAAATTCAATTTTACCACATATTAATTGTGAACCCAATTTAAATCCAACATTTTAAACTTTTTTATATTCCGTTTGACAAAATAAACTTCTTCTTTAGAAGTGGGACATAAAAATTTAGTTTTGATAAATTTTCATAGATTTTTTGGCAACTTTAATATTTTGAGGAGTAGTGAAAAATACAGAATTTTAATCAGAAACAACTTTTTTAATCAAAATAATTTATAGTGTTAAATTATAAATTTTAATGGTTTTGAATTATAATTAGATTATATTTTTATCATTTAAATTAATTTTAGTCATAGGATGTAATTTTACATTTAAATTGAACATAAACACATATCAATCTTTGATATTTTTTACTTTCCAAAAACCCGCTTTCTGGTTTTAACAATGGAATTTTTTTGAAATTAATTAATAAAACTTCAATGTTTTTAATTTGGTAAAATAGACTTCATTTTTTAATTTGTAATATCAAAATTATATTTGGGTGAATTTTTGGTATTTTTCTAAAAACAATAAATTTTGGATGAATATGGAAAAACACTACATTATTGTTTAAAGATGATTTTTTATTTAAATAATTATTTTTAATTTAAATTTATTTTAAAGTCACAATATATTAATAATACCTATAATATTCCAATTTAATTCATTGAAGTTATTTTATAAAAAGATTTAATATATAAATGTTTATTGAAACTTTTTATCATCTTTTACTCACCTTCTAGGCAGAGATGCAAATTTGAATAAAATATAATTTACCACTTCTATGAACTGAATTACAAAAATCCATGAGACACAGTTGACATCAGTAAGTACAATGTGGTTCAACAGAATGATTATAATTTTTGGTGAATAGTAACTATTGAATTTTATTTTCCATGGTTAAAAGTAGATTGGGTAATTAAATGTAAAATTGATATTATAATTACCCTAACACGTGTACTAATTTTGTTGGATATGCGTTTTAAACCAAATTCAACCTTAAGAATAAAATATGATCCTTTTGATCAACTTGGATTAGATTATAAAATTTATAATTATTTTATTTAAAGAAGAGTTAAAAGTGTTAAATTCTATTTTTAAAAACTAATTCAATTTTAATATAGGTTTATAAATAAGATAAATTAAACTATAACAATTCATTAGAAAGATAACAATATCTCTTACATATTTTAATTTTATATATAATTTTTAGACATTAACAAATTATATTTATTTATGACACAATGATGATGCAATAATTACCTTATTAATGAATGATTAAAATAATTTATATTATAAATATATAAATAAATCTAAATTGAGAATTTTCATGGCTTTCACTAATTTTATTGGTTAATATGACTTTATAGGGTTTATTAAATAAATTTTTTTCGAAGTGATAAAGCTCTTATGATTTTCAAAAAAACAAAATACCAAATAGTGTCAAAATTGAAATAAATGAGTTTTTAAAACAAATACTATATTATTAAATTATATAACATTCCTAAAAATCTGACCTTCAGCCAAAGGACATAGATAAGATTAGATAAATCAATAATGAACCACTTTGGGTTCTCATGTATTTTTATAGTATGTTTTTTAACCATTTTTTATAATAATACAGTAAGACATGGTAAAAGTTAAACTATTTAACTAAGAGTTAAATATAAAAGATAAGACTAATATGGTAGCCTAAACTTCTCTAAAACATTTTGTTTGAGAGGATTTAGATCCATACCCACCTTAGACTTGATATAAATCATTTTCGATCCATTATAAACTGAATATGATTTTATAATACAATAATATTTAATTATTTTTCTTAAGTGAACATCACCTCTCTTATAAAATGGTACTTCCCCTTCTATCAAAATAACACCTCAAAAGGCATTTGGTTCCTCCAAACACTACACAAATATCCTAAAAATTACCCTCACCTATACCTAATAGCCATACATTGATCATAAATCCAACCTATGGAGACCTCTTTTTCAAATCACAGAAACTCCCGAAGAAGAGGTACCAATTTCATCACCTCTTTCAAAGCTCTTTTTTTCTTCCACTTCCACTTTATTTTTTGTTTCCATACCGAAAATAGTAACTCCACTAACTTCAAAATAAATTTATGATTTCATAAATATTTTTTAACCAAATTCATTATTCTATACATCCTATTAATGATAATGTCACCATATGTGTGTACATATGGCATACCATATCCATATAGTGGTGTAGTTTGTTATTCAACACTTCCATATTTTTATGGGTATAATAATGACATTAATTGATTTAAATAACAAATATAACATGTTAATGATTAAATATATATAATATAACATCCTATTACAAACGATTTCACCACTAATAGAATGACATTGTCGCTCGTGCGTACATACGGCTAACTATCTCTACGATACTATGAGATTTTTTTCCCCATCGTATCCATTCAAGAATAATTTTCATTTGATGATTAAAAATAATATTTAAGAATATTATATCATTCTGGATATGAATCAAATACATCATATTTATAACAAACATGACTCAAGTTACAACACATATAAAGGAAAAATAATTAGTTAACACTCAAAACAATGATACTATTGAAATAAAATTAACAAAGAAATATTATATGATCATATATGATATCATATTTAGGTAAGTGGTTCATGTTTAATTTAATAACAATTATTTAACAATTATATAGAGGGTTAAACTACCCTCTACTATGAAAAATTACAAGGTAAGGGGTTTTCATCTCACTTCTTATTCGCGTGGGATTCATGCTATATTGCCACCATTTATTTTTGTGTGGTGTATGTACTGCCCATTATTGTATTCTTAGTGTAATATACATTAATTTAGTGGTATTTAAATATTAATTATTTGATCCTTCTTTCCTGGGGTGTTTGTTCCATATTTTAACAAATCATAAAGGGAATTTCTAATTTCGACTTCCACTCATTAGGTTTTATGAAAACTTCATTGATTATTTTACACAAAGATTATCTATGAAATATCTATCTATTAATTTATGTAGTAATTTCCACTACCATTTGTGGGGATATTCTTTTGATACACAAAATCACTCCATTTATATATTCTCATGTCATTGATATGAACTTGATAAAAGTAATCTTAACTCGATTTCCATTCATTATGTTAAACTTCCATGTCATTGCTGTTGTTTTGACAAGAATATGTGTGAATTTTCTATGATTGATTTACACTTAATATCCAATCATATTTGAGTGTATTTATATTTTTCACACATAATTATCTCTTTTATTTATCCTTAATCTAAGGATACTATCTAATAAGGGATTTCATCTCAATTCATGTTCCATTGAGACTTAATTGTTGTCATGAACCATTCCACTTTTATACAGTGTATATAGTGTCCTTTGACATATTATATCATAAATCCCTTTATTCTCATGATATTATAAATTTTTATTAATTTAATTCCTCAGTTATTTGTATTCAATCATCTCTCATTTGATTAGGAACTCTTAAACTGAAATATCATTTTAATTGTTTTAATGATTTATTATTCGAAATATTTATCATTAATGTCCATGTTTTAAAAATGGTTTTATGGATTTACTTATATGAACCGAAATGTTTTAAAAGTAAAATTCATTTAAAAATATTCAATGTGGTGTGGGAAAATTTGATTCAAAAATCTATTTTAACAGCTTCTTGAAAATTAGTGAGACTTTTAAATGTTTTCAAGAAAAAGGGGATATTTCTCTCAAATAGTTTTGCTGATTATTTTCATCTATGTCAATATACTTCATTATTCTTGATTGAAGTTAATTAATTATAATATAATATTTCATATTGTATTTAATAAGTTATGTTTGGATGTGGATGTGCTATATTTATACCATTCATTGTTTGTGGTTAAAATATTGAAATTTCATATACTAGTTTTAATATGAATGTTTAGATTATATTTCAAAAATTTCATATGTGGAATGAATTGGAATTAGTAAGTAAAGAGGAGAGCCCTCTATAGCTCATCAATACATCGGTAGGTCTCATGAGACAAACTAGTGTCTTGGAACAAGGCCTTGGAAAAATTATTATTTGTAGTCTTGTCATGAGGCCTTGACTATTTGGTTATGCTATTCAGCATTATGCATTCCATCATTAGGAAATTAGCTATTGATATTACATTAGATTATTTGACAAGAAGAATATCCATGTGAATAAGTAAAAGGCATTATTTGATTTATCATTTCCATATTATGCTGATGTTTGTGGTTAAAATGATTTTGTTTTAGTATTATACATTTCGTTTAATGTTTATGCTTTCTTGTGATAGTTTCCTCTATATTATTATCCTTACTGAGCATCTGAGATCACCCCATTCTTATTTTTAATGTTTTCCAAGATTTGAAGATGTATATTATGATTTACCTTCAAGATAGGATTTGGGATATGAGTATGTTCTAAGGAGACACAATGTTGTTCTTTTTATTTCATGATGAAATGTAAAACTTATGTATATATCTAGTACCTTTGAGGCTACTAAACTAATCCGTTTTTTTGAAACATGATCTCTTGAGATCCTTCCAATTTTATATAATAATTCACCGACTCTGGGTAACTAGGTTCAGGGTGTTAAATTTTTTATTGGATATGATCAACACTTTACTGAGTAATTTCAATTTATTTCTTATTTTACAACCTCTAAATCTTTTATATTCATTATATGAAAATATAATCTATTTTGAAAACATATTTATATGTTATTATGATTGATAAACCACCATTATTAACTTTATTTTCAAATAAATGGAAGGTTATGTTATTATTTTTTGTTTAATAACATATATTTAGGGTAATTAATAGAATAAATAAATTGAAAGCACTTGATTAACAATTATACCACTTCTTTCAAAAACATATTTTTGATTACATATTATTCCATGAATTTTAGGTATTTTGGAATGAAAATACACTATAAGAAATGGGTATGTAATCTAGGATGGTATTATAGGAAGGATTGGCAGATTTAGAATGCCCTAACGGTGCACGTAAGAGAGGAGAAGATGTTCCATTTAATAAGAGGAGGGTGAACCTATCGTTGAAATACATAAAAGTACAAAATTAATATCAATTTATTTTTCTGGGAAAAAGACTCCAAATTGATATTACTATAATAAAACTAGAGGATTAGTCTAAATAATCTCACCTAATAAAATTTAGACATGTTTTGGTCATCATTTCACCATTATCACTTATTTTTAATCCACATTAACCCTTTTTAGAATTACCACAATATTAATGTTTTATAATCTTTATGGGAAAATTGTTACCTTAAAATAAATATTCCCCCATTAATGGACCATGATTGATAATTAAAACATATCAAATTCTCTTGGGTATTTATATGATATTTAAGAATTTTAAAAAATTAGATAAAATAATATTTTTCAAAAAATATCATTAATATCATTCTTAACACAATTAAATTGATTTTAATTGAAAGTCATCAATACAAAGATGTAAATTGAATAAAAACATTTCAAAAATGAATATTATGTTATATTTATCTAAAATATTTGTTTTATATATTAATTAACAATAATTGTATTACTTTCAATATTTTTAGAATTATTTATTTTATTACACTATTAATTGAATAAATATTATGTCAGCAATGGGTAAGTAGTTAAGGAAATTTATAAATCGCTAAAAATGTAAAATAATTTTCCATGATTGAAATAATTAATTCATACTTCATATAAGAATTTAAAATTTAACATCACATCTTTTTCCTCTTATTTAAAAATATTAGTTATATTAATGTATTGAGAGTTACATTTTGTATTTATACCTTTCTTAAAATAATACAAAGGTCAATATCGATTAAAAAGAAAAAAATCATTCATATTTTTAGTACATGGTTGATAATTTTTTATATAAACTCATCCAATAGGATAAAAATGATTGTGTTATTTTAATTCATTATCCTGAATTTTGATCTATGTTTACCAGTTTTATCATTTCCATGTTGACAAATATTTTCCAGGGTTACTGTTCATAATAACCAAAAATAATAGGGACCGATT
Source organism: Viscum album (assembly GCA_963277665.1). Classification (NCBI taxonomy): domain Eukaryota; kingdom Viridiplantae; phylum Streptophyta; class Magnoliopsida; order Santalales; family Viscaceae; genus Viscum; species Viscum album. The sequence goes on along the minus strand of OY728166.1, from coordinate 1,070,284,603 downwards.
TTCCAAATATGATCCTCATGGTCCCAAATATGTATTTGATTTTATAAAATTCATTTTACAAAAGTCAAACATTTAATTTAATATTAAACCCTCAATATTTGTTAAAATGTGTCTTTACAGAAAAAATGCCTTGTATGAATAAGAATGTTTTTATTCTAGAATTATGGATGAAATTGATTAAAAGACCATTTATTGGAATATAATATCCTCAATGACCTAATTCTATCTTAAAATTAGTCCAAAATATTGTGTGAATTTGTATGTACCTGACAGGAAAATACTATTTTCAATAAAAAAACATTATTTTCACCATTCATTGGAAACTCAACATTTTTTTTAAAAAGCGCAAAAATATGTCTTGAGAAAATTTTATATGATGATTGTATAATTGATATCATTTATATAAAATAAAATTTATAAATGTTATAGAAATTAATTATAATATTTTTTAACAATCTAAAATAAGAATAATTGTTGAAGAAAGCATATTTTCAAAGGATAAAATGACATTATTGAAAAAATTGATTTCATATATCATAAAAATTAGTAAATAAATATTAATTGAGTAGGACTATTATATATATTTTTAATAATTTTGTTATTATATTCATATCTATGATTTTAAAATATATTTTATAATGGTATACTATATAGTTGTTCATTTAGACACAGTGTTTCATGTATCATAATCAATTAACGAAATTAAATTTATTTCAAGAGAAATTTATCAAAAAATCCTAGGATTTTATACTTTTAGCTTTCCTCGTTTAAATATGGGATTCTGAAGAATAGAATACCTCCCTTACATTGTTTCTCAATTTCTCTAAGATACTCTAAATTGGAAGGATATAACCACATATTCTAGGATCCACTGATGAATTTACATAACTGAAAAGAATTGTTCGCTATTTGTAGCCAACTTTTACTATATAATTATATTTAAATTTAAGATATACTAAGGCCCAGTTCTACAACTTCTATTTAGAGGAGAATTTATAAAATCTCATTTACATCTACGTTATAAATACAATATAATTTAGGCTACCGTATACTTTCCTGTCATTAATATCAAATAAATGTGGAAATACATGCATTGTTATTTACTACGATAGAATTTCACAATACAGAACTGGAGAAGATCTTAAATTCAAAAATACTACCATTTACTATTATATTAATATAAAAATTTAAATATTTTATAGAGATTTATTTTTTTCAATAAAAATAAAAATCCAAAATAGTTATTATCTAATGAAGAGAGAAAAACAACATTTCTTAAATGTAGATGTTTTTTGTTTCTACCACATTTATTCATCTTGGTCAACCAAAACAATATGTGATAACATATTAAATATATATAATATTCAGTATTATCTATAGATTTCACATGAGTGAGACGAATTTGAAGTAAATACAATACAGTATATATTCAGTTACCTTTACATGGATTTAGAATAACATTACATGAGATGAATTATACCTTTACATAGCCATTTGGTTACCCTCATGTGGGACTTTTTTATCTTCCATTTCCTTTATTTATGTAAATTTCTCTATGTACATTTCCCCTGTACTGATATTATAATCATTATGTGAGCCATGATGTATAATTAGATAATTGTATTATACACTTAACATGAAAATATAAGGTTCCAATGACCCTTACGTGGGAGTTTTATCCCATATGAAAGTGTTGGGTACACATACATGGTATATTTAAATTTTGGTCTTCCCCTTATGTGATAAAAAATATAGAGGTTCTTCCATTAAAGGATTACGGAGTAACCATATGTAGGCAAGGCTTCAAGCAAGATACCCAAAGGTATAGAGCACTGCCTTTATCAGAGGTCCAATTTACCCTTACAAGAGATTCCATTTTCCCTTACATGAATAAAACATACCGTTATATAATGGAATATTTAACATTACATGAGATAAGTTATTAGAAAAATGACTTCATTAATAGGTTTAATAACATAATTTTCTCTTACAAATATTCAACTTTTATAAAGAATAATATCTAAACTATAAAGTATTCTTAAAATCATTAATATTGAAATATACCATCTATTCATTAACAATATATTTAGTATGTATTTTAAACATAAATATAATTTATCAACATTATAAATTATTTATAATATTATTTGTAAGTTTAAATTGTTTATATAATATAATTTCCAATATGTTGAATGTATATGTTATATGTTCAGAATTAATTTATCTCCCATTCTTGAAATCATACACTTTATTTTAAAAAAGACAAAATTAAGTTTGTGTAAATTTTTTGAAATGATAACAAATTAAATTCTACCTTATGGTTTATATAATGTAACGACCAAAAAATTCATTTATGAAAATTTCTCTTGGACTATTTAAATGTCTTCTTATGGTTATGTAAAATGTATGCACTTATTTGGTTTTATGTTTTGGATTTTAAAATAACATTATGAATTGTGACTGTTTCTAATATAGTCTTGAACAGTGATCACATGATTAGTATAAATATAGGGCTCTAACAAATCCCATTTTCTCAAAAAAAAGAAAGCGATGGCCTCATCCAGTAGATTTTCCCCATACGAAGCCCATTTTTGGGAGGTTAGAAAGTAGGTGGAATCATTGGGCTTCGCTCTTGACCAACGCAAATCCGAGGTTGAATACGTTAAGATCAAGTGGAATCGCCTACGAGAGATGTGGAAGTTGATAGTTATTACCACTTGACCAATGTTATCTGAGCCACCCCAACAATCAGTCACCATCGCGCACCTTACACTAAGGTATTATGTAGGTTTTTTAAGGTGTTATGTAATAATACCCTAGTACTAAAATTATGTATATTTTTTTATAGTCAATATATATTCATTTTATTATTGTCACTTTGCAAATTGTTTAATAAGCACAAATAGTATTTTTAGTAAATATTTAACTAGGAAATCTATTTTGATGAATTAATTGATTTTTTTGAATTAAATAACATTTTAATAAAATTTTATTATTATTAAATTAATTTTTATTAAATATAAATATTCATATAATTTTATTAATTCAATTGTATTTTTTAAGGTTTGAAAGTTGTTTTTTGTCAAAACCCATGATTTTTCGATAAATATAAGTTTTTATTTTAAAATTAAAAATTAAAATATATATAAAATGATTTACATAAAATTAATAATTTTTTGGAATTAGGAATCTGAAATTATCCAACGGTGAATTTTTCAGAATTTAATGAGACATTCGTATTTTTTAGTAAAAATTAAATACCGTTTAAATATATAATGTGATTTATGACATAATAATGGCCTAATAGTGAAGTAATAAAATCATATAAACATTATTTTCAGCCAATATATGTTCTACCATTAATATTCTGTGATTATGGGATTGTTTTTTTAATTTTACAAAGATTTAGTTGACCCTTCCAGGCTTATAAAACATTTTGTCTTTTTAAATAGTTTAACATAATAGTGCGACTCAAATCTACATAAGAAAACATATTATTTTACATATTTAGGCCATTGGCCTTATAAAATAATTTTCTCCACTCCCCTTTTTTAAAAAAATGGGCAAAAACCATGGCCTGGTTTGTTGTTTTGATTATTTTAATGTGTGGTATCCCAAACATAAATAATAAATAATTCCCTCCCCTTTCCTATATAAACCCACCCATGATAGACTTCATATTCACTCAATTACATTGTAGTTCGTAAAACCTCTTACTACCTCCCTCTATAATTCTTCTAAGGTGACCCAAGCTACAAAATAGCTTCTCTTAGGCCTCTCCCAAGACTTTGGGATAACACTTCCAAATAAGGGATTCCTATATTTCTCTTTATATCCAAGTTTCTTAATATTGTTATGCCTTTTTATTTTCAATTATAAATGTTTTGGAATGATTTTTCACCTTCCCCTATACATCCATATTTATGTTTGAATGATGATATACCACTTTATCTTTCATTAAATTCCTCCCATGTACACATGTTACCATGCTGAAATTATTTAAGGGAGTTATCTCTCCTCATTTACATTAAAGTAATTATTTTATATCATGAATCTAAATTCCATTACAGTTTTTGGGAAATGTATCTATATGACCCCATTACTGTCCATTTCATGTAAATAATATGAGACACCCCTTTATCTCTCATCAACCATTTTTATGAGTTCTTATGTCACATCGTCATGCTACCGAAATTGCACTGTGATTTTTCAAGACAAAGTCATTGTGTAGTGAATACGATGCCAATTTATATATCAAGGGTATTCAACATTATTTAAATTTAATTATTGAGTAAATAGTTTCATGTATGAATTCCACACTCTTTTTTCATGGAATAAATGATGTTTTTTGATGAATCTGTGTTTTATGATCCATGTGGCACACTTATGCATGAAATTAGATGATTTAGAAGGGTGAGCCCTTATAGCAATCTAATGAATTGGAAAAATTATAATATCATGATATGTCTTTTGCAATGGTTTTTGACACATGATAATTTAAGTGCAATGAGGGGTTACTCATCCTTTATGTGCAATGAGGGTCTACTCATTCTCCATGTGCAACGAGCCTTGGCTCATGCTCATTCCATGTTAATTGTTGTCTCTACATCTCCATGTAATGATTATAATTCATTATCATTCCTTTATGTTCATGTTTCTCTTGTGATCTATTGATATACCTATTGTCTAACATGTATTTTATTCCTTAGTGTATTCCATTTTTATTCCCTTACAGGTCTTTATAGCTCACCCTTTTCTTATGGATATATTCAAGATATCCTATGAAATGCTAAGTAAGAGGGAATGTAGTGCTCATGTAAAAGATGTTTTCAATATGATATTGTTTTCTATTCTTTAAGTTGTTATGTAATGTTTTTAATCCCTATATACACTATTCCTATCGATCCACTATGTATAATAAAGTGAAGGTTTTATGTAATAAATCATGTTTAAGTATATAAAAAAGAATAGGGTTGTTATAGTTGGTATCAGAGGATAGGTTTAGTTATTTTTTGGATTAGGATTAGAAAACCCTAGTAATGACATACAAAAACGACTACATGTAAAAAACATCCCTATGTTTTGGTGGGTATTGATTAATTGATTTATCAAATAAATACATCCCTGTCTGGATACAAGCAGGTAGAGTCATCTTTGGCACAAATGTATCTATGCGTGAAAACCCCGACAAAAAGTTTTGGGCTTAACCTAGGGTATACTAGTACACAACAATGGTCATTTCCGCACTCTTTATTACGACCCTACTGGGGGATAGGAATTAGTAAATTCACAATCTTATATTGAACAATTATTAATGGAGTTAAAAAAATCCCCAAAGAATATATGTTAGAAAGTAGAAGATTCATAACATAGATTCAAGCCTATAGATTCATAAGTTAAGGAAATAAAAGGAGAAGGTTCTCCTGGATGCATATCATATTGAGGGTGAAGCTGATCAATGGTTGAAAATGCTCAATAATATGAATCCTGAGAAGGATATCGAGGTGTTAGAATGGATGTATTTCCGGAAGATGGTTTTTTTAAAATATTTTCCGTGAAACCTCCAATTTAAGATGGATATAGACTTTCTTGCCCTCAAGAAAGGATGGCGAATCTGTTGAAGTGTATGAGGAAAACTTCATAAGGCTTACATGATACGCCTCTGGATTTGTCATTATCCCCCAATTCAAGGTTGACCACTTCTTTGGTGGGTTGAAACCTAGCCTGCGGAATGCCCTGGTGATCTGTGACTTTGACAGCTATTAAGAAATTGTCTAATGTGCCCTCAAGGTCAAAATTGAGATCGACGAATATCAGGGGCATCATGGGGATAAGAAGCGTAAGGTGGATTTCAATTCTAGCAGTCTGATGGATAAATCCAATGGTGCTAAGAAGATCCAACACCCCACATCCAAAGGTGTGGAAAGAAAAACCACAAAAATTGATTGAAGGGGACAAGTAAATGATTTAGGTGTAGAAGAGAAGGACACCAAGCTGTTAACTGCTGACAAGAAAAAACCACAGCTGTGACAAGGGAGAGGAATGCTCTGGTTGAATCTCAACATGATTTTTATTTCTTCAACTACAAATAACAATGGAATATTTCAAATAATTTCTCTAATCCAAGGGTTTTTAGAGGAAACCAACAACTTCCAAGGCAGCAAGGGTGTGCTTTCTCCACCACTAATGTCGAAGTGAACCCATTAAACGAAGTGGTGATAGGTAAAATAGTTATTCATTCAAGAATATCCAACATATTTTTTGATTCAGGTTCTACACATTCTTTTATATCCTAAAATTTAGTAGAAAAGTCCCAACACCACCACAAATCATGGAAGTAATGATGTCAGCGAGTATAATAAATCGGGAAATCATTTCATCCCTTGAATATAACTAATCCCCTATCATAATCAGTGGATTGAACTTCCCGGTGAAACTCATCATACTCCCCCTGGTTGAATTTGATGCAATTCATGCCATGCATTGGATTTCCCTATATAGATCCAACATAAATTGTTGTGAATGGGAAATCACTCTCCATGTGGAGAATCATCCCCCGATTATGTACAAGTGTAAGGGGGAAGATGAATCTTCTTTAGGTCCATCTGCTCAAGCGTAGATATTAATGCCCTATAAGCATGCGTATCTAGTTCTGATGACTTAGTCTAAGGAGGTAACCATCCTTGAAGACAATCCTATTTTGAGGGAATTTTCTGAAATGTTTCCAAAGGAATTTCCTGGTCATCCTCCTAGAATAGAATGTGAATTCTCAATTGATCTTATACTTGTGGTATTTCCAATATCTAAGGCTCCATATAGAATTGTTGTTTTGCTTCATGATGAGAAGAAGAAATAATGAAAACTGAATCTAGATAAAGGGTTTATATACCCAAGTGCTTCACCATGGGGTGCACCAGTCCTCTTTGTCAAGAAGAATGATGGGTCAATGTGCCTTTGAATCGATTATCAATAGATTAATATAATCACAATAAAGAACAAGTATCCTCTCCCACGAATTGAATACTGGTTCGATCAGATGTGTAGAGAACAATACTTCTCAAAGGTAGATTTGTGGTCGAGAAATTATCATGTTATGGTGAAGAAGGAAGATATCCTCAAGACTGATTTTCATACAAGATACGAGCACTATGAATTCATATTAATGCCTTTCGAACTCACTGATTCTCCATCAATATTCATGGACATGATTAATAGAGTCTTTAGATATTACCTCAAAAAATTTGTGGTAGTATTTATAGATGATATTCTAATATACTCTAAAACCATGTAAGATCACGAGGAGCATCTAAGAATTATAATAGAGAACTTACGGGAGGATGATCTCTATGTAATGTATAGAAAGTGTGAGTTCTAGTTGAAGGAGGTCTCATTCTTGGTCCATATCATAACAAGAAATGAGATATCTGTGGATCCCCCTCAGATAGCTGCAATTGAGGGATGGCCGAGGACAACATAGGTAATGGATATCCATAGATATTTTGGGTTAGTTAGATATTATCAAAGATTTGTGAGAAATTTCTCACGATTTTCCAACCCTCTTACCAAGCTATCTCGGAAGGGAGTAATGTTTTCTCGGATTGATGAATGAGAAAAATGCTTCAAGGAGTTGAAAATGAGGTTTATCACTGCACCTGTGGTCAATTAAACAACAAGTGTAGAAATTTTTGTTGTATTTAGTGATGCTTAGAAGAAGGGCATGAGTTTGTGTGTTGATGAAAAATAACAAATTCATTTCCTATGCTTCAAGGATATTGAAAGTTCATGAGAAAAAATATCCAACACATGATATAGAGTTGGCTATGGTGATCTTTGATTTAAAATTTTGGCAGCATTTTCTCTTGGTGGAGATGCATGATATATATACAGACCAAAAAAGCCTCAAGTATATAGTCACCCAGAAAGTGTTAAACATGTGCCAAAAAAGATGGTAAGATCTGATTGAGGAATATGGATACTCAATCAATTACCACCCTGGTAATGAGAACAAGGTGGTATATGCTCCATGTATAAAGGACCCAACAATTATATAATTGATGAGAATTGAGAACGATCCAATATTCTTTCATTTGATGAATATGGACAAGGAAATCATAAATAAAGGAACATCATCAATTATTTCAAAAATTATTGCTCAACTATCTCTTTTGGAAAAGTTGAAAGATTCTAAACTGGAAGATGTGGGAATTCAGAAAAAGTGGAATCTATTAGAAAAAGAAAATCCTCAAAGTTAAATGTAAATGAGGATGCAATTTTGATATTTGGGAAAAGACTATGTGTTACATCATGTCCGGAGCTGAAGAAGGAACATTTGGATGATGCACATATTTCAAATTTCTCTATTCACCCCGAAAACAAAATGATATATTGAGATCTCTGGGAGAATTTTTGATTGGATAATATGAAGAATAATATTTTTGAATATACATCAATGTTCCTGGTGTGTCATCATGTGAAGGTAGGTAGGTAGAGGTCGAAGGGGATGATGCATCCATTTTCTATACCAGTATGGTGATGGGAGAACATCACCATGGACATTGTCCCCAAACTCTTGAAGACATCCAAAGGCGAAAACACAATCAGGGATGTTTTGGATCATCTTATAATGTTTACACACTACATTTCAATTCAAGTGGATTTCTCATTGGATCAACTGGAAAAGATATACATCAAGAAATTTGTTAGGCTTCAAGGAGTACCACTATATATTTTATTCGATCAAGATTCAAGATTCACCTCTATGTTCTAGAAGAGTCTTCAATATGATCTATATATAGAAAAAAACTTTATTACGACCTATAATCCTCAAGATGAAGGCCAATTTGGGCAAACTATCCACACAATGGAATATATGTTATGATCATGTTCAATATACTTTAAAGGATGATGGGATAAACATCATCTTCTAGTTGAATTCTCTGATAATAAAAATTTCCACTCCAACATCCGAATGGAACCTTATGAATCCATGTGTGGGAAAAGGTGAAGAACACTGACATTTTGGGATGAAGTCAGTGAGCATAAGCTTCGAGGACCAAAAATGGTTGAAGAAATGGTGGAGAAGGTAAAATTTATTCACCCGCATATTAAGGCATTCCAGAGTCGACAAAAGAGTTATGCAGATAACCATCAATGAGACCGTGAATTTAATGTTGGAGTCATTGTATTTCTATGCATATCTTCATGGAATAAGGTCACGAGGTTTGGAAATAAGGGGACGCTAATTCATAAGTACATCGGCCCCCTCGAGATTCTAGATTGTGTCGAGGCTATGCCATATTGGCTAGAACTTCCACCTACCATGGTCAAAGTATGTGATGTCATTCATGGATCCCTCTAAAGGAATGAAATATTAGAACCATCACATGTACTCTCTTTAATGGTAGTACAACTAGAGGATGGTCTTTCTTACGAGGAAAAACCACTGAAGATCTTAGATCGTAGAGAAAAAGTTCTATGAAATAAGACAATACCCCTCGTTAAGGTGTTATTGAGAAACCACACGTTTGAAGAAGCGACATGGGAATTAGAGTAAGTAATGAAATAGAGTTACCCACATATTTTTTAGTGTGGGAAAATAAAATATCGAGGGTGATATTTCGTAAGGGGGAAAATTGTAACAACCCAAAAATTAATTAATGAAAATTCTTCTGGGTCTATTTAAAGGTATTCTGATTGTTATATAAAACATATGCACTTATATGGTTTTATGTTTTGGATTTTAAAATACCGTTATGAATTGTTACCATTGTTAATATAGCCATTGAACATAGATCACATGATTAGTATAAATATATGGATTTAACAAATCCAATTTACTCAGACAAAGGATGTGATGGCCTCATCCAGTAGACTTCCTCATATTAAGCCCATTTTTTGGAGCTCAAAAAAGAGGTGGTTCCATTGGGCTTCGTTCTTGACCAATACCAAGCTGAGCTTTAATACATTATGCTCGATCATAATCTCCTACAAGAGAAGTATAAGTTGATAGATATTACCACCCGAGCAATGTTATTTGAGCCACCCTAAGAGTCTATCACCATTGTGCACCTTACCCTAATTTCTTATGTAGGTGTTTTAAGGGGTTATGTAACAAGACCATAGTACTACGATTATGCACATTGTTCTTGTATAGAGAATATACATTCTTTTTGTTATTGTTAATATTTAAATAATTTTTAAAGAACTAATTATATTTTTAGTTAATATTCAAATAAGAAATCTATTTTTATGAATCAATGGATTATGTTGAATTAAATAGTATTTTAATAAAATAGTATTATTATTAAATTAATTTTTGCTAAATATAAATTATCGTATAATTTTATAAATGCAATTGTAATTTTTAAGGTTTGAAAGCTGTTTTTTTTTCAAACCCCTGAATTTTCGATAAATGTTGTTTTTTATTTTAAAAGTAAAAATTCAAAAATATACTAAATTATTTCAATAAAATGAATATTATTTTTTGAATCCGAACATCGAATTTTTCCCATAGTGAAATTTTCACAATTTTCTGAGACAGTCGAATTTTATGGTAAAAATTAAATACCTTTTAAATATATAATGTGTTTTATGACATAATAAGGACCCATTAGTGATTTAATGAATTACAATAAACATTATATTTATACAATATATGTTTTACCATTAATATAATGTAATTTTGGGTTTGTTTGACTTATTTTACAATGATTTAGTAGACCATTCAAGGCTTATAAAACATTTTGTCTTTTTAAAATTTTTTTATTTAGAGTGTAACTCACCTTCACATAAGAAAATATATTAATTTAAGAATATAGGACATTTCCCATAAAAAAACTTTTTTACCACTCCACTTTGAAAAAAATAATTGGAAAAACTCATGGCCTATTTTATAGTTTTGATTAGTTTAATGTGTAGTGTCAGAAACCAAAATAATAAATAATTCCCTCTCTATTCCAATATAAAACTTCCCATGATCCCACTTTCACTTAATTAAAAGCCTTTTTAGTTCATCTAACCTCTTCCCTTATATCTCTAGAATCATCCCAAGGTGCCCCAAGCTTTCAAGAATCCTCTCTCGAGCCGCTCCCAAGCCTTTGGGATAACACATCCAAGTAAGGGATTCCTACCTTTCTCTTTTTATCCAAGTTTCTTAATATTGTTATGCCCTTTTATTATCAATTATAAATATTGGGGTTATGATTTTTCACCTACCGCATACTTCCCTATTGTGTTTTAATGATTAGATACCCCTTTTTCTCTCATTAAATCCCTCCCATGTATACCCGTTACCATGCTGAAATTCAGTATGGAATTTTTCTCCCCTCATTTACATTCAAGTAATTATTTTGTATCATTAATATAAATTACAGTAAAATTGTTGGTACATGTATATATATATATAAACCCCTTCCGGTAAATTTCATGTAAATATGACAAAACACCACTTTCTCTATCATCAATAATTTTTAGGAGTTCTTTTTTCATGCTATCATTCTTCCAAAATTACACTATGATTTTCCAATCCATAATCATTTTGTAGTGAAAACCATTCCCATTTCTCAATCAATATTATTTACCATTATGCACATTTAATTATTGTTTAAAGAGTTTCAGGTATTAATTCTACACTCATTTATCATGGAATAACTGATGATGTTTAATGAATCTATATTTTAGGATCCATGTGGCACAATTATGCATGAAATTAAACGATGTGCCCTGATAGAGCTCCAATGCATTGGGTAAGGTTTAGTATCATGATACGTCATGTGCAATGGATGTTGTCACATGCTAATACAAGTGAAATAAGGGTTTACCAGTGCTTCATGTGCAATGAGAGTTTACTTAGGCTCCATGTGCAATGAGCCTTGGATCATGCTAATTCTATGTTAAGTGTTGTTGCCACATATCTATGTAATGATTATCATTCATTATCCGGCCTTAATGTTCATGTTTCTCTAGTGCTCCATTTATATTCCAATTATCTATCATATTTATATTCCTCATGTTATTCCATGTTTATTCTCAAACTAGGCTTCATAGGCCACCCTTTTTTTGCATGTCCTCAGGTTATCCTATGCAATGCTAAGTATGAGGGAATGTAGTGGTCATGTAAAGGAAGTTTTCAATAAGATGTTGTTTTCTATGCTTTATGTTGTTATGTAGTCTTCTTAAGCCCCAAATACACTATAGCTCTCAATCATCTATGTTTTATCAAGTGATGGTTTTAATTAATAATTCATTTTTAAGTATGTAATAAAGAACATGGTTGTAATAAAGAAAATGTATCCATATTATTTAAAACTATTCATAAATAAATATTTTTAAAATTTTAATATTTTAAATTATATTATTTCAAAATGAAAGTTGTTTAAAATACATAATTTATATTCAAAAACAATGTTTTATTTTTTTAATTTTGAGATATCCAATTAAATAAGAAATGTGTTAAAATGGAATTATAAAATAATTCTTGGGATGTTACAGACACTATATCTTGACAGTCGTTATAGTAGTTAATAAAGAGAGATATAAAGACAAAAAAAAATTGAAGTTGGATGGAATACAAACATCCAAAATGTCAAAACGCTTATATTAGGTTGCATTAATAAAATTGGGGTCACTATGCAAATGAATGTGTCTATAAATGTAAATATGTGTCACCATGTTGAGACTGCATTAAAGAGACTAATTCTGGATGAAAAGAAGGATACATTATAAAAATATTTATCTACTTTATCAAAAAAAATTAAAAAATTAAATGATTATTTAATCATCTTTATCACCTTAAATTTATATATATATATATATTACAATATTATCATATGAAATTCATATTAATGGAAACTAGAAATGATCATATATCCTTTGGAATATTTCTTATGAAGCATCGTAACAGTGATGATGAAGGGAATATAATCCTATACCAATAGGATATATATGCAAAAAATTTACACCAGTGATGTTATTAATATTTTCATGACATATTATAAACCCCCTTTACTTATTTTTTATTAAATTTGCATAATTTGTGTGAAATATTCATGTTTTAATACTAAGTATAAATTTTGAACATTTTTAGAAGTAGTCTAGTCAAGTCAGTTTACTATTTTATTTATAACTCTCACCCTACGGAATAAAATAGTGTGATTCTTGCTTTGGAGGTTTCTGAATTCAATGCGAAAAATTTCATTAGAAGATATCATGGGCTAATTCTTCCCTTTGAAGGCTCATATGGACCACACAAGATGAGACAAATAATTTGTGAAGAAACTGGACCATCCATGGTGATTGAGTTACTGGTCTCACTATTAAATCCCATATTTTGTGAAACTCTACCATGTGTTCTTTATTATACAAAAAAATAATGGGTAAAAATTTCATGGCACAGTCATAAAAACCAGGGTCCCAAATGAAGCATTGAAGTCCAACCCGCTATTCTGGATGTGAATTAAAATATAGACACTATTCATGACATATCTCATGATATAATCATCAAATCGAGCTGAGATGTTTCAGTATGAAATAGGAGATATAGGTGGCTGAAATTATTGAAAAATCATTCGGTTTTGATGCCATATTCCTACTCAAAACCCGTTTCACATTTTGGACATCAAAAAGACTGGATTGAAATGGATAGATTAAAATTGTTTAATAAGCAGAACATAACTTTGGATATGTAGGTCCAAATGACTCCCAATTTTAAGAGAGGTAGGCCAACATTATTATATAAAACTTTGAAGAAAGAGATATCTTGAGATTAGGATGTCTGAATAGCCAACATGGTGATTCCATTGGAGGGACATATTGGGAGTGAAAATAGTCCACTTCCTTGGGTTATAAATGCATCCCCTCCTCTCCTTCAAAGGGGTTGAAATTTCAGAAGATAGGAGGGTCAGTTGGCAAGAAAAACGCCTTGCCAAAGTCTTGGTTGGACCGTCCATACTCATGTTTTCACTTGAGATACCCTTCCTCCCCTCTTTTCTTCCTTTCACTTTTGTTTTGTTCTTTGTTTGTAATCTTGTAAGTTTGTGTTTTGTAATTCTTTTTTAATGCAATTTTATTCTTCAATATCTCTTATTATCATCCAAATTCTATAGTTTAATATTATTGTTCTTAAAATAGTTAAAAAAAAATTAATCCCCTTCCCTTATTTTGCTTCCTCATTCAATCTAAAGTTCGTTTTTTAATTCTCGTCATTGTTTGTGTTTTTGTGTTCGACGTACCACTCTTTTCTAATCACTTTCTTTTTCTTCTCATGATAATTCATCATCATAAATTTATAATATAGATTAATATTAATATCAATGGCTGAGTAAATATAATACTGGGGTAAGTAAAAAATTAGGGATGATAAGTGATTGAGAGTATTTGCTCGATGGATATTCTTTAATTTAACATTGTGTATGTTAGAGTTAACATGTCAGGGATTATTGACTTGTTTTGTTTAACATGTGGTTACCATGGATTATTGGAACCATAAATAAACTACCATCAACATGATCTGATTGAGATTAGAACTCTCTGTCAAGTTAAGGCTTGGATTAAAGCCCTAACACTTAGTAATCCCAATCAACAACATCTTCTGAAGTGGGTGTTAAATTAACTGCAATATAAAGAAACTCTCTAGGATATCACAATCTTATCTCCCTATAAATGAACTCACCCTAATATTTATCAAATTGTTAAATCAAACACCAATAATTAATCACTTAATTTATGTTCTGAAAACAAACCCCCCAATCAGAATATAATCAACTAACAAAAAATGACTATTACAAAGTATCATCGCCGAGGATTCGACCCGAGTGATACTATACACATTATCAGAGCACCGGAACCTTGACAGTTCGATAGGAGGCAATTGTCCATGCATTTCAAATGGTGATTTTTCCATGGATGGTGCTTTATGTAGTCATTAGTTTATGGTTGTTGTTATAAAAACAAAAAAAAAATTAAAAAAAATGAAAAAAAAACACAAAGAAAAACCCGTCTTCTTATAGAAATAATAAACAGAAAAAACACAAAAACTCATCTTCCTTTTCCTTCAAACATCTCTCTGAATGCCCTATAGCCTCCCAAACAACACCTTAGATTTTTTTTTACCCTAATATTGAGTGAAAACTTCACCAACTTAGGAGTAATAAAAGAGATAATCATATAATTCAAGAACCAGTCCATGTCCAACAAATTGAATTAGATATGGCGAATCCTAGGGAACAAAAACATAAAGAACTAGTTTCCCCTGATATGAATTAGCAACCTCTTGGAATTCAATATCTAAACATAGAGGCTTATTTTGAACTCAAATAAGGTTTGATTCATATGCTCCCTCATTTCCACAGGCTAGCCAGTGAGTATCAACATCTCCTCCTTAAAGAGTTCAAAGTGGTGTGCTCTACAATTAATCCTCAAGGAGTTTCTGAAGAACAAATCAAACTTTGAGAATTCCCTTTCTCCCTAGATGACACTTCTATGTCATGGATCTAATACCTTTCTCTGTGTTAAATAACCACATGGAATTACATGAAGTGACTCTTCTTAGAGAAATTATTTTAGCTTCTCTTACTGCTTCTATCCAAAAGGAAATAAGTGGTGTCAGTTAGTTCCAATGTGAATCAATCCATGAACACTGGAAGAGGTTCAAAAAGCTTGTTGCAACCTTCCCACGCCACCAAATCCCTGACCAAATCTTGATCCAATACTTCTATGAGGGGTTATTTTCTATGGAGATAACTCTTACTGATGCCGCAAGTGGTGGTGCTCTTGTTGATAAAACTCCTGCAGTTGTAAGAGATCTTATAAGAAACATGGATGCAAACACACAACAATTCCTTACTCGAGCACATGTGCAAGTAAATAAGCCCAAGATAATAAATCCATAGAGCCGAACAAGATAACCGAGTGGATGAGTGAACTTATAGGTCTTGTGTGGAAACTAGATATGGCATCAAAATACCCAACCTCGTCTTCTCCATAATCAATGTTTCCTGGACCTGTCAAAAACTGTGGAATATACAACTATCCATCTCATCCAACTAACACATGTCCACAAATTCAAGAGGATCAATCCGATTCATCCAAACCAATGGAGCTCAATGCAGTATATACTCAGCAGAACACCAACCCTCAACTATCAGTTTAGTTTGTTAGAAACATCCACCAACCTCACTCTGATCCCTTCTCTTCTTCCTATAACCAAGGCCTGAGGTATGGTAATCCCATCACTCATCCCCCTCAATTCCCTCCTCAAAAACCAAACCATTTTCAATATATTCAAGGTGTTGTTAACTTACAACAACCTTATCCTTTTCTTCCCCAACCTCAAAGGAACAATCCTCCTCCTGGATTCCATTATCCTGATGAGCCTTCTCAATTCCAAAACCAATACAATCGCTTTCCCAAGAACCAAAATCAAGGTAATCCCAAATCGGAACAAGCCACTTCTTCTAAGAAACCATGGGAAAGTGCAGTGGGAGATCTTACCTCTTTCACCCGTTCTAGCCTCAAGAACATTGAAACCCAAATTGGTCAACTGGCATCCCACCTTAGTCAAAAGCAACAATCTAATTCTTCTCAACATCCACCTCAACCATTACACAACCCCAAGGGTAATGTAAGTGAAATTGAACATAGATCAGGAATGCAAATTTCTATGCCTCAAGATAAGTCCTCCAACCCTCCGTTGAATGTTGAACTATAAAATGAAAAGAAAAAGAATCTTGGAAAGGATCCTGAAACCATTCCCTCATCTCCTACTATTCCACATAGGAACCCAATCATTTTCCTCAATCTGTTTCTAAGACAAAGATATCCTTTGAACCCGATCATGAAATGCTCAAAAAATTTAGACGTATTGAAGTCAACATTCCTCTCTTAGATGACATAAAACAAATTCCCATGTATTCCAAGATTCTCAAAGAGTTGTGTACCCACAAGAGGAAACGTAGGACCTTTGAAAATTTTTCCACCCAACAGTCTATTCCCATAAAGTGCAATGATCCAAGGAACTTTACGGTTCCGTTCCAAATTGGAAGTTCCAACATTGATGATTCACTCATAGACCTATCAGCCTCAATTAATGTCATGCCCAAATCCATATTCTCTAACCTTTGTCTAGTTCCCATACATCCAACGGGTGTTGTCATTCAATTGGGAAATAAAATAACACCCAGTCCTGATGTAATAATTGAGGATTTCCTTGTCTGAGTCAATGATCTTATCTTCCCTGCAGATTTCTATGTCCTTGACATGGAAGGTGAGATGAAATCTTCTCGATCTCCCCTAATTCTAGGAAAACCATTCCTCATGACTGCGAGAACTAAGATTGATGTCCATTCAGGCATCTTATCCATGGAATTCGGTGTCCAACTGGTCATGTTCAACATTTTCCAAGCCATGCAATACTCATCTGAGGATCACTCAGCATTCTCAATCCATGCTTCTGAGGACACTTCTAAGAGTGAATCGAACCCAAATCCACCATGTTCTTCATGTTCTAATGACATAGGATCTTGTGAAATCTACACCATTATTAACCAAGTCATAAATGATAATGTTTATGTATACCTCTCATTAATAGAATCCATTAATCAAGAGGATATTGAAAACTCTCTTTAATCCCACATCAACTCTGATCTCTACTGCTACACCTTGGAAAGTAGTAAGATGAATGAATCTGAAGAAACTAAATTCCCATATTCCTTTCCTGGGTTATCTAAACCAAAAATGAATGATTATTCTTATCTAAAACCACTTCTTGAACACCTGAAATATGCATTCCATTTCCATGATCAGTCATATCCTGTCATCGTCTTTGCTTCACATACTGAAACCAAAGAGACCAAACATGTTCATGTGTTAGAGGAAAACAAAAAGGCCTTAGGGTGTACCCTAGATGACATACCAGGAATCAACCCTACAATTTTCATGCATCAAATCCATCTTGAGGAGTCATCCAAAACAATTAGACAACCACAAAGAAGACTCAATCCACTCATACGTGAGGTAGTTAGGGAAGAGATCACCAGGATTCTTGAAGATTGTATTATCTACCCAATTTCTGATAGTGAATGGGTTAGTCCAATTCAAGTTGTACATAAGAAGGGTGGGATAACTGTTGTCACAAATGAACATGGAGAGGTAGTAACAACTCGAGTGAAGAACAAATGACGTGTTTTCATCGACTATAGGAAATTGAATATTGAAACAAGAAAAGATCACTAACCACTTCCATCCCTTGATCAAATACTGGAATGATTAGCCGGAAAGTCACACTATTGCTTTCTTGATGGATATACTGGCTACTTCCAAATCCCAATCGCACCCCAGGACTAAGAAAATACTACTTTCACATGCCCATTTGGAAAATATTCATATAGAATAATGCCTTTTGGACTTTTTAATTATCCTACAACATTCCAAAGGTGTATTATGAGTATCTTTTCTAAATTCATTGAACACTTCATGGAAGTCTTCATAGATGAAATCACCATTTATGGTGATTTATTTGAATCTGTTTTGAATTCACTATCTATAGTCCTCCAAATGTGTGTCAAGTGAAACCTTGTGTTATATTTTGAAAAATGTCACTTTGTGGTTACAAATTGGATTGTTCTAGGTCATAAACATTCAAAGTATGGCATTGAATTCCATCCTACAAAAATTGAAGTGATCCAATCACCTCCTCAGCCCACTTTTCTTTGATACACCAGTTCATTTCTAAGTCATTCTGGTTTCTATCAGAGATTCATTCACAACTTCAGTAGTATTCTCCTACCACTCACTCAGTTACTCCAAAATGATGTCACTTTCCAGTTCGATGAGGTTTTCAAGAGAGACATTGTTGAATAAAAAACTGCTCTAACATTTGTCCCAATAATCCAACCCCATATTGGTCCTTACACTTTGAGTTGATGTGTGATGCTTCAGATAGAGCCGTTGGGGTTGTTCTTGTTAAATGAAGAGAAAATAATCCTCATGTCATCTATTATGCCTAAAAACATTGGATGAAACTCAATATCACTACACGGTCACTGAAAAGTAACTTTTAGTAGTGTTCTTTGCCTTAGATAAATTTTGACCCCATCTCTTAGGTTCCAAAATCATCATCTTCACAGACCATTTTGGTATAAAGTTATTACTGAAGAAAAGTGATTCCAAACTGAGGCTAATAAGATGGATACTAATGATCCAAGAGTATGACCTTGAAATCAAAGATAGTCCATGAAAATAAAACCATGTGGATGATCACTGGAGTATAATTTCTTATTCTTATCATTCTGAAATCATTGATCCTGAATTCCCCACTGAGCACCTTTCATTTCTCACCCCAAAAATACCATGGTATGCCCCAATTGTAAATTACTTGCATTATGGTATTTTTCATGAAATTTGTTCAAAAGAACAAAAAATGAAGTTGAAAAGTGAGTCTAAATACTATTTTTGGGAAGAAAATAAACTTTGGAAAACTGGGGCTAACATGGTAATAAGAAGATGTGTCGATGGAAATGAACATTCATCCATATTAGAATTCTGTCACTCAATGCCTGATGGTGGTCACTTTGGACCACAAAGGACCTCCCGAAAGGTCTTAAACTCTAGATTCTTCTAGCCTTCACTCTACAAGGACTCTCATGAGTTCTGTCAATCATGTACTACTTGTAAAAGGTTGGCACAATTTAAAATAGAAATGAAATTCCCCCAAAGCCATTAATTTTCTATGAAATATTCGTTGTTTGGGGAATTTATTTCATGGGTCCATTTCCACCTTCCAATAGATTATCATACATACTTCTTGTTGTTGATTGTGTTTCTAGGTGGGTCGAGGCCAAACCCATTAGAATGGATGATTCACATACTGTTAGTGAGTTCCTAGAGACACACATTTTCCACTGATTTGGCAGACTATGTGCCTTGATAAGTGACTTAGGAACCCATTTCTATAATATAACCATGGAATCTCTTTTGAAAAATAATAAGGTTGTACGTTCAACTTCAACTTCATATGACCCCCAAACAGCGGGAATGGATGAACTTTCTAATAGAGAAGTGAAAAGAGTTCTTGAGAGAATTGTAAAACCCACCCGAAAAGACTGGTCTGAAATACTTGGTGAAGCACTATGGGTTTATCGAACTGACTTTAAAACACCCGTTAGGATGTCTCCTTTCAGGATAGTTTTTGGTAAAGAATGTCATTTTCTAGTTGAAATCCAACATAAGTCATTTTGGGCTGTGAAAACTTGTAATTTTGATCTTGAAAAATATGGTGAAGAAATATTGTTGCAATTGGCTGAACTGAAGGATCTTCGACTTGATTTTTATGAGAATTATAATATATACAATGAAAAATCCAAGTCACTCCATGATAAACACATCCTCATAAAGGTATTCCATGAAGGGGATAAGGTAATTCTCTTTAATTCTAGATTTCATCTTCACCCAGGTAAGCTTAATTATCATTGGGAAGGTCCTTTTAATATTACTAATGTTTACCCATTTAGTGCAATATAAGTCCATGACCCCTCTTCTAAAAGGACATTCATGGTTAATGGACATCGGTTAAAGAATCACCATGAGAGGACACACAATCATGGATCAACATTGACTTCCACTGGATCCCCAACTTATCCAGTCGACCTACCACTAGATGGAGATGGAAACCCGCCAAATCCATACCAGGATGTACCTCTTTCCCTTTAACTCTATCTCTCTCTCTCTCTCTCTCTCTTCATCCCTCTACCTCTTTCTTCTTCTTCCTCTATCTTTCATTTTCTACCACTTTTTTTTCAAAACAATTATTTTTATCATTTTCTTTTGTGTGAGTGTATCTTTATTAAAATCTAAAAAAAACCAAAAAAACAAAAAAAGGCATCATAACAAAAAATATATAAAAAAATTCAAGAGTCATGATTACTCATCATCCAATTTTTAAATTTTGTCCAACCTTTTTGGGGAGTCAATAAACATGTTTTCATCTCAAAAAATTTGTATTTTCATCATGACTTTTGGATAAAACATTTTGTGTCAAAATTAAAAAATTTTGAATTCTCAATTTTTTATTTGGAAAATGATTTTCCGAAACCGTGAGGAAAAAAAATTCATTCATGCTTGGGCCACCTTTGGCCAACTTATCAAAATGTGGGTTTTTCACCGCCATCTGTGAGTCTTGAGTTTGTGGACCATGGAACTTAATTTCCTACCATAGTGTGCATTAATATGATAGAGGCATTTTCTGAACCACATGATAATCACAATTGCCAGATAGCCTCCCATTTCACTTATATTAATCCTACTTTTGAAATCCCCTTTAAGCATATGAAAACCTTTTATTTGATAGCCATATTACAATCACAATACCTTTTCCCACCTAATATAAATAGGGATTTTCAATACTTTTTTTAAAAAATTAAGTGTGGGGGGAACAAATTTCATTATGGGAACCCTTTGTTGATTTCACCATGTTATCATATGCTTGAGGGAAAGCATCCATTTCAGTGTGGTGGAGAGGTTTTAATTCATTGTGTTTTGAGGAATTTAATTTACTGTAATTTATGTAATTTTTTAAATGTTATTGACAAGTGTTCAAAAAAATCAAAAAAAATCAAAGAAAAAAGAGACAAAAAATAGGGTTTTTTCTTGCATAGGTCAAAAATTAAACTTCCTCAGCCTTTTATCATGTTGTAACTATTAAAATTAGTGTTGTAAGGAGATCAATCATGGGTTGGGATATTAGTGTGAGATATTTTCCATGTTCAACTTTCGAAAAAAGAAAAACAAATAACACTTACATTAAATACTTATGTCATTGGGAGAATTTTTTTGGTTTGTAAATATTTCATCTTCTCATCCCCTTAAAATTTTCTTCCTCTATTGTGTCTTTCTTCACACAATCATTCCCTTTTAAATATTTGTTTTCATTTCCTTCCATGTTTTATTTCACAAAAAATGTGCATTTCCTTTTATATGATGGTGTTTTACCCCCTTTTTTCTATCTTTTGGATATCATATTCCAACTATCCCATAGCCACAGAAAAAACCCTAAAAGACCACTTGATTTTTGAGCACTTTAGATCGGTATTTGAAGCTAAGAGATCTTTAAAACTCTAATATTTTCACTTTTGGTTGGTCAAATAGTCAACCTCCACAAAGAATTTTATCATCTTGAGAGGTGTGAGTTTTGAGTGTCCACATTTTTCCATTTATAAATTTGAGCATGAAAAAATGAATTAGTTTTGGATCATTGTTTATGTAAAAACTTGTGTCGGAATTCAAAAAGCATGAGTGAAATATTCTAAACCTCCCCTGATTAGAGAAAACAAAATTTTAATATTTGTTGGTGAGTGAAAATGATTTTGTCATGTTTTTATATTCTCTCACATGAGGACATGCACAAAAATAAGTTTGGGGGAGTTGATGTTATTAATATTTTTATGACTTATTATATACTCCCTTTACTTATTTTATATGAAATGTGCTTAATTTGTGTGAAATATTAATGTTTCGATACTAAGTATAATTTTTGAGAATTTTTAGAAGTAGTCCAATTGAGTCAGTTTACTATTTTATTTATACCTCTCAGCCTACTAATTCAAATCATGTGGTTATTTCTTTTTAGGCTTCCTAATTAAATATAAAACATTTCATTAGAAGAGATCATGGAATAATTCCTCCATTTGAAGGCTCATATGGACCACACAAGATGAACCAAATAATTTGTGAAGAAATTGGACCATCCATGATGATTGAGTTACTGGTCTCACTCTCGAAGCCCCTATTTTGTGAAACTCCCCCATGGGTTCATGATTATAAAAACAAATCCTGGGTAAAAATTACAGGGACCAATTCTAAGAAAAGGGGGCCCACAATGAAGCTTTGAAGTCCATCCCACCATTCTGGAAGAGAAATAAAATTCAGAAACTATTCAAGACATATATCATGTTGTATTCATCAAATCCATCTGATATTTTTCAGTGTGAAAGAGGAGATATAGGAGGCATACATTGTTGAAAAATCATATGATTTTGAAGGCATCTTCCTATTCAAAAACCCTTTCACATTTTGGAATTCAAAAATTCTGGATTAAAATGGACAGATTAAAATTGTTTAATCAGATGGCCATAACTATGGATACATAGGTCTAAATGACTCCAAATTTTAAAAGAGGTTGGAAAAATTTATTATCTACAACATTGAAGAAGGAAATATATCTAGATTAGGATGTCTAAATAGCCAACATGGAGATGCAATTGGAGTGAATGACTGGGAATGAAAACAGTCCACTTCCTTGTGCTATAAATGCATCCCCCTCCTCTCCTTCAAAGGGGTTGGCATTTTAGAAGAGAGGATCATAAATTGGCACAACCAAATCCCTTACAAATTCTTTGGAGGACCTTCCATACTCATGTTTTCACTTGAGATACCCTTCATCATCTCTTTTCTTCCTCTCACTTTTGTGTTGTTCTTTGTTTGTAATCTTGTAAGTTTTTGTTTTGTAATTCTGTTTTAATGCACGTTTCTTCTTCAATATCTCTTATTCTCATCCAACATCTGTAGTTTAATAATAATTTTCTTAAAATAGTTTAAATACAGTTGAATCCCCTTCCCTTATTTTTCTTCCTCATTCAATCAAAATTCATGTTTTTTTTAATTCTCATCATTGTTCGTGTGTGTGTTCGACGTACCTTTCTTTTCTAATATATTTTTATTTCTTCTCTTGTTAATTAATCATCATAAATATATAAACTAGATTAATATAAATATCAATGGATGAATAAATATATTATTGGGGTGTGTAAAAATTTAGGGATGTTAAGTGATTAAGAGTATTTTCTCGATGGATATTCTTTAATTTAACATTATGTATGTTGGAATTAACATGTCATGCATTAATGACTTGTTTTGTTTAACGTGTGGTTTCCATTGATTATTGGAACAATAAATACACTACCATAAACATGCTCTGATTGAGATTATAACTATATGTTAATTTAAGGCTTGGATTATAGCCTTAACACTTAGTAA
Organism: Viscum album; assembly: GCA_963277665.1. Classification (NCBI taxonomy): domain Eukaryota; kingdom Viridiplantae; phylum Streptophyta; class Magnoliopsida; order Santalales; family Viscaceae; genus Viscum; species Viscum album. The sequence goes on along the minus strand of OY728166.1, from coordinate 1,070,260,579 downwards.
TTCCAATTAACATCATCTTGAAAAGTTGGTGTTAAATTAACTGCAATATAAATAAAAGCTCCAGGATATCACAAGATTAACTCCATAAAAATGAACTCACCCCAATATTTATAAAATTGTCACATATAACACCAACAATTAATCACTTAATTTAATCTTTTAAAATATACCCCCTAATCATAATACAATCAACTAAAAACAAACGACTATTACAAAGTATCATCACCGAGGATTCGACCTGAGTGCTGCTATACACATTAGCAGAGCACCAGATCCTTGACTGGTCGATAGGCGACCATCGACCATGCGTTTAAACCAGCTAATTTTACATGTTTTCACTAGATCCCATAAGGTTTTATCTTTTTTGGTACATTCTAATTGGTAATATATTATTTTACATTATATGTATAGATCAAATTTATTCAGAATTTTATATTTCATAAATAGTAAAAGAGTGCTAAAAACAAGTCATGTATAGAAAAATGAACATACCCATAACATTACCCAAATATGAGGTATACTTCACTAGATAAAATTATTATATATTTTAAATACATTGTGAAACCATTACATGATAAGGAAAAATATGTTAGTAATTTAATGTTCTTTTATATAGATTGAAGATTCAGAATATCAAGACACTTCTATATCATGTAAGGTTCTATGGAAGGATGACCATATAGAAACAATAGGAAAATAATACAATAATCCATAAAAAATTATGATAAAGATGTATAATAATCACATATAATAATTTTTTCTTTAAATCAAAATTAAATAACATTGATTAATTTTTTATGAATATTTTTTATCCAATTTAGGCATAGGAATTTTCATGAGTTGTACCTAATGAATGAATCCTTTAAATAAATTTTAAGTGGCCTAAAAAATATGGTTGTGTCATTGGTTCATGTTTTTAGGTATCAACTTAAGAATATTTTTCAAAATCAATGGGAAAAGGTGATACATATGTGAAAATGAAAGATATGCTAGAAAAAGTAGATACTCTAAAATAAATAGTTATTGATAAGTCTCATATGTTAAAATAGATAATACAAAAGGATTAGGGAGAAGAAATAAGACAACAATAACCACAATATAAAGAGGCACAATTAGCCAACTATGAGATTCAGAATCCCCCTAAAAGGCCTACCTTTCCTAAGATAATATAATTTTTGATAGTGCTATCTACTAAAAGTCAATGAAACAACAACTAATACATTACATACACTAAAATTTTATATTTTGATATTGACATTGATTCATATATATCAACACCCATTAAATACCTTATTTATATGGTTATAGTATAAAATACATAAGGATATATTCTTCAAAATAATGAAATTACACACGATCTTGTGGGAATTTAGATTAATGTCACTCATGAGTTGAGTATTGATCTATATATTCCGCTCAATAATATGGATATTGACACGATAAAACATAATATTAGAAAAATCAAGAAATGTCCATTTATTCTGATTAATATACATTCTAATAATGAGGTATCTATTTTTTAATTTATTTTAGATTTAAAACATACCAAAATTAATGAAAAATGATTTAACTATGTATTGTTTCTATAAAAGAAAAAAATATGTGTAAACAAAAGGTTGAATCAAAATACTCTAGAGGATCAAAAAAAGATCCAATGGAACATTAGTGAGTGCATTTACCCACAAAAAATACCCTTTTCAATATAGTAACATTATAATTTCACAAAGATAAAAAATTAAATTTTCTAAACATGGAATGTGTTGTATTTGAAGAACAAATGTATAAAGAGTTCATTACAGATGTAAACATTCTTTAGAGTATAAATGAAATTATCAAGAATGAATCGTTGGGTGGACAAATCATTATTACATAGTGAGAAACTATGTTTTTATAGTATTTTAATTTTAATTGGAATTTTTATAACAATTTTAACTTTATTTTAATATATAATTGAAATTTTAATTTGGAGCGTGAATTTAGAAATTCCATTAAAATCCAGTTTTCCATGTTTTATGATAATTATATAATTTTTATCATAACCATTTATTTAAAATATATTTTAATTGATATTCCTTCCATGACTTATAAAATTATTTTATTATATTTTTCATCAAGAACATTCTAGTTTGATCCCATGTTTGTATGGTTGAAATTTAAAATGAAATACTATTTTGACTAATTTTGAAAAATTAAACCTCACCTCATCATTTAGGATATAATATATTTATCTGTTCATATAATAGCCTAATATCTTGAAAGATATTCGAGTATTCATTTTTATTCATTTTATTAAATTATAGTGAAATCTAGTTCACATTGAAAGGTGGATGAAAAATAATCAAAATTATAATGGCCTTTGGGGGGGGGAGTTTTCATGTCCCCTTATGGATATTTCAAACCCTATACCTCACCCACAACATATTTTTTTTAACATCATGTTTGTTTTTTGTGAGGATTAAGGTCTTTCCAATTACATTGGTTCCCTTTAATGTATCTATCAATTTGTAATAACAAATTCTTGTAACAAGGATCTCTTCTAATAATGCATTACTCTTGTTCTTGTACTTGTTAATTATTTGTGTTTGTGCTTATAATGTATTTTGATTTAAATGTTTTTTTTTGTATTTTACTTTGAATATATTGATTATTTTTTATATAATATTTATGTGGTGAATTTTTTTGGTTATACCCTTTCAATATATTTATTATAAAAATTATTTCAATCATAAAAATTTATACCATGAGAGAGTTTTTATTCTTATGTGTGATATTATTATTTTCTTATTCAGAAGTTATATTGAATCAATGTACTCCATAGAATTCATGAAAGTATGTAAATTAGTTTTTTTTATTTTGAATTACCTTTTCAATTCCCACATTAACCCCAAGTTTAGTGTTGTGTTATTTCATAGAGATATATTAATCATCTTAAATAATACATTAAGGATAAATTCTTGTTGTTTAAAATAAATGCCAAAACTCAATAAATTTTCATTTATATAGATTATATGTTATTATGACCAAAAAATTAACAATTTACATATTTAATACTATAATCAAAGAATGTTTTTTTTTATTGAAAATTATAATGATAATTTAGGGGCCATTAGTTCCAATCATAGTGGTAATGTTTTCTTTCATATGTTATAGTATGTATAAAAAAGGAAACCATAACTAAACTAATTTTATATTAGTATATAATTGATAATGATTTATTATGGGGTATATAATATATATAACAATCATTCATAATAATTTTTTTAATGTAATTGTTTTTTTCTAACTTCATTTTCTAAAAAAATAATATTTTTCTAATTTTTTAGATGTCACACAAAAAAACAACACATAACTGATCCCATTAAAGATAATTTATTCGTTTAATAAATACTATGAGGATATTATTAATTGTTTTCAACATTAAAATAATTAAATAGGTTATCCACTATTTTGGACATGGTAAAAATGTAAAAAAATTAGAGGTTCTGAAGCAACTCTCATCATATACATGAGGTTAATTTTTATAATTAGTTTTACCAAAAACTCAGCTAATTTCTAATTAAAATAAATTACTATTTATATTTTTTATAGGTGTATATATCACTTCTATATAAAGGGAAAACCCTGAAACTAAAAATTTATACTCATTAATTCTAATATCACATTTGTGGATAACAATCAACATAAAAATATGAAATTTAAAAACATACAAATCTACTTGACAAAATGATTGAAAAAAAAGAACATGCTACATTATTTTCATGATATTAAATGTAAAATCATAGGATTAATCATTAGTTCCATGAAGTAATACCACATTACCTTAATGAAGACTCCCTAGAATCTAGAGGATACTGATTTGTAGTTAGGGTCATGAGTGTGGCCATGGGGAGTCTATACTATCATGCATAGTGCACAATATTATAACATTGAATATCATAATGTGTTAGTGAATATATTGATATGATCATGGAAACATTTTATACAAGTATGCCTAAGAACTGTAATGCAATAATCAACATACACAGACTCATAGGACTATACACACCACAAACATGTGGTCTAGGAATCATGCATGGTCTTATGAGCTCTAGTTCTCATCTAGCTTGTGAACACACCACATGTTTTACATTTATTCTAAATAATGCATACATAATCAAGACTCATCCATCAGCATCCAACATCCCTCTAGGGTAAAAGGATTCACTGAGGTCCATGGATCATTGTCCAATTACATTAATATTTGTTCCTTAAATTAATTAAGACCCATGAATCATTAAATAATTAAGAATTATTAGTATTTACAAATCTTTTTTAAAAACATGGACATCCTCACAATGTGGAAAACCTCGTACCACATGAAAAAAAGATCCTAAATACCAAATGGTAGATTATAGAGAACTACTTTCCTTAAATAGAGTCAAAGAAAATCTATGATATCCCCAACTGTTTTTTTGTGTGTTTTCCATGTCTAATTATCACCCATTGATCTCAATAGGCTTCTAAATCCTACTAATGAATTACATGTAATTAATTATAAATAAATTATAATTAAATAATTTAATATATTGAAAACCCACAAATATGGGAAAAATGAATACATTCAAAGAAACTTACCAGATGTCACTTTTTGGCTATAATGATGACCAACCACCCATGGAAGGTCTTACACAATTTTCTAATAAATCAGGAAAATTAATATTAAAAATAATAATAAAAGTAATTTTAATAAATAAAATTAGATCCTTGGATTAAATCAACCCAAAAATGTACATTGAATGGGCCACCCTTTAATGGAATGATTTCATCAACATGGGATATCCTCTCACAATGTTTTTCCAATGTTTTGTTATAAAAATAAAAATCCTTTATGATCCATTGTAATTTCTATCATATTTCTATAATTAGATTCCACATATGATTAATATATGATGGTGTTTTTAATATATATTGGTGAAATATATGGGTAAAAAATATAAAAATCACCAAGGTTATTCCATCCCAACAAACTAATGTCTATTAGTGAAGGAATGGGGTTAAAGGAGACGCTGGAGTCCAAAACCACCCACTCCCATCCAAATTAACATATGGGACTTGAGGGGATTTAATATTGGATTTATGTCAAAAAAAAGTCACATTAAAACATCCATAAATCCACCCATGGTTAGTTAATGGTTTGAAACCGGGTTTTATATCATCTGTTTCAAGGAAATATTAATCTCTAGGCCACTGAAACATGTGTCTGATGTGTGAAAATATATATCATTTTATGACTCCTCAAGAACCACATCTCGACCCTACATTCATGTATTCACCCCTCTCAGGACACCCAATGAATCCTCTTAATGTATTAAATACCCAATTTCTTATTTCAATGGACTAATATATCAATTTTTGAAGTATCAGGACTCTATTCACTCCTCTAATGGCCTCTTGGATAGTTGTGTCAACACCTGAGCATCAAACCCCATCTGAAAATACAATCATGTGATGTTAAAAAACACAAAGTTTCATTATAATTACTTATTATAAAAAATAATCACCCATAAAATGAAATCTTAAAACATCATTTGAAAATTACAATAAGAGATGTTAAAAGATGTTATAATCTCCCCACCACATCAGTTCTCGTCCTAAAAAAATTATAGTAAAATGAAAAACACATAACCCAATACGACCCATTCGTCAATCAAAATAATTTGTATATGTTATAACCTAAACTCAAAAAACTATATCAAGGCATTTCCTATTCCCAAGATCCCAAAACATCCTAACTATTCATCTCTAATATGAACACTATAATCCAAACCAATAGATTTCTTCCATAAAAAAAATCTTGAGATGTCACACATCAGAATGATATATTTCTTTATTGGTGGTGTAAACAACCATCAATCCCCAAAACCTAAGGTGTTATTAACTTAAAGAATATTCTTACCAAATACATTTACCAGATCATGGTTCTCCCCACTACAATAATTACATACCAATGATACCAATGTAGTGGCCCTCTGACCCTTTAATCATGATCCAAATGGAGTTATAGACATTAATATTCACTACAATTTATGACATAAATCATGAATAACATTTGTAACTAAAATAGAAATAATTTTTAAAAAAATATAAATTTTACCACCTATACAACAACAACAGAAATATCTTCCTCCATCCATATATTTCCAATAATGACCCCACATGTTCAGTTGTATGATTCCTCAAAACAAAACTTTCTCAGGGTTTGATAGAATTTTAGAAACTAAATTAACCTTTACAACCTATCATAACATGGTTTAACAAAAAATCATTTTATGAAACCAGGTTTCACCACCTGAGGCATGTTGTAACTTTTTTCAAATGATTCACCACCTTATCCATGTGAAGAAACTGGGCTTCACCGATTAAAATATTTCAGTCCAAGAACATGTTAAAGGCTGATACCTAAACTTCATTAATAAATCTAATCTAGGAAATTGAGTCTCTAATGAATAAAAATGACCAAAAAAATACAATTCCAAAAATTCCAAGGATTATTCCAATCACATTAGTCATACCTCATAATATGAGCTCAATTTAGTTCTAACAAACCAAATATATGTCTTCATAGAAACACTAGTTGGTAAATTCATGATTATCATCCTGTAAATGTAAAAAGAATATATAATTAAACCATAATGAATACAAAAATCATGATACCATAATCTTAAGAGGCATAATTATATCAATACATCTTCCTTACTCAATCCTAAACTAACACTAAATTTATTTCTCTTGTTGTCTCATCAACTCCTTACACTAAAAACCAGAATCTAAACTGTTTATTAATGCACCAATGATCTAACTCCCTCTCAGATCACATTATCATTTATCCTTTCTAAAATCCATCAACTAATTTCATATGAGTTATATATTAAATAAAATCATACATTCAACGTGTAACTAGAAAATATTGAGTCCACTATAGATCAATCTCTGGATTGTTTATCATTGTCAAATGGCCAGTCTTATATAGACTTCAACCCTTCCAAAAGAGAGGTCATTTACAAAATGACCATGTTATTTCATGAAATCATATGATTATCCTTATTTTCATCATGAAACACTTATATCATTCAAACAAGCTCTAACTTTTCATCATATAATTAAATGATTAAATGTGACCCTCCATTTAAACAATATAAAAAAAATCAACACACTATGTTTTCCTGGATTTCTCATAATGCAATCAAATGCACCCAAAAATTCATCACAAGTTGCATAACATTCTCTAGTAGCATAGGAATTGGTTATGAATCATTTGTAAAAATGTGTATCATCCCATTGCATAAGACACTATTCTAATACACAACATCTCCCCTAAAAGAAAAGTTTGGCTTACTGTACAACAATACCTTTATCCATTATTGATTTTTTACTTTTTACATTGAGAAAACATCATAAGTAATTACTGTTGGTCTTCCAACCCCATAAACTGCATGCCTAATGTGCCAGTTTATAGAAACATGTTTGACTTGAAACTATATCCATCACTTAACTACCGTAATTATACCATCTATGTTCATCTATAGAACAAATAATAACAACAATGGTCAACTTACCCCACCGATAGAGAACAACATAATCTCTGTAGACCCCATATCTCAATCCATATACTCATCCACCCATGATCATCCCTCCTCATTCCTTCAGCCAATGATTTTTATTTGACATTCAATTAGAGTTTATTTCTGACATAACAAGCTAATAAAAACCAAAATTTTCCCTCAATTCATCAAGCATCCAATCACTCAAGAAACAAAATCCTTTTATCATGAGTACTCAAAGTCAAGGTTCTCTATACTCTTGGATTGATTAAAATTTATAAGACCTTACTATATGCCTTATAATGTTTACACACATACTCAAGGAACTTTTTTCAAAACAAATACCCCTATTTATTATCCTTTTCAATTCGAACATAAATAATATCCTCACTCATATTACTTCGATGTAGCATGAGAGACCGACATTCTAGTAACCATAGTCACTTATTAGGCTGAAACGTCATTCATAAAACAAACATAATGATTTATAAAGTGTTAGTATACATAGAAAATCATCCAGGTACTTGCCCATATATTTTCCCAGAAGAATTCACCCTTAGACTAGCAACATAGAGAATACCTATATACCTATTTCATTTAAACATAATTCCACTATGTGTTATATGGAAAACTAAACATAAAATATTTATAGAACATAATAAACCAGAACTATCCACCAGAAAACTATACAATATTATTTAATAATGACATTGACACATGATAATTAACTAATAATGTAGACTACTACCAACATGCATTGAGGGATCCATCATCATCACCTTATTCATCATCATCTAGGTAAACAAAAACATAGTCAAACATGGTAATATATCATATGTTGTCATGCTTACTGATCAATAAAATCAATCACAAGAAGTAAACATGTTATGATAAACCTATATATGAAATATGATGCATGTTATGGCTTTTGATGAGGCAACCATGAGGCAAATATATATGAAATCAAAACACAAAAATCTATGTGGGTCACATGAGGTTAAAATACATGATAAATATTTTACACATTAATATTAATCCCATGAAATAATAACATGGAATAACTAGTTGGAGTTTGGATTAGTGGTAAGCACCCCCTAATACTACATGGAAAATGGTGATTAAAAACTCATTGGGTGCAGGTACTGTAGTAGTACTGTATCAGTACTGTAGCAGCAGCAACACTGTTGATCGGCGGGTACGGTAGCGGCGGCAGGGCACTGTAGCAGCGGCGGTACTATGCGGGTACTATAACAGTTGGGTTACTATTCACTGAATAGTAATTAGGCCAAAAATTTGGGCCTACGGGCTATGTAATGGGCTACAAGCTCACTAGGCCTTCGAGCTATGTAACGAGTCTCCCTCTACCTAGTTAAAAGAGGTCTATGATTTTCTTTATTAATAAAAATGAATCTTCAGCCCCAAACTTTTAAAAAACATGGAATAAACATAGAATTGTTGTTCGAAACACACCTTTTCGAGTTTCATCACATTCTATGACACTTTTATATGTATATTTTCTACTAACTCCCATAAATTGGAAAAAGAGAATAGAATTTACACTAATACCATTTTTTAACATCATATCTCTATTTAATGGGTCTGATCTGTAATACCACATGAACTCAAGTATTCCACCCATTTCTCTAAACGATTCCAACAAGTAGTAATGTTATTGAGAAGAAATATGGGGAAACAATAACCATAATCATACTACATAATGGAATAATGTATCAGATCAAAATGAGTTATATTAGATACACATGTTAGCTTGGAAAAAAATTTCTATCATCATACCTATGTATTCTCATGAAATAATCAATATACATGGTGTTATAGGAAAAAACACCGTAAAAATGTCATCTATGAATTAAATATGGTATCAAGGGATCTAGGTCTCATGATGAATTTCAATACAACTCATGGTGTACATGTATTCCATTTCACTCATATATGATCATTCCTCGATCATTTGCAGTGAACATCAATCTTGTGAAAATGGTTTGACAATGCCCTTTGCACATTTAGAATTACATTAGTCATGGTTCTGCTAATTAATTAATAATCAAGACTCATTAAATAAATAAACATTATTATTATTCATAACTCATTATTATGATCAGGTATATTCCACCAAGGTGGAAAACTATATAACACATGAAAAAAAACATTCATAAAAAAAATTGGTAAAGTAAACATAACAACCTACCAAAAATAGTGTAAACTCCTATCCAAGAAAAGAAAAGATGATTTATTTAAATATTCTAAGTCCATTCAACCTCAATCAATCACCATAGATTTTTACCTCATGAAAAATAATTCCAAATAATTAATTATAATTAAATTATAATTAATTAATGAATATATGAAACCCACAATTTATTGTGAAATTAATACAAGGTAATAGAATTTTTGGATTTCACCACATTTCAAAAACCATGACTAACCACACATGTATTGTGTGTCACATTTATTCTCCACCAAACCCCGAAGAAATAAATTTATGAATAAACCCATTAATTTTTTTTATAAAATTACATTGAAATATTTAAATAATAAAATCCAATAATGAACCATTAATGGATATCCCTTCAACTACATGCATGTATAAATACTAAATATCTTCTCACCATGATAATACATTATCACATAATCAAAAAAATCCTTCAATATCAGGATTACTTTTTATATAATACCTTTATTTGAATTAAATCCATAGTCAATTGATGGAGGGAATTTTAGTTAGATTATGGGGATATATATATATATATATGAATCGGACATGATAAAAATCACCATAAGGAATTCATCACAACTAATAGATCGTTGATCTATGATATTAATAGGTTAGAAAATCTATTATAGGAAGAAACCTCCCATCATTTCTCAATTCATGTAAGTGGATCATATGGATAGAATATGGGATATCCTAGAATGTGTTTAATCCATAAAAACTACCCACCATTAGTTAATATTGTGAAACATGGTTTTACATTGTGTGTTTATAGGGAAACAATTTCACTAGTCCTAGCCTATATCTGTCACACTGTGACAATATATGTCATGTCATGATTTCTCGGGGACTACGTCCCATCTATATTTTCATATATTAAACCCTCACAAGCCACTGAATTAATATTATTTATGTTATGAATATAAAATTCACGATAGACTAAAAAAACACTATTCAGTAGTCATTGGTCACATACCACTCCTCTGGTGGCCTTCCAAACCCCTGGGTCATCATCTGAGTTTTAAAACCCATCCCAAAACACACAAACGAGACATTTAAAATCCCAAAACCTCCTTTGTATTCCCTGGTAATAAAAATAACAATTCAATTAATGAAATTTTCAAACCTCTAAATAAAATTATAACATGTAGTGGCATAGGTCATTACACCTTAATTACAAGAGTACAACTCTATAGTATAATCATATAAAATATATTTATATTTTTTCATTACTTATATTATTTATTTTTTTTTAAATATTATATTCCAACTAAAAGAAATTTTTATACTCGGAAGATTTATATTTTCTGTTAAAATCATGGGTATCTGAAAATTGAGAACACATTGATCAATTTATGCATTTATATTATATTACATTAGATACTTTAATAATAAAATTTTCATTATATATTTTATGTTATGGTTTATTTTTAATTTTATTATGCTAGAGTGGTGATTAAATATCTTCGAAATTATGGTTTAGATTTGGTCATTTAGAATAGGAATCCCACATATTTCTACGAATGGATATATATATTATGTTTTATATAGTAATATTTCACTATCAGAAAATTTATTAAAAACATACCAGTTGTTAAAATGATTCTAAAATGTAAAAAATATAAAAATGAAAATATATATATATATATTAATTTCATAATATTATCAAAGACACTATATTCAATCTATAAAATTGAATCTTTGATGAGGTACTTATGAAGGAATGTAAACTTTTCTCTAAAATCTTTATTAATAATTTTGTATATATTTTTCTAGTACTAATTGACTACTAATAGTTTCTATATTCAAATGAAAAAGTATATTTATTTATAATATGTGTGTATATTACATGTTTTAAAAAATATTTGACATCATGAAGAGGTTATTTTATTTCAATGAGATCATGAAGATTATGTTTATTTACATTTTATTTCAATAATTTTCATAGATGACATGAAAAATTGGTGTACATTTTTACTCAATGTGTATAAAAGTTTTCAATAAAGATTTTAGGGTCCCTACTAAGCCCTTCATCTAGAATTAATTTTTCTCCAAGGATTTTTTTTCTATGAGGAACACATAATATTCATAAGGAAAAATAAATTCTTGAGGAAGAAATTGGTAGGGTCCCTAAAAATTGTATGAAGAGCATTTGTTGTATTTAAATAACCATAATGCTTTGTAAATAACATTTAACAATGATGTATTCTATAAAGATAATGCACTAAGGTACTATTTAATGTTATCTCAATGAATTTATATGTTCTTTATTTGATATGTTTATATAATATAGTTATGAAATGCATTTAATATTAGTTGAAATTATTTTTATACAAATTCTAGTGAAAGAGTTTTCTATTTAACTGATATAATACAATGTTATGAAATTTATCATATAGGTGATTTAGGTATTGAACAATCACTCAATGGGTGTGTTTTAATTTTATAGTGTCATTTATGTCCCAAACACATATCCCATAGAATTGTTTTTTTAAAATATTACTATATTGTCTTATTACATTAAGAAAATTATGAATGACTTGTTGGTGATGAATAATAATCAATTGCATGTCAATATGACCCACGGTGTTACTGTTATGACTCAAAGAGAGAGTTTTGATTATAAAAGCCTCATTTATGGTCAAAATAAACATTAAAAACTCAAATTTAGAAAAATATGGTTGGAATTTATAGATACATTAGGAAATAAAATCCATTATTCATTTTTAAAGTTTAAGAATCAGCCTCACATCAATATAAAACATGGTGTGGTTGATATGACTCAAGGATCATATATTCATTTAAGTTTGTTATTTTATTCCAAATCAAGCGTCACACAATCAAAAATTAGAAATCAATCTCATATTTTCTTAATATTTTTTTAAAATGATATGTGATTCTTTGATGATGTATAGGAATTAACAACAATTCACTTTGACTCAAGGTGTGTCTAGTATGACACAATGTGTATGTTTTCAGTAAAAAAGTGTCATTTTAGTAAAAAAATTCACATCACATAGTCTAAACTGAGAGAAACATATTATATTTCCATAATAAATCAATACAAAATCCACAATTATTTAGTGGAATATTGGAATAAATTTCACAATATTCTATCATTTTTTGTGGACTATTTGATAGAATATGGGGTTCATCATACAAATGTCTCACTTTAATCAAATATACATTAAATCAAATAAAAAAATAAGAAAACATTAATATATTATATTTATACTCTACGAAAAAAATTATTGATTCATTTTTTGATGTGTATGAGTGATCCTTATATCAATAATAAACACAGTGTGACTAATATATCTCTCAGTGAATGTTTTTAGTATAAAAGTTTTATTTTAGTCTAGAAAATGAAACAGATACTCAAAAGCAGGGAATTGTTTTTAGATTTATACTAAAAATTAGGATAATGATCCATTATTCCTTCAATAGTTATATGAATTTACCAAAAAAATATGAAATACAGTCTGTCTGGTATGACCAAAAGAGTGTGTTTTCATTAAAAGGTGTTATTTTAGTCTAAAACATGCTTCACATGTTATAAACCAAAAATGATCAAATTATCTTGATATATATAGAAAATAATTCATGGTTTCTTTTTAATGTGTAGGAACCAACCATAACTCTATTTGACACATGGTGTGTTTGGTATTGATAAAAGTGTTCGTTTTTAGTATAAAAGTATAAATTTAGTTTAATGCACACATCACACAATCAAAAACAAGAATACAAACATTGATTTCTAGGATATATTAGGTAAATGATCCGTTATTAATTTTTGAAGCATTTGAATCAACCACTTGTCAATATGACACAATCTTTGGACTATATGCTTGACGTTAATTTTTTTATTTATATGTGAATTTTCTGGATAAATACACTTCACATAGTGAGAATATATAAAATGATCTGCTATTGTTTAGATTATTAAATATAATATTTTTTGAATTTTTATATGTATAAGAATCAACTACCAATCAATCTAATACATGGTAGGACTGATATATCTGAAAGTGTTTTTTTAAATATAAAATTATCATATTAGGCTTAAACATGCATCACATAATAGTAAATAAAAAAATTGAATTACATTTTCAATTTTTTACAATGAAATATTATTAATTTATGATAAGTGGTAATAAACCACAAATGAATGTGACAGGCAGTGTATCTGGTATAGGTTTTAGTGCATGTTTTCATTTAAAATAATAATTTTAGTCCAAGATATATTTCACACACTCAAAAACATGAAAATGTGGTTATATTTGCCTTATAATATTTTGTAATGATATATGATTAATTTTTTATGTGTAGAAATCAACCGTAGAATAGTCCAATACACAGTGTGGATGGTATCACTCAAAGTGAATGTTATCAGAATAAAAGAACAATTTTAGTCAAAAAACACACACACACACTGATAACTAAGAAAAAATTCTATGATTTCTACAAAACTATAGAAAAATGATTAATTAATTATTAATGACGTATTGAAATCACCCTCACATCAATAAGATATATTGCATGGTATATATGACTCAATGTAGATGTATTCATTTAAATGTATCATATTAGTCAAAAACCCCTGCCATAACTATAAAACAATAAAAACCTATTTCACTATCTTGATTCATTATTAAAATTTTAAATGATATATGTTTTACATGTTGGAATCAACTACACATCAATATAGCACATGGTGTGACAATTATGGTTCAAAGTGCTTACTTTCATTATTGAAGAGTCATTTTTTCTAAAACATGTATCACATACTAAAATCCATGATATAATTCCTATAATAAATTAATAATTTTTTAAATTAATCTTTCAATCATTTTTATTTTTATTATTTGGCCAAACATCAATATGATACACTGTATGGAATGTTTGACTCAATAAATTTGTATTCAATAAAAGAATGGTAATTTTGTATGAAAATGCACACATCACACAACCTTATTTAACAAGACTATATTTTTTTGAAACATTATAAAATGATAATTGAATTATTATTAATCTTTATGGATGAAACTAAAATAAATTCAACAAATTGTGCGACCGTTATGACTCAATGTGCATGTTAACATTATAAAAGTGTCATTATAGTCTGAAACACACAATACATACTCGAATATTTGAAAAATAACTTTTATTTCATTGATACAATATTATAATTATACGTTATGAATTTTTTATATTTATGATCTATCTATGTTCTAATTCGACTCACGGGGTGATCGATATGACTGAAAGTGCATATTTTCATTTAGAATTATCATTTTAGTCCAAAAAGAATTTCAAAATATGTATCAAAAATATTTTTTTATAAATTATGAAAATTATATTTTATTTATTTGTTATTTTTATTAATTAGTGAATCTTCATTCTGATACATGGCATGGCTTGTAGGAGTCATAGTTCATGTTGTTTTTATAAAATATCCGTTTTAATTTAAAACACCCATCATGTACTCCAAACTAAGAAAATCCCATTCTAAATTCATTATATAGTACAACTACACATTATCCATTTTTTATTTGTATTAATAAAAAACATTTTAATATGAATCATGATGCATCTTATTTGAATCAATGTGTGTGTTTACATATGGGAGTTTCATTTTAGTACAAAACACATGGAACACACTAAAAAAATTATTTTATTGACACTTTAGGAAAATAATCTATGATTCATTTATTATTTTTAGGAATAAACCACAAATAAATCTAAAAACTTATTTCACTGGTATGAATCAATGTGCAAGTTTTTACTATAAAAGTTACATTTTGGTCTAAATCACACATAACATATTGAAAAAAAAATAAATTTCTTCAATAAAAATGATAGTTTATAATATTGATCCATTATACATTTTTAGGTGTATGAATCAATCTCATATCTGTCATATATACAATTCCGATAGTATTACTCTTAATTCATTTTTTATAAAAATATTCATTTTGACCAAAATGCACATCACAACCTCAAAACTAAGAAAACATGCCTTAATTGTCTTGTTAGAGTATTAAAATGATATATGATTCCTTTTTTATTTATAGGATACAACCATACATAATTTTTATACATGGTGGAGTTGGTATAGATCAATGTAATTTTATTCAATATAAAAAAATCCATTAAGTCAAAAACGTATATTATATACTCAAAATAAATAAAATATTATTATATTTTATTAAAACATTATGAAAATAATCAATTAATGAATTTTTATATGCTAGAATCATCCAGTTATCAATCAGATATATATTGATACCGATATGAATCAGTATTTTTCTTTTTACTAAAAAGCGTCAATTTGGTTCAAAATTGATGCCAAATACTAATAGTTGAAAAGAAACACTTATATTTTCTTGATAATATTTTATAATGATAATTGATTTACTTCCGACCTGTTATAATGAATCACACATGAATATAATCTCTAGTGGGGCATAAATGACTCGAAGTGTGTGATTTTAGTATAAAAGTGTTATTTTACTAAAAAAATACAACATATTAAAATATAATATAATATACACAAATAACATTTAAACAATAATAAAATTGAGTCATTGTTCATTTGTGAGGTGTAGGAAAACATTATGTGTTAATCTGGCACATGGTGTGATCGATATGACACAATGAGTGTTTTTTCATTTAAAATTTTAATTTTTGTCTAAATCACGTGTCATGCTATCAATATAGATAAAATTTAATTTTATTCATTTGTTACTTTTTGGAAAAAAAATTAACAAATTTTTTATATTTAAAAATCAGCCACCCATAAATACAATAGGCAATGTGACTAGTATGACCCAGTGTGTGTTTTTAATATATAAGAGTTTTTTAGGGTATATAAATGTCACATACAAAAAACCATGAAATCAATTTCATAATTCCTTATTATATTAGTAAAAACATCTATTATTCAATTATGAGTTATAAGAATCACCCACAGAGCAATCAAACACATGGTGTGGCTAGTATGACTCAAAGTGCATATATTCATTTAAAATTTTCATTTTAGTCCAAAAAAATCATAAAAAAAAAGCAAACTAAGATGAAATATTTAGATTCTCTTTATGATTCATGAAAATGTTTTGTCATTAATTTTTTTGTGTAACAGTCATCAATATTTAAATCCAACACACGATGATTCCCATATGGTGCATAGTGTATATGTTTTAGAATAAAAGCATCATTTTATTCTAAAACATGAATCAAACACTGAAATACAAAAAAGGACCATAATATTTAGTTGATACATTATAAAATTGTTCAATTTTTCATTTTTGATGTGAATTAATGAAAAAATATCAATCTAAAACACGGTTTGGATGGTATCATTCAAGTTACATGTTTTGATTAATAAGTTTCCATTTAGTCAAAAAACTATGTAACAAATTCAAAACTGAAAAAATGAACTCAAATTTTCAAGATACATTATGAAAAATATATGTTTTAGTAGTTAAGTAGAAGAATTAACTATATAATAATATAACACAATGTGTGGATGGTATGGCTCAATGTATGTGTTTTCATTGTAAAAGTGTCATTTTTGTCTAAAATGAGAATCACATACTAAAAATCATTACTACATGAATATATATCCCTAATAAATTTTTAAAATGATTCACTTTTCATTTTTTACCTTTATCAACTATTTACATGTAAATATGACACACGATAATTCAAGTTTTTCTCAAACTACATGTTTTCATTTAAAAGTGGTATTTTAGTCCAAAACACTCATCATTCCATCAAAAATGAATAAATGAAATCATATTTTAATGATACTTTAGGAAATAATATATGATTCATTTGTGACTTATCAGAAAAAATGACAACGCATTGAACAAGAAATTTATGATATATTATATAACATTACAACTTTAATATCTTATTTTGTTGAATCATTCTAAAATAAGAATTATTATTATTACAAGGGATAAATTTTTATGAGGGTTGGACTGTTATAATTGATGGAATGCTATTATAGTTATTATTTATTAGTCATAATTATGTTTTATAATATTATTATTGTTTTCACATAAATTAATTACTATTATATTTTTATTGAAATGATGGTAAAATTTAATTGTTAAATTTTTTTATTCATAGGTGAATATTTATGTTGAAATTTATTTTTATATTTAATGTATTTTTATTATTTTTTTCAGAGTTATACATATTTTTGTGCTTTTAGGAACCTCATATGCGATTTATTAGTTCTAGTGTTAGTTCCAAAAAATAACTTTATCAATAATACGAAAAGAGATGATAAACACCACATTATCAAAGATAAACACTCATTCATAAAATACCTCTTCATTAGTTTTTTTTAATAATGATAATGCGATACATTATTAGTGTGATTATTAGCCCTGATAAAATATTTTATGTATTATCAGTTATTTTAATTTCAACGTGCTCTAAGCACTGATAATTCCCATTTTTGAGAGTAGATAAAGAGTATTTGTAGGTAAGTTAATGGTGAACATATTTCCAAATAAGGATCCTGGAGAATTGAAAATTAGGTGAGGTTTATATTGATTAATTCATCCAATTTAAGAAAAAATATGAAGGTGTTTCAGTATCACATTCAAATGGATGATAAATAAAATTTTTATCATTATAGATACTATTCTAGAATAATATTTTTTATATGTAGTGGAATATAGTTATTATATCCATGTGGATGACAAAGAGTTAATTCTTCTAAAGAGGAAAATTTCATCTAGCGTTGGAGGAAGAATATAAATACTCAACCTTTACATCAATGTTTCAAACTTATGAATCCTAGAAGAGGTGGATTTCATCAAACATGGATAACCATGCAGTACCCAATAAAAAAATATGAAGCAATACAAATCAGAAGAAATAACATATGATAGTTATCATCAACGAAAACCTACCAAAAAAAGTGATAGTTTGTTTTTTATTGGCATGTTACATTGTCATTTTAGGAGTTGGGGTTTTCTAAAATTAGTTTTGTGGAGTTTTTTGGGTGGTGGTGGTGTAATATAACTGAAGCAGATGATTCATGATGTGAATATGATTCATTAAATGTGATGTTTTTTTGACTTATATGGACATAAGTTCACGTATTATAGGCGATAGTGTATTTTTTCATGAAATAGATTCTTGAAATTAATGTGAAATTCCTGACATCAGTTCATTTAGCCGAGGCGCCATAAATTTAGATGGATGTGGTAAATTTTGATTATTTATGGCTACAATCTAATATTGAATTGTATTTAAAATACCTGATGGAATTCATGCCCTCAATCAAGTGAGTTATTGCATGATTATATCATTCATATCAGCTGATTCTTTTCATTATTCAATATTTTCCTCTCAATTTATGGGGATCCCTAAGTACATTCGTAGGGTCTTATTCCTCCTTACCTCATATGTTGATCCCCATGATCCAGTTGTTTTTATTTTGTGATATTAAGTTTATTCATATCAAATTTACACTTGTTTACCTGAATTATACCCATTTTTATTATCCATGGTGGTGTATTTGTTTTTTTAGAGATTTTGGGTTGCATTTTGATGATCCCATGGTATGGTACAAGTTAATAAAGGGTTTCCAAGTGACGTTCTATTTTTTTGTTATTTCTAATTCACCAAGTGGTCTATAGTGAATCCAAAAGCTTTCTTATAGCAGGAGATCCTCACTCTCTTTCTATTTAGTAAAAACAAGTGGGAATTATATTACTTTTCTCTTATTGGTTGTATTGTACGTGTCATCTTAATAATGATTATAAATATTTAAATTTGAAATTCTTGGGGATGGGGAGTAAACAAATATATACTACATTAATGACATAGCTAGTGATTATATGTTCTTAAATCCAATTATATACATTTTTGTAGTTGGGATTCACTCTTTTACCTTAAATGATATGTATGTCCGACCCTTAATGTGATGATTTTTTGTATCAACATGAACAAAAAAGGATAATATATTATATTCAACAAATAATTGGATACCCATGGAAATATTTCTTGCATGAAAATAACCATGATAATTGATAGAGTTAAGTAATTTAAGCACTTAAAACAAAATTGTGGATGTTAGGGTGTGATGTTTTGTGTACTTTCGCTTGTTATATTTTCATTGTGTGTTGTGGGATATTGAGTGGTGGAGGTGATGACCAGATGAATTGTGAAATTGGTGGGGAAGGGATGTGATAGTTCATTAGAATTGGATTTTTGGGTAGTTGTGTGGTGTTTATGTCTGTTGATTGGTTGCAATGAGTTGTGTGGATGGTTGTGTGGTAGTGATGTGTGGTGGTTGGATGGAATGGTATCTTTCAACAGTTGTATGGTGGTGATCATGCGTGGTGTTTGTGTTGTGCGGTGTTGATGTAAAGTGGTTGTATTGTGCTTTTGTGATGTGGAATAGTTTTTTTGTGTGGTGGTTATGTGCTAGGGTTTGGTTTTGTGGTGGTTATGTATGGTAGTGATGTGTGGTTAAGATGTGTGGTGTTGTGTTGTGTGGTGTTTATATGTGAGGGTTGTGTTTTCTGGAGAATATGTGTAGTGTTTATGTATTTTAGTGGTGATTTTCCAAGGTTGTGTTTTTGTGGTGGTGAAGTGAAGTGGTTGTGCGATATAGTGTAAGAGAGGGGAGGTTATTGTGGTGAGATGGTTGGGATAGTATGGTGTTGCAGATAATGTTGATATGTGATGGGCGATCTGTTGGGTAGTCTTTCTATGTTAGATTTATAGATATCCATGGAATAACTATATAATGAATAAATGAAATTTCATGGGTTTGGAAATGAAAATAATGTGGGATATTTTTGATGTGAGGTAATTAGATTAATTAATTTTAGTATTATATTAAAGGGTTCAATAAATTTGAAATGAACCAATATATTAAATGGGATTTTGTGGAAAACCTCTAAATGTGTAAAATGGAGAAACATGTAATTTATGTTGATTGTGTGGATATATGCAGTGGTTATGTGGTGTGTTTTATATAATGGTGGTAGTGGTTGTGATGATTGATGTGTGGTGCAATGGTATTATTGTGGTTTTTTTGTATTTCAATTTGTATGGACACATAGGTTGGGTATTATGTTCTATTTATATATCATTATTTTTATGTTATTTCTATACCCACACCACCATTGTTGGTTAACCAAACCAACTATCAATGGTTTTGGGTTCCCTAAATTTTCCCCAATATCCAGGATAGTGGAGATATAAATGGTTGACTACCCCCACATCCCTACTCACCCATCATCACTGATGTCCTTGGTGCCTTTTGTCATGCTCTGGTGTTATGTACTTGGTTATTATGAGATATATGTGATGTCATGTGGATATTATGTGATGTGATATATGGTTGGGGTTAGGAATTGTAAGAGGGGGTAATGAAGTTGATTTCCTTCATGTTCATGATAACCTAATATGCTATTTATGTGAAGAGATGCGCAATGATTTCACATATGTATTCCGGAGAGATTTGGTGTGATATCCATTGGTGTTTTTATGTTTTATGTGGTTATGATGTGACATTTTTCGATTTTGGAACTGAATGATAGAACATTCATGTGCTTTTTAGGTAGATATTTTACCCCACCCACATCAGATAAGGTATGTTATGTGATTATTGAAAGGGATGGGGGTACAGGATGTACGATGTTGAAGAATGAGAGTGTAAAATAAATGGGGAAGTATATTAAGGGTTCCTTTTTATATTATTGATTACTCTGATACAATGCTTTATTTGGTATGTGATACATGGCGAGTCTAGGATTCTTTAGTTGACTCGTTTAGGTTCTTGTTGGTTTTACTTTTTTTTACTAACTCATTATTATATTATTTTCACATGTGAACGTGAGACATTGGTTATGAATATTTTTAGTATTCTTATTTTCTTACACAAGGTATCTAAACTATTTTTTGACTTTCAAGGATGACTTTGGGTTAAACTATGTACATTGGTATCTTGGGTTTTAGAGCTACTATTGAGTCTCTCTTGTAGAAATCTTTTTTAGTATTCACATGGAGAATTTTATTTTATATTTAATGACATTGTTCAAAATGTTTTAGATTGTTTTGGGTTTATTTTATATTAATTTATTGAATTTATTGGTCAGTTTTTATTATATATCAAGAACCTATGTTTTTAAAAGGGTAATGGATTCCATAATTGATATTTTTATAGACACAAATTATAGCACAAACAGAGGTCCTTGTAGTGATGGGACATGGGGGGCCATTATAAGTCCCCATCCATAAAACATTACATAATCATGAGATCAATCAATAATTTGGATTTAATTCACATTGAGGATCTTTTGAGGTTTATAGTTTTAGACAAATATCCCATAAATATTACATTACCTCTCAAAATTACAAAATTAATACTTCTATTATGTCGAAATTAATTCACAATAATAAAACTCCTTAAATAAAACAATAATTGTTTTCATTATAAAAATATTCTTGAATTATTCCATTCTCATATCCTCCCTTATACAATGTGAAAAAAATCTCAAAAACTGGGGATGAGCATAAAAATCTCATTAAGGAATATAAGATAAGGAATAAAACCATTTCTCTATGAATATTTAAAACCAATAATTTTTTTCACAAAATCATACTTCTCATCCATAAAACATAAACTAAATAGCCTACACCATGTAACCATAAGACTAGTATAAAACTTTTTAGATATCATAAAACATAAAGGTATCTTGTGGAATCCATAACATACTTACTTTGTAGATATCATATATATATAAGGAGTAACCTTCATGGATATGTTTGGAATACCCATCAAGGTATATTCCATAAATCTCTTAGGAGAAACCATAATGTTTACCTCTCTAACATTACCCAATGCATTAGAGAGGTATCGAGGGATCACATGCCCTTGTATTATCATGGAACAACTTGTATACGTAATGAATTCCAAAGAACTGTAACGTAATCATAATTCCTAAAACAAGAATAAATGAATAGTAACATTTCCACATTTCAATTAGATGATATCATTTCATGATATTGATATATTCAATTAATTTAAAAATTCAAAAATAACAGTTTTGAATCAATGTTTCTCATACCACATTGAAACATTTCAATGGAATTTACACTATAAGACATTCATATCAATATAAATAAATCCTTAAATCCATTTTTTCAACTTGGACATTAATCAAAAATATTAACAGGAATTTATCTTTAAAACTTGTAAAACGGTTTTTTAGTTAAAGAGTATCTTACCACATGAGAAAATACTTGAATATAAATAATTAAAGAATAAAATTAAACAAAACCTATAATCTCATGAGAATAAGGATATTGATGATACAATATGTCAAATGGGTGTATATAAAAAAAATTAAAAGTGAATTGGTGAATAAGAACAACTAAGTCTCAATGGAATGTAAATTGAGACGAAATCTCTTACAAAGATCGTATAAATGACATAGGAATTTATAAATGGGTTGGTTATGTGTAGAAATAGTATATCAACACAAAGGGAAGTAAAAATTAAAACAAAAATAAATCAACATTGATTCCACACATAATCTGGGCATAATTTAATCTATGATGTATGCGTAAAACCCTATGTGTGGAGATCGAGTTTCAAAATTCCCTTTCAAAGATCATTTTGAAAATCAGAATGATTGATTATGTTTATTAAATAAAAATACACATAAAAAAATTATAAATACATCATAAAATATAAAAATTCCTTTCACATATAATCATATCATGGAATAATCAAGAAGTTGATGATCTACCAAAAGAATAATAGTTTGGTAAAGAAGTTCTCTTACCAGGAGTCTGACTTGTCTTGTTATTTAATTAGTATATATAATAATAAACATAGGGTAATTTATACATTAAATATAACATTTTTATACTTTATTATTCTTTTTATATCACTTATTACTATGTTATAATAAATAGTTAATTATTGGAGTTCATATCGGACGTTATGTCGATGTTTGGATTTTGAGTCAAAAATGAAATTTTTTGATGAAAATAATCCAAGTGGTTATAAGTCCATTATCTATATAATATTATTAAATTTTTTAATATCATATATATCCACTATATATGTATTTATAACAACCCATATAATTTGGAGAAAAGAAATGAAATGCACCGTTCATGGAGACTGTAGGCCATATGTACTCATGGATGCTACTTTCATTTCATTGTCCT
Source organism: Viscum album (assembly GCA_963277665.1). NCBI lineage: Eukaryota > Viridiplantae > Streptophyta > Magnoliopsida > Santalales > Viscaceae > Viscum > Viscum album. The sequence goes on along the minus strand of OY728166.1, from coordinate 1,070,236,552 downwards.
AAAAATAAAATATACATAAGTATATTATAATTAACGTATAACATGTATGTAATATATGTTACATAAGTTAATTAACTAAATCCTTTATATGTTCCATGTTTTACATTAATGAGTCATATCACTTTGAGGGAGGGTAGTCTGCACTTTCACAAATGAAATTATTGTATTTACACTTAGGGAAAGGAAAAAGGTATGTTGGAAATAAAACATATATAATCATAGATAAAATATAAATATATGATATATCATATATAAATACAATTCTATTATAATGGCCACCATGAAAAGTGGTCGGAAAAAATTTAATAATCCTCATTTTGTGAGGCAGTAATTCTCCATACACAGAAACAGTATGGTCGTATCCCTTAGATGGAGGTGTGTATAAGTGTAGTTAGAATAATTATCATACAAAAATCATTTCCTATTATGTATACTCTTTTGATTATGTAATCATAGAAAAAAAATATTTCATGGAGTGAATAAGAAAAATTAAAGAATGAAACTTGAGAGAAGACGTTACCTCTGAATTAGGTAACTTCTTTTGATTTGAGACAAAAGGCTTTCTTGAACTACCTTCTCCCCAAGTTAAGGCTTCTAATAGGAAGGTAGGTATGTTGGAATATTATCTGACCAAATTTTTTATGAGGCATTAGGCTTTAGAGTTTTTAGTAAGTGGATATAGGTGGAGTTCTTTTATTAAAGGGAGGTGGGGCACTTTAAGAAATTCTTGAAATATTATTTTATTATAACTTTATTTTAGAATTAAAATAAGTAAAAAAGTGATATATATATATATAGTATAAGATGATAATGGGTCTAAATACTCTCACCCAATAGGTTTTAAATAATTTTAGGTCACAAAATTGAACATATCTTTTATCATTAACCTTTAGTTAAAAACATTTACACAATCCATGTCTTCATGTATTTTCAAAACATATGATTACTAAAGCTAATATAAATTATTGAGAGAACAAAAAGAAGATAATTAATGACATTTTTAATATTATATATGTTAGTTTTACAAATATTATATTCTTAGGGATATTATATCATTTAATAAAATAGTATTTATTTTAAAAACTCATTTATATCAATTGTGACACTATTTATTAATTTTTTATGTTGAGTCATAAAAACATTATTCATTTCAAAAAAATAGCATTAAATAAAAGATAATAAGTCATCATCATCCATAAAATTTTTGTATGGCACAAAAATATTCAAATTACATTTATTGTCATATTAATAATATCATTTGTTTGAATCTTTCATTAATAAGGTAATCACTGCATCATAATTCTGTCATAAATAAATTTCATTATTTAAGATATAAAATTTTTAAATAAAATTACAAGACCTATATTTTTATTCAATGTTTAAAATTATTATTATTAGTAAACTATATCATTTAAATAAACCAAATTAATTTTTTTAATTACAAGATATATATTTCTGTTTTATTTACATTTTCATTAAAATAAATATTATAAATGGTCATTATCACATCGAAGTGGCTCCATAGGGTCCTCAAATAGGCCTAAGGATTCTAAGGGCTGACCATATATCATTCAATATGATTATGAAACATGTTAGGGTAGTTGTATATTATTATAATATTATTTTTTACCCGTATTTACTTGATTTACCCTTTAAAAATGGTAAATAAAAATAGTTTCTAATGATACTATTCATAATGTCCAAAAATAAAAGGCACTTATTTAAATAATCTGGGCCTTTTACAAATACGGAATAAATTTTTACAAATTCAAAACATAGAATTGAATAAATTAATTTAATATTAATTCCCATTGTCAAAACCAGAAAGCTGGTTTTTTATAAATAAAAAAAATCAAATGATTGACATCTATTTATGTCTAATATAAATGTAAACATAACAACAATGACCAAGAAAGGATTAAATTATTAAAAAATAATCCGATTATGCATTAAAATTAATTAAAATTACAATATAACTATATATATAAATTAGATGAAAACGCAGTTTTGAATTAAAATGTAGTGTTTTTCAATATTCATTAGAAATAGAACTTTATCAACAAAATTACCAAAAATTATACCAAAGTAAATTTTGACTTCCCAATTTTATATATGAAATTTATTTTTTCAAATAAAACATTTAACAGTGACATATATTATATTTAAATAGGATTCTCCATCAACAGGTAGTAAACCGACATTTTAAAAATATTATAGTGTTATATAATTAAAATTAGATTCATTCTCAATTAAAGCCTCTAAAATTCATTAGATAAATATAAAAACATTTAAAAATCTTTAAAATCAAAATATAGTTAAATATATTCATTCCCACTAACACAACTGTTAGCCGTTAACTACCATTTCAAATAATTATATTATTATTGTATTATTCTTTGGTACAAATCAGTGTTGTGAGCAACATAAGAATTTGGAGAAACTTATTATTGTGTTTTGGACATGAAATTTTACATAGTGTACCATTTAAACAAAAATTAATATTAAATTAAAAAATATTAAAAGATATGAAAATATATTATTCTATAAATACCTTAAATGTTACATCATCCCCCCTTAGAGAAATTGTGTCCTCTCAACTGTAAAATTTATCTCAGAAGCTTCACTGAAAATACCACATCAGAAAAAGAGTCAATTAAAATAACACTTATAAATATTGAAAGATAAGTAAAAAAGGCTACCCGAGATAACACACCTACGATTCAAGGTAGGAAAAACTGTATATGGAATTGAAAACATACCATCATGTTCTGATGGAGGGTGATATAACACTTGATCAGGAGAAATTTAACAAACAGAACACCATAAAAATATGATTGTTTAAATGGTATTTGATTTATCAGTAAGAAAATTAAATGAAAAACATTTTGGTTTTAATTTCTTTTTCGTAAACATGAGTAATTTATTTATGATCGGGACTAAAAACATAAGGAAACATATTTATTCTTCAATTAGAGGTTCATCCTTTAATAAATATTTACCATAATATCATCTTTTCACTAAACGATGAGTATTTAAGGTGACTTGGCCACAACTGAAACACTAGACTCAAATTCTAGATAATAACATAATCCGCAGAAGATAAATCATATATTTACCTTCTCTTTTGAAATTATCCAAATCCAAAATGGTTAGTACAAGATCATATATTACCCTAAAAATAATAATTATATATAAATATAAATAATACTCTTACTCTCAAAAATTCATGAAACAATACCTCAATGTTAAAGAAAATACCATTCAAAAAATAAATTTATATATAATTCCTCAAAAAGAATAATCTAAACTAGAATTGAAACATAAAAGTTTGAAGGATTTGATCACACAGTCTTCTAGGACAAATCATAACATTAATATCTATATAAAATCAACTACTCATAAAGTGTTATACTTAAAATTAATTAACCATATCAAATATTCTCCGAGATAATTTAATCATTTCCATAAATAACCCAAATCCTCATATGTTAACAATAAAGGCAAAGATTTTTCCAAATTATAATTCAACCATTATTCATAAAATAAAATCCCATAATATTCTATTTTTCATAGGCATATAGTGTTCCAAAAATAGAGAAAACCTTCCCAAATAACATTTATCACATAATCAAAAAATCAATTTTTTATATGAAGGATATCTATTTGTTAAAAAATAAGTTTCCAAAATCAAATTATTCTTGATCCATGAAATATTTTAACTAAAAAATATAAGTCATACTATCCTGGGACTACATGTAGGACAGTGGTAGGCGATGCACCCTTTTTCCCCCTCGGTAGTGGGTTTGATTCCTACACCCTTACCAGAGGTGATGGGTTGTCAACCATCTTAAGGTTTGTCCTTTTCTAGAAAACTAAAAAATAACCCAAACATGTTTTAACCTTAGTGGTTTTCTTATACCTCTAATTTTCATCCCAAATCCTAAAGACCTCAACAGATTAACTCATGAAGTATTATATATATTTCCATTTTTTATTTCACCTCTATATGATAAAATAAAACTATTCTTAATAGAAAGAACATCATACATTGATCATAGTGTCCACCTGGTTTCATCTTCATCTTATTTACATTGATAGAAGGTCCATGTATTGCAACAATAATTCATAGATCCTTCAAAATAATTTTATTTGTTTATCTAAATATTCATTTTAACACTTGGTTAATTTGGGTGTTCCTAGATAAATAATTTCAGAAAATAATCATGTATGACTTATAATTTAAAAAAACCTGATAAAACATGTTTTTATAAAATAGCCAGAATGAGTTTGAGTGAAAATATTCAATAAATTGTCCTTTTAATAGAAAAAAAGTATGTGTTGAATGAAATTAATTTTAAAGAAAATATAAATAGGTTTTTCAAGGGTTACCTTCTATAAAACCTTTTTCAAAATCATAATACACTTCAAAATATTGTGATAATGTAAAATATTTGAAAATGCCTTGCTAATATATACCTTTCTTGAAAGGATGATAATATTGTGAAAATAGAATTTTATTAAATAAAACTGATGATCCATGATGGTATCATGGTGTAGTGGAGGTGTTTTAAATCTAAAAAAATTCTCGCAACTGAGTTTTATGTTAGTAAAAGTTTCACAATCATCTGAGCATGAATTTACAATAATTATTGCAAGAAAGTCATCAGGAAGAGATATTAATGCTTTTTGGGAACCTCCTCCTTCCATTTGTAACCAAATTTCCATGATATTAAAAATTTATAAAAAGAGTATTTAATTGAAATAATAGACATAGAGACTTTCCATGTGGTTATCCAATACTCATAATCCCTAAAGATGTCAAAACCAGCCTCTAATACCAACTATAAGGCCCCAGCCTTAAAACAATACTTAATCATGCGATCAGTCAATAATTTGACATTATTTCAAATTGAGGATCTTTTTAGGATTACTATTTTAGAGAATTGGGCCATAACTAGTACATTACATCTCAAAATTAAAAATTATACACTTCTACTCTATCCACTTTTTTCACATTAATAAAACTCCTTAAATAAAACAAGATTTATTTTCTTGATAAAAGTATTATTGAATTCTTAATTTCTCATTTTCTTCCTTATACCCTGTGAAAAACCTTTCCAAAACATGGGATGAGAATAAAAATCTCAGTAAGGAATATAAAATAATTAATAAAATCATTATTCCATGAATATTAAAAATCTATGAAAACATTTTAACAGAATAAAATTGTTCACCCTTACAAGAACTACTTATCTTACATCATGTAATGTTAAGATTAATATAAATATTCATAGAAATCATAAAACATAAAGGTAACTTGTCGAATCCATAAAATACTTACATTTTTTCTTTCAAAACTAAATATGGAGAAACATTCATGGAAACGTTTGGAATACCCATCCCATTATATTACCTAAATCTCATAGAAGAAACCTTAACATTTATCTCCATCACATTAACCAATGCATTAGGGAGATATCACGTTCTCACCCACCCTTGGTTTATCATAAAACCAACCATATACATAAACTATTCAAAAGAACACTAACACAATCATAACACCTAAAATAAGAATAAAAAATAACATTTCCACAATGCAATCACAATATATCATTTCAAATATAATCAATTCATTTGAAACATTCAAAAAGAAGTGTTTTGATTCAATGTTTCCCATAAAACAAAGAAACATTTTAATGGAGGATATAAATTAAAACAATCATTTTCATATAAATAAATCTTTAAAACCATTTTGAAAACAGGGACATTAATGAGAAATATTTAAAAGAATATATCCTTAAAACATTTAAAATGATGTTTTAGTTAAAGAGTCCCTTACCACTTCAGAACATACTTGAATAAAACTAATTAAAGAATAAAAATATATAAAACTTATAAAATCATGATAATATGTAGATTCATGATATAATATGTCAAATGGAAGTATATACACTATATAAATGTTAATTGGTTCCTAAAAACTAATTAGACTCAATGGAATGTAAATTGAGATGAAATCCCATAGAAAAATCGTATAAATGACGTAAGAATTTATCAATGGGATAATTTTTTGTAGAAATAGTATATCCATAAAATGGTAAGTAGAAATTAAAATATAAATAAATAAATAGTTATTCCACACATAATCTTGTCATAATATAATCAATGATGTATGCGTAAAACCCAATGAGTGGAAATCGAGTATAGAAATTCCCTTAAAAAGATCATTTTTATAATAAAAAAATATCAATTATATGTAATCAATATTAATACCCACAAATAAAGTTTAAAATCAAGATAAAATAAAAAAATTCATTTCTCACCTAATCATATCTTGACATAATCAAGATGTAGAAGATCGTCCCAAAGAATGGAGGTTAGGTTAAGAAGTTCCCTTACATTGAGTCTGACTTGTATCATTCTTTCTATAATTTCATGAATAAAAAACGTAGGTTAACTTATAAATTATTTAGAACGTTTTAAAAGTTTATTATTCATTTTATATAACTTATTACCATGTTATAACAATTATTTAATAGTTTGAGTTCATATCAGACGTTTTGTCGATGTTCGGATTTTGAGTAAAAAATGAACCTGTTTTTATACAAATTATCCATGTGGTCATACATCAATTATTTGAAGAATTTTATTAAAGACATAAAAATCATATATTTATATATATATATCCATTATATATTAATTTATAATATTATATAACATTTTGAGATAATACATTAAATTCACCATTCATGGAGACGGTAGGCCGTACGTACACATGTAAGCTACTTTCCTTTATTTGACATAAAAAAAGATACATTGGTATACTATAATTACAGAATAATATATATGTTATATATGTTACATAAATTAATTAAATATATTGTTTAAAAATTCTACATATGGTATGAGCAAGTCATATCAATTTTATGGGGCAGTATTCTGCACTTCCTCGAATGAAACTATCGTATTTACAAATTATAGAATGAATAAAGGTATGTTGTAAATAAAAATTACAGAAAAATAGAGATAATATAAATCTAATATATATCATATGTTAATATTGATCCATCATAATATCCAACTTGAGATATGGTTGGATAAAATTTACTAATCATCATTTCGTGAGGCAGTAGTTCGTCGCACACAGAAACAATATGTTCGTATCCATTAGATGGAGGTGTGTTTAAGTGTAGTTTGAATCCTTCTCATAAAAACAATCCTAGTATATAGAGGTTAATGGTATGACAACCCAATGTTTTTTAAAATAATTTTAAATGATTGAAAATTTTTTTAAGTAGATTTTTTTAACTAGAATTTAAACATAATTTTTCCACTTCTATGTTTTGAATTTCAAAAAACAGTCATCTACAATTGTGTTCAGTAAGTTATTTAGAGTCTGATGGAACCAAATTGTTTTTTGGTGAATAATAAATTACCCATATGAATAGTAATGTTAATATAAATATGACCATAATGAATAGTATATTTTATTGTTATTTTATTTTCTTATGGCTTTATGATAATGACATTTTGGTTAGTTTTTCAATGTGATATAAATGAAGCCATAGAATTAAAGTTGAATTTTTTTTAATATAGTGATTTTATTTAACAAATAAAGTAATAAAATTTAGAAAATTATTTCCAAAAATTGGGTTCACTTTAAAATTCTACATTTCAAAAATCTTATGGTCAAATGTTTGGGAATTTTTTGAAATTATAGAATTAGTGATGAATAGTGAAATACGATAAAATACTGTATATTCAAATTATCAGTTAAATACACTATTTATGTCATTATTAGTAATGTATTACCACTGGGTTCAAACTCAAATGTCATTATTAATATTTGGGGTCACATTAATTAAGAATATTCATTGTCTCGGGAAAAAATATTACAATACTGATTAAAATAATGAAAAATTCCTCATCTCCTCCACTATATTTTCCACCATTATTTTCCTCTTTCTCCCACACATCCAAAACCATGATCCTAACCAATGTTCTACCCAATACTCCAACCAGGTCTCTTTTCCACGTCCTAGATCTTCTGGTCTCACCAAAAGGCCAAAACCAAATGCCTTAAGAAGGATCTCTAGGAGAAGAGATCCAGAGTAAAATTTCATGTTTTGTTTTCTTTATTTTCATTCATTTAATGTTATTATTTTCAATTTCATTAGGATTATATTGGTATATGTCATTCTATATCCACCTTACTTCCCATATAATGAATAAATTATGAGAAATCCCTTTTCTCTCATAAAAATATTTTCAGAAATTTTATGCGCCGATGTTCGGCTGCCAAACATTCTTAAGGGAATCTAGTTTTTTTCAATTTCAAGATTCCATTATTTTATTTTTATCTCCTCACCTACCCTTATCCAATAGTAATTAATGATAAATTATATTAAAATTCTTTATTTCATCATGATTATGGAATAATCATCGTTACATTTCTTCTCCTCTTTCACTTATTTGAGAAATTAAAACATTGTCCGTGACGTGTCGAATTACCGACATCGTTGATGATTTGATTTCAATTTTTTGACTTCCATGAGGACTGGTCATGATCAAATTTTAATGGTTGAACCAGATTATAATTTACTCATTATGTATTATATAAGTTTCTAAAATCATTTTATTCACATGTTATTAATTTATAAAACAATGAGTTCATTACGATCGAAGAATCACTAAAACGACCTAAAAAATATCAATAATGTTTTAACTCATGAACTGAACTCATGATGGAAATAAAAATGATAAATGGTATAATTTGTTGTTCTGGGAAAATTTAAATGCTACTCCAATCCAATTCTGGAGTTTCACATCCAATCGACAAGATTATCCATTAGGAACCGATAATGGAAATCATGTAATGAACGTACCAAAAACAATGAAAGGACCAAAATACTAACAATTAAAGCGTAAAATGTTGTAATTAAATAATCATATAATGTATTATAAAGAAGGATATTTTTTGGTAAGAAATTAGTAACACTATTTTTACCATTATATAGGAGGATTAAACGAATTTTAAGTAAGAAAACCTCGAGGTAAGGGAATTTTTAACCTGATTTCAATTATTTGGCTTAACATTATACTTCCTTATGTATGTTGTATTAGAATTGTTTGTGTGATGGGTTTTGTTAATATTATGTTTCAATATGAGTATTTACAGTTTATATACATATTCCATCTATTCTATTAAGTTTTACTTAAATTATATGATATTTATAAGGTACTTTTCTTTCAGAAACCTCTTTTAAAATTATGTTTTATGAAATTCAAAAGAAATGTTTTTATGAAATTATTCATGTTGGATGATTGTGTTTTGGTTCTTGGGAATTTTTTTATGAGGAAGGTTGGGACCTATATCTCCCTCCAATTCAAATGGGTATGTTTAAGTTGGAGGCTGGTTGTATGGTTACTCCAAGTGTAACTATGACGGTTACCCATATTGTAAGGTAGTCTTAATGGTTACAAATTATAAGGTAACTGAGATAGTTAAAATATTATGTAAGTAAGGCCCAAATATACCATCATGGTTATACTTATGTTCTTATGTTTTATGAGGATCTTGTGAAAATATCATGTCTCAAAATTTATGTATATATGGGTATCATGTATGTCTTCAAAAATAATTTAATATGTTAGAAGTATTCATGGTCTAATATGTTCTTTACTTATTTTAATATCCCTTAGTAAGATTTTTGAGCTCATACCATGTTTTTAAATGATTTTAATAGGTCACAGGTATGTGTAGGACAAAGAAGGAATCCATGTTAAATGATTGTATAATTTTCAATGAAAATAATTTTATATTTTAATTTTTTATATTTTGGAAGAATTTAATACTATTATTATAGTGTCCACTCTATATTAATGTGCAATTTTATGATTTTATCATGTCCCAATTCTCTAAATTTCTAAACATGAAAAGATCCCCAATGTGAGAGGAAGTTATTTATTAACTAAATTCAGGATTAAGTAATGTAATATGGCAAAGTCTTTATAGATAGTATTAGAGGATGGTTTAGATAACATTAGGTGTTATAATGATGTTATTATAATTCCATAAATGTTTTTTTTATTCTATGGTTAATTTAAAATTGTATATAATTTAAATATTACCATGTTTCTTTGACTAAGATACATTTCTTGAGAATGGTTTTCAACAGAAGAAATATGGAATATAAAGAGGAGAGGCACCGAAAAACAACATCTTTCCGAATCTGCAGCCTGGAATGGTTGGGATTGGAACAAAGAAGTTTATGAAAGTAACGAATCAATTGACACATGAAATAAATGGTGGTGGAATAAATGTATAAAAATGAATGGAGGTACCACAATGGAACAATACGATAGTGGAACATTTTATGAGACAAAACCCTCCTACTTTCAATAGATCATCTAACCCAATAGTCGCTTAAGGATGGATTCAATCCCTTGAAACTATATTCTACGTTATGGGATGTTTAGATAATAAATATATAATTCTTTCCATTTATCTTATGAAAGGTGATTTTGAACACTGGTGGGAAATGTTCAAGAATATTAGGGATACATAGGACGTTGATTCCTTAATGTGGATTCAATTTATAAGTATTTTCCTTGAAAAATATTTTCCTAAGGTGGTGTGACGTAGGATAGAGAAAAAATTCCATTAATGAAATTAGAAGGAGGAAGATTTAGTGGTTGCGTAAGAAGAAAACTTCCCTTGACAGGTGAGGTGTGCTCCAAATCTTATTTTTGATCTTGATAAAACAAATCAACAACTTTTACTTAGGATTGAATCCATGGTATCAAAGCGTATTGGCCTCCAATGAATTCAAATGTTATGAGAAACTTGTATAATGTGTTGAGAGGGTAGATATAGTGTTTTCTGATGATCACATTCATTTTAGAAATAATGAGATGAAGAGGTCCAGATGGAAATAGATGGTAAATTATCAACAAAATAAATTTAATGGTACAAAGATCTAGTTTTCAGTTTGTGAAAAGTGTGGTAAGAAGCACCATGGGGAATGCCTTAACAAAACTGGGAAGTGTTTTTGATGTGGTATGTTTATACATATGTAATGAAATTGTAATGAAAATGATCTTAATAATAATCTTGATGCGCAAACTATTGAGTGTTTTAAATGTGGTGAGATGGGTCATTATGAACATTTCTGCCCAAAGAGAGATCCAAATGATGAAAAGAAGCCAGACTATAAGCAGAAAGGTGTAGTGAGATCCTTTATGAGTATTTCAGTAGATACCAATCTGTCCAATGTAGTTTTATCAGGTACCATGTTTTTTTTCTCATATATTTTTTTGTTTTTTTCAATATAGGGTCTACAAATTCATTCACTTCTGAGAAATTTTATGTTAAATTGGAAATATCTCATAAAAAATAAGACAATAAATTAGTGTTAAAAAACTTTCGGTAAATATTATAGCAATGTAGAATTATAATAATGTTTCAATTATGGTTTGTGGAAAGAATTTACCAACATACTCTGTTGTTTTACCTTTAGTTGAGTTTGATGTTATTATAGGAATTAATTGGCTTTTGGTTTATCATGATAAGATTGAATTTAGAGATCATGATGTTATTTTATAGAAATAGATTCAGTATTTATAGAATAAACAACCCATACAATTGATAACATATCAATAATCTTAAAAACTGTTGAAATATTGAAATGAAACTTATCATTCTCATATTATTGAAAATAATGGAACTATTTAGATTAATGATGTTCTAGTGGAATATGAATACCTTGATGTTTTTTATGAAGAGTTAACTGATGTCATACATGAACAAGAAGTTGAATTCCAAATTTACTTAGTTCTTGATGCTAAGATAATTTCAAATCCCCCATATCGTATGGCTCAAACATATTATCTTGAATTGAAAAATTAGTTGTAAGATTTTCTTGATAAAGACTTCATTCATCCCAGAACATCACTATGGGGTTCTCCTATTATGTTTGTTAAAAAAATATGGTTCCATGATACTTTTCATTGATTATAGATCTTTTAATAACACAACTATTAAAATAAAGTATCCATTGCCTCATATCTATGACTTGTTTGATAAGCTCCAGGGATCTTAGTACTTTTCCAAGATTGACTTGAGAATCAGATACCATCAGCAAAAGGTGATAGAGGATGACATCCTAAAAATAACATTTAGTACAATATATGAGAATTATGAATTTGTTTTTATGTCATTTAGATTAAATAATACTCCTGCTATATTCATGAATCTAATGAATGAAATATTTCACGAGTTCTTGGATAGGTTTGTGGTAGTGTTTATTCAGAGAATTATGGTATTTTCTAACAATAAAGAGGACCATGAAAAACATTTAAGGGTTGTTTTACAAACCTAAATGGAAAATAAATTGTATGTAAAATTCATCAAGAGTGCTATTTGGTTGAAAAAAATTGTTTTCATGGGAACATTGTAAATAAGGATTGAATAAAAGTAGTTCCTGTCAAAAAAAGTGGTTGATGAAGGGCTAAGACCAACAAATGTTATCAAGATTCGATATTATATTGGATTAACAGGTTATTTCTATTGGTTTGTTAAAAAAATTCACTGTCATTTATTCCAATATCTATGTTAACACTAATAGGAGTTTAATTTATTTGGACAGAGGAATGTGATGTTTTTTTTTCAAGAACTGGAGAAGAAATTGGTGAATGGCCCAGTTTTGGCCTTACCTTTCAAAAATGTTGAGTTTTTCATCTACAGTGAAGCTCCATTGAATGAGCTTAATTTTTTAGATGCATAATGATCAGGTAATTGATTATTATTGAAGAAAAATAAAACCGCATGAGTTAAATTACCCCAAAAATGATTTGGAATTGGCAGATGTGAGTTTTTCCTTGAAAATTTAGAGGCATCATTTATACAGAGCCAAATGTCAAATATATGCTGACCATAAAAGTCTGGAGTATATATTCACTCATAAGGAAGTAATCATGAGGCATAGAAGATGTATTTAACTGATAAATGATTGTGATTTGACGATCAATTACCATCCAGGAAAATCAAACAATGTGGAAGATGCCCTGAGTCAGAAACATCATTCATCATTAACTGTGTTATGATTGGAACCTAATCACTTGGTATAGAAAGTACCACTATTTGGTTTTAGGATTCAGTGCGGTCATCATTATTAGAAATAATTATAAAGCACAGAAGGAATACTATGAGCTACATTAAAATGTATAATAGGTTAAAATAGGTATGTTTTCAGAATTTAACCCTGATAATGATTGTGTGTTATGATTTGGAAAAAGGTTGTTTGTGCCTTGTGTTTCCTAGTTGAAGAATGATTTTTTTTGTGAAGCTCATAGTTCTCTATTTTTAGTTCATCCTGGAAGTACTAAGGTGTACTGAGACCTTCAAGAGTATTAATGGTGGGATGGAATGAAATTTGATATTGCAGAATTTATTGTGAAATGAATGAATTGTCAACATGTTAAAGGAGAGCATTAGTTATTTAAGCGGTTGCTTAATACTTTTATAGTGCCAGAGTGGTAATGTGATAATGTATCCATGGACTTTTTTCTAGGACTACCTACGACTTCTAAAGGTAGAAATGCGATTTGGGTTATTGTTGATCGGTTAACAAAATCTTCCCATTTTCATTTTATTCATGATACAATGTCATTGGAATAGCTTTTTCGACTATACATCAATGAGATTTTCAGGTTACATGGAGTTCTAATTTCAATTATATCTGATCAGGATCCCATGATCACTTATAACTTTTGGAAGGGGTTTCCAAAGTCATTATGCATATATTTAAATTTCATTACATCTTTTCATCCTCCGTCCGATGGGTAGTCAGAATGAACTTTTCAGACTTTGGAGAATATGCTTCAAGCATATTCAATTTTCATCTAGGGATGTTGGGATCATAATATTTCTTTTGTTAAGGTTTCATATAAAACATTTTTCATTCTAGTATACTAATGAAACCTTTTGACGCATTTTTTGGGAAGTGGTGCCAAAATCTAGCTTTATGGGATGATATCATTGAATGAAAGTTAACGGGGCCAAAATTAGTAGAGGAAGTGGCTGAGAAACTAATGATGATCTTGCAGCACATGAGGACATCTTAGAGTAGGCAGAAATGTTATGTAGATAATATAAAGAAAGTATTATCTCTTGAGGTAGGTGACTATGTTTTCCTTAAAATATCTCTGTGGAAAGGTGTGATGCATTTTGGTATGAATGGAAAGATAAGTATATGGTTCATCAGGGCTTTTGAAATCCTAGAGAGTTTTGGACCAGTTTTATACAGAGTATCTTTTTCGTCTTAGTTTATATCATGTACATAATGTGTTTCATGTTTCGATGATGAGGATGTATGTGCCAGAATAATCTCATGTCTTGAGCCCATAAGTAGTTCAACTAGAAAAAAACCTTTCATATGAAGAGAAACAAGTTCAGATTATTGCTCAATGTGAGCATGTATTGTGGAATAAGGTAATCAAGAAGGTAATTGTTTTTTAGAGAAAACAAATAGTTTAAGAACCAAAATTTGAGTCTGAAAATATTATGAGGTAAAAATCTTATCACTTGATTAATAAGTAAATAAAATTAAGAGGACACAATTAACAGAAGTTAGGGATAATGTAACACCCCATGGTTTTTAATAATAAATTTAAATTCATGAAACATTGTTTTAAGTACATATTTATAACTAGCCATTAAATAAAAAATGTTCTATTCTATGTTTTCAATTTCGATAAATTTTCATCTATAATTGTGTTCCGTAAGTTATTTTTATTTTGATGGAACCAACATGTTTTTTGGTGACTAGTAGCATACCCATATGAATATTAAAATGACCCAAATTAATAATAAATTATAATAATATTTTATTTTCTTATGGATTTTAGATAATGACATCTTGGTTAATTTTTTAATTTGATGTAAAAGCATTTATAGAATTAAAGTTGTTAATTTTTGAATGAAGTATGATTTTATTTAAAAAATAAATTTATAATATTTTGAAAATTATTATCCGAAAATGGAGTTTATTTTTTTAAATCTATACATCGAAAAATGGTATGTTTGAATTTTTGGTAATTTTTTGAAATTCTAGATTTTTTTATGAATAGTGAAATGCGGTAAAATACTGTATATTCAAATTATCAGTAAAATACATTATTTATGACATCATAAGTGATGTATGTCAACTTGGTTAGAAGTAACATGTCATTTTTACTATTTGGGGTACCAATAATTAAGATAAATCATAGTCTTGAGCCAAAATATTAAAATAATGATTAAAATAATGAAAATTACCTCTTCTCCTCCACTGTAAAAACCACCCTCATTTCCCTCTTCCTCCCACATCTCTCAATACATGAGACTTACCAATGTTCTACCAATACTAATTATAAGTATCTTTCCCACATCCTAGAACTTCTGGTCTCACCAAAAGTCCAAAACCAAAGTCCTTAAGAAGGATCTCAAGAAAAATAGTTCAAGAGGTAAATATCTTCTTTTTCTTTCTTTCTTTTCATTCATTTTTTGTTATTATTTTTAGTTTCCATTGGATTATGTTGGTATATGTAATTAAATATCCCCCTTACTGCCCATATTATTTTATACTGATGAGATACCCATTTTCATTAATCAAAATATTTTATGAAATTTTATGCGATGTCGTTAGGCTGCCAAAATTATGTAAGGGATTTGTCACCTTTAATTTTATTTTGAGATTCCATTATTTTCTATTTATTTACTCACCTACTCATAAACAAGAGGAATGAATGATCCAATATCTTAAATATTTTGTATTTCATCATGTTTATGGAATACTCACCATTACATTTATTCTCCTCTCCCACTTATTCAAGAAATTAATACACTGTCCATGATGTGTGGAATTACTGACATCGTGGATGATGTTATTTCAACTTCATTTAATTCCTTAAAGACTGGTAATGAAACCATTTTTATGGTTGATAAAAATTATAAATTAGAAACTATATCTTATATAAGGTTCTTAAAGAATTCTATACACTTGTTATAATTTATAAAACAATGAGTTCATTATGATTGAAGAATCGCCAAAATGACCTAAAATTATCAATAATGTTTTAACTTGTGAACCGTCCTCCTGATAGAACTAAAAATGATTAATGGTATAATTTATGGATTTTAAAATATATAAATACTACTCTATTATAAATTTTTATTTTCACTTCCAATCTACAAGATTATCCATCATGAACAGATCATGGAAATTTGGTAAAGAATACACCCAAAAAAATGCAAGGAATTAAATACTAAGAATTAAATGGTGAAATGTGGTAATGATATTATCATATAAGATCTTATAATTATGGATTTTTTTCTGTATCATATTAACAACACTATTTTAATCATTATACATGAGGTTTAAACTATTTGGATGTAAGAAAAAACCCGAGGTAAGTGAATTCTTAACTCAATTTCCATTCTTTGGGTTAACCTTCTACATCACTATTTATGTTGTATTTGAATTGTTTGTGTTATGGGTTTTGTTTATAATGTTTAGTTATGTGTATTTACAGTGTATATACATATTTCATCAACTTTATGAAGTCTAACATAAATTATATTACATTTATATGGTACAGTTATTTTAAAAAACTCTTTTTAAATTTTATTTTATGAAACTCAAAATAAATTAATCATGTTTTATGATTGTGTTATGGTTCATGGGAATTGTTTATGATGAAGGGTGGGACCTATATATCCCTTAAATTCATTGGTTATTTTTATATTGGAGGTCATCCATATGGTTACTCCAACTGTAACTATGATGGATACAAAATTTGTATGGTAGCTATGAGGGTAAAAAATTATTAGGTAACCGATATGGTTACAAGACTATGTAAGTAATGCCCCAGTATACCATTATAGTTCTACTTATCTTCTTATGTTTTTTTGGGATCTTTTGAAAATATAATGTTCCACAATGTATGTATATATGGGTAATAAGCATGTCTTTGAAAATTATTTCATATGTTACTAGTATTCATGGTCTAATATATTCTTTCTATATTTTCATATCCCTTACTCACCTTTTTGTGCTCATCCAATATTTTTAAATGATTTTCAAATTTTATAAGGATGTGTTGGAAAAAAAGGAATCCAAGATAATGATTGAATAATATTAAAATAAAATCATGTTATATTTTAATGTTTTATATTTTGGATGAAATGAATACTATTTCTATGGTATCTAATCTATATTAATGTGTAATGTTATGATTGTATTATGTCCCAATTCTCTAAATCTCTAAACATGAAAAGGATCATAAATGTGAAAGGTAGTGATTTCTTGAATAAATTCAAGATTAAGTAATATAATAAGTCCAAGTCCTTATAACTGGTTTTGTTATATAATTAAAGAATAATAAGAGCCTAGGGAGTGAATAAGGAAAATAAATGAAATGAATTTTAGGGAAGAAGTTACCTCAAAATCAGGTAACTTCATTTGATTTGAGACAAATGTCTTGCATTAATTTCCTTCTACCCATGTTAGGGATTCTAGGGGGAATAGAGAGATTCATGGAGATTAAGTGATTATATGTTGGATTATCTAAGGAGCTTGAGAGATGTGAGTAAATGGGTAGAGGTTGTGGCCTTTTATAAATGATATAAGGGGCACATTAGGAAAAGTTTGAAATATTATTTTATTATAAATTTATTTTTGAGTTATAATAATTAAAATTTGATAAATATCTATCATAAGATTATAATGGGTCGAAATACTCTCATACAATAGGTTTTAGAGAAGTTTAAGTCCCAAAATTAACCATATTTTTAGCTTTAACCATTAGTTAATAACATTAACTCTTACCGTGTCTTCTTGTATTTTAATATTATATGGTTACGGTAGATACAATAAAATTACCAGAGAACCCCAAGGTGATTATAAATTAAAATTTTAACATTATATAAGTCAATTTACTGAATCCTATAATTTCAGGACAATAATACCATTTAATAAAATTGTATTTGTTTTAAAAACAAATTTAAATAAATTTTGACACTATTGAGTAACTGATTTTTTAAAAGTAATAACCCCTTGATTCCTTTGAAAAAAGGAATTAAATCCCATATAATATGAAATCATCACTGAGAAAATTCACGGATAGAATCAAAAATTTCAACATATATTTACTTTAATATCTATAATAACATTTCTTTAAATCTTTCATTAATAAGGAAATCACTACATCATCATTGTGTCATAAATAAATAAATTTATTTAATTTAAAACAATTATAAATAAAATAACATGATGTATGAAATAATTTTATATTTATAATTACTATTTATAGTCGAAGTGATCATTTATATAAACCATATTAAAATTGTTTTAGTCAGAGGATACATGTTTATGTTATATTTCCCTTTTCATTAAAATAAATATTATAAAAGGTCATTATCACACCCATGTGGCTCAATAGGGTCCTAAAATCACCCTACATATGACCATGGTCTCCCATAGATAATTTAATTGGATTAAAACACATGTTATGGTAGTTTTAATTTATTATCATATTATTTTTTACCGTTATTTACCTTTTTAACCCTTTATCCATGGTAAATAAAAATAATTACTGATGTTACTATTCCTAATTTTCAAAAATAAAAGATACATATTTACACAATTTGGACCTTCTAAATACATATATGTAATCTAATTTTACAAATCAAAACACATAATTGGATGAAATTAATTTAAAATTAATATCTGTTGTTAAAACCAAAAAGTGGGGTTTTATGATATAAAACCATCAAAAGATTGATATGTTTTGTATGTCCAATTTAAATATCAAATTACTACCAATGGACAAAAATTGATAAAATGATAAAAAATAATCAAATTAAAATTTAAAAAAATTAAAATGACAATCTAACTATATAAATAAATTACATAAAAAGGAAGTTTTCCATTAAAATGTAGTATTTTTCACTATTCATTAAAAATGTACTTTATCATTAAATTACCGAAAATATAACCAAAGTAAATTTTGATTTCCCACATATTTTGGAGGAGTTTATTTTGTAAAATAAAATATAATGAAGTGAAAAAACTATATATAAAAAGTGTTCTCCATCAAAATGTGGTAAAATGACCTTTTAAAAATATTAGATTATTTTCTACTAAAAATTTGATTCGTTCTAATTTTAAGCCACTAAAATTAATTTTATAAATGTAAAAACATTTAAAAAATATTTAAAACCATAATATAATTAATTATGTTCAATCCCACCAATACAATGACTAGAAGTTGACTACCATTTAAAATAATTTTAATATTATTGTATTATTATTTGATATAACTCAGTGTTGTGTGAAATATACGATTTTGGGGAAAAACATTTTTTGTGTGTCAGGTAAGATACCATATATAGTGTCCCCTTTAAAATAAACTTATTATTAAATTCAAAAATAGTAATATATATGGAATTTTTTATTTTATAAATACCTGAGATGATATAATCAATGTCTTATTTCCTTTATTCTTGGACAAGTAGTCGTATATTTAATGGGAGGGAATTTTTATTGAGTGGAATCCAAAGTTTTGGTTAAAATACATGGTGGAGATTGGAGTTAGGTACTATATGGATTTTATGGGTTGGTAGGGTTACTATTCCACTTGATCATGGTTTTTGACATAGTCTAGGTAGACTAACTAGGAAATGAGATTTTTAGGACCCCCTATGATCAAGTGAATGAAATATGAACTTATCGAATGAACATATGTTGTGGACAAAATGTTAGGTTAGAGAACTCATATTGTTACTTTAATTTTTATAGTTTTTTTGATTTGAATTGGGTAATTGTGGGAATTTCAATAAATAAATAATTTAATTGAATATCCCTATGATTAAATACTATAATATTAGGATTAGAATAAATATTTGATTTTTATGAATCGTTTATGGTCATTATTCATGAGTAGGTCAAAAAGTTGAGTTAAATTAGTCTGATCTAGTTGATTTTGAAATGATTAACTCAGAAAATGAGGAAGATTCATTTAAAATATATTTTCATGTCTTTCAGTTTCATGTTATGAAGATGTATGAGGGGACCATCATAGATGTCGAGGTAGAGATTTAGTTAGATGAACTATTGATCACCATCATCCTACTTCATTCTTGGTTTGAGTATTGGGTTCTATTTAAAATTATTAATTTATATGGATTTATGCATTAGTGGTGGAAAATGTATCCATTTGACCAAAATAATGAAGATGTGTTGCCAATATACATTCAAAAGGTGTTTTGTTTAGAGTTATTTAATCAATAAAAAATTTAATAGAGTTAAAAGAGTTTCACTCCCTTCAGTAGGGGATACTGAGTGTGTTTAAGGATTTGATCATGTTAAAGTAAATCTTCCACATTTTAATATATGTTATTCTTGATGATGATTCTATAAAATAACCAATAGAGGAGGCATTACATCTATTTACTAAGTATGTATTCAAAATTATTAAGTATTATACATATCTGGGGGTGAAAATGAAATTATAAATTGTTCATTGGATGATTTATTTTTTATTTGATCCTGAAGATGGTGTCTAGTATTTCATCTCATGTTGAATAGTTTTAGGTAGTGGGCCATGGGGATTCAAATTGTTAATGTTTCAGCCAATATGTGTCCATCCATGAATTTTTATTTCCCATACTTCTAGGGTAAGTATATTTCAATAATATTTTTGACAAATTCCTATTTTCATGTTATGTTTTTTGGGGATGTGTTCAACACCAGGATAGGTGTCCAACTACACAGTGATACATGTTTTAGATAGGTATTTTGGCACAATGTGGTTTGAAAAAAAAAGATACCTTTGAAGAAGATTCAGTAGTAGGGGCCATAAACACTTGTTCAGTGGCCACGTGATGATGGTGTTAGATGTGGTAATATTCATGATGGTCACATTACCTATAGATCTTGGACAATATGTGAATATGGAGGCCGATAAAAGAGATTATAAAGAGTAGACTGTAGTTAGTTACACGTTCAAGATGTACTTTCACCATCAGGGGCATAGGATGTCATATGTATGATCAATTTATCATCTACAATTTTTTGCAACATATTTTATTTAGGAGCCTCAAAATCCATTATTTTTAATAATTTATTAAATTCATTGGGAATTAATGTGGGGGTGATTTTAGTTTCCCTGATGTTATCTACACTAGTTTGAGGCCATACAACTTTTTTTAATGTGTTCAAATGATATAGAGTGATTATGGTGTAGCACTAATCAGTGGAATATTTCAGCATGGTATAGACACATTCATACAATAATATCCATGGAACATATTTGTTTAATTATATGATCGTTGACATCCATTATACCTGGAGGAGATTTTCATTTTCTAATGTGGAGGCCTAGAAAGTGGAGTATTTTGGAGAGTGAGGTTGTAAGATATGAGGAATGAAATTGGAGCATATTTTTTCTCAATTGGTGTATCTTTTTATGGGATATCAAGAGGAATTTATTCCAAAGATTATGGGGGTATCCCTAGATGACTTACCAGATGAGTATATAACATTAACTCTATGACCCGACACTAATTTTGGGATAGAGTTGAAATGAGGAGAGTATCTGATTTCAATGTTCTCGTATCTAATAATGCATATTGAGGTACATGATTTGATTTTATGGATGGGTTATCTAAGAAAAGGGGTTTTCATCTGACCTATTGCATCCATTTTTCATGATTTATTTCTTATCACCAAGAAGAAAAATGTTAATATGAGGTTTTCCATAGAAAATCAGAGGTTGGGTCGAGTAACAGTAAAGAACACATACCCTCTTCAATATATATATGATCTGTTTAACTATATAATGGGATCCATTTTGTTTTTATGGTCAACAAGCAGTCTAGATATTACTATACGAGAATAAATAATGATTTTATCCTAAATAAACACTTCATGTTCATGTATGAGATCATTGTGTTTTTATAGGGGCGGGTTTGTAGGAGGTGTAGGCTTCCTTCCCAATTCTTTAGAACTTTTGAGGTGTTGGATTGAATTGATAAAGTGGGGGAAATGGGTGGGTTTTCCAAATCTACTATAAATGATCAATGAATTTTTTTGTGTAATACCTTTATTGACATCAGTATGATGATTTCTACTCCATTGAATTGGTAGAGTTCGATATCGAGGATGATGTACCATTTTTTTAGTGACCAGGAGAGATCTACGATCATTAAGAGACAATGTTTCATAGATGAACCATCACCCAGGATCATGTGTTATAGAGGGAGTGTGGCATAGTGGAGATGACTTTGGATAGTGATGCATAGAATCATTCCTAGTATATAGATTTTTTTGAGTTCTCCCTTGTTCAATTTTTCTTTGAAAATGTGTTGTTTAGGAATTAATATTTTATGGAATGTTCTATTCTTTAATGATGTGTTGTCTGATAAATAATTTATTATATGAAGAGGGTAAAAAATTAAAATAAAGAAATTTTTTATTGTGATACGTTTAAAACAATGAGTATGAGTTATTTCCACCTATTGTGGATAATATATTAATATAGGAGATATAATTTCTTGATTTGTGTTCTCAGGGAAGGTCTGAACATTAGTTGTCGTATTAATTTTCTTGGGATATGTAGAGACTGATATAGTTATGAAGATATTTTTGTGGTATCTCGGGGTCTAGTGTGAGGTTCCAAATTATGTGGTGATTTACCTGGTGATGTATGGTGTTGTGGTTAATAATGTTTTTTATAATTGTTTTAGATTTGTGTGTCCTGTCGATGGTGGTATTTTAGGTGTAACAAGAACCATGAGGGGTATCTTGTTGGATGGTGGTTTGGATAAATTCTATTCATTTTGGGTCCGATTTTGATTCTCGAGGATGATAATAATTTAATAGTTTTCTAATTTAATGTTTTACTCTATCTTGTCACATTACATTTTTATTTTTCAAGTAGGGGTGTTTTGGAGGATGTTAGAGGAGTTTCTATTGAGGTTAGAGCTACAATAGAACTATAGAAAGTGAATCTAGATGTGAATATGATTCAAGATGTGAGACTTTGTGTTGTGGTTTTTTTATAGGAATGATGATGACATGTTTTCTGAAGTATATTAGTGTGTGAAATGGATTCACAATGTAAAATTGAAATTCTCAGTGTGAGTTAATATGAGCCGAGGCACCATGAATTTTGGATGAAGATGAAAATGTTGATTATTCAATGATTGAATATATTTCAAGGCTTATATTTCATAGATCTGGTGGAATTCACAACTTGAATATAATATTCATGATGTGAACAAAGTGGGTTTCAACCTATTTATAATTTTAATATCAATGAAATCCTTTGATTTAGTAGTTATTTATACTTAGTTTTGGGATAACCCTTGGTGATATTTGAGTATATTCCATACACTTCCCTTGTGTAATGATCAACTAGTTCCGGTGGTTGTTCATTGGTGATATTAATTGGAATCTTATACATTTTTACACTTTTCCCTAAGTTATACACATGGATATTCACTATAGTGGTGTTTTTTTATTAGGGGTGAGTTTTGGGATCTATTTTGATGATTTATTAGTATAGTTCAAGTTGATCAATTGTTTCTCAATGCGATTGTGTTTTTTGGTTATTTCCTCTTCACCATTGAGGGTAAATAATAAAAAATATTCCATAAGTTATTGAATCATGGTTCCCTCCCTATTTATGTTATGTGTGTGGGGATTTAATGATTTTACCTTCCATTGGGTCGATGGTAATGGTCATATTAATAAATATAAAAATTGGGAAATAAAGTATTGAAGTATATGGGGAAAATTGAGTCTTTTAATACATTGATGATATATTTATATTTATTATATGTTCTATTATACAATATTGGAAGACATTGATGTTTGGAGAATTACATTCTATTTAGATGATATGCAAGTGTGACCCTTATTGTGTTAATTGATGATATCACCATTAATGTAAAAGTATATAATTAATAATATGTATTATAATCTGTTTCCCAAGTAAATATGGTTTATGTGATAGTACCCATGGTAAATAATATAGTGATGTTATGGAATCCCTTGAAACCATCTTTTGGAAGATGAGATGTGATATTTTTTTTTATTTTTTTATTTTATTGTTCTTAGGTGATGTGGGATGTTGAGTGAGGGTGGTGATGAACTACTGGGTAGGGAAATTTGTGGGGGAATAGATGTGATTGTCAGTTGGAATGGAATATGCAGGTAGGTGTGTGATAATGATGTGCATTGGTTGGATTAAATGGGATTGGTGTGAATTGTTTTGGGTGGTGATGTGTAGTGGTTGGTTGGCATGGGATGTGCTAGAAGTTATGTGGTGGTGATGTGTTTTGGTTATGTTATGAAGTGGTGTGTATATTTTTTTGTGTTTGTGGTAATATTGTGTTTTAGTTTTTTTGTTTTATAGAGATATCTGTTGGTAATATGTTTTTATTGTGATGTGTGGTAGTTGTATGAAGCAATTTCTTAGAGGGGTTGATGTTGTTGTTATATATTTGGGGAGATTTAGTTTTGATAAAATGGTTGCTTTATGATGGGATATCTGTTGTGTGGTGTGGTTATGTTATTTAACTTTTTATCCATTGAAATAGTATAAAATTTTTAATTGAAATTTCATGGGTTGGTAAATAAAAAAAATTGGGATTTTTGTTTTTTGTAAAATAGATTAATTAATTTTAAATCTAAAATGAAGGATTGATTAAATGTGAAATGAAATTTCATTGTAAAATAGAGTTAGTGTAAACTCATTAAATTTGTACAAGGGTGAGACCTCTAATTGGGGAGTTATGAGTATCTTTATATAGTTTTTGTGTTTTGTGTTGTATATAGTGGTGGCAGTAATTATGGTGATTGACATGTGGTATAGTGGAGGCATGGTGGTGTCTGATAGTTTAGTTATTGTGGAAGTATATGTTGGGTATTATGAACTATCAATATATAATGTATTTTTATGTTATTTAAATATATAGCCCAACCAAATAGGATAACCATACCAACTTCGACTGAGTATGGGTTTCAAGTGTTTTCCAAAACATCCAGGATTCTAGTTATACATATGACTTTCTACACCCTCATCCCTAAGCCTCCATCAACTGTTATTACCCATGTGTCTTACAGAAAGATGTGGTGTGGTGGACTAGGTTTCATCAGACAATATTTGATGTGATGAGGATATGATATTATGATATATGTGGGTGGAGTCATTCATGTTAGGATGGAACAATGTTGATGTATTTAACATTTATAAAAACATAATATTATGGTTCTATGATGATATGTGATGATAAGGACCAATTGTCTTTGGACGAGATGAGGTGCAATGGCCCTGTTTGTTTTCGGTTGTGGTTTGATTTGATGTTCTTGTAATATGATTTTTTTCTAATGCTAGTAATGTATGTTATACCATTATAGGTTTTGGTAGTTATTGATTCATCTCGAAACACATTAGAGATGGTTGGTTGAGTGATGTGATATGTATTATATGGATGGGAGCACATGATATTTGATGATGGCATGTGAGATAAAAAAATAAACAGTGAAGTGGTAGAAGGGAACCTTAAAATATTAATTATTACTATGTTACTATAATGGATGTTTTATTTGGTGAGTGATCCATTGTGGGGAATATAATGGTTAGTTTTACCTTTTTAGGTGCATTTTGGTTATGTTATTTGTTCACTGGCACATTAGTATGCAATTTTTCACACGTTCGCTTGAGAAATTGGGTATGGTCCAACTAAGTTTACTTGTTTTTTCATCCAATGTATATAATTTATTTTCGAAATTTCATATAGGACATTGGGGACTAAGCTAAAAATTTATATCGTTGGTTTTGGTAATTCTGTTGATTTGTTTTATATGAAATATTATTTGATACTCACATAGAGACATTGTTTTTTATTAAACGTAGGGGAAAATACCTTTTTGTTGAAATAAAATTACCAATGAAAAGATAAATGGAAAGAATGGGTTAGAAAAATTATCACATCCCTCGTCTAGAAGAATCAAGACCATGTTGTTTCTAAATCTTAAACCCAATTCTATGTTCATCTTCCCAGAAGTAGTTCCAATCAATTAATTGACTACGTTCATGACTAACACCCCAAAAATTATAATTTTGTAAGCCTTCCAATTGATGGAGTAGTCATTCAATTTTAGTTTCATCTAAATCTGTATCCTTTGGCTTCCCTTCCTCCCCCATAGAAACCCAATCAGGATTACAACGTCATCATCCATGAAATTTTAGTTGGAAACCCCATTTCTAATAATTAACTTGTTACCAAGTCCATCCTAGTTCATCCCTTTCATATTCATACATTTGCTTCACCATAGTAGTCTAATCATTATCCTCCTTAATGTCCAAACACATGGTTTGTTCATCATCCACCTCATGGGTAATAGTCTCATTGATAACATGTTCATCAATAGGGATCCTCTACAGGATAAAAACCATTGTGATTTAATCATTTCCCTCACTTGGATTGATGTCCATAATTTGGATGGAGTTAGGAAATTCATCATCATTCACAACTACTATGACATGGAAACAAAAATAATTCAATTTTAGAACCATAAACACGATATGATTTCCATTTGGTTCACACTGAGTATGAGAAGATTTTGGCAATGTGTCCAAAAAGGAATTATAATTCCATAAATAGTAGACATGAAATTCCAAAACAGTACCTAAATTATCAAAAGTTACCAACACTAGTCAAATAAATTCATCACTAGGAGTCCTTCCATCATTATCCATATGGATATGGATGACTTATGGAGGTATGCAATTAGATAGTGAATCACCAGTCTCCTCAGTCAAATATATAAAATAAGTATTTTAGGAGTCTAGTCTAGGAGAGGACACCTTACCATTTGATGGAAAGGAAACCATTTTTAAATCATTTTCATGTTTACTATAATATATTTCATTTATAGTCTTTAAGTATTAAGTGGCATTAATGTCGATTATTTTTTCCCTTTTTGGGACCTCAAAGTAATAATTTTCTCATCCAAAATAATCTGATTAACAAAATCTTTTGCAGAACAATTATCAGTTGAGTGTACATCTATGTCTAGATCATCTTCCAACACTTGATCCCATGTTTTTATAGAATTATTATCCTTCATACCAAAGGATTATTCACTCATAGGGGAAACCCCACTGCACACCACAAGAGCAGTCTAACTACCTAGTCCATCTGACTGATTTGAAGATCTAGATCCTTTTGTGAAGATAGTTTAATTTCTACGATTCCCTCCCACATGTTCATGAACATCATGAACTATAATTTGATTTTTCTTAACATCCTCATTGCATACTAACTGACATACCTCCACTGTAATTTCTGACTCACCCACTTTATCCCTCGGTTACTAAGAATCACCATTTTGGTCTCCCTTTCATATATTTCCATTCATCATTATTTCATATAGAGTATTAACTTACAATGTTTGGAGAGTAGCAGCATAAATTTGAGCATGTTCCACCCCTTTAGCATCATTTATCATCTTGATGTAGAGAGAAAATTCATGTATTTTCTATAAGAATAAAGAACCTATGAGATCCCATTAATAATGATCTTTTGTATTTCCAATTGATTGATATAATGAACAGAAGAGTGGAACATTCTCATATTCAATTTTAATGATAATTCATCATCTAAAGTAGATAAAACAACCAAAAAATGTAGAGGGGGTTGTGAAAACAATTATTTTTTTGGTGAACAATGTTATTACCATTCTCAGGTCTGTTAATACCAATCCTACACTTGGGTGTTAAAACATTAATTATTGATGTTTCTTTCAATATATATTTATTTTAAACATATTAATATTTCAATAAACATATTGTATTTTTATAATTGTGTTATCTTCTATATTTTTAGTGGGATGTACCTAGGATCTAAACCCAAATCTAATACTTCCAATATATCAGTTTTTTTCATTCTATTTACCATACCTATTTTACTACTTAAATAAAATTATGAAAGAAAAAGTGATAAAATAATTTTTAATTGAAGAAGGGGGTTGTAAAAATATCTTTTTAGTGGAGTTTTGTGAATTAATTTAGTCTCTAATTTTTTTTACAATAATTTTTTTAAATTTATTTTTATGTGTGTAATTTGATATTTAAATATACTTTTTCCGTGTGAGGAATAACATTTATGTTTTTAAGAGTTCAATGATTTTAACATTATTTAATTTTATTACTGTTGAGTGGGCTATACTAATTTTCTCATCGATTGAGTTCTTTTAAAACTAGGAATTTGATTAAAAACGGATGATAATTAAATGAGTCAATATTATAACATAATGAATGTGTAATTTGGAACATTATATTAATAAGTATTTTCATTATGAATAATAATAACACAGTGACCCAACTCAATAGAGATTCATTTTAATACATTGAAACACGAGTGAAATGGGTAATTGGGGTTTCACATGTTGTTATAAGAAAATTAGGAACCATGTACGTTAGTAATAATGAAATCAATTTGAAAATTAAATAAGTGACTAACACAACCATGTCTTAGAAAAAAGTAGTGTTTAGTGACTAATTATCCAAAAGTAAAGGAATTAAATTAGGGGAATATTGAACACAAAATATATGAGGATGTAAGAAACTTATAAAAATATATTTTTTGTCAAATTGTGGTCATTGGAAAAAAGAAGCCTTGGTATAATTACCCAATAAAAGTGTTATTAATGATATTATACCTTGTTAAAATAATAAATTAACATTTTTTAATCCCAAAACATAATTATTTTTAAATGTCATGGGATAGTGGGAAATACATATATAAATATCATGGGATATTCAATAATGATTGAATTTATCCTTTACTATATTTTTGGGTTGTGTGATTATAACTAGTCAGGATAATTATTTCTGTAAATAGGATTATTTGGATTACCATGTAGTGAAATACATAATTCATGGGGAATTGAATTTGTTAATATTTTTATACAATTAAAATATAATATAATTAATTATATAATCTAAATTATTATTTGTGTGATGAGGAAGTATGAATTTTTTGTGTGCGGATGAATTAGAAAAATGCATGAAATTTCATGTTTATCCCATTCGACTAAAGGTAAGTATTTTTATCTTAAAATTTTTATTTCTTCAAAATTTCTATTTTAATTTATAGGAATTAATTTATGAATTTTTGGAGAAATATTTTTTTCAAGAACACAATATATATCAGCAGATTTAATATTGATAATGAGCCACGATGTCAACGTTGTGATGGATAAATCAATCTGGATTTCACATTAACACTTGGCCGAAACATTTACATCCATTCTTGGATTGTGGATAAATACCGAACCAAGTTATATTTCTCAATTTCTAAAATTACATTAAACATTACAATAAGTATTTTTTTTAATTTTGAAGACAAATGGTGTGATGAAAAAAGGACTTATATTGTCTTGATTATAAAGTTTACATTTTGAAATTTTCAATACAATAATCACCCTATCACTTTATAAAGATGTATTATTCACCATTTTGAGGTATATAATCAAGAATTAGGAATTTTAGAAGTAAAATTATATATTTTTTTCTGTATATATTTTTTACTTTATTTCACACTTTAGTTCTTGTATCAAATAAGTTAATATTTTTTTTGTGTTCTCTCCCTATCATTTTTTCAATACCACTCTCATTATTCATTACTCTCTATAAATCTCTTCTATATATCATTAAAGTTATCTATCACTCTAAAAATCATGAATGAATAACATAATAATTGGCCTCTAAGAGTGGTAGGTTGTCTCTCATTACTTCTTGAATTAGTACATTTATTACCATTATGATATTGATCTTTTTTTGGTTAGGTGAAGAGGAGTATAATTGTTTTATGTGGTGATCGTACAACTCTTATTGTCTTGAATATGAAACAATTAAATAACCTTCACAATATTAAATAATTTCCTAAATTTTTTAATGTTTTTTTACAATTATGATGTGTATCCTCAAGGAATGAAATTTTATATCATAGATTCTGTTCTTAGAAGGTGTTACAATCATGATTTATATGTGTTTTGCATTCATGATTACTGAATGCAGTGAATATTTTGTACAAACATATATATGAGGAATAAAAAGTACCAAACTAAAAATATGGTATAATAGTTCATGTCTGATATGATTAACTATCGAATTTAATTCCCACAATGAAATGGAAAATTAAGGAACCCTAGTAACCAAACCAAGGAAAATATTGATTCTTCCTAAGTTATATTTACCCTACAAAAAATTAATTAATTTTTTGAATTCATAATATTATTAAAACACATATCACTGTTAGGTTTAAAAAACACACACTTTTTAGATTAATCTAGTGATTTACTATACAATCTCATCAAGAGGGACGACCCTATCCAACAACTATACAACACTTGGGAAAACATAAATAATATTTTCTTTCACCCAATAAAAAGTTTGTCTATATTAAAATCCATCTGGTATGGATCAAACACATTGAACATTAGGATTTATTTAACATTTCCTTCTATATATTTCATTATGATCATAGGGAAAATATTGGAAGAATTGAATTATTCATGTTGTATTGTATTTATAGAAATATTTGAGTGACATAGAACACATAATTTTTTAACTCAACTATTGTATACTAAAACATTTTATAACATTTTTGGATATGATTTTTTATTGATGGATCATTTCTATCTTGTAAATTCAATCAGTGAAATACTTGATATAATGCATATATAGTTTGAAGTTTTTTAGATATTGGAATAATTCATGTAAAATGAATTCCTAAAATTGTTAAAAAGTGAAAAAAAATTATCCATAAAGTGTTATCAAAGAATAAATCTTTAATTTAATATCTAGTTCTAAAATAACATTATAAAACATCTAGGGGTATCAAGAATGGATATGAGTTGAGGAGTTTGAGATATAATTCAATAAGTGGAATGTTTAGTTCAGATTGAGAATGAATTTTCAATAAGTTGATTCCAAATATAATTTTGATTCCTAATAATTTACATTATATTTATTTTACAATAAATAGTTTTTTTTGTTTTCATGCTTTATACACATTGTTAAACATATCATACATAGGAAACTCAATTAACATGTGTTACATACAAGACCATGTTTCACATCCTTTTAATGGAAACACTATTTTAAAAATATGTTTTTATAATTTTATGATTATTATTTTCAATAATAATAATATTTTTTGAAATCAGAATGTCTAAATAATATTATGTTTAATTTTTGGTATTTTTCTGAAAAACTTCATTTTATTGATTAATACTGAAAATTACTGCAATTTAGTTAAAAATAACCTTATCGCCTAACAAATTATTATTGATGACTTATATTTTAGATTTTTTTAGTGTCACATTAGATCAATTATTCATATATTTATAAATTTACGTTCATTATAATCAATTTTACTTTGAAATTGAATAGAAAATCATAACAAACATTTGAACGTTTTTCTACTTTAAAAACCCGTTATTTTTTCCCATTTGTAGGATTATCGTAAATCTTAATTTTACCACTTATGTGATTATAATTTTTAAAATATTACGTAAACGGATGTAATTAGTAATATATTTGTGGTCTAATAATATCAACATTCTTTTTTGACCAAAATTATTAATGAATGATATTAAACTTAATTATGGTGATTAATGCACGATTAAGCTTAATAATGGTATAAACCAAATATTAAGGGAAAAAATGGCTTTGAAACATTTCCAAAATATATTTTCTAAATTTAGTTTTACCATTTCATCACTTGGTTAGATATATATGGTTCATTGTGATATTATTAAAAGGATGTTCTCTATATAAAACGGTATGTATAGAAAAAGTCCAAAAGGAATCCTTCCTTACGTTTAATATTTATAAAACATTGTGATATGTAAAAAACATAATTTATTTTCTTATAGGTATAAATTTTATATATAAACGAGTTTTTTGGAATAATAATTATGATTAATATGTAGATATGATTTAGGTAATTCAAATTCTTAATAAAAGCCAATGTAGTTATTATTTAGTTAATAATTAACAAAAATAAATGATACTCTAAATATTAAAAGTTAATTTAATTGATTGGATTATTTTCATTATTTATTTTGGTTTATTAATATATAATTTTAAAAAAAATTAAATTTAATACATTTTTATTCAAATTTAATATTTATATTTTAAAATGAACATTATATAAATAATGTGAAAATTGACTTTATTGTTAATTTACAATAAATAAATCTTATCAAATGATTTAAATTTAATAAAAATAATATATCCATACAAGTGATTTTGAGTGTTAATAAATATTAAATATATACCAATTAATCTTTTATAATTAACATATTGTCCCGTATACTTTAAATATGTTGTCACCGCGGTCTGCGTTCAAGCAGCGTTTATTGTATCACATGCGGTTTTTGTAAAATTAATTTTCAAAAAACAAGTAAATTTATTTTATAAATAAAATAAAATATTAATAAATCTATGGATCTATATTTCCTAATAAATTTCACTTTAATTTATTAATAATGGTTAAATAAATTAGGATAGAAAACTAGAGGTATTAGAAAAACAAAATGATACAATTGGGTAATAATTAATGTTAAGGGAGAAAATAATTAATATACATGTATTATTGTGTAGATAAGGTTTTTATTATTCATGATTCTCATTTAATCAATTAGTTATCAATTTTTTAGACACATTAGGTAGAATTGACCCCCAATAGTGAATACAGTTTGGTATATACAAAAGAATCACACCCCATCCACTATAAAAAGGCAAGCACTATAATCCTTACTCACACCTATCTAGTCACATTTTATAAACTAGAGTCTATCAAAATATTCTCCCAAAATCCTACCATTGACATATAATCCCCCCATTTGGAATAAATCAATTGAATAATTCTTCTTATACACACCAAAAGAGGTTACCCTATTAAGAGGTACGACCATTTCTCACGCGTTCTAGTTTCATTTCCATTCACCACTACCTATATTATTCATATTATATTTTTTCATAGAAAAACAAATATTATAAATATAATAGGACTATTTATATGATGAGTATTATACCTATTCATATACACTCCTTTATATAATGGGTAACAAATATGGTCTTTCTCTATAGGATGAACTACTGCCTCACGAAACGACGATTGTTCAATTTCCCCTACCACCCCTCATGGGGGAAATTTTGATGGAAACTCAATTTATATTTGATATATATTTTATTTATGATATATCAATATTCTTTATGTTTTATTTATAACCTACGTTTATGTTTTCCACGTTGTGTAAATACGATAATTGTTTTTGAGGAAGGGTGGACTACCGCCCAATCAAAGCGCTATGATTCATTCATGACATAAATGGAATGTATAAAGGAGGTTTTTAATTAACCTATATAACATATATATCATATATATGATGCTAAAATGATAATATAAATATTTATAATTTTTTTAATTAGTTTAATATAAAAATGAAATGAATGTAACATTCATACCATCTCCATGAACGGTGCACTTCATGTCTAATATCCAAATATTATAGACATTTTTATATAAATATGTACTAAATATATAAGATAATTAAGTCATATTTTACATTTTATAGATGATGAAACTATGATATATTTTATAATAACCACAAATAACATGTTAAATATTACTCGAAAAATAATGCAATTAACACCTAAAATAGTAAAAATAATAGAAGATTGTTAAAAAATGGGTAATAAAATAATTTAAGTAGTTAGTATATGATATAATAAACATTATTAGGGTTATGGTATTGGTATGTAACATATTTTAAATAACAATAAATGAATATAAATAACACACAATAAATTAAAGATTAAGGTAAGGGATTTCATCGCAATTTACATTCCATAGTGACATATTTTTTGTTATGAACTAATTGATTTTTATTTGGTGTATATATTTACCTTTTAAATTATGTATCATTAATATGAATACTCTAATGTTGTTCTACGTATAATTTAATTCATGTATAATTATGATTTAATTGATTGAATGTGGAGTGGGACACATTAGAATGTTTAAATTTTATTTTTTCTTAAGGATGATCTAATGCCCACAACCCTTGTTATAAATTATCCTCACCTAAGTTATTATTGATAAATATATATTATTTATTAAATATGGATATTATTTAAGGAATATTATTTAATTTTTTATTAAATATGATGAATTCTTTGGAATGGTGGAAATGGGTTGAGACCGTTTAAGGAATACCCTACAGGTTGTGGACTTGTGAGTGAAAGCCCCTTGATGCATCGATAGTCTCATGAGATAAAATAGTTGGATGGTTACTTTAGATAGGTTTTAACCCTATAGATAAACCATTTTGTGAATGGAATTAACAGTACGATTTCTCTGTACCTATCACACATGGAATTTAATAATTATGGGTTTCCCTCATTTAGATTCAGTAGTTATTTATCCATGAGATTTTATGTCAAATATAAATAGATGTATTTCATTTTTAGATTATTGATTAATGGAACATGTTTTGGTTTCATACCTTTAAATATTGATTATTACTTATCTAGTTGTAATAATTAAAACTATTTTTATTTGTTTACCTTTTTATAATGATTTATTCATTATTTATTCTGTTGTATTTACCCTTACTAATAATTTGAGCTCACCGTTATTATGTTTCCTTCATCATGCTATAACTAAGACAGTATTGATTATTATTTAAAGGATGCCATTAATTTTTTTTATCATGTTTGTATTTTTTTTATTTTCCAATTTATTATGGGTATCATGTATGTAATTTGGATTTTCATGATTGCAAAACTGAATGGTCATTTAGGAATATATTCCTCGTAATAATGCCAATGTAATGTAATAATACAATGGATCTTGGATTTTAGTGTCAGGGTGCTACAGTTCGTATCATATGGATTTTAACAATAACAATGGAAATAAGATTTAAAAAACATAGATTAAGAAGAAGAACCCTAATATAGATTGTGAGGATATGTGTATAAGAACATACTTGAATTTTGATCGAGTAAAGATTATGTGGTAATTTTTAAAAATAAATACTTGTGTGGATACTATAAGTGGATTCGATTCTGGAATAGATGTACCTAGGAGTAACAACTTCGACAAGATGTTCTTGTTCTAACACAGGGTAACAAGGTACATGACAATGAGCCTTACTACACACTTGGTTTGACACTATTGGGGGATATTCTTAGCATAGTTAACATTTTTGTACAAACCATTATAAAGGATTTAGAAGTAATTATTTCCCCAAAGTAACCAAAGTATATGATTCTAGGATTTATGATGCATAAATTTATGTCATGTACTATACCATATTTATAGTTATAGTCTATTTATACTTTTATGAGCTAATATAGTATATGGGAAATGGAACATAGTTGAAGAAATAATAACTCCACCAATGTAAATGACACAAAGTGTGAGAAGGATCTTATCATTCATTTAATTAATACAAAATATCAGTGGGAAATAGTATCCCACTTATTCTCATCTAATGAGTAAAAAATATCATTTGTTAAAAATATAAGAAATGTATTCTCATAGTGCTATGGATTTTTAGGAGATAAAAGAATGTTAGAGAAAAATATAGATAAAGGGAATATGGGAAAGAAGGGTTTTCCCAAATATGATAACAATTGAAGGAATCACCCTGGTAAATGCATGTAGGACCTGTGAGTTTATTATATGTGTGGAGAATAACGATGTAAAATATTTGATTAAAAGGGTATGAAAAAGGCCCCCAATGTTCATTGTATCCACTGCAATGAGATTAGAAACTATGCTAATCAATATCCCAAGAGTAAAATACGATGCTATTGGATAGTGATGATGTTATAATAATACCGAATTTGAAACTGGATGATTAATGTGCTTGTTCGATAATTATTTTCTTTGAATATTTTATCAGAAATGTACTTTTTATAATAATTATAGAATATATGAGAATTATAATTCATTTATTTTTCATTAATGATTCGTGATCATATGTTGAATTCTACCAAGAATGGTTATTCTGTAGAAAGTTTAAATTTTCAAAAAACACATCATTGAGGGAAAAGAACCCTTAATATATTCCTGATGTTAAGATAATGGCGATGAAATGGATTATTAGATGAGTTCTAACTACCTTGGTACATATTAATTACTTGTGGACAAGTGGTCTATGATAGTATTTATGGAGTATACAACACATTTGGATTTAAGTAATATATCCCCTAACATGTGTCTTACTTAATAAATAAAGACTAATTCATGATTCTAATAAGGTTTTATGGTAATTCAAGTTGTTACCATATTTTAAAAGGTTACATGGTGAAGTTATTCACTTGTTTATAATGTAAAAATTAAAAGTTTCGTCAAGATGATAAAAGGAAAATGATATATTCTCTGTCAAAGTTTTGGGACATTCATTCAGAAGTGATTGGATCATAATATGTAAGAAATTTTTACCACTAATAAAATAGGATAATATTATAATTGGATGAGATTTTAGATTGTAACGTATTACTTCACTATATGTTGTATCATGTTCTAAAAGACGAAGTACAAATACATGAAGGAGTAATAAAAGGAAAATATTATGTTTATTGAAATATATATTTAATTATATTCCTATGGAGTCAAAAAATTCATTAAGCATAGAAAAAATGATCATGAAACTGAATATGTTGTCTTAAAAAATTCATTTCTAATGAATCAAATGGCCTCTTCGATCATCACGAATTTATGGCCTTATGATTGTTAATTTTATCCTAACCATGTTTTCTGGAACTCTCCATCCAAACCTGATGGTTATATATTTTTTCTGTATTCATATTTCCATTCCCCACCCATGTTATCATATTGTGGAACCTAGATAGAAGAATTTTCTAAATTCTTTACTCTCTTATTAATAAAATGTGACATTGAACCTTTTTATTATGTGTGTCTTTAAAAAATAGTTTATATTCAATCCATAGATTACTGAGTTCCAAAGTATATTATGAGAACATAATTTAATTAAGGTTGGGATAATGTGACACCCCAATACATTAAAATATTTTTCTTTTAGAATAAATATAATTATTTTGTTGGCATTCTTTATAAATAATTTTTTCCTTAAACTACATACTACAATAAATTAACTTGTATTACACACAAGAATGAGTTTTACAACCTTGTAAGGGAGAACCTAATTTAAATCTAAATTTTGAAAATTTCATTATATTTATTTCTAAAAATAAATATCTTTTTTGAATTCATAATGTCTAAATTTTCATAGGGTGATGTTTTGATATTTTTTTGAGAAAATTCAATTATTATGAATATTTACTATTAATAAAATTTAGTTAAAAACAAACTTTTGGTTTAAATAATTTTTAATGATGAGTTATATATATGATTTTATGTAGAGTCACATTAGATAAATATATATCTATTTGAAAAATTATGTTCATTAAAATAAATTATACATTGAAATTGAGTATAAAAACATAACAAACTTTTGAACATTTTTCTACTTTAAAAATATATTATTTCGCCCCATCTGTAGGATTAGAATTAATATTAATTTTCTAACCTCAGTGATCTAAATTATGATTATATTCCATAATGTGATTTAATTATTTTTTATATTTTTGTTCTAATAATATAAACTAAATATTTTTACCAAAATTATTACTGAATATGAATGAAATTAATTACTGTGATTAAGGTATGATGATGCTTAATAAGGGACTAAACCTTAATATTAATGAATAAAATGGATTGGAAACATTCCCAAAATATATTGGATCCTAATAATTTGACCACAAACCCACCTGGTTCGAAATAAATGGGTTATTGTGATATTTTAAAAATAAAGTTACCTATATAAAAAGATATGTAAGGAAGAAGACAAAAAAGAAACTTTCCTTACATTTATCATTTATAAAACATTTCGATATTTAAAAAAACAATATTTTAGTTCATAGATATCATTTTGAATGATATATAGGATATTTTAATAATAATAAATTATAATAACTTTTAGATATGGTGTAGGTACATAAAATGATTAATAAACGCAAATTTTGTTTTTTTAAACAGGCCAAGGAAAATCCCTTTTTATTAAAAAAACAAAAGGAAAAGAAAGAAAGATAGACATGGTCATACGAGCAGTTATTCCCTCATGCAAAGACTAGAAAAATATACATCCATAGTCATAATCAAACTGACATGAAGAGTCATAACTGTTATACCATTCTGATTCTAAATCAACGAGTCTATGAGACCTGGTAACCATGGTTAACTTCAGGTATGAATAGTCTTTCCTTCGTCTTGATTTCTGTGGAGGGATGATTTGAATTCCTTCATCGTACACAAGAACATTTTTCCCTTTATAAAATTCCTGAATATAATAATGTTTTTTTGTGGAGTCATCTTCAATATCATCCAATTTTCTATGAATACCCTATGTTTTTCTTAGTTTATTGTTTTCCTCTTGGATATTTGATATATTTTCAGTATTACCAGGGTTGGGATGCTCCTCAGTTGCATGTTTGACAATCGACATGCAATGGACCATATCCTCGTTAGATTTAGAATTACACAACTCATCATTATTCAGCTCTCCTTACTTTGGAATTAGGACCTCAGTCGTTCGTGCATGAACAGCATCAATATGCTCATTGTTCCTATGAATTGAGGAGTTCTTGACCCCATTATTCCGCACTTCCTTCTCTATCATTCCCAAATTGACCTCAGAACCATGCCCCATTGTTGATCTGTCACCACCATGCTCCACATTAGGCTGCAATTACAGTTTCCTCCGGCAAGATGCCTCATGATGGCCTTTTGTAGAGAAAAAGGATCAAACCACATTTTTACGACATGTATCTTTGATGTGCCCAATTTATTTATAGTCCACACAAAAATGAGGAATATATTCATATTCAACATTAAGATTTATGTCATCATCCAACGCCGAGAGCACTATATAGTTTTTTAAGAACATGCTTAAATCAACCTCCCCCAAATCCCTATCAAAATGCCCGTACCTAGCAACCTCTGTGTATCGATCCATTTTAATTGGAATACCGAAAGCAGATGAAATATCAAAATTAATTTTGGGATGCCATAAAATCCATTTGAGACCAATTATTTTTATCCAAACTTGAGCATGAGTATTTTTTATAGAAAATGGGTTAAACTGGATATCCCATTCAAGAAAGCATATCATACCTGGATTTAAAGAAATTTTCCCAATCCCCCAAGCTCTACGCTATTGTTCCTCTGATTGAAAAATAATGTGGAAGAAACCTCTACTAATGGATTTTATTTTCCAATCTGAATAATCCCATACTGAGGTGAGTTTTCGAACAACGTCGTAAACTTTCAAAATTTTTCCACTAGCAGAGAGTATCATCCGAGCAATGACGGAGAACATTCAAGTCTTGAACCTATGAAAGCTTTCTTCTTGGTTGGAAATAACACAAGCAGTATCACCTTTCTTCACAATTCGAACTGGGATAGCATGCTTAAAATTTGTGAAGCACCTTCTGTTACAGTCATTGTCTTCAGATGATAATTTCTTCTCAGTCATTTCACAGTGAGACACATACTAACAATTATTATTGACCAAAACCATTACAGTGCTCTGAGAATCACCACACTCCACCAGAGAACAAGGCCTCTCAACCATCACCACCTTAAATCCACGCTCAATATTGGCCGTAGAAAAAACATATCCATACTCAACCAGACCAGTTTCCCTAGATCGAGTCCCACAAGTGCCATCATCGGCAAACCAAGGATCATCGGAGGTCTTTCCCCCATTCAAATCATATACAACCACCGTAGATGAGGTAGGCAATGCAAATCTTCCAAATATGATAACTTAGGCATATCCCACCACATCGGGCCCCCTCAACTGCAAGATTGAACTTGAAAGAATAGAGATTTTGTATACCTTGCTTCCATCAAGATGACGCAGCTTTCTATTTCCAGCCGTGGAACCCGCACGACTTCCATGTACCTTTCCTTAATCAAGATGACGCTGATCTAGTTTGAAATTATTTGAACCCACATGAAGAAAACCCTTCTCCTCGCCTACATCAAGAATTTCCAATTTAGTGATTATTTAGTTAAAAATGAATTAAAATAGATGATACTATAAATATTAAACATTAAGTTAATTGATTGAATTATTCTATTGATTTATTATATATATATGAATATATAATCTAAACAAAATTTTTAAAAAATTTATTTATTTCCAAAATATTTTTTGTATTTTAAAATTAACATTAAATAAATAATGTCAAAATTGACATTATTATTATTTTACAATAAATGAATCCTATTAAATGATTTAAAATTAATAAATATTCTATGTTATGAGAGTGATTTTCAAGTGTCAATAAATATTAAATACTCTCCATTAAGGTAATAATTAATTTTTTATAATTAACATATTTTCTCATATACTGTAAAAACATTGTCAACACGGTCTTAGTTGAAGTAGTGTTTTAGCGCATCACATGCGTTTGTTGTAAAATTAATTTCCAAAACATATGAGAATTATATTTTATAGATTTGATATAATATTAATAATTAAGTTTATATATATAGTCTCTAATAAATATCACTTTAATTTATCATTAATGGTTAAATTAAATATATTAGAAAACATGATGTTTTAATAAAAACGAAAATGATAAAATTGGGGAATCACAGATGTCAAGGAACCAACTAACTAAAATTCACATATTATTTTGTTTATGATATTTTTATCTACCTCTCCTCTCATTTATTGCATTTGCTTTAAATTTTGGATGCATGTTTGGTGATATTTATCTTCCAACTTTGAATCCCATAATGTATTTACAGAAGTGCCACACCCCCTCTACTATAAAAAGGTTTGAACTAAACTATTTTATCACACCTCTAAAGACACATTGTATAATCCAAAATCTGTAAAACTAGTCTCCCAATATCACTCAAATAGACCTAGAATCCTCCAATTTGGTAAAAATAAATTCAAGGGTTTTTTTGGTAAAAACTAAAAGAGGTTACCTGATGAAGAGGCCACACCATCTTTCATGCTTTTTATTTCATTTCCATTATCCACTCCAAATATAATTCTTATTCAATTATTTACTTACATTGATGTTATGTTCAATTTAATAGTATTTTTATGATTAGTTTTATAACGACACCTACCCATACAACTATCTAATTGGTAACATACTTATTTTTTCTGTGTACAGTGAACTACTCCCCCAAGAAACGATGATTGCTCAATTTTCACCTGCCACCCCTCTTAGAGGTCATTATGAAGGAAAAAATATTTATATATTATATATATGTTATTTATTAGGTATCATGGTTTTTTATGTTTTATTTATAACATACCTTTATGCTAACAAAATTGTGTAAATATGATAACTTTTTTTGAGTAAGTGTGGACTACCGCCCCTTCATAGCGATATGATTCTTTCATGCCATGCATGGAATGTGTAAAACATATTTTTAATAAAAATATATAAAATATATAACATATATATGATACTATAATGATAATGTTAATAAACATTATTTAGTTTTAATTTTTTTAATACAATAGTGAAATGAAAGTAGAGTTCATGTGTATGTACGGCCTACTGTCTCATTGAACAGTGTGATTCATGTAAAATATCCAAATACTATAAACCATTACAAAAACATATGTACTGAATATATAAGAAAATTTAATCATGTTTTAAATTGTGGATATTATGAAACAAATATATATTTTTTAATAACAATAAATAACATGTCAAATACATACTCAACAAACTAGGCATTTAACACTCGAAATCGTCAAATTAATGAAAGATTGTTTGCAAATGGGTAATGAAATATTGAAAGTAGTTAATATATGATATTATAAACATTATTATTATTTTTATATTAGTACATAACATATTTTTAATCAGTATACATGATTCTATATACTACACAAAGAAATGAAGTTTAAGGTAAGATATTTCATCTCAATTTACTTTCCATTGAGAAATAATTTTATTACCTACAATTTCACTTTTATTACGTAAATAAATTTCCTTACAACATGTTGTATCATGAATTTAACTATTATCATGATGTTATATGATCCATTTAATTCATGTGAAATTATGATTTAAATGTTTCAATAGGGTATGAGACACATTGGATTGTTTAAATATTATTTTCCCTCAATAATGATTTAATGTCCAAAACCCTTATTATTACTCATCCTCCTCTAATGTATTGTTGATATATCAATATTATTTAGTAAATATGGATTTTTGGTAAGAAATATTGTTTTTATTATTCAACGTGAGGAATTTTTTGTACTGGTAGACCCAGGTTGGGGTCCTTTTAAGGAAAGCCCTACGAAATGGGGACTAGTGAATGAAAGCCCATCAATGAATTAGAAGTCTCATTAATTAAAATTGTTGCCTAGCCTCCTTATATGGTTTTTCAACCTATAGATAAACCATCTTGTGAAATTTATTTATGTTATTGGTTCCATGTTTTTAGAAAACATTTCCTCTAACAATTAAGCATTTCCCTCATTTAGACTCAGTTATTATTTATCCATGAGATTTTATGTCGACATATCTATGGGTTTTAATAATTTTTTAATTGTTGATAAATGGAAAGTGTTTTATTTTATTACCTTTCAATATTCATTATTCAATATATAGTTGTATTAATGGAATTTTTATTCAGTTATATACCTTTCTATGTAGATTGAATCATTATTTCTTCTATTGTACTTACCCTTACTAAGCATTTGAGCTCACAATTATTATGTCACATTCCACAGGTTATAAAGAAGTGAATTTTGATTAATCATTAAAGGATACTGTTTATTTTCTTTTTACCATGTTTTTTATTTTATTTTCCATTGTATTAGGGGTATCATGTATGTAATCTGATTTTCCAAGACTGCTAAACTGAATGGTCTATCAGGATTATATTCCTTGTAATAATGCCAATATAATGTAATAATGAACTGGATATTGTATTCTTGGGCTATGGTGTTTCAATTGGTATCAGAGGAAGTTTAGAAACAAACATGGAAACTAGATATACAATACCTAGATTAGGGAGTACAACCCATACATAGAAATTGAGAAAAATTGTAAAAGAACAACCTTGAATTTTGATAGAGTAAATATTGTGTGGTAATTCCAAGAAATAAAACCTTGTCTAGATGATTCAAGTGGACATGATTCTGGAATATATGTACCTAAGAGTAAAAAATCAGAAAATTTGTTTTGGGCCTAACTTGTGGTAACCTGGTACATGAAAACGGGCTTTATTATGCACCTAGTTTGACAATCTTAGGGGATATGGTTTGGGTAGTTCACATTTCTTTACATATCATTATGAAGGATTTAGAAGTATTGATTTATCTTAAGTGGACAATGTTTATGATTATAGGATTCAAGATGCAGAAATTTATGTCATGTATTATACCATGTCTTAAATTATAGAATGTTCAATATTTTTTGAGCTCGTCTAGTATATGTGAATGCTTAGAAATGGATCCTAGAAGAAGAAATGAGAACTCCACTGATGAATGTGACATAGAGAGTAATAAGGATCATATCTTTCATGTGATTAAACCAATGTTTTAGAGGGAAATTGTATCACATCTATTCTAATCATATGAGTAAATAGTATCATGTGTTAAAAAGATAAATAAAGAATACATTGAGTACTATATTGATTAAGGGGAGAAGAGGATGTTATAGAAAAATTTAGATAAAGGGAATAATGGAATGAAGGTTTTCCCACATGTGATAACTGTGGAAAGAATAAACCTAGTAAATGATTGAAGGGAAGGAGATTTTTTTATAAGATTGGTGACAAATGAAACCACGTTCATGATTCCAAGTGTATGCAAAAGGCTTCCAATTTTCAATTCTTCCACTACAAGGAGATGAGACACTC
Organism: Viscum album; assembly: GCA_963277665.1. Taxonomy (NCBI): domain Eukaryota; kingdom Viridiplantae; phylum Streptophyta; class Magnoliopsida; order Santalales; family Viscaceae; genus Viscum; species Viscum album. The sequence continues at coordinate 1,070,192,481 of OY728166.1, read as the reverse complement.
TGAAGATTAATATTCCAAGAGTCAAAGGAATAAACCCCAGATGGTGATATTAGATAGTATTGAAATTATGATACTTCCTCATATGAAGAGTAATGATTAATATGATTTTTCAATAATTACGTAATTTAAAGGTTTTATCATTAATGCACTCATTATAAGAATTATGGAATATATGAGTATTGTACTACAGTAATTTTTCCATAAGAATTTGATATAATATGTTGAATGGTGCCAAGAAAATTTTTTCACTAAAAAGTATAAATTTTTTTAAAACACGTGATTGAGAGAATGAAATCCATTAATATCTTTCTGATGTTATGATAATGAAAATAAAATGAATTATTGGATGATTGTTAACTACCTTGGAACTGATTAATGCCTTGTAGACCAGTGGTGTATTATATCATTGATGTAGTTTAAAACACATTTTTATTAATGAAATATATGAAACAACATTTGTCTTACTTAATTAATAAGGAATAACTCTTGTATCCAATAAGGATTTATGGTAATTCGAGTAATTACCATATTTCAAAAGGATACATGTTGAAGTTATTCACATGTTTGGAATGTGAAAATTAAAATCTTCTTCATGTTGATGAAAGGATAATGATAAGTTCACTTTGGGTGTTTAGTGACTTTCATTGATAAGTGATTGGATCATAATATGTTGGAAAATTTAATCGTTAATAAAATAAGATAAGATTATAATGGGATGATATTATAGATTTTAATATATTACTTCACTATATGGTGTATCATGTGCTATGAGACGAAGTAGAAATAGTTCAATGAGTAATAAAAGGAAAAGATAATGTTTATTGAATTTTATTTTTACTTATATTATTATGGAGTGAAAGAATTTCTTAACTATAGAAATAAATTATATTGAAATTTTTTTTTTGGTCTTAGTACCTTAATTTTCGATGACTCAAATGGCCTCTTAAATAATCATGGATTTATGGTCTTCTATTAGTAAACTTTATCATAACCATGTTATCTAGCTCTCTCCATATGAACTTTATGGTAAGATTATTTTTTATTTATCCAAATTTCAATTACCTACATATATTATCCTACAATGGAAACTAGATACATGAAAATTATACATTGACTTCGTCCTTATTTATAAAATGTTTTATTGACTATTTTACGATGTCGGACGTTAAAAAATAGTTTATTTTTTATTAATATAATACTAAGATCACGTTTAAATTATTGGGAAACAATTTAATTAATATGGGGAGAATGTGAAACCCCAATAAATTACAATATTTTTCTTTTAGAATAAATATATTTTATTTTGGGAATTCTTTATACACAATGTTAAACATAAACTACATAAGACTCTAAATTAACTAATTTTACATGTAAGGCTGATATCTACCGCCTTTTAATTGCGATAATTTCTTTAATCTATAGTTTGAACATTTTATGAATTTTTTTTTAAATATAAAAAAGTTTTCTGAATTCGGAATACTAAAATTATCTTTGGGTGAATTTTTTAGATGTTTTTGATAAAATTCAATTTTTTTATAAATAGTGAAATATACTGTAATTTAGTTACAAACAATCATTTTTTTAAATAATTATTAATAATGAATGATATTTTATAATTCTTTTAGATTCAAATTAGATAAATTAAAAATATATTTATAATCAATTTTATATTTAAATTGAATATAAATGCTTATCATTCTTTTGAGTGTTTTTCTACATTAAAAACCAATTATTTTGCCCCGTCTGCATGATTATAGTTAATATTAATATCTCCACTTCAGTGAATTATGTTTTGAAAATTATACATACATAGATTTAATTAATATTATATTTTCTGTTTAGTGATATCAAATTTATTTTTTCAAAAAAATGATTAGTGGATGTGTTTAAAATTAGATATGGTGATTAAGGAATGATTAAGCATAATAAGGAACTAAATCTTAATTTTAAAGAACCAAATGACCTATACACTTTTTCAAAAGATATAGGCTTCCAATAATTTGAACATGTACCCTCTTGGATTGAAATATATGGGTTATGGTTATATTATTAAATGGAATTTACCTATATATAAGTGTATGGAAAAAAGATAAAAATGGATCTTTTCTAACCATCAACATTAATAAAACATTGAGATATGTAAAAAAAATCATATTTTAGGTTATAAATATCATTTTTAAATATATATATTTTATTGTTATCATAATAATTTGCCAATAGTTTTTGGAGAATTTTTAGGTACTTAAAATGCTTAAGAAGCGCTAATTTATGGATTATTTAGTTATTGATTAACTAAAATTAATGATACTATAAACATTAAAAGTGAAGTTTATTGATTGAATTATATTTTTTATTTTTTATTTTTTATGAATATATAAGTTTAATAACACTTAAAAATAAAATATCATAATTCAAATATAATATTTCTATTTTAAAATTAACATTAACGTTTCAAAATTGACAGTATTATTATTTTACAATAAATGAATATTATTAAATGATTTAAAATAATTAAATATCATATATTATTAAAAGTTATTTTCAAGTGTTAATAAATATTATATATGGTCTATTAATGGACCATTTAGTTTTTTATAATTAACATATTTTCATATATACTATAAAAATGTTGTAAACACGGTCTAGGTTCATGCATCATTTTAGCGCATCACATGCGCATGTTATAAAATTAATTTCAAAAAATATGGGATTTTTAATTTTTAAATTATTTATAATATTAATAATTCAGATGATCTATATTTTATAATAAATATCACTTTAATTTAGTCTTATTTGTTAAATTAATTAGATTAGAAAACTATATGCTTTAATAAAAATGATAAAATTGGGGAATCATAGAAGTTATTGGACCAAATAATTAATATGCACATATTAATATGTGGATGAGGTTTTTTTTACCATTATTCTACATTAATCATTTAGTTTTCCATTTTTGAGATTCTTTAGGTAATATTGACCCCAAAGAGTGAATGCCTATGGGTATTTACAAAAGTGCCACTCCACCTCCATTACAAAAAATGCAATAACATGACTCCTTCCTCACACATCTCAAACCATATTGGATCATATAGAATCTATCTAAATAGTCTCCTAACATCCCTCCAATAGACCTATTATCCTCCCCTTGGGAATAAATCTATTCAAGGATGCTTTTTGTACAATCCAAAAGAGGATACCCGATTAAGAGGTAACACATTCTCTCTTGTTTCCTAATTTAATTTCCATTCTGCACTCCCAATATTCCCATTATTCTATTATTACATAAATACATGTATAATAAATATACTAGTATGTTGTAATGATAAGGTTTATAACTAAACTTTCATGCACCGATATCTAATGGGTAATGGACATATTGTTTTTGTGTATGACGAACTAGTACTTCACAAAATGATGACTATGGTATATGTATTTTATTTATTATTTCTTATTATTATGTGATTTTTTTATAAAATATCATTATTAAATCCATGTTTTGTAAATATGATAATTTTGTTCATGGAAGAGTAGACTACCTCCCCCTCAAAGCGATATGATTCGTTCATGCCATACATAGAATGTATAACGAATGTTTCTAATAAACCTACATAAAATATATAACATAGATATGATACTAGAATTATAATATACATATTAATTAGTTAGTTTAAATTATTTTAATACCATAATGAAATGATTGTAGCATTCATGCGTACGTATGGCCTGCCATCTCCATGAACAGTGCACTTCATGTCCTATCTCCAAATATTATGAACCATTATAAATTTATACATAATAAATATATAAGATAATTTATTCATGGTTTACATTCTTGATATGATTAAACCATGGTATATTTTATAAGAACAGTAAATAAAAAATTAAAACATACTCGATAAACTAGCCAATTAACACCTGGAATAGTCAAAATAGTGGAAGACTGTTAACCAACAAGAAATAAAATATTACATGTAGTAAATATATGATATTATTAAGATGAGTATGGTTATGTTATTATTCTTTAAAATATTTTATTCAACTATAAAAAATGATAAATTCGACACACAAAATAAATGTTAAGGTAATGAGTTTCATCTTAATTTACTTTCCCATGAGACATAATTTTGGTTTTGCACCAATACGCATTTATTTGGTGTATATATTTTTCATTTTACATTTTTTCTAATTAATATCATTACTCTAATGATGGTATATGTGTCATTTAATTAATGTGGAATTATGATTTAATGGTTTCAATGCGTTATGTGACACATTGGAATGTTTAAATATTATGTTCCCCTAAGAATGATTTAATATCCACAACCCTAGTCATTATATATCCTCTTTTAAGGTATTATTGAAAAATCCATATTCATTTTTAAATATTCATATTTTGTATGATATTTTATTTTTTTGATTATTAAATATAATTAATTCATTGGACTAATAGACACAGTTTGGGTACGATTTAAGGAAACCCTTATGTGTGGGGGATGAGTGAAAAAAATTCCCTTCAATGCATCAATAGTGTCATGAGATGAAATAGTTGGATACCCCCCTTAGAAAGGTTTTTTACACTATAGATAATCCATATTGTGAGTGGTATTGATGGTACTATTTCCATGTACCTTGGAAACATGGAGTCCTATAATTATTCATTTCCCTCATTTAGAATCAGTTAATATTTATCTAAGAGATTTTGTATTGAAATATATATGGATTTATTTCATTTTAATTTCAATGATTAATGGAAAGTGTTTTAGTTTCGTGAATTTCCCTATTGATAATTCTTTATATATTTGTATGAATGGAACATTTATTTAGTTAGTCAAATTTTCATATAGATTTATCCATTATTATTTCCTTTTGGTTTACCATTAATGGGAATTCAATCTCAACATTATTATGGTTCATTACCAAGGTTATGAAGAAGGGAATTTTGATTATTATTTCATGGATGTAGTATATTTTCTTTTAACCATGTCTGTATTCCTTATTTCTCAATGTATCATGGGTATCATGTTTGTAATCTAACTTTCCAAGACTGTTAAACTGAATGGTCCATTGGAAATATACTCCTTATAATAATGTCAATGTAAATTAATAATGAACTGACTCCAGGATTTTGGAGTTAGGGCGCTACACTAATGGTTCATGGAGTCATGTGGTAATCTAAGAAAAAACAAAGGTCTCAAAAGTGATAATTATACTTTTATGATGATAAATCAAGTTGTTTTAATAACCTATGAGGTTATAAAGATGAAATCAATGATGATATGAAATGTTCCCAAATAATTTAGTGTTTTCCAAACAAGGTGTAGCATTAGTTGTATCTCTATATTTAGATATCATGTGGGGATGTAATAAAAGATATTAGAAACCCGTATATATGGCGAAGTTTGCTTTTTTTATGATGTATGGATTTATGATAGTATTGATAAAAATCCAATGGTAGATAATGATGGAATGAAGGGATTGTTCTTTGATCAATTTATTATCAATAACATGAATCATCAAGTATATTGTTTAGGAGGGATTATATTTATAAAATAAAAAATTAAATGGTAGGGGGTTTAGAAAATTCTATTCAAGCTAGAACCCGTAAATTCTTGAACTGAAATATCTCTCATGATAATTTAGTGAACCTATCATGCCCACATCAAGATACGATGTATATAAAAAGGTCTCAAGAAACTTGTATTAATTATAATTTTTATATGTTTTAAATTTACAAAAATGTTTAATAGATTGATAAAATATATTGGTTAGATATAATCATCTTCTTTTATAATTATATTGAGAATTTTTAATGTAAAATAGATTAATGGAGATATTTAAATTCTATTTCTATTAAAAATGATTGTGTGTTAGGGAGAGAGGATGATATGGCTAGAATACTTCAAGTATTATAGGAGTAAGGTATCCAAAGATGTTTCATCATGTTTGGAAAAGATTATTCAATAGGGAAACATTGAGTTTGGTGATGTTTAGATGTAGTGGTATGTTGATATGGGTTGCAAGTAAAGGTGGTGGATGAAGACAGGGGGAATTGAAATCGTCAAGGCTTTGAAGGATGCACATGATGAAAAGGGGTGGTGGTGGCCTATTGGATATCAAGCTAGTTAGGAAAAATGAATGTTGCAATGGTGACATGATGAATAGGTTGTGAGGAATGAATGTGATGGTGAAATTTAATACAGGTGTAAGGTTTTATAGAGATAGTGACATAGGAAACCAAAAGGGTTGATTTCAGTGTGGAATGGATTTCTGGGAAGCAAGGGGAGGATTTCAAGGTGCAAAGGCTAGTGGGACTATATGGAATGAATTTTAGTAATGGGAAATGTAAAGATCACTATAATGTATATTGTATTTTTTTAACTGAAATAAAAAAAATGTAGTTAAATCCACATCAACACATGTTCACCCACATGGGTTTTCTACCCATGTCGGTTTTCTGAAGAAGTTTGTATTTATTACAGTATTTTCTATGAAACCTGCCCTACCCAAGAATGTATCAAACCTAGATGTCCAATGGACCCACAATGTATTTCACACTACTAATGATATTTAATTATGATTAATATAAGAATTATATTGAGATCTTGGACGAGTTTATTTTCAAATAACCAAAACATTGTTTAAAATTTCATGTTCACATGGTGATACTCATGAAAATGAGATATATAATTAATGGAATGAAATTTTTACAAAATTTATAAGTCATGGTTGTGTCTGGACATTGTCGTGGATTATTGAATATTTTTAGTAACATTAAAGAAAAGAAAATGATGCTTTGGTTAGACATTGATGTTATAGATATCCTATATAGAGTCTCAGTTTGTGAATAATTGAATAAAATTCATTCATTTGATGAAAATGGATGAAATTGTCATATTTTGTAATACTTGATGTTCTATATAAAGATTTTATTTTTTTGAATGCAAAAATAAAAAATATATGGAATATTATATGTTATGATATTATGTTTTCTAAGGAATATTTTTCCATTGGTTGATGTGGTAGATGTATTGATAAAGTTTGTGATGTTTTGGAAATATAACATGATTCCTACATGAAAAAAATGTGCTGATTTGCATTTATTGGAGTTTAATTTTCGAATTTAATCAAATTATATATTTGTATAATTTTAGATTATCAATGAAAACCTTTGGAGAGGGTTGGAATTAGGTCAAGATAATTATAGGTTCTATATAAGATGAAAAAACAATTTCTATGGTCTATGTGTGATTAAATTTGGTTATAAAGTGTATTTGTGAGAATTTAAAAGACGTTTAGGGTCTATGTGATGTTCAACAAAGTTATACATTACCTAAAAATGATTAAAAAGGAATAAAGGAAAGATCCATAATAATACAACCATTTTTTTGAATATCTCATAAATATGACTATATAAAGAGAAAAATGATATTCATTATGGAAATACATAGCTTATATATGCTACACTACTACACTATGTAAGACATGCTTAGTTTTTTATAAACATTTCATTTTCAAAGGGTTCATTTAGGGGATTTTTGAAAATGAAATATGTTTTTATAATATAAAATCAAAAGGTAAAAAACACTTATGTGATTAAGTAAACAGTAGGATTGACACATGTGAATATATTTAATTTCAAAATGGGTAATTTTATTGATTTTTTAATGAAAGTAATGTTATTTTGGGAAAAAATCCACATGTTCAAGGTTAATAGTCATCACAGTGTAATTTGTTCTTTATATGATGGAACATACGATGCATCTGATGGCCTCTCTCACCATTGAACACCACAGAAAATTCTTTTATATCAATGAATGAAACTCTTCTCTAGAATAAATAAACAATCATAGTAATAGAATAAAAACTATAAATTCATATAAAGGAATTATATGGTGGTATATATTTTAAGTATAACCCCCCCTCAAATACTGATTTTTTCCCATCATCATATCACAAGCCCCACACACATGAAACAAACTGGATTGGATTAAAACATGTGTAGTTAATTTTAAATAAACTGGAATAATCTTCTCCTTGAATCTCAATACATAGAACAATGTGATTGTAATGAAGTAATGAAAATAAGTAGAATAAAATAATGTAAAATAAAATGTATATTATAAGTTTTAATTCCTCCAACTATCTCTATCCCACCGAGCATTAGTATTTAGAAGGAATGGAATTGTAAACATCTTGCTCCTCAACCTCACCAACAAAACATGAATCCACCTATATGAAAAACTTTATCCATTATCCCTATAAAAATTTGATTTCACAGGGTTTTCCTATATGCACCCCATCCCCGCATTATAGGCCAAACAAATATTGATCCCAAAATTCAAATGATTTTAGAGTCATCTACTATAATGGATGAAACTAAAGATGACTATATTTAATGTGTTCAAAATTGAGAAAGATCATTCTATATAACTGATGATGAGAAAAATGGCCACAAGTAAATAACATTGGAATAAATCTCTAACTAGATGATTGAGAACCACCAGATATAAAAAACATGAAGAAACAATTTGAGGCTAACTCTTATCCAGTTGAAACCTAGACATCCCAGATATCCAATATTGCCTATCAGTGGCTCTTATCCTTGGTATGTTCTGATAAAACCCTTATTTACAATGTCTAATCTACACATGCATCCTCTAAAAAAATTTCATTGAAAATAACCTCCAGATATGTAAGCAACATTTGTAGGGTAATTTTTTATTGAATGGTAGGATATAAAACCTTCTCAAAACATCTCACCCTGCCCTCCATATATTTGAATGGATGGAGGGAAAACTAATAAATGTATATAAATAAAACCTGTATATCCTACACACTAAATATACCCTATATGAAGAGAAAGAAAATCTTATCACATTGTTTCCTTCATCATCAATGAAAGAAAATCTACTCAATACTACATTGAAATAATTTGAAATGAAATCCTAAACTGATCATGTTATATATAAAATATTACCCATTTATAGCATGGAAATCCTATCATATTACTAATAACTGAAAATTTGAAATTATTATTCATAGAATGGATTAAAAAAATTATAGTATCCAGCTCTACAATATTTTTTTAATCTTTTGTTCGGATACACTCCCAACATATTTTTCAAAAAAAATCATCTGGAAATCCCATTGTGTCTTCTACAAGACTCGCCATCCTCAAACAGGCCAACCCTATCATGGTATGATAAATCATCTTATTGTACTGCACCAATTTTAACCGCACAAGGATGAAAGCCAGAAAACATCTTCAATAGTGAAAAAAAGGAAATCCCTAGTTCTTGGAATATTAAATTTATTTATTAAAAGAAAATATAATTCGGTTTATCATGAATTGAGTCATACTAATTCAAATACATTGATAAACATGATATATTCATTTAAATATCTTTTATTTTTCACAAAATTAATTATTATGAATTCTACAATTATTAGTAAGCTTAAGGTCCATCCCATAGATCTCATGGGGGCCTAATAACCTTTTTTTCAAGCAGACCACCCTTTTATATCACACAAGTTGATCGATTGATAATTATTTCATACTAACCCCATGAAATCCTCACCAATTCACAACTCTAGTATTTATCCAAACCCGCATCTATGGCTCTAAGACCACTATATCATGACCCTACCCTATAGGAGCCCCTAATTGGTCATCATTTAAGATGAATGTGACCCTTAAATCCAAGTTCTAATATTCCATGGGTTTGTGACTCGCACTAAGGATATAATCACAAATAAATAGGATGATTTTTCATCATATTCAGATAAATAAAAAATAAACCACTAGTTAATACTATAAATAATAAAATAAAATAATTCTATAATGTATGAAAATGAATAATATAAACAGGAACTATAATATAAAAATCCAATATTCAAACCTAAAATGGTAATAAAAAATCAACCATGATCTCCATGATCTACTAAAATCAATTAAAATCACCAAATCCATCCTATAAACCCATAAAAATATTTATAAATATATTAGTGAGAATATATGTATACACAATATTATCTTCCTAAAAAATTTTCATTAAAATGTGGGAAGTTCGTACTATTTCATTAGTGAATAAATACCCAATCCAAATCACACCAGCATCGAGCCAACTATCTACCATCCAAACTAAGGTTTTATTTCCCAATATCACATCCAGATATAATATAATTGTATAAATATAATATATTTAAGGAATGTATCACACAACCACTTTCCCATTGGTTTGTTTCAATCTTACTATAGCAAAAAATGTTCAAGTTCCCGCAGCATTTTCACATACACAAATCCAAAAAACCATATTCCACATATAAAATGAAAATAAATTTCTATAAAAATATAATCCATCCAACACCATTATCATAGTAGGGTATCAGAAAGATGGTGGACATCAACATCATTCCCTCCTCTTACCAAGCATGACCCCGATAAAATATCACATCCTCAATCACATGGTTATCCCATTATTATCACACGATCATCATCACATAAAGGAAAAAATCCGTAATATCATGTACATCATGATAATAGGAAATTATTGAAAATATTATTCCTATAATAGAGTGTAGGAAATTAGGAGGATTTGGTCATTTTTTCCTACAAAATAAGATAATGGGGAAAATACCCAAAGATAAAATTGTATGGGTATGGATAAGGCTATCCAAATATGCTGGTATTTTGTATGTTTTGTAATGAAGGTTATTCAGAGGTAGTATTTAGTTCATTTTGGTGTTTATTGTAAATCTATAGTAGGATGATCAACATCAATTAAATGATCCAAAATAATGTTTGGAGGTCTGTTATAGTAGTGAGATTCAAGATTATATGATTTTAAAGAATTCATATTCTACGAATGAGTAATTATTCATGGATCCACAAAAAATAGATAGTTTTTCGGAAATAGTATGGAGATTCAAGCTAAAGAAGATGTAGAATCATTAGAGTTATATGAATAAAGAACGTTTTTATCATAGTAAATAGTGAATAAGGTTGTTGTGTGAAGGTCCCTCAACATATATAAATTGAGGTATACCCACAGACTTTTCAATAATGGATTGAAACAAGGATATGGAGGCTATTTTTCAATAAATAGTATAATGAAGTAGATTTGTGTATGGTAGAGTTGGATAAAGTTATATCTTTCCTAAGTAATTATTGATTGCATCAGTTTCATGAAAAATTTATCTAGAGACTATACCGAATAAGTGATATTTTGGAAACAATAATGTTATGTGAGTTTTATAGTTATGAGGTAAAGGAAAAGTTTCTCAAAAATACTAATACACAATTACATGGATACAATTTTCATGAATTAATTTTTATGTGAACATTTATGCTTTATGAAAGTTAGAGGTTACAAGAAAAAATATTTTTGTAAGAACACAAAGCTTCTGTTCAAGTATGGAACATTATTTCTAGCTATTTTTTAGGAAAGGTAATATTTTTTTAGTACACTCCGTATATCTGGTTTCTACGAGTAGCCATGTTCTGGGTGTGTAATGGTTGAGTAAATGGTTGTGTGGGTGACATGACAGACTTCCTAAGGCGGTGGTCGGTTGATGATAGTGCATGGCGTGTACATTAAATGAACATGACGTTTACTTTTATTTTTATTTGATAAATCAGATTGAGGTCCCATATAATATCCAGAATCTTCTTCTTCTTCCCATGACTCATACAAGAGATCAATGTATGACCGAAAATCATCAAGCTCCTCCTATTCCTCTATCCAATCTTCGATCGAGATGTCACTAGGTGCGTTGGATTCCCATTGGAGAGTTCCCTCATTCTATAGATCCTATCTTCCAAATTTCTCTTCTCTCGTGAGTAATTCAATGTTGAACGTTTTTTCCCTTCTGTAGATCTATGATGTTATAGGCCGATTCAATGGTCGATAATCGACAGTGTCCCCCTTACCACATCGAGGTAGGTGGTTTGTTCATTTTCATTGTTGTCTTTGGATTATATATACTAAAAGTAATGAATACCCATGATTAAGGTATTGTGTGTTTTGGAGTATAACCTTATTTAAGTCCTGTAATGGTGTATTGATTGAGAATGATTTATTTGATTATGAATATGGTTTATTACCTTGATTACAGATGTGTTAACAATGCTATATTTTGTTATGGTCGTTTGTCTAGAGAGCATGTTAGGATACATTGTTTCTATGCCTACTATTGTTAAGATGGAGTTTTTGTTTATATTATATGCATGTGTTTCACGTTATGAAATTATGACCAAGGGGAATTGACTGTGAGTGCTTCCCAACATATGGTCTTTTAATTATGAATTGATGTTATGATTGGCTATAGGGATTGAGGTTGAGAGCTGTCGTGAGTCATTGACCATAGGTGTTAGACTGTGAGTGCTACCTAAAGGGTAATTATTAAATAAATGATAGACCCTAGGGAATTTACTATGAGAGCTTCTATAGGTTCATTATAATTATTATCGCTATGCAGACCAATGGGTATTGATCGTGAGAGCTACCCATGTGGTCGTTTATAATTAATTGTGTCTATGTGGGACCAGAGGGGTTTGACTATGAGATATTTCTGAGAGGGTCATTATTATTTTATTTAATTGATGATCTGTGAAACTAGAGGGGATTAGACTATGAGGACTTAACCAGAGCCTTTCTTGCGAATTGTTGATTAATTGTGATGAGCATGCCAGGCCAAAGCAGAAGCTTTGACTCAGAATTACTTAATTGTTTAGAAGATCATTTAAGATTTCTTTTTAATGTTGTTATACCGAGGTATACACAGCATAGGATAGATTGCAAGGTAAAATTATTCAATGGATTGAATAATTTATAAATGTGAGTGAATGTAATGGAAAACTGTGGGACTGTTTACTTTTGAGTACTTCCTAGGTTATTGATTCATTTTTCATATTTCCTGCTATATAAATTCACTAACAGTGAGGCACAAATCTTCTGGTGGTTGCCAATTGGTATTTTTCTCACACCCAGTTTGGGTCATTCTTTGGGACCCAAATATATTATATGGTTGCATGTATAGATAAAGAAAAGAACCCTTCTTCATCAGGTACATGATTGTTGTGGAGATGGAGAGCATGACACCAAGATGAGTCTTGTGATGCTGTTGGAGTCTACTATTTTCTATAAATTGGTTTTAGTATTGTATTTTCCACATTGTGACTTGTTTGGATGATTTCCTAAACACATGTGACATGAATTATTTATTTATATATATGTTGAAGTTGTTTATAATCTCTCTCTCCCTCTATTTACTCTAATTATATTGTATTACTGCTTTTTCTACTATTTTCTATTTTTTATACTCTGCTAGTATTACAATGATGGCATAGTTTCCCCACTATCAAACCCTAGTCACTTTATTCTAGTCAGTTGCCTATGGAATTCTTGTAAATGCACTTGTGGCCATTTGACCAATCGAGTATGGGGAACCTTTAGCCATAACCCAGAATTGGGACATTACAAAGTGGTATTAGAGTGTTTTTTTCTACTTTGTCTTACTATTTGGAGCCAATAGACATTTATAAGAAGGAATTGGTAGTTAGTAATAAGATGTTCCTGGGAGTATCTAACCCGTGTATAGGTAAAATCCATGTTATCTCGAATATTTAAATTTTTCTTTGTTTTTCAATTTTTACATTTGATTTGATTTCACTGTTGGGTGACTCACTTTTTTGTGCTGTTATCATTGATATTATTGAGGTACTGTTGATTTTGCAACTGGGTGATATGAGGGTTTTCCATCTAATACATCATAATGAACTTTCTATAGATGACATGTCATGCATTGTTTTCGTGTCATTTAGAGTGCATTATTGATTGCATGCTATTGTGATAGGTTTTGTGATGGATAATTAGGATATTGTGTTAGATTCCATGATAGAATACCTACTATTTTGATAGGGTATTCGAATATGTAAAGTATTATTTGGATGGAAACAAATCTTTTATCCACGAGGTGTTATTGGACCTCTTCGATCGGAATATTGGTGGGTCATGACTGAACATTAATTGGATTCTATTATGATATGACATGAATAATGATTCCAAACATTGTTTCGTGGAAGTATGGGATCTCACACATCATAATTTATCATGCCTTAGAATAAATATTATGGTTTGAAGGGTTACAATGAATTTTTAGAGGCTTATTTTCAATAAACCCAGACATCAAGGTGTGTGGTGTTGTGAACACACGCCATGTGTTTTTTGTTCTGGAAGAAATGACTTTTATAAAGCTCCCTCCATGTACTAGGAATACATGCTGTGTAGTTATTTATGGTTTGAATTACTGTGTGAGTAGAGACACGGGGTTGGGAAACATTGGGTATAACACATTGTGTCTATAATGTACACACCTTGTATAGAGAACCATGTTTCTAGTTGTGTGACCAATGACACAGGTGGATGAAAAATTGGTTGTAAACGCCATGTATAACTGGTACATGACATTTATATATGACCATGAATCCTACCGCTTGACCAACGACACGGGTATAAGGAACTGCACTAGTACATGGCGTGTCATGGTGAACACGCTGTCTGGTGTTACCTAGGAGAAAACCATGTAGTTCGAACATTGTTGAAGAACCTGGGCAGAAGGAAAAATTCAAGTACACAGTGTGTCTAATGATGAACATGCCCTAAGTGGGGGTGTTACGCGACCAGTTTTGGAAAAGCTACACACCATGTTAAAATCTTAAGGTGACACGCAGTGTGGGTGGTTATACATGCCATGTACCCCTGTTTTATAATTCATGAGTGTTTTCTTCTCTTGTTCATTTCTTGAACTTATAAGTTGTTATCCTTGATAATCTCAAACTGAGGTGGCACTTGAACTTGATGAGTAATTCCACCAAGACTTCCTCTAGTACTGTATAAGGTTTAGGTCAATTACAAGACACTGGAATGGATAGATCAAGGTCTACCAGCAGATCCTCTCATCATGCCTATCTTTGCACAAACTATTATATTGAATGTAGGTGATGATGCACAATTCTATGAGGGATTTTTGAGGATTTTACAAAAATTCTAGGGAGGACTGCATCTTACCCTGTATATGTAAGTGTTGAAACAATTATTCTGGCAGTAGAAACCTCACAATGTTTCATGGGATGAAGTACTATTGGTTTTATAGTCATGGTTAGAGGCCATGATTTCTATCTTTGAGCATCTGGAGATTCCTATTGAGAGGATGGTGTAGCTTACGACGTACATGCTACATGATTCCATTATGAGATGGTGGGATGTTGTCTCACAAGTGGGACATCATCAGGATATGTCTTGGTAAGATTTTTAGAGGAACTTCTATGATTCATTAAATCCCGAGATATTGAGGGATGATCAAACCTGATAGTTCATTCATTTGGAGTAGGCATCTCTTACAGTGATGGACTACACTTCTTGTTTTATAGAGCTAAAGTTCATCACACCTATTCTGGGATGTGATGAGTTATCTTTGGCTAGGTTGTTTGAGGATGGTCTCTGGTATGACATCTGATCAAATGCGAATGTCTTCTCACTACCATTGGTGACTGCAATAGTGAACTAGGCACTTATTACAGAGGATTTATGATCTCTTTGATCATCTTTGAAGAGATCGGGTATTCTCAATGATTGAATTTAGATTCATTTATCATCATTTTCATGTTATACCATCAGATATACCTCTTACAAACTTTCAGAGAGGGTATGGTCTATAGGATTATGTGGTTATGCCGTTTGGTCTCACGAACATACTAGAAATTTTTATGGCACTGAGGAACAAAGTGTTCTATCCTTACATGGATTCTATTTCGTTTGTTTTCATAGATAATATTATGTTGTACTCTCACACTCGACATGACCATTATTTTTATCTTGACATCATTTTGAGTACACTGAGAGAACATCCGTTTTATGCTAAGAACTCAAAATGGCCCTTTTGGATGGATAAGATTCACATATTTGGTCATGTCATCTTAGGGACAAGAGTATCAGTTGAACCAGAGAAACTAAGATCAGTAGTTTTATGGGAGATTCCGAAGAACGTCTTTGAGGTAAGGTGTTTTCTGGGGCTATCTGGTAACTAAAGATATTTTATACAAAAATTTTCATGCATAGAGGTGCCATTGATGGGTCAAACTAAGAAGTAAGAAATGTACTTGTGGATAGATTCCTGTGATTTAGCCTTTCGAGAGATGAAAGGGAAATTGACTTCATCACGGATACTGAATTTTATAGAGCTAAGAAATATCTATGATGTCTACTATGATGCATTAGTTATCAGTTTGAGATTAGTGATTATGCAGTGGGAATGAGTTGTTGAATAGAGGTCCTAGAAGTTGAGGCCACATGAGAGGAAATACTTGAAACACAATCTCGAGTTGGTAGTAGTTGTACATGCTTTACACTTTTGGATACATTTTGTTATGGGAGATAATTTTTATGTCTTCACAGACTAAAAAAGTCTCAAGTATATCTCTACTCAATGTTATCTAATTTTTAGATACAGAAGGTGGTTTTAGTACCATTATTCCACTGACATTTAGATTTCATAAACTCCTGGGAAAGGCCACACAGTGGCTGATGCAATGAGCAGGAGGGCTCAGATACAGGTAGTTCAGGAGACTAGCAGTAAGTGGAAGCTTATGGACCTATTCTATGAGATGCATTTGGAGGTGCACATGATACATGAGTAGACCTTTCTTTCTTCTATATCTGTAACCTCTATTATAATAGATCGAGTGTGAATGAGGCAGCAATCATATTCCAAACACCTAGTCCTATGGGATGTCATGTCATGTGAGGACCATATTCGTGGATCGACCATAAGAAAGCATGTGGTCTTATGTTTTATGGGAATGTATGGTTGTCTTCAAAAATATGTGAGGAACTTTTGGGAAATTTTCATTGCTCAGTTTGGGATGTTCAGCTTGGAGTCACAAAGATGTATTGAGATCTACACCATTAGTACTGGTGTCCTCGTATGAAGATCGATGTATCTGGATTTATTAGGAGATTATATACCTGACAGTAGTTGAAGGTGGAGTTCCAGTGACCAGTAAGGATTTTACAATATATATTTATTCCCAAGTGGGTGTGTAATGATGTTTTAATGGATTTCATGATGGGTTTACTGAGTTCTCCTTAAGGGAATGATGTGAATTGGGTTGTTGTGGACAAACTCACGAAGTTTGCACATTTATTTCCGACTAAGGAAACCATCAGTGTTAATGAGCTTAGAAGTTTTTACATCTAAGATATTTTACATTTGCATGGAGTTTTTCACTATATTGTTTCTGACATGGATGACCAGTTTACTTCTCGTGTCTGGTAGGGACAACAGTGGGCTTTGAGTATACATATACATTTGAGTACATCTTACCATCCCAAGACATATGTCCCATCATAGTGCACAATTCAGGTTTTGGAGTACATTCTTGGATAACGTGTCCTAGATTTTGTGGGGTCTTGGGATAGACTCATACCCTAATGTAGTTTTCCGAAAATAACAGTTTTAAGAGACAATTCAGATGGAACCTTAAGATGATTTTTATGGTAGGCCATGTTGATCAACCATATGTTGGTTGGAGGTAGGAGATGCAGCTATGTTGGGACCTCATCTTGTCTAGGATACCACTGAGAAGGTGGAATTTATTTAGAAGAGGATGGCTAATATTTAGTCTTAGAAGAAATCTTATGCTGGTCGACAGAGACGACCTCTAGAGTTCGAGGTCGAAGATCATTTTTTCATACGTGTCACACTGAGGATGGGACACGTGAGGATAAGGAGACAAGGGAAACATTCACTGAGTTAATTCAAGCCATTTGAGGTTTTGGAGATAGTTAGTCCAGTTTCATATCAGTTTAAACTACCATAGTGGTACCAGGCTATGCATGATGTATTTCACATTTATCAGCAACAACGTTACTTTTCAGACCTGTCTCATGTTTTCTAACCTGAGGATGTTGAGTGGGAGGTGGATTAATCCTTATAGGAGCACCTTATTTAGATCATGGAGCACAACATGATGGTTCTCTATGGCCAGTTGTTTCCTCTGGAATAGGTGCAATGGAAGCATGGGTGAGTACAGGATAAGATATAAGAGAGGGAGGTTGCTATTAGATCACAATGGCAAGAGTTTTTTGAAGCATCTTCTTCACCAATATTGGAAGGGAAATTCATGGATTAATTTTTTAAGGGGGGAAGTTTGTAAGAACCTAGATCTTCATTTTAGCAATGGATCAATATTTTTTATTTTTTAGGAAAAAGAAGGATTTGGTTTTATCATTCACATCATGTACTCTTGAGTACACACCATGTAAATGGTTCCCAGTAGTAGCTATGTACTAGCCATGTAACGGTCGAGTAAATGGATTTGTGGGTGACCTGGTAGACTGCCTAAAGCAGGCGCTAGTTGAGTCTAGTACACGACTTGTACATTAAATAAACATGACATGTACTTTTATTTTTATTTGATTAATCGGACTGGGGTCACATCCAATATACAGAAGCACCTTCTTCTTCCCGTGTCTCATACAAGAGAGCATCGTATAGCTGAAAAACATCAAGCTCCTCATGTTCTTCCACCCAACCTCTGATTAAGATTCCACCTAGTGCATTGGATTACCATCTGAGAGTTCTATCATTCCCTATATCTTATCTTCATAATTTCTCATCTCTCATGAGATATTCAAAGATGAATGTTTTTGACCTTTTTGAAGATCTACGATTTTATAGTCTGATTCACGGGCCTACACTCCAGAGTGTTCACCGTACCACATCGAGGTCAGTGGTTTGTGCATTTTATTTGTTGTCTTTATATTATATATGATTAAAGTGACGAATTCCCTTATTTAGGGTATTGTTTGTTTTGGTGTTTAACCCTGTTTAAAACTTATAATGGTGTGTTGATTAAGAAAGGGTTATTTGATTATGAATAATGTTTATTACATTGATTATGGATGTGTTACCCATGTTTTATTTTTTTATGGGAATTGGGTCTAGATAGCATGTTTGGATGCATTTCTTCCATGATTACTGTAGTTAATATTGAGTTGTCATTTATCTGAGATGCATGTTTTTCACAATATGAAGGTATGCCCAAGGGTAATTGAATTTGAGAGCTTCCCGAAGTAGGGTCTTTTAATTATGAATTTTTGTTAGGATTGACAAAACGTATTGACTATGAAAGCTATCGTGGGTCATTGAATAGAGGGGTTAGACTGTGAGAGATACATATAAGGCTATTATTAAATAAATGTTGGACCACAGGGTATTGACTATGTAAGATTCCATAGGGTCAATATAATTATAGTCACTATACAAACCAAGGGATATTTACTATGTGATCTACCCAAGTGGTCGTTTGTAATTGATTATTTCTATGTGGGGCTAGAGGGGTTAGAGTGTGAGATATTTCCTATAGGTTCATTATTATTTTATTGACTTGATGATATGTGAAACTAGAGGGTATTATAATATGAGGACTTTCCCATATGGTTTTTTGTGAAAGATTGATTGTTTGGGACAAGCATGCCAATCCAAAACACAATCTTGGACTCAGTCTTACTAGATTGTTTAGATGTTATTTTTCAACATCTGTTTATTGTTGTTATAAAGGGGGGTATAGAGATTAGTCTAGTTTCTGAGTTTACATTATTGAAAATATTGAATAATTTATATTTTTAAATTAATTTAATTGAATATAGTATGATTTTTTACATTTGAGTACTTCATGGCTTATTGCTTCATTTTTAATAATTTCTTCTATATAAATTCACTGACAGTTATGGAAATATCTTTTTATGTATGCCTACTAAGATTCATCTCACATCCTTTTTGTGTCATGATTTTTGACGAAAATAAATTATATGGTTGTCGGTATAGATAAGGGACACAAATAAATTATATGGTTGTCGGTATAGATATGGGAAAGCACCCTTCTTCATTAGGTTCTGCATTTTTTGAAGAGTTGGAGAGCATGAGACAATGATGAGTCTCATGATGCTATTGGAGTTTACTGTTTTCTATACATTGGATTTAGTGTTGTATTTCCTAAATTGTGACTTGTTTGGATTCTTTACTATATACATGTGTCATGCTTAATTTATTTATTTATATTTTTTAGTTGTTTATACTATAAGTCTTCCACTTTTTACTTTTATTTTATGAAATTACTGCTTCCCCTACACTTTACTATTTTTTCCTGTTGTGTTACTCTATCAATGAGGGAATAGTATCTATAACACCCCGAGATTTTATGAAAAATATTCTTTTAATTTCATTAATGTCTTGTGTTGTATGCTACACCAAGATTACCTTGCGCTATACGCAACACCGTATTAGCTTACAGTATACGCAACACTATTCTTGGATAGTGTTACACACAATTTTGATAATAGTTATTCTACGCAACATTGAGTATATATATATATATATATTCAATGTATGAATGAAATATGGTTGGATTATGTTGTAAGAAACAACGAAGGATTCTTGCACAGCACGCAACCCTGACTTGGCTTGCATCACATGCAATCGCGACCTTCCTCGATAGCGTGTGTTGTACGCAATACCGGGTTTTACTAAACAATGATATATTATTATAATATTATTATGAAATAGCGGTTATGAATAGTATTAACTATATTTTGAATCTTATAACATTATTATTCATCTTTCACATTTTATAAAACATTGTATATGAACAAAATAAATATTTCGGGTAAAATAAGTATTTTTAAAAAAATGCAGTTTTGCAGCCTTTTGATGGCGCACCCACATTAAATCTAGTTTTTGACATGTTTATAAGTTCAATTTGACAAAATATAATTATTATATGGAATAATAAAATAAAAATTTACTTTGGATAAATTTTTCATATTATTCTGGTAACTTTCATATTTTTATGAATTGTAAAAACACGCTATAGTTTAATTAAAAACAACGTTTTTCATCGCTATAATTTATATGGATAATTATAATATTGAATGGTTTTAAAGTATAAATAGAATATATTTTTACCATTTAATATAATGTATGTCATTATCATTGATTCTACCTTGAATTCGTAGGATAAATCAATTCAATCTTTTGCAGTGTTTTAAAGAAAACCCCATTTTATTTCGACAACGGGATTAATTTTAATTTAATTTCTGAAACTTTTGTGTATTGAATTAGGAAAAATGGATTCCATATTTGGAATCAGTGGATCCAAATTATGTTAATAAGCTAATTTTTATTTTTGAAAATTATGAATAGTAACTATGGTAAATTTTATTTACCATAGTTAAAGGTAAATCGGGTAATTAAGGGTAAATAGAATATTATAAAATTACCCTAAAACATGTCAAAATCATATTGGATGACTAAAAGTCGACCCATATCACCTAAGGGTCGTATTAGATTCATTTAATAGACTTTTGTCCTTGAAAATAATTTAATTATTATTAAAACCAAAGAATGTGACAACATGTCACATTCTTAAATCTTATAAGTATAATAATTTTAATTTAGTGATACACTTCATAAATCTTCGAACATGAATAGTCTCCAGAAATCTAATATAGTTATCTACATCATAGGAATTTATTTAGAATTTTTAGGGATTAAATAATTGTCATTTATTATGACACAAAGATGATGCAGTAATTGTCTTATTAATTAAATATTGACACAATTGATGTTATAAATACACAAATAAATGTAATTTAAGACTTTTTATGAATTACACTAATTTTTTATGTTAATATGACATGTTATTATTGATTTAATTAACTTTTTTCTAACTAATCAATATGTTATGAGTTTCACAAAAAATAAATTACTAAATAGTATCAAAATTGACATAAAATAGTTTTTTAAACAAATATTATATTATTAATTGTTATTTTATTCCTAAAAATCTAAGGTTCTTCCAAATGACTTAGATAAGGTTATATATATTAATAATAAACAACTTGGGGTTCGTTTGTCTTGATATAGTAATTTCATTAACCTTATAGTGTATGAAAACAAGAAGCCATGGTAAAAGTAAAATTATCTAACATAAAGTTAAATATAAATAATAAGGAAAAAATAGGAACATAAACTTGTCTAAATTCTATTGGATGAGAGGATTTCAACACATCCCCACCTTAGATTCAAAATAAATCAATTTGGAGCTATTTAAAACCGAATTTGGCTTTTTAATCAAATAATATTTTTAGTTATTCCAAAGGTGCCCCTCTCCTCCCTTATAAAAGGGAACCCCCTCCCTCTCTTCCTAACAACACATTGAGCCTTAAAGCTCGGCCAACCTCTGCCAAATTCTCTTCTCCACTTCCCTAGAAACATCCTAGAGGTTCTGGGTTTCCTCAAAGACCATGTTTAGTGCCCTATGTGGAGGTCTCAAAGAGGCGCTTCAAAGAATAGGTAATTTCTGTTACCGATTCATTCATCTTTATTTCTTCTTCCGATTCTTCTTCTTTAGTTTTTTTATTATGAAGTAATAAAATCAGTATCAATAATGTACTGATATGTTATTATATGTATGAAACAACCCTATTTCACCATCTATCCATCCTACGGAAAACGAAATCATCGCGCGTGCGTACGTACGGAATACCATCTCCACGCCGTGGTGTAATCTATTTTCCACCACCACCATACTTGGATGGGTATAATGGTGTAAATAATGACTATATATGATTATTGTAAAGTGATATTTATTCTGAAATATTTTACATAAACTTCAATACAATTCCACAATCATGGGAATGATATCATCGCTCGTGCGTACGTGCGGACTACCGTCTCCACAACGCGATGAGATTCGTTCTCCATGTTAACCATTAAAGAATGATTATAAAGTATATATAAGTAATAATAATGATATATATGACATTATAGAGCTACTGGATTTATGTATATATAAATGTATGTCATTTAATTTATTCCATTCAATTCAATAAGGAAACGAAAACAGCGTTCATGCGTACGTATGGCCTACCGTCCCCATGAACGGTGTATTTCATTCCATTTATAGATCTATTATATATATATATATATATTTTCTGAATATATATTATATATAAATAATGTTTTACATTCTGTATTTAAGTAACTATGATCTAAGTAATCATATGAATAATTACAATTTAAAACACAAACGACAAATGAAACGATTTTACCCAAAACGTTACTTTTACATTAATTTACAAAAGAATGGGCAATATAAAGACATAAGTGAACCATATATGATATCATAACAATGAATATGATTCTGTAATAAGTCAATGAAATTCTTTAAATCATTATACAGGAGGTTCAGATACGTACGAATCATATCAGACCTAAGGTAAGGGATAAATTTTCAATCTCTTTTTTTATCCGAGATTGTTTATACGTAAGTATTTACTGGGGTTACATTTATCATCCACGACAATGTTTTATAAAAATGTTTTCATAAAAGGGTTTACCATTCTTCCATGAATTTTTAAAGTCATTTTTACCCTTTATTGACTTTTTACCACATTGAATGAATGGAATCTTTCCTTTAGTTACCATATAAGGTACCTTTTGACTTTTCCGACAAATGTACAAGGAGAATGTTTTTTTTAACTTATACGGCATGAACGGATTTTTACAGTTTCATAATGCCTGATTTTCAAGAAGCATCCTCTACATGATTGCATTATTATTTTCAAAAAAACCCATATCTTTTAAAATTGCATGTAATTTTGTGAAAAGAAAATGATTTTAAAGATGAAAGGATATTTTCCTCACGAATTCATTTCAACTGTTTTGTCAAAACTATTTTCCATCTAAGATGACATTATTTTATATGTTTATGTTTCAAGTAAAATGTTATATGATTTAAATGGTTTCAATTTTCTTATGATGAAATGATATCAATTGTTTATGGATTATTTTATTATGGAATGATGTTTAAGAATCCCATTTTATTACATGGGTTATGCTATGATGTATGATTTATGATTTTGTGGCACACGAAAGAATGATTTCATTATGAGATGGGTGGGACCTATATCTCCCTCCAATGCATTGGGTAAAGATTTTATATCTCATGATATAGACATGGCTGGAACGGTAGGTTATACCGGTTCAGTGAAACAGGACTGAAACGAGGGTGACTCGGTTCAGAAATGGACTTTGTCCACTAAGATAGTCTTGGAAATGAGTCTTGACTAATAATATATTATTCTCTATGATTATGTGTGTATTCCACAAAGTTTCATGTTTTAAGTTATGATTATTTGGATTTCATTTCACTACTATGATTTATCCCATGTTATGAAATTATCTCTCTTTTGCAGGTTAAGATTTCCAAAATGTTATGTTCTTATGAAAATGATGTCATTGATATTTCTTTTGTTTACCCTTAATGAGCATTTGAGCTCACCCTTTTATGTTTTCTTTTCCCCAGAATATAAATAAAGGTTTTAGGTAAAAAAAATGAAGGCATTTATGGGAGATGTTGATGATCTTTCACCACGTTTAGAAGATTATATTCCGAGTTTCCAAAGACACTAAACTATTACGATCCTTGTGTGTGTGTTTTTGTTATGTACTAAGTATTCTGCAAAAGTAATGTAAAGTCAATGTACGTCAAGCTTCGGGTCTCTACAGTTTCCCCACTATAACACTCAAGGAACTCGCTTCTAGTTAGCATCCTCTGGTGTTTAGGGAAATGAACATGAGTCCATGTGACAACCTGGTATGGGGTACCTTTGGGCCGCACTTAGAATTTGGACGTTACAATTGTTTTTGAAAAATACATGGGAATAGGTTGTGGAATGGAATGAAGAATCATATTTGGCATGTAATGATTGGATAAATCTTCTACATCAACACATATATGGATGTCACCATTAGGTTTAAAAATAATAAAAACATCATCCAAAATAATGAACAAGGGTTAGTAAATTTAATTGATCTGATGGATTTAATGAACTGATCCTAATATTTATGTAATGGAATATATCATAGAGAAATGTGACCCTTACCAAATAATCATAGTACATAAAATACAATCATTATTAGGGGATTTTTGTATGACCAAATAAATTTTGGAATATGATTTTTTGACATTCCCATAGTAGTGAACCAAGTAAAATAGTTGTGTTGTGGATTAATTTTATCATATATGTAATGGGTGATTAAATAATTCTATCATAATGATTTATAATCTTCCAGCCATCATGGTGATGTGATTAATTTAATACAATGATATATTTGAAACCCTAAATTACCCTACCCTCTCATGGTATCATGTGGTCTAATAGAAAGAAATTACAATAATATATAATTAGTATCTTTGCCTCAACATTTCCTACCCTAAGGGATTAAATTAAAACAATTATTCCATAACACATAATAGTCATTGTATTTATAATACCATAAAATGTAAATTGCATCAATCACTATTCCATAATACTTCCCCATCTATTTACACATGGTAGCCCTAATAATATTAATGATCTTCCCATTAAATCGTATCATGATAACAATTTCAGAAATTTTTAATTAGCTAACCACATTACATAGGTTATATCATTCATTATTTCATATTTAATTTCATGTCATTAAATTATAATTAATCTAAATTACCCATTCCTTTTTCACTTCATTATGAAAATACTTTTTAATGGACAATCACACATACAACTATTCATTTGTCTATTAGTTTAATTATTATCTCTAAATGTCATCGTTTATTATTGAAATTTTTTAACAATTTCAACCCACTATCCCATTACTAATTTTATTTAATATAGGAATATTCCATTTTTTAGGGAAACTATTTCCCAATAACCAAATATATCCTCATATGAACCATCATACAATATATTCCAGTAACGATTGTGAAATCGATAAAACACCTTTAGTTCAACATATTTTAGTATTTAACAACTACTACAATCAAATAGAAACATGTCCACATCTATTAAATCTATACCCACACACCATACTCTGAAACAAACACAAAAACAACCACAGTATAGTTTTTAGGTGCAAAAGAAGAACCCATTTTTATGTCCAATTCAGCTTTTAGTGTTAATCTATGAATGATCTAAGCTGTACATGAGGAATGAAATCCTAACCCTTGAATTCACATCATAGAATACATCAGGTATTTAAATGTTATACCCAAAATATGTGAGCCATACCATATAATTTACAATTAATTTATAATTAGATCTATAATTACATTATCATGTAATTAATTCATTTTTGATGATCTAGTTGAATTGATATAATCATACCATCATATCACAGAAAGATCTAAATGAATAATCTGTCTAGTAAAGATATAAACATATGATAAAATCTTTGAATTCTACCATAAAATCATCATGTTCTGGAATGATCGATCAAGAATACTTTAATCATATGTTTTATACAATAAAAATATGTTATAAATGGGTGAGGTATTATTTTCATTCTATTCACCACTTGATAGGTGGGGAAGGTTCAATCGAGATTCTGAGTGCATTATTGGTATCTCTATTGGATAACAGAGATCATATATATCCATTGTTCACAAAGTGTTATGCCTATGAAATTTATATAATTATATATTTATGATGTTAGGATTAGGGTTAACATTTTTTTCATATATCCATTACCATTTACTTAATTAATAGTGAATCCCCTATTAAATAATAATAATAATAATATTCACATGACATGTGTGTCATCCAAGAATAAATTAACACCATTTATGTCATTTTACATTGGACCATTCAACTCATCCCATATACCCTCCTCAGTCATTACCGAATAATGAATATTGACTATTTATTTGAAAAATAAATATCACAATATTATACATTAATAAATATAAATAATATTATATTCTCCAAACCATGAAAATCAAAATAAGTAATTTTAATATTTAACTCACTTATTATAAGAAATAGCAAGTGATTGAATCCTAGAGATAAAAAAACCGAAATAAATATTAAACTAAAAATTAAGAATAACATTTATTAAATCTTGTTAAGTTGAATTATTAATTTTACTAAGATTCTAGATACACTTTTTTTGGGAACCTCTAGACCATTATATTATTTGAATGAGGTGGACATACATAAATTCAAATGTTAGAATCTATCAACATGATTTGAAACCCAAAGATGAATGATTTATTATCAAAATAAAATACGTCCTCAAACAGATGCTCATTGTCTAATATAAAAACATTATCATGATATTTCTAACGCCAAATGATTTATATTGGTTTCCTAAAATTATGTACTTGATGTTTAATTCTTTAAAATTCTAAAAATTATATTTCTTATAGAACTCCACAAACATGGATTTATCTTATTTGTGTCATTCCCAATAATGTGATAGATATATTAGATTCATTCAAGGTACATAAGGGATAAATTATTTCTCACATTTGTCTTTAATGAAATATCACTCATGACACACCAATCATTTCTTACATCTCCAGGAGAATATGAAATCATGGTTTTCATTAAAAAATTAATTTAAATGAATTATTTTATTCATTAATTATATAAATAAATTATATTGGTCAATAAACATGTCCACATATAGGAAAATCAAATGGAACATATAAAAATCATATTTTCTACTAGCTGGTCTCGTTCTCCTATTGTCCTTCTATGGAAATTACAAAAGTTCCACACCCTGGGAGTGTTCCTCAATGCCCTATGACTTTTCATGTATACTATATTGTATCATTTTTGTCTATAAAATTGGATAATATATATATATATATATATATTATTCAATATTAATTTCACAGGGCCTTGATGTTCGAATCACATTGGGGAACTATAATGAACCAGCTTGAAATACCACCAGATCCTGCCTCAAAATAGATCTTCAATGCATCAAATTCAATCCCTGATCCCCATGGTATAAAAATATGTTTCTGGGTACCAATAAAAAAAATAGGAATTATTTATCCCAAAACATATCTCAATAATAAAATTTACACTATTTAAACATAATAAAATAAATAAGACAATACAGCCACAAAATTATACAAGGAGACGATTCAAAAACATACAATAATAGAAATCACAAAAAATCCAAAACCCATCTCATGGTGGTCATGTATAACCCATTATGTTCCATGTCACCTTCTCTCTACTGACTAAGAGTGAACCCCCAATAAAATATGAATATAATAACAAAACATGATTTAGAAACATAACAGAAGAAAAACCCAAACAATATAAGCATTCTGTGGTCTAAAAAATATGAGGACAATACCATTGAGGATTATACGTAATTTTTGTACCATGAATTTTTTATATGGTAGTTCGAAAACAAGATTAATAAATCAAGGTTTTTCTATCTCAATTAAAGAAGGTAAAAAATTTCATATGCTAAAATGGAAATATAAGGCCATAAAATCTGGTTGTGATCATAATAAAGACAAAAAAAATTTCTATTTGAATTTAATATCCATTTAGGAACCTCATGATGAATATCATGTCCAAATACATTTTTTTAAATCATCCTTTTTCTTATAATTTACCCATTTTTATGAAAGCCTAAAACTTTTCACAAGGCATGATAAAAAATATTATAAATATAAATGATCTGTTACATTTTATAATAGAAATATGAATCATACTGAGTGAAATATATGGATAATGAAAGCAACAAATGAAAATGAAGCATATATTATAATGTAATTAAAACAATGATACTCTTGTTCTGAGTAATGATTGAAAATGAAATGTTTTATATAATGTATCAATTTTAAGTGTCTATTTTATATTATATTGAAATTTTATAGATACTTTAGTGAGTCTACCCGAAATTGGGAGAAAAAAAAAAGATTGAATACATGAAAATGTTGAATCTATCATAATAATAAGCATAGTGACCCATTCTACACCTACTTACTATAATAACATCCCTATCCACAATCCACATTATCTTGGGAAACTCTATTTGAAATTTGAGTTTATAATAGTGCTACATATATCTAGGTCACTCATATAGCTACCCGATGTTCCCAGCACCAGACAAATTAGTGATTGGTATACCATGCAACGAGATCTTAATGGGTATCCTCAATAGCATCAACATGCAAAATAAATATTCCATCACATTAATGGTTCTCATCTCAAACTCACCCCAAGACCCCTCAAAGAGTATAACCCATTTTTCAATAACCATCATTTATTTCTTCAAGAACCAAGGATCATGGAAGAACTTACATAAGGGATTTGACATTAATTTCTATGACAAGTGAATTTACTAAAAAATTGTAAAAGTGACTTATAATGTAATCCAAATTGATAAAAAACCCATTTATAAATTTAATAACAGATTAATTTGAATTAACCATTAAAAAATTCTATACATTATTGATTTCTTTAAAATCAAATTCAAGGACGAAAACAACACATAAAGAATTTTACAAGAAATTAAAATCATTACCTTCATGTTTTGAAATATATTTCAATCAAGCCTTTCAAATAAATTCATCACTTGTTATCCTTAAAATCATTCCAAAATTTATTTCAAGGAAACCCATACATTTCAATCCATTTGTATGAATATTTTAGATTTAATATATTTTCAATAAAATAAGGATTTTAACTTCATAATCTAACATATCCATAAAAATACAATATTATTTGAAAATTGATTTATTAATATTATGAGACCGTTCATAAAAAATACTATTTTCAAAAAAAAATAGTAATTTAATCCTTAAAAATGATCAAACCATGATTAAATAATTTCAATTTGAATAGAAAACAATTAAAGAAGCACATGGATCATAAGAAAATAAAATATAATTGGAAAACCAATATGAAACCTTCATGATCGAACCTTAATGAATCTAGGATGCGTCACATCTTATGGAGAACACTTAATTGTGGAAGGGGAATCTCAAGAGAGATGAGAATAAATCATTGAATAAACAATCATCATAAAAAAATTCTTGGTAAAAAAAATCACAGTATATAATAATCCCTAGCTATAATAAATCAAGAGAATAATATAGATCAAAGGCTATGATGAGAATGAAATATTGGAAGAGGATCATTTCTTTGATCAGAACATTGATCTACCAAGAGATATTGTTGAGGGAGCCAAAGACATTAAAAATCTCACAAGGCTTTATTGGGTTGATTTTGATTCTATTTAGATGAGATATTTAAATAAAATGGTGTTTGGGGGAGTAGGTAACATGATACCACAGTCACTTCTCACATCCAGTGACACCACTACTAGTTAGTGGATAAATCAAAAATGTTGTAAAAATCAGAAAATAGGTGGACCACATGTAGCTTTATAGGATATTGTTTTAGGATCAATCCTATAAGATGGATTCAAATTTTCCTTATTCCCCTCTTTCAATTTGATAGAAAACTCGAGAGTACTTCAATAACTGTACATCAATGAAAACATGCTTCTTGGATATTACAAGAACTGTTGTGACCATTCATCATGATATCTATTTATAAGAAATTATCACATAATATATCATTAAAAACGATATTTATTTTAAAAGTAACTTAATACTATTTAAAAAAATTAGTACATGTAATAATTGGGTATTTATTAGTTGGTATTGGGGATCCAAATCTAATAGACACTCACTTCCTCTTGATCCAACTATTAATAACATTCCATCTCCTAGAGCTCACATGATCCTGATCTCTCTGTTTATATAGATCCTTAATCATGGGTTCATACATGTTTCCTCCATTGATACTATACCCACTTAAATATCACATCATTGAGAAAAAATCTCTTAGGAAATGAAAATTTTAATGTATATTCATTTTCAATTGATACGACCTTGTTTCTTTGGAAAGGGTCAATATTGTAGTGTTATCACAATATGTTTTGATATTTTCATGACAAATAGGTACAAAATCAAGATCATGAACAAATTTTAAAATCCAAAATACATCCTTAACTGCATTTTATGTCTCAATATACTCAGACTCTACTATAGAATCAATAAAAATTGGTTGCATTTATCTCTTATAGATAACAGATCCTCTACTGATACTGGAGAAATTTCTTTATTTAAATTTCATTTATATTTGATATAGATAGAAAAGATCATCTATATAACACCTAATGACTAAATTTAAATTTCATCCCTAAACTTGTAACATATCCTTAGTTCTCTAACGATACAAAAGGTTAACATTAATAGTATTTCATCATTTTCAACCTAGTTTGACATGATATCATCCTACCATGCTCATAGAATAGTAAACATCAAGCCTCATACATAACACACCATACATGATAGATATTTTCATAGAATTGTATAAAATATTAATCATTTTTTATTTTTCCTATTGTGATTGAGGTAATATCATCAAGGAATGATGTATAGGCATGTGAAATTGGATCTAATCCCCCCCTGAATTGGACAATACTTAACATCTTCAAAATATAGTCCATGTATGTACATTGACATAGTCCAAGGAGACTCTTTGATATTTCACAAAGGTTCTTGATACCTATAATATTGGATTCTTCACCTAATTACATCATGCATAAAAACATTCACAATCACAATGTATTCAATTTAATATTTCGTATCTCGTTTATTATTATTAATATATCATAAATATATAATACTTTAAAAATGAATGTTCTCCCCTAAAATGTATTAAAAATCATTTTTCAAATTAATTCTTAATTAAAAAAACAAAATTATTTTAGAGCTTCACAAAAATGATTTTTACATGACCTATATTATTTCACTAGTCCATATATTGATGTATCCACCTTGAAAATCATTTTTGAATCACCTTGAGTCAAAAAAAATTAAACTTGTGAAATATAATCATCTTCATCATTATTCCCATTATGTAAATAAATATTTAAAAACATCTTCCAAATATTATAGTTATGTATTGTTGTTATGGAAAAAATATAAATGGATTTAATCATGAACATTAGAAAAATAGTTCCATCATCTTCCAAGCTCTAATGTCTTCAGCACCATTATCCACTATTCATCAATTATTGTTAATAACATGTCCTTCCATGTCCAACATTCTATAGAATACCCATTATTACATAATTTGTTTTACATATTCTAATTGATTTTCTAAAAATCATACGTGGATTTTAAGAGGATTATATCTTAAAGTTACAAAATTGTTTCCATTTTATAGCATTTGATCCTCTGTACTTCTTCCTTTGATGGTAGAGGTTCATTACTAATTACCGACAATAATTTACCATCTTCAAAGACTAGAAACCCATGTCTTTTTTATTCTACAACTTCTCTGGTTTTCCACTACATTACATGTGTTTTAGGAAAATCGTTCTCTATAGAGACCTATGGAATTTGTTCCTATACTAAATTTTTTTTCCTAAGAATATACTTTATTAATGTAAATCTTACTCCTATTTTCCTCCTTGAGGATGTGTTCCCTCTCTAGGAATATAGAATTCCCATAATCTATAACATTTTAATTTAAGTTTTATATAATTAGTATACCCCTATTTCCTTGGGCTATCATATAATGATAAAACTCTTTTCCAGGATCTCAGTTTATTTATTGATCTATCCTTTAAAATACCTCACAACCCCATTCATGAATATGACCCAAAATGTGTCAATTTTCACTCTATAACATAAAGGGAATATCATTTTCAAATTTATATGGTATTTTATTTATTATTTATACTATATTATGTAATGAATATTCCTAAAAGGATAATTAATGTATTTTGGAACTCATAATCAACCATACCATGTCCCAAAATTTATACTTTCTCCTTTCACTAAAACTATTCCACTACAATCTATAAACAATGTTGAGTTGATTAAAAATTTAATAATTTATAAAAAATTTATAAATTCATTGGTTAATTTACTCACCACATCTACATTATCAATGTTTCTTTATCTTGTCACCTAGATTATTCCCAACATATTTGTTTAACTCCTAGAACTTATCAAAGGATTCATAATTATAACTTAAAATGTAAACATAACCATACCTTCTCAAGTCATTGATAAATGTTATAAATAATGAGAATCCACCAATAGATTCTACATGAAAAGTTCCTTACAGATCAACATGTACCAATTATAAAATATCTATGACCCTTTAGCATTAAACAAAAAATTGGGGTTTGGTCATCTTTCCCGGCAAGCTTTTGTCACATCATTCATGTTATTTATGCTCAAAAGAGTCAAACTATCTATATTGATATAGCTTCATCAAATATTTCTCATTTATTTGAACAAGATAGTGATTCCATAAATTCAAATGAAATGATACCAATTAATTTGATTCCTTATCAAATTCCAATATTTTTTTCACAATTAAATATAAAAAGGCCATTATTCATCTATTTCATTAAAACATAAACTATAATCATAAAGGAGGAAAGAAATATCTATATAAATGAAAATAGCTTTAATACATATGTAGAAAATAAATAAAGTTAATGTTCATGGCTACCAAATGATGATAATAATTTTTATTTAAATCTATAAACTTTTCTATTGAAAACATCGGGGTAATCCTCCAATAGAGGGTGAAAACAACCTCCTCC
Source organism: Viscum album (assembly GCA_963277665.1). Taxonomy (NCBI): domain Eukaryota; kingdom Viridiplantae; phylum Streptophyta; class Magnoliopsida; order Santalales; family Viscaceae; genus Viscum; species Viscum album. Next base: position 1,070,158,932 of record OY728166.1, on the reverse strand, counting down.
ATTTGGAAGCCAACATATCCGCCTAAAAAAATAAAACCTTCTAAAAATAAATTTTTATTTTATTTGGAAACAAATTCTAGCACAAAATTCATTTTCTACTAAGTAATGTATTGTTATAAAAAAGTTATACTCGATAAAATTCTAAAATGAATCATTTACTTTATTTTTTGTCTAGGTGTAGTTCAAAGTATTGTGGGATTGATTATAAAATGTAAAAGAAAATGAATTCCATTAATTAACATGTTATTGGATATTTTTCTAATTAATTCATTGCTATATAGAATTATTAACATTGAATGAACCTTAGAGAAAATTACCCTATTATTCTTTTTCATATTCACCATATGGACTATGAGTGTTTTCTGCCCATGTATTTGTCAAATATGTGAAATATTGTAAGAAGCACTAGAAGAGTTTTCTTGTATTGATAATATTATAGTTAAAAATAAAATAGGAGAATGATAGAGGTATTAAATACAATATATGTTTTGTGTGAATATCATAAGGGATCTTAAACCACAAGATGTCTTAGAATTCTATGCATACAATAATCATTACTACATGTTTCTTAAATGGTTCCAACTATAGAAGCTTTCATGTGAAAAATGATTTTGGAGATTATAGATATACAATCTATATCATTATCCAAGTAATAATCATGAAAATGATAAATTATTTTCTATAAATCCATATATTGATTTTAATTTATAATTTAACAGGACAAAAAGGAAGAAATTCAACATTGGACATCTAATTTTTTATCCAAAATTTCTTGGTAGAGATATAATTTATCCACACTAGACTCTTTATTATGTTACTTTGTATGTGGGGTTTCTAACAAGCCCAATTTTCATTCAAGGAATTTTATAACATGTATGAATCTATAATATTCCTAGAAATTTAAAAAAATGAGGATTTTATCCTTTTTTAGTATGGTTCAAAGTAATATGATCAATGTATGGTGGTTTTCCATTATTATAAAAATTATGACTAGATTATTAATACTTCCATAATTATAAAAATAGATTTGAAAATTTAAATGAAATTTATTAATCTCCCACTAATTTGTTGAAACATAATACCCCTCACCATTAGTTTCATAATATCATATTTTATGGATATTATATTGACAATAAACCATATTTCCATTCTCATAACTCAGACTTTGTCCTGACAAGATATTTGAATGTTTTTAAGTTTTTTTTTACTTTACAAAAACATTAACTGATATTTCCATGATCTATTTAGTAGAATCCCCAATCCTAAAATCATTGATTAATATTTCCTCAACCATTTCCACACAATTAGACTAATTTTAATATGTGTAGTCAACCCTTGATGTGATCCATGTTAAGTCATTCAAGAATAACGATCTAAAAGTTCCATGATATTTGAAATCACCCCACCTGGGATGATTAAGAACAGAAAACTATATCTTTGATTCTAACATAAGTAACATAAGTATATATTGATTTAATATTTCAGTTGTGTTATTTTTTCATTATGCATAAAAACCCAAATACATCTTATCAAATCCCTTTTAAATATTTTTATTATGTTAGTTATTAACCATATTTGATAAAATATATACGTAATCCATTTTTATTTTAATCTATATTACATGATTGTTACATCATTTTTTATGTGATCATGTACGAATCCATAGAAAAAAATAACCCACCTTGAAAAAAGAAAGAAACAAAATAAAAGGGACATGATCATTATATTATCTAAGGGTTATTTTAACTAGAATATAATAAACTAACCACCAACTCGAGGGGAAAACAACATGAATTGTAGCCTTGTTCATGTTTAAAAATTCCAATTTGACTCATATATATCACCTCAATTAGTTTCAATTCATCTCCAAGACTTGGACCACCTCCCCTCTTAGGATAGATCCATTATTACATAATATTTCACTCAAATGTTGATGATGGAATCCAATGGATTGTATAGGGTGTTGACATAAATGAAACCACAATTATACAGATCCTTACATAATAAGGAGGAGTGGACAACTCACATAAAATCATTTTAATTTAATGATTATAAAAAAAATTAAAAGGAAACCAATCACATATAGAGGTTAATTATAATGTCACAATCATACACATAGAACATAACAAACCAATATTTATTCTATAAATTAATCCAATTCATTAAATTTATATTAATACCATATGAGCATTCGTAAAAATCCATCATTATTAATTTAAAGGAAACTAAATTGATTAAATTTATTAAAAATTCATAAATTGGACAAGTGTAATAGAAGACAAAGGCTTATACTCATCCAAACTACCCAACATGATCCTTTTTCTTCTACATTCATATAGAATCAAACATACATCACATGATTACTAGTAACATGGAATGATCTATTAAAAAATGGCACATGAAACACATGTGAATTAAAATCCATGTAACACCCTAGAGGGATATAGAGTGAACGAAAATTAAAAACTATAAACAACATATAGATTATAATTTACTGTATAAATTATGTTAATATACTATAAATGAATCTATTAGATGTTGTGTATAGATAAATAAATGAAAATCATAAAACATGTGATTAGGTTAAATAGTATAATTAATTGTTTTATCAACATCAAATTATGGACACTATTTGCAGAATACTACCTCTCTTGTTTTATGTCATATGAAACGTGACATCATCTTCCCGTATCCAGAATATAAACCTTTTTAATGGGTGTGTTTACCTAAAATAGGGGTGTATCAGGTACAAGAAATGTAAATTCTTATATGATGTGTCGCCACAATGTTTTATGGGGTTTCAGTCCTATTTTAATCTAGTAGATACATGACACACATAGGCAATCAGTGTTTTCGATTGTGAATATATGAGTACTACATGACATATATGAATGTTACATGAAATTTGGTTCATTAAACCATATGCAAGTTGTTCGATCTCAAGGTATATTATCTTTTATAAGATCTGAAAATATATATTTGAAATGACCAATTTTTTTTCAAAAGATACATTCCAGATATATAGTCACCTGAATTGTAGTTACGTACACGGTGAGTAGTACTGTGTTATCCTAAACTAATTCTTTTCATCCTCAAGAAGTATTTTTTGGATGATTCATCATTTTTTTTAAATAATTTTTGGGTTATATGGGAGAGATGATGAAATGGATGATAAATTATGTTTAGATTCCATGAATGAATAGATATGATTTACAATAAATTTCATGTCCTTATTATTCAACATAAATTTAAACAATAATTATAAATTATTGATTTGTCCTCTTTGATAATGTTTTTTTTCTCATAGAAGAAGTGCTTGATTTGTATGACCAAAATTGGTTTTTAGCCACTATTTTTGAATTATCTAAGTTGTATGTGATGAATGATTTCATGATAAATAAATTCAAATATAATATTACTTAACTTTTTTGAATTATGGAACCTAGAGTGGAGGATCATCACATGTAATTTATTATTAATTATTAAGTATATTTTTAATTACAATAATGTGTTATTAATTCATAATTATTGATGTAGTTGAATTGATATCATTGTACTGTCATTGCACTACAGGTTCCAATTATAGAATATATCTATTGGTACTTCACATGTACACTCACATCTCATAACACCACCATAGAATCATCATGTACTATCAAATAAGATCTTGATCCCCTGTTTAATTCACCATTTATTGAAACTGAATGTTTATCATGTGTAAGGAACTATATAGTCTTTATTAATTAATTGAGTGGTGAGGTGTATTCACTCTATATATCTTGTGTTAATTCATGATATCTATCTATTTCTTGATAGATATTTTATCTATACATTTTTTAGAATGTGTTACATTAAATAAAATGATATAAGTAGATATTTATTACAATAGGTTTAGGGTTAACTATTTTCCAATAGATCCAAAAAAATTAAGTAATTCTTAGTGAACCCCAAATCTAAAAATAATACCAAAAATTATTATTCAATTGAAATTTGAATCACACCAAAATAAATAAATATCATTTATACCATTTGCCACATTATTATTAAACATTGTATTCTTATCCTCATTATTATTTTATAGAATTTCAATAATTTCTAATTATTTAATAAATTAATATCAATGAATCATTCTAAGATTAAATTATATATTATACCCTCCAAAACTTGAATATAAATATTTATTATAATTAAAATCAATTATTAATTGAAAAAACATGTGACTAAATCTTGGAGAGCAATAAAACCCATATGAATAATAAAAAAACATTAGGAATAATATTTACTCCCAGTTGTTAAATTCAAGACATTATTTATATAATATTAAGGATTCACTTAGTGTGTTCCCATCTAGGATATATTCTAAGTGTAAATAGTTAGGGATTCCTAAAATCTATGGTTAGCACCTAGAAATATGACAAGGTATCCACACAGACTGAATAAAATATGGTAATGACATACAACATCTTACAAATGTTCATTATGTAATTTAGTCATTTTATCATGAAATATCTATTAAAGAAGTTCATATAATGTTGTAACCAACCTATGTTCTTAATTATTATTTATTCGACATTCGAGAAATTAAGACTCCCATAGAACACCATGGATATAGATTTATACATGTAGTTCCATGATAAATAATGGGGTGAAGATATGATATTCTATTAAGGGATAGTGGGGATAAATCCTTTCAATCATCTTCCACTTATGAAATATCACTAATGATTTCATTATATTTTAACATAACACATAAATGTATGTGATTTAGTATATTCAATAATTAAATTCATAAATTATAAGTATCAATACAAACAAATTTTCATAGAACCATTAAATGAAACATAAAATATGTACTTTCTACCATTGGGTGTTGTTATATTAATCTCACTATCTACAAATTACAAAGGGAGCATACCATGACAGTGTACCTCAAATTCCATGATTATCTACCCCTTATTGCCTATACCATTTATTATCTTTCAACTAATATAATCTGGCTATATAATATTTATTCATGAATATTATTATGGGGCATCCAAGTCCCCATCGTTCTAGGGAAACACTCTAACAATTCAACATGACAAATATTCTTAGAACATTTTCACATAATATGTCAACCAGGGTAACAATCATGTTGTGATATGATGCATAATTAATATAAAGTAATTTGAATATAGTTAATCATAAAGGAATTAGAATATGGTTTTAGGAAACCAAATCCAACACTCAACCCCTCAAATAATCATAATAAATACACCATATATAGAAATAACCAAATTCAACACATCAAAAGTTCAATTTAGGGAGATTTCCCTTGAATATTCTCTCATGTCAAATTAGGATTGTAGGATAATACATGTACAATTTAATCCATATTCCCACATAAAAAATCATTGCCATATGTAGATCATTAACTGATTAAGAATTATGATTTAAATTTATCGATAAGATTAAATGAATTTTTCATAATAATAAATATAATATCTTTAGTAGAATCATAATCAAACCATCAACATATAAGGAATAACTATTCATTTCATGATGTACATAAGAATTACCCTCAACCCTTCACTTTCTTGGTGTAGAGTTAATAATTATAAATATTTTAATCCATACAATGCACCCAAATAAAAAAACATTGATTATTTCAAAATTTTCACATAAATAAAGAAGGTGAAATTTAATACCTCCTGACTCAACTAATTATAAAATGATATCTGGATAAAATGATAAGGAAACTATAATAAAACACCACCAAACACAGAAAAATAAACTACAATTCCAATTCTTGGCCATTTCCCATCAAAACCCAACAAAATATTGCCAAAACCAAAAAATAAGTATTTTCATAGCCACTTCAAGAAATAGGGACATGGAAAGAACAAAGAATAAGAGAAGATAAATTCACCATGGGTAATTAAGTACAATATCTGTTGAAGATGATGGTTAAAACCAATCAACATATAGATAAAATTTTAAAAATGCTCACCTATACCGCCTATGATTCAAAGGTAGTAAAATATTTTTAGAATAATATTAATTGACTAATGAATTTAATATAAAACTTAATTGTTAGGAATCACCACATGATAGTTCATTATCACACTATAATTGGGATAAATCAAAAGAACCTTACTAAATCATTATGTTATATCCCAATATCTATCCCTCACACAAAATAAATATCATAACTAAATTCATTTATTAATGTGCATGACACAACCAAGGTGTCCAAACCATAATAATTGACCCTTTTATAATCATAATTCACACCCTGACCTACTCACCTCAAACCTAACGAACCCCAAAATAAAACATTCCATAATGAAAGATTCCATAGAAAAATCCATATATAAACAAACCCATGAAATTATCCACCTCATACTACATACATCAATGAGTATAGACAAATTTCAATTCCCACTCATGTGATATTATTCCTGATCTCATATAAGACTAATCCCAAATACCCAAGAAGATTCATAACCTATATAAGATATTTTTTTTTTTTGAAAATGGAACTACTATACGATGACCTGAATAGAAATAAAGAATACCCTAGTACCCTTCACTTAACAATTACACTAGCCACACCACAATATGACTCCAACTCAGAATATCGTTACACCATACTCCCACAATTCACAACTTCCACCATTGTATATAAAAAAAATTGCATAGCCTTTCATGAAATGATATACTAGACTACCTAATAAACTTATCCTCCAACCAATTTCTCACCATGTAGCATTGACGGACAAGATTCAATGAATTCATCCATTTAAATTCACGATAACAAATATATATTCATTTTTTATAATATCCACTTAATTCTTACAACACTCAAAATTCACACAAAATGATTCAATATTTCCTTGTTAAGTAAAATATATATAACTAAATAAAAATATATATATTAGTGGTCAATAAAACGTGTCACTAAATCCCCTTTTAGGGCACATATGACTGATTTTGTTAGATATAATATTGGAACATTAAAGATAAAGTGATAAATGAATAGGTTTCAATTAACTCTTTAAACGAGTTGATCACTATAAGTGTTATAATTAATTTACGCCGAGCGTAATATTAATATTCTAAACATTATAGGATTGATTATTTTTTAGATAAAGACTATAAATAAAAATATTTAATGCATACTTTTGATATTTTCAATCATGCTGATATAAACCAAATACCAATATATCCTCTAACTTTCCAAAGATCATTGGTGGGGTCAGCATTCCATTATAGGTTGAAAGAGGTACCGCCAAAAATGGATTGGGTGATTCCATAAGTTGGTTGATACTAATGGAGGAGAGTGGGGATAGTAATTTCTAAGTTAATTCAATCAAAATAACTTGTATAGCATGGATAGAAATGAATTGGATGATACATGTTTTCTATTTTTTATTTAATTGAATACATTTTTTTCACATATATAAATATATGGGATTTTTAGGTTTGATTTCACCTTTATATAGATTGATTTATGGAAAAAAAGACATTAAAAGGGATGGAAATGTGGTAGAATATGGTAGGTATGGATAATAGTTTCCTCACCCCAGACCTAAGAATAAATATTTGGATCAACATATTAATTAAAAAAAGACTATATTCTATATGAATAATGAAATTTCAAAAGCAAAATGCTACCAAAAAATTATATAGAATTGAGATGCAAAAAACATGATGAAAAAAGAGTAATAATAGGGAAATATAATAATCTATATAAAGGGATTAGCGGGCCATGTAATAGAGAGAATCACAATTATGATAGGGATTAAAAGGGGAATAGGGAGACTCCACTAAATGAAATGGAGGGACGTGAGTAAAGTGTTATATAGTGATTTAATTTCAGTCACTTTCATTGATAGTGTTGGAAGGATAGAGGGATCATTGTAGAGGGTTAGTGAATGGGGGACCACCATCGATGGATGAGTATAATATGACGCAGGAGTGAGTAGGGTTTTTGGTGTGATAATTATAAGAATTGTGAATGACTATTATTTAATAAAAAATATAATATAACATGTATTGCTACATGAGTTGGAAGGTGATTATTTTATTAGGAATAATAATTATGTGTGGAAAATATTCAAATAATTATATTGGAATGGTATTGCATAAAATATTTAAATTTAACACATATATTTAGTAAATATTTTGTCAATATTTTTTTAGTGAAAATAATAATATGGTTTTGGTGGAATGATAATGAATAGTTTATATATTATTAAGTATCGGTATTTTATATTTGATATTAATTTTTTAATGGCGAATATTCTGAAATATGTTTTGAATTACAAATTTTTGTTTATATTTTAAAAAATGGGAAATAAATTATTATAAATTTAGAGAGTGATTTATGAATTAATGATAGTGTGGTTTTTGAAGGTTTTCTATGATTAATTTTTTTTAAAGAGAACAATAATATTGAATCCTTAATTCTAAGATCAAAAATTTATTAAAACCAAAACCATGTGATATATAATAAAAACAAATATGTTTATGGGACTATAGATATTCCACCATTTTTTTCTACCATCATTATAATTGATGGAGATCCCTTAGACACAGCCAACCCCACCACCTTTGTGATGTATCCATTAACCAATATGGAATAATGATTTCATGTGTGAGACTCTCTATCACTTCATTGAATTTTAGTTCATTAGATGTATAATAATGAAGAAGAATTAATATTTTGATAGTGGGATAATTAGAGAAGTATTTTCTATAACTGATGAAACACTATCTCTATGGAATTTTCCTCTTTATATATCCCTTTTCTAGCCTACATGCATTAACACATATTGTAAATTACATGTTACATTAAACATATTTTTATAAATTTTATTAACCCTTAGTTGAATGAATTTATCACATAGAAGAAAATGTTTCCACAATCCATTTAATGATAGAATTAATTTGGACAAATACTCATCTTATCATTTAATTTTTAGTTCCCCAAGTATGTCATAGCCTCACTAAATTAATCATGGTATAAGACTCATTGAAATGGTAATACCAATATATCCCTATAATATTCCTTATCATATAAAAAAAATAAGCAAAATGAAATTCTTTAAAACCCAGATTTTCATTCCATATGAGAAGTATATATCATAAAATATGATATTGGGCTTTAAGTCATATTTAGTTCTTTATAACACTTTCCCTAAATCCTTATATTCTTCATGTAAATTTTCCATTTACTATATCACATAAAATAACTATTGAACCCATATCCAATGATCCTTTATGAAATATTACAGGACAATTTTTGAATGTTGTCATAAAATTTTTCATGTACCACATCATATGTAAAACCTTTTGAATAACCACCCACAACATTTAATAAATTATTTCAAAAAAAAATATTTTTTTAGCACCTCTTTGAGTTTAAATCAATTCAAATACATTATAGATCAATGTGTCAACCTGTTAGAATTTGTGTTATAGAAAAAAACTATGAATTTTAAAATTAATAATGATATGTAAATAGATTTTACTAGAATTGAATTACCATTATTCATTTTATTAAGGTACCCAAAATTTTTTCCATCTAACAAATGTATCCCTATAGTCATGTCCACCAACTGCATCATATTCTAAAATGATTCTTCATATCATATATTTTTCCATATAATTGAGTGACCCTTTGATATGGAGTATTTAAATACCAATATATATCTCATACGTTATTGATTACCTGAGAATAGATTGACCTTATCAATGAATACATCACATTTCATTCACCTTTATAGAAGACCGCATAAAATTTCCCTCTCCAAAATATATAGTAATATCATTTATACTATCATGGTATTTCCAAACACTACCTCAATCTATCACAATTTAGGTTCCATATGTTATAATCTTCATAGGAGAGGAAAAATTTCATCATGGTTAGGATTTAACAAACGACATGATTAGAAACAAACCTAATCACCCCTAAGAAGAAACATGACAAGAATTTTAGAATAAATAAATCAATTTATATAGGATATCATGTCAGGTATCAGGTCAAAACCAATTAATAATAATAATAAATATGAACCACACATCCATAGTTTACTAAATATTTAATGAATTAAAATCTATATGTTATTTACTTAGTGGATCATATAGTATAAAAATATCATTTTATGACTTAGAAAATATTTCATAACTTCATATAAGAATCCTACTCACACTGACCATTATATTTGATCTAAAAATATAATACACCATATTGTAAATTAATTTTAGATATGTCAAATTTTTTGTGTTTAATTATTATTTCACTATATCATATATTTTATATATCCAAGCTGATTGAATGATAATGTGGATGTTTTCATTTTTTCAACATGATATGTTTTATATTCCTTACTCCATTAAGAATAAATAATAAATATATACATATGTTCTTGAAAACAATATCATATATGATAGAATTTCCAGTCATTCTTTTGTTTATTTCACTTTCATTGGTTTTAATAAACTAATTACATCTCTATGTGATACATTTCACATCACAGTGTGTCCATCTGATAAAAAACACTTCGATGGGTAACATCTATCAGGAAGGATTGTTTAATTATAAATGTTTCTTGAAATCATTTTTCTATTTTTTTCAACCCATAAATATATTATTCAAAATCATTATTTTTATGAAAGAAAATGTTAAAATGTTCATATTTTTTTCAACATAGAACTCATATTAATTTTATTTAAATAATCATTCATAGAATGTTTAAAAAAAGAATTTAAGATATTTTTGGTATTTTTGGAATGTAATATATCTCTTTACATTAATATTTTAATAAAATAACAGAAAATATTTATGATATTAAGGGAAAATATGTTATTTTTTAAAGTATAATAATCGTCTATTTTATATATTGTTTCTTTTCTAAGTCCAAACTTAATCCCACTAGACTCATAGAAATTATATTCTCTACAAAATTACTTAATAAGATGTATAATAATTTTTTTTAAAAAAATACTTTTGTTTTAGGGGAATATTTAATTAATAAGATATGGTATCTATATTTAATATTTTATTCTCTATGTTTTGATATTTAATTTATTTATAATAATATTATTTTTAAAAAATATCATTAGTTGTGGTATTAAATTTCTCTTATTTTAACAAACAATTTGGTAATTTTTTATCTTTCATATTTTTGTAAATTGTGTCACTAAATCAATTTACTCAAATACCATGTGTATTAAAAAATGATGTCATGTGAAAAAATCATTTCTAATGATGAAAATATAAAAAATATGAGAGAAATACTATACATATTCACTTATTTTACTTGGATCCATCAGAGCATGATATATCCTTCATTTTCATCCATACCATGAATCAGAATCCGATTATTTATCATTGAGATGGAAATTAAATCTACTTAAATTCTTTCCCTGACATTGAACACTTTTACACGTACAACATTTTTAAGTTATACTTTTGGTATCATATAAAATATATTCTCATGAGGTACAAAACATGTTTTCTATGAAGAAGGACCCCCATGTACATACAACATGAACTGTTATACACGATGTATATGGTATACTTGTGGGGGATAGTTTTATATAAGTATTTATTTACACATAATATTGGTGAGACACATAGAATGAGAACCTACATAATATAATACATTTTCTATAAAACCCATGATGCTTATCTTATTAAGGGTTCATTGCAAGTCATAGTGGTCTTGACTTTAGTAAGAGATGAACAGTGAGGGTATTTTTTCTCTCTAATTATGAGTATTAAATTGAAATCCCAAATTGATATTTAATTAAAGAGTTTATGGTCCTAACAATATAATAACTATTTTGTGGAAATATATTTTTAGTAGGGTTATATGATTTATTTTTAAATGAGGATGAAAGAAATGTGATGTATTCTTTAAACTTGTGATTCTATAATCAGATAATCGAGGATATATAAGTAGTCTATATGGGATAGATATACTCTATGTCAATTATTTTTTGATGTATTTTGTAATGGTTTCATTTAAAAATTCATCTTTTCGAATGATGCTACTGGTGGAAATAGTTAATGAGATACATGTGTCTGTTAGAGATCTCACAATATCACTTTACAGTTTGAATAACATAGATGTTTCGATATAGGATTCACTATGTACAAGTATGGATTTGGGATTTAATAATTATTTATTTTATGAAAATTATGATGGGTTCATAAAATGTAGAAATGTGAGTGATGATCATGTTTATGAAAATATGAAAATTTACCCAAAATTATTTTAGAGGATGTTAAGGATAATATTTTGAAGGATTTTAACAAGTTATTATATATGATATAACATATAGTGAAAATATATGATATTTTCTCAAAGGGGTTTTTTTAAAATATCTAAATGTAGTTTTTGATTTGAATTCATGATTTTTTACATATTCTATAACATATAGTGGATGTTTGTTACATCTACTAGGATTTACTTCAAGTGTGACATTCATAATTTTAAAAACTAAATGGGTTAGTCCGGATGTGGTAGTGTTGACCAAATCATATTCAATCCATTTTTACATCATGGAAGTGTTTTAGAAACTATGTAATGGTGGATTTATGTCGGATTATCATATTTTATATGAATCCTTTATGTTTCTGTCATCTTTCACCCAAGAAATAATTTTTATAAATGATCATCATATGATGATGAAAATGTGGAGTTTTTAATTATTTCATGTTAATTTAAATTTCTTATGAATCGATGGAGTATTAGGATTAACATTAAAAATATATTTATAATGTTATGATATTTTTATAAAATGTACCATAAATTAAGGCTGTGTATTTGGGGCTCTTTGCTATTAGTATATAAGTTGTCTGATTTATGGGTTGTTATTTTGAGGATGGATTCATTTTTTTGAGATATATTTTTTTATACTTTTGGATGCACCCTCTTGATTTGAAAAAAATAATGTCATAAATAGGTTTAATCACTCTAGGATTGTTTCACCCTTGGGGTTGGAATAAAATATTGTGATGGTAACATCATTATGATTTGAGTTGTTTTCTATCCAAATTTGTTTTACGTCTATCCATTTTCCTCTCTTTATGGTTGGATTTGGATATCATTTTGTGTTTTTTTCCTTTGGTATCATTTTTCTAAAATCATTTTTTTATAGTTCCTTCGAGATGTCTTGGGTGAGATCAAATTTTGGTAAATTTGTGTGTTGTGTTTGTCTATTGGACTTGTTTTTTTATCTCTTTATGGTTGAAATTTGATAAAACTTATGTCTTTGTTTTATAAAATAATAATATATATATTATCATGGTATAAGATAATTTAATATTATGGTGTTTGATCTAATGAGCTCAACGGGGGGTGAGACTCAGTGTTGAATGTCCAACGTTTCCATCAAGTATTTTTCCTAGGCAAAAATCCATGCTAGTTTTCACCTATATTGTTAATGGAAGGATTATTGTTGAATTTTTAGGTTTTTGTACCATTCTAAAATTTTAGTATGTTTTTGGTGTTCCTCACCATTTGGTTTTTTGTTTCCCAAGTAGATGGCTCATTTTAGAGAGTGATTCAAGTCAATTTTTTGTGTCATTAGGTAAAATAAATGATGGGTTTACTCTTATTTATCGACCATTTTGGGAAAACATTCAATGGTTGAGAGACATATTCTTGGTCTCCAATCCATCTCTAGGTTCACTTCTTCTAAGAGATGTTTGTGATTTAGTTTCTGGAAGTTTAATGATATTGGTATATCAACATTAAAGATTCTTCTGAATATTGATCATAATCAAATTTGTTATTTTTTCCCGATTTTATATTTAGGGAGTGTCTTATTCTGAATCCATATACCATCCACCATATGATGTGGGTGTGATTTCTCTTTTGGTCCTATTAGTTTCTAATTTTTTATTCGATTTATTATGGTGAAAAAATTTTATATGTTTGAGAGGAATGTGAAATCCTAATTTAACATTCATTTTTATCATTCATATATTTTAAGGATAATTTTCCATTAAATATAATTCGCTATTCTGGGTGTGTTTTTTCATTTTGTATTGGATCATTGGCATGTTCACGGTTGGTACATGGTTACCCAAACCATTCAATTTTCATCATGATAGTTTGTTGAATATATTTTCTCCTATAGGAAGGTGCATGGATATAATAAACCAAAAATCCTTCACAATAATCCATATACCCCATATAGAGGACTTAATCATGTTTGAAACACATTTAGTAAAACCATTCTACCTCTGTAGTAGCCTATAACAAGGCCCATAGTTGGAACATGGGTTAATAAAACATGGGGCAAAACATTGTGATATAAATTTATTATTCATAAAATTGGTCTTAAAAATAGAAGCAATTCTCATTTGACCCATTAATACTATAACATATTAGACTCCAGGACTAGATCGCAACCCTTCATGATTGTGATGACACTCAGACTTTATAGGAGAAATCACAATAGATATTGAGTCCTCAAATATAGATAATTGAATGTATAAATCTATTAATCATCATTCATCATTATTAATTATAGATCTTCTATCTTTTTTGGATGAACCATAGAACACATTTGAATTTAATTGATCTATGTGTTATATAATAATTAAATTTTGAACTTTTATGTCTTGTGTTTGATCAGATCTCATCATTTGTAGTTCAATGTTTTCCATTGGAAGTGACACCTCTCATTTTTATTGTAATTTGGTCCTGTATATTCCATGTTTATGTTTATATAGTTTTTTGTCTTCAGTTTATTCATGTATTCCTTGAATTATTATTTTTTCTATTTGAAATTTGTTAAGAATTCTTTATTGTTTTTAAAGAAAATATAATCATTTCTAGTGAAAATGGTATATTTCATCAATGGTTTTTTCTCAGTAATTTGTCCATTGTTCTGAAATAAAATTGTATTTTTTATTATTGGTGTATTTTTGTTTAGGAAATGTAAATCCACATATTAATTTTGTTATTCTTTAGGATAGTATAAAATTTATTGAATTTGTTTCTTTTAAGTTTTATTTGAGAAAAATTTAAATAAAAACATGTGATGATTGGTTAGAAAGGATGATTGAGATGATATTTCTTAAAGATAAAGGGATTGGTTGGACTTGTTGTGTTCATTGAATAAAGGATCATTATGAACCTTATATTATCTTCTAATGTGGGCATGTATGGAACTCTTAAAAGGGATGTTCAAAGTGTTGTTTTTTAATAATGGATTTTGTATCAATTTCATTTACTATAAAATTATATTTGGTATCATATGATATAAAATATCTTGATGTTCATATTAATGATGATATTCTTATGTATATAATTCTTCAATGAATGGTTCTCAAAAGCATGTAATTACGGGTTTCTAAATAGAGGAGTTACTCTTTGAAAGTGGATGTTGTGAGGGTGATATTTGAAACTTGTATACTTTGTATTGTTGTGTATCTGTGTTAATGCTATTGTGGTACAATGTTGTGATCCTTTTACATGATATCTCACTAACCTATTCTACTATTCTTGGGAAAACGTTGATAACTGTATGAGATACCCTAGATTTATGTTATTATTTTATAGAATTACAATCCACTACAATTTCCCTGGATATGTAGATTTTATATTCAAACATGCTATAAAGATAAGGGTGTGCTTCGATTTGATATTATTGTGAACATGGTAGATTTGACATAAGAATACAGTTGGTCATGAAATTATGTTCAAATATTTGGTGTCCTCAGCAATGTTCCTATTACTTGACCATAATATATTGCCTTGAAACATGAAATTTATACTTGATATATGACTCCAATGGCTGAATCATTATTCAAAATTGGAGTTTACATGTTTGACATCTTTCTTTATAACTTCTTGATTTTTATGATGGAATTAATTTATCATTGTATCCACCTTGGTTTTTTGTTTTGTTCTGTGATATATGTTATCATATAATAGAATTATTATGCATCATTAACAATGGAATGTGAAACTATTTCCATTTATTTAATTAGAATTATATTTTATTTAAGAGTAATTTTTTCATATTTTACTCCTTAGTTTCCTATATGGTTTTTTGGAATGGTAAAGGTAATGTTTCAAACTCCGTTTTTATCATTATAAAACTTCAGAACTCATTATTTATCTTTTTAAAATGTGTGAATATTTACATTCATATATTATAATAGAAAATCCATAATTTTAATGGTTTTTTAAACTGGAAAATAAAAATTTATTGGTCTATCAATTTCATAGAAAACATGGAGGGATCCTATTGTGCTCTATTTTCTCACACCATGCATATTATACATATTGTTTGTAGATTTATTGTTTATTTAGTATGATATACAGTTCTATCCATCATACCATGTGGGTTAATTCTTGGTTGAAATAACTAATGTGACTTGGGACATAGTGTGTGGTCAGGTACCACCCATAGATGAGTTATGGTATTCTTTTTTTCTACTTGTTAATATTGGTTGGTTTTGTTTCATCTCATTATATGTGTGTATTTTTTTAATTTAGTTATTGATGTTTATGGAATTCCATTTTATATATTTTATCTTTTATTTTGATAAATTTTGCCCTATTGTAGTTTCTTGATGCCTACGTGTTATTCACTAGTCCATGGTGATCGATAAATCCATTTGATCCTATGGATGATCAGTTCATATTATGATTCATATGGTATTCCAGGGTAGATAATTATAATTGGTTTCAATGAATTTTTTTTCTAATGTATTCATTCTTTGGAATCAATATTGTAATTTATTTAGTGTGAGTCGTGGTATAATCTATATTAGTAACATTTCGAGACTGAACAAGTAGATTATGAATGGGTGTTTGATCACCACCCTTCTTGATGACACTTGAGTAACCAAGGAAACTGGGGACTAGAGTCTTTCATTTCAGTTATTCATTTATTCATGATGGTTATTTTTAGATTCATGATGACACTAGCATTTACATTCCAAATATTTTTTAAATTTTGGTATAATTTGGGAGGTGACCAGAGTTTCACAATTCATTTATAGTCTTGTAAAAACGGACGAATTAGTATGATTGTTCTGGATCCAATTAAATACCTATCATAAGGTTATTGTGAGTTTTACAAATCCATGAAACCAAACCATTTAAAGATCCATTTTTACTCCAGAAACTGTTTCCAATTTTTATAATTCAAAATTGGCATCACTTATAAGAGTTTAGATTAGAGGATTTCTGATTTTTTGTTGACCAGGATTTTTGGTATTTCATGATCTTCATTAGTTATGTTGGATTATAATTTTTTTTATTGTTTTAATTATTTATAAGTCTAACTTTTAAAAAAAAAATCTTTATTTTTAGTTTTTTTTTTTAAAAAAAATTGTTTTCAATTACCAAAACATGTAATATGTGAATTATGTTTCATGAAATGTTGATTTTCAAAGTACATTATATAATATTTTTCATGTAATGATTTAATCTAGATTTTGGTTTTTTGTTTTATTTAAAATTTACATGGATTCATTATTATAATATCCAATTGATGATTCAAAACCATCAAAAGTGTTCAATGAGTTGGTAAAATATTTTAAATTTTCTGGATTTATATCAAGATTCACATATTTAAGTGTATGTGTAATGTTACATAAATTTTAAAAACAAGTGTTTTATTAATGTATATTTGATTTGAGTAATGTGTTTGGGGTTCAATTTTGAGATATTATGGTTTTTTATCATCTATTTTTATTTATTCTTGAGTTAATGAACCTATGTTTCATTATTTATATAATCACATTCCAAAAAAAATTCCATGAATGTTGAAAGTATGTTCATTGTAATAGTATTTTTGGTAACCCTTCACTTCTTCTAGATGTGTCATTTCAAGTTGAAGACTTACCCAGACTCTAAATCAAGTGGGGAGTTAAAGATTTTTTTCTTTTAAATACTATGTAGATCTTCTTAAATCATTGACCACCTTTTTTGGAGTATAGTGAGGACCTTATAAGGAAATAAGATGAATATAAGAATTTTACGGAATCACTGATTTTCTAAAGGCTGAAAAGTTACTAAAGGTAGGGCATATAATTACATTTCTCGAAGGACCTCACCAAGATTCATGGGAATTCATGGAACCTACCTACCTATATGAAACAATTTAATGGTTTATTATTCAAGGTTTCCATTATTAAATATAATTATCTTGATGAAGTGAATAATGATATGTTTATAATCTCATGGTTCTCAATAAAGGTGGGGAATTTGTTGAGCTGTATGCTAGGAATGTTTAATTTTTTGTATTCCTTTCACCTATTCTCATTAGTGATAACGTAATTAAGAATCTCTATTTCATATAATTTCTTATCCTAGTCCTTGGAGTTTCCATATATGTGGTTTATTTGACATATATTGTTATGGTGATTGAGAAAGACCTACCATATGAAGAGGGTTGAGTAAAACAATAATATTGTTACAAATTCTTATTAGTGGCTAGTTTAAGTGTATATTTCCTAGATGGTGGTATGAAGAGGTTGGTTAAGCGGTAAATACTTCTTTAAGAGAGAAGAGGTATATTTTCTTCTTTTTTTATGGGAATGTACGTTATAAAAATACAACTTTGTGATTTCTATAATCATTTATGATTGGGGAATCCAAATTTATCACCTTCATTTGTATTGTATGTTGTGTTATCGAAAGGGTATGTTTTGGTTGTAATCGGTTTCTGCCGAATTTCTTATTATGGGGTTATTTTACTAATTTTTTTTTACCTTCATGGATTTTCTCTAATGGAAATTACATTATTTTGTTTGAGGTTATTTTTTGTGATTATTGGTTAATTTCCTTGGAATATCTTTTGTTTCTTCCTGTGGATGTTCATTCATGATTGGTGTTATTATTCAACTTAAATACGTTTAATCCATTGAGGTTTCTAATTCTCTTGGAGTTGGAATTGTTTCTTATGTTGGGAGCCACTATATATTTTTGGTTGTTGTATTTATAAATCCCTTTTTCATATAAATGGGTATCTTTTTACTGATTGTTGTGGATATTATTTTCTTGGTTTTTATTACATAGGTATTCTTATTCATAATCTTTTTCATTATATCTTGATCTTTATGTGTTATGTGATATACCATTTTTAGGGATTCTTGTACCCAATCCCTGTGTTTGAATTATTATTATGAGGGATTTCGGAATTTACTTGGATTATCCATTAGTGTCTATTTAACTAACTGGGACTATAGGTATTCTTGTATGACAGGGTTCTCATGAGTATTGTCAATTGAAATAATTAAATCATTGATTAGTGCAACATTGTGTTAAACTTCCTATGTCAGGATTAAGTATTATCACAACATTGGAATTATTTATTTTGTTTCACCATGTTTGTTTATAATTTTCTTATTGATGGATCCTGAGGAAATTATATCTTTTGGAATTTTTGGGATGTTTTGGGTGTTCATTGCATTTGGAATTTTTTTCATCATCTAGGTCGTTCTCTATATTGAGTTATCTAGGGCCAATATCTTTGTTGAAATAATGAATTATTAATTTATTTCCCCCTCATGTTCCAATATTTTAGGGAATCCTTAAATGGTGGGGAGACCTATGCTCAGTTGCTGTTCCATCTTAGGTTTTATCTCATTTTAGTTATGTTGGTGTTGTTTTTTATGGTTTTATAATAATCATGGAGGATATAATTTATGGATTCATATGAATTCTGATCATCCGCTCTTGTGTTAATTTTTTTGTGATGGTTTTTAGGGGATTCTTCTTCTATTTCCCTAAACAATACAACCCATGAGACAGGTATGGATGTTTTATATATATTTTTTATATTATTAATAGATAAATTCTGGGGAAATAAATTCATATAGTGGAGGAGCATTTGCAAATATAAAAGTTAAATTTATGTATTTTCATTCATTAGTTTTGAATATATTTTTCTTATTTGATGTGATAAATTGTTATGGTCTCGTTTTTTTGGAGTTTCCTGGGAAAATACACAATTGAAACAATTTAATCCATAAATTATGTTTTTCTTAATGAAAACACATGGATTATATTTTTGATTCATATGAGGGATCCTTGTTAGGCCCAAATATGAGGGATTCATATATCAAGGATATGCATAATCAGTGCACAGTTATCCAAACCATGTCTCCAAACCATACAACCACTCTTGTAGACACGAACATGGAATTTGGTTGGAACATGGTTTTATAAACCCTTTAACGAAAATATTTTATATAAATTAATTATTTCTAAAATTAGATTTATTTCCTAATAAACATACCTTTGGCCCAATTATTTATCCTCTAACATAACCACTGAAAAGAGAGCCTGACCACTAATGATTGTTTTATGGTCTCATCCTTTCAAAATAAATATAAATGGATATTAAAGAATTGTAACTGTATATTTCATTTTACAAGATCTTTATTCAACATTTATCATTATTTATTCTAGAAAATCAATTTTCTCTCATAATATCCTTATATTGGATCTGTTGTGAATGGTTCTATATATTATACCCTGATATAATTTAGAACTTTGATTTATAGTGTTTGATCTGATATCTTCTTCCATGATTTGGTGTTAACCATCAGAGGTGTCACATCTCATATTTCATGATGTTTGATCCTATATATTCCTTTTTGGAGTTTCAATTTAATTTCTAATTATTATGATTTATGTGTTTCCTAGATTCATGTTAGTTCTATTAGAACTTTATTTATCATTTTTTCTTTGTTCTAAAAAAAATAACCATTTGGTGAAATGTTATTTGCAATTAATGGTCTATTATTGATAATTGATATTTTATTTTGAAATTAAATTGGATTTTTGTTACAATTGGATGATTTTGACTTATGAAATATAATGCACCATTTTAATGTTTTTTAATTCTATAAGTTGTTTCTAAATTTCATTAAATGTGTGATAATCTTTGAAATGTATTTTTAATTATTTTACAGATAACATGTGATTATTGGTTTGAAAGTTTTATTGTGATTATATATCAAAAGGATAAATGGATTGATTGGATTTTATGAGTTCATTGCTTAAAAGAACATTTGGAACCTTAAATTGGTTTTTAAAGGAAACAAGAATGTATGGAAATTTTGAGATGGTGCTTTACTGCGATTTTTAAATTTTTTGATAATGTATTGGTTTATTGATTTGGTCTACCTTAATGTATCATTTGGAACCTTATGTTATAAATTAACTTGTTGTGTAAATTCTTAATGAACCCCTTATTTGTAATCTTCCTTGATGACTGGATCTCAAAATTCCAAATGAAGGGAGTCAAAACAGGGGGTGTAATCTTTTATGAAGCATGGGGTAAGAATGATATGTGATCCTATTATGGTTGGAACATTGTTTTTATATGTTGATATTATTGTGTTTCTGTATTGTGACCCTTATTTATTGATTCCTAGATTTCCTCTTTGACTGGTCATGTGTAATTCTAAGTAACACGATGGGAGACCCTAGATTTATACTACACCTCTTTGCATTCGCCCTGAATAGTGTATCCACATAGAATTTATATTCAGTATAGGGATGTGATCTAAAGAGGTGTGTTTGTGCTGATTCAGTAAGAATGTGAAATTGGTAGATTTTATATATGTATGCAGTATGTTAGGGATTTATTTTAATTTATCTTGAGTTATCACTAACGTATCTTGGAAAATCCTAGGACATATAACCTCAATAGTTGACATGCATACTTGATATATGTATCTGATCACTTGATCATTACTCAGCACTAGAGATTCCTCATTTGAATTCATTTTTATACATTATTAATTTTTATGTGGTGATTTATTTATCCATGTATATTTTTTAGTATTTTTTTATGTTTCATAATTCATTGTACCATCCCATAGCATCGTTATCCTTCATAAACATTTGCATGTGAAACAATTTTCACGGTGTTCCTAAGAAAGGGTAATATATATTAAAATATGATTTTGAAATTTTTTCCACTCAATTTTCCTACATGGTTTTTGGAATTGAAAAGGTAATGGTTTAGAATCTATTTTTCACAAAATGAATCCTTATGGATCATTATTTACCTTTTTTAAATGTTTCAGTCTTTACATTGATTATTTATAACAAAAGAAAATGTTTCTTTATCATTCCCTTTTATAAAAACTAGTATATCATAATTTCGTATTAGTGTTATTGCATATAATATTATTTGGGATCCTACTAGGATCTATTTTTTGGATCCTTTCACATAGCACTTGGTCTATGCCACATTCATTTTTCATTACCATGTGATCATGTTCTCATCACCTTCCATTACTGCTTCCTTCTTAGTTGGATGAGGATAGGTGATAGAGGACCTAGTGGGTGGTTACGGACCACCATGAGAAAAGTTTTGATATAATTATATCTTAAAATATATTCATTATTGCCTTTATATCATCTCCTTATAACCTTATTTGGATGTACTATTTTTAGCTATTAATGTTTATAATTTTATATTTGATTTATTTAGCCGTTGATTCAGAGTAATTATTCCCATAGTATGTTTCATTAATGCCTTGTAAATATCATTTCCCCATTGGGATCAAAAACACCCTTTGTGCTATGGGAGGATTAGTTAATATGTCAGTTTAAAAGGTTTTCTTTATTGGTTATTTAAAAATAATAAATTAAATAAAGTTATGTGCGCCAAAAAAATATAATTTGGGGAAGTAATAAAATCTAATACTCGATAAATATCACATAAACTGAATCTGAAAATGATTATTTATTTCGTTCTACCAACATATCCATAATGTGATATGAATGTAATATTTTAATAGTTTTCCACATTTGGGAATACTATCAGAATATAACGAAATCCAACCCAAAATTCACCAACTACCCCACACAATCGTCATTGTGATTACACACCCCTCCTATACCTAATTCCTAGTAAGAGTAGAGGGCCACTAGTAGTCAGTGAACTTACTATCATAAAAAATATAGATATCCCACATAGTATATGTGTTCTTATGACCAATCAAAATGCGAGGTGAATGAACATGCAAGACAAGATTAACACTCATGGAATAATCAATGACCATCACTCAACCCAAAAATATTAATAATGACTATTACCATATAACCCATGCACATATGAAATAAAAAACCAATATCCTACACAAGGAGAGTAACTTTCATCACATCATGATAAACCAACCATACATGGGGTAAAAAACTCAAGGGAAAATAAGATGTTTTTTCATAATTAATAATTTAAAAACCACAGCGTCAAATGATTATTTATAACTAAAACATGACTCAAAAATAGAATACCTTTCATGTTTATTAATAATCTATTTTAAAACAATTCACAGATTCCATGAAATCACTAACTATTTTAAATAGTTTCAATGATACCTTTTAAACATGTATCATTATCATGGAGATCTTAAACTAGTCGATAGGCCAAATAATCTCAAAAAATACAATTATATATTCCATTAACTATTTTTCTTTACATGGTTAAACAACACTCCAATTTAAATTAACTCTTGTAATTCATCAAAACCACTTCTTATAAGTAATTTTGAGGTAGGAACCTACAAAAAAATATTTTCTACATTAAAATATTGCTTCCATTCACTAGAAACCAAAAACACAATAAAATATGTCGAACATTAGGAAAAATATTTCATAATTCAGTATAGAAATTCCATATAATCATATCAGATTAAAAAATTCTATTTAAAATATGAAAACATTGAATTTAAATTAAAAATAATTTATTTCAAGATCTTAAATGGTGAAATGGTTTTCAATCATCACATAGATATCACATATACTCATACATTAAATAAAAAATCTGAATTCACAAGAACACTTTGATTTCAAAGATGAATAAATTTCATTTGAAATAGATATTTGTAATAATCCAAATCCAAGAAAAAACGTGTCACCTTCAATTAAGACAAAATAAATAAGAAACAAATGCATATTTTATACTCCATAAAAGAATAATTCTATCCTTTTATAATATTATTGAACCTATGAGCTATCTTACATATCAAACTAGGTTTAAGGAGGAAGTGGAATCCTGGGAATTAATTAATAGAGAGGAGTACAGGAGAAAGGGTTGCAGTTTTACCCTAGAATCTCTGGAAAATCACCAAGGACCATGAATCCAATGGGGAGGAAATCAGATCACATCCATGGGATACTATAGATCAATGATTTTCACTGTGGAATGATATGGTTAAATATCCTCTTAAATCAATGATGTTATTTTGGTTTAACTCCAAAAACAAATTCATTTTGGGATATCCATCATGTTTTGCAAACTGTTTACTGGCTACTGCCTAAGCCCAGAGTAGTCATATGTTACTCAGGGGTCCTCCAAAATGTTTTTGAAATAGTTAATATGTGGTAAAAAATAGAGATATCAACACGACATTACCCACCACATTGGAACCACACTATTATTACTAAATATGATGGTAAACCGTAATACCCAGAGTGCCTCCAAAACATCAAAATTCTAGCCCAGAATCCTGTAAAACAGAAGAAAAAAACCTAGAAATATTTATTCTCTATGATGTCATATTAGTGTCAAAATGATTGTGGAAGTCCATTACCACGAAATTTCAGTACCCATTTTATAAATTAGTTTGGTGAAAAGTAATTTTATCTCCCCCAAATTGAAGAACATTTATGTATTGAATATGAAGGATTGCATGCTGATGAATGTCATATTGGGTTACATACACTAAGTACTAATCAATAGTCTATGTTGTGACATAAATATGAATGTGGTGAACTATTCATGTTTTATCGATTCCCAAATACAAGAATTTTTTGGTTGAGACCTCATTATAGTAATCACATAGTTTATAATGTTTTTAGATATAAATATCAACTGGGAAATTTGACAGTGAGTTTATGGGACAAGGTTCATGAATTTTTATCCACATAACTAGACACGTAGTCTACTCTACAAATTCTGTCTATATTCATGCTCTTAATATGAATATAATTAGAACAAAATATTCCATAAAGGTTAAAATTATCAAAATGGTGGACTCCCTATTTTCCAAAAGAAATAAAAAATTTCTACAAGACTTGTTACAAATGTTCCAGAATGTGTTAAATAAATCTCGTAATCTACAATCATTTTCCATAGGGTAATTTTATTTAAACTGATATAGGGTAAGGGCCCATAAAAGTTAGACACTATCATTGCCTTTCAATCTAGAAGAACAATATTTAATTCCATGTAAAAGATCTTCTATAAAAATGGACTATATGACCTTTCTCCTACACTTTTTCCAACCCCATTTTGTAGGACAAAAAAATAATCAACATTGTTTTTATGTGTATATAACCAATCCCAAAGAAATATCATTATTCAATAAACATTTCCTAGTTTGGTGGTAGAGGAGATGTTTCATGAGCTTAATTCTGATACAAATTTCTCCAAATTATAGAATAATTTTGATTACTACTAAATTAAAATTTTTATATGTATAGTTTTAAAAAATCAATTTGAACACATAGTGGGAAATGAATAACTATTTATTTCCATTCACGTGACCAATTCCTCATTTGTTGTTTAGGAAAAGATGAATGATTTTTTTGGACAATAAATCTATAGGTATGTATTGATATTCATGAATGGTATTTTGGATGATATTAAAAATTAAGTTCCCCAAATGGGTCATGTGGGAAAGGTACTATAGGACCTCAAGCACAAATATTTTCCTTCACCAAGGGGAAAGTAGAATATTTTGAGTAATTTCATTTCTGAGGTAGGGAAGAAGATGAAACCCACTAAAAATTAATTTGTTCTTGGCTAGCCCACCTTGATGTAGTAAAAGGAGACATGTTGTGGAAATATTGGGAGTCACAATGACAAAGGGGTTTTTAAGATGAGTAAAATATATTAGTAAAAATCAATAAGACAAAAAAATATGTGGTTTGGTATATGGTCACTATGTCTAAAGAGAGGAATAATTCGACTATGATTCATTGGAAAAATTTAAAGGTGGTATCTCATATATTCTCACATAGAGAGAAAATATACCAAAATTTGATAATAAAGATGATGAAGTGTTGTACCACCAACTGCATAGAAAGTCCAAACTAAAAATAGTGAATGGATGTAAGAAATATGCATCGCTACAGTGCCTCATGTACCCACGTCCATGATGATACATTGATCTGAATCTAGAATTCCTCATATCTGCAACACTATTTAATATGTTGTCTAACCTAAAATAGTAGTTACGCCAATGTCTGCATTACTATAGTGCCCTATCAGTGGTGTTCGGTCAACTCTGTCATAATGGTCAAAGTTGTTATAGTGTTGATATCTGGATGTTTGCGGAGTTGTATCTTAGTGAAATATATGGGCAAAAAGCATTCAACCTACTTATTTTCTAAAACAGATTGGGCTACAACAATCCATCGAACCAGGTATTTATTAGCCTCATCTATTATAACTGCAAATTTTTTAGGGGAAATTTCACACTACTAAACCATTAAAAATATTAATATGAAAAAGTGTTTCGATTTGTTACCCACCACTCAATAAGTATTTGGTCAGCTAAAAAAACATTACCACTATTCCTATCCTGAATCTTCTATATTGTCCTTTGATTTTTAAGTAGAATGTAATAATTTTTTTAGGGTATTTGGTGATATCCTGATGAAAGGATTATGAATGTTTTCTTAATTTAGTAAAGATCATGATATAAAATATCTACTAAAGTAAATATATGAATAAGAAGTGAATAAATTAATATTTGATAGATAAATTTGGTAGTCATATAAATTGGGAATATCCTTCACAATTATTAGGGTAATTTGTGTCTTACATATCCATTATATAAGTGGGTTTCCACTAAATACTAGAAATGTTTTTTTATAAATTTTTAAGGTCCAAGTTCAATATTTAATTCAAACTAGGAACCAAAAATACAACAATTGATTATATCACTTGTAGTTTTAAATATTTTTAACTAAACCTCTTATAGTATCATCCCATATGCAAGGAGGGGCCGAGGTAGGGGATGAGATAACCTCCCATTGTTTTACGCTCAGTCACAACAAAATCATGTATAAAGATCATCTAATCATTTCCACATCATCCCATTAGGTGCTGAGCCTCCTGGAAGAATTTCATAATAAACCCCAATGATTCCATTCTAGTATTTAATAAACATAATACATATTTTTACTATTCTCTACTGATTGTAATTAAATTTCCACGTAAAATATTTTTCTTATGGTTATTTAGTCTATCAATAAATTAAATATTCTATGTTGTTTATGTCTAGTTTGTTGTACCCACTTGATGTTCCAGTTTATGTTTGGATAGAAATTTCCTTGGATTTCATCATAGGACATATAAAACTCCATTAATAAGATATTATTATATTGGTTTTATATTTCCTTAAAAAATATCCACATTATTCGAAATTGAAACACCATTACACTTCCCGGGGAATTACAAAAATTCCTTCAAGTGGTGTTCTATTTACATTTAATCATATCCTCCATTATCATTGATCAGGACACATTTTTTTATTAATAATTTTTTAAATCAATTCACATACTATCCTCAAACCAATAGCCAAAAGTGAGTGGAAAACTAATATTTAAAAATATATTAATTTTGTTCAATGGGGGAATAACAGAAAGAGTAGTCATATTGGATTCTATGGGTGGAAATATTATCTAATAATCTTTACAAACCTCTATCAATGACCTCCTCATTTGAGGTAGTTCACGGTCAGAAGCCTCTCACATTGGACACCTTCATACATTATTATTTCTCTGTAGAATTAGTTTCCATAGATTTGGGGCAGTGTGATGAGGCATTTTTAAAAACACAATTACCATCTCACCCACTCCATATAGTTATGAAACACTAAGCAAAAAAAATGGAAATTTCATTCTCTAGATAATCCTTCATATTATTCCATCATTATCTCAATATAGAGAGAAGACTCAATCCTAGAATTAATAAAATATTTTCCCAGAGATTTTATAGGCCATTAATGATCCTTAAACACGACAACTCAATTTTATACCAACTCAAATTTCCTCTAACCACTCATCATCACCCATTGTTTCATATCTCACAACATTAGAACACTATTTTAAATTAAATAATTCATTTGTCCCTACTCTATAATTCGATAGGCGATATACACAATTTATAGATAAATAGATATATTTACATTCTATCTCAGTAAACAGTGTGGTTTAGAACACCCAAAATCTCATGTTAAATAATTAATCAAACTAGTAGAGTATTTATCAAGGAATGATGATTTAACCACCTATTAATAAATTTTGACGTCTAGAGTTATGTAAAATACTAATTTTAATGGGGTGTTGAGTGTTTATGAATGGGACAATCCATGGGATTCAATAGTGTACTCTATAAAGGATACGAAATTCATTCTAGGGGAGAATTGTGTGGCTGGGGACCATGGAAAAGGGAGAGGGTATTCAGTTCGGTTGGGTGGGGACTATGATTTGGGTAGAGGGGATTCAGTTTAGTTGGATGAGGACCATATGAAAGGGGGATGAAATTATTTTTAAGTGGTACGAGACAATGTGGGGATGTATCATCCCTGTTTTAGGTAATTTCTGCAATCATTCTTTTTAGGGGATTATATGAAACTATTGTGTATCCATTATATATTTATGTGTTAATTCTATTTCTAGTTTAAATTTCCACCCATACTAATGGAATACATAAAATATTGTAACTATTTTTATTTATATGGAGGTGTGTTACCAAAATAAATCTTTATTTTTTTACAATCATTTGAATATAAAGTTTTCATTTATATTTTTATTTGTAATTATATTTTTAACATCAATGTGCTTGATCAAAAATTAGTGATGAAAAACATGAATTAAAATCATTAAAATAGTATACAAACATTAAGTTCATTATAGTCATAGGTGAATGTATAATTTCACATAATGATTTTATAGTAAACATTTAAATTGGATAAAGGTATATCATTATGAAATTCAAGAGTAATAAAAAATTCATTAACTATTACAATTGATCATATTGATTTATAGATTACAACCACAATTTTTATTATATAAAATTATTATAACATTATATTAAGAATTTATAAATCCATAAATTTAAGATGGTTAATTCATTAACTATATGAAGTTAAATGTATTTATAATCCACAAAACAATATGAAATTACATTTTATATTTTTTAAAATTAAACCCTCATAGAAATATCATGGAGAAATTAATATTACTATGTATTTGAGTATAAATATAATTGAATTTGATATCATATTTATGCATGAAGTATGTGACCTGGAAATTATCATTGTAGAAATCATTTAGATTTCTATAAAATTTAGTAGTTTTATTCATTTATGATATGAATTTCATTTGTTTGAATTTAGTTTTGAAACAAGTTAATGTTGTTACATATTTCATTATAAAAATAAAATTTCAATTATTATGCCTACACAAACATATTTTACTATATTTATGTACTTAAATTTTAATTTAATCATTTACATTTTATTTTATGAATGTAGCAACATTTAATATTCTTATGTTAACATATTTAACTATGTGAATGTTGTTATATTAAACAATAATAATCTCCCTTAATTTACTATATGAATGATGTTAAATTTAGATTGTTTCAAATTATAAATATCATGTTCTTCTAATAATATTTTAACTTCCCAAAAACATTGAGTTGAAATTTTCAATATAGTGGTTTTTATTCTTTCCACATTTATTTTTTAAACATAGTTGGAGTTGATCACATCCTTTAATAACTAATAATCTATTGTTTTTAACATATTATGATATAATAAACATTCTCTTTACTGTATTTCATTGTAGTATTAAATTATAATTAAAATTAATTATTATTTTGACTCATAAATTTTTTGATTTAAAATTTCATTGTAGAAAAATTTGCAACCAGATTTGGTAAAAGAATGTATTGATGAAACAAATGAATGTGAAAAGGATATCATCCATGGAACATCAATATTTGAGGATATTCCAAAAAATTGGACTAAAAAAGCGGAAGAATATAAATACATAACTGAATGACTAAATAGAATTACGAATGTTTAAGTGAAATTACTCAATTACCAAGAAAACTGTAATATTTAATAAATAGGTTATGTTTTAAATATTTCTTATTCATCTTAGAGTTACGTAAACTTTATGGATTGTTTAGGTCATTATTTTTTATAAATATATTTTTTTCTTTTACTTCTAAATCTAATGATTCCAATGAATATACATGATGGAAATACTAGTTATAGTAAAAATGAATAAATTCCCAAGGATAATTTATATTATAATTACATATGGCTGGGAAAAAATTAGTACATGTTCTTGAAACATGAAAATAATACATTTTAACATTGAAAACTAATTTTAAATTCATATAATCATAGGTGGGAATACCCTAAAATGGTCATTATCTTCTTGTATATTTGACCATGATTATGTTATTATAAATGAAATTTTACCAAACATTATGATCATTTAAGTGAAATAAAACACCAAATCCATTTTTTTGTTATTTTTGAAAACAGAATTATGGTTGAGTGGTAACTTCACATTCCATGAAATTAAAAAAATCACCGAGATACAAAATTAAAATTCAATGAGTAAAAAAATAACAATATATAATGAAAAGGTCACCTGTGATGGACCCATAACCACCAAAAAAACCTTAGGCCACACAACCATTGAGTAGAGAGACTCCCATAGAAATACCCTCTGATTATGTCTATGTTGAAAAGGGAGTTCAAAAAGAAGCACATAAATAAATACTTGGGAGAACATTGTCCCATAAATATCCTTTTCATACAGGAGGCTTTGATATAGATCATGATAATAAAAAGACACCTCAATAAAAGAGAGTGTATCTGAAAATGTATATACATTGTGGACCTTCCAAGAGATAGTGGAAAGTTCCTACATGGGAAGATCAACATCATGACATGTTCTATAGTGATTTTCACAACAATTTCTATAATGAATTTCCCTATATACACTAATGTCCAATAGAGATAAGGAATATATTTACATGGATAAGAGGACTATGTCCATCATGGATAAATCATCAAACTTCACATAACTCCATCACTTTTCACCCACTCTTGTTAGTGATTAGCTATCTAGGGGAATATTCATTCAGAATAGTCTCTAGTGTGTCATCCAATATGAGGTGAATGTCTTATGACTTTGTACCATATCTATGTTGGTGATGTGGATCCTTATCTATAAATGTTATATGATATAATATAAGGGTGAAGGGAATTGTAGTTAAAAAGTTATGTAGGGATGCACATTATCTAGTGGTAGGAAGCCTCACCAAGAGACTTTTCATATGGGTAGTGGACATCAGACTATGTTCAATGGAATTTCAATACTATACCATTGTCATGGAATTCAATATCTTGTGCTACATGCAACGCCGAGTTCAAGTGAATCACGATATACAAAAAAAGACATTTAAAAAGAAGTTATGAATATTAATAACCTAATTTTTAATTTTATATTTATCTTATATAATTCTTAAATTAATATTTTAAGTTTAGTAAACATATTATAAGGACAAATTCAATTTTTCTAATAAAAGATGTATTTTTCAAAAAAAATAATTTTTTCTACATTTTAATAGACAACACTTTTACATTCAATATTTGACACATTTATATAATCAATTTATTGAAATTAAATTCTTATTTATAATAGGGACTTAAAATATTAGTTTGGATAAATTTGTGGTACTTTTCTGAAAACCTTCATATTTTGACGAATAATGAAAATAATAAATTTAGATTTACAAAAACATTTTATTTGAAATAATTTATAGTGTTAAATTATAAATTTATTTGTTTTAATGTATAATTATATTATATTTTTATCATTTAATATAATTTAGATCATTGGATATAATTTTAAATTTAAATTGTACATAAACACATGTCAATCATTTAATTATTTTTACATCCTAAAACACAACTTTCTGGTTTTGACAACGGGAATTAATTTTAAATTATTTAATGAAATTTATGTATTTTTAATTTGGTAAAATTGAAATCTTTTTTTTATTTGGAATATGAAAATTAGTTTTGGGTGATGTTTTGGTATATTTCTGAAAACAAACAATTTTTATTAATAGTGAAAAACACTACATTGTAGATAAAAACTGAATTTTTCATTTACATAATTATTTTGATTAAAAATATATCATAATTTAAAAATAGATACATAAAACATATATTAGTCTTATTTAATTAATTGGAGTCATTTTATAATAATATTAGACATGTAAAATTTTATTAAATTTTTATAACGTCTTTTACCCACCTTCTAGGCAAATTTTCAAATTTGCATAAAATGTAATCTTACTGCTTCTGTGAATTGAATTTCAAAAATATGACAGACACGATTGACATAATTATGTATAATGTGGTTAAAAATATGAAATTAATTTTTGGTGAATAGTAACTTTTGAATTTTATTTACCATGATTAAAAGTAAATAGGGTAATTAAAGTTAAAAATGATTTTATAATTATCATAAAACATGTCCTAATTCGATTGGATAAGATTATCTGGAACTAAATCAACCTTAGGAATAAAATATGTTCCTTTTTTGAACCACTGGGAATTGATTAGGACATTTATTATTATTTTATTAAAAGATGAGGTAAAAGTGTTAAATTCAAATTATAATAACGAAAACAATATTCATATAGTGTATTACATAAGATAAATTAGACTATAGACATTCATTATAAAGATAAAAAAATTCTACATAATTGTGTTTTATTTATAATATTTACACATTATATAATTAAATTTACTTATGACACAATAATGAGGCTGTAATTACCTTATTAATGAAAGGATAAAATAATTGATAATATAAATAAATTTCAATTGTTAATTTTGATAAATTCCATGAATTTTATAGGTTAATAATAAATTTAAGGGTTGATTAAATAAATCTTTTTCAAAGTGATAAATTTTTTATGACTTCCACAAAAACCAAATACTAGATAGTTCCAAAATTGACATATATGTGTTTTAAAAAAAATATTTTATATAATTATATAATAGTCCTAGAAATATACTTTTCATCCAAAGGCCTTATATAATTACATATATGACATTAAGGAACCACTTTAGGATCTATTTTCTTTTTATAGTATGTTTTAACCATGTATCATAAGAATACAAGAAGACAAGGTAAATGTTAAACTATTTAAGAAAGAGTTAAATCTAAATGATAAGGATAATATTGTGACCTAAACATATATCAAACCTATTTTTTGAGAGGATTTAAGCCCATCCCAACCTTATCCCAGAAACAAATCCATTTTGAGCCATTATAATCTGAAAATTTCTTGAAAATAAAATAGTATTCCAATTTTTTCTTAAGATTCCTCTCAACTCTCTTATAAAAGGGAACTTCCCCTTCTCTCAAATTCACAAATCCAAAACCTCTTGTCTCAACCGAACCCAGCTCAAATATCCTCCCAAATACCCTAAATTCATCCTAGAGTACTTTCTTGGATCATAAATGCAACCTAAAGATCACTTTTCATCTAATCCAAAGGAAGCACCCAAAGAAGAGGTAATTATTTCATCACCTCTTTCAAGTTGTTTTTTTATTTCACTTCCTATTTATTTAATGTTTCCATAATAAAAAAAATAACTCCATTGAAATCTAAATAATGATATGTTATTATAAATGTGGTACAACCATATTCATTATTCTATTTATCCTATGAATGAAAACATCATCATATGTGCATATGTATGGCTTACCATCTCCACGTCGTGTTGTACTTTATTATTCAACACTAAATTATTTGGTTTTGTATAATAATGATTGTAATTAATTTCAATATTGAATATAAATTGTTAATGATTCAGTATATATAATATAACATCCAATTAAAAACTGTTTTACTATGATATAATGATTTTTCCCCACATGCGTATGTACAACGTACCGTCTCCACGACGCGATGAGATTCATCTTCAATGATCACCATTAAAGAATATTTATAAATATATATATTTATTAAGTATGAGATATGTGAAATAATATTTAAACATGAATAATATATATTTATTTAGATAAATATATGTCCTTTATATACATATATACTATACAATAAGAAAACAGAAACAACGTTCCAGCGTACGTATGGACTACCGTCTCCAGGAATAAAGTTTCCATTTCACATATCCATCAATTATAAATATTTATATTCTGAATATAAATGATATATAATTCATGTATTGTATTCTAAAAGTACATAAATCATGTTCTATGTGATACGATCCAGAATAACAAGTTAAAACACGTAAAATAAAGAAAGATATTATTACCTGAAATGTTAATTTAACATGGAAATTATTATTAAATGTATAGTATAAATTCATAATAGAATATTATATGATTTAATAATTATAAATATGATTCTAGTATAATTTAGTAACATACTATGGTCATTATACAGGAGGATAAATGTAACTCGACTAACGGAAAGTAGAAGGTAAGGGTTATTTCCTCAATCTCATTATTATCCGGGATTGTTTATCTGTCAGTATCTACTAGGACATATTTATCATATATGCCCATGTGTCATTAAAATGTTTTAAAAAGTAATATTTTATGGTTTTATGGAAAGGAATCATTATCTATATAATCATTTGGAATGTTTTAATGATTTATTTTTCCAAATCTTTTTAATTAATTTCCATGTTTTCAAAATAGTTTATGGATTTATTTACGTGGACATGTTTGTTTTAAAGTTACAATTTACTTCAAAAGTCTCAAATTGGTATGGGAGACTTTGATTCATCAATATATGTTAAATGACTTCCTTTATAAATTTTGTGACTTTTAAATGATTTCAAAAAATTATGTATTTCTCTCAAAGAGTATTACTGATTATCTTCAACTATGTCAACATTCATTACTGGATATTATTTTTTTATTGAGGTTGATTTATTATAATACAATAGTCTATGTTGCATTGAGTTATTTATGATATTTTTTACAGTTTTTGTGATATTTTTATCTCATTCATGGTTTATTGTTAAATTATTGACACTTCGTATTTTATTTTTAATACGAATGTTTATGTTATTTTTCATAATTTTCATATAAATAATTCATTGGACATAGTAAGCGACGGTCAGGGCCTGATACAGAACCAAGATGCATTAGTAAGTCTCATGAAACAAACTAGTGTCTTGGCACAAGGCCTTGAAAAAAATTTCTTTTTTAGTTTTAGAATGAGGCCTAAACTATGTGGTTATGATGTCTGTTATTATTAATTCCCTAGTTATGAAATTGGTTATTACTTATAATTATTCGACTAGTAGAATATCCATGTTCTTGTTTATATGTTAATGTTTGATTAATTTTTTTAAATATTATGTTCATTTTTATGTTTAAAAGGTTTTTTTATTTCACATCTTTACTTAAATGTTTATAGCTTCAGAAAAATTGTTATCCCTTACTAAGAATCTAAGCTCACACCTTTCTTATGTTTTTGTTTCTCAGGTATTGAAGTGATATATTATGATTAACCTATAGAGATAGGCTACAGAATAAAAGTGTGATCAAAGGGGACACAGTGTTGTTGTTTTTTATTTCCTGATTTAATGTAAAACTTATGTATATATCTAGTACTTCTAAGGATACTAAACTAAACAGCCTATTGATAATTGATCTATTGTGATCATTCCAATATTATGTAATAATGCACTGACTCTGGGTATCTTGTGTTGGGGTTGTTATAGTTGGTATCAGAGGAATTTTAATACAAACCTTGGAAACTAGATTTAGAAAAAATCTGATTATAGAACATTACCCTAAGATAGAATTTGAGGATTAGTATATAATAACTTCCTAAATTTTGATAATGTACAGATTTGGGGAGTTTTCCACGAAATAAATCCATGTCTGGATACTACAAGTGGATGTGGTTCTAGAACAAATCTAACTAGGAGTGAAATCATTAACAAGGAGTTTCGGGCTTGACTCGGGGTATCCTAGTACACGACAATGGGCCTTACTTCACACATGCTTTGACACTCATGGGGGGATATACTTATTATAATTTGCATTTTCATTAAAACCCATTATTAAGGATTCTTTATTAAATATTTCCTCAAAGAATTTATTTTTATGATACTAGATGTGTGAAAATATTCAATTATGGTTGATAATTTTTCTATATGTTGGAATATATATTTTGATATGATTTAACCAATTGTATGTCATCATTTAGATATAGTTCCCAATAGAATAAATGAGAACTCAAAAAATACACATTATCCAAAGACTAATAAGGATCATATCCATAAAGGTATTAATCCACCATTTAGAATGGAAATATCCTCCAATTTATTCTCATCATTTAAGGAAATATAATCATGGTTTAATTATATAAGTAACGAATTCTCTGAGTTTTATGGCTTTGAAGGGAAGCCATAAAATAAGAGGATGACATAGAGAAAGATGGATAAATGGAAAAGGGGAAGGAAGGATTTTACCATATATGATATCTTTGGAAAGAATCACCTTTGGAAGTGCTTGAAAATACGGGGTGTTTATTATACGTTTGGAGAAAAGGTTCATCGGGAAAAAGAATGCAATATAAAGAAAAAAAGGCTAATGTTCAGTGTTTCAATAGTAGTGAAATGGGGAATTACAAAAATAAATGTCTGAATCATTTAATAAATATACATTATAATAATCAAAGGGATCAAGATCAAGAATAAGATATTACTACAGTCGATGTGAAATAATTAATATATTTGAGCTTCTGTATTGACGAATTATGTCACTTGAGTGTTGTATAAATGATATACTAGTTATATGAATTATGGAAATAAACATGGATTGTACTACAGTAATATTTCATAAATGATTTATTATTGTGTGGTACTAAGAAAAGTTACTCAATAGAAAGTTAATTTTTTTGGAAAATACATGGCTGAGGGAATGATAAACCTTAATATGGTCCTCAAACTGTGGTATTGATTTTGGAAAAAGAGATGATTGATTTGGATAAATTATATTGGATATTATTGAATACCTTGGAACTAATTAATTGTTTGTTTATTCCATTATTGTTGGAGATTACAACATTTTTTAAGGAGTATATCTAGTATTCTATGTTTTATAGAAGGAATAAGAAGGTACATACCTATTCAAATAAGGTTTTATGGTAATTCAGGTGGTTACCATTTTTTAATAGAATACATGATAAGGTATTCACATGTTAATATATGGAAAAAAGTGATCTTCATTATGTTTACCTCTCATATAAAGTTTTGGACTATGATTTTGGACACATGTATGTTTGATAAGTCTAAAGGTTGGAATGGAGTAAGTTGAGCACTTGATTTTTGATTGAGGTTAATATATAATTTATTGGATACTTCAATCTAACCATTTGGATTTCTATAAACATATAAGGGATCAAGGAAATACTTTTGGGCCTTATGATTTAAATAATGTTCTTCAGGCATTAAAAAAAATTATTTTGAACATTGATTTCCATGTGTATGGGATGAAGTGAAAATAGATCGAATCACAACCAAATGATGAGATTATTATTATGAATAGTAATGAAATCAAGTATGTTTCCTGAGTTCTTATATTAGTATTAAATTAATCCCTCATATTTAAAACATATTTTCTAAAAAAATGTGTTATCCTAATACCTTATGTATTTTTGAACGGATGAAATTTTAAATCATCATATATTTATGGCTTTGAGGACTTGAATTTTATATTTATTGTTCACTTGTTTGGGATTAATGATCTTGATCGATCCCTTTAAATATTAATGGTTTCCCTTTAATTATGAGTGTATAATTACCACCAATGTTCTCCTATTTGAAACCCTAATTTAGTTGTGACTTTTTCACTTCCATTTCTCTCTTATTAAGATTAAATTTTAGTGACCCTATTTCTGATGTGGGTTTTCCACAAAGGTATTTTCTATTATCAAATTTTTATTTTATAAAAAAATTCAAATTATGAGGACACAATTTATTGAATAAGAGGGTAATGTAACACCCCAGGAGATCATAGTACATTATCTCTTTAATGTAATTCAATAGAATGCGCTACACGCAATGCCGAGTTCAAGCACAACAAGACCTACCACACTATACATTTAAAAAGTTTTTATGAGTATTATTAACCATATTTTGAATTATATATATATCCTATATAATTATTACATTCTTATTTCTTGTTTAATAGACATAATATATGGACAAATTCAATTTTTTCAGATAAAAGAAGTATTTTTTTAAAAATGTAGTTTTTCCGCCTTTTATTGGAGAACCCTATTTAAATATATTATTTGACAATTTTATAAATCCAATTTAATGAAATTAGATTCTTCTCTATAATAGGGACATAAAAAATTTATTTTTGATAATTTTTTTGTACTTTTCTAAAAACATTCATATTTTGATGAATAGTTAAAAATGCTAAATTTTAATTAAAAACAACATTTTAATAGAAATAATTTATAGTGTTAAATTATACATTTGAGTGGTTTTAAACTATCATTAGATTATATTTTTATCATTTAATATTATTCAGGTCATTGTATGTAATTTTATATTTAAATTGTACATAAACACTTATCTATCTTTTGATAGTTTTTACTTCTTAAAAACACGTTTTATGGTTTTGACAACAGGAATTTATTTTAAATTAATTAATGAAACTTCTATGTTTTTATTTAGATAAAATTTAAATCATTTTTGAATTTGGAATATCAATATTATCTTTCGGTGAATTTTTCATAATTTTCTAAAAACATTCTATTTTTTATGAATAGTGAAAAACACTATGTTGTAGATAAAAACTGACATTTTCATTTAAATAATTATTTCAGTTAAAAATTTATCTTAAAGTAAAAATAGATACATACTACATTTATTATTTTAATTTAATTCATTGAATTCATTTTATAATATAATTAGAAATATAAAATTTTATTGAACTTTTTTAACCTATTTTACCCACCTTTAGTGCTCATTTGCAAATTAGAATAAAATGTAATTTTACCGCTCCTGTGAATTGAATTTCAAAAATCCAAGAGACATGGTTGAAATCAGTAAGTAAAATCTGGTTCAATAAGATGAAAATGTTTTTTTTTTGAATAGTAACTTTTGAATTTTATTTGACAAGGTTGAAATTAAATACGGTAATTAAAGGTAAATATTATATTATAATTACCCTAACACATGTCCTAATCCTATTGGATAAGTATATTTCGACCTAAATCAATCTTATGAATAAAATATGATACTTTTTTATCCACATGTATTAGATTAGGACATTTATTATCATTTTATTTAAAGAAGAGTTAAAAGTGTTAAATTCCAATTTTAATATCTAAAACATTTTTTATATAGGGTTTTACATAAGATATATTCAACTGTAAATATTAATAACAATGGAAAGGAATTTCGTACATAATTTTATTTTTTTTAATAATTTTAATAAATTAAAAAATTAAATTTATTTATGACACAATGATGAAGCAGTAATTACCTTATTAATGGATGATTAAAATAATTGATATTATAAATAAATTTAAATTGAGACTTTTGATTCATTCCATTAATTTTTTAGTTTAATATAAAATTTTATGGTTTATTAAATAAATTTTGTTCTATGTGATAAAGTTGTTATGATTTTGACAAAAACCAAATGCTAAATAGTGTCAAAATTGACAAAATGAGTTTTGAAAACAAATACTATTTTATTAAATTATATAATAGAACTAAATATATAAGGTTCGTCCAAAGGACTTATATAATGATAGTTATTTCATCAATGAACCACTTTCGGAACTCTTATCATTTTATAGTATGTTTATTAACCATGTATTATAATAATAAAAGAAGAAAGGGTAAACGTTAAACTATTTAACTACGAGTTAAATGAAAACGATGAGGTTAATATGGATACCTAAACTTGAATAAAACCTTTCTGATGACAGTATTTCGACCCATACCTACGTTAAACTCTAAATAAATCCATTTGGATACATTATAAACCGAAAATGACTTTATAATAAAATAATATTTCAATCTTTTCCTAAGGATCCCCTTACCTCTCTTATAAAAGTCAACTTCCCCTTATCTAAAATTCACACATCCAAAGTCTTTTTCCTTGGACACCCACTACTCAAATATCTTTCCAAATACCCTCAATTAATCATAGAGGTATTACTTTTATCAGAAATCCATCCATAGGATCCCTTTTGATCAAATCAAAAGAAAGCCCCTGATGAAGAGGTAATTATTTCGTCACCTCATTGAAGTTATTTTCTTCTTCCACTTCCTCTTGCTTTTTTATTTCCATTATAAAATAATAATTACAATTCATTCTATATACTGGGATGTTCTTATAAATGTGTTACAACTATATTCATTATTTTATCTATCCTAATAATGACAAAGTCACCATACGTGTGTACGTAAGGCTTACCGTTTCCACGTCGTGGTGTAGTTTGTTATTCAACATTAAATTATTTGAATGGGTATAATAATGAGTATAATTAATTTAAAAAATGAATGTAAAATGTTAATTATTCTTTTTATATAATATATTATCCAATTAAACACTGTTTTACCCTCAATTGAATGATATTGTCGCTCATGCGTACGTACGGCTTACTGTATCCACGACGCGATAAGATTCATCTTCAATGATCACCATTCAAGAATTTTTATTAAAATATATATTGATCAAGTATTATTTATATGAAATAATATTTCTACTATAATAATACATATTTATGTAGATAAATATATGTCATTTACTTATTTCCATACTATACGATAAGAAAACTGAAACAACATTCATGTACACATACGGACTACCGTCTCCATGAACAGTGTTTCCATTTCATATATCTATATATTATAAATATTTATATTTTGAATATATAATGACCATACTATGTTTTTAAATTATACCTGAAGAATATTAATTTTTATTATATCATATATCATTCATTTATGACTATATACTACCCATTTAATAAAAGTTTCCATGTTAAAGTAACATAACGGGGAATAATCACATTCTTTATCCCACGTGTTTTAACATTTTATTCTTTATCATATCACTTATATTCTTAAATAACATAAATCATTATCTATGTGATACAATAAATAATAACAAGTTAAAACACATGTGATAAAGAAAGTGATTATTACCCAGTATGTTACTTTAACAACGAAATTATTATTAAATGGGTATTATAAAGTCATAAATGAATCATATATGATATCATAAAAATTAATATTCTTCTGGTATAATTTAATAACATACTATTTTCATTATACAGGACTCTAAATCTACCCTCCACTAAAGGAATGTACAAGGTAAGGGTTATTTCCTCAATCTCATTATTATCTGAGATTTTTTATCTATAAGTATCTACTGGGACATATTTATCATCTATATCCATGTTTCATTAATTTTTTTAAAAAATTAATCTCTTAAGGTTTTATGGAAGGGAATCTTTAACTAGATAATCATTTTAAATGTTTTTAAATATTTATTTTTCTAAAAAAATTTAATTAATGTCCATGTCTTCAATATGGTTTTAAGGATTTATTTACATGGACATTATTGTTTTAAATTGTTAATTTTTTTCAAAAGATTAAAAGTGGTATGTGAAACATTGATTCATCAATATATTTTTAAAGACTCCCTTTATAAATTGTGTGACTTTTAAATGATTTCATGAAATGGGGTATTTCTCTCAAAGAGATTTATTAATTATTTTCAACTATGTCAACATCATTTACTAGATATTATTCTTGATTGTGGTTGATTTATTATATTATAATCTTATAAGTTGTATTGAATTATTTATTATATTTTTTACTATGGATGTGCTATTTTTATACCATTTATGGCTTATAGTTAAAGTATTAACATTTCTAAAGCTAGTTTTAATACGGATGTTTATGTTATTTTTCAACATTTTCAAATGAGGAATGCATTGGACTTAGTAAGTAACGGGAAGGGCCTACTATAGCCCCTTGATGCATCGGTAGTTCTCATGAGACAATCTAGTGTCATGGGACAAGGACTCGACAAAATTTTTATTTGTAGTCTTGGAACATGGCCTTGACTATTTGGTTATGATGTCCGACAATATGCATTCTATTATTATGAAATTAGTTATTACATGTGACTATTCGACTAGTATAATATCAATATGCATGTTTATATGGTAATGTTTGATTTATTTTTTTCCATATTATAATTGAGTTTCTGTTTAAAGGGGTGTTGTTTTTATTACACATCATTCCATAAAATTTATAGCTTCTGATAAATTATTAAACCTTACTGAGCATTTGAGCTCACCCCTTTCAAATGTTTTCTTTTTTAAGGATGTGAAAAAGTATATTATGATTGACCTGTAGGGATAGGATAAGGGATATATCAATGTTGTTTTTGTAATATTTCATGATGTAATGTAAAACTAATGTATGTATCTAGTACTTCCATGTCTACTAAACTAATCATTATTTTGAGACATGATCTCTTTGGATCATGCCAATGTTCTGTAATAATGCCCCAAATTTGGGTAACTTGGGTCAGGGTGTAACAGTCGCCTATATTACC
The DNA here is from genome assembly GCA_963277665.1 of Viscum album. Taxonomy (NCBI): domain Eukaryota; kingdom Viridiplantae; phylum Streptophyta; class Magnoliopsida; order Santalales; family Viscaceae; genus Viscum; species Viscum album. The sequence continues at coordinate 1,070,116,240 of OY728166.1, read as the reverse complement.
CAAAAAGATTTCAAGTTTGTATCTCAGTACAATATTAATGATTATATTATAGATAGTTTATTTGGGTGTGGGATGTGTGATATGGACATAGTTTTAGGATACATTTGGGGACTCTTCTATTTGTTTCATTTTAGGATTCATTTGCACTTGGAATTGTATGAAATTTAAAAGAATATTTATTTTCTAGTAGTGTAATTGTACCCACTTTCAGAAAATAGTTAGTAATTCATGTAATTGATTATAGTTCAATTTATTTTAAATTTAGCTACTATGGATTACTCTTATAAATATGGTATGGTGTCCCCATAATGTCCATTAGACCCCTGATGCTAGTCGGTAGCCTCTTCCTTCAGTGGAGGTGTGTTTGAGGTCATGTATCATCCCAGATCGAGGAATCCATTTAGTGGCTCCTGGATTAGGGACATTACAAGGTGGTATCAGTTTGTGTTATTTTATATTTCATAAATTATTTGGGGTAGTAAGTCCGAATATTAGGCATTTTGGACATTGGAAATGATCTCATTCATAGGACTAGGTGACCAATATATGGAGTAATACAAATTTACAAGTACCCAGGGTTGGATTGTTATTCATGTTGTTTTTGGTTACGGTTAGATGATATTTCAGCATTAGGTTATGCACTTATTATGTGATGTAACCATTCTATGAAATATTTCTAATATTTGAAATGGAATTTTTATTATGAATAAATTCATTGTTCTAGTCACCTATCCGTAAAGGTAACTTTCACCATGGTGGACACGCATGGGAATGACGAGTGGGATATTAGGGATAAAATGATATTATTTTAAATTGAAAAATAAAATTAAATGGTTTCCATTAGAATAAGATGCAAATGGATAAATGGAAATAATGTGAATGAGTGGTTAAATAATAATTCTCAATGAAAATTTATAAATGGGTCAAACGTTTGCTGGTAAAAAATTGTAATGATATGATGGAGCCTCTGTGAGAAAGAGTGATGATGTGAAGATAAAATGTTTAAAAAGGGTTTCTAATGAAATAATTGTGAATATAAATGTTGGTTTACCCCTTGAATAATTAGTCCATAGTATGGATGATTTATTGTAGTATTAAACAACTGATCCTGTCTACTGGATTAATGTATACGAAGTGGGATTTTTATCTACATTAGTCTATTTTTAATGAATTTTCATTACACTATTTTTTCATTCCTCCAATTTTTTTAATTAAATTTTTTGAAATATAAATCTGAGTATAGTAGTTATTTTTTTAATGTTTTATAAATATAATTTTTTTAATATGGGAACCCTTCTATTTTCAAAATGGTGAAGTTAAATATAAAATAATATGTAATAATGGAACTTTAGGTGGACATCATTATCGAGTACACATATTTTGTTTATATATCACCCTTTAAGGGTGTTTTAGGTAGTGATAGTTCTCTAGTATGAGACAATTATTATTATTCTATAGGCCTTTATGAGTTTTTATGTATTTCTGGTGGGGTTTTCTCATTTCACATTTGGTAGGGCTATGATCATGTTGTTCTAATACATCTTCTGATAATTTGATGCTTGTAACCTTGTGGGTTTAAGTTGTTCAGGTCATATACTAGAACATTAGGATGAGGTTTTTAGATTGTGGTACCCTTAGATTTAGATGTGTTGTTAAGGGTTTGTAACATGACTTAAATTTTTATTTGTTGCTTCATACAGGGTGTATTTTATAACAGGGGTAGGGGTGCTGCTCATGGGCATGAATATTTTATTTTGGATGTGTATGGAGTATAGGGAGAGCTAGTGACCCTTTCTTGATTTAACTATAGTTCATGGAATTGATTTTTTGTGGCCTTCGAGGATGACCCGTGAGAGGGCCCAGTAAGGATTGTAATTATTTGGGTGTATATGTTACATGTTGATGTTTTGGACTTTTGTAGTGGCACATAGGGATATTTTTTAGGGAATGTTTGACCAATATGGATAAGGGTGAATCCAATAGTGTTGGTATTTGACTGGATAAGTGATTATAAATTGGTGTTTTTTTATAAATCAATGGTAACCAAATAGAGGATTATCCATCGTTATAGGTCTGATTGAATATGAAGCAAGAGTGTGTGCTTTAGATGTGGGATTCATTCTAGGTTGGTGTGATATAGTTTTGAAAAAATAACATTATTATCCTTCAATTTATATGTTAAGATAGGCCTTGGGTGTTTCAGTTTTTATGTAAGGTTAGATTCAAGGGGAAATATTGTTACTATGCCTGAAATATCAGTTGATGACGTTTGAAGTGGCAATCATGTTGAATTAGGTGGTTGAAAAAATGATTGAATATGCATGGATAGAAACATTGGATATTTTAGTGATGCTCAGGGTGAGGGGTGGTCCCATGGTTGTGATTTTTGTCGGATAGATTGGGTTGTGGAATAGAATGTCAATAATGGCTAGATTCTAATGAGGTTTATGGACATGGAGGTAAGGAGAATTTTGTATGGGGATATTTGGGTCTGGTTATGTATGACTCCTGAAGTATAGAGTTGGTATTAATGTGTGTTAATAGAAAATTGAGAGAACATTATTTCTCTAATATGGTCCATAAATGGGAACATGTTGGTAAGTTGTGATGCCTTTTAGGATGGGTGAACATGTGGAATGAGACAACCACATGTCGTTCTTTATGAAATCAATGTGGTATGAGTCGATATATAGGAGACAATTGACTTTTAATTGGTGTTGTGGAACATTGTGTATTGACTGATAACTATGAGGGTTGTTTTAGAAGAAATCAATTGGCATGGTGGATATAGTGCCAAAGTAAATGTTTGTTCATGAATTACTTAAAGAGGTTCATGGAGTGGTGGAGAGTCTTTTTTCGAAATCAAACTTAACTAGTGGTTGTATATTTTTTGTGATATGATTATGGGTAGGGATGCTTGAGACTTTTGGTAGGTCATTGTGTCTCATGGTGGTATATGTGATGAATGATGGATGTGTTAAGGTGGTGTTTGTCGATGATTCATAAGGGCACTCTTCTCTAGTGACGATCATGCACAAAATCATTACATAGTCTCAGGTACATTTAGAGTGTATTGGGATTTATTCATAGATACATAAAAGTGTTTTGATGGATAAAAGGCCCCTTTAGTGGTTATAGTCATGGTGTAGGGGATGTGGATATTTTTAGTTGGATGTACACCATCAGACGGTCATATACGAGATCCTATATAGGGACTAAATATTGATGAATCTCATGGGATTCATTCTCAGGAACTGGGAATGGGTAGTATTTGATGTGGTTTTTTTGGTCCAAGAAATCCTAGATGGGTATGAATAAGTTTTTTGGGTTTAGATTTTGGTCAAATCCTGAAAATAGGGGGTTGGAATTGATTTTGGAAATCAGTGACAATGAGACTCCTAAGTTGGGGATCGATGTCTGGATCATGGGTTGTGTAGAGTAGACCATGGAGTGGATATAGTGACCTCAGGAAGCCAATAAGAAACATATGAGGAACATATATAGATCCCTCGGGAAAGGATAGGTGGGACTTGGATGCAGTAGTTGATAAAGCCAAGAATTTTCTTGGGATTGGGGTGGTTCTAAATAAAATATTTTTTATGTCTGTTATAGTCATTTATGGGTGTGTTTGGGAATGACACCGGTTCATGGTAATTGAGGTTTGGTTCTAGAACCTCACTGGTTTTCAGAAAAGGTATCGAGTTGGTATCTCATGGTGACCATGTAATTTCATTAAATGTGAAGGAACATTGGCCATGTGATGTAGTTTCATGACAATTGTGTGGTTGGATTTTCTAGGATGAGTTGAATGAGGATGGCTCAGATCAGTTAGAAATTAGTACAAAGTGGTGATTAATAAACCACCTTCGATGGATGTTTAGGAATGAATAGTTTGTTTCTACAATGGAAATTGGTATTTAAGGAGATCCTAATAAACTATAGTTGATATATATATGTTATAGGTTCTCTTTTTAGTAATTTTAATGGGTTCGGAGGAGCATGATGATGACATGGAAATTAGTAGACCCCTTGACATTACTATTTACTATTTTGTGGAAATTACTCTGGTATGTGTGTGAGATGTTGGTTTTATTCTTTATGTTAGTAGGCGACTAGGGTAGGTTTAGGGAGTATCATTTCAACAGTGGAAAGTTGGGGTTTTGTGATAATACAGTTAGGAATGATCCTACATAATAAGTGAAGGGGGAGAATGTGGTATGTTATAATCCACCACCTGTTTGATGTTTTTTGATGGGAACATTTTGGAAATGAATAAAACATGAAATATGGAATGTTTTTCTCAGTCCTCATTGTATGTTGGATACTTCTAAATTCAATATGGTTTTACAAATCATGGTTTCATTACAATGTTTGATGGAATTCGTGGGGATGATTGGGTTTGTTGAGTTGGCAAACAGACGGGGTATGGTTTGAATAATGAGGTGAGATCCTTGTTGACATTTCAATTGTGGAGAATCGTAACACTAGAATATAGTTCCTGTGGGATAAAAAATATAGTGGGTAGAACCCTCATAGTAATGTTAGTGGTGTTGATATATTGATTTTTGTTTCGGGATAGATGGTCTCGAGTAATTTCTATACTGGGGTTTCAGTTTTGGTGATGAGAATTGGCTCGTGTTTTGACCAATTGAGTTACCTAGGATAACAGTAGTTCACCAATTTTTTTTTTGGTTTCTTGGATGTGGATCAAGGTGGAATAATCATTATTTGTAGACCAATGTAGGTTAGGAATTGTGGTTATAAAACTACATGATCATTTGGTGATTCCCAATTTGGGTTATATTTGATTTTTTTAAAAAAAAGTGGGGTAAGATGGAACCAAGTGATTTTTTTAATGATGTGTGGAGAGGATCAGGCTTGTATAATGGCGATCAGATCCTCTATGATGGTATGATGATTTGCAAAATGTTTCCTTATATTTCAATTTATTTAGTGATTCCCAATATTCATTATGGGTTCCTGGAGTTGATGTTGGGATAAAGATTAATGCATCTAATGGGGAGCATCATGGTTGTGATTTTGGATAATAGTTAGAAAGTTGTGTCTTATAATTTTGTGATCCTAGTCCATGATTTGTGGTAGCATGGTAACTTTTAGGAGGGATATTGGGAGATTAATATCTATATACAGTCCCAATGAACTGATATATTACATTGGGAACTCGGTAAATCATAGGAGTGAATCTCTAGGACAACCAATGATAAGGTTCGGAGGATGTAAGATCCCAACAATTTTTGAGGTGCATCCTTGTTAAAATATTTTGATTAAATATCTTTATGTTCGAAAATGAGATGTTTCCTATGTTTATGAGTAGGATCGAGGGTTTCATGGGGGTTCAGGAAAAAAAAGAAGGTATAATAGGGACACCTAGATCAGGTTTCACAATTGTCACATAGTTAGTAGTAATTGTGCATACTTACTACGGATGCCTAGAGAAGGGGTAAATGGTTTTCATAAAATATGAATCATGGTGTAAAAACCATTTTTGATTTTATTGAGTCATCCCACATGGTCATAAAATGTTCCTTTACAAATCTTGTGGTCTCTCTATGAAAATCTATAGCACCCCCTCCCACACCTCTTAGACAGAGGGTAGCTCATGGTTGGACCATATTTTGGAAAACCATGAATAAAAATTGTGCACCCCTTGAAAATTGGGGTTTTTGCCATTTTACCCTTTTGGTCCTTATGTGTTCTAACTCATTATTTTCCTCCATTCATACCCCAAGAACCCTAGTAATGAACCAAATCACCCTGGACTTCCCAAGGGACAATCTCTATCAATTATATGTCGTTTGTACCACCATTGGGTGAAGATCAATGCTACAGGTGATTCTAACACTACTCATCCTTCTCATTTTCGGATTTTGTATTGTGTATCCATCCCCTTTTATTCAAAAACCCTAAATTCATAATTTTCTCAAATTTTCTAGGTTTGGGATTTAATATTGGTTTGTTTCTGAATGAAAAGCTAGGGTTAAGGGGTATTTTATCATCATAATTTAGGTTGGTGGTATATAAGTTATATCCCATAATTATGTCAATTATTTATCATTATTGGTTGATCTTTATGTCTATGTGTTTCCCGTTTAGTTTTCCTTTAGAGAAATGATAAAATGATTAGGGAAAATATTTTACTAAACCCCTCATGATCCCCATTTGATTTATTGTGGTTAATTTGACTAGGTTGTAGGCCACACATGGGGTGATCCAATCCTTTATCATAGAAATTGAAATTCTAAGTTTACACAAAAATTTTACTAACATAGAACCCATTTTAAAAGTGTTTAAATGATATATTGGGATATGAATTGAAACAAATGTTAATTAAGAATTATTTTTTATTTGGGATAATGGGTTTGTTTTGAATAATTGTAATGGGTCAAATTGGTTATAGATTATAAATTATAAATTTATTGATTGGATGAGTCTTGAGAAAGATAAACAAGTTAATGGGTTAAGGAATTTAAATTATAATGTCTAAAGTGGTTAAGGCATGAAGTTGATTTTTATTTTGAATGAACTATGAATAGGGAATGTTATGAGTATTTATTTAGTATGGTTTCTGAAATGGATTATGTATAAAATGGTTAAATAAAAATTTCCACATGGATTGGGGGTATTTTAGGTTTTTACATGAGGTTCTTGGCCCATGGGTAGGGTTATAATGGGGGTCTAAACCTAATCCATAGAATTTAAGGGTTAGGGGATCGGATAGAGGCTCTATGCCCTTAACAGTTCCATTTAATGAAATAACCTAGAATGAGGATCAAAGTTATGTGTGATGTAATTTATTGTTAAATGGTTTCTCTAGTGATAAAAGGTACATTACATATCCCATTATGAATCACAGTTGATCATCATAAGCCATTGTGTATAAATGAATTTCCTAAACCAAAAAAATGATATAAATGGTTTAAGTTAATATTTTTAATTACCAACACCAATTATATATTGTTTACCATTTTATTAATTTATTACATGAATAAAATTTTAATAAGTACTAGATATTTTGTATACAGTGTTTGTGGTGTGCAATAGAGTATTTCTCACATCCTGCACATGCCACAATTGGATACCTGAGCCGATTTCAAGGTTGCAGTTTAGGAAAAAGTTAAGGGACCTATGCTAGATGGTTGATTTGGGTGTGGGATGTGGCCATATATGGGATCCTTACATAATATCAGGACTCATTTTTGGATTCTTAAAATAAATAAATTTTAGTTTTCCACTGCACTTGTCAGAGTATGACATGTCATTACATATTAATTTTTTAGTTCTCGACATGTACCTAGTTTTGGGAAATGGTTGGTAATTCTTGTCATTATTTATATTTTACTTGATTTTGTATGTATCTACTAATAATTAATATGATAATTAGGTTATAGTCTCCCCATTATTTCCGTTAGACCATCACTACTTATCATTAGCCTTTGGAATATTGGGTGGTAAGCTTAAATTCATTTGGAGACCCAACATGAGGCATATGTTTAGTGGATCCTGGGTCAGGGATGTTAAATAATTTCCTTAGAAATGATATGCCTCTCTAAATCTATTATCCTTGGGTTCTCAGGATAATGATAATTTTACATAGGTAGGTTAATTTAATTAATTAATGAAAAAATAAAAAATGGAAATTCTCTGAGGACCCCAATTTTTCATGTTTCACTTCAATGTGTATGATCTATGTGTTGAAGTTAGTAAAAGAATTTTTGGTTGATATTTCTTTAAAAGTTTCATATCTTATTTAATATTATTTATCATTGAATAAATTTGTAAAACCCTTAAATATATATACATGAATTCACATTTAATTAGCTATAATGTTTAGTTGGTATGGGAAAACATTGTTATCTAAATCAAATCCTCTTGTTTTCTTCAACAATCATGGATCAAGTATAGTTAGAAAGAAATAATTGGTGGAACATTTCTTAATAATAGTGGAACCCTTTTCCCATGAACATTGTATTAACTATCAATAAGGGGGGAGAAAATGAAATTAATGTTTGGAATAGTAAAGGAGAGAGAAAGAAGAGAATCACATATTGACATATTCAATTTGAAATAATGTTTATATTATTTCCATAAAATACAAAGGTAGAGGGATTATAAAGCCCAACATGTTTATGAGTAGTATTTTTTGTAAAATATTTTTTTTTCAATTTTTTATCAATGAAATAAGAATATTTAATTTATGTAAATATGGTGAAGAATTTCTAGAATTAATGGATCTTGGTTGAATACCTCATGTATTGATATTTCAAGAAACCTCTATCAAAGACATTATGTTTCAAATGTGATTCATTGTGAATTTATATGGATCAGTAAATATAATTTTATGTCATTCTCGAACAAATTCTCAAGTCCATATGATGATTTTTTAACTGGTTCTATGTTCAAAGAACATTTTTCAATAATGACACATTTTTTAAAACAATCAATAAATAAGCTGATCCATCCAATGATTTCTTGATTTTGATGATAAAAAGATCTATTGAGGTGTATTCCAAAACAAAAATAATGAAATTAATTGAATGTGAAGAAGAGGTTTCCATGTTTTCCAAAGAGGGGAATTCAATTTAAAATGATGATATTTTGTATAAAATTTATTCTAATATTTACTAAAACATTGGTTAACCCACTATGTAGCCAATCCAACAACAAACATGTTGTGGGAGAAGATGGTAAACCTTTACCAAGGGAGGACATCTAAGTCCACCTAGAATGGAAACATAGGAGGTAATACATAGTGTGATATGGATTCATTCTCTTGTATAAGAATTTTAGGGGAATGGTCGAAACCAAGAGTAGGTTAGGCCAAAATCCTTTAGGGAAGCACAATGACAATGTGTGGAATGACATGTGTGGGAATGTTGTACAATGAATATGGCTGCTAACCATTCTTCTTGATCAAATGATTAGCATTCAAGAATTAGATAATACACTGGAGGGATTCCACAAGTTGATATTTTTCTGGGACACATGACATGAGATCACTATTCACCCACTTGAAAATATATTGACATATAATTTCTTTTTACACTGAGGTGATATGAATGTCAAAGTACCTATAATCTCTCATCCCCTACCTCATATTATAATATTTCCCTGACTATGGAACTTAAAAAATTTTCCACCACCAATGATGAACCCATGCACCAAATATTTATTCTTATGGTGAAATCATGCATGAAAAACTCTTAGGTCGATACGCATGAATACTAGACTTCTCAAAAAACACGATTTAAAAGATGATTCCTCATCTAAATGAAAAACATAGTTGTATAGGCTATGTAGTGTGTATGATCTTAATTGATGAGTATGATGCAAGAATGAGAATTTTGTATTGTTCATGTGTACATAATACACACTAAGAGGAGAATATGAAATTGTGATGAAAATATGCCTTGATATTTGGGGTCACATAAACCATGGTTTGAGGATTTAAAAGATGTCATCTCTAGTAATTAAAACCCTTTATTTATATGACATAAAATATAGGATTTATTCATTGATTTAATGAGGAATATATGGTTACTTCTATATATAAATTACGAATACTTGAGGCTAATCATGCTACTTTCACTCAAATATTCATTGAGTGGTCTCAATTTCATCAAATAATATTGAATCTCGTGACTTACAATATCGAAAAAGACTTGTGTTATGTGTTACTTAAAGGCTATTAAAATAATGGGAATAATGAAAACCTACTTTGTTATATGTATAAGTACCATGCACCAATTTCATGAAGAAGATCTAATGAACACATGACTGGTGTAAACACACCCTCATTATGATTCATAATGAAGATCGATACTGTAATTCATTATTTTAATTGTGAAAACTCACTATTCATTATGAATAAATTATTCCTTGAATCTCTCTTCTCTCATGAAGAAAAAATTTCATGAACCATTGGGTTCATACATTCACATTTTTTCTTGAAATTAAGGTCCCACATAGAGATCTAGATTTCCTTAAGAAAGTAGCTTTTTAATTATATACACCATTATGAGAGAACCAATTAATACATGATATACATGGATGTAAATTCTTAATAGGTTCTTATAATAGACTACATGAACCATTTAATGAGCACAAGATCTTCTAAGAGGTAGTTAATATGTGTATATATAAATAATGTTTTGGTATATTTCAATGTGGGCATGATCTAACATTGTAGTTGACTAGTTCATGAATGAGTGCATGCATATGTTAAAGTATAGGATAACATGAGTAACCCACCCAATTTTTTTTGAATCATAAAATAACAATATATTGATGAAAGTGAAAGGATTCCACAATTAATTCATCATGAATGCCATGAATGAAGAGAATATGATATAATCAAAATGATATTATGTGAAGTTCAGTGTAATGTTATTAGTGTTTCCTAAATATTTAGTTACACTTATTATTACTATTACACTAAATGTATGAAATTGTTTATAAAATAAATATAATTCAACATTACCATGCAATTTAATATTATTTTTCATCAAAAAAGAAGATACCGTCCAATTAATATTCAACTTATTATTATTTATAAATGAATAATAGTGATGATGTTATACTAATATTAACATTATCGGTTCAATATTCAATATGGGTTTTATGATTCAAGGTAAATAGAAGAAGAATATTCAGTTTTGTATGTTTTTTAATGAAGAATAAAGTTATCAAGAAATAATGTTCTATTTAAAATAATTTTTTTTCAATGATCATATGAAGAAGAAAAGGTTGGTAGTACAATCTATTGCAATTGATATTCATTTAGGTAATGAGTTATTATTCTTTCTGGTAAACCACCCATTCATATCATTATGAATGATATAATATAAAGAATCTAAACCAATCAGTTTTCTTCTAGAGAGAATTAAGAAGTGTTTCTTTTTTACAGTTGTGAAAGTTAAAAATTGATATCGAAGTTAGCTAAAAAACTAAATAGAATTATGAATCCAATAGTATTATCAAAAAGTGGAATAGTTTCTTTAATTTTCAAATAACCTTATCCACAAGTAATATACTCTCTTTATAGTTAATACAATGATCAATCCAATATCTATAAAGCATTCAATATTAATTGACTGTAGTGAATCACTAGTTATTTTGTATGCCCTTATTGTTGTAACCACATTGAGAGGTTAGTTTTTTGTGTGGTAAGTTTATTTACATACCATTCCTTGTACTATTTACACTTATTGAGTAGTAAAACTTGTAAAAAAACATGGTGTACTATATTTAAAGCTTTAATAGTCTTTCCTGCAATAGGGAAAATAGAATAAGAAAAACAAGATCCATTAGTTCAATGAGGTAAATGGATAAAAATATTTAATTGGATTAAAAATTCCACAACATGGATTCACCCCTATATGATTTAGTAATATCCCAAAATAGTCATTTCATTATGAATTCCTTATATTATACCCAATTAAAAAAACAATCAAGGTTAATATATTCTAAGTTCCAATTTATGGTTATGGATTGGAATGACTCTAGGGTGGAAAGTCATGGTCTCGATGATAAGAGGACGTAGAAGGCCCATGGGATGTAGAAGAATCATGTTTCAAGCCTTACCTATAAAATAATATTATGATATGTAGTTTTCATGGTGTTCTATTTTGATTTGACATATTGAAAATACCATAAAAGAAAATCATAATTCTAGGTGATGTTTCAAACCAACTACCTCAATATCAAGAAGAATGTTCCTATGATCTAATAAAAGGATCAACATGAAACAACATGGTACCAGATGAATACTGATAGATCCACCTCATGATGGTTGAATGAGGAATATTCAATGACAATAAAAAGGATTTCACTAAATCTATGAAAAAATAGTTGATCCTAGGTGTTTAGATCAATGAACGGATTGAAGAACAAAATAATGTGTTAGAGGATAAAAAAGCCTTTGAGAACCCATGATAATCATAAATACCATGTTAGTATGGATGGTGGGTTAATGATGTGTTAAAATGGGGTTTGGGGGAAGAAGGTATGACTCTACATATTATTTTTCTTTCCCCTAGCAACAGAACTGGCTTTCTAGTGGTTCTATATAGTGATCATGTTCCACCAAAACCCCCCAACTTCTACCCAGTGAATTATTGTAGCCATACCAGGATAATACCCCGTCTATTGGGAAGTAGGTGGACTTCACCTTCTAGATGTTATCATTGTAGATTCTCCTAAATGACATACCAATAATATTCGTTGCTAGTAAACTTCATCTATGCTACTAAATAGTTATGAAAACTCATTATAAACATGGATCATGATTCAATTAGAGAAATTAATATTGTCTAATAGAATGTAAAGGAACATATTTACCTGGATAAGGGTAAAACTATACAGCTTTTTAGAAGACAAGGGCATCTAGTTTGTGGGGAAGGATGTTGGGGTGATATTTTTACCGGCCATGGATGAAATGATGGTCTCAAAATCTTATAAGAAGGGATTAAACGTGATTTTCTTTGATAAGTGAGGGGAGTATCACACATGTAATTATTTAAAGTTCTAAAATAATAATAAGTTGCAATAAATGAAAATATTTCACTTCAATAACTCAAATTTTATGATATGGTGATAAATAATGAATTCCCACTATCTAATAAGAATTTAGATGTAACATACCAATCCCAAATGATAATCAATTATTCCATGAGCCTAGTTGGATATATAGACTCAATCACATCTTCCCAAATGCTATAGGCTTCTGACTACTAGTGAGGGCATTTAGTATGTCTATGGGGGAGAATATTCCCACATTACCAGAGTGTAGAACAGTGAATAACAAAAGGTTTCATTAGCAGAAGTATAAATAACCAACTGAAAATGGACAAAAAACACAAATGGATAAAAATTTCAAAAGTGTATCATACACAATGATGAAAATTTAATCTATATAGTAAGTATGTAAATTAGTTACATATTAATAAAATACAAAAAATTATCCAAAATACCAAAAAACAAAAATTACTATCTTTGAATAGCATCGTGAGCCTCAAGTCAATCTCTTGCTCTCCTCCTCCTAAGCATGTCACAAAATCAACCATCAAACTCTCTTCCCTTGCCCATATCTCTACTTGTTGCCAAATAGTTTTTTAAGAACCCAATGGTAGCCAAAATAGGGTTCTAAACATAATCCAAGTAGGTAATCAACCAATTATCTAAACAATTTAGATGTGCAATATAAGAAGCTAGTTGTGTGCAGGTAAATAGTATAACAAAAATAAATTGTAATGTTCCCATGACACTACTTCTACTACTTTACAAGAAATACTAAATTTCCTCTCAAGGATCCTTACAAAATAGATTCATGATCCTATAAAAGTTATCGACAAGTAATAGAATGTGCAATGCTATACAAACAATAGCTCAAAATCAATCATGATCTTTCAATAAAAAGTTGTGTCTAACTAAACACCGTTGAGATATTTATCTAAGAATTAACCAATTCACAAAAACATTCAATATAAACAATGTGTCGAATGAAATAGGAAATTTTCCAAGGTATAGAAGACCAAGGCATCCTCTTATAGTTTCGTGAGAATATCATTGGAAACTCGATAATGGAACTGGTATGATATCAAGGATAAATTGTATTGTCATGTACTACTTGAGTCCAAGAGAGCTCGATCTAAGGGGTAGTGATCACCAAGTAATGTCAAGAAATCAATACCCAATGATCATACTCTATAAAAGGCATCCACTACTACATTCAAGATCCACATTGCACCGTCCATAGAATCTAAACCATCATTCTTCATTTACAACATTCATCAATTCATACCATGAGTATACCCACTCATGTAGCCACAACATATTCCATTATATCTCAAGAGTATCCCACTAATAGATTACATTTCACATTCAAAGGTACCCATTGAGTATACCCACTCATTTATAAAAATTATATCAAAGTCCATTTAGAATTAAAATTTAATATAAAAATTTAATTCAATGTAATCAAATTCAAAAAAGGAAACTCATCTCTTTTTCGACCAATCCAATTCCAAATAATTAATAATAGGCCTCCTTTAATTAGGGAAGCATGAAAACACACCCCCTAGGTGGTCCAAGATGTATAAAACACGATATATTCATAAGGCACACCACATGGGTGCCCTTGGTTAGGGAAACAACAACAACCAAAACATGACAATGAAATATAAGGGCATTCCAAACATGACCTATTAAGTTTTATCTAATTTATCAATTCGATTTCAAGGCCACACTAGATTGTTCGATGGGTGGCATAATGGAATGTATCATTATAATGAAAAAAAAAGTCTAATAAAATGTATACAACATTTACTATAGCTTGGTAGTGGAGTTATCATCTTGTACCAACTCCGGATTCGACTCAGATGGGATGAAATCTGAGGAATGGATGAATAAACTAAAATTATAGTAAATGATCATGTAACCTAAACAATGAAATTGATATCCAGATTTATGGATAGCCACAAAAAATAAATCGAGTACTCACCAATGTGGATTAAATGAGATTTTATAGTATTGAATCATATATTGAATGGAGATTGTACTTCAATTCCTAGAATAATCGACCAAGAGGATATTTCTAATGTGAGTTTTCAATATATAGGTTAAAAATGAAATATTAGGTTTTAAAGAAAATAATTTAACAAAAAAATACCCAATTATCAAAAATATTAGGGTCACATGATTTAGGGTGCATGGTTTGAAAAAAAAACCACAACCGTGCACAGTCTCTTGTAGGTAAGGGGAATCCCTCAAGTGTTGTCGGCACAATTTTCCAACTATACACAAACCGTGTAAAAAAATATCTGTCAAAAGAAGAAGATGAGCCACATGCCCATGAGGAAAAGATCATGTAGTTTGGACTGGTCATATGGCCCCTCATTATCTATGTCTTTGATTTTTATGGTCATATTGATAATGAGGTACATCTCAAATGGTTTAAAATAACATTGCACCATGCCATTTTCACCCCAAAACACATGTTTTAGGTGCTGAACAGGCCCTCAAAACCTCTGATTCACCTATGACCTAAAATGGTATTCATACAAGGCCACAATTAAGAATTTAATCTGAAAAATTAGTGATCTATACCACATATTAAAACCCATGTAATTACAAAATTACCCCTAAAATAAATTTGTCCCCTAGTTACCCTCTCAAGAGTGAAAAACATTTGTTTGAGAAAAACTCAGACCACTAAACACATACATTTTGTTCGTTCTCCCATGTCTCACCATGTAAATGGTCATGTTTCCATTGAACCCATACATGAGAAACTAAATGACCTCATTGAACCTTCATTCTCTGGTAAATGATACTAGTAGGATGTTCCTATAAGGGCGTATCAACATGTACTCATCCTCCTCAGGTAGAAAATTGTGTGGTGGGTCTAAAAGATTAAGATGTAGATGAGATATGTGGAAGATATCTTTCATGTATTCATAACTCAGAGCTAACTGTAATGAATAGGATACCATCCTGACTCCCTCTAGTATCCCGAAGGGATCGACATATCACGGTGAAATCTTACCCTATTACTTAATCTGTCTGTGTCACCACATCATTGGAACAGGTAAAAGGACTTGATCCCCAACCTCAAACTCTAGAGGATGTATGTAGGGATTGATGTATGAATTCAATCTATAATGTTCATCATCCATTAACTTCGAAATCAATCGGACATGCTCAAACATCTCCTACACAATACATGGTCACGGTAAAGCTCCATCAATGTCCACCTACCAGAAATGGTCCAATCTTCATAACCTACCGTTAAAATCTTTTTAAGGTGACATTGGTATCATTCCCTAATACCTATTATTTTATATGTAATCAACTACGGGTAAATTCATCTCCCAATGGTCCCCAAAATATAGGACACATGTAAACAACATGTCCTCTAGAACCAATATCATATGCTCTGACTGGACATTAGTTTAAGGGTGGTATGATGTGCTCAAGAGAACATATGTACTAAACACCCTCTAAAAACTATTCCATAAACTAGATATAAAATGGGAATCCATATATAAATTGATTGTTTGTGGGACCCCATGATGTGGTACTATAAAATATATATATATATATATATATATATATATATATATACTCCAAAGATTATCCACATCAATGGTCTCCTTGCTTGGAAGGAAATGAGAATCCTTCATGATCCAGTCAACAAAAACCCACACATCGTCATTACCTTGAGGTTACCTTAGTAAACAAGTATTAAAATCCATCATTACAACATTTAATTTCCACTTATGAATATATACATATTGTACCTAATTTGTTGATCATTGATTATTTTCCATCACATGTTGAAAATTAGAACATCTCATAACAAAACAATCTACATATATTTTCATACCATTCCATTAGTATAAGTGATCCCAATTATCTAGATACATGATCACATCATAGTATAACTAAAAATCATGTTGATGGTGCTCACCACCATTTTTTGTATCACAAAAGGTGGCCAAATCCAAACCATAGTACCTCCACCATCAGAATTTACACATAAGGAACACCACTAAGCACTCTAACAATGCTCATGGCATGAATTATTTAACTGGGAAATAATAACTACATTTAAGGTCATATCAGGGATCTCACCAATATATTCTAGTAAAATCCCAAAAATTAAACATTAAACTAGTCATGCAATCATTACATAAAGACACAGCTGACCTATAGACCAAACCCTCCTTAACATGGTGATGTGTTTTAACCAATCCTTTTTGTCCTAAAAAATAAATCCAGAACGATAAAACGTCAATACACCCATCAAAAAATTCTAAAAATTGTCATATTTGGAAACTACTGTATTACCAACCAAACCAAAACACTTTATTCCAAGGCATTTTAATTTACCAAGAACACAAACACCAAAGTCCATACATGACTCCTGTTGATGTTAATTTGTTAAAAAATCACCCAACCAATGAAAACTCTTTTGCCTCAGCATGAGAAAGGGGGGTATCCTAGATCAATCCCACTAGAATAATCACCCTCTTTAAACATCATGTCTAATCCTAACATGAGTTTAGGGTAATCTTGGTTCATTTAACAAGAGTACATAGAACTAACACAAGGTATTCCATATTTTATTTTTACATGTGTGATGTTGGTACAAGGCCAAGAGGTTCACTTCAAAACAATGATTGATCCTAGAGAAGAATCAGCACGGTGGTCAAGTTAAAAGATAATGGTGTGTTCCCAAGATTCCATTCCCGTTCTTCTTTCTTGGGAACTGAAGTATCACTCTGGACTAACCATTCCTCAATAAGTAAAATGTTTGGCATGAAACACGATTAAAATCACCTAGGTAAGACCAACATCATTTAAATCATTAGAGGAAAATAAGATTGAATATCCCATAGTTAATCAAGTAATAAATCATGATATATTACATTCTCATCAATAATCAAGATCCCACTAAAATAATAATACGTATTTCCATGAAGAGTAGTCAAACCATTACTGGTAAACTTATGTTAAAATAATAGTGGATTTACCTGATGTTTCACTATAATTAATTGAATATATTCTTCTACCACCTGAGGCATCCTATGATCATTCCATCCTACTATCAAAGTTTATCCATGACTAATAGTGTTTCTCAATGGATTTACAAACTTCCAAACACATCATCGTTGTGTTGCCGATCATGAACCAACATAATCACTAGAATTGGTATAATGTTATCCACCTTAAGAGTGTCTTATTAATTAAAATATGAGATATATCATCCTATCAAAAATATTATATGACATATTAAACATAAAAACACATGTGACACTCCTCTGATTCATACTAACAACATCGAAACATTTCGAATGAATTCCAAAATTAACTTGGCCATCATATCAAAACAACTAAATATATTGGAAGTCAACATAAGCATTGGAATGAATTTAACTCCTTTAACACCTCGGACACTCTACTATAGAGATTACCCAAGAATAAACCCAATATCACAAAGCGCATTGATTCCACAAAACTCATACGGTTAATTACATCGTTGGAAACCTGACATGTACCACATATATCTATGTGTACTACCCCTAGTTTACCTAAGAAAATATATCTTCCTAAATACTAACCATAGGCTAATTAGCATTATGTATTCCTGTATTTGATTGGCCACACAAAGAGATGGATCAAATTCACACTACTCGATACGACTATGAATCATACTGATGACCCATTGAGTCATCCATGGAAAATGTAATAGGTTCATTGGACCAACAAAGTGGCTGACCATGCCTTATGAATTCATAAATTATGAAACCGAGTATAACATGATTCCCATACCATTAACATGGATCAAGGTTTCCATGAACATGTATCCATAAAATATTTTAATTAAAATGATAAGGTCCTTAATTTTGATAATGACACCCGAACGACACCCAAAGATTTAAACTCGCGGTATTAATAAAGGTACTTAAGCACTACGAGTGATACATACCTAGGTCTATCCCCTTAAAAACGTAAATTGTTGACCCATAAAAATTTGATTCCAAAAGAAGTCACTAGGGTTAAGATCCTATCAATTAAGACACTTCTAAAAAGGAAAAAAACTAAGGGAATATTCTCATGTTTCTTTTCACATTCCATGAAAACTCAAACAATGATTTAAAAAACCTTCATAAGAGGGTTTAAACAAAGGACACCAAATTAGGTTACATTTTAAAGTGATTTAATTGATTCAAATATAATATTTATACACATAAAATACTAAATTCAAATATCAAGTAGCAATTATAAAATAAAAAACACTTGTTACCATTGGAATTAATGCTCTGAGGGGAAGTAGAAAAGTTTTATCAACTTCCATCTTTAGATAATTAGATATTTGTTACTATTCACTCATAATTAATATTTTTATAACAATAAAATACCTTTAAATTATTTATGATAAGGAGACCCACATGGGTCCCATTAAATGAAACTGAGTTCACTAGAATAAAACCCAACAGAAGGAGTTTAATTATCATGGTTCACAAAACAAAAGTGTATGATAGGTCAAAACCCCCATTTATCAATGTCATAGAAAAAAACTTCTCCTAAACCTAGGACTGTATAATGAAAATCCATAATGATCACTAGAGACACTACCTCTTTACCACTCAAAATTTGGGTATAGTTTAAGTATCTATTTCAAAGATCCATTTTCCATTTCAATTTCATTGAGTAGTCATTTTTTTTATATAACAATTTTTTTGTGGTGAAAATGAATTGTTTTCCAAATTATGACCCATAGGGTCCAATAACCCAATGAACCAAATATTATAATCCACCAAATCCAACCATAATAGATCAAAAATACAAGTACGAATAGTTGGTATTTATATCAAAACACATATGCAAATGACATTAAATAAGTATTTCATTCTATATGGCATGGAATAATTCCTTGCATGTGATATATAGCAACTAACTATAATGATGCATGATATGGACTACCATCAACTAGTCAGATTAAATCCCAATAGAACCCAAAATCATACCAATAATAACATCACAACAGAAGTTCATCACCGAAAAATGTAATTAAATAAACAATAATAGTCAAAATACATTAAAATTAACTTATTTAGAAGAAATTTGGCTTTTTCCAATATGTGGGTCTGCTATGCTCAGGCACAGATCATTATTAAATCATAATTCCTTTCTATACCTATTTATTCTTTCCAAAAAGTAAATAAAAATATAAAATAATTATCAGATACCACATTATAGTTTTCTAAACCCATATTTCACGCAACATCCCCCGAGTTTGGTTGGAAACATGGACTTATGTGCATCTCCCCAAACACTAGAGGATTCCAACTAGTAGTGAGGGATTTGGGTGTGTTTCTAGGGAGACTATTACATCATTACTAGAGTGTAGCACATCTAAATTCAATAGTAGTCATTACTAGAAGTAGTAAAAACTACAGACAATAGATAAATAATGGTAATGGATAACAATTACCGAAGTATCTAATACAAAATGATTAGTATTTAATGTTTCTAATGAGCATACAAAATAGGTATGTTGTGGTACATTATAAAAAATATATCCAAAATACAAAAAAAAAAGAAATATCTTAAAATGACAACGTGATCCTCAGCTTAGACTTGTGGTCCCTAGATCACAACCATGGAACAAAATCAACCATCGAACTATGGGTGCATGACCCAATCTCTACCATCATCCAACTAGTTAGTTCAAGTACCGATCCAAGGCCCAAATAGGTTTTGAGATAAAATCCTAGTAGGCCATCACATGAATATCTATAAATTTCATATGTTCAATATAAAATCTATAAATGTTCATGTAAAGTAGTATAAAAAAATTAAAAAGTAATGTTCCCATAGAACAACTACTAAAAAACAAGAAATTCCGAATAGACTCTTAAGGATCCTTGTAAAATATTGTCAATCTACTAAAAAAGTTAGTACAAGTAAATAATGTAAATACCATGATCATGTTATATAAAAACATGGGTCCATATCAACCATAACCTTGATATATAATGAAGATTAAGAGAAAACAAAGTCGATCCATTCATCCATTCATAAACTAATTCACATGGTCTTGCCTTATAAACAAAGTGAGAGACCCTGAAGGGAAGGATAAAAGGAATATACGGCCAAGGAATCCTATTGGATTCATAGGATCATATCGATTAAAACTTGGTAACATAACTAGTTGGAGACCTAAGAGAAAGTGTAACAACTTGTCCTACACGAGTCGAAGAAAGCCAGATCCAAAGGGTGGAAAGGCCCATGGAATCCCAAGAAATCAATAATCAAGGAGCATACTCTACCCAAGGCATCCAATACTACATTCAAGACCAAAGGATAACCCTCCGAGGCTGCTAAACCAACATTCTTCATTTCTAACATTCATCAATTCGAACCATGAGTATACTTACTCATGTAGAAACATCACATTAAATTACATATCTTGTGTATACCCACTCATGGATCACAATTAATATTCAAAGTCTTCCAATGAATATAACCACTCATTTATAAAAATTCTATAAAATTTCATTAAGCATTACAATTTAATATAAACATTCAATTCAGTGGAATCAACATCCAAATGAGGAAACTAATATCATATTCCATCAATCTAATTCCAAATAATTATAACTGGGATCCCTCTAACTATGAATGTTTGAAAACATACCCATTGGGTAGACAAACATGACTAAATAAGTAAATGATAAATTTTATCCCCATGGGTGGCCTTGGGTGGGGAAATAACCACTAACAAATCAAAAAAAATCCTCAGGGCATCCCAAACGGGTCCTATTCAGTTTCATATTTGGGGCCTCACAAGAATGTTTGGTGGGTGGAAGACTAACAGGTTGCCTAATAATGCACCAAAAGTTGAATGAAATGTATATTCCATCCACCGTATCTTTGAAGAGGTTTAAACATCAAGTATCAACTCCCGATTTTTCTTATATTTTATGAAATATGAAGAATTGATGAGGAACCCAAAAATATGGAAAATGAGCGTGCACCAAAATAGCGCAAAAAATATCCAGAAGAACAGGGAATAGAAAAAAAAAGTAATCCATTACTCACCAATGTAGATCCAACAAGATGTTACACAAGTGAATAATATATCAGATACAGATGGTACCTCAATTCCTATAATATTCTACCAAGAGGAGAGCTCTAAGGTGGGATTGCAATACGTTGGGTGAAAATCACATCGTAGATTTAAACAAAACATAATATAATAAAAATTTAAAAAAACCACAAAATCAAAGGGCCAAATGGTTTTGGGGGAATTATTTGACAGACCATGTTCCAACAATGTATGGTCTCTTTTAGGGTAAAGGAACCCAACCAAGTTTATTTTCCCAGTTTCCAAATGATGTGAAAACCGTGAAAAAATCCCTAGTCAAAAACTACAGGCAAGGTGCACACCCATGTAGCCAAACTTGCATGGTTTTTCCTAACCATCAATCCTCAAAATTCTCCCTTTCCATTATTATAATGTGTATATAGACCAACTGACATTCCTCGTTGAATTTAAACTAACTGGATGCCATGCCATTTTCACACAAAAACATGGGTTTCGGGCTCTGGAATAGCCCCATACAACACTGATACACTCGCAACCTCAAAGGGTATTCATACAAGGCCATAATTTAGAATTTATAATAAAAATGATGGGTTCGTACCTCATACAGTTACTCATATTCTAACATTAGATAAATGTTTTTGGCCTTATCAATTAGAATTTTTTACCATATTTATATCGATTCACCCATTTACCGTGTTAAAACATTTATACCCTGTTTACCATTTCTAAAAAGAAAAATTTATTTGAAATAATTTCTCTATTTGAAACACCTTATCCAAAATTTTGAATCAATTTTAATAGATTTAAATTCAATAAGTGGAATAATTTACTTTTAATTTAATTGTATTAAACACAACAAAAATCCGTTGTTTAGAAATTTTTTGTTATTATGAAAAAAAGTATTCTTATGGAATAATAAAATATAATATTTACTAAATTGTAATTATTTATATTATTTTTAGTAAAATTAATATTATATAACATCAAAACAAAATACAAAATAAAATGATACTTTTATGTTATTTTTTAAAAAATAAATGAAAATTTTGAAAAACAATCATTTTTTCACTATTCATTAAAAAATCAATCATTTCATAAAAATATAAAATTTTTATATTGAGGAATATTTGACATGTTGATTCAAAAATTAATTTTATTTTTATCAAATTATATCGATAAAATAAATTAATTTATCATTTTAATAAATCCATGAAATTTATTGAAAAAATTAATCAAATAAAGCTATTATTTTTCATTGAAATAATTATTAATATTATTTATAAAACTATAATCAATTTACATAAATTAATTATATAATTATAAATAAAGTTTTCGATTTCATTCTAAAATTACGTAGTTTATCATAGCTACCACTTAATAGCGATAAAAATGTTGATAAAAAGATTACTTTTATCAATGTTAATTAGAAACATCGATAAATGCCATCATTATCTGTAATAAAAAGTCACTCATAAGCAATTAAACATTGGTAATGATTTTTTTAAAATGAATTAATTAATTATTTATCAATTCTTTGTTTATATTTGATAAAGGACCTTAAAAATAATTTAGTTTACATATACAAATTTATATTTTTTAAAATATG
This sequence comes from Viscum album, assembly GCA_963277665.1. Lineage (NCBI taxonomy): Eukaryota > Viridiplantae > Streptophyta > Magnoliopsida > Santalales > Viscaceae > Viscum > Viscum album. Next base: position 1,070,093,000 of record OY728166.1, on the reverse strand, counting down.
ATTAAAAAATATTGAATATATTTATAATAAAAATTAATGTAAATATTTTTAACATAATTTCATGATAAATAAATATTAATGTTATATTAATCAATATAAATTTTTAATAAAATATTTAAATACATTGATAATTTTGTATATAAATATATTATATTAATTTTTTATTTATATAACTATATAAATATGTATATGACGAAACATTTTATTAATGGTATATATATAATATAAATATAAATTAATATATAAACATTTTAATTCATAAATATATCTTCTATAAGTGAATATTTATATATTTATATAAATATACTTTTTATTTGTAATCATTTATTCTATTATTTTTTCTTTTTCACTTACATATATTTACATATATAATTACAATCACAAAAACACAAACCCATATATATCTATCTATTTATATATGTGTATGCATGTAAATATATATATATATATATATATTGATGCATGTGGGAATGTTGGTATGGGTATGATCATGTGTATTCCTTTATTCATTTCTATTTATTATACATTATCTATTGATAACACATATTCATTCAATATGGATTATAAATTTTTAATATTTATTTATTTTTAAAAGTTCTCAAATGTATTCATTTTTACGTATGTATGTGTATATATGTTTTTATGTGTGTGTATCTTTGTATGTGTGCATATATATAGGTCTATGTGTATATATGTATGCATGTTCATATATGTGTATACATGTATGTATGTAAATATTTATGTATGTATGTATGTATGTATGTATGTATGTATGTATGTATGTAAACATGTATACATGTCTAGGTGTGTTTTTGTGTGTATGAAACATACCAACCATAATCTTTTCACTTTTGCATGACCAGAATGCCACAAACCTATTGTGGGATTCACTAAACATCAAAGGATGGCAATAAATGTTGTGGGTTTAGAGATATCATTGGGGAAAAGTTAACCATTAAACACAAACCTATAGACACACATCCTATAGTAAACCACACAAATAAAAAAAAATATATGATGCAAGATATATAATTGGAGAATCCAAAATAAGGCAAATGACTATAGTTAGTGGCACAATAGAATAAAATGTAATATAGAAGACTAAATCCCAATTAGTAAGACTAAAATTACCAAGGGTCACTACTATGAAAATATCTCCTAACCAATATCCATGACCCATCTCACATAAACAATTAAAACGACATCATGTTACATTTATTGTAATTTATGAGATCTTCCCATTACTTGTTTATTATTAATGAATTTTACATATGCACGAATTCACATTTAAAGGGTATGAGTACATTGCCTTGTTATAAAAATACCACAAGACATATCTCAAACAACAATAATATAATAACATATCGGTTCATATTTAATGTAAACCGGTAAAAAGTAGGAAACCTATTTATCAAGAGAAATTTGTAATATACAGTTACATAACTCACACAAATAGCACAACCATGTGATGGAATGTTGTCCCCATGAACACACTAACCCAATGCAGCTCCCATCCAAGATGGAATTCTAAGATGTACCAATCCTGAGATAAAACTCATCCTTCCAAATTCAAATCATCACACAGAAGTACAATCAACTATTCCTAGAATAAGGACCATGTCCTTATACTATCTGATAAGACCCTTCCCGTATGAAAATGAAAAAACCTAAACCATTTTTATAGAAAGGACACACAATAAAACTATATAATTATTTTAAATTCAATTAATTTTTTATCAAATAGATTTTGGGAATAAAACATAACCCAAAACTTCAAAACCAACCATAAAATGAGATTTAAAGTGGAGATTCAACATGTGTTTTTTATTAACGAAACATATGAAACTCATTTATGAAACAAAATCACCTTCAAATTCTAGGATAATGTGGAGTAGGATGGGATCCACCTATATCAAATAATTTTTTGCTAATTAATCACACCATAACATGATTTATTAAATTCTTCCTCGCATTCCCATTAATGAAACACATAGACTTCTCATCAAAAAAATAATCCAAACCCTATATCCATGCATGAAATCTCTAATTAATGATTCTTTTGATCGAAAATGAGGAGATCCGAAATGATGAGGAGAAAATATATTCTTAGCATTGATCTTATATGGTCTATTCTCAATGATTCATTGGAATTAGTTTATGGAAGGAATATGATCACAAAAATCACCTAGATAAATAATAGGGTTTTGGAGGCTTAGTCAATGGAGTAAGAATAAGGGTTTGGGATAATCATTAGGATAAAAACCTGATTTATGAATTTCATTTATTATATAACATGATTAGAGCATATGATTTGGAAGACTTTGTGACAAATATATACATATTTATTATGTAGAAATTTTAAAAGTTATGAGGCTTCCTCGTGGTTTAATGAAATTATACACCAAATTTGTTCCTAACTAGAAGATATATCTTCCTCTCACAGAGTTACCTAGGAAATCCACACAATTACACTAACTATGCATCAATCATACACTTTCTATAACACATCCATATCTTCATTAAAATATAATGATACTCCCAAAACTAAGACCAATCATAAAATGGATTCATGAAACATAATAAAATGGAAATATACATCTAATCAGGGACATTAAAATATTTGTGTGTGTGTATATGTGTATGAATATATACATGCATGCATGTATGTATGTGTGTATGTATGTATGTATGTTTTTATGTATGTATTTGTGGATGTATGTATATTTATGCATTTGTATGAGCAGGCATGCTAGTATCTTTATGTATGTAACATCCCACATCAATATGAGTTTTAAATTACATATAGTACTTGAATTATTCATCTGGTGGAAGGGTATTCTTGAGAATTTGTACTCAAAATGATATTATGAAAGTTTGAACATCCTAAAGTAGTGTATATGGATGGGTTTTGAGGTTAATAGGATACAGTGAGGGTTCATGATAGTGTCAATGAAGGATCGTGGTGTTTAAGATGCTGAATATTAGTAGCAATAACACTAGGTAGCTAGTGACGGAGACAATGACCCAACAATGATTTTCGGCTCATCAATATTCCTCTAAGAAACTAACCAGCCAAATATCTTTTCTGACATTCTTTAAGATTTTCAGTGGATTTATTTTTAAAATAGGTCCAGTCTCATCTTTTTGGCATTGAGTGTATTCATGATTTTTGGGGAGGATGGGGATTCAGAGAGGACATTTAATGGACAAATATACCTTCCCACAACTCCCCACGAATCCCCAATTAATGTTAATGGTTTTGGAATAATATGATGATGATTCATAGTTTCTACTCCACTTAGTGATCACCTTAAACAAAGAATTTTATATTAAAAAACAAGTTCTACGCCCTGGATCAGGGTAATGAATAGTACACATGATTGTCAAGGTCACATGACCTCTAACATAGGTCTTCATGGGTATAAAATATCAAGTCACATAGGGACCTCTTCCACACATATCCATGGGAAAGACAAGTGTAAAAAGATGTGAGAAGAAGGTTATCTTGTATCCTTCAGTTTAATGCAGAAGACAATCTGTGTTTCTATACAGACACACACAAACTGTTCGAAAGCTAAAAACAACACACAATAGTTCAAAAATTATGAGATGATGTTAGAAGTTCACTGAGTGTTATTCTATGAAGCTCTGGACTTCTGGGATGATTCATATATAGGAATTGAGTCCTCTTTGGAGAAATAGAGTATCACCAGTCAGGTGCTCTGGTTTCCTGTTAGATCTGGCTCGTGTTCTTCATGGAGTTGGTATTTCAAAGATGTGCATGACCCAGATCTATGGTATCCTAATTATTTCATATTGTGTTCTTCAGATTTTTTGAGTGGAATGTGATGGTTCTTTTCACAAGAATGCCCATGCTTCTTCGTTATCAGGCACACTTGTTTTTCTTTTTCTCACTCTTTTCATTTCTGGCCATGCTGTTATTTTTGTTCTTAGAGTGAATGTGTTAGAGCCAACGTGATTCATGTATTCTGCACCTCATACCTCATACTGTCAAGTGACATGTCAACAAAGAAATGTTAATTATGTCAATGCATTTAAAAGTTTCAAATATGGATGTCAGAGATTAAATTGAATAATGACAAAACAGAATTGGAAACGGTGTCATAATATGTCTAGAAATGGTGTCTCCATGAAACAGTGTCTCCTTGAAACGATGTCTCTTTGAAATAGTGTCTCCTTATATTCCTTTGAGCGATGATACAATCATGATGGAATAGTTGTATAGAGATTAGGAACCACTACCTCAGATGCGGTGTCTAATCATGATGTCTAAACATGGTGTTTGAATGGTCAATGTGTCAAGTAATGATATCCAACTCATGGTGTATGATCATAGTGTCTGGTCATGGTGTCTGGTCATAGTGTTCAGGTCCCAGTGTCTTGGTCATGGTGTCTCGGTCACAGTGTCTAGGTCATGGGGTCTAGGTCCATTTCTAGAAAAACATATCTGGTGGCAGACTGACGGCTTCTCATACTTATCCAAATATCTATACATAGACATAAACAGTGATATTCATAGAATAGATTAGACATAATCATTTATCAAGGAAATCGTTTATCAAACAATTTAAAAATTGTTTACAATAATCAAACATATCACTTAAGATCTTGGATAGGTTTATTTAAAGAATAAAGAAAACGATCATTTGTACACAATATTTGAGACATATTTAACAATATTAGCTATCTTTACAGAATTTCCATGATTTTTGATCATTAAAACATGATTAACACATGAGGAGTCCAACAATATACCCCATTTTTGATGATCAAAAATCTTGTGAGGGAGATATCAAATCTTAGTGAATATGTCTCTCCCTTATTGAACATGTCTCTCCCCCTTTTGGGATTATCAAAAAGAGTACAAAAGTAAATAAAAGAATAGATAAGAAGAGTTAAAAATGAATTAGATGGATAAAAAGTGTCATTAAAAACATTAGGCATTGAAACCAATTCAACAAGATCCCTATCAAAAGAGATTATTCACTTTTCGTCAGCACCGAATGTATTCTCTTTTCCCTTGGTAGTAGTATCACGAGAAGCCACACGAGAATAAGTAGAAGTTGAAGAGGGATGTGGACCAACTGACAGAGATGGTAGGGGAGTCATTCAATGATATAGGGGGCCAAGGAAGGTGTAGTAAAAGACCAAGGCAATTTATGGTCAAGGATAACATGTTTGATTTGACTCAGATCCTGAGATACAGACAAAGATGTTGAGGCAAGGGCATAGCATGAGATGGTAGGCAAACCAGGTCTCAAGGGTGTAACTATAGAAGCTGCAATAGCAGTACTCTGTACATGAATATAAGGTCTCAAAATCGTTATGTAGTCTGCAATAATCTTACCACCATACTGCATGGATTTCTCAAAGCCAACCTTTTTCTCTATAAACCTTTCTAGAAAAGTAGTGAATTCTTTAAGCTTTTGGACTTGAGTTTTGAAAGCTTGACTGACAGGAGGGATTCTTAGATTCTCGACATGGTAATTGAAATGGTTGGTCATGTCATGCTTCGAGAAGATCCTATTGAAGTAGAAGTCCATCTTCATAGAAATTTATGTTTAATACCAAATGGAATTTTTTGAATTAATTAGAACCAAATCAAGAACTTTGTGACTGTTCTTGACAACCGCAAATAAATACTCTTTGTCGTAGCCTCTGAGCACAGACTGAAGATCTTCTTTGAAAACTGTACAGAGTAGATCACTATCCAAAGAGGGTTGAAATGATTTTCTAGAACTATTAGAAGCTGCAACATCTAAAGTAGTAGACTAAAATTGATTTAGGACTTTTTGAATACAACTCTTATAGTCATCATTTGTAATTTCTCGTTTCTAGAAGCCACCCAGAGGTGCCCTGTACCTAGTTGGTCACAATGCCTCAAGCGCATTTCCCCAAACTCTAGAGGCTGCTGACTTGCAGCATGGGCCTTGGTTGTGATTTTGGAGAAACTATGACCTCATTGGTAGAGTACACAGTGGAAGTAATCAAAATAATCAAATAGCAGAATCAGTAAATATCTATGAACAATAAACAACGGAAGACTAAAACAATAAACAACTAGAGCACACATGTATATTTAAAATGATGCATGATATATATGTCTCGGAAAGCATCCAAACAAGTCACAATGCCGAATACAATGCTAAACCAAGTACAAATAAAATTAAACAGATAATAAACTCCTCGGCCTCGCAAGTCTTGGCTTGGACCCATGCTCTCCTACTCTAAAGCAATCAAGTACCAGAAGTCAAAGGGTGCTTTCCCTTGTCTGTACCTGCAACAACATATTCTGTTTGAGCCCAAAAGCATGTCCCAAATAGGGTGTGAGACTAAATCCTAGTAGGCATCCACCCAAAGATATGTGCCTAACAGTAAGTGATCATATAGCAGATAATAGTACAGTGAGAAGTAAACAGTAACAGTAAACAGTAGGTAGTAGACAGTAAATAGTAGCAGGATGATATACAATAGTAATCAATCCACAGAGAAACAATCATAAAAGAAGAAAATATCTAACCACAATAGTAAACCCTCTGGGATGTACTTGCAACCAACCCCTCTGGTCATATCCAAGAAGTACCAAAAACCCTCAAGGAAGTTCTCTTAACCTAACCCCTCTATTTTGGTCATACGAAATTATAATACTCTCTGGGGAAGCTCGCTCGGTCAATTCCCCTTATAGTCTAGGGTGGTTAGGGACTCTCTAAGGAATATCATGCAGTCTAACCCTTTTATAGCCCCATGGTCTAGAAACACTTTGAGGAAGCTTGCTCGGTCAATTCCTCTTATAGTCTCTAGTCAATCATAGACTCCCTAAGAAAGCTCACTCAGTCAATTCCTTCTCTAGCCCGGAAAAAGTTTTTAAAGAAATTCATCAAAGTAAAGAATATCTGAGGAAGATTACTCAATCTACCCTCCTATAGTCTATAATATCCGAGACTCTCTGGGGAGATCACTCTGTCTACCCCTAGAAGTCTATATTCTCCAAGACTCTCTGAGGAAGCTCACCCAGTCTACCCTCCTGTAGTCTATAATATCCAAGACTCTCTAGGAAGCTCACTTGGTCTATCCCTTGTAGTCTATAGCACCAGGATCTCATAGTTCCATGCCAGTCAGTGCATAATAATGCTATAAGGACAAAGTACACCTACAGAGATACATGGCTAACCAGTCTACAATATAACAAGCATGTCAAGAATATCATTCCATCCTACAGTCACAAGGCATGCAAAACAGGAATAACGACCAAAGGCTAAAAAGACCCAAAGGTCACAATAAGAACACAAGGAATGGGAAAAAAATCAAATCATATAAATTATCCACAAATAATATAAAATTACCTCTACACAAGCATACAAGCATGGAAGGAAAACGACAGGGTCAAAAAGGTGAGCACACAACACCCCATTCATGGGTATTGGTGGAATATTAACATAAAACTCAAAGACATCAAAATGTAAGGCACAAACCACCTACCTTGATTCTAGGAGATCACAATACTAGAACCACGAGGCTTGATTCTCTTTATAATGCTGTAGATCTACAAAAATGCACAAAACCCTCAAACCACGATATCCTGAGAAAGAAGGAGAATCATGGAATTAGACTCAAGGAGAAAGAAGAGCTCACCATTGTGGTTCAAATGCAATCGAAGGAGGTCGATTTGGCCAAAATATGGAGGCTCAGGGGCTCGGAGGATGTATGTGGTCGTACGTGCGCTCTAAGTTGGAGAACCAGGAGAAGAAGTTGTTTCTGTAGATTAGGCGCGACCCTAGTCTGTTTAATGAAAAAAAAGTACACAGCGTGTACCTATGGGGTACATGGCGTGTACATGGACTTTCTTTACTCTGCTTTAAGTGGCCTCCACATCACCCCTAAACCCCGTGCGTGTGGCCTGGACAGGGCCATCACATGGCCTGGCGCTGCCTCAATGTATACGACATGTAGTTGTAAAGTACACATCGTGTATTTTGAAAATCTCTAGATTTCCCTCTTTTTCTCAAAAATGATCAGAAAAGGAAAAACCAACCTGAAATGAAGATCCGGGTTCTTACAAACTTCCCACCTTAAAGAAATTCTCCTCCGAATTTCCATAGAGTGGTGTAGAAGAATAAACCCCGAATAGCTCCGGCCACAACGATCGCACATCGGCCTCCCTCTCCCAGGTCTCGTCCTGTACTCGCCTATGCTTCCATAGCACCTATACCAGAGGAACATACCGACCACAGAGAACCTTCTTAATTTGATCGATAATTTGAATAAGATGCTCCTCAAACAATGCATCTGCTTCAAGATCAACCTTCTCGGGATGATAGACATGAGAAGGGTCTGAAAACTATCGTCAGAGCTGAGAGATATGGATGACGTCGTGCATAGCCCGACACCTCTGAGGTAACTACAACCGATAGGCAACCACCCCAACTCTCTCCAACACCTCAAACGGCCTGATGTACCTTATTTAATGCATACCTTATCTCTGAATTCTCTTGTGTCCCAACCTTGGTGCAACACGGAAGAAAACCCAATCCCCGACATCGAACTCTAGAGGTCATCTCTGCTGATCAGCATAAGCCTTCTGTCGAGAGTGTGTTATAGCCAACCTCTTTGAATCAAATCTATCTGATCTATGGACTCCTAAACTAGACGAGGTCCCAGCAAAGCTGCCACTCCTGCCTCCAGCTAGCACAAAGGTGATCGACATGGACTACCTTACAAAGCCTCATAAGGTGCCATCAGAATAGTCTCTTAAAAACCATTGTTATAGGAAAAATCCACAAGATGGGTATGATTATCCCAAGAACCTCTAATGTCTTGAATACAAGCTCGGAGCATATCTTCAAGAACTTTGATCGTACACTCAGACTGGCCATCTGTCTGGTGATGGTATGTTGTACTCAAAAGTACCTATATACTTAAAGCCTTCTAAAGCCCCTGCCAGAACCTAGAATTAAAAAGCACATCCTTGTCTGAAAAAATGGAGTGTGGAAGTCTATGCAGACGTATAATCTCTCGGATGTACAACCGTCCTAGCTCATCAACGCTGAAGGTCTCCATGATCGAAAAGAAGTGAGAAACCTTCGTAAGACTGTTGACGACAACCCAAACAACATAACTCCCTCGAGGTGACCTCAGTAACCCATTCACGAAGTCCATCATGACATCATTCCACTTATACTCATGAATGGATAACTACTTTAAAATCCATGTTGTTCGTTGATGCTCCGCTTTCACTTGCTGACAAGTAGAACATCTCATGATGAACCCAACAACATCTCTCTTCATAGATGGCCACCAGTACTATTAGTGTAGATCACGATACATTTTTTTGATGCTAGGACGAACTTCCCAAACTGAAGAATGAAAATCCCTCATCATTTCATCACATATGTCTACTGACACCCATACACGTCCCTGGAAACGCAAGATCTTATCCTCGCCCACTATCCATCCTGGTGGGGGGTCCTATCCTGACACACTCTCCTACAAGACTAGGCCTTCTAAATCTGATAGTTGCCTCATCCTTACCTGATCAAGAAGGGTAGAGTTGACAGCTATATACGATAGAAATGTCATCCCATGTTTGTTATGCACCTCAAAATGCATCTCATAGAACAGAGCCATATGCTGCCACTCACTGCTGGCCTCCTGAACTGCTTGAATCTGAGTTCTCCTGCTCAACGCATCAGCCACTACGTTTCCCTTTCCCAGTATATAGGCAAGCTCAAAGTCGAAGGACTGAAGATACTCAACCCACCCACACTGTCTCAGATTCATATCACGCTGAGTGAAGATGTACTTGAGACTCTTGTGGTTGGTGAAAACCACAAATTTCTCTCCTCGAATTAATGCCTCCAATATCATATGGCATGAACAACAGCTACCAACTCCATATCGTGTGTCAGGTAGTTCCTCTCGTGTGGCCTCAATTACCGAGACCCATACACAATGACTCTATCTCCATGAAAAAGAACAGGTTGAAATTCCACACCTGAAGCATCACAGTAGACTGTATGGATCTTGACCGGCTCTGGAAATACAAGTATCAGTGATGACGTCAATCTCCCTTTCATCTCTTGAAAGGCTTTATCACAAGAAGCGTACCATAAGAACTTATCCCCTTTCTTGGTCAGACCTGCCAGCGGTGCTACAAGGCATGAAACGTCCCGTATAAAATGCATGTAGTATTCATCTAGCCCTATAAAACTCTTCACCTAAAAGATATTCTTTGGCTGCTCCCAAGAAATTATAGCTCTCACTTTATATGGGTCTATTTATACTCCTATCTCTGAAATAACGTGACCCAAGAATTGAATTTGATCTATCCAAAATTGTAATTTCAAGATCTTATCATAAAACTACTGCTCTCTTAGTGTACTCAGAACGATCTCAAGATGGGTAGTATGGTTGTGTCGAGTGTGAGAGTACACCAAGATGTCGTCCACAAAAACCACCATGAAGGAATCCATGTATGTATGGAACACTTGATTCATCAGTGCCATAAAAAATGTTGGAGCATTCGTAAGACCGAATGGCATGATCGTATACTCGTATAGACCATACTTTCTTCTGAAATATGTAGGAGGTATATCTGATTCTCTAATGTGAAACTGATGATAATTGGACCCCAAGTAGATCTTTGAGAACACTTGGGATCCTCAAAGCTGATCAAAAAGGACATCGATCCTTGACAATGGATATAGGTTCTTGAATGTCAATAGGTTCAGCTTCCGATAATCCATGCAAAGCCTAAGGTCGTCATCTGCCTTATCCGCAAATAGGACAGGCGAACCCCAAGGAGAAGTACTGGGTCAGATAAAACCCTTTGCCTAGAACTCCTTCAACTTCTTCTTGATCTCCTGTAACTCAAGTGTAGTCATCCTATAAGGAGGAATGGACACTAGTGCCACTCCTAGGATGAGCTCAATAGAAAAGTCTACCTCACGCTCTGGTGGAAAACCTGAAAAGTCATCTGGAAAGACATCCCTGAAATTATCCACCATTGGAGGCAAGTCTAACTATGAAGTCCCCTGGTCATCCATATAATGACGGGAAATCTGGGTTGTAACTCCTCCTAGCCCATGATGCTCTAGTGTAGCTCTACCCGCCTTGACATCCCACTCGCCTCTATGAAGAAAAGATCAGCCCTCTGATGATACAAAACTCACCCTGCGATGATATAAATCAACGACTGCCTGGAAGGGAACTAACCAGTCCATACTGAGAATGACATCATATCATGTCATCATTAGGACATAGAGGTCCCATAAGAAGTGACACCCTGTAACATGAAGAGGGAACTCTTTGTAATGACGTACGCTAGATGTCCTCATTCCCAACGGTGTATCCAGAGTCCACATGTTGGCAGAAGAAATGATACGGAGCCCAAGGCTCTCCACAACAGCAACAAAGATAAAAATATGAGAAGCACTAGTATTGAAAATGGATAAAGATAAAACTGAGGATACTAAGATCGTACCTCGAACTGTAGAAGGTCCAGGATCCTGCTCATGAAGGGTCTACTCCACAGCAAATGTCTGGCATGTACCGCGGCCCTACACACCTAGATGACCTCTCTGAGCTGATCTACTCTGCTTTCGCTGGTAACCTGGTGACTGACCACCACGGCCACGACCTCCACCTCAGCCTGAATGGTTGAAAGAACTCCAGTTCCTAGACTGGTGAGAAAATGGTGATAGATCTTCTCTACGCGGGGTCATAGAAGAACCCCTACCACCAGCTGTAGGCAATAAGATCTGACAAAAACTCTGAATATGGCCCATCTTTCCACAATATCGACACTCCATCAGATCTCTCTGACACTGAGGCCCTAGTATGGCCGCTCCTACCACACTAGCAGCATACTACCTGGCTGCCTGAAGATACATTCTGCCGACTCTGATCTCCTCGAGAAGACTCCCTACGGCGCTTCCTGCTATTAGTGGCAGGAACACTGACTCTGGGTGTCGAACCACCCTAGCTCACTGTACCATAATATCTCAGATTGCCCTCAGTGATCATCGCATGGTTGATGATAGAGGATATCAAATTCAACCAGAAGATATTCACCTAGGAACAGATCTCCTAACCGAGACCATACTCAATCTTCCTAGCAAGGAACAAATCATCACCTCCTAGAATTGCCGTGAAGCGCTGCAACTCGGTAAAGCGAGACGAGTACTCCATAACAGAAAGAGTACCCTTCTCCAGACTCATAAACTCATGGGCTCGGTCATCCCTCAAGGTATCTGGAAAACACTAATCGTAGAAGATGTGTAGAAACTCATCCCAAGTCATACTCTACTGCACCCTGACTGTGAGATAACCTCCCACCACCTCTTGGCGGTGTATCAGAGCTTATAAGTGGCAAGATTTACCCATTTCTCTAGAGGTATCTCCAGGTTCTCAAAGATAGTCATTGTGGCCTCTATCCATAACTCTGCAGCCTGGGGTCCTCCATCCCCTGAGAAAGTAGAAGGATGTGGTTGCTGGAAAACCCGCGTTAACTAAGCCATCGACAGGGCAGGAGGTGACGCTCCATGAAAGGTATGAATCATCCTCAGGAAGTCCCCCCTGAACTGGGAATCTACACCTACAATGTGTATAACTGTTTGTGCCCAGGCTGGCATAGCAGCAGGATGTGCAGGAGGATCTGTAGGAGATCCCTGATCGGCCATATCTGGTGTCTGATCACCATCTGGAAGCTAATATACAACCAAAGGACGTCTTGGAGGCATATCACTGATACCATTTGTCACGACCTGCCTCCTCGGTCCATGAACCTTATCATCTAACCCCATGGGTCTCCTATAATACCATGGTATCTTTCCTAGCACACCATAATCTATTACTCAATGGGGTCTCTTATCAGTCTAATGACATTCCCCATAGGCCAACACGTGTTCTTTCAATGTGTTTTGTCGTCACTCACACACACCCTGGGAAACTTCCCAGAAGGTCACCCATCAGGATTACTACTCTTGGCCAAGCATGCTTAACAGTGGAGTTCTGATCGGGTAGGCTCCAAAAAAGAAATGTGCACCTTGTTGAAATGGGTAGTAACATTTAGACTTTTTATGTCTCACTTTTCCATGGGTGTTACATTATCCACCCTTGTAAAGCACAACACCCTCATTGTGGACCCCAAGCCTCAAACCTAGGAAGTGTCTAAGAAATTCTAACTAGGTATTGCCTCTGATACCACATTGTGACATCCCAGTTCCGGAAGCCACCCAGAGGCTCCCCTTACCCATTTGGTCACATGACCTCAAGAAGCATGATGATATACAACAGTAATCAATCCACAGAGAAACAAGCAGTAGAGAAGAAATCAACTAACCACAACAGGAACTCCTCTGCGAAGTACTCACAGGAAACCCCTCTATTCCTATCCAAGAAGTACCAACAACCCTCTGGGCAGTGCACTCATCCTACACCTCTGGTTTGGTCATACTAAATTATAAGACTCTCTAGGGAAGCTCGCTCGGTCAATTCCCCTTAAAGTCTAGTGTAGTCAGGGACACTCTAAGGAAGATCACGCAGTCTAAACCTCTTATATCCCCAAGGTCTAGAAACTCTATGCGGAAGCTCACTCAGTCAATTCCTCTTATAGTCTTAGGTCTATCACAAAATCTATAAGGAAGCTCACTAAGTCAATTGCTTCTCTAGCCCGAAAAAAGGTTTTAATGAAATTCATCAAAGTAAATACTCTCTGAAGAAGTTCACTCGGTCTACCCTCATGTAGTCTATAATATCTGAGACTCTCTGGAAATCTCACTCAGTCTATCCCATGTAGTCTATAATGTCTAATACTCTCTGAGGAAGCTCACTCGGTCTACCCTTCTATAGTCTATAATATCCAAGACTCTCTTGGAAGCTCACTCGATCTATCCCTTATAGTCTATAGCACCTGGTTCTCATAGTCTCGTGCCAGTCAGTGCATAATAATTCTATAAGGCCAAAGTACACCTACAGAGCTACTTGGCTAACCATTCTATAGCATAACAATCATGTCAAGAATATAATTCCATCCTACGGTCACAAGGCATGGAAAACAGGAATAACGGCCAAAGGATAACAAGACCCAAAGGTTGCAACAAGAACAAAGGCATGGGAAAAACATCCAAGCATAGAAATTATCTTCAAATATGATCAAATTACCTTTACACAAGAATACAAGCGTGGCAGGAAAATGACCGGGTCAAAAAGGTAAACACACAACACCCCATTCACGGGTATTGGTGGAATATGCACATAAAACTCAATGACATCAAAAGTTAATGCACAACCCACCTACCTTGATGCTAGGAGATCAAAATACTAGAACCACGAGGCTTGATTCTCTTTAGAACTGCAAATATCTAAGAAAATGTACAAAATTCTCATGCAACAATTTCTTGAGAAAGAAGGAGAATCATGGAATGAGACTCAAGGAGAAAGAAGAGCTCACCACTGCAGTTCCAATGCAATCTACGACGGTCAATTCGGAAAACAGACGGAGGTTCGGGGGCTCGGAGGATGTTTGCGGCCATACGGGCGCTCTCGGTCTAAGAACCTGGAGAAGAATGTGTATATGTTGATTAGGCGAGATGCCGGTCCATTAAATGAATAAAAGAAAGTACACGGTGTGTACCTCGGGGATACACGACATGTACTTGGACTTTCTATACTCCAATTTAATCGGCCTCCACATCGCCCCTACAAATCATGTGTGTGGCCAGGACATTGCCAGCACATGGACTAGCGTTGCATCAAAGTACACAGCGTGTACTTGTAAAGTACACGGTGGGTATTTTTAAAATTTCCATATATTCCTCTTTTTCTCAAAAAAGACCAGAAAAGGAAAAACCTACCTGAAATGAATATTTGGGTTCTTACATTAGTCAACGTGTTAAGACAAATAACAAGATCCCATATCTCTTGAAGAATTTTATTATTTCGTTCAGCCACTTTGTCAGGCAAGGAGGTTATATTAGGTTGAATCACAAAGGTAACTTCATGTGGAATCTGACTACCAATAATCTCAATAGGATGAGAAATAGGTTTTGGTCTTGATTTCAACACTCTCTACATATCTTCACCCATACCTCTAAGAGATTTCACTTTATCACATAACTGTTTGTTCTCAACTCTGACCTCTTGAATATCATGAAGCATCTTTGGTTGAGTCTACCATATGATCTTTTCCAACTACATGCTATCATCTCTTTCACTCAAATTTTTCACATGAGCTGGATGAGTATTCAAGAGATTTTTAACCCCCAATAGGGTAGCTCCAAATGCTTTCAAATAATCATTACTCACCAAGGTATATGGTTTTGGGAAGTTTAATGAATAAAAGTTGAGACAAGATCAGGTTCCATGGAATAGATAACTTCAGAAAAAGATTCTGTTTTCAATTGAAACATAGTAGAATGATCTATACCTTTAACTAAGACTTCATGGGAATCATTCACATCAAAATTACTAGGGAGTTTATACCATGTATACATTGATCCTGGATCAAATGGATTTAGCACTTCATCACTTTCTAGGCTAGGGGGCTTCTCCGCCTAAAAAGGTGAAACTTTCATAGGACTAATAGACTTAGATCCTTGATATACTTCCATGATTTTATCCCCAATAGCCTCGCCCACTTCTTTTCTAGGCAACTGAATGGCTTGATCCTTTCTCTCTTCAACATATGAGATAATTTCATGAATAGATCTTATACAACATCCTAAATACTTACCATATAATTAGATTCTTCTTTAGAAGAAGGTTCATCTATATCATCAATCTCTTCAGGGATAGGTACATTCTTCTCAATTAATACTTGAGGAGAAGGTTTACTATCTTCCTCATCCAGAACAGTATTTCCTATAGGTACAAAAACCACTTCCTCTTCTTCCTCATTAGAATACTGAAAAATTTTATCTGGTTCCAAACAAGGATCATAAATGCCTTTAGGCCTTGATGATGCTCTACCAGATTGAAATTTTCATAAACGCTTTTATTATCCTCCACACATACATTTCTCCATGGATTCCTACTGATTTTAATTATCGTTACTGTTACTTTTTAAAGTAAAAATTCATAGTCCTTAATGACTTTTTCATTGAGTCCAACCAATACATTATTATGAAGCATATCTGAGATAAATCATGAGTAAAATAGGGAGTTTGACTTGGAGGTTGTCTTGATCTACTCACACATATAGAGTATAACATATTTTAATAGGATAATATTCTATCCATTTTTTATGAGATGTATCAAAAATACATCCTGGTACTTGAGTGTAGAAAAATCCACTTTTCTATGGCTAATTTGATTCTAAACCAATTTAAATAGATGTTTGGTTTCACCATATACCTCAGCAGCAATGGCTCTTCACATTGTTTCATTTCTAGTTAAGTATCCTAATGCTTCTTCCAAAAAAAGAACTCACTTTGTTGATGAGGACCTCTCTGGTAGTCCTCAAAAATACCCTCTTGAGGTATCCTTAGGCATGCAACCCATAACCATGAAGAAAAGGTACATCTCTGGCCATTGATCCATATTCAAACAACAAATCCATCTTTTGTATCAAAAAATAGTAGAACAAATAGATTAAACTGTGCAACTAGCTTTGGGAAAATAGGTCTATAATCCTTTGTGAACAAATCCAACCATCCTTTCTCTCTTAATACTTTCAATAATAAATACATACTTGATAGAAGCTACTTGGAGAAAATTCCTTTTCTAAAACCACAATGTTTTTCACCATATTCGGATTCAAAGGACCTTCATGTGCTAACTATGGAACTATTTTCATCTTCTTCTTTGAACAGCACTTCTCAAGGGTTTATGTGGATGGACATTTCATTATAGGAATTCAATGATGTTTTGTGAGAGAGAATGGTTGAAAAAGGGTTTACGGTTTGAGAGAAGAGAGCTTGGGTAAAGAAAGGAGTGAAATTTCATTTATTTCTTATATGTTAGGGATACCAAGCATCGCAAAAAACAAAAGTGAGGGAAAGTAAAAATAAAATAATTAATTACCGTGATATGGGTTATAATATTTAAATAAAACAATACAGAGTCTCTACGGTGATATCGTGACAAAATTTAACAATGAGACCGGAATTGACATTCATGGTGACACCGTAACATGCTTTTATGGTGAGACCATAACTGACTTTCACGGTGAGACTGTAACTGTATGATTTCTAAACATTGAGACCGTATTGTTTGAGACAGTAAGTGTTGTATAGTAACAAAGATATAGTAACTGTGAGACCATAAACATGAAACAACAACTTTTAAGATAGTATAACTAAAGGTTTGTTAGAGTTAGACAGTAATATTATGATAATGACTTGTGAAAATATAAATTGTGAAATAGTATACTTACTACTTATGAATTATCATTCCCAATTCATGTTTGATGTAATATATTCTTTTAGAATTTAATGGTTCAGTGAATACATCTGTGAGAAGATATTCAGTTCCAATGAATTCCAAAGTGATATCACCCATTTGATAATGATCTCTCAAAAAGTGACGTCTTACATAAATATGTTTTTTCCTAGAGTCCAAAACATGAATTGTTTGAGATGTTAATAGCACTTGTATTGTCACAATTTATAGGTACATTCCTGAATTGTTTTCTATAATATAGTAATGTGTGTTTCATCTGCCAAATTTGTGCACAAAAACTTCCAACAACTATGTATTCAGCTTCTATAGTAGATAATTCAACAATGTTTTTCTTCTTTCTACACAATGATACTAGTGACTTTCCAAAAAAGTGAAATGTTCTATAGGTTCTTTTTCTATCTAACTTACAACCATCAAAGTTAGAATCAAAATAAATAACTAACAGAAATAATTATATTCTGGGATAGAACATTCCTATATTGGGTGTATTATTGATGTATTTGAATATTATCTTAAAAAAAATTTAAATGAGATTCCATATGATTTTCTGGAAAACGAGCACACATACACACACTAAACATAATGATAGGTTGGCTAGTGGTTAAGTAGAGTAATCTTCCAACCATCCCTATGTAAGTGGTTTGATCAAATGATTTTTCATATTCATCATGATCCAAATTACAAGTAGTACTCATTGGAATGTCATTACTTATAGTGTTATCCAAACCAAAAAGTTTTATAAGATCCCTAGTATACTTTCTTTGATATAAAATAATACCATAATTATTTTGAAATATTTGAAATTTAAGAATGAATTTTACGTCACCCATTAAACTCATTTCAAAATCATTTTTCATCATTTTAAAAAATTTAACACCTAAATATTTTTTTAAAGATCCAAATATAATTTCATTTACATTAATTTGAAATACTAAAACACCATTCGAAATTCATTTCATAAAAAGGGTAGGGTCAGCTATTCCTTTTGTAAAACCTTCAGAAATAAATAATTACTTAATATATAATACCAAGCTCTTGTATATTATTTTAAACCATATAAAGCTTTTGATAATTTAAAAATATAATTTTGAAAATGAGGATTTTTAAAAACATGGTGTTGCTCTAAAAATATATCTTATTCTATATACTAATTTATGAATGCACTCTTAACATCCATTCGATATAGTTTGAAATTCTAATGTGCAACATAAGAAAGAAAAATTCTAATGGCTTAATGTCTAGATACTGGTGAAAAGGCCCCTTCATATTCAATTCATTCTTCTTGATTATAGCCATGTGCATCCAATCTGGACTTGTTTCTAACTATTTTACCTGCTTCGTCTACTTTATTTCTAAACACCCACTTAGTGCCAATGGTAAAAATGTCCTTGGGATGGTTAACAAGTTTCCAAACATTATTCCATTCAATTTTATTATGTTCTTCTTGCTTATCCATCACCCAAAATTCATCATTGATTATATCATTAATGTTTTTAGGTTCATGTTGTGACAATAAGACCTGATGTTCAACATGATTTCTAATATAATCTCTAGTTTGAGATATATTATCTAAGTATCCTATAACAACATTTTAAGGATGGTTTTTAAGAGTTGTAACAACTCTAGAAAAATAAGGACTAGTGATTTCAGGTTCTCCAACAGATTCAGGTTCATTGTGACTGGAATCTAATGAATTTCAAGAACTGGATGTTTTCACATATTCCTTCACAGGATGGTTAGAGAATTTTGAATTAATTTCCAAAATTGATACATAATCCTCCGAATTTTCTAGAGTGGTTTTATGCTCATGTGGATCTATTTCATCAAATTCGACATGGAACGATTCTTGTAAACATTCATTTCTTTTGTTAAACACTGTATAGGTTTTACTAGGGATTGAATATCCAAAAAATATTCCTTCATCACTCTTGGATGTGAATTTTTCAAGATTGTCCAAAGTATTAAGGAACCATAATTTGCAACAAAAAACATTTATGTAGCATACATTGGGTTTTATATTATTCTATAACTCATTTAGAGTTATTTTAAGATTAGTTTTAATTAGCACACTGTTGATAATATAGTATTTTGTATTAGAAACTTTCGACCAAAAATAAATAGGTATGCCATATTCACTAAGCATGGTTCTTGAAATCTCTTATAAGCCTCTATTTCTTATTTCTACAACACCATTCTGTTAATGTGTTCTAGGGGAATGGAAAATATGACTATAGCCATTTTGTGAAAAAATGGATTCAAACTCTTGATTTTCTTACTCACGAACATGATAACTTCTTAAGGAATTAATTCTATGTACAATAATATTTTATATAGTTTTGGAATACTTGGTAAAATGATAACATGCCTCAATTTTTTGATCCAAAAAATGTCAATGTATATCTGGAAAATTCATCTTCAAGAACATAAACATAGTGCATCCCATTTAAACTAGAACTATAGATGGACCAAACAAATCAATGTGAACCAATTCGAGAGGTTTAGAAGTTGAAACTTCTTTCATTAGTTTGAAGGAAAATTTGTGTTTCTTTCCCTTTTGACAAGGATTACACACTTTGTTATTTGTAATCTCATGTTTGGGTAGGTCTTTGACTATGTTTTTTCTGGTTATATTTCTAAGTAAGGGAATATTACAATGTCCTAGTTGCCTGTGCCAAAGACAAGACTCTTTGAAAAATAAAGGTAAACATGAAGCATTTTGAGAGACTAATGAATCTTTGTTAACAGATCATACATTTTCATTTCTAAATTCAGAAAATACTAATTCATTTTTAGAATTGAAAACATTGCAAGCATCATTTTCAAATTTAAAATGAAATATATCATCACATAGTTTTGAAATACTACTAAAATTATATTTCAATCCATCAAAAAAAGTACTTTGGAAATTAAAACTATGTCATAGTTACTGATTTGGTGAAGTAAAATTATCTTTCCTTTGAAATTTTCACCAAAGGTGACATGTCCACCATCAATTTTTATTAGATTCTTGAAGCATGAACCGTCCGCTATCATGGGTCTTGAACACCCACTATCTAAGTAATATTAGATTTTATATGATCTCTTTAAGAAACATTCCTAAAAAATAGTCAAATAAAAACATATTTTGGTACCCATATTAGCTTGGGTCCAGTAATATTAGTGAATAGTGCGTTTGGAACCCATATATAACTCATAGGTTTCCAATAAAAATTATGTAATGTGCTTGAAAAATAAACATTGTTTTGTCTAGAAAAGATTTAAATCATAGTGAGTGTATCATTACATGAACTATTTAATGGATTTCTAGAACTTAGAGTAATGTTGTATGTCCAAGAATTAGAAACCAAATTAGTTCATCCAAAATTTCTTTTACCTAGTTGATATCCCATGACATTAGTATATTTATGAGAAATCTATTTACCTAGAATTTTCACTAGAGTATATTTACCATTAGTAAACCTTTCAATATCCTTTTTTAAACTTATCATTATATAGATTTAGTTCATTATTTAATTTGAGTAGTTGAGAATTTTTCTCCCATTCTACAGTATGTTCAGTTTTTACAGTTGACGTAAAATCATGATGTTTATATAAATATTATTATTTATCTTTTAGTTCAATACATGTCTCTTATAGAATATTACATGAATACAACATTTCTTCATTAGACATATATTCAGAGTCACCCTCATCTCCAAAATAATAATAATTGTGTACAAGTGATTCTAGTGTTACCTCAAATGTGTTTTTTCATAAAACAAATATTTTCTTTGTTAGCCTGCTCATCATGTGAAGACTTTGAGTCAATATAACTATCCTCAGAAGCACTCCAGGTTTCTTTCATTTCCTTTTTATACTTTCTATCTTTTTCCTCATACTTATTTTTGTTCTTGATCTTGGGATAGTCCTCCTTTATATATCCCTTTCACTTACAATCATACCAGACTATCGCCTCAAACATGTCACTTCTTTTCCAATATTTCTTCCAGCTTCCTTTTTGATTATATCTTCCCTTAAAGTAAGGCTTTCTGAAAAAATTTATTCTTCTTGTTAAATCTCTTAATCATTATGGCTAATTGATCCATCTCCTCATCACTGTCGGGTGATGATTGTTCAATGCAGGAACATTATATAGAGACTTCCAATTTCCCTTTCTCTTTGTGGTTTGAAGTGGTGGTTTTAAATGCAATATATTTTCTTTTGGGTTAATCCTCCTCTTCTTTGTTGACTTTCAGCTCATCTACATACATCATTAGTTTCCCAATGAGATCTTTTACAGGTAGCAAGATGAGGTCACATGACTCTCTATTAGAGAAAGATGTTTCCCTCTATCTATTAGGTAGGAATATGATAATCCTTATAATTTAATCTTTGGTAGTAACTTCTCTTACAAGAGAAATCATTATGCTGACAATTTCGTTGAACCTAAGACACATGTTAGAATTAGGATCATTTGGTTTCATTTTAATTTTATCATATTTAATAGTATAAGTATTAAGTATCATTTCTTTTACACTATAAATCCCTTTATTTGAAATTGAAAAAGTATCCCAAATTTTATGGCCAGTTTTACATGGAGAAATTCTATTATATTCCTCATCCCCTACGGAGGAATATAAATCATTCATGGATTTTAAATTTTCATTGAAGGAAGTCTTGTCATGTTCATCCTAAGTGATTCTATCTGTAGCACAGATCTTATACTCATATATAATTGTAGACCAAATTTCAAAACACCTACTTTCTAAATGAATTTTCATTTTAATTTTCCGTTTTTCATAATTGGTTCTATTAAAGAATGGTGTTATGTTGTTGTGGAACCTTCAAATATATTATCCATAATAAAGAACTACTTTTAAAGAGTGATAAATTTAGAATTGACATAAATTTATAGATCATTAAAGTACAACTAAAATCAAAGTTGTATAGGGTCTAAAAAAGAGTCTTAATAGAATAATAAACATCCTCTAATACAAAATGTTGGTCGAAGTAGAGTACTCTAGGGGGAGGTGAATTGAGTATCTATTAAAAATTCTTGTTTGAAAAAGGTTTCATAAAATGGTTCCCAAATAAAAATAAATACATCCCAATTAATCAATGTAATAAGGTTATGAATGTTTGTCATTTTAAATAACTTCTCAGAAGATTGATTAATCATTAGTAATTGTAATATCGGTTATTAACATTAATTTTAAACCTATTTTAATATGGAAACACAATTATAGAATCTTTAGAAGATTAACTATCAAATCAATTTTAGTGATTTATAAAATATTCAGTAAAATAGATTAAACTAAATTAAACAACACATCAGATATAAATCAAGTGGTTCTGTCTCAATATGAGTCCTAATCCACTCCACTTAGTGATCACATTACACCAAGAATTTTATATTAATATACCTGATCCACACCCTGGATTGGGGTAAACAACAGTACACAAGATTGTCTAGGTCACACAAAATCTTCCACAATTCTTCTTGGGTATAGAACTATGAGGTCACACAGGGACCTCTTCCACACTTATTCATGGGAATAAAAAAGTGTAAAAATATTTGAGATGAAACATATATTGTATCCTCTAGTTTAATGCAGGTGATAGTTTTTGTTTCCATTCAGAGACACACACACTTCTCGAAAGCTTAAAACAATAAACAACAAAGAAAAAATGATGAGATGAAGTTTTAAGTTCATTGATTCGTATTCTATATAGATATGGACTTCAAGGATTAAGTAGATGTAGGAATTGATTCTTCTTAGGAGAAAAAGACTATTGTCAGTCTAGTGCTCTAGTTTCCCGTTTGATCTACCTCATGTTCTCTGTGGAGTTGGTATTGCAAAGATGTTCTCGACTCTAATATATGGTATCCTAGTTATTTATTTATGTGTTATTAAGATATATTGATTTTTCATTTTTTTATTTCTTTTATCAAGAATCCCCATGCTTCTTTGTTATCTTGCACACTGGTTTTTATTTTTATCACCCTTTTCCTTTCTGGCCACATAGTTCTTTTTATTCTTGGATTGAATGTGATGGAGCTGACAGGGTGCATGTATTCTGCACCTCATAACTCATACTTTCAGGTAAAATGTATAAAAAGAGATATTAATTATGCCAGTGCATTTAAAATAATCAAATATAACCATTAGAGATAAAATAGAAAACAACAAAAGTGATCAAGAAACTGTGTCACAGTCTGTCTGGAAACGTTGTCTCCAAGAAACTGTGTCTCCTTGAAACCATGTATCCTTGAAATAGTGTCTCCTTCTTTTCCATTGAGTGATGAGACAATCATGATGGCATAGTTTTATAGAGATCAGGAATTGGTAGCACATATGCAGTGTCTGATCACAGTGTATTGATGGTCATAGTGTCTGTTCACAGTATCTGATTCACGGTGTCTCTTCACAGTGTCTAGTCGTGGTGTCTGGGTCATGGTGTCTATGTAACAATGTATGGATCAGGGTGTCTAGGTCATGGTGTTTGGGTCACGGTGTCTGGGTCCTCTTCAAGAAAAACATAACAGGTGGCAGACTCACGGTTTCTCAGACATAGCCAAATATCTATACATAGACATAAATAGTGATATTCATAGAATGGATTAGACGTAATGATTTATCAAGTAAATCCATTATAACTAAAATTAAAATTGATTAAAATAATACAACATAGCACCTAAGATATTAGATAGGATTATTTAATGCATAAAGAAACTGATCATCTGTACACATGATTTGAGATAGATTAAACATGATTAAAATGATTTAAATACTGTAGAGTATTTGTGATCATTAAAAATTGATTAACACATTCGGGGTCCAACACTTTTCCTTCATTTAAGTAAATTTTGTCATTATTATTTAATTGATTCTTAAGGATCTTATTTTTCTTCTTTGATCTTGTAATTTATTTACAAGGCCCTATGATTCGTGAAGTCATGTTTCTCAACACTTGTTCCATTTCCTTAAGAATATGGATTAATTATTCTTCATACAATGGTTTAGGATAAAATTACATATAATGTTTTTCTTATATATGGATTTGGTTTGATATTTACATTCCTAATAGGGATACATGGAAGGTATAATAGACAATGGAAATATTTAGATTTAGTGTTAACTAAAATAGAACTACTCTAAAACACTCTATATTTTCAAATGATTTAATATACCTTGGATTCTTTAATCATTTATTTTTAAATAAAAAGATCCATTTACATTAGGATATTTTTTGGAATAAAAGATACTTAACATGAAATTCTATGTTCTACCTTGGATTGTTTGTATAGAACTTTTTACAACTCTCAATATCCTTGGTATGTTTTTTGGATCACTTGTATCTTCTCAGTTTTGGAATTGACAATGTTTACTCAAAAAAAATTTCCTTCCCCAACATCATCATTTAAATTGGGAGTTCTACCATTCTTAAAAAATAATTGATCATATTTAACCATTTTAATTCTCAATTTAAAACTATTTTTATAGGATAATTTGAAAACTATTAGATGTTGGTGGAAACTCCATTAATAATCATGTAATCTAGAACCTGAAATTTATTCATATATCTTAATAGTTATATTAGGATACATATGAGTGCAAGGATGATAAAATTTATTGAGGTTTAATATGGAATTCATTGAATTTTGTAGGATCCTATGAAACATTTAATTAAATAATGGATCATAGTATGAAATAAGGGCTAGTGGAGGGACAAAATTATCACCACTAATTTTTTTTAAAAAATAAAATCACTCAAGAGAGAACCACTCTCATATAGTGATGAAATGGGTCTAATTTGTTAATATATCAATGATTACCCACCTAGAAACTCATTCAAATTATGAACCATGTCCCATTCATCAATCACATTTACAAAACCATAACCATAATATCAAATTCTCAAAAACCCACCATCTAAGTGTTTCTATAATCCACCAACACATAAGGGATTAATAATCATAATCACCTGATAAAAAATTATAAAATTTTCATAATTAGTCATCAGACAATCCAAGGAATCAGAAAAACAAATATCATGTTCCATAGTCTTGTTGATTATAATTAAACCAATATCTTATATAGGAAAATGAAATGTAACTTTTTGTAAACACTTTAAGCAACTAAACCCTATTTTTTCATCATAGATCAATCATACACAGGCACACTGATTTTATTATACCATATGTGTCAAGTATTATAAATATGCACATACTTTATACTACCCCAATAAAATTGTAAATCAATCAATTAGAACAAAAAACCATTATATGATATTTTAATGAATATATCAACCATAATAGTGAAATCCAAAAACCATGATCCCATAACCATAATAACTTTCACTTTCTATAATGATAGATATCATGATGCACCATTCTAAGGTCCATCTTAAGAACTAAATCATTCCTACATCTGACTACCAGGTCTCAAATTGTAAAATAACCATTGTAAGAGTCTAATACTATATTTTGATTCCTCGTCTTAAATTACCCAATTATAACCTTATTTGTTGGAAGCATATTATCACAAGTGAGCCTATTTTTGTCACAATTTTTCTACTAATTAAGAGAGTATATAATTATCTTTGGGATGACGATAAAATCAATATCATATCAATAAATAAAAATAAATAATGAAGCATCATCATCAACAATATGTTATATTATTTTTATGGAATTACAGCTAAAATAAATCCATGAATGATACAGATCATACATCTTAATAGATCACTCATCAGATTAATCACATAAAAAATAAACATAAAAATAAAAAATAGAGAGGCTCATACACTATGTAACACCCCAAGCTTCTACGGTACGTTTCCCTTCGAATAATGCGATAGCGTGTGTTGTACGCAACCTCGAGTTCTAACACACACCACAACTAATTAAACTAGCCGTTGTAAATAGTAATACCTACTTTTTGAAATCATATATATTTTATATTTCAATATGGACTTCATTTTTGGATTCGGAATATCGAAATTATCCTAGGGTGAAATTTTGGTACTTTTCGGATAACTTTTATATTTTGATGAATAGTGAAAATTACTAAATTTTAATTAAAAACAACTTTTTTTAATCAAAATAATTAATAGTGATAAATTATGAATTTGAGTGGTTTTAAAGTATATTTAGAATATATTTTTACCATTTAATATAATTTTGGTCATTGGACATAATTTTACAATTAAACCGAACATAAACAAGTGTCAATCTTTTGATAGTTATTATCTCTTAAAAACACGCTTTTTGTTTTAACAGCGGGAATTAATTTTAAATTAATTTCTGCCACTTCTGTGTTTTGAATTTAGGAAAATGGATTCCATATTTGGAATCAGGATGTTCAAATTGTGTAATTAGGTAACTTTTATTTTTAGACATTTTGAATAATTACTCCGGTAAATATTTTATTTACCATGGATAAGGGTAAATCCGGTACATAAGGGTTACAAAATAATATTATAATAATACTAAATTACCCTAAAACGTGTCTTAACCCTATTTGTTGATACAGGGTCGACCATGGGCATCCTTGGGTCAATTTGGGGACCCCTTGGAGCCACTTGTATGTGGTAGGGACACTTTATATTAATAAAGTTAAAATAAAAATAAAAATGGCATAAGCTTACATCTTTTAGAAGAACAATTTTTTACATAGGGTTATACATGTTGGATTTTCGATTATAAATATTCATTAGAAAGATAAAAAGATTTCCTACATAATTATATTTTATTTATAATTTTTAGACATTATATAATTTATTTTATTTATGACACAATGATGATGCAGTAATTACTAAAATAGTGAAAAATAAAAATAATTGATCTTATAAATACCCAAATAATTATAATATGAAACTTTTAATGAATTAAACTAATTTTCTATGATAATATGATATATTAGGATTGATTTAATTGACTTTGTTCGAAGTAATCAATCTGTTAGGAGTTTCACAAAAATCAACTATTGAATAGTGTCAAAATTGACATAAAAGAGTTCTTAAAACAAATATTATATTATTAATTGATATTAAATTCCTAAAAATCTAAGGTTCGGCCAAGAGACTTATATTATGATAGGTTAATCATTAATGGACCACTTGGGGGTCTCTTGGATGTATATAGTAAGTTTATTAACCATAATATATAAAATACAAAGAGACATTGTAAAAGTGAAACTAATTAACTTAGAGTTAATACTTAAAGATAAGGTTAATATAAGTACCCAAACCTGTCTAAATTCTATTGGATGAGTTTCTTTCGACCTATCCCCACCTCATCATTTGAATAGTCAACTTTGGAGCCTTTAGAAACCGAATATGAATTTATTATAAATTAATATTTCTAGCTTTTCCAAAGGTGCCCCTCACCCCTCTTATAAAAGGGCACTCCTCCTTCTCATTTCTTCACACCTTCAAAGCCTTTTGGTTCGGCCAAACTCTGCCCAAATACTCTACCAACATCCCTCAATACAACCTAGAGGCCTTAGTTTGATCAGAAAGCCAACCTAAGGAGCTCTTTTGATCAAATCAAAAGGAAGAACCCGAAGAAGAGGTAATGATTTCACCACCCTTTTCTAATTTCATTTCTTCTTCCACTTCTTCTTCCTTTGTTCTTACCATTCTAAAATAATAACTCCAGTATCTCACATATACTGTGATGTTATTATAAGTATGGTACAACCATATTCAGTATTCTATCCACCCTTTGAATAACATGTCACCATACGTGCGTACGTACGGCTTACCGTCTCCACGTCGTGGTGTAATTGTTATTCAATATAATATTATTTGGATGGGTATAATAATGATGTGTAACTCATGTAAATAATAAATATAACATGTTAATGATTCTGTATATATGATATACCATTCATTTATATATTATTTTAATATCAAAAGAATGATATTGTCGCTCGTGCGTACGTACGGACTACCGTCTCCACGAACGCGATGAGATTCATTCTCCATCGTATCCATTCAAGTATAATTATCATTTTATGATTTAAAAATGATGTTTAAGGACTTGATATCATTCTGGATATGAATAAGATACAACAAACATGGCTTATGTAACAAAACATATAAAAGAAAATGAGTAAGTTAACACCCGAAACGATGATAATTCTAAGATATTATTAATAAATCAATGTTAAAAGATCATATATGATATCATATTAATATATATGATTCTTGTATAATTTAATAACAATTATTTCACCATTATACAGGAGGTTAACCTACCCCAACCAAGGAAAAGTACAAGGTAAGGGTTATTTCACAATCTCTTCATTATCCGAGGTTGTATTATACGTAATAATCTACTGGGATCTCTTTATCATCCACATCCATGTTTCTTCGAAATGTATTTCAAAACATTTTTACTATTTACAAGAATATGGGTTAAAGTCATTTATACCCTTGTTTGACTTTTTATAAGAGGTTTATAAAGGAATCTTTCCGTCGTTTTCAAAACAAGGTCCTTTTTTAACCTTTTCGACAGAATTGAGGTAAGAATGTTTTTTTTAACTTATACGGCGGGTGCGGTTATTTTACGCCGTTATAAAATCTTCAAAGCTTTCCTTACAAGAATTTAAGAATATTTTCAAATAAAATGTTTTATTTTATATGGATCTTAAATGATTTCAAAATAAAAGGAGATATTTCTTTAAAAAGAATTTTGATTTCATCTATGTCAACATCCTTTGATGGATTTTAAGATTATTTGAAGTTGATTTATTATGATACAAAACTTCTATATTGTATTGAAGGTTTTGTGATATGTTTGACTGTGGATGTGCTATTTTTATACCATTCATAGTTTATTGTGAAAGTATTGACATTTCGTATGCTAGTTTTAATACGAATGTTTATGTTATGTTTAAACCTTTTCATATGGGAATGCATTGGACTTAATAAGTGACGGGTGGAGCCCGCTATAGCTCCTCGATGCATCGGTAGGTCTCATGAGACAAACTAGTGTCTTGGCACAAGGCCTTGACAAAATCTTATTTGCAGTCTTGGCACGAGGCCTTGGCTATGTGGTTATGATAGTCTGGCATTATGCATTCCAACATTATGAAAGTGGTTATTTATTTTTGCATGTGATTATACGATTAGTGGAATATCCATGTGAATAAGTAAATGCCATTATTTCATTTTATTTATGCCATACCATGTTGAAAGTTCATATTTAAAAGGCTTTTGTTTTAGTTATACATTGCCTTAAATGTTTATTCTTATTGATGAAAGTTTCCGCTATATTGTTATCCTTACTGGGCATTTGAGCTCACCCCTTTTCTATGTTTTATTTTTCCCAGGAAGTGAAGATGTAAGTTATGAATGACCTGCAGGGATATTATGAGGGGATTGTAGTGTGGACTGTGGAAACATTATGTTGTTGTAGTAGTTTTTGATTTTATGATGTAATGTAAAACTTATGAATATATCTAGTGTTTCCAAGGCTACTAAACCAATCGGTCTTTCGAGATTTGATCTTTCTTGTGATCATGCCAATGTTATGTAATAATGCACCGACTCTAGGCAACTAGGGTCGGGGCGTTACAGTTGGTATCAGAGGAAGTTTAGTACAAACCTTGGAAGCTAGATTTAGATAAACTCTGATTAGAGCACATAGACCTAAGATGAACTTTGAGGATTAGTATAGAAGAACTTCCTAGAATTTTGGTATTGTAGAGACTTTGTGAGTTTTCCGAGCAATACATCCCTGTCTGGATACGAGCAGGTAGAGGCGGCTCTGGCACAGATGTACCTAGGGGT
This sequence comes from Viscum album, assembly GCA_963277665.1. Lineage (NCBI taxonomy): Eukaryota > Viridiplantae > Streptophyta > Magnoliopsida > Santalales > Viscaceae > Viscum > Viscum album. Next base: position 1,070,062,802 of record OY728166.1, on the reverse strand, counting down.
AAAACCCGAAAACACCGCTTTGAGCTAGACTCGAACGGGAACTGGTGCACGACAACGGGCCTTGCTGCACTCTTGGATACGACACTCCCGGGGGATATGCTTAGGATAACTCTCACTTTCTTTACAAATCATTATGAAGGGTTTATGAGTATATACTTCCTCAAAGAAAACATATTTATGATTATGGATTATATCCATAGATAGTTCAATTTATGTTAAGTGTTTTATAAGTATGGGATTATGTATTTTGATTCATAAACTGATCTAGTTTATGCCATTGTTTAGAAATGGCGCCTAGTGGAGGAAATGGAAACCGTATCAATGCACGCACTCCATGTAGGGATTGCCCTCCTGCTCAAGATAATTATAGTGGGGCTGGTGATGCAACTGGTGCTGATCAGCTAATCACCGTACTGGGACAACTTACTCAGGTTATGAATAATAACCTTACCCGTATGGAGCACCCTGATCCGCAGCGTGGAGGATCAATGTTAGATCGATTCATGAGACAACAACCACCAACGTTCAATGGAAGTACAAATCCCTTAGTAGCTGAGCAATGGATATTTTCCCTAGAGAAAATATTTCAGGCTTTGGGGAGTAGTGAAAGGGAAAAAGTTACCATGGAAGTTTACCGCCTCACTGGAGATGCTGATCAATGGTGGTCATTGATTCAAAACATAAAGGAAGATGATGAAGTATCAAACATGGAATGGAGGGAGTTCAAAGATCTCTTTTTAGAAAAATACTTTCCTCGCGACCATCGAGCAGATATGGAAAGGCAATTTCTGAGTCTGAGACAAAAGGAGGATGAGAATGTCACAAAGTATGAGGCTAACTTTACAAGGTTAGCGAGGTATGCTGGAGATTATATTCGCAACCCAAGACGTAAGATTGATCGTTTCTTTGATGGGTTAAAACCATTTCTCCGTCGAGCATTAGTCTCACAATCCTTTTCATCGTACGAAGACATTGTCTCATGTGCTATCAAGACCGAAAAGGAATTCTCTAAGTCTTATGACTTTAAAGCAAAGCAAGAGAAGAAGAGACCTGCTGATCAATCTGGGAATGGAAATAAGGGGAAGAATGGAAAGGTTGAATATCCATCTTGTGGTAAGTGCGGGAAGAAACACCACGGTGCTTGCCTGAAGGGAATGGGAGTCTGTTACAAGTGTGGTGAAAAAGGCCACCAAGCTCATGATTGCAAGGGGAAGAAGGAAGCTACCAACGTTCAGTGCTACAATTGCAGGGAGATGGGGCATTATGCAAATGCATGTCCTAAGCGTCAGGAGAACTTACCTCAGAAAAGGCCAAGGGATCAAGGCCAGGCTTATGCTATCACTACTGCTGAGGTAGAAACTCCGAAAGACGTGGTGGCAGGTAATTTAATGGTTTCCTCAAGTTTAGCAAATGCATTATTTGATTCTGGATCATCGCATTGTTTCATATCTTCCCAGTTTGCTAAGAAAATTAGATATTTCCAATTTGATTTAATAAGGGAGTTGTCAGTTAAAACTCCTAAGGGAAGTATCATTGCAACAAAGTTTTGTGAATCAGTCCCCATTAGAGCACATAAATTTTCTTTATCTGCTGATTTCATCGTCATACCTATGATTGAGTTTGATATAATCCTCGGTATGGACTGGCTTTCGGACTATGATGCGAAGATTTATTGTAAGAAGAAAGAGGTTACGATTCTTGATGATAATGATAAGGAACACCTTATTTTTAGAGCAGAATCGTCACCACCTAATTCTTATTTAGACCCACCCCCAGTAGCTCAACTTAATTCAATTATTGGGGAGGAAGAGAATGAAGTAACTATCGGTGAGGAATGGAATGTTCAAATAGAGGGTGTACCTGTTGTGAAAGAATTTGTAGATGTATTTCCGGAAGATTTACCTGGACATCCTCCAGAACGAGAAGTTGAGTTTTCTATTGATTTGATTCCTGGATCAAGGCCTATATCGAAGACCCCTTATAGAATGGCCACTGTAGAGCTAGTCGAACTAAAGAAACAACTAGAGGAATTGAGTAATAAGGGATTTATTCGCCCTAGTGTTTCTCCATGGGGAGCCCCTGTTCTTTTTGTTAAAAAGAAAGATGGATCTATGAGGTTACGTATCGATTACAGGGAGATCAATGCTATAACGATAAAGAACAAGTATCCCCTACCTCGTATTGATGATTTATTTGACCAACTGCATGGAGCTCAATACTTTTCAAAGATTGACCTTCGATCTGGATACCATCAGTTGTGTGTAAAGAAGGAAGACATTCCGAAAACAGCATTTCGAACCAGGTACGGGCATTACGAGTTTACTGTAATGCCGTTTGGATTGACTAATGCACCCTCTGTATTCATGGATCTGATGAATAGAGTTTTCAAGGAGTATCTCGATGAATTTGTGGTGGTATTTATTGATGATATCTTGGTATACTCCAAAACCTACAAAGATCATGAAAATCACTTGCGCATTATCTTGAAGACTCTGAGGAGGCATGAATTATATGGAAAGTTTAGCAAGTGTGAATTCTGGCTTCAGGAGATTTCTTTTCTTGGCCATATTGTCTCTAAAGATGGAATCTCTGTTGATCCTTCTAAGACCAAGGCAATCCAAGAATGGCCAGCACCTACGAGTATAACTGAGGTACGTAGTTTTATTGGTTTGGCAGGTTATTATCGACGTTTCGTCCAGAATTTTGCCCGATTGGCTAACCCATTAACGAAGCTCACACGTAAAGGGGTTAAATTTGTTTGGACAAAAGAGTGTGAAGAATGTTTCGAAGAACTGAAGAGAAGATTAGTCAATGCTCCTATATTGACTCTACCATCGAGGAATGATGGGTTCGTTATTTATAGTGATGCATCAAAGAAAGGACTTGGCTGTGTCCTTATGCAGAATGATAGAGTTATTGCCTATGCATCACGACAGTTGAAAATTCATGAACAAAACTATCCTACTCATGATCTCGAGTTAGCAGCAGTGATCTTTGCTTTGAAAATATGGAGGCACTACCTCTATGGTGAAAAATGTGAGATTTATACTGATCACAAGAGTTTGAAGTATATTTTCTCACAAAAAGAACTCAACATGAGGCAAAGGAGATGGCTTGAATTACTCAAGGATTATGATTGTACGATACACTACCACCCAGGGAAGGCAAACAAGGTGGCAGATGCTTTGAGTAGAAAAGACCATGGAGTTTTAAACAATATGAGAATTGAAAGGGATCCAATTTTCATGGAGCTAGTGAAGATGGACATGGGAATAACCAGGGAAGGTGAAACATCAATGCTTTTTCAAATGGTTGCCAAACCATCTTTACTAGAAAGGATTAAGAGTTCTCAGACTGATGATGAAGAATTCCAAAAGAAGATTAAAGCTGTGAATGATGGGAGATTGAGAGACTTTGCGTATGAAGGTGGAATTTTGAAATTCGGGAAGAGACTTTGTGTTCCCAATATACCTGATCTAAAAAGGGAATTGTTGGATGATGCTCATAGTTCCAATTTCTCTATACACCCTGGGAGCACCAAAATGTATAGAGATTTGAAGGAACATTTTTGGTGGGACAACATGAAGAGGGAGATTGCTGATTTTGTGTCAAGATGTATGGTTTGTCAACAAGTGAAAGCTGGAAGGCAACAGCCTGGAGGAGTCATGCAACCTCTTCCCATACCGGAGTGGAAATGGGACAATATTACAATGGACTTTGTCATGGGGCTACCAAAGACTCCTAGAAGGAACGATGCAATATGGGTTATTGTTGATCGTCTTACCAAGTCAGCACATTTTCTTGCTATAAGAGAAGATCTACCCCTGGAACGTCTAGCAAAACTATACATTAATGAAGTTGTGAGACTTCATGGAGTACCCCTATCGATTGTTTCTGATCGTGATCCCCGTTTTACTTCAAGATTTTGGAAAAGTCTTCAGAAATCCCTGGATACTAAACTTCATTTGAGCACTACTTACCACCCTCAGACAGACGGACAATCAGAACGGACTATTCAGACCTTAGAAGACATGTTGAGATCTTGCTCACTTGATTTTCAGGGTATGTGGGATCAATATTTACCACTAGTAGAATTTTCCTATAACAATAGCTTCCATTCGAGTATTCAGATGGCACCATATGAAGCGTTATACGGAAAGAGATGTCGTACACCAACCTGTTGGGATGACGTTGGTGAAAGAAAACTTGTAGGCCCAGAACTGGTGGAGGAAACGGTGGAAAAGGTGAAGGTAATCCAAAATCACATTAAAGCAGCTCAAAGTAGGCAGAAGAGCTATACCGATAATCGAAGGAAGGATTTGGAATTTCAAGTCGGTGATCATGTTTTCCTGAAGGTATCTCCGTGGAAGGGAGTCATACGTTTTGGTAAGAAAGGTAAATTGAGTCCCAGGTACATCGGACCTTTCGAAATTCTAGAACGAATTGGGGTTGTAGCTTACCGATTGGCAATGCCGCCAAGTCTCTCCAAAGTTCACGATGTGTTCCACGTATCTCTGTTAAGGAAATACATGCCTGACCCAACGCATGTACTCACCTATGAGGAATTAGAACTGGAACCCGATCTGTCTTATTGCGAAGAGCCCGTCAGGATTCTTGATACGAGAGAACAAGTGCTGAGAAACCGGACGACGCGTCTGGTAAAAGTTTTGTGGAAGAATCATAAGATGGAAGAGGCAACATGGGAACCCGAGGAACTTATGATGAAGAACCACCCGAGTCTTTTTATGCAGTAATACCCTAGAAATTGCGAGGACGCAATTATTTGAAGGAGGGGAGAATGTAACACCCCAAGCTTCTACGGTACGTTTCCCTTCGAATAATGCGATAGCGTGTGTTGTACGCAACCTCGAGTTCTAACACACACCACAACTAATTAAACTAGCCGTTGTAAATAGTAATACCTACTTTTTGAAATCATATATATTTTATATTTCAATATGGACTTCATTTTTGGATTCGGAATATCGAAATTATCCTAGGGTGAAATTTTGGTACTTTTCGGATAACTTTTATATTTTGATGAATAGTGAAAATTACTAAATTTTAATTAAAAACAACTTTTTTTAATCAAAATAATTAATAGTGATAAATTATGAATTTGAGTGGTTTTAAAGTATATTTAGAATATATTTTTACCATTTAATATAATTTTGGTCATTGGACATAATTTTACAATTAAACCGAACATAAACAAGTGTCAATCTTTTGATAGTTATTATCTCTTAAAAACACGCTTTTTGTTTTAACAGCGGGAATTAATTTTAAATTAATTTCTGCCACTTCTGTGTTTTGAATTTAGGAAAATGGATTCCATATTTGGAATCAGGATGTTCAAATTGTGTAATTAGGTAACTTTTATTTTTAGACATTTTGAATAATTACTGCGGTAAATATTTTATTTACCATGGTTAAGGGTAAATCCGGTACATAAGGGTTACAAAATAATATTATAATAATACTAAATTACCCTAAAACGTGTCTTAACCCTATTTGTTGATACAGGGTCGACCATGGGCATCCTTGGGTCAATTTGGGGACCCCTTGGAGCCACTTGTATGTGGTAGGGACACTTTATATTAATAAAGTTAAAATAAAAATAAAAATGGCATAAGCTTACATCTTTTAGAAGAACAATTTTTACATAGGGTTATAAATGTTGGATTTTCGATTATAAATATTCATTAGAAAGCTGAAACGATTTCCTACATAATGATATTTTATTTATAATTTTTAGACATTATATAATTTATTTTATTTATGACACAATGATGATGCGGTAATTACTAAAATAGTGAAAAATAAAAATAATTGATCTTATAAATACCCAAATAATTATAATATGAAACTTTTAATGAATTAAACTAATTTTCTATGATAATATGATATATTAGGATTGAGTTAATTGACTTTGTTAGAAGTAATCAATCTGTTAGGAGTTTCACAAAAATCAACTATTGAATAGTGTCAAAATTGACATAAAAGAGTTCTTAAAACAAATATTATATTATTAATTGATATTAAATTCCTAAAAATCTAAGGTTCGTCCAAGAGACTTATATTATGATAGGTTAATCATTAGTGGACCACTTGGGGGTCTCTTGGATGTATATAGTAAGTTTATTAACCATAATATATAAAATACAAAGAGACATTGTAAAAGTGAAACTAATTAACTTAGAGTTAATACTTAAAGATAAGGTTAATATAAGTACCCAAACCTGTCTAAATTCTATTGGATGAGTTTTTTTCGACCTATCCCCACCTCATCATTTGAATATTCAACTTTGGAGCCTTTAGATACCGAATATGAATTTATTATAAATTAATATTTCTAGCTTTTCCAAAGGTGCCCCTCACCCCTCTTATAAAAGGGCACTCCTCCTTCTCATTTCTTCACACATTCAAAGCCTTTTGGTTCGGCCAAAATCTACCCAAATACTCTCCCAACATCCCTCAATACAACCTAGAGGCCTTAGTTGGATCAGAAAGCCAACCTAAGGAGCCCTTTTGATCAAATCAAAAGGAAGAACCCGAAGAAGAGGTAATGATTTCACCACCCTTTTCTAAGTTCATTTCTTCTTCCACTTCTTCTTCCTTTGTTCTTACCATTCTAAAATAATAACTCCAGTATCTCACATATACTGTGATGTTATTATAAGTATGGTACAACCATATTCAGTATTCTATCCACCCTTTGAATAACATGTCACCATACGTGCGTACGTACGGCTTACCGTCTCCACGTCGTGGTGTAATTGTTATTCAATATAATATTAATTGGATGGGTATAATAATGATGTGTAACTCATGTAAATAATAAATATAACATGTTAATGATTCTGTATATATGATATACCATTCATTTATATATTATTTTAATATCAAAAGAATGATATTGTCGCTCGTGCGTACGTACGGACTACCGTCTCCACGAACGCGATGAGATTCATTCTCCATCGTATCCATTCAAGTATAATTATCATTTTATGATTTAAAAATGATGTTTAAGGACTTGATATCATTCTGGATATGAATAAGATACAACAAACATGGCTTATGTAACAAAACATATAAAAGAAAATGAGTAAGTTAACACCCGAAACGATGATAATTCTAAGATATTATTAATAAATCAATGTTAAAAGATCATATATGATATCATATTAATATATATGATTCTTGTATAATTTAATAACAATTATTTCACCATTATACAGGAGGTTAACCTACCCCAACCAAGGAAAAGTACAAGGTAAGGGTTATTTCACAATCTCTTCATTATCCGAGGTTGTATTATACGTAATAATCTACTGGGATCTCTTTATCATCCACATCCATGTTTCTTCGAAATGTATTTCAAAACATTTTTACTATTTACAAGAATATGGGTTAAAGTCATTTATACCCTTGTTTGACTTTTTATAAGAGGTTTATAAAGGAATCTTTCCGTCGTTTTCAAAACAAGGTCCTTTTTTAACCTTTTCGACAGAATTGAGGTAAGAATTTTTTTTTTAACTTATACGGCGGGTGCGGTTATTTTACGCCGTTATAAAATCTTCAAAGCTTTCCTTACAAGCTTATAAGAATATTTTCAAAGAAAATGTTTTATTTTATATGGATCTTAAATGATTTCAAAATAAAAGGAGATATTTCTTTAAAAAGAATTTTGATTTCATCTATGTCAACATCCTTTGATGGATTTTAAGATTATTTGAAGTTGATTTATTATGATACAAAACTTCTATATTGTATTGAAGGTTTTGTGATATGTTTGACTGTGGATGTGCTATTTTTATACCATTCATAGTTTATTGTGAAAGTATTGACATTTCGTATGCTAGTTTTAATACGAATGTTTATGTTATGTTTAAACCTTTTCATATGGGAATGCATTGGACTTAATAAGTGACGGGTGGAGCCCGCTATAGCTCCTCGATGCATCGGTAGGTCTCATGAGACAAACTAGTGTCTTGGCACAAGGCCTTGACAAAATCTTATTTGTAGTCTTGGCACGAGGCCTTGGCTATGTGGTTATGATAGTCTGGCATTATGCATTCCAACATTATGAAAGTGGTTATTTATTTTTGCATGTGATTATTCGATTAGTGGAATATCCATGTGAATAAGTAAATGGAATTATTTCATTTTATTTATGCCATACCATGTTGAAAGTTCATATTTAAAAGGCTTTTGTTTTAGTTATACATTGCCTTAAATGTTTATTCTTATTGATGAAAGTTTCCGCTATATTGTTATCCTTACTGGGCATTTGAGCTCACCCCTTTTCTATGTTTTATTTTTCCCAGGAAGTGAAGATGTAAGTTATGAATGACCTGCAGGGATATTATGAGGGGATTGTAGTGTGGACTGTGGAAACATTATGTTGTTGTAGTAGTTTTTGATTTTATGATGTAATGTAAAACTTATGAATATATCTAGTGTTTCCAAGGCTACTAAACCAATCGGTCTTTCGAGATTTGATCTTTCTTGTGATCATGCCAATGTTATGTAATAATGCACCGACTCTAGGCAACTAGGGTCGGGGCGTTACACACTACGTCTTGGTCCCTAACCCAATATTGTCATAAAACAATGTTAATGAACTCAATATTGATATCAAATTAAACTTATTCTTTGAATTACATAATTGAAATAAGTTTTATACATCCACTAGGAAACGTGTACAGTTTTACGGGAAATATAACTCAATAGGGAACCAAAAAAAAGCCCCAAATATTTACCAGGATATACTAGTTTATGCTTGATAAAAAAGTGAATAATTTAAGAATGAGAACTATATATCGGTATACACCTAATTAAAGTTTTCATATGTTAACCAAACCATCATGACCCTCAGACATACCTATTTTTCCCCATAGCTGAATAAAATTCCACAATGAACTATAACCCCATATTAGAAAATAGAGGAAGTGATACTAAGGAAGATGTAAAGTTTCCAATATACTATGAAAGTTCACAAATAACCTACTACACATGTTAAGGTCTATAATTGATTCACATAAAAACACAGTTTCACTCAAGGTGAGTTTTCATAACAAAGTATTATAAAAACACCCTAACACTTAGGTTGAGGTCCCATACCACGTTCCATTCTAATAGCGTATCACTCATGTTGAAACCTCATATCATGTTCTCTAATAAAACTTACTGACTCATGGTGAGGTCGCATTCCATGTACTACACCATTAACTTGACTTCTAGATTCTAGTCAGTAGGACATTGATTCAAAACTTATATAACAACCTATTAACGACCTATCCACATAACTGAACAACTCCAAGCCATGTTATGGAACACCAATGATGATAACCAACCAAAATCAGTATACATTTCTCCCACAAAAAGATAACTACCCTATATGTTAGACCTACCCCAATTGTCAGCAAATAATAATCTGTATCCAAGATATTACATGTGATCTCATAGCCCAAGGAATTCACCATATTTTAGCCTCATTAGTTATACATTCCAATTTATATTTAATTAACCACACCACAATCACATTTATGATTCCCAATAACTCTCTCAACACAATTAAACCCTATTTCCTTTGAAAATATTTTCCCAGACACATCTATCTCTTGAAGATTTCCCACAGAAAAACCCATCATCAACTAACACATACTAACCATGTACACACCTTAACCATTTATTAATTGAAATAGGTTATGAAAAATACCCCCCAAACCAATCACATTATTTCAAATCTCAAAATAATTGTAATGAATCACCACAAATGAAAATCAGATCATGTTAGGCAACCCCCAAACTACAACACTATTAATAACTATTGTTAGGTTATACTCCATACAAAACACCCATGACCACCTTTACCAAGGTCGATTCTATCACATAGAACCTATATGACCACTTAAATAATTATTTCCATAAACGTTTTGCATACTCTTGCACCTTTATGAAAGAAAACATGCGAATACCATATGGTTAAGTGTCAGAGGTACCACCAATCTCATTTAAGGAGTTAAAACCTTAAGTTGATATTTATTGTCCTCTTCTAAGCCCACACCAAACCAGGCCTTGATAATGAGCCACAAACATATAATACAAAGATCTAAAAATTAATTATAAACATTCATAATTAATTTCTCATTAATATTAATTTAGTAATAATATATAACATATAAAAAATCATGTATACTCTCTGAAATATAGATTGAAAAAATGAAAGGGGTTCATAATGTAACCTTATTGCCTCTATGAACAATATTCTTACCAGTTTATGTCCAATTAATAAAACATTTAAAGGAATTTGTGAGAATATTAAGATATATACCTGGGAAAATTTCTTCATTTAAAATGGAGAGTAATGGTATATGGAAATTTCCCCTTATTATCCTCTAACAACTATACTAAGAGTCCACTTTAGTTCGAATGATTCCACCTCCTCCAGTGAAATCATTATTAAATCCTTAATTGTTAGAAAAAACCATAGATAATGTAAGATTAAAATGAGAGAGGCTAATGTAATATCCAAAATTAAATTGGAATTATGAATTATCTCTAACATATTTAAATTTAAGGGTAAAAAATGGGAGGGATAATGGAGAAAAGGGGGTGGTCTCTCCCTCCTTTAGATAACCCAAACTCTAAGATTCCGAGGTGTCCACTTTTTTAAAAAAGAATTAGGGAATGTTATGGTGTGACCAAAACTACCACAACATAACAAACCTCCTTATAGAATCATGGAAACTACATGAGGTAATGGTACACCAAAACCATATATGTCATTTACCGATTTCCCTTCCTAATAGAGGAGGAAGGAAATGATAGTATTCATACATAAACACATGATTCATGGATTAATTCACCCTTATAAAGACAAGAAAACCTAATCATGGCCACCCATTACAGTGTGGATTAGTTTCACACATAGAAAACGCCTTCATTGTCTCATGAAATCTACCAAACTTCAGGAACCTAATCATCTGTATAATTCATGGATTCTTAGTAAAATCCTCAATACTAAAGCCTGATACTCCTCTAAATTCCAAAATGTAATTGTAAATAAAGAAAACATAGTGTGGGTACTCCCAGAACAATATAAAACACACTTAATTACCAAATTCATTTTATTGTTATGACTTTGTTCAACACCCCAATAAAACCAATTTTAGTGTTATGTGTTCCCAAGTGCGAAATTCTATTCCTAAACAATGTAACACTCTACAAAACATTTCTAGACACTATGGAAGAATACTAAAAACCCAAAACTCTCACAAAAACCCTCTTATAAGTGTTTAAAAATATATTATTATAATAAAAACCCCATAATTAAAATACTTTCTTCCCTAATAGTCACAATTTATTTGTCACTAGAAATTATCAATCCATAATATTATGGTTTCTTATAAGAAGTATACTTTTGAGTTACTAAAGAAGTTCAGTATGAAGGACATTATTCCAATTTATACCAAATTATAATATGATCAACTAATTAAAAGGATGAATATAGAAAAGAGGATATTTGGAAGGATTTCATTTAACTTATTTGTAGTTTTCTCTATTTGAAATCTATAATAATTGTTGTTTTTTATGTTGTTACACTATGTACTAGGCATCAATATGCACTTAAAGAATCATTTTTCATAAGGATTCTAAGGTACATAAAAATAACTATAGATTATGGTTTGAAAAATAATGGAAAATGAAAGGTTTAGATATTTAGATAAATAAATGTGGATTCATATGAATGTGTTCGGAACCATTAGTCCACACCTAGTGGATTGGTTTTCATGGGATAAAAGTAAATTACATGGAACACTAAAAATTATATTTTTTACTATCATCACAATATAATAAGAATATATTATTTCTACCCAAGTAATAACTTGAACTGTGTTGATCAATATAAATTGTTATATTTAAATGTGGAAGGGAATTAACTTTTATTGGAGTAAAATGATAATCAATTTTCCATTAATCTTTTAAGAAACCTAATTCAAAATTCTCAGTAAAATGTCATTTCTATCAAATAATATTTTATCTAATATAATGTAAAAGAATAGTTATTAAATATTGAGTATTATATTATAAAGAAAAAATTGGTTGATGTTTTCATCAACCCACTTAATATTGATATATATTATAATTTTAGGTTAATAATGGGATTTCATCCTTGATATTCTCAAGGATAAGGTATGGATTTATATTCCCTCTATCACTAATTATTTATATCTTTTCTCAAATTGATAATAATATATCCACATAATTACAAAGATATATATTTTCCTAATTGGTGATAAATATCTTATTAAATTATATTACTTATTTTTGAAAGTGTTTAAAATGGAAAATTTACAAGTTCACTATAGATATGTTGTGTGTGTGTGTCTGTAAATATATGAATTCCATAAGTGTTTATGAATTTATCATTATATTAGTTGTTCTTCTATGTATTCAGAGTTCATGTGTAGAAATAATTCTGACACATGATGAGGAATAATTTTTAATAATACTAGAAGTGAATATAATTGAAGGTGACTGTATGAATTGAATCTATGTTACTATTATAGAAATCCTTGATATCATTTTTTCATTATTATTTTTTCTATAGTAAGTCCCCTTCCGTAGGCACAAAATAATTGACTCCTGATTTATTTATAATTTTGATAGTGATTTTTATTGATGGTCTGTAAAGAATTTAAAGTGGGAAATATTTGATAACTTTAAGATGTGCGTGAGTAAAGGTTTCCAAAGAAATATATTTATTATAATTTATTTACTCTTAGTTAAAGTTAATGTGAATTGGATGTGATTGATGATATTATAAGGGTATTTTTTATGACTCATTTTTAAACCCATGAATCAAATTTATTTGTAGATGAATTTATGTTATTGAGATTAGGGGTGGATAATTTTTAATGTTTAAAGGGTTTAAAATAAGTTTGAAATAAAAAGTGTGATTTTTTATCTATTTAAGAGTTTGTAGTAATAATTACATGTTGGTTCTGAATATAGTGGAAACACTTCATGGGTATATGGCCTACAAAAAAATTAGATTTAATAGATTATTTAAAGAGTAAAATTCACGAACACATGTCACTCCATAAGCAGCAGGTGTGTCAGTGAGGGATGGGGTTTGGGGTATTGGTCATATGGCTGAGTCCCTATGGCACTTTATTTTCCTATTTATTAGTAACATGCGTATTGTCATTGGAAGTTGTGACCCCCTATTATATTTCATGAACACCGTGAAAAATGCATTTTTCTGAATAATATTGAAAATGATTCTTTTTAAAACAAATAGAGAAGATTCTTTTATATTAATTTAATATTAATTTAATTTCATGAAGATATTCCTTGTTATTATGTTCTTTCATCAATGTAGGTGCTATTCATATGAAGTCTCTCTAGTTATATTTTTTTCATTGATGAGGACCCAATGTAACACCCCCATAGTATGGATCCACATGTGCCCCTTTAATATTGAAACGACATCGATGGTACTCTAGTTGCTAACATTATGTTACTGAACACCTTTTTTCACTCCCTTGATTGCAACCATAATCCCTTTAGTAATAAAAGTATAACCACATAATCTATTCAACTTGATAAAATTTGAGGAATAGAGAACTTATAGATCTTAGGAAAAAACCCTATATACATTCTTCATTTAGAGATAATTCTCTTTGTATGAGAATAGTGTGCGGATCGACCGAGTCTCACAATTCTCAAAATTGTCTATTTTTAGATTTGGGATTCACGTTTAAATTTAATTAATTTCATTAAGGCCCTCAATAATATATTAAACCCCAAATATATATTATTCCAATTAAAAATATTATTATTATTTTAATCCATGGTGTGTGAAAACCAACAAAATAATAAATATTATTTACAATCTAGTAATGAAATATTTATCAGCAGACTAATAACTAGAACTGGTCATCGTTCATAACATTTATTTAATTTTCAAATAAATATTATATTTATTGCCTCTTAAAAAAAATATTTATTTCAAAATTAACATGACTAAATAAATTATTTATTAATAAATATTTATTTAAAACCATTTTAATAACAAGAGGTAAATATTATACATTTAATAAATAAATGAATATTATATTGACAATTTGGAAAATAAAATATATATTTTTGATATTATTGTAATTATATAATTTATTTATTGATGAATAAATAATCATTTTTTACATTTTTAATAAAATGATATAAATAAATATTATATATTAATGTAATAAAACAATTACTTGATGAATAAATATTTATTTTATATTAATGATCATTTAATAAACCATGAATAAATATTACTTCTCTATCTAGAGAATAATATTTATTCTAATTATAAAATATAATATTTAACTAATATGAAAGGAAAAAAAATTTGTGTGACCCCCTGGACCTTTTCATTAGTGGATATAGGTGGGGTTTTATAAGTTACAAGATTATTGTCTTGCAATATGTCAATGCACCCATAGAGGAAGCAGATATGTTGCAATGGAAACAACCACATACAAACACTCATTGTGTAATATAATCCCTTTATTTTCATATCTTATCAAATGGTTTTCACCCAATAGTCATCATCTTATATGCTTAATACACCTTTCTTTGACTATATTAAATAAACAAATCATTACACCACATTTAAGGAATTTTATAAGATAGTTCTTTTTTATCAAAGGGATTATAGATTGACTTATAAAAATATAGAAGGGGTAAATCCTTCATTGAATTATTAAATAATAACATATCATTCATGATGAGCCCATTATACCCAACATTTTTGGACTCATATTTAATTACAATTTAGGATAATACATCAATTGGAATGATTACGGACATGTTTTAATTATAATCATCAAGACTATGGATCACTAAACATGCTCACAGATAAGAATATCCAATAACACAAAAAGATGTTGATTAATTAAAATTGGGCGTGTTCTCAAAATACCCCATATTGAATATTATCAAGAGAAACAATCATGAGGTGAAGTCTCATCTTCTTATGAGTACTTACACCTGGTGTCCAATATATTATTTTTCATATAATAGAATATTATTCGATTTTATTCCAATGTTTGTGAATATTATCATGGAATTTTAAAGTTATCATCATAGTAGGGAACTGAATGACCTTTTTCAATGAGATAAATATTCTAGTAAATTATCACATTAATTTTGTGCAAAATAATATCAATATTTGATAATATGTTTCTTAATATTGAAATCCATGAATATACATGAAATCTGAAGTATAAAGTTATTGGTTCTAGAGAACCAAATTCTACAATATCCAACTTTCACTTGATCACACTAAAAATAACTTGTTAGTCCTTAAATGATACTATTAATTTTTCCAAGTTGGGGTACAACTATTGGGACTACCACATTTCTAATATTAGGGTTGGTTTAACCACATTATTATGTGGTTATCCTACTTATTGGGACATTACTTCCTGGAAAATATCCATCATATTTTGATATTACTAAGTACCCAAATCTTATTACCATATAAAAAACTAACATATTGGTTTATTCCATAATCCTATCTTATAATTATAAGGATAAACCTTTCCCTTTTTTTATAACCAAAAATAATAAACATAAATTATTGAACCACTTTTTAACATGCATTAAAAGATGCAATATACATAAGTATGTGATATATAGAATCCATTGGCTATAATATTGTGTTATATAATTACATAACATTAAATAGATACTTGATCAAATTTTAATAAATTTTTACAAATTTTCATTTCCCTAGACCATTAGTCATACCACTACCCCAGATACAAGGAACTCATCCAATACGTCTTTGTTAAGTACTAGGTGATAGTTCTAACAGAATGTCAGTGCAGTTATGTTGGATATATTTAAAATTCCCCTATTATGAATCATTAATCAGTGATATGAAACATATATACATATAATGGAATATGTTTAACACCCCTATATTTTATAATAACACTATGTTTGATAGCATACAGTGCACAGAACATAAATCTTAAATGAACTCCGAAATATTAATATTTTTACATGACTGTTATAAATTTTTTTTAAATTGGATGTTTTGGATAAGATTAAATATATTATGAAATAAATTTTAGTTATATATTCAATATAAATTTAATTTATGATTAATAATTAATCAACAATCTTTTATTAAAGTCATTTTGTAATTCAAATATATTTTTTCTTCAAAAACATATTTTTATTTCATTCAATGAGAAAATAAATATATTTGGCTTTTGAAAATTTTTAGATTTTTTTTAAATGATCATAATTTTTTGAATTCACAATCTATAAATAATCTTATGATTAATTTTTTAGAAACATCAAAAATGATTAATTTTCTATTGAATAGTGGAAAATACTGATTTTTGTAAAAATGTCATTTCTCTTCAACAAATTAAGAAATTTAAAAGTATCAATATGTTTTTAATATGGTATAAAATAACATAAGTATTATTTAGTTATATTTCATCCAATTAAATTATTTTGAATAGAAATTATATTTTATTTTTTAATAACTGTATTTTTGGGTTTAAAAATAGGATTTTTCTGAAAGTTGTTTTAACTTATATATGGGTTCTCCTTTTTAATTAATTAAAATAATAAAAAATTAATAATTTATTAAATGAATTTTTTTTTCAATAAATCATTAAATATTATTTAATTTTTATAAAATAATAATTATTAGTTATACAGTGAACTTAAAATCGTTTTCTACTTAAAAAGTACAAAACTTGAAAACGAGCTTTTGTATCGCCTCTGTGGGTTTGGTTTCAAATATAATTATGGAAATTATGTGATTTGAATTTGATAAAAATGGATTACATAACTAGAATTCTATGGTAAAAAATATTTTTTAATTTAATTTTCATTTTTACGAATAAAAAAATTACCATCGTAAAAAAATATTTATCGCATTATAGGTAAAATAATGAAACAGGTTAATGTTAAAACGTAAAAGCATAAAATACATAAAAATTAAAAATTTAAATGGGTGTGTTTTTGATTATTGGATATAAAAATTATTTAAAACATTAATTTGAAATATTATTTGTTTTCATTAATTCAACCCCAATATGGCTTTCTTTAAAAATGAAAAAAAAATCATTATTTAATCAATTAAACCCAATACTCATCGAGTATAATTACCAGTCCTCACCACCGATTTTCTTCTAATAATCCTTGAATATTTCTAAATATCTACCAAAAACACTCCTCTGAACTCTCCCCCTATCTAAATTATTCTATTGTCACCCAAATACCAATTCAAAGGTCCTTAAGGAATCCTTCCAGGAGGTGATAACCAAGAGGTGATTTTCTCAAACAACATCACTTATTTTCATTTCTTCTCCTCCCTTATCCTGAACTACTTCATACATCAAATAATAATAACTCTATAATAATGTAAATATATTAATTGCATGGTTATAATTGAATATATTATATCAATACCTTTTATTACCTCATCTTATTCAAACAAACTATGTCATTGTCTAAATTATGGTGGTTAACTGTGTTTGTGAATAATGATTTATAATTTTTCAATAAATCCTTCAAATATTGTCATAAAAGTATTATTATTGTTAAATAATAATATAAAAGTTATATTATATGATATTTCATATTATGTAACTAATATATATAAATAATATTAAGTAAAACGAAACTAGTTCGTAATGGTCGTAAAAACCTCCAAAATAAACTAAACATTTATCATTAACATTATATCCAACGAATCATCATCATGGGATAAATAAAAATAATATATAAGGCCATTTAAACACTTATAAGGGAGTTAATAGAATTTAATTTCACTTTTTTAATATTTTTTCAATTTTATAATAAAATCTATATTTATGCACAAATGAACAGCCTATCAAAACCAAGAAACGAATATAACTAAAAAAATGAAAATAATGAAATATTATTAATTAATGGGAGGTAATATTTTAAAAAAGTATCATATAAGATATGATAAATATTAGTATATTTATTTAATGTATTAAAAAATATTAAAACATTATATATGAGGTCAATGTACATAAATCTAAAGGGAAGTATTTGATAATGGTTTATCGTATCACTTTTAATTCTATGAGATAAATTCATTATTTGGAACTTATTTATTTTTTTCTTTCCTATATAATTCCCTTTGATATATATTATAATGAATCTAATTATATTCATGTTATGAAATTTTTAATTATTTAATCATTTTTTATGGGGCTTATGAATTGACTCATTAAAAAGTTGTAAGGTTATTCTTAATCCAATTTTCATTCTTTTTTTAACTACTACATCCTTAATTATTTCAATGTAATATTATTTTAGAAATTAATTTTAAATATATTATGGTTTATTTACACTTTTTATTTATATTTTCCACTAATTCACATATTACACTCATTTTATTAATTCTCACATTAATGATATGATATTTACAAGGGACTTTCTTTTAAAAAATTATATTTTTAAATTTACCTTAAAACTCCATTTTCATTCATGTCCATGTTTCATAATTTTTCTTCTAAAATTATTTTTTCTAATATAATATGATTTTTTTAATTCATTTTTAATCGTGTATTATTTTTTTAATGAATATTTTAATGTCATATTGTTTTATTTTCTAAAAAATGTTCTTTCTAAATTTTTTGGAAAAATATATGAAGGATTGTTTTTCTATCTTATACAGAATGAAAGGATTTTCCTATCATCATGATGACTTAATGTTTTGAGGATTTATTTATAGGTTTACATGATTGTTTTCAAATATATTTTTTTCTTTTATAATTTTAGATAATTTTAAAAATAATTGATTTTTATATTGAATAATGATATTTTCCACAAGATTTTTTCAATTATATTAATAAGTAATTTCCTCTATGAAAACATCCTTTTATGAAACTTATGATTTATTAAGGTTAATAAATTATGATATAATCTAAAATTTTCATTAAATTTAGTATGATCTGTTTGATTGGGAATGTTATATTTAAATCCCCCTCACCATATTACTCTGGATGGTCGGTGATTATGTTTACTAATTGGGGAAAGCTATTTACATTTTCTATGGTAGTTTTAATAGGAATGTTTATATAGATTATTTTTTACCCCTTTCATATGAGTAATAGTTTATATATGCAAGATATGGGTTTGTACAAATCATGGATGTCCCATCGATGCGTCGGTAGGTCTCATGAGACAAATTAGATGGCCAAAACAAATTAGATTGTACCTAGTAGATTTAAAATATCTTATGAATGGTCTTGAAAGTAGTGATGAATTTGAAAAAAACTATTTGGTTTGTAACCAATAGTTTTAAATAGTATTTTTGAAGGTGTGGAGAGTAGAGGTACCATGATGTTTGAGATCATGGAACCAAATAATTAATCTTTACCTTCATTAATATTTCAATTATTATTGTATATGGGATATTCAATATGATATTATCTCAGGATGAATTTCATTCTATGCTAATATTTAAATGGAATGTGTGTTTATTTGTTTAACTTTCCATAATGATTATTCTTATTGGCTCATGATAGATTATACAATAATTAAAGTTTACTGAGCATCTCTACTCACCCTTTTATTTTATTTATTTTTTCATAGGATTATATGAATTTTATCATGATTAATGTTCAAGGTTAATATAGATGAATAATGGTGTTTTAAAAGGATATTATATTTTGAATTTTATATTGTCTATTTTATTGTAAAGTTCATGTATATATCTAGTTTCTAAATATTACTAAAATATTCTGTCCTTTGATATATGATTCCTAATATATTATACCAATTTAATAAAGTAACCATTAATTCTGGGCTATTGGGGTCAGGGTAATTATATTTTTTATCATAAAATATTTAGTAGAAGCCTTTAGAACTATATTTATGAAAACATAGATTATATAATGAAACCCCATGAAATAATTTTAAAATATATCCAGATAAACTAATCTTATGATTTAGATATTACTTATATAAAAATATTAATATTATGTTAAGGGTATTACTAGTTTTAAGATTATAAATTTTATTTAATAATGTTACAATCTAATCTAGTGAATCTCATTTTTTTATAAATGGTTCCTAGAATAAGGAATTGAAACTGTATTAATTCACATAATCCAAATAATAGGAATGATAGTTTCTTGATGGGTTTAAGATAATATTTCAAAGGGAACTAGTATCCCAAATATTCTCATCAAATGAGGATGTAGTATCCTAAGATAACAAGACAAAAAATAATTATGAAAGTCTTATGCATTTAATGTTAAGAGATAGAATAAAGGGATGATAGGGAAAATAAAGGATAAATGAAACAAGGGAAGGGAAGATTTTACTGATTGTGATAGTTGTGGAAGGAAACACCTTATAGTTTTTAATAGGAAAGGGAGTTTTCTTCACGTGTGGATAAAAAGTATATTATTATCATGTTTTCAAGGGAAGGAAATAATTTTACAATGTCCAGTGTTTTAACATTTAGGATGTGGGTAATTTTGAAAATGAATAACCAAAGAATCAAAGGAATGTACCTCAAACTAATCTAATGGATCATTGTCAAGATTATGCTATTACCACAGGAGAATAATAATGATTAATGTTCTTGTGTTTGGATTAAATAATTATTTTGTAAAAGTATTTAATCAATGATATTTTTTATATAATAATCATGAGATATATAAGGATCAAACTACAATACTTAATCACTATGGATTTAATAGAATATGTTCTATTGTACCAATGAACAAGAAAAGTGATTTAGTAGAGAGTTGATCTTTTTTTCAAACAGATGAAAGATAACCCTTAATATGTTTTGGACAATGGGATGAGGAGATGATAATCATGGATAAAGTAAATATGATAGTACTAACTACATTGGGGGTAATTAATTATTTATTAAAAAATTGGTTTGATCTATAATTTATTTAGTTGACAAAAAAAATTATGTAAAATATCCAAAAATCAATATTTTCTTTCAAGAATAAGGAAGCATTATTTTTTCAATAAGATTTTATAGTAATTGATATTATTACCATGTTTCAAGAGAATACATGAAAAAGGAATTCACATGTTTGGTATGTGATGAAGACCTACTTCATTTTATTTGATTGAGTAATGATAAGTTTATTTTAAAAATTTAGGGGCCTTCTATCAAATGATTTGTATTTTAATCTTTTATAAGAATTTTAAGGGTAACCATCTCTAAAATTGTTTACATTGAAATATAGTTGTGGATTTATAGATTAATGTATTACTTATCCATATTGAGATTTATGTATATTAAATAATCTATGCTAACTATTTCTTATTATAACTACATACAGAAGGAATGGATTTACATCCCATTACTGATCTTATGATACTTTATTTCTATAGGAATTACACTGTCAACATAATTTTTTAGAGTAAAAAATTAAGCAGATACTGAACAAGGAAAAAAATAAAGAGATATATTTTACATATGATATGTAATCAAGTAATTATATCTTCTTAAACTATTTTGTAATAGAAATCTATCTTATTATCATATTTTTTATGGTATCAATGACCCTTTTCAGTCCTATTTGATATATGGTTTTATAGTCATTAACTTTATCTTGACCGTGTTCTATCTCACTCTATATCATAATTTGATAGTGTTGTCCTAGAGGATACTCAAGAGGGGGAGTGAATTGAGTTCCTATTAAGAATTTCTGATTAAAATATTTCTATTAAAACCTCCCAATTTAACAAAAACATTAAACTGTAGTGAATTTATAAAGATTATAAGTGTTCAGTTAGTTTCTCAGAGATGGATTATTTCTCAGCTAACTTAATACGAAGATTAAGTTAGTTATTAAAACTAACTTACTGGATATCAATAATTACAAACACTTCCCACTTCAACTATCAGAGTTACTTTAAAACTAACTTGAATTTCAAAGTAACTAGTAGTGGAATATTGAAAATAGTTTAAACCAAAATAAGATTCACAATAGTTTTGACTAATAGGTTCAGTCTCAAGATAAGACATATTCCTCTCAAATGGTTTATATAAAACATTGATCCACACCCTGGATTGGTGTTTACAATAGCACTCAAACTGTCTAGGTCATCAGACCTCTACCACTGTTCTACGTTGGAAAGCAACAACAACAACACATAGGTTGTCCAGGTCCTTAGACCTCTACCACAGTTCTATGTGGGATACACAAAGGTATAGAATGTTTGGTGTGAGTATTTCAGTATCCTCCAGTTCATCATAGGAGTCAGTGTGTGTCAAAATAGACAGAAGCACTTACAACATGTAATGTAATAAAAAATGATCACAATAGAAATATAATATGGATATGAGTTTAGAATTTTATTTTATGATTTCAATTTAGATTTGGACTCCTTGGGATTTAAGCATATGAAGCTTTGAGTCCTTCTCTGGATATTGTCTGGAAAATATAGTGTTGTGGTTCTGTTCCTTCACTTCCAGTACAGGTGTTCAGCTTGAATGTGAGAATATTCTTTGAAGCACTTGAACCTCCTCTTTGAATTTATGTTCTTGATGTGTATGAGTGTTCATCGAGTTCATTGAGTGTTCTTATCTACATTTATATGTGTATCTTCTTGTATATGTCTCATGTTCTTCTTTATGTATGTATCTCTTCTTGTCTTCCCCATTAGCTCGATATTCCTTTTATTCTGAGAGCTCCGACAGTGGGAATGGTTACCTTTTACAGGTATGAGGTATTGTTCCCTGACATGCCAACAACCCACATTAATTAATAGCAGTTGCATTGAATTAATCAAATATGACTGTTAGCATTATATTAATAATATTGAAAAAGTATAGGGTTTGAGTAATAGTGACTGGTTAACAGTCATCTTCCGTCAGTAGGTCTCTGTCGGTAGACATGTAATGGTATCTCTTGTAGTAGTAGATCATATATTAGTGACTCTGTGTAGTGGTATCTTGTTTATATCTGTAGCTCCTTCTATTGGTAGATCGTTATAACGGTGGACTTCTCTTGGTATCTCTTCCTCACTATCAGTAACTGTTATCATCAGTTGTGGTAGCTCTCTCTCCATCAGTATCTTCCTATATTGGTAGCATGTTTCAGTGGACTTGTATCGGTGACCTTGTATATCAACGACCTTGTCTATCAGTAGACTTAGTCTATCGGTGGAATTGTCTGATATTGAACTTGTATCAGTGAGCTATTTTTTATCAGTGACCTTGTATCGGTGAGCTAATCTTTACCCGTCAGAATTATATCTATCAGTGACTTAAGAAAATAAAAGCTTACAATGTAACTATTCTATACATATTAGTTCCAGTTTGAATTTATATCATTCATCATCATTGTTAAACATAAATAAACATTGATTAATATATTCCATGATATTTTATGATTATTTTGACATCTATACTAACTCTAGAACATTAAGGCATAATTATGAAACATAATTATTATATAGATAAACATGATTTGGTATTATCAGATCATATTTAATAATATTTGAGATTATCAAAAAATGTGAGTCTAACAATCTCCCCCTATTTTATAATCACAAATTATGGTATTAAAATCAAGAATAAACATTAATAGATCAGAGTAAAAGACATCTAATGGAATTTCTCAGTGTGGCAGATCATAACTCTCAAATGTATCAACATTAAACTATGGAAAAACATAAGAGAAAAATGAAATAGAGTATGTATTTCCCCAAAGATAAATATTTTAATTTTCTCACCCTTAGTGTAATTTCTCCCAAAATTGTATGTTCTCCCAATATTATAATTTTCTCCCCTTTTGTGATTAAAAAAAAGAACAAAACATTGGTTTAGAGAAAAAAAGGATAAATAGAGAAAATAGACATTTTCATTTCACATGAAAATGGTACAAGTGATAGTTCAAAATAAATACAAGAAGTACACAGATTCCTATCAAAATCTATAGCCTTATTCAATCAACCTCCTAGATGTCCACTTTGGATTTCCCTTTAGGATCAAAGGATGGAGGTTGGGTAGGTTGAGATGTAGGCTTGGGTACTCCAGTAATTTTATAGGGTGTTTTAGCTACTGAAACACTTCCAGGTTTGTAATGAGTACTCCTCTATGTGATCATAGGAGTCAGGCTTATAATGTCATGAGTAGGAATCATTTGAGGTGTGGAACCAGCAGAACCAGTGGTAGGTAAGGCAGGAGGCATGATGATAGGTGTACTATCCACATGTAAGAATGGAAGTAAGAGATTCTAGAAATCCATAATGATACCTCCCTCTCTCTCCATGGAAGAGATGAAATAATACTTGTTCTCCATTAATTTCTTTAAAGCAGGGGTCAACTCCCTGAGCTTACTAACTTGTTCTATGAAGGCTTGAGTGACTGGGGGTAGTTTCAGAGTCTCTAACAGCAGCTTGAAATGATTGTTTAGCTGATTCTTGGTGTACACTATCTGAAAATAATAATCAATTTTGTCTTTGATTTCCTTCTGGGCTATAGTAGCTTATCTCATATAATCCTAAACGATTTTTATGATATACCTAGTGGTAGTAATCACCTGATAATCAGATGAGCTACTGGCACTAAATTGACCAAGTTCTTCTTTTAGGATAGATCTAAATTGTTCCACATCAACTGATACGTTGAATTCACTAAGATGTGCTACAATATAAGCTACTACTTCTTTGAAATACTATGTCAAATTACTTATCAAATTTTCCACAACAAAATCCTGAGTACTAACATGTGTTTTTATGGTCTTCTTAAAATCTTCAAACACATCCACAAACTGTTTCACTACACTTCGAATGTAGTTGATGTCAGTATCAACTTGATATTTAGATCTCGTGAAGGTATCAAACGAAGAAATAGAGTTCCTTAGAAAATCAACAGCCTATGATAAACTTTTAACCTGGTTTTGAAATTATTTTACTTCATCAATCACTTTTGTCATAGCACTTGACAACACACATCCCAAAGAAGATACCAAAGAACTTTCCATCTTACTTATCTCTTCAACAAAACATATTTTCAATTCAGATTTCAGTGCCTTAAAATCTCCTTTTCTCACAATGTCTTCAAGCAGAGCTAGAGGAGCTACTGGTTGAGCAGTAGCCCACTACTAGAAAAATGCACTATACCAACGGTTCGAAACCATTGGTAGAGGCCTCCAAACCGTTGGTATATCCTATACCAATGGTTTAGAAAAATGTTTTCTAATAAGTCATGGGGATTGGTCTATACCAATGTTTTGGAAAAACTATTGGTATATGTAATATGAAAAATCTATACCAATGGTTCCATTAAACCATTGGTATATGTATTTCAAAAAATAAGCATTCGATTGGTTTTGATCCATGTACCTCCAGTTTATAATTAAATGACCTAACCGCTAACCTATCTTGACTTTTATGAACATAATTACATAAATATATATATTTATTATCATAAATATTTTATATTTTTATATATTTAATGTTATCTGTAAGATGATTCCATAAAAATACATGTAACTATACCAACGGTTCTCAAAACCGTTGGTATAGATTTTGTTATTTTGGGACTTATACTGATGGTTTTGGACAAACCGTTGGTATAGGGGGGGACCTAACAGGTCTCTATTATGGACCTATACGAACGGTTTGTCCAAAACCGTTGGTATAGGTCCATATAAGTGACCTATACCAATATTTTCCCCAAACTATTGGTATAGGTCCAAATTAGTGACCTATACCACGGTTTTGGCCAAACCATTGGTATAGGTCCATATAAGTGAACTATACCAACGGTTTTCCCAAAACCATTGGAATAGATCTTATTTCTAGTAGAGACTTACTTTGAAAAAATATCATAAGACACATGATGCCTTCTAATGGGTGTCTCATCATCCGAATCAGGATAGTCAAGGCCCAATACAGCAAATCCTGGATCCACAGACCAGTCTTCCACTTCATAGGTCATAGAAACTGATCCTATCCTTACATGTTTCTCCCCATAAAGTGGAGCTTCATCTTCTTTAGCACCAACTACAGCCATCTCATCTTCATAGGATTCATCTATAACCAAGTTTATATCCAAACCAGGTGGCACATGATGAGGTAAATTAGCTATAGGTACTTGTCTGTTCACTTCAAAAACCTCCTCAACAGGCATAATAGAGCTCTCAATCAGAGGACTGAGACTCAAACAGGTACATCCATTTTCATATACTTTTTATTCCCCATCATCACTATTGCTGGAATCTGGAGAAGTGTCCTTACGATTTGATCTGGGCAGGTCTACCTCATCCATAGATATTTCTTCAACACTTTCTCCCATAATTGCTTCTTTTCTAGGTAGGGTCACAGGTGGACTTTCTTTTCCATATGATACCTTTTCAGAAGTAGGAAGCAGAGGAAAATCAATATCGCCTCCATATTCTATAGATGTATCCTCCTCAGCATCATCATCATTGTATTGAGGTTCCTCCTCATCAGGTACTAGACCTATATCTCTCATATCTCTTGGCCGATTTGGATGCTAAACAGGGTTAATTTTATCATAAACATTCTCATCATCACTAAAACAATTTCATATTCATAGGATCTAGTTAATCTTCATGTATTTTCAAAACGTTTTGGTGATACAGTAATTGTTCTTCACAACTACAGTCTCATCTTGAGACTCAGCCACATATTTTACCTTGATCATCGAAGAAATTATCTCTGCAAAGAATAGAGAATTTGTTTTTGACTTTGGCCTAGACATATCATCAATTTTAATCATCAGAAGCCTACACAGATTTAATTTGACCTTATGCCTTAGTAGATAAAACAAGAATATATCTTGGAATCTATGGTTTTCAAAATACCCTCTTCTTGGACTTAACACATGCTAGATAAATTTGAACAGAAACCAGTTTTCTCCGTCAATTTCAGTAGAAACTAACTTTCATGGTGTGCAATCTCCATTGAGCCCTTCCAAAGTAGTTTCATATTAAAAATGTCTCTGGTAGGAGGTACTAACTTTGAGGAATATCCAAACTCACCCTTGTGTTGAACATTCAAGTACTCAACCCATTCAATAGAAGAAAATAAAATTATCGTTCCATTCACTATTCATGACATTTTGTTCTCACCTTCTGATTTCTCAAAATGAACAAACTAATAGAATTCCTTTACTAGTTCATGATAATAAGGACCATTTTTCTTTGAGAAGAACTTAATCCATTCCTTCTCTTCAAGCACTCTTAGAACTAATGACTTACTGGACATCAACCATTCCGTGCATATCTCTTTCCAACTACTATTTCCCTTTTTGTGAGATGTGGGTTTATAGGTTTCTTTACTTCACTGCCACTACTAGATTCTCCTTTGAGTCTCTTGGAATTCGGCTCATCACCCTCTCCACTGACTGCCAGTCTCTTCACTCTTTCCATTCTGCGAATCGCGTGGCTTAGGGTTCAAGAGAAACGAAGGTTTGGGAGCTAAGGTTTGAAGGTAAAGTGTTCGAGGTGGATTGAAATGAGGATAAGACTAATGTTTTATGATTTTGTAATCTAGAAAAAAATAAATAAATATAATACATATGATACAGATTACAACAGCTAAAAAACGATGTTTAAATCAGTGAAAACTATCGGTAACATATACCGGTGAGGATTCCTAACGGTGAGGTCCACTAATAGTGAGGTATAACAGTGAGGTCTATACAAGTGAGGTATAATGTTGAGGTCTCTCTAATGGTGATGTCTCTCTAATGGTGAGGATTCTCTAACGATGAGGTTTGACTAATAGTGAGGTTTTAATAATGGTGAGGTTTTACTAATGGTGAGGTCTCTCTAATGGTGAGGTTTATGGAATCTTTATCATTACTAACTCATGTATTAAGTAATTTAACCTCTCTGAATTTAAAGATTTGGTAAATATGTAAGCTAATTGTTGTTTAGTGCCAATGAATTCAAGAGTTATATAACATTTTTGATAATGATCTCTCAAAAAGTGATGTCTTACATCAATGTGTCTAGTCCTAGAGTGAGACACATGATTCTTGGAAATTTTGATTGCACTGGTGTTATCACAATTTATAGATACATATCTAAATTGATATCCATAGTCTAATAGAGTGTGTTTCATCTACAAAATTTTTACACAGAAACTACCAGCAGCTATGTTCTCAGCTTCAGCAGTAGACAATGCAACATAATTATTCTTTTTACTACACCAAAATACTAAGTACTTACCTAGAATATGACATATTCCAGAAGATCTCTTCCTATCTAACTTGCAACTAGCAAAGTCAGCATCAGAATAACTTATTAAATCGAATTATTTTCTTTTTGACTAAAATAATCTTAAATTACTAGTATGTTTTAGATATTTGAAAATCCTTTTAACAGAAAGCAAGTGAGACTCTTTTAGAATAGCTTGAAATCTTTCACACATACACACACTAAACACAATATCTGGTCAACCAGAATTAAGATAAAGTAAAATCTCAATCATACCTCTATAATTAGTTTTATCAATTGGTTTCTCAGTTTCTTCTTCATCCAATTTACAAGTGGTACTCATAGGTGTATCACTTTCCTTATTATTATCCAAACCAAAATGTTTTAAAAGATCCATTGTACATTTACTATGATTTAAAATAATACTGATTTCATTTTGAATGACTTGAAATCCATGAAAAATATTTGAGTTCTCCCATTAAACTCATTTCAAATTTTCATTTCTTACACTTTGAAAAATCAATACAAAAAGAATTTTTAGAAGATCCAAAAATAATATCATTGGCATAGATTTTTACTATCAAAACATCTTTGGAAATCCCTTTGATAAAAAGAGTTAGATTTGAAATCCCTTTAATAAAACCTTTTGAAATAAGAAAACTACTAAGTCTATCATACCAAGCTCATGGAGCTTGTTTTAAACCCTACAAATGTTTAGAACGATTAATAACTCAATTTTTAAAATGAGGATTAGTAAATCTAGGTGGTTGTTCAACAAAAAAATCTTCGATTATTAAACCATTTAGAAAAATACTTTTAACATCCATTTGATACAACTTAAAATTCAGATGAGATGCATAAGCAAGTAGAATCCTAATAGCTTCTAGCCTAGCTACAGGTGAAAAGGTTTCCTCATAGTCTATTCCTTCTTCTTGACTATATCCTTGTGAAATTGACCATGCATTGTTTCTAACTATATTTCCAGACTCATCAACTTTATTCATAAAAACCCATTTAGTGCCTATGGTCAAAGTTTCCTTAGGTTTGTCTACTAATTCCTAGACTTTTTTTATTTCAAATTATTTTAATTCTTATTGCATAACCATCACCCAAAATACATCATTGATGGCATCATTCATATTTTTAGGTTCTAATTTTGAATGAAAAGAATGATGTTCAACTTGATTTCTTATAGAAACTCAAGTTTGAGTTCCAATATCTAAGTCTCCTACTACAACATCTAAAGGATGGTTTTTAAGGGTCCTAGTTGGTCTAGTAAAGGTAGGGATAGAAATTTTAGGTTCATTTACAGTTTCGGGTTCAATAGAAACAAGTTTTATAAAATTTCCAGAACTGGTTTTCTTAACAATAGGTTCATTGTTTTTGTCACTAAGGTTTATAATTGACATGTCCTCTTCGAGATTTTAAAGAGGGGTATTAGGTTCATGTGGATCAGTTTCATCAAATTTAATGTGTACATATTCTTCCACACATTTGGTCCTCTTATTAAATACTCTTTATGATTTTCTAGATTTAGAATAACCCATATATATTCCTTCATCTCTTTTAAATTCAAACTTATCAAGATTATCTTTAGTATTGAGGATGAAGACTTTGCAATAAAAAAGTCTAAAGTAATTAACCTTCGAGTTCCTATTATTCCATAGATCATAAGGGTTCTTTTTGAGAAGTGGTCTAATAAAGACTCTATTTATAATATAACAAGCTGTATTGACACCTTCAGTCCAAAATTAAATAGGTAGATCATATTCATTAAGAATTGTTCTTGAAATTTATTGTTCTATTTCTTCTTTCTACTACACCGTTATTTTGAGGTGTTATAGGGGCAGAGAAATTGTGATTATAGCCATTATGTGAGCCATAAGTTTCAAACACATGATTTTGAAACTCACAACCATGGTCACTTCTATGGGTCATAATCCTAAGTCCAGTAAGGTTCTCTACAGACTTGGAGTGTTTAATGAAATAAGAACAATATTTAATTTTGTGAGCTAGAAGGTATACCAAATTATATCTAGAAAAGTCATCTACAAAGAAATAGACATATGCTTCCCAGTTAAGATGTAAACTCTATATGGTCCAAATAAATATATATGAACCAACTCAAGAGGTTTAGAAGTTGAAACTTCTTTCTTTGATTTGAATAAAACATTATGTTTTTTTCCCTTTTGACAAGGATTAAAAACTTTAACTATTGGGAATTATATTTTGGGAAGGTCTCAAACTAAACCTTTCCTAGTCAGTTTCTTGAGTGAATGAACATTACAGTGTCCTAATCTTCTATTCAATAGCCAAGATTCTTTATGAAAATCATTTAAAGAAGTAACATTTTGTTTAGATAATGAATTAAAATTTACAACATATAATTTTTTTTTCTTAATGCAGTAAATACCAAATCATTTTTATAAATAAAAACATTACATGAATCATTTTCAAATTTTACATTGAATCTATCATCACAAAACTGAGAAATACTTAACAAATTGTATTTTAATCCATTAACAAATAGTAATTTAGAAATTAATATTGAATCAGTGTGACCAATCTTCCCTAAGCTGATGATTTATCCTTTTGAGTTATCCTCAAAGGTGACATGCCCTCCATCATCACTAATTAATCTCTTAAAGCATGAGTATCCTCCTGTAATATGCCTTAAACATCCACTATCCATGTACCATATCTTACTACTAGAAATTTTCTATAATTCTTCCTAAAAAATAGATTTAGACAGAAGATAATTTTGGTACCCATATTTTCATGGGTCCAGAATGGTTAGAAAGTTAAAACATTAGGCACCAATATTGGTCTAATGTTTTTCCTACAATTAACAGATTCAAAAGATTTTAATAAATAAACTTTGTTTGTTATATAATAATTTTAATAGCTAGATGAATAATAAGAATTTCCAGAATTTGAACTATCATCATACTGTTCGGATTTTGAAATAAATTTATTCTTAACAAACTATCTCTGTCAAGGTTGGTATCCTAAACCAGTTGTATACATTGGTGCCACATATTTTCCATGAAATTGGGTTAGAGTATTCTTTAAATTTGTAAACTTATTTAAGTCTTTTCTAAGATTCTCATTGGAAAATTTATGATTACTATTATCCTTTAACAATACATCATTATTTTCCTTTTCTTTACTTAGATCAGATTTAACAGAACTAGTCAAGGCATACAATTTCTTTAATGATTTGTACTTACCTTTCAGCTCATTACAAGAATCTTCTAACATATTATAATATTTAAATAATTCATCTTTGGACATATTATCATCATTATTTGAATCACTTTCATGCCCAGAATAATAATCATTGTGCATATGGGAATTAAGTGTTACCTTAGATGTTTCAGTCATGAAACACATGTTGGCATGATTATTTTCATCACAATCAGAAGCATCAAATCCTCTTGAGTTGTCTTCAAAATCACTCCCTTTAGCTTTCATGGTGTTCTTGTATTTGTTATCCTTATAGTCATACTTCTTCTTAAATTTCAGTTTTGAACAGTTATCTTTGACATGCTCTTTTCTTTTTCACTCATATTAAACTATTCCGTCATCTTAATAATTTTTCCTCTAGTCTTTCTTCCAATTTCATCATCGATCATACTTACCCTTATAATCAGATTCTTTAAAGAATCCCTTCATTCTATATAGTTTCTTGAATCTCCTGGCTATCTAAGCTATCTCTTCCTCACTTTCTGAGTCAGAACTATCATTAGTTGAGCTTTCTTCAGCTATCTGGACCTTCTATTTGTCCTTTGTCATTGAAGTAGAGGACTTGAATGCCACTAAATTCTTCTTGGGTTCAGCATCATCCCCTTTATTCACTTTTAGATCTTCTTCAAACATAATCAATTTTCCATTTAGCTCCTTGACATGTAGATTTACAATGTCACATGATTCTCGTATAGAGATAGAGGTTCCTCTCCATCTGTCTGGTAGGCATCTCAGTATCCTCAGGATTTGATCTTTTGCAGGAATAGCTTTTCCAAGTGAGCTCATGGTATTAAATATCTCATTAAACCTGAGATACATATCAAAAATAGATTCATCATATTTCATTTTAAAATTATCATAATTAATAATGTATGTATTTAGTCTCATTTCATTAACATTGATTGTTCCCTCATGGGAAACAGTCAGAGTATCCCAAATTTCATAAGAAATCTTACAAGTAGATATTCAATTAAATTCTTCATCTCCAATATCACAATATAGGGCTTTCATTGCTTACAATTATTATTGTAAGTAGCTTTCATAGGTTCATCCCAAGTAGTTCTAATAGTTTCTTGAATCTTATACTGAGTCTCTATAGCAGTACAGATGTCAAATCCCATACTTTCTAAATGGATTTTTAGTTTTACACTACTGGAAATTCGGGATATAGCCACAGTTCTAAACCGTGTCTATAGGCCCACAAACCGTGGCTATAGGTAATAGCCACGGTTTGAGGAACCATGGCTATGTTTGGCATGGCTATAGGCCCAGACATACATCCACAGTTCCAAACCGTGGCTATATACCTAATGCCACGGTTTCAACCGTGGCTGTAGACTTCATGCCACGGTTTCAATCGTGGCTATATTAGAGGCCGGACAGGCTTTATAGCCATGGTTGGAAACCGTGGAGTTATGTCTATAGCCACGGTTAAAAATCGTGGCAATACACCAATAGCCACGGTTTTAAACCATGGATATAGGGTGTGCACATACATAAAACAAATACCCCCAACCCCCTGGACACCCCCTGAACACCCCCTGGACACCCCACTAGACACCCCACTGGACACCCCCCTAGACACCCCCCTGACACCCACTGGACACCCCACTGGACACCCCCACTGGACACCCCCTGGACACCCCACTGGACACCCATCCTGTATCCATTTGATTCTGAAAGTTTCCTTTTGAACAACGTCCCTCTTTGTAATAAGAGAGTTCAACCTAGATATAACACCCAATTCTATTGAAATGACCTGACTAAAATCAGAATTACTAGCTTCATCATGAATATGTTGCATAGTTGACTCAAGAAGCGGATCACTTTATCCAACCCACTCTAATTGGCCATGATCCAAATTCTCAGTTGGGACTTTAGTAACCTCAACTTGTAAGAGAAGGCTGATTCACCCCAGCTACAATTCATGCTGAACCCGAAACTTTTAATAAGATTGTCACATTCAGTCTGAAAAGACCAAGCATTATTGAATCAAAAAGGAAGAGGCATTTGTTTCTCTCTACTATTGAAACTAACCAGAATTGGATGGTGATCTAATGAAAATTTAGGAAGAGAAACGCTGGAAATTAAATCACAAACATTCAGGAGATAATCTGCTCATCAATGGCAATAACTTCATCCTTTCGAATGTATCATGAGAAAAAACCCATAAAATATCCCCCTAACTAGTGGAACCACTAGCAGCAACCAAATTAATACCAAATTTATTAAGTCCAGCAAATCCTAAGGAAAAAAGAAGCTTTAGGTTCAGAAATTCCAAGAAGCTTGGGCTTGTGAACCTAAATGTTCCTGTGCAAAGCATTGACTGTCACAGAAATTCCTCACATTCAGATTTTTTATTTTCTCTCTTGTTGTGCCAGTCCGCCCACTCTCCCTAGCCCCCCTGCACCAGCCCCCCCCCCCCCCCCCCCCCCCGCAGCCCACCTGCACCAGCCCCCAACCCCAACCCCTAGCTGCACCAGCCCCCGCCTCAGCCCCCTGCTACCCCCAGCCTAGCTGCACCAGCCCCCTGCCACCCCCAGCCCACCTGCACCAGCCCCCCCCCCCTCGCAGCCCACCTGCACCAACCCCCAACCCTAGCCCCCAGCCCCTAGCTGCACTAGTCCACCCCCAGCCCAGCTGCACCAGTCTCCCCCACCATCCCCAGCCCCCTGCACCAGCCCCCCCCCCCCCCCACAGCCACCTGCACCACCCCCCCCCCCCCCGCAACCCACCTGCACCCGCCCCCTCCCCCAACCACTAGCTGCACCAGCCCCCCCCCCTCCCCCAGCCCCCTGCCACCCCCCATCCCACCAGCACCAGTCCCCCCCCCCCCGCAGCCCACCTGCACCAGCCCCGAACCCTAGCCCCCAGCTGCACCAGCCCCCCCCCCCCAGACCCCTGCTACCCCATCCCACCTGCACCTGTCCCCCTCCCCAGCCCCCTGCACTGGCCTAAGGATCCTACATTGTTTCACCAAGGGGATACATGGTTTAGACTTGGCTAAGCGCAACTCATGCTAAAAAATTGTGTGCAATTCAAAATTAACTTAAAATTATCCTCACGAAGGGAGGTCATACTAGAATTAAGATGAAACATCCAATCAACATGGGGTACCAACAACCAACATACATGAATCAAGAAATAGAAAATAGAGAGTTCCCAACATTTTTTACACAACCAGAACATGTCTAGGAGCATCATTACAGACCTCACCCTATAGGTCACACATGACATATACTAATAGGGATGCCCCTCCCCCTTTCTGGACACACTTCCCCCCTGCCTGGACACCCCTCCCCCCTGCTGGACACCCCTCCCCCTGCTGGACAGCCTTCCCCCCTACTGGACAGCCCTCCCCCGTGCTAGATAGCCCTCCCCCCTACATGACAGCCCTCCCCCCTGCCGGATAGCCCCTCCCCCCTGCCGGACACCCCTCCCCCTGCCGGACACCCCTCCCCCTGTAGGACACCCCTACCCCCTGCCGGAC
Source organism: Viscum album (assembly GCA_963277665.1). Lineage (NCBI taxonomy): Eukaryota > Viridiplantae > Streptophyta > Magnoliopsida > Santalales > Viscaceae > Viscum > Viscum album. Next base: position 1,070,027,834 of record OY728166.1, on the reverse strand, counting down.
ACCCAGCCCCCTGAATGGAAATATTTCAATAACAAGTATAAATGAATTAAATGTATACAAATTAAACAGAGATATAAATGAGAGAAATAAGTAATAAAACCTGAATTAAAAATGTTGGATTCAGTAATTAATAGAAAAGAAAAGGCCATAGTAAGATAAAGAGGATATTCTAGTCCCCCTGCCCCATGTCAGTCCCCCCCTGCCATTCCCCCCTGCACCCTATCAGGCACCCTGCCAGTCCCCTACTAGTCCCCCAACCCCTGGACACCACCTGGACCCCCTAATAGAGTTAGATTCCCAAATGAAGGGTAAGTGGTAGATTTCTAATCTACACATAGATTTTCCATTCATTGATCCCACTATAAGGAACATAGATTACCTCTTGATTTAGGAGGCATTAACACATGATAATGTAGAGTTTACCTCAACTCCAGTTGAAGCCCCTTCCACCGTTATAGCCTCCACTACTACGATGCCAACTAATTCAATGGTACTATGATAATAATTGTGATAACCATTAAGATGTAATCTATTTTAGAGACTCTTATATTTGTTTCCCTCCCAAACGAGATACTTAGATCATCATTCAATAGGTTTTATTTCAATGTCGCATGCGCACTTGAATACATACACTCATATTTTTGGGGGATAGCTAGGACTTGTTCTTATGTTGGAGGATCCAATATCATCATCTTCATAACTAAAATCACTATGAATGTTTGGATTTAGATAATAAAAAGAATATTATGCATTCCAAACCATTTAAACCTAAAAAGATTCAATGTAAAATAACACTGTAAAAGAATATGATGCCTTCCAAATCATTATTCTGTGGTAAAAATGTGGATACTACTTAAATTATTTGTGGTTTGGTTGATGCTAACTATACAGGTTAGTAGTCCTTCTCATTCCCAATAAGATATGGTAAATATTAATGATATTGATCAAAAATGAAATGTAATCGGATGCATGGAACTTGTCATACATTACCAATCCAAAAATACAATTTACATCAAAAGTGAGTCTCAATATCAGTATCATCAGAATCATGATAACCCTCATCCACACCTCCTACAGAAACACCATCACCACCTCTCACACCACCAACATCATCATCGGCATCGACATCTGCATCCGAACCGGCACTAGCACCGGGTCCAGCACTAGGTCCGCCTCCAGCTCCAACAGAAGAATCTACATTAGAATAACGCATCGACATCAAAAATGCATCAACCGCTGCAGCTGCTTCTGGTGGAAGTGTAGAATAAAAACTTCATCATATTTGCAGTTATCGCCTGTTCTGATTTTTGACTTGCTTCTTTGATTGTGGCATTCATTTGTTCCACTGTGAAAAAACCAGAACCGGTACACGAAGAAACGTTAGAGGACCAGTATCAAGATGGTACAATTTTCTTCCCAGGTCGACAACGCACTCTACCCTGATGCTCATCTCCTAATACCTGATGTAGATGATCGTTTGGGCCCAAATTGTCAGGTTCTTTTTCTGCCAATGCCTCTAAAGCATTCTGTTGATTGATATATAACATAAATTAAACTGATAAAATAATATAAGGAATTAAATTCAGTAAAAATCAACGAAATTGAAATATACTTACAATCGCCTTCTCGGTGTCGGGATTTGGCACAGTACCATCTTTCTTTTTCCGGCTTGTACAAAACAAAGTTGAGTGTGGAACGTGACCCTTAATATTCGATGGCTTTTTTTTGGAAAAAAACAAAGAAATAAATTAAAATTGGATGTTAAAAAAATTACACAAAACAAAGCTAAATATTTTAAATGTTAAATTACCTATGTCTGCTCATGATCTGGTAATGAAGTGTGTCCGTGAGTATAAATGTGTTTCATTTCACTCTTGTTTTTTTATTTCTATTTGATTTCTCCTATAAACAAATAATTATATAAATTCATTAACATAAATAAAACAAGTAATTTAAAATCGTTTTTAAATAAATAAATGAATATATATATATATTTTTAACAAACACCTTAAACGCTGAACTCTTCCAATAGTTTATCATTTCTTTATATTGTGATACTGGGCAATCTTGAATCACCAGTACTTCTTCAAGCTCTGTACCAACTCTATTTTTCCACCCAATATATAAATCATACTTGTAGAATCGCCACATTTTACCAAAATCCATTATCCTTGAAGCCTTTGCATTTTTTCCATCGGGAAAATTATATCGAAGCTGCAATGGACATAATATTTGTTAAGAAAATATTATAATTTTATATATATATAAAAGGTGATTAACATTACTTACCCAAATCTCTACACCGGATTTGTCCTTTATTTGTTTTCCAACTGCATTCCAACTTATCGGTTGAACCGGAATGATATTGTTGTGTCTAGCATGTGTTCCCATAAAACTTTTACATTCCGGACCATTTTTATTAATTATAGCATTTTCCTCATTGTAATAAACTATGATTTGTGTGATACTATTCCAAACCTCGCGCATTTTTGTGTGGCCTCGTCATCTGGTAGAGGCTGGAGCTAATCATGAAACCAAAATAAAAGAAAATAATATATATGAATTTATCATTAATAAGTAAGAGTAATGTTTAAACAAATACCAATGGATGGGGGATATGTTGACCCCTGAAGTGCTGCGTCTAGAGGGGGGGAAGCCTCCATGGTAGGTGAGATATCTACAGGGGTAATATGTATAGTAGATGCAAAGTGTACTAATGGAGGCAGAAAACCAGATGGATAACCCTGTACAGATGAGGGTGGATATGGATATGGATATGGTGGTGGGATATATGGGGGCACAGTACCCTGTATAGTGGATGGTGGGAATGGAAAATGAGGGATGGGATTCTGAGAACTACCATCCGATGTGGGTGCGGGCAAACAGGGATACGAAAAAGGTGGGTATGGATAATATGGAGGTGGCATAATGGGAGGATGGCCTCCTGGTGTCTCAAGAAGCGTAGTAGTAGGCTGACCTGTAGAATCAGTACCACCCGCCACAATATCATCCTCAGTGTCATAATCCAAGCGTCTCCTCAACGATGCAGTCTAAAATAACATAGATGATAAAATAAAACGAACAATAACAAGATAAATAATATGAAAGACCATAATATTCAAACATAATTTGTACTTACATTGTTTCCAGGAGGAGGCCTATTTTGTTCATTTCTCAGTATTCTTCTACTCCTTCTAGTATCATCATAGTCATATATTTTGACATGGAAAATTAAAAAAATATTCTCAAATAAATATAAATAATGCGAAATGATAAATAATACAACTGTATCATAAAACAATGACATACATTTTCATGTGTGATATTTATATTGATAAAATATCAAGACTTCTCTATGTTCAAGATTTAATAGAGAAGTGGTTAAACCTAAATTTGTGAGGCTATTAATAGTTTTATATTTGGTAATGGTATAAAATATACTAGTTATTTTGATATCATGTATGAATGTTAAAAAAACACATACAATATTGCGATAATATCAGGTAAATACTTACAACTGTGTCAACGCTATGTGGGGTTTGTGACAATTTCTGGTCCACAATCTGTTTTAACAATTGCATCATATGTGTCATCAAATGCAACATTCGAATAAATACCAACAGGTTCATCCACAACATCATTTTCATCCATGCCTTCGTCAAAAATATTTCTAGGAATAAAATCAACAATAACACCAAATTGTGGTTGTAACGGGTCACTTACATAAAACACCTGTTTAGCTTGTGACGCAAGAATATAAGGTTCATCGATAAGAAGCTGGAGGTTCATATCAATCACTCTATATCCACAGTTATCAATATGCATTCCTTGTTGTGTCATTGAATCAAACCACTTGCATTTCATCATTGCGACACGACCATGTGCATAGTAATCTAATAAAATGATTCTTTCAACAACACTGTAATATGATATATTTTCTGATTGAGGCTGCCTGTCTGATGCACTCGCATAACAATATGTTGTGGCGCTTATCATGACACCGTCATGCTGTGTTGCCATTTTTTTGCACAACTATTTATAACAAGTTTATATCCACTGACAACCATTGACTTACAATCACGCACCACATCGTTTGGACCAAAGGACAATGTTTTTATTTCATCTGATACTTCAATCATTGGTAGAGTTAAAACCAAAAAGATACCAACATAGAATATTAAACAGAGACATGTGATTATGTTATGAGATGAAGAAAAAAAATCTATTACCTTTGACTTTAACCAGGCTGCAAATTCTTTGCTGTGCAACAGTTCCTTCCTCTTAATAGATAGAGAGTGATGTCTCTTTTTTATAATTTCAAAATTTTCTCTATAGATATGAAAGCATTAAAATGTCACAAGATATAAATAAATCACACAATGAAAAAATACATATTTATTAATTTACTTACTTCATATAATCATCAAGCACACCACAGTTGAATAACACTGTGCGATGTGCCATTTCCCACTCTTCCCTGCTTAAACTACACAACGAGTACGATCCAGATATCCCCCCTGTTTGGGGCATTAAAGGAAATGCAGGCTCAATGGGATCATATTGCTCATCTTCAGTTCTCATTAGTCGATTAGACCTCATAGTGACGTTAGCTAGGTACGATGAACAGAAATCCATGCATTCTTGTGCTAAATAGCATTTCACAATAGAGCCTTCAGGATGATATTTATTTCTCACATAATACTTCAATGTAAACATCATTATTTTGGTAGGATACATCCACCGACTCAAAACAGGACCACCAAAGAGAACTTACATTGGAAGATGCACAGTAAAATGTAACATAATTGTGAAAAAATACGGTGGGATAATTTTCTCCAAGTCACGAAGAATAATCGGTGCATCTCTCGGCAATTTGTGAACAACAATTCTTCTCAACCTTTTGGCACAAAGATCTCGATAAAATTAACATAACTTAATCACCGCAACTCTAACATTATGTGAAAGTAAATGACGAATGGAAATGGGAATCAACTCATGTAACAACACATGGTAATCATGGGTTTTAAGAGATTTGAGTTTCACATCTTGTGTATTCACCCTTTTTGAAATATTACTTGAATAACCATCCAGAACCTTCAAACATTCCAAGACTTGAATAAATTGTTTTTTCTCCACATTTTTCATCGAATAATAGGCAACAGGGACTTTCCACTTATTTTGACCAATTAACTTAGGATGAAGTCTTGCTCTTGTACCCCAATCCATCAAATCACAACGACACTGCAAATCGCCTTTTGTTTTGCCATTGACATTCAAAATAGTAGCAAGTAACATCTCACAAATGTTTTTTTAGATATGCATTACATCCAAACAATGACGTAATAAATTCGATGACTAATACGGCAACTCAAAGAATATGCTTTTCTTTCTCCAATTGTTGTTGGAATTCGAAGTAGCATGCTTTTTCTTTCTGATATTTGATTGAATTTTGCCAAGAATATAATTCAAATCATCAAGTTCTTTAACAATATCAGTCCCTGACATTCGTTGAGGTGTCTCATCTGTCTCGGTGGCATTATCGAACTGTCTCCGTTTTTTCTTGTATGGATGATCCATTGGTAGAAAACGTCGATGCCCTATGAAGCTGAAAGTTCGTCAAAACTTTAATCTTCGGAAACGTGTATTTTTCATACAAATAGGACATGATAATTTCCCTTTAGTACTCCTACCAGACATCATTCCGTAGGTAGGGAAATCATTTATCATCCATAATAAAGCTGCACAAAACATAATTTACTCCTTTCTGAATGCATCATACGCTTTTGCACCAACAATACAAAGCTCATTTAACTCCTCTATTAATGGATGCATGTATATATCAATATCATTTGAAGGATCACTGGGTCCAGATATCAATATACTCAGGATAGTGCACGTCTTCTTCATACACATCCATGAAGTAAAGTTATAAATGTGAATGAAAACAGGCCAAGTACTGTGTGCAGTATGCATTAGGCGAAATGGGTTGAAACCATCATAGGATAATCCCAATCTAACATTTCGTGGGTCGGCTACAAAATCAGGATGTAACCTATCAATATTCTTCCAAGCCAACCCATCTACAGGATGCACTATTTCATCGTTATCCTTATTTCTTTCATATGCAATCCATCTCATATTCTTTTCCATTTGTTCTGACATAAAAAAATTTTGAATCCTGGGAATTAAAGGGAAGTGCCACATCACTTTTCGTGGTATGCGAGATTGTGATCTGTCTTTATTAGTCTTCCACCTTGATGTGCCACACTATTTTCACTGACTCAAGTCTGCATTCTCCTTCCAGAACAAACAATATTATTTGAGACAAGAATGAATCTTACTAGATGAAAATCTAAATTTGTCAACCAAATTTAATGCCATGTAATCATTTTCTGGAATACATGCATCATCAGGCAGTAAATCCTTAATAAATGTAAGGAGATAGTCGACCGCAGTATTACTAAATCCATACATTGTTTTCCCATGATATAATCACATTAAAAACTCAAGTTTGCTCATTTTCCACATGCTTGATATACTGGGGTATTTTCATATCCCATCAACTTTCTAACAATCTCAATGTCATCATCCTGATTAATGGATGTGAACTGTGTTCCAGTATTCATTTCCTCTTACACTGGTCTACATGAGGATCTAGCTTCAGAAACAAAAGGAAACCGATCAGAAATCAAATTTTTCATACCAATCTTTTCCACTGAATCGATTGCATTAAAAACATGAGCTTTTTCTCCATTGTGATACCACAGATGATAATTTTTTTGGAAACAACTTTTAGTGATATAGTAACTCACTTCCTCACGAGTTAACCAAGGTCTTCCAACACAATCAAAACACGGGCATCGAATCAACCCACCATCTGAATCATTAGTTAATGCAATGTCCAAAAAATATTGTAACTCCTTCTGAAATTCATCAGTGATCCGATCAATGTTGTACATCCAGTATCTATCCATCATGAGGTAGATAAACATACATTAGATAAATAATCTAGAAAATGACTTAACATTATATGTTTTGTTTCAAAAGATATTAAGTAATCATCAATATTGACTTTTTATAACTCAACCACCATTATCTAATGTATTGTTTTTCCCTTCCAATGAAAAATATATTAATCAATGCTATAACAGGGTTCCAGGCCCTATCTTTTATGGATGGATACTCTAGGTATAATCAGACATGGATGGCCCCCAAGGATGTAGAGTCTCCCATAATTATGGTTCTATAGGGGAATTTCTACTTTTAATTGATTCTCATGGGATAGAATAAGGCATAATCCACTTATCAACTATCCATGAACCACATATTCAAGCAGATTATCATGAAATTTATGGAATGCTACTAGGATTATTTGGTGGAAAAATCCAACCATATTTGGACCATCTCAAGGATCTTGAGAAATTGTTTATCTTCCTATATTTCATACACTTTAAGATGAACTCTCTGACGTTCACATTCAGGGTTACCTCTATTAGGTTTCTCCACTTTACTATAAGATATATGGTCATCGAGATTGACCCAGAGATGATCAAGTCCATCAATCAGATTCCTCCCCCATGGAATCTCTATGATTTGTGGGGCCTCGAAGGTCTATTCACCTATATAAACTGATTTAATGTGAATCTAGTTGGATAGTGTAAGATCCTCTAGTGTCCAATGAATGAAGTACCTACTAAAACATTGGATGAGGATTTCCATATCGATTATTGATAACATTAAACATTATCTTTTACAACAGTCAGTTTTGATTTCTTCTATTTTAGGAAAGACATTGTTCATTTATGGGACTTCGTTGGAATGATCCCTTGTAACCCATCTAACCCAAAAAAACAAAGAGGTAATAGAAAATTGTTTATAATATCATAGTCGGATGCTCCTCAATATATAGAATAGATACTCCCCTATAGATAATAGTTTCCTTGCAATAGTTTTTACAGTGTAGAAGTTGGGATATTATATATAGAATCATGAGACACAATTGGCGACACAAGTAAAAATGCTAATGTATATCTTCAATTACCCAATGTTTATTGGATGAATGTTGTTTTGGGAGGTGATCCTCTAGTATTTCAACATTAGGTTCATCGCATATTTGGTTGTCAAATTCTAGCAAATAGAAGACTTCATGGACACACATCCACCCCTGAAGAACTACCCCTGAATGTTGATTTCCAAAATGAGGCTACCCTCTTAGTGGATCATGTCAAAGAGTATTAGAAAACATATTTTTATGGTGATTTTCAAAGATCGACTGAAATAATTCTTAGTAATTCCAATCTTAATTGAGTAGGCCAGGTGGTTGTCTTTATCACACCAACACAAGACGTCCAATCATACTTTTTCCTATTTTTATAAGGTTTCACTGTTGATGATGAAAATTATTAGGCTCTCATTACTTGTCATCATTTATCAGATGATATTTATTTCCCCAAAATGGATATGAAGGGATAATACAAGTTATCCTTCAAATATATTAATGGTGACCGGATTGTTATGATGAAAGTGCTCATGTCCCTACTGGATCATACCCACCAACTAATGGTTAAATTTCCTTCTATGATGGAGGTGAATAAAATTCTCATGTTATAGAATGGTTGAGTTGAACACTTGAAAAGTTTAGCCACATTCTTATATGATCCTGAAAATGATGATTTGATCATCCATGTGGCCTATCCAAGGGTCATTCTCCCCATTCCATTTGAGATGATGATAACAAGAACCTAAACCAACTTTACTTTAGTGATTATATTCTATGAACCTAAAGTCACCCCATAGTAGAGGAAATAAACTGTTAGATCCCTCCATATATCGAGTATCCCTAGCATGGTACTCTCCATCGTGACTGAGCTAAGCATAAGTGAATCCACTGGTAAGCCTTGCCATTTACACTCCAGAGTATGAATAAATTAATGCCACCCTCAAAAGATTTGGGTTTAATGAAATTATCGTATATTAAAACCAAATATATGGGATACCTCGGGTTATTTTGGAGGTCAATGTTGGGTCCAAATTCACCCATCATCTGAGACTGAAGCACTCTCAACAGATACTATTATTGGGATACATTTAGCCCTCCATGCTCCATAAATACAACATTTTTTCTCAGAGATTTCATGGGTGTTAGAGACATTCAATTATTTTCCATCAACCATTATAGATCCTCCACACCACGATGTAATATTTTCCTTTTTCACTATGGGTTCTCATATCATAGGGCCATACCCACTAGCAAAATATATCCTGTTATAGTTTATTCTAACCGAAATGGTATTCTTCTCCAAGTGGGAAGAAGTAGTTATCGTCAATGATGTTAAATCTATGTTTGTGATCATGTTTTTGATCTACCACACCATATATCAATTTGGATTTCTTCATTCCATTCTCAAATAATAAGGCACTAACTTTAAGGATTAGGATTTAATGAAATTTTACACTAAGTACAAAATCTGGTCCAACGTTACTACTTACTAGAATTCATAAGAAAATGTGTAGATTGAAGAATGAAATAAGAAACAATCTATTATCCTATAGAAAACACTGGGTTATAAAAAATAAGATTTGGCCTGATAATCTCTTGAATTTCCTCTATACCTATTGGATGATGACTCTTAATTCCACCCCAATGACCTCATATCCCTAGTATGTGAAACCAAGTAAGTCATTCCCATTGAGGATTAGATACGATAGATATAAATAGATTTATAAAACAACAATAGTCTAGAAAGAATGAAAGGATATCACTTGGATGATTTGGAATCCCTCATAGAGAACAACTTCAAAGCATTTCCCATTCTAGAGAGAAACCAAAACTAGATGAAAATATAATTCAAAAATATGGTTTCCTCTGCTCCATACAATACGGTGACATGGTACTAGATCTCAGAACAAGGATGATACCCAAATAAATAAACTGAAGTCGGTGCCCTAGTGGGAATGACCTTACCTCATTCATAAGGTCTATTCCAATGGGGTATACTCTTTGATCACCATATATAGAGATCGTATCACACCTCCCACCAATGTGATGTTTTGGAAGTAGTACTTCACATGAGGATACCCATGGTCCAATAAAGAAAACCTAAAAATATTTTCATGGTTCCTAGAATTATGAACATAAAATATTCACAAATGTTCCAAAATTTATGACCCTAAACTACCAGAAACCCCATGGTCATGCTAGTATGTCCTTAAAATATTCATAACTGGCCAAAGCAACAAGACCTTAAAAATATCCTTAATCTAAAATCTTTGAACATAAACAAGGAGTCATATTCCATGAATTATGAAAATAACTATTTTCTACCTATATTGTTTGAGTTTAATGACTTTAAAATATAGATATTAACATCCTAGGCACACAATATTAAATAATGATCTTACTCGATATAAAATTAAGATGACTCATATGATAACTATGGGATGATATGAAAGATCTTACAATTTTTATAACCATGGTGCCTCATAATATATGTATGATATTGTATAAAAAATAACCCCACTTGGAATCAATATGAATCATATGATATGAGACAAACTAAACCATCATCCATATAACACGATGCTAAACTCTAGCATTACCCATGTCATAAATTTCGGATTCCCTCACAAGAGAGGATTTCCCCCAATTTTGGAATTGAAATCCTACTATTACATAATTTTGAACCATGTGTGGATTGACTACCATTTTCATGGGATACATTGTAATTCCTGTACCTCTCATTTATAGGTCAAGATAAATATATTTCAACCCTACATCCACTTAGTCCCATTTACACACACAACATTATGACTTTAACTTGTGTGTAGTCCATCTCAAGGTGTGAACATGGTATATAATACTATTTGGGTTCATTTACAGTAGGTTTTACCACTTCTGTGACACATATATAACTGTGAAACCAAATTACACATATTCCAAGCATCGTGAATTTAAAATATCATCTATATTCATCACGATCTTATCAATATAACATTATACGATATGGAATTTTTTTCTGAGGTATTTGTGTGGGGCGTGGGATGTCCTGCCCTCAATTCAAATCAAATTCAACCTCATTCATGAATTGAATTTATTTTCAAAATATACCTGTATCAGTAGCCCATGAATCATGAATGTAAATTGTTTTCTGTCATCCAAGAGGTATGACATTAAACATTGATCAACCGTCTTCAGGATCACTTCATTTGTTATAGTACATCCTGGTATCCGTTCACATGGGTTTTAAGCATTTTTCACTGCATTATCTTCCTTAAAGATCCACTGTATACTCAAATCATCATGAATATAAACTATTTTCATTTTCACTAAGCTCCGTGAACTCAAACAAGAAGACTAGATCAAGGCCTTGTGAACCTAAACTATATGCATGCACCCATTATTCACATGGTTTTCACCATATCTGGTGTTGCATAAATCTAACATCTCTACCATACAAAACTATATAAGTCTTGATTCCTATCCTTATCGGATGTGAAATGATGGATAGACCATCTATCTCTAGGAACAACCATAGATTAATTGTAAAATCATATGTTATATATGGTTATATCACCATGACATTCTCATATTTTCCTCCTTTTTGGGAATAAGCCCCATTAATTTCGCTTGAACAACTAGAAATCTAGTATTCCCTCAAAAATAGATATATATGGTAGAAAATAATTGGAAGATGAAGGCATATCCTACACTAATGTTCCTAGTTGTTGATGTTAATCTACAGTATTACCCTATACAAAACCACGATGCCTCATACGATATTTAAGGGATGGAAATCAAACCAAAATCCATGGAACACAATTCTAAAATGTTGACATATCCTATATAATTTCTAGATGCCTCATATTCTAAAATGGTATGATTTAGTATCCTTATTCATGAGGATCGACCCGAGCAGCAGAAATATCTTACATAAAAGAGTGGAAATATTCTTGATAAGGATCTAATTACTACTGATATGGATTTTGAAAAAACTATTGTTAAAGATAAAGATACTGGAAATGATAAAAAAAATGGAATGATAATGATATCGGCAATGAGGTCGTCCAGAGGAGGCCGTCGGGAGGAGGAGAGTTCTTCGGAGGAGGAGATTCCATCGGGAGTAGGGGAGTTGCGGTCATCTGGAGGAGGGGAGTCCGTCGGGAGGAGGGGAGTCCGTCGGGGGAGGAGGGGAGATCGTAGGGGTCGTCCGGGGGAGGGGAGTCCGTCGGGGGAGGTGCGGTCGTCCGGGGAGGAGAGGTTGTCGGGAGGAGGGGAGTCTGTCAGTGTCAGGGGAGGTGCTGTCGACCGGGGAGGGGGGAGGCGCGGTCGTCCGTGGAGGGGAGTGCGTCGGGGGAGGGGAGTGAGTCGGGGAGGGTTCCATAGGAGGAGCCCAAGAGAATATTGGCCAAATCGCACATATAGTCACGGATGAATTTTCATCCATTGGTATAACCATGCTATAGCCACAAACCTATAAAACCGTGGCTATAGCTTCATTTTGTAGTAGTGTTATTTTCCATTATGCATAATTGACACCAATAAAGAAGGGTTGCCTATTGGTAGCTACGCCTTCTAATCTTTTATACATAATAAATATATTTTAAAAGGATATATAAAGAAATTTAGAATAAACAGAAATTTTTAGATCATTAAGATACAACTAAAATCACAGATGAAAACATATCACAAAAAGAGTGTTTTGAAAAACATGTATCTACTCGCTCTGATAGAAAATGATTTCCCAGATGCTACTCAAGAGGGGGGTGAATTGTGTTCCTATTAAAATTTCTTTATTAAAATATTTCTATTAAAAACCTCCAATTTAACAAACAAGTTAAAAATTAGTGAATTTATAAAGATTATAAGTGTTCAATTAGTTTCTTAAAGATTTATTATTTCTCAGTTAGACTAATCTAAACATTAAGTTAGATTTTGAAACTAACTTACTAGCTAACAATAATTACAAAGAATTTCTAGTTCAACTATTAGAGTTACATTAAAATAGGAACAAATTTCAAAGTAATTAGCAGCAAAATATTGAAAACAGTTTAAACTAAAAAAAGATGGACAACAGTTTTGACAAAGAGGTTCAGTCTCAAGATGGAACTTAGTCCTCTCAAATAATTTATATAAAACTTTGATCCACGCCCTGGATCGGGGTTTACAATAGTTCTCGGACAGTCTATGACCTTATACATCTACCACAGTTCTATATGGGAAAGCAAAAACAACAATACACAGGTTGTCGAGGTCCTCAGACCTCTACCACAGTTCATCGTGGGATACAAAATGGTATAAAGAGTTTGGTGTGAGGATTTCAGTATCCTCTAGTTCACCTTAGGAGTCGGTGTGTGTCCAAATAGAAGGAATCATAAAATGCTCGTAATGTAATAAAAAAATGATCACAGTAGAGAAATAATATGGAGATGAGATTAGAATTCTCTTTCCTGACGTCAATGTAACTCTGTAATCCTTTAGATTGAAGCAGATAAAGCTTTGAGTCCTTCTCTGGAATTTGTATGGAAAATAGATTGTTGTGGTTCTGTTCCTTCACTTCCTGTACAGGTGTTCAGCTTGAATGTGAGAGTATTCCTTGTAGCACTTGAACCTCCTCTTTGAACTTATGTTCTTGTTGTGTATGAGTGTTCTTCGAGTTATTCAAGTGTTCTTCTCTGCATGTATGTGTTTATCTTCTTGTATATGTCTCAAGTTTTTTATTATGTATTTATCTCTTCTTATGTTCTCTAGTAGCTTGATATTCCTTTTCTTCCGTGAGCTCCGACAAAGGGAATGATTACCTTTTACATTTACAAGGTACGGTTCCCTGACATGCCAGCAACACACATTCATTAATAGTAGTTGCATTTAATTAAGAAAATATGACCTTTATTATTATATTAATAATATTTACAATGTATAGAGTTTGAGTAATAGTGACTGGTTAATAGTCATCTTCCATCAGTATCTCTCTTTCGGTAGACTTGTATCAATAGCTCTTGTTGTAGTATCTCATGTATCAGTGACTCTTTGTAGCGGTAGATTGTTTGTATTGGTAGATCCTTCTATCATAAGCCCTTTATAACGGTTAACTCTTGTTTTTAGATCTTCCTTGCAATCAGTAGATGTTATCATCAGTAGTGGTAGATCACTCTCTCCCTCTCTCTATCGGTAGCTTCCTCTATCGGTAGCTTGTATCAGAGGACTTGTATCAGTGACTTTGTATATCAGCGAACTTTTCTATCAGTAGACTTATTCTATTGGTGGACTTGTCTGATAGTGAACATGTATCAGTGAGATAGTCTATATCAGTGACCTTGTATCAGTGAGCTAATCTATATCAGTCAGAATTATAACTATCAGTGACTTAAGAACATAAAAGCTTACAAAGTAATTGTTTTATTAATATTAGTTCCAGATTGAATTAATATCATACTTCATCATTGTTATAAATAAATAAACATTGATCAATATATTCCATGATATTATATGATTATTTTGACATCCATACTAACTCTAGAACATGAAGTCATAATTATGAAACATAATTATTATATAGATAAGCATGATTTGTGATTATCAGAACATATCTAATCATATTTGAGATTATCAAAATAGGTGAGTCCAACAGATAGTTATATTTATTTTCCATGTCAATGTTTTTACCTCCCATTAATATTGTCATATACAGAAACTGAGTTTTGTTGTGACCACCTCATTTTTTTCCTTCTTTTTAAGAGGATGTTTTTTAACCCTTCTTAAGATGTGGGATTCCCACAAAGGAATTTCAAAATATCAATATTTGTGTTTCAAATTGAAATTTTAAATTTTGAGTATGTGATTTATTTAAGTATGATAGGATATTACACCCTGATATTTTAAAATAACACTATGTTTGATAACTTTCATTACACAGAACACCAAGCATACATGAACTCCAAAAGATTATTATTTTAACACAACTATTGCAAATGAGCTGTTAAATTGGAGGGTATGAGAAATATTAAATATATTATGAAATAAATAAGAAGTTCAAATCCCATAAAATTTTAATTTATGATCTTGAAATAATCACATGTTTTCTTAGTAAAGTTATTTTGTTCTTCAAATATATGTTTTCTTCAAAAAAAGATATTTTTATTCCTCTCTTTGAAAAATTAAATACAAATATTATTTGAAACATTTTTAAATTTTATTTGATAAAATTGACAAAATTTTTGGATTCATTATGTCAAAATTATCTTTGGATTATGTTTTGAGAATATTTGGATAAGGTTACTTTTCTGTGAGTAGTCAAAAATACCAATTGTTTGTAAAAATGTCCTTTATTTTCA
Organism: Viscum album; assembly: GCA_963277665.1. Taxonomy (NCBI): domain Eukaryota; kingdom Viridiplantae; phylum Streptophyta; class Magnoliopsida; order Santalales; family Viscaceae; genus Viscum; species Viscum album. The sequence continues at coordinate 1,070,012,504 of OY728166.1, read as the reverse complement.
ATAAATCAAGAAATTTAAAAATACCATTATTTTTTAATATGGTTTAAAGTAAAATAATTATCATTTAGCTATATTATATCCAGTTAAATTATTTTTTATTTAAATTCATATTTTATTTTTAGAATAATGTTAAGTTTTGGTTTAAAAACAGGATTTTTCTAATAACTTTTCTAAAGTACATGACTTTTATCCTTTTAATGTAATTAAAATAATCCATAATGAGGAATCTTTTAAATGAAATTTATATATTATATATCATTAAATATTTTTTTATCTTCATAAATTGATAACTATTAGTCATTTAGTTAATATAAAATCATTTTTTGTTGAAAAATACAATTTTGGAAAACCAAATTTTTTCTTCTGGTATGTGAGGTTATTTATATCTATTTCTTCAAATTAAAAATGTTATATTTGGAAAAAAAATTGAATAATTGGAATTTTAATTTATACATTATTTTTATATTCATTTTCATTTTTATTCATCAAAAGTTTTCCATGGTAGAAAACAAATTTACCCTTGTATAGGTAAAATAATGAATTGAGTCAATGTTAAAATGATAGAGATTAAATACCAAAAATACAACATTAAATTGGTGTTTGATGTGTTTATAGATCAAATAAATTTATAAAAAATTAATTTTCAATATAATTCATTCTAATTAATTCCACCAAAATGTGGTTGGCTTTAAATATAAAATAATAATTATCTAATCACATAAACCCACCCCTCCTTAAGTATAAACACAACTCCTCACAACCCCATTTCTATTAAAAATACTTAAAGCATTCCAAATATCTACTAAAACATATACTTACCAGTCTTCCCACATCCATGTTATTATGTTCTTACCCAAAGACCAATTCCAAGGTCTTTATCTGATCCTTCAATGAGGTGGTATTTAAGATGTAATTTTCTCAAAATACATCACATATTTTCTTTTATTATTCTACCTTAACCCCAACTCCATAATCTGTCCTGAAATAATAACTCAATAACATATACATACATAAATTTTATGTTTCTAAAGGAATATATTATATACATTACTTTTATTACCTCATATTATTCAAATAAACAAAACCATTGTCCAAATTATTGTAGTCAACCGTCTGTGTGAATAATGATATTTCATTTTCCATTACCGACTTCAAGAATGGTCATAAAAGTATTTTTTTGGTTAAATTAGATTTTAAATTTTATATTATAACCTATTTCGTGTTATATAACTAATATATGTATATAATTATAAATAAAATTAAATTAGTTTGTAATGGTCAGAAAACCTCCAAAATAAACTAAACATTTGTCATTAAAATTTTATCAAATGAATCATCCTCATGTTAGAAATAAAAATAATTAATGAGACCATTTAAACATTTGTAATTTCATCAATACCATTTAATTTCACTTATGAATATTTATTTCCATTTTATAAGGAAATAACATAATTTTACACAAATTAACCGACTCTGAAAACCATGAAATGGACGCACAAAAACAATGAACATTTTGAAATATTATTAATGAATGGGTAGTAAGATTTTATAAAAGTATCATAAAAGGATTTATAATTAATATTATAGTTTTAAATGAATAAACACCATTAATTAATCCTTTAAACAAGAGGTTGATATATTTCAAAACTAAATGGAAACATGATAGACTTGTATCTCATCTCAATTTTACTTCTGTGAGATATATGCCTTACTCTCCACATATTTATGTTGTGTGGTTTATGTAATTCCATTTCATATATCATATCATGAATCTCATTATATTCATGGTATTAAATTTTTAATTTAATAATCATTATTGTTATGTGAAATATAATTCGACTAATTATAAAGTGGTAAGAGAATTCTTAACCCAATTTCCTTTTTTGGGTTAAACTTCTACTTCCTTAATTATTTCATTCTATGATTATTTTTTAATGAATTTTAAATATATTATATTTTATTACTAATTTTTTTATGTATCTTTACATCTAATACACACATTCCATTGATTTTATTAATTCTTACTTCAATGATATTATTTTTATCAAGGAATTACTTTAAACAATATATATTTTTAATTTACTTTAAATATATAATTTTCATACATGTCCATGATTTATTAAATAGTTTCCAATTTTTTGATAATATTATTATATGATTGTTTAAATTCATATTTACTCATTTTTTCAAAGGTATTTTTTTCTGAACAATGTTCTTTGAGACTACTCCAATAGAAATATAGATGGAATGTTGATTAACTTATACAGTAAGAGAATATTTTCCAACCATCATAACACCTTAATGTTTTGTAGGTTCCTTTACAACTGTACATGGTTATATTCAAATAAAAAAATTCTACTATAATTGTGAAGTGTTTTCAAAGTAAGTGGTTTTCAAAGTGGAGAAGGGTAATTTCATTAAGATATTTTCAATGATATTGATAAATTATTTTTATCTATGTTAATAATATGTGTTTAATATTATAATTCATTAAGATTAAAATATTATGATATCATATAAAATATTTTATTAAATATATTAGGATCAGTTTGACTGGGAATTTAATATTTATATACAATTAACTATATTACATTGGATGGTTTGTGATTATGTTTACCGATTGGGGATATTTATTTACATTTTTATTATAGTTTTTAATATAAATGTTAATGATGATAATATTTCACCCATTTCATATGAGGAATTGTTTTTACATGCAATACATAGGTGGGTCTTGGTTGTAGATATCCTTTTGATGCAACAGTAGGTCTCATGAGAAAAAATAAGTTGGGAAAACCAAATCAGTTTTTACCCAGTAGTTTTAAACTATCTTGTGAAAAGACTTTATAGTCAAGATGAAGTTGGAAAAAATAATTTGTTTTCACCCATTAGTTTTAAGAAGTATTTTGAAATGTATTGGAAAAAATATTCAGTATTTTTTGTACTCATTGTACTTAACGATTACTGAGAATCTGAGATCACCCATTTCATATATTTTATTTCCCCCTAGGATTCTAAGAATTTTATTAAGATTGATATAAATGGTTAATATATAATTATAATGATTTTCTAAAAGAATTATCTGTTATATTTTTTAAATTTTCAATTGTAATGAAAAGTTCTAGTATGTATCTATTTTTCAAATTTACAAACTATTGGGTCATTTGGGATATGATTACTTGTATATTATGAAAATGTAATAAATTAACCACCGACTCTAGGCTAATAGGGTTGAGGTATTTATAATATGAGATAAATTTCTATCACATGATCTTGTATAATTATTTTAATCCCTATAATATTTTCTTATGGTCACACATATTCTACTACAAGGATTATTTTTCAACAACAAATAAGTCTTCAACTGTTTTAACATGTATTTTTAATTACTTTTCTAATATATGAGTTATAGATAGATTCAACAAACTCAAGGATATGTTTTATATATCTTGTTTTCTATAACATGGTTGTTACATTAATTAATTCCTTGAAAAAATAATTCCTTAGTATTATCAAACTACTAAGGCATAAATGTTTTCCATATGGTATCAACATATCTATAATGAGAACATATAGCACTCCCCCTAATCAATTATAGACCTATATGAAACGTTCATTTCTAAAACATATTTTAAGATAACTATATATGATTTTTCAATAAAAGAATTTATGTAATCTTCATATCATATTTGAATTTATTGATCTCACAAAACATCTCTAGTTATGACTTGTGGACATATATCTTACTGTATCCTTTTTGGCGCATCATATAGACATCCTCCATATGGTTTCCTCTAAATGAGTCTCCCTTGAGAATCAGTAACCCAATATGATGATCATAGAATTATACATTGATAAGTAGAATTAAAAAGTAAATTATTCATGATGACTGGTGTATTGGTCTTGTGATAGACTGAAACTTTCAATAATAAATCATACATTATTGGTAGAGACTTTTACAACAGATTTCCTATTTCTATTATATATTCAAATATAGAAATAAGTGTTATAAAAATTCAAAAGATAGGGTCCTCAAATATTGAAATAAGGATTCAATTATTTTAATTGATACATACCTTTTAACCATATCGTGTTTCCTTTTACTTCTTCTTGATAGTAATATTTATTCTAAATGAATAAAATATGTATCACCCAGTATGGTGACCCTTAAACTACCTATTTATTTATGACTCAATATGTATTATTTGTATTTGGAACTACTTCCCCATCTAAACATAGTGAAACATAGTATTCATACTCTAACTCATTTTAAATCATAACCTTAACCTCGATAATTTAAGTATACTCCCACTAACCCTAAAGAGATAGGCTTAATTTATGGAATCCTAATCGGTCTTAACTATATATTAATATTCTAGTGGATATAGGATTTCTAAGAGAAATTAAATAAGTATTTGATGTTCATTTATAGAAAAATATAGATTTTAACATATGATTTTCAAAAAACACCATTGGTTATTTCCTAATAGATTCAAATCATTTCGTAATTGATTTGATATTCATTAGTTAATGAAGGTGGCATATGGTTTGATGTTGCAATTTTTTTATCAAAACATGTCTTCAAAGAAATTATGGATGATCTGTAATATATATATATATATATATATATATGAATCCTTCTCACTCTTCCTTTTACTACCATCACTATATTGATGTATATAAGGAGATATGAGTTTGGGATTAACATTACTCCACCAATATGATAATTGATTATATAGATTAGATATTCTCTAACAAGTCAATTAGTAGGATACTCTATCTATAAAATTTGAAATCATTTACTTCACTGTACATTTCTAAAAATAGTATAGAATCTAATCAAGAATATAAATTTTACTCTTGATTTAGAATAGTTCATTTGGACTTTTTAAACTAACTCTAAATTATTTTTGGCATACCATTATTTTTTAAGGCTTATTTATCTAAAGCATTATAAGTATATAGTTAGTATACCAAGTATCATAACTCAATAGTGACTAAAAATCTTTTCTAGGTATAATATGGTCAACTAATTTCCATTTTATTTAAAAATAATTATCTTTCCATAACTTGGTAGGAGTGTTATATCTAGTATTTTTCATTAAATTCAATGGATATATATAACTCATTAGTTATTAAACCATTAGTTTAGAATTACTATTGCAGTATTCATTTCAAATGTGAAAATAATTTCCATTGTTTCTAGATGGACACTGAGATAAATTTTTTAGTAAAGATCATTGAAAACTAGAATCAATCTATTCAGGAAAATAAATTGTGTTATCTTCTCCCTACTTACATAGGAATCTCCATTTATTATCCTCTAGCAGAATTGAACCTACTTATTATAATATTTTTGAATATTCATACCTCTCAAATGGGAATATATATGTAATTCATATTTTATTTTATTTCCAATAATTCTAATGTAAATATTATATTTATTGATGAATATTTTAGATGTTTATAACAACTAGTTTCATTTATTTGAAATTATTACAATAACTATTTATTTCTATATGAGAATTAAATATCCTTCAATTCATTATCCATCCTATAAACCTTTTTTCACTTTGAAAAATATCTTAATTACACAATTCTATTTAAATTTACTTGGGATTTCCAACCATATATTTTATTGTTATCATCTTAATGAATAAGTTAATAATATTCCACCAAACATTATTTTTTTGGGTGAAGTATATACAAATGGATTTTTAAGAAACATGTTTATAATATTTATCTATTCATTGATGAATAAGTAAAAACATGGTGGAACAAATGATAAAATGAGACTCATGGATGATATCTTTTCCAAATAGTGGTTTAGCTATAAATAATGTTCAATAATACTTGAACACATAATTATAATATAAATACCCCCTTTGTAGTTTACACTAAAATATTGTCACAAGAATCTCATTTATGTCTAAGATTGTCTTTATTATTATGATAAGATAGAAGATATGATATGATGTAGGAATCACACTCTAAATATCATCTGTAAAGATCCTTTTAGACCTTCACCTAGTGGGGATATAATCAGGTTTGGGGAATTCTAACACATAATACAAATTATTCAGTAGTAAAGTTGTGTAAAACATCTATTCCACTCTAGGAAATGTGTGCCTATGATTATGTGACATGTGTTAAGGACTAATTTTAATCTTTTATGGTTTCATTTTCCAATTTCACTATAATAAAAATAGATATATTATCACTTTACTTGATTACAAATTATGTGAGAGAAAAAATTAATTTTGTTATGTTTCTCTATATTTTGTCATGTATCAATGTCCCTAATAATTGAAATTGGAATGTCTCATATCTTTACACAATCTGTGTAAAATATTCATATTTATATCCTTATGATTCATAATATAGCCATTAAATTCATAAGAAGGTGCTTAAATTTTAATACTTTCTAATTGAAAGCTTTCATATTCTTATTCTTTTGAGTGGAATTTCGAGTCCTAAAATCTTAACTCAGATTTCCTCAACACTTGCTCCTAAATTTGAATTGAAAAAACTATGTATGTTAAATTCAATACATGTTCTTTTAATTGGACACATAATCTAAGTTAATACTCCTCAATAATTATAAGTTCCCCTGACCATGTTTTAAAACGACACTTTAACTATGGTTGTCTTAATTTAGATAATTGAAGGCATAATGACTTATTATTAACTTGAGAGACTTTTTTTATAAGGTGTAAATTTTATTATTTTCTCAAATAAAATTATTTCTAATATTAACAACATTTCAATAAATGACTAACCATGTACTAATAAAAACATCATTCATAATCCTTTATTTTTAAGTATCACTTTTTATATTAATTCATTTACTTAGGTGATCATGGTCTTTTATATATAAGATAAATCATAAAATAAATAGAAATAAAAAAAATAAAATGTTTCATGATCATGATACTTAACGAGTGGTTTGTTTATTGAGTAAATAATAAACAAACTATTTATCCTGGAGGAATAACTCCTTTGATTCATTATGGGTTTGAGATTACAAAATTCCACCACTTGCTTGTGCATCCTGGTATATTGGTTTCACATTTCCACTATCATGAAACAACTTCATGCTCCTCTTAGATACATATTTATAATTATTTTACTTTACCCACTAGTGGAGGCATTATGAAAAGGGTATTTATAATGAATAAAACTTGGGCATACATGCCCATAAAAAATAAAGAGATAGGGTTGAATCAAAGGCCCTTAGTTTTATTTAACAGAATTAAAAAACCCATGAAATAATTAAATTAAAATAAACCATACATATATAGAGTTTGGTCTAAGCTAATGAGAATCCTCTTATAAAATGAGTACATATTTAAAATAACTAGATAGAAAATAGTTTGATTCATTCTTTACTTTAGATAAATATTTGTGAATTAATTATATTCATTATCATATTACTAAATAAATTCAATTTATATTAATTTCCATCCAATATATCCCTAAGATACCCATCCACAGTGATTTTTAGATAAATTGGGTAAGTTATTTTTATTAAAAAATCTAATATAATAATTACACTACTTTTACATAGAAAAAAATAGGTGAGTACATCTTCAAACTACTAATTATGTATTAAGATCATAAAAAATAAACTCATGTAGTGCATATAATACACATTTTATCACAAAATTACATAGGGTGTATGAGTCAATTAACTGAAATATGAAAAAAATGTGTTTTATCATTCCATGTAATTCTTTAAAGGTATGTGGAGTAATCTAAATATTGCAACTATAAGTTTTATAAAGTTCATGTTTTATATAGAAACTAATTAATGATTTAAACACTAATACAAAACTGGTTTTATCTAGCACTAGGGATGTAAGAGCGCTAGATAAAATCACTATAAAAGACCCCCACTGTCAGCTCTCAAAAAAGTGTTGTTAATGGGAGGCATTAATGGCACATTTATTAGCACTATTAAAGGTAATATTTAACTGTACTAAAAAAGCACAGTTAAAGGGGTCCCTTTATCAACCCTTGTAAAAAATTACTGATAAAGGGAGGATCTTTATTAATGTTTTCTTAGAAGAATTGATAAGAACCCCCACCCCCTATCAAGGATTTTGTTTCTAGTGCTGATATAGGGCATATTTAGAAACAAACATTAAAAATAACATATTGTGATATAAATATGTTTATATTGATATAAATATGTTTATATTGATATAAATATAATATATTTTTAAAAAATATGTTTTAGATAAGGCTAAATAGGAAATTGCACTTAATATATAGGATATTTAGTGAAAATTGATTATAAGATATTTTTAAAAATATTTTTAATTAATAATTTTATAATTATTATTGAGTAATAGTCATTTAAAAAAAATTTGATAATAAAAAATATCAATATTAACAAAATATCTAAAATAAATTGGAAACATAAATCATACTTCAAACTCCCAAAAATTTTGATCTTAGAGTCTGTTTGGGCTCTACCACAAATGAAATCAAAGCTTGTGACAAGATCTATGCCCTAGTTACCTGGGAGAACCCCCTATCACATTTTTTGAGGACAAAAAGGTCTATAAGACCATTGAAACTGAGTTTTTTGTTTGGGTACCCCAATTTTTTAATATTTCATGGAATTTCCACCTTATTTAAGGGTATATTTTTTTCTATTTTCAATGGGGAATGAATTTATTCATAATTCTTACATTAATATTGATGTTATATTTTAAAATTTTATCAATTTAATATTTTAATGTTATCTATAATCAAATAAAGAAAAAATATATACATATGTATTATGTATTCACACATAAATATTAAATTATATAAATAAATATTTAAACAAATTTACATATAAGATATATTTCTCAATATATAAAACACTATCTAAAGAAATAATAATATCCATTTTATTTAAAATAAAAATGTATGAATATTTGTATTCTTATACAATTAATGTGTATATAATATTATATTTGGAAGTCTGTCTATTGAAAAATAGATATATATTTAACTATATATTCTAATATATATATATATATAGTATATGTAAATAAATATAAATATGTATAATTATATTTATAGATTCATATATATATATGTGTGTGTGTGTGTGTGTTTAAATGTATTTATAAACATACACAAGCACACACACACACAAACATATTTTACATATGTATTTAATAATATATATATATATATATAAACATATGTATAAATATATTGTTAAAAATGTATTGAAATATATATATATTGTAAAATGGAATGAAATAATATATGGGAGTAGAAAAGGAGTTGGCATATGAGTTGGCGATCTTAGGTTCGAAACTCACTAGAGGCAGGGGCATGTGCGGTGACAAATTATTAAAAGCATAGATAATGGGGGAAAACTAGTGATATATTGGGGTGGGAGACGGTAATAAAAGGTGTATTGGGAAGTGGTTACAACATAAAAAAAGTATCCCCCTTTATTAGCAGGGCCTTTATTAGCACTTTTATCTCTAGTAAAGGGGGCCTTTAATAGTGCCCAAAAATGTGCTAATAAAGGTGGTTTTTAACTACACTACAAAAAGCACTGGTAGATGGGCCCACTATTAGTTCTTTTTTGTTGTTGTTAAAGGGGAAATTTGACAAATCTTTTTACGAGCACTATTAATGTAACTTCCCAAACACAGATGCCACCCGAAATGGTGCCCTCAGCCCAGTTCGCCACATGGACTCAACCGCATCTCCCCAAATGCCAGATTCTACTGATTAGTAGTGAGGGCCTAGGTGATTCAGTGGGAGACTATACCTTCATTACCAGAGTATCATAGTGGAAGTCAATCAAATAAGAAATAGAGGAACTGAAATAAATAGTATAAAATTGAAAGTAAGGCAAGACATGAATACCTATCAATAAGCAAAAGTGTATCGTATAAAACATGATGAATATGGTACAAGTATCTAGAAATAATCTAGGACAGTACATGGAAATAAAATACAATACATGTATCCCAAAGGAACAAAAGACCAAAAAGTTACCCAAGAATCACAAGCCTCATATTGGTCATATGCTCCCCTACTCCAAAGCCACAATCAACAACCTATACAGAGGCACTTTCCCCTATCATCACCAACAACCATATAATATATTTGAGTTTCCAAGGAGGCCCAAGTAGGGTGTGATATGAACATCCTTGTAGGAAACCACCGAGTTCTATACAATTCTAACAACAATCCTACATAAGTGATAGAAAGTGTAAAAAAAACTAGTAAAATAAGTGTGTATTCCAATGGGATATGTCTACTGCAATAAGTAAGAACAACCAGTCCTTAGGGTTACATGAAAAATAGAGTTATATCTTTAAAATAAAGCTATAATCAATAAACAAGTAAGTCGCATGGCCACATCGTACACCCATCTATATCATGAAATCCATAGCCACTATATATATTGAAGTCAAGTATCCCGCGACCATTCCATATAGTGATGTCAAATATCCCACGACCACTCGGTATAGTGAAGTCTTGACCACAAGGTCCATATCAAAGGTGTCTGTAGACCAAGGAATCGATGAAATATATCTAGAACACATAGGGCTTTCTCCAAGGATCTTGTCCAAGGCATCACATCAAGTCCCATGGGATTCCCTGGTGGAATCTTGGTTATGAACTAGATGGGGTTCTAAGATCATGGAAATAGAAAGTCCCACGTGAACCCAATAATGTCGGATCTATAGGGTAGCAAGAGCTGAGGCATCCCACCAAATCAAGACCCAAGTGTTAGAGTACACCCAAGGTTTCCAATACCACGTTCCAGATCCATAGAGAGCAGTCCACGGCAATGATCAACCATTCATTGAAGCATACAAGCATTCTAATTAAACATTTATTCTATGTGAGTATACCCACTCACATAAACCTTCCCAATCGAGGAGTATACTCACTCATGATAACCATCTATCAACTACAATTATATGGGAATGCCCTCCCAAATAAACAATTTAACATGCCATTAGACTTTTCAAATAGGTATACCCACCCATATTATCTATTTAAAATGAAAAACTATCATAATTGTTAAGTAATTTCATAGTATTCATTGATCAAGAAGGTGGTACCTCTCCTAAACAAGCTACTCAAGCTATCAAAGCATTAACAAGATTCATTTACCAAGGAAATTACCATAACAGACACCATGGGTGGTTTAAACAAGCATAAATAGGTAGTTTCTTAAAGGAGAGCCTCTTGGGTAACCATAAATTATGTAACAGGTGTCAACGCACCTAAATGGAACCTACGAGCATTCTCACTAGGTACTACTATAGTTACATTAATAAACACACTGAAAAGCAAGGCCTCGTTGAAAATTCTGACGAGCAGCATATCGGAAAAATGCCCGAAAAGTACAATCCAATCCTAAAGAAAGTATATACCACCGACCCCACCTCAGTAGTAGACATATCTTCTAGTATTGAGTCAAGATTTGTCCCAATTTTGAAGAAATATAAATAATGGATGTAAAAATACATATTAGGGAATATGTGTCTAAATCCAAATAGTGGATTTGTTGTTTTGAAGAATCAATAACGACTAAAAATGAATTGAGTAATTTCGGATATGGTTACAATGTGACAGATGGTGCTCGAATCGATGTTTCGACATCTTCTATACTTGAAAAAACAATATTAGATGGGTTTGGGGTTCAAAAACAATACAAAACATAATGTGGATCGAAAATATGAGGTTACTGCCTCTTTTATGAAAAAGCATCACTGGTCAAGTAATTAGTGTGTACCGAAATTACTTGATGTGTAAATCCTGATATTATTTTTCTAAACCAGAAAGGCTACACATCGTGACAGGCCACTACACAATGTTTACTGGAAGTACACAGCATGTAGGAAAATTACACGATGTTTACCTACTTGCAACCATATTTCATCCTATTTTTTCCTTTCTTTCCAAAAAACAATCCAACCCGCCCATGACCTGGGCTACGGTCTGAGCCAAAAAAGAATGAAACAACATTAAATTGAAAAGAGAGATCATCAACTCTAGAAAAAACCTATGATCTTACAATCATCCCCACATTTAGAAATTTATCCATGAATTTCTCTATGATGTGTGTTCAAGATTCATCTGAGAACAGCTCCCGTAATTGATCATGTATGTCGGTCTCCGTAACCCATGTCTTATCTTGTGAACAGTTGTGCTGACATAGCACCCATAATAGAGGAACTGAACAGCCTCAGAGATCCTTCATGTTCCTACCAGCTATACAAATCAGATGCTCCTCAAAGGATTCATTAACCTCAACCTCATCCTCATTAGGCTGAAAAAAATGAGATAGTTCTAAGTGATAGTGGCATTGCTGAGATAAATTGAAGACGTCATGCACAATTCAGTACCACTGAGGTAACTGAAACCGATATGCAACCAACTCAACTCTCTCCAGAACCTCAAACGTCTTGAAATACCTCAGTGAAAGATTACCCTATCTTCTGATCCACATGGGTCCCAACCTCAATGAAACACATAAGAAAACTCAATCCCCAGCCTTGAACTCTAGAGTTCATCTTTAGCGATCGGTGTATGCTTTATGGAGAGATAGTGTAGAAGCCATCAACTTCTGAATCAACTGGACCTGCTCATGCGTCTCCTACATGAGACGCGGTCCCAGTAAAGAAACCTCTCCTACCTTTAACTATAACATTGGAGAATAGAATGGAATACTGTATAAATGTTTATAAGGTTACATCTGTATCTTCGCCTAATAACTATTACAGTATGATAACTCAAAAGGGAAATGTTCCTCTCCCAAGATCCCCCAAAATTCAGGATGTATGCTCGCACCATATCTTATATCACCTTTATCGTACTCTCTAACTACCCATTAATCTAAGGGTTGTATATTGTGCTCAGAAACACCTTTTTACCAAGTTACCTCTAAAAACATTACCAGACATGAGATGTAATGTGGGAGTCCTAATCTGAAATGATAGTGTGGGGGACCCCATGAAGTTTTATCACCTCTCGGATGTATAACATTCCCAAATCATCGTCAATGAAGGTATCCTTGATCAACAAGAAATGTGAGGCCTGTGTAATCCTGTAAATGTCAACCCCCAAATATAATTACCTCGAGGAAACCTCAATAAAACAGTCACGAAATCCATCGTGACATCATCTAATTCCCACTTCTGAATAGGTAACTTCTGAAAAAGCACAGCTAGTTGCTGATATTTTTCCTTCACCTGCTTGATGGTGGAACACCTGGTATCAAAACCAGCTACTTCAAAATTCATTCCTAGCCACCAGTAATGTCATTTCAAGTCACAGTACATCCTGGTCACCTTGGGATGCAATTCCCAAGTTGATGCATGAAACTCCTGCATTAACTCTTCATGTATGACCAGTAGAACACAAACACGTCCATGGATACACAAGATCTCATCATTTCCTACCATCCAACCGGGAAGAGGGTCCTCACCTTCTACAAAATCTCATAGTAATAGGCATTCGGAATCTGATATCTCCTTCATCCTAATTATATTTATCATTTAATAGGTAATAGGTAAGAATGAAAGAAAAGTTTTCCCCTGTCTGTCGTGCAACCAAAATGCATCTCAGAAAACAACACCATAAGCTATCACTCACTACTGGCCTACTACACTGCCTATATCTGAATCCTCTTTCTCAGTGTATTATCTTTTGCCCTACCTTCACCAAGTGTGTAGTAAAGCATGAAGTTAAAGAATTGTAGGTTGAACACCCCGACCCCAGTTACCCAGAGTCGGTGCATTATTACATAACATTGGAATGATACAAGCAAATCATTTCCCGAAAGACTAATCAGTTTAGTAGCCTTGTAAATACTAGATACATTCATAAGTTTTACATTACATTATAAAATGAAAGAATACAACAATATGGTTTCCATAGACTACACTCATATCCCCACAGACTATCCCTGAAGGTCAGTCATAAAATGCCTCTTTGCATCCTAAGAAAAAATAAAACATAGAAAGGGGTGACCTCAGATGCTCAGTAAGGACAACAATATAGTGTAAACATTCATAAATAAGCATAAGGAAATGTATAAGACTAAAACAAAATCCCTTAAAACATGAAAATCAGCATAATATAGAAATGATAAAATCAAATAATTCCATTTAATTATTCACATGGATATAATACTAGTCTAATAATCACACTCAATATAAATAGAAACTTTAATAATGATGAAATGTATAGTACCGGACTTTAATTTCGGTGTTAAGGCCTCATTCATGGACGTATGGGCTAACTGTAACTGGACCCCAACCTAGAGAGCCTCTATATCGGGACTCCTACCCAGAGAGCATCTGTCATCAAACTCCATCCCGGAGAGCCTCTACAACTGAACTCCATCCCGGAGGGTCTGATGTAACCGGACCCCAACCTGGAGGTCTTACATTTACCGATAACAAACCCATAACATACTAATCCAATATATTTATCTTAATAAAAGGTTGAAATATAACATAAACATTCATATTAATACTAGCATATGAAATGTCAATACTTTAACCATAAACAATTAATGGAATAAAACTAATTCATCCACAGTCAAACAAATCACAAAACCTTAAATAAAATATGGAAGATTTGTATCATAATAAATCAACATCAGAGAAGTGAAAAATTTATCAAAGGATGTTGATATAGATGAAGTCAAAATTATTTGAGACAAATATCTGTTTCTATTTTGAAATTATTTAAGAGTCACATAATTATAAAGAAACCATTTATTTTGAAAATATTATTATAATCATGTAAGGGAAGCTTCGATTATGTTATAATGGCAGAAAATATCCGCACCCACCGTACGAGTTAAAAAACATTCTTACCTTAATTTTGTCAAAAAGGTCATAAAGTACCTTGTTTGGAAAATGATGGAAAGATTCATTTCAAACCATTTTATAAAAAGTCAATAAAGGGTATAAATTAATTTTACACATAGTCTAGTAAATAATAAAAATGTTTTGGAATACATTTCTAAGAAATATAGATGTGGATGATAAAGAGGTCCTTGTAGATACTTTCTTAAAAACAATCTCAGATAATGAAGAGATTGTGAAATTAACTCTTACCTTGTTCTTTTCCCTGGTGGAGGTAGGTTAACCCCTGTATAATGGTGAAATCATTGTTATTAAATTATACAAGAACCATATACCTTAATATGTTATCATATATGATCTTCTAATATTTCATTGTTAATGATATTTCAGTAGTGTCATCATTTAGGGTGTTAACTGATACGTTTTTCTTTATAGGCTTTGTTACATAAGTAATTTTTGTTATGGATATGATGTATCTTATTCATATTAATAATGATATTAATTCTTTAAAAATTATTTTTAATCATCAAATGAAAATTATTCTTTAATGGATATGATGGGGAATGAATCTCATCGCATTTGTGGAGATGATAATCCGTACGTACGCATGAGAGACAATATCATTATTTTGATCTTAAAATAATATATAATTGGATGGTATATCATATATACAGAATCATTATCATGATATATTTATTATTTAAATCATTTGTACTCATTAATATACCCATCCAAATGATGATGTGTATGAATAACAAACTACACCACAACGTGGAGATGGTAAGCCGTACGTACGCACGTATGGTGACATGTCAATACTATGATGGATAAAATAATGAATATTATTGTACCATTTTTATAATAACATTACAATATATAGAAGATACTGGATTTATTATTTTATATTGGAAACAACAAAGAAAGAGGAAGTGGAAGAAGAAAATAACTTGGGAGAGGTGATGATATATTTACCTCTTCTTCGGGTTCTTCCTTCTGATTTGATCAAAAGGGCTCCATAGGTTTTCTTTATGACTAACGGAAGGACTATAGTATTAATGGAGGATAGTTGAGAGGATATTTTGGCTGGGGTTAGCTGAGAAAAATGGCCTTGAATGTGTGGATTTGAGAGAACGGAAGTGCCCTTTTATAAGGGGGTGAGGGGCACCTTAGGAAAAGATTGAAATATTATTTTTAATAAAATCATTTTAGGTTTCTAATGGATTAAAAATAATTTATTTCTAAGATAAGGTGGGGATGGGTCAAAAAACATAAAACCAACACGTTTTAGATAGGGTGGGTCACTATATTAACCTTATCTTCTAGATTTAACACTTAGTTAATTAGTTTGACATTTACCATGTCTCTTTGTATTTTTATATTATATGGTTAATAAACATACTATAAACTTCCAATAGAACCTAAAGTGGTTCATTAATGAAATATATAATATTATTTAAGACCATTGGCTGGAAATTATATTTTTAGTAATTGAATATCAATTAATAATATAATATTTGTTTTAAAAACTCATTTAGGTCAATTTTGACACAATTTTCTATTTTGTTTTTGTTAAATTCCTAAGAGCATTATTACTTCTAAAAAAATAATTTATTTAATAATAACATGTCACATTAACCTAAAAAATTCGTGGATGGCATAAAAACATTAAAATTATATTTATTTTAATATCTATAATACCATTTATTTGATTCTTTTATTAACAAGGAAAATAATGCATCATCATTGTGTCATAAATAAATTTAATTATTAAATGTATAAGAAAAATTATGCAGGAAATCTTTTTATCTTTCTAATTAATATTCATAGTCAAATAGATAACATATATAACCTTATGTAATTTTTTTTTCTAAAAGATATTTTCTTATGTCATTTTTGTATTTACTTTAACTTAATTAATATAAAGTGTCATTAACACTTACATGTGGCTCCATGGGTTCCCAAAATCGACCCTAGGATGGATATGGTCAGAAATATATCATAAAATAGGGTTAGAACACGTTTTATGGTAATTTATTATTAATATAATATTATTTTTTTACCCTTATTTACAGGATTTACACTTTACCATGGTAAATAAAATATTTAACGGATTATTTATTCAAAATGTATAAAAATAAATGTAACAAATTTACACAATCTGAACCTCCTAATTATAAATTTTAAACTCATTTTTCTAAATTCAAAACACAGAAGTGGAAGAAATTAATTTAAAATTAATGCCTGTTGTCAAAAGAAAAAACGTGTTTTTAAGAAATAATAACTATCAAAAGATTGACACTTTCTTGTGTCCCTTTTAAATGTGAAATTACGTCCAATGACTATCATTGTATTAAATGGTAAAAATATAATATAATTATACTTAAAAACCACTCAATAGTATGACTTAGCACTATAAATTATTTTGATTAAAAAAGTTTCTTTTAATTAAAATTTAGTATTTTTCACTATTCATCAAAAACTGAATGTTTTTATAAAGATTCCAAAAATTCACCCTAAACTAATTTCAATATTCCAAAGCCAAAACTGAAGTTCATTTTTCAGGATAAAATTGATAAAATTTTAAAAAGTGAGTATTACTATTCATAACGGCTAGTTTTATTGGTTGTGATGTGTTGGAATCTCGAAGTTGTGTACAATGAAAGCTATTGCATTATTCAAAGGGAAATGTATCGTGGAATCTTGGGGTGTTACAGTAGGTACTCCAACAACCTTCACTGCCTCATTTTTAGATCATGATGTGTAAAGATATAATTGAGGTTTTTCTGGTTCGTATACCCCACAAAATGATCTCCTAGAAAATAGTGCATCCAATAGCTTAGCAGATAAACAACTACAGCTAACTCAAGATTGTTTATAGGTTATTTCATCTCATGAGGCCTCAACTACTGAGAATTGTATGCCACAACTCGATCTCCCTACATCAGCATTACCCCCAGCCCAATTCATGAAGTGTCAAAATACACATTATAGCTCTTACCCTACTTTGGAAGTATCAGGACTGCTGCTGATGTCAACCTCCCATTCCACTCCTAAAAGGCTATCTCACAGGATTCTTAACACACCAACTTCACATCCTTCTTATTCAAGACTACCAAATTTGCTTCTAAGTGGGATAAGTCTTATATAAAATTCCTTTTGTAACCATCTAGCCCCATGAATCTTTTTATATGAAAAACATTTTTTGGATACTCCCATGAAACTATAGCTCTCACCATCTCTAGGTCCACTAATAGCTGTGTCTCCAAGGTGACCCAAAAAGTGAATCAGATCCATCCAAAAGTGGAACTTTCTGAGCTTAGCATATAACTACTGATCACTTAGTGTATTCAGAATGATCTGAAGATGGTTAGTGTGGTTGTATCGATTTGGAGAATACACCAAGATCTCTCCCATAAAAACCATTTAAAAAGAATCTAAGTAACGATGGAACACTCAGTTCATCAAATCCATGAAAATCGATGGCACATTCGTGAGACCGAATGACATAACCTGATACTCATATAACCCATACCTTCTATGAATGGTTTAATGAGGTATGTTTTTAGTCAAACACACACATGGTGATAACCTGACCTCATGTCAATCTTTGATAACACCCGAGCTCCTCAAAGCCGATCAAACAGGTCATCTATCTGTGGAAAGGGATATCAGTTTTTAACCATCAGCTAGTTTAGTTTCCGATAATCCACATATAGACTCAGAGTTCTATCCTCCATTTGCATAAAAAACAGGAAAACCACATGAATATGTTTGGGGTCTAATAAACCCCTTCACCTCCAAATACTCTAAATGCCTCTTGAGCTCTTGCAGCTCTATCATAGAAATCCTGTAAGTAGGAATGGATATCGGCATAGCTCCTTTCACTAGTTCTATTGAGAAGTCCACCTCTCTCTCGATATCTAAACCAGAAAATTCATCAGGCTTGGCATCCCTAAAGCGCTCAACATCTAGATGAAAGCTCACCTGACTCACTCTATGATCATCAAAAAAACTATCAATTTGGGATGGCATCCCACCCATCACACGATGCTCGTGTCTAGATCTACTCAACTGAACATCCCTTTTACCCTATTGAATAAACAACTACACCCACTGGTGATGTGAAAGTCACCCTCCGGCGATAGTAGTCAATGTTCTCTTGATAATCTACTGGTTATCCCATCCTGAGAATGATGTCAAACCTTTTCATCTCAAGGAAATATAAACTCCATAGAAAGTGGCACCCACCAACCTCAAGTGGGCATTCAATACACCAGCATACATCACACATTATAACTCTCAATGGTGTGTCTAGAATCAAAACATCCACAGAAATCCAAACCACAAGACCAATGATTTTCCCCACTCGTGTAGAGATATAAATCTAAGAGGAACCTACATCTAAAAGAGCATATGGAATAGTATATTACTATGATTGTACCTCTCACCTTATATGTTCTGAGGTCCTACTCATATTGGGTCTATTTCACTGCAATTCTGGCTTGTACCACGATTCTATGTCCCTACCTGGCAACCCTAAGATGATTCACCATTATTTCTCTAAGAATCCGATGTCTGGATACCATGGACATGACCACCACTTCCCTATCCTAATCAGCCTACACTGCACTAGATCCCATCCTTACATGAAGCTGAAGAACCATCCCATAAACCTGATGATGGAGCTGACCCATACCACTCATAGCTAGAGAGAAGGTCCTACAAAACCTTTTCATGTGACCCATCCTTCCGCAATATTGACACTCGACTTGGTCATGGTCACACTGATTTTCCATGTGGCCTCACCTACCACACTAATGGAAATATACCAAGCTGCCTGCAACCATATCCTGACTAGCACTTATGTTGCAAAAAGCCTAAAAACTATGCTTCCTTCCTAAACAAGTAGATCAATTGGGGAGAGAAACAATACTCCATTGTTTTTAACCCCATCTTCCCTAAGGATCACTATATAATCAGTGCCTGATTCATATTCTTAGTGATAGATGAAAACCTGAACACGTTGACTTGAGATATGATAGAATATTTGATATCTTCCTCGAAGATCCACGCTCTTGAAGTATCATCAATAAGATATGTCACTGAAAAATATTGCATCTTTATGAAGAATGAAAAGTATTCTATAATTATCATTTCGCCCCAATCCAGATGTTTGAATTCACTATCCCACTCTACTCAAAGAGTCACGAAGTAAAAGTAGTCATAGAACCGGGTTTGGAATTATTCCCAACCCATATTATGCATCCCACCATCCTAATTCAAAACTTATCACCAGCGCATTGTTTCTCTATGTATCATATAAGTCACAAGCATGACCCTTCATTCAAGAGTTGTCTCTAAATGCTCAAAAATTTCTAACATGATCTTTAAGCACAGATACACTATCTCTAGTCCCACATCCCCTAAAACATAGGAGGATTATGCTACTGGAACTACCATGTCATCTCATCCACAGTCAAGGCTAGTTATGGGGCTTCTTGGAATGTCTGCATATAATTAAAGAAACCCTCACAGAACTATGCCTCAACACTTCTATCCGGAACAGTCTTAGGTTCTGTATCAGGTATTATAGGAGGATCAACCGGTAGCTCATGGACCACCATCTTTGAAGTATGGTCATCACCTCCATCGCATCATACCACTTGAGGTCATCATGGTGTAACTTCTCTGAAATTATAAAAACTTGCCTCATAAAAGAACAACATCAATGCATAAAGCTCAAAAGTGTAGGATAGTTCAAAAACTTCTATAAACCAAGTCAAACCCACAACTTGTTCCTAAATCCAGGGCTCTATAAAATGCATCTAACAAAACAGATGAAACTATTCATCTTTTCCACTCAAAGGTTGTGTCTAGGTCAAGTAACTATAAACCATTTCAAGTTCCATTTCTATTTCACATTCATTTATTAAGGAAATTTTACCAAGGGTTACCAATTTAGAATTTTTGAGTGCCTATAACACCTCATTAAAAAAACATTACTCTCATTCAAACTATACACATAACAAGTTCATTTAACATTTAAATTTCACTGGTGCATCATTTATCAGTTCATAAGGGCCCATAATCCTTATAGATTGAAAGATGATGTCACAAAACTATCTAATTCATCCAAATAACAGAGCATCAAGAACAAATTTCACATCAAATATCACAACAACATGCAATATCTAATGCATCCTAGATGGCCTGGCATAATTCATGGCATGTGATTCTAACAAGTTTGTATATGATTAATGAGATGGTACACCCTCATATCATCAGATTTACACTAAAATAAAACCCACAATTGCATAAATATTAATTTAAGAAATCAAGTGTGTCAACCAATGGTGAAAACAAATCAATAGTAAGAGTCAAAATCCAGAAAATCAAAACTCAATTCGAGGAAATTTGGCTTTTCCCTGTATGTGGGGTAGCCACTCCCCAACATAGTTTATTACCAAACATCATTTCCTTATTATCCATATCTATTTTCTCTAAATATAAAGTCAAAATAGAAATGAAAACTCCTCTGATACCACTTTGCAGCATCCCGAACTCTGAGGCCACCTGAAACGGTGCCCCGAGACCAGTTGACCACATGGCCTCGAACGCATCTCCCCAAATGCCAGAGGCAGCTGAATAGTAGTGAGGTCCTAGGTGAGTTAGTGGGGAGAGTATTCCTTCATTAATAATTTTTCACATTAGAATGAAAACCAATAAAAAATAGAGGAATCCAAATAAATAGCACACTACTTAATGTAAGACAAGACATAAATACATATCAATAACTAGAATTGTATCATAGAGAAAGTCATACAGATGGTAAAAGTATCTAGAATGAATCCAGAATAGTAAATATTAATAAAATACAATACAAGTATCCCAAAAGTAACAAAAGACCAAAATAGTATCCCATCATTGTAAGCCTCATCTTGGTCTGATGATCCCCTACTCTAATGCCATAGTCAACAACCATTAATAGGGCGATTTCACATATCATCACCTACAAACATATAATCTGTTTTGGTTCCCAAGGAGTCCCCAATAGGGTGTGATATAGAAATTTCCTAAGGAGAACAACAATGTCTATATAGTTCTAAAAAATCCTAAAAAAGTTATAGAAAGTGTAAACAACCAGTAAAATAAGTGTGTATGCCCATGTCATAAGTCAACTGCAATAAGTAAGACAAATCATCCCTCCTGTATACCTAAAAAAGAGAGTTAGATCCTAACAAGGTAGCTATAATAAATAAATAAGCGTATCACATGGCCACGCAAAACAACCATCTGTATCAAGAAATCCACGGCCACACTGTATAGTAAAGTATCCCACGACCACATAGTATAGTGAAGTCAAATATCCCACAGCCACGCCATATACTGAATTGTAGACCACAAGGGCCAGATCCAATGTGTCAGCAGACCAATTCATCCATGTAATATATCTAAACCACAAAGGGCCAGATCAAAGGGGTTTCTCGAAGTCATCCTATTGAGTCCCATGGGAATCCCTGGTAGAAACTCGAATAGGCAGTGGTTGGGGTCCTTGGAGCATGGAAATAAAATGTCCTACATGAGCCCAAGAAAGGTAGATCCATGGGGTATCAAGGCCCGAGCCATCCCACATAATGAATACCCAAGGGTCAGAGTCATCCCAAGGTGTCTAATACCGTATTCCAGATCCATGGAGAGCAGTCCATGGCATCGATCAATCATTCATTCAAGAATACAAATTAAATATTCATTTCATGTGAATATACCCACTGACATCAACCTGCACAATCAATGGGTATACCCACTCATGAACACCGTCTACCAACTACGAGAATATTGGAGTACCCTCACATATAAACCATTTAACATTACATCAGTCATTTCATATAGGTTTACCCACCAATATTTTGTATTTAACATTCAAAACATTTTAAATTGTTAAGGCATAATGTGGTATTCATTGAGAAAGGACACAGTACCCCTCCAAAACAATCTACTCAATCTATCAACGCCATAACATGCTTCCTATAACTAGGAAAGCACAAGAAAACACCCTTTGGGTGGTTTAAACATGCATTAACAGATAACTTCTATAAGCATACCCCTTGGGTGACCATGAAACATGTAACGAGTGTCAACTCACCTAAACAGAACCTATGGGCATCTTCACTAGGTCCAACTATAGCCACAACAATAAACTCACTAAAAATAGGGCCTTGCTAGAAAGTCTGATGAGTGGCATATCAGCCGAATGACTAAAAAGCACAAGAAAATATGAAAGAATGTAAAGACCACCTACATCACCTTGGTAGTAGATAGCTTGTCAAGTATCCATTTCAAATTCATCTTGGTTTGGAAGATATCTGAAGAATGGATTAAGAACGAGATATTAGGGCATGTGATCCAAAATTTAAATAGTGAAATTTTTGTTCTAAGGAGTCAAGAACGAATAAAAAGTAATTGGGTACTTACCGATATGGTTGCAACATGACAGACGGCACTCAAATCATATCACATGCATCATCTATAATGTAAAAAACTATATTAGAGGGGTTTTTGGGTTCGAAAATGAGAGTAAACTTGAAGTGCATAAAAAATATGAGGCTACTGCATCTTTTATAAAAAAATCCTTCTAGGAAAGTACATATTGTGTACCTCAAGATCATATCATGTACTTCCTAATTTTATTTTGTTGAACTAGAAAGGCTACCTGTCGTGACTAGACAGTACATGGTGGGTACTGGATGTACGCCACATGGAGGAAAAGTACACGATGTGTACCTGGCCTGCAGCCAGATTTCAGAATTTTTCCCCTTTCTTTTCCAAAAACAACCCAAACAGCCCATGACCTAGCCTAGGGTCTAAGGCGAAAATGAAATAAACATTAACCCAAAAAATGACATCATTGACATTCTTTAAAATTATAAATCTTTTTTACTAGTGTTGTTAATGTTTATATATGTAGTAGTGAATATCATATTAAAAATATCATATGAAATGTATGAGTCAATAAATGACACATAGACCACATAATGATGATGTTTATGGAGTAATAAATTAATTTTAATTTTCTACATAAATGGATTGGGTAGAAGGAATATACATCGAAGTACACATTTTGGATCTTTATCCATGTATATTTGTGATACATGCCTATGGACTTAGTTTGTATGGTTACATAGACATTTTTGGGTTATATGGAATGTGTATCTCATACACACCATGAATCCTCATTGTTACATGGATATCAGTCCCTATATCATGCAATAAAATCAAAACACAGAATGGACATCGTGTTTTCCACTGTGAAAACACATTGACTAAAAGGTGTGTAAGCGAGTTACACATTGTCTTGTCCATCGAGTTGTATTCCAGCAAGTCCACTCCAACACATGGACTTCAATTAATGAAATCCTCGTGTATTTAATTTAAAACACTCTGAATTAATTTGAGACTCATCCTAATGTATTCAACATGGATATAGTGTGTATCCTTTTGGGATACACATTTGGAATGGGTTTTTTATTCAAATATAAATTCCAGCACCTTTGGATGGGTTCTTTAGAAGTTCATTATAAATATTTAATGGTTTCAAGATTAAATGAATGTGAAAAAAAAGTGGAAGAACAGATATTGATAATCAGATTATAAGAATGAATTTATTGAATTTAAAAATATCATTTAAAATTTTAAAAGATCGATAAAACATATATAATTATAAAATGAATGTGACACATCTGATACAATGTGTTTGTTTTAGATGTAGAATAAGAGACTCATGGAACTATTTTTAACTCTTCATTTGATATATTTAATGGACCGTTGGAAATGAAAAATATATGAATGCCATGAACAAAGAAATGTTTCAAAATAATATTGAAAAATATTTTTATCACAAATAAGAAGAGGAATTTTTATGTTAATTTATGATTAGATTCATTTAATAAATAAATATATTGATATTTAATTCCTTCTTCGATGTACGTATTTATCATTTGGAGTTTTTTTTTGGTTTTATTTTTATTGCATTGATGAGGGCCTAATGTACATCCCCTCTACCAGTGATCCACACATTCTCCTTTGATATCAAAACATCACTGATAGTACTCTGAGTGTAGGAATTGGGATATTGATCATCTTATGTCACTCCCATGATCACAATAATGATCCATTCTATCTAGAAATAATCATCTACTGATCACTATACAATGGAATAAATAGAGGAAGTGAGAATATATCAGGCTTTTGAGAAAACCATAGAGCTGGTCATTATTGAGAGAGAATAATCTTGGGAGAAGAATGATGTAAAAAATGATTTACTCTCCCAATTCCCATAATTTTCAATTTATTAACTCAGGGATACTATTTCATATTAATTGTTTTAATGTTTGGATCAAAGACACTTTTTTATCAAGAAATAAAAACATATTCCTATATGGGTAGAGGTATACTCGTTACATAGCTCCTAGGCCCAAGGCCAAGTGGCCCATGAACATGGCCTGAAGGACTAGTGCAACATCATGCTTCCATCTCCCTTACTACATCATGAGGCATGCATAATTTATGCATCACTACATGCCTATATCATGTCTATATCAAAAAACATGCATCATGCCTGTGTCACCACCTGTGACATAAATCCAACAAAGGGATTGCTGAGATTCGATCCCTGGCCTTTTAGATACAGGATTACAGGGTAAACCACTCAGTTGTCACCCCAACTGTATGTTTCATATTAATTAATTCACAAATACCCTTAATAATATGTTAGACCCAAAATGAACCCCCTGTAATCTAATATAATAATAGTATTTTTTAATTATATGGAGTGTTCAATCTTGTACAATCATAAATATTATGTATATCTGGGTAAATAAATATTTTTCATCAATCCAATAACTATGTTTTCTCATCATGCATGATATTTAATGATTTTTTGAATAAATAACATAAATAATTTTATATTCACGATCTCTCAAATAAAATATTTATTTTAATATTTTAGTAATTAAATAAATTATTTATTAATAAATATTTATTTATTACCATGATAATAACAAGAGATAAATAGTAAAAATTCATTAAATAAATAAATATTATATTCAATATATGGAATATATGCTATTTATTGTTGATATTTTCATAATTAAGTATTTTATTTATTAATGAATAAATAATTAATTGTTACCTATAGAATAACATGTGATAAATAAATATTATATATTTATGTAATTAAACAATTCCATTAAAAATAAATATTTATTTATTATTTGTAATCTTTTAATAAATCCTAAATAAATATTACTTCTCAGTCCATATAATAATATTTATTCCAATAGTTAAAAATAATATTTTACTAATATCAAAGGAAATACTTTGTGTGTTTTCCTCTAGTCCTCTTGAAACGTTGAATTAGGTGGTCTTATAAAGATTCCAAGATTATTATCTATAAATGGGTAAAGAAACCCATAGGGGAAGCATATATATCACAATGGGAAAAACAACATAAAAACTTTTAATGTGTAATATAATTCCATTGTTGTGATATCACATCAAGCAGGTTACACACTCATTTCATCAACGTATATGCTTGATACATCTTATCATACTATATGAAATAAACTCATCATTACACTGTGGCCATGTAATTTAATACAACAGTTATATTTCATTCAAAGGGCTGAGATATCATATTCCATAAATATGAAAGGGAAAAAAATTCATCGGACTATTCATTTAAAACATGTCTTTCATGACACACCAGACATACCCAACTTCACCACAATCATATGTCATCATGGTTTATGACAACAAATCAAATTTTGGGAGTCATGACATGTATTAATAATAATATTAATGTTTAAGGATCATTAAACCTAGTTATAGACATGAATATACAATGACATATAAATATTTGGATTACCTACATGGGTGTATGATCTTATAATATCCCATCATAAAGACTACTAAGAGAAAAATTCATGAGATGAATTCTCATATACTTATGAGTAATAACATTTGTTCATCCACATTTTATGTTTCTTATAATAGAATTTTTTTTCTGGCCATAGAATAATTTTTGAGAATATTATTATGCCATTTAAAGGTTCTCAACAAATAAGGGAACTTCTATGAACTTTTTCATTGTGATAAATATTCTAGGTCATTATCACATGAATGTTTTGTACAAAAATAGTCAAAATGTGATATAGTATTTATTAATATTAATAACCATGAATATAAAAAAATATTAATGTATAATATAATTGGTTTTTGGCCCCTAACTCAAACATTACACTATTATGGGGTAAAAATTATTTTCTGGTTTTATACATCATTTAAAATAATGATTTCACATA
This sequence comes from Viscum album, assembly GCA_963277665.1. Lineage (NCBI taxonomy): Eukaryota > Viridiplantae > Streptophyta > Magnoliopsida > Santalales > Viscaceae > Viscum > Viscum album. The sequence goes on along the minus strand of OY728166.1, from coordinate 1,069,985,290 downwards.
AAAAAGTGTTCTATAGGTCATGGATTTAATTGTATTATTCCAAAATTCAAATATTTTAAGTGTAAGATTGCTTACACCATCAATAATACCACATGTGAAAAGGATTTATCCATTAATTTTGAATTTTAAATATTATACACTATCATCTTATCTTTGGTTATATGAATATGAAATTTAAATCAATGAATTTATTGATTAATATCAATAAGGTTTTGGTGTTTGATAGAAATTACAGTTATAGATTACTAATTCTATGTTAACTGATTAATACGGTTGATATATAAGGAATAATAACATATTATTATTAACTAATTTTACCCACACCCACTCCTCTCATTCAATACTGATATAGTTCCTTAATATTATATGGGGTAGTTCCTTTTACAGATCATCTATTTTCTTTTCTAAAGAGTATACATCCATGGTTTATTTTTGTTATTAATAAGTTGTTAATATGAAATAGTTATATGATCTATTTCATATAGGGCTGTCTCTATAAAAGGTGTAAAGATATTAAGAGTGATTCACTCCTTGAGATGTTCTTTTTAATAAAAAAATATATAAAAGTAAAGATCCAAGGCTTTAAGTTTTCTTTCTTGAATATTTTAATCGTAATAGTGGTTGTGATTATCAGTACACCATTATCCTATTTTTTGTGTTCTATTTGGTCATAACCCATTGGGTGAACTAGGTAAATAATTTATGCCTCTTATGTTTAATTTTTTTATATTAATCATTGAATTAGAATAATATGTGATAGGATTTTCATCAAATAATGTAAATAGATCCATCATAAAACGAATTTCTTTGTTACAATAATTCATCCCCTCCCACTTTATGGTATCCAAATGGACTATAGAGCTAGTATAAATTTGATATTTCAATGTGATATAATTATTTTTTTAATAATAATTTAATATTTCAAAAATTTTATGTTTTTACTAGTTTGATATACAAAATCTAGTGTGTGAAATACCATAATGGACATGATAGTGTAGTGTGTGTAAAGGTAAGGCTAAGGCCACCAGTAATGTCCACCAATATATAATATCATGTGTGTAATATTTTATCATGGTTGAGTATTTACAACACCTAACCCAGATCCTATAATTCCCTAAATAAGTGTTTTTCATGTTTGTTTTTCCTCATTATTTAAAAGTTATGTATGGGAGGTTTTCTCTATGGTTTTTTTATGTAATATATCGAAAGATGTTATAACCATTATTTTTTCATAGTGAAACTATTCTTTACTTGATCTTATTTTTTACCTTGCATTATTTTTTTTCTACACTAAATATGTTTAATAAATTTCATATATTAAATTTATGTTATTATGTTATGGAAGACAATTTTTAGGTGATATTGATATTTATGGTCATGATAAAAATTTCAAAAACAACATTATGGTATCTGATATACTAATATTTTTATCATATCAAAGTTATAAAATGGTAATGTTGGATCACTCCATGGAAATAAGGATTCATATTGAGAGATTTAATGATATTACATCTCATTATAAAAAATTAAGGAAGCCCAATATGTGTAAAAAGTGACACGTAAAATGAAATGTTTAATAGTGTGAATTTGTTTAATGTTATAAATACTCTAGATAAGTGTTTTATAGAATATAACGGAACAAATATTTTAGAATAACACATTAAAATTAGATCATTAATTAGTTGAAAATTACACAATTTATGGGAAAACTAGTTTTCACATGAAAATTCCGAGTCAAGGTTATTATATAGGAAATGAAAAATACGATTTAGGTGTGAAGAAATGTTTGATAATATCCAATGGGGGATTTTTGGAATCTTGTTCAATGGGGGAATTAATATTTTAGTATTAAAAAATTTGGTTTGTTAAAATTCCTCAAAAGAGGTAATAAATGCAATAAATTGGATATTTAAATATATATATATATATATCCTATATGGTAAATTACAATAATAAAGGTGATACTGTGGTGTGTTTCTATGGAGGTAATTCTAGGGGAATTAGGAAAATTCATTGATATATAATCTCAAGAATAGAAGCTTCTATCATGTGATATTGTTTGTAACACCCAAGATGGGTGTTATAATCTCATAAATTAGTTTTTGGGATATTTTTTTGTTCTATTATTAAATATATATGTTGGGTAGTTTTTATCAATGATTTTAGCCTTATAATATTGATATAGATAATATAACCCTTTTTTAATAGTGTAATCATCCTTTACTTACATATGGTTTTTACCCTACATTATTTTTAAGGTATTCATGTAAAATATGTGTCCTCAAATTCATTTTTTATCATTATATTCATATATTATGGATGTTTATTGTTTTTTGATTTTTTTTTTCAAGATATCCTTACATGGCCTTGAATCCATTGTTTTTTATTTACTCAAGCTTCTTTAGTTCTCAAACTAACCTCACTATGTTTTATATACATTGATTTGTGGTCAAATAAAAGGATTTTAAGGATATTTTGGGTTATCCCAAGAGATATTTTCTAATGTTTATTGAAGGGTGAAGGTTTCCAATTAATATCAATGTTTACATGGTAAGATATTAGGATAGAATGGAGTTTTTGTTTGTTCTTAGGGTCTTTAGTAATTTTGGGTTTTTTGAATTGGTCTAATATCACTTATTCGGTTCTTCTATTTCCAATTTTTTACAAAGGTGATGTAAATTTTTTTTAAATCACTACCACCAAAAAATAGATTATAAAGTATTGAAAATACATAATAATTTTATACATGCAAGTTCCTTGGAATATAAGATATCTTGTTATGACATAATGGAAATCCATTTTAATATTTTAAAATATTTTTTTTACAACTACATTATATAAATATTAATAAAATTTTATTTGGAAAATAAGAAATGAGTAATCTGAATAGTGCATTGGATGTCACATAATTGGGTTTCAAAAAAGTTTAACATTAACTAGAGGAGATCATATGATCACATAAGTGAAATTTCATATAAAAATATTTTTAATTATTCTTAATAATGTCATAATTTAATCAGGAAGAAATTTAAAAAATGGAATAATTTGAATCAATAATATTATTTTACCCAAATAAAATTAGGAGATAACAAATGGATATTTAATGAATAGGGAGAATATAGACTAATAACATTTAGGTAAAACCATTATATGTGTTCAGAGATAGAGTTTAGTGGTATATAAATGTGTTACCAGATTTTGTAGGTTTGGGGTTTATATATATTACTATATATATTTTAATGAAAATATGATTGTGTTTCTTCATGTAGTGCATGAAAAAAATTGGTCTATATTCTAATAGAGGGATATTTTCCAATGTACTTGGGGGTAACGATACATCAAATTTATTGATTCCATTTGAGGAAATATATCCATTTTTCTCAGTGAAGTGGTGGTGGGCATGGGGTGAACACAGGTGAATAGAAATCCATTCTGATGGTGGGGGTGAAGGAGGGTAAAAATCAATAATGGTGAATTAGGTACTCGTAAGTGGATATTGAGGGAAACACTGGAGGTCAATTGGAGTCCAGAGAATGAAATTTGATCATTATCTTCTTTTGAGAGGCTACCATATACATCATTTGTTCATAAAAGTGAAGATAATTGGTGGTGGATCATCCTAATGGTCGACCACATTAGTGGTACATGGTTCGAGCTCTGTGATGTGATGATTGATTAATTATTCCAATAGTAAGGATAGTGATAAAGTGGGTCTATAAAAGTAACATGGTGGAACAATATTAAAATGATGGAATGGTGGAAAAGGAAAAACACAACATCGTATATCTGCAGTGATAGATGGTGGTGCTCTGTTAGGATAGTATAGGTGCAGAGTATATTTAGTTTGAATTTTTTTAGTTGTAACACCCCAAGCTTCCATGGTATGCTTCTCTTTGAATAATACAATAGCGCGTGTTATACGCAACATCGAGTTCTAACACACCACAACCAATCAAACTAGTCGTTATGAATAGTAAAAACAAATTCATGGAATTTTATACATTTTGACTTTCAAAATGGACTTCATTTTTGGATTCATAATATCCAAATTTTCTTAGGGTGAATTTTTGGTACTTTTCTGATAACTTTCATATTTTGATGAATAGTGAAAATTACTAAATTTTAATTAAAAAAACATTTTAATCAAAATAATTAATAGTAATAAATTATAAATTTGAGTGGTTTTAAAGAATAATTAGATTATATATTTACCATTTAATCTAATTTTGGTCATTTTATTTTATTTTACATCTAAACTAGATATAAGAAAATGTCAATATTTTGATAGTTATTATTTTTTGAAAGCATGTTTTTTGTTTTGACAATGGGAATTAATTTTAAAATAATTTCTGCCACTTCGGTGTTTTGAATATAGAAAAATGGATTCCATATTTATAATCAGGAGGTCCAAATTGTATAAATAGATAACTTTTTTTTAGACATTTTAATAATTACTTCGGTAAATATTTTATTTACCATGGTTAAAGGGTAAATCTGGTAAAAAGGGTAAAAAAATAATATTAAATTTCCCTAAACATGTCCTAAACCTATTGTTTGATACATTTCCGACCATGGTCATCATGGGGTCGATTTTTTACCCTATGGAGCCACTTGTAAGTGATAATGACACTCTATATTAATTAAGTTAAAGTAAATACAAAAATGACATAAGCATATATCTTTTAGAAAAACATTTTTTACATATGATTATATATGTTATATTTTTGACTGTAAATATTAATTATAAAGATAAAATGATTTCATGCATAATATATTTTATTTATAATTTTTATAAAGTGAAAAATTAAATTTATTTATGACACAATAATGATGCAGTATTTTCCTTATTAGGGAAAGAAACAAATAATTGGTATTATAAATGTTAAAATAAATATAATTTGAAATTTTTGATGACATAAACGAGTTTTATTGGTTAATATGTAATGTTATGATTTCTTAAATTAATTTTTTTAATTAATAAAGTCATTAAGACTTTAACAAAAATAAATTATTCAATAGTGTCAAAATTGACATAAAGGAGTTTTTAAAACAAATATTATATTATAAATTGATATAATATTCCTCAAAATATAAGGTTCAGGCAAAGGACATATATAATGATATTTTTATCATTTATGAACCACTTGGGGGGTCTCTTAGAAGTTTATAGTATGTCTATTAACCATATAATATAAAATACAAAGAGACATCGTAAATGTCAAACTAATTAACTAATAGTTATGACTAAAAGATAAGGTTAATAAAGTGACCCAAACATGTCTAAAACCTATTGGTTGAGTTGATTTAGATCCATACCAACCTTATCCTCTAAATAAATTATTTTTGATCCATTAGAAACTGAATATGAATTTATTATAAAATAATATTTCTAGCTTTTCCTAAGGTGCCCCTCACCCCTCATATAAAAAGGGCACTCTCCCTTCTCTCTAATTCACACCTTCAAAGCATTTTGGCTCAGCGAAACGCAGAAGAAAATATCCTCTAAATGTCCCTAACTTAATCCAATGTGCCTTAGTTTGATCATAAATCCATCCTAATGTTCCATTTTGATCAAATCAAAAGGAAGAACCCGAAGAAGATATGATGTTTTCACCACCCTCTTTCAAGTTCCGTTCTTTTCCACTTATTCTTTCTTTGTTATTTCTATTCTAAAATAATAACTCTAGTATCTTCTATATACTGTGATGTTGTTATAAATATGGTACAACCATATTCAGTATTCTATCCATCCTTTGAATGACATGTCACCATTCGTGTGTACGTACGGATTAACTTCTCCACGTCGTAGTGTAATTGTTATTCAATACATTATTATTTGGATGGGTATAATAATGATGTGTGATTTATGTAAATAATAAATATAAAATTATAATGATTCTGTATATATGATATACCATCCAATTATATATTATTTTTATATCAAAATAATGATATTCTCACTCGTGCGTACGTACGGATTACCATCTCCAGGAACGCGATGATATTTATTCCCCATCGTATTCATTCAAGACTAATTTTCATTTGATGATAAAATGTAATATTTAAAGACATGATATAATTCTGGATAATAATAATATACATTCCATACTTAACAATTATGACTCATAATTAAAGAATATAAAGGAAAATGAATTCGTTAACACCTGAAACAAAGATAATACGAATATATTATTAACAAAGAAATGTGAAAAGATCATATATATGATATCATATTAATGTATATGATTCTTGTATAACATAATAATAATTATTTCACCATTATACATGAGTTTAACCTAGCCTTGACCAAGTAAAATTACAAGTTAAAGGTTAATTTCAAAATCTCTTTATCATTCAAGGTTGTTTTTACGTAAGTATCTACTGGGACTTCTTTATTCACCCACATCCATGGTTTTTAAAATTGTATTTCAAAACATTCTTACAATTTTATAGAATATGTTTTAAAGTCATTTATACCATTTTTGGAATTTTTGTAAGATTTTTATAAAGGAATCTTTCCATTGTTTTCCAAATGAGGTCCTTTTTAACCTTTTCAACAAATTGAAGGTAAGAATATCTTTTTTTAACTTATACGACAGGTGTGGATATTTTCTGCCATTATAAAATCGTCGAAGATTTTATTACAAGATTATAAGAATATATAAAAATTAAATGTTTTATTATAAAATTATGTGACTTTTAAATGATTTCATAAAAGAGATATTTCTCTTAAATAGTTTTGATTTCATATATGTCAACATCTTTTGATAGATTTTAAGCTTATTTGAAGATGATTTATGATAATACAAAACTTCAATATTTTAGTGAAGGTTTTGTGATATGTTTGACTATGGATGTGTTATTTTTATACCATTCATGGTTTATGGATAAATTATTGACATTTCATATGCTAGTTTTAATACGAATGTTTAGATTATGTTTAAACATGTTCATATGAGGAATACATTGGACTTAGTAAGTGACAAGTAGAGCCCGCTATAGCTCCTCAATGCATCGGTAGGTCTCATGAGACAAACTAATGTCTTTGCACAAGGCCTTGAAAAAATCTTATTTGTAGTCTTGGAACAATGCATTGACTATGTGGTTATGATAGTCTAGCATTATTCATTCCATCATTATAAAAGTGTTTATTGATATTGCAAGTGATTATTCGACTAGTAGAATACCCATGTGAATAATTAAATGGAATTATTTCATTTAATTTCAACCATATTATGCTGAAGTTCATGTTTAAAAGGATTTTGTTTTAGTTATACATTTACTTAAATGTTTATGCTTATTTATAAAAGTTCCCGCTGTATTTATTACCCTTACAGAGCGTTTGAGCTCACCCCTTTCTATGTTTTATTTTTCCCAGGATATGAAGAATTATTTTATGAATGACCTGTAAGGATAGTATGAGGGGATATGAGTGTGGTCTATGGAGACAATATGTTGTTGTACTGTTTCACTTTATGATGTAATGTAAACCTTATGAATGTATCTAGTGATTCCAAGGATACTAAACTAATTGGTCTTTCGAGACATGATCTTTTGTGATCATGCCAATGTTATGTAATAATGCACCGACTCTGGGTAACTAGGGTCGGGGAATTATAGTTGGTATCAAAGATTTTTAGTACAAAACTTGGAAGCTAGATTTAGATAAACTATTATTAGATCACATAGACCTCAGATGGACTTTGAGAATTAGTATTGAAGAACATCCTAGAATTTTGGTATTGTAGAGATTTTTTGAGTTTTCCAAGAAATACATCCTTGTCTGGATACGAGTAGGTATAGGTGGCTCTAGAATAGATGTACCTAAGGGTAAAACCCGAAAACACCACTTTGAGCTAGACTCGAACAGGAACTGGTGCAGGATAACGGGCCTTGCTGCACTCTTGGTTACAACACTCCCGGGAGATATGCTTAGGATAATTCTCCTTTTCTTTATAAACCATTATGAACAGTTTATGAGTATATACTTCCTCAAATAAAACATTTTTATAATTATGGATTATATCCATAAACTGTTCAATTTATGTTAAGTGTTTTACATGTTTGGATTTATGTATTGTGATTCATAAACTAATCTAGTGTATGCCATTGTTTAGAAATGGTTCCCATTAGAAATAATGTGAGCTCTAGCAATACATATGATTCAAAGAGTAAGTAGGATCATATCTCCCATAGTATTAATCCATCATTTAGAAGTTAAATAGTCTCTCATGTTTTCTCAACATATAAAGAAATAGTTTCATGTGTTAATAAGATAAGTAAAGAATTCCTTGAGTCCTATGGATTTAAAGGGAAGAAAGAGAAGAAAAGGTTGGAAGAGAGAATGATTGATAAAGGGAAGAGGGAAAAAAAGAATTTTACCATATGTGATAACTATGGGAAGAAACGCCCTGGAACTTTCCTGAAGGGAATGAGAGTTTGTTATAAGCGTGGAGAAAAAGGACACCAAGTACGTGACTCCAAGGGTAAGGAAAAGGTTTAAAATGTACAATGCTTAATATATAATAAGTTGGGACACCATGAAAACCAATGTCCTAATCATAAGAGCATTCCCCAAATGATGCTATTGGATAATAATCAACTTATGATACTACCTTTTGATGAAGAAGAATGAAAAGTGTTCTTATGTTGTTATTATAGGATTATTTCTTTTGAGTGTTTTATCAACAATATACTGGTTATATGAATTATAGAGATAAATACGGATAGTACTACAGTACTATTTTATTGAGGATTTGAGATTATATGGTTTTAAGAAAAGTGACATAATAGTGAGCTACATTTTTGGTAAAATACATGGTTGAAGGAAAGGTAATACTTAATATGGTTCTCATAAGGAGGTAGTGATTTTGGAATAAGATATGGTTGATTTGAATAAATTATATTGGATATTCATGACTACCTTGAAACTGATTAATTATTTTTCAATTTTGGCATTGAAAACATTTGTAGATATAAGGATTATATACAGTATTCCATAATGAATTAGGGAGCATAAATGTAAACAATAAGGTTTTATGGTAATTCAGGATGTTACCATGTTTTAAAATAATACATGATTAAGGTGTTCACATGTTATTACATGGAAATAAGTATCTTCATTGTGTTTAACATCCTTATAAATTTTGGACTATGAGTTTGGATAGAAGTATTTTAGATAAGTCTAATGGTTGGAATGGATTAAGTTTGAAATGTTATTTTTGGTTTTTTATAAAAGGACAACACGCAGACCTTGTGACAACCCGTCGCGTCGGACAAAGATACGGGAATCAATACCCACAACCATAGTGACATTGGGATTTATCTCATACCAATAGACTAAGTGATGTTCCTGGATGGTATAATGTAGTTTATTTTTTAAAGGGTCTGATATGTGAATTATAAATTCATTATATTTGGAACCCTATACGATTATGATAAATAGAGTATTTTTGAGTTGTATTATGATTTCGAGTGAAAGATGATTTTGAAGTAGAAATTTATTAATGGATAAAACTCTTATAGTAAAGTAAGTATATCTCATTTTTATCTTAGATAATCTCATAAATAAATTCTTCAACATTAAGAAAAGGAACCTAGAACGAAAATGTTGTCCTAGATGGTACTTTAGATCATCACAAATTTATTACATTGTGATTGTTGGCCTTTTCATAGCCATGTTCTCTACCACTCTCCATCAGATATTGATGGTTGTATTTCTCTTCTATATCCATGTTTTCTTACATGAAACCTTTGTATTTGTTATTTTCGGTAACCCTCATACTTACTACGCTTTATTTTAAATAGAGGCCTCATTAATCCATTTTTCGATTTGGGATTTCAACTAAGATATTTTAAAAAGGCAACCCCACATTTCCAATACCATTCATAAATTGCAAGGACGCAATTTATTGAAGTAGAGGAGAATGTAACACCCCAATCTTCCACAGTATGCTTCTCTTTGAATAATACAATAGTGTGTGTTATACGCAACTTCAAATTCTAACACACCACAACCAATCAAACTAGCTGTCATGAATAGTAATACCCACTTTTTAAAATTATATACATTTTATCTTTAAAAATGGATGACACTTTTAGATTCGTAATATCTAAATTATCATAGGGTGATTTTTTGGTACTTTTCTGATAACTTTCATATTTTGATGAATAGTGAAAATTACTAAATTTTAATTAAAAACAACTTTTTAATCGAAATAATTAATAGTAATAAATTATGAATTTGAGTGGTTTTAAATTATAATTATATTATATATTTACCATTTAACTTGATGTGGGTCATTGGACTTAATTTCATATTTAAACTACACTTAAGCAAATGTCAATCTTTTGATAGTTATTATTTCTTGAAAACACTCTTTTTGTTTTGACAATGAGAATTAATTTTAAATTAATTTCTGCCACTTATGTGTTTTGAATTTAGAAAGATAGATTCCATATTTAGAATCATGAGATACAAATTGTGTAAATAGTTAAATTTTATTTTTATACATTTTAAATAATTACTTCGGTAAATATTTTATTTACCATAGTTAAAGGGTAAATCCAGTAAATATGTGTAAAAATAATATTATAATAATATTAAATTACCTTAAAAAGCTTCTTAACCCTATTTTTTGACACATGTCCGACCATGGTCATCTTCGGGTCGATTTTGGGACCCCATGGAGCCACTTGTAAGTGATAATGACACTTTATATTAATTAAGTTATAGTAAATACAAAAATGACATAAGCATATATCTTTTAGCACAAAACTTTTTACATATGGTTATATATGTTATATTTTAGACTATAAATATTCATTAGAAATATAAAAATATTTCCTACATAATAATATTTTGTTTATAATTTTCATACATTGAATAATTAAATTTATTTATGACACAATAATGATGAAGTATTTTCCTTATTAATGAAATAATAAAATAATTTGTATTATAAATGTTAAAATAAATATAATTTGAATGTTTCGATGACATCCATGAATTTTATTGGTTAATATTACAAGTTACGATTGCTTAAATTAATTTAGTTTGAATTAATAAATTTGTTAAGACTTTAAAAAAAATCAATTATTAAATAGTGTCAAAATTGACATAAAAGAGTTTTTAAAAAACTATTATATTATAAATTGATATAACATTCCTAAAATTATACGGTTCTTCCAAAAGACTTATATAATGATAGGTGTATCATTAATGAACCACCTGGGTGTCTCTTAGAAGTTTATATTAAGATTATTAACCATATAATATAAAATACAAAGAGACATGGTAAATGCCAAACTAATTAACTAAGAGTTCAAACTAGAATATAAGGTTAATAAAGTGACCCAAACCTGTCTAAAACCTATTGGTTGAGTTTTTTTCGACCCATACCCACCTTATCCACGAAATAAATTAGTTTTAAGCCCTTATAAACTGAATATTAATTTATTATAAAATAATATTTCTAGCTTTTCCTAAGGTTCCCCTCACCCCTCCTATAAAAGGGCACTCCCCCCTTCACTCTAATTCACACATTCAAAGCCTTTTGGCTCAGCCAAACCCTGACCAAATATCCCTTAATAGTCTCTCAATTTGACATAGAGGCCTTTGTTTGATCATAAAGTCAACTGAAGGAGCCCTTTTGATCAAATCAAAAGGAAGAACCCAGAGAAGAGGTAATGTTTTTCACCACCCTCTTTCAAGTTCCTTTCTTTTTCCACTTCTTCTTTCTTTGTTATTACCTTTATAAAATAATAAATACATTATATTCTATATACTGTGATGTTATTTTAAATATGGTACCGCCATATTCATTATTCTACCCATCATTTGAATTACATGTCACCATACGTGCGTATGTACGGCTTACCATCTCCACGCCGTGGTGTAATTGTTATTCAATACATTAGTATTTGGATGGATATAATAATGATGTTTAATTGATGTAAATAATAAATATAACCTGATAATGATTCTTTATATATGATATAATATCCATTTATATATTATTTTAATATCAAAATAATGATATTGTCGCTCGTGCGTACGTACGGATTACCGTCTCCAGGAACGCAATGAGATTCATTCCCAATCGTATCCATTCAAGACTAATTTTCATTTGATGCTTAAATTTAATATTTGAAGACATGATATCATTATGGATATCAATAATATATATCCCATCCATAACAAATATGACTCACAAAACATAGAATATAAAGGAAAACAAATCCGTTAACACCTGAAACAACGATAATACTAAGATATTATTAACAAAGCAATGTTAAAAGATCACATATGATATAATATTAATGTATATGATTCTTTAATAATTTAATAAAAATTATTTTACCATTATATAGGATGTTAAACTACCCTCGACCAAGGAAAAGTACAAGGTAAGGGTTAATTTCACAATCTCATTATTATCTGAGGTTGTTTTTACGTAAGTATCTACTGGGACCTCTTTATTCGTCCACATCCATGTTTCTTAAAAATTTATTTTTAAAACATTTTTTATATTTTATAGACTATGGGTTAAATTCATTTATAACCTTGTTTGACTTTTCCAAACAAGTTCTTTTTTAACCTTTTCGACAAAATTAAGGTAAGAATGTCATTTTTTAAATTATATGGTGGGTGCATCTATTTTCTGCAATTATAAAATCATCGAACCTTTTATTACAAGCTTGTAAAAATATTATAAAATAATATTTTTTATTTTAAAAAAATGTGAATTTTAAAAAAGATATATTTCTCTCAAATAGTTTTGATTTCATCTATGTCAACATCCTTTATTGGATTTCATGCTTATTTGAAGTTGATTTATTATAATACAAAACTTCCATATTGTATTGAAGGTTTTGTGATATGTTTGACTATGGATGTGTTATTTTTATACCATTCATGGTTTATGGATAAAGTATTGGAATTTCGTATGCTAGTTTTAATACGAATATTTATGTTATGTTTAAACCTGTTCATATGAGGAATGCATTGGACATAGTAAGTGACAGGTGGAGACCGCTATAGCTCTTCGATGCATCGGTAGGTCTCATGATAAAAACTAGTGTCTTGTCACAAGGCCTTGAAAAAATCTTATTTTTACTCTTCGCACAAGGCCTTTAATATATGGCTATGATAGTCTGGCATTATTCATTCTATCATTATGAAAGTGGATATTGATATTGCATTCGATTATTCGACTAGTATAATATCCATGTGAATAAGTAAATGGAATTATTTCATCTTATTTCTGCCATATTATACTAAAGTTCAAGTTTAAAAGGCTTTTGTTTTAGTTATACATTGCCATAAATGTTTATGCTTATTTATGATAGTTTCTGCTATATTGCTTACCCTTACTGAGAGTTTGAGATCACCCATTTCTATGTTTTATTTTTCCCAGGAGGTGAAGAAGTATTTTATGAATGACCTGTAGGGATAGTTTGAGGGGATATGAGTGTGGTCTATGGAGACAATATGTTGTTGTAGTTTTTCACTTTATGATGTAATGTAAACCTTATGAATGTATCAAGTGGTTCCAAGGCTATTAAAAAAATCGGTCTTTCGAGACTTCATCTTTTGTGATCATGCTAATGTTATGTAATAATGCACCGACTCTAGGTAACTGCAGTCGAGGTGTTACATTAGTGTCACACATGGGCCACTAGCATTCCATGATTGAAAGACTGACACAAGGATAGTTCCTTTGGTCTAGTATTTAGTGGTGATATGAACCATGTATTTAGGATCATCTGGACTTTATATTATAGTGTCTACCAATACATATATTAATAAATAAATATAAATATTTAATAATAATAAAGGGTCAGGTGAATGGGTTATCACCTATTGGGACTATGACATGTCCTTCTAGCCTATGTGTGTGGTTTTCTATGTGTGTTCCATTTAATTTTAGCACAAATATCCAATATATTTAATAATAATCCTAATAATTAAATGAAATAAGTTTTAGTAATAGAAATCACTTTTAAATTAAGAAATCATTTTAAAAAAACATGAAAGGGAGATCTTAAAAATGGACATTAAATACCAGTAATGAAAGATAATTCATGGTATTATATTTCTAATAAGAAATATACACACCTTTTAAATGAAATTAGGTTCATAATACCATTCATTTATAAATGACAAGAAATTGATATGAAACACTGTTATTATAATTTCTAAATTCCATGACAGCAATTTAACAACATGGATTGTAGAAAATTTCTTAATCACATATTTCATAATTTTTTCAAACCTATAAAAGATTATTTATTTCATAATAATAAATCATTAAAATATATATTAGATAGTTAAATTTTATTTTGTTCATAGTGTTTTATTAGTAATGATGGTTTGATTCATACTATTTTCATACTGGTGGTGTTGAATCATGTTTTTAGGCTAAAATTCTTTCATTATGAAATAATTATATGTACTATAATAAATTCAAAATAATTTTTTATAATTTCTGATTTTCCTTCATTTAGTATAATAATTACATGCTCTAAGGATGGAGTCATTGTTGAGCTTATTTTAGTAAATTTTAATGAATAATATGTTAATAAGTTAATAATAAGGTAAATATTTATAGATATATTCAAGAACACTAAAATATTATTATCTCATAAATTTCTAATGAAACTGTAATTATGTTTCCATATTCATCAATAATAGAAAATTTATAACATCAAGACATTTTTTCTAAAAACATGTTCTCATCATGTCAGGTGGGTTTATTTTTAAAATAAATTCTTCCACTTATGTAAATAAAATTTCATATAATAGATACCATTTTTAAGTCATGGGTAAATTTTTAAAATAATTCCATTTTATTTTTGTTCATTATGAATTATAGCCATTTTAATTATTTATCACCACCATTAGGATAAACCAATTAATTTAGGTTGTAATAAAATTATAATGACTAAAAATATCCCTAAAAAGTCATTATTTTATTTTTTAAATTGTGTTAGAGAATCCTCGAACAATATTCACAATTATTTCAATTATATATAATTTTTAATTGAAAATGGTTTACATATTATTTTCTATGAGTAACGATACAAAATTTAACTCTCTATCTTTTAAATGTATATTATATGTTCACATGGGGATAAAAGTAATTTGTGAATTAATATTATAGTTTTTATAAGAGTAATTAAATTATTTTTATCATGGGAGTTTATTTTTAATTTTTTGTGGAGGAATACATATCATAAATTATTATGTAACAACCATATTATGCTTGCATATGCTGTAGAAAATTGAACAAAATTATTTTAAAAACATAAAAAGTAATATATTTTGAAAATGTTGTTATCGTGGTTAAGGTTAAAAACGGTTAACGAACGAGTTAATAAAAAGATAAGGTATAAAATTATTTATCACCCCATAGAAACATGAATGGATAATTATATAAATATCTTATACTCGTTATATTTCATTCCATGTCATTTTGTAACCATTATATTTCAATTTGACACATATATTTTTATAATAATTCATGTACTTTGAAAAGATCCCCTCAACTCTCTTATAATAGGACACTCAATATCCTCTCTTATTAACACTATAAGGTAAATTATAATCATCCAAAAACATACCAAATCTCTTCCTAAAGTCCATACCAGTTTCATAGATTCCTTGTTTTGATCCTAAAACTGACTATTGATGGATTTTTGTGTAATCCTAAAGAGGTTTTTCAATGAAGATGTACCATTTTTAATTGAGTATTTTCTTTTTATTTATTCCAATTCCTACATAAAGTACTCATCATACATTATAAAATAATCAGGTATGTATATTAATATTATTGATACGTTATTATGTTAATTTCATAACCTATATCAATCTCATCTTTAATCAAATATAAAATGAAACAATATTTCATGTGTATGGTGAACTACCACAACATGAACTGTTGAAATGCATTTACTATAACCATATCAAAAAACTAGTTAGAATGATTTATTAACTTATATATATAATATTCATAAAAATATATTAATTCTTTAAATACAATATAACATTTACTTTATTACCATTCATTCGATTGAAAAGTTATTACGTCGTTCGTGCATACATGTTTATTGACACATCCATGATGCAATGTGATATGATTTTCATCACCACATCAAATGGATGGTATATATATGTTTATCTAAAGACATAATATGATTTTTATTATACAATAGTCACTCTGTATTAAAAAAATTATACTTAACATCTCCCCATGTTTCCACTTCAATCATGATAATGTTAGTCATGCATATGTACAACCTACAATCTCTATGATTGTAACGTAATTAATTTTTAATAATAATATTTCATAGTCAGTTTTAAAATTATTATTACTGTATGAAAATTATTATTATTTCATGATTATTATTATAGTTATTATGTAATATCATCCTCTTTGAACATGAGAAGCTTAACATAGTTATTTTAAATTTATTTTCCAAACATCCAAAAAACACCCGACATGAACATCAATGACTAAATAATTAAATATTTTATTTTAATAATTTGAACAAAATTGAATAAATAAATATTATCAATTCTAGAAACTTTTATTAAAAAATTAAATATTTTACTCTATGAATATTTCTTTGCATTCATCACTCCAAGAAAACTTTACTCCCTTTCGAGTTAGCTTTGTAAGCGGGTTGGATAATCGTGAGAAATTTCTCAGAAATCTACGATAATATCTAGCTAACCCCGTGAAGCAATGAATATCTATTACCGATGAAGTCCTCTTACATCCAACAATTGTAGTTGTCTTGGAGGGATCCACTGATATCCCATTGCTTGTTTAGATATGATCCAATAAGGATACCACCTTTAACAAGAAAACAGACTTTCTGTACTTTTCATAGAGCTTCCCCTTTAGCAAAGTCTCTAGTATAGTTTATATATGCTCCTAATGATCCTCCTTGGTTTTAGAGTATATTATAATATCATCTATAAAGACTAACAAAAATTTGTTGACGTAATCTCTAAAGAATCTATTCATCATGTCCATGATGGTTGTAGGAGAATTAGTGAGTCTGAAAGGAATTACTATGAATTCATGGTTCTTGTACCTTGTATGAAAAGCAGTCTTAAGGATATCCTCCTTCTTCACCCTTAATTAGTAATATCCTGACCGCAAATCCACCTTGGAAAATTATTTTTCACCACATAGCTGATTGAACAAGTCATTAATTTGTGGTAGATAATTCTAGTTCTTTATCATGATTTTGTTAATCTCATGATAATTTATGCAAATCTGCATTGACCCATCCTTCTTCTTGACGAAAAGGACTGGTGCACCCCATGGTGAAGCACATGGGCCTATAAACACATTATCCAGATTCTCCTGTAGTTATTTCATCATCTCCTCATGCTCCACAATATCTATTCTATATGGAGTCTTGGATATTGGCAACACCCTGGGTATAAGGTCAATTGAGAATTTAATATCTCTTCTAGGAGGGAGACTAGGAAATTCCATGGGAAACACTTCTGTGAATTCCCTCAAAAAAGGCATCTCTTCAAGGAAGGTTGCGTCCATGGACTCACTCATCTGATCCAAGTACATGTGCTCATAGGGAAGTAATATCCATATTTGATATGTTGGAACTAAATAAGATTCATCCATATCCTTCCACTTGTACAGAATCGGGGGTCGTTTCTCCACATGGAGAGTGATTTACCTCTCATGGAATTTTATGTTGCCTCTATATAAGGAAATACAATCCATGTTGAGAATTACATAAAATTCCACCAAAGGTAGTATGATAAGGTTTTCTAGGAAGTTCACTCCAAAAATTGTGATAGGGGAGGAGTTATATTCCTGGGATGAAATGATTTCCCCATTTGTCATACTAACCAAAATATTTACTTCCTTGATTTATGGTGGTGTTGGTATTGTTATACTGAACTTTCGGGATATAAAATAATGTGTAGAACAAGAATCAAAAAGTATGTTCACCATTATTTAATGAATAACTGGTGTACCTATCACAACATCATTTTCGGGGTTCACTTCAGTGTTAGTGATGACAAAAGATCTCCCTTGATGCCTTGGAGGTTGTTGGTTGCCACCAAAAACCCTTGGATTAGGGAACTGAATTTCAAGATACACTGGTTCATTATAGTTAAATCAATGAACATCATGTTGAGAGTCGAACAGAGTGTTCCTCTCCTCTATCGCGGAAGTGGGTTTTTCATGTCAGCATTTATCAGCTAGGTTTCCTGCTCTTCCACACTAAAAGCATTTCCTCATCCCCTTCATGCAATTTCCTAGGTTCTTATTTTCACACCTTTTTCAAGTGGGGTGCTAGATCATATTGGCACCATTGGATTTATCCATTGGACATACATAATTTAATTCCACCATATTCTTCTTTTCCCCATGATACCCTTGAGATTCTCTGATCTCCATTTCAACCTTGAGTGCATATTGGAAACTTTTCTCATAGCTTTCAAATTCACAGATCATCAGGGCTTTTAATTGGCTTGGTTTCATCCCAAAAAAGAAGAGGTCAAACTTGTATTCAAGGGTAACAAAAAAGTCGGAGGTGTATCATGAAATCCTTGTGATGTTTTCCTCGTACACTCTGACCAATTTGTCGACTTTTTTATTGAGGGCAAGGATGTCCCTATCCATCATAATCTAGAGGGTGTGCGGAAAATATTTATAAAAAAAATCTTCCAAAAATCCTTCCAATCCAACACCTCGACCTCCTCCTTAGGATTCATATATGGGACCAATGTTCACCATTGATCAGCTTCACCCTCCATATGATAAGCAGCCAGGAGAACCTTCTCTTCTTCATAAAATCAAAGGATAGAGAAGATATTTTCAATGGATTTGATCCATTGTTCGACAATTGAGTGATCAGATGATCTATTAAAAGTAAGAGGCCTTAGTCTCATGAATCTCTCGATAGAGACTTGTTATTTCTTATGGGGGTTGAATGTTCATCTTGTCCCATGTTTCTGTTCAATTCTTGAGTTAACTGGGATATTATCGTGACAATTTTCGTGATTCCCACTCCCATGGGATTGGGGATCTCATTTGAATAGTCATCACATTGATCTTTACATTAGTTGTTAGCCCGAGTCCTCATATTACTGGCCATTGGGTGGAATAAAAGGAATGTTATGTTAACACATAATGGGTAATTCAAAGACAGAAAACGGATGAACTTTAAATTACATTTATTTCTTTAACTTATGAATCTATAAGCTTCAATCTATGTTATCCGTGATCTACTTTCTAACATGTATTCTTAGGGGTATTTTTTAAATTCCTGTAATAATGGTTCATACTAAGATTTTAAATTTACAAAATTATATCCCCCAGGAGTGTCATAACCAAGAGTGTAGCAAGGCCTGTTGTTGTGTACCAGGATATCTCAGGTCAATCTCAAAACACCTTGTTAGAGTTTTCACTCCTAGGTACATCTGTTCCAGAGCCGCCTCTACTTGCTCGTATCTAGGCATGGATTTATTTTCCTGATAAACCACTTACTCAATATCTACCAAAACATATGGATGTTTTTTATTATACTTAGTCTATTCTCTAAGGCTTCAATAGGGATTTCTAATCCTAATCCCAAAAAATAACTAAACATATCCTCTGATAGAAACTATGACAACCCTATTATTTATTACACACTTAACATAATTTATTACATAAAACCCTCACTTGATAAAACATAGAATATTGAGAGGTCTATTGTCTATAGGTCTTAGGAACATCTCATAAAAACATAAAATATAAAACACAATATCTTATTGAAAAACTTCCTTTACAAGACCACTGCATTCCCTCATACTTAGCATTGCATGGGATGACCTGAGGAAATGCATAAGAAAAGGGTGAGATATAAAGCCATGTAATGGATTAAACAAATAATATCATTAATATTATAACACATTTTTGTAAATAGGCATATAAATGGAGTGCAATAGAAACATAAACATAAAGTCATGATATAGCATGATTATCATAACATGGAAATGAGGAAACAATACTTAACATTGTATTAGAATGATCCAAGACTCAATGTACATGGAGCATGATTAAAACCTCATTGAACATGAATTATCATAAGTAAACCCTCATTTCACTTGATGTATCATGATACTTATATTTACCGAATGCGTTGGAGTTCTATCAGGGTGCACCCTTCTTAAACATTTCATTTCATGCATAAGTGTGCCACAAGGATCACATGACATTGAATCAATAAAAATTATATGTTATTCCACAATTAAGAAATGTGGAATAAATACATTAAATTACCATTCAATATTTATTTGTGCATAATTATTAATACCCTTGATTGAGACATGGGTATGGTATTCACTACACAATGAACTTGTCTTGGGAAAACGCGGTGTGATTTCGGCATCATAACAGTGTGACATATAATTTCCTAAAATTGGTTGATGAGAGATAAATTGGTGTATCATAATATATACATGAAATGGACAATAATGGGGTCATATATATACATGTTCGAGAAAATCTAATGGAATTTAGATATGTATTACAAAATAATTTCTTGAATGTAAATGAGGAGAGAGAAATTCCTTATGGAATTTTGGCATGGTAACGGGTCTACATGGGAGGAATTAATGAGAATTAAAGAAGATATATCATTATTAAAACATGAATAAAAAAGTATAGGGGAGGTGAAAAATCATACCCCAACATTTATAATGGAAAATAAAATTTCATAACAATATAAGGAAACATGGACATAAATAAAGAATGTGAGAATCCCTTACATCTAAGTGTGATCCCAAAGGCTTGGGAGGGGCTTGAGAAAGTCTTTTTGGGAGTTGGAGAGCCTTGGAAGGATTCTAGAGAGAGGGGGTAGATTTTGGATGAACTCCAAAGTCTTTTAGTGAAGAGGAAGTGGGATCTTGGCTAGGATTATATAGGAAAGGAGAGGGAAGTCTTTATTATTTAGGTTAGGGACCCCACACATTAAACTGATCAAAACCAAAAACCAGCCCATGGATTTTTCCCGTGGTTTTTTCCAAAAGGGAGTGGAAAAAAAATATTTTATAAGTACATTGTCTGATCTTTTTAAAAAATTGGGTTGCTTATGTGGACGCGAGTCACATTCTCAAGGAAATCAATTTAAAAAGCTAAAATGTATTATAAGTCTTGAAGGGTCCACTAAAGCTTTGTAAAATAAATAAAACAAAACTAAAATTAAATTATTTTAATATTAAAACATATATTGTCCGAACATTATTTTTATAGTATTTTATTACATCACTATTGGGTTATTATGATGTCATAAAACACATTATATATTTAGACGATATTTAATTTTTTCCCAAAAATTCAACTATCTCAGAAAATTATTAAAAATTCACTTTTGGATAATATCGACATCATGATTCCAAAAATCATATTCATTTTATACAAATAATTTTCTAAATATTTTAATTTTCATGTTTAAAATAAAAACCAATATTTATCGAAAATTCATGGGTTTTGACAAAAATAACATTCAAACTATAATAAAAATTACAATTGTATTCATAAAATTTATACGATAATTTATACATAATAAAAAGTAATTTACTAATAATAATATTTTAATAAAATATTATTTTATTTAAAAATACATTAATTTATCAAAATAGATTTCTTAGTTGAACATTAACTAAAAAATACTATTTTTTCATTACAAACTTTCTACAAAGTAACCATAATAATATGAAAGTATATTGATTATTATATGAAAAAATAATGTACATATCATAATGATATGGTCTTGTTACAAAAACCCATAAAAACCCACCTAAAACAGAAGGCTAAGGTGTGTGATGGTGACCGACTCTTGGGGTGGCTCGGATAACATTGCTCAGGTGGTAATCTCTGTCAACTTCCACCTCTCCCGTAGGTGGTTCCGTTCGAGAATCACATGTTGAAGCTCAAATTGGGCTTGTTCAAGAGAGAAGAACAATAACACCACATCCTTTCTGAGATCTCAAAAATGGGCTTCATATGTGGAAGGTCTACTGTATGAGGCCATCCCTTCCTTTTTATGAGTAAATTGGATTTGTTAAAGCCCTATATTTATACTAATCATGTGATCATTGTTAAAGGATTATATTAGAAACTATCACAATTCTTAACGGTATTTTAAAATCCAAAAACATAAAACCAAACAACTTCATATTTTATATAACCATTTTACATAATAATACATTTCATCATATTAAGAGTCATTTTAATTAATGATAGTTTGGGTTGTTTCATTAATTTATTTCATGAAAAATTACCAAGACACCCCCTAGAGTAGGAAGTTGAGTTTTCTATTGATTTCATCCCGAATGCTACACCAAAATCAAATAATCCCTATATAATGGCAATAGTAGAAATATTGGAGTTGGAGAAACAATATGAAGAGTTGGGTAAAATGAATTTAGTTACCCCAGTGTTTCTCCTAGGGGATCCCCAGTTCTATTTGTCAATAAGAAATATAGATCCATGAGGATGTGTATTGTTTATAGGGAAATTAATTCTATTTAAATAAAGAACAACTATCCCCTTCCTCCTATTGATGATTTATTTAATCATGTTATGAAGCTCAATTCTTTTTAAAGATTTATATTCATCTATGAAATCCTAAATTTCAAGTGTATAAGGAATACATTAGGAAGACAGATTTTTGTATGAGGAATAGGCATTATGAATTTATAGTAATGTCATTTGTATTGAATAATTCACCACTGGTTTTCATTGATCTAATGAAGAGAGTATTCAAGGAATATCTTGATGATTTTTTTGTGGTATTCATTAATTATATTTTTTATATTCAAAAAGTTATGAAGATCATGAGAATCACATGAAAATCATTCTTGTGACTCTTATAAGGGATGATTTATATGGTAAATTTAGAAAGAGTGAATTTTGGATTTAGGAAATTTATTTTCTTAGCCATATTGTCTCCAGGGAAGGAATATCTTTTGATCCTACAAAGATAATGATAATCCAAAAATGGCCTTCACCATTGAGAATAACCGAGGTAGGGAGTTTTATTAGTCTAGAAGGTTACTATAGTTGTTTCATTCAGAATTGTTTCCAAATGGTAAACCCATTAGCCATGCTCAGATGAATAGGGGTTAAATTCATATGGATAGAAAGAGTGTGAAGTGTTTTTTGAAGAATAAAATATAATATTATTCAATGCTTCTATATTTACATTACCATTTGGAAATGATTGATTTTTGATTTATAGTGATTCATCAAGTAAAGGACATGTTTTTGTCCTTATGAAGAATGATAGAGTTATTGCATATACATCAAGGAAATTAACAAATCATGAAAAGAACTACCCAACTAATGATCTTGACTTAACATCGGTAATATTTTCTCTAACGATATAGAGGCACTATCTCTATTGTGAATTTTTTTAGATATATACATATAAAAAGAGATTGAAATATATTTTTAGACAAAAAGAACTCAATGTGGGAAAAAATATATGGATTGAGATACTCAAATATTATGATTCCTCAATACTCTACAACCTATGGAAGGAATATATGGTGGCAGATTCGTTGTTCAGGAAGGACTATGGAGTTTTGAACAAAATGAGAATTTAATGGGATCAAATGTTCATTGATCTAGTAAAGATGGATATGGGAATTATCAAGGAGGGTGAAACATCACTAACTTTTCAAATGGTTTTCAAACCATATTTATTGGAAATTATAACAAGTTGTAGTTTTGATGGTGATTATTTTCAAAATAAAATAAAAATTTTGAAAGATGGGAAATAAATAGGCATTATATATGAAAATGACATTTTGAAATTTGGAAAGAGGATTTCGGGTCCCTCTATACCCAAGATTAAAATTTAATTAAGGGATGATTCTCAAAGTGAAAATTTCTCTATACATCCTTATAGTACTAAGATGTAAATATATTTGAAGGAACAATTTTTTTGCGGTAATATAAAGGGTGAATGTTCTGATTTTTTGTCAACATTTTTGGGTTTTCAACATGTGAACTATGAAATACAACATATTATAGAAGTCATGAAACCTATTACTATACCTATGTGGAAATGGTATGATATTACAATAGAAATTTTCATGGGTCTTATCAAGAATCCTAGAATGAATGATGTGATATTGGTTATTGTTCATAATTTTACCAAATCAGCACATTTTATTTCTAAAAGAGAATATTTACCTCTTGAATTCTTTGCAAGAAAATATATTAATAAATTTGTAATAATTCATGGTGTTACTATATCAATTGTGTCTGATCATGATCCCCATTTTAGATCAAAATTCTAGAAAAGTCTTCATATGGACCTAGATATTGAGATTCATTTGTGCATCGCCTACTGCAATCAAACTGATGGACAATAAGAAAGGGATATTCAATCATTAGAGGACATGTTGAGATCTTTCTCACATGACTTTAAAGGTATGTGTGGTCATTATGTACCTTTGAAAGAATTTTCCAATTATAATATATTCCATTAAATAATTCAAATGGATCCTTATGAATCATTATATGGAATGAGATGGCATACACTAACTTTTTGTGATGATGTTGGTGAAAGTAAGCTTATAGGCCCAAAACATATTGGAGAGGTAGATTACCATTTCGAAATGCTGAAAAGTCTCTCCTAAGTACATAATGTATTCAATGTACCACTATTAAAGAAAATACATTTTAAAACCAATGAATGTGCTCAGCTATGAAGAATTATAATTGGAACTATATAATTCATAATTTGAAGAGACTATAAAAAATCTTGACACTAGAGAACAAGTGTTAAGGAATCGAATGACATGACCGGTAAAGGGTCTTTGGAGAAACCATAAAATGGATGAATAAGTGTGGGAACATATGGAATTTATGAGGAATAACTACCCACCTATTTTTATGTGGAGATATTTTTGACATTTTGAGGATGAAATTTTTTGAAGGATGGGAGAATATATAACCCTATGATTTCATGGTATGTTTTCTTTTTAAAAAAAATCAATAGCTTTCATTGTACACAACACCGAGTTTGAGTGCACCAAAATCTACTAAAATAACCATTTAAATATTGGTTAGGAATATTATTATCCACATTATGAAATTTATGTATACTTCATATAATTTTAACATTCATCTTATGTGTTTCTTAGACAATTATTTAAGAACAAAGCAAATTTTATAAATAAAAACTATATTCTTTTAAAGGGAAATATTACCTCCTTTTAATAGAGAACCTATTTTAAAACTAAATTCTGAAAACATTATTTTTTAAAATAGACTTTATTTTTTATTTCTTAATATCAAAATTATCTAATGGTGTATTTTTGGTATTTTTCTGAAAATTTTCTTTTTTTGATGAATAGTTAAAATTATTGCATTGTAGTTTAAAGAGTACCTTTTGTTTTAAATAATTATTATACATTAAATTTATTTTTTTAAAGTCTCAATGGATTAAAAGTAAAATTAGTTCATTTTTATCATTTTTATATTATATATATAATCTTATTGAACTTTTGAACGTCTCTTTTACCAGCCTTCTCACCACACCTGTGGGATTACTGTTAAAATTAATTTATTCACTTATACGAATTGAATTTGGAAATATTGAAATAAGAAATTGTAATTTTTATTATATTAATAGTATAATTGGACCAACATATTTTTTGGGATTTATGAATAGTACCTTTAGTAAATTTTTATTTACCACGGTTACGGGTATATCGGGTAATTAAAGGTAAACATAATATTATGAATGTTATAAAATTACCCTAACTCACACTAAAATACTATAGGATAAATAAAATTATAAACATATAACCTAAGGTTATAAATTAAGTCATTTAATGGACATGTTTAAATGATAATGACATAGATATTAATAAAATCAATTAATATGACAAAATGTCACACTCTCATTTATTATAATTATAATATTTTTAATATAGGAATAACATGGAGATAAATTCAATCATAAATATTATATATAAGTATAACATAATTATATACATCATTGTGATTTATAAATAATTTTAGAAATTAAATAACTACCATAAATTTTGACATAATAGTGATTCATAACTTATTTTGTTAATAAAAATATCAAATTAATTATATTAAAATTTTTTGTGAAAAATAATATGAATTAATTAATGTGATCCATGAATTTTCTAGGTGATTATGACATTTTAGTACTGTATTAAATGGTTTTATATTATGTTACCTATATTTTATATTTTCTTTAAAATCAAGGTAATAAATAGTCTGAAAATTAACACTATTGATATTTTATAAAAATAATAATTTATTAAATTATTTAAAAATCATAAAAATAATTAAAAATAATTTTTTTTATTATAATGTCTAAAATTTTATAATGTATCCATTTTTGGATAAATGACACCATATATGTAAAAATATATAACATTTAAATACTTAAAATGTTATTACCATAATAAAAATTAAACAGATTAAATAAGGGTAAATCAAAAATGATAAGGTTTAAAATAAAATAAAAACAAATATAATTTATATTTCTTGATATTATTTAGTTCTATACTCATATAATATTCTCCATAATCCACTTTTTATCCATTTTTAATTAAAAATAAATTTATATTAATTTAATATTTTAGGGGATTCTAAGAGTGCCCCTCCCCTCTCTTATAAAAAGGTACCTCTACTTATCTTTTTGTTACACCTAGAAATAAATTTGATCCTAAAAAATGTACTCAAAACTCCTCCAAATATCCTTAACATCATCCAATAATTCTTCCTTTTGTCATAAATCCAACCAAATAATTCATTTTGTGCAAATCAAAAGTAGATACCCAAAGAAGAGGTATTGTTCTTAAATGAACATTTTTTTTATTTCACAATTTAACCAACTCAATTATTTTTATTTCATGTTTTTATATTAAGATAAATATCGTAAATATACTGTGATGTTTCTATATTAAGGTTTTGACCTATACTTAAACAATCTTCCATCTAATTGGTAACAAACATACTGTTTGTGTGTATGGGGAACTGTCATCCCATGTATCAGTCATTGTTCGTTTTTCCATTACCAGCTATTATGGTTTGGAATTATCAAGGTTACTATATTATTAATTTATATATATAATATTTATGATATATTTATACTTATATAATTACAATATAAATTGAACCTTTCTTGTTTTCATTTTTTGTAAATATATTAACATCGCTTGTGGACCTGTGGACTACTGCCTCCTCAAAATGATGTGATTCTTTCATACATTACATGGAAAGTATTAAGGATGACTTCAATAAAATTATATTAAATATATTACATAATAATTATACAATATTAATATATATATATATACACATATTACTTACTTCCATTCTATACAATAAGAAAGCAGAAACAACATTCTTGTGTATGTACCGTTTGTCGTCTCCATGAATGGTGTATTCCATTTCATATATTTATCTATAATATATATTTATAAAATGAATATATATGATATTTAAATCATTATTTGAATTATTTATTTAATTAAATCATGATTTAGTTAATAGTATTGAGAATAACAAGTAAAACCTTGTATGATAAACAATGTTATTATTAGCGGAAATGTTACTTAATCACGGAATTATTAATGAACAGGTCATAAATGAAACATATATGATATCATAAATATTTTTATTATTTTTTTGTAATTTAATTACATGATTTAACTATTATAATTTGGTTTAAATCATCCTCATCTAATGGAAAGTACAAGGTAATGGTTAATTTCACAATGTTATTATTAACCGAGGTTGTTTATACATATGTATCTATTGGGGAATATTTATCATCCTTGTGCATGTTTATTTAAATGTATTATAATATATTTATATTAATCATATACAATTTATAAAATTTATTTGTACCAATTTTTTAATTTTAATAAAAAAAATTAATGGAATCCTCTTTTTGTTTTCCATATAAGGTACGTTTTTACTTATTTTAAAAAAAATTGAAAAGAAATTTCTATTTAACTAATAAGGAATGAGAGGATTATACCACTATTGTGGCACCTTATTATTTTGAGGATTCCCTTATAAGAATATAGTATTCCTTTAAATAAAATGTTTTTTTAAAATTACACGCTCCATTTAAAAATAATCTCAAAATAAAAAGGGGTACATCTCTCAAGATGTTTTTAATGATTTTATTAGATTATTTTTATTTATTTCAACATCCATTATTGGATTTTTTTATTATTTGAGTTTTATTTATTATGATATAATATACCATATTGTATTGAAGTATTTATGATATGTCTGAATATGGATGTTCTATTTTGATAACATTTATTGTGCGTGGTTAATGTATTAACATTTTGTATGCTAGTTCTAATAAGAATATTTGTGATTGTTCTATTTCACCCTATTCATATGAGAAATGCATTGGACTTAGTAAGGGAAGCGAAGGGCCTAATATATCCCCCTAATGAATTTATAGGTCTCAAGAGACAAAATATTTTGGGTTTTACCCTTTTATGTATGGTGTTTTGGTTGAACCCTTGACAGTATGTTTATAATCTCTAGAATTAAGAATTCCCTCATTGTGAGATTGGTTATTGATATTACATGGGATTATTAAACTAGTAGAATGTCTATTTGAATGTTTATAAGTACTTATTTGATTAATTATTTCCATATTATTCTAATTATTATGTTTAATGGGCTTGTGTTTCAGTTATATACCTTTCCCTAAAACTTTAGGCTTATTTATGATAGCTTCTGTTGTATTATTTACCCTTAAAGGGAATATGAGCTCACCCCTTTCATTGGATTCATTTTTTCTAGTATGTAAATATGTATATTATTACTGATATATATGGTTACTCATGAATAATCATGTTTTCTGAAGGATTATCTATATTTTATTTTAGATTTTGAATTGTAATGTAAGGATCATTTATATAATTTATTTTCCAAGACTACGAAACTAATCAGTCCTTTGGGAGTCAACACATTTATCAATTCCAATGTAATAAACTAATTCATAGGCTCTTGGATACTAGGGTTAGGGTCATTAAAATTTATGAACGGTTTAGAACATGGTTATAATCCCAGATTGGGCATACCTAACCCCTGTTTGGGGTAATTGTTGGGTTGTATGAATTATAATTTTTGTTCAGATTTTTTCTATTAGAGTTGATATCATTTCACCATTGGTTGATTCACAATACATGTGATGTTTATTGCTATTATATTTATTGGGGATTTTATTTCATCCTTGGACCAATTATATGAGGGAAAAGGGATTTGTATCATTCATCATTATATGCACATTGAATTTACATTTTAGGAATATTTCCATGCCATATAGGTTCATTTCATTGCTTGTATTTCCTGATATGACTATGATTATTAATTGATGTTTTGGTATTTATACTATTCTTGTGATATTTTGTGACTGTGATTTAGAGATTTCTAGTTTCAATTCATGAGGTGTTATGGGCCCTCATGGGTTGGAATGGGTAATTTACTGAGTCAATCCATTAGAATAAAATTTAATGGATATCAATTTCAGTGATAATGTGTATGGAAATTGATTCAATAAGAATTGTTATTAATCATGAATGAACCATGAAATATGAAAATAAGAAAATGTAAATTTTATAGAGTAAATATTGACTTATAAAAAATGTTTTTTATAAAATGATGAGGAATGGTATAATTGACACATCAAATACTATAACCACTGTGATTTAAAAGTGATAGCTTACCAATAAAAAGCAATATATGCAGTTAGTTGGGGTAGTAAAACAAGGGATATGTTCCCTTTCCTGTCTTTTAATTTCATTTATTTCTAAATATCCTCGATTATCTTTTTCTGAGGTGTGTGCTTGGAATTTTTACCCCAATATTTCTATGGAATCCATGTGTCGTATGCTTGGAGGGTTGTGATTACCATTCTCTAGACATGGTGGACCCTAATCCACAAGTCTTTCCAGCATGAGTTCCACCTAAGTCACCTCTTGTTATACCTGATTGAAGAAATTACACTAAGCTCCATGAATTTTTTCCACGTCTGATGAGTGCTTGAAAGGTTCTCCATGATCAGAACATATAATGGATAATCTGAAGTGTATGTTCCAGCAACAACATCCTCCTACCTTTTTGGGGGGATATCATTCCACAAGATGTTGAGACTTGGATATAGGACACCTTATCTATCTTTGAGAATCAAGAGATGCCTATGGAGTAGAGGGTCAATATTTCTACTTATATGTTTTGTGATTTGGACACGTGCTAGTGGTATGCTATTACACAGGTTCGTTGCCATCAGGGAATGGAATGGGCGGTTTCTCGACTATATTCTATGTGTACTTCATTCATCATATGATGAGATCTGACTGAGATAGAGAATTTATGAATCTTGAGTAGGGTGAAATGTTGTTTGTTGAATATTCAATTTGATTCACATATTTACAACTCTTTTAACCAATTCAAGCTAGTGATGAGATTTCAAATTCTAGAAATTTCAAGGATGGCCTTGTGTATTCCATCCTTAATCATATGAATGTATTTTCTCTACCTATTTTATCTAGGATAGTTACTCAAGATATTATCACTGAGAAAAAAATGATGGATGGTGATAGTTATGGATATAGAGTACAAGTGATATGACATCCCAGTAGTTCTTCTAGTACCATAAAGTGATCCCAGAATGTTTCTCATATAGGCAGTGGTAGCCAGAATACGAGTACTAGTAGCTCTATGGAGTTTCATCAGTGTGGATGAAAAAGGGAACCTAATTCCTCAGTGTGGTAAAGACCTTATGGAGTGTTGGTCTTGTGGTTGTATGGGGAACATTTAGAGATTTTGTCCGACCATTCTATCAGCTTGTTGAGGAAGAGGATCCTCACCAACTCCACCATTAAGAAATGTTTTTAAGCCATATAGGGTCAGTAATTAGTGTAGAACTATAATGAATTTATAAGGAGGAGTGTGTGTCCTTGGTAGAGAGACATCAGATTACCAACAACACTAATATAGTGGAAATGATCATGGTAGTCTGGTTGTTCCATAGGGCCATGGAATGGGTTGTTTTCATGAATTACAACTGGTACATCAGGATCATGCTACCAGACTATCTACAGTACAATGTATTATTCTTGTAGCCTCCACTATATTATCTTCATTATTTGATACATGTGCTTCACAATCCTTCCCATCCTTGTCTCTTTTAGGGAGTCTCAGGGTGGAAATATTTTAGTACTATTGTGTAATGACCCTCGCTACATCATTGGGTGCAAAGTCAGAAGACATATGCCAATTCAGGGATTGTCCTCTTCTGGTATGAAGTTACCCATTCTTGTGGGGCCTCTTTGTTCTCATGATGGAAGGATTCATAGTAATTCTTGGGATGGATTGTTTTATTCTATATCATGACATTTTAGACTACTATCACCATAATGTGTTGTTTACATCACTAGAGGGAAGAATTTATCTAAATAAGGGTGAGTAGGATGTTCATGCTTTTAGATCTAGACCATAGTGTCATGGGCTAGGTGGAGGGACCACCCAGATTTCAAATATCTTTATAGAGGATTAGGTTTTACATTGGGATGAATTCCCTCTGGTAGCAGATCATTTCACATATGTCTTTCCTAATGATTTTTTTGTCTTACCTTCTGAGAGAGAGAGGTATAGTTTACAATTGAGCTCATTCTAGGACCATATCTAGTGTCCATTCCTCCATACTGGATAGCACCTACAGAGCTCCAAGAGCCCAAGCGGCAGTTTGAGGATCTATAGGTCAAAGGTTTTATACAGGATATCACATCCTCTTGGGTGTTTCTTGTCTTATTCACCAAGAAGGCATATGGGAACCTTCGTCTAGGTGTGTATTATAGATGGTTGAACCATATTGTTATAAAGAAATGTTATCAACTATCTAGAATAGATAATTACTCTGACCAGATACAAGAATCTAGGGTATTCTTTATGATCGACTTTGGATCGGGTTATCATCGGGTGTGAGTCAGGAAATTAGACATACCTCATACATCTTTTCATAGTAGGCATGGTATGTATGTATGAGTATCTCATTATGTTGTTCTATCTTATGAACGCTCCTACCATTTTCATCAATCTGGTGATTAGGTTGTTCCACCCTTATCTGTATTCTTTTGTCATGGTATTTGTGGATGACATCTTGGTGTATTATCACACTTGTAGTCACCATTCTAATCACCTTGAGATTATTCTGAGTGAACTGAGAGAGCATCTGATTTATGAAAATATTCATAAATTCTACTTCTGGATTGAAAAAGTTCACTTCTTGGTTTATATTGTCTCAGAATTAGGAGTCTCTATTGACCTATAATCGGTTAGTGTTGTGGTTTCCTTGTAGAAACCTAGGAACATTTCTAATATATGGATTTTATTTGTGATATATAGATATTATATTAATTTTATAGAGGACTTATCAAGCCTTTTTCACATCTTACTACTCTTATAAATAATGGTGTTACGTTCTTGTGGTTAGAAGAGTGCAATAAATACATTTTGGAGATAAAAGGGACGCTTGTCTCGGCACCAATTCTAATTTTTCAGAGCCTAAAAGAGGCTATACCATGTTATCTTATGCATTATGAATTGGACTAGAAGAAATTTTGATGTATGGATAGAGTTTTTGCGTACACATCTCAGCAGTTGAGGCCTCATGATAGAAATTACCCATGGCATGACCTTGACATAGCAGTAGTTGTAGATTCATTACATTGGTGGAGATAATTTCTATTGGGTGAGAACTTTATTGTGTAAATGAAAAAAAATTCTCAAATAGATGTCTACACATCATAACTTAATTCTCAAAAAATGAAGATGGGTCAAATATCTGTAGTCCTTCAAATCCAAGATTTCATATATGCCTGGAAAGGGAAATGAAGTAGTTGATGAACTAATTCAGAAAATTCAAGCACAAGTCATACAAGAAGCTAGTAATTAAAAGAAAATAATGGTCACCTACTCTGATCTACATCTAGATTTAAATGATAGTCAAAAGAAGTCTTATATATCAACCCTGATAGTTACCTCTTCCCTCTATGAGAAGTTGAAGATTAGGAAAGTATTAGATCATGAGGGAATGGTTCTCTATGAGAGTATTTTAAGACATAACCCACCTCTAGATTGGTCTATGGACATAGATGACATCATTTTATACATGGATGTGTATGAGTTCCTACAGATATGAGAGAGTAATTGATGTGAGAGTCACATGACTATCAGTGGGAATTTCATAATGGAATCTCCATGATATATCAGGATATGTGATGCCAGTATTGGTGGCCTTGGATGAAATGTCAAATAGTAGGCTTTATTACTAGGTGTTCCACTTGTAAGTAGGTTAAAGCAGAGAACTACCTAATTTTAGTCATTTTATAACACCTTCCACTCCCAAAATGGATATATGATGATTTTTTCATGACATTTTAGTCGTCTTATCGAGGTCACCTAGAGGTATCGATGTTGTATGGGTAGTCATTGACCGATTGATGAAAGTATCGCCCTTCCATCCTATCCAAAGATACTTTCTACATTGATGAGTAGGGAAGAATATATATTTCAAAGATCATAAAACTAAACAGTTTCCATCATAATATCATTTTTATAGGTATTCCCTTTCTACTTCACAATTTTGGAAGGAATTGTAGAATTCTATGGGAACATTGGTGCTTTTGACCACAACATTCCAACCTCAGACCAAACATAGTCAAAATGGATGATTAAATTTCTAGAGGACATGATTCATGCATGATTACTTGGTTCTGTAAGTTCTTGGGAGAATAATTTCCCTCTCATCGAGTTCACCGATAATAATATCTTTCAAGGGACAATTATAATATCTTATTTTGAGGCATCATATGGTAGGTTGTACCATTTATCCCTATGCTTGTTAGAGGTAGGTTAGGAAGTTCTAATTGTTCTTTATCTCATGTAGGAGTATTCAAAGAAGTTTTAGCTGATCATGAATCATATGTCTACTACTATGTCCAGACATAAATCATATTTCAATCACTGTTGATGACCACTAGAGTTTGAGGTCAGGGATCTTGTTTTCCTATAGGTCTTAACCAGGCTATGGAATAGATAAATATAGATGAAAAGGAAGAGGCCAGCCAAAATTTCCAGGATGTTTGAGATTCTAGAGAGAGTTGGTCCAACATTGTATCAGTTTTCAGTAAATCATAGGTAACATGTCTTGCATGACATATTCTATGTTTGAAAGCTTTTGCGGTATCATGTTGACCCATCTCATACTTTTGATCATAATAAATTTGAGCTAGATGTCGATTATTAATTTGATGAGTACTTAGTATGCATTAGTGACTGTAGAATAAAGGATCTATATGGCTGGTATGTCCCCTATTATGATTTATATGGTAGGAAGGTTGTGTATATAATGAGACTTGGGAGTGGGAGGCTGACATACGTACCCAATGGCCGGAGTTTTTCACATACAATGTTGAACTGCCCTTGGAAGGTGAACTCGAGGATGAGTTCATTAAAGGGTCAAATACTATAAGAACAATGTTCTTAACTCAGATAAGGATCATTTTTAATTTGTATTATTTTTTTATTTAGGACCTAATATGAAGACTAAATGTGTTAGATAAGGTTTCATGGGTTTTGAAATATTGACTCGAGTTCAGAACCCCAGCTAGTTGTAGAAATACACTGGTTGTATAGTTTGAAGAAAACATAAAATCCAAGATAAAAAATCTCTCTTAACTGTTTGGTGCTGTATAGTGGGCTGGTATAGGGTTCATGGTTTTCCCTAACCATTAACCAGGGGTCGAACGGTTGTGTGAAATGATGAAAAACAAATTGTAGATTTCTTTCTTATGGTTGGTGTATGGTTTCCCTTATGGTGTTTCCTATCCCTTTATGTTATCCTTTAAACAGTAGACCATGCATCATTAGTGCACAGTTTTTCAAACCATGTGGCCAAATCCTATGAAGTCCAATTTTGGGTGATTTTATGATTTTTTACCTTAAGTGATCTAGCTTTAACACCCCTTCATTCTTAACTATTTTCCAATGGATAGAACATCTCCCTCTCACTCTTTTGCACCTATTAATCCCTCTTCGGAATATTTTGATCTCGAGTATTCTTCTAGAGTCTAATTAAAGCATCGTTTATTCCTGTTGGATCTGCATCAGTATGTACTCAATTATTCTTTAATCTTTCATCATTATTCTTCACATAGAATATACTATTTAGATGCAGGATCATAAGCCCTATTTTTAGTGTGTTGAACCACTATTCATATATTTTATAATCCATTCCAAATTAAATGATGGTACTGGATGAGGAGAGTCGTGCAAGTATGATGTAGGTGTTCTATAACTCATCCCTCAATTTTCATCATTTTTTAAATTTTCTATTACACTCGTCGATTTCATTAAGCATGATCTGTTTAATTATTGTGTGTTACTTATATTCAGTTTAATTTTATTCTAATATTCATGCTGTTAATGTTATCTGTTATATGATTTTGTGACCTCAATGACTACGAGCCCTTGTAGGGTGTTTTCCATAAATGGTTTTCTATTTTTTTGACATGTTATATTGAGCCACTATTCAGATGTGTTTTGGAATGAATTTGAAAATGGTAAGCCTAACATAATTAAATAAATTTTTAATTCATAAATGGAATGTAACATGTTTCCATTCACTTGACCCGGCTTAGGTAAGTTCTTCAATTTGACAAATCAATGATTAAATATTTTAAATTTAAAGTGTACTATTGATTTTTCATGGACTAGATTATAATAAAAAAAATTATATGCTTTTGCATCCTCATCCCAGCCTTGTCATGTTATGAAAGATAAAGTGGAGAACCATGTTATATTATATGAAATGAATTAAATGTTTGGACACCCCATGGCCTTGTCACACTATTGAAAGGAATGGATTGAACCAAATAGACTTATTAAATGATATGATCATTACATGGATTAATTAATTGAATGAATAAAATTTAAGGTTCATAATTGTATATGGACCTTAATATCATTTTGGGAATAGCCCTACTTTAGTTATATTTTAGATTCCCAAGGGAATTTCTTGAGTAATCATGGATGTCATTCCGAATCAAGGATGTTAGTGGCCTTCGTTTATAACCACTGTGGAACTCGATCCTCTTCTATCAACGAATTCGCAGTATCAAACAATAGGATCCCTTCTATATAATTTATAGGATCCCTTTATTACACTACTTGGATCCATCATGGATACTATAGACATTAGGTGACTTGGTTATATCCTTGGGATTAGCCATTTCTTTTCCTATATTCCTTGGATGTTTTTATTGGACTCGGTTGGATTCAATATTATGGAATTCCATGGATGAAACTACTTGGATTACACTCTTACCCCTAAGCCAGAATACAGTTACTACTATGTCTCAGGCCCTTGAGGTCAAGGTTTCCTTGGTTTTTACCATGGATATTTTTCATTATAAATAAAACCAGGATTACTTGTTATATCTAGGATCAATATCTATTATTATAGTAGTTTTGGTATTAACTCAACTGAAATATTTATATAAAATAAAAAATAATTAATTAATAAAATGGTAACATGTTAAGACACTAGCCAAGGGATGAAGAAATTACTTGGGTATTTATGTTACATTACTACTTACTTTTATATATGCTTGATTTCACACTGGTTTAGTTTATATTACACGGACAAGATGTTATAGAAACCATTGTTGGTGGCCTACGGATATTTATCTCACACCCTATCTGGCCAACATTGGTACATAGGCAGACTACATGTATGTGGGTGTTGATAAAGGGAAACATACCTCTTTTCACACTTAATTGATTTATTCCGTAGGATGGTTCTTTTAAAAGATGACTCAGATGGAGCTCCAGATGTTGGGGATATTTTCCGGGTTCCTTTTTGCTACTTTTTTATATCGTGTATTATCTTCTACTTTGTATCCATGTTTTACATTTTTCTAGAGATGTGACATGTATCATCATCCTATGTATATTTTTATCAAATTCATATGTTGTATTTTTATTCATGTTTACTTAGGATGTGTTATTTCTATCTATTTCACTAATTGTTCTATTTACCTTCATATATTTCAGTTATCCATTATGAAACAATATAGTAATGAGGGCATAGTAAGACCATGGGAAAACCTTGGGTCCTTGATTCTAGTGGGTAGCCTCTGGAATTCATGGAGATGTTCTTGAGGCCATATGGAAAACTGGGCTCTTGGAACCTCTAAGTGGAATCTGGGTTTGGGAAGTCATGATCTATAGGTATTACAATCTCAACTAAATTCATTAGAGTAATATATGAGTTTGATGTTGATCAAGTCACAACCATAGAGTGAGATTTTACATATTATATTAAATCAAGTAATTATATCTTCTCAAATTACATGGAAATAAATTTTTTCCCTATTATCATCATTTATGATAATATTA
The DNA here is from genome assembly GCA_963277665.1 of Viscum album. Classification (NCBI taxonomy): domain Eukaryota; kingdom Viridiplantae; phylum Streptophyta; class Magnoliopsida; order Santalales; family Viscaceae; genus Viscum; species Viscum album. Next base: position 1,069,947,764 of record OY728166.1, on the reverse strand, counting down.
ATGAAACTTTTTCGGACCTATTTTGTCTATGTTTTTGTGATCCTTAACCTACTAATGACCAAACTTTCTATCAATCTCCATCAGAACTAGATAGTTATAATTTTCTTTCATGTCCTTGTTTTAAATTTTTACTAATGTTCACTTTACCAAAATCTTATTTATGCAGTGATCTTTCCCTTTTACTTTCCCCATTTTAATGGGATGTTTTATTCACCCCTTTTTCTTGATGTGTTTTTCCCATAATGGAAAGTTTCGAATATCAATATTTTATCATCAAGTGAAATTTTAAATTTTATAGGATACATTTTTTTTAAATTCTTGATCATTTCAAGATGGTAGTTTGTTGATTCTCCCTTCTATAAAATGCCTCTCAAGTTCCTGATATTCACTATGTATCTCTCTTGATTAATAACATACATGGCCCTTAACATGTACTAAACTCATATGTCATATCGTTGGAGAATTATCTTTCATATAATGAAAAACCTGTAGATATTTTGGATCATAGAGATGATGTTCTACGAAACAAGACCACTCATCTAGTTAGAGTTTTTTGGGGAAGCTACATGGGAACCTTAGGATGTGATGAGGCATAGGTATCGTCCTCAATTTATATACAAATATTGATTTTTTAGGGACAAGTTAATTCTAATGGGGTAGAATGTAGTACCCATATATTTTATGGAATGTCACTTTTTTAATAAAATTTAATCTCTTCGATAACCTTCTTTACATAAAACACTAAACTTAACCAAAATCTCAATTATTATTTTTATTTCTATCAACTTGTCATTGGAATGATAGGAATGAATGAGATTAACTAAATTAATAAAATATAGTTTCCATATGTTAATAAAACTAATTCATTGGTTAAAAATTAACTATAAATTAAAATAAAATCCAAATAAACATAAACAAAGTGTTTTTATACAAAAATAATTTTTATGCTCATAATGGAATTTTAACTTAATAAATTAAATTAATCACTCTTAGTGACAAATATTAATGAAATTTATATTTTATATATTCAATAAAATAATTTTAAATTCATAAAAAATGTCTTAAAAGATTAATATTACAATAAATCCACTTTTAAGCATACAAACCTATTTTTTTCTAAAAGGCAATTTTGTCACCTTTTGATGCCCCACCTATTTTAAAACTATATTCTGACACTTTATAAGTTTTATTTAAAAACATGAAATTAATTTTTAAAATTTATAATTAAAAATTATTAAATGGTGAATTTTTGATATTTTTCTAACAGGTTTCATTTTTTTATGAATAGTAAAAAATGATGCATTTTAAATCAAAAACTATATTTTAATCTAAAACAATTATATCGATAAATTATATTTCAATTTTTTTAAAAATTATAAATAGTTAATTAAACATAAATAATGAAAATTTAGGTAATAAAAATAAACTTATCATTGATATTTGATATAGAAAAATTTCAAACTTTTGAATTTTGCAATTTAAAACACTCTTTTTTTGTTGTGTTTAGGGAATTAATTTTAAATCTAACATTGAAAATTATAATAATTTAACTAGAATAAAATATTCAATATTTGAAATCAAAAATTAAAATTTATTTTTTATGTTCAATTTAATTTTAAGTTATAAAAAATGTACCATGGTAAAAAAATATTTGTCATGGTATTCGTAAAATAATGACAATGGTTGAAGTTAAAAGATGAAAGTCTAATATACATAAAATTTACATAATTTAATGGGTGGTTAAAGTTTTTTATCAACACCAAAAAAACACCAAAACATTAATCTAAAATATAATTAATTTAAATTAATTCCACTTTAATTTTGTTTTCTTTAAATAAAAAATAATCATTATTTTAATTACTTAAACCCACCTCTCTCTCCATAAGTATAAATACCAACTCTAACTTTCCCATATCGACTCATAAGCCTTAAATATTCTAAAATATCTAACGTAACCACTACTACTCACGCTTCCCATATCCAAGTGATACTACTCTCATCAAATAACATATCCAAGGTCCTCAAGGGTCTCTCAAAGAGGTGATATTCAAGATGTAGTTTTCATAGAAACACATCTCTTAATTTCTTTTATTTTTCTATGTTCTCCTCACCTCCCTCATACATAATGAAATAAAAATTATATAATCAAATAAAAACATTTCATTTATGTTTCTAATGTAATATATTATATCAATCAATTTTATTATATCCTATTATTTAATGAAACAGAATTATTGTCCAAATTATGATGGCTAATCGCCTCTATGAATAAAGTTATTGTACTTTTCCCATTAAATCCTTCATTTATGATCATAAAACTATTATTAAGGTTGAATAGTGTTTTTAATGTTATATTATAACCTATTTAATGTTCATGAACTATTTTATTCTCATAATACTAAATAATATGATATTAGCCCATGGTATTCATAAAAAACTGCCAAAATAAACTAACCATTTACGATTAATGGTTTATCAAATGAATCATTCACATGTAAGAAATAAAAATGATATATGGGTATAATTAAACTTATTTAAGTTCCTAAATACTATTTCATTTAAATTTTGTAATTTTATTTTCATTCAACACGAAAATCTATAATTATACACAAATGAACAAACAATGAAAACTATGACACAAACACACCCAAAATAAGGAAAAACAAGAACTTTTAATAATTAATATATGGTAAGATGTTATAAAAATATCATATAAATTATTATAAATATAATTATATTTATTTAATGAATTAATAACATTTTATAAACCATTATACAAGAGTTTAAAGTATGAAAATCAAAAGTTAAGCATGATATAAGGGTTTATCATCTCACTTTTTTCTTATGTGATATATAATATTGATTCACCACTTATTTATTTCGTGTAATTTATATATTTTCCATGAATGAAATATTGATATCAATCCTTTTATTTATTTTTATTTAAATATATATTTTATAATCTATCTTTAATGGGGTTTATGGTTCAAAATTTTCCTGGTAAGGTAATTTAGTCTTAATTTCCCTTCATTGAGACACATGTTATTTTATGAACCTATATTATTTTTCAAGAAGTATATAAATACCTTAGAGAATTTTTATCATGAATTTACTTCTTTTTAGGATATTACATGTCATATTTACTATTATTCTCTCTTTGGTCAAAAATTTGTTTTTTTTCAAAAATCATGCTTTCTAAGAATGCTTTAAAAAACATTTTTAAATGAAGTTTTAGGAGTTTCCAAGTTAAAGGATTTCAAATATTATTAAATTATTTTTTAAAAATTACAATTCAATATTTTCATGGTTATTTTCAATGAAAAAGGTATTTTGATTGTTTTATTATTTAAAATACATTTTTTAAAATAGAAATGATATTTTCCGGAAGAATTATTTCCACTGATCTTTCAAAATTATAGTCGATAAAGATAAAATTATTTGATTTTACATATGCTTTAATATATATTATTAAAAGGAATTATATTTATTCCAATTATGGGTGTTTTATGTTTAGAATGGATTGATATTTATAAATCCCATTTCTTTTCAAAGTGTTATGATGAAATTTTTATGAAACCTATTTCTTTTCATGGGTTCTAATATGATGAATGATTTCTGTTCTTATAGATTTTTGTTCCCATGGAATTTGTATATATGGTTTTAATTATGTGATGGTTGGGACCTATATATCCCTCTAATTCATTTTGTAATGATGGATAACTCATGAGTTTTTATATTATGTGTTATCATAATTACATGCTCACAATTTCATCTGTAAACCGATTTACATGTTTATAATGTTTTTTGTGAATCTGATTATATGTTCACAATGGTATGTGTGAACCTGATTACATTATTTAAATGTATTTCATCAACATAATTAATTGTTAAAAATTTATTTATATACCTATTTTCATGACGGTAAGTTTATCTAAGGGCCTGATTTCATTTCATTATCTTAGTGAGTGAACCAGTCTCTATTTATACACATTCATAATGTTATAAGTTTATGTGTTTTCCACACTTCAATTTTTTATGCCAAAGTTATTATTTTATAATTATTTTATTTTATATTTTTATGATTCATTATATGACTCAGGATTATTAAACAAATATTCATCAATTTAGATGTAATACATATATATGAAAAGAAGAGTTTGTTACATAATAATTTGGGTTCAATCATAACACCCATATAAAATTCATCAGATATGAACGAATGGGTTAATATAGAGTCCAAAATGTCATTAATTATACTATAGTGGAATATAAATTTAGGTTTCACGAGTTAATTATCGTAGCATTCATCCAAAATGGTGATATCATAAGATTTTCCTTTTTATGTTGGATTAATTGGCTATTAACATTGATCATCATCATTATCCTATAGATTTGTGCACATATTAGCATATTTCACAAACCCTATTCATTATAAACACCAGATTTTGGGATGTGAAATCTATTAATCATTCTCTTTATTCACATAGAAATCTAACTTCTTCGCATCACTACATCAATCAACTATTGGATGGCCTTCTCTCCCAGACATATAACATTTATTAGTCCCATTAGGATAATATCCTATAGGTTTCTTCCCACACATTGATCATAGGGGAAGGAATGTCCTATTTTATCTATGATTTTTAGATTTTCCTTTGAATTTCACTTTTCTCTTCTTATAAAATCCATGAGATTTATACATAAATCCAATGACCATTTCCTACTTTATAACGCTCAGAAAAAAAAACTTTTCAAACCTACTGATGCCTCTTATGGATAATTCCCTTTTGAGACTTGGTTTTAAGACAGTAAATAATCGATCAAATATACATTCAGTTTGGATGATAATACCATAGTTTTACCAAAAAAGCCTTGTAAAACTCACCTCATATGTACCAATAGATTCATCATCCATTTTCCTTATCTGAAGAATCGTAAAATACATCTTTGTATGAAGAATTCATGGAATGTAAATACGGGAAAATAAATTCATGAACTCATCCCAACAAATGAATTGAAGTTCATAATGTTTCCTCATTTTCTTTATAAGCATCCAACCTTGATCCACATCACCTTAAAAATATAATAAAAAAATAAGTATTCCATGTTCTGAAGACAGGAGAATATAAAATATATATCCAGTAGTTTTGATCCATTCATCGGAAATTAATGGATCTAATGACCCATGGGAAGAAGGTGTATGTTTCTTTGTGTGTGAATCAACAGAATGGTGTTCCCTCAATTGATCAATTTGATTTCTTGAATGATTTATTTATTGAGATAGTTTTTTGGACATGGAAACTTGATTTTTATTTCCTACCCCCATAAATATTGGATGCTCAATAGTAAAATCATTACATTTTCTATTACACTTATCCTTTTTAGGGTTCTTTAAAGTTACAACTATTTACTAAAACCCAAAATCCTCGAGTAATAAAAAATAATCATAGTGGGAACTATATAATCTCAAACAAATAACCTTTTGATATTTCTAAATCCGAATGAAATTTTTTTAATATATAAAACATTAGGTTTATCCTAGATTATTCATATTCATCTACTATTTAAATTAATCATGATGGTTTGTAAATTGTTTATTAATACCCAAATAATATCCCAAGGGAGTATCAAAACATGAGGGTAGTAAGGCCCATTGTCATGAACTATGTGGGGATAGAGTCTATCAAAATGTACCCTTTTTAGAGCTATTACACCTAGGTACCTCAATGCTAGATCCACATCCACATGTATTATCTTTAAATGTTTGTAATTACAGGGAAACAATACTATCTGTCCTTTACAAAAATTCCAAGATATATTCCCATACATTGTATTTTCCTTGTACATATCCTTAGACATATCCTTAGGGATATCACCATGTTTTTATCATCTTAGTTAACAATGGTTAACTAAAATTTCTTCTAATACCAACTCTATTGACCCAAACTTCCAGTACATAATTATTAGATCTTATAATAATAATATTTATTAACTAACTTAATGATCCACTGTAGATTTTTTATGTCTACTACCTTAGAAAAATGGGAGCATAAATAACATGTTCATTAGTGACCTATATCATATCCCACTAAGTTATTCACAACTACAATTATTCTTATACATATCATACATAATACATTTCATCATATGATAGGGAAATGAGACCTAGGAAAGGGTGATATTAGATTCATAATAAGTGTAAAAATTAAGATATTTACACATCATGATTATAATGGTATCAAAACATGAGAATAAAATTTAAAAACCATACCTTACATATCATATATCATAAAATATATTCATTTAATAAATCATATAACCTTATAAGACATGAATCATAAAATAATCAAAGAACATTGGTCATGACAACATGAAAGTTTCATAATACATAGAATATTTAGTATAAATATAAGCATAAAAAATAATTTACATTGTACTCATGGTTCATTTACAAGGGTACCCTAGTGGAATGGGTTCACTCCAAAAACCATCATAATAATCATGGTACACTCCCAATACAAACATAGTAGTTAAATTACCTTACTAAATCTCGTTCACTCCCCTTTATATTCCATTTTGTGTCAATTGATATAAATATTTACAGAATTCATTGGAGGGAGATATAGGACCTACCCATTACATAATGTAAATTAGATGTATGTGTGATAAAACATGACAAAAAAATTTCATATCATAACCCATGAAATTAAAAGAGTTTCATAAAAATTTAATAATTTCATAAAAATTGTACAAGAGGAAAGTTTTATAATAATTTTTTCATTTCATCATAACATAACCAATAAAAAGTGGATTTAATAATAATCTTATCATGGTATAACATGTCGAAGAGAAATTGGTTTCATCAACATCTTCTCATAATAAACCATTTAGATAAATAATAATAAGGTTATCCTTGGATCGTCTCCCAAGTAAATAATATGTTATATCAATGAATTTCATCTTATATGGAAAAATATTTTGAATAAAAATCCACTTGGATTATTTCTTAAGAAAGATTATTTTCCTTTGAAATTATGTTTTTTAAGTAAAAAATATATTTTTTTTTAATTATTTTCTATGAATGTAAAAATGAAAAATAATAAAGGAATCTTAAAATAAAATAATGCTCATGATGGATGAAAAGTTTGTCCATACTGTACACATTAAAATAAAGATTCCTTTCACATTTTATTTTAAATCCATACAATAATTTTTTGGAAAATAAAAAGAGTATTAATTTAAAAAAAATTAATGAAAAACATGGATAAAATTTACTTTAAAAAATAATTTTATGATGTTAAAATCATTTTTGAAAACATTTTTTAAAAACGTGATTATGAAAAGAATCGTTTTCGACCATAGGGAGATTGAAAGATGGTTTTTTCATAAAAACATTCTTTTAACCTCATTAGTAAAATAAGAGTATGGGATTAAGTGAAACAATTATCCTCATGACATGAATAGAGGATAATAATATTAATATGTTTCTTTAGGTATGGATTATAAAATTTTATCATCAGAAACATAATCATAAAAAATCCCAATAAATGGTGAGATTGTATCATAAAATCGTTACCACTTTGCTAACATTGAATTGTAAGCCCCAATAAGTTATATCATTAAATTAAAAATAAAATATAATGGTGATAAATATATTAATTATATTACATTTCAAAGGATCTGTATATAAACCCTATAAAAAAAATAGGTTCATACCATAACAAATGCCACAAAGAAGGTAAATTGGGACTAAAATCCCTTACCTAATGTCTCAACTTCCCTCATACACAATCAAAAATCATGTAAAATAAATAAAATTTGATCATAAATCTATTAAAAAACTATAATTGTATAAACCAAACCGTATATTATTTACTTTTTATCATTTATTACCTGTTTATTAATAATTCTTTCTTAAAGTCACGTTTCGAGCAATAACTAGTTTTTTATGCTTGTTTTGATTTGTTATATATTTGGTTCTGATAATATCAACATGGTTTCATCATTTCCATAATTTTTATGATGATATTAATATCATATATTTTTAATATATATCTATTTAGATCATTTCATAAAATTTAAATATAGAAAATGAAATTCTCCTTTCATGGATATGGTAGGTCATACGTACGCATGAATGCAATTTCCATTTTCTCAATAGATTGAATAAGTAAAAGATAAATCATATATTAACATTTCATAATATTTCTTATTTCATATATATCACATTTTTTAATTAAACACATTCTTATTAACTTCCCAGAAAAGCTTGGAAGAATTGCATCGCTTCATGAGGGAGTAGTCCACTATACACATGAACGACATTATTGTATTTCCACAAAATATAATGTAAGAATGTATATGTGAAATAATAATTAAATAAGTATAATAACATCATAAATATAGTAAATAAACATTTAATCTGCCATTAATTCATGATGTGAGAGGTTGTAATGGAAAAACTAATGACATCGGTTGGCGAGACGATGGTCTATTGTGCACATGAATGATGATTTTGTATCCCATTTGATGGATGTGGAGACTGTTCTAGTTCATTGACATAAAATAATAACATCTCAATATATTTAATATAAAGAGGATATTATATAATCATGTTTTAATATGAATTGATAGAGGTAGAAACAAATAAAATAAAAATTATCATTTAAATTTGTTACCTATTTTTTGGGTAACCTCCTTAAGATTGAAAACAAATCCTTCTTGTGATGGATTACTGACCAAAATAAGGCCTATAGGATTATATTAGCTATGTAAGGAAATGATGTTTCTAGTTATTGGATGAAAAAAATGGTTTTATGGGGAGAATAAGAGAGGATAATGGGTAACATTTTAAAAGATATGTGAGTAGCACACTTGTAAATTTGGAAAAGAAAATGGTGTACATACATCATTCACATTCTAAAAGGACCAAGAATAGATTATTATCGATCTTTATACATTATATGGTCTATATAAGTACAAAAAATATTAATTATAAATTTTTAGTTCATTTTAACCCTTATCATTTTAGTTTAATCCAAATGTAAACCTATTTTTAACCTTAATCACTGTAATTAATTTTTGACATTTTCATAATACATTTTGCTAAAAAAATAAGTTTACTATATTGCGTAATATAAATATATTTTATTATAAATATAAATTCCTTTTTCCAAATTTCAATTGATAGAATTTGAAAATTTTAATATTAAATTAATCCCACAAATGTGATGAGAAAGAGGGTTTTCAATGACAAAAAGTTCAAAACTGTTAAAAGTTTTTATATATAAATTAAATTTGAAAATTATACCAATTTGATAAATTGTATTATTAGATGTATTTTCTGAATAATTTTACTTTAAAACCAATTTCAAATATATTTTTACTTTATAAAATATTTAATCGAAACTGACGTTTTTAACTAAAATTATGCATCTTTAGTATTAATCAGAAAAATAATCTTTTAACACATTTTCTAAAGAATTCACCTGAATAGAATTTTGATATAATGATTCAAAATTTTAATTATATTATTAAAATAACTTTTCTAAAAGTAGTAAAAATTATATTTTCTATCATTCATAAAAAATAAAAAATAAACATTTTGTTTTGAGAAAATAATATTTTTGATATTTATAAAGTCTTTACTAAAGATTATGTATTTTTTATTAGTAATTTTTTCTTATGTAAAACCATTATATAGAATATTTATAATTTTTTAATAAAAATTATTCAATCAAGTAATGGTTAGGTAATAACTGTCTTATTTAAAAAATAATATTGATAGTTTGTTGAGGTTCATTCAAACTTGGTATTTTATGGAATGCAAGTTATTAAAGAAATTTAATTTATTCAAAAAAGATTCATAAAAACTCAAGGTGTTACAGGGATACCATGATCTATTCCTACCTTACCCTTCCCTGTTTACATCTCTTTTAATTAATTTTGTAACATTAATTAGTGTTTAACATTGTAAAAGAAAACCTAAAAACACTGGAGATTTATCTGTGTCAAAACGATGTTTTCAATAAAATAAAGAACTTAAAATATATATCATTTTTTGAAAAAAATACCTCCAGGTAACATTGGATTATTTTTGGGTTGATTGTGTTTGTTAAAAAAGAGGGTTTCCAAGGTATGTTACAGAGTGATAGATTGATTGTTAACAATTCATATTGAAAAAGATCCAAGGAAAAATAATGGATTCCCTGCAAGCGATATAGAAAACTATGCACACAAGGTTATGTAGTTCACGAGTTTTTTCCAAATTCATGGGGTCTGAATTTTATGGTATGGAAAGCATATCAAATATTGGGTTTCCATTAAGGCCTTGTGAAAATATTGAAAAAGAATTAGTTTCATGAAGAATGGGATTCACGAAGGTGGTTTCTTGAATGAACAAATAATTTGATGGTAATCTCTACAACTATAATAAGCATCATGAATGGAAAATTCCCATGGTGCTTCATGAAATAGGGATCATTGTGAAATAAATGAGAGATCATCATGAAATGGATATGAAATGGTTGGAAGCTTCTATAATATGTGGAAACACCAATAAATAAAACACTACCCCCTTCAGAAAATCTATTAAGACCTAACTAACATTCTATGTCTCTAGATTTGCGAAGGTGGATTGTAATGCTTTTCCTTGTGAAAAATTTATTTAAAGAAGGTGGTTTGGGAAGGATATAAAATCCAACCAAAATATGTATGCATTGTGAATGTGTTGATGTTAGTGAAGGCTATAAGAAACCTACCAAAATAGATGATCTTCATGAAGGATAAGTAAGATTTGTGAAATTAAGGTTCTTCGTGAAGGCTAGGAAAGATTTTTGAAATGAGGATTCTTTATGAAGGTTGTTTGAGCTTCCCAAAAGTGGTGATCTTTGTGAAGGTTTTAAGACTGGGAATAGAAGTGATGTAGCCTGAACCACATTTTGGCAGTGATCCTTAGTGGATTTGATACAATTGGCACATTATTGTTGTATAATCCATGGATGTATCCTATTGAAGGTGAACCAAGTAAACATATGTGTGCCCATATGCTTCATTTCCTATATTACATTCAAGTATCGTCATCAGATAAAAATAGAAATAATAAGATTAATATAAAAAATTATGTGTAAAAAAATGAAATTTATAATAAAGATATCAAGATCTTGTGGGCAGGATGAATTTTGAAAAGAATATGAATACCCTAATTCCCCCCCCCCCTCAGGGTATCTAGGCCCCTTTTGGAATGAAAAATAATTCTATCCATTTTTATCATTTCTAAAAAATGTGGCTGATTTAAATCACTTATAAATTATTATAACCAGTTGCATCTTTTGGTATCAACCAACTAATGGAATCAACCAATCGATTTATAGGAATACTTCTTTTTACCACAATTGTCATGCCAACACCACCCATGGGCTACAGAGTTAAAGATGATATTTAAGGAATTGTATTGTGTCAACATGATCAACTATATAAAAATTAGGCATCAAATAATTTAATTATTAATGTCTATTTATGAAATGGGGAAACCTAAATATTTATAACATTCAATCGACACGTTTCATGAATTTTTATAAAATATATAATGTACAACTAATTTATATTATTATTTTTTGTCTCTTAAATTTCCAATTTATGATTAATTCATTGTTTCATGATGTGTTCTATGCCTTGATGTTATTATAATGTATGAAAAATAATATAATAAAATTAAATCAAATGATATTATTTATCATATCTATAATTTCAGTAGTCATGTCATCATCTTTTGGTCATGAAATGGAGATGGTGTATATATACAACACTCTATTAAATTTTAGTTTGACAATGCGGTAAAGATGATTTTATAGAGTAGAATGTGATCCCATCTAAGTGGTATTAAATATTTTGTACCATTATATGAGTTAGTGATCATGTATATACACTCTCTTACAATACTGACATTCCTTACAGATTTATTGTATAAGCTAAGTAAACATGACAAGACAAAATCATATATACAATAGAGGTGTTTAGTGAGTTGATGCGGGAATAATTTGAAGAGAAGAATTCATTTTTGGAGGTAATTATATCACATTATGTATAAGTTTAATGGTTATAATAGTATAATGACAACAAGTTTGGTCAAGTCCTTGGAGATGTTGATGTTTCATTGATAATAAAATTAGAAATAACACAATAAAAATATTAAAAATAATCTATATAACTTTAGTCAACATAATAATGTTACCTATAGGCCCCAGATCTTAGTAGTAATTATCCACAACACAAGTCAGCTAGAGAAATATTATCATTACTATTTATAAAATTAACATTCCCATAATATATACTTTTTATTATCTAATTACAATGTTCATGATATTATAAATGGTTACATGGGATATTTATAACCTCTATGAATATACCAATTCAAGTTATAATATTTCACATTTATTTTATTTTTTTAAAAAAAGTATTCTACTTGCTTCACTATTGTTAGATGATCAGTTTTCATAAAAATTCATGGTTTGTATGGCACCATTATTTTTTATGCACATTTATATTATATTTTTTATAGTAATCATTTTGATGCATTTTGATATTTTTTTTGTGTATGGTAGTCTATATAGGAGAAATTATTTTGTTAGGTATACCATTTTTATATAATGTTTAAAGGAATCTACTTCATTTATTATGATGCTATTTTTTTATAGAGTGTTTGGGGAATTATAGGTCATTATTATTTAACTAATAAATTGAAATTACATATTTTTTTGATTCATATTATAATAAATCCTAGTTATTCTGTTGTTTTATTACATTTATTTATATAAGATAAAAATATTTCTAAAATAATATGCCTTGGAAAATTTTCTACATGGATGATCATCTAATTTGTATTGTGATTTTATTTTTTTATTGAGATCCATGAATATATTTTTATTGATCATTTGGGTTTTGTTGCTATTTTTTCATATATATGGTATGTCTTATGTATAGTGGTATTATAGATGAAAAAAAAGTGTCCATGAATGACATTAATTATTTCAATGAAGTTTATTTGACCTATAATAAGATTCTAAAAATATAGATCCCATTTATATCTATCACAAATTTTCATTTAGTAACCATAACTTCTATGACACAATAATAACCATGAACTAATGTCATTCATTCTATAAAAAGTGACTTAGTGACTACTTATAACAACCACGAAAGTTGTTTTTCACTAGTTATGTTGATATTAATTGTCCAAACGTTGCTGGTTTATTACATTGTGTCTTTTGGGTGTTTTATGTGTTATGAGGACATGTAAAGAAGGAATATGGATTTGGAACTAGAATATTATATAGAAGGTTGTGTTGTTGCATTTCCCTTAATTAATTTTATGAGAAGTTGGATAGAGGATGATCTTATTATAAAGTCTAGCATATCGTTCCATTAAGGGGTGAGACACAATGTGGTTTATATACTGATGTGAAGGATGTGAACTATGAGAGATTAGTTTTATATAGTCTTGAAGTAGGGTTAGGGTAGTGTTGTGATTAGTGTAGATTATGGCATGAAGGGTACAGAAGGATTCTTAGTTGTTACACAATGATGAAGGTTGTGTTATGGTTGTTCAGGTCCTGGAATGGTTCTCTTGATATGCTTCAAAATTATCTTATATTTTTTATATGACATGTGGGGTCTTGGAATTAATATTATATGAAATCTTGGTTAATATCACATGAGTGATAATTTTAATTTGGTTATAACTACTAGAACATGATATGATTGGTTGAAATTTTTTTAGTTCTATATATCTATGTCTTGTTTTTCTGTCTTTACCGTCATTTTCTAATGGTTCAGATTGAGGTTCTTCAAGTATATTATGTGTAAGTTAGGGTGCTCATGGTGTTTATAAATGGATCAAGTATTGTAGTATCGATGCCTTAGTTATGTTGTGGACATCATTAAATTCAAGGAGTTAAGTCTTATTTTTAGTTTGATATACAAGGTTGGATATGTGGAGAACATGACTTGACATTTAGATGTGCATTTGAGTTAACCCTATAGTGGCGTTATCATGAAAATTCACATATTGATTCCTTAACATTATATTTCTATTATAAATTCGAAATATCATTCTTATTATTATAAAATTCATTGAAATCCTTTGAATCATTGGGAACATTTGGATATCGACAACCATCCCTAGGTCGGTTTTAACCATCAACATCTATAGATCACCCCTTTTATAATATGGGGAGAAATTATCTTCTCTTTATCTTGGTTTCATACCTATCATTCATTCTAGGAGTGTCAATGAAAGTGGTTATTGTTTGTTGTTTGTAGTGTATTGTTGTGTTTTTTATGGGTAATGTCTAGGGATTGGCCATTTATTTGATCCTCATGTGAGTGTTGTTTGATTTTATTATCATTGTTATCTCAAGCAATGATCGTTGAATGGTTAGATGAGGTAGGGGGTTTGAAATTTATTTTTATTTATTTATGTGTAAAATTTGAAATAAGAATTATTTTTTAGATGGATTGTATGGATTAAAAAAATTAATATAATGAAATGTAATAAATGAATTTGAGGGAATAGGTTGATTCTCATGTTCTTCTAGAAATCCATTATTATTTTTTATATATTCATAGTCTGTTAAGGTTACTGCTAGAATATATTATGTTCCTAGTCATGAATATTTTTTAATATTATTAATATTTTGGAATCATATATTATAATGGGGTAATCACTTAAAAATGGTAATTAATTGGCTTTGTGGAAATATAGAATTAATGTATTGGTGTATGAACTGAGAGTCTTACTTTGATATAAATGAATGTTTAGGAGTAATTTCAATAGTGTGAATTTTGGTCATGCTTCCTTTTTTTTCTATGTATGGGTGTTTTTATTTTGGTTTGAGGGATTAAGTGTTGGATTTGGTTCCATATAACCAACTTCTAAGTAAATGAGGATTAAAAGAATTAATTTTATTGAATATTAATGATGATTCATATCATGTCCTAATTATTCATCTAGTATGTGATGATGTACAAGAATATATGTTTCACAAGAAGGTCATAGAATTTCACTTCTATGATGGCAACATGACGGTTCCAATATAGTATTCACTGAAATTTACATAGTATAAGATTATTGGAAAGAGAAATTTCAGTCTTAAATCCATATTTTATTTCGGTCGTTAGATTTTTTTTATACATACACATTTGTAGTAATCCTTACACATTATTATTATCATTAATTAATATATTAATTCAAAGACTTCGATGTATAGATGAAAACCATGATGGCATATGATCGCAGTGAGGAAAGAAATGTTGTGTAATGACCTAGAAATTCTATATAAATTTCTTATAAATTATTTGGGATTGTTATGAGTCAGTGAAAATTGACGGCACTTGATCTTGAGGCCCGGTTTGCATGGAATAGATTTTTGAAAAATAATTATGTTATGTTCAGTAAATGCACGGGCGGCATTTTTTATCATTTAAACCGGTTCTCAGATTAATAATCTGAGGGTATCGTTAAATACACAGTGTTGGTATTCTCTTAATAAAGGCTTACCATTGACCGTAGTAGTTTGGGTGAAAAAGTCAGTTTTTGTGAATTTTAAAGAAATAATAAAATAGTATAAAAATTGATATTTTATTTTTCCTACCTTTAGTTGAGCGGTGGTGGTGGGACTGATGGGTTGTCAGGCCATTTAATGGCTTGAATCTTCAGTTGTATAACCAAACCATTGAGAATTAAGAGGTTCATTTTTTAATGAACCTCATTAATTATTTCGATGTGTTACTCACCCTCCCCCTCTATTTAATTGAGGCACAGGATGAGGTTATGGAGATGACTGTGGGGAACCTCTGGTGAATTACTATGACTTCTTCCACTAATAGAGGATGGAAGCTTTGGCAACAAAAATCTAGGATCGACTAACACCGAAAAATTCATCCAATGAGGACTCTTCTCCCACCATAACCACGACACCTCCAACAATTCTAGAGGTAGGTGTTTTTGTCTTGATTAATTCTATGGGTTTTGTCTTCCTTAATTCTATGTGTTCGAAGTGGAATTAATCTCACCCATGTTATTATGAAAACATGGATGGACCGGGCCAAATTAACTAAGCCCAGACCCTCCACCACTTGATTTATCGTTGTGTTCTTCGGAGTCGATTTCTCAACATAATGGAACATTCAATTGGGAGGAACACAGTGACGGAAGCATCCAGGTAGTCCTGTAGATGCAGAAGGGAGTGAAAACGGACCTCCGAAGCATTGAAGGAGCCATGAAGAAGAAGCGTCAGTGCGGCACCGGCACGTCACCGGCGCCGGTGGACGAGGGCGGGGGCCAGCAGCCGCCAACCGTGGTGGAAGGGTGATGCCGCAACGGACCGATGGGGGCAGCCAGCTCTCGACTGGCCACGTTGGAGGAGTGCGGTGTGTCGTCATGCGCCACATGATTTTTATGTGGATTCAAAATCGCGGGGAAGGGGACCCATTCCCCATGGGTCATGCTTCCAGCCATGGTGGTGCCATGTGGTGCTGCCAGTTACTCAGCCCAAACAGCTTTGTTGTTTGAGAAGGGGGAGAAACCCCCCACACGGTCGCCCGACTGGCGGACCGCACCTGCCATTGGGTTGGGCCTCCCGGCTAGCAGCGCCTAGCCAAGGTGGTCCGATTCATGCATGGCTAGTCTATGGACCTACTGGTTTGGGCTGGGTTGGGTCAGACCCGAACGGGTTTGGACTGGACCGAAACCCATTTCGGCCCAGATATGCTTAGACGTCAGTATCTCGCAAACCAGACGTATGTTTGATGAACCATCTGCGATGATGGAATCCTTGGAATGAGACAATCCTTTTGAGATACTTCACTAGAGTTTTTGGAGAAAATTTGATTACGACTGGGTTGGATCGTACCCGAATCCAACCAAACCCTCGACACTAAAATTCCTATTACTTTCAGACTGGGAATCTGATTGATGTGTCACCTATTGTGTTGGAACCCTTATGACATGACAGATCATTGGGTTACTTCTTCATTGTACTTCGTGCTAGTTGAAATATGACTGATGGATTTAGGAGTGGATGCTCCTAGAATCAATCATACTGTGTACAGGAATGTAGTGGATGGATGATATGTGAAGAATGAGTAGAGATCCTATGTGGATCAATACCTACCAATCCTGTGCAGATCAACACCTAATGATCATGTGTGGATAATCACCTAGAGATCTTGTGTGGATCACCACCTAGAGATCCTATGTGGATCACCACCTGGTGACCATGTGTGGATTAGTGCTGCGCAATACTCTGTGGAAAAGTAGCAGAACACTTGACAGAATGAGATGATCTATCTTTACGACCAATCATTTGTACTTTTGTAAAAATGTTATACCTGTTTTGAGATGAGTCTTTTTCTTTTTGATTTTTGATTGAGATAAAGAGTTTTGTTTTCCTTTGTGGAATTTTGAGAGACCTTCAAGGGTATTGGGGTCCCTACTATGTATTGTTACACTCACCCTTGCAGGGGATTCACCTGCACCTTGTTTTGTCTTGTGCAGAAGATGGGTAGCCTTGACTGATACTCAGGGAGCTAGGACATGATGGTGGATGGTGGTAAAGGTTGACGTGTAGATCTGCAGAGACAGGCTGCACCTACCCCTTTCGGTAGGAACCATGGTGATCAGTCTCAGGAGCTATTTTTCTATTGTAGTTTTTTTTCTTTCAGTTGGGATTGTATTCTAGACCCTTTAATTTTAGTACACACTTTTACTAATACAGTTTTACTTCGTGGTTCCCTCTTGTTGTGTTTTTTGGACTGTGTGTTTATAAAATTTTACAGTCAACACCTTCCTGTTTGAGGGATACACCTTTCCGGTTCTATTTACCAACCCATATCCTATGGAAGGCGGGCTTGGGGTAGTCACAACACGGGACTCACAAGACGTTTTGTGAAGAAGTGGTATCAAAGGAGTCAATTCTACCAAAGAACAAGGAATAAGATATTTTCTATAGAGAAATAGTGTTAAGTGTTTTGAGTGTGGTTTTTCGTTCAGGGATTATAGTGTTGGTGTGGCGGCCGAAGTAGCGATACACAAAGACCTTGAATTCATATTTATGACTCAGTGTACCAAAACAATTATTGCTTATGTTTTGGAAATGTTTTACATTTTATCACTTTAGAGTCAGCTCACCAGGTATAGATTATTGACCATGGTGAACCTATTTATTTTCAGGATGATTCTATGTAGAAATCAAGCCATGATTCCCGAGAGAGTACATGATGTTGGCCAACCGAGTGATGAGACTTCGGCGCAGGGCCCTTTTACTATGTTGGCACCTTCCAGTGGTGTACCAGGTGAACCACCACTCCACGAGAAGCTATTGCCACCATCCCCACGAGAAGAGCATACACACCAACTGAGCATGCTACAAAAGTTCCATAGATAGAGGCCTCCAATGTTTCAGGGCAATACAGAACCCGAGACAGGTGAGAACTGGCTAGAGGCTATGCCATAAGTTTTCCACTTAGTTAAGAATCCAGCAGATCTGATGGTGATTCTCGCAGCTAGCCTATTCTAGGGTACTGTAGGAAGATGGTTGATTCTGATGCTCCAGATTCACAAGGAGGTGACATTCTCCTGGTTTGACATTGAGACCCTCTTCAGGGTGGAGTTTAGACAGGCGACTTTATTCTTGGTTCTTATCCAAGAGTCATTGCACTTACTACAGGGTAGCCTATTAGTGGCGTAGTACTCGGTGAGATTCACTAACCTCTCATGCTACTCCACTGACATGGTAAAAGACCCTTTCTTTAGGGATTGGACCTTTGAGCAGTTTCTCTAGCCGGAGATCAGAATGTCAATGATATCATTCAATATCCTGACGTGGGGTGGAGTGCTCAAGCAAGCATTATTTTTAGAGGGCATCTTAGCTGAGCAAGCACCGACAGTGAGAGCCACCACTGGACGAAACATAGCCGAGACATCTACAGAAGGCATTAGGAATATGAAACAGAGGTCAAATAGGGTCAGACATTCTGCTGGACGACCCCAATATGTAGGTTCGGAGGTGCGGACCATGCAAGAAAGAGGAGGTCTTCTGATGACTAACACCTGTCACTCTTGCGGCGGACAGTGACACATGGCTCGTGACTGTCCAACTCCCCGCACAGAAAATCAGAAAATGACCGAGGGACCACCGAGTCTATGACTAATGTTTGATCAAGGGGGTCCGCAGGGCAGCAGAACTGGTAGAGGAGCAAGTCATGTAGCAGGTGATGGTCAACGGTTTGAGGTTCTACCACCCCCCTAGGTGGTCCACCCCGAACACAGGGAGCAGGTGGATAGGGGCAAGATCATCATCATATGAAAGAGTACTATCAACATGGTGCTCTAGAGATGATTAGAGGTATGATATGTGTATATTCCACCCTTTCTACTGTTCTTATACAAACAGGTTCTAGTCACTCTTTTATTTCCAATCCACTCATTCGGATCTCAGAGATTCCAATGGTGGTGTTGGCTTGATCCTTATAATTATAAACTCTTATGGGGGAAGATTCAACATTTACACACTGGTGCAGACAGTTTGAGCTCACTCTAGGAGGTGAGAGCTTCAGCAGGGATCTTCTAGTAGCAACATTGAGGCCTTACGATGTCATCTTGGGTATGGAATGTCTATCCATAGTACATGCTCAGATTGACTATTTTAGGTGCAAAGTGTGGTGTGTCCAAAAGGATGGGATTAGGTTTACCTAGACCTGCAATAAGGGAACCATTTCAGTACAAGATGGACTTACTCGAAGGAGGGTGCAGCCGATAACACATTAGTTGGCTAGACTTACCCTCATAGCAATTAATGTGAGGAGTCCAATTTATCCAGTAGTGGTGGAATAGTTTGTTGATGTCTTTCCTGATGATGTACTAGGACTACCACCTCACAAATAGTTAAAATTATATATGGACCTATACCCTAGAACGACACTGATATCTACACCAACAAATCAAATGGCCCTCCCAGAGCTTCCTGAGTTATGGGTACAGTTTGAGGACTCTCAGAGGAAGGGGTTCAAAATCCCATTGTTTCTCCATGGGCTTCCTGGATTTTTTTTTTGCCAAGAAGGAGGATAGGAGTCTGAGGCATTGTGTGGATTATCAGTTCCATAACCTGGTAACTGTGAAGAACAAGTATCCACTACTGAGGATTGATGATCTCTTCAACCACCTAAAGGGAGATCAATGGTTTTTGAAGATAGGACTTAGATCAAGATATCACCAAATCAGGGTATGCGATGAAGATGTATGAAAGAAAGCCTTACGATGTCTGTATGGATATTACGAGTTCTTGGTGATTCCCTTTGGCATGACCAACGCTCCGGCAGTGTTCATTGGGCTCATGAACAAGATCTTCCAGCATTACATCGATTTATTCGTAGTAGTCTGAATTAACGATATCTTGATATACTCAGCATCAGAGGAGGATCGTGCCACCCACCTACATATAGTTATGAATACACTCCGAGAGCCCCAGCTTTATGGAAATATCTCGATGTTCTAGTTCTGGATGCAGGAATTCCACTTCCTTGGGCACGTTATCTAGGAGGTTGGAGATGTAGTGGATCCAGAAAATATTGAGGAAAAGCTTTCTTGGGAGCCACCCGGGAGTGTCACTGAGGTTCGGAGTTTTCTAGGACCGGATGGGTAGTACCAGAGAATCATACCTGTCTTTTATAGAGTTCTGACAACCTTTTCAGCTTTGATAAAGAAGGTAAAGCCCTTCGTGTGGAAGGAAGGATTCCAGCAGTGTTTTCATGAGTTGAGGCAGATACTGACGAGTGCCCCTATCTTGATGCTACCAGATGTGGGTGATGGGTATGTATTCTACTACAATGCATTAGGGATCAGATTTGGTTGTGTCCTGATGCAACAGTGAGTGGTGATTTACTCTGGCTCATGGTAGTTGAGACAACATGAGAATATCTACGCTACCCATAACCTGGAGTTAGCAGTAGTGGTCATTGCGCTAGAGATTTGGAGGCACTACATGATGGGAGAACGGTTTACTATTTACTCCGATCATAGGAGTATCATGTATATCTTCTCATAGAAGGACATGAACCTGAGTCAGCGACGATGGATAGAGTTCCTCCAGGACAATGACTTTGAGATATTCCACACTTCTGGGAAGGGGAACATAGTAGAAGATGAACTCAGCAAGAGTTCTGGTCTACAATTGTTAAGTGAGATGATAGAGCAGATAGCCTCATTGCAGATATCCTTTGTGGATAATGATAGAGCATCTTACCTCCAGTCTATGAAATTTACTCCCCAACATCATCAGAGATTCTGGGAGGCACAGCTTGGGGGCGTAGACAGCAAGGCCCGAACTGTTCAGATGTCCTCAAGACAGGATCCTGATGGATTTTTTGAAGGTGAGGAGCACGTCATCCTCTTACGAGGACACACTTTGGTACCAGTGATTCTATGGGTGGAGGGGGTGAGGGAGTTTCATACATCTCCTTTGGTGGTACATCCTGGTGTGGAGAAGACGTTACAAGACCTCTGGTGTCAGTATTGGTGTCTAGGGTTAAAGAAAGCAGTGGCAGTTATCATATCATGATGCCTCACTTGTCATCAAGTGAAGGCCGACTATCAGGTACCACCAGGCTTAGCTCAGCCACTTGATATACCAGAGTTGATGTGGGATGGTATATCCACAGACTTCATGACAGGGCTACCACATACGTCCAAGGACTATGATTCCCTCTAGTTGATCATTGACTGACTCATCAAATCATCACACTTCCTACCCATCTGAGAGTTGGGATCAATAGAGGGATTGGGACACCTCTACGTGAAATATATTTTATAGCTTCATGGGGTTCCATCAGATATCATATTAGATCATGACGCATGTTTTACATCCCTCATGTGGAAGGGGTTGCCGAAGGCATTTGGGACTCAGCTACGCTTGAGCACCACCTTTCACCTTCAGACAGATAGTCAGATAGAGCGGACCATACAGACACTCTAGGACATGATTCGTGCTTGTGTACTCTATTTTATCCTCATTTAGGAGGTCCAACTGTCATTGGTGGAGTTTTCATACAACAACAGTTATCACTCCACAATCGACATGGCTCCATTTGAGGCCTTGTATGACCTTGCATGTCCCCACTATGATGGACATACCTAGGGGAGTCAACACTTATGGGTCCAGTGCTCGTATAGGCTACCATAAAAAATGTGCAGATCATCCAAGATAAAATGAATACTGCACAGAGCTGGAAAAAGTCATATGCCGACAGATGACGAAGACCCATAGATTTTTAAGAGGGAGACCACGTCTTCCTACGGATCTCACCCCAATGAGGATTGCAGAGGTTCGACTGGGGCGACAAGATATCTCCAAGGTTCATCAGACCATTCCAGAACCTCAATAGAGTAGGAAAGGTGTCATACCTCCTAGATCTTCCCCCATAGATGCACCAGGTGAATAATGTTTTCCATGTGTCGTAGCTGAGGAGGTACGTGCATGGTCCATCACACATTATCGATTTGATGAGAGCTATAAATAGATGATGGGGTGTCATTTGTGGAGTTCTCGGTGGAGATAGAGGATCAAAAAGAGTGGGTCCTTCATGGGTAGAAAATTCCTTTGTTGCGTGTTTTTTGGCAGCACAGAAATATCCAGGAGAGCTCATATGAGTGGGAGGATAAGATGCAAGCTCAGTACTCCAATTTGTACCCCTAGTTTTTTCGTAGCTTTCGAGGATGAGAAGACTAAATGTGGGGAGAATTTAAAGACCCAAAAATTAAAAATAAATTTATTTTAGATTATTTTATATTATTACGAGTCTTCAAAAATTAACGGGGCTTGATTATGAGGCTCGTTGTTCCCTAAATGAATTTTTGAACATTTTTAATGTATGTTTAGTAAACGCATGGGTGGAATTTTCTATCATTTGAACCACAGATTAGATTAAAAATCTGAGGGCACCCTTGAATCTGTAGTGCCGATATTCGCTTAAGGGAGGCTTAACTTCGACTGCAGTTGGTCGGTTGAAAAAGTCAGTTTTTGATAATTTTATAGAAATAATAAAATACCATAAAAATTGTAATTTGATTTTCCTACCTCCTATTGATTGGCAGTGGTGGGACTGATGGGTTGTCAATCCATTTAATGGATTGACTCTTCAGTTTCATAACCACACTGATGGGAATTAAGAGGTTCATCAATTAATAAACCTCATTATTTCTTTTGATGGGTTACTCACCCTCCCCCTTTATTTAATTGAGCCTAGGGTTGGGGTTATGGAGATGATTGTGAGTAAACTATGGTGAAGTACAACGACAAGATTCACTGATGGAGGATGGAAGCTTGGGCAGGAACAATCCGAGATCAGTGAATGACGGTGACTTCATCCACCGAGGACTGTTCTCCTGCCACAACCACGATACCTCCAACAATTCTAGGGGAATTGGGTTGTGTCTTGATTAATTATATGTGTTTTATCTTGATTAATTCTATGTGTTAGTAGATGAATTAATCTCACCCATATTATGAGGCTAATGTGGAGGAAACATTCCAAATAAACAAGTCCCAGACTCTTCACTGCTTGATGTATCGTTGCATTCAATGGGCGTGGATTTCTCATCTTGAAAACACCATGAACTAGGAGACACGTAGAAATGGCGGCATCTAGGGAGGCCTGTAGATGCATACAGGAGTGAAAGCAGAGCTTCGGACCATCGTCGGAGCCCTGCTGAAAAAGCGCCGGTGCAACACCGGTGCAGTGGCACTAGTAAACGAGGGCGGCGGCCGGCAATGACCAGCCACAGTGGAAGGTCGGCACCACATAGAGATGTGGCAGACCGAAGGGGGCGGCCAACTCTCATTCGTTCATGTTGGAGGCGAGCGGCACGCTATCGCGTGCCGTAGGAGATGACAGCGGCATTGATGTTGTGGTGAAGAGGACTTGTGCCCTAGGGGTCATGCTTCGAGCCAAGGCATCGCCATGTTGCACTTCCAGTTACTCATCCTGAATGGCATTTCCATTCAGGAATAGGGAGCGACCCCCTGCATGGTCTCCTAGCTAGCGGACCGCACCGGCCATCAGGTCGGGCCACCTGGAGGGCCGCGCCCAGCTATGGTGGGTCGGGCTGGTTTGCGGCCAAGAGGGCTGAGCCAGCTGAGGCCCCGCCCACTGTGGCCTAGCTGGTTCAGGTTGGGCCAGGCTAGGTCGGACCCAGCATGGGTCGGGTCGGACTGAACCTAGACCCATTTCTACACAAATATGCTTAAAATGTTGTATCTCGCAAACCAGATGTTTATTTCACGAACCATCGACGGCACTGGAATCCTTGAAATGAGAAAGTCCTTTTAGGATAATCCCCCTATGTTTTGGAGAATGTTGGGGTAAGGCCTTGTTAGATCACACCCGAATCCAACCAGGTCATCATCACTGAAATGCCTATAACACATAGACTGGGCATCCGATTGATGTGTCGTCTATTATGTTGGAACACATATAAAATGAAAGACCATTGGGATAAATCTTCATGGGAATTTGTTATTATTTATGTATGACTAATGGTTTAAGGAGTGTATCATCCTAGAATCAAGCGTACTATGTACAGGAATCCAGTGGCAGGCTGAGATGTGAAGAATGAATAGAATTCCTGTGTGGATCAACACCTAGAAATCCTCTGTTGATCAGCACCTATCGATCCTATATGGATTAGATCATAGCGATCCTCTATGGATTAGCACCTAGAAATCATGTGTGGATCATCACTTAGCAATCATGTGTGTATCATCACCAAGAGATCTTTTGTGAATCAGTGCCTATAGAATCTGTGATGATCAGCAATGAGAAATCCTATGTGGATCACCACCGATCAATCCTGTGTGGATCAATAGCATAACCCTTGAAAAATGAGATGTTCTTGCTTACGATTAATCATCTATAATTATGTAATTAAGTTATACCTGGTTTGAGATAAGCCTTTTTCCTTGTGCATATTGATTGAGATCAACCTTTGGGTTTTTCCATTGTGGAATTATGAGAGACCTTTAGGGGTCTCGGTGTCCCTGCTGGGTATTGTTATACTCACCCCTGCACAGGCTTCGCCCTCACCTTGTTTTGTCTTGTGGAGATGATGAGTAGCCTTGACTATGACTCAGGGAGCTAGGACCTGATGGTGTACAATGGTGACGACATATGTGATGAGCTGCAGATATGGTCTGTATCTACACCTTCAGGTAATAACCTTGGTGAGAGATCTCAGGAGATGTTTTTCTGTTGTAGTTGTTTTTCTTTTAGTTGGGCTTCTATTCTGGTTCCTTTACTTTCAGTACAAAATTTTAGTACAGTAGTTTTACTTCATGGTTGCCTCTTGTTATGTTCTTGGACTATGTGTTTGTACATGTTTAAAGGAAATGTCATCCCATTTTTGTGATAGGCCTTTCCAGTCCGAGACACAAACCCTTGGCTTATGGAAGGCGGGCTTGGGGTAGTCACAACACGAGCCCTGGGGGATGGGTCATGACATGTTGGGTGGGTCGTGAGTGACATTTCATTAATGGATAATTTGATAAATGATTTAGGCCTTATTTTGATTGATATATGGGAATATATTATGAACATTTATGGGGATATAAATCCATGGATATGTTAATATCCATGGATTCTATAGGAATTTTCATTTACGAAAAATTCAAATAAAGAAAGACTCAGAACATAGGTTGATGAAATTGGTATACACCCTATTTTTCTAGTGATGTATTCATAAATGTATTATATTATATATTGATCATTAGTAGTAGTTTTTCTATCATTATAACATTAACATCATTCATAATGGGTGCCTTGTGTATTCTAGGAACCAACTATAGTGACACAGGCTTAACATAAATGGGTATTATAACATTTTAGATGAATATTAAGCACATTACAAAAGTACATGCCTAAATATCATGATAGCTTAGTGACTTCGGAAACATAGATAATAATCTTCTATCTTAGTGAAACATATTCAATGATTCCCACATAGATCTTCACCTTCAGTACTTCTAGTTAAAACCATTCATCATAACCTGGGGGGAGGAAACATAATAAAGGGTGATCTCAGATGCATTGTAATGTTAAATAAAGGAGGTACATAAGAATAACATGATCATTATAGTATGAGAACATGATAATAACATTTGACAATCATTCCATTAATATAAAAGATCATATAAAGGTTTAATGGAATAAATATTTACAGTTCATAAGACATGAATCATGTGGGAATATAAAACATAATCCATGAGAGTATATCATAGGAATTAGACATAGGTTTTATGGCATACACTTAAGCATATAAAATAATTCTCTAAAAGTCAAGGTGAATTTCCAAAACATACCAAGGAACTTAATGGGAGAAACACCTACTGGGCGGGACACACAACCTTCCCTTGTCAGAGCCCTTTCCATGTAGTAGAATTGGTTCTCTCCAAAAACCATATTAGTGGTCAAGTTTTACTGCCAAGACCACATCATATATAAGGTTCACTCCAAAGAAAATATTAGTGGAAAAAGACCTTTACTAAAGTGAGTTAATTCCCCATCCTAATCATGTCTATATCATGAGATATAAATCATTACACAACTAATTGGAGGGAGATATAGGTCCCACCTACCACATTATGAAATCATACATACATGTGCCACAGTATAATAAAACAATCATCATATCATGACTAATGAAATGAGATGGGTTCCAAAAATATCATAACATAACCAATGAAATGAAATGGGTACCCTAAACATGTCAACATATCATAACCTTTGGAAAAGATACTATAACAACCATGCTCTTTATTTCACACTTAAACATGATTTATTACATAAATATACACTTAAGATAATTCTACGTATTGAGAGGTCTAGTGTCTTGGGAAATTAAGAACATTACATAAAAACATATAACATAAAACACAACATCTTTATTGAAAAATTCTTTTACATGACCACAAAATTACTTCATACTTAGCATTTCAGGGGATTACTTGAGGAGATGCATAAGAAAAGGGTGAGCTATAAAGCCCAGTAAGGCAGCAAACAAGGCATAACATGAAGAATACAGTAAATGTTAGGAAATTGGAATAAAAATGGAGAAAAAGAGAAACATGAACATAAATTAATGATATATCATGGTTATCATAACATGGAAATGCGAAAACAACATTTAACATGTTATTAGCATGAGCCAAGGCTCATTGAAAATGGATAATTAGTAAACACTCATTACACATGAATTGCCATATGTAAACCCTCATTGCACTTTAATTAAAATAAGTAAAAACTAATTTCACTTTAATTACCATGAGTAAACCCTCATATCACATGGATTATCATGATAATATTCTTTACCCAATGCATTAGAGTGCTATCAAGGGGCACCCTTCTTAATCATTTCATTTCATGCATAAGTGTGCCACATGGACGATACAACATGGAATCATTCAACATCATAATTTATCCCATGATAAATAAATTTGAAATTACAACATGAGACTATATAATAAATAATTAAATTTCTATAAAGTTGAATACCCTTGATAGAGAAATGGGAATGGTATTTACTACACAATGACTTTGGCTTGGAAAATCGCGGTGCAAATTGGGCAGCATAATGGCGTGACATAAGAATTCATAAAAATGGTTGATGATAGATAAAGGTGAATCTCAACATATGTACATGAAATGGAATTTAATTAGATCATATAGATACATGTCCCAACATATGTAATGGAATTTAGATTCATAATATAAAATAATTTCTTGAATGTAAATGAAGAGAGAGAATTCCCTTAAGGAATTTTGGCATGGTAACAAGTGTACATGGGTGGAATTAATGGGAGATAAAGGGGTATCTCATCATTAAAACATAAGGAGGTAAATATAAGGTAGGTCTGAAATCATATCCCAACATTTTTAATTGAGAATAAAATTCTATAACCACCTAAAGAAATTTGGACAAAAAAATGAGAATGGAAGAAATCCATTACTCGGAAGAGTGATCCCAAAAGCATGGGAGAGGCTTGAGAGAGGCTTATTGGGACCTTGGGTCACCATGTGAGGATTATATATAGAAGATGAAAGATTTTTTTCTAGGTCCAAATGTTTATAGTGAAGAGTAATGAGAGATTGAGTGGGTTTATATAGGAAACGAGAGGGAATTCTTTATTATTTAGGTTTTTGTCTCTACACATTAAACTAATCAAA
Source organism: Viscum album (assembly GCA_963277665.1). Taxonomy (NCBI): domain Eukaryota; kingdom Viridiplantae; phylum Streptophyta; class Magnoliopsida; order Santalales; family Viscaceae; genus Viscum; species Viscum album. The sequence continues at coordinate 1,069,919,495 of OY728166.1, read as the reverse complement.
ACCACAAACCATACCATGGTTTTTTCCCATGGTTTTTTTCAAAAGTGGGGTATAAAACAATATTTTATAATTCTAATAGACTAATTTATTAAAATATTAGTCTTGATTTTGTGGAGGTGAGTCACACTCTTAAGAAAATCATTCTAAAATGTTTAAATATTTTATATATCATGGAGGGTCCACTAAGGCACCATAAAATTAATCAAACAAATATAAAATAATATTATTTTAAATTTAAAACATATATTGTCTGAACAATCCTTATATAGTATTTTACTAAATCACTATTAGGTCATTATGATGTCATAAAACACATTGTATATTTAAACGGTATTTAATTTTTACCCAAAAATTTGACTATCTCGGATAACTATGAACAATTTACCATTAAATAATATCATAATCCTGAATCCAAAGATTATATTCATTTTATATGAATAATTTTATAAATAAGTGACTTTTTACTTTTAAAATAAAAAACGACATTAATAAAAAATTCATGGGTTTTGACAAAAATAGATTTTAAACCATAATAAAAATTAAAATTGTATTCAAAAAGAATAAAATAATTTTTATTTAATAAAATTTAATTTATTAATAATATTTTATTAAAATATTATCTAATTCAGAAACCCATTATTTCATTAAAATATATTTTTTAATTGAATTTCAATGTTAGCTAAGAATTGCTAGTTTTGTTTTAAAAACCATTTACAATGTAACAATAATAAAATGAATGTATAATATTTTTTCTATACAAAAAAAATTTCACATAATCATAGTAATATGGTCTTATTACATAACCCATTATAATACTCGTATAATACCTTAGAGTAAGGTGTGTGATGGTGACATACTCTTGGGGCGTCTTAGATAACATTGCTTGGGTGGTAATCTCTATTAACTTCCACCTCTCCCATTGGATGTTTCGTTCAAGATTAACATATTGAATCTTGGATTGGTATTGGTCAAGAGAAAATCCCATTAATTCTACCTCATTTCCAAGCTCTGACAAATGGGCTTCATATGGTGAAACTCTAATGGATGAGGCTATCACTTCCTTTTTCTGAGTAAATTGGATTTGTTAAAGCCCTACATTGATACTAATCATGTGATCATTGTTCATTGGAAATATTAGCAATGGTAACAATTCATAAAGGTATTTTGAAATCCAAACAATCAAAACCAAGGAAGTGAATATGTCTTATATAACCATTTTATATAATAAGACATTTAATCAGATCGAGAGTAATTTTTATTAATAAATGTTTGGGTCATTAAAATATTCCCCCCTTAAGAAATTCCACAATCGTAATTTATTTTTCCCACACTAAAACAGATTAGGGTAACTCTTCTTTTTCACTTCTTCTGATTCCCATATTTCTTCTTCAAACATGTGGTTTCTCCAAAACACCTTGGTGACGGGCATTGTCTTATTTCATATAATGTTTTACCTATGATCTAATATTTTTACTAGATTCTATTCATAGGAGAAGTAACGTTTCAATGCTACCACCTCTGGATTGAGTACATGAAATGGGTCAGCTATGTACTTCCTTAAGAGTGATACATGGAATTCATCATGTACTTGAGACAGGTTCAGTGGGAGTGCTAGTTGATAGGCCACTTCTCCAATGTGATCAAAGGATCTCAAAAGAGTTAATGTACCTTGAAATAAGCTTTCATTTCTTCCAAAATCTTATAACTCTATTCCATGGTGATATGCAGAGGAATACCATGTCTCCAACATTAAACTCTATGTATCATTGACAATTATCAGCATAGCTCTTTTGTCGACTATGAGTAGCTTTAATGCGATAATTGATGGTCTTAGCCTTATCCATCATTTCATCTACCATTTCCGGCCCTTGGAGTTTTCACTCCCCACCTTCATCCCAACATGCTGGTGTTCTTCACCTCTTCCCATAAAGGGCTTCATAAGGATCCATTTTTATGCTTGAGTAGAAACTCTTATTGTAATTGAATTCAATCAGAGGAAGATGTTGATCTCATCTTCCTTTGATGCCCATTGAGCATGATCTCAACATGTTCTCAAATGTGTGGATAGTCCGCTCAGATTGGCCATCTATTTGAGGATGATAAGTCGTACTGAAGTTCAGGTCAGTATGAAACTCATCCAGAACATAGAGGTGAATCTTGGAGCTCTATCAGATACAATCAATAGTGGTAATCCATGGAGACTTACCACTTCTCGGATATATATTTGCTCCAATTTATCCAATGTGAAATCCACTTGAATTGCAATGAAGTGTGAAATCTTTGTAATATGATCCACAACAACCCAGATAGCATTGTTTTCCTTGGATGTATTCGGAAGCCCAGTGAAAAATTCAATGGTGATGTTTTCCCATTTCAATGTTGGTATGGGTAATGGTTGCATCCTGACCTTAGTCTTCTTCCTCTTAGGCTTCACTTTCTGACATAATACGCACATGGATGTATACTCAGCAATATCCTTCTTCAAGTTATCCCACTAATAATTCTCTTGTATATCTTGATACATATTTGTGTTTCCTATGTGAATGGATAAATTCAAACTATGTATATCATCCAAAATGTTTTTCTTTAGCTTCAGATTTGATGGAACACATAGTCCTGACCAAAATCTCACAATTCCTTCTTCATTAACATTGAACTATGATTATTTCCTTTTTTTGATAGTTTTCACTTTCTTCTGAATTCTCACATCATTCTTCTGAGCATACTTTAACCTTTCCAAAAGAGATGGTTGAGCAATCATTTGTGAAAGTATTGAAAATTTTCCCTTATTTACGATTCTTGTGTCTATATTTATCAAATATTAGAAGATTTGATCCTTTTAAATTCTCATCAATGGTTGAATTGTTTGGTCCTTTATACATAGATCATCTTCCCCCTTGATCACTTTCCCTGGGTGGTAATGGATTTAGTAGTCATAGTCTTCGATCAGCTCTAACCATCTTCATTGGCGCAAGTTCAACTCTTTCTGTGTGAATATATACTTGAGGATTCTGTTATCTATATATATTTCACACATCTCTCCAAAGAGATAATGCAACCAAATTTTAAAATAAAATAATACTCTAGCCAACTCCATATCATGTGTTGGATAGTTTTTCTCATGAACTATCAATTGACTTGAAGCATAGGCAGTGAATCAGTCATTTTCATCAACACATAGCCCAATCCCTTCTTCAAAGCATAACTGAATACCACAACATGTTCTCCCTTTATGGGTAGTATGAGAACAGGGGCAGTGATAAGACTCTATTTAAACTCCTTGAAGCTATCTTCACATTCATCACTCTAATAAAACAATACTCCTTTATGAGTTATCTTGGTAAGAGTGTTGGAAGATTGCGATAATGTTTTCACAAATCGGTGATAATATCCAGCTAACCCCATGAAGTAACATATATACTTCACCGATGTTGGCCTTAGACATCCCTCAATTATAGCTATCTTAGAGGGATCCACAGATATCCCATTATTTATGATGATATGACCCAAGAATGGGACCACCTTCAACCAGATTTCACACTTCTTATACTTTTCATAGAGCTTCTCCTTTCGCAAGGTCTCTAGTATAATGCTTATATTATCCTTATGCTCCGCCTTGGTTTTGGAGTATATTATAATATCATCTATAAAGTATAGAAAACCATAATTTTCATACATTACTATCACATAATTTTAAAGATAAAAAACATAATAGTATTACATATAGAGGATCCAAAGGTTTAGTGTCTTGGAAAAAATAGGACCATACATAATAATTATAACATCAAGCATAAACATCTATTTAATTCCTTCCTTTCTAGCTTCTTATTGGCTTTTGACCACTCCTCAGTACATGTTTCCACATGAGGATATACATAAAAATGGGTGACCCAAAAGCCCAATAAAAGGATAAATAAGAAAAATATAGCATGGGGTGGGCATAATCATAACATAGGTAAAGGATCAAGAAAATAAGAGGAATCGTTAATAAAAGAATTGAAATGTGGAAATGCAAAAAAAATGAAACATCATGTCTTAGTGGTTAACTACCGAACATTCTTGTGAAAAAATATAGAATCTTGTTCAAAAATCATTTCACTTAAACTCATGATATTAATCACTTTACCCAATGCATTGGAGCGCTGTATAATTTTGGGTTCACCCGTCACATTGAAACATTCTTATTGCGCTATATAATTCCAGGCGCACCCGTCAAATCATAACATTATCATTATATTTCATGCAAAAATGAAAATATATAAAAAATGAACATAACTAACCCATGGAAAGGAATAGGTTTATTCTAATAAGAACACATTCATAAACTTTGGGTTCCCAAAAATAAGTGGGAATAACATATTTGATACAATAATCATCATCCTTGAGTGAGAAGTAAAATGTGTGTTTTTTAAAGAAGGGTTCTTTTGGAAAACATTTTTTTGACACAAACTTAATTTTAAAAAATTTATATCCTAGAAAAGGTAAGATAATTATGAAAAAATTATTTTTAAGGAATGAACATACCAAAAATGAAGTGAAAGAGGGAGAACCTGAATAAATATAGTTGGGTTCGAGATTTTCCCCTTACATTGTATCTGAACACTTTCTTCACATCAATGTCTTTTATAACCACATTAGATTCTTAAGTATCAATTACAGAACCTTATATAAATGAATATGGTTCATTATTTTTAGATTCAGTTATTTTATTGGCCTTCTATGAGTTATAGATTTTAAAAATATTGTTCCGGAATGTTCGTTTTTATGGTTTTCTTGAGTGGTTCACTTGTATTCATAAATGAAAGTTTGTGTAGAACATGGATAAACATACAGAACTAATATTTCATGTTATTAAAGATATTACATAAGTTTAAATAATCTTATAATGAATAATACTATATACCTTTTGGATGATTCATTAGAAATGAATTAAATGGTGATTGTTTCGGTTAATTTGGACAGTTTTTTGACCACAACGAAATTTTTTTTTTAATAATTTTGTAATATTTACATAAGATAGATCCAAAAAATTAAATAGGATATAATATATATATATAATATTCTGTTCCAACCATAAAAATGGTTCCATGACCAGATCTAAAAGTAGAAATGTAAAAAAGAAACCATGTCGTTATTCAAGGTGACAAATTAACAACTCACGAACAACGTTTTATTTTATAAAATAAAAAGAAGAGGAGAATGGGAGTAGATGATATAATATCCCATTATTATCATGAAATTATAGTATATGTATTATAATGGAGTTACCATACCATGTAGATAAAGATAGGTGGGAAGAGAATAAGGAAACAACATGAAATTGAAAGGAAAATAATGGAAAAGAGGGATAGAAATTACCACTTGAATCCTCCTCTTGAGATCCTCCTCAAGGGACCTAGGCTTGGAATTTTGATGAGACTAGAAGAACTTGGAAGTGGGTGAGGGGAAAGGAATGAGTTTTTTTTTTCTGATTTTAGACATGTTTTGAAGCTTGAGTGGTGTGAGGAAATGAGGGTGTGAATGGTGGTATTTATAGTTGAGGGGAGAGGGGATTTTTCAATATGAAATTTATTAATTTATTATTTACCCAAAATACAAGGAATAGTTAGTATTATATGACCTAGAATAGTAATTTTATCATGTGAATATCTGAACATCATACATGACTCTATAATTACTGTATTTAGCTTATTTTTTAAATTATGATATTTCACTATTCATAAAAAATTCTGGTGTTTTAGAAAAAAAAACCAAAAAATTCCCCCAATCCATTTTTTGACATGTAGAATCCAAAAATGAAGGTCATTTTTCAAAAATAATTTTTTAAATATGATTAATTTAATGTTTAATTAAAATCATAATTTACTTGAAAATTATAGTTTTTAAAATTAGAACTGATTGTATAATACTTTCAAAAATTACGTAAGGTCTTATAAAATTATCTTAAAACTATAAGACGTATATTTTATAATTTATGAAGAAATTTTAAGAAAATAACTTTTCTTTTAAATTAGTTAATTAATTATAATTATTTATTTATGACATACAAAAATACCAATAATATTATTGTGGTAAAATTTTCACTTATAAGATGCCTAAATTTTGTTTAATTATTCATGGGTAAGGTTACTATTTTTTTTGACAATTTACTATTAATAAGAGTCATATTAATATTAATAAGGGTATGTTACTATTTATAAGGGTCGGTTACTATTCTCAAAAAAAATAATGTTTCTCTATCGGACTCCAAACATCTTACTAATCACAACCGTGTATGTCATATTTTCAATATTCAAAAAATAGTAGTGAAAAAATTATGTTTAATGATAACATAGTATTTAGTTTCATAATATTTCATTTTTCTTCCTAGTGGGATCATACTATAAGGAATAATTATAATAAATGAATTCCATTGATAAAACTTTGGTTTGTTACATTCTTCCCCCCCTTATGAAATTTCACCCTCATAATTTCACATTACACAAAAAAGTGAGGGTAATTCTCCTTCATTGCCTCAACCAGTTACCAAGTAGCTTATTCAAACTTATGGTTCCTCCAAAACACTTTGAGAAGGTGGGTTGTCTTCATTCGTAGAACCTTATCTCTCTGGTCCAGAATCACAACTGGCTGCTCCTCATAGGAGAGATCATCTTCTAGCTATACCACCTCTGAGTTCATTACATGTGTGGGATATAGTATGTACTTCCTCAAGAGTGATATGTGAAACACATCATGAAATTGATCCATATTCGGTTAGAGTTCAATCCAATAGCCGTGGCTCTTATGTGGTCCAGGATCTCAAACGGGCCAATGTACCTTGGACTTAAGTCCCCTTTCTTTCCAAACTGCGTAACTCTCTTCAAGGGTGATATTCAATGGAAGACTATCTCAAACATTGAACTCCATGTCCCTTAAACGGTTGATAGAGTAGATTTATTTCCAACTCTTGGAAGCATTGATGTATTTCTTTATGACTTGAACCTTCTCTATTATCTCCTGCACAATATCTATTCCAAGTAGCTTTCTTTCTCCAACTTCATCCCAACAGGTTAGAGTTCTACATCACTTTCCATACAAAGCTTCATATAGAGCCATTTGAATACTCAAGTGGAAGATATTTCTGTATGATAACTCAACCAATGGGGGATGCTGATCCCATACACCTTTTAATTCTAGAGAGCAGGCTCTTAACATAACTTCAAGCATCTAAATAGTCCTTTCAAATTGGCCATCAGTTTGGGGGTGATTTCTTGGGCTGAAATTTAATTCATTATTCAAAGCATGTTGAATAATTATCCAAAATCTAGATGTGAAACTTGGATCATGATTAGAGACAATTGATATTGGAACACCATGCAGTCTCACCACTTCCTTCACATATATCTTCGCAATTTGTTCAAGCGAGAGGTTTTCCCAAACAGTGATAAAATGTGAAGTCTTGGTGAGTTGGTCAACCAAAACCCATATCACATTATTTCCCTTTGACATGTTCAGGAGACCCATGACAAATTCTATAGTGACATTCTCCCATTTCAGCATGGGCATAGGGAATGGATGCATCATCCCTTTGGACATTTTTTTCTTTTCTTTATTTTGTTTACATACCAAGAGCCATGATATATATTCTAAAATATGTTTCTTCATTTTATCCCACCAGAAGTGTTCTTGAAGATAACTGTACATCTTGGTGCAACCAGGATGCATAGAGAATGTTGAGCTATGTTCATTGTCCAATAGATCCTTCTTTATCCTGGTTGATGAAGGCACACAAATCGATGATCCAAACTAAATCAAATTTTCATCATCGACATGAAAGCCATGCATCTTCCCTTCCTTTACTGCATTTACACTCATTTGTATCTCCACGTCATCCATTTGTGCTCCCTTAATCTTTTCTGGGATGGATGGTTGCGTAATAATTTGGGAAAGGTCAGGTGAATCCCCTTCCCTTATTATTTATAAATCCTTGTTTATCATATCCAAGAAGATAGGTCCTTTCTCAATCTATAATATGGATAGAGTAGAAGGTTATTTTCTTATTAGAGAATCAACTACCTTGTTCGCCTTTCCAGGATGATAGTGAATAGAGAAATCATAATCCTTGATTAACTCTAACCATCTCCTTTGACACATGTTGAGATCCTTTATTGTGAATATATACTATAGGCTCTTGTGGTCGATGAATGTGTCACACTTCTCACCATAAAGGTAGTGCCTCCATATTTTCAAGGATAAAATAATAGTTTCCAACTCGAGATCATGCTTCTGGTAGTTTTTCTCATGGATCATCAGCTGTCATGAGGTAGAGGCTATCACATTATCATTTTTCATGAGTATTCAACCTAATACTTTATTTGAAGAATCACTGTATATCATAAAACATTCTCTACATTTTGATAGTGTGAGTACAGGTGTAGTGATATGCCTTCTCTTTAGGTCCTTGAAGTTTCCCTCTCATTCTTTCGTCCAGGCATACATTACCCCTTTCCTTGTTAACTTACATAGAGGGCTTGACAATCGTGAGAAATTTCTCACAAAACGTAAATAGTACTTAGCTAATCGAAGAAAACTACGGATTTCTATGACACTAGAGGGCCTGGGCCATTCCTCAATTGCCTTGGTTTTAGAAGGGTCCACATGAATTCCCTCACTTATGATCACATTTCCTAATAATGTGACTTGTTTCATCCAAAATTCACACTTGATGAACTTGGAATACAACTTATCATTTCTCAATGTTTCCACACAAGTCTTAGATATTATTCATGTTCCTCCTTGATATTGGAGTAGATGATAATATCATCAATAAACACTACCACAAAGTTGTTGGGGGTAATGTCTAAAGACTCTATTCATCAAATCCATGATGATTTTTGAGGCATTAGTAAGTATGAAGGCCATTACCAAAAACTCATAGTGCCCATACCTTGTACGGAAGGCAGTATTCTGAATATATTCCTTCTTCATCTTTAGTTGATGATATCTAGAATGAAGATCCAACATTGACAAGTATTGTGCTCCACATAACTAATCGAACAAGTCATCAATCCTTGGAAGACGATACTTGTTCTTTGCGGTGATCTTGTTGAGTTCCCGATAATCGATACACAACTGCATTGTTCCATCCTTATTCTTTACAAAGAGCACTAGCGCACCCAAAGGTGAGGCACTAGTTCATATTAACCCTTTTTCCAGATGCTCATGTAGCTAGTTATTTAAATCCACCAATTTGATAGGATCCATCTTATAGGGACACTATGAGATAGGAGTAGCTGAAGGTATGAGTTCTATTGAGAATTTTACCTCACGATCCGAGGGAATTCTGGGTAACTCTTTGAGAAATACATCACCATATTCACTCACGATGGGCACTCCCACAAGATTGGTACTATCCTTTGACTCAATAATTTGTGTGAGGTATGATTATTCATAGGGAATCAACACCCACACCATTGAAAGATTTTTCAAATGAGATTCATGATCTTCCTTGAATTTGTATAGGAGCATGGGATGGTTTGAATATGAAAATATACTTCATTTTCCTAAAAGTTGATAAGTTCTCTATATAATGAGAGAAAGTCCATTCCCATTATAGAATTGGATTCCACCAAGGGATGTATTATGACATTTTTTGGAAGAATCATTCCACATACACCAACAGGAGAAGAGTCAAACAATTGGGTTCCAATGATATCATAACTTTTTGTTTTTACAGATATCTCTACTTCAAGGTTTTAAAGCTTTGATTCTATAGATCTAGAAAAATTTCAAGATATAAAGGAATGAATAGAACTTGAATTTTAATGACCTATCCCTTGGGGCCCATGTCGTGACTATCCCAAGATAGCATTCCATAGGCTAGGGGTTGGCAACTAGCACCGAATGTGTATTCCCTAAAATTGGGAAGGAATTGCCTTTATAAACTGTAAGTACACCCATCCAAGAACACAGAATGATATGAACTAAAGTAAACTGAATAGTAAATAAAGTGAGTGCAGTAAGTAAAAGGGGCCAGAATACAAGCCCAACTGGAAAGTAAAAGAAACATAAAGTACAAGTAAACCAGAACAGCTCCTATGTACATCCACCAAGGATCCAACCTGAAGGGTAGGTACATCTCTCAATTGGTTGTCTTTACATTACACCTCATCGAAGGTCCACCTTCGAGCTACCTCCACTCCTGGTACTCTAATCCTCAGTCAGTGTTGTCGGTCGTCTTCACCAAACACAACGAAGTGCGGGCCTAGCCCGTGAAGGGGTGAGTGTTATGATACTCAGTAGGGACCCCGAGACCCACAAGGTCTCACAAAATCCACAAATGAAAAAACCAAAAATCATGAAATCAACTGAAAAACCTACTTAGTAATATGCCCATACATATACTTATGTTATCAAGTATACCCATCTCAATCATGAGGAAAACACGGAGTCCAACTCAAATCCCAATGATAAACTGTTTCACAAAGTAATGAATACCACAAAGGTATGTACCACACTGGTACGCCACATAGAAGAATACCACCAAGGTATTACCATAATGGAAATCACCAAAAGTTATAGACTCATCTCACACTAGGTATTTCTTAGGTAAAGTAGTATAGATGATTAGATGTATCAACTGAACCATATTACTCTGTTAAAAGGCAGACCTGCATAGGATCTCTAGGTCTTGACCCACACAGGATCGCTTGGTGCTGACCCACATAGGATCGCTCAGTTCTGACCCACAGAAGATCACTCGGTGCTGATCCGCACATGATCCCTCGTTGTAGACCCACACAGGATCGCTTGGTGTTGACCCACATAGGATCGCTCCTCATTCTTCATGTTACAGCCAGCTATTGGGCCCCTGTACTAAGATTTCTTTTCTCCAGAAGGGTCCACCCCTCAAGCACTAGTCGTTACTTCCACTATCATAGAGTACCATGAAGAATTATCCCAATGTAATGCCACATCATAGGGGTCTCAACGCAATAGACAATGCTTCAATCGAACGCTCGGTCTGTAAGTTATTATCCTTTTAGTCCAAAGGGCCCGATTGGTTTTGTGCTCGATCCAACCCGACCATATCCCAAATTTATCCAAATCTCAATTAGGGTATACCAAAGGGATTGTGTCTCTCCAAGGTTTACAGCATCGTTGACGGTTTGTCAAACGAACGTATGTTGCCAAAGTTATGGACGATAGAGTGGAAAGCTCATAGTTGGTCTGGGTCTGGTCCGACCTGGTCGGACTGACCCGCCATGGGCCGACCCGAACCTGTTTTGGTTGACCTAGCCTGTTGGGTCCGACCCAACCTGCACGGGGTCCGGTCCGGCCTGCGCTGGGTGGCGCATAGGCCGCGGAGCGGCGCTAGGCCACGCAGAGGGTGCGATGGCGACGAGGCCATAGGACGACGAGGTCGCGGGGGTCCACGGATCCTCGGGAAGGCATCGTCGAGGGCGCCGTGGAGGGCCGTGAGGCGGCGAGGTCATGGGGGGCGCGAGGCCGCTGGATGGCGGAGGCCAGGGGGTGTGAGGATGTGGGAAGGAAAAGGTCATGGGTGGTCGTGAGGCCACGGGATGGCATGGCCGCAGGGGTCGCGGAGGGCCATAGAGCTGAGAGGCCATGAGGGCTGTCGGCGGGGTGTGGCTGTAGTGCGGCGGAGGCCACAGGTGGAGAAGGCCACGAATGGTGTGAGGCCATGGGGTGGCGGAGGCAGTGGGGCGGCGGAGGCCACGGGTGGCGAGGTGGTCACGGGTCGGAACCGTTGCGTCCTTTCCTTCGTCACGGTTGGGATTAGTGCTAGTTGTCGTTCTCATGCCCCACTGAGGTTGGTTTCCATCCTCCTCCATCAATAAGAACACAACAATTAAACACATGATTTGCGGAGAGGTTAGGCCATGTTTCTTTGGCCTGCACTCTCAGTGTTAGAGCGGTAGCAAGCAGCTATAATCTATTCCTGATTTTACGATGAATTATCAAGAACGGGTAAGGGGAAGAAATTCAAATGACCACCCTACAAAATCCCACGATGAGTATTCCCAAACCCGCAAAATAAATCATCTGTAGATCAACTAGTTAGAGAGTTGATCTATTGTAACACCCGAGACTTTTATGAGAAATATTTTGTTTTTATGTTATATAAATCATCAAAAGAATCTTTCACTACACACAACACTTTCTTGGCTTTCTTTACACGCAATCACAACCTTCCTCGATAGCTTGCGTCGTACGTAATACCGAGTTTCACTAAACAATGATATACTATTAAAATATTATTAAAACTACCCGTTATGAATAGTGATAACCACTTTTTGAAATTTTATGAATTTTATTTTTCAAAATGCACTTCATTTTTGGATTTGGAATATCGAAATTTTCCTAGGGTGAAATTTTGGTATTTTTTTGAAAACTTTCAATTTTTGATGAATAGTGAAAACACTGGGTTACTATTTAAAAACTGACTGTTTATTTATATAATTATTTATTTTAATTAAATTTATTTTAGGGAAAAATTGATACATAATACCTATATAATTTCAATTATATTCATTGGAGTCATTTTATAATAATTTTATATATATAAAAATTTTATTAAGCTTTTCACTGTCTTTTACCCACCTCCGAAGAGAATTTGCAAATTTAAATAAAAATTAATTTTACCTCTTATGTGAGTGGAATTTCAAAAATCAAAGAGACGCGTTTAATGTCAGTAAGTAAAATTTGGTTCAATGAGATGAAAATAATTTTTGGTGAATAGTAACTTTTTACTTTTATTTACCAAGGTTAAAAGTAAATAGGGTAATTAAGGGTAAAAATGATATTATTATTATTACCCTAACACATGTCCTAATTCTATTGGATAAGTGTAATGCGACCAAAAACAACCTTAGGAATAAAATATGACCATTTAGGCTCACATGGATTAGATTAGGACATTTATTATTAATTTATTTAAAGAAGGGTTAAAATAGTTAAAATCAATGTTTAATAACTAAGTAATTTTTAATATAGGAATATGAATAAGATAAATTAAACTATAAATATTCATTATAAAGATAAAACGATTTCCTACATAATGGTATTTTATTTGTATTTTTTAGAAATTAAATAATTTAATTTATTTATGACACAAAGATGATGTAGTAATTATCTTATTAATGAAATATTGACATAATTGATGTTATAAATACCCAAATAAATGTAATATGAGACTTTTTATGAATTAAAATACTTTTCTATGTTAATATGACATGTTAGTATTTATTTAATTAATTTTTTTCGAATTAATCATTCTGTTATGATTTTCACAAAAATCAATTACTAAATTCTGTCAAAATTGACATAAAATAGTTTTTAAAACAAATATTATATTATTGAATGTTATTTTATTCCTAAAAATATAGGTTTCGTCCAAGATCCTTATATAATGATAGGTGTATCATTAATTGACCACTTGGGGTCTCTTGGATGTATATGGTAAGTTTATTAACTATATAATATAAAAATACAAAGTGACATGGTAAATGTCAATCTAATTAACTAAGAGTTAAAACTAAAAGATAAGGTTAATATAATGACCTAACTTGCCTAAATTCTATTGTATGAGATTATTTCGACCCATCCCCACCTTAGATTCGAAATATATCAATTTTTATCTATTAAAAACCGAATTTGACTTTATAATAAAATAATATTTTTTGTTATTCCAAAGGTGCCCCTCTCCTCCCTTATAAAAGGGAACCTCCTCCCTCTCCTCCTCACACCAATTTGAACCTTCAAGCTCGGAAAGACGATGAAAATTTCACTTCCCCACTTCCCTAGAAACATCCTAGAGGTCCTGGTCTTCTTCAAAGACCAATTTTAGTGCCCTAAAAGAAGGTCTCAAAGAAGCGCTTCAAAGAAGAGGTAATGTCCGTCACCAATTCTTTCATCTTTATTTCTTCTTACATTTCTTCTTCCTTAGTTTTTTAATTATGAAGTAATAACATAAGTATCACTCATGTACTGATATGTTATTATAAGTATGAAACAACCCTATTTCACCGTCTATCTATCCTACAGAATATGAAATCAGTGCGCGTGCGTACGTACAGAATACCGTCTCCACGCCATAGTGTAATCTATTTTCCCCCACTACCTTACTTGGATGGGTATAATGGTGTAAATAATCACTATATATGATTATTTTAAAGTGATATTGATTCTGAAATAGTATACATACACTCCAATACAATTCCAAGATCCTGGGAACAATATCATCGCTCATGCGTACGTACGGAATACCGTCTCAACGATGTGATGCGACTCATTCTACATGATATTAATTGCATAATGATTATATAAATTAATTTAATGATTGAATATGATATATATTGCACTAATACCATTCTATAAATGAGGTATCTATAACCTAAAGAGAAGAATAAGTATTTATTCGACAAAACACGCATAAGAACAAAAAGTAATAAACACCCGAATAACAAGTAGTAATGCAATATTACGAATAAGAAGCTAATAATATGACCATATATGATATCGTAAAAATACGTATGATTCTAGAATAATTCAATAACATTATTTAAATCATTATACAGAAGGTTCGGGCACTTATAAAGCAAATCGGACCTAAGGTAAGGGAAAATATCACAATCTCATTTTTATCCGATATTGTTTATACTTTGGTATTTTCTAGGGTTTATTTTATCATCCACATCCATGTTTCCTCAATATGTAATATTATTTTCATCCACCTATAATTTTTTAAATCCAATTTTACCCTTCGGTGAGTTTTTAGTAAAAGATATGAAAGGAATCTTTTGTCGTTTTTTGTACAAGGTACTTTTTGACTTTTCTGACAAAAGTACGAGAAGAATGTTTTTTTAACTTATATGACAAGAATGGATTTTAAAAACATTATTTCCAAGAATCTTCCTTTACAAGTTTTAAATTTTATTTTTAATCAACTTCTTTTAGTTTAGAATTGTATGAAATGTTAAGAAAGGAAAAGAGTTTTTGAAGTAGAAAGGACATTTTCCTCAAGAATGGAGTTCAAGTGTTTTATCAAAATTATTTTCCATATAAGATAATAAATGATTATGTTTATATCCCTATTATTACATTAATTTGATTATGTTGTGATGGAATTATTTTTATGAATTCCTTTATCTTATATGAATTGTTTTATCATGTCACGATGTTTAAGATTCCCATTTTTATTACATGGGTTATGCTATGATGTATGGTTTATGATTTTGTGGCACACATAAGAATCGTATAATTATGATATGGGTGGGACCTATATCTCCCTCCAATGCATTGGGTAAAGATTTTATATCTCATGAGATAGACATGGCTGGAACGGAAGGTTAAAACGGTTCAGTGAAACAGGACTGAAACGAGGAGTGAACTCGGTTCAGAAATGGACTTTGTCTACTATGATAGTCTTGGAAATGTGTCTTAACTACTAAGAAATGATTCTCTATGATTATGTGTGTATTCCAAAAAGTTTCATGTTTTATATTATGATTATTGGGATTACATTTCACTACTATGATTTGTCCCATGTTATGAAATTATGATCTCTTTTGCAGGTTAAGATTTAAAAAAGTTATGTTCTTATGTATATGATGTGATTGATACTTATTTTGTTGACCCTTACTGAGCATTTGAGCTCACCCTTTTGTATGTTTTATTTCCCAAGGTCAAGAATAAGGTTATTAAGTAGGATATTTCAAAAAGGGACTCTAGATATGATGAAATAATTGGGAGGCAAAGTAGATGCATTATGAACCAGTTGTTTATGTTTCCTAGATTCTAAAGACTCTATACCTATACAGTCCATTCATTATTTTGTAATATCTTGTAATAAGTATGCTTTAATTTTGACGTATTAACCATGTATGTAAAGTATGGTTCGTTATATCTATGTTCTTTGTTTTAGAAGGGACGAAAATCGGAATCTATAACTATACACAACTAATCCCCTACCTCAGAGATTTGTCGATGGAGGTCGCAAGGAGAGAGGAGAATTCGTTGGGGATAGATGAAAGTTGGTGACATCAGTGTTTCCTCGATCGTCGGTTCATTTTTGTTGAAGACGTTCCTCATCGGCATGAGTGTTCTTTATTGGGGAGCGCATTCTTCGTTAGATAATGTGTTCTTTATTGGAGAGAATAATCCACCAAAAGGTTCTCCTCTACCAATTCCACCAAAATGTGAAAATATCCCCCTTGTTAATTTAATTTTATCAAATTAAATGGATGGATCAATTAATATTTGACATAATTAATTGTACCAAGTTAGCATAATTAAATGGCTCCAATTAATGGGAGCAAAGGATTAATGGGGAGTTGAGAGGTTTCTCCCCCATTAAAAGGGGATGGGTCGTCCCCGCCCCTAAATTCAAATTGGGGTTTAGTTCATGTATTCCCCACCACTAAACATCCACATGGGAGGATTAGGCACGGGTGGTCCCCACCACCATAACCAATGTTGATGAATTTCAACAAATAAAAATGTTAAACATTTTAATTTGATTCCATTCTTCCTTGAAAAACACAAATTCTAAATTTCACCCTCAGCCTACTGCGGTTGAGGTGAATGTCTCCTTAAGAGAATACTGTCACTATGAGTTCAACGGTGACCTCGAATTTCAATTCCGATCATCGGTTCAAAAGTTAAAAACCCCACTCGCATGTTTACTGAATGTGCCTAAAAAATGTTCAAAAATTCATTTTAGGCACATTGGGCCTTGGAATCATGCACCATCAACTTTCATGGACTCGTAAAATTCTACTATATTTAAAAACAATTACATGGAAATTATGGGTCTTTACATTCTCCCCACCTTAGGGCTTTGCGTCCCAGAAATCCACATCACAAAACTAGTAAAACAAGTGGGGGGTACTGAGCACGAATTTGAGCCTCTGGCACCCATGTGCTCTTCTAGAGGTTCCTATGATGCCCGCAAACGTGCACCAGAGGTATCGACCACCCACAAAGGACCCACTCCTGTTGATCCTCAATCTCAACTGAAACCTCCAAAAATGTCGCCCCATCATCAATGTCCAGCTCTCCATGGTTGATGACTTGGGATAGTTCATGCACATATCTCCTCAGCAGGGATACATGGAAGGCATCCTTCACCCGGTGCAACTGAGGGGGAAGAGCTAATCAGTAAGCCACCTCGCCAACTCTGCTGAGGACCTGAAAAGGTCCGATGATCCTCTGAGATAACTTTCCACGTCGACCAAATCTCTGTAAACCGTTTTGGGGTGAGACCCGTAGAAAGATGTGGTTTCCATCATCGAACTCCAGAGGTCTCCATCTCCTATAGGCATAATACTTCTGCCTGCTCTGTGAAGTCTTCATCTTCTCCTGGATGATTTTCACATTCACTGTGGTAGCATGTACCATCTCTAGTCCCACTAGTGTTGACTCCCCTGGGTCAGTCCAGTGCAATGGTGATCTGCAAGGTCGTCTGTACAACACCTGAACCCATCCCAATGGTGGAGTGATAGCTATTGTTGTATGAAACCTCCACCAAAATAATGTGATCCTCCCAGCCCTGACCGAAGTCAAAGACACAAGCATGCTGAATGTTCTCAAGGGTCCGAATGGTCCACTTAGTCTGGCCATCCGTCTGCAGATGGAAGGCGGTGCTCATACGAAGCTACGTCCTGAAAGCCTCCTGCAATCCCCTTCCATATCCAGAAATTAAAATGTGTGTCACTATTAGTGACAATCGTTGAGGGTACTCAATGTATCCGCATAATCTACAGCATATAGAGGTATCCCAAGCTCTCTACTGAACCCTGCTCTCTAATCGGTAGGAAGTGGGATGACTTGTTGAGTCGGTCGACGATCACACAAATCAAGTCACGACCTCTGGATGTATGTGAAAGTCCTATCATGAAGTCCATGGATATCCCATCCCACATCTACTCTGGATCCTCTAAAGGAAGATCCAAGCCTACTGGTACCTAATGCTCCAACTTCACTTGCTGACAAGTGAGGTACTGAGAGACAAACTCTTCTACTGCTTTCTTTATTCCCAGCCACCAGTTATGTCGTTGGAGATCTCGGTACATCTTTTCCACTTCTAGATGTACCGCTAGAGGGGATGTGATGAACTCCCTCAACACTTCCTCCCAAAGTGAGACTAGTACCATGCTACGTCCTCTGAAGAGGATGATGTGCTCTCCACCTTCAAAAAATCTATCAGGTGCATGTCCTGTTGATATCTGAGCACACTGAGTCTCGTAGTCAGTGTCCCCACGTTGACCCTCCCCGACTCACTGAATAAGCGGGGGAGTGACTGTAACAGACTAAAGGAAAGCAACTCCATCCTGATCCACAAAGGATATCAGCAAAGTGGTCAGCTACTCTATCGCCTCACCTAGCAGCTATATACCATATCTCTGGTTGAGTGCATCTGCTACAATGTTCCCCTTACCAGGAGTATAGACAATCTCGAATTCATAGTCCTAGAGAAACTCAAGATAATGTCACTATCTTAGTTTCAGGTCTTTACGAGAGAAGATATACCTGAGACTCTTTTGATCTGAGTAGATTGTAAAGTGTTCACCCATCAGATAGAGTCGACACATATTCAAGGTGAAGACGACTACTACTGAATATAGGTCATGGGTAGCATAGTTCTGCTCATGATATATCAACTGTCAAGAACAATATGTGATCAACACTCACTCTTGCATGAGTACACACTTGAGCGCGGTCCCTAATGCGTCGTTGTAGACTTTGTACCATACACCCTCCTCTGGAATCCTCAAGATGGGGGCACTAGTCAGCCTCTAACTCACCTCGTGATAACTCTTCTGGCATATCTTTGACCACAAGAAGGGTTTTCCATTCTTTGTCAATGCTGAATGTAGTGGTTCAACTCTAGAGAAATCTGGCAAAAATCTCTGGTAGTATCCTGCCAAACCCAGGAAACATCGTATCTTTGTCACACTCCTAGTTGGATACCAAGAAAGTACCGCCTCAATCTTCACTGGATCCACTGCAACTTCAGCCTCTGGGATGACGTGTCCCAGAAATTGAACCTCTTAGATCCAAAACTGGCACTTTGAGAGCTTACCAAAAATTTGTTGCTCTCAAAGTCTATCTAGTACTACCTGCAAATGATAGGCATGATCCTCCTCAGTAGCCGAGTAAATCAGAATGTCATCAATGAAGACTATTACAAATCGATCAATTTATGGCTCAAATATCTTATTCATGATTCCCATGAACACTGTTGGATCATTGTTCATAAAAAATTGAATAACCATAAAATCTTAATGGACGTACTAACATCTGAAAGTTGTATTCTACACATCCTCATCTCATACTTTGAGTTGGTGATAGTCTGATCTGAGGTCTACCTTTGAGAACCATTGTGCTCCCTTTAGCTAATCAAAAAGGTAGTCAATCCTTGTAAGTGTGTACTTATTCTTCATGGACACCTGGTTCAGGTTCCGATAGTCAACCCAAAGCCTCAAACTCCCATCTTCCTTCTTGGAGAAAAAAATTGGTGCTTCCCATGGAGAAACACTGGGAAGAATGAATACCTTCCCCTACAAGTCCTCTAGTTGTACCCAAAGCTCATGAATCTCTACAGGAGCCATATGATATGCTGGTGTAGATATCAGTGTCGTCCCAAGGTACAATTCAATGTAAAAGTACACATCTCTATAGGAGGTAGACTCGGAAAATCATCAGGGAAGACATGTTCTTACCAGTCCACCACTACATGATAACTCAGACTCCCCACATCAACCACTCTGAGGGTAAGGCTAGCCAACTGATGAGTGATCGACTGCACTCTCCTCCGGGTAAGTCCATCATGTGTTGCAAAGGCTCCCTTATCACTGGTGAAGGTAAACCTGGCCCCATCTTTGTGGGCACACCACACTTTTCACCTAATACAGTCTATCTGAGCATGGACTTTTGGTAACTAGTCTATACCCATGATGACATCATATGGCCTTGACGCTGCAACTAAGAGATCTCAGTCGAAGTTCTCTCCACCTAGAGTAAGCTCACACTACCGGCACCAGTTCGTAGTTGTTGAATCCTCTCCTGTAAGAGTCTCTAGCCGTAAGGATTGAGCCAACGACTCCGTCAAAATATGTGTTCTCTAAACAAAAGTAGTGGAAATAAAATAATTAATGTCACCAGTGTCTATAAGTACCGCAGCTAAGGTGTAGTAGACACAGATCGTACCTTGTATCATCTCCGGAGCACCGTGATCGTAGGCCTCAGTTGCCTGTATCTAAGATCGCCCCTATCCTCCTACTCCCTGTGGTTGGGGTGGATCACTTGGTGGTGGTGGCGGTAACATCTTGAATCGTTTCCCACCGCCAGCTGCACGACCATCTCCTCTGCCATGTCCACCTACTCCCTGCGGACCACCTCAGTCGAACCTTTATCTCTACCTGGGCGGTCCTTCGACAATATTCTGATTATCCATATGGAAGGTCAGACATTCACGAGTCATGTGAGCCTTCCCGCCGCATTTGTAACACTTCCCACTCCTGTCATTACTGGCTCTACCTCGGTTGCTCTGCACAACTGACCCTAAATTGTGAGATTGTCTAATTATAGTTCTGGTCCCCTTGGAGCTCTGGGATATCTGTCTACTACTAACTGCAGAAGAATACGCTGCGTGATGTTCAGTGGTGGGTCTCACTTCTAGTGACTTCCTAGCAAGGAAACTCTCCACTAATAGGGCTCGCTCTAACAC
This sequence comes from Viscum album, assembly GCA_963277665.1. Classification (NCBI taxonomy): domain Eukaryota; kingdom Viridiplantae; phylum Streptophyta; class Magnoliopsida; order Santalales; family Viscaceae; genus Viscum; species Viscum album. The sequence continues at coordinate 1,069,898,764 of OY728166.1, read as the reverse complement.
CCCCACCTACGTCGGGATTCAATGAGAAATCATCAAAGCCCTAATCTCTTCCATGAGTCCCTACTCAAAGGTATGGGCCCTAAAGAATGGGTCCCACATCATATTAGTAGAGTATCCTGATATGTCAGTGAACCTCACTAATTACTGAGCCATAGTATTGTTTCCCTACTACAGATGAAGAAGATCATGTATGCGCACTACACGAAGAGTCGCTGGAACAAACTCTGCCTAGAACATGCTCTCAAAGTCTACCCAGAGAAGGGTCACCTCATCGTGATCTTGGAGTATCAAGATCCACCATCTGTCTGCTGCTGCCTGTAGTAGACTGGAGGTAAGGATTACCATGAGATCAGATGGTGTCCCTACCCATCAGAAGACTCTCACCACAGCCTCCAGCCAATCCTCAGCCGCTAGTGGTTACCTCTCTCCCCTAAACCTGGGTGGCCTTTGGCGCTGGAACTCGTAAAACTCGCTCATGTGGAGTGCACCCTCTTCTGTTGGGTCAGGTGTCATCGGTGGACCAATGGGTAATGGGGCCACTGGTTCCTCCACTGGTGAATTTATTATAAAAGGGCCATGTATGAAGGCCTCATCGCTCGGTGGTCTATCAGTGTGTACTATATCTGGAACCCTAGATGGTTGTCTGTGTGGAGGAATCCTAAAAAGAAATAGGTGCACCACAGTCAATAAGTTATACATGGTGAGATGAATCAAATAGATCCCAAATAAAACTCTTCAAAACACACATGTAATCAGTGTTTTCGTGCCCTGAGTTGAAAATCAAAAGTCAGGGTCCTGGTGTATGGATAGGTCGGCCTCTGCACCAACACTGGTTTCCCAAAACTGATAACCACACCCACTACACATAACATTATTTCCATTAAAAATATTAGAGTCTTATGTTTTATGGTATAACTGGATCCTCTAATACCAATTTGTCACGACATGTCCCCCAAGGCCCATGTCGTGAATACCCCAAGCCCACTTTCTATAGGATTGGGGTTGGAAACTAGCACCGAAGGCATAATACCTAAAACTAGGAAGGTATTTCCTTTATAACCTGTAAGCACACACAACAAAGCACACAACAAGATATGAACTCAATTAAACTGAATAGTAAATAGATTGAGTGAAATAAGTAAAAGGGGCCAGAATACAAGCCCACCTGGAAAGTACATGAAACTAAAAGTACAAGTAAATTGGAACAGCTCCTGTGTACACCCACAAAGGATCCTACCTGAAGGGTAGGTACATCTCTCGATTTTTTGTCTTTGGGGTATGCCTCGTCTAAGGTCCACTTCCAAGCTACCTCCAGTCCTAGTACTCTCATCCTCTATTAGCATTGTCTGTCATCTGAACCAAACACAATGAAGTGTAGGCATATCATGTGTAGGGGTTAGTATAACAATACTCAGTAGGGACCTCGAGTCCCTCAAGGTCTCACAAAATCCACAAAGGATAAACCACAAATCATGAAATCAACTGAAAACCCTACATAGGTATATGACCATACATATGCCTATGTTATCAAGTTTACCCATCTCAATCATGAGGAAAACACAGATTCCAACTCAAAGCCCAAAGCTCAACTGTTCCACAAAGGAAGGAATACCACGAATGTATGTACCACAGAGGTATGCCACACATAGGAATACCACCAAGGTATTAACACGACGGAATGTACCACAAGGTAAACACTCAACTCACACCAGGTATTTCATAGGTATAGTAGTAGAGTTGATTATATGTAACTAATGAATCGTCTTACTCTGTTAAGAGGCAGACCCACATAGGATCGTTAGGTACTGACCCACACAAGATCGCTCGATACTATCCCACACAGGATCGCTCGGTGCTGACCCACACAGGATCGCTCGGAGATGACCGACACAAGATCGCTAGGTGCTGACCCACATAGGATCGCTCAGTTTTTACCCACATAGGATCGCTCTATGTTGACCCACAAATGATCACTCCTCATTCTTTACGTCACAACCAGCTACTGGGTTCCTGCACTAAGCTTGATCGTCTCTGGGAGGGTCCGCTCGTCAAGCACTAGTCGTTACTCCAACTATCAGTAATTCCCATGAAGAAGTATCCCAAAGGACCTCCACATCATAGGGGTATCAAAGCAATAGATTGTGCATCAATCGGATGCTCGGTATGTAAGTTATTATCCTTTTAGTCCCGAGGGCCCGGTTGGATTCATGCCGGATCCAAGCCGATCGTATCCTAACATTATCCTAATGTAAAGTGGGATATACCAATGGAAACATTTCTCTCCAAGGTTTACAGTTCCATTGACAATTTTTCAAACGGGCGCCTGGTGCCAAAGTTATGGTTGATAGAACGGAAATCTCGTAGCTGGTCCGGGTCCGGTCCAGCTCGGTCAGACCAACCTAGACCGACCCAGCGTGGTCCTACCTAACCCAATTTGGGTTGACCCGCCCTGCTGGGTCCGTCCTGGCCCATGATGGGTCTGGCCCGACCCATGCTGGGTCTGGCCCGGCCCTCGCTGGGCAGCGCGAGGGCCGCGGAGCGGCTTGAGGCCGCGATGGCATCATGGAGGCTGCGAGGGAGGGGCAGAGGCCACGAGGGAAGAGTGGAGGCTGCAAGGGAGTCAACACCACGGGATGGCAATACCCCAAGACGGTGAGTCCACGGGGGTCCATGGGACGACTTGGCAATGGGGGGCAACGAAGGGCCGCGAGGCAGCGAGGCCATGAGACCGCGGGACGGCGGAGGCCGTGGGGGCCACTAGGGGCCGCCAGGCAGCGAGGTCACGGGGGACATGGGATGGTGGAGGCCACAGGGGGGGTGAGGCTGTAGGATGAAAAAGGCTGTGAGGCCGTGGGATGGTGAGACCATGGGGGTCGCGGGGTGGCAGAGGCAACGTGTGGCAGAGGTGGAGGACGGTGTGAGGCCGCGAAGTGGCGAAGGCTGCAGGCAGTGTCGTAGCGTCGTCTCCTTCGTCGTAGTCAGTGATGGTGCTGGCTACCATTCACATACCCCCACCGAGGATTGTTTCCATCCTCCTCCATCACGAATAACACAATAACTAAACACATGATTTACGGAGAGGCCATGCCATTTTTTTGGCCCGCACTCTCTATATTAGAGCTGTAGCAAGATGCTATAATCTCTTCCTAATTTTACGATGAATTATCAAGAATGGGTAAGGGGAGAAATTCAAACAACCACTCTATTACCCCCAACAAATATTTTTCCCAAAACCACAAAAAAAATTATCCATGGATAAACTAGTTAGAGATTTGATCTGCGTTCTTTGTTTTAGATGGGATGAACATGGGAATATATAATCCTACACAACTAAAACCATACCTCGAAGATTTTTCAACAAAGGTCTCAAGGAAAGAGACTAAGTCTTTGGGTATAGATGAATGTCAGTAACATTGGTGTTTCCTCGATCATCTGTTTTTTGTCATTGAAGATGTTCCTTGTCTGCGTGAACGTTCTTCATTGGGAAGCGCATTCTTCAATGGAGAAAGGGTTCTTCGTTGGAGAGAATAATCCTCCAAAAGGTTCTCCTCTCCCAATTCCACCAAAATGTGAAAATATCCCCCTTGTTAATTTCATTTTATCAAATTAAAAGGTTGGAACAATTAATTGTGGGCACAATTAAATGTACCACTTTGGAATAATTAATTTTCTACAATTAATTGGAGGAAATGATTAATGGGGATTTGAGAGGTTTCTCCACCATTAAGAGGGGTAGGGTAGTCCCCAAACCTAAATTCAAAATGGTGGTTAGTTCAGGTGGTCTCTACATCTAAACATCCACATGGGACGTTTAGGATCGGGTGGTCCCCACCACCATAACCCATGTTGAGGGGTTTCAACAAATAAAAATGATAATAATTTTTATTTTATTTCATTCTTTCACGAAAAACACACATTCTATATTCCACCATTGACCTACTGCAGTCGAAGTGAAGGTCTCCTTAAGTGAATATCGGTGTTGCGAGTTCAACGGTGCCCCCAGATTTCAATTCTGAGCACCAGTTCAAAAGTTACAAAAACCCGCTCACACGTTTACTGAACGTACTCAAAAAAATGTTCAGAAATTCATTCATTGAACACCGGGAATCGGAATCACACACTGCCAAGTTTCAAAGACTCGTAAAATTATAATATATTTTTAAAAAAATTACATGGAAATTCTGGGTGTTTACAAGAATTAAATAAGACTTTTTCCATTCCTGAGTGACTAGGAAGTTTACCTTGTAAAACTTAATTATCATTCTCCACTTCCTCAGTAGTGATGGCATAAGCCTTCCCTTTTTACATAGGATTTGGTGGATAATTATGCTGATTACCCTCAACAACTTGAGGTTTAGTAAACTGGCTTGCATAATTCCATTTCTCCATACAGTTGTAGCATTGAACCATGGGTCGTTCTATCCTTTCTTCCACCACATCATTCTTCCTTTTCGTGCCTTTTAGACACTCTTGAGCGTGGTGTCTTTCATTCCCACACTTGAATCACTTCCCTATCCCTTTGAGGCAGTTCCCATGGTGCAACATCCCACATTTTTGGCATATGGGTCGTTGAGTTTTCTTCCCACCTTTGTCATTATATCCACTAGATTAAAACACCATATTTAGTTAATTATCACCATAGACATGGGACCATTCTACAAACTCCATCTCCTCTTTTAGAGTACATCGAACAACTTATTCATAACTCCCAAATTATCTAATTTCAAGATTTTTTCGAAGGTGTGGTTTTAATCTACTAAATAAGCTATCAATTTTTCTATCATTATTGATAACAAAACATGAAGAGTAACTTGAAAACCTTGTAAAATATGTTTCATAGGTTGTGACAGATTCTATTTATTTTTTATTGAGAACTATGAATTCTCTCTCCATCTTTGTGCTAAGAGTTCTTGGGATATACATGTTAAGAATCATTATCTTAAAGTCTTCTCATTCCATCTCTTCAATTTCATCACTTGGTTTGGTGTTCTTAATCAAAGCCCACCATTGATCGGCCACTCCATCTAGAAGATAAATGGATAGTGTCACCTTCTCTATCTCAGAATAGAGAAGCACAAAAAATATATTCTCCATGAAGTTTACCCACTGTTCTGAAACTTGTGGATTGGAAGATCCACTAAATGACGATGGTCGTTGCCACCTAAAACACTTGATATCCAGTTGCTCCCTAGTTGGTGAAGGAGTTCGTTCTCCATTACAATGGTTATTGTTCATAACCTGAGATAGTTGGGTAGGAATATCCATGAATTTTTTAACTGCACCTCCCAAATCATTGGGTATTTCATTCAGGCAATCATTGCATTGGCCCTCACATGTGTTTCTGTCCTAGTTTCTCCTAGTTCCCACCATTTTCTAAAATTTAAAAGGTTAGAACAAAACATAAGTCAACAAGTCATGAATTGCTTATTAATTTGAACAATTTACACAAAAATCATGACTTATGGGTTCCCTATGTAAAGATTCTTGTGTGAATATTTGTACTTAGTCTCATGCTAGAGGTCTTATCTAGGGTTCACTAAATCCTAATTCCCATATTAACTAAACCTTTCCTATGATACCAACTATAGCGACCCAGACATTTCTTACATTACTGTTACATCATTTTAAAGTTAAAAAACATAATAGTATTACACAAAGAGGATCCAAATGTTTAGTGTATTAGGAAAATTAAGACCATACTTAACAATTACAACATCAATCATAAATATCTATTTAATTAATTCTTCACTAGCCTCTTATTGGTACTTGAACTCTCCTAAGTACATGTAGCCACCTATGGATATACATAAAAAGGGGGGGCTAAAATCCCAGTAAGAAGATAGAAAAGAAAAATGTATCATGTAGTGAGTGTAATCATAACATGTGCATAATATCATGAACATGAGATGAATCATTCAAAAAATAATTTAAATGCAACAATGCATAATAAATGTAACAGCATGTCTTAGTGGTTAACTGCCACAAATTCTTGTGACCAAAGATAGAATATTGTTCACACATCATTTCTCTTAAACTCGTGATATTTATCACATTACCAAATTCATTGGAGAACTGTATAATTCTGGGTGCACCAGTCACATTGAAACATTCATATTGTGCTATATAATTCAGAGGGCACCCATCACATTATAACCTTATCATTATCATGAATTACAAAATTAACGTATATAAAAAATGAACATAAATAACCCATGTAAAAGTAATGGGTTTCATATCATAAGAACACATTCATAAACTTTGGGTTCCTAAAGTTCGTGTAGAACATGGATAAACATAAAAAACTAATATTTCATGTTATTAAAAAAAATCTCTGAGTTTAAATGATCTTATAATGAAAAATATTATATACCATATGGATGAATAGTAAGATAATAAATAAATGATGATTTTTTGGGTTAATTTGCGTGGTTTTTCGACCACAACGAACTTGTTTTGTTTAGTAATTTAGTAATATGTAAATAAGTTAGATCAAGAAATTTAAATAGGATATAATACATATAAAATATTCTGAATCAACCATAAAAATGGTTTCATGGTCAGATCTGATGGTAGAAATGGAAAAAAGAAAACATGTTGTTCTTGAAGGCGATAAATTAACACCTCACGAACAATGTTTTATTTTATAAAATAAAAAGAGGAGGAGAAGGGGGTTGGATGATATAATATCCAATTAGTATCATAAATTTACATTTTATGAATGGTACTAGAGTTACCATACCATTTTTATGAATATATGTGAGGAGAGAATAAGAGAAGAACTTGAAATTGTATGGAAATTAAAGGAAAAGGGGGAAAGAAATTACAACTTCATTCCTCCTCTTGAGATCCTCTTTGAGGGACCTATGCATGGACTTGTTATGAGACCAGAAGATCCAGGACATGTGGGATGATCTAAGGAATATGTTTTTGTAGATTTTAGACAGGTCTTGAAACTTGAGAGGTGTGAGGAAGTGAGGGTGTGAAGGGTGGTATTTATAGTGGAGGGGAGAGGGGATTTCTCAATATAAAATTAATTAATTAATATTTCACCACAAGAAATGGAATAGTTAGTATTCAATGACCAAGAATAGTAATTTTATCATGTGAAACTGGACCAAAAGGGAATAAATCATCATAACATCATACATGACTCGATAATTAGTGTATTTAGCTTATTTTGTAAATTATATTATTTGAATATTCATCAATGATTCAAGTATTTCAGAAAAAATCCCAAAAAATTCACCCTAACCATTTTTCAACGTGTAAAATCCCAAAATTAAATCCATTTTTCCAAAATAATTTAATTAATTTGATTAATTTAATTTTAAATTAAAATCATAATTTAATTGAAAATTGCGGTTTTTAAAATTAAAAATGATTCTATAATGATTTCAAAAATTATATAAGGTCTTATAAAATTATCATAAAACGAAAAGACATAAAATTGCTAATTTATGAACAAATTTTATGAAAAATACATTTTATTTTAATTTAAATAATTTATTATAATTAATTATTTATTACTTACAAAAATAACAACACTTTTACTATTGTCAAATTGTCACATATAAGATGCCTAAATTTTATTTAGTTATTCATGGGTAAGGTTACTCTTATTTTGGCTGATTTACTATTCATAAGAGTCATATTACTATTCAAAAGGGTAGGTTACTATTCATATGAGTAGGTTACTATTAACCCAAAATTATTTTTTTTCTATCGGACTCCTAATATCTTACTGATCACAACCATGTATAATAAATTTTCATTATTCATAACATAGAAGTGACGAAATTATATTTAATGATCACATAATATTTTTTTGACATAAGATGTAATCATTAATAACAAACATCAGTGGAAGAAAAATCACTTAACCATGAAGGAAAGTGATCCAGCCAGAGCTGGTTATTATCAAGAGGGCCAGAGGCCTCCACCTGATAGACCTCCTTGTTTTCTTCCCTTTTGATGAAGGAGAAGGTGAAAATTGTGAAGCTTTGACGGAAAGATTGGATTTTCGTGATGAGTGACCCAAAAGGTTGTAAACCACATTCATTGAGGTTGATAGACTTGATAATGGTGAGACAGTATGATTCTGGGTAGATTTCATCCCATCTGCGATCTTTATTTAACATCATCCTAGCGAGGATAGACGCAACTTTAGCAACCACTGGTTCCCAAAGAACGTGGTGTGATTCATGTTTGGATGCGATGGTTTACCAAAAATGATCCCAGGACAAAAGACCAAGACCAATGGGTCTATCGTTGGAAAGAGACACATCCACATTAATCTTGAGAATCCCTTCTGGTGGAGGGCACCAATAAGAAGGAGAGGATGGGTTTCCAAAAGAATTTTGTTGTCTAGTGTGATGTTTCCATCCCTCAATCCATGATAACGCCCATTCAATCCAGAATCTGGAGGGCTTGATGATGTGGTTGAAAATGGAATCGTTGCGACGCAGAAAAATGATCCAGGCCAAAATGCAAAGTGAGATCCCAGTTTGGCTGGTGAAGAAGAGGATCACTATCGCATCAGTAGAGAGGGGAGGTCCGAGACCATGTCCAGTGAGTGATTCGTACAAGATCCCCATTTTTACCAGACCTCCTTTTCCCTCGGGAACTGGATGATCGAATGGAGGGGAGTTTCTGGGGTGTTCGTACAGAAAGGGAACAACATGTCAATGGAAATATGATGGAGGACGAGAAGGTCCTTGGTCGGTATGATGCTAGTTCACACCTACCACCAGAAGTGGCAGATTTTTGGAGGGACATTAAGCTTCCACATGTGTTCCTAGGGCCCCCCATAACCTTCATCTGTCTGAGTACAGAGGTCAAGCCGATAGTCAGACTTTACCATATAGGTTCCTGAGATGTTGTTGATCCAGTAGATATGGTCAGGTCCAACATCCGGAACATAGGGGGTACTCAGGATAAGCCTTTTGTCCCTTTCGTTGAACCACGAGTGATGTTTTTCCTTGCACCACCCATTCCCATTATCATCAAAAAGGTATCGGACAGTGGCCCCTTCAAAACCTAGTCGAGTAGGGGATGATGCTTGCACGCCTTCCTTGTCAATCATCCAGGGATCAGTCCAATCATTAACAGTTGGTCCATTCTCAATCTTCCAACCCAACCCTTTATTCAGTAGACTTCGGGATTCCTAGATACTTCTCCAGAGGATGCTGGGTCGGGGGCCCACAATGGGATTATACTATATGGAATAATTATAAGAATGGAATTTCATTGATAAAACTTTTGTTCATTAAATATAGACTAACCAAAATCTATCAAGGTAATCTCTAAAGACACTATTTATCAATCCCATGATGATTTATGAAGACTTAGTGAGTCCAAAATGAATTACAATGAATTCATAGTACCTGCATCTTGTAAAAAAAGCAGTCTTGGGGATATCCTCCTTCTTCACCCATACTTAGTAATATCTCAAACATAGATCCACCTTGTAAAATTATTGTGCTTCACATAGTTGATCGAACAAGTCAACAATTCATGGAAGATGATACTTCTTCTTTATCGTTATTTTGTTTTGATCATGATAATCCTAGAAAAGGCACATTGACCAATCCTTCTTCTTGATGAAGAGGACTGGTGCACCCCATCGTGATTACTTGGGCATATAAACCTTTTATCAAGACTCTCCTGTAGTTTTTTCTTTAGATTTTCATGCTCCACAACAGTCATTCTTTAGAGGGTTGTGGATATTGGAAAAGCCCCGGGTATAAGACCAATCGACAATTAAACATCTATTTTAGGAGGAAGATCAGACAATTCCTTGGGAAACACTCAGTGAATTCTCTTATAATAGGCATGTATTCAAAGATGGTTTCCTCCTTAGACTCAACCATATAAGTATGATGCGCATGCTCATAGGTAGTGATATACACATTTGAGATGATGGTGCTAAAAAAATATTCATCCACCTCCTTACAGTTGTACAGAATCAGGGGTCGATTCTCTATATGGAGAGTGATTTCCCTCTCATGGTTATTTATGTTGTCTATATAAAGGGAAATCCAATCCATGCTAATAATTTCATAAAATTCCACCAAAGGGATTATGACAAGGTTCCCTAGGAAGATCAATCAACAAATTGTGATAGGGGAGGAATTATATTCATGGTTTGCAATAATTGCCCCATTTTCCATTCTGAATAACATCTTTATTTACATGATTTGTAGTGTTGTTGTGATTGTTCTACTAAAAATTTAGGATATAAAAGAATTTGTAGAACTAGGTATTATTCTAATAATGGTTCTTACTAAGCTTATGAATTTACCAAAGAATATCCCCAAGGAGTTTCGTAATCAAGAGTGAAGCAAGGAATGTTGTCATGCACTAGTTCTCATTTGATTCTTGCTCAAAGTAGTGTTTTTGGGTTTTACCCCAAGATATAAATGTTCCAGAGCCACCTCTACTTGTTCGTATCCAGACAGAGATGTGTTTTCTTGATAAACCACTTACTCTATAATCACAAATATTTATGGATGTTTTTATTGTACTAAGCCTTATACCTAAGGCTTTCACTACGGTATTCTAATACTAATCCCAAAAATAACTACACTGAACCTCTGATTCCAACTATAACAACATTTCCCTTTATTACACAATTTAATATGATTAATTACCTAAAAAATCAATTAAGAAAATTCTAAGGATTGAGAGGTCTAGTGTATTGGGAAATTAGGAACATTAGATAACAAATGAGATCATAAAAAACAACATATTTATTGAAAACCTCTTTTATATGACCACAACATTCCTTTTTCCATAGCATTGCATGGGATAACTAGAGGACATGCATAAAAAAGGGTGACCTATAATGCCCAGTAAGCAAGTAAACAAGGAATAACATGAAAAATACGGTAATTTTAGGCAATAGAATATCAATGGAGAACAAGATAAACATGAACATAAATGAATGATATATCATGTTTATAATAACAGCAAATGTAGAAAAAACATTTAACATAATATTAGCATAAGCCAAGGCTCATTGCACATGGGGCATGAGTAAACCCTCATTGCACTTGAATTTGCATGGGTGAACCCTCATTGCACTTGAATTAGAAGGATTAAACCCTCATTAAACTTGAATTAGCATGATTAAACCCTCATTTCACATGGAATATCATGATACAATTCTTTACACAATTCATCGATGATCACCCAGGTTGCACCCTTCTTAATCATTTCATTTCATACCTAAGTGTGCCACATATATCATACAATATGGATTCATTAAACATCATCATTTATTCCAAGATAAAGGAATGTGGAATACATAAATGAAACTATATAATCGATAAGTAAATATTTGTAAAGTTGAATACCCTTGATAGAGAAATGGGCATGGTATTCACTACACAAATACATTGTCTTGGAAAATTGCGGTTCAAATTTGGCAGCATAATGGCATGACATAAGAAATCATAAAAATGGTTGATGAAATAGAAAGGGGTATCTCATAATATGTGCATGAAATGGACAATAAGGGGGTAATATAGATACATTTCGCAACATATGTAATGTAATTTAGATGCATAATATAAGATAATTTCTTGAATTCAAATGAGGAGAGAGAAATATCTTATGGAATTTTGGCATGGTAACTAGTGTACATGGGATGAATTAATGAGAGAGAATGGGGTCTCTAGTCATTAAAACATAAGGAGGGATGTATAGGGGAGGTGAGAAATCATACCCTAAAATTTGTAATTGAAGATAAAAGGATATAAATACATAATGAAATTTGGACAGAATTGAGAAAGGAAGAAATATCTTACTTGGAAGTGTGATTCCAAAGGCTTGGGAGAAGCTTAAGAGATGCTTCTTGGGAGGTTGGGGCGTCTTTGGATGATTATAGAAAGAAGAGGGAAGGTTTTTGTCAATCTCCAATGGTTTTTAGTGAATATTAATGAGAGACTAAGTGGGTTTATATAGGACAAGAGAGGAAATTCTTTATTATTTAGGTTTTGAATACTACATATTAAACTAATCAAAACAAAAAACCATCCCATGATTTTTCCCATGGGTTTTTCCAAAGTGGAGTAGAAAAAAATATTTTATAAAGAAAATGACTGAATATATTAAAATATTAGGCTTTATTTTTTGGAGTTTAGTGACACTCTAAAGGAAATCATTTTAAAAAGTTAAAATATTTTATAGGTCTTGGAGGATCCACTAACGCGCCATACAATTAATAAAAAAAATCTAAAATCACATTATTTTAAAGGTAAAACATATATTGGACAAAAAACCCATTTATAATATTTTATTAATTCACAGTTGTGTCATTATGATGTCATAAAACAGATTATATATTTAAATGGTATTTATTTTTTACATAAAATTTTGACTATCTCAGAAAATTATGAAAAATTAACTATTAGATAATACTAACATCCTGAATCAAAAAATGAAATTCATTTTATCTAAATGATTTTCTAACTATGTGAATTTTTACATTTAAAATAAAAACATACATTTATAAAAAATTCATGGGGTTTTACAAAAATAGCATTCAAACCTTAATAAAAATTACAATTGTATTCATAAAAATTATAAGATAATTAATATTTAATAAAAAGTAACACTTTTAGAAAATAAGGATATAACCACAGTTTTAAACCATGTCTATAAGTTATAGCCACAGTTTACTCAACTATGGTTATAGGTTATACCCATAGTTTACTCAATTGTGGTTGTTATTGGAATCGCTATAGCGTAAACCCTATAGCCACGTGTTTGAAATGTGGCTGTAAGGATATATCCACAGTTCCAACCTTGGATACACCCCTATAACCATGGTACCCAATAGTGGCTATATATATATATAACCACTATTATGGACCTTGTCTATAGACCTATTGCCATAGTTTTGAAATGTGGCTATAGGCCTTCACATTTCTTTAAAAAAAGAACCATTCATCTGGTGTTGGCCCCTTTCACCCCCCTTCAAACTTATTCACCCTTGAATCCCCCCCACCCCCTTATAACCCCACTTTCACCCCCTTACACACCCCTCTCACCACCTTGTCCCCTTTCAAACACCCCCTTGCACACCTGCATACCCCTTGCACTACCCATACTGGACGCCCCCACTGCACCCCCCTAGACACCCCCCCCCTCTTGAACACCCCTAGATAAACCCCACCCCCCCCCCCAGACAGACACACCTAGATAGAAGCACCACCCCTGGACAGACACCCCCCTTCTCTTGGACACCCATCTAGATAGACCCCCCTCCCCCTGGACAGACACCCCTGGATAGCATCCCACACCCCCTAGACAGACACCCCCTAAACAGCCTCCATTTCACCCCCCCCCCACTGTAGAGACCCAATATTGACGTACATATACATTACATTACTTTTGAGGAATACTTAATATATGAAAAAAAACAATTTCCCAAAGACTGTATTAGTTTAGTGTCTTTGGAAACTTAGAACATAATCTTCTAATCATAGTGAAAGATCTTAAACATCTCCCACAAAGATCTTCTCCTTTGGTTTTCATTATCTAAAACCTTTCTTTATATCCTGGGGAAAAGAAACCATTAAAAGGGTGAGCTCAAATTCTTAGTAAGGTTTAACATGGAGAGCATAAAAAAATCCCTAAACATTTGAACGTAAGAACTTGAACATAAAACATCAAAATCATGAGTAATGACTTAAATCTTGGTAGTGCATAAGGAATAGATCATAAAGAAACATTATCCATGATAAAATATCATGGGAATAAAACATGTAATTGTGGAAAAACATTAATCACATGATATTATTTTCATAGTATCCAAGGCATTGCTCCCAAGACCATCATAGTGGACAAAGTCCCTTTCTGAATCGAGTTCACTCCTCATTCCAGTCCTGTATCACTGAACCAGATTAACTTTCCATTCTAGCCATGTCTATCACATGAGATATAAATCATTACATAGTGAATTGGAGGGATATATATTTCCCACCCATTTCATAATGAAATCATTCTTAATTGTGCCACAAAATAAACATAAATCATTCATCATGACCCAAAGAATAAAATTGGTTTCATAAACATTATCAAATCATAACGTAATCCATATAAAACAAATGGATATAATTTCATAATAAGAAGAGAAAAACCATGTAAATAATAGATACATTATTATTGAAACATAATCATACTATGTAATGTCATTTTAGATGGAAAATAATTTTGACAAAGCACTTGAAATGAATTCTTGATGAAAATATACTTTCTTGTTCAAAATAATTTTCTTTTCATAAAATTCCATTCAATTTTAATATAGAATGATTTTGTTTAAAATAAAAATGAAATCTTTTAGAGGAATTTTCATGAGAATTATGCGTTATGAAACCGTAAAAAATCCATTCATTCCATATAGGTAAAAAAAATTCTTCTCATACTTTGACTGGAAAAGTCAAAAAAGTATCACGTACTGAAAACGACAAAAGATTCCTTTAATATCTTTTACTAAACACTCACCAATAGGTAAAATTGTATTTAAACAATTTTAGGAGGATAATATTACATATTTTGGAAACTTGGATGTTGATGATAAATATGCCCCAGTAAATTCTGAAGTACAAACAATCTCGGATAAAAATGAGATTGTGATATTTTCCCTTACCTTAGGTCCGATATGCTTTTTATGTGTCAGAACCTCCTATATAATGATTTAAATAATGTCATTGAATTATTCCATAATAATACTCATTGTTATGATATCATATATTGTCATATTTTGATCTTCTTATTAGTAATATTTCATTGCTACTTGTTATTCGGGTGTTCATTGCTTTATGTTCTTATGCGTGTTTTGTCGAATAAATTCTTATTCCTATTTTTGGTTATAGTTGCATTATTTAGAGAATCGTAGTAGTATAATATATATAAAATTTATTCATTCAATTCGTATATATAATCATGGTTTAGTGATGATCATGTAGAACGAATCACATCCCATCGTGGAGACAGTAATCCGTATATATGCACGAGCGACGATATCATTCCCATAATTATTGAATGGTCTTGGAGTTAATGATATAATATCTCAGAATAAGTATCACATTATAATAATAATATATAATTATCCTTTACACCATCATACCCATCTATGTAAGGTTGTGGTGGAAAACGATTTACACCACGTCGTGGAGACGGTATTCCGTACGTACGCATGCACGGTGATTTCATTTTCCGTAGGATGGATAGAAGGTGAAATAGGATTGTATCAAATTTATAATATCATATCTATATATCAGTGATACATATTGTATTACTTTATAATGAAACAACTAAATTAGATGATGTTTAAGAAGAAAGAAACTTCAAAGAATCGGTAGAAGAGATTACCACTGCTTCAACGCGACTCTTCTAAACCTCCTTTTAGGGCACTAAAGTTAGTCTTTGAAGTAGACCAGGACCTCTAGTATGTTTCTAGGGAAGTAGAGAAGAGAAATTGGTAGGTTTTGGCCGATCATGAAGGCCCAAAATTGTGTGAGGAGGAGAGGGAGGAGGTTCTTTTTTATAAGGGAGAAGTGGGGCACCTTTTGGAATCATAAGAAATATTAATTTATATTAAATTCCAACCCCACTTAAAAACCTCCAAAAATGACTCAGTTTGAAGCTTAGATTAGATAGGGATGTAATATCATCAAACAATAAAATTTATAGATGTTGTGAATTTATTTTAAACCCTATCAAATTTATTTATCCTTATTTAATCTATTTAATTTTATTTGTGGTAATAATATTCTAAATTTTAAATTATTATAAATAATTATTTATGTGGTGTGAATTGTCCATAATTGGATACTTTATGAACTTTTAGACCATATAAATTTAAAATTATAATTTTTAAATATTTTTCTGATTTTAAAAAAAATTTATAATATGTTATTTTTATTAAATAATAAGTGTCAATTTTGACACTATTCATTTATTTGAATTTAAATAAAATCTACACAGAGGATATATTAGAACATTAATCATAACAATTACTACATTAGTTTTGTATAATAATTTAATATACTTATAAGTTGCATCAAAATTAAAAATAATATCCTATGATGAAGAAAAATATAATACCTTTCATAATAATATTTTTACTCGAATTTTTCATCTTAAAATAAAAACATTTAAATTTTTATATTTATTAAATTATGATGGTGACATCTTCGACATCAATTAAAATAAAATTATATAAATGTTATAATCTATTTTATAAGCCTCAAAATGGTCCACAAATATACCCTTGGATGATTAGGGTATATAGATACTCGCCCAATAAGGTTTGGTCATGTTTATGGTCCTTTTGATAGGTATTATTATTTTAATAAAAACTATATTATTTATTTTTCAAGAAATAAAAAATTTCTAAATAATTAATGTATAAGCTATTAAGGTAATTAAATTTTTCTAAAGAATTAAAAATAAATTACCATGATAAAGAGAAAAAAATTATCTTTTAAATGAGTATTTATAACCGAAATTATATTCTGTATAACCTTATATTAGAAATAATCTAATTATTAATGTTTGATTGAGACATATTTCACTTTCTTTAAAATAAAATAAATTAAAGGTCTTAATCACATCCATGTGGGTTCAAATGGATTCCATTTCGACCCAAAAATTCCTTAGGATGAAATATAATCATCCAATTATATTAAGACAAGTGTTAGGGTAATTTTATAATATTAGTTTTACCCTTAATTATCTAATTTACCTTTAACTGTAGTAAATAAAATTTACCATAATTACTATTCATAATGCCCAAAAATAAAAAGCAGACTATTAACATAATTTTTACCTACTGATTCCAAATATGGAATCCATTTTTACAAATTAAAAACATAGACGTGGGAGTAATTAGTTTAAAATTAATCCCGTTGTCGAAAAAAACTGTTTTTTGTTTAAAACATTGCAAAAGATTGAATTGATTTAACCTAGTAATTTAATATAAAATAAATGATAATGACATAAATTATATTAAATGTAAAAAATATATTTTATTTATACTTTAAAACAATTTAATATTATAATTTAACCATATAAATTATCTCGATGAAAAAAGTTGTTTTTAAGTAAAATATAGCGTGTTTTTACTAATCATCAAAATAATAACGTTGTCAAAAAATATCAAAACATTATCTAATGTAAATTTTTATATCATGATTCAAAAAAAAAGTTTATTTTGTAAAATTGAACTTATAAACTTGTAAAAATTATATTTAAAATGGGTTCTCCATCAAGAGGCGGCAAAACTGTATTTTTTGAAAAATACATATTTTACCTGAAAAAATTATTTTGTTCTCATACTATTTTCTAGAAAATGTGTAAGTTTAATAATAATGTTATAAAATTCAAAATTTAGTTAATACTATTCATAAAGGCTAGTTCATAATAATATTATAACCATATATTGTAGTTCAGTGAAACCCAGTATTGTGTACAACACACGCTATTGCGAAAGGTCGTGATTGCGTGTAATGCAAACCAAGTCAGGGTTGTGTGTAGTGAAAGACTCCTCTGTTGTTTCATATAACTAAATCCAACCATATATTAATTATCCATTGAATATATATATATATACACACTCAATTTTTCATAGAATAACTATTATCAAACGAACTTGATATTGTGTGTAACACGATCCAAGAATAGTGTTGCTTATAATGAAAGATAATAAGGTGTTGCGTATAGCTCAAGATAATCTTGGTTTAGTGTAAAACAGAGGATATGAAATAAATTAAAAAGAATGTATCTCATAAAATCTCAGGGTGTTACATTCTACCCCCCTCAAAATGAATTTCAGCCTTGAAATTCGTCAGGGTTATAAATGGTTTATTACTTGAGAGTTTCTTTCATATAAACCCACATCATAAAAAGAAATACTAAAAACAAAATTTTAAATTGAATGTTAGAAAAAAAAAACAGATACCCAAATTAACTCATCACTTGGGTTCCCATATAGGATAACATAGGTGAAAATATGGATATAGAAGAGAAATCTAACCATCACGTCCTGATGGAGATTGGTAGAGAACATGGCTATGAAAAAGCCAACAGTCACAAAAACATTAATTTGTTATGATCTAAGGTACCATATGATTCATCAGATATGAGAGCACTAGAACAACCATTTTGGTTTTCAAGATCATTTCCCAAATGTTGAAGATTTTTTTTGAAATAAAAGAAATACTTACTTGATTTTGGAACAGTCTCACTCTTTCTCATTCCTCGAACAATTTCTACTTCATCTCTTAAAGAAATGAAGTTTAATTTGTCTTTTGAGAAGTTTTAGAAGATCATGTGATAGAATGATAGGTCATTCCATATGTATGAAACATAAGGTTAGAAAAAGTTATATACATTAGTCCATATATGGTGATATTAATCATATATGGTTCCAAAATAGACTTATACTTCATCTATTATCCTGCTTAATAAAATAAAACTAGTTTCTACTAACCAGGTGCATCCTGTAGGATAGTGGTAGGTGATAAGGGCTTTTTGCACTTCGGTTGTGGGTTTTATTCTCGCAACCTTGTCTGACGCGATGGGTTGTCTCCCTTCCTATAGGTTGTCCTTTCTCTAAAACTACACTATTATAACATTCCAGAAATAGTATCAAAAAAAGTTATAGCCTTAAACAATTCTATCTGATGTCTATCTTAATCCATTCCAACATTTTGGATTATAAAAAATACTTATGTCCAATCGTATAATATAACGAAAATGATTACTAGAAATGTCATCAACCAAGCATGTTAATACCATCATTTATCCCCTATATATCATAAAATATATCTTGTTGGTCACATTATAGACACATGAATACCTCAATTTTGCATTCTCATGAAACATGAATTACCATAGAACCTTAGTGAAAACATGAATTCTGTCAAAAGTTAACTCCTTCCATATACCAAAATACCAAAATTTATATATACTCAAACCATGATATCACATTGTCCTTATATCATTCATAGGCTCATTAATACTATCAAACATCTCATTATCTCTTTATCCCTTCATTATGCGCATATCATCTACATTATAAAAATATCTTAATAACCTTTCATGGATACCAGTACCATTCAATATATACTTTTAAATACTTTAAGAAAAACAATTGTGTAATAATCCTTAGATGTGTCTTTATTCCATAGTACCATTACCTATACAACATAACTCTTGATAAACATAAATCATTCCACTACCTTCTTAAACCATTGACCGAGCTTGAAAAATTATTTCATCTCACATATCATTTGTAGTCTCTTCATCATCATCAATATAAATACTACCCTTACACTCATGATGATACTCTTCATGATACTTTTCCTTAGGTAACTGGTTTGCATAATGTCGGTACATTCCATATTTAAAACATTTAACTGTTGTTGATGTCTTAGAAATACCATTATCCCAGTCCATGGTGTTAACTGAACCTTTTCCTTTGCAATTACTGGCTTTGTGTCCTTCTTTTCCACACCCAAAGAATTTTCCATTTCCTTTGAAAAATTCTCTCGAATGTCTTTTCCCCCATGATTTACATGACGAAAATTGAACATTCTTTCTTTTATGATCATCATGAAATCCATCTTTCTTTTATTTGCTGAGTCATGAAACTTACCAAAGTTGAGATTATTGATCATATTATGAGATTGATGATTAGGAATAATAATGAGGTTTGGACATCCAAATCCCATTTCATTTGGTTGATCATGAATAATATCATTCCATTATCCATCATATTCTCCATTAACATGATTCCTCCTATTTGCTGCCATTTCTTAAAACCCAAAAAGAATAGTAAGAGAGGCAAAACCCGTTCTAGAAAAACAACATAATCAATGGGGATTACTTTCAATCTCAAACATCTTAGGTTTAATTATATGATCATTACCGTAATTATATGACTATAACCTATACTTATACTTAACTTTAGGTACATCCCTATACATTCGTTAGAAATATCTCTAGGGTTCTCACTAAAGTATTCGAATCCTGGTTTCCAAAGGTTATCTAAACCTTCACTCTGATACGAACTGTAGAGACCCAAGGTTGATGTACATAGACATAAAATTAATTTTGAAGAATACTTAATAAATGACAAAAACAGATTCCCAAATACCGTATTAGATTAGTGTCTTTGGAAACTCGGAACATAATCTTCTAATCATGGTGAAAGATCTTTAAAATCTTCCATAAAGATCTTCCCCTTTGGTTTTCTTACCTAAAACCTTTCATTATATCCTGGAGAAAAGAAAACATAAAAAGGGTGATCTCAAATGCTCGGTAAGGTTAAACATGGAGAACATAAAACAATCCCTAAACGTTTGAATGTAAGAACATGTACCGAAAACATCAAAATCATTAGTAGTGACATAAATTTTGGAAGTGCATAAGGAATAGATCATAATGGAACATTGTTGATGATCCTTTCTATCACATATCCTAAATGAATGAAAAGGGAAATACATTGAACTAAATGTGTTTTATCCTTTGAGGAAAAATCAAAAATTGATAAAGGCATGAACAAAGATTCATTTTCACCTGGGTCTCACAAGTTCCACCATGGTCGCACAAGTATACTTGTGCGCTGCCCAGTGGTCGCGCATGTGACTTGCACCTTCTCAAGCTCTAGGTACTATAAATATAGAGGTTCCAGGTCATTCAGATATTTCCCAAATGCTTATGAACACAATTAAGGTATTAACGACTTGATTGGGAGATATGGAGGAACAACGTGTACCAGTTCAGCCAGAAAAGAGAGCTTACCCTGAATGGCTGGATCATATCCCTCCACCTCCACATTTTGTGAATACCACATTCCTAACATTTAATGTTTTGGGAGAACTGAAACAATAATAAGCATTTTTTTCTCATTGTGATCCCATGATGGGGACTCCTCAACAACAAGAAGTAGTAAAGCTAAGGTGTTTTGTGCAGACATTACAGAGAACATCTTTTGTGTGGTATAAATGTTTGCAATCTCAATCAATTACTGGATGGGAAGATCTCCATCATTAATTTATTTTTCAATTTATCTCAATGCTATAGAATGCAATAGTTTTTTATCTAAAAAATTGTAAACAAATAGAAAACTAAATAGTCTCATATTTTATTTCTCAATGGAAAGGATTAACATATTCGTTAAATCTTTAGCTCCCTCAAAAAGAGTTGCTGCCAATTTGTGTGGAAAATCTACATCATGAATTACGTACACCACTGATCATTATAAAATAAGCCTAAGGGATTTGAGGCCTCAATTCAATTTCCTAGAAGGTGAAGGATTCCATTATGGAAGATAAAGATAAATCTCATGTAATTCCATCAGCTCTGGGAAGGAGAGTAGGGAAAGTAGAATCTACTACAGTTATACTTAAGCAGGTACCTTTACCTACATTAACTTAAAACCCTTCATCATATCGAAGGGCTTCACCTCCCGAGTGTCAGCAGAAATGACTTCCTCATCAAGATGGTCAATGAGATCAAGACAGAAATAGTGTTATGAGTTAAAGAAAAAATTTTATTCCTTCTAAAATGAAAAAGTTACTGGTTACTTCATCTAAGAACTAGAAAATAATTTGGTTCAGTTTCCAAGTCCAAATAAAAAAACAAATAAGAATATGAAGTTCTTATGAACTATTTTCCCTTTCACCAAATGTTAGGTCATCCAATTTAGGTGTCTTTTGTTTTCAAGAACCTTCCGTAAAAAATGGTATTCTCTGGACAAGTGAAACTGAAAATTTCGTCAGCTAAAGTAGCATGTTTTATTGCCAATGATCCATATGAAGGAGAATGACAGGAATTTAAGAGTAACAATGTGAAAAAATATCATGATTTTATGACTGGGAAAATGATCAACCAAACTCATTCCATTCTAGATACATAGTTGAAAAAACTGATTGTGTCTTCTACCACTCCTACCATAGCAAAACAACCTTCATTAGAGATCAATCCCCAAAGAAGCGACGTAATCAGAAGGACAAATAACAGTCAAAAGAATATGGTTGCATATCAAGGACAATGTTGTTCTTGACCTTATAAGATTTCATGCCATCTACTTCAAAAGCACGAGCACCATCCCACCAAATAGAACAACCAGAACTAACCTATCAAGCAGAATCTTCATCAGATGAAGAATTTTTTTTGGTTCCGTCAACGTTATCCACTTAACGAATCATTATGAAAATGGTGATTTTGATTATAATGAGCCATATTTCCTTATACCTAACTAGGAAACTGGAGGAAGAGGCCATGATCGATGATATAGGGGAAGACGTGGGAATTCTAGAAGCCATTATTTTAACTCTACCCCTGCTGGAACCGTATATGTGGCGGAAAATCATGGGAGATCCCTTCAGCGAGCTCAACCTGAACATGGATTTTCCTCCATGCAAGATAGGTTCGGTCCTAACTTGATTATTTTAGAGGACCTAATAGGAGTCACACCATCTTCCTCTCAGCATGTAGATAGAACTAGTCAGTCTAATCTACAAAAGCTAAGTGTATTTATAGCTTCTTCTCTAACACATGGTACATCTATATCAAGAGCATCAACTTCTAAGGTACCTACAAAACAACATTTCCATGCTAGTAAATGCGGACCTCTGGAACAAAATTATGATTTTTTGAAACGGTTTCCCCATTTATCATCCAAGATATCAATTTTGGATGCCTTTAGTCAGTCAAAAGATCTTTGAGAAGATCTTATTGAGTCTTTGTTAAGTCCTTATGAGTTTGAAACTGAAGTTGCTATTGTTGTGGATTATCGTATAGAGAATAATCCCACATAATTTCATGAATTCATATCTTTTATCGATGAATATGAAGATGATGTTATACATGGACTTATTATCACCTTTAATCAATCTGGAAAGGTCAGTGACATAGACATTCGATGAGACTTCATTGATAATGGCTCAAGAGTCAACCTCATTCCTATTCATAGACTTCATCAACTGGACCTAACTAAATCTTACTTATCTCCTTCCAATTTAATGTTGCAAGCTTATTATAAGAATGATCCAGTACCTCTGGGAAATATTACACTTAGAACTCAATTTGGAGATGTTGTGTCTCATTCAGATTTGATGGTTGTTCGTCAGGACACAACCTTCAACATTCTTCTTGGAAGGCCTTGGATACATCGACATGAATCCATACCTTTTTCATACCACCAATGTCTCTTGTACTATTTCAATGGTAAAATAGAGAGACTATATGGAGATAAGGTTCCATTAAAATGTGGGAATATCAATACATTTAGGCATAGTTTTTTCATACAAAGCGAAAAAGGTCCATCATCAAGGAGGTAACCATAATTAATACTCCAAATGGTATGGAAAATATCTCAATATTCCCATTCATACATTTGAGTACAGATTATGTGTTACCTATTAATCAAATTAAAAGGGTAAAACCAAATCCAAGCACTCATCCAATAACTTCCATAATGTCAATTGTGGAAATTGAGCCTAACATCATGAGAGAAATTTTTGATTCACCAAGTAGTGATGGAAGATTAAATAGAGATGTATTCATTTCATCTACTGAACTAAAACAAGCCTCTACATTGTTAATCCGAATAGAAGTAGTTTTGGCAATTCTATAAGTAGATAAATATGTTGATTCCCAATCCACTATATCCTTTTTATTACCCCAGGTAAACCCTTCATCTTTAGTAGGTTCAAAAATGGTGGCCTCTTCTTCAGGATGATCAAATACTGACTCCTCTCCTAAATCTAGAAGTTTTTCTTTGTCATATACATTTCAAGTAGAAACATAAGAAGTAAATCGTAATGAATAAGGAGAGGAAGTTCTTCAGGATGCTTCTTCAGTATTTGAGAAAGGTGTCTATACCACTGTGGATGAGCTCAGAGAAATATATTTGGGTAAAGAAGAAGATACATTCCCAACTCTAATTAGTGCGAGCATGGATTATGAAGATCAATAGGTGTATACTTTATTTATAAAGAAACATCAAGATGTAATTTCTTGCAATTATACAAAAATTCTAGGACTTAATCCTGATGTAGCTACACATCAATTGGGTTTTCTAGAAGAAAATCAAGGCTTCATGCAGGCAGCAAGAAGAACACACCCAACTAAGGCCTCTAAAGATGAAGATGATATTGATAAGCTTATAAAGGATAATTTTGTTAGGGATGTTCAATATCCCAAATGGTTGTTCAACATTGTCATAGTGGAAAATAATAATGGACACATCAGAGTTTTCATTGATTTTAAAGATCTTAACTCGCATTGTCCTAAATATGACTTTCTAGATCCGATCAAAGAGCTTTTAATCGATGCAACAACAATCTATAAAGCCCTTTCTGTGATGGATGGTTACTATGGGTATAATAAAATTTGTATGACCCTAGAGGATGAATAATATATAACCTTCAAACACCCTCAAGGTGTTTTTGTCTATAGAGTAATGACTTTTGGATTAAAGAATACAGGTGCAACATATCAACATAACATGCACCCTTCAAACCCTTCTTAGGGAAATTTGATGAATGTTATGTGGATGATTTGGTTGTAAAATCCAGACAACGTTCCAATCACTTGGCAGATCTGGAGATGATATCCAATAAACATCAGCAACACATCTTGAATATGAACCCCTTGAAATTTTATTTAGGGGTAACCTCCGGAAAGTTCCTCAGCTTCATTGTACGCCATCTTGGTATCAAAGTTAATCCTGAGAAAAAATCAATCGTTAGAATGTCACCTCCTCAAAATTTGACATAATTAAGAGGACTATAAGAAAACATGTCCCATATTAATAATTTTAACACAAATTTGGAAGGAAAGTGTTTTCCCTTCACTAGATTAATGAGGAAGGGTGTAACCTATCAATGGACTAAAGACTGCAGAAAAGAATTTGATACCCTCAATAAATATTTCTTGAGTCCACTGGTATTAATTCCACCTGTTGAAGAAAGACCACTTATTCTCTATGTGATAGCTTTAGAGCAATCACTCGGTGCCTTACTTGATCAAAAGAACGGTGATGGGGATGAAAACAAGCTTTAATATATCAGTCAAACTATGATTGATGAAAAAACTCTATATTCAAGTACTGAAAAATGATGTCTGGAATTAATCTTTGCTGTTCAGAAGTTAAGGAACTGCCTAAAACATCCTGAGGTCCCATTAGTATCTCGTAATAACCTACTCAAATTTATCCTCATTCATCCTATGATTATAGGTTTTCTGTCATGATAGGTAGTTATTTTGCCACAGTTGGATATCCAGTTTGTCCCTCATAAGGCAATAAAAGTCCATGCTCTGGCCAACTTCCTTGCTGAACACCCATCTGTGGAAGAAACATCATTGAATATTGAACTTCCTAATGAATAGGTCTTCTATATTAAATATAATCCCCAGACATGGCAGATGTACTTTGATGGTGCCTCCAGAAGTCCAATAGGTAAGATAATAGAAACCCCTAAACTCAAAACATTTGTCTTAGGAATTGTACTTATCTCCCCAGAAAAGGAAGTGTTTTCTTATTCCTTCATGGGGTATGATGGTGGTACCAATAATGAAGTATAATATCAATCTCTTATTAATGTCTTGGAATTGGAACTTCAGGAGAAAGTGAATCGTATAAAACAGAAATGTGATTCAGAATTGGTAATCCAACAAATCAATGGGGAATATTCTATCTAAAATGAAGAGTTAATCCCTTTCTGTGATTATGCTAGAGGATTAATGGATGAATTTCCCTCGGATACAAAAACTATTTATGTCCCAAAATCACAAAATGCTTAAGCTGATGCACTGGATAACATAGCTATAACCCTAGATGATCCAAATTAGGATGAGAAAGTCATCAACAAAGCCCATCGTCATGTAGTCTCAACTTTTTTTTAAACAGAATTTTTTAAATTAATGAAATTAGCCCTATTTATGAGCTATATGGTCATACCACAGGATGGAGAATACTCAACATGGAATACCTTCAAAATGGAGTACTTTCATTCGATAGGGATGAAAAATAACAGATCCGATGATGAGCGACCAATTTTATTCTTTATGATAATCCAGATCACCAGAAGATCCTCTACAAATGAGGATTTAATGGAATCCTCTTAAGTTGTATTGAAAAAAAGGAAACTAAACCTGTAATGAAAGATGTACATTTAGGATTTTGTTGTTCTAACCAGTCTGGATATAGGCTTTATGAACAAATCCAAAGTCTTGGATAATTTTCGCCATCGATGATACCGGATTTCACAGATTTCACAAAGAAATTCCATCCCTTCCAATCATATGAAAACTTCACTCATAAATCCTTGGAGTATCTACATACATCTAAATAATCCTGGCCATTTCTCACATGGGAAATGGATGTAATAGGACCTTATCCTCTAGCTGTGGTTAAAATGTTAAAGTATGTTCTTACTACTGCTAACCTTTCCTCTAAATGGGATGAGGCAATTCCTCTCAAAGAAGGTGGATCCAAAAGAATTGTTAGTTATTTCAAAACAAACATAATCACCATATTTCGTGTACCTCATACTCTATTGATAGACAATAGCACCAATTTTTGTTATGTTGAGGTAAAGAAGTTATATCTGGAGCACAATATCAAATCCAACCATTCATCTCATTATCATGCAGTGGCCAACAGATAGATAGAGGTTTTCAATAAGACCCTAAAAAATATACTCTATAATATGGTGGATGAAGATAAGAAATCTTGGCCTGGTAAAATTTTGTATTCTTTAGGGTATTGTCATACTACTACTCATACTAGCACCAAAGAAACACCTTATTCATTGGTATACGTAATAGAAGCATTTTTTCCAATTGAAATGAAATTTCCTTCACATAGAGTTGCAATATGTGATCAATTTTATAGAGATGAGAGGTATCATAAATGGTTGATGAGATGGAATGATTAGATGAGAAATGATTGCATACTTTTCATCATTTAGAAGTCTATCAGAACAGAATAGTGCGATCCTTTAACAAGAAATTTTCCTTGATTCATTTCTTCAAGGAGAATTGGTATTGGTCCTCAAGACCCCAATGATACCAAGAAAGAAATCTCCAAAGATTGATCCAAAGTGGGAAAGACCTTATTCCATACATAAGGCCTACTCAGATAGATCTTATTCCATATTCTCAATGTATGGAGAGATTATTACAAATCCAACAAAAGCGATATTCTTGAAGAAATTCTTTGTGTAGTTATGAACATCGTCTTCGCTGCAATATTGAAAACTGCACATCCCCCATGCCCTCACTGCAAGAATTAAAACTTCACAGTATAAATTCCTAGTTTCTAGACGTTAAACTCCATGAAAACCATAAGCGTCCATGCTGAATGACATTAAAATGTGTATCATATTTTTCCATGTCATGTGACGTTAAACTGCATGCCAGCATTTGTCCTCATTACATGACATTAAACTGAATGGTTAACGTCTTCTCTAATTGACGTTAGGAGATTCTATATGCAAGAATCATTGATATCGTTGCTACTCCTTAGTGTCACATGAGTCCTTTTCTTCCAAGAGGATGAATCAGATTTGCATAGGGTCCTCATTTGAAGAACTATGTTTCTCATCTATTTAAGATACGTAGAGATGCCTGGATCTCCAATATTGGTCCCAATTGCAACCACAAAATTTTTATTTCCATTTTATTCTCTTGTATATAAACTAGATCTATACCGAGTGCTCTTTTAAGATATATTATCTCATTTTCATACAATCTTGTGTCTTAAATTTAATCATTCTTCTAGAATGCATCAAATCCCCCCATCTCCAATGTCAAACATGATTGGTGTGGGAAATGAATGGTTAAATAACTATGTGTATCTTGATTATCATCTATATGAGATATGTACAGATGCCTAGATCTCAAATCTTGGTCCTAGACATGATATAAGAAACCCTATTTTATTCTTTATATAAGAATCAGACCTGCATAGGGAATGTTTAAAGAACTACATTTGGCTTGACTCTTTCCCTCAGTAAAACACATAGTGACACTTGGGTTTTATCCCTTAGTCTAGTTAAAATACTTCCTTCTTTTCAAATTAGTTCATCTTCGTCCTTACTGAATTATGTTAAACTACATGGAAATATAACACCACTATTCTTTACTTGTGTCACCATTGTGTTATAGAAAAAACCCTTACTGCTCCTTGTTTCCCACACCGAGCATAGATCACGTGGGCTTAGGAATTGGGTGAAAGGATTCTATATATAAACAATGTGTCTCAATTTCTTAAGGGGATATCAATTTCCCCAATGCATGACTCAAAATATTATATTATAATGTCCTCACTGCATGACTTCAAACTGCACATCACAATATTAATTCAAAGGAAACAATGAAAGTCTCCATTTTTCATATGAGTCAGATCTATGTAAAGGAATTAAAAATACGGGCAAATATTGATTCAAATATTTCTCATGTGCATTTAGCATAAGCCACTTTTTATTTCACACTCTTAATATTGAATATTTACAGATCTTCAAAATTATTATTACGGTTTCTGGTGACAGAGTTTCTAATATATGAGAACTCTTTTGCCTGACTATGCAGTATGTGCCCTTCGGTGGCCTATCATAAGTTCCCTATATAATGGTCATGTCAGTCAAAAGATTCCACTATTTGGCTATGTAGAATATACCCCAGTTATCCCAGCATAGTACTACCCCATAACAGGTTTTTGAAATGATGGTAATTTTGTTTTGGGTTATAGTGTCTTTTTCCCCTTCAAACATTGGTGAAAATATAAAAGAATCTATATTTTAAAATAGTCATTCAGGTATATCTGTCCCATTATCTTTCTCTCGATCTGAAAGTCTTCAGGACCATGGTTTACACATATCTCTCTCTATTTGTTTAAAGTAATATGAAATAACCTTGGATCACTTATCCACATATCATATATTGATTCCATTTCTGTTTTTAGTTGTATGACCTAAAACTAAAAACAACACCATCCCTACGTTTGGGTCAGACCTTTGTAGAAACCCTATTCCTCCTATTCTTTTAAAATCTTGATTGGAAATACCCTCTCCATGTTTAGGTACATTTCTACATAACCCAAACTATGTGCTTCGGAAGATCTGATTCTCCATATTCTTTCTGCGGCTTTTAGCAATAGAATGTAAATATTTTGAGAGCACTTTTTCTTGACAATATAGTACATCCCCTTAAGTGTCCTAGAATAAGTTTCCTACATAACGGGATTGTTAGTAAAAAAGATGCCACTATTTAGAGATTCAGCATATGACCTAGTTGACCCTGCATAACAAAAATCCCATAATGATTTTGTCAAATAATGGTAACTTCGTTCTTGCAAGAGACTTCCTCAAAGGATTTTTATTTCTTTTCCCATATCATTCATCAGATCCAGAAATTCCCAAAACACAGTTTAAAATTTTCCCTTCTGTACCTGAATATGGTAGTATATTTCCAAAATAAATATCAAGAAATTGGGAGAGTCTCATACATTTGGATGGAGCTAAATACCTTAAATTACAGCCACATAATTTCCTCACTTCTTGACTTAAAACTGCATGGTAAAATGGTTTCACTGCATGACTTAAAACAGCATGGTACAATGTCTTCACTCCATGACATAAAACAGCACAATACAATATCCTTAGAGCATGACCTAAAACTACACAACACAATGTCCTCACTGCATGATTTAAAATTGCACAATACAATGTCCTCACTGCATGACTTAAAATTGTATAGTACAATGTCCTCACTGAATTACTTAAAAATTCCTAGTACAATGTCCATACTACATGACATAAAATTTCACATTTTGATACCATAAATTTCCTTTTCTGAGAAATTTTAACAATTCCTTATACACAACATTTCTATAGAAATGGTTTTCCTATTCATGACATATGTCGGCATATATAACCCTTTATTCTAAAAATTCCTTTCCTTGGAAAAACCACTCACTGTGGTCTTGACTCACCCAAATATTATTTTCTCTTGTCTATCAATATAAAAATGTTAAATTCATAATACCTCCTTGGCTTAAATATGCAGCATGTTCCCTTAGGTAGCCTTGCAAAAGTTGCCTATATACTAGTCCTATCAGTCAAAAGAGGACATTATTTGGTTATGCAGCATATGCCCTAATTGGCCCTACATAACACAAGTCCCAATACAAGTTTGTCAAATAATGGTAACTTTTCTCTTGTAGGAGACTCCCCATATATTTATACATGTTTTAGATTTGTTGACCATAAAAATCATGGCTCATGATTCCCCTTGGAAATATTTAAAAAATATTAAAGCAATTCTTGGACGTTGAGTTTTGTTTGCAATCTAATTTTAAAATTTATGGTCAATGCTATTTGAACATAAGCATTAGCCTTTATAGTCCAACATGAATAACTCTAAACTGCCAACATCAAGATACATGGTACTCATCAGATTGGGAACCCATAAAAGGCACTTCGTAAAAAAGTCAAGTCTCATCCCACCAAAAGTATATTTTGTATGATTTAGGTAATATTGAGAAATAAAAAATCATAAGATACAATGGTTTTAGGGTAGTCCATATAACCCTATAAAAAATCAATCTATGTTTACTAGGTCTAATGGCTTAGGTAAAAAAGAAGCTAGCGAGAATGAAAATAACTATGACTAAAGATTAAATGATTTTAATTTATGAAAAACATTTTCTAGAGGAGAATCCACAAATTGGAGTATCTATCTTATCAAAAATCACAAACGATTTTATATAAAACTATTTATTTGGTTAACAGACTATTGATCCCCATCACCTACCCATTGAAGCTCATTTATTTAACCTGCTTCGCTCTCTCCAGCATGATAAAGTGCTTCTCTAGCATCTACAATGGATTTTTCACCATCCTTATCGATTTCTCCTAATTATCAATGAAGATATTAAAGCTCTCCTATAATGACATCTAATTCCTTTTGAAGACACAACTACTAAGAAATATTTTCTTTGATCTTCTACTTCAAGTCCTTCAACTTTGTAGTATGATTAGCCTCAACTCGGGAAAGATCTGCTTGGAATTCTTTGGTGTTGATTAATAATTTATCTTTTATCAAGTCTTACACAATCTTTTTATCTGTCTCCCTATTTCAAATAATATCTTTCACCGTGGTATGAATTTCATGGTATTCAAAAATTCCATATCCTAGTGTGATAAATGGTGATGAGTGTCATGGAATTCTTGAGGGCAGTTCCTCTAGGGGAATCTCAGATATTATCTTCCATATATTCTTCCATTATTTGCGACATAAAAGAAGAAGAGACCTTTGTAGTTATGGATCTGATTCAAAATCACTATCATAAGGAGGGGTACATTTTAGGATTAATGCACTTAATGAAGTTCCATGTTCTGCTCCTTCCTAAATAATGGATGCTTCACCTTCTAGTAATGTTTGGGCTGATGCAGAGGCTTCACCTCTGGACCTAGCCATCGAAGTTGATCTCCCTATATAGTAAATCAAGAATTATGGTTGTAGTTAGCTTCAAGGTAATGAAAAGTGAGTACAATCCCAATATCATTATCAATTACCTATTAGTAGGATATCAACATGAGAAGACTCCTCCACAATATTCTTAGTTACAAAATATTGGTTTGATGTCTCTAGGTGGGGAGTGTTATCTCCAATTTGCTCACGATCTTCAAAATGAATCTTAGGAAGATTTTCTGTCTCAAAATTCACCTAATCCATTGTATTTACAATGATGGGATTGAAATTAATGTAAATAATTCTTCTATGTATCATTGTGGAAGAATTTCTTTAGATGGAACTGCATATTTCGACCAACCATGGTCAGAAATTTAATCATAATAATATTAACATGGTGAATAGTGAAAACTCACATTCAGTTGATTCTATATAAGGAACTATAAAATCTTCTAAAGCATTTGGTATATTAACATGTTCTAATACTTATTCAAAAAACATTCCAAGGTTCATCACATCATCCAATGATATCATAGGTTAGTCTCGACCATGGGAGCACTCGGCGTGTTTACATCGCAACCTTCCTTCGACAAATTTTGTCCCCGAATAGCTTCTTCAGCAACATTTTTGTGGTCATCATCAGCCATTTATGGATGTTTTGGTGCATGTGATGAACCTAAAATACCATACAATGGAAGTCAATTGTTCTTTAATTTAACGTCCTATAAATTATTGTTGATTTACTAGAATCCTCATCTCCTATGAAATCAGAAATGGGAGTAGTGTTGGGAACACATGTTGGTTCCATTGGCCCCAATGCCTCTTTAGGAACCATCATATTAGAAGGAATTTGTGCCAGTTCAGATGTAACTTCCATGGCTCCTTGAATCTTATCAATATTTTCATTCAAAGAAGGCATAGAAGAAACCCTTATAATAATAAGAAGTTTAAACACATTTTCTCAAATAAGGATAAAATCATTATTATCAAGAAGTATTACCACTACTAAAAAAGTGTTTAACTATGGATTTCATTCTTCAGTGATTTTTTTCACCTTCCTAGGAGGACTTGCATAATCATCTCAAAAGATAAGTTTTGGAGATGTAAATACCCTTTCTATCTCATCCTCCATGGCCTATTGGCTTAGAGATATTTCCCTCGATTCATGGGGTGATCTGGTATCTATAAGAGGAGTACCTATAGGGATATACCATGGAAAGGGAACTTCATTTGAGTTTCCATTAACCAACTGCATGTTAAAAATGATATTTTTCCTGAGTAACAACACTTTGACTAAATTTAAATTACAATGAAAAAGAGAATTTGATAAAAAAAACTTACATCTTCAGGATCCACAAAATCATGCCATTATTCATCTAATGAAGGAACAATCCCATCAATGGTACCAAGATCTATCATTTATTTCACTCGCTTCATGGTGGTAATTGATTCATTGGTTGCATATATGATCATTTCTATTTCTTGAAGGTAAGTTCTCACTTCATTGGGATTTTCCTTGAATAAGAAGTTAGAAAAGGCCCGTAGATCCCTTA
This sequence comes from Viscum album, assembly GCA_963277665.1. Classification (NCBI taxonomy): domain Eukaryota; kingdom Viridiplantae; phylum Streptophyta; class Magnoliopsida; order Santalales; family Viscaceae; genus Viscum; species Viscum album. Next base: position 1,069,865,714 of record OY728166.1, on the reverse strand, counting down.
TTCCTGGAATATGAATCCCTTCACGCAGATCCATCCACATGGTTTCAGCATCACAATATAAAATTTTCTGTGTTTGAATAGCTTTTGGATGTAAATATTCAGAGTACATTCTATAGGTTTGTGAAGATGATTCTGCAGCCTTGGATATAAGTTTCTTCCCAAATCCCACAGTCACGGATGGGGGATGAGAAACTGGTTTTCGTCACCCATCATAATGATGGTGACTAGATGGCCTCGGTACATCCTCAGTAGAAATCGATGGAGTGTCTCTCTTAACTATGGAAAGTGGATGATATCTGGAATGAGGTTTCTTTGGTAAATTTGAAGCCCCGTCACCTCCACCCTTAGACTCTAATGAATCGACCCTGATGATGAAGAGAAAACATGGTTTAATACCCCTTCAGGGTAAGATGAGACACATTTTTCGGTATACCAGATAGTCAATATTCTTACTGCATCAGCGACAGGTAAATTAAATACTACACCAGTCTTCTTTGCAGATGTTAGAAACCATAGTTATTGGGAAAACATTGGATGTTTCTCTATTCAAACATGCACAAGGGGATATATAGTATTTTTTACAGTCATTTGAATTGATGCGTGAATATATATGGAGCATAGGCCTCACATATGATTTCTCCATCAATCTTGGTGGCCAATATGCCATCTCTTCAAGCTAGCATGTATTCCATCAACTATAAAATAGGTGTCCCATCATCAACGAATCACCCCGTAGGTGAATTCCAATAAACAAAGAAATAGAATTCCTTAAACATAATCAACCTACCCATGAAGTTGTATGCATTTAGGGAAAGGTGTGAGATTTCATAGAAAGCATGAATAGATGGTCGGATAGAACTTCCAAAGACATATACGCCACATTATACAGTATATGTTCTGAAGCGAGTAGCGACCCATCCCCATAACACTTGGAATTGTCCCGATATTCTTAAATGTGACTTACCTCTGTAAATATACAGTATGGTTCGGTGAATATTTTCCAAAATAGTAGTGTAAAACCCTACCATCATTCTCTCAACCAGCTTGTCCGTGATAAAAAAAAAATCATGGCCTTACACCTGCTTTGGAATATCTGAATGGTAACAAGTACTCACTAAGCCACATGGACAGGAAACCGTCCAGTTTCTTTTTTTAGGAATTTTGGTATTGACTTCATATCCCCAATTTTCAAACTCCCCTTTCTCTAATGTCGGCCAAAAAGTGTCAAGTATACCTCTATTCTATGCCTTTAGAAAATTGGTTGTATGAGTGCAGGTGGGCCCCTTTTTTTATTCTTTACCAAGAATATTTCCATCCATTCATTCGGTTGAATTTTCCTCCTTGTATGGGAATTTTTGGTGGTTGAGTTATTGAGTTTGTTAAATATTTTCATCAACCCATGAACCAAAATAGGTGTCTCCTCCAACTCATTCAATGTTACATTAGGAGGAATAAATTCATCTTACATATCTCTAAGGATCAAAGATCCAAAAATCATTTATATATCCCACTAGCTAATACCTAATTCTCTATGTGTTAAATGAATGTATTTAGTTTCTGGGATCCATCAGCTTAGTAACTCTGGAAAAAAATCATCATTTCTATGCACATAGGTTTTGCCAACCCAGAAAACCTCATAAATCCCATCAACTTTTAAGTCATCTGTAAATTCTGCACACATCTTACACACCCAGTATTCCCACATCCATGAAGGTTTTACACCTCCTCCTAGGAGGAAATCCCAACATTTCTTCTAGCCTTTGATTTGATCTATCTGAGAATTTCGAATGATGGATGAATAATATTATGGATATAGATTTGGTGTGTGTGCTTTCAAATCTAGAGCACATGGGTTGTGATGCAGGATATGAGCTTTCTGTTCTTTAAAAACATTAGCAAATGAGCCCCCAAAAGAAATTTTGGTTGATGATAAACTGGAATAATCTTGAAACCAAGAGAGTGGGACATAGTTCTTCCTGTTCGGGATATTGACTTCCTACATATGACCATATTTATTTAGAGTAAAATAAGTGATTCGAGGAATGTTGATGTGATATTTCTTCAGATATTTTTCCAAATATGGAAGTGTGGTGTAACATATATCATAGTAGCCATGAGTGATAATGTTCATCTTGTCATAAATACTCTTACTTGAAAGTTCATCAGTAGTTCTGATTCTTTTGGGATCCATTGAACAAGCATAAGGATAAAAAAGTCATGTTTTAAGTAAATCCATTCTAGATGTTTGACAATAGAATTTAAAAAAAATTGTCAAATGCATTTGGGCGCGCAAGTATGAAACCTATCATGTAAATGTAATACATCACTCAATTATAACACTTGGCTTGAAAACGAAAGACGATGTGCAAGTGTGGTTCCCCAGTTATAGCATGCAACTAAAAACATATAGAAGAAGTGCGGTAAAAAACCGAAGAGTTCAAGCGAAGAATGATTTGTGCACCGAGAAAAAAATTCCCGAATTCAGATAATTTTCATGGAAGTGGAGCCACTATATATAAGCGATGCAAGTCACTATGTGCGCCAAAATACTATGTGTTATCAGCTTGCATGACCAGTTGCCTTGCGCACTTGATACCTATACACCATAGTGCCAACTTCTTTCTCCTTCATTACTTTACCTCAATATAGGATCTTCTTTTAATTCTAGATCCAACTCTAAGGGGGGATTTTTTGGAACTCTATTCCATCAAGGAATCTAAAAATGACAAAGGGGAACACTTTAGAAAAAATAGGATAAAATGCATGAAAAAAATCATGATTTGAAAAGGCATGAAATATGGAATACCCTAGTCAGGCCAAGAGGCTGTCAGAGCGCATCCAACTTGTGCACCCCCATATGTCGCAAAACCTACATACACGCCACCATTTTTTTGAAGCATACTTGCGTGACCAATTTAGATTTTCCCAAGGTCACTTATTTACCTATAAATAGACCCTTCAGGCCTTCATTTGTATGGACAAATTTCTCTATAACCCAACTGATGCTCTGTTCGCCCTAGTGATCCACCCAAGACTTCCGAAACATTAAAGGTAATTCTTTAACACCTAAAGTGGAGTAATTGAGGGAGGATCATAGGACTTAAGTCCTTTTAGTATTTTAAATCCATAACACTTTCACACCTAAAGCATCTATCCTCCCTAAAATCAGAAACACTTGCGCACCACTTATTCCTTTTATGGGAACTTGAGCGCCCCACTTCTGGGATCACCTATGAATAATCTTGAAGGATTGAGCCAGGTCTTAGCCAAGAATTACCATATAGGATGTTCTTTACTTAAGATAATATCTGGTCTCCCAATTTTACTTGTGCACCCATACTTCCATGCCCTTATGTACTTGGGTGGACCTCTTTAATTAACTTACTCTCTTCAGTCTACAATCCATCAATCCCTATTCAAAGAAATCCATGGCAAGGCTTCTTATTTATTGGATCCCATATTTGAAAGGGATTTTGTTGATACCTCCACCCAAACCTCCAGACTTATCAAACCTTTGAAAATGTCACATCATTGTGTCTCCAATTTGGTTTTGTATATCCACATTCATAGGTTTCCCACATTTTTTCAAAATGGGGTTATGATTCATGGAGTGTTTATGGGTTTTTATATCCATAATCGCATATAACTTTCTCCCAAGAATCATACTTGGAAGTTCTAGGTTTTGAGAATAATGGTTTGGGTCCTTACCTCTCCCTTATCAAAGAGATGGATCCTCGGATCTCTGGTAGGGAAGGTAAGATTCACACTTTCTTTTCCATGCAAGCAAAATAAAAAATCTCAATCCCATACAAGGATCAATTTTCGAGCATCCATGGTAGTATAATCCCCTAGTCTTCATGTCTTATTCCTTTCATTGGACCCTTGTATAATGTAATTTGAATAGAGGGAGGGTTCACTGCCTCGCCATCTTCCCAGGTCATCTCGACCTCATCCACCTTCGCCGTCGTAGGTGCGCCCTCTTCCACTAGTGGAGGAGGAAAAGTGTGTGTGTCATTGTTGAATCTTTCACATACTCTTGTTTATCACACCAATCATGACTCATGTGGTATTATATATTTTTGGTGATTAAAACATTTTTACGAACACCCCCAATGAATGAAATATGATAAATCTGATTCCCAACATAACCAAGATACGTAGGAAGCCTCTATAGGGCCCGAGCTCACTGTATATCCTCTTCCAGAATCAAACCCTAATTCCTTTAATCTAGGAATCCTCCTTAGGAGTAATACCAAAATTAAACCCCCAAATTATCAAGGCATCCTTTTAGGAAGTAAGATCAAACTCATTTCTCTCAAAGGACTATACTCTCCTGTGATACTAATCGAACTACGTGGGATTTGATTCCCATCCACATGGGATACGTAGGAAGACTACTTGAGGTTCAAAACCAACACCTTAAGTCAACAATTTTTTCCTTAGGCCATATTTACAACAGGGTCTAATTTAACTTGGAAACCCATATTCATTCCAGGTTCCTTGGGCTGATTATTCATAAGTACCACACCAAACTTTAACTAAGCACCTTTCTCTTAGATGTCCATAACACATGATATAAAATTGTACGGCTAGGTCATTATCACATGACCATAAAGGGTATGATTTTTCCCATTACATGTCACCAAACTATGAGGGTTATGATTCCTTTCCCAAGGATATGTAGGCATCCCATTTCATTGAGACAATCACAATATCAAAATAAACATTTGTCTCCCTGGATGACAGTAAATTCTAGAGTTCCCCACTGAGTGTCTTAAGAACTAGTATCATTATTACAATGATTAAAAGATTATTTAAATAGTATATTATAGGATACCATTGATGTAGAAGATCAAATACATACGGATATCTCCATAAATGAAGATCCTTGAATACATATTGGTGATTCTAAAATTTACACATGTTATTAATTGATTGAAAATTCCCATGGAAACATGTGTTATACTTACTGAATTAATAAGGATTCATAAAAATATCATAAATTTTAATGAGAGACCTAGAGAAAACAATAATACCCCAAAAAATGGTGTGATGAGTCTAACCTCCCATCCTATGACCAATATATTCTCGTTAAGTATCATAAATTTCAACCTTGAAGAACGTCTACCTTTGAAAAGATGATCCCTTTTAGATAAAGAACTGTTGGAAGTTTCCGGTTCCATGAATAAATCCAATGGAAACTGCCCGGAAGTAGTGATTCTTAAAACTAGAACACATATTTCAAGGAACAATGAAACACCCCTTATAATACCTGCATAAGACCTAAGTGTAATGTGTGTGATGATGACAGACTCTTGTGGCGGCATGGAAAAAAACCATTAGGTTTATTCTCTATTAACTTCTACTACTCCTGTAGGCGGTTCCATTAAAGCTTAACGTGTTGAACCTCATCTTGATCTTGGTCAAGAGCAAAGCCTAGGGATGATACCTCATTTCTGAGATCTAAAAAATGGGCATCGTATGAAGCAATTCTACTAGATGAGGCCATCACTTCCTTTGTATGAGTATATTGTATTTATTAAAGACCTATATTTATACTAATCATGTGATCACTATTCAATGGCTGTATTAGAAACGATAAAAATTCATAAAGGCATTTTAAAATACAAAAACATAATACCAAGGAAGTGTATATGTATTTCATAACTTTTTTACATAATAAGACATTTAATCAGATCAAGCTAAATATTCATTAATAAAATGTTGGTTCGTTATATAGATAGTTTTCCTAAACATTTAATCATATGATAACCCATTAAAAAAGTGGTTTTCATTCACATATAACATATGGGAGATAAACATCTGTCATAGACAACATGCAATAAAAAAACTATTTATAGAAAAAATATGAGTGGTACCCTTGGATCATATCCCAAGTATATCATAAACTATATAAAAGGATGTAACCTTATATAGAGAATTATTGTTAAATATCACTTGGAAAATTATTAAAGGAAACTAATATTTCATTGAAAATCACTTTAAAAACATGAAACATTTTTAAAATCGAATTAATTGAAAACAACATTAAAAAACATATAATGGATTCTCTTAAAAACCAATAAAACATTTCTTGAGGAATACATCATTTATTTTTTGAAGAATGAATTTTAAAACAGAAAAACTCTGGAAAAACATTTTCTTTGAAAATAACTTTTAAAAATAATTATGGAAGCTTGAAAATATTTTCAAAATTTTTTCCTACGATATAAATTTTATGACTAAAAAAGGACACTTGAAAACATTTTGAAAACCATTTATTTGAAAATAACATTGTTAATTTATAAATGAGACTTTTAAAAAAAATTGAAAACCTTCTCATTAAAAATATATTTTAAAACTTAAAAAGCATTCTTAAAAACGTTTTTAAAACAATTTATGTTAAAATAATAATAAAAAATTAAAAAGAACTGTTTGAAAATTTATTTAAATACTTTTATTTGAAAATAACTTTAAATCATATAATTTAATCTTGAAAACATTTTAAAATCCTTTGCATTGAAAATAACTTTGAAAATTTATAATGAAAACTTGAAAAAAAAATTAAATATCTTATTAGAAAATAACATTGAAAATTTATAACGGAATATTTCGAAACATTCTGAAAATATTTTTCTCTGAAAATAACTTTGAAATAATATAATAAAATCTTGATAACATTTTTAAACAATTCTTGAACATAAAACATTTTTTGAAAACCTTTTTCATTGAAAATAAAATTAAAAACAACGAATTTCATGAATATTAGGAAAAACATTTTTCTTAAAAATAAATATTATATACTTTTAAATTTATATTTAAAGGAATTGTTTTAATTATTTTAAATAAATCCATACGTGTCGAACATTCCTTTTTCAACATAAAATGTCTAGAAAAGTGCATCGATCAAAAAATGACAATAAAAGTTATTCTAAAAAACCATTCTATTAAAAATATATGACCTTGGTAAAAATGTATTTTAAATAATAGGATAATATTATAAAAATTTTAAATTCTTTTTTAAAAAATATGGTTTTTTAATAACATTGATTTCTGACTGAAAAAAAGTAATAAATTCTGTTTTTTGTAAAAACATGTTTCTTAATTATATTAGGTACCAATGTGTGGAAAAATGGTTCCATTTCTTGAATATACCATGAATAACCATAGGAAAATAAAATTCATGGTTTTTCCGGAGATATAAATTTTAATATTTTGTCAATATAATCATAATAATAAACAATTCTAATAAATTATGATATTATTTCAATAAAATCTTACCACTTTGATAACATTGAATAAAACACCGCATATAAGAAAATGACATTAAATTAATATTAAAATATCATAAAAATAAATAGAATAATTATATAAAATTTAAGATGGTTTTATATATACATTATAAAATAATATAGGTTCATAACAAAACATGTTTCTCAAAGAAGGAAAATTGAGACAAAAATACCATACTGATTTGGTATCTTTTGAACTGTAAAACTGATGAAATATAGATCATAAAATGGGTGTGTAAATATCCATAAAATTATGTATAATGATCTTATAATACGTTAATGGGATTTATATACACCACACAAGAAGAATAAGTGGTGAATATATCATATATCTCACATAAATAAAAGTGAGATGAGAAAATTCATACCTTAAGTCTTGTCTTTCTTCATACAAATTCAAACCTCCTATATAAAAATCATAATATTGTTATAAATATACCAAAAAATATTATTATATAAAATAACATATATTCTATGATTATTACTTTAAATTTCTTAGTTATTAACAATTCCATTTAAATATTACGCTTTGGGTAATATTCGCTTTGTTTTTTGTATATGTTTTGACAAGTTATTATTGATCCACAAAACTAGATAATGATTCAATTATTTATAGAATTTAAAATATGATATAAATTTCAAATATATTCATTATAAATTTATTTATTCTAATATATAAAATATTTAAATATGAAATAGATTAAATTTTTCATGGATATGGTAGGTCGTGTGTATGCATGAACGATGTTTTTATTTTCCTGTCGTATTGAAATAAAGAATCTAAATGACCTATATTTGTTTGTGTTTATATATATTATAATTACATTAGAATTTTTATTTTATATATATCTTATATTTTTACAAAACGAATCCTTAAAACATTCTATTTAATGTGTGAACGAATCACGTCGCTTTGAAGAGGTGGTAGTCTATAGGTCCAAAAACAAAGTTATCGTATTCCCACGAAATATAAAGTATGAAGGTATGTTTTATATAATAATTATATAATAAAAAATAATTCATAAATATAATATATATCATATATATAAAATAAAAAATTATGTCCATAATAATTCCCAACTATGAGCGGTGGTAAAGAAAATGTTGTTTCGCAAGGTTGTAGTTCATCGTACACACAAATAGTAAGTTTGTTACCCATTTATGGATGTGTGTGTAGGTGTTTGGAAATGACTTATAATAACATTATGTAAGTATATTTAGGATACTATGGTTATTATATAATCATGGAATAAGAATAATTTAGATGGTGTAGAAACAAAATAAAATAAAAGTGTTGGTTGAAGGATATTACCTCTTATTTGGGTAAGTCTTTTATTTTTCACCAAATTACTTCCATGGAAATATTTTATACCCTATTGAGTGCACTAGTATGAATATATAAAATTTTTGAACTTATTTGTTAAGGTTTTGGATGACCCTATGTGGATTTGGTGGTGTAAATAAGCGAGGGGTGAGTTCTCTTTTATAGTAGAGGAGGAAATTCATTCTTGTAAATAGAAAAAGGTAAACATTGTTAAGAGGTATCCCTTACATAATGTGTTTCCATTTTTTATTAAAGGGATTTTACTATATAAAAATGTCTATACAATGCATTTTGAACATTTTTCTATGGTATTTGGACCTTTAAGTTAATTTTTAACCACTAAGTAAACTTTTTATACCTTAGTTACTATAATTAATTTTAATTACTTTCAATAATATTTTGTGTCAAAATTTAAGCTGAAATTATTAGAAATTATCAATTATGATGAATCTAAATATGGATTCCATTTTTATAAATTCGAAAAAAATTGGCAGAAATTAATTTAAAATTAGTCCCACAGATAGGTTAAAAAAATGTTTTTTATAGTTGAAATGTACAAGAGTTTGAATTCTTTTTATATCCTATTTCATTATCAAATTGATTAAAATTACATAAGTTTTATTAATTTAACTAAAATTTATCAAAATTAACATTTAATAGAATTCAAAATTTAATAAAACTATATACATAAATTAGACAAAAATGGATTTTTCAATTAAAATTTATTATTTTTCACTATTCAGCAAAAAAATGGAACTTCTCAGAAAAATACCAAAAATTCACCTGATATAAATTTTTATAATCATCATAAAAAAATGAATTTTATTTCATAAAAAAATTGTAAAAGTTTTGAAAATTATATTTAAAAAATATTTGCTATTAAAAGGTGGTAAAATTACCTTTTTACAAAAAAAATAATATTATTCATATAATTGGATTTATTATTATGTTATGTTTATAAAATATAATGAATGAGTGTAAAAAATATTTAACACATAAAAGATTAATTTAATTAAATAAATTCATCAAAATTGGTCTTTGTAATTTATTGAGATAAACTAGTTTTTGTACATAGAGCAAAAAATTTCTAAGAAAAGGTATTTCTTTATTTTCAAATAGATCATACATTCCTTTATAACTAATTAGTAACTAAATTAATAATTTTATATACATGTGAAAAAAATATTTTCACATTTTAGTTAATAATATTTGTAAATTCCATTCCATAAGTTAGGTGTTAACTATAATAATATTTTAATTACAATATTAATATTATTTTGTAGTTTAGTAAAACGCATCCTTACATGTTATGCAAGTAACCAAATGGACTCAATATTTCATGTCTCCCAATCCAATATAAATTTTTCATGTAGCACAAGATTAACATGGTGTTTAGTATAATTCAATCCAAACTTACTACCTTAATATAAAAAATATATTTTCAGTGTTTTTTGAAATTAAAAATACCGAATTGTTTAAAATAATTCAAAAAAGTGTATTTCACAGAATCTTGGGGTGTTACATTATACCCCCCTTAAAATGAATTTATCCCTATAAATTTTTCTAGTTATCGAATTATTAATACATGAAAGTTCATTTTATAGAATCCCACATCATAATAATGAATACTAGAATATATTTTATATAATTTTGAACCAAAATTGTTACACAAAGAAACTCATAACTAGGATTCTACATATGATAACATAGGTTTCAAGTTAAATCATAGTCATGGAAGATAAATCTAACTAACATGTTATAATGGAGATTGAAAAAAATGTGGACCTGATAATGTTATTGATCACAAGGCCAAAACCCAAAGAATCATGAAAAATGCCATTGATATCATAAAAATGATGATAATAGGACAACATTTTATTTCAAGACCCTTTTTCCTTTTTAATGAATTTTCATGAGAATGTATACTTACATGATTTTAGGAAAACCTCACCCTTTTTTGTTCCTTGATCAATTTTCCCTTCATGTTTTATTCAAAAAATGAAGGTGAATTTATCATTCCTAATGCATTAGTGGATCATCAGATCCATAAATAGAATTATAGGTCACTCCATCTATCTTCACTGAAAAATCAAGTTTAGTGCAATTTATCCAATATGCATAAATACAAATATGTCAAGCTAATACATTAATATCTAAAACATCATTTTTATTTAAACATAAACCATATCTTAAATGGTTAACCATATATCCCTTTTGGAAGATGAAATTCCAAAACATGAGGACTCCAAATTTCTCAAAAATAGCTCAGTGTTGATCACCTATAAATCGTAATGTAGCACTTCTTTGTCACATACCTAACATGTGAATACATTCAACTTGTATTCTCTGGAAACATGATAATTACCATAAATCCTTATTGAAAATAATTGTGTTTACTTATTCGAATTTTTATTGGATATAGTCCTTAAAGATAAAAATGTTGTAAACTCCATCCATGATATCACAAACTACTTTGTCAACAAATACTTTATCAGTTATGATATAATATGTACCATCCAATTTTCTTATTCATATACTATATATCTTTATCTAAACATTATTATCATAAAATCATGATCATGTGAAGGCTTATCTTCCCTTGGTCAAAATTTCATCATTCCATTAAATCACTTTTCTAGCCCAACAGAACCATTCATCATATTCCTGTAAAATCGTAGTGAAAAAATGAAATGAATGATACTTATATATTTCATATTTTTGAATCCAAATACATAAACTATTCAATCCTTCCTCTCTAGTGGTTATCATGGAATAGGTCCTTCCTTGGTTTAGAAGTAAATTCAACGGTTTGGTCATTGATTTGGGTAATTCCCATATTATCCATAGATAATACATTAAACTCTATAACAATTTATCACTCTATATCCCTTTTTCCTATAAAGAAAACATATTCCCCTACATATTATGTATTCTTCAATGATCTTTCGGTATTCTTATTGTAATTTAGAAGGCTGAATTTACTTTCCTCTATGTTTCCTAACATGTGAAAATTTAAAAAATCTATCTTCCTCTTATTATATGTGTTAATAAAATCACTAGGGTTTATATTTTAAAAAATATATCACGATAACCGATTCTTAATAATTACAACATCATTCTCTCCACTCATTATAAAATTTTGGTGCTCATATTTACCATATTTTTCATCATATTCAATGTTAACCAAATTCATTTTAGTTCGATCCATTGACTAAAACCAAATTTCACAGTGTGAGAAACAATTATCATAGATGAAAAACACATAATCCTGAAAAATCACTTATATGATGTCCAAATTTTTAAACGTTCATTTATATATGTCACCTTATTATTGTCCTTATATACATCCGTATACACATCCTTATAAATTCCACAAGTTATCTCAATGATGTTATCACATACTCATTTCCAAAGGTTGAATAAAACATTCCTTTAATACAAACTAAGGTGACTCAGGATTAAGATACAATAATATCAAATCATTTTAGATGAACATTTATCACATTACAAAAGTATAAGCCTAAAGACTGTAATATTTTAGTGTCTCTAGAATCTTGGAACACAATATTCAATCTTGGTGGAAGATATTAAATGTTTCCCATAATGATCACATCCTTTAGTAAATTTACTTAAAAATTTTCTTCACAACCTGAAGAAATAAAAAATAATAATGTGTGATCTTAGACTCTTTGTAATGGTAAATAAATTATATACATAAGCATATGATAAGAATAGGTGTATGAAAACATGATAATAAGAGTTAAATATCATTCCATTCATATCAAAGATCATATACCTAAGTCATGGAATAAATATTGGTAGTTCAAAATACATGAATCATAATAGAATCAAGATAATAATACATGAGATCAAAATATAGGAACAATAAATAGTCTTTTTGACATACATGTAATAATATAAAATCACTTCCTATAAGTCAGGGCACATTTTCAAAACCTATCGTGGCTCTTCATGGGGGTACACCTTTTGTGTGGGACACACCACCATTCCTAGTCAAAGCCCTTTTCTTATAGTGGAATGGGTTCACTCTCTAACCCATATTAATTGTCAAGGTTCACTCCCGAGACCATATTAGTTGTCCAGGTTCACTCCAAAGAGAATATTAGCGGAAATAGACTTTTACTAAACAAATTTTACTACCCATTATAGTAATATCTCTCTTATGATAAATCAAACATTACTGAATGAATTGTAGTTAGATATAGACCCCAATTGTAACATAATGTAATCATACATACATGAACCAGAAGATAATAAAACATTCAACTTATCATGACCCATAAAAAGATATGGGTTCCATAAACATCATAACATAACCAATGAAATGAAATTGGTCACATAACAGGTAATCATATCATAACCTATAGAAACGAGATAGGTTTCATAATAATTTACTTAAATCATAACCCATGAAAACAAGTGGTTTTAAAAATAATATAACTCGTGGAAGATAAATGGGTGTTATAGAAGTCATGACATCAAAATATAAACCATTCATGAAAAAACATGAATGGTACCCTTGGATCGTCTCCCCAGTATATCATAATCTATATTAAAGGATGAAACCTTATTTGGAGAATGAATTTTGATAGATCAAATGGAATATTTTTAAAGTAAAATAATATTTATTTGAAAATCACTTTTTCAAACATGGAACTATTTTTAAATCAATTTCATTAAAAACAGGTTTGAAAAAATATAATGATTGTTTTTAAAAACCTCTAAAAATGTATTTAGGAAAACATCCTTTCTTCTTTGAAATAATATTTGTAATACATAAAACTTATTGAAATTTTTTTTATTTAAAATAACATGTAATAAATGTAAAGGATGTTTAAAAATATTTAGAAATAATTTTCCTTGAAAATAACATTAAAAACATATAAAGGATACTTCAAAATGTTTTGAAGTCCATTTATTTTTCAATAACATTGAAAATATATAAAGGAATAATTCAAAAAAATATAAAACCTTTTCTTTGAAAATAACATTATAAAAGTATAAAAGGAATGTTGAAAATGTATTCAAAACCATTTCACTGAAAATAACATTGAAAACATATAATGAAATCTTTGATAACCTTTTTACCAATTTTTTTTAAAATAACTTTGAAAACATATAAAGTAATATTAAAAAAAATTGAAAATATTTTACATAAAAATAACATTGAAATTTTATAGAGAGGGATTAAAAAAGTTTTACAAACTATATCATTGAAAAATACATTTAAAACATATAAACTAATCTATGAAAAAAAATTAAAATATGTTCTTTGAAAATAATTTTTAATGCTTATAAGGGATTCATGAAAACATTTTTTACATTTTTTTTAACATAAAACTTTTTGGAAAACATTTAAAATAGAAAATAACTTTCAAAAAAACTAATGGATAGTATATTAGGAAAAATCGTTCTCATAAAAATAAATATTATAAATATTTAAATTAATCTTCAAAAGAATGTCAATCTTGATAGTTTATAAATCCATAATTTTCAAACATTCCTTTTGCACCGTAAAAAGTTTAGTTAAGTCCCTCGATCTGAAAACAATAAAGAGATTCCTTTTAAAAAACATTTTGTTAAATATTTAAAACATGGGTAAAATTTATTTTAAAGAACATGTGAGACTATTTTAAAATATTTTTACATTTTTTTAGAAAACATGGAATTGTAAGAACACATATTTCTAACCAAAAAGAGTAATAAAGTCTTTGTTTCTTAGAAAACATTCCTTAATTATAATTACTACCATTTAATTGGAAAATGGGAATATATTTTAATATATAAATAATTAAAATTGGAGAATTAATTAATGTGTTTTTGATATATTTATCATAATATTTCATTAATGTAATCATAATCACAAACAATCCCAATAAGTGATGAGATTATTGCAATAAACACATACCAAATCGATAACTTTGAATAAAATTTCCCATGTAAGAAGATGACATTACATGAATCTAAAAATGTTCTCAAAATTATTATATTAATTATATAACATGTAAAATTGTTGTATATACACCTTGTAGAAGAACACTGGTTCATAACAAAACATGTGTCTTAAAGAAGGAAAATTGAGAAAAAACTAACTTACTGATTTTCTAACTTTTTAACCATAAAACCCAATGAAATAGAGATCATAAAATGGGTATTTAAATTGACATAAATTTAATTATAAGTATCGTATAATAAATTAATTTTATTTATATACACCACATAATAGTAATAAGTGGTGAATATAGGATATATCTCACCAAAATAAATGTGAGATGAGAAAACCCTTACCTTAAGTCTTAAAGTTTTTCATACACATTAAAATCTCATATATAATAAATATAATTTTTTATAGATCGAAAGAAGCCATATTATTATGTATATTACTGTATATTATATTATTATGACTTTATATTACCCATATATAACTAATTCCATGTTAATGTTACATTTTTGATAATATCCGCTCTATTTTTACAATATGTATTGAATTTTTATTCTTGATCCTATTACATAGATCATGATCTACTGATTTAATTAATTTTAATCATGAAATAAATATCATATATATTCAGTATATAAATATTTATAATAATATATTAAATTTATAAACATGACATGGAATACACCATTCATGGAGACGGTAGGCTATACATACGCATGAACGTTGTTTCTATTTTCTTATCATATTGAAAGAATGAAAGATAATGAAATATATGTATCTATATATGTATTTATAAATTATAATTATAGTATATTTATTATATAATATATATCATATACATTTACTAAACCCACCATTAATACATTCCATGTAAAGTGTGATCGAATCACATTGCTTTGAGGAGGCGGTAGTCCCCACATACAAAAATGATGCTACCGTATTCCCACAAAATGAAAGCGTGAATGTATGTTTTATATAATAATTAAATAATAATAGAGATATCATATATATCATATATACCATATGAAATAGTATTTACATCATAATTCCCTACCATGATAGGTGGTAAATGAAAAATGAGTGACATCATTTCCTGAGGAAGTAGTCCACCATACACACGAATGGTAATTTTGTAACCTATTTGAAGGAAATGTGTGTATGTTTAGGTATAAATCTTATAATAACGACATATAAGTTTATTTAGGATTATTTGGTTATTATATTATATTTTAATATCAATATTTTAGGTTTTGGTGATAGAAAATAAAAGAAAAGTGCTTGTTGAAGGACGTTACATCTTTTTTAGGTAACTCCTTTTGGTTTTCACCAAAGGGCATCCCTGGTTAGACTTATGCTCAATTTGAGACCATTAGGAGGAATATAAAGATTTTTGGAGCTTATTTTGGAAGTTTTTTGATGATAAAAAGTGTATTTAGATCTGTGAATAAGTGAGAGGTGAGTGCCCTTTTATAGTGGAGGAGGAGTGGAATTATTAAAAATATAAAAAGATAAACACTATTGAGAGGTCACCCGTTCATCATGTGCCTCCAATAATGTTCCATTTTTCTTAAAATGGTGTATGTTAAATAAATATTACCTTAAAATGTATTTTATAAATGTTTATATGGTATTTCTACCCCTAAGATGATGTTTAACCACTAATTAATCTCATTTTTACTTTAATCATTGTAATTAATTTCTTTTAATTTAACTAATCTCTTTGGTAAAAAATTATGTTGAAATTATTAGAATTTAAATATTATTCTGAATCCAAATATAGACAATTTTTTTCCAATTAGAAACATATAAGTTTCGTAAATTAATTTAAAAGTAATCTCACGGGCGAGATGAAACAACGAGGTTTTTTAATGTTAAAATGTTCAAAAGTTTGAATGGGTTTATATCAAATCTCAATGTTAAATTGATTAAAATGACTGAAATTATTTCAATTGATGTAAAATTTATCTAAATTTACTTTTAAACCAATTATAAACATAATTCATCTATATAATTAAATTATAGAAAATGTATCTTTCAATTATAATTTAGTATTTTTCCCTATTCATTAAAAAATAAAACTTCTTAGAAAAATACCAAAAATTCACCCAAAGTAAATTATGATTTTAGGATTTAAAAAATAATGTTTTTTTTAAAATAAGAATTATAAAAGTGTTAAAATTTATTTTTTAAATATATTTTCCATTAAAAGGTGATAAAATTACCTTTAAGAAAAATATACATATTTTTATTCATATATGTAATTTATTATTATCTTATACCTATAAAATCTATTAGATGAATGTAAAAAAAATTATTGAATATTTTAAATATAATTTTTATTAAAAACATTCATAAAAAGTGGTTTTTTAATTTTTTGAGATAAAAATGTGTTTGTTTATAGAGAAATAGTTTTTATAGAAAAGTAATTTCTTTGTTTTTTAATAGATCTTACTTTCATTTTTTAACTAATTGATAATCTATGGAATCATCTTATTTACATGTGTAAATAATATTTTCACACTTTAGTTAATCCTATTTATAATGCCATTCCAATGGCTAGGTGGTGACTGTAATAATATATTAATAAATATATTAATAGAATTTCGTATCTTGATAAAACTCATCCTTGCATGTTACGCAAGCTATCAAAGGGCCTCATTAATGCATGTGTCAAAATCTAATATAATTGTTTCTTAAAGTTAAATATTTACATTGTTTTTTGTATAATTAATTACAAACATAAGTATTTCATATAACAAATGTTATTTTAAGTGTTGCATAAAATGAAAAATATCAATTACTTTAAATTAAATCAAAAATAATAATTTAACAAAATATCAGGGTGTTACACCAACCTTGTGACTTAGGTATCACTATCTATTTCAAATGAGAATGGGGTATAGAGTGTAATATTATATGTGTATCTAGATTATCAGTTAAATTCAATGTTGACATTAACACATTGGAATCAATATTATTTCTATTTTTTTGTTTAATAATTATTCAGGTTTGGTTTATCACCAAGATTTAATAAAAAGTTATTAAAAAGAATAAGTGTGTAATATAATAAAAATTAATACTTATATACAAGGTTAGGTGAATATAATATTAATTCTAATCATCGATGAATAATGGAGTTTTATTTATTTATTAAATAAATAGTCAATATAGAATGTTCAGTTAATACCATGGAGGATATGCATATCGATATTTATGGTTTTGTAGAAAATAATATAAATGATATTTATTATTTATTAGGTCATCCAAATGTTAAGTTATATATATATATATATTGTTTTATTTTTTCACATGGGGTTCACTAAGAATTAGGGAAATTATAAGGGGTTTATTTGAAAATTATTTTCCTTAGTCCTACCATAATAAATATCTATTTATATCACATTCTAAGACATGAATATTTGTAAAAAATGGAGTGGTAAGATATCTATGAATACCATGGTAGATCCCAAAAACATACTAAATATCTAGGGTGAGAATCCTCCTCACATATCAAGTGATCAAGATAGAGAAAAGAGTTCCTCACAAATGAAAAATATCCAATTACAATAAAGAATGAATGATGGAAGTGATTATGATCGGTCCTTCCTAAACCAAATGATTCTACCATGGATTTATAATATTTTTTATCATGTGTGGATCACTTATAGAGAGATTCTTCACTTGGATCCTGTAGAAGAAATATGTTAAGATGATATTGAGTCTATCAGAACATAACCTCTAAATCCTTTTTTTGTATTTTATGATAAATGTGGACCACTTACAAATCAAAAAATATAAAACAGTTCATAGACCCACCAATATATCATAAAACATCAATAAATATTTCAAAAACTACCTGAAATCACTATTCCAAATTCAAAATCCCCTTTGGAAACCATACCTCCACTCGAGCCTCCATAGTATAAATTTTGAAATTCACAATTCAAAATCAAACGAATGAACCCCTGAAAAAATGACTGTGTCACACCTTAAGCTGAGTATCATGACACTCCAATGCTTTCATCATCACCACTAAAAAAACATGACACATTCTTCACCTGAACTATAACCATGCTAGGAATCAATCAAAAAATAAATGAAGAAGGAATCACTTGTAGAAAAATGGGTTTTAACATCAACAATTTAACATCAGTTCTTGGAGACTAAAATTAAATGTATTTCAAGAGTATTATAATCATCAATTATTCAGAAACCAATGAAAAAATCTAAATTTTTATGTCTCTTCTAGAAAACCCGAAATTATAGTCCTAATTGAAAACTTTTAACGTCGGGTTTTTTTGGGAAGGGATGTTGATTTAATTTGTGATATCATTTTTTCAAATAAAAGATGTCAAAAATGATTACCATGTTTTAAATAATCTCATAATATCATATTTTATGTGTCTTGGACTTAATAAAAAGTTATGTAAAAAATGTTATTAATGTCAGAAGTTGAACTTTAGAAGACTTTTTACGTCAGTGTTTTTTTAAGAACAAATGTTAAAAGACACTTTTGACATTAGTTGTTTTAAAATACATTAGAATTGTTAACCAAGAATTATATAATTTCAGAATCATAAATTTCAATAGTCTTAGAGCTCAAACAGAGATACTGATCAAAATTTAAGTCTTTTGATGGTTGGACTTCTTTAAAACAACTCTTAGATAAGTTTAAAGTCTGAAATCCACAACTTTCGATCAGTAAGTCATTTTTAGATCCAAGTCCATTCCAATTGAAGCTTGAGAAATTATAAATGACTTGTTGAACATTTTTAACATTGATTTTTTTAAAAATCTACATCAAAAGATACATTTAATGTTAGTTCAAGAAAAAAATGATATTAAAATTCTTCTATTGTTCAACTTCCAACATTCATAAATTTTGATCTGTAACTCCATTTTAAGTCCTTGACCATTCAAATAGATGATTAAAAATATATAAATTATTATTCAAATTGTTTCTTTAAATAACTGATGTCAAAAACATATTTTAATATAATTTTTTAAAAAAAATGATGTTAAAAGTCTTCAATTAGGGCTTTTAACGTTGGTTTTTCTAAAACTGATGTAAAAAGTGATATTTTAACATTGGTTACTGAATTACTGACCTTAAAAGTTTTTTAAAGATCCATTAACTTTTGTTTTTAAAAAACTAACATTAAAACTACAATATATGTAGTTTTTCGACTTTAGTTATATATTTAACCAACATTAAAAGCAACATTTCAAATATGTGGGATCGGTATTCCAATTTTTTCATGACGTGTGTTTCATTTTTTACAATAGAACCTAAATTTTATTAAATTTTCTTTGAAAATATTATATATATATATATATCCATATTATACTTATTTCACCATTTTAGACCTCCTAAATTCAATTAAATTTTCAACACGTCTTTAATCGATGATTTGAATGCGGTATCTATTCTAACCATGTAATTTCTTTATTATTATTTTCCTTCATTTCCAAACATCTTTATAATATTCTATATAATTATGTATTATTATTATGATCATGTTATGAATATAAAACATCTGTATTTGATTTAAAAAATGAGGTGCATGATTCATTATTGATCATCATTTTCATTATTGGGTGAGATATACCCTTAGAAGAAGATATATAGTTATAGAAACTATTTCAATTTTATGGAAACTTTTAAAATAATTGAAATAATTTTTATTAAATAAGATTATTTTTTAATTTGGTGATTGTAATTTCATTATTGTTTCTTATGTTTTCATTTAAATTAGTTGTATCGATCCAATCTTAGACAAGTCCAAATTCTAACAGATATAACTTTTGACTTGTATCTCCATTTTAGCTCCAAGAATATTAAAATTGAAGCTCATTAGATAATATAAAATTTGGTAGACATTTTTTACATCAAATATTTGAAAAAAAGGACATCAAAAAATGAATTTTAACATCAGTTCCTGAAAAAAAAACAATGTTAAATGTCTTCTATGAAGGCTTCTAGCGATGGTTTTTCATGATCTGATGTTAAAAGAATACTTTTAGAATTAGTGAATGAATAAAGGACATTAAAATACTCCCATTATGATATTTATTGTTAGATTATATTAAAACCCAATGTTTAAAACCTTATGTAATCAAACCTTCAACGTCATATATTCCAAACAAATGATGTATAAAGGTAAAAAATTTAATTTTTGACATCGGTTTTTAAAAACCGACATCGAATGTCCAAGTTTTAACATTTGAATATGAAACATTGGTTTCAAACCAATGTTAAAATTAAAAAAATTGATCATAAAGACCCTTTATCTACTAGTGAAATTACAAGTATAGTTAATGATAAATATTCTTATAAATTAATTATAAATTACATGTGATGGTCCTCCATGTATGGCTCCAACATTCAAACAAGTCAAGAAATCTATTATTTTAATTCATTTAACAAGAATTTATTCATTATTTACCGCCCATATCACTATAAAATTATGACTAAAATACGATTTGGACATTCCAAAAATTAACTTCTACAACACCCAGAATCGACAACAGGTATTAGAGTGGTCAGATGAATAATTTTTAATTATGTTTCATTTTTTTATTGAATGATATAAACATTCATTTTATCTTATATTAGATATATGTTAGTCATGCAATCCAAAAAATATTTTCTCTTCACTTTCATTATTCTCACTCACAATAATAAAAAATTGTTTAACTAAAAATGAAGAAGCATCTAAAAATACCAAATAGAGAAAACAATAATTTTGGTCGGATAACTCAAGACTATACACTATGTACCTAACTAAATGTCGTGTAACCATTTATATGGAATTAATCTCACAAAATTATAAGATCAGTCTAAAGATATGAGATCACATCAAATAAATGATGATCTACCAAGATCTAGTCCAATTGAAATATGGTTTGAAGAACCAAATTTCATGAAACATTCATACATGGTGTGTATTACTAATGTATTCATAGTGAAGAACATGAGGTCCAAGTGTGTCATGTATCACCTACAGGAAACATGGAATAAAAACCAGTCACTTCCATGGCCACACATCATATAGGATGATTAAATTCCATGTACCTCATGCACATCCATAGTAAGGGAACATACCTAGTACCTAGGTGTATATTACAAACTTGGGAAAAAGATATCACAAGTTTTGTATCTGAGTACACATAGTGTAGTTGAATAGAATTAGTTTTTTAAATTTTATGGGGAGATAATAATTTATTATATTTTTAATACTATTCACATATATTTAGTTTGTCATTTATTTGGCATTAAACACCATGTACTAGGACCAAGAATTATATATTGAATTACTTTATCTAATAAATTATATATTATAAGTTGTATATATTATTTTCCTATATCCCACTTCGTGAACGTTAAGATCATAACATGTAGTGTAATTGACATGTGTTCCCTATTTTCATTGTTTAAAAATTAATTTCAAAATTTTTTTTCAATTAAGAAATGTATACCTTAGATTTTTTATACAAAGATTTCAATTTTAAGATGCATAATAATTTTTTGGATTCTACACATGAATTGGATTGTATGGAGGGTAAGAATAAAATTAATGATCCTTTAAATATATTAAAACTCTATGTAACTCATTAATAAGTATACAAATTTGTTTCAATTGATTTCCCCCATAATGTTTTGGATTATATAATAAAATAACTTATTTTTTAACCCTTAAACCACCTCTCCCCGTGTATAAATACCCCTATTTCCCTCCTCAACCTCCACAAAAAGTCATTTTATCAGATATTTTCTCTCAATATCTCTCTCAAGAGTCCAAAAATGGTGGTTCCAAGGGTTTAAGAAGTCACTCTCTGTCATTAATAAGCATCCACCCAAAGTAAGGTATCATTTCATCCACTTCATTTGATTCAATTTTTTCTTCTGTATAAGCCTATGATTATAACATTATTATATTTTCATTTAATTATAATATACCCCTATTTATGTGAATATTTTAATGAGAGATATAATTTCCCTATCATTATAATTTTTCAACAACTCATTACTATGCCTAAATAATGCTTCCTCGCACGTCTTTTATTACTACCTTTGAAAGATATTTTATATTCAGGATTGTATCCATATGAAATATTATTATGTGACATTTTTATTATATATATAGTATATTATTAATGGTATATCACAATTCCCTCCCATTATACTACCTTCATAATTTATTTTAATTCATATGGTTTCCCATATCCATAAAATCATAAAACATTTTGTAGAGAAAGGTGTTTGTGGTTTTCCTACCATCGATTTAATACCCCAAGACATTAAAATATTTTCCTAATTAATTAAATATATTCACTAAAATTCTTTATACACAACACC
The DNA here is from genome assembly GCA_963277665.1 of Viscum album. Taxonomy (NCBI): domain Eukaryota; kingdom Viridiplantae; phylum Streptophyta; class Magnoliopsida; order Santalales; family Viscaceae; genus Viscum; species Viscum album. Next base: position 1,069,842,777 of record OY728166.1, on the reverse strand, counting down.
AAGATAAGATTTTGCTACACACAACACGGAGTTAGCATGTGTTATATCCAAAACGGAGTTTTACGCCCATTTAATGGTGAACCTACTTTATAACTAAATTTTTAAACTTTTATATATTTTATTTGTCAAAAATAATAATATTTTAAAATTATGACTTTCAAAATTATCTTTTGGTTATTTTTTGGTATTTTTATGAGAAGTTAAATTTTTTGGTGAATAGTGAAAAATACTGCATTATAGTTGAAAATAGTCTTTTTGTTAAAATAATATATAATATTAAATTATATTTCAAAATGGTTTTAAAAGTAAAAAATAGATCAATTTTACATATATTAATAAAATTTAGGTCATTTATATCAATTTTTTTGTTAAATTTAGATATAATAACCTATTGAACTTTTGAATATGTTCACTTTAAGAATATGCTTTCTCGCCACATCTTCGAGAGTAGCATTAAATTTAATTTTTTTCACTTTTTTGAACTAAATTAAAAAAAGGATATTCACATTTTTAAACATTATAATATTTATAGTATAATAATATCAACTTAGTTTTTTAAAAAAAATATTAGTGAAGGTAATTAATATTAATTATAGTGATTAAGTTAAATTAAACTTAACAATGGACTAAACCTTAATATTAAGGGAGAAAATGACATATACATGTGTCCAAAAGCCATTTTCCGTCAACATTTTTACAATATCCCCTCCTGGTTCGAATTTTGTGAGTTATTGGGACATAGTTTCATGAAATTTACCCATATAATATGTTAGTAAATGAAAATGAAAAAAAATAAACCTTCATTAGCTTTATCATTTTTTAAAGATTTAGAGTATGGAAGAAGTTGCATAGTTTTGGTTAAATTATTATTTTGAAAGGTAAATTATTTATTAAATCTTTGAAATTTAACTTTAATTTTTATATATGATATTATTTCATTAAACTCTTAACAAATACCAATGCATGGAATATTTAGTTAACAATTATATAAAATAAATGATGCTAAAAACATTAAAATTAAAGTATAATTAATGAATTAATGTGTTTACTTTTTTTAAAGATTAATATATCATGTTAAAGAGATTTTAACTTAATTTATTATAATTTTAATAAATTTTTTATATTTTTAAATTAAAATTAAATAAATAATGTCAAAATTGATATTAATGTTATTTTAAAATAAATGATATTTTATTAAATGTTTTAAAATTTATAAAAAAACTATCATCTTCTAAGATAATTATAAGTGTTAATTATTATAAAATATGGTCTATTAATGGATCAATAAATCTTTTATAATTAACATATTGAAACATATATTGAAAAAATGTTATTAGAAAAATTTAGGTTAAAGTAGTGTTTTTAGGCTTTACATGCGATGGTTTTAAATTTATCATTCGAAACACATGGGATTTTTATATTTTTTTAGATATAATAATTATAATTCATTATGTATATATTTTCTAGTAAATATAAAAATTTTTCTATTCTTTATGATTGAATTACATCTTATAGAAAACAAGTTACTTTAATAAAAACCAAAATGGTAAAAGTGGGGAAACATATATGTTAAGGAAAAAAATTATAAAATGCAATAATTTTTATTTGTTTGAGGATTATATTGATCACAATTTCACATTAATTCCTTGGTTATTAAATTTTTAGGCACATTAGGTTAGGGAGACCTCCCAAGAGTGTTTACCTTTTTATATATACAATAATGTCACTCCTCCTCCCCTAAAAAAAGGCATTCACCATTACCCTTCTGCACACCTCTAAAGACACATTAGATCATCTATAATCTACCCAAATATTATCGAAAAATCCCTCCCATAAATTCAAAAGAGTCACTTTGTGTATAAATAAATACAAGGAAGTCATATGGTGAAAAACAAAAGGGGTTACCTAAAGAGTATGTAACATTCCTCAATGGGCACTTTTGTTTTATTTCTTTCCCCATTAATTAAATTATTTTTATATATTTATTATATGATAAAATAAATATAATAAATATAACAAGATATTTTTGTTGTTTAAATACACCTACACACACTTCCATCAAATGGAAAACTAATTTATCATTGGTGAGCATGGAGAACAATGGGACCGCGAAACTATGTTGTTCGTTTTTACATTATCAAATATCATTGATGTGAATTATGATAGAAACTATATTTTTATATTATATATATGATTTATTAATTCTTCTGAAATTATTATATAACACATACCATTATGCATTTCGTTTGGTGTAAATACGATTACATCGTTTGTGGACGTGTGGACCACCACCTCCTCAAACTGATGTGATATGTTCACACGTTATATGGAATGTATTAAGGATGTGTTTAATTAAAAATATGTAAAATAAATGAAATATATATGATATTAATTACATAATTAACTTTGTGGAAATATACTATATCATTTTATTGATTACCATTTTCACACATTGAAAATGTGATAACATCGTTCGCGGATGTGTGGACTATCGCCTCCTCGACGCGATGTGATTATTTTTACAATTAAAGAATTATATATAATTATATATTATTAAATTAAATTTATTTAAAATAATATATTCATTATGTAATGATAAAATTTACTAACCATTTTTCATAATGATCATTGAAAAATTGGAATATTTCTCATGCGTACATACGTCCTACCATATCTATGATTATAACATTGGTTAATTTTTCATAAAAATATTTCAAGATTGATTTAAAATTTAATATTGATTTCTAAATATTATAATAATTACATGATTATTATTCTTGATATTTTTATACAATGACCCCTTTTACCATTTTTAACCTACCAATGTCGTTTTTAACACGTGAATCAAATTTGGTCAAAACAACCAACGTAAAAATAATTGTTCAAGTAGATGTATAGAAAATAATAATAAGTGAAATAAAAGTAATAATAAAATTTAAATGGTTCTGAATAAAGTAAATAATTGACATATTTATATTATTTCATAATATAAAGACACATGGGACAATTCGGACTCAAGGTAATAGATTCTTGTCTAACTTTTTTCTTCCATAAGGAATAAACCATTTTCACCTCTTATTTATTTTATATGGTGAATAAACTTCCCCTATTGTATTTTATATCATTATTACATTTATATTCATGGTATTTAGATTTCCAATTGGATTTATTCTTTCATGAATCCCATTATTCAAAAATCACACAAGTAGTAAGGGATTTCATCTCGATTTACATTTCGTTGAGACTTATTGGTTGTTATGCACGAATTAACTTCATTGTGTTGTATATACTTATTTTGTCTCTTAATATCATGATTATATCATACTTCATGTTATTTTATGTTTCACATTGAATTATCTCACCCAATGTGTAACGCCCCGACCCCAGTTACCCAGAGTCGGTGCATTATTTCATAACATTGGCATGATCACAAGAAAGATCAAATCTCGAAAGACCGATTGGTTTAGTAGCCTTGGAAACACTAGATATATTCATAAGTTTTACATTACATCATAAAATTAAAAACTACTACAACAACATAATGTTTCCACAGTCCACACTATAATCCCCTCATAATATCCCTGCAGGTCATTCATAACTTACATCTTCACTTCCTGGGAAAAATAAAACATAGAAAAGGGGTGAGCTCAAATGCCCGGTAAGGATAACAATATAGCGGAAACTTTCATAAATAAGAATAAACATTTAAGGAAATGTATAACTAAAACAAAAGCCTTTTAAACATGAACTTTCAACATGGTATGGCATAAATAAAATGAAATAATTCCATTTACTTATTCACATTGATATTCTACTAATCGAATAATCACATGCAAAAATCAATAACCACTTTCTTAATGTTGGAATGCATAATGCCAGACTATCATAACCACATAGTCAAGGCCTCGTGCCAAGACTACAAATAAGATTTTTTCAAGGCCTTGTGCCAAGACACTATTTTGTCTCATGAGACCTACCGATGCATCGAGGAGCTATAGCGGGCTCCACCCGTCACATATTAAGTCCAATGCATTCCCATATGAAAAGGTTTAAACATAACATAAACATTCGTATTAAAACTAGCATACGAAATGTCAATAATTTCACTATAAACTATGAATGGTATAAAAATAGCACATCCACAGTCAAACATATCACAAAACCTTCAATACAATATAGAAGTTTTGTATCATAATAAATCAACTTCAAATAAGCGTAAAATCCGTCGAAGGATGTTGACATCGATGAAATCAAAACACTTTTTAGAGAAATATCTCTTTCTATTTTTGAAATCATTTAAGAGTCATATAAAATAAAACGTTTTCTTGAAAATATTCTTATAAGCTTGTAAGGGAAGCTTTGACGATTTTATAACGGCGGAAAATAACCGCACACGCCGTATAAGTTAAAAAACATTCTTATCTTAATTCTGTCGAAAAGGTTAAAAAGCACCTTGTTTGGAAAACGACAGAAAGATTCCCTTATAAACCTCTTATAAAAATTCAAACAAGGGTATAAATGACTTTAACCCATATCCTTTTAAATATTAAAAATGTTTTGAAATACGTTTTGAAGAAACATGGATGTGGATGATAAAGAGATCTCAGTAGATTATTACGTATAAACAACCTTGGATAATGAAGAGGTTGTGAAATAACCCTTACCAATTTGGTAACATATGAAACATACAACCCATGAATGAGGTATCATACAATGAATATGTAAATACTCATAACTTAGAGTGTATTACACAAGGAATATAATTATGGGCAGTACATACACCACACAAAAGGTGATGGTGGCAATATGGCATGAATCTCACGGAAATAAGGAGTGAGATGAAAACCCCTTACCTTGTACTTTTCCTTTGTTGGGGTAGTTTAACCTCCTGTATAATGGTGGAATAATTGTTATTAAATTATACAAGAATCATATACATTAATATGATATCATATATGATATTTTAACATTGCTTTATTAATAATATCTTAGTATTATCGTCGTTTCAGGTGATAATCGATTCGTTCTTCTTAAATGTTTGGTTAAGTAAGACATGTTCATAATGGATATATTAAATCTTATTCATAATCAGAATTATATTAACATTATTTTTAACCCTAAAATGAGAATAAGACTTGAATGGATACGATGGAGGATGGATCTCACCGCGTTCGTGGAGACGGTAGTCCGTACGTACGCACGAACGCTACTTCCATTTAATTTTTATTTTAAAAGAATTGAATCCAAATGATACATAGGTATATTACTATTCCATTATAATATAATATTTTATATATGTTACTTATTTTTGTTAACACCATCCTTTATACGTTCCATGTGTGGTATGAACGAGTCATATCATTTTAAGGGGGCGGTAGTCCGCACTTCCTCAAATGAAATTATCGTATGTATATACAACACGAAACGAATAATGGTATGAAATAAAATGGAATTACAGAAGCTTAGATATAAAATATATATCATTATTATCATATTTAATTACAGTGTCATCATAATGGCCACCATGAGAGGCGGTAAGATGTATTTGAACAATCATCGTTTCGTGAGGCGTTAGTTTGCCATCCACAGAAACATTATGTTCATCATCCATTAGATGGAGTTGTGTGTATGTGTAGTTTGAATCCTTATTATAACAACATCCTAGTATATTTAGGATACTGGTGTTGTTACAAAAGAAAGGAAATAAAAAGAGTTTGGGGTTGGAGAAGCAAAATAAATGAAAATAATTTAAGAGAAATCGTTACCTTTAATTTAGGTAACTCACTTTGGTTGGAACCAAAGGACTTCTTGAAATGCTTTCTGCCTAAGGGGAAGCTTCAAGGAGGAGGAGAGGGATGTGGGGAGCTTAGTTGGGCAGAGTTTGGACGATCCAAGTGGCTTGAGAGGTGTGAGGAATGAGTAGAAGTGGTCTCCTTTTATAAGGGAGAGGAGGGGCTCTTTAGGAAAGAGTGAAAGTATTACTTTATAATATAATTATATTCGGTTTATAATGGTCCAAAAATCATTGAGGTCTAATATAAGATGACTAATATTATAAATAACATCAACCAATAATAATTGTACAGGTTTTAGATAATATTTTAATCATTATAATCTTATTTATTTAAATGGTTTATTAATGAGGTAAACATTGCATCATTATTGTGTCATTAATAATTTAACTTATTTGATGTCTAAAAATTATAACTAAAATATCATTATGTAGGAAATCTTTTTAGCTTTCTATTGAATATTTATAATCGAAAATCCAACATGTATAACCCTATGTAAAAATTGTTCTTCTAAAAGATGTAAGCTTATGCCATTTTTATTTTTATTTTATCTTTATTAATATAAAGTGTCCCTACCACATACAAGTGGCTCCAAGGGGTCCCCAAATTGACCCAAGGATGCTCATGGTCGGGTATGTGTCCACCAATAAGGTTAGGACACGTTTTAGGGTAATTTTGTATTATTATAATATTATTTTTAACCCTTATTTACCGGATTTACCCTTAACCATGGTAAATAAAATATTTACCACAGTAATTATTCAAAATGTCTAAAAATAAAAGTTACCTATTTACACAATTTGGACATCCTGATTCAAAATATGGAATCCATTTTTCTAAATTCAAAACACAGAAGTGGCAGAAATTAATTTAAAATTAATTCCCGTTGTCAAAACAAAAATCGTGTTTTTAAGAGGTAATAACTATCAAAAGATTGACACTTGTTTATGTTCGGTTTAATTGTAAAATTATGTCCAATGACCAACATTATATTAAATGGTAAAAATATATTCTAAATATACTTTAAAACCACTCAAATTCATAATTTATCACTATTAATTATTTTGATTAAAAAAGTTGTTTTTAATTAAAATTTAGTAATTTTCACTATTCATCAAAATATGAAAGTTATCCGAAATGTACCAAAATTTGACCTTAGGCTAAATTAGATATTCTGAATCCAAAAATGAAGTCCATTTTCAAATATAAAATATATATAATTTCAAAAAGTAGGTATTACTATTCATAGTGGCTAGTTTGATTGGTTACGGTGTGTTAGAACTCGGTGTTGCGTACAACACACGCTAGCGTACCGTGGAAGCATGGGATGTTTCATTTTAAATTTTTGATGTCCCCATTTAGTCAAAAAGTTTAAAATATAGTATCTAAGAAGGGTTCACTATTAAAATTTGGTAAAAGTGAAATACTGAAAATGAATTTGTTCTTACATTATGTCTAAGAAACTCATAATATGGATTCTAAAATTATAAGGATTATATAAAGTTTAAAATTTAGTTGACACTATTCATAACCTCTTTTGAACAGCTTGTTTGGTAAGTCATGGTGCGATTGAACTTGGTGTTGCGTGTAGTGAAAGTTATTGAATTATTTTGAAGAAATAACACACTATAAAATCTTGGGGTGTTACATTCTCCCCTCCTTCAATAAATTGCGTCCTCGCAATTTGAAATTGTTCTTCGAAAATAAAAGGTTGAAAATAAAAAATATCTTTATGGGAAAACCCACATCGGAAATTGGGTTACTAAAATTTAGTCTTAATATGAGGAAAAGAGAATTGAAAGGGTCACCACCAAATTATGATCTCGATTAGAAGAACATTGGTGGCAATTAGAGACATATAATTAGAGGGAAAACGTAAATATTTATAGGTAGTGATTGAGGTCATCAATCACAAACAAGTATAAAATTGAGGTCCTTAAACTCATCAATCTATGATGATTTGAAATACCATCAGTTCAAAAAAACATAGGGTACTATGATAACACATTTTTGACGTTTCAAAATATCTTAGTTGAAATCCCACATCGAAAAATGAATTAATGAGGCCTCTATTTTAAATAAAGAGTGGAAAGTATGAAGATTAACTAAAATAACACATACTAGGGTTCCATGTAGGAAAATATGGATATGGAAGAAAAATATAACCATCAATTATCTGATAGAGAGTGGTATAGAACATGGCTATGAAAAGGCCAACAATCCCAAAGCCATAAATTAGTGATGATTTAAGGTACCATCTAGGACAACTTTTTTGTTCTAATTTGCTTTTCTTAATATTGAGGAATTTTTTTATGAGATTGGCTAAGATCATATAGAGATATACTTACTTTATAATTAGAGTTTTATCCTTTAATAAATTTCTACCACATACTAATCTTTCACTCTAAAAGATAATAGAATGTAAAAAAAATTCTATTTACACTATTCGTATAGGGTTCCAAAATAAACGAATTTATAATTCATCTAAAAGATCTTTTAATAAAAACTACATTATTTAATCCAGGACATCTCGTGGGCCAGTGGTAGGTGATACACCCTTGTCGCCCTTAGGTTGCGTGTTCAAGTCTCGCAGCCTTGCCGGACGCGATGGGTTGCCGCCCGACCTCCGGGTTTTCCTTTTATGGAAATCCAAAATAATCCAAACTAGAACTATCCAAAATACTTCTATCCAAACACACAGTCCAACATTTATAAGGAAGGTAAACATAATATAGATCCTTTTTACCCCGTAATAGCATATGAATACCTTCATCATGTACTACCATATTCCTTATTGATTACATTCATGTTCCCTTATTCCATATAGAATGCTGGATATACTTCATTAATCCAAAAATGTTTTAAACCCCAACAATGATGGAATATACAAATCATTAATCAGCTTCAAGGTAGTCAATAATATCCAATATAATTTATCCAAATCAATCATGTATTATTCAAAAATCACCACCTCGGTATCTGAACCATATTATGGTTTATCTTTCTCTCAACCATATATTTTCCAAACATTTAACCTGCTACTGAGTCACTTTTCTTTGTTCCACACCATCTCAAGTCCTTAATGAAATAGTACTGCAGTACAATCCTTATATACTCCATTATTATTATAACAAGTACATTGTTGATACAACACTCAATTGATATAATCAACATAATAACTATAATCATTCCTCTTAATCTGTGGTAGTATCATAACTTGATTATTATCCAATAGCATCATTTGCGGCATAGTCTGATGACTGGGACATAGGTTCGCGTAGTGTCCAAACTCCTTGCAAATGAAGCATTGTACATTTGAAACCATTTTCTTACCCTTGCAGTCATGTACTTTGTTCCCTTTTCCTCCACACTTATAAAAAACTCCCATTCCTTTCAGGCAAGTTCCAGGGTGTTTCTTTCCACAGTTACCACATATGGGAAAATTCTTCTTTTCCCTTTTCCCTTTATCCATCTTTCTCTCTTCCATCCTTTTCTTCTCTTGATTCCCTTCAAAGCCATAGGACTCAGTAAACTCTTTACTTATCTTATCAATACATGATATTATTTCTTCATATGATGATAATACATGGGAGACTATTTCTCTTATAAATTCTAGCTTAAGACCATGAAAGATATGATCCTTCATTCTCTTTGGATCATGTGCATTTTCGGAGTTCTCATTCCTTCTACTGGGCGCCATTTCTAAACAATGGCATAAACTAGATTAGTTTATGAATCAAAATACATAATCCCATACTTATAAAACACTTAACATAAATTGAACTATTTATGGATATAATCCATAATCATAAGAATGTTTTCTTTGAGGAAGTATATACTCATAATCCCTTCAAAATGATTTGTAAAGAAAATGAGAGTTATCCTAAGCATATCCCCCGGGAGTGTCGTAACCAAGAGTGCAGCAAGGCTCGTTGTCGTGCACCAGTTCCCGTTCGAGTCTAGCTCAAAGCGGTGTTTTCGGGTTTTACCCCTAGGTACATCTGTGCCAGAGCCGCCTCTACCTGCTCGTATCTAGACAGGGATGTATTGCTCGGAAAACTCACAAAATCTCTACAATACCAAAATTCTAAGAAGTTCTTCTATACTAATCCTCAAAGTTCATCTTAGGTCTACGTGCTCTAATCAGAGTTTATCTAAATCTAGCTTCCAAGGTTTATACTAAACTTCCTCTGATACCAACTGTAACGCCCCGACCCTAGTTACCCAGAGTCGGTGCATTATTTCATAACATTGCCATGATCACAAGAAAGATCAAATCTCGAAAGACCGATTGGTTTAGTAGCCTTGGAAACACTAGATATATTCATAAGTTTTACATTACATCATAAAATGAAAAACTACTACAACAACATAATGTTTCCACAGTCCACACTATAATCCCCTCATAATATCCCTGCAGTTCATTCATAACTTACATCTTCACTTCCTGGGAAAAATAAAACATAGAAAAGGGGTGAGCTCAAATGCCCAGTAAGGATAACAATATAGCGGAAACTTTCATAAATAAGAATAAACATTTAAGGCAATGTATAACTAAAAAAAATCCTTTTAAACATGAAATTTCAACATGGTATGGCATAAATAAAATGAAATAATTCCATTTACTTATTCACATGGATATTCTACTAATCGAATAATCACATGCAAAAATCAATAACCACTTTCATAATGTTGGAATGCATAATGCCAGACTATCATAACCACACAGTCGAGGCCTCGTGCCAAGACTACAAATAAGATTTTGTCAAGGCCTTGTGCCAAGACACTAGTTTGTCTCATGAGACCTACCGATGCATCGAGGAGCTATAGTGGGCTCCACCCGTCACATATTAAGTCCAATGCATTCCCATATGAAAAGGTTTAAACATAACATAAACATTCGTATTAAAACTAGCATACGAAATGTCAATAATTTCACCATAAACTATGAATGGTATAAAAATAGCACATCCACAGTCAAACATATCACAAAACCATCAATACAATATAGAAGTTTTGTATCATAATAAATCAACTTCAAATAAGCGTAAAATCCGTCGAAGGATGTTGACATAGATGAAATCAAAACACTTTTTAGAGAAATATCTCTTTCTATTTTTGAAATCATTTAAGAGTCATATAAAATAAAACGTTTTCTTGAAAATATTCTTATAAGCTTGTAAGGGAAGCTTTGACGATTTTATAACGGCGGAAAATAACCGCACCCGCCGTATAAGTTAAAAAAACATTCTTATCTTAATTCTGTCGAAAAGGTTAAAAAGCACCTTGTTTGGAAAACGACGGAAATATTCCCTTAAAAACCTCTTATAAAAATTCAAACAAGGGTATAAATGACTTTAACCCATATTCTTTTAAATATTAAAAATGTTTTGAAATACATTTTGAAGAAACATGGATGTGGATGATAAAGAGATCCCAGTAGATTATTACGTATAAACAACCTTGGATAATGAAGAGGTTGTGAAATAACCCTTACCAATTTGGTAACATATGAAACATACAACCCATGAATGAGGTATCATACAATGAATATGTAAATACTCATAAATTAGAGTGTATTACACAAGGAATATAATTATGGGCAGTACATACACCACACAAAAGGTGATGGTGGCAATATTGCATGAATCTCACGGAAATAAGGAGTGAGATGAAAACCCCTTACCTTGTACTTTTCCTTTGTTGGGGTAGTTTAACCTCCTGTATAATGGTGGAATAATTGTTATTAAATTATTCAAGAATCATATACATTACTATGATATCATATATGATCTTTTAATATTGCTTTATTAATAATATCTTAGTATTATCGTCGTTTCAGGTGATAATCGATTCGTTCTTCTTAAATGTTTGGTTAAGTAAGACATGTTCGTAATGGATAGATTAAATCTTATTCATAATCATAATGATATTAAAATTATTTTTAACCCTAAAATGAGAATAAGACTTGAATGGATACGATGGAGGATGGATCTCACCGCGTTCGTGGAGACGGTAGTCCGTACGTACGCACGAACGCTACTTCCATTTAATTTTTATTTTAAAAGAATTGAATCCAAATGATACATAGGTATATTACTATTCCATTATAATATAATATTTTATATATGTTACTTAAGTTCGTTAACACCATCCTTTATACGTTCCATGTGTGGTATGAACGAGTCATATCATTTTAAGGGGGCGGTAGTCCGCACTTCCTCAAATGAAATTATCGTATGTATATACAACATGAAACGAATAATGGTATGAAATAAAATGGAATTACAGAAGCTTATATATAAAATATATATCATTAATATCATATTTAATTACAGTGCCATCATAATGGCCACCATGAGAGGCGGTAAGATGTATTTGAACAATCATCGTTTCGTGAGGCGTTAGTTTGCCATCCACAGAAACATTATGTTCATCATCCATTAGATGGAGTTGTGTGTATGTGTAGTTTGAATCCTTATTATAACAACATCCTAGTATATTGAGGATACTGGTGTTGTTACAAAAGAAAGGAAATAAAAAGAGTTTGGGGGTTGGAGAAGCAAAATAAATGAAAATAATTTAAGAGAAATCGTTACCTTTAATTTAGGTAACTCACTTTGGTTGGAACCAAAGGACTTCTTGAAATGCTTTCTGCCTAAGGGGAAGCTTCAAGGAGGAGGAGAGGGATGTGGTGAGCTTAGTTGGACAGAGTTTGGACGAGCCAAGTGGCTTGAGAGGTGTGAGGAATGAGTAGAAGTGGTCTCCTTTTATAAGGGAGAGGAGGGGCTCTTTAGGAAAGAGTGAAAGTATTACTTTATAATATAATTATATTCGGTTTATAATGGTCCAAAAATCATTGAGGTCAAAGATAAGATGACTCATATTATAAATAACATCAACCAATAAGAATTGTACAGGTTTTAGATAATATTGGAATCATTATAATCTTATTTATTTAAATGATTTATTAATGAGGTAAACATTGCATCATTATTGTGTCATTAATAATTTAACTTATTTGATGTCTAAAAATTATAAATAAAATATCATTATGTAGGAAATCGTGTTAGCTTTCTATTGAATATTTATAATCGAAAATCCAACATGTATAACCCTATGTAAAAATTGTTCTTCTAGAAGATGTAAGCTTATGCCATTTTTATTTTTATTTTAACTTTATTAATATAAAGTGTCCCTACCACATACAAGTGGCTCCAAGGGGTCCCCAAATTGACCCAAGGATGCTCATGGTCGGGTATGTGTCCACCAATAAGGTTAGGACACGTTTTAGGGTAATTTTTTATTATTATAATATTATTTTTTAACTCGTATTTACCGGATTTACCCTTAACCATGGTAAATAAAATATTTACCACAGTAATTATTCAAAATGTCTAAAAATAAAAGTTACCTATTTACAAAATTTGGACATCCTGATTCCAAATATGGAATCCATTTTTCTAAATTCAAAACACAGAAGTGGCAGAAATTAATTTAAAATTAATTCCCGCTGTCAAAACAAAAAGCGTGTTTTTAAGAGGTAATAACTATCAAACGATTGACACTTGTTTATGTTCGGTTTAATTGTAAAATTATGTCCAATGACCAACATTATATTAAATGGTAAAAATATATTCTAAATATACATTAAAACCACTCAAATTCATAATTTATCACTATTAATTATTTTGATTAAAAAAGTTGTTTTTAATTAAAATTTAGTAATTTTCACTATTCATCAAAATATGAAAGTTATCCGAAATGTACCAAAATTTCACCTTAGGCTAAATTCGATATTCTGAATCCAAAAATGAAGTCCATTTTCAAATATAAAATATATATATTTTCAAAAAAGTAGGTATTACTATTCATAGTGGCTAGTTTGATTGGTTACGGTGTGTTAGAACTCGGTGTTGCGTACAACACACGCTAGCGTACCGTGGAAGCTTGGGATGTTTCATTTTAAATTTTTGATGTCCCCATTTAGTCAAAAAGTTTAAAATATAGTATCTAAGAAGGGTTCACTATTAAAATTTGGTAAAAGTGAAATACTGAAAATGAATTTGTTCTTACATTATGTCTAAGAAACTCATAATATGGATTCTAAAATTATAAGGATTATATAAAGTTTAAAATTTAGTTGACACTATTCATAACCTCTTTTGAACAGCTTGTTTGGTAAGTCATGGTGCGATTGAACTTGGTGTTGCGTGTAGTGAAAGTTATTGAATTATTTTGAAGAAATAACACACTATAAAATCTTGGGGTGTTACACAATGGGTTTATCTTTAAAATTACCAAGTGGGTAATGTTATCTTTAAAATCTCACTTTCTTTTGTGATTGTTAAATTCTCTTAAAATAATCACATTATTGTAATAGTTTTTCATTAAAAATTTACATAAATATCCACATTATCGGGTGATGGATATTATTTTATCATAAACAATATACCATTTAAACATATATTTTATACTTTGATAGTTATTTTATTTCCTAGGGAAATATTGATAAAGTTGTACCATTTATTCAATAAGGTTATTTGATAAGGCATTTTTTATTAATTGAATAAATTATATGATATGAGTAATTATTAGGCAAGGAAGTTATGGGTGGGTCCAGACATTATATATTCCCTTGATACATTTATAGGCTCTCATGAGACAAATAAGTCGGACAAATTAAATGGGTTTCTACCTATAGTTTAAACCATCTTGTGAAAGGTCTTGATGATATATGTTTTCAGGTGCCTCAGACATGACATTTAATAATCAAGCATTTTCTTCATAGATATTTTAATCATCATTGTTATTATCCATGAGTTTTTAGAGGTTAAAATCTATGGATTCATTTAATTATAATTTTAATGACTAAATGGTATGTGTTTTAGTTATTTACCTTTCCATATTAATTATACCTTTTCTAGATATTTAAATGGAATCTATTCTCAGTTATTCAAAGAGACATGAAAACATATACTTATTGATTCATTATATCTTCTTTTTCACTAAACGTTATTCTAGATTTGAGCTCACCCTTATTATATTTCCTTTACCCAAGTTATGAAGAGGAATCCATTGAATGAGTTTCAAGGATGTTAAGATTTTACTTATGTTTTTCTTTATTTTATTTTCCCAATGTATTATGGGTATTATGCATGTAATTTGGTCTTCAAAAATTACTAAACTAATTTTATTTAAGGTTTTTATTTATTTTACTCTTGCTAATTTAATAAAATAATGTAATATAAATGGGCTTCCAGGGTTGGGGAGTTATAGTTGGTATCAAAGGATGTTTAGTAGCAACCATAAAAACTAGATTTATACGAAATATATTAGTGAACATAACCCTAATAAGTAAATTGAGGGTAATTATAAAAGAACATCCTAGAATATTGGAAAGGTAGAGATTATGTGGGTCTCCCTATTAATGAATCCTTATTCAGATACAACATGTGGATGCGGTTCAAGAATAGACATTCCTATGGGAAAAACTCTGAAAAAGGTGTGCCCAAGCTAACTGGAGTGTAACCGAGTAAACAACAATGGGCTTTCATATGCACCTAGTTTTAAAATATGGGGGATCCACTTATGATATTTCAGTTTTTCATTACAAACCATTATGAGGGAATCAAAAGTAAATATATCCCTAAATAAAATATGTTTGAGATAATGATATCAAATACACAAACATTTTTTAATTTATGTTAAGTATTTTGATAGTTTTGGGGTTATACATTATGTTTGATAATGATATAATTTAACATAGTGAATGTTATCATTTATAAATGGTGCCTATTATAATTAATGTGAACCTCACTGGTACATGTGATCTAAAGAGTAATAAGGTTTATATATTTTATGATCTTAAGAAAATTTTATAAGGGAACTAATTTTCCATAAATTTTAATCATATAATTATGGTGTATCACGTGCAAGCAAGATGGAGAAATAATTCCCTAAGTATTATGGATTCGTGGTGAATCATGAGAACCAGAGGAACTCCTAGAAAACAATGGATAAAGAAAATAAGGGAATGAATTATTTTACCACATGTAAAAATTATGGAAATAATAACCCTGGTACTTTCTTTGAATGAATAGAAGTTTTCTATAAGTGTGGAATGAAAGTTCACTATACTTTTTATTTCATGGATAAGAAAAATATTCCCTGTAAAATATTCTTTAACTACAAGGAGGTATGGCACTACAAAAATAAATGTCTCAAGTGTCAAAAGAAATATACACAAAAATAAAAAAAATGGATAATGGTCATGATTTTTCTACTACCAAAGATGATGAGTAATGATTAATATGTCTGTGTTTGGATTTAATAATTATGTCATTTGAGTACTTTATCAGTATGTTATCCATCATGATAACTATAAAATATATAAACATTATACTTCAGTAATGTTTCATTATGGATTTAAAAGCATGTGTCGATCGGTTTAATAATAACCAAGAAAAGTGATTCAGTAGCATGTTGATCATTTTTATAAAACACATGATTGAGAGAAAGACAACCCTTAATATGATCCTGATACTAAGATAATTATGTTCTAATAAATATATGATTGATATGGATAAATTAGAATAGATATTATAGACTACCTAGTACTAATTAATGATTTTTTGACATAGTGGTTTATAATATAATTGTTTGAGTTTAAAACACTTTCAGATTTAAGAAAATTAACAAGTAACATGATTCTTACTTATTTAACAAGAAAGAATGGATATTTTTAATATGTTTTTATTGTAACTCTATTTAAGACTATATTTCAAGAGAATACATGATAAAGGTGTTGACATTTTTGGAATGTGAAAATTTAGAGATGCTTCCTGTTGATTGAAGGCTAATGATAAGTTCATTTTTTAAATTTAGTGACCTTATTTTTAACTATTTTATAATAATGTTTTGGAAATATTAACCATTTATTTAATTTTTTATTTTGATCTTTGGATTAGGTTTTATAGGTTAATTTTTTTACTTCACCATATGATGAAACATGTGCTAAGAAATGAAGTAGAAATTGTTCAATACACAACCAAAGGATAAGATTTTGCTTATGAAATAGAAAAGTATAAAGTGAGTAAAATTCCATACATTCTTATACTGTTAACTAATCCCTAAACTCTAGGAAAAGGTTTTTGAAACAAACATTTGGTCCTATTATCATAATTTTTTATGATATCAATGACCTTTTTCAAACATCTAGTTTATGAATTTTTTTAATAAACATTCAGTTGAACGTGTTCTCGATCACTCTCTATCAGAACCTAATAGTTTTATTTTTTTCCATTTCCTTGTTTTCACTAATGTTCTCTTATTTGAAATCAATGTTTTTTGGTGACCTTCCAATTTCTTTTTCACTCTAATTAATAATATTCATTGTTAACTGTAACACCCTAAGATTTTATGAGAAATATTATTTTATGTCTTATGTTATACGCAACACCAATAGAATCATTCACTACAAAAAACACTAGCTTGGCTTGCGTTATACGCAAGAGAAACCTTCCTCGATAGCTTGCATTGCACGCAATGCCGTGTTTCACGAAATAGTGATATATTATTATAATATTACAAACTATCTGTTATGAATAGTATTAACTGAATTTTTAATTATATAACATTATAATTCATCTTACATATTTTCAAGAATGTGGTATGAAAACTAAATCAATTTTTCGGATAAAAGAAGTATTTTTCAAAAAAATGCAGTTTTACGACCTTTTGATGGTACACACTTTATAGATATAATTTTGGACAAGTTTATAAGTTCAATATTACAAAATAAACTTCTAATTTTGAATATTGCTATAAAAATTTACATTTCTTAAATTTTTGGTATTTTTCTGATAAGTTTCTTATTTTGATGAATAGTAAAAATACGCTAAATTTTACTTAAAAAGAACTTTTTTCATCAAGATAATTTATATAGAAAAATTATAATATTGAATGGTTTTAAAGTATAAATAAAATATATTTCTACCATTTAATATAATTTATGTCATTACCATTAATTTTACATTAAATTTATATGTAAAAACATTTCAATCTTTGGCAATGTTTTAACTTTTAAAACTCGTTTTCTTAACAACGAGAAAAATTTTAAATTAATTACTAAAACTTATATGTAATTATTTTTGAAAAATGGATTACATATTTGGATTCAGTGGGTCCAAATTATGTTAATAGGTTACTTCTATTTTTTTCATATTATGAATTGTAACTACGGTAATTTTTATTTACTACAGTTAAAGGTAAATCAGGTAATTAAAGGTAAACATAAGATTATAAATTTACCATAACACATGAAAAAATTATATTTTATGAATAAAAGTCTACCCATATCACCAAATGGTCGTAATATATTCGTTTCATGGACTTTTGATCATGAAAATGAAATACGTTTTATTAAAACTAAAGAAAGTGACAACATGTCACTCTCTTATATCTTAAAAGTATAATAATTTTAATTTTGTGATAAAGTTAATAAAACTTATAATATGAATACTATATAGAAATATAATAAAAGTATCTACATTATGAGAATTTTTTTATAATTTTTAGGGATAAAATAATTATCATTAATGATGACACAACAGTGATGTAGAAATTATTTTATTGATCAAAATATCAAATAAATGGTTTTAAAGATATTAAAATAAATAATATATAAACTAATTAATGTGATAAATTTATTTTCTAGATAAATATGACATGTTATTAATCTATTAAATATTTTGGTTCGAACATATCATCTATGAGGATTTTATTTAAATTCAAATATACTAATAGTGTCAAAATTGACACTATTGTTATTTTATAAAAATAACATATTATTAAATGGTTTAAAAATCACAAATATATTTAAAAATTATAAATTGAAATTTATATGGTCTATAATGTAATTATATATCCAATTATGGAAAATTCACAACACATAAGTAATTATTTATAACAATTTAAAATTTATAATATTATTACCATAAATAAAATTAAATAGATTAAATAAGGATAAATCAAGTTGATAAGGTTTAAAATAAATTCCCAACATGTCTAAATTTTATTTTATGATGAGATTACAACCCTATATCATCACATATTATTATTTAGGTCATTTTTGGAGGTTTTTAAGTGGGGTTTTAATTTATTATAAATTAATATTTCTTATTTTTCCAAAGGTGCTCCTCTCCTCCCTTATAAAAGGGCACCTCCTCCCTCTCCTCCTCACACCATTTTGAGACTTCAATCTCGGAAAAACCCTTAAAATTTATCTTCTCCACTTCCCTAGAAACATACCAGAGGGCCTGGTCTTTTTCAAAGACCAACTTTACTGCCCAAAGAGAAGCTTAACAAGAGGTGTGTCGAAGAAGAGGTAATATCCTTTACCGATTCTTTCAAACATATTTCTTCTTCTACTTCCTCTATATTAATTGTTTCATTATTAATTAATAACTCCAGTACAAATTGTATACTGATATGTTTTTATGAATATGAAACAACCATGTTCTATCTTCTATCAATCCTATGAAAGAAACGAAATCCCCACGCGAGCGTATGTACGGCCTACCGTCTCCACCCCGTGGTGTAATGTTTTATTTCATCACTAACATACTTGGATGGGTATATGATGGAGGAAAATACTATATATGATTATTTTAATATAATATTGATTCTGAAATATTATACACCATACAATTTAATACAATTCTACAATCATGGGAATGATATCATCGCTCGTGCGTACATACGGCCTACCATCTCCACGATTTGATGCGAATCATTCTACATGATCTTCATTGAATAATGATTAAATAAATGAATTGAATTAGTAAATATGATATATATTACACTAATACCATTTTGTAAATGAGGTATCTATAACCTAAAAAGACTAATAAGAATGTATTCGAGAGAACATGCATAAGAACATAAAGTAATGAACACCTGAATAACAAGTAGTAATATTACTAATAAGAAGATAAGAATATGACAATATATGATATCATAACAATGAATATGATTATTTAATAATTCATTGACATTATTTAAATCATTATACCGGAGGATTAGATACGTACAAAGCATATCAGACCTAAGGTAAGGGAAAATCTCACAATCTCATTTTTATCCGAGATTGTTTATACTTCTAAATTTACTAGGGAATATTTATCATCCACATCCATGTTTCCTCAATATGTAATATTACTTATATCCTCCTACATTTTTTGAAATACAATTTTACCTATTGGTGAATTTTTAGTAAAAGATATTAAAGGAATCATTTTTCATTTTCAGTACGAGTTACTTTTTGGCTTTCCAGCTAAATTACGAGAAGAATGTTTTTTAACTTGTATGACATGAATGGATTTTTATGATTTCATAGAACATTATTTCCATGAAGATTAATTTAAAAGTTTTAAATTTTATTTTTAATTAACTTCTTTTTTTTTAAATTTTATGACATGTTAAGAAAGGAAAAAAGTTTTTCAAGTAGAAAGGATATTTTCCTCAAGAATGGAGTTTAAGTGTTTTATCAAAATTATTTTCTATCTAAGATAATAAAGGGTTATGTTTCTATCCCTATTTGTAAATTTATTTGATTATGATGTGATGGGATTATTTTTATGAAGTTATTTTATCATATATGGATTATGTTAAGAAGGCATGATGTTTAACGATCCCATTTTTATTACATTGGTTATGCTATGATATATGATTTATGATTTTGTGGAACATATAAGAATGCTTTCATTATGAGATTGGTGGGACCTATATCTCCCTCTAATTAATTGGGTAAAGATTTATATCTCATGAGATTGACATGGCTGGAACAGAAAGTTAATCCGGTTTAGTGATACAGGACTGGAACGAGGAATGATCTCGGTTTAGAAATGGACTTTGTCCACTAAGATAGTCTTGGCAATGAGTCTTGAATAATAAGAAATGATTTTCTATTATAATGTTTGTATGACACAAAGGTTCCTGTTATATGTTATGATCATTGGGATTACATTTCAATACAATGATTTTCCCATGTTATGATATTATGATCTCTTTTGCAGGTTAATATTTTCAAAATGTTATGTTCTTATGAATATGATATGATTGATATTTCTTTTGTTTACCCTTAATGTGCATTTTAGCTCACCATTTTATTATGTTATCTCTTCACCAGGTTAGTAATAAGGGTATTAAGTAGGATATTCCAAAAGGGACTCTTGATATGTTGAAATAAATGGGAGACAATGTAGATTTTTTATGAACCAGTTGTTTATGTTTCCCAGTTTCTAAAGACACTATACCTATACGGTCCTATAACGGTTTTTTATATGTTTTAATAAGTATGCTTCAATTCTTAAGTAATAAAAATTTATGTAAAGTATGGGTCGCTATATTAACCCTCTTTAAGATGTTTGTTTTTCCAATAATTTTTTTTCAAATATCAAACTCTAGATTATAAAGATCATGGTTAAATTTATGGGAAATAATTTAATTAATTTGGTGAGAAGGTAACACCCCAAGACATTAAAATTCTTTCCTTATAAATTAATTTTTTTCTATAATTATCTATACATAACATAAAATTAATATAATGCTATACACAACACTGAGTTAGCTTGCATTACATGTAAAACTGATTTCTTACCCATTTTAATTGAAAATCGACATTAAAACTAAATTTAAAAAACTTTTATAAATTTTATTTGTCTAAATATACTTAAATTTTGAAGTAATAATGTCAAAATTATCTTAGGGTAAATTTTTTGTTTTTGGAAAAGTTTTATTTTTTGATGAATATTGAAAATACTATGTTTTAAGTGAAAATTGGCTTTTTGTTTAAATAATTATTAATGTTATATTATATTTTTAATTGTTTTATAAAGTCAAAATAGTTAAATTATACACATATTAATCAAATTTATATAATTGGAAAGAAATTTATATTTAATTTAAATACAAATTTTTTCTGAACATTTGAACATTATCAATATATGAAACCACTTTCTTGCCATGTCACCGAGATTAGATTGAAAATTAATTTTATAACTTATTTGAATATAATTTGAAAAAAAATGTTTTTAATAATTATATTTTTTATATTCTAATAGGGACAAATTAATTTTTTTCCAAAAATATTATTAATATAAATTAAAATTAATTACAATAATTAAGGTAAAATTAAGTTTAACAAGTGAATAAACCTTAAAATTAAAGGCCAAAATGACCTAAACACATGTCCAAAATCCATTTAATGCCCATATTTAGACAATATTTCGTCATGGGTCAAACTTTATGAGTTATTGGGACACATTTTCATAAAAGGGGCTAATATAATAAGTTACATTATGAAGAAGACAAAAAAGGAACTATCTTTACCTTTAATATTTTTCAAATATTTAGTGTATAGAATAAGCATAATAGTTCTGGTTATAAACATTATTTTTAAATTTAAATGAGTTTTTTATCATGTTTATTTAACATTAAATTATAGAGATGATAAATTTACATTAAACTCTTAACAAACACTTACACGTAGACTATTTTGTTAATAACTAATAAAAATAAATGATGCTAAAAGCATTAAAAGTAAATTAAATTTAATGGATTATTGTGATACATTATTTTTTATATGAATATATCATTTTAAAAAACATTTGAACTTAATATATTTTAATTTTAAATTTTTTTTAAATATTTAAATTTAAATTAAATAAATAATTTCAAAATTGACATTAATGTTATTATACAATAAATTATAATTTATTAATTGATTTAAAATTAATAATAATAATATATTATGAAAAGTTAATTTTAAGTGTTAATAAATATAAAATATGGTACATTAATTGAAAAATTTATCATTTATAATTAACATATATACCCATAAATAGTAAAAACATTATTAGCACTCTTTTGTTTAAGGTAGTGTTTTTATTTGTTATATGCGATTATTTTAAAATTAATTTTTTACAAACATCAGATTATTAGAATGAAAGTTATATACCATATTAAAAATTAATTTTTTCTATATTTTAAAATTAATCACACTTTAATATATACATTATGGTTAAATTGATTAGGTTAGAAACTAGTTACATTAAAAAACCCAAAATAGTTAAAGTTGGGAAACATAGATGTTGTGGAAAAAAATTAAAAATGAATTTTTTGAGGTTTTTATGGAACATAAGATATCATTAATGCATTATATTTTATATTTTATACAAATTATGTTAGATAGACCTCCCAATAGTGCTTATCTTTTTATATTTACAAGAATGTCACTCCTCCTCCCCTATAAAAAAGAATTCACTCTTACCCTTCCTCACACATCTCTTGTCACTTTGGATCATCCAAAATCTAACCAAATAGTCTTATAACCTTCCTCCCCTAAACATATAATACTAAATTTTTGTGTAAAGAAATCCAAGGAAGTCATTTGGTGAAAACAAAAAGGGGTTACTCAAAAACGAGGTAACATTCTTAAAAGATTGATTTTTTAATATCTTTCTTCACTCTTTAAATTATTATTATATCATTATTATATCAAAAACATAAGTCTCATAAATAAAATTTTATTTTTTTATATTGTGTTTTTAACTATAAATTAAACTCACTTCCAGAAGATGTGTAACAAATTTACCATTTGTGAGTACAATAATTATAATCTCGTGAAACGACGTCGTTCGTTTTTCATTTACCACCTCTCATGGTTTGGAGTTATGATGGAAACACAATTTTTATATGAAATATATAATTTTTAGGTTAATTAATATATAATTAATTTTTATATAACAGATGACTTTATGTGTTCTAATTGGTGTAAATATGATAACATCATTTCTAGACGTGTGGATTACTGCCTTCTCAGTGTGATATGATATGTTCATACAATACATGGAAAGTATTAAGGATAAGTTTAATTAAAAATATGTGAGATAGAAAAAAAAATCTATGATATTTTGTAAATTATTAACTTTATTTAATGAAAATATAACTTTTTCTTTATTACCCTTTTCACACACTAAAAAGATGATAACATCGTTTGTGTATGTTTGGACTACCGCCTCCTAGACGTGTTGTGATCACTTTTACATTGAAATAATTGTATACATAAGTATATATCATTAATAAAAATGTTATTTATGATATAATTATCATTTTCAAAAATAAAATTTCACTTAACATTTTCCATAATGATTAATCAAATATGGGAATGTTGCTCATGCGTATGTACGATCTACCGTCTCCATGGTTGTAACATTAGATCATTTTTCAAAACTATAATTCATGATTGGTTTTAAAATTATAATTTCTATATAAATATTATAAATATTTTATGATTATTATTCATTATATGTTTATATAATTACCCCTTTGATGATATTAAACCTACCAATGTTGTTTTTAACACATGAACTGAATTTGATCAAAACAACCGATGTAAATTTAATTATATAAGTTGTCATTTTAAACATCATAATAAGTGAAATAAAAGTAATAAGAAATTTGAATAATTTTATGAAGAAACTAAATAATTAAAATTATTTTATTATTCATGAGTAAATGAAACATGTCATAGGTCAGACTCAAGGTAAGGGATTTTTGTCTCACTTTTTCTTATGTGAGGTATACACCATTTTAATTGGTTATTACATTAATGTTGTATATATACATTCTATATTGTATTTAATATCATTAAAAAGTTTATATTAATTGTATTTATAGTTCTAATTTATATTATTCTTTCTTGGATCATTTGGTTCAAAAGTTACAGATGTTGTAATGGATTTCATCTCGATTTACATTCCATTGGGACTTATTTATTATTATGAACCAATTCACTTTAATTTGGTGTATATAATCCCCCGTTGTCTTTTAATATCACAATTATCTCATAAATTATGGTATTTTAAGTTTCAATTTTAATCATCTCACCCAAGGGGTTTATTTTGAAATCTACCAAGTGGTAAAAGTTATATTTGCAATCTAACTTTCTTTTGTGATTTTTAAATTTCTCAAAAAACAATCACTTTATTATAATTATTTTTCATGGGAAATTAAATTAAATATCCACATTCATGGGTGATTTATATTATTATTACCTAAAAAATATATATATTTTACATATAGTGTTTTTTTTACATTTATTTGATTTTTGTAGGAAATATTGAAAAAACCATGCCCTTTACTCAATAAAAAAATTTAAGAAGACAAATTATTTATTAATTTAATTGATTACTAGGCATGTGGAATGATTTTTATAGGAAGTGATAGGTGGTTCCAAGACTTTATATATCCCTTTGATGCATCGATAGGTTCTCATGAGACAAATAAATTGTCCAAATTGAACGAGGTTTTACCTGTATTTTTAAACCATCTTATGAAAGGTCATGATGGTATAGGTTTTAATTTTCCTAAGACATGAAATCCAATAATTAATCATTTTATTCACATATATTTCAGTTATAGTTGTTATTATCCATGAGGTTTTCATATGATAAAATCTATGGATGTGTTTCATTTCTGTTTATTAACTAAATTTCATGTGCTTAGTTATTTACCATTCCATATTGATTATTCCTTCTCCAATTATTTAAATGAAATGAGTTATCAGTTATTCACCTTTCTATGTTGGATTATTCATATGGATTCATTATTTATTACTCTTTACTTACCCTTACTGAGTTATTGGTCTCACTCTTATTGTGTTTCCTATAGCCATGTTATAAAGTTGAATCCTTTAATTGAGTTTCAAGGATGATGAAATTTTAATCATGTTATGATTTTTGTTATCATACAAATTTATTGTGGGAATCATGTATATAATTGTGTTTTCCAAAATTTCTAAATTGATCAGTCGTTCGGGATTTGATTCCATATAATCATGCCAATTTTATACAATATTGCACTGACTCTGGGCTTCTAGGGTCATGGTATTACAATATAGATCCATGTATGTATACTACAAGTAGACATGGTTTTGTATAGATGAAATGTGAAACCCCAAACCATTTTCATGTGTAATAATAATATTGTATGGTTTTACTTCATTTAATTTTCATAATATCCATACAATGTTTTCAAATTAAAAAATGGCATGTTTTATTTAATTAAACACTGAAACAATTACATTACAACAAATCCAAAAGAGATCTACTACCCAAGGATACTTACTAAGAGACCTATCAAAATCACTGGGAGACCACCAAAAATAAAAAAAATCCAAAGAAAATAGTGGGGGTCTTTTAGATTTGTCACAATAAAGATCCTTATAGCCAGAACCATAACAACTGTCCTAAGCATTAGAGGAATGATTAGCACCATATTAATTGTATCATCTTTTGAAGTTTGAACAACCTAATAATGTTTTTATAAGACCTTAAATTAAATCTGATCATTACCTCCTTTAGGTGACCATTAAATGTATAATGGCTTTAAGACCATATAGTCATTAGGTTTTCTAATTATTTTATTTTATTTATTTAGGTATTTTGGTATTTCCATGTGATTTTATGTATGCATTAAAGTTATATTTTTAAATATGTCTATAATTAACAATTCTTTAAAATTTTGAAAGGATAATGTTTTAAAGTTTAAAATGTATTTCAAATCATAACCCTTGTGTTTAAATAAATAACATGATAGGTACACATTTGTTACTTCATGGTTTTGGGTATAAAAAATATGTTTTTGAGATGAAATCTTGTCTTGGAATACTAATAAGGATAAAAATGTATTTCTTTTAACATAGTTTATTATGTTATGGTTTCTCAATTATAATGTTTTAATGTGTAGAAATAAGTTTAGATCATGTTTTGATGTAATAAAAATTAATTTTTGTGGTTTCAATGAAAATACATTTTAATACCTCTTTTGAAACATTATGGTGTTATTAATTTTTATAAAAAAAATTGTGCTACCCTTGAAGCCCATCCCATAGGCCAGCCCATAGGTCAGCCCATAGGCCAGCCCATATGCCAGCAAAGGGAGGCAGCTCGCACCACCTCCCTAAGGTGTTGGGTGGCCCAGCCTGAGCCCCTCGGCTAGATTGTACTAGCCTTAAGGGATCACGCACCTGTAGATCCATGATAAACCTTATTGTAGGACCAAGAGTGCCAACCAGATAACGCCACCATGCGGGGTGGCATAGAGGTAGTGGTGGGCGCAGAAGCATGCTTGTTGATACCCATTATGGGGCAGTACTGGGGAGGGGGAGGGGATTTCTGAGCTAATTCCGGGAGCTCCAGGGTTATAAAGGAATCGTCAAACCCATACTATTTTGATGTGGTATGATTGTTTTTAGAGAATTTTGATCTACACCATCCGATCGAGATGGATGAGATCTCAATCGTTTGTTCCTCATGGCCTTAGAATCTCTACCATCATGGTTTCCTCTGCGTTTTTTTACAGTCTGATCTACCTATGATCTAATCACGACTGTTATTTCCATTTTAAATCGCCGCACCACTCAAGGATGCCTGATCATGCTGAGTTTTAATCTCATCCCTCCAACTCTTTTTCTAACCACAGAAGCGATCCTTTCCTCCTAATAAAGTCTCAGTTGATCATGGTTGTCCATCATGTTGCATATCTCCTTTCTCACAACTTCTTCTTCTTCCTACTACTCAGCATCGCGCCATCCACTGCATAACCCTACTCTACTTATCCTTTCCTATGACACCTCCCATATCCATCTGTGGTCCCCTTTTCTTTGTTTTCCACTGCCAAACCCCATTTTTTTTTACAGAAAACTTCTTCCCTTTGGGATCTGACGTAAGGTTTCATATTATATATATATAGTTATATATTATCAAAGTGGCCGACCCACTTGGGGTTTCCTTGATTATAATTTTTGTATGCATCTGTTTAAGACCTCCCACAAGTCTTTATTTATCATATCTTGATGATTCGTTATTTATATGGAAGCATATTGTTTATATATATATATGACCACTTTTCACTAATAACCCTATGATTTTTCTCCTTACAGCCCCTCGATCGACCTCAGTTCATTTTCTTGTTGTTCTTCTTCAAACCAGGTAAGGGTCCTAGGTTTTTATTGCTTTGTTTTTGTTTTATGGTTTGTATATATATACAGGAATATATATATATATATATGTTTATTTATTTATATACAGTTGTTCTGATAACCAACGGATTTTTGTGAATAATATTATAAAAATGAATTACTATTTTTAGAAGATGTTCTTGTCTTGAAAATCATGACAGGGAAAATGATTTTTGGATAAAAAGTTAGTTTCACTACATATAGACACATATGTATATTTATATGTTCATAATAAATCATTACCGTAATATTTTATTTAAGGAAGAATAACTTCTACTCTAATGAATTCATAATGAATATGAACCATTCCAGGTTTAGTGGAGTTTTATGCCGATGAAATTATAAATATGTATGTATTCTTATATATTTATATAGGTATTTATTTATGAAACAGTCATCGGCTTTACATCATGGTTTTAAAATATTGAACTTGGGTTTAAATTATATTTTTATTATACATAAATTATGTCTTAGAATCTTAAATTTTGATGATAAACCTTTAAGTACATATGTTTATGTGTGTGTGTGTTCATTGATCATGATATTAATATGGGTTCACAATATGGGTTAACAAAGTATTGATAAAAGGTTATAACAACTATTTTGAAGTTTGAAAAGTTTTCATGAATTGATTTGGATTTTGTTTTAGTAATACAAACCCTTTATAATCACTTAATGTATATATGGATTACACACTTATTTTCAATAGTATAAATGGTATTGGTTATGTATGTGAGTTTCATGATTGATTTTCATGATTTTAAATTTATTACTTTGGGTTAAATAGTTGGAAGTACCCTTGTGTTATGCTTATACATAAACATGTATGAAATTGGTGTTTAGATATTCATATGTTCGATACCTCACATAAAATATTTCATTCTTGTTTAAACAGATTATGGATTCAATCCATGATGAATTTTCATTATGCATTTTGGAATGTAATATGTTTAATTTCATAATAAGGATTTGAGAATTGAAGAGTTATTGATTTATGTGGTGAAATCTAAATAATCATTTATATTATATGCATTGGTTATCATCACATGGGCTATAATATGTCTACCATTTCCATTAATTTTATTGGTGAATTTTATATAGGTATATAGTTGTTAAGGTTGACCATTAATGCATGATTCACTATAAATATGTAATTTCTAAAGAATGAAATTTAAACTATTATAACCATTAATGGATTAAAGAACTAAATTATTCAATGTGGTATGGAAAATTTTTAATAATATGAAATGAAAAATTAAATATTCAAATTAGTTTGAGACACCTTGAATATATGGATGTACTGGACCAAAGAAGAATGTATTGGACTCAGTATATATGTGTTGGGGATCGATTAAAGAAATCCCTATGGGTTGGGGATTGGTTAATGAAAGACCTGTGGGTTGAGGACCCGTTAATGAATGCCCCACGATGCATCGGTAGTTCTCATGAGACAAATCATGTCATGGAATGTTGTCTTGACACAATATATCATTATACATTCCCTCGTTATGTTGATAGTATTTAATTAACCATGTTTGTATTCAAATTGATAATATACTTGGTTAAGAACCTATACTTATGAGTATTCGAAGATGTAAATGCACATGGCATAATGAATACTCAGCACTCGGAAATTTAACTTCCAATTTTTCATTTACTGTTAGTAAGGAATGAAATTAAATTTATTATTTTATACACAACTCAGATCATGTATTACATTCATTTGTAAATTATTTACTTTCACTTTCGCACATCACATGTGCTATAGTTATAATAAATCTTGATTTATATGTTTCACACCATATATTTTGTATAATCATGATTATTATTAGAACATGTTTTATTGTAGCCCTGTTAGTGTTCCTTAAATTGTAATCTGGTAATTTTTTTTGAAACATTGTTATGTTATTCTTTATATATTTCTGTTTGCTTTAATAATTTTTTTTAATATTTTTAAAATGGAAGTTTATAAAAAAATTGAAACATTAGATTTCAAAAACCCCCTTACTGGGCATTCATATGCTTACCCTACATTTTTAATCTGGTTTTAGTGGTTTAGTAGATTTTAGTTACACTGATTGGTGGCATGCTATTAGACATTTCAAAACCATAGTTTTTCATGTAAACACCTTCACTGTGTATCCGATTCTCCTTCTGTACTTCATCTCCATTGAGGATCATGCTTAAACTATTTCCTTATGATGAACAGACAATTTCCATTCAATGCTCGTAAGGGAAAGTACTATGAGGGTCTGTTTAAGTTCTTTACCCCAACCAATATTTTTTCTTCCCTATAGGACATAAAATAGGCTGCACAAGAGGGTGACCTCCGAGTAGAATACCATTTTCATATCCTAACCTATGAGATTTATGGACAAGTTATGGACTTTGAAGTCCTGGAGTACAAGTCTACCAGTGTACATTATCAACATCAAGTTTGTACGGATATCGCCCAACTTCATACACTTCATGATTTTCTCACATGGAATTTTACATGTCCACATTCAGTTGATCCTAGTTGCACATGCAGCATCTGGACCAATGATATTGAAGAGTTTGGAACCG
This sequence comes from Viscum album, assembly GCA_963277665.1. Classification (NCBI taxonomy): domain Eukaryota; kingdom Viridiplantae; phylum Streptophyta; class Magnoliopsida; order Santalales; family Viscaceae; genus Viscum; species Viscum album. Next base: position 1,069,812,336 of record OY728166.1, on the reverse strand, counting down.
TTTTAGGGATATGTTTGACTGGGAACTAGGGAAATCACCAACACTAGTGGTACATGTGATGAGACATCACAGAGGATGTTATGAAATCCATACCAGTTAGTTGTGATAGGGCACGAATTTTTATGTAACACCTTGAGTTTTATAAAAATTATTTAAATGGATAATGTTATATTTTATGTTTTGGTACTTTAATATGAATTTGTAAAATAAAATTTCTGTTTTAAATAAAATTATGCTTTACTGAGAATATTCTCTTATAAATTTTTCAGATGGAAGATGTGAGTTTACCAAAAAACCTCCGATCACTTACTATGGAATTACTAGAGTTCATAATCATCAAGTCATGTTCAGAATACAATGAACCTTTTCCAAACCTATGCCTATCTTGAAAATTCCTCTATAAAGTGTCCCTCTACTCAAATATCCTCTGTTTCTAAAAATTAGAGATCTACATCTATAAAATTATCGCAAATTCACAATTTACAGAGTATTGGCAGATGGGGAAGTACCATGAAGATCTCTTTTTATGTTTCAGTTTGTCTGAGATCTACTTAGCTTTGGGAAAGTTTCTTGAAGATGATTTGGAGGGTGACATTTGAGCGGCCTATTTTTTCCAAGTACTTTGTTTTACTATGTATGGGATGCTCTACGACATCAATGCTTTCGATAACAATGTAGTTCAAGGGAATTATAAGGAACTAGTCCACTCTCAAATCTCTGATATCCACACCTATCATGCCTTCCATTGGAAACATGAATGATTTATGCATAGGGATGATCCAACCTAATCATGGTGTATATAGGCCAATGAGGTCGAAGAGCTAGAAACTAATCTGGGAATACACTAGGGGACATCAGTGGATTTCCCGTAGTGGTGGTCCTAGTAAGGAGGAACCTGGGAGTGATGTCTGTCTGATTTTTCTAGTGGATGCGCATAAATGATTTAGAATAAAAAGGGAGAAATTATTTGAAGGGGGGGGATATTGTGAAACCCCAAAACCTTTTTCATGTGTAATAATAATATAGTATGGTTTTACTTTGTTTAATTTTAAAACAATCCACACAATTTTTTCAATGAAAAACAAGGAATGTTTTATTTAATTAAACACTAAAATTATTACATTACAATAGAGAAAAAAGAGTCCTACTACCCTATGATACCTACTAAAAGCACTATCAAAATCACTGGGAGACCACCAAATATAACAAAAAGCCCATGAAAATATTAGGGGTCCTTCGGATCTGTCACGATGGATATAATTATACCCAAAACCACAACAATCGTGTTAAGCATATGAGGAATTATGAGAACCATATTCTTTGTCTTAGCTTTTGAAGTTGGAACATCCAAATCATGTTTTTGTAAGGCCTTATGTAAATAATATTGTTGACTCATTTAGGTGACTGTTGAATCTATAATGATTATTAGACCTTATAGCTGTTGGGTTTTTTAATTATTTTGTATTATGTATTTTGGAATATTGAGATTTCAAAGTGTTTTTAAGTGTGCATTAATTTTATATTTTTAAACATGTTTTTAATTAAATCTTCATTAAAATTTTGAAAGGATAATGTTTTAATGTTTAAAATGTGTTTGAAATCATTACCATTGTCTCTAAAGAAAATAACAAGAGAAGTACACACTTGTTACATCCTGGTTTTTGGTACAAAGAAATATGTTTTTGAGTACAAATCATGTCTTGGAATAATATTAAGGGTAGAAAGGTTATGCTTTTAATATTTTATAGTTATGTGATGGTTTTTGAATTATAATGTTTTAAAGTGTAAAAAGAAGTTGAGATCATTTTTTGATGTAATAAAAAATAATTGTTATGTTTTCAATGAAAAAACATTTTAATACCTCTTTTGAAAAATTATGGTTTATTTTAAAGTTGTATAATAATAAAAAATTGTTCTACCCTTGAAGGCTAGCCCATATTCCAGCCATGGGAGGCATCTTGCACCACCTTTCAAAGGGGGTGGGCGGTCGAGCTTGAGCCCCTCAACCAGCTTGGGCTAGCCTTAGGTTATAACGCACCTGTGGATCCATGAGAAACTTGAGTGGAGGACCAAGAATGTCAACCAGACCACACCAATGCGCAGGGTAGCACAGTGGCAGGGGTGGGCGCAAAACTGGGATCGTAATGTCCCGGTACGAGGTAGTACTGGGGAGGGGGGAGGGGTATTTCCAAGCTAATTTCGAGAGCTTCATGTTTATAAAGGAGCCACGAAACTTGTCCCATTTTGATGTGGGGTTAATTTTTTTAGCGAAACGTGGTCCAGGCCCTGTGATCGAGCTGGATGAGATCATGGTTGTCCATTCTCCCTGCCTTTGAATCTCTACCACCGAAGTTTCTTTCGCATTTTTATTGGGCCTTCCAATCTACCTATGATCTAATCATGGTCACTCTTTCCATTTTAAATCACCATGTCACTCAAGGATTCCTGATCAAGCTGATTTTTAATCTCAGCCCTCCATCTCTTTTTCTAACCATGGAAGCGATCGCCACCACCCGATCAAGTCTCAGTTGATCCTAGTTGTCCATCTTGGTTCACATCTCCTTCCTTGAAACTTCTTCCTCTTCCTCCCGCTCAGCATCGTTCCATCCACTGCTTAACCCTACTCTATTTATCCTCACCCATGGCTCCTCCCATCACCATCTACAGTCCTCTTTTCCTTATTTTCCATAGCTGACCCCCAGTGTTAGTTTTAGAAAAAACTCTTTCCCCATGGGATCTGATGTAATGTTTCATATTATATATATATAGTTATATATTATCAAATCGGCCGACCCACTTGAGTTTTCTTTGATTATGATTTTTTATACTATTATTTATGACCTCCCATGAGTCTTTATTTATCAAATCTTACTGATCTGTGACTTATGTGAAAATATATAGTTTATATATATATATAACCACTTTGAAAAAATAGCCCTATGGGTTTTCTCCTTCCAAATCCTCCATCAACCTCTATTCTTCTTCTTCTTCTTCGAACCAGGTAAGGGTCCTTGTTTTTTCTTGCTTTGTTTTTTTTTTGGCAGTTTATGTATATATATATATATATCGTTGTTATCATAACTTACTGATTTTCATGAATAATCTTATTAAAACAAATTCATTTTTTTAAAAGATGTTCTTTTCATGAAAATCACAATAGGGTTTATGAGTTTACCTAAAAAGTTACTTTCACTACATATAGACACATATGTGTGTATATATATATTATCTTAATAAATAATTACTGGTTTCTTTTATTTAAGGAATAAGAACTTATACTCTAGTGATTTTTTAATGAATATGAACCATGCCATGTTTAGTGGAGTTTTATGTTGGTAAAATTATAAATATGTATTTATTCTAATATATATATATATATATATAGTTATTTATTTATGAAACAAACCTCATTTTTACAAAATGGTTTTCAAATATTGAACATGGGTTTAAATTATACTTTTATTATACATAAATGATGTATTGGGTTCTTAAAATTTTTTTAAGAACCCTTAAGTACATATGGTTATATATATGTGTGTGTGTGTGTGTATTATCTTCTCATGATATTAATATGGGTTCACAAAGGATTGATAAAAAGTTATAACAAATGTTTTGAAGTGTGAAAAGTTTTCATGAATCAATTTATAATTGGTTTTAGTAATACAAACCCTTTATAATCACTTTATGTATATATGGATTACACACTTATTTTCATAATTTTAGATGGTATTGGTTATGTTAGTATGTTTCATGGTTTATTTTCATCCTTTTAAATTTATTACTTTTATTAAAATAGTTGGAAGTACCCTTATATCATGTTTATACATAAACATGCAAGAAATGGGTGTTTAGACATTCAGGCATTTGATACCTCGCATGAAATATTTTGTTCATGTTTAAACTGATTATGAATTCAATCCATAATAAATTGTCATTATGAATTATGGAATGTAATATGTTTACTTTCCTAATAACGATTTTAGAATTGAAGAGTTATTTATTTATGTGATGGAACCTAAATAGATATTTATGTTATATGTAGTGGTTATCATCATATGTGCTATAGTATGTCTGCCATTTCCATACATGTCATTGGTGAATTTGATATAGTTATATAGTTGTTAATTTTGACAATTAATTCATGATTCACTATAAATAAGTAATTTATAAAGAATGAAATTTAAACTATTATGGACATTAATGCATTAAGGAACTAAATTATACAAAGTGTTATTGAACATTTTGAATAACATGAATTGAGAAATTACATATTCAATGTGGTATGGGAAACATTTAATATATGACATTAATGGACATAAGAGGAAATTATTGGACTTAGTATATACGGGTTGGGGACGGTTAATGAAAGGCCAATTGGTTGGGGACTGTTTAATGAAATCCCTGCGGGTCGAGGACTGGTTAATGGAATCCCCACAATGCATCAGTAGTTCTCATGAGAAAAATCAGGTCATGGAACGAGGTCTTGACACAGTCTAGCATTATATATTCCCTATTTATGTTAATAATATTTAATTAACCATGTGTGTATTCAATTGGAGTATATGATTTTTTAATAGAATGTACTTATGAGTATCAGAATATGTAAATTCACATGGCATAATGTATATTCAGCATTCATAAATTTGTTTGTCAATTTACGATTTACAATGAATGAGAAAAGAAATTAATGTTATTATTTTATGTGGAACTCTAATCATATATTACTTAAATTTTAAATTATTTACTTGAACTTTCGCATGTCACACTTAGTATTGTTAAAATAACTCTTGATTTATATTTTTCACATCATATATTTTGTATAATCAAGATTATAATTGGAACATGTTTTATTTTATCCCTGTTAGTGTTCCTTAAATAGTTTTCTGGTAATTTTTTGGAAAATTGTTATGTTATGCTTCATGTATGGAAATTTTATTTAGGAAAATGTTTTATGAATATTTTTAAAAGGTAATTTTATATAATGTTTTATTTGAAACATTACTTTTTGAAAACCCCCTTACTGGGCATTTGTATGCTCACCCTACGTTTTTAATCTATTATTACAGGTTTAGTAGATTTGAGTTACACTAATTGGAGGCTTATTTTTTGAGTCATTTATGTACAATAATTGAAGGATTGTAATATTTTTATCTGGTTTTCCATAACCCAAACTGAATAGCTCCCCTGTAGTGTAATATGATGTGTAATTTATCATCATTTCTTTTTATAAAAAAATTACACACCATGTTTTATTGAAACCACACTGGCTCTAGAGCAGTCTGGTGTCGGGGCGTGGCATGAAACTAGGTATTAACACTATATAATGAGTTTTCAATGTATATACCAACTATAATTTTGTTTCATAGTGAGTGGTCCCTTACTGTGCATAGATCTTAACACTCCCTAGGGATTTTTATTGGATAATTAGTATGCACTTTATGAGCCATAATAAAGGATCATAATATGTGAATTGGAATTTACATTCAATTGATATCCTTATTCCATGAATTTAACCTTCACCACTTCTTGTTATCATTACATTAATTGAAACAGTACCCCTCTTCATTGTTAACATCCTATCAATTCAAAAATTGATTTTTGGATATTCTCCCAGATAACCAAATTAATTCTTTTAGATTGATTATTTCCCACATTATTTGTATCAAATGACAATGTTCCCTCTTACTATCCATCATTCTCATAGATTTTACCATTCTTATATATTTATATGTTCTTATGTACATAATGTATAGTTGAAATATGATCTCTCTAGAGAATGATCCATCACTGAAATTGTATTGATTTATCATAAACTATGCTTGATCATTTATTTCAATGTGAATACCGTTTCAGGAATTTTATGACTGATGTTCACTGACCTAAATACCAATACATAAATTGAATGACGAAATTATTGACTGTAATATATAATATTTCTCTTTATAATGTATGTACCTTATACTTTATTATGTCAATTGATTGGTACTTCCCTAGAAGTGATAAAATTTCATTGCATACCCATGTGTTTTCAATTGATTTATCATGATTTTATTATTCATGAATTTATTTATGTTTTCCTTATGCAGTAAACCTGAATTAAATAATATGAAGGATGTTCCATAGTGGTTATCCTATAAATTGGTTAAAGAATCAACCTATATCTTTGATATGTTCATGATACCTTGACATAATTCCTTGGTAATGTTTTATAATACCTTGGTGAAAGACATTGGTCATATGAAGGGTGTTCCCTTATAGTTATCCAGTTCATTGGGTGAAGATACATTGGCCTAAATACCTAGAACTATGTTTTATGAAAACCTATTAATGATCTATAGTTATATATTTTTTGATGTCTCGTGATTTTGTTGTATCAAAATTTTCATGTCGTGCCTCATGTTCATATAATCAAGATTTTCCTCCTGTAATTATAATCATGTGATGCATCATTCCCTCATATACATGTTATTTTATAATGCATCATGTTTTACCCATGATGTTTATTTATTCTCCATTTTCAATTTTTATACCCTACATGGATTTTTTGAACACCCATTTCTTAATCACCCTAATTTCCATAGGAATTATAATTAAAGGGATACATATAAGGAAATTAAATTTTTGTAGAATCATTTTGGTTGTAATGTGTATTGTAGAATTGTTTTAGTTGAAAATAAACCTAATTCATAAAGAAATCAACCATTAGATCTTGGTATTTTTTTGTAATTCATGAAATGTAACAAAAAAGTATTAATTCATAGAACAAGATCTGAAAATGTGGGTTTGGGGTGTCCTGGTGCCCTAAATATAAGAGATACCACATGTGATTTGTCTCATACTCCTGGTGGTTCTCTACACCAACATAAGTGGTCAATGTGTCCTTTGATCATAATGCTAGGGGTGATGCATGAGGAAAATAATTCTAGTGTGGTTGTGCACTCCACAGTGAAAAAGGTGTTTTATGCCTTGTGAGGTCAGTATTGGGGGCATGATACGGAATGAACGGTTGCAGATTTTGTTTCCAAGTGCTTGAACTTCTATAGGACTAAAGAGGAATATCATAGACCATCCAGGTTATTACATCCAATTCCTATACTAGTGTGGGAATGAGATGAGATCTCTATGGATTCTGTTATTGTACTACCTCATAATCCGTGTGGGAAAGATTTCATATGCTTGATTATAGTTCTCTTGATTAAATAATCCATGTTTCATCCCATTATAGAGTCAATGAAGGTAGAATACATCTTATTCTTGTATGTTTGAGAGGTTATTATACTTCATGATGTTCCCTTACTGATATTTTAATATTGATATGCCCATTTGCAATGTTAATTTAGGAAATTAATCTAGGAGTATTTGGTAACCTAGTTGGAATTAAGCATTTATTTTCACAAATAGATGGATCATCCATTGAAGAGGACCCTCTAGACTCTCAAAGATATGTTTGAAGCATGTATTCTTGATTTTAGTGGTTCATTGGAAAGGAAGATACCAATTTATGAGTTTGATTATAATAAAATTTATCATTCCAGGATCAGGATGGGAATATTTGGGGCATCTTACATGTGGCCTTGATAATCCATATTGTGCTAGGATGGGGTGGGATAGCATTCCACAGTTGGTCCATGTCTCATCTAGGAGATGATCAAGACAATGTAATTGATTTAGAAAATGATTGTGAAATATCATATTTTCTAGAATTTGTATTCAAACTATAATCATCACCCATTGGATATTTAGGTTAGTGATCTAGGATTTCTTCAAGTACTTTTTCAGTTGGGATGTCATTGCATGTTATAGAAATGGATGTTGGCTTCATGTCATTTCGGGACATTTCTTATTGTGAAGCATCTTGGGAATATAACCTACCAGTTAGAGTTTCCACTATGGATGACCCGATCCATGACATCATTCATGTTTCTCGGCTAAAAATATACCATCCATACCCATCTTGTATTTTAGATTGGGAGAATCATCATCTTTATCATGATACTACTATGGTGGATTATCTTGTTCATAAATTGGATTATTAAAACCAAGGTGTTATGGGGTATGTTGATTTTTTTGTCTGTGTTTTCTAGAATCAAGGTTGTGATAACCATGGGACATGGGATAGAGAAGCTTTGATGAGATAACAGTGGCCTCACCTATTCTCTTATGAGGGTTCTTAAGGAATCTTAGAGGATATAAATTGGAATAGAGGGGAGTTTGTGACACCCTCTGGGTCACTGGTATGTCTAATTCTAAGTGTTATTTACCTTTTTGTTTTTTCACGAAGTTCCAGGGTGATGGGGGTTAAAAATGGGAGTTTTGGGGGAGTTATCCAAGGTCCACAGTTATTATATAGTTTTCATAATAGTTTGCCTAACCATGTGACTGGTATAAAATGGGTATTCATGGCTGGGAATGTTTTCAATACAATGTGGAACCCAATAGTAATCATGTGGTCCGGTTTTGGTGTGGAAATACCAGCCACATGGATGGTGAACAATTTGTCTTACCATTTTGAAAAACCATGTGTCCTATATTGGTTATATAAAAATTGGTATGTTACAATTTTTTACATATTTACTTTATTTCCTTTCGGACCTCATTTTGTTTTCCAATAATGTGAAACCCCTTCTCCTTAGAAGAGGATATTCCCCAATAATTTGGTGGTGGTTTTTCATTGGATTCATGGTATTTTGGATTGAGGGGTGTCTAAAACACTCTTTTTTCTTCTTCTTTATCCCCTCATCCTGCTTGTTCCTATATTTTTATGGAGATATATCCCTAAAGGGGGTGTTATAGAATTATAGGGTGGTTAATGGGATAATTGGTTGGTTTTATTATGTCTTAGGTGTGTGAGGTCTTTATCTTTCTATTCATGGTGGTTATCATAGAAAGTGGGAAAGTTTGAACTAGATTATAGGTATGTTTCTATATTTAAGGGTGTTTTCTATGTCACGTCCTTAAATTTATAATCTACTGTGGTATTTTGTATTTATATTTCTATTATAATGATTAATATTTTATTTTAAATTCATGTTTCATGTGATTCATGGTTTTCTTAGGCAATTTGGAAATTTAATGAAGGTTTTCCAAATGGGGGTGGTATGTGTGCACCCCAAGCATTTAACAGAATTAATCAAAGAGGTTTTATAGTTTGAAATGTATTTTAGATATTTTTTTAGAAATTTTTTTACCATGGGGGAAGGTTTATTTATAAAATTGGAATTTTGTTTATGGAAATGGCTTGTGAAATAGCTTATTTGATATAGAAAATTTTTTAAGATCCTGGTATCATGGAGTATTACATAGGAAAGCTAGGGAGTGAGTGAGGGGTTGTCTATGCGACCATGAGTTAATTTGGGTAGGAAGATCACAAGAGCTTCTTTTTTGGTTTCTAAGGGACCATGAGAGGCATTGGGTAAGAAGACCATGAGAGCATCCTTTTTTTGCTGAGAAACCATGATAGCTCTTGGATTTGGGCTTGGAGACAGTGAGATCTTCCACTTTTTATTTATGGATAGGGTACTTTGATTATACTCACTCATATTAGACCCTTGGGGAGAAATCCCTTAGTGCATATTACTCAGGTCTGATTTATTTATATTCCTTATGAATTTATGTATTGATATATTTCATGCCTAGTGATATATTCTACCCATTTTCTATTAGTACAGTTATGTAATGTTTATTCTATGATAACCCCCCATTTTTATTCCTTGTTATATATATTTATCATTCTTTTCCTAGTAGTTTTTAATGTTAATTTGAACCATAGTCGAGAGTTTTTTTTTGGAAAATCTGTTTTTTCTAAGGAATACCAAATTTATTTCAATGGTTCATTTGAAAATGGTAGGTTTTCAATGTGGATTAATTTTTAAAAAGGGTTTCAAAAATAGTTAATTGTCTTTTATAGGCAATAAAATAAATATATTCATGGTGGAATCATATTGGTCTTTGTTCCTTACACTGTACATATTCTCTTAGGAGAATATTGGGTTCATTTTATTATACATATGTAAGGGAAATGGCACCATTTACCAGGGTATATCTACATGATTACCTACAACCATTTTTTCGGTAATAAGGTTTGGTGTCATAGGTATTGGATAATATGCATTCATATTGGGATTTTGTGTCCTTTGGGATATATTTTTGGGAATTGTTTTTATTTTTTCCCATTCACACAAGTTTTGGGTTTTAACATGAGATACCATATATATTTGCCTATATATGGCATGATTTGTATATAATGGTGTTTGTTGCTTATAATATCTTCATAGTCTAATATGTATACTCTAGATATTGAATTTTATTTTTTTGAACCTATTCACATGGTTTTGGCCATCCAATTCTATTGGTGGGTCATGTCTATTAACCATTGGGAAACCATTTGGATGTGACTATTTTCCTATGCAGGATGCTTGTCACTAACCTATGGTGATCGAGAGCATGCTTCGAACTATATGGAGGGTCGGCATGGGTGATGTGTTTGGTCGACTGAAGGATGTTTATTACATTAATCATCAATTTCAGATCATGACCATTCTCAATAGGCAATACATTTTCGATAGTCAACTTCTGGTTTAGTTACCACAAATGATGAAAATATGGAATTATCAGTAGTTGGATCAGTAGGATTTTGGCCTATAGAGATGATATGTTTTGGTTATAGTACTACCCTAATATGTACATTATAATTAGGAATTCAGGATAACTGTTTTCAAGAAGGTATATGTCAGTTGAGTCAGTGAGGTGGAGGAGCAGGAAGTGGATAGTATAATTCCATGTAGACATACACAAAAGGTGGACAATAGATCATTCAACATAATTGATACTTATATTTTACCTTATCTTTCATGTTGTTTTTTCTGTATTGGTTAATTCTTTTATTTCACTTAGATTGTTTTGTGTCCTAGGGTTCATGGTATAGAGTATTTCAGTGTCTCAAATGTTAACAAGACATGTTTTAAGTCATTATGTTTTGTTTGATGTATAAAGGGGTAAGGGTCTGATAATGGGGAAACATCTGTTGTAAGGTGATTTATTCTTACTACATATTTAACCACATGATTCCATTATACCAAGGAATTGTATTTACTTAATTAATACAGTCATTAATTTCTTTTAGAAAAGAGTTAGAGTCATTGATATAGAAGGCTAGTGTCCAGTGTTCATTGGAGAGTGCAGACACAAGATGGATAGTAGGTTCCAACATTAAAAACAAAAATTACAATGAGTGAATGATCATTCTTATTAATATGAATTAATTCCAAGGATATTTTTCTTCATTTGAAAATACCCCTAAAATTATCCATTTTTTTAAATATATTTATTCATATGTGTCGGGATGGGTTTTCATTTAATAACATGTGAGTTTTTTGAATGTTGGATCTAATATCTTGAAAAATTATTTTCATTATTAGACATTCCCTTGAGAAAAAAAAGTTAATATAGCACAAATTTTATGAATAAATCATATCTTATGTGGTTTACATGGACACCTGATATAAACTCGGTATCACATGAAATAATATCGTGTAGAACTTCATGAAGTTATATTTATGTAATGAAATATTAAGAAAAAATACATTATTCTTAAGAATAATTCCTTGAATCCTTTTTAATATAATGAATCTTCCATATGACTCATTTTATTTTTACAAATCCCTTGAATTTCTTTTCAGTCTCATGAATTCCATTAAATAACCTAATGATTTCACTTTTATACCTGACAGAATGTTGTTTAATTTTATACTGAACCAATATTTTTCTAGAATTAATTCCATCCTTATCAAATGAATTCAATCCTACTAAAAAACCTACTAAGACATAATATGATTAAATAAGAAACTAAATCACTATTAAATTCAAATGAACCCTTTTATCTTCAAATAGCATTCATCTTTTTATTCCATGCCTTCATTTACTCCATCAACATATATCCCACTTCACCTGAAGGACAATTACACATCTTAAACTTGTTAATTAACTTATAATAATCCATGAATTTTATTTCATTATTTTTTCATCTCTATACATGAACATCTCCATATATATTAACATGTATTACCAAATATGTTATTTTTATCACTTTTCACCCAATGAGATATTGTTTCGAAATTTGTTACAAAGTGAGTCTCTATGTAGGATATCCATATCAAAAAATTGATAAAAATATTATTTACCATTCCTTCAATGTTACAAGTAATATTAAATAATCTTGGTCAATATAAAAGAACACCATCATAAAACTTCGCTAGGATAAGTAATAATTTTTTTGTACATCAAATTTTAATGTTTAAGAAACTCATTTTTCTATGAAGTATGGATATTTTAAAATTTTATCTAATTATTTATCATGGAACTATTATGTATGCATAGTGAGTTAATAGATTTATTGGGTTTGTTTGGGGCATGTTCGGAGCTAATAACCCTAACTGGTTGAAAAAATTATAGGGCTACACAGTTAGTGGGATTCATGAAGCCTCATTCACAAAGTTTCTCCTAACCATGTGGGGATTATTAGAGGGAAAATAAGGGAGAATATTCTACACAAAATGTGATTCCAGGGTCACATGCCCACGAAAAATATCTGTAATTTTTAGAAAATCAAAATGAAATGGTTAGTGTATGGTTTCTTGAACAATGTGTCCAAACAGTGTGAGTATTATTTCTTAGAAGTGAGCTAAGAATTATTGGTAGATAGGTTGTCCATCCATTTGGCTGAACTATTTGAGGTCTCTCTATGAGAATTTAAGGAACATATTTGGTGCACACATTGGAAAACAGTGCGGAAAAACTATGATACTCTATAATTTTTGGATAAAAAGAAATTCTTTCCCATAATTTTTTTATCCTTGCACCCATCTTCCATCTCCTTTTCCAGTGGGTAGGGGGATCCTTCATCCTCCCCTTAAAGAACCCTCAAGACTCCTAATCTATATTCTTCTATATCTCTTTCATCTGAAGTACAATCAAAGCACCATACCTCATGTTGGATCACCCATAGTAATATCCAAAATTCACTCCCTTCTTTTCCACATTTATCTAGATGGTTTTTTAGTATTTTGGTCAAAGTTCATTTGATCAATTTTCAGGGTGTTAATATTTCTTTAAATTTTCTTCTCATCCATGCCTAAAAAATGCTGATACTATATGAGGAGATTTTAATATACTTTAGGTTGCTGGTCTATGAATTTTCTTGAAAAGTCTCATCATTTATAAATTTTAATCAATGTGTGCATGCTAGTTTCACTAGGATTTCCCCATTAAATTGGTATTCCTTTATTATAATCATTGAACTCATGTTCAAGATCCCTATTTATAATTTTTTTTATTTCATTTTTATGTTATGACATTAACAACAACTACCCTAATTGGTGTGCTTCTTTTTTATGCCTTTGTGACCCATGTTAGGTTTATCTACGACATTGTTTAGGTGCGCTGGACTTGACCTTGTTAAGAAAAGTGTTATTTTATAATTAAATAAATCATTAAATAATAATTTGGAAAGTATATTATTAGTTATCACTTATCCTATTAAATTATAATTAATTTTATGTTGTATAATTTCATTATCACATCATTCCATGATAAATGAAAGGTAAAGTAATGAACTTATTAAATGTATATGAACTTAAATGGGAAATGGTTGCATGTCATATCTAACCATGTAATTAAGGATGAAAGGTAAATGAATGAACCTAATGATTTGTTTATTATAATGTGTATATATATAGTTATCACTTGGCCCTTATTCTTATAATTGATTGAATTGGTTTCAAGTCCTATATATCATTGTCACCTAGTATGATAGGAAATGGAATGAACTTATAAATCAATAAAATGCATGAGTATTACATATACTAAACATAAATAATGATATATGTATACGTTTTCTATTCTATATGGACCATTTTATCTTTATAGTAACAATCGTACTTGGGCTAGCCTTGGGTTTTAGATGGAATGGCATGATCACTCCAAGGATGAAATTCCAGTTCAGAGAGATTGTTTCCAAGGTAAATTCTACCTTGGAACATGGTTCTTATCTACTAGTGGATTCCCAACATGACTTCATAGGATCATTTCACCATATTTTCAGATATTATGATACCTTGGATACCCTCCTTGGATCCATCTTGATGTCATTAGACATGAGTTGCTATGGATTCACCCAATTGGCCTAATCATTATTTATTGACAGTACTATGGATGTGCTCTATTGACTCAATTATACACTATTTAAGGTGTAATTCCTTGGTAGATCCCCTTGTATTAGACTCAGACCCATTATTCCCAAACGTCATGAGTTACTACTATGAGTTGGCTGACCCTGAGGTCAAGGATTCCTTGGCTTCACCTTGGATAACCCTTTATTAATATTACAATATATCATTAGTTTTGATTACATATCATGTTACTTTCCTATATAAAATGAAATAATTAACTAAATTACATTAAATTTAGACACATTACCAGTTGAGGATGAAAAAATTATGTCTTTTTCATTTATACTACATTGTATTTATATAAACCAAAACATTGTTTCATTTAATATTCACATACTAGGTTGTATAGACATCATTTGTGGTGGCCAAATAATATTTTCCTCACATACTATCCAAGAAAATGATGTTACATATGATGAATATATGAATATAGTCATAGATAAGGGGAATCCTCCCACCTTGGACCCCTGGATTGCTTGCTTACATTTGGAATGATCCTGGTAGCATATGATCGGTCCAATGCTCAAGATGGTTTGATAGTTTTTGGCCTTTTGGTTCTTGTGTATATTATGTATTTTACTCATTTATCACTCCCATGTAAAAAAAATTTCTTATTTTGTAGAGCCATTAAAAGAAATCATTGTTTTTTGTATTATAAGTTTCATGTTTTCAGTTGATTATTATTAATGTTTTTTAAGGCTTACTTCTGCTACCATTCATATTTATTCATTGTTAGGATTCTTCTATTTTTATACATTTGTTATTGTATAATAGTTCTATGCGATTGTTATGTGGCCATAGTCTCCCCATTGAAACACCCTAGGCCCTTACTGATAGTACATAGACTCTTTCATGTTGGGAGCCACACATGAGGCCTTTTGTCCCACTATATCGGGTTACCTTCGAGTAGAACCTAGGTTGGGACATCACAACGTAGTTTCTAAGGGGTTTTTTACTTATTGTTTACTAAAATTATACAATAGATTAAGAACATTCTAGTACATGGTTATAAGTTATCCAGGTATGTATCTAACCCATGTTCAGGGTAAATACCAAGTTTCTTATGAATAGGGAATTATTGTTATGTATTTCTCTTATAAAAATTGATATATATTCAATATTGGGTGATGCACAAGAATTTTGGAATTTGAAATGATTTATGGATATTTTATCTTGTCCATGTAAGGTAAGGATCACTGTTATATACATTATTATATGAACCTAGTATTAACAGGCCATTCACATGTCATTCCATATAGGCGAATTCACTATTCTCATTTCATATGTTTCCTATGATTTTTGAGTGAGCTATGGTTGTTATATATGCTTTTGTTTCTAAAATAATTTACAAGGTAAGTGAATTGGTTGGTAAAATGACATCATTAATCCAAATAGTGTTTTCCTATATAGGATATGTTGGCATCCTAAATAGCTAGCTTTATCCCATATAATCTATGTACCCCTGGTTAAATGATATGATCTTTAGTTGTGATACCCTGATTACCTAGTTAAAATATAATGTGTATTGTTCCTTATCTCTTAGAAATGGTATCTCAATGAGACGAGTCATCATACATTTTATTTCTGTATTCTGAAACCAAATGTGTGGCTGATGATTTTTAATTAAATGGGCATATATTTTAGTTATAAATTGTATGATCCTTTATTAACTTGGAATGAAGTTCCATTTAATCAAACCTTGTACGTGTATATAAGCACATAGAAACATAAAATGTAAATCATCACTTATACGTAAATTGGTTTTCTATCAATAGAGAGTCCATGTGTAATTTAAAGGGTTTTTTCCTCCTTGAATTGTAATTTAACCTTTAATACTCCAAAACCACTACAAATTAAACCTTTAAAAATTATCAATAACACGGTCTTCTAAGAAGTTAGTTTGGTGGGTATCTTTGGTAGTGAGCCCTATTCCTTAGTTTTCTTTCAGCTAGTGTATTAATATTCTCCCAAATCATGTTATGGGTCTTGTTCTTGGAATTTGTGGAGCTATACCACCACAACATCCTCAAGTCATCATCCAAGAGAGTGGTGACTATCATTCTTCAGATATAGTGTCCTTGATCTGAAAATCTTACTTCAAGGAGTTTCACCTAAGGCACCACCTATTATACCAAAACAGGGCACTTATGCTCATCTTTGCAAGGGTTTTCTAAGTGTGATACATTCCATGTTGGGATCTCCATGACTGGCACATACTATGGCTGATCTGAATTGTGATTTCCAGCACTATCATCCTCCTATATTCTCTAGGTATTTAATTACACAATTTGTTGAGTCTTGGATATATTCCATTATTTTTATCTTCAATAATCTAGTGAAAACACCATAGAGGAAGGTAAAACATTCCACATATATACTATATGATTACACCAAGCACTGGTGGGATGTGGTTACTCAGGATTGTCATCATTGGGACATGGTATGGGAAGTCTTCTATATTGTCTTATATGATCACTTTTTTCCATAGAAGTTGATAGCTAACAAAACTAGAGATTTCATGAACCTGGGTAAGTGTTATATGTCCTTCATGGAATATTTAGTGCATTTTACTGAGTTGTAATTATTTTCACCACATCTAGCTAGTGATGAGATATAACAAGTGAGACATTTTGAGGATCGGATTAGGTATGTCATATATTCCCAAAAGAATTTATTCTCCCTATCTACATTTTCCTGATATCATTAATCAAACTCTTATCCCTACTAATTAGCTCAGATAAGCTGATAGTAACAGACATAGAGTTTCAGTGCCCAAACGGGATAGTTTTTTTATAGTATCAGGAAGAGTAGCCTCTAGGTTTATCATCAAGGTAGTGGTGGAAAGAGTATATGAAGTGGAAGGTCTATTTTATGGCATTAATTTGGATAGTATGGGAATATAAATCCAAAATTTGATATTGGACCTCTTGAGTGTTGGTCTTGCATTAGTATGGAAAACATTATATATTCTTTAAATAATTTCCACCTTATTATAATAGTAGAAGATGCACACCAACTCCACCATCAAGAGAGGGGTTTTTTATGTCATGTCCGGATAGGATTTTGAGTATCACTAGTATAAAAGGATTATGATGAGTTCGTTGTTGTGGTGTCCAAACCTTTGATTTTCAGCACCAGTAGAATGAGACTTCTGAGGGTAGTCTAGCTATATCATAGGGTGATGGATCGGGCCGGTTTCATGCTACAAAACTGATACCCAAGGATCAGAGTACAAGATAGTCTACTATACGAGGTACTATTCTAGTATCCTTTATTATTTTATCTACCTAATTAGATACAGGTTCCACTCTCTCTCTTGTTCTCTTTATCAACTATGGAATGTCATAGGCTATAAATAGAGTATATGTGTGGTATGATGACCCTAGGTACACCGTTGGGTGTGTGGATTGAGTGGATATGCTAATGTAGGGACTACCCCTTGAGGTAGGCAGTTATCTAATCTTATGAGACCCCTTAATCCTTGAAATTTTGTGCTATTATTTCATTCTCAGGATGGACTAGTTGATTCCATATCATTCCTATGTGGACTGATATCACTTCACGTTGTTTTTGACATCACGTGAGGGTTACAATTATCTACAAAAGGGTTTGTGGAAATGTCTCAGATGGTAGAGTTATACCAAAGCATCATGGGATAGGTCGAGTGATCACCCAGATTTATAGCCTTAATTTAGATGAGTAGTGTTTTCATCATGATGAATTCTCTCTGGTAGTAGAATGTTTCATTGATGTCTTTCCTGATGGGTTTTCTGGATTATATCCTGAGAGAAGGGTAGATTTTATGATCTATCTCATACTCAGAAAATATATGGTATCTATTTTTTCATATATAATGTAACCTACTAATCTCCAAAATCTCAAGAGATAGTTGTATTATTTAGAGTGTAAAGGTTTTATCTGACTCAGTACTTCATCTTGGGGTTCGTCGGGATTTTATCCAACAAGGCAGATGTGACCTATAATAACTAAACTATTTATTAAACATTAAAACATAATATAATTCATAAAATTACATTTAATAAAATTAAAAATATTGATATTTCTAGTGCATTTGGGAATTAGGTACATTACATCACAACTTTAAACCATAATTACAACATACTTATTAAAAAATTCTTTAACTTGCTTGAGCGTAAAACTACATTAGATAACCCGGGGAGATACATAAAAAATGTGTGATCCATAAATCCCAGAAATAGATTAAACATGTCGTAATGTGAAGATAAAATATATGTTATACAAGGAATATCAATGAGTCATAAATGAATATGAACGATAAGGAATGATATGGCATGATGATCATAACATGAGAAATATGGAAACAACTTAAAACATTGTGTCATAGGTCAAGGATAAACAGCCCAGAATTCATGGTTGACAAAGTCCAATAAAAAATCTGGTATGACCCTATCCAATCATGATGTATCATGATATTAATCATTACCCAATGCAATGGAGCACTACATAATTTTGGGTGTACCCATCAAATTTATTTCATTATCATGGTTATGTATAACACATAGATCCTAAAACATTTATTCATTCATCATAATGATTTATTCCATGATCTAGGAGTATGTAATAAATACATTTAATTACCAAATAAAAAAGATATATGTTTATAAATATGAACACCCTTGATAGGAAATGGAAATGGTATTCACTACACAATTGGTGTGGAATGGGAAATCATAGTGAAAATTCAATAGCATAATGTCATCACATAAAAAATCATAAAATCATTTGATGAGAGAGAAATTGGTCTCTCATAATTTCTCCATGAATTTTAATGTAATAGGAACATTTAAGTACATTTCCCCCAAAATATAATTATAAAAAAAGATATGAAAATAAATAATCTTGAATAAAAAGGGAAAAGAAATGATTATTATGAAATTTTGGTATCCTAACTGGTCTACATGGGAGGGATTAATGTCAGATAAAGGGTATCTAATAATTTAAAAATAATACAGTAATAATGGGGGTAAAAAACAAACCATGTCATTTTTAATTGAACATAAAAGTGCATAACAAGATAAAGAAACATGGATAAAATTGAGAAAGGAATGAAACCTTACTTGAGTTTGTGATTACAAAAGCATTAAAAGTGGATTCTTGAGAGATTCATGCACCTTTAGAGGATTATATAGATAGGAAGGTAGAAAATGTTAGTTCTCCATGTATTTTGAGTGAATAGAAGTGGGGTCTTATGTGGGTTTGTATAGGAAAAGGGAGTTATTTCTTTAATATATAGGTTTTAGACTCTATAAAATAAAATATTTCAAATGAAAAACCATCCCATTGTTTTTTCCCAGGGATTTTCCAAAGTGGAGAAGTTTTAATTATTTTATAAGTAAAATGTCTGAACATACTAAAATATTACCCAAGATTATGTGGAGGATAGTCACTCTTTTAAATAAATGAATTTCAAATCCTAAAATATACTATACATTTTGGTGGATTTTTTAAAGGCATTGTAAAATTAATCAAATAAACTTAAAATCCCATTATTTTAATGGGAAAACATATATTTTTCTATAGATACTCATTATAGTATTTAATACATCCTTTTTGGGTCATTATGATGTCATAAAATACAGATTATATTTATATGGTATTTAAATTTATCCAAAACATGAATTGTCTTAGAAAATTTTGAAAAATTAACCATTATATAATTTAGATGTTATGATTACACAAATAATATTCATTTAATCTAAATAATTTTCTAAATAAGTGCATTTTTACTTTTAAAATAATATTCTATATTTATTGAAAAAAATACTAGGTTTTGACAATAATATTTTTTTTATTCGTTATAAAAAGTGCCATTCACTTCATAAAACATTTATGAACATTTATCATTATTAAAAATTATTTAATAATAAGGTTTATTAAAATAATATTTATTTCAAAAAATCCACTAATTCATCAAAATAAATCCCTTAATTGAATTTAAATATAAACTAAAAATACAATTTGGGTTTAATTGAATCAAAATAAAAATCATTTTTAATGTAATAATAAAAATGAAAATAAATTTATTATTATATAAAATATACATATTCATATTATTAATGTCTTGATAAATATCTCGTTTTTACACCGGTGTACTCCCTAAGTTTATGGTGCATGATAGTGAGACTTTCATGGGGTCATTCGGCAAACATGGTTTGGGTCATCCTCTCGATGAGCTTGAACTTCTCTTGTAAACGGGTTTTCTCATGCTTATGTTTTTGGATATCATCCTATACTTGGTCAAGAGAAAATCATATAAATGATATTTCTCATAGAATCTTTGATAAAAGGGATTCATAGGGTATAATACTACTGGATGAGGTCATCACTTCTTTTGTTTGTCCCAATTGGATTCATTAAAGCCCTATATTTATACAAATCATGTTATCACTATTTAATGTCTATATTATATATGGTACTGATTATTAATGGTCTTTTGGACATAAAAAACCAATTTCATGTGTTTTCTATATCCAAATTACATAATAAAACATTAAACCATAAGGGAATTTTATTTATAACTGTTCAGTTCATTACAATATCCCCCCTTAAGTAATTTCGCCCTCAAAATTTTCATTCCCCACATTAAAATAGATCACGATAACTTTTTTTCATCACCTCCACTGGTTCCCACGTTTCTTATTCAAACTTTTGTTTTCTCTACAATACTTTTACTAGATGCACTATCTAATTCTATTGAACTTTGTCTCTATAATATAAGATCTTTACCGGATGCTATTAATAAGAGAGTTCATTCTTCAAATCTACCACCACTGCAATGAGCACATGTTAGGGGTCTAGTATTTACTTCTTCTTTTAGGGATACATGGAATAAATCATATACATGAGATAGGTTAGAAGGGTGTTCTAGTTAGCAGGCCACCACTCTAATGAGATCAAGTATCTCAAAAGGGCTAATGTACCTTGGGCTAAGATTTCACTTATTGCCAAATATTATCACTCTCTTCCATAGAGATATATGGAGGAATACTATATTTCCATCATTAAAATCTATGTCACATCAATAATTGTCCGTATAGCGCTTTTTTTACTCTCATCAGCTCTGATGTGTTGATAAATGGTCTTATCCTTCTCCGCCATTTCTTCAACCATTTTAGTACCTAGAAGTTTTTATTCCCCTAACGTCATCCCAGCATGTAGGTGCTCTACACCTCTTCCCATAAAGTTATTCATAAAGATCCATTTGTATGATCTAGTTGAAGTTATTGTTATAAGATAACTCAACCAAAGAAATATATTGAGCCCATACTCCTTTCAAGTCCATTGAGAATGCTCTCAAAATTCCCTCAAGTGTTTGGATAGTCTTCTCAGATTCCCATTGGTTTGAGGGTGATAGGCCTTTCTAAAGTTCTACTCAGTAATCAAAAAATTATAGATACTCTCCAAAAAGTTAGAGTTTAATCTTGGATATCGATCGGCTAAAATCGATAGTGGTACACCATTAAGCCTCACCACTTCTCTGATGTATATCCATGAATGTTGGTCCAATGAGAAATCCTCTCAAATCATAATGAATTGTGCAGTCTTCATAAGATGATCCACCAAAACCTAGATATCATTGGTTCCTCTAGATCTCTTAAGAAGCCTTCTAACAAACTCCACGGTGATGTTTTCCCATTTCCATGTAGGTATGGGTAATGGTTGCATCATCCCCATAGATTTTTTTCTTTCCTCCTTCACTTTCTAATATACAAGAAATATTAGTGTATATTCTACGATCTCATTCTTCTTATTGTCCCTCCAATAGTGTTCTCAAGATCACGATACATCATTGTGCTTCTAGGATGGAGAGATAAGGTTGAGTTATTTTCATCATTCAACAGCTTCTTTAACTCATGATTTTATGGTACAAAATTTTTTGTCCCAAATCATAAAACACCTTCTTAATTAAAATTAAAATCTTAGGAATTACCTTTTCTTATAGTTTTTTATTTCTTCTGAATTCCCACATAATTATATTGAGAATATTTTATGTGCTCTATAAGGTACGGTTGAGAAATCCTTTGTGAAATGATTGACGATGCTTCTTCCATTATGATACCCACGCCTATCCTATTTGAGTATAAGAAGATTAGATCCTTATCAATTCTCATCAATGATATAATTGCTAATTCTTTTCTTCTTGGAGCATCTATATCTTTATTCAATTTCCAAATATAGTAGTGAATTGAATAGTCATAGTGTTTGATCAGCTCTAACCATCTTCATTGGCACATATTCAGCTTTTTTGTGTGAATATATACTTAAGAATTTTGTAATCTATGTATATTTCACACTTCTACCCAAAGCTATAATTCCGTACAATTTTTAAATAGAAAATAACTTCATCCAACTTAATATCATGTGTTGGTTAGTTCAGTTAATGAAGATTAAACTACCTTGAAGCATAGGTAATGAATGTTTCATTTTTCATCAATACACATCCCAGAACATTCTTCTCAACATCATTAAATACTATTAATAGCTCTCCACTTTTGGGTAGTGTGAGAATATGAAATGTGATAAGCCTCCTTTTTAACTCCTTGAAACTTTCTTTGCATTAATCATTCCAATAAAAATTGACTCCCTTATGAGATATCTTGGTAATAGGGTTTGACAATCCTAAGAAATACCTCACAAACTGGCAATAATACCTCGATAACCCAAGGAAAATATGGATATATATTATTGATATTGGACTCATCCATCCTTAAATTAAATCTCTCATTGAAGGGTCCACATATATCCATTTTTTTCTTGATGATATTTATTAAGAAAGATACTTACTTCAACCAAAAAACTCATTTATTGTACTTGGCATAAATATTTTCCTCTCTCATGGTCTTTATCACAGTACTGAAATTCTCCTCTTGCTCCCCCTTAATTTTTTCGTATATTAGAATATCATCTATAAAGACTACCAAAAATTTGTCGAGGTAATCAATAAAGACTCTATTAATCATGTTTGTGAACATTGTTGAAGCATTAGTGAGTCTAAATGGAATTACTTGGAATTTATAGTGCATCTACCCTATACAAAAATCAATCTTTGGGATATCCTCCTTCTTCACACTAACTAGGTAATATCTCAACCAATGATCCACATTGGAAAATATTTTTTCTCTTCCTAGCTGATCGAATAATTCATTTATATGTGAAAGAGGATACGTGTTCCTTATCATGGTCTTATTGATCTCATGATAATCAATTCAAAGGCGCGTTGAATCATCCTTATTCTTAATGAAGAGGAATTTTACACCCCATGGTGAAGTACATGGGTGTATAAAACCTTAATAAAAATTTTCCAACGTTTTATTCTTTATCTCCTCAAGTTACACAATAGCCATTCTATATGCAGCCTTGGATAATGGAAATTCTGCAATTATAATCTTGATTGAAAATTCAACCTCTCAACTAGAAGGAAGACTAGGAAATTCTTCGAGAAACACGTCACCATATTCCATCACAATGGCAATGTCATAAATTATGGTTATTTACATAGAGTCAATAAGGTGATCTAGATACACTTGATCATAGAGAAATAATATCCATTCTTGAGATGATGGTTCTAAAGAAGACATGTCCCATTCCTCAAACTTTTATAGAATCAGGGTCCAATTCACAATACGAAGAGTTATTTCCTTCCCATGGAAATTTATATTGTATTTATATAGGTAAATTCAATCCATTCCCATAATTGCATAAAATTCCACCAAATGGGGTATGCAATGATTCTTCAAAATGTTCATCCCACAAATTATGATAGGGGAGGATTTATATAATTGGGATGCAATAATTTCTCCATTTTCCATTTTAACTAATAACTTCACTTCCATTTTTTTTGATGGTGTTTGAATAGTTTTACTGAACATTTTGTTATGAAGGAATTCATAGATACAAAGTCAAAAAATTATGATTTCTATTATTTAATGAATAAATATTTTACCTTTCACAAACTCGTTGTCAATATCCACTTCAGCAGTTATGATGGAACAATCTCTCCATTTTTCCTTATAGGTTATTGGTTGTATCCAAAAACCCTTGGATTAGTGCATTAATTTGAAAAGTGCCATGGTTTCTTGCAATTTTAACAATGAACAATGCATTGAGGGTTCGCCAGAGTTCTCCCTTCTTCCTCACTTTAGTGGATTTCTCCTTCCAACAATCACTGTCTAGGTTCCCTTTCTTCCCACACCTAAATCATTTCCTCATCCCCCTGAGGAAATTTAAATGGTGCTTCTTTCCACCCCTTTGACAAGTGGGGTGTTGAAATTTCTTTTCATCATTACATCTCACTATCAGACCACCAGAATTGATCTCTAATTTATTCTTCTTATCCCCATGATACCCTTGAGATTCTCTTATCTCCATTTCTACTTTGAGGGAACATCATGAAATTTCCTCATATCTATCAAAGCCACGGATCTCCAAGGCTTTTCATAGGCTAGGTTTTAGCCCACCAAATAAGCGTTCGACCTTGCACTCAGGGGTAATGAAAAATATGGAGGCGTTTCATGCAATACTTTTGTATTTTTCCTCATACACCCTAATAGATTCATTTTTAGATTCATCTAATGAATATTTTCCCGTATAATTGATATTAGGGTTAATGAGTCCAAATTTGTTCTCATGGTTTTCACATTATATAGTAGATCTATATAAGCCAATAAAAAATATTAATAGTTATTAACTATAATTATCAATGTATATAAATTATTGGACAAAATATCTTGTAAATATAAATAATGTATATAGTGATAGTTTTTTCATGGGCTCTCAAAAATTTTATATTTTCTCTAATCATAGTATAGTGAATATCCAAGGTCATTCTATTAAGGATTAAGTGAATAAAAATACATAATATTCATGAAGAAACAAATAAAATATATGGAAATGGGAATAAAAAGTGAGGGATATTTTTGAGTGACTTATGAACATAAATAAATAAAGATAATTGTTTTGAACAAAACAGTGTGAGAAAGAAAAAAATTACATAAAAAATAATATGAATGATTCCATTGATATAATATTCCCAATATTTATTTATTAAAAAAATCCATTATAATAAAATAAATTCAATTATGGTTCCATTGATGTTTAAAAACTATACCCAATGAAAATAATATGACCACTATGATTAGTACAAATGAACCCTCACACTTTTTAATGATGGAACTGGGATTTAATTATATACCAAATCTAAATTTTTATAAATGGATAATTATGAAAACACATCCACTATAGAAAATATCACTTTTTGATATTTGGGATTATATTCACACCCTACCAATTGATCCCAAGATGATTAGATTAGATGATTAATGTGTTTCTCTCATAAATAGCATAATTCGAGACTCATGATCAAAGCATGAAACTTTAGAGTTATTGAAACATTAATAATATTTATCATTAAAAATAAATTTAATACATCTAGTGTGTATATGGATTCAAAAAAACTAACGGTTGAGTGACTAATAATATCAACCAAAAAAAGAACTACTCTCCAATGGTTTGAACTGTCATCTTGTAGATTATTTTCATAATCATGGTTGGAAAGGGTGAATGAAAACCCCATATTCAAACGTAGATTAAATCCTTGGGAAGAAAAATAAAAAATTTATAAGAGAATGAAGAAGTTTTTTTATTGAAAATAAAATTTGATTACAATAAAAAACAAAGTTAAACAAAAAGAAGAAGAAGATATAGATGAGAAACTTCTTAGAAGAAATCCTTGATATAATACATTATTCTTTCAAATGGTTAGAGAGGTGGAATGCAATAATCTCATTTGAGAAACTTTCCTAAATAAAAAAAAACTATCCAAATTTTTGTGATAATGAAATAAATTTAGTGATAGGAGGGATAAGAGGGATAGGCTTTGAAATATACTTATGGTCACAAAATATTTATATATTAAATGTTCCTTATTTTTTGGACACTTTTTCAGTGACATTACCTTACAAACTATATTTCACTCGGATTGAATGAAATGCAAATTATTGAACCATATAAATTTTTCCAAAATTTTAGGCTATTCCAACAATTAATGAAGAAATTATATCCAAAATGGTGAGGTGAAATCTAATCTTTCAAATCGAACAAAACATCAATTTTATGTCTATAAAGTAATCTCAAAACAATTGTTCTTAAAATCCAACAAAGGCTATATTTATAACATTGATTATATTATCTTCAAAAAATTTAATGTAAATAAATTTATTATTGTAGTTGGTGGGTGTAAATGTACTATTGGAAGTTCCTATCAAACTATATGTTGGTCCTTTAGATTGTTTTGATTTGACCTTTTATTTCCCCTTATTTTTTCTATCTACAATAACATAACATACTGTAGACCTTTTCATTAATTGTTAAGAATTTTTTCATATAAATAAAATAGTAAAGCAGATACATTTATTCATAATGTATATAATTATATGATAAAATTTCCATGCTTTGAATTTTGTTAAAGTATGTTTGACCATGTAATAATACCCAACATCAGGTGGAATAAGTAGATCGACGCATAGCTTATGGGCTTACAAAATATCTACTCTACAATGATATTTTATAATTTTTTTATTCTATATATGATCTCCATGGATATTTTACCTGATACCACTCACAAAAAGGTGATGGTGGGTGTTTATAGATATAAATCAAATTCAATTTCATTCAAAAAAATTTTAGTTTAGGAAAAATATCAGTAGTTGTCTGATTAACATTTATTAAAAGATGTTATGAAAAAATTAATTATCTCGGGTAAGGTAAATATTTTATGGGAATGACTATCCTAAAATATGGTGGGTCATGGATCTTTATATAGTGAATTTTTTTGTCTCGATTCATCACCTTGATCCATTTGTAAAAATGATTTTATCATTCCAGACTACCAAATAACTATTTCTTCATGAGTATCTATCAATGCTATTATGTATTTTATTTTCAAATTTTCATCCCCTTGTAACTTGAATAATAAAGATATTCTCTAGGTGTAACTATTAAACCTACACCTGTAACACAGACTTATTTTTTAGGCGTCTTCAAATACACTAAAACGGTTCATTCATTCATTACATATTATTTATATTCTTATGTCTAAAATGAATAATAAATTTTCAAAATTAAGTATTCTTTATTACGTAATACAAATTTAATGTAGAAGAAATGTCTATTATATAATTCTCATATATGGATATCATAATTTATTTTGATTCGTCGATTATTTGTCTCATTTTTTCTATATGAGCCTCCTTTTCTATCACATGATGTGGGATGGAAGTGGAATTATATTATGATTCAGCATTATATATATAAACAAAGAAACATAATTATTTTCATCCATATCACATAAAAAAATTTATGTAGACTAAAAATATATATTGTTTTTTTATGTGAAGTGTACCCCATATTTTTTGTTATTGTAAGGGTATGTTGGTTTTATTATTCACTGCTTATTTTCTACACTCCATTTTTTTCATAAAATTACAATTTTAAATCGGTGTGATCAATAAATGAAACATAAAATAAATTATTTCCAGTTATAGTGTACCTGAAATGAAACATCCTAGTGATGTCCAATGAAAGTATCTCATATTATATGATTTTTCATGTGTGCATATTTAACTTGCTGGTGGTGGTTTAATTTTCCATCACCATCCCATAGATAATTCTTCAAAAGTGTTAAAAATAATATATGACCACCTTTAATATTGATTTCATCAGATAATAATCTAATATAATTATTCATTATGGGTGATAATGAAGATTAAAATGAAATTTCAATATTTTATTATTCCCATATTTTATTATTTGACAAAATAAGAAATTTATATCATAATGATAACATGTTTCTTACCAAATTAGTATCTTAAATGTGATCCCAACATTTTGCAACATATCTATATTAGTAGACACTTGCGTTCTAGTAGTAAACCTAATGCGATTAATGAAAATTGACATATATGGGTCAATAAGTTGGCCGCATGAATTCCATCCAACCACAAAATTTAGTTTTTTATTTTTACACATAATAAATGTTTTTAATGCTATCATGTTTTGACGTTAATGTCATTTTTTAGTCACATTTTTTTCACTGGTGATCATTTCCTTCGTTTTAATGCTATCAATATGTTGTTTTTTAGGATTGGTAGAATTAATATGTGGGGAATCCATTATCTTAAAAATTATTAACATTATTTATTTAGATTATATAAACATGATTGTGAATGAATTATATAATGAGAAAACACATTTAATATTGATAAAACCATTAACCTATTCATTATACTCTATTTTTTTCTTTAATAATTAAAAGAATTTGGCCCCATTATCACGTACCCAAATCCCCTCATTAAGGTCCCCTCTAGTATACTAGATATAATCTATATTATGACTATAGTGGAATTATTGTGACATAATAATTAAGGGCTCATCCATAATTAAATTATCATTTGATAGTGTGGTGGGTTTATTCAGAAACAAAACAATAGACCAATTTCTATCTATAGGATTTGGTGTAAATTATATTAATTTTCTATGATAATATTAAGAGTGCTTTTTAGATGTACCATTCATTTTTGAAATAATGTTTTTGAATCCTAATTCATTGATTTTAACTATACTCCTATTATCAACCAAATTTCATAAGAAAACATAACTTGAAATCTGAACTGGTTTTATTGGAATATGAAAATTCTTTGGGACATCGCTTCATCTGTTGGAAATACGATTAGGCTTGATCGGTAGATGGATAATCCTATATTTGGTCATTATGCTCGAATTATTATTGAAGTGGAAATGGCTGGAACTTTGGTCGAGGAGGTAGTATTAACTACTCAGGATGATACCATCACTTTAGGCATTGTGTATGAAAGGAAACCCATGTTTTGAATCAACTGTCACTTTTTTGGGAATATGATCTCGGAATGTAATAGGAATAAAACATGTAATTTCTATATCATTCGAGCACATGATGAGGAAAATTTTAGACAAAAGAAGAGTAAATCCAAGGATACCACTGATTCTGGTCTGAAGGAATCTAGGGAGGAGCCTCTTGCTGAACATGATCCATTTGCAGGATCTGGTGAATTGGTTACAACACCTACTGATCATGTGGGGAAATTTTTGCAGAACATCCAGACGACAACATTACCTTCTGATAATTCCATTGTGACAGAGGTTGTAGTGTTGGAGCAGGCTTTGATCTCTAATTCTTCACTTCAGGATCCCGTGAATGCTTCTGCATCGGTCATCACACCTCCTGAACATGTTGATATTATAGGTGTTGTGGTGGAGGCTGTGCTTCTTGATAAAGATAGTGAAACAGATGATAAAACACCCTCTAACCCCCCTTGGGAACATCTTGCAGGTTCAAACAACCAAGATGGCCAAAATGATTTTTCCTACCAGTCTGTTTTCTACTCCTGTTGATTCAATTAACAGATTCTCTCTTCTTAACACTGAGGAGGGTTTTAATGATGATGAAGCTCTTGATTCTACTGAAAAGGAAGTAGGTTTTCCTACTAACTCTAAGACTACTATCCCTGATAAGAATGTGATTAAAAAAATGATCGGCCTAGCACTAGGCTACGATCACAAAAATGAAGATACTCCATTGGAATTGTCAAGGGATCGGGAACACTCCCACGTTCAGATCTCTTAGGAATTTTATCATGACCCATAAACCTTTGTTAATAGGAATTGTTGAACCAAGAATGAAATTCAGAAAATGTATCCCCTTTAAGTGGGATTCTATGGCGTACTCCTTTGTTGCAAATAATCATTTTGAGTTGGGTACTGAATGTCTGTGGGTTTTAAATCCTGACAGTGTTAATGTTAGCTCTGTCTTAGTTGAATTATAGTCGGTCACTGTTGCTTGTAGTCTTGGTAATGACTCTCTTACTGTTTCTTTTTTTATGTACATAAGAAGAAGGGAACTATGGAAGAATTTATCTAATATCTTTGAAACTATGGACACCAGCTGGGTTATCCTGGGTGACTTCAACACTGTCTTGAGGCCTGAGGAGAAAACAGGTGAAAATTTCCATCGCATTGCAGCCTATGACCTATTATGTTTTTTGATAGGTGTGGCCTCACTTAGTTGTCTATTTTTGGATCTGATTTTACCTGGAGCATACACACTATTCCGGGGAAGTAGGCAAGTAAGTTGGATAGATGTTTTGTGAAATTGGATGGGAAGAATAAGATGATTGATGTTTCTAAGAGAACCCTCTCGAGGCTGCACTCTGATCATAACCCCATTATCATGGATGATTGTTTCAATAAATCAAGGTCATCTCCTCTCCCTTTTAAATTGAACAATGCATTGGTTGTGATACCAGGCTGCAGAGAAACTGTTCTAAATGCATGGGCTGATATTTTCATGGGTACCCTTCTCATTTCCTTTATTTTAAGCTAAAGGCTGTTAAGGCGAGGTTGAAGAAATGGAGTAAGGAGTCTATTTTCTAGATGCATAATGAAATTGGACAAGCTGAAAATAATTTATTAAATTGTCAAAAGAAATATGTACCAAGATGTACCCCCACGGGATGAAATTTAGGGTGCTGAAAATATGGATAGGCTTTTGAACCTCAAAGGAAACCTAGTTCAGAATTAATTCAATCTTTAATAGTTGAAGGAAGGGGATAGGAATTCAAAGATTTTTCATTGCATGAATAGGGAAAAATGATCTAGAAGATGTCGGAATGCAGTCACCATTAATAGAAACCTATTCTGTTCTAAGAATGTGATATTAGACATTGTGACACTCTATTTTTAGAAATTGTATTCAAATACTAGAAATTTTAACTTCGATAAGATTATCAGGTTCTATGAGCCTCCTATTGGAGAGGATCAAAACAAACAAATTTTTGATATCCCTAGTGTAAATGAAATACATGATGATTTATTTTCCTTGAACATTGATAGTGTGGAAGTCCCTGATGGATTTACTAATAAGTTCTTAATGTTTTATTGGGATATCATTAGTGTGGATGTTGTAAATGTTGTGAATGAATTTTTCAGGTCATCGTACTTTCCCATTGAAATGAATACAATCTTTGTGGGTTTAATTACTAAGAAGGAGAATGCTCTTGAGATAACAGTTTTTAGACCTATTGCTATTTGAAATACCATGCCAAAATTAATTATTAAGAACATGGCTAAAAGGCTTGGTGAGATTTCCAAGGACCTCATCTCGTGTAATCAGTTTGTCTTTATTCCAGGGAGGAATATACAAATTTGTCTTTACACTGCCTCTAAATGTGTTAATATTATGAAAAGAAAGGTAAAAGATTGAAATATAGTAGTGAAGATTGACATATCTAAGGCCTTTGACACCATTAGATGGAATTTTCTATTTACTATTCTCAAAATGCATGGTTTGTCCCAGAAATTCATTGGGTTGATTGGTTCTATTCTGGAGAGAGCTAGGAAACCAATTATGGTTAATGGGTCACCTAGGGGTTTCTTCCAATGCTCTAGAAGAGTATGGCAAGGTGACCCTATTTCTGGTTTGCTATTTTCCATTTCTGAAGATTATTTGAGTTAGTGTCTCACTGATTTGGATACTTTTGGATGGTATTAGAGGATGCGAGTGGGGAGAGAGTTATGTGCCCCGTCCCACTTATTCTTTGTTGATAACATATTTCTTTTTGGGAGAGCAGATAAAGGTACCATATATTGTATTAAATGCATCTTCTCACACTATGAAGAGGTTGCGGGTTAGATCATTAGTTGGGGAAAATCATCTGTCATCTTTGGTGGAGGACATTCAACATCAAGGGAGATCAGAATTGCTTGTGAGATTGATGTGAAAAGAGGATCTTTGTCTTTTAATTACCTTGGGGTACCACTTTTTGGGGCAGGGTAAAGAGATGTTACCTTGATAGTAGTTCATTGAGGATTACAAGTCAACTTGCATGATGGAATGGGATGAGTCTGTCCCAGGTTGGGAGAGTATGCATGGTCAATCTTGTGATAACGTCAATGTTTGTGTACTCTTTCTCTTTATATAGATGGACCAGAGGTCTTACCAAGGATTTAAATGGTAAAATCATAAACTTCATATGGACTGGATCAATTCATGAAAGGAAACTTGTTACTATAGCCTGGAAGGATTTCATCAAACCTATAAGTATAGGTGGTTTGGGAATCAAAGATATCAGAATCTTCAATGATACTCTGATTAAAAAATTCATATGGAAACTCCTTTCCATACTAGATAACACTCTGGATTTTCTTGTCAGCAGGGTTTTTGAGAAACTTCATGCCGGGTATCCCAATTATATCATTTTATCTGTATGTCCTGCTCTTAAAAAGGCATATAGTGATCTAATGGCTTGTTCTAAATGGATGGTTTGTAAATAGTCACATCTGAACTATAAGACTACACCTTGGCTTTCTCAACCCATTGGTGATGATCCTCTTATTCCTTATTCACTTAAAACCATAACCATTTCTGCCTTTCATGAGAATCCAAATCTCATTAGAATGCTACCCAGTGGTGTTCAGCTTGAAACTTCATGGTAATGATTCGGTGATTGTGACATTTTTGTTTGCATGCCCACCCTTCTTGGCCGGTTCACCACAAGAGAGTGTTATAGAATTCATTGTGGTGTCTCTTTGAGACCTCCTCACTTGGTCACTATTTTTTACAAGGATTTTATTCCTCCTACACAATATATTTTAATCTGGAAAATCTAGAAGTCAAGGCTTCCACTCCAGGTCCACTTACAGCATACTGGGATACATCTGGCATCGGTCTGCATACTATGTTTAGAGGTGGATGAGTCTATTTCACATTTGTAAATTTTCATGCATGTTGTAGACATATGTACAACAGATTTTTTATTTCTCTCTAAATTTATGATTTGTTGATGGGATTTTGTAGTCTATATGCGGGACTGAGTGGAGTGAGCAACTTTGGTCACTGCAGTTGGCTGCTTCTACCAGTGTTATTTATTTCATCTGGAAGGCAAGAAATGAACTGCTATTCAATAATGTCGAGACATCATTTCATGTTGGGGTTCTATTCTAGCATTTCTAAATTCTGAATTCTTTTAAAGTGCAGACTGGTTCCAAGAAAATTGATTTCTGTTATTTTATTTTTCTTAGATCACTTGGTGTCAATGGCAAGATGAAAAAGCCATTGATGATGAAGTATGTAAGATGGATGCCACCCATCCCCCAATTGCTGAAGGTTAACGTTGATGGATCAACGTCTGGGGAATCGGGACCTTCTGGATGTGGTGGAGTTTTTTGTACTTACCGTGGATTTGTGAAAGGATGCTTTTTTCATCATATAGGAAATGTATATGCAATTAAAGTAGACCTGTGGGAAGTGATAAAAGCAGTTAGGTATGCCATGAAATATGATTGGAATGAGTTATGGATTGAGTTAGACTCATCTGTTGCAGTCCAGAATATCAATGATAGATCACAGAATGTTCCATGGAAGATGTTATCAGACTGGGGTGATTGTCTTCAGTTTATAGAACTATTATCTCTTGAAGTCACACATGTATATCAGGAGGCTAATAAAGTTTTAGATTCCCTCTCAAATAGAGTAATCTTGGAGGTCAGCTTGAGTTGGTCTTTTGTTTTTACAGAGTATTGTAATTTTCTTTCCCAAGATGATCATGATGGTGTGATTTATACTCTCTATTGTAGAGTTTCCCCATGACCTTCTTTTGTGTACTTTAAATTTTATTATATTTTAATGGGAGAAGGTGCTCCTGACTCCTGATCTTCAGAGATTAATAAACCATTATATTAAAGGATTATGGTTATAAGAACATATACAATTCTCTTAACGTGATAGTGAGTTCATATTCCATTTTTGGAAACTTAATTAATTTATAAATAAATATCATATATCTTGAAGAACGATATAAATCCTAGTTACTGTGTATCATATTTTTTCCAGATGAATGACACGTAAAGATGAAGGAATTAAATAATGAATAAAAATAATATACTCATGTTATTTTGGTCCATTTAACATCAAATCATTCATCATAATGATAATATTGATATTTGATGAATACCCCTAATGAAACCATTACACCATTCAATATATTGTAAAATTGAAATATCTTTTTCCTGGAAAGAGTATTAATAATTGGAAAAAGAAAAGCTAGCCTTTAACCCTTTACTGATTCCAACTAATCATGTATCCCAATATCAATCGTGTTTGTTATAAAATTAATGAAATATTTTATAATAGGTCAATTTAGTAATGTGCCAGTGAAACTATAACCTACCTTTTTCAATATTCAAGAAATAAATTAAATATTTTATGTTTCAAAAAATCCAATATGGTAATTTTTAAAAAAAACTAATATATTTTCCCAACTTGATTTTGTATATTTTTTCGAAAATGATTTTCCCAAAATTGTGAAAATATCATTTATCTAAAAAATTTGATAGCCTATTAGTAGTGATTTTTTTGCAAATTCATTTTATTTCTCATCAAATGATGTAATCTAGGATTAGTATTTCAATCATCTGGAAAAAAAGTAGGATTTCCTTGAACAATATTCATTGAGGAATGTTTGACCCTTATTGAGTGTGTGTATTCCTTGCAATTGGGGAACCCTATCATTGCTTAAATTATATGTCCGGATAATTTTTCAAAATATAAATTCTCTTATCATCACATATGACATGGATCTAAAAGTGAATTATTCATTTATATGAGCATCAAGAAATTTAACACCTAAATCAAACATAAATTTATGATTTTAGATAAATAGAGAAAAATAAACATCAATATCATTACCTTATTATTTTGGTCCTAATATAACTATAGAAAAAATAATTTATTTTAATTATTTTATTTACACAAATGTATGTTATAATTTACCAACATAACCTACCATATAATGTGAGTACTACTTTTAAAAAAACTGATTCATTTTATCTGTAAATAGGGAAAGAAAGATGTTTCTTGACTCATTTAAAATTTCTAGATACCCATGATCAATTTTCTTCCACTATGAGGAATTTTTTGGGTAGTAATGTTTTACATATTTAATTATTATATATATATATATTCTACATCAATTTATTTTCAGTCTCTTCACTTATATATAAAAATCAAAACCTCGGACTGATTGGAATATACCATACAACTTTCAATGAATATCATTCCTCTTTCTTGTATCGAGATTCATCACACTTCAGCAATTTTTTAATTGATTTATGGTCCTTTAGAAATAACATAGTGTCATTTAGATAGTAATGTATTATATCATACATCATACCCATTGAACATATAATTTTTTTATCATACTGTGATTCACTGTTTTATTTCACCCTTACACCAATGTATTAAACTGATATTGTTTTGTAAATTCAAAATATTATAAAAAAATTATTTTCATGATTTATTAAATAAATTTTTTTTATCACATTTAAAATAGTATATTTAACTTGTTTTTATGTTTCTATTTTATTTGGAGGTGATTTGCAGGGCCTGGTATGATAATGAAGAAAATTATGCCAAACTGGGAAAGATTCCAAGCACACTTATGGAATCAAACTAATATTTTTGATAATTAGTTCATATAATTTGGTATAAATTTTGTTAACTTATCCACAATTATGTGGGATACATCTCTTTTGAGGACACCCAGTATCAATTATTCCATTAAGGATCCCAAACAAACTGATATGTCCAAGGAACTGAATCTACTTGAAGTCAAAAGTCATGATTTTTATTTCATCTATATCTCGAGATTTTGGCCTCCAAATGATGCCATATTTTTAGTGAAGATATTAAATAAGAGGTATATCATTTATTTAGTTTTTTAAAAATCATGATAATATTTTCTTAATTCCTAACACTATATTCCAAGTGGTTTAATTAAATATGGGTGCTGAAACCCACTTATAATTTTGGCTATAAAAGGGCACCATAGGTACCTCATTTTCAAGTTATATCATGGGAGTGAATTGATTCCAATTTGGGGTCCCAAATGAGTCCTCGAATCCACTTTTAGGTTCTGGATCTCCCTATCCTCATAGGGAGAGCTAAAATGAATAAGGAGATCCACCCAAGCTTCATGTTCCTCCCGATGTCGGGCTAAATAGTGGGTGATCATTGTTAGGGAGCTAGACACTTAAAGAGGGAGTTCCAACACTTAATTATCTACTATTTTGGTGTATATTATGGTTTTTAGTTATTCTTTGAGATGTATCTAAACAATTTTTGAAGAATTTAATTGAAACGCTTCTTATTTCAAAACTGATCAGTGTGTAATTTTAGGTGTGCGACTTTTTTTGTTCTGATTAGACAATATAAGAATCATATTCATTCCCAAAAAGATTAAATTTTAGTGTTTCTTGAAAACCCTTAATGCATGATAATGGGTTGTA
This sequence comes from Viscum album, assembly GCA_963277665.1. Taxonomy (NCBI): domain Eukaryota; kingdom Viridiplantae; phylum Streptophyta; class Magnoliopsida; order Santalales; family Viscaceae; genus Viscum; species Viscum album. The sequence goes on along the minus strand of OY728166.1, from coordinate 1,069,775,695 downwards.
ACTTGAATACAAGATTCTTATGTCATGTTTTAGTCATATTTACATTGTTTTAGAGGATTGTACGTACCCAAGATCTTGGTTAACCCTCAAGAAACAGATTACACCAAAACCTAATAATCTGTTAAGAATAAGGAACTTTTAAAGTGGTGAAGTAACATAGAAATGATCCAATACTTATCATATATTTTTCAAAATCAACTTTTTCCAACTATTAAACACCTTAAAAAATGTCATTTTATTTTTTAAACTGTTTACAAAACTACCCCAATATTTAAGTCCTTTTTATTAAAAATACACACTATAAACACCCAAATCTCATTTAGAGAAAACCTAGGGTCTACCCTAGACTCTAAAATTATATATTAATCAAAATAAATTTGTTTTTTCACGAAAACGAGGTCAGTTTTACATTATTTGTTCATTATGTAAGCTCCTTATCTTTTAGTACTATATCATTCAAGAAAGAATGTAGTTCAATAAAGCAAGTGTCGCTCTAGCTGTTTCATTCTTTAAATTTTTTTTATCTTTAGTGTGGTTTATAGTGTTGTATATTTAGTACAACCAATATATAATTTCCTATTTTCAGCAATATTTATCTTCTAAAACTGCTTTTGAAAATCATGATGGTCATCTTTCTATTATTGAATTCATTTTCTCTATATGATCATTATCTTCATTGATACTTGTAATTATATCAGATGACCTATAAACCCCAATGTTATCCTAGTCACTAAGAATATTCACCTTTTCCCCATTTTTAGTCACATATTTACTACTTCGATATATTATATGATAGATTGTGTGTTCTTCTTACGCCTCTAGAAAATGTTTTCATTAATAACAACAACATAAACACACAAATATGATTTATGAATGATTATATGTATTCTATGTTATAAACTTGACGAACTGTTTAACATAATCCTCCTAATATTTTTTCATGTGATTGGAATCCATGAAATTTATATTCTTATCCTTCCTAGTGGGTTCAAAAATTTCAATATTTTATAGAAAATAAATTAAAAAGGTACAAATAATATTAAGTTATATATATAAATGATGAATTTTTGTGAAAACATATTATTATATTTGTGTGAGAACATATTTATGCGTGTAGTCATCGACTACATTTTGGATTTATGGGGTTTTGTTTCAAATAATTCATGTATTTATACATTCTCATGGAAGTCCAACAATATCAATCTCCAAACAATAGAGAGCCAACTAAACAAGGTATTCTAGAAAAAAAATCATAAATAAATGTTTTTAATTATTAAATTCATAATGGTTTCCAAAATTAAATATAAAATCAAGAAAATATATTCAAAATCACTTTTATATTCTTAAAAAACCAAACAATCCAAATATTACCCAGCAAGAAATAAATTAATAAGTTAATAATCCCCATTTGATGAAAATTCCATTTTTATAAAAACTATTTTAACTTCATTTTATAATTAATTTCCTACCATAACTCAGAAAATAGGTACCATTTACCCCTTTAGAAATTAATTATATTGTTTTAAACCATTTAATCAAGGAATTTAAAATTTATTTTTACTCAAAAGTTATATTTCTTTGAATAAAAAATATATTTACCAATAGCTATTTATTTAAGGGAAACTAAAATGTGATAAAAAATTAAAAATGAAATTAAATAAACCTTTTGAATTTCCAAAAGAAATTCATGGTGATTATTATCCACAGATCCTTTTTCACATTTAAAAATACATTAAATTCAATTTCTGTAAATGGAATCAGTTACTTTTATTAATAACATGAAAAACATTATAATCTAATGAAAATATTGATTTTAAAGAATGAAATTTTCATGGAGATAGTTCAAAATAAAAAAATCTATGAATTTTAATTATCTATTTAAAACTAAGGGGATTAAAAAATTTTGGGGGTACATTTCTTGCCTTGGTGGATGAGTATTGGTTGTGGATTGGTATTTCCATCTAAAGAATGTGTGAAAATGGAAAGAGAATAGGGATGGCTGAATGTATGGAGGTGCAGTGTAGTTGGGGTATCGCACCCACGCACCATTTTTTAGGAAGAACATCCAAAAATAAATGTAAAATTAAAAAATGATGGTAGAAAATACTTAACATTATCATTCAAAAAAAAATACATTTAGTTTAGTGGGATTTGATTCATTGAATATATTCCACAAAAAAGAAGATAAAATGAACTTCTGTGAGAACATGAAAGGTAATGAGTGAGTAGCGCGAAGTGGTATCTTTTTTTTAAATGAGCATATGGATTTTATCAACATTAGACAAAATCCACTGATAAAAATACAATATATCAATTCTTAAATGATATGTGTTGAAAAAATATTTCATTATCAACACTGATGATGGGATAACTTTGTCTTTCCTAACTCTAAAAGTAATAAAAATAAACTTTCTAGGTGCAAATGGTTTTAGTATTATTAAAGTAACATTTCATAAACACTATACCAGACACTGATAAAAATATTAAAAAAACTATTATATAATTTACAAAAATAATTAAAATAAATACTGAATATTAATTATATAAATTAAAAAATATTAAAATGAATAAATATTAAAAAAAATTCAAAAAATATTTACAATAAATTTCTATTTAAAAACAAACAAATGATAATTTTATAATTATTTAAACACACAAATTTTAAAAATGTTATTATATAATTTATAAAAAAATTAAAAAAAATTATTCTTATTAATTATATTTGACCAAATATAATATTATCTAAGAAAATACATATATTTTATAAATGATTAAATATTTAATATCATAAAAAATGTAATTAAATATTATTATATATATTTTTATAAATTTATTATTAATTATATAAATGAATAAATATTTTACCATAAATGAAAACATATAGTTACATTTATGATTATTATAAATATATTTTTCTAATTAAAATATAAATATACTTTACTAATAAAAATATAAATATTAAATTTTCTATCAATGATATTCAACAATATTATATTAGTTATTATTTTTTGTTTTGTCAATATAGACGTGAATCCAAAAAAATTATTAAATAATATTAATTAAATAAATTACAAAAAATATAAAAAGTAAAAAATTATATCAATAATATAAATTATAAAATATAACAAATGAATAAATATAAAAAATTTCATTTTAGAAAAAAGAGAAGATAAATAATAATTTTATAATGGTTTAAACACAAAGATATTTTTAAAAAATTGATAAATAGTATTTATATAAATTAAGAAAATAAAAATATTAATTACTAATTAATACAAATTTATAAAAAAATTAATAACATATAGATTTATGAAATGAATACATAATAAAAATGAATAAATAACAAAAATATTAAAAATTAATACATAATAGAAATGAATAAATAATATTAATTGAATAATTATTAGTATTATAAAGAATATATATAAATATTGTTAATAATATATGTATTAAAATATTTTTAATTATATTTAAAAACGTTTATTAACTATATATGTGAATAAAGATTTAATGTTATTTAAAAAATATTAAATATTATTAGTTATACATTAAGAAATATTATTAATTGCATTAATGGGTAAATATTTTACAGTAAATAAAAACATATTGTTATATTTATAAATATTATACCTATATTTGATTTAAATAAAAAATATATTCCATATGATTTACTAATTGAGATATAAATATTAAAGTTACTAAGAAATATATTTTTTAATATATTCTATTCATTATTTTTTATATTTTAATTTAACTTATGAAATATTATATATTACATATCAACAAACACATATACATACATACATACATACATACACCTACATATACATACAGATATACACATAAGTACACTCACCGACATACATACACATAAGTACACATAAGTACACATATATAAAGATATATGCATACACCTATACATATATGCATGCGCCCACCCACACACACACACACATATATACATACATACACATATAAACACACATATACATATAAACAAACATATATATGTACACACACATATATGTATATCCATATATATGTATATATACCTATACTCACTTTCATACACATACATACCTGCACATTCACATGCATGCATACATACATACATACATGCATGCATACATACATACATACATGCCTACATACATATATACATATATATATATATACATACATACACACATGAACACAAACATATGTACATATATACAAACCTCAATACATACATAAATACATTATAATGGTCTCAACCTGGGCCACTCAATGATGCTTGGAATTGGGTCGGCACATGACCTCAGGTGCACCTCCCCATACATTAGGGGCTTGCCAACTAGCGGCGAGGGTCTAATATATACAATAGGAAGACCATATCCTGAAAAAAGATTCATATAATAGAAGAAAATAACCATAAAAATATCCATCATAAACATAGTATTCATAAATAATAACCACATTGTTATATCAAATGTCTCTTGCAGAAGCATACAGTCATACATACACCGATCGCCCCCCCCCCCCTCGGCCGATCCCAAATACAAACCAAACCAAATTAAAACACACGCACAATGGCCCTATATCCATCCTCAACACCCACACACCCTGTCTCCATGAACCCATCATCATTATCCATCTTGATCAACTCCACAACCTTTTTTGAATATGAAATAAAACATAATGTTTGTACATGAACCATAATTCTTTTGTAGGGTGTGAGAAATACATATCAGTTGGGCCTCATCATGTTCTCCTAGTATATACCATTTTATTTGTGTAAGAATAATAATAATCAAGCTCACATATGAGCCTCTGGTATCATGTGCAGACTAGTCAACCATGAATCATTTTTATCAGGCCACTATATACTAACTAGGCCTCTACAGCACTCAATGAAACCTCCTTTGGTGTCATGCAAGAATCGGCCTCGTTGTTTTATCTCATGCATGTATATCAATTCTCAACCTATACCTAAATACTCAAGGTTGGGAGGTCTCCAAAATCTCAAACCACTGCCTATAGACACTGGGAGTGGTCATAAAACTATAATCATCGAATCATCTGTAACAACCTAGAATTTTATCAATTGAATCTGCCTTCAATTGTTTCGCATTTATTAATATAATATAATATAATTCACACACAGACACATTACAAGATAATATAAACTACATTTGAACATTAAACTCAGATAAGAAAACTTCCATAAGAATTGAAAACACTATAATGAGACAAAAAAATAGAAAATATGATAACAATAATATAAAAATTTATATATACTCGATCCCCCTGAATACTTGTACTTACAAAAAATTATTTTGAAATAAATATAAATATATAAATCTAATGGAATATAGAATTGAATTATTAATGAATTAAATAATAGGTATTTATATAATGTAGATATTTCATATGATTGTTACAAATTTGATCTTTTCTATAGTAATCTAACAGTTGGAATAGTAATTTGACTATTATGAATACTAACTTGACTATTAGAATAATATACTCTTATATGGAAGTGTAGAATAATATTTATGTATCTTATAGATTTTAAATATTATATATTAATATCATGATACAAGTAAATAATTGACTTAGAAATAATAAAATAAGTGCTCGTATTTATGTAAAACATTTATTTTTTTATTTTCATTTAAAAAAATTAATTATATAATGGGAAGATTATTGTCAAAAAAATGGGTCTATAAATTATTATTCTTTTTTATTATCATGATAATATAGTTTTAAGATACGTTAAGGAATTTTTCAAAGGGTGATAAAATTGTACATAAATATAAAATTTGTATTTTTAAAATAGATAATGATTTTAATAAAAAATAAATTTATCATAATTATATAATTATTTTCATAAAATGGATTTAATTTTTTTAATTTCAGATAAAAATGGTGTGGGTTAATTTTTGGTATTTTTCTAAAATAGATGAATTTTTTATAATAGTGAAATACGACAAAATATGAAATTTCACAATATAAGCTAAATACATAAATTTTTAGGTTATTGATGATTTAATCACCCATTATTTTGAAATCTCATTCACCCATTATTTTATATAGTCATAAGATTCATCACTATTGGTACTCGCACACGAAAATAATAAACAATGATTATAACATTCAAAAACACCACTCTCCTCCCATTATAAATACCATCCCTCACGACCACTAATCCTCAAACATTCTAATCATTATTAAATACCAAATCTCTTCCTAATTTCCTTCCTAGTCCTATTTCACAGATCCTAGTGTCGTTGTTCTCAATCAAATACCAATTGCCACAACATTAAGATGTTTTTCAAGGAGATGACATTCAGGAGTTAATATTCTCCAACTACCTCTTTATTTTTTTTCTTCTACTACCTTTACCTCACCTCTCTCATCTAGTATGGAATAATAACTCCATTATAATATATATATTTGATTTTTTTCTAATATATTATCTTCCATCCATCATCGTCTCTTATCAAATTATTTTAAAAAAACCATTGTCCATATTATGTCGGTTTCACTACCTCCGTGGATGTTGACTTTTCTTTTTCAATTACTAACTTCAATACTGGTCATAAAAATATTATTATAGTTAAATAAGGGTGTAATTTCCACCAGAACCGACTCATCCCAAACTGCGTCAGACTGAGTTGGGATTACCCTCCAAAGAATCGGGTCTCAAACCACTATTTTGGACGGTTTAGGCAGTCCCAAACAACCCCACGAGGTCGCTCGAGCCCGGTATCGATCAGGCCAAAATCGTCGGGCTGGGCTGGGATTTTCAGGATGGGCCACAGGAAAACCCTTATAGGCTTATATTATTTTTTTAAAAATATATATAATTAATTAAAAAACAAATTTCTAAAATTTTTTAATTGCTTTTTTTATAAATTTTAATTTTAAAATGTTTATTTTAAATGTTTTATAAAATTTTATTTAATATTTTGGAAACATTTTTTAAAAAGTTTTTAATGATTTTTTAAAACAATTTTCTAAATTTTTTTAAACGTTATTTTAGAAGATTTTTTAAAATATTTTTTAATCATTTTTTTTAAATTTCTTTTTTTAAAACAATTATTTTTAAAATTTATTTTTGAAAACATTTATTTTTTTAAAATGTTTTTTTAATGAATTTTTAATTTTTTTTTTATATTCCTTTTTTATATGTTTCTTTAAATTTTTTTAAATAAATTTAAAACTTTTTTTCTAAACATTTTTGAAAAACTCCCTTTTTAATACATTTTTTTAAAATATCTTTTTTAATCATCTATTTTTTTAAAGATTTTATATAAAATATTTTTTAAAACTTTTTTTTGAATCTTTTTTTTACATTTTTATAAAACAAATTTTATAAAAAATATATTTTTTAATCATTTATTGTTTTTTAAAAAAATTACATGAATTTTTTTTAAAAAATTAAACGTTTTACCTTTTTAAAAATAATGTTTATTTTCTTTTTATTTTTTATCAATAGTTAAATTTTATAGTTAAAAAAATTTTAATTTAATTTTCAATTATTTGGCATGTTTTAAATTTCTCAAATCATACGTTTCACAAGTACCATGAACCCCAACATCGTATACCTTTTATAATTGTAATATTTTCTTTAATTTAATAAAAATTTAAACTATATACCAATTTAGAAAATAATTTAAGATTAAATAATTTATTGGAAAATTTCGAATTAAAAAAATTTAATATGAGGTGATTGACATGTTTAAATAAATATCAATCATTGTAATAAATAACATTCATAATAATATCTGAAATTTTTAAAAAAATAATGAGGGTTGGGGTGTGTGATTTTTTTTCTAAACTAATGTGTGTGTGTGTGTATAAATATATATATATAATATGTTCATGTTGAAAAAAAAATTACAAGGGATTGGAGATGTACAATAGTGGGTGGGTGTGTCAAATGTTTTTTATAAATATATTTATATATATTAATATATATATATATAATATGTGAAAGTTATAAAAAAAATTAAAAGGGGGTTGGGGTGCACAGTAGTGGGTGGGTTAAATTTTTTTCTAAATAGATTTATATATGTATATATTGTAAATATAACACATAGAATGTATTGAAGTTGCAACACATATTATAAAAACAATGAGGTTGGGGGCACAAACATGTGTGAGTGAGTGTGTTTTTTAATAATATATATTGAGATATTATATATTATATTAAATCATTCATATATAATTATATATAATAACATGATATAAATATATATATATAAATATATAATTATATATATTATTAACAAAATTGTTAAAAGATAGAGAGAGTCTGGTAATTCTTAACCAAGAAAACTACCTATACAAGTTGGTCTATCTATAGCCTTGGAAACTAATGGTAGGGGGTTCGAGTCTCTCAACTGGAAATTTCCAATTAATTTTATTAGAACAGATGGGATTTTACAAGCTGGGCATCATATGGGCTCATGGGTCAGGATTTTACTAGTTGGCCTGGCCAAGCCCACTTTCTATTTTTCATAGGCCTAGGCCTGGCCCAGAGATCCTTCAGTCTGAGCTCAGCTCATCTCATCTCGGGCTTTTTGGTGTTAGGTTAGTTGGGCTATATAGGCTTTTGGACTGTCGGCCCAGAATTACACCACTATCCCACTCTCATAATGGTGTAACTTTTCACTTTTATTGAAGCTGGTGAAGGTCTTTACCTCCTTGGATAAATTTTCTAATTATTTTCATTTATCAAAAGACTATTTAGAGAAATTTTATGAAAATATTTGAATACTAAAAATTATGCATGCTTTATATTCTATCAATTTTATCTTCTTAAAAAATTTGAAATAATTTTATATCTACATTTTAAAATATTTTCATATTAGAATGATTTATTTAAAATGATAATGCATGTATAAATACTTGTAAGTGGATTTAATTATTTATGATATAAATTGAAAAATATATGGATAAACATGAATTTATTATTGTAGACCGCATGTTTAAACATGAAAAATGTTATAAAAAATTGGTTATAAAAGAATGATAAAATATATAACATATAATTTTTTTGTATATTCCGTGATGAATGAGATAAGTTTCGAATATCACGGATCAATTTAACTTTTCTATATGGTTTATTTTTCTATATTTTGATTATGTGTAAATAATGAACTGAAAATATGTGACAATTAATTAATACATGTGAAGCATCATCAAATATGAATAAGTGAATTAATAAACAACATGTATTATGATATGAAAATTTTAAGCATTTTGTAATTTTATAAGCATTGAATCTGATAGTTCCAGGTACCCTTACATGAAATTATCCTCCTAATGATGAATAATTTTCTATGCTGAGTTATTGGTATTTGTTTAGATTATTAATTTTTGGTATGACTTGTTGATAATATACTTATTTATTTCACCTTCATGAATATGTTCGTTTTGTTATATTGAGATATGGAACAATGAAAATTATTATGATACCCATAGAAGGATTGATATGATATTATATAAAGGATGTGATCGATGGTGTAAATATATGATTGAATCAATAATGGGATGAAAATGAAATGATGGATGGGTCCTAATAAGAGTGGTGGGTGGATATTAGTAGTTTATTTTCTTTCCTCTTTTAATTTTTATATGTTTTATGTTTTTTTATTACGTGTTATGATCTCTTGTGGTCTCAAAAGAGGTGGTATCCATTCCTAAGGTCATCATAGACATACTTACCATAAATATTGCATGCAGTGCGAAAAAAAAATTTCACATGGTTGATATGTTTTGGCATCTGCATGGTTGTATGGATAGTTATCCATTTATCGAACGCTCTCGATTTTAACAGGCTTCCATATCTACCCTAGTTCCTCAAGATTAAACTTTCCATAAATTTGATCTTTATAAAGATGAGTACGAGTATCTCTAGTCTCAATGTGATGGTACTTAATCGACTTCTAATATTGATCATGATGATGCACCTACTATGTGTTTATCCGAGTAATCCACTCACTAGGTTTTTAACTCTGGAACCTCCTAGAATATCACTGGGACTGAATATATTCTTATGTTCTATAAATAGACTTTAATTGTAGGTAGTATTATTTTGGCTGATTGTAGTACAATATGGATTACCGGTTATGAGAGATGCTCGATTACACATAGCTTGATTCTCTATATAGTTTCTCTTGTTTCACATTGTCATTTTAATTTTCTATATATTAGTAAACTTATATTTGACTTACAATGTTCATCCATATTCTCACCTACTTCAGATGTATTTAAGTATCCTTAGAAGACCCAGGTGCTTGGTAGAGTATGACTTAAGGGTGGTGTATTCATGCTTCAATCATCCCAAGTTCCCACCCTTCCTACCACTTCAAACTATATCTTACAGCTTGATTATCACCTTCTCCATCCTACTATAACCATTCATTAGTCACTTTGTCTATACTTGGTCATGTTTCTCCTTTTGATTTTGGATCCTATCATTATGAAAAACACCACTGAGTCACCTATATCCCCTGAGTTATTCCTCATGCATTTAATCCTTTTTATTCAGTTCATTTTGATGTATCGGGACTGAGTCATAGTCTATATAAATTGGGTTATCATTATTTTATCACCTTCATCAATGAAATTTCAAGAATGAAATGGGTCTATTTGCTGAATACTCATTCTGAAATTTTTATAGTGTTTCGCTCATATTTTCATGAATTCCAAACTCCATTTTCTCGTAAAATTCATTATTTACACTCTGTAAATGGTCATGAGTATTTTTATAACCTGTTTTAGTCCTTTATGGATGACCATGTAATTCAAAAATAATATTATCATCCTAATACACCTCAACAATTTTTTTTTTCTTAATATAAGAATATGCATTTGTTAGAGGTATCTCATGATCTTTTATTTCAAATGAATGTTTTGACCATGTTTTCAGGTGATTTCATTATAATAGCTACAAATATAATTAACATAAATCCCCCATTATTTCTTAATAGGGAATCTACATTCAATTCTTTATCACCAACATCATCACTACATTCCCTTCTTATTTCCAACATTGGATGTGTCTCTTATGTATGGGATACTTTCCCCACCCTTTCCAAGATTGATGCATGCATCCTAAAATGCACCTTTCTACATTATTCTCAAACTCGGTGTGAAAACTAGTGCTTTTCCTTGGCCTTTCACTATTATGTCACATCTTCTGATGTTTCATTTTTTGAATCCTCCATCTCTTATATTCATAATTTCCCACCATCACCTGGTATTCTAGATATATCCATATCATTATCCTATTCTCTTATTGCACCACTATAATCTCTTCCTCATGATGTCGTTAAATCATGTTTGAGCCATGTTTTATAGCGACCCAAGACTTTTACATAAAATATTTCATGATTTTAAGCATAATTAATCATTAGAGTACATGCCAAGGATCGTTAAGTCTAGTGTCTTGGAAGACTAGGTACATGTAACATAAAACATGGGACTAAAAAACTTATTTATTTAATCTCCATAAAGATCTTCTAACTTCCTTTGAGCTCTTACATCTGCATAGGGTACCCTGGAGAACACATGAATAAAGGGATGAGCTAAAATGCCCCGTAAAGGAATGAACATAAGGATACATGTCAAACACATGACTTCGGAGGCATGACATAATGATATCCAAAGCATGAAACTTATAAAATCATTTAATATAAGCATGGGATAATATAAACATGGAATCATATAAATGTGTAATAATCATAAATCATATATTTATAATGGGTCAAGGCTAACCGTGAATCCCATTTCCCATTTCAGAACGGGTTAAGGATAATCGCCAATCCCATTTCACATCGCACCTCATGAGACTTAACCTTACCCAATGCATTGGAGCACTATCTAGGATAACCTATCTCAACATATTCCTTAATATTCTTGCCACATAAATAATCTTTCCACACAAATAATCATAGATAATCAACCATACATAAACATAAGGGTTCCCATAGAAATAATTGGGTACGACAATCATGATATAAAACATATCCAATGGGCGTATCACGAAAGTGTCCATGAAAGGAAGGGATTAGAACATACTTGTACATTCATAGGGTAAAATAGGCATATAACATGGTAATCGGTGTCAAATATAAGTGATAACATATAAAAAATTTATTTTAGAAACATTATCCTTAAAACATTTTTGTGCTGTTTTAAGAAAAACACTCTTGAGCTTTTCAAATAGAAAAGAGGAAATTCTTTTATATAAAACTAGAATTGAACCAAGAAAGTTTTCATAATAAAAATATTTATTTTATAAATACAATGGTTTTTTAAAAAATCGGATAGAGTGCACTTGAAATTTGGGTAATAATTTGGGAAGTCCCTTTAAAACAGGTTTGCTTATCTGAAAGTTCTAAGGAGGGAATCCTTCAAAATCGTGTATATCCCCGAAAGAATGTGATGGAAGGGTCCTGATATAATAATCTTTTACAACTAACCAAAAGTAATAATACTAAAATATATATATAATATAACACCATTTTGAAAGAAATATATGGAAACCCGAAATAACAAAGAAGGTTTTGGTAGAATTCGTTACGATTTTATCGGCATGGTGTCGAGTGTGACCAAGAGGGATTGATGAGAGAGAAATGGGGTTTCTCATAACTTATAAATCTATAAGGAAGTATGGGGGAGGTTCTTAAGCATACCCCATTATTTTCTAGTACACAAATAAATACATATTATAGAAGACAATCTTGATTAAGAGAGAAAATGAGAGGATCCCCAACCTTAAATCTGGTGGTGTTCTTCACTTGTTATTGAATACCTAAATAAAAAAATTGGGATTATTAATTCATCATTCCAGAACCTCTTATATATGTAATTAATTTATTATGAACCTTTTTAGTTCATTCAAATCCTTTTTGATTAGTTACAAGGCTCAATTTCATTGTTGGGGCTCGTTTGTTTACTTGGCTTTAAACAATCGGTTCACTTATATTCAAGTTTGGATTTTATGAAAGATGAAAGTGGTTGTCCAGAACTGAAGTTATATTCTTTATTTAATATCTAAGAGATTAAATTGTTTTAGTATTAATTATGTTACTTAGAGTGAAGTTGAATTATTAAATATATAACTTTAGTGATAACCGTTTTTGTTACCTGGTGGGTTTGATTACAAAGCATGTGTTTTGATTATAAATTAATTCCATTTGTACCAAATGATTACAGAACCAAAAATAGAATATATTACATATATAATAATCTGGTTCAACTATAACAAAAATGGTTTCATGACCATAATTAAATATAATAATAGAAATTGATAAATTGTTGTCCTTGAATGTGCTAAATTACCACATCTCAAACGGTTCTTTAATTTCATTCAAATAAAATGGTGGGGAAAAGAGATAATATAATTAAATATACCACTAGCATGAAGACATTCTAGTACATATATGTTACTGAATTTTTCATGCTATTATGGTGAAGGGAGGTGAGGAAATAAATAAAAAAGAAATAACTTAAAAGAAAAGAAGAACTTTGGGAAGAGTAATTTACCTCTTGAGACTTCCTCCTTTGAGAACCTCTTATGGGGAGAGGTTTTGGTATTTTTAGGAGGATGATAGATTTTGGACATGGGGTAGGATCTTGGGGAGATATTTGGGCAGAAATTAGAGAAGTCTTGTAGCTTGAGAGGAGAGGATAGAAGAGGGAGTGAAGGGGGTTTTATAGTGGAGGAGAGGAGGGATTTAATGATATTATATTCATTAATTTATTATTTTTTTCACAAGACAAAGTATAGTAAGTATTCCATTACCAAGAATAGTAAATGGGTCATGTTAATTCGAACCAAGAGGGCTTACATCAGTAGAACATCATTGATGACTCAATTAATCAATTATTTAGCATTTATTGTGAATTATCGGATTCTACTATTCCTAAAAAATTCAAGTATTTCATGAAAATCCCAAAAATTCACCCTAACCATTTTTCAACGTGTAGAATCCAAAAATGAATTCCATTTTTCCAAAATAATTTTCTAAATATGAATATTTTAATATTTTATTAGAATTATAATTTATTATCATAACCAGTTTTAAAACATTAATTAACTCATTCTAAAATATAGGTATATCGTACTTCCAACATGAATATTATTTTTATACCACCATAGGTGATGTTACTATTCATTAGGGTATATAAAAATTCATAAGGAAATGTTACTATTCATTAGGGTAGGTTTCTTTTCACCAAATTTTTTTTTATTAGACTCCAATAAACATCTTGAACACAACCGTGTATGTCAGATTTTCGAAATTCCAAACACATAAGTGACAAACTTCTGTTTAAAGGTCACTTATCAGTTATTAGTTCATTATGTTGTGTTTTAATGTGATTTTCTGACATAAATAAAATAAGGGAATTTTCATTGAAAAACTTTGGGTCGTTACATTTTTCCCCCCTTATGAAATTTCTTCCTCGAAATTTCGTTTTACATACTAGGCCAAAAACATGTTCAGGTACTTTTCATTCATTGCTTCCTCCAATTCCCATGTTGTTTCCTCAAATTTATGGTTCCTCCACATCACTTTGACAAGATGGTTGTCTTGTTGCGTAGAACCTTATATCACAGATCGATAATCTTTACTGGGTGCTCCTCATAGGAGAGATCATCTTGAAGCTGCACCACCTCTGAGTTTAGTACATGTGAAGGATCAAGTATGTACTTCCTCAGGAGTGATACGTGAAGAACATCATGAACTCAATCCATATTAGATGGAAGTGAAAGATGATAGTCCACGACTCCTATGCGTTCAAGGATCTCAAAGGGGCCAATATACCTTGGGCCTAGCTTCCCTTTCTTCCTGAATCGCATGACTCTATTCTATGGACATATTCGAAGGAAGACTTTATCTCCAATGTCAATCTCCAAGTCCCTTTGACGGTTGTCAGCATAGCTCTTTTTCCGACTTTGAGAAGATTTGATGTGTTTCTAGATGACTTGAACCTTCTCTGTCATCTCTTGAACAAGATTAGCTCCAAGTAACTTTCTTTCTCCAACTCAATCCCAATAGGTTGGAGTTAGACATTTCTTTCCAAATAGAGCTTCATATGGAGTCATTTGAATACTCGAGTGGAAGATATTGCTGTATGAGAACTCAACCAATGGGAGATTATGATCCCAATCACCTTCGAATTCAAGAGAGCAGGCTCTTATCATATCTTCAAGCGTCTGAATAGTTCTTTCAGACTGGACATCAGTTTGGGGGTTATAGGCTGTGTAGAAATTTAATTCAGTACTCAATGAATGTTGAAGGATCCTTCAAAATTTAGATGTGAACCTTGGATCACAGTCAGAGAAAATTGAGAGTGTAACACCATGCAGTCTCACCACTTCCTTCACATATAACTTTGTAAGTTGTCCAAGTGAGAGATCTTCCCGAATAGCGATGAAATGGGATGTATTGGTGAGTCGGTCAACCACAACCCATATCACATTATTTCCCTTCGACGTCTTCGGAATACCTGTGACAAATTCCATAGTGACATTTTCCCATTTCCACATGGGTATAGGCAATGGTTGCATCATACCTTTGGAATTTTGTCACTCAGCTTTAACTTGCTGACATACCAAGAACCTTGATATTTATTCTGCAATCTCCTACTTCATGTTATCCCACCAGAAGTGTTCTCAGAGATCTTCATACATTTTGGTACTCCTGGGATCGATAGAGAATTTTGAGCTATGTGCAACATTCAATAGCTCCTTCTTTATCTCTAGATCAGATGGTACACCGAATCATGTCCCAAATATTACAACTCCTTCCTCATCATTTTCTAAATCGGAGGATTTCCCATTTTTAATAGCTTCCACCATTTTCTGAATTTCCACATCCTTTCTTTGAGAAAACATTATTTTCTCCAAGAGGGATGGTTGAGCAATCATTTGAGAAAGTATTGATTATGTTCCTACATTAATGATTCCCTTGTCCATCCTTTTCAAATCTAATATGTTCGGATCCTTTTCAATTCTCATCATTGATAAGGATGCAGGATCCTCACTACTTAGAGCATTTTCCACCTTGTTTGCCCTACTGGGATGGTAGTGGATTGAGAATTTATAATCCTTGATGATCTCTATCCATCTTCACTGGCGCATATTAATCTCTTTCCGTGTGAATATATATTTAAGACTCTTGTGGTCAGTATATATCTCACATTTTTTCCCATAGAGATAATGCCGCCAGATTTTCAACGCAAAGATCACAACCGCCAACTCCAGATCATTCACGGGATAATTTTTATCATGTATTTTCAATTTCCTTGAGGCATAGGCTATAAATTTATCATTTTTTCATTAGAACACATCCTAAACCTTTCCTAGAAGCATCACAATACACCACAAAGAGTTTCCCACTTGAAGTGAGTGTGAGTACCAGTGCAGTGATAAGCCTCTTTTTCAACTCCTTGAAACAGTCTTCACATTCCTGTGTCTAGAATAACTTTACCCCCTTCCGTGTTAGCTTGGTCATTGGGTGTGACAATCATGAAAAGTTATTTACAAATCGTCGATAATACCCAGCTAGACCTAAAAAGCTACAGATCTCCATTACAGAAGTTGGCCTCGGTCACTCTTCAATTGCCTTCGTCTTGGAAGGGTCCACAGATATCCTTTTCCTGGTGATAACATTCCCCAAGAATGATATTTCCTTTATCCATAACTCACATTTACTATATTATGTATAAAACTTCTCCCTTCGCAAAGTTTTTAACAAATTTTCCCAATGCTCCTAATATTTCTCCTTGGTCTTGGAGTATATCAGAATATCATCAATAAAGACCACTACATATTTGTTAAGGTAATCTCTAAAGACTCTATTAATTAAATCCATGAAAATTTCTAGAGCATTAGTGATTCCGAAGGGCATCACTATGAACTCATAGTTTCCATACCTCGTTCGAAAGGTAGTCTTGGGAATATCTTCCTTCCTCACCTTTAGTTGGTGATATCCCAACCGAAGGTCCACCATAGAGAAATAACTGGCCTCACGAAGCTAGTTGAACAATTTATCTATCCATGGAAGGGGATACTTGTTCTTTATAGTGATTTTATTTAGCTCATGATAATAAATGCAGAGGCACATTGATCCATCCTTCTTCTTGAATAAGAGTACTAGAGCACCCCACGGTGAAGCACTTGGGCATATAAAACCTTTCTCCATATTCTCCTGTAACTTCTTCTTCTGCTCTTCTAGCTCTACGGTGGCCATTCTGTAAGGTGTCTTTGAGATTGGCAGATATCTAGGGATATGATTAATTGAGATCTCAACCTATCGGTCATGAGGAAGACCAGGAAACCCTTTGGGGAATACATCAGTGTGATCCCTTACAATGGGCATGTCTTCAAGAATGATTCTATCATTTATCCCAATCATTTGAGCTAGATATGCTTTCTCACAAGGAAGTAGTATCCAAACATGAGACGAAGATTCTAATGGAGACTCATCTTCCTCCTTGCACTTGTAAAGAATAAGAGGATTCTTCGGGATGTGAAGATTAATCTCCCTTTCCCGAAAGTTGATGTTGGCCTTGTAGAAAGATAACCAATCCATGCCCAAGATAGCATCGAACTCCACTAAAGGAAGTCTGATAAGATTTGCTGGGAGGTTCAGTCCACAAACATTAACTGGGGAGGAGTTATAAAGCATGGATACAAGAATTGACCCATTCCCTATTCTCACAGATATCTTTTCCTTCAAATTTTGAGGTAGTGTTTGAATAGTTCTACTAAACTTTCAATATATGAAGGAACACATAGAACCAGAATCAAATAGTACGTTCGGTATTAATGAATTAATAACAAGCATACCTGCCACCACATTGTTTTTCAGCTCCACCTCAGCAGTAGTGATATCATAATCCCTTCCTTGTCTCCTTGGAGGTTGTTGTTTATTTCCTCCTACAACCCTCAGCTTAGGGAAATTGTTCACATAATGACCAAGCTCCATGCAGTTAAAACACTACACTACAGGCTGAGTATTGATCATAACCTTCTGTTATTCTTTAACATTAGCAGGATTTTTCATATCCCTTCAGCAGTTCTTGGCCAGATGACCAAACTTTCAACATTTTAAGCAATTCCTGGTTCCCTTGAGAGAATCACCAAGATGCTTCTTCCCATAATTCTTGCAAAGAGGAAAGTGACGCTTCTTTCTATCATAGGATTTGTTTGATGAAACACCCATGTTGTTTCCATTTTCTACTTATTATCACTAGGCCCATGATACCACTGATAGTCTCCAATACCTATTTCAACATTGTGGGCACAATGAACAATATCCTCATAGTTGTCGAAGTCTCGAATTGCCAACTATTTTCATAGACTCGGCTTTAGTCCACTAAATAAGTGATCCACCTTGCTTTCGGTGTTCATGACAAAGCAACAGGCATACCTTGAAATCCTTGTAAAGATCATTTCATACGCCCTGATGGACTCATATTCCTTCTTCTTGAGTCCAAGGAACTCTCTTTCTATATTGATATGGAGGGTTCGAGGAAAATAGTTGTTGAAAAACATCTTCTTGAATTCCTCCCAATATATTGAATCAATTTACTCTTGGGAATTTGTATTCTTGATCAGTGTCCACCACTGATTAGATTCCACATCAAAAGGATAGACTACCAGTACAACTTTATCTTCTTCTGAGCACTGGAAGATAGATAAAATCTTTTCAGTGTAGTTAATTCACTGTTCTTTGAGGAGGGGATCATAAGATCTGCTAAACATGGGAGGCCTTTGCCGCATGAATGATTATACGGCAACATGCTATTTCCTTGGAGGAGGGGGACGTTCCACCTAATTCATGTTATTATTCATAACTCGAGTCAGTTGACCAAGTACTACCATGATGTTTTGAGCACCCACTTCCATCATATCAGGCATGTCATTAGGGAAATCATGACATTGCCTATCACATTGGTTTTCGGAACGTGTTCTTCTATTTCCCACCATTAACTAAAAAAAAGAACGTATAATTAGAGGTCTTGAATACTTATCTATTGAGCATAAAATGTAAACTTTGAACATTAAAAGATAAACTTATAATGAATAAGTACATCCTAACTTGTGATTCCTTTGGTTTATATCTAGTTTATCCTCGACTTATGAAATTTTTTCCCTTAAAAATTGTTTCAACTAATCTCATGAATCCACCAAAGCATATCCTTTAGGAGTGTCATAACCAAGAGTGATGCAAGGCCCGTTGTCGTGAACCAGTTCTAATTAGAGTCTAGCTCAATGATTTGTTTTCGGGTTTTACCTCTAGATACATATGTGCCAGAGCAACCTCTACCTGCTCGTATCCAGACAGGGATGTATTTTCTTGATAAACCACTTACTCTATACTCAACAAAAAATAGTAATATTTTATTATACTTAGTCTCATCCTTAAGGTTCTCACTAAGGTTCTCTATTCCATATCTCCAGAAATAACTAGACCATACTCTGATACCAACTATAGTGACCCAAGCTTTTTACATAAAAAATTTTATGATTTTACGCATAATTAATCATCACAGTACAAGCCAAGGATCGTTAAATCTATTGTCTTGGAAGACTAGGTACATGTAACTTAAAACATGGGAGTAAAAAAACGTCTTTATTTAATCTCCATAAAGAGCTTCTAACTTCTTTTGAGCTCTTACATCTTCATAGGGTACCCTGGGGAACACATGAACAAATGGATGATCTAAAAAGCCCAGTAAAGGAATGAACATAAGGATACATCTCAAGCACATGAGTTAGGATGCATAAAAAAATGATATCCAAAGCATGAAACTTATAAAATCATTTAATATAATCATGGGATCATATAAACATGGAATCATATAAATGTGGAAGAATCATAAATCATATCTTTAGTACGGGTCAAGGCAAACCACCAATTCGGTTTCCCATTTTAGTACGGGTTAAGGCTAACCGCCAATCCCGTTTCACATCGCATCTCGTGAGACGTAACCTTACCCAATGCATTGGAGTGCTATCTTGGAGCACCCATCTCAAAATATTCATGAATATTCTTTCCACATAAATAATTTGTCCACTCAAATAATCATACATAATCAACCATACAAAAACATAAGGGTGCCCATGGAAATAATTGGGCACGACAATCATGACATAAAACATATCCAATGGGCGTATCACGAAAGGGTCCATGAAAGGAAGGGATTATAACATATATGGAAATTAAAAGGGTAAAATAAGAATAAAACATGTTAATTTTTGTCAAATATAAGTGACAACATATAAAAAATGTATTTTAGAAACATTATCATTAAAACATTTTTGTGTTGTTTTATGGAAAACACTCTAGAGATTTTCAAATGGAAAAGAGGACATTCTTTTATATAAAAACAGAATTAAACCAAGAAGGTTTTCATAATAGAAATAATGATTTTATAAATACAATGGTGTTTTAAAACATATGATAGAGTGCACTAGAAATTTGGGTAAAAATTTGGGAAGTCCCCTTAAAACAGGTTTTCTTATCGGAAAGTTCTGAGGGAATATTTCAAAATAATGTATATACCCGAAAGAATGTTATTGAAGGGTCTTGATATAATAATCTTGTTCAAGTAACCATAAGTCATAAGACTCACATTGATAGATAAGATAACACCATTTTGAAATAAAGATAAGGAAACCCGAAAGAACAATAAAGGTTCGAGTAGAATTTGTTACGATTTTATCGGCATGGTGTCAGGTGTGACCAAGAGGGATTGATGAGAGAGAAATGGGGTTTCTCATCAATTATAAATCCATAAGGAATTATAGGGAAGTTTCTTACGAATATCACATCATTTTCTAGTACACATATAAATTCATAGTATAAAGGACATTCTTGATTAAGAGAGAAAAGGAGAGGATCCCTTACCTTAAATCTAGTGGTGTTCTTCACTTGTTATTAATGACCTGAATAAAAAAATAAGGTTTATTAATTCATAATTAAATAACCTATTCTATATTTAATTTATTTATTATAACCCTTTTAGTTCATTCAAGGCCTTTTTTATTAGTTACAAGGTTCAACTTCATTGTTCGGGCTCATTTGTTTACCTGGCTTCAAAAGATCGGTTCACTTATATTCAAGTTTGGATTGTATACAAGATGAAAGTGGTTGTCTAGAACAGAAGTTATATTCTTTAGTTCATATCCAGGAGATTAAATTGTTTTTTTTAATTAGGGTACTAAGAGTGAAGTTGAATTATTACATATATAACCTTAGTGATAACTGTTTTTTGTTACTCGGTGGGTTTGATTACAATGAATGTGTTTTGATTATAACTTAATTCCATTTGTACCAAAAGATTACAGAGAGAAAAATAGGATATATTAAATATATAATAAAATGGTTCAACCATAACACAAATGGTTTCATTACCAGAATTAAAGATAATAATAGAAATTGATAAATTGTTGTCCTTGAATGTGCTAAATTAGCACATCTCAAACGGTTCTCTAATTTCTTTGAAATAAAAGTGTGGGGAAAGGAGATAATAAAATGAAATATACCACTAGCATGATGAAATTACATTACATTTATGTTACTATATTTTTCATACTATTATGTTGAAGGGAGGTGAGGAAATAAATAAAAAAAGAACTTAAAAGGAATGAATAAATTTCGGAAGGGGAATTTACCTCTTGAGACATCCTCATTTGAGAATCTCTTAAGGGGAAAGATTTTGGTATTTTGAGGAGGATGAGAGCTTTTGGACGTGTGGGAGGACCATGGGAGATATTTTGGTTGAAATTAGAGAAAGCTTGGATCTTGAGAGGAGTGGAGAGAAGAGGGAGAGAAGGGGGGTTTTATAGTAGAGGAGAGGAGGGATTTCATGATTTTATATTCATTAATTTATTATTTATTCACAAGACAATGAATAGTAAGTATTCCATAACCAAGAATAGTAAATGAGTCATGTGAATTCGAACCAAGTGGGCTTACATCAGCAGAACATCATCGCTGACTCAATTAATCCATTATTTAGCATTTATTGTGAATTATCGGATTCTTCTATTCCTCAAAAATTCGAGTATTTCAGAAAAATCCAAAAAATTCACCCTAACCATTTTTTCACATTTAGAATCCAAATATTAATTCCATTTTTCACAAATAATTTTCTAATTATGATTATTTTAATATTTAATTAAAATCATAATTTTTTATCAAAACCAGTTTTAAAACATTCATTAACTCATTCTAAAATATAGGTATATCATACTTCCAACTTGAAGATTATTTTTATACCACCATAGGTGATGTTACTATTCATTTGGTTATTTCACTATTAATAAGGTTATGTTACTATTCATTAGGGTAGTTTACTATTCATCAAAAAGTTATTTTTGTTTTATTAGACTCCAAAAAACATCTTGAACACAACCGTGTATGCCAAATTTTTGAAATTCCAAACACATAAGTGAAAAACTTATGTTTAAAGGTCACTTATCACCTAGTAGTTCATTACGTTTTGTTTTCATGTGATTTTATGACATAAATATAAGAAGGGAATTTCCATTGAAAAAATTTGGGTCATTACAAGTTTACTCTCGAAACCCTTCTATACCTTCCACCATGGAGCCTAATATTTCCATCACACCTGATGACTCACCAGCTCCTGGTCTTAAATCACCATAGTTACCCATTTCCCTTCACTAACATTGATAAATATATCCTTACATAAAATAGTTACGACTCTTATAATGGATTCATGTTTTTAAAAGGATTATATTTTTAAATTATTTAAAATATTCATAATGGTTTATAGATTATTTATATGGGTAATCATTTTAAAATTTTTCTTATTTAATGTATTTTATTTTTTATCAATAACTAGGACTCCATTTTTGATGTGTCACCCATGAATATTAACTTTCAGTTCTTCATATTTTGGTATGATTTTAATTCATGAGGATGAGACTTATTTGAGTGTTATTTAATGTTTGAGATTGAATTTTATACAAACCTTGCTCTATATATTTATAGGTATTAATGAATCTTATGGGTGTTTTCTAGTATTTTCATATGTTCAAGACGGAATAATCAAATTTATATTAATTTTAATGTAATTCATTATTTTTAGGGTTTAAAATAGAATTTTAGAAAGGCATCAATATAATCATTACATATAATTCTTTATTTATAATTTTTTATTTCTATTTTCCCCTAATTGAAATACACTTCGTCTCCAAGGATTAAACACTATAATTATATTTACTCTTATAAAATACCACATTTCTTCATAACGTTAAATTGATTTACATTTACAAGAGATATTCATAATTAATGTTTAATCGAATAATTCGTAGGATGTGTCAAACTAAACCGAGATACCCTAGAACAATTCCATCCTACATAAAGGTAAATTGATTTACCATTACATGAGATCTTACTATATAATGGTAAACCCATCACTACATAATCATTGTCTCTCCGTTATGTAAAGGTAAAATCTGAATAGCTTTTTTTATGACCACTCTTTCAGAATAAAGGTAAACCACATTACCATTATGTACAAACTACCATGTGCATAAAGGTTACCTCCATTAATAGAAAATTTCCATTCTATTCTATAATTGTTCTACAATACATTTTTATGATTTAAAAATAGTATTTAAATAGGAAATCATGAGATTATGAATTTTTTTTCATTGTAAATGTTATTCCCATAATTTGTATATTATTTTTTCAAATAAATTAATTGTTATGATGTGAGAGAATATAATGCACTTAATATTAATGGGAAATTAGAATAGTTTTCTATTTTGAAATAAAGAACGAGTTCAAGTGACCTGCAACATGGAAAATTAATTTTTAGTTCCTTTCAATCCACAATTTGTAATATAAAAGGTTAGAAGTATATGGCTATAAAATAGGGGATTTTTTTATTAATATTTAATATTCAAGGAGGTTTGTGAACTTTTGTGATTCTATTTTTATATACATGTGACCTAATCTCCATCTATCTTCTCTTTCTAATTCATTTAAATTTTCTCATGAATGGGGATGGTTAGAGGATAATTCCAAGCACCATCTATTAGTCCAAAACAATAACCACTCTAGTTCCTTATGAGTTCTGGGCTACACAAATATCACTTTATCTTCCTATAGCTGTTTAGTGCATCATAATAGGTAGGTTATTTCTATGAATTTCATATATATTTTGGAATAAATGTTTTATTTCATTTTATTTATTCTATTAAGTAGTCCTTATTGAAGCTTAAACCTTTTGATTTTCATCCCATTAAAGTTGATAATCAAAATTTTCATAATATTTAAACTTTATTAATAGCCTTTAAAAATTAGTAATGTAATTCATCGTCATTAATGTTTTTTAAAATGGACTTTAAATCCTATAATGTATCTATTTATGTAACTTTAACCTTTTATAATCAAACCATATTGAAATTGAAGCCAAATATGGTAAGCTTATACTCCCTCCTTGGGATCAATGGTCATTATTTAATATTTCAGAGAGTATTCCCAATTTATATAATTCACTTTACTATCATACCCTTTTATTGGTACCTTGTTTGGTCAGGGGGAAGAGTTCTTTAAATACTTTTCTTTATTTTCATTTCTTCAATGTATTATTAATTTATGCATTGTTTTCTAGTTATTCTTTCTCCATTATATTTTTACATTAAATGTTTATGTGTACATATCTTTGTTTTTTGGATTTAGTGTCACTAGTTTTTTGATACTATAATATGTAGTTATTCATAAAAAAATTCGAGGTACATTTGGGAAGGGGAATGAAAAGGAAATCTGTAATGGTAGTGTAAATACATAATGAATTATTCTTCCCTTATTAATCCATTTAATGATTATTTATATATATTGGTACACTATTTATATGATAATATCTTATGTTCATAGTTAATTGTGATAAATTGATAAATATATGATGAAATTTTTATGAATATTGAATGTATGATAAACATTATATTTATAAGTGGATATAGATTTTTAATAAAGTAATAAAAGATATCTCAAGATAGAATGTTTGTATAAGATCATGATTAAATAAAGCTTCACAACCAGCTACTTAATTATTCATGGTGTCATGTTGAAAATATGTATAATAGTGTGGGGTAACAAGAAAATTAATGATAGATAATATTTTAGGATTACCTTGTAATAACATTAAATAGATAGAACATGAGAGTAAATAGGAAAGTAATATGAAGACATTAATAATAAATATATAGATTTAGAAATATGATTAATGTTTTATAGAGTTATGATTAATCTATATGAATGGGAATGTAAATTGGAATTAATATTAATGGGTAATGTTTTAATAGATATAGTTTAGGTGTTTATAGAGTTGGATTTATTACTTATGTGGATTAAGTTTGTTTAATTAGTTAAAAACTAGTTTAAACATTATGAAAGGATAGGGAATAATGCCATTAATTGTGTATTAAGTTGATACCATTAAGGGGTTTGAGTAATGATATGGTTGGTTTTCATATTTAGTCGGTGGTGTAAAATTATTCAATTAATTATTTGAAATTTATTTTTTAGGTAATTATTGGTAAAATTAACTATTAACATGGTTTCAACTGTAATATCCAGTAATGATAAAACTATTAAATGATTATTATTCTCTATTTATATTGTACTTAATTTACCCATTACATAATTATTAACAATTCTTGTTGTTTATTGAAATTTTTCATTTATGTTTTTCTACATGATGTTGCCTTTTATTTAGTACCTTTTAATGCTAATATTTATTTTTGTATGTGCATGATTTCATGAATTTATTTTTTATGACTTTTCCAATTTTATTATAAGATTTTATATTCATTAGATTTGTTTTCTATGATTGTTTTGTATGACGTTATACAATACATAAAGTGAATGAGTTTATGCTCTTTTTTAGTGGTATTGGATCATGGTTATGACTAGCATTTATATTTTCATGGTATGTAATAACTTAAGATGAATTGTAAGTATATATATGTGGGATGTAATGGATCAATAATTAAACAAGTGCAATGATTTTATAGTTTTAATGGATAACTATAACACTTGCTCACATTTTCCTTGGGTAGTGATTTCTTAGGGTTAGGCCATATTTTGGGATATGATGGATTATGTCTAACATGATTCGATGAGGTCATGATGTGATGATTTGGGGATATGGTGGGGGACATGTTGTTGTGATGATGATTCAGTTGTGGTTTTGGTGAAGTGATTATTGGATGATTCGCACAGGTCAAGAGCAGGGAATACTTGTTGATGGTTGATATGATAGTGATGCTTGACACAAGTTGAGATCCAGGGTTTCTGATTTTCTGGAATATTATTATTGTTGTGGTGGTTTGGTAGCAATTTTGATGTGATATAATTATTCAGATATTACATTTCTACGATTATTCTCATATTTTTTTATATATTTTTTAAATTATAAATTCCATTTATTATTTTCTTATGTTTTACCATAGTTTAATATGAATGATAAGGTGATTCACCTAAATTTGAGTTATAAGTAAAGTATTGTTTTCTCACTAGCTTACTCACACTCTTTCCATGATTAATAATTTAACATATGTCTATATCAAAACCTTTATTCCACATGGATATACCTGAGTTCTTCCAAGTGATCCCCCGTCCAAATTTTTTTACATGTTTTTCAAGATAGTAGGAGGGGTATTAGATCTATTATCCAGGTATCTTGGGTAGAGTCATAGGATGCCTGAGAGATTTCGACATCCATTCATGCTTGAATTTGTTTGACAGTTTTATGTCATGTAGGTAAAAATTTGGTTGGGAAAACTTATATGTTCCTTAATGGGAACATTTGGGTGTTGATTTTTGGTTTTTTTTTTAATTTTAATAATAATTAATAAGGTGATGTATATTTTTTTTAATATAGATACCCTCAGTCTTAGTTTCCAACTCATGACCTATTGGTTTAGGGGATAGTCCTCTCCTCAACCTACCCATGAAGAGATTCAGTGGGTAAAATTCATGATATTTGTTTTTAAGGATTTTAAGGCTACCATTAGGTGTTGAAAAATCAATTATTTTCGACTGCTAGTGGCATCCACCTGAATTTAAACTCTAAAAATCATTTTTATAATAGTGACACTATTTTCACTAATCAATCTTAAAACAATTGGACAAAAATATGAAAGTACTAACAAACAAAAAATAGATTTCATGACCTATCCAATAGGGGACCATGCCATGACTACCCTAATCCCACCATCAATAGGCCATAGGATGGTGACTACCACCTAGTAGGCATATCCCACAAATAGGAAGGAATTTTCCAAACAACATGTATGCACACTCAGACATCCATTCCAAAATGCTAAAATATAAAATCAGTAAGTAAATAATGCATGAAAACCACTATATCCCACAACTAGAGTACAAGAGTAAAATTACTAGAAAATAAACATGGCCAAAACAATCCCACCAAATGAAAAGATCATGTCGCAAAAATTCCAACATATAAAGTAAGAGGTACTAGGACTATTGTCTGAAAACCTGCTGGAATACACCTTGGCATTTCTCGTCTCACAAGGCACCACCTGGTCCTAGTCTTCCAAGAACTCTATCGAAGATTTAATCATCTACAGAAGACAGGACATGTTCAGGCAAAGCCCGTGTAGGGGTGGGTAAAACAATACTTAGTACGACACACCAAAACCATGATGGAATACCAAAAAGTAAATACCATGAAGGAATACAAAAAATAAATACCATAAAGTAAATACCAAGAAGGAATAACATGAAGGAATGCAACCAAGTATTACCATAAAGTAAATACCACGAAGGAATACCACCAAAGAATACCACATAGGAATACCACAAAGGAATAACACCAAAGAATACCATAAAAGAATGACACAAAGTAATGCATAGTCTGCTCCACATAGATATATGTCTAAAAAAATATATCAAATACATATATATATATATACTCAATACAATAAGACACACAGTCACAAAAAGACATATAGTATTTTTAAGTCACACAATCTTTATAATACACACAGTTTTAATAAGACACATAGTCTCCATATGAAACATAGTCTCTATGAGACACAAAGTCTCTAGGTCATATCTAGCCACATAAATGATTTATTTATGTGGAATACTTCTCAGAGAACTCACTCTATAATCCATTAGTTCTTATGTACACTCATACAAAAAAACCACTTTCGATATCTTGAAATGGCTTTCACATCATAAGGGTCTCAACATCGTAGAAGGCTCATCAAACAGATATATGGTTTGAATGTTATGGCCATTTGAAAATTTCAAAAGGGGTTTCATTGGGATGTGGAATGAACATGACGGTTGATCATACCCCATATGCCTTGGTTATGTGGAATCTTGGTCCATTGTGGCACACGGTCGACCACCATGGTCGACCGTGGGCCAGTCCGGCCACCCGGGTCCAAGCTAGGTCTGCCCTGACCCGCGGGGTCCGACCCGACCTACCTTGTATCACCTGATCCTTTAGGTCAAACCGGAACAATGGTCTCTCTCATCTAACCCATTCCACTTTTAGGGTCACTTAGGCTCACACAGTCACCCATGGCCATCGTCGTCGGTCCACACAACCACCTGATCACATCCCATGTTGCACCAGATGCGCCACGCCACCAGCGTCCAGTGTCCCTCCTTCTCTAGTAGGTCAATATTAATTCGGTACTGCAATATATGAAACCAAAAAACACTTATGATCATCAGGTCTCATACTACACTTATCTAGCCTCTGTTTCATCTTTCCTCCAATTTGGGGGGTCAAATTGTATTCGAAACCTCCAGGAAAGTCGAGCCGTGATCACGAGGTTCTAATGGGGTATAATTACATGAATGATAGAGAGAAATAACAAGAATGGTTGAATAATGAACCTTGTCCTTTGTTCTTTTCAGCCTTCTTTCTTTCTCGTTATAAGTTTAAAAGAAGATGATAAATTAATCTCCCAATAATCCTACAATAATAACCCATACCACAACAATGATCGAACAATGTATCAATTTGTTTGTGGATTGATCTGTGTTCATTGTGGAAATAAAGAACAGAGAAAATAAATCATAAATCAAACTCTCTACTTATGAAATGGATTTTTCTCTATCAAGGATTGATTTTCATTGGTGATCTTCCGAGAACGATCTCTGATCCAAGTGTCTATCGTCACTACTTAGAGAATTATCTTAGTATTATCTCCTGAACCTCTAGGGAATTTCCTGTTTTATGAGCCTAAACAAGGTTCCCTACCTAGATCTTCATTTAAAATAAACAGTTCCAATGCATTGATGTCATGTTAAAATAATATAAACTCACAATTTATTTTATTCATTAAAACATCCAAAAAAAATATTCACAACTAACCTTCACCAGCTGATGTTAGGCCTCACCTAGTAAAAACACCACATTAAAAACTCAATGGTGGTCTTGGATTTTCAATACGATTCCCTGTTCTTGAGTTATTGGGATTTTAAAATAAAATAATTTTAGTTAATTATTATTTTTATGGTTACTCAATGCCCTCATATTTATGATATGGGCATTGTTTAAAAGTTATTAATCTTTTTCAGGAAATTTTTTTGTGCATGTTATTAAAAACTTAAAAATTTTCAACAAATTCTTCCAGGTACACTAAGCCTCAAAATCGTACGCCATCTTAGCACTTGGTCTCATAATTTCCCAAAATAATTTCAAAAAATAAAGTCAGGAAAAATTCATGTCATTAAATTCTCCCCAAATTATATTTTTTTAACCCAGAAAATGCAAAACAATAGATACTCAAACAAATGAGGGTACTTTGAAAATATCTGAGCATCCCTATCCCATGTTCTCTCCTAGAGATTCTCATGTTTCCACTTAACATGCACCAAAGTAATCAATCACCCATAAAGGATCCTCTCTTACTGATCCTTAATCTCCAACGGGTACTCTATAAAAGTTTCCCCTTCCTCGATGTCAAGTTCAATCTAATCAATGACATGTGATTTGTCAGGCACGTACCATTTCAACTGTGACACATTGAGATGTAAAGTACCTGATCTAGCTATAGTTGTAGAACCGAGTAGTACACCACCTCGTAAACTCTACTCAGTATCAGAAAAGGTCTGATGAACCTCAGAGACAGCTTGAAACCCTAGACAAATATTTGAAATCCCCATCAAGATGAGACCCTAAGGAACACGTGGTCTCTTTCCTCGAAGTCTAAATTCCCCTATACCTATCATCATAATACTTATATCATATATGTGTAGTCTTCATTTTCTCTTGGATGATCTGCACCTTTTCTGTGGTAGGTTTAACTAACTCTAGCCCATGAGTACTAACTCTCTTGGTTCAGTCCAGGAAAGTGGCAACATGTAGGGTTTCTCATACAAGGCCTTGAATAGTTTCATTCCAATGGTGGAGTGATAGTTGTTGTTGTACGAAAACTCCACCAGTGGTAAGTGATCCACCACAATATGGCCATAATCCAACATTCACACCCACAACATATCCCCTATAACCTGAATGGTTTGCTCAGTCTAGTCATCCGTCATTGCTTGAAATGCTTGGCTCAAGCATAATTGAGTCCCAAATCCCTCCTACAATCCATTCCACTACCAGGATGTATATAGATCTTCATGATTTGAGACAATATTTTATGGAACTCCATGGAGTCAAACTATCATCTAAACATAGATTCATCCAATGTTATCTAGTGAACTTTGCTTCTGAATAACTAAGAAGTGGTCCAGCTTGATGAGTTGGTCAATGATCACCCAGATAGAATTATATCTCTTGGATTCATATGGTAAACCTTTCACTATGTCTATTTATGTCCCATTACAAATCCATTTCAGCACCTTAAGTGTTTGATTCAACCCTACTAGAACCTGGTGTTCAGCCTTCACCTGCTGATAAGTGAGGCATTGAGAAAAAAACTCTAAAACTCCCCTATTCATCCTTGGCCACCAAAACAAACATCGAAGGTCTTATTAAATCATCTCCACACATTGATATAATTTCTATGTATGTTTATGGAATTCCCTCAAAACATCTTCCCACAATGCCTCTGGAAATACTATGTGCCCTCTGAAAAGAACAGAGTGCTCACCACCTATCAAATATCCATCAAGGGCATGCCCTATGGAAATATGAGTACATAAAATCTCATAGTTGGTATCCCAAAGCTATGAATCCCAGACTTGCTATAATATTGGAGGGGTAACACCATAGAATTAGGGTAATCTACTCCATATCTATCCACAAAGGATATCTGTAATGAGGCCAACTAATTTCATTCCACATTCAGCAACTGCAAACTAGATCTTTTAATGAGAGAATCTACCACCAAATTCCCCTTCCTAGTAGTATAGAAGATCTCAATGTCATATTTTTAGAGGAACTCTAGTCATTGCCTCTATCTCAAGTTCAGATCATTCTGAGGGAAGATATACATGAGACACTTTTTATCAGAGTAGAAAATAAATAGCTCGCCCATCAGGTAGTGTCGCCACATATTCAAAGTGAGGACTACCACTACTAAATAAATATCAAAGGATGAATAGTTCTTTTCTTATGGTCTCAAATGGTGTGAACCATAGAAAATCACCACTTCCATTAAAATAGGACAAAACTAATCCCGGTCCCTAATGTATCTTAGAACAATACATACATGGTACCCTCATCTGAAAATCTCAAGATGGGAGAACTCTTCAATCTCTACCTCAACTATTGAAAACTTTCCTGGAACTTCTCTATCCATGAAAAAGGCTATTCATTTTGTGTTAAACCTGTCAAGGATGCTTCCACTCTATAAAATTTGGGTAAAACCTATGATAGTACCTATAAAAACTAAATAAACTCTATACCTTGGTAACACTCTTGGATGGATCCTAAGAAAGACCTACTTCAATCTTCACTCGATCCACTAAAAATATGTCCTCTTAAATAACTTTTCCTAAAAAAAGGACTTCATGAACCCATAACTAACACTTTGAGAGATTTTAATTACTCTAGTACTCTTAGAGTGTGTCCAGGACCATCCTCAAGTGTCTTGTGTGTTCTTCTTATGATATTGAGTACACTAGGATGTCATCAATGAAGACCACCATGAACTGGTCTATGTAAGGCTAAGAAATTTGTCTCATGAGTCCCATGAACACTACTAGCGAATTAGTCATTCCAAACAGCATCCCCAAGTACTCTTATTGGCTGTAATAACATTTGAAGGTCATATTCATTATATCCTCATCTCGTACTTGTAGATTGTGATAGCCAAATCTCTGGTTAATCTTTGAGAACCACCACACCCCTTTCAACTAATTTAAGATGTTATCAATACTCATTAGTGGATACTTATTCATCAGGGTCACCAAGTTTAGGCATTGAAAGACCACACATAACCTCAAAGTCTCATCTACCTTCCCGGAAAACAAAACTGGGGCTTCTCGGGGTGAAACACTGAGTCACACAAATCCCTTTCTGTGTAATTCATACAACTTAACCCTCATATAATGAATCTCTATATGAGCCATCCAATATACATGTGTAGATATCAGCATCTTCATGGGGTATAGATCAATATAGAAGTCCATGAACTTAGGGGGAGGTAATCCTAGAGTATACTCAGGAAATATTTCCTCATACTCTTCCACCACTACAGGAATTTGTGGACAAGAATCATCTACTACATCAAGGGTTAGTCTATCCAACTAATGAGTTATCAACTACTCCATCCTATTTCTGGGACCATCTTTCGTTGCATGTGTTTAATTTTCACCAAAAAAGAAAAAAATGGTCCCATCACTATGGACACATAGTACTCTATGCCTAAAATATTCAATATGAGCATGAACTGTAGATTACTAGTCTATAATGAGAATGATGTCATAAGGCCTCGATGATACTACCAAGAGATACCAACCAAAACTTTCACCTCTAAGATTAAAGTCACACTATCATCACCAGTGTTTGATGATCAAATCTCCTCCTGTATTAGTCTCTAAGAGTAAGGGTTGAATCAACGTTTCAATTGGAATCTCTAAGTCTTGAGCAGGGTTCGTGGAAAGAAAATTATGACTAGAACATGTGTCTATAAATACTGTAAATTAGGTGGAAAATACATAGATAGTACCTCTAATAATCCCTAGATCCTCGAGGTCATAAGCCTACATCACCTGTAGCTAGCCTCTTCCCTGTCCATCGGCTCCCTAAGCCTATTGTGGACCACCTGGTGGTGGTTGTGGTAATAGCTCGAACGTTCGACCACCTCATTCCTCCCTGCCTACTCCCCTATCAAATATTTTACCCTACAGACCACCCTTCTCCTACCTCCACCTCATCCTTAGTGTCCCTTCTACCATATCATGATCATCCATACAATGGGTTTGAAAATATTAGGTGATATGTCCCCTACTACTGCATAAGTAACACAACGTGTCCCTCAACTAACTTGAGCTTCCATGGGAGCCCTGTATTATAGATCCTGTTTCCTGGGATCATTTCCCAAAGATCCAAACCTAACTGGGTCCCTGTGACTACAGTCATCTAACTGCTGTCGAGGTCTCAGCTACTTGTTGCCTACTGGTATCTCCCACTGTCATGTCTTGCACTTCATGAAATATCTTCACTAGTAGGGCTTGTTCAAGTACCCCAACATATGTAGGAATTCTAAGGGATATCATGGATTCCCTGATCTCCCAATGTATACCCTTCTCAAAGGACTGAGCTCTGAATAATGGGTCTTCTACCATATTAGCGAAGAAGCACGAAATATCAGTAAATCATGATACATACTCCACCACAGTTTAACCACCATATTTTAGATGCAGAAGCTTTTATCTGTGTACCGACCGCCACATTTCTGTAAAGAACTCATCTATGAAGACACACTTGAATTCTACCCAAGTGATAGTCATATCATCATGTTTCTGGGTCACAAAGCTCTACCATCACCCCACAAATACCTAAAAAATACTTGTGACAAGGTTTGACATCTAGTTGGAAGACGCCCTCACAGGGCAGAAGACACAGGTAACCACCTCCAACCAATCCTCAATTGCTTGGGGGTCTATCTCTCCCCAAAAATAGGGAGGTCACTTCCTCTGAAACTCCTAAAACGTGATCAGTCTGTGTGAATCATTAGCAGGTAGTTCTATTAGTAGTCATTTCTTGATGTCTAGTCATAAAGCTGGTAAACCACCTGGAGGTTCTATCTCCCGTACAAGACCATGTATTGATGCCTCGTCACTGAGTGGATCATCCTCATGATCACGTAATGGAATACTATCTGGCTATCTACCAAGAGGAATCCGATAATAACAAAATATATACCACGTTCAATATAATATATCTATGGATTTGTCTCAAGAAGGACATAGAAGACACAACCCATTTATATATGATGCATGTACCATTATTTTTCCTATATTAAATTTTTCATGTATCGAGTTAAAAAGAAGGTTCCTAGAGTCCTCATGTATAGATACATCAGTCGTCGCACCAACACTAGATTCCCTCGCCCGAAATACGTACTTGAAACGCATACCACTATTTCCCTAAACAAACCTCATAAACTCTCGGTCATAAACTAGAATCGGCCTCCTATGATACTAATCTATCTTTTCCCATACCATAGGGGCATGTGTCATGACTACCCCATGTTTGCCTCCAATAGGTCAGGGGTCGGTGACAAGAACTGAATAGTCATATCAATAAAAATGGGAGGCATTTTCCAAAGTACTTGTATTCAGACACTCATCTCCAAGACAAAAATGATGAAATTTAAAATCACTAAGTAAAAAATGAATGCAAACCAATATATCCCACAACCAAAGTACAATAGTGAAATTACTATAAAGTAAACAGGGGAAAAACAATCCCACCAAAATAAAAGAGTCTGCGACAGAAATTACAACCTATAAATTAATAGGTACAGGGACTGTCATTAGAAAAGCTACTACAACACACCTTGTCCAATCCGATCTCACAAGGCACTGGCTCATCCTATCCAGCTTGGAACTTTTTCAAAGAGTTGATCATCTACACAAGACACAACATGTGTCGGAAAATCCCATGAAGGGGTGAGTAAAACAATACTCAATAGGGAACCCCAAAACCACAATGGAATACATCAAAGGAATTACCAAAAAGAAAATACAATGAAAGAATACAACATAGGAATACAATAAAGGAAATACCATGAAGTAATACCACAAAAAATACCACAAACGAATACCACCAAGGAATACCACAAAGGAATACCACTAAGGAATACCAAAAAAGAATACCATAGAGGAATGAATAGTTACCTCTATACATATATATGTATAAAATAAGTATATCAAGAAGATCCAAATATACTCAGTACAGATTCCCAAATATACTCAATCAAATAAGACACAAAGCATCAACAAGAAAAATAGTCACCAAAAGGCACACATTCTCCATGAGACACATAGTATCCATAAGACACATAGTCACTATATGATAGATAGTCTCTACAAGACACATAGTTTCAAGGTCATAACCAGCCACAAAAATGTTATCTCTAAGCATTCTTGTTCTAGGAGAATTCTCTCCTCAAGACATTAGGTCATATGTGCACACCCACAAAAATCCACTTAGGATATCTCAAAATTGTAGTCTCGTTGTAAGGGTCCCAAAACCAAATAAGGATCATCAAATGGATGGTAGATTTGAAAGTTACGGTCATTTTCAAATTTTAGAAGGGGTTTCTCTAGGCTATGGACTAGCCATGGAAGTCGACTAAGCCCTAACTGCCCCAGATGCACAGTAGCTTAGTCGACCGTGGCTCGGTCTAGTCACTCAGGCCTGACTCAGATCCACCATAACTCATGGGGTCATAACTGACACGTCCAGTCAAACCATCCTTCTCTGGATCCATTCGACCCACCTCACTAGCCTAGTCAACTTTATGGGTCGATATGGCTCATGTGGTTGCTTGCAGATACTACTTCCAGTCCACGTGACCATCCTACTCCATCACGCAGCGCCAGATGCATTGTGATGTCGTGCACCGCTGCCTACACTAGCTTCCAGTGGCCTTCCTTTTGTGGTACTCCGTTCTTCCTCTAGTGCTCTAATCTCCAAAAAAGAACACCTTTGTGATTCTCAGTTCCCAATATACACTGATCCAACCTATTTTTTCTTTTGGCTCCAATCTGGGGGTCTTTTCACATTCGGATCCTCCCAAAAAGTCGAGTCATGATCATGAGGATCCAATAGTGATGACTTCTGAGAATGGGGAAGATAAAGCACAAGAGTGAAAAAAGAATGAAAATTGTATTTTTTTCATGCTATCCTTGATTCATTCTCATTAGAAGGATAAAAAAAGAGGATAAACTAATCTCAAAAAAATTTACCAATAATTACCCATCCCGCAACAAAGATTAAAACATGGTTCAATATTTTTGTGGATTGAACAACAATTATCATGGAATTAACGAATCGGGAAATGAAATAAAAAATCAAACACCCTATCTGGGATATGGATCATTCAATGTTAAGGATTTATTGTTGTTTGTGATCTGTCACGAACGATCTTTCATCCAAGTGTTTTTCATCACTGCTGATAGAATTCTCTATGGATTCTCTCTAAAGCCTCCATGGAATTACCATGGTTATGAGCCTAATCATGGGTCCCTTCCTAGATCATAATTTAAAATAAACAACATCGCTGTGTCAATGTAATGTTAAAATATTATAAACTTCCAGTTTATTTTATTCATTAAAACATCCAAAACCTATTTTTCATAGTTGACCAGCACTGATCAATGTTAGGCCTCGCCTAGGGAAACCCCCACATCATGAACTCAAATGTGGTCTCATATTTCCAATTTGAGTCATGATTCATGATTTATTAGTATTTTAATATAAAATTATTTTATTTAATAATTTTATTTACGGTTACATCCATGGTGACATTTTCTATAGATGACCTGTATCGACCAATGTTAGGTCACGCCTTAGATGAAGTCGTCATTCAAAACTCAACGGTGCCCTCAAATTTTTGAGCTAGGAACCATTTAAAATCTATTCCACTTTTTCAGGTACGTCACATGCACGTGCTATTAAAAACCTAACCTTTTTTTACCAATTTTTTTAGCCACACAAGTCATCAAAATCGCATGTCGTTTGACCGCCTGGTCTCAGAATTTTCCCAAAAAAATTCTAACAATAAAATTAGGAAAAATCTGATTCATTGCATTAAATCACTTACCATCCTCTCTTTTCCCCCTTTTTCAATACAAATCATTTTGTAGAATTAAACACATATGATCTATAAAAAAATAACTCCCCTAATATTCAAGTCCTACTTCAATGTTAGGACTATTAAAAAAAGAGAGATATGGAGAGTGAATTATTATCATATTCCTATATACCACAATAAAAGTTGATGATACACACCTTATGTGAACATCATATTTCTCCATAAGGAGCATCATAAACGCTTTCACTCTATTTCCCTTCCAATTATTCAATAAGTAAATTTAGTTTATCAATTTCATAGCAGCTTATGAATGTCATGTCATTCCATTGGTCATACCAAAAAAAAACACATGTTTCGGGAGTCAATATAGATTTGTTGATAATGAAAAAAAATGTGCAGACATGTATAGATAATAGAAAACATATGAAACATTCTTGTTTGTAAAAATGTGATTTTTACAAAAAATACTTCATTCAAGATAAAATACAGAGGTCGGAGAATCCAACAGACAGACATGAAGGTTATAATTGAGGTTTGTGGAGAATAATCTAAATCCACACTCATTTTTTATTTGAATGTTGTGTCTCTAATATTATAATAAAAAAACTATTGTTCATAGTATCTCAAACCATACCAGAACATAATAGAATCACACATTAACTAAATATTGTAGTCTCATATAGAAAACCATAGGTATTAAAGAAATAAAATTTTATATCACAAAATCAAATACAAAAATAAATAAATCCCACTTTAGATAATTATTTCAATAAAATATTCATGCATTGTAAAATAATTTACATACAAGGAATTTAAAAAATAGATGTGATACTAAATAATCCTAAAACTATTCAATGGTTTTTAAACCAATCCATTATTTTTGAAAAATTCATCAATCACTAGAACTTTTAATCATAATGATGTTCCTCCAAATAATTTTCCCTACATAATTATGAAAAAAGTCTCCAAACAATCATGAATATAAAATAAATAGTGAAACTAAGGAGAAAAAATTAAAAACAAAATTAACAAAAGTTTTCTACACAACTTGTATGTCATTTCTCACTGATTAAGTTTATAACATGCCCTTATATTATTTTTAAAAAAAAATTTATATTAATAAATTGATAGAAAAAATGATTTACTAATATATTAATATACAAGGTTATGCTTAATAGAGAAGTGAAATGTTCCACACACAAATATATATTAGTAGTGGAATGACATAAGACCATATACTAAACATTGACGCGTATTCAAAAGAATAAATCATGGTGAAATATATATTTTTATTTATAGATAAAAAAGTGCACTTTGATTTTATGGTGGAGAGACACAGGACCATTCACTGAAATGTATAGTAGGTAATTTAGCATATAAGTGAATGTGGATATATAAATATAATTAAAATACAGAAGTAAAAGAAATAATATAATCAACTCATGTAAATTATAAAATTCATTAGAACTAATATAAAACTATTTCACTTACCATAATATGAGTCGAGCATTGGATGATAATGCCTTTTGGGGTTTAGATACAATATCGTAATATTATGACAATGTTTCCTTATACCTAAAAACATATGGAATATTCTAATACATTATAGTGATTGGTTCATCCTAAAAAACACATAATAAGTGTGAAAAAACATGAACCACAATGATTCTTGTGTATATACACTACTAATTTGGTGGTGAGAAGAATTTTATATTTTATTTTACACTCACAAGTGACTATGGGTCTATCAGCACATTGTATAAAATATAATTAATCATTATTTAAATAATAAAATAGTAAAATTCAGTAGATTTTTTTTTTCTTATGTTAGAAACCTAATAATAACATCATTACACATTATATCCTCAAAACAATAATTAACAATTTATGTAATGTATATTAATTTAAATAAAAAACGTGACAAAAAATTTGTTAAAATGATCTTACTATTGAATGAATGGTATTTCAAATCAGACATCAATCATTTCCTAGAACCACTCCACCGTAAATGTTGAATATAATTGATTTAGTGTATGATCTATATAATCTATTGAAATCAAATGTGCCTAAATTAACAAAAAAATATGAATAATAAGAATTATAAAAAATGGGTAAAATACACAAAAATTGAAATATTATTAATAATTCTTTCTTTAGAAGTCACTCGAGAATTTGTACGTTCCACAAAATTTCCATAAAATTGAAGAAAATCATATGGGATCTCGTCCATATTTATTTTATAATCACGCATATAATCATGCACTTTTTAAAATATTTATTTACATGTCATATTCATGGGAGGAAATTTATATATTTATATCATACCCAAATATAGTTAGTCATATTTACCATTATAAATTATTTATTATGTTCCCACATAGTCTAAAATCCCAAACATTTATCTAGATAACAGTGTAAGATGATACAACAATTGATTCAAATATAATCTCAAAAATAAAAAATATTAATTAATATAAATAATTAAATTTAATAAATGTAACCATATAAAACTGGTTTTATATATCTTACCCTATCATAAGTTCAATGACATAGTAAATAAAATCGCTAAAATCATTTGGAATATCAATCTCATAGGTTGTAAATAAATAGAGTATAATATATTTAAAACAAATATGATCATTTTTAAGATGTTTGAAATTAGGGGTCCAAATATTCAACAAATTTTCTCAACCCCCCATCATGCACATATGATCAGCAATAATTTCTACATGATGATGACTAGTTGTGTTTTGTAAGAATAATATACCATTTTTGACAACTCTTCATCATATAATAAATAATAAAAACCAGTGGGAAAATACAATAACTCATATAAAGGTAATATTTTATTAATAAAAAATATAAAACTCACACTCACAAAAAATTCATTACTAATTGTTCTCTTAGAATACCACAAGAATAATTATCATTATATAATCTTTAATTATTTAGAAACCACTCTATAAGAGTGAAATCAAAAACAATTGGAGACAATATGCAATTTAGGACTACTCTAGTTAGAAAATGTGCCAAAAATTCTTAGTATATATTGATTTTGGACTTGAAAGTAGAAATTATAGTATAATATTTTATAATGAATTTTTGGTAGTAAAAAATATTTTGTATTTACACATCCATCAAATCTTCTTGAAAAAAGACGATCCCCAATTTGATGGTACTGTACATATTGCATCAAAACATGGAAATTAATTACACACTCACACAATCAATCTAAAAGTACTAAAGAATGAATAAAAATATAATTTTAAACTACTGATACAAACAATCATCGACTAATAGAGAAATATATAGTAAAATTACAAGTCGAACACATAAAATTCAAATCAAAAAATGAAAAAAAGGTAACTAAAAAACACAACCTTCTAATCATTGAGTTATAAATGTTAACTTTCCTAATTGGAGCATTTAGAATAAAAACATCTCATTCCTATAAAGAAAAACATGGCTATCAAGAAAATTGGAAGGGAAAGGCACAACTGGCCCTTTCAATATTTTTGATAAATGAATTCGTAGCCATAGGCATCACCCTAGTGAAACAAACCTAGATCTAATGATAGTGTATTCACGTTTTTTATATAAGAATCTATTTTTTCATCCCTTTCCAATATTTTTTGTAAAAATGTAATTATTTACCATAAATATTTTTGTTCTCTATATATATTTTTTCAAGCTATGATATTTATATTTCATCGTACCATATAATTTTTTTGAACAGATTTATCCTCCATTTTTTTGTTTGATTTTAATTATTCAAATATCTAATAAAACAATATCTTCTTGTATGTCATTAATATTATATATTTTATATATGACATCATTGTTTAACTAGGATACAAAATGTGCCATTAAGGTTTTCCTATGAACCATATATCCTATTATTATTGTGATAGTTTTACATTGCATATTTTCTTATTACCTTCCTTCTGAAAGGTAATTGTTTAACATCATTAATTGAAATATTCCCTTTTAAAGGATCGAATAAGTTAGTAATATCAATTAAATTTTACTAATACATTCAAATATAATAATCTCAACTCACATGCAGCCATGTAATAAAAACTTATTCTTCTATGTTTCTGATATTTATGTTTTTCTGGTTCAAATAGAATATAAAATATCATCAGATAAACCATCATATATGGTATAATTCCTAATGGAAAATTATATTTCGTACTGTTTACCCCAAATGAAATCACCACTCATTCCTTATTTTGTAAAAATGGCTTTGGATTATAATCATCATTCACAATGGTGTCCACAATAGTAATATCATAGCACTTTCAAGCCCACAAATTGATTGAACTCCACAACCATATCCAGCTTGCAGAAACCCTTGTGGTTTAAATTTTTTAAATACCCTCAACTAGATTACCATAAATAAATCAGAATGATTTCCACCAAGAAAATATCATCTTCATTTTAAGCTTGAAAAGTTCTTGAACTCGACAATGGTGTCCACCATGTAGAAACCCACATTGTTTCAAGATCACAAAGTCCCTCTACTCAATTACCATAATCAATCACAATGGTGTCCACCATGTCGAGATCTAAGCCATTGGAAGTTCTCAAAATTCCTGAACTCCATAGTGGTGACCAACACACATAACACTCATCAATCAAAACTAGATAATTTAGAATGATACAAGTTAGTGAAATATTCTATTAGTTTTTAAGAAAGTGACCAATTTAGCGATCAATATAAATATAAAAATATTTTCTCAAAAAATATTCATAAATTTTATTTATAATTACTTTAATAGAAAATGGTATCCCTCATAAAAAGTAAATAATTTTTAATCATAGAAAAACAAATTTTTGTTTGATCGTGAAATTATAGATATGAATAAAAATATTGAGAGAAGAATTAATATAAGAGGATAAATAATTACAGATTAGGAAAATATAACCATATTATATTATAAAATTAAGAACCAATTCAAATGGATCATTAAAGAATATTTCAAACATAGATAGAAATAAATATTGTAAGTGTAAATTAGCAATGTAACTTCCATTAATTTCATTTTCACTTACATCAACATTAACTAGTTGGGGTTGGAGAAATAAACTGAATTGTAAATCCTTTAAAACCCTATTTAAAATTAGAACATATAGTAAATTATTAGAATTTGATTAGATAGATAAAAATAATAAATATAAGAACTGATAAGAAAAATAGGATTAAACATATTTATCATAGGAATAACAACATAAATAATATAAGAATATATCTCAACAAGATATTGAATGTTAAAAAAAATATTGTAAGAATATATTTCAAGTTATTCCCTATTTGTGTGGTAGAAGAATAATAGATGGGTTTAGTAACTGGATGTATTGAAGTAGTGAAAATATGAATAAACCTTTTCCATAGTGTTTAGTTAATTGAGTTACAATGATGGGGAATGACAGATGTAAGAACGAGAGGAAATGAAACCATAGCTACGAGATTGGGGTAGAGTGGGAGAATGATCGACAAACCAAAAAACTATGAGGGAAACTTTACTATGGACTAAAAATATCTCGGATGGAGTTTATTAAGGAAATTGTAGATTATAGATTGGGGTGAGTGGGAGATTAAAAGATGAACCACCAAATGTGAGGAACCCTAACACATAATGCATGATAGTCGGTATAGGCATAAGTGGATTGATTGAGAGAAACCCATTGGAGGGAATGGAGTGATTATATAAGAGGTACAGGGAAGTTGGAGTACCCAAAATTATTAGAGTAAATATATCTGATCATTTTTATGATTTTTTTAATTGTGGAGCCAAATATTAAACAAATTTTCTCGAACCCCTGCCACGCACACGTGATCAAAAATAAGTTTTACATGATGTCGATTCATTTTTTAAGAAAAATATATAATTAGTGAGATCGTTCTATAAAATAATAATCCATAAAAACCAATTGGGGAATACAATTACTCACATAATTGTAATATTTTATTAATAAAAACTATTAAAAACAAATACTCACTAATAAATCATTAGTAATTATTCTCTTAGAAGACCACCAAAATAATTATCATTATACTATATTACATACTTTTCAAACCACTCTGTAGGTGTAAAATCAAAAAATTCAGAGATAAGTCGCAATTTCAGACAACTCAGGTCGACAACATTTCCAAACATATAGCATCCCTCCTTTTTATTACATAACTTTTCATTACATTTTACAAACATAGGATCTTTAAAGTCTAGTGTCTTGGAAAAAAGGCACAGAATACATGAAAACATAAAACAATATTTTAATACTCTTGAAATGATTCATGAAATGTTAAACCTAAGTA
Organism: Viscum album; assembly: GCA_963277665.1. NCBI lineage: Eukaryota > Viridiplantae > Streptophyta > Magnoliopsida > Santalales > Viscaceae > Viscum > Viscum album. Next base: position 1,069,732,112 of record OY728166.1, on the reverse strand, counting down.
TAATTATTACATCTCATAACCTGGGGACATACATCAAAAGAAAGGGAGAGCATAAGGCCCAGTAAGGGTAAACAAGGGAATCAGTTTACTTGTGATATCAATAAGAACATGATGAAATACATAAAGGCCTATGAAAGGGAAATAGAGCCATATAATAATAAAAATAACATTAATAATAACATGAAAATGGGGATAAAAAATTTAATTTATATATTCATAATCATGTAAAAAATGTCTAACCCCAAGGTGTCATAAAAATTACCAAGGTTATTCACCAAGATATTGTAAAAATTTTCAACTCTTGAGATTAATTTCCTTACAAATTACATTCGAGAACTATGAGGAAACACACTTAATATGTATTTATTTTAATTTTATTCACATATATCATTAAAAAACATTTCATAAATAACCCATACATAACAAAAATATGGGTTTTATATCAAAATCTGGGCATTTTAAAAAGTGCTTAAAAACATCATCATTATATCATTTATCACCCACAGAAAGGGAATAACAGTTTTATGTATATCAATTCCAAATTAAAATAAATAAATTTTTTGTCTTGATTAATAAAATACTAAATGTGATAGGTTTTAGTATTCACATTAATAAAATAAAATAATTTATTCAGAAAAAATAGAGAGATTTTGAGACGAAAATTCCACAGCATAACGACAATGCAATGTGTTTGTAGAAAACATTAAAAAGAGAGGGGATATGGGTAACCCATTAATAAAATACTCATAATAAATTATATAGAAATAATAAAATGGAAATATGAACATGTTATGGAAACTTAAAATATATACCAAATAGAAAATAACTTGAATAGAAAAAAAGAGACGTTGAGAATTCCCATATAAAATATTTGGCAGCCTAACAACAGCACATAAAACATCAGAAAATGATTTGATGAGAGAGAAAAGGGTATCTAAAAATTCTTATATAAAATTGACAAAAATAATTATATATAATAACATACCACAACATAAGAAAACAGAAACTGAAAGAAAAAACATAAAAGAAGTCTTGACTAAAAGAGGATGGTGAAAGGCTCCTTTAACATGAAGAGTAACATCAAAAACTCAAAGGTTGGGACCTTAGGGATTGATGGAACCTTGGAAGAGCTCCTTAGGATGATAAAATTCCAGATATTCACTAAGGGGTATTTCTAATGAAAGGAATGAAATAAAGGGTTGGTATTTATAGCAAAACTGAGGAAATATTTTATTAATTTCCAAGGGACACCTCATTAGTAGTATTTGGGAAACCATGGGTTTTCCCATGGTGTTTGTCCATGGTTTTGGAATCTAGGGACAAATCATAAAAAATTTAAATCATAATTTGTCTTCCATCATTTTAAATTACTTATTAAATCATTATGATGTCATAAAACACACCGAAAACTCAAAATCTATATTTTTACTATTCACCAAAAAACAAAACATTTTATAAAAATCTCATAAATTCACCCTAAAGTAAAATGGATGTGATGAATTAAAAATGAAATGTATTTTATAAAAATAATATTCTAAATATGATATATTTAATTTTTTAGTAAAATCACTATTTACCCAAAATAATACTAATACTTAACTAATAATTTCTGAAACAGTTTTTTAATTTTGAAATTATAACATATTACTGTTCAAGATTCTAAAATTATATTTATACTTACTTAAGTGAGGTTACTATTATATTGGTCATATTATTATTCGTAAGGTTAATATTACTATTCATAATTTACTATTCACCAAAAAATAACTTGATCTTATCAAATTCTAAATTTCTCACTGTTCAAAACTGTATATGACTGTTTTTTGAAAATAATTTAATTTATTAATTATTTAAAGTATAAAAAATATTTTAAAATACTTTTTTCAATATTAATCAATAATATGAAACTTATAAAAATTTATCCTATATTTTTTGACATTTGAAATTCAAAAAATTTACCATAATATGAAATAAAAATTTATTTATACAAAAGGAGTACACAAAGTAACTAAGTAATTATTACATATACCCTTATAACACCTACATAGGACCTGTAATTAAGGTGTGCAATGGTGATAGAATCTTGGGGCGGCTCCAACAACATTTCTCGAGTGGTGATTTCTATCAACTTTAACTTCTCCTGAAGGAAATTACGTTCAAGATTAACATGTTGAAGATCAACTTGTTATGGTATAGAGAAAAGCCTAGTGATGTTGCCAACTTCCCAAACTCTGAAATATGGGATTCCTATATCTTGGGTCTTCTGGATGAGGTCAACGAATCTTCTTTCTGCAATTAGTTATCCATTATTATTTCTATTTTTAACAATAGTTATGTCACGACCCGACCATCGGGGCTCGAGCCGCGACTCCCCAAGCCCGCCTCCCATAGGCCAGGTGCTGGAGACTAGTGCCGAGTAGGCTATCACACACATGGGAGGCATTAGCCTAAGGTACCTGTTCACACGCACCCATAAACACCTCCATGCAACAGTGCAGAGACATAAAACTGGAAAGTAAATGCATGTATACATCTATCCCAAACCAGAGTACAGCAGAAGTAAAAAAGGGAAAAACAGCGCCCACCAAAAGAAAACTACAAAAGCGCATCCAACCTACTCTGAAGAAGGGGAACGCTTCCACAAACACCCACTGGAAATCTCCCTCGGCATAGCTCCGGTAAACACCCTGGTCAATATGCTCACTAAGCTCCCCTGCTCCGGGTCCTCCTGGGACTCCTTCGAAAGGCATGTGGTTTGCACCAGACATAAACATGTGCAGGAAAAGCCCGTGCAGGGGTGAGTATAAACATACTCAGAAGGCACCCCAAAAACCCAAAACCCAAGGGAGAAACTAAAAGGAAACAGTCCGCTCAACCCAGCCAGAGGGAACCCAGACGAGAGAGAAACTTCATCTCATGACCATCCTCGGCTAAACACAACCAGTCAGCTCAGCTCAGGTGTATGCCCATACATACACCTTGAACAACCTAGATATACACAGCTCACACCACAAAGCCACAAGAGGTACCGACCTCATCACCAGCAACTTCCCCTAACCAGGAGAGTACACCACACAAACACTGGTATACCAGATGACACTCATCCGAGAGATACACTCCATCGGGTCCCAAATAAACATCTCAGACGCTCACCCGAGAGACCACGCTCGTCGTATAACATCACTGAGGAAACATCGCTGAAACAACATAACCACCAAACTCATTAGATAGGGGATCGCCGCTAGGGTCCGCTAGGGGATACCAAGACCCATTCCGGTATACGTAGCTCACAGATAGGGGATCACTCCCATGGTCCGCTGGGGGATACCACGACCCGAACTGGCATACGTAGTTCTCACAAATAGGGGATCACACCCACGATCCGCTGGGGGATACCACAACCCGATCTGGCGCTCGACAGACACTCCACACTCAAATAGAGGATCATCGTCCATATAAAGATGGTCACGACGATACCGGAACCCTATCTGGTATAACTCACGATGTAGGGGATCGAATCGACAATGCCATAACCCTTCCGAAACCACACGCTGAGTAGGGGATCACATAACCAACGATACCGCAACCCTACCGACACCAAGCGCTGAGTAGGGGATCGTATAACCAACGATACCGCAACCCTACTATAAACATCATGCTGAATAGGGGATCGTAAACTCGACGATACCACAACCCTACTGTGCACAACCCACCGCATAGGGGATCATATTCCTGATGATGCCAGAAACCCTACGGGGTTAACCTTCTAGATAGGGGATCGCCGCCCGTGAATAAGCGATCCCAGCGATACCAAGAACTCGATCTAGGGTAAAGATGCTAGAGGATCCACTCCGGGCCCACAGGAGGGATACCACAACTCTAACAGTTTAAACATCCCATCGAGAGGATCACAAACCCATACGAAGGTTGTGATACAACATGAACCCTCGTAGGAACGAACCAAGAGAGAACCCTCAACCACTGCTGGTCCAAAGGTCACTAACCCTAGCGACCCGCCACAACACCACACTGCGCACTTCCTACACCAAAACCGAGGCCACCATCACGTTCCACCTGGAGAAACACGCAGGATAGGCTGTTTACTCGCCCGAAACGGAGCACCGGTGAAAAAAGCACTATTCACGTAGCTAGCTCATGCGGGGCCCACACAAAGATCCTGAAACCCATCGAGCAGATCACACCACGACGATCCCTTCGAAAAAACAAGCGGAATCGACTACTCACCCTTCCAAAATGGACACCCAGTGAAAAAGGTACTATTCAGTGAAGGCCAGCTCGGGTGGGACCCACACCTCGATCCTGAAGCTCATCGAACGGATCACACCATTGCGATCCTCTCGGAAAAACACACAGGATAGACTATTCATCCGCCAAAATTGGACTCCTGGTGCGAAAGCTGCGTTTCTCCGCAAACGCCAAAACCCGGCCTCGTAGGGCCCGCACCCCAAACTCGGTCCCAACACCCGGAAACCATCTCAAAAAGTCCGTCGTATCATCAGGGTCACAATGCCATTGACGGCACGTCATTCGGACGCTCCGGGTAGAAGTTACAACGGCCCGAAGTCGTAAATTAATAGAATATTATTATTTTATACATCGTTTCTAACTCCCGGGCCACGATCCCGAACCATAAAATTCTCAAAGTTAGTTCAAAAGGTCCGTCTCGACGCAAGGAGCACATCGCCGCAAACGGCTCGTAAATCGGAGTTACGGTTTGCGAGTTACAGGGGTTTAAAGAATCCCCAGAAAATCCTGGCCGGACCACCGCCAGCCTAGCCGGAAACCTCCGCGCCGCCGCCGGATTCCGCCGCGCCGCCACCGCCGCCATCGGAAACCACCGCGCCGCCGCTGCGCCGCCGCCCTGCCTCACCGGATTCCGCCATGGCCGCTGCCGGAATCCGGGATATCCGCCGGAAAACTTCCAGGGACCCCCGGGAGCACCCTGGTGCTCCAAAACCAGATCAGAAACATGTTTCGGAAACCTTGGGACCCAAACTATACAACCCTTATAACTATTTGAAGAAAAACAACAAATAAACTGGGTCAGAGATTTCAATACTCAAACCGCCTACCTCGCAGGCGAAACCCTGACGTTCTGCCTTAGATGCGCGCTCCAGAGCTTCCGCTGCGCGCTCCTGGAACGTCCGTCGTCGAATTCCGAGCTCGTGGGCACTTCGTTTTCTCGATTCGGTGGAGCGGCGGCGAAGAAAGGCGAAGAACGTTGAGAGGAACGATAAGGAGGGGGGCACTGATATTTATATCAACTGCCCGCCAGCGCCAAACCCATCTCGGACCCGACGCCCAATGCGAACAAAAGTAAGGTCACCCCTAGGGTAAACGCGTCGTTCTGAATGCAACGACGGACTCAGATTTTCCATCCAAGACTCCGTTCAGAAGTTATTTGAGCCGACGCTCGCACACTAACTTTGCTACCTATTTACGAAAACGCCCCTAGTGGGGTTTCTCACCCCAGGCCCGCACCCGCAATGTTTACACCCCGCCTAGGGTAAACAACACGTTCCGGATGTAACCGAGCCATCAGATTCCCGTTCTGAGCTACTGTTTATGAGATATCACACCCCCACCACATGCATAGTATAAAAATACTTAATATTTTTATAAAATTAATTCCGGGTACACCGGGCCTCTGAATCGCACGCTTTCTTCGCGCCTAGCTCTGGAATTATTCGTATAAATATTCCAAAGTCTGACAGGGCCAAAAACCCGGGTCGCTACATCCTCCCCCCTTAGAACTTTTCGTCCCCAAAAAGCCCTAAGCGTAAGGAAAGCGACTTGACTCTCAACTGGGTCTCACACACCAGCGAGCTCGCCAATAAACACCCCTGCCTGAATGTATAAGTCAGAGGGACTCATCCGCCACACCTCAATACTATCCGCTTTGGGCGGCACTGACTCGCCCGCACGGTTTTAATCGCATCACCAAAAACGTGTCTCGGTGGGGGAAGGATCCCTCCTTCTCACGCATTCGAAGCATGCCGAACAACACCCACACAGGGTCTTACCAATGCCCTGAACAAAACTCGAGTGAGCAAAAAAAAAGGAGGGCACCACTAAAAAGTGTCTATCAAACTACTGCAGTAAGTAGAAAAGACACAAGGCATACCTCTATCCATCTGCGGTGCCTCTAGGTCAACAGACTCTAGGGCATGCAGCTATCCTCGCCCTCGACCACCATCTCCGTGAGCTTGTCATGGACCACCTAGGGGTGCGGTTGGTGGCAACTGATACTGCCTACCACGGCCTCCCACTGCACCAGCTCCGCCGCCACGTACGCCGCCCTGCGGACCTCCTTGCTCGAGACGCCGTCTCTGCCAAGGCGGTCCATCGACCGGCTCCCTCTCAGCAGCACGTCGGGTTGGAAAATCTCTAGCAAGATGTCCCCAACCATCGCAAGCGTAACACCGCCTCTATTGCGGTTGACCAAAACTTGCCTGCGAGCCCTGCGATCCATGAGCCTCAGATCCTCCATCCTGGGGTCGCCTCCTGAAACATCGGCCACCTCCAGACCCCTGAGTCTGTCGTCGGCTACCAGATGCCGATCCGACTGACGAAGTCTCAGCTCTCGAGTACCAAGAACTAACAGGGGGAAACTGATCATCCAAAAAACACTCCACCACCAACGCTCTCTCCAGCACTCCAGGATAGGTGGGCAGGCACAAGGAAACCACACCTGCTCGGATGTCCCTATGTAATCCCTGCTCGAAGGTCTGAGCCCTAATGAACGGGTATCGAACCATATTTAGGGAGTAGCACGACAGGTCTGTAGACCTCGCTGAGTACTCCGACACAGTCATGCTCTCATGTCGAAGCTGCAGAACCTCCTGGATTCGCACTGACCTCAGCATCACCGGATAGAACTCCTCCCTGAAGAGCCGCTCAAACTCTGCCCATGTGAGCGTCTCCTCGTCATGGGACTGCGTCACCAAACTCTATCATCACCCGGTAGAACCATGCAGAAGGCTCGCCGCTAGGACTATCATTTGATCTGGAGGTGTCCTCACTGGGCGGAAAACTCGGGTGACTACCTCAAGCCAGTCATCAGTTGCCTGGGGGTCTAGATCACCTCGGAACCGCAGAGGTCGCTGCCTCTGGAACTCATGCAGAGCTCTCAGCCTGCACGCCACCTCATCCTGCACCACCGGCACAACCAGCTGCTCGATAGGTGGTGGCTCAACTGGCAGACCACCTGGAGGTGAAACCTCAGAACCTGCGCCCTTCTCCCCAGCCTCTACACGGGGCGGGTCATCAGCACAATCCTACTGCGGAACCATCGTTGGTTGTCTTCGTGGAGGAATCCTGAAATACATTCAAGACACACCACAGTCAAAGAGTATATCTGGAGAGCTGACTCAAGAAGGACAAGGAAAACCCAAAAACCCAGTCCTATATGATGCATGTACTATTATGTCCTTGCGACCAGTGTACGAATGTCCCGAGTCGAAAGGCAGGTTATCAAGGTCCTGGTGTATGGATATGTCGGCCGCCGCACCAACACTGGAGTCTCTGGCCTGAAAGCCGAACTCGAGACATCCTAACACTACCGCTATGGAACCCAAACCAAACTCACAGCTAGACCATCTACGATCTGAGATCCCAAAGGTAGAACCTCCTCTGATACCACTCTGTCATGACCCGACCCAACGGGGCTCAAGCCGCGACTCCCCAAGCCCACCTCCAATAGGGAAGGGGCTGGCGACTAGTACCGAGTAGGCTATCACACACATGGGAGGCATTAGCCTAAGGTACCTGTACACACGCACCCATAAACACCTCCATGCAACAGTGCAGAGATATAAAATTGAAAAGTAAATGCATGTATACATCTATCCCAAACCAGAGTACATCAGAAGTAAAAAAGGGCTAAACAAGTCCCACCAAAAAAACTACAAAAGTGCATCCAACCTGCACTGAAGAAGGGGAATGCTGCCACAAACACCCGCCGGAAAGCTCCCTCGGCACAGCTCTAGTAAACACCCCGGTCAACACGCTCACTAAGCTCCGCCTGATCCGGGTCCTCCTAGGACACCTTGGAAAGGCATGTGGTCTGCACGAGACACAAACATGTGTGAGAAAAGCCCGTGCAGGGGTGAGATTAAACATACTCAGTAGGAACCCCAAAAACCCAAAACCCAAGGGAGCAACTGAAAGGCAACAGTCCGCTCAACCCAACCAGAGGGAACCCAGACGAGAGAGAAACTCCATCTCGTGACCATCCTCGGCTAAACACAACCAGTCAGCTCAGCTCAAGTGTATGCCCATACATACACCTTGAACAACCCAGATATACACAGCTCACACCACATAGCCACAAGAGGTACCGACCTCATCACCAGCAATTCCCGCTAACCAGGAGAGTACACCACACGAACACTGTCATACCAGATGACACTCATCCGAGAGATACACTCCATCGGGTCCCAAAAAAACATCTCAGACGCTCACCCGAGAGACCACGCTCGTCGGATAACATCACTGAGGAAACATCGCTGAAACAACATAACCACCAAACTCCTTGGATAGGGGATCACCGCTAGGGTCCGCTAGGGGATACCAAGACCCATTATGGTATACATAGCTCACAGATAAGGGATCACTCCCAGGGTCCGATGGGGGATACCACGACCCGAACTGGCATAAGTAGTTCTCAAAAATAGGGGATCACACCCACGATCCGCTGGGGGATACCACAACCCGATCTGGCGCTCGACAGAAACTCCACACTCAGATAGAGGATCATCATCCATATAAAGATGGTCACGACAATACCAGAACCCTATCTGGTATAACTCACGATGTAGGGGATCGAACCGATGATGTCGCAACCCTACCGAAACCACGCGCTGAGTAGGGGATTGCATAACCAATGATATCGCAACCTTACCGACACCAAGCGCTGAGTAGGGGATCGTATAACCAACGATACCGCAACCCTACTATAAGCATCATGCTGAGTAGGGGATCGTAAACCCGACGATGCCACAACCCTACTGTGCACGACCCACCGCGTAGTGGATCATATTCCCGATGATGCCAGAAACCCTATGGGGTTAACCTGCTAGATAGGGGATCGCCGCCCGTGAATAAGCGGTGACAGTGATACCAAGAACCCGATCTAGGGTAAAGATGATAGAGGATCCACTCCAGGCCCACCGGAGGGATACCACAACTCTAACAGTTTAAAAATCCCATCGAGAGGATCACAAACCCATACGAAGGTTGTGATACCACACGATCCCTCATAGGAACGAACCAAGGGAGAACCCTCAACCATTGCTGGTCCAAACGTCACTAACCCGAGCAACCCGCCACAACGCCAAACTACGCACCTCCTACACCAAAACCGAGGCCACCATCGCGTTCCACGCGGAAAAACACGTAGGATAGGTTGTTTACTCGCCCGAAACAGAGCACTGGTGAAAAAGGCACTATATACCGTAGCTACCTCGTGCGGGCCCCACACAATGATCCCTAAACCCATCGAGCGGATCACACCACGACGATCCTCTCGGAAAAACAAGCGGATTCGACTACTCGCTCGTCCAAAATGGACACCCGATGAAAAAGGTACTATTCACCAAAGGCCAACTCGGGTGGGACCCACACCTCGATCCTGAAGCTCATCGAACGGATTGCACCATTGCGATCCTCTCGGAAAAAGACACAGGATCAACTATTCATCCACCAAAATCGGACTGTTGGTGCGAAAGCTGTGTTTCTCCGCAAACGCCAAAACCCGGCCTCGTGGGGCCCGCACCCTGAACTCGGTCCCAACACCTGGAAACCATCTCAAAAAGTCTGCCATATCATCAGGGTCACAATTCCACTGACGGAACGTCATTTGGACGCTCCGAGTAGAAGTTACAACGGCCCGAAGTCTTAAAATAATAGAATATTATTATTTTATACGACGTTTCTAACTCCCGGGCCACGATCCCAAACCATAAAATTCTCAAAGTTAGTTCAAAAGGTCTGTCTCGACGCAAGGAGCGCTTCTCCACAAACGACTCGTAAATCGGAGTTACGGTTTGCGAGTTACGGTGGTTTAAACAACCCCCGGAAAATCCTGGCCGGACCACCGCTAGCCTCGCCGGAAACCTCAGCGCCGCCACCGGATTCCGCCGCACCGCCACCACCGCCGCTGGAAACCACAGCGCCGCCGCCGCGCCGCCGCCCTGCCTCACCGGATTCCGCCATGGCTGCTGCCGGAATCCGGGATTTCTGCCGGAAAACATCCGGGGACCCCCGGGAGCACCCCGGTGCTCCAAATTCAGATCCGAAACTTGTTTCGGAAACCACGGGACCCAAACCATACAACCCTTATAACGATTTGAAGAAAAACAAAAAATAATCAGGGTCCGATATTTCAAAACTCAAGCCGCCTATCTCGCGGGCGAAACACCGATGTTCTGTCTTAGATCCGCGCCCCAGAGCTTCCGCTGCGCGCTCCTGGAACGTCCGCCGTCGAATTCCGAGCTCGTGGGCGCTTCGTTTTCTCGATTCGGCAGAGTGGCGGCAAAGAACGGTGAAGAAAGTTGAGAGGAACGATAGGGGGGGCTGATGTTTATATCAGCTGCCCGCCAGCGCCAAACCCCCCGACGCGAACAAAAGTAAGGTCACCCCTAGGGTAAACGCGCCGTTCTGAATGCAACGGCGGACCTAGATTTTCCATCCGAAACTCTGTTCAGAAGTTATGTGAGCCGACGCTCACACACTAACATTGCTACCTATTTACGAAAATGCCCCTGGTGGCGTTTCTCACCGTAGGCCCGCGCTCGCAAAGTTTACACCCCGCCTAGGGTAAACGACATGTTCCGGATACAACCGTACCATCAGATTCCCGTTCTGAGCTACTGTAGATGAGATATCACACCCCCTCCATGTGTAGAGTATAAAAATACTTAATATTTTTATAAAATTAATTCCGGGCACACCGGGCCTCTGAATCGCACGTTGTCTTCGCACCTAGCTCTAGAATTATTCGTAGAAATATTCCAAAGTCTGACAGGGCCAAAAACCCGGGTCGCTACATTATTTTTATAAAATTAATTCCGGGCACACCGGGCCTCTGAATCGCACGCTGTCTTCGCGCCTAGCTCTGGAATTATTCGTAGAAATATTCCAAAGCTTGACAGGGCCAAAAACCCGGGTCGCTACAAGTTATAACGTTAAAAATTATTATTATTTCCAACAGTCATATTGACCAATGGTCATATAATGGTCAAAACCCAATGGTCATACTACATTTAAACATATATATTTTTTATTCATTACGACTTATTAATACATACATCTTTAGGAAACAAAATATTATTCAAAATTTTGGGTCATTACATGCTTTCCCCCTTAATAATTTTCATCAATAAAATTTCAACTCGTACCCTCAGAAGAGAAAAGGTGTGGGTACTTATACCTCATAGAATCTTGTGGTTCCCATGTGGCTTCATAATATTTTTTGTTCCTCCACAACACTTTAATAAGGTGGGTAGTCTTGTTGCGTATAACCTTGTCTCTATGATCCAAGATCTCCACCGGTTGCTCCTCGTAAGAGATGTCATGTTCCAATTCTACCTCCTTTGGATTTAGTACATGTGAAGGGTCTGTTATATACTTCCACTAGAGGGGTATGTGGAATACATCATGAAATTGCACAATATTTGGAGCAATTTCAAGCCGATAGGCCACTACTCTTGTGAGATAAAGGATTTAATAGGGTCCAATGTTCCTAGGGTAGAGCTTCCCTTTTTACCCAAACCTCATGACTCTCTTCTAAGGAGATATTCAGAGAAAGAATTTATCACATACATCAAACATGATGTCCCTTCAAAGGTTGTTGGTGTAGCTATTTTTTCAACTCTGAGAAGCCTAGATGTATTGTTGGATGGCATGAACCCTTTATGTCATCTCTTACACAGGATTAGGCTCATGAAGGATTCTATCACCAGCTTTATCCCAACAATTATGAGTTTTACATCACTTCCCATATAGAGATTCATAAGTTTCTATTTGAATTCTTGAGTATGATATTTTGATTTAAGAGAATTCAACTAATGGTTGATGTTGATCCCATCAACCATTAAATTCAATTGAGTATGTTCTCAGCATGTCCTTCAGTGTTTGAATATTTTTTTTATAATGGAAATCAGTTTGGGGGTGGTAGGACGTACTGAAATTCAGTTTTCTACTTAGATCATGTTGAAGACTTCTCTATAATTGTTATGTGAACCTTGGATCATGATCAGATTTGATACAAAGTGGAAATCCATACATCCTTACCACTTTCTTCAGGTAATTCCCGATAAGATGATCAAGTGATAAATATTCCTGAATAGATATAAAATGGGAAGTCTTGGTGAGACGGTCCATTATAAACCATATTTCATTGTTTCATTTGGATGTTCTTGGGAGACCAATGACAAATTCCATAGCCCCACTTCCATGCTGATATGGGTAATAGTTGTAATACCCCTTTAGGAAGTTGTTGCTCTTCCTTCACTTCCTGACATACCAGGCACCTTATAGTGTATTCAATAATCTTCCTTTTTATATTATCCCACCAATAATGATCATAAAGGTACCTATACATTTTGGTGCTTCCAAGATATATAGAGAAATTAGATATGTGAGACTCATTCATCATCTCCTTCTTTATTTCCAGAATTGATGGAACACAAAGTCTTATATGAAATTTCAATAGACCTTCTTAATCAATATTAAACTTGGGAAACATCCCATCGTTCACAACCTCAAACTTTTTATGTAATAAAGGATATTCTTTCTAAGATTTCTTGATCTTATCTAGTATTAACAGTTCATAAATCATTTTGGATAGGGATGATGATGTCATTTCCCTTATAATTCTCATGTCCATTTCCACTAGGTCTGGGGTCAAGGGATATCTTTGAATCCACATCATTAGATAGAAAAACTGGGACTTTCCTACATAAATCATCAGTGACATTGTCTTCAATTTTAGGATAATAATTAATTGAACAATCATAGTATTTAATAATTTCCAACCATCTCATCTGCCTCATGTTCAATTCCTTTTGTGTGAAAATATACTACAAACGTTGATGGTCTCTGTATATATCACATTTAATGTTGGATTTGGTGGCCTTGAACCAACTACTTCATACATTATTCATTAATAAATACCTTATCACATCTTGATTGTTCTTCTATGAGAAAATTCATGTGATAATTTCTTAAAGCTAGTTGTTGCATTAAAGGGTCATAGTGGATCCTTACTATGATGAGAACCCGAAAGTTCCATAACATTGTTCTTGAATATATGTTCTATGGTTGGATGATGTTATTTGAGGGACACAAATAATAAAGGATATTATGGGTGAGGAATCATAAAACATTGATGCACCATCTCATGGTGTGTGCCCTTGGTAATATCTAGGAGGATATTATGAGAACAAGACCCACCTGTAGGAAATCCACATTTCATAGTTTCATTAGATGTTTCTACCTATGGACGTTTGTATTGGTCCTTAGACATTAATATTATTATTAATGGGTATTAAAACACGTGCAATTAGTTGTATTTATGAAAATGGTGACGACACACTATTCACAGTGAGGTAGGATACGTTGGGTGTGTCATGAGTGATACTGCATTAATAGATAAAACGAGAAAGGATCTGTCCCCTCTATTTCATAACAGAAGTAGATATCTCTAGACCTTTGATGGAATTGATATAGTCTAAATAAATCCATGGCCATGGTGAGGAACGGGAAATTTCGATTCCAGAATGTCAAAGAATGAATAATCGAGCACATTGGTTGATGGCACTAGCATGCGACGTACTTGCTTCGATATATCGATACAAAGGGATTATATTACACAGTAAGCATTCGTAGGAGGTGACACATCATTGTTGCATTAAATTCTTTCTCTATGGGTACCTGGGCATGTTTTTAGATTCTAACCTTGGACTTTAGGTAGACTCCTTCCAATTCTACTGAGAAAGAGGCCTATAGGGTCACACACTAAGTGTGTCCAGGTATCTCAGTTAAATATTAATTTATCAAGTTAAATAATGATTACTCCCTACTGTAGTTTAATAATTATTTAAGGATGCCTTATCACATTTATTTTGATTCTAGTTATTAGAGAGAATATATTTTGGGCAAAATAATATATTTATTAGTGAGTAATTTAATGATATTTATTTTAGAAATAAATATCCATTATTCTAGTTATAATAAATGTGGTGGAGGAAATAGAAAAATGGAAAAAAAAAGTACACGCCATGTATATGAAATATACATGTCTTGTATATTTTTCTGGGAATTTATGTGAAATAATATTATTTATTTAATTAAATAATATTATGTGTAATTTTCTAGGCGCAAGACAGGTAATAATAATAGTCAACTGTTATTATTAGACATGGGGTATTGCTATGAATTAAATGAAATGAATAAATTCTTTCGGGTAATTAATTCATTTTATTATTCTATGTAATTAATAATCCCAATTATATATTTCTCATTAGCCTAGACATTTTTGTGTTGTTGTACACAACAGATTTGGAAAAGTTCTCAAGCCAATAGTGAATTCCTTTTCCACCAAGAATGCTCTCAAGCTACAAGAGAGAGATCCACCTCCACCGGATCAAGGTGATTGAAGGCGAACATCGCAAGTGAAATCTCGTCCATGCTAGCACCCATAGATCCCTTTGGAGACATCCAGAGATACATGGAGGACGTGTGGATCACCGCTAGAGGAATCCTACACTACGATTCTACGATGCAACAACGGATCACATCAATCGTGACTGGAAACATCAATGAAGAAAGAATTCCATCAAGGTAATTCGTGTCAATTAATTAAATTAATTATAACCAAAAAATGATGATCCTATATATGGTTCTGGGACTCCCCTCTTTCTTTTTCATTCTTCATTCTTTTCTAAAGATATAGTTTTTTATTATCATGATAGATCTCGGATTGATCGTTGTTAACGCTAAAATTAAAGTTGGGTACACCCACCAACGCACTTCCTCTGCACCCGGATCCTTCAAGTGGTATCAGAGGGGTTATATCGTTGGTTATAATTATTTACGTTTTTTGTTGATGATTTACACATTTAATAATTTAGTTGTTTCAATTAAAGTTAATCGTTATTTAAAATCTGAATCTCTAGATCTGTTCCTCCTCTCTCATTTCTCATTCACCACACATAAATAAATTTTTTTCCTTTAATTTTGATTAAAATAAAATAGAGGATCTCATCTAGTAGTTCCAAATGTTCCTGTCCATACAACACCAGAATACACAGCGTATATTCCGAACTACACACCGTGTAGTCTAGATTCAATGCATTGGACTGATCCGCCAAATCAGTCCATGGGAATGGATCCGAACAAAGTCATAAATGACACTGTGCATTTACGAGAAATAGGTGGCACACAGTTTCCAGATTACACGCCATGTGGTACACAGAATGTAACACCCCAAGCTTCTACGGTATGTTTCTCTTTGAATAATGCGATAGCGTGTGTTGTACGCAACCTCGAGTTCTAACACACACCACAACTAATTAAACTAGCCGTTGTGAATAGTAATACCTACATTTTGAAATCATATATATTTTATATTTCAAAATGGACTTCATTTTTGGATTCGGAATATTGAAATTATCCTAGGGTGAAATTTTGGTACTTTTCGGATAACTTTAATATTTTGATGAATAGTGAAAATTACTAAATTTTAATTAAAAACAACTTTTTAATCAAAATAATTAACAGTGATAAATTGTGAATTTGAGTGGTTTTAAAGTATATTTAGAATATATTTTTACCATTTAATATAATGTTGGTCATTGGACATAATTTTACAATTAAACCGAACATAAACAAGTGTCAATCTTTTGATAGTTATTACCTCTTAAAAACACGCTTTTTGTTTTGACAGCGGGAATTAATTTTAAATTAATTTCTGCCACTTCTGTGTTTTGAATTTAGAAAAATGGATTCCATATTTGGAATCAGGATGTTCAAATTGTGTAAATAGGTAACTTTTATTTTTAGACATTTTGAATAATTACTGCGGTAAATATTTTATTTACCATGGTTAAGGGTAAATCCGGTAAATAAGGGTTAAAAAATAATATTATAATAATACTAAATTACCCTAAAACGTGTCATATTCCTATTGGTTGATACATGGTCGACCATGGGCATCTTTGGGTCTATTTTGGGACCCCATGGATCCACTTGTAAGTGATAATGACACTTTATATTAATAAAGTTAAAATAAAAATAAAAATGGCATAAGTTTACATCTTTTAGAAGAACAATTTTTACATAGGGTTATACATGTTGGATTTTCGATTATAAATATTCATTAGAAATCTAAAAAGATTTCCTACATAATTATATTTTATTTATAATTTTTAGACATCAAATAATTTAAATTATTAATGACACAATAATGATTCAATGTTTACCTCATTAATAAATCATTTCAATAAATAAGATTATAATGATTAAAATATTATCTAAAACCTGTCCAATTCTTATTGGTTGATGTTATTTAGAATATTAGTCATCTTATCTTCGACCTCAATGATTTTTGTACCATTATAAACCGAATATAATTATATTATAAAGTAATACTTTCACTCTTTCCTAAAGAGCCCCTCTTCTCCCTTATAAAAGGAGACCACTTCTACTCATTCCTCACACCTCTCAAGCCACTTGGCTCGTCCAAACTCTGCCCAACTAATCTCCCCACATCCCTCTCCCCCTACTTGAAGCTTCTCCTTAGGCAGAAATCATTTCAAGAAGTCCTTTGGTTCCAACCAAAGTGAGTTACCTAAATTAAAGGTAACGATTTCTCTTAAATTATTTTCCTTTATTTTGCTTCTCCAACCCCCAAACTCTTTTTATTTCCTTTCTTTTGTAACAACAAAAGTATCCTAAATATACTAGGATGTTGTTATAAGAAGGATTCAAACTACACATACACACAACTCCATCTAATGGATGATGAACATAATGTTTCTGTGGATGGCAAACTAACGCCTCACGAAACGATGATTGTTCAAATACATCTTACCGCCTCTCATGGTGGCCATTATGATGGAACTGTAATTAAATATGATATTAATGATATATATTTTATATATAAGCTTCTGTAATTCCATTTTATTTCATACCATTATTCGTTTCATGTTGTATATACATACAATAATTTCATTTGAGGAAGTGCGGACTACCGCCCCCTTAAAATGATAGGACTCGTTCATACCACACATGGAACGTATAAAGGATGGTGTTAATGAACTTAAATAACATATATAAAATATTATATTATACTGGAATAGTAATATACCTATGTATCATTTGGATTCAATTCTTTTAAAATAAAAATTAAATGGAAGTAGCGTTCGTGCGTACGTACGGACTACCGTCTCCACGAACGCGGTGAGATCCATCCTCCATCGTATCCATTCAAGTATTATTCTCATTTTAGGGTTAAAAATAATGTTAATATCATTCTGATTATGAATAAGATTTAATCTATCCATTACAAACATGTCTTACGTAACCAAACATTTAAGAAGAACGAATCGATTATCACCTGAAACGACGATAATACTAAGATATTATTAATAAAGCAATGTTAAAAGATCATATATGATATCATATTAATGTATATGATTCTTGTATAATTTAATAACAATTATTTCACCATTATACAGGAGGTTAACCGACCCCAACAAAGGAAAAGTACAAGGTAAGGGTTATTTCACAATCTCTTCATTATCCGAGGTTGTTTATACGTAATAATCTACTGGGATATCTTTATCATCCACATCCATATTTCTTAAAAATGTATTTCAAAACATTTTTACTATTTACAAGAATATGGGTTAAAGTCATTTATACCCTTGTTTGACTTTTTATAAGAGGTTTATAAAGGAATCTTTCCGTCGTTTTCGAAACAAGGTCCTTTTTAACCTTTTCGACAGAATTGAGGTAAGAATGTTTTTTTTAACTTATACGGCGGGTGCGGTTATTTTACGCCATTATAAAATCTTCAAAGCTTTCCTTACAAGATTATAAGAATATTTTCAAAGAAAATGTTTTATTTTATATGGATCTTAAATGATTTCAAAATAAAAGGAGATATTTCTTTAAAAAGAATTTTGATTTCATCTATGTCAACATCCTTTGATGGATTTTAAGATTATCTGAAGTTGATTTATTATGATACAAAACTTCTATATTGTATTGAAGGTTTTGTGATATGTTTGACTGTGGATGTGCTATTTTTATACCATTCATAGTTTATGGTGAAATTATTGACATTTCGTATGCTAGTTTTAATACAAATGTTTATATTATGTTTAAACCTTTTCATATGGGAATGCATTGGACTTAATAAGTGACGGGTGGAGCCCGCTATAGCTCCTCGATGCATCGGTAGGTCTCATGAGACAAACTAGTGTCTTGGCATAAGGCCTTGACAAAATCTTATTTGTAGTCTTGGCACGAGGCCTTGGCTATGTGGTTATGATAGTCTGGCATTATGCATTCCAACATTATGAAAGTGGTTATTGATTTTTGCATGTGATTATTCGATTAGTAGAATATCCATGTGAATAAGTAAATGGCATTATTTCATTTTATTTATGCCATACCATGTTGAAAGTTCATATTTAAAAGGCTTTTGTTTTAGTTATATATTGCCTTAAATGTTTATTCTTATTTATGAAAGTTTCCGCTATATTGTTATCCTTACTGGGCATTTGAGCTCACCCCTTTTCTATGTTTTATTTTTTCCAGGATGTGAAGAAGTAAGTTATGAATGACCTGAAGGGATTTTATGAGGGGTTAATAGTGTGGATATGAAGACTTTGTTGTTGTAGTAGTTTTTCACTTTGAAATGTAATGTAAAACCTTATGAATATATCTAGTGTTTCCAAGGATACTAAACCAATCGGTCTTTCGAGATTTGATCTTTCTTGTGATCATGCCAATGTTATGTAATAATGCACCGACTCTGGGTAACTAGGGTCGGGGCGTTACAGTTGGTATCAGAGGAAGTTTAGTACAAACCATTGAAGGTAGATTTAGATAAACTCTGATTAGAGAACGTAGACCTAAGATGAACTTTGAGGATTAGTATAGAAGAACTTCCTAGAATTTTGGTATTGTAGAGATTTTGTGAGTTTTCCGAGCAATACATCCCAGTCTGGATACGAGCAGGTAGAGGCGGCTCTGGAACAGATGTACCTAGGGGTAAAACCCGAAAACACCGCTTTGAGCTAGACTCGAACGGGAACTGGTGCATGACAACGGGCCTTGCTGCACTCTTAGTTACGACACTCCCGGGGGATATGCTTAGGATAACTCTCACTATCTTTACAAATCATTATGAAGGGTTTATGAGTATATACTTCCTCAAAGAAAACATTTTTATGATTATGGATTATATCCATAAATAGTTCAATTTATGTTAAGTGTTTTATAAGTATGGGATTATGTATTTTGATTCATAAATTAATCTAGTTTATGCCATTGTTTAGAAATGGCGCCTAGTGGAAGAAATGGAAACCGTATCAATGCACGCACTCCATGTAGGGATTGCCCTCCTGCTCAAGATAATTATAGTGGGGCTGGTGATGCAACTGGTGCTAATCAGCTAATCACCATACTGGGACAGCTTACTCAGGTTATGAATAATAACCTTACCCGTATGGAGCACCCTGATCCGAAGCGTGGAGGATCAATGTTAGATCGATTCATGAGGAAACAAACACCAACGTTCAATGGGAATACAAATCCCTTAGTAGCTGAGCAATGGATATTTTCCCTAGAGAAAATATTTCAGGCTTTGGGGAGCAGTGAAAGGGAAAAAGTTATCATGGTAGTTTACCGCCTCACTGGAGATGCTGATCAATGGTGGTCATTGATTCAAAATACGAAGGAAGATGATGAAGTATCAAATATGGAATGGAGGGAGTTCAAAGATCTGTTTTTAGAAAAATACTTTCCTCGCGACCATCGAGCAGATATGGAAAGGCAATTTCTGAGTCTGATACAAAAGGAGGATGATAATGTCACAAAGTATGAGGCTAACTTTACAAGGTTAGCGAGGTATGCTGGAGATTATATTCTCAACCCAAGAAGTAAGATTGATCGTTTCTTTGATGGGTTAAAACCATTTCTCCATCGAGCGTTAGTCTCACAATCCTTTTCATCGTACGAAGACATTGTCTCATGTGCTATCAAGACCGAAAAGGAATTCTCTAAGTCTTATGACTTTAAAGCAAATCAAGAGAAGAAGAGACCTGCTGATCAATCTCGGAATGGAAATAAGGGGAAGAAAGGAAAGGTTGAATATCCATCTTGTGGTAAATGCAGGAAGAAACACCACGGTACTTGCTTGAAAGGAATGGGAGTCTGTTACAAGTGTGGTGAAAAAGGCCACCAAGCTCATGATTGCAAGGGGAAGAAGGAAGCTACCAACGTTCAGTGCTACAATTGTAGGGAGATGGGGCATTATGAAAATGCATGTCCTAAGCGTCAGGAGAACTTAACTCAGAAAAGTCCAAGGGATCAAGGCCAGGCTTATGCTATCACTACTGCTGAGGTAGAAGCTCCGAAAGATGTGGTGGCAGGTAATTTAATGGTTTCCTCAAGTTTAGAAAATGCATTATTTGATTCTGGATCATCGCATTGTTTCATATCTTCCCAGTTTGCTAAGAAAATTAGATATTTCCAATTTGATTTAATAAGGGAGTTGTCAGTTAAAACTCCTAAGGGAAGTATCATTGCAACAAAGTTTTGTGAATCAGTCCCCATTAGAGCACATAAATTTTCTTTATCTGCTGATCTCATCGTCATACCTATGATTGAGTTTGATATAATCCTCGGTATGGACTGGCTTTCGGACTATGATGCGAAGATTTATTGTAAGAAGAAAGAGGTTACGATTCTTGATGATAATGATAAGGAGCACCTTATTTTTAGAGCAGAATCGTCACCACCTAATTCTTATTTAGATCCACCCCCAGTAGCTCAACTAAATTCAATTATTGGGGAGGAAGAGAATGAAGTAACTATCGGTGAGGAAAGGAATGTTCAAATAGAGAATGTACATGTTGTGAAAGAATTTGTAGATGTATTTCCGGAAGATTTACCTGGACATCCTCCAGAACGAGAAGTTGAGTTTTCCATTGATTTGATTCCTGGATCAAGGCCTATATCGAAGACCCCTTATAGAATGGCTACTGTAGAGTTAGTCGAACTAAAGAAACAACTAGAGGAATTGAGTAATAAGGGATTTATTCGCCCTAGTGTTTCTCCATGGGGATCCCATGTTCTTTTTGTTAAAAAGAAAGATGGATCTATGAGGTTATGTATTGACTACAGGGAGATCAATTCTATAACGATAAAGAACAAGTATCCCCTACCTCGTATTGATGATTTATTTGACCAACTGCATGGAGCTCAATACTTTTCAAAGATTGACCTGCGATCTGGATACCATCAGTTGTGTGTGAAGAAGGAAGACATTCCGAAGACAGTATTTCAAACCAGGTACGGGCATTACGAGTTTACTGTAATGCCGTTTGGATTGACTAATGCACCCTCTGTATTCATGGATCTGATGAATAGAGTTTTCAAGTTGTATCTCGATGAATTTGTGGTGGTATTTATTGATGATATCTTGGTATACTCCAAAACCTACGAAGATCATGAAAATCACTTGCGCATTATCTTGAAGACTCTGAGGAGGCATGAATTATATGGGATGTTTAGCAAGTGTGAATTCTGGCTTCAGGAGATTTCTTTTCTTGGCCATATTGTCTCCAAAGATGGAATCTCTGTTGATCCTTCTAAGACCAAGGCAATCCAAGAATGTCCAGCACCTACGAGTATAACTGAGGTACGTAGTTTTATTGGTTTGGCAGGTTATTATCGACGTTTCGTCCAGAATTTTGCCCGATTGGCTAACCCATTAACGAAGCTCACACGTAAAGGGGTTAAATTTGTTTGGAAAAAAGAGTGTGAAGAATGTTTCGAAGAACTGAAGAGAAGATTAGTCAATGCTCCTATATTGACTCTACCATCGGGGAATGATGGGTTCCTTATTTATAGTGATGCATCGAAGAAAGGACTTGGCTGTGTCCTTATGCAGAATGATAGAGTTATTGCCTATGCATCACGACAGTTGAAAATTCATGAACAAAACTATCCTACTCATGATCTTGAGTTGGCAGCTGTGATCTTTGCTTTGAAAATATGGAGGCACTACCTCTATGGTGAAAAATGTGAGATTTATACTGATCACAAGAGTTTGAAGTATATTTTCTCACAAAAAGAACTCAACATGAGGCAAAGGATATGGCTTGAATTACTCAAGGATTATGATTGTACGATACACTACCACCCAGGGAAGGCAAACAAGGTGGCAGATGCTTTGAGTAGAAAATACCATGGAGGTTTGAACAATATGAGAATTGAAAGGGATCCAATTTTCATGGATCTAGTGAAGATGGACATGGGAATAACCAGGGAAGGTGAAACATCAATGCTTTTTCAAATGGGTGCCAAACCATCTTTACTAGAAAGGACTAAGAGTTCTCAGACCGATGATGAAGAATTCCAAAAGAAGATTAAAGCTGTGAATGATGTGAGATTAAGAGACTTTGTGTATGAAGATGGAATTTTGAAATTCGGGAAGAGACTTTGTGTTCCCAATATACCTGATCTAAAAAGGGAATTGCTGGATGATGCTCATAGTTCCAATTTCTCTATACACCCTGGGAGCACCAAAATGTATAGAGATTTGAAGGAACATTTTTGGTGGGACAACATGAAGAGGGAGATTGCTGATTTTGTGTCAACATGTATGGTTTGTCAACAAGTGAAAGCTGGAAGGCAACAACCTGGAGGAATCATGCAACCTCTTCCCATACCGGAGTGGAAATGGGACAATGTTACGATGGACTTTGTCATGGGGCTACCAAAGACTCCTAGAAGGAACGATGCAATATGAGTTATTGTTGATCGTCTTACCAAGACAGCACATTTTCTTGCTATAAGAGAATATCTACCCCTGGAACGTCTAGCAAGACTATATATTAATGAAGTTGTGAGACTTCATGGAGTACCCCTATCGATTGTTTCTGATCGTGATCCCCGTTTTACTTCAAGATTCTGGAAAAGTCTTCAGAAATCCCTGGATACTGAACTTCATTTAAGCACTGCTTACCACCCTCAGACAGACGGACAATCAGAACGGACTATTCAAACCTTAGAAGACATGTTGAGATCTTGCTCACTTGACTTTCAGGGTATGTGGGATCAATATTTACCTTTGGTAGAATTTTCCTATAACAATAGCTTCCATTTGAGTATTCAGATGGCACCATATGAAGCGTTATACGGAAAGAGATGTCGTACACCAACCTGTTGGGATGACGTTGGTGAAAGAAAACTTGTAGGCCCAGAACTGGTGGAGGAAACGGTGGAAAAGGTGAAAGTAATCCAAAATCACATCAAAGTAGCTCAAAGTAGGCAGAAGAGCTATGCCGATAATCGAAGGAAGGATTTGGAATTTCAAGTCGGTGATCATGTTTTTCTGAAGGTATCTCCGTGGAAGGGAGTCATACGTTTTGGTAAGAAAGGTAAATTGAGTCCCAGGTACATCGGACCTTTCGAAATTCTAGAACGAATTGGGGTTGTAGCTTACCGATTGGAAATGCCGCCAAGTCTCTCCAAAGTTCACGATGTGTTCCACGTATCTCTATTGAGGAAATACATGCCTGATCCGACGCATGTACTCACCTATGAGGAATTAGAACTGGAACCCGATCTGTCTCATTGCGAAGAGCCCATCAAGATTCTTGATACGAGAGAACAAGTGCTGAGAAACCGGACGACGCGTCTGGTAAAAGTTTTGTGGAGAAACCATAAGATGGAAGAGGCAACGTGGGAACCCGAGGAACTTATGATGAAAAACCACCCGAGTCTTTTTATGCAGTAATACCCTAGAAATTGCGATGACGCAATTATTTGAAGGAGGGGATAATGTAACACCCCAAGCTTCTACGGTACGTTTCTCTTTGAATAATGCGATAGCGTGTGTTGTACGCAACCTCGAGTTCTAACACACACCACAACTAATTAAACTAGCCGTTGTGAATAGTAATACCTACTTTTTGAAATCATATATATTTTATATTTCAAAATGGACTTCATTTTTGGATTCGGAATATTGAAATTAACCTAAGGTGAAATTTTGGTACTTTTCGGATAACTTTAATATTTTGATGAATAGTGGAAATTACTAAATTTTAATTAAAAACAACTTTTTTAATCAAAATAATTAATAGTGATAAATTGTGAATTTGAGTGGTTTTAAAGTATATTTAGAATATATTTTTACCATTTAATATAATGTTGGTCATTGGACATAATTTTACAATTAAACCGAACATAAACAAGTGTCAATCTTTTGATAGTTATTACCTCTTAAAAACACGCTTTTTGTTTTGACAGCGGGAATTAATTTTAAATTAATTTCTGCCACTTCTGTGTTTTGAATTTAGAAAAATGGATTCCATATTTGGAATCAGGATGTTCAAATTGTGTAAATAGGTAACTTTTATTTTTTAGACATTTTGCATAATTACTGCGGTAAATATTTTATTTACCATGGTTAAGGGTAAATCCGGTAAATAAGGGTTAAAAAATAATATTATAATAATACTAAATTACCCTAAAACGTGTCTTAATCCTATTGGTTGATACATGGTCGACCATGGGCATCTTTGGGTCTATTTTGGGACCCCATGGATCCACTTGTAAGTGATAATGACACTTTATATTAATAAAGTTAAAATAAAAATAAAAATGGCATAAGCTTACATCTTTTAGAAGAACAATTTTTACATAGGGTTATACATGTTGGATTTTCGATTATAAATATTCATTAGAAAGCTAAAAATATTTCCTACATAAGGATATTTTATTTATAATTTTTAGACATCAAATAATTTAAATTATTAATGACACAATAATGATTCAATGTTTACCTCATTAATAAATCATTTAAATAAATAAGATTATAATGATTAAAATATTATCTAAAACCTGTCCAATTCTTATTGGTTGATGTTATTTAGAATAGTAGTCATCTTAGCTTCGACCGCAATGATTTTTGGACCATTATAAACCGAATATAATTATATTATAAAGTAATACTTTCACTCTTTCCTAAAGAGCCCCTCTTCTCCCTTATAAAAGGAGACCACTTCTACTCATTCCTCACACCTCTCAAGCCACTTGGCTCGTCCAAACTCTGCCCAACTAATCTCCCCACATCCCTCTCACCCTCCTTGAAGCTTCTCCTTAGGCAGAAATCATTTCAAGAAGTCCTTTGGTTCCAACCAAAGTGAGTTACATAAATTAAAGGTAACGATTTCTCTTAAATTATTTTCCTTTATTTTGCTTCTCCAACCCCCAAACTCTTTTTATTTCCTTTCTTTTGTAACAACACCAGTATCCTCAATATACTAGGATGTTGTTATAAGAAGGATTCAAACTACACATACACACAACTCCATCTAATGGATGATGAACATAATGTTTCTGTGGATGGCAAACTAACGCCTCACGAAACGATGATTGTTAAAATACATCTTACCGCCTCTCATGGTGGCCATTATGATGGCACTGTAATTAAATATGATATTAATGATATATATTTTATATATAAGCTTCTGTAATTCCATTTTATTTCATACCATTATTCGTTTCATGTTGTATATACATACGATAATTTCATTTGAGGAAGTGCGGACTACCGCCCCCTTAAAATGATATGACTCGTTCATACCACACATGGAACGTATAAAGGATGGTGTTAATGAACTTAAGTAACATATATAAAATATTATATTATACTGGAATAGTAATATACCTATGTATCATTTGGATTCAATTCTTTTAAAATAAAAATTAAATGGAAGTAGCGTTCGTGCGTACGTACGGACTACCGTCTCCACGAACGCGGTGAGATCCATCCTCCATCGTATCCATTCAAGTCTTATTCTCATTTTAGGGTTAAAAATAATGTTAATATCATTCTGATTATGAATAATATTTAATCTATCCATTACAAACATGTCTTACGTAACCAAACATTTAAGAAGAACGAATCGATTATCACCTGAAATGACGATAATACTAAGATATTATTAATAAAGCAATGTTAAAAGATCATATATGATATCATATTAATGTATATGATTCTTGTATAATTTAATAACAATTATTTCACCATTATACAGGAGGTTAACCGACCCCAACAAAGGAAAAGTACAAGGTAAGGGTTATTTCACAATCTCTTCGTTATCCGAGGTTGTTTATACGTAATAATCTACTGGGATATCTTTATCATCCACATCCATGTTTCTTAAAAATGTATTTCAAAACATTATTACTATTTACAAGAATATGGGTTAAAGTCATTTATACCCTTGTTTGACTTTTTATAAGAGGTTTATAAAGGAATCTTTCCGTCGTTTTCGAAACAAGGTCCTTTTTAACCTTTTCGACAGAATTGAGGTAAGAATGTTTTTTTTAACTTATACGGCGGGTGCGGTTATTTTACGCCGTTATAAAATCTTCAAATCTTTCCTTACAAGATTATAAGAATATTTTCAAAGAAAATGTTTTATTTTATATGGATCTTAAATGATTTCAAAATAAAAGGAGATATTTCTTTAAAAAGAATTTTGATTTCATCTATGTCAACATCCTTTGATGGATTTTAAGATTATTTGAAGTTGATTTATTATGATACAAAACTTCTATATTGTATTGAAGGTTTTGTGATATGTTTGACTGTGGATGTGCTATTTTTATACCATTCATAGTTTATGGTGAAATTATTGACATTTCGTATGCTAGTTTTAATACGAATGTTTATATTATGTTTAAACCTTTTCATATGGGAATGCATTGGACTTAATAAGTGACGGGTGGAGCCCGCTATAGCTCCTCGATGCATCGGTAGGTCTCATGAGACAAACTAGTGTCTTGGAACAAGGCCTTGACAAAATCTTATTTGTAGTCTTGGCACGAGGCCTTGGCTATGTGGTTATGATAGTCTGGCATTATGCATTCCAACATTATGAAAGTGGTTATTGATTTTTGCATGTGATTATTCGATTAGTAGAATATCCATGTGAATAAGTAAATGGCATTATTTCATTTTATTTATGCCATACCATGTTGAAAGTTCATATTTAAAAGGCTTTTGTTTTAGTTATATATTGCCTTAAATGTTTATTCTTATTTATGAAAGTTTCCGCTATATTGTTATCCTTACTGGGCATTTGAGCTCACCCCTTTTCTATGTTTTATTTTTCCCAGGATGTGAAGAAGTAAGTTATGAATGACCTGAAGGGATTTTATGAGGGGTTAATAGTGTGGATATGAAGACTTTGTTGTTGTAGTAGTTTTTCACTTTGAAATGTAATGTAAAACCTTATGAATATATCTAGTGTTTCCAAGGCTACTAAACCAATCGGTCTTTCGAGATTTGATCTTTCTTGTGATCATGCCAATGTTATGTAATAATGCACCGACTCTGGGTAACTAGGGTCGGGGCGTTATACAGAACACGGCATGTAGTCCCTTTGGGCTAGGGTTGGACCGTGTACACTATACATGGTGTGCCTGACCGAAAACCGTGTAACGCGGACACCACATGACATGTGTCCCACTGAACACGTCATGTACTCCGAAAACTTCCGAATTACATCTACACGCCATGTCCACGGGTGTGTACTTCGGATGGATGGTGAAAAAAGTACACGCCGTGTAGTCATAACTACATGCCATGTACTCATCAAAATTACGTAGATTTATTAAAATTTATTTTATATTATACAAACCCGTGAGACGTGTACCGTAGTTTAGGCGTAAAGCTGATGCAACGACCCGAAATTTTGAATAAATATTATTTCCTAATTTTATGTGTTATTTTATTTTATTTTTATACTCAACAAAAAATGTTTCATTTGATAACATGAGTATAATTAAAATGAGACTGTTGGGTTTTGACTATTATTTGACCATTGGTCAGTATGACCCCTGGAAACTAAATGTTTTGATTACAATCTCTAAATAAAAAAAATCTTGGTTAATTAATATAGAAAGAAGATTCGATGGCCTCACCCAGTAGTCTTGGACCGATCGAAGCCCATCTAACAGAACTTGGGAAGGAGGTAGCACCACTGGGCTTTGCTCTGGACCAAACCGAAGCTGAACTTCATCGTGTGAAGCTAGAACGGGATCGCCTTCGCGAGAAGTTCAAACTGATAGAAATTACGACTCGTGCGATGTTGGTCGAGCCTCCCTCATATTCTCTCACCTTAGCACACCTTACACTTAGGTCCTATGCTGGTGTGATAAGGGGCTATGTAAGGAGACCGTAATTGCCTTGTGTAATCCTTTGTTTTAAATAAAAATTTGGATTTCTTCTTATGATGAAATTATAAATTTTCAAATGTCCAGATAAATATAGTATGCATATTTTTTATGAATTTTAGAGAAAGGATATTTTAAAAATGTTTATGTAAACCTTAAATAAATAAAAATGTGTAATGATTTTCAAAAAATGGTCTTCTATAATTATGTTCACTACGAAATTTCGAGTCTAATAAGATCGACTTGATTTTTTATGAATAGTAAATTATGAATAGTGATTTTACGCTTAGGATTAGTAATGTGACCAAATGGATTAGTAATCTCATTTAAAGAAAGTTATAAAATAATCTAGGCACCTTGATTAAGTAATGTGACTCAATAAAATGGTTAAATAACGGTTTCATAAATTATTATTCAAGTATTAGTTTTTTCGGGTGAATAGTGTTTTTTAATTTAAAATTAAATTAAAAATATTTAGAAAATTATTTTTATAAAACAGATTTCATTTTTGAACTCAGAGCACCGATATTATGCTATGGTAATTTTTGGGGTTTTTTCTGAAAAAATGAATTTTCGGTGAATAGTATTTTTATTTAAAAATTAAATTAAAATTATTTAGAAAATTATTTTTAGAAAATGGAGTTAATATTTGTAATCAGAGCGTTGATATTTGGTTAAGGTGGAATTTTGGGATTATTCTGAGAAAGTTGAATTTTCGATGAATAGTGAAAATACAGTTTTTAAGTTACCGGTGTCTAATGACATCATTAAACGATGTATTATGTATATATTCAATATGGTCGAATTGTGAATAGTAAGATAAGGTATGAGGTGTCCCAAGTGGCCAATACCATGGGAAAATACCATGGGCAAGCCCATGGTTTTGCCAAAACCACTAATGAGGTGTCCCTTGGCCATTAATGCCTTGTCCCCTCACTTTCTCTATAATTACCCACCCATTCCTCCTTTGGTTTTCACTCCCAACTCTCCCCCAACGAATTTATGGTCTCCTTACCTCCCAAGGAGTCCTCCCATGGTTCCCCCAAGCCCTCAAGGTCTAAAACTTTGAGTTTCAAGAGTCACGTTTTAAGGTAAGGGATCTGACCTCTCTCTTTCATTTCAAGTAATATCTTTTATGTCATTCCTTTTATGCTACATGTTCTTATGTTGGAGGATGTTCTTTTATACTCCTCTTACTGCCCTTTTTATGTTCATATAATGAGATATCCACTCTTACTCTCATTATTTCGTTTTATGAAGTTTTAAGTGGCGCCGTTAGGCTGCCGAAATTTTTGTAACGGACTCTTTCTCCCTTCTCATTTTTCAAGATCTATTTTCATGTAATGTATTTCAAGTTCCTTTTTATTATGTTGGGTTATGATCTCTAAATTTTTCAAACAGGTCTTTTATGATCATATGATGAGAGACCCCATTTTATCTTTTCAATTCAGTATTTTTAAGTTTTAAGTGGCGCCGTTAGGCTGCCGAATTTTTAAGTGGTTCTTCACCCTTCTCGTTTTGAAGTTCTAGTTTCATGTCAATTCTTTCAAGTTCCTTTTTGTTATGTTGGGGTATGATATATATATCTATCATACTGGACTCTTATGTTCATATGATGAGAGACCCCATTTGATCTCTTCAATTCAGTATTTTGAAGTTTTAAGTGGTGCCGCTAGGCTGCCGAATTTTTAAGTGGTTCTTCACCCTTCTCGTTTTGAAGTTCTACTTTCATGTCAATTCCTTCAAGTTCCTTTTTGTTATGTTGGGGTATGATATATATATATATATCTATAATACTGGAATCTTATTTTCATATGATGAGAGACCCCATTTGATCTCTTCAATTCAGTATTTTGATGTTTTAAGTGGCGCCGTTAGGCTGCCGAATTTTTAGGGGATTCTTTCACCCTTTTCATTCTTTTCAAAGTTCTACTTTCATGTCAAGTCTTTCAAGTTCCTTTTTAATTATGTTGAGGCATTATCTCTATATCTATCATACTGAACTCTTATGTTCACATGATGAGAGACCCTATTTTATCTTTTCAAATCATTTTGTTTGAAGTTTAAGTAACGTCGTTAGGCTGACGAACTTTCATAAGAGAAATCTAATTTTTGTCTTTCTTCCATGTTTTTCATTTCAAATGGTATGTCCTTGAAATTTCATTACCATGATCATGTATCCTTCTTATTCTATCCATATACTATTTCATTGGTCATTTATGAATGTTTTTCCCATTTTCCCTCTCTTTTTAATGTCTTCTAAAACCTCGTAATATAGCCGTTATGCTGCAGAAGTTCCATCTCAAAATGTCTCTCTCTTTTTCTAAAGTTCTTTTATATTATTAAGTGAATACTCAAAGATCTTTCTTCTAAAGGGGTATTCACATATATACCAAAATGATCTATTTTAAATTATGGGATTTACATACATGAGACCCACCTTCCTTTTCTGTGGGTTTTAAAGTGATGTAAAGATCATGTCTTTAAAGCATTTTTTAAAACGTTATGATTACGAAATAAAACCCATTTATTTTGTGCTACATGGGTTATTTATGAAATGTTTGATGATGATATATGTGGCTCACATGATAATAAAGGCAAATTTAAGGGTGCGCCCTGATAGCGCTCTAATGCATTGGGTAAAGACTTAATCTCTAGAGATGACCATTTTAACAACGCTTTGGTGAATAACCTTGGTAATTTGTAACGACACCTTGGGGATGGACCTTGGTGAAACGAAACGATTGTCAATATTAAATGTTGCAGCCACATCTTCAAGTTATGAAAAATGTTATTTTTATTATGAAATGCCTCATGATTTCTTTCTCATGCCTTAAAGTTCTTTTCATGTCCTTATTGAAGTATCTCAAGTTCGCATGTAAAATGTTCATCTTGTTTCCCTTACTAGGCCTTTTGCTCACCCTTTCTTTTGATGTATGCCCCCAGGTTATGAGATGCAGTAATGAACCTAGGATGAACATAAGGAGAAGCCTTTCAAGTGTTTAAGAAGAATGTTTTATGTTGTTTTCATGTATTATGTTCCTAGTTTCCAAGACACTAAACCTTAAAGATCCTCAGTTTTGTGTAATGTAATGAAAGTTTATGTTATAAAAAGGCGGGATGCTATAGTTGGTATCAAAGGATGGTTTAGTTATTTGTGGAAATTAGGATATAAAAACTTTAGGAAGAACCCTATAGAAAAGTTTAAATATAGGAAAACTTCCTGGTATTTTGGTGAGTATTGAGTAAGGGGTTTCCAAGCAAATACATCCCTATCTGGATACGAGCAGGTAGAGGTGGCTCTGGCACAGATGTACATAGGGGTAAAACCTGAAAACACCGCTTTGAGCTAGACTCGAACGGGAACTGGTACACGACAATGGGCCTTGCTGCACTTTTGGTTACGACAATACTGGGGGATATGTTTTGGTAAATTCATAAGCTTAGTATGTACCATTGTTAAAGGAACAAAGATAAAATAAAATAAAGATTCACATAAGAATATATGATCATGGATAACCTAGATGGGAACCTAGGGGATCACAAGTTAGGGTATACTTTTCTTCTACAAGTTATCCTTATATGCTTTCAGTTCCTTTTCATGATTATTGGCTAAGTACTTAAGCCCCTAATTATGCTTTCTCTTCATAGTTAATGGTGGGAAATGGAAGAACATGTCCAAACAACCAATGTGATAGGAAATGCGACGATTGTCGTATTAATATGACAGGGATGATTAGGGGATTAAAATATGATTATTATTTTGGAAGATGTTCACTATTTTGGGGACCCTATATGATCGAGGTAAATATATTACTACGGTATTTTCATTGAAGAGTAGGGTTGACTTATATTTTGATGAATCGATGAATTTAAGGCAGAATTATAGTAATTTAGGTTACTTATGGAAATTATTAACCTATCTTGGGGTAAATATGTTTAGGTTTGTTACCTTTTTTATAAGATGTTAGGAGTGGTTGATGTTGTTTGGAGATGAATGATAAAGTTTACCTTGGAAGAGTATGTTATCAAATCCTTCTTGTATTTGGGTTTGAATCTTAGTTTAGTTTATTTTGAGGATTTTTAAGGACAGTTATTTATGGAATGGACTATGATGAACTTTGGGTAGTTCCATGGAACTTTGAAGATTTATAAGTAGTTTCCATTCCTATGGGATTTTTTATTTTTGAAGAGTTGTTTTACCTTACCCTTCCTATTTTTGGGATAATGTTTAAAGATAGAATAAATAGATAGTTAATATTTTGTGGATTATGAAGATGAT
This sequence comes from Viscum album, assembly GCA_963277665.1. NCBI lineage: Eukaryota > Viridiplantae > Streptophyta > Magnoliopsida > Santalales > Viscaceae > Viscum > Viscum album. The sequence goes on along the minus strand of OY728166.1, from coordinate 1,069,699,315 downwards.
TCTTGTGTTTTGATGAGACCAAGTAGTTTTTAATGCTCATAGTTTGTAGAAAGGATTAGTTTTGGGTAGAAACATATTAAAGGATGAAACTCTACAAGAAGATAGGTATATTTTTTTATGTTTTTGTTTTATGTTGTAAATTAATTCCTAAAAATTATGAAGAGGAATGTGAAACAAAAACGTTGTTGGTTTACGTTTCCTACTTGGTAATCAAAGACCATTTACACACATCATAAGTTTGGGATTTTCTTATGGTTAACGTTCTCCTAATCATGTTCTCCATCACTCTCCACCAGAAATTGACCCTTTGTTTTTCTTCCATGTCCATGTTTTCCTCCATGGAATCCTAGTATGGGTTAACTCGGGTGACCTTTGTACTTCCCTTTCTTTCTTTTAAAGTAATAGTTTTACTGACTCCTTTCCCGATGTGGGACTTTCAATGAAATTTCAAAACCCAATTTTAAAAATTGCGAGGACGCAATTTCTTAAGGGGGGAATATTGTAACGACCCGAAATTTTAAATAAATCTTATTTCCTAATTTTATGTGTTATTTTATTTTATTTTTATACTCAACAAAAATGTTTCATTTGATAACATGAGTATAATTAAAATGAGACTGTTGGGTTTTGACTATTATTTGACCATTGGTCAATATGACCGCTGGAAACTAAATGTTTTGATTACAATCTCTAAATACAAGCAATCTTGGTTAATTAATATAGAAAGAAGATTCTATGGCCTCACCCAGTAGTCTTGGACCGATCGAAGCCCATCTAACAGAACTTGGGAAGGAGGTAGCACCACTGGGCTTTGCTCTGGAACAAACCCAAGCTGAACATCCTCGTGTGAAGTGAGAAAGGGATCGCCTTCGCGAGAAGTTCAAACTGATAGAAATTACGACTCGTGCGATGTTGGCCGAGACTCCCTCAGATTCTCTCACCTTAACACACCTTACACTTAGGTCCTATGCTGGTTTGATAAGGGACTATGTAAGGAGACCGTAAATGCCTTGTGTAATCCTCTGTTTTAGATAAAAATTTGGATTTCTTCTTATGATGAAGTTTATGAATTTTCAAATGTCCAGATAAATATAGTATGCATATTTTTGATGAATTTTAGAGAAAGGATATTTTAAAAATGTTTATGTAAACCTTAAATAAAGACAAATGTGTAATGATTTTCAAAAAATGGTCTTCTACAATTATGTTCACTACGAAATTTCGAGTCTAATAAGATCAACTTGATTTTTGATGAATAGTAAATTATGAATAGTGATTTTACGCTTAGGATTACTAATGTGACCAAATGGATTAGTAATCTCATTTAAAGAAAGTTATAAAATAATCTAGGCACCTTGATTAAGTAATGAGACTCAATAAAATGGTTAAATAACGGTTTCATAAATTATTATTCAAGTATTAGTTTTTTCGGGTGAATAGTGTTTTTTAATTAAAAATTAAATTAAAAATATTTAGAAAATTATTTTTATAAAACGGATTTCATTTTTGAACTCAGAGCACCGATATTATGCTATGGTAATTTTTGGGGTTTTTTCTGAAAAAATGAATTTTCGGTGAATAGTGTTTTTATTTAAAAATTAAATTAAAAATATTTAGAAAATTATTTTTAGAAAATGGAGTTCATATTTGTAATCAGAGCGTTGATATTTGGTTAAGGTGAAATTTTGGGATTATTCTGAGAAAGTTGAATTTGCGATGAATAGTGAAAATATAGTTTTTAAGTTACGGGTGTCTAATGACATCATTAAATGATGTATTAAGTATATATTCAATATGGTCGAATTGTGAATAGTAAGATAAGGTATGAGGTGTCCCAAGTGGCCCATACCATGGGAAAATACCATGGGCAAGCCCATGGTTTTGCCAAAACCACTAATGAGGTGTCCCTTGGCCATTAATGCCTTGTCCCCTCACCTTCCCTATAAATACCCACTCATTCCTTCTTTGGTTTTCACTACAAACTCTCCCCCAATGAAGTTCGGGTCTCCTTACCTCCCAAGGAGTCCTCCCAAGGTGCCTCCAAGCCCTCAAGGTCCAAAACATTGAGTTTCAAGAGTCACGTTTTAAGGTAAGGGATCCGACCTCTCTCTTTAATTTCAAGTAATCTCTTTTATGTCATTCCTTTTATGCTACATGTTCTTATGTTGGAGGATGTTCTTTTAAACTCCTCTTACTGACCTTTTGATGTTCATATAATTAGATATCCCCTCTTACTCTCATTATTTCGTTTTATGAAATTTTAAGTGGCGCCGTTAGGCTGCCGAAAGTTTTGTAACAGACTCTTTCTCCCTTCTCATTTTTGAAGATCTATTTTCATGTAAAGTATTTCAAGTTCCTTTTTATTATGTTGGGCTATGATCTCTAAATTTATCATACTGGTCTTTTATGATCATATGACGAGAGACCCCATTTTATCTCTTCAATTCAGTATTTTGATGTTTTAAGTGGCGCCGTTAGGCTGCCGAATTTTTAAGTGGTTCTTCACCCTTCTCGTTTTGAAGTTCTACTTTCATGTCAATTCATTCAAGTTCCTTTTTTTATGTTGGGGTATGATCTATATATCTATCATACTGGACTCTTCTGTTCATATGATGAGAGACCCCATTTGATCTCATCAATTCAGTATTTTGATGTTTTAAGTGGCGCCGCTAGGCTGCCGAATTTTTAAGTGGTTCATCACCCTTCTCGTTTTGAAGTTCTACTTTCATGTCAATTCATTCATGTTCCTTTTTGTTATGTTGGGTTTTGATCTCTATATCTATAATACTAGAATCTTATTTTCATATGATGAGAGACCCCATTTGATCTCTTCAATTCAGTATTTTGAAGTTTTAAGTGGCGCCGTTAGGCTGCCGAATTTTTAGGGGATTCTTTCACCCTTCTCAGTCTTTTCAAAGTTCTACTTTCATGTCAAGTCTTTCAAGTTACTTTTTAATTATGTTGGGGCATTATCTATATATCTATCATACTTAACTCTTATGTTCACATGATGAGAGACCCTATTTGATCTTTTCAAATCATTGTGTTTGATGTTTAAGTAACGTCGTTAGGCTGACGAACTTTCAGAAGAGAAATCTAATTTTTGTCTTTCTTCCATGTTTTTCATTTCAAATGGTATGTCCTTGAAATTTCATTACCATGATCATGTATCCTTCTTATTCTATCCATATACTTTTTTATGGGTCATTTATGAATGTTTGACCCATTTTCCCTCTCTTTTTAATGTCTTCTAAAACCTCCTAACATAGCTGTTATGCTGCAGAATTTCCATCTCAAAATGCCTCTCTCTTTTTCTAAAGTTCTTTTATATTATTAAGTGAATACTCAAAGGTCTTTCTTCTAAAGGGGTATTCACATATATACCAAAATGTTCTATTTTAAATTATGGGATTTACATACATGAGTCCCACCTTCCTTTTCTGTGGGTTTTAAAGTGATGTAAAGATAATGTCTTTAAAGCATTTTTTAAAACGTTATGATTACGAAATGAAACCCATTTATTTTGTGCTACATGGGTTCTTTATGAAATCTTTGGTGATGATATATGTGGCTCACATGATAATAAAGAAAAATTTAAGGGTGCTCCCTGATAGCGCTCCAATGCATTGGGTAAAGACTTAATCTCTAGAGATGACCATTTTAACGATGCCTTGGTGAATAACCTTGGTAATTTTTAATGACACCTTAGGGATGGACCTTGGTGAAACGAAATGATTGTAAATATTAAATGTTGAAGCCACATATTCAAGTTATGAAAAATGTTATTTTTATTATGAAATGCCTCGTGATTTCTTTCCCATGCCTTAAAGTTCTTTTCACGTCCTTATTGAAGTATCTCAAGTTCACATGTAAAATGTTCATCTTGTTTCCCTTACTGGGCCTTTTTCTCACCCTTTCTTTTGATGTATGTCCCCAGGTTATGAGATGCAGTAATAAACCTAGGATGAACATAAGGAGAAGCCTTTAAAGTGTTTAAGAAGAATGTTTTATGTTGTTTTCATGTATTATGTTCCTAGTTTCCAAGATACTAAACCTTAAAGATCCTCAGTTTTGTGTAATGTAATGAAATTTTATGTTATAAAAAGGCGGGATGATATAGCTGAGGAACGACACTTCATAGGTGTTTTATATATATGTGTTTAATTTAACATATGTATAATGAACGGGAATTCACAGGGTTTCCTCCATGGTACAAGTTTCATAGAAAGATAATTTTAAATGAATTTATTTTTTTAAAATTATGATGGATGAGAATCTTAAGGAAATTCAGAAAAAGGGTTTAAGATAAAAGGATTGGTTAATTAAAGATAATTAATTTATTCGAGAGTGATTTATCTTAAACAAGAATAATTAAATAATTGAATGCTAGATTTATTTATTCATAAATATCATTGCATGTATAGATGATCATGATCTATACCAAAACCTTTGTATGTGAATGGTTTCTTTTAATTTATTTATTTAAATTAAATTTGTTTGAATGAGAGCCTTCTCTTTATTAATATGTTGGGAATGCAGGCCCAATGTTTCATTTATATAAAACCCCCGTTTTACCCCTAACCTGTGTGTGAGATAAATTCATATATAATGGATGGAGCTCCCAAGCTAGTGGAGGCAGCTCAAGTTAGGAGCCAAGGTGAAACCAATCCAAGGAGATACAATGGTGGACAGGTGGAAAACTATAAACACAAACCCGAAAGGTTCATTGTGTTTCTCCCCTAGGTCTTGGGTTAGTTTATCAACCGCTAGATAATATATACAATAGAACAGGCTCATGATCATACCATTTATTTAGTTTTTTTCATTTTCATGGTTTATTTATTATGGATGTGTTGTCATGATCACACAATTCATGAATTAAGGGTTGAGTTCCACAGTAGGACTTGGTGTGACCAAGAGGCAAAGGTTGAGGAATTCCAAAATAAAAGGATTTAAGGATTGGGGAGCCCACTCAGCAGATCAAGGAGTTTCAAGTTAAAGCAGTTGGCATATGGAATGACTACATAAAACCCTTCAAGTTGCTTGATCAACTTTAGTTGGGGTAATGTGAAGGGCAATATGGATCCTTGCACTAGAATATTCATGAAACAGAATATTCTGAAGTCAATGGCGAGGGCTTTTGGATTTTGATAAAATAGTGGGTGACTAATAAGTATTAATTTATTTATTTATCTCAATTTTATAATAATGTACTAAACCTTTGCTCATATTAATTTATAGAAATGGAAAGAAAATTGACTTCAAGCATATCATTGAGAACCATACTCGAGAAGAAAAACCTTCTCACCGATATTAATTTTCAAGAGTGGAAGAGATGTTTACGCATCATCCTTCACAACGAGAGGAAATTGTATGTGCCGGAAGAGTCTGTTTCAGTTGCTCCTGAAAAAGAGGCCAGTGATGAGGAACTATCTCTCTATACGAAACATATGGATGAGGTTACAGATGTCCAATGTTTCATGCTATCAGCCATGTCTAATGAGCTCTTGAAGAAACATGAAAACATGGATGCGTATAGCATGATGTCTCACCTTAAGGATCTCACTACGACAAAATGCATATTTAGTGGCGGTTTTTTCATTTCGCGGCGGTTTAAACTGCCGCTATATCGTTCTAAGTCAGTTTTGAAAAAAAGCCGCTAAATCGCATGTCGAGAAACTATTAACAGCAGTTTTCAAAACTGTCGTGGAATGTTTCGTGGTGGATTTTTAGCGGCGGTTTTTTGAATTTTTTTTAACTTTTTAATTAATTTTTTTTTAATTTTGAAATTAAATTAAATTAAATTAAATTTTATTTATTTATTTATTTATTTATTTTCTTTATTTATTTTATTTAATTATTTTACTTATTTTATTTATTTATTTATTTACTTATTTATTTATTTGTTTTAGTTATTTTATTAATTAATTAATTTAATTTAATTATTTAATTAATTTATTTTTATATTTTTTTATTTTGTATTAATTTTATTTATTCCGTATTACTTTTATTTATTTCGCATTAATTTTATTTATTTCGCATCACTTTTATTTATTTCGTATTACTTTTAATTATTTCGTATTACTTTTATTTACTTCGTATTTACTTTATTTAGTTCGTATTTACTTTATTTACTTCGTATTTACATTATTTACTTGGTATTTAATTTATTTACTTCGTATTACTTTATTTACTTTGTATTACTTTATTTACTTCGTATTACTTTATTTACTTCGTATTACATTATTTACTTCGTATTACTTTGTTTACTTTTTCCATGCCCATGCCCATGACCATGCCCATGCCATATAAAGAAATTCTACATTTGGTGAAACTTGAACCCCTATCCTCTTGCATATTTTCCAAAGACTTTACCACCCCTGCAGGCTCATCATGTGGTTAATAAAAAGAATTTAACATACTATTATATACAAATTAAGAAAATACATAACTAATAGATATAAACTCAATAATAATTAAACAATAAGCAATAATCTATATTTAATAATCAATAATTAATAATTAATAATTATTGACTTATTATTTATATATTGAGTTATTTATTTATTTATTATTATTTACTGTTTCTTATAATAAATAACAAATAACAAATAAATTATAATAATAAATACATAAATTATGAAATTATGAAAGAAATATAATAAAATAATAAAATTATGAAATTAAAATAATAATATAATAATATAATAATATAATTAATAATAAACAACAAATTGTAAATAATAAACAATAAATAATAAAAAATACAAAATACAAAATACAAAATAAAAAATAAAAAATAAAAAATAAAAAATACAAATAAAAAATAAATAACAAACAATAAATAACAAATAATAAACAATAAATAATAAATAATAAATAATAAATAATAACAAATAACAAATAATAAATAAAAATAAAAATAAAAATAAGTAATATATAATAATAAATAATAAACAGTAAACAATAAATAATAAGTAATAAACAATAATTAATAATAAATAATAATAAATAATAAATAATAATTAACACATAATAAATAAATTATATTAAATAAATATAAATAATAAATCATAAATAAAAAAGAGTAAATAATAAATAATAAATGATAAATAATAAATAATAAATGATAAATAATAAATAAAAATAATAATAAATAAAACATTATAAATAATTATAAATAAGTAAATAATAATAATAATAATAATAATAAATACTAAATACTAAATACTAAATAATAAATAATAAATAATAAATAATAAATAATAAACAATAAACAATAAATAATAATAAATAATAATAAACAAATAGTAAATAATAAATAATAATAAATAATAATAAATAGTAAATAATAATAAATAATAAATAATAGATAATAAACAATTCATTATAATAAATAATACATGAAATAAATGAAAAAGTATGAAAAAGCGTGACATGGGATGAAAAATCATGAAAACGCATGAAAATGGATGGAGAAGCACAAAGAAGCATTAGATAGCATGAGAACGCATGAAAACTCCTGACAACTCTAGAAAACACCTTATGAATTCAGCATAATCATAATCATAACCCCCAAAAAACCATTATTAAAGATAACAAGTCATGGAAACCCAAATAAATAGTAATAAATAGAGCAACCATTAAACCCCGTCCAAATGGTCAGAAAGTGAAAAAAACATTGCACTCACATTAACGAAGATAATTTATGATCTGAGAGTCTGTTCCAGATCTTTGATCAGTCAAATTAGAGATCCTGAAATTATCTTCAACTTGATATGTGAAAGAGACTGAATGGACATGCAGATCAGAAGTTACGACCGTTTTAAGAAAAAGCTGGTGGGGAACAGGTGCTAGAAACCAGGTATCAAAAAACATAACAAACCAAATATCCACGAAAAGGCCATAACTTATGATCTAGAAGTCCATGTGGGCGCTGCGACCAGTCAAACTGAAGCTCATGAAATGAACTACGATCTGGAAGGCGGAGGAGTCCAAACTGACACGCGGATCAAAAGTTAGGTCTGTTTGAAGACGAGTTCAACAGGGCACCGGTGACAGAAACATGGGTTTTGAGGCCTTCGAAAGGGGTTTTAGAGTCGAAAAACATGACAAAAGCTTTCTTGTATAAAATTAGTACGTATCTCTCTTCACTGGCTTCGATTTGATATGTGGTAGATCCGAAAAGGACACCTAGAGCGAAAGTTATGGCCGTTTGAAGTTGGAGAACTTTATTCAACTTTCTTATAACTCTCATATCATTTTCACCTTAGACTGTCTCAGGGTTTTGATTATATGAGCCTCTAGACCTCTTCATGAGCTTCAATGTAACTGGTTTTGGCACTCCAATGGATACCCAAATCAAAAGTTATGGTCATTTTAGTGATTTCAGGGTTTCTAATGTTTTTTTTTATTTTTTTCCATTCATTTTGGGGCAGTTTTACCCAAACCTCTATAATTTTGTGGTGTTTTTTTTAAAAACCACTGCTAATCCTCAAAAAAAATTATAAAAAAATTTAACACATTTCGTGGCGGTTTTTAAACGGACATGAAACACAAGTTTTCCTGTAGTGTCTATACCAAGAGGAGGCGAGAGCAGAGAGATATGAGATCTCTAATGCTTTGTTTACAACGAACCTTAGAGAGTATGCGCCAGCTGGGCCTCATGTAGTCAAGCTCATTGGGTTCATTGAACACCTGGACATCTTAGGGATTATGTTCCCAGATGAGTTGCATATAGATATCATCCTATCATCACTGCCTAAGACCTTATCTATCTTTTTTGTCAACTACAACATAAAAAACAATGAGAAGAGTCTATGTGAACTTTTGACCTTGATTCGCCAGGTAGATAAGGGCATGGGGTTTGACAAACTTACAGTCCTTATAGTGAATAAGAAAATAAAGGACAAGGAAAAGGGGTCAAAGAATTATAAATGGTCTGAAGCCCCTGAATGTTGTCCCTCTGAGAAGGGGAAGATCCAGAGGCATGGCAAGGAACAAGAGGTGGTATGTTATTCATGTGGAAAGCAAGGGCACTAGAATATGAACTGCACCCAGAAGAGTGGGGATGCTAAAGGTGAATTTGTTATCAACTGTAATCTTTCCATTTCTACACATTGGGTATTAGATACTTCTTTTGGGGCTCACATCTGTATTCAAATGCTTGAACAAAGTAGATTTATAATGATTTCTAGGGGAGAGGTGGATATTTGAGCTACCAATGGCGTGAGGCTGGCTGCGTTATCCACTAGGGATTACCACCTCTCATTGCCGACTGAGAAGATTTGGTCTTACATAACTGTTATTATGTTCCTAGTGTTATCAAGAACATAATTTTTGTATCTTGTTTGGATATGGATGGATTTATTTTGATGTTTGGAAATAAGGGTTTTCTCTTTTATAAGAACAATGTATGTTATGGTATGGCACATTTAAATAATGGTTTTATGTTTTAAATTACGAAAACCATATGTCGGCAATTGATAATTAAATAGACTCACATGACTCATACATCACCCAGTTGTGCCGTCACCGTCTCAGTCATGTAAATGAGAACAGATTGAAAAATATCTTCCAAGATGGATATTTAGACTCAACTGATCTAAAACCACTTGATAGATGTCATGCTTGTTTACTAGGAAAAATGGCTAATCCGCCTTTCGGTGGACAGGGTGAATGGGATACAGAGCTTCTAGGATGGGTGCACACAGATGTGTGTGGAACATTTCCAGTAGAAGCTAGAGGTTGATCTTCTTACTTCATTACTTTTATTGATGATTTGAGTAGGTACTCCTAAGTCTACAAAATGAGGTATAAGTCATAAGACTTAGAGAAATTTAAGGAATTCAATAATGAAGTAGAGAATTATCTTGGTAAGAACATAAAGAAGTTTCAATCGGATTGAGTTGGAGAAAGTCTGAACCAAGAGTTCATCGATCTTCTTTAGGAGTCAGGGGTTCTATTTTAGCTCACTCCTCCATATACACCATAGTGGAAGGGTGTTAGTGAAATTAGGAACCTCACCTTATTGGACATGGTGAGGTCAATGATGAGTCATGCAGATCTTCCATTATCCTTTTGGGGATATGCATTAAATACTGAAGCATACACACTAAACCGAGTACCAACCAAGGTAGTAAATGGAATTCCCTCCGAGTTATAGAATGAAAATAAACCCGTTTTGTTGCACACATGTTTATGGGGATGTGAGGAATTTATTAAGGCCTTCTCAGGCAATAAACTAGCACCTCGGGGCACAAAGTGTATCTTTATAGGATATCCTAAGGAAACAAAATGATATTACCTATATAACCCTTCAGACAAGACAATTATTGTGGCCAGAAAAGCCTTCTTTCTTGAGAGGGATCAAATCCTCAAAAAGGATAGTTGGAGAAAGATTGACTTCGATGAAAGTGATGCTCAAGATACACAAGAGTTGGTACAGGAATAAGTTCCATAGGTCCTTGTGGAAGAGGTTCTAGAAACCCAAGTACTGTGTAGGATCTCAAGAGATGTAAGGGAACTAGAGAGATTTGGTTTCCTAGTCACTGAGAATTGTGAATCATTATTATGGGAAAATGATGAACCTCTCTCCTACAAGGAAGCAGTAAAGAGCTCAGAAGCTGCAAGATGGATAGAAGCTATGAATTATGATATGGATTCCATATATCAGAACCAATTCTGGGTTCTGGTCGATGAGCCAGTTGATGTAAATCCTGTTGGATGCAAATGGGTATTCAAGAGAAAAATGGACATGGAAGGTCAAGTTAGCACCTATAAAGCAAGGCTAGTGGCTAAATCATTCAGACAATGTCAAGGAATTGACTATGATGAAACCTTATCACCAGTTTCCATGTTTAAATCAATAAGAATCATACTTACAATAGTAGATTACCATGACTACGAGATTTGGAAAATGGATGTCACAACAACATTCTTTAATGGGAACATTCATTAAAATCTCTGTCTGACACAACCAGAAAGGTTTGTGACACCATGTGAAGCCAAATGGGTTTTCAAGATGTAGAAATCCATTTATGGATTAAATCAACCATCCAGGTCATGTAACATTCTATTTTATAAAGCCATAAACGAATTTGGTTTCATTAAGAATGAATGTGATCCATGTGTTTATAAGAAGTTTAATGGGAATGCGATCGTTATCGTAGTAGTATATGTTGATGACATATTGCTTATTGGAAACTATGTACCAGTCTTACAGCCAGTTAAGGACTAGTTGAACAAGTGTTTCTCTATGAAGGACTAAGGTGAAGTAGCCTATATTCTAGGGATCAATATCATTCATGATAGATCCAAGATGTTTCTTGGACTAAGTCAGGGTACATACATTGACCAGATACTAAAGATATTTAGTATGGAATAATCCAATAGGGGATGGTTCCAGTGTCACATGGAATACATCTTTCTAAGAACATGTCTCCTTAGACACAATAAGAGAATGATATAATGAGTATGATCCCATACGCTTCGTCTGTATGATCCATCATGTATGCCATGTTATATACCCGGCTTGATGTTGCCTATGCACTGATCATGGTAGAATGATATCAAGAAGATCAAGGAGAACAACATTGTACTACTATTAAGACTATCTTTAAGTATCTGAGAAGAACTAAGGATATGTTCCTGGTGTATTGAGGAGGCAAGGAACTTTTCATTAGAGGGTATGTTGATTCTGGTTTTCAGACATATCAAAATGATATGAAGTCGCAATCTGGATATGTTTTCTGTCTCAATGGAAGAGCTATGAGATGGAAGAGTTCAAAGTAGCCAATTTTCACTAAATATATAGTGAAGTCTGAATATATAGTGACTTCTGATGCAGCCAAGGATTCCTTCTAGATTTGGAACTTTATCCAGGAGTTTGATGTGGTTCCAAGAAGCAAAGATCCTATCACATTGTATTGTGATAATACTGCAGCAGTGGCTCTTGAAAAATAACCAAGGTCACATCAACGGACAAAGCACATACTCTGGAAGTATCACCTCTTGAGGGATTTCTATCAAAGGGGTGAATTTTCAGTGAGCAGAGTGTCCACGTAAGAGAACATGGCAGACCCCATGACTAAAGGCCTATCTTAGCATAAGCATGAATATCATGTGAGATCTAGCAGGGTAAAGCTTCTACGCAGTTGGATCTAGTCCAAGTGGAAGTCTATTAGAGTTAGTGTCCTAGAACCAACTACTTTGTACTTTATTCATTAATAAATACCTTATCAAATCTTGATTGTTCTGCTGCGTGACAATGCATGTGGTAATTTCCTAAGGATAGTTGTTGCATTTAAGGGTCCTAGCAGATCCCTACTATGATGAGAACCCGTAAGTGCCATAACACTATTCTTTAATATATTTTCTATGGACGGATGATGTTATTTGATGGAAAAAATAATATAGGCTAATAGGGGTGAGGACTCAAAAAACTTTGAGGCACCTTCTCATGGTGTGCACCCTTGGTAATATCTAGGAGGATATTATGAGAACAAGACCTGCCAGTAGGAAATCCACATTTCAAAGTGTCATTGGATGTTCCAAATTGCGAGCGTGTGTATTTTTCCGTGGACTTTATGATTATTATTAATGGTTATTACAACTCACACACTTATATATATTGATGAAAACTGTAACGACACACTGTTTGTAGTGTGGTAGGATACGTTTGGTGCATCGTGAGTGATACTGCATTAATAGATAATACGAGAAAAGATTTTTCCTTTTTGTTTCATAACAAAATTATATATCATGGTCCCATTTATGGAATTGATATAGCCTAAATAAATCCATGGCCATTGTGAGGAACGAGCAAGATCAATTACGGATATTCAAAGAAATAATAATCGAGCACATGGGTTGATGGCACTAGCATTAAACCCGCTTGATTAAAGATATCGAGACAAAGGGATTATATTCCATGATAAGTGTTCATAGGAGGTGACATATCATTACGGTGTTATATTCTTTCTCTATGGGTGCCTTGGTGTGTTTCTAGATGCTATCCTTGGACTTTATGCAGGATCCGCCTAATTCCACTGAAAAAGAGGCCTAGAGGGTCACACAGTAAGTGTGTCCAAGTATCTCAATTAAATATTAATTTAAAAAGTTAAATAAAGATTATTCCCAATTTTGGTTTAATAATTATTTAAGGATTCCTGATCACATTTATTTTGACACTAGTTATTTGAGAGAATATATTGTCGGTGAAATAATATATTTATTACCGAGTAATGCATTGATATTTATTTTAGAAATAAATATCCATTATTCAAGGTCTAATAAATGTGGTGGAGGAAATAAAGAAAAATGGAAAAATAAAATTACACATTGTGTATATTAAATATACACATCGTGTATTTTTTTCTTGGAATTTATGAGAAATAATATTATTTATTTAATTTAATGACATTAGGTGTAATTCACTATGTGAATTTCTGGTAATAATAATAGTCAACTGTTATTATTAGACATGGGGTATTGCTAAGAATTAAATGAAATGAATAAATGATTGTGGGTAATTAATTAATTTTATAATTCTATGTAATTAAAAATACCAATTATATATTTCTCATTAGCCTATCCATTTTGGTGTTGTTGTGCACAACAGATATGGAAATGTTCTCAAGCCAAGAGAGAATTCCATTTCCACCAAGAATGCTCTCAAGCTACGAGAGAGAGATCCACCTCCACCAGATCAAGGTGATCAAAGGCAGACATCGCAAGTGAAGTCTCTTCCGCACTAGCAGCTGGAGATCCCTTCACTGAAGTCTAGAGATACGTGGAGCATGTGTGGATCACCGCTAGAGGAATCCTACACTTGGATTCTAGGACACAATGACATATCGCATCGATTGTGACTAGAAACATCAATGAAGAAATAATTCCATCAAGGTAATTCTTGTCAATTAATTAAATTAATTATAAACAACATATGATGATCCTATATATGGTTCCGGGACTCCCCTATTTCTTTTTGATTCTTCTTTCTATTCCAATGATCTGATTTTTTATTATTTTGATGGATCTCAGAATGACCGTTGTTAACATTAAAATTAAAGTTGGGTACACCCACCAATGCACTTCCGCTGCGCTTAGAACGTTCATTTAGATCCTCCATATCTTTCGAGAAAAAACAACTACAGCCAACTCCAGATTATGAATAGGATAGTTAATATCATGAGTCTTCAACTGTAGAGATTCATAAGCAATCACCTTGTAACTTTTCATGAGTACGCACCCAAACCTTTTCAGAGATGCATCACTAAAAAACATGAATCCTTCTCCACTTGAGGGTAGATTTAACACGGGTTCAGTAACCATTCTCTTCTTAAACTCTTGGAAACATTCCTCACACTTTTTTTTATGGATGAACATGAACCCTTATCGAGTTAACTTCTTTAATGAAATAGAAATTAAAGAAAAGTTTTCACAAGCCTCCTATAATATCCTGCTAATCCAAGGAAACTAGAAATCTCAGTTATTTTTGTAGGTTGAGGGAAATACTCTACAAACACTATCTTTATAGGGTTAGTAATGATTCCATCATTGGTTATAATGTTTCCCAAGAATGAATCTTTTTGTAACCAAAAATCATATTTTCTAAACTATCCATAAACCCCTCTTTCTCTAGAGTTTTCAAAATAACCCTTAGATGATCCACATGCTCCTCACGATTTTTGGAATATATCAAAATATAATCAATAAAACTAAGACAATATTATAAAGGTAGTCCTTAAAGACACCATTCATAAAATAAATAAAAATATAAGGCATATTATTCAAGCTATAGGGCACAAAAACGTCCTCATAATGCCCATATCTTGATCGGAAGGCTGTTTTTGGAATATATTGTGTCTTCACTAATAATTTTTGATAACCAAATTGAAGATCAATCTTAGAGAATAATTTTTCCCCATTATGTTGGTCAAATAAGTCATCAATTCTTGGAAGAGGGTATTTATTCTTCATTTTGATCTTGTTTAGTTCTATATAATCAATGCATAGCTGCATTGATCCATCCTTTTTCTTCACAAAGAGAAAAGGTTCTCCCTAAGGAGACACACTCGGTTGAATAAACCACTTCTCCAAAAGATCTTGGATATGTTTATTTTATTTCTCAAGCCCCACATTTTATATGCTATATGGTTTATTTAAAATATGGTGAGATATAGGTACAAGTTCAATGGATAACTCTACCTCTCTTTCTGTGGGAGGCCCGGGTAACTCCTCAGGAAATACGTTAACGTATTCGTGGACAATGGGGAAATTTTATATCATTATAATCTTATTTACTTCTTATTATTCACTAATAAACTCTATATATAAGCATATAGGAGGTTCTTCTAGACGATAACCGGTTTGATAAATCTCTCCTTGGAAGATAACTATAGGTTCCCCATTCAAAACTACTGAGATTTCCTTGCTTCTGTATTTGATCTTATCATTATATTTTGAGAGACATTCCATACCTAATATAATTTTTAATTCCAAAAAAGAAAAGAATAATATATTTATGATATTACTGTGTTCACTAAACTAAATACTAGAGTTTTGAAATATTTTTGATGCTTTCATAATCCCTCCTAGATTATTCACTTATAACTCTAACTTTAGAAATTTAGCAGTTGATTATAAATTTTTGGAAAACATGGAAGATATAAAAGAAAGTGTAGAACAAAAATCAAACACAATGTACTATCTATATTTGAGAGAAAAAACTTTACCTTCCACCACATCATTTGGAGCTTCAACATCAGAAGTTGTGATAGCAAAAGCACGACCTTTCTCCCTTGTCTATTTTTGAGTCTGGCGTTGATTCCCCTCCACTTCTCTTTGATTTTGATGGTTATTGGAAAAGTACCCAAGTTGTCCACACATGAAGCATTGGACTTTCTAAAGGTTTTGCACTATCTTTCCTTTTTCAATACTATTGGGAAGTTGAGGCTTCACCTCACTATGATAATTCCATGTGATATGGATATCTCATCTACACTTTTAGCACTTCCGGATTCTGAGAAGGAAATTATCTAAATGATTCTTCCCACATTTATTACACATGGGATGTTTAACTTGATTTCCTCATCTTCCTTGATCAAAGATCCTACCAATGCTTAGCTCCATTGATATCTTCCTGTCATTGGATTTATGAGACCACTGTATCTCACTGAACTCTAGTTCGACTTTCATAACACTATGCATGATCTTCTCATAGCTATCATAGTCTCCGTTTACTAGATTCTTCTTCAGATGAGGTCTTAGTCCTACAAATAATCTATCAACCTTCCCATTTGGATTCATGACAATGATTTACGTGTAATGGAAAAGTCCTCTTAAGATTATCTCATAGATTCCAAAAGATTCATTCTCCTACTTCTTTAGCCTGTGAAACTCCTCTACGTTTGTTCTCATCGAATGAGGGAAATAATTATTGAAGAATATCCATCTGAACTCTTCCCACTTCATATCATCAGCCTACACTCTTGGACTCATGTTTTTAGTCAGTTAGCACCACTAATCATATTCTACCTCTAATCAGTAAATAGCTAGGGTGGCCTTTTCTTGTTATGAATAGCGGATCAAATAAAATATCTTTTCAATAGAGTTGATCCACTATTCATCAATCAATGGTTAAGTAGATCCACTGAACGTTGGTGGTCATTGATGCATAAAGGAATGAATATAATGTTTTTCCCTTTGGTTTGAAATTGTTCTCTTAGCTTGATTCATGTTATTTCACATAAGTTGAGTCAGTTGGTTCATCATTCTCATGAATGTTTCCATTTTGGCTTCCATCAGAGAGTCGTTAGCGCATGGTCCATTGTGGTTACCAATTTCATATATTCTCCCACTACCTTCAATTTTATAAAAGAATAAAACCTTAGTGTGAAGCTTATTTCATTTATGAATTTTTAACTATAAAGGATTTTTTATTTCTTAAAACATCAAACATAAACATATAATTCATTAACAACAATTACATTTCAATATAAATCCTTCATTATGATTCAGAAAAAACTTGTGATTAACAAAACATATCCCATAAGAGTGTCAAACTAGTAGTGTAGTAAGTCCCATTATCATGCACCCGTTCCTGTTCGAGTCTATCACAAATTTGTGTTTTTGGCTTTTACCCCAAGATATATCTGTTCCAAAGACACATCCACTTGTTCGTATCCAGACAGGGATCTATTTGTTCAGAAACCACTTACTTAATATTTCACCAAAATACTAGGAAGTTTTTCTATATTTAAAAATCACTATAGGTTTATTCCTAATTTTTTCATATTTTAATTTACAAAAATAACTAAACTATGATTTGATACCAACTATAGTATCCCTCCATTTTATTAAATAACTTTTCATTACATTTTACAAACAGAAGATCTTTAAGGTCTAGTGTATTGGAAAAAAGGTATATCATACATGAAAATGTAAAAAAATATTTTAATCCTCTTGAAAGGATTATTTAAATATTCATCCTTTATAAAATTGTTGCATCTCAAAACCTAGGGACATAAATCAAAGGAAAGGGTGAGCATAAGGCCATGTAAGGATAAATAAGGGAATCGGTTTACTTGTGATATCAATAAGAACATGATGAAATACATAAAGACCTAGGAAATAGAAGTATAGGAATATCATAATAAAAGGAACATGAATCATAACATTAAAATGTGTATAAAATATTTAATTTATAAATTCATAATCATATCACTAAGGTCCATCCCCAAGGTGTCATAAAAATTACCAAGGTTATTCACCGAGGTAATGAAAAACTTGGCATCTCTAGATATTAATTTCTTTACCCATTTTATTCGAGTGATATAAAGTCACACCATTAATATGTATTTGTTTTCATGTTATCCACATACATCATAATCAAAAAATTTTAAATAACCCATAAATAATAAATAAGATGGGTTTTATATCAAAATCATGGTGTTTTAAAAAGTGATTAACAACATGATCATTATATCATTTATAACGCACAGAAAGGGAATGAGGGTTTTATGTATGTTAATTACACAATAAAATAAATAATTGTTATGTCTTGATGAATACCATAGGAAATTAAATAGGTTTGAGTATTCACATAAATAAAATAAGACAATTTCTTGAGAAAAAGTGATATATTTTCAGAGGAAAATTCTGCACCATAATAGCTATGCAACATGGTTTTAGAAAACATTAAGAATTAAGGGGAGAGGGGTAACTTATTCATAAAATACTCATAATACTTAATAGGGACTGAATTAAATTGAAATAGTAACATGTCATGGAACCTTTAAAGACATGACACATAGAAAATAAATTGAATAGAAAAAATAGACATTGAGAATTCCCTTACAAAAATTCAAAAGCCTAACGACGTCACTGAAAAAATCAGAAAATGAGTGGATGAGAGAGAAAAGTGTCTCTCATCATTTGGAAATAAAATGGATAGAAATAAGGATATATAATAACATACCCCAACATGATAAAATTGAAACTAAAATATATAACATAAAAGAAATCATTACTAAAAGAGGAGGGTGAAAGCCTCCCTTACCTTGAAGAGTAACTTCAAAAACAATAAGTTTGAGACCTTGGGGGATTGATAAAACTATTGGAGGACTCATTTAAATGTAAAAATGACCATAGATTCGTTGATGGGGAATTTGGAATGAAATTAATAATGTAAATTTCTGGTATTTATTGTAAAAGTGGGGGAATATTTTATTAATTTACAAGGGACATCTCATTAGTGGTATTTGCAAAACCCTTGGCTATCTCATGGTATTTGCCCATGGTTTAGGTGAGATAGGAAAAATAATTTAATATTTTAATCCAAATGAGTCGAATATCATTTTAAATTACATATTACATCATTATGATTTCATAAAACACACTGAAAAATCAAAATCAGTATTTTTACTATTCACCGAAAAAAAAACATTTTAGTAAAATATCATAAATTCACCCTAACCTAATATCAATATTATGAATTCAAAAATGAACTCATTTTATGAAAATAATTTTCTAAATATTATATATTTAATTTTTAAAAATATCAATATTTTCCTAAATATATTCTAATACGTATCCAATAATTTCTGAAATAGATTTGTACTTATGAAATTATATCATATTACCATTAACGATGCCCATATTATATTTATACTTACTGAAGTGAGGTTACTATTCTATTGGTCATATTACTATTCATAAGGGAAATATTATTATTCATAATTTACTATTTAAAAGAAAGAATTAGTTGATCTTATCATACTCTTCATTTCATACTGGTCACAATTTTATATGTCTGTTTTTGGAAAATAATTTCACATTATTAATTATTTAAAGTATAAAAAATACATTGAAAATACTTTTTCCAATTCTCATCAATAATATGCAACTTCTAAAAATTCAACCTATATGTAATTTTACATTTTAAATTAAAAACATTTACCATAATAAGAAATAACAATTTTATTTATACATAAGGAATACAGAAAGTAACTAAGTACTCTTTAAATAGACCCTTATAACACCTACATAGGACCTAAGAGTAAAGTGTGCAATTATGATATAATCTTGGGGCGGCTCAAACAACATTTCTGTACTGGAGATTCTTATCATATTGAACTTCTCCCAAATACAATTAAATTCAAGATTAAGATGTTGAATCATTGATTGGACTTGGTCCAGAGAAAAGACTAGTTATGGTACCTCCTTACCAAGATCCGACAGAAGGCTTTCATACAGCTCGATTCTACTAGATGATTCCATCAACTCTTCTTTTTGTATTAGTTATCCATGGTTATTTATATTTTAAACAACAATTATGTTGCTAAAAAATATTATTATTTCCAATGGTCATATTGACAAATGGTCATATAATGGTCAAAAACCAATGATTATATTTCATTTATACTTATATTTTTTATTGATTATGAAATAGTAAGGAATACATTTTCATGAAAACAAATATTATTCATAAGTTCGGGTCATTAAAAAACAATATTTTAATGTATTTATTAGTGAATTGCATTGAAAAATAATAAAAAATGATGGTATCTTGATTTTTTGGCAGTGTAAAATTTTTATTATTTACACATCCATAAAATCTTCTAGAAAAAATATTATCCTCAAGTTGTCAGTCATGTAAATATTGCATCATAACATACCCCTGCATTGAACACAGACACAAAATAAATCAAAAAATAATGGATAATGAATACAATTATAATTTAAAACTACAAATACAAAATAGAGTCATCTAATATATAAATATATTGTAAAATAACAAGTAAAAAAATCAAATTAGAAAATGAAAACATGGAAAATAAAAAACATCACCTTCTTGTCATTGAGTAACAAATGCTAATTTTAATAATAATAGAATTTTTTGTAAAACATATCATTATTAATAATAAAAACATGGTTCTTGAAAAAATATTTAAGGGAAGGGAACAACTGTTCCATTTGATATAATTGATAAATGAAGTCGAATTCGTGGACATCACCTTTGTGAAACAAACCCAAACCAATGCCAATTTATTCATATCTTTTTATAAAAGAATCTATTTTTCATTCCTTTCCATTGATTTTTATAAAAATTATAATTATTTACCATCAATATATGTGTTCATTATATATATTTTTTTCAAGGTATGATGTTTTTATTTCATGGTACTATTTAAATTTTTTGTACATATTTCTTATCCTTTCTAAAAATTTTCATTTTCATTTTTCAAAAATTTATTAAAACAATATAGTCTTGTATGCCCTAAACATTCTATATCTTCTATACTATGTCATTGCTATTCAAGGTAACAACATGGGTAATTAAGGCTTTTCTATGTACTATATATCCTATTGTTGTTGTGATAATTTTACATTACATATTTTTATATTATGTTTCCTTTTGAAAGGTAATTTTGAACCTTATAAATGAAAATATTCCATTTTAAAAGGTCAACTAAATCTGTAATATCAATTAAACATCACTAATACCTTAAAAAACAATAACCACAACTCACCTGCATCCATGAACTAATTTTTTTTTTCTTTTATGTTTTTTATATTCTTATTTTTAAAGTTCTAATAGAATATAAAATATCTTTATATAAACCATCCATTATGGAATAATTATGATAGGATGCTTATATTTGGGGTATAATACCCCCATTTAAATCACCTATAATTCCTTGATTTTTCAAAACAAAAAGGGATTTGGATTACTGTCATCAATCACAATGGTGTACACCACACCAAGATCTTAGCTATTTTATGCACAAAAAGTGCATGACCTCCCAAAGTAATTCCACCATATAGAAACCCTCATCATTTCATGCTCATATGGACCCTCTACTTGATTTGAATCATAAATCACAATGGCCTCCATCAAGTTGATATCTTATCCATTTAAAACTCACAATGTGATCCAACGCCACAATAGTGTCAACCACATAGAAACCCTCAACATTTCAATCTCATAAAGACCCTCAACTCAATTACCATCATCAATCACAACAGTTTCCACCATTCTAAGATCTCATATATTTCAAGTTCACAAAATTATTGAACTCTATAATGATAACAAGCATGCACAACCTTTTTCATACATAAATAGAAAGTTTTTAACAATACAGGTTAGTAAAATATTCTATATTTTCTTAAGCATGTAAAAACTATGGGGATAAATATATATATCAAAATATTTTCACATACAGACAATTTTCAAAAATTAAATTAACAATTACCTTAGTAGAAAATGGTATCCCTCAGAAAAAGTAACGAAATCTTAATCCTGCAATAACAAAAATTTTATTTTTACCCTGTATTGATATATATGAATGGAAATAATGAGAGAATGATTAGAATAGGAGGATAAATAATTATATATTAGAAAAATATAATATTATCATATAAAAAAACTAAAAACTAATGAAAATGGATCATGAAATATGGTTTCTGATGTAGATAGACATAAATATTATAAGTATAGAGTAGTAAAGAAATTTCTATTAATTTCAATATCACTTACATCAACAGTAACCAGTTATTTCCAAAGACAAAAAAGAATTATAAATATTTCAAAAACTAATTGTACATTAGACCATACAATGACCGTTTGAAATGGGAAAATCAAGATATAAATGAGAAAAAGGAGATCTAATAGACAAAAATAAGATTTCACATATTGAACATAGGGAAATAACATTATTAATATTGGAATATATGTCAATAGGTCACGAAATATTAAATGTAGAATAAACTTTATGAATTTCTTTCTAGTCATTATTCTGTTGCTTGGTAGAAGAATAACAAATGGGGGTTGATGATTGGATGTAACGAATCATTGACAACATGAATAAACCTTTGGAACAGAGTCAAGGTAATTGATTTAAAATGATGGGGAATAAAAAATAAGGAGAAGGAGGAAATGAAACCATAACTATGAGTTTGGGGCACAGCCGGAAATGATTGACGAACCATAAACTACGAGGGAACCCTAACTTAGAACTCACAATATCAAGGAAAGTATCAAGTAATGAAACTATATATTGTAGATTGGGGTATAGTGGGAGATTGAATGATGAACCACTGAATGTGAGGAATTCTAACACATAAAGCATGATAGTTGGGATAGGTATAGGTGAATCTATAGAGAAAAACCAGATAGGTAGGCATGAAAGCTTTTAGAGGGATTGATTGAATATAGTGAAGACATGTGTATGTTGGAGTACCCAAGATTAGTAGAGTAAATATATCTGTAGAACTAATTTCATAGAATTAAATGATGATTTTCAAGATAAAATCGGGATAAATATTTTTCTTTTTATAACCAAACACTTAATTGAGGATTTTCATGGAGATTTGAAATGGAGAATTAAATAACATTAAATATTTTTTCATTTCAACAATTATATAATTATTAAAAGTTTTTAGATGTTATTAAATTTTTAAAATAGTATTACAAATATTCAAATACTAATATTATTTTTAATATTTAAATATAATTTTTATAATATTATTAATTATTCTTTTATTATTATTTATTCATTTTTAATATATATTAAATTTTAATATTTTTTCTATTAATTCATTATGAATATATATTTATTAAATATTTTTATAGTGAATTTAATTTTTTATATTTATTTATAAATTTTTATTGATTAATATTTCATAATTTTAAAATGAATATAATTTATATAATAACTATTTAATCATTCTTTAAATTTTTTTTTTTTACACTTTATGAAATTATTATTTATTTATTTATTATTTTTTAAATGAATATAAAAAATGATTTAATAATTATATTTTTATTAGTAAAGTATGTTGACATGTTTTTATTTAAATAAATAAATTTATAATATTTATAAATGTAGCTATTTTTTTATTTAGTGTAATATATTTATTAATTTATCTCATTGTCCAAAAAATTCACTTTGTCTATAAACCATAGAACCTTAAACCACATCTATTCATATAGGTATTTGAACCATAGATAACAAAGATGGGTGGAGTGTCTCTAAATATTCAGCTTTGACTTGGTATATACACTTGGGAAAGGGAATTCATAGGATGATACGTTAACCCAAAAGTCATATAACCAATTTTTCAGAGAATCTTGTGATTAGTGGAAACTAGTCAGTGTGATTGCTGAGATGTAATTGGATTTCACTGTGTATAATAATGCGGAAGTATTCTTTTTAGTGACTCTCATTCTTAATTTTGTTGAGCAAGTAAATAATGATCAAAGATGAAAGATCAAATCCTAATTGTCTTTCCATTAGGTCAAAACTCAATGGTGAGGATACCATTGATATATGGAAAAAATATCAGAATTATTCATTGAATTTTTGAGATCATAATTTGGTTTCATCCTCCTATCTAGAACAACTTATTTCAGTTTATCACCATTTTATATGGGGGATTCATCTCGGAAAATAAATTATGTAAAATACACTAAGGATCCATTTTTTATCAAGAATGAAACTAGGGGTGGGTGGTTATATTATGAAATTCCTCACTTATCACCAGGTTGAGGCTGAACATCAATGATTAATTAGATTGTTCCAATTTTCATCCATACTTGTGTGTGGAAATTGAAGCAGAATTTTCATAGTCTTTGTTAATATTTTTTCAAGGATGATTTGGAAACATTATTCCATATGAATTATTGTATACCAACTCACAAATTCATCCCACTTTATCCTAATCAAATAATCTAACATGGCAGATAAAATACCAAATCTCTATATTATACAAGTAGTGACATTTCATTGGGTACTGATTTCTATTGTCTATGATGGAGATCCTATATTTATATCTCATTATTTGTTCTCCTTGTAGCAATCCCTTTGAACCTAATTGAACATGAGCATGCAATATCATCCTAAAAAGGATGGGTAGTCATAACATATGATTCAGACATTAGAGGACATGATCTATTCTTATGTAATGGATTTCGGTGGCTCAATAGAGGATCATTCACCATTAGTTGGGATTTTAAATAACAATAATTTTTTTCACAATATATATGGATCTATTCGATGAATTGTATGATAATTTGATTATATATACACTTTTTGGGTTGGTACAACGAAAACTTTACTAATTAGACCCATCCTTGTACAGTATTGTTTTCACATATTATCTTTTATTTTGAGTGACCAAATATTCTTTAAGGTCCCACTAAGGCTCAAGCATCGTAATTTGGGAAAGAAATGGATTTTTTTCTCCTTGGTATATCTGATTAGGTGATGTACTTGAATGTCTTGGATATGTGTCTTACCAAGTGATTTATGACCTAGATTAATCTTGGTTCAAAATTTATTTTGGGTACCCCAATTGAATAAGAACCAGCCGGACCCTAGTCACATGATTTGATGGGATCATGTCAAACTTATTCCTAATGATTTAATTTTGAATAACATGATTAACATTTTTGATTGGCAACATAAGATATTGAGAGATAGACTTATTTCTTTGTTCTAAGTCTTATAGAAACATGGAAAAGTGTATGATGAGACTTGGGAACAAGATATGTTCATGCAAAATTAGTTCTAGAACTCTTCCAAGACATCACAATCATCCGTATTTCTATGGATAAATATCCTAATGTTGGGGAGAATGTAATACCCCTCCCCTTGGGTTTTTTTCACGAAATAAAATAAAACAAAAAAACTAAACTACTTGATATGATTTTTATTGATTGACTATAATAAAATAAAACAAATATGGTGGTAAATTAGTTGAATTTGAGGGATAATTATCCAAAATAGTATTAAAAATGAGATTTATTGGGTTATCTGGCCTATACTTTCAGCATTGGGTAGAACATTCTTAATTGGTTGGTTCCTCTCTCGAGGTTTCCTATATACTTTTAAGATGCATAGAGATTAATCTCCTGATAAAGGTAAAATTATGGATATCTCTCACTTTCCCACTCAACTTTATCACTTTGAGGATCATCCCCTGAATTTCAATGCTTTCATTGTGCATTTAGTAGATTTTATTAAATTAAGTTCGAAGTGATATTAATTTAAAATAATTTACACATCCCTTTCTATCGAACTATCCTACCCCTCGAGAGAGGAACCAAAACTCATTTTTCACTTACTTGAGCCTCTATTCACCATTATATATCATTTGGCCACCATTTTAAAGGAGGTTTCTAATAGAAAACTCAAACTCCCAATGTAAGTATTACCTCATTCTAATCATTTTTTCACAATCTTCCTATTACATGACATCAATAAACACCTTAAAATAATTAAATAAATATAATTAAGATACCATTATATTATTATATTACATTTACAACCCTTATTTGTTTATTTTCACCCACTATTAAAAATAAATGTATTTCAATAGTGCATATGTGTGGACTACCGCCTCCACGAATCGAAGTCTTATATTTTTCATAAATGATTCTAATAGATGGAAATAATGATGTAATTGATAAATAAATATGGTATATACAACCTATTTATGATTATTAAATGAGAAATAAATATTTAATTTCAATCCCACTAATCCATTCAAAAATAAAAGTGTCATCATGTGTACGTGTGGACTACTGCATCCATGAATGACGTGTCTTTTTTTTAAACCAACTAACATGGATTATACTAAATTATTAATTATTTAATTAATATGATATTAATATAATTATTAATTTTCAAAAAAATTAAATAATTTCATACCTTCCTCTTTTTTTTGTGAAAAAGATGAAGTTTTCTTTATGTGTGTATGTGAAGACTATCTCCTCCACAAAGTAGCATTTTTTGTTTTTCATAGTGGTTTTCAATAATTTTCCAAAACACTTCATATTTGATTAAAAACATAAAAAATTTTAAATAATAATAATAATATTATGTTATTAAGATATTATGTTGGAATAAATAAATTATTAACCATACCCTCCCATAAAAATATGGTATGTTCATGTTTGGTTCAGTCTAACTACCAACATGAATGATGTTATGATATTGTATCATGGATGAATATAAGAACATAAATATTATTATAACTAAATTTTAATAATAAATTAATTATTTTTATGGTTTTAAGGGTTATGTTAGGTATCTAACTTATTTTTAAAATATCATATTTGATTTCTAATATTATAAAAATAGACAACATTGATTCCACATTCATGAAACAAGACTAGAAAAATTATGGGATAAGATAAGATATTTATAAATCAAATAATTTATATATTCCAATACCTTAAATTATCTTGTCATGATGAAATTTTGGATAAGAATAAATAACAACATCACTATTACAAAACTAGATCAAAATGATCAAGATAACTCACATATAATATTGAAAATAGATAATAACTAAAATACAAGTAGAGAATAACTATAAAAGAATTTTATAAAGGTATATATTTATAAATATGTTTCTAAGATAGTTAATTAAGATATTTTTTGTTATACTCGAAGTTAGGGTGCATTCAGCTTAGTATAAATATAATTATTCAGTTCTTCTTCTCAAATTTCAATTCTTAAAAACTTGATTACGATATATAGCATGTTTTCTATTTTATGGTGTACTTACTAAATATTAAATATTTTATATCATGATTCTCTAATTATTCATGGTATTAAATGTTCTATTCATAATTCTACTATTCGGGGTATTTTAATTCAAATGTTACCTTATCCATATAATTACCAAAAATCCTAACTTTTGGAAAGTAAACTATGTGTAGTTTTATATAAAATTAAACCCCTATATAGATATTGGGAATTAGATATGACTATAGAAAAGATGAACCTAGTGATAATCACCTAAAAAAGACTGGTTGAGTATATAGTCAATCTGCACTTAGTTCATGATGAGTAGGCCTTAGACTGTACACCTAACTGGACACTCCTCGTGGATATGCTTTGGATAATTCACATGATCTTTATGAACCTTAATGAATGATTATCATAAAATTGTTTTGGACTCCTTCCATTGAAAAAAACTAAACCCAATTACTATCTTCTATTGATATCCCAACACTTTTAAATTACCCTCCCCACAACCTTTTCTTTAGTTATTTCAAAAGGGTACTTCAAATTACATTGCAAATACACCATATTTTTAGTTGATTTTAGGGATATTATCCTAAATAACAACATTGTTCCATTAATTAGGGAAATATTTTTCTATGGTATTTCCATCATATGGATAACCTTAATCTATTTTTTCCATAATTTAGTAATAATAACCTTTTTAAGTGTTATGATACATCCTAACAACTCTCATGATGAATGAACTAGTCATAATTAGTGATAGTTTGGGCCCAGTATATATAACCCCTTGAGGAATTGGTAGGTCTCATGATAGGAACTAGTTAGTGTATTGGTATATTTATTACCCATATATGTATTATTTCTAAGCACGAGGCTTGAAGATATGTTTATGAGATCTAACATTTTGTATTTCATTAGTACGTGATCAACAATTATTATCCATGTTTTTAATTAATATCATGGATTTAGTATTCTCTTAGTTCCAATTGTTTATAAAATTATTTTTGTAAAACCTCTAGTTTTAGGTACTTGGAACTTTATTTTTTCTATTTTTAGTATATATATTAACCATGTCATGTTTTGGGAGGTTCTAATGGGATTTTGAAGTCTTTGGCGGCTTTTATGGAGGAGTATGGTTTGAGAACAGTTAGTAAAAACCGTGAAACACATCTAGGAAATAGTGTCAGGGAAGAAAGTGGTCATTGGGATGGTGAAAGTTTTGACCTAACAATGTAGTTTCCAAGGATAAATCATGAATATTTAAATATTGGGAAATGCAAATTTTTTCTAACCATTCATGCTAACCATGTGATGGGTTGTCTTGAGAAAGTAGGACCAGCACGATTGGTGCGTGGTCTGCAAAACTAGGCGTCCTAACCTTGTGTCATAAATTTGGCCCTCCAAAATTAGTGGATATAATTACATTCAAATAATTTAAGATTTTTCCCCACAAATCATCCCATAAAATGTAATCATTTTTTCTCCCATGGTGCGAGAGGTGATTCCCTTGATCCCGAAGCATGTTTTAGGCATTTCAAAGATGTTGGAGATCAAGATTCCCCAGTAAGTCTTGATTCATGACCATTCTTCTTTGATATATTCTCTTTATATTTACTAGAACCTTAGATATATTTTTATGTGGATATATCCATCTTCTATGATGCGAATTGTGATGTTTTCTGGAAAGATCTAGTGAAATAAAGGTGGTTCATGATCATATCTATAATCATTAAGTGTCTTTCATCATTTTCACCAATGTTTTAGTGGTAGGTGGATTCTCTATCGAATCCACATAGTTATAACATGAAGGATTAGTTTGAAATAATTTTTTTTTCATCAAATGGTTGTGAAAACATGGTTAATTGTTGTTGGAAACCACTTTAGTCATAGATTTGAGAAATCATGGAAAGTTTATGGTTTTTTAGAAATCCCACTTTGATGATAAATTTAAAATGGTGATTTTAAAATTATGATTTTGATTTTATATATTGAATGTGGTTGTTGATGTTTTCTAAAGAAATAAACATTTTATGTGAAACTATTTGGCATAGTTTTTTGTATACATGATTGGTGTGAGTTTATTTTCATTAGACATAACCTTATGGAAGGGGAGTGTTCCATTAGGGCACCTGGTATTTATTACCTTGTGATGACTTGATAGATTAATGAGAAACCACACATGAGTATGTAATTCTCACCTGGGAATTCATGTGTGGATGTGTGGAATCATGGAACAGG
The DNA here is from genome assembly GCA_963277665.1 of Viscum album. Classification (NCBI taxonomy): domain Eukaryota; kingdom Viridiplantae; phylum Streptophyta; class Magnoliopsida; order Santalales; family Viscaceae; genus Viscum; species Viscum album. The sequence continues at coordinate 1,069,670,036 of OY728166.1, read as the reverse complement.
TATTGCAAATGAAATGTGAAATATTTTAAAGGATTTTGTTTTTATTTATAAGGAAAAACTATTTTTTATTCTATATAAATTGTTTTAAATTGATTTAAATTATTTTATATAAATGTTCTAATAAGCTTTGTCCTATTAGAGTTACCTGGGAAGTCATTAGGTAAATGATAATATGTTTATAATCACCCCATTCTTGGAAACTATTGAGCATTCTTCATATTTCATCTATCAAAAAATAGGTAAAGGGAAGGTATCTCAATTATTTAGTGATGCTTCTTAATACCATGGGAATGGATTATCCATTTGGAGCCTCAAGAAGGATGTGAGTTAGTGGTTTGATGTATTTAGTGTCTTTGGTTTTTTTTTGTGTTTGATTTCTTTAGTTTCATTGGTTTCTATTTTTAATCTGATATGTTTATTGGATTTCATACATTTTGAGTTTCATTTTTATACTCATGCATCATTGTAGACACTATGAAATGTGTTCCATTCACTTTTCGACAAAATGTCCACAACCGGGTTCGAAAGGTTCGCTGTGCGGCTCTGCATTTTTCATGGGGGTCAATGATGGTAGTGAAGGTACCAGCCCAAAGGAAAGGGATCGTAGCCTGGTACTGATCCAAAGCAGGGGTGTGAGGCTGCATCCCTCGTGGTATGGAGAAATAAATTTGGCTAAGTCCCTAAAGCGGCACCCAATGTACGTGCATAAAAACCCCTGAGTGCCCCCTTGCTGGAGTTGATTGAAGTATTTATTTTGGATAAGTCCTCAAAGTGTCACCTTAGTCTAGAACAAACACTGTCAGTGTGAAAGGTACTTGTGTACCACATTCTGACGTGAAAGTCACTTGTGCACCCAATATAATTTCTCCCAAGGTTCTTTTTTTTCCTATCAATAGACCCTTGGGACTTCAGTTGTATAGAAGAATTTCTATGAAACCCAGTTGCTGCTTCGGTCTCCCTAGTTCTTTTCCCAAGTCCTCCAAAACATTCAAGGTAGTTCTTTAAAACCTAAAGTGAAGGAATTGAGGGAGGATCATAAGGCTTAAGTCCTTTTATTTTTTGAAATTCATAACACTTGAGGGCCTACAATGACAAACCTCCCTAAAATCATAAACACTTGTGCGCCAATTATTCCTTTTACAGGAACTTCAACACCACACTTTTGGGATTACATATAAATACTCTTGAAGGATTGATCCAGGTCTCACCCAAGTATTACCATACATGTTTTTCAGGGCTTAAGTGAATATCAGGTCTCCAAAGATTACTTGTGCACCCATACTTTTACACCCTTATCTACTTGGGCACCCTTCTTTGATTCACTTACTCTCTTCAGTCTATAATCTATCAAGCCCTATTCAAAGACATCCATGGAAAGGCTTCTTCTTCATTAGCTCCATTATTTGAAATGGATTCTGTTGATACCTCCACCAAAACCTCATGACCTATCAAACCCTTGGGAAGACACATCAACATGTCTCCTTTTTTGGGTTTGAATATCCACAGTCAGAGGTTTCCCACATTTTTTTCATAATGGGGTTAGGATTCATGGAGTGTTTTTTGGTTTTTATATCCACAATCACATGGACCTTTATCCCATGAACTGTTTTGGGAAGTTCCCATTTTTATAAAAAGGTTATGGGTCCTAACCTCTCCCTTCTCAAAGAGACTGAACCTGAGATCTATGGTAGGGAAGGTAAGGTTCACGCTTTCTTTTCCATGCATGAGAAAGAAAATTCTACCTCCCCTACTGGGATGAATTTTTGGGAAGACATTTTGTTACCAGCCCCTAACCTTCATCCCTTCTTCCTTTCATTGGACCCTTGTCTTTTGTAAAGTGAATAGAGTAAGGTCTCATCACCTCACCCTCTTCCCGGGTTGTCTCGACCTCGTCAACTGTTGTCACTGTAGGTTCACCCTCTTCCACCAGAAGAGGAGGAAGTGTGTGTGTGTGTGTGTCATTGTTAAATCTTTCACATCCTCTTGTTTCTCACACCGGTCATGACTCATGTGGTCTTATAGATATTTTATGATTACAACATTTGTACAAAAACCCATGATGAATAAACTACGAGAACTCTGATTCCCACCATAATCAAGATATGTGGGAAGCCTTCTCAGGGCCCGAGCTCACTGGATATCCTCTTTAGGAATCCAACCCTAATTCCTTTAATCGTGGAACCCTCCTTAAGAATAAGCCCCAAATTAAACCTCCAAATTTTCAAGGCATCCTTTTCAGGAAGTAAGCCCAAACTCATTTTTCTAAAAGGACTATACTCTACTATGAGACATATCAAACTACATGGGATTTGATTCCCATCCACATGGTATATGTAGGAAGCCTACTTGAGGATCAAACCCAACACCTTAAATCTACCATGTTTTCCTTTGTCCATATTCCTAAAAGGGTCTATTTTAACTTGGAAACCCATATTCTTTCAACGTTCCTTAGGCTTATTAGGCATAAGTCCCACATCAAACTTTCACTAAGATCATTTAGCTTATATGTCCATACCACATGACATTAAACTATATGTCTAGGTCTTTATCACATTACCTTAAAAGGTATGATGTGTCCCATTAAGTGGCACTGAACTACGAGGGTTGATATTCCTTTCACAAGGATACATAGGTAGCCTATTTCATGGGTACGATCCCAATATCAAAACAAACATTAGTCTCCCTGGATGAAAGTAAATTATTGAGTGCCCCCACAGATGTTTCTTAAAAACTAGTATCATCATAATGATGATTAAAGGAATCATTAAATAGTTTATGAGATGATACCATTGATGTAGAACCTTAAATACATATGGATATCTCCATTAATGAAGAACATTAAATACAAACTTATGATTCTAAATTTTACACATGTAATAAGTGATTCAAAATTTGAAGGTATACTTATGTTATACATGGTCAATTAATGAGGATTCATAAAAATATCTTAAATTTTAAAGAGTGTCTCAGAGCAGACAATAATTCCCCACAAAAGGGTGTGATGAGTCTGAAATCCCATCCTCTCAACCAATGAATGTTACTAAGTATCATAAATTTTGAACTTGATGAACACTTTCCTTTGGAAAGAATGTCCCTTTTGGACAAATAACTATTTTAGGATTCTAGTTCCATGAATAAATCCCTGTAAACTACCTGAATGTAGTGATTTTTAAAATTAGAACACACATCTCAACAAACTATGAAATAAAAAAGGTGAACCCAACATGAATCCTTAAACAAGTTAATAATGTTACCCACATATCAGGCCCCTATCAATTGATAAATTAAGGCTAGAAAAAGGAATCTATCATTAATGTATCTATCTAAAAGATTTCACTTTAATGGAGTTTGTTTTTGTTTCATTTTTTTTCTCAGAACACCCTTCATTACAAAATGGATTTCTTCAAGATGACATCTGTGAACTTCCCAACCGCTGCTTAGGCTGGATCCTCATCCACATGAAAGATGTTATCACCCACCCAAAATCTTCAACACTACGTCTCCATGGTCATGGTAAATTATTACCATCAGTATGGCACAATCCCAAATTTGGGAGCTGCCTAACAGGACCTCCAGGTCAATAACAATCATTGATCATCTATCCAATAATGACCGATGATCAAAAAGATGACGGTGCCAACCACCATCTTCAACCGTTTAAGGTCCTTATCCATTAAACATAGAAAAAAGTCCCTCCCATACTATAGGGGGTAGATCAAGAGGTCACTGAAAGCCACAATCCAAGGATGTAGGGGTCCTTCCTAAGGACTCCCACCAATAATAACCGCCAGCTGAATAACGAGGTGGTGAACCCAAAAAATTATGGGGGTGTAACCTATGGACATTCGGTCTAGGTATCTCAGACCTGAGCATGAATGACAAACCACCGGGGACATTATCTGGTCAATAGGGGAGCATGTTCTTTTCTCTTACCCCTCCGGAGAAGTCCATCAACCTAAATTTATGGCAAACAACGAGCGGACACATACACCTGTTCTTCCTAATTCCGCTGCCTAGTAGACTCGTCTGGCAGCAACCCACAAATCCCACCTGAAAAATCCAGTGGAGTATCATGAACAAGAACATACACCTATTTACAAATTATCATCCATCTAGCTAGTTCGTCTAACTGCATTTAAAGAATCCTGCCATTCCAATGTGGTGGAAACTGGTAAATAGGAACATACACTTGCTTACAATCACCAATTATTCCAGAAGTATCATCTTCTAGTATTAAAGGAATTCTGTCAACTATACATAATGGAAAATAGCCAGCAGGCACATACACCTTCAAGTGTTCATCAATCCTACCAACAGTCTTGTTTGGCAGCACCTAGAGAATTCAGTCGGAAAGCTCTGATGACAAATCTGGGGAAGACCAAACTCTCCACCCCCATGCATGAGTACTGTCAATACCCATTGATAGGAAAAGGAGGTCAATAGTAGACACATAAACCTACTACCAATATTAAATGGGCGTATATTCCCATTTCGGCCATAGAAGTCACCAAACACATCTTATCAATCGTTAAAGGGAAGACACAAATTCCTACCCATATTCTGGAAGCATGTCAGGATATTATTACAACTACTTGATCAGTAATAGGGGAACATACAAATAAATCTATCTCCACACATGGGATGACACATTTCCATGCCATCTAGGTATAGATACACACCTATATTCCAGTTCAGGAGGGTTATGTGGCATCCTCCCCCATATCATACAAGCAATAGGATCGGGAACATACACCCTTTCCAAATGGAGGTAATAGGTTCATTCTGGTGACCACTTCAAGGTAGGCATATACACCTACCCATGATAACCACTTCTCCTAGTAAGTGGCCCCAACTAATGGTAATAGAACATCCAAGAAGAATTCTCGCCAAACATGGTTGGAAAATTAAGAGTCAAGCTACAATTTGGATCATCTTAATGCTGGAGTTCATAAAGAACGGGGACATTTATTTGTTGTAGATCAAGATCATACCCTCTCATTACAAAAATTATAGTAGTAATAGTATTAATTTTAAATTTCCTCATTAGAAACTTAATCATGAAGTCTTGATTCATGAAAATTTAGTCAATACAGAGAACCTATATTTGGATGAGAGACATGACAACCCTCTATGTGGCTAGAAGACTAAGGAGCAAAAGGATGTATCCCTTGCGGTAATCCACCATGGTGGTCCTTCTCATGATGTCATTTACTGCAAAATTACTCTCTACATTATTATTTCACATAGTCATGATAATTCTACAATTGATAATGTAGTGAAGAGAATTCCCTCTTATCTCGAGGCACTTTCCAATACCAAGCCAGTCATGTTTGATTCTCAACAAGAAGAAATATTAAGGGAACGTTCATTATTTGAACATCCCTTAAGTCATTTTTCATTTCATACAGAGTATAAAATTTTGTCAAACTAAGTATAGGATCCTCTAGTGAAAGACGATAAAGATATGTTAAACATGAGAAAACAATTTTCTAAAGTAGAAATACCAGTCATGTTCTAGCCTTTGGAAAATTCTCAATATATTATTCCAAAATTGATGGAAGAAGATTGCATTCATGATATCTGCCTAAACTAATGGAAGACTCTTTTTCATTTGAAAACCAATGTATAACCATATGATGAATATAAAAATCAAGTAAGCATAATAGAAGTGTTGAAACCACAAATTTACTTGGCATCTCTCTCAGTTTCCCAACATACAAAGGTTGAAAAGAAGCATAGGACCTGTCATCATGCATGCCTCAATGATTTAAAGAGGTTATTAAAGTTAATTTTTGATTCCCTATCTGGTGTTTGTATCATAGGATGGGGTGCACATGGAGATTTTCATTTCACTGCACTCTAGAATCAGCAAAGTCTTCCAAAAGTGGTCTAATACAATGTTAATTCCCATGGTTAGCCACGATCAACAGATTTTGTATGTAATCAAATGTACGTTCAGGAAAGTGCCTCATCTATCTCTCATCGAATTCAAGCCCAAGGAAAAAAAGTTGTTGAGTTACTTTTACATCGAGCATCTGAAAATCTTGAGCAGGCCTACCTTTTATAGGATTTTAGGAATCATATAATGTAAATGTCTGAAATAGCACATAAGTATTCTAAAACAGGTTATTTGAGTGGTTTTCGGATAATGTACCTAGATAATGTCTAAACCAAGATTCGTAAAATCATAAGAGAAGCTGCGTGAATCGCATCCATAGCAGTTCAAGAGCCACCCCAACTTTCCGGGTTCGGGGATCATTTAATTCAACCTTCAAATTCAATTAAAAAAGTTCAATGGTTTGAAGAAGAAAAACAGGAATACCCCAGCCTGTAGGGATGGGGGTTTTTATAGATTTACAATCCCCTCCTCAACAGAAGTCAATTTTATCCTAATTATGAAAGAATCGACAAAGAGAACACCCAACTAAACTATCCTAGGATTCCCTTCGGGTTACTGTTCACCAAACAACTCCTGAGAATCCATCATATAGGAGAGAAGAGTCTCAAGAAAGATACAGAGGGAGACAATCTTAGAAAGATACTGAAATAATTCCATCAATAAATTATGTGTTAGTAAATGTCATCAACACCCTTATAGAAGATCCTCCAGAGAATGATTCTAGTTTAGAGGAATCAGAAGATTATGATCTTATCTGTAATACAGTATACACTAAAGCAAATTAAGAAGGTGTACGTACCTGAAATCAGAGGCTTTCCCAGAATCTAGGTATTTTTTTAAATAACCAACTCCCACACCTCTGAAAGGCATCTAATAAGGGAATAGGTAAAAGTCATATTGTATATCACTTTTCCACTGGAGAAGGTCAATATCTTTCACTTGAAGAGAGATTTTCACAGAAAGAAGAGGAGATAAAAGAGTTGAAAAGACTCAATACAGAGTTACTTCAAAGAAGCATTTATGCTAGATGTACTCCCCATGTAGATCCTAAACCTTCACATCCTATAGGATCTCCTTACAAATGAGGATTTTAAGTAACTACATATATGAATAATGAATTCCCTCTATTGGGTATACTGCCAGGTCAGGATCAAACACATCCTTATAGTCCTATTTTTGTGGGTTATCGAAGGCAGATACCAGCACCACCACCAGTGTTTTTATGATCTTTGCATCAAATCATGCTCCATTTGTTGTACCTGCATAGGTTCCAACACATCCAGATATTCCCCAAATTCTTATGAACACAATTGAGGCATTAACGACTCGATTGGAAGCTATAGAGGAATGACATGCCCCAGTTCATCCGTGTTGGCGCCAAAATTTGGGAAGAATTAGAAAAAAGGAACCCATTATGAAATGCCTCTCAAAGCTCATCCACAGAGCCTCTCAGCACTACAGTCGGTGAAAACCATCCCCTCCATGAACCTGCTATAGAGCAAGGATGTGGGAGACTCTGTGAACCCATTTGATGTTCACAAACCCTCCATGGATCAAGGAGATGGGAGGCTCTGTGAACCCATCTGACATTCGTGAACCCACCATGTATCAAGGAGGTGGGAGGCTACACAGTTACGACACAAGGCCATGTGGATTCACACGGAGTGAGCTCTGCTTCGCGGTGCCACTTGCCTATAAATACTGGGCTCCCCTCAAGCCCAAAGGATGGATCCTCTGACCTTTTTCCTACTTATCTTACAAATCTCAAAGTAATCTCTACTCTATGAACAATGATCTCTTCAAGGTACTTTTTCATTGAGAAGTGCCCCCCTTGCATAAATTCAGGCCCTCTTCATAGAGGGATTCCCTTCGCGAATCCCACGGGCCTCTGCAGAGGAAGGGGATCCCCAAGGGGACTTGGGTCATCATAGAGAATTTATGCTTCGCGGTGTACCGTTCATGCACTTGTGACCCACATCCTAAGGTAGGGCCACTGTGCATTGCGAATCACATTTCTTCACAATGTTATGCATCACAGGACACCCTTGCTTCATGAAGTACTGCTTTGTAGGGTTTTTTCCACTTCGTACAGCACCATCCACATGAAATTATGCCCTATGACTATGCTAGGCCACTTCACTTCGTAATGAAAACCCCTTCGTGAATCCCCCCACTTAATGGAGCACCAGAGCTTCACAAAGCTTCTACATATGAACCACTTTTCTCCGAAACTCCTTTTCCAATGTAACCCTCCAGGTTTGCACGAAGTGATTTCAAAATACCTTGGGTAGTACTTCTCGTTGTGTTGCTTTTCCTCATGCTTCTTCGGATAGGAACACTAACAGCTATTGCTTCTTCACATAGCCACACTAACATGGAACCTTCAATGGATCACTCCATAAAACCCCCTAACCAAGAAATTTTTGTTTCCTTCCCATCCTCAAGGGGCGGGAGGTATCAGTTATGTATGTCCTAGGGGTGCAGAGTGCAACCACATCGTCCGAGATGGAGGACGTTAAACTACCAACCACCATTTTCCTCAGCACACGACATTAAACTATGACCTTGCCTCATGAGTTGTACGCAGGGTACCCCAACTTGTAAATTATTCATGCCCGCTGGTCTCCACGAGATTCAAATCATTCCTCCCATGGAATGAGATCTTATTTATTGGAGCAGCATCTTTCCAAAGGGAAAGGACAACCACTTTGGTGTAAGCCCCTAGAATTTCTTATAGGAGGAAGCATCCATGATCCTCCTTTATTCTTCAGTCCCAATGAACAGATTGAGGGGGGTGGGAACCTGACTCCTCCTTTCTTCAGTGCCAAATACCTCACCTTCTGGGATTTGTTACTACTGGGCCTCCACCCTAGAGTAAGTCCCAATATCTATAACCCTAGGATGCAAACCATGAGTAAGCCCTTGTTTCATATTTGGGCTGTGGACCACGCATAAGACCATGTTTTCTTTTTGGACCACTAACCACGTGTAAGCCCCCATTAAACTTCCCATAGACGCAACATCCACGAAATGATCATTAGTGTTTTTTTTCCTCTTGTTTCTCACACCGAGCATGACTCACATGGGCTTAGAGTAAGCATCGACCATGACATCCTCTCTGGGCAGCCTAGAGTGTATGCCCCACATTCATCCTGAACTATGTAGACTTTGATCCATGATGAGGAAAGGTATGTAGGAAGCCTCCCTGTGGTTCAATCCCAACACTCATTGGTCCTGACGCCCTTCACATCGATTCACTAACACCTCTATTGTACTACGTGGACCTTGACCCTTTTCAAGGCAAGGTACGTAGGAAGCCTCCCTGAGGTTCAAGACCAACACCCATTGGCCCTGACCATCATCATTTCGGTTCCCACATTCATCCTAAACTACGTGGAATTTGATCCTTTCCATGTAAAGATACGTAGGGATCCTCCCTGAGGTTTAATCCCAACACCCGTTGGCCCTGACCATCTTCACATCGGTTCCCACACTCATCCTGAACTATGTCGACTTTGATCCTTTCCATGTCTAGGTATATAGGAAGCCTCCCTGAGGTTCAAGCAAAAACAACCATTGCTCCCGACACCCTTCTTGTCAGTTCACCAACACCTCTTATTAACTATAGGGTCTTTCATCCTTGCCAAGGTAAGGTTTGTAGGAAGTCTCCCTGAGGTTCAAGCCCAATACCCACTGGTTCTGCCCCCCTTCATGTCGAACCTCCTTCATCCCGCATGACGTTAAACTTCATGCTCCCTTTCTTCATGCACGAAATTAAACTGCATCCACCATCCTAAACTATGTAGGCTTTGATACTTGTCTCCTAGATAGGGTACGTAGGAAGCCTCCATGAGGTTCAAGCCCATCCAGTGGTACGCTGTTGAGACCTTATCCAGTGGTAAGCCATTTCAACTCCATCCAGCTGTAAGCTATTGTGACCTCATCCAGTGGTAAGTCATTGAAACCCCATCCAATGGTATGCTGTCGTGACCCCATATAGTGGAAAGTTGTTCTGACCCCATCCAATGGTAAACCGTTGTGACCCCATCCAGTAGAAAGCCATTGTGACCCCATCCAGCGGTTGGCCATCACGATCCCATACCCAATGGTAAGTTGTTGTGGACCTCATGCAATGGTAATTCATGGTGATTCCATGTCAACAATAAGGTGTTATCAATCCAAGACTGGTGGTAAGCCGTTGTTGTCCCTTCTGTTAGGACCCATGTCCCTGGCCCATCCCAGTGTCGTCAGACCAACCCTCGGGCCGCTAATAACGCATAATCCCCAGCATGTCATTAGGTTGTTGTCATTCTCACACACCCCAATTACATGACCCAACCTGGAGATTCCAATTCCTTCATGTCCCATCCATACGGGTTGCCTCTTTTGGTTTGTCATCGCTTCATGAACTACGCTAGCTTTGATTCCCTGCCATAGGGATGCGTAAGAGGTCTCTTCGAGGATCAATCCCAACATCATCGTTTCCCTCAAGTTGAATATATATCATTCTCCATCCAATTAATTTAACCATCCATCATGAATCCTAATTCTTACCAGGGTCGGCACATCCCAGTGAGATCATTCCAATTCACCTCCTAGCATCAGTGTTTCCTCCAGGGGTCACACCCATCTGATCCACTCTATTAAGTGTTCTAATCAATCTGATACATCTCCTCTAGATGTTAAACCTATGACATAACCTGTGTTAAACATAGGAATCTGAGGGAAAACCTCATAATAATGCCTATGGAATATAATTTCTTGCATTCGATGTGGGATATATCGGGCTTTTGCGCCCTTTAGAATCCCTATAATAAGGGGAAGAAACCCAGACGTGCTAGTGTTCCACAATCAAGACACGCCAGTGATTTCCAACGTGACTAATCCCCTGACCGAAGGTTGCTTCCCTGACCAGACCCCTTGGAATGTCCCGAAATAAGCAGCAACATTGACCGACATCCATAAAGTCATAGCACTAGGAAGAGTCTCACAAAAAACGTCTTAGTCCATAAGGGAGACCTGGACTAAGTGAAAAGTTCCAAGGAGGAATACAAGGAAGGATGAAATGACATCACATCATCCCGTTTTGATCAGGGAAAAACATCCCTAAATAAGTGATGGATGCCACCCACCTTTGGAAAGAAGGAATGCAGGGAAATAGCTGCGCGTCCTCCACGGATGGATGTGCACGCCACGACAAAAGCTTCAGAAACAGAAATGGTAAACTCACCGTGAAGATCTTCTCCTCAATATGGAGATTAGTACCATTTGAGATATCAGTGGATTAGCATGTGCCCAGATCCAGCTATTCGGCATCGGGTCCTGCTATGAAAATAGTTGTCCTAGTGTGAAACTCACCAGAAGTTGGGGCAGTCAAAATGTTGGACATCCTAATTTGTGATGTTGTCAGTGTGGATCATTAATACTATCCATGGGAGACGGAAAGGTTTTGGGGAACTGGAATTCGATTTCTTTATTTCAGAACTAATGGTTTAATCTCCCTACTTCTCAGGAACCAAGCTGCTGCACCAGGAGCCCGATCTCCACCCACCCACTAACACAAGGGTAGGGGCAATTCCAATTCATCAACCTCGTGTGGCTCGACCGCTTCAGTGAAAATTTCTGCAACCACAGCTGTTGGGATCCTGCTCGTCGTCGTCCCTTCTGAATTCGTTCAACAAAGGGTTATAAACGACCTCGTACGCTAATATGAGGAGGATGGAATTATATCAACTCAGGATATGGCCCACCAAGACATATAGTTGTCTGCGCCTCATCGCCACTACCATCCCCAAGATCCATGAAGGGATCCACTACTCCCCACTCCAACATACAATCGTTTCAGGATCCTTTCCCCAGAATTCCTTGATGACTCCTTCCCCTACACCGATGAGGTAGGGGATATCTTGGCTAGTTCGGCGAGGATCTCATTTCAGGGGCTCCCCATGAGGGCTCCCACTAGGCCACACTAGCGCTTCCATATGGTCCCATGATTCAAGGAGCAGGTAATCCATGCAACTATACTACTGGCCCTAGTCTGGCTGACCCGACGCTAGTGCTGAGAACAGGCTGAGGATGACACCCACCAAGGGGTGTCTACATCAAATATTGTGGATTGCACCACCTCAAACATGTATCATCAACCCCCTGTTTATGATGAGTAGGGGAACTTGTATAAACGGCCCGGATCGAGGTCCCAACTGCCCCACGGGCAGGCTAAGTCGACTCTTTCAGCCGCCGACACAGGTAGTGGCAATCGCCAGTACGGATTTCCTCCCCGTACTACCACCACAGAGAACACGAGTCTTCCCCGCTTCCAAGCTCGGCATGGAGGTCCGACTCGTGCTACCTTTAGTCTAAATGAGGGACTCCCCATGATGCTGACACACCGCACAGAAGCCTCTTGCATGCTCATTACATCGGGTATTGAGTCATTCCTCCAGACACAGACCATCGGGGTGGGGACGTCGCACATCCTATCAATCTTCGACATGGGGGGCCTTCCATGTCCTCACAATAGATGGAGAAGGTCCTCCTCACCTCACCATTCCGAGGGGTGAAGTCCAGCTTCGCTTCACCAGCACCTAGTACAGAGGTCCTACCCGTGTTCAGATTATCCAGTATGAGGACCCTCCTCGCACAGCCACTATCAGGGGAAGCAAGCATGGGGGTCCCAACCATGCTTCTATTAGCTCCAGTGGAGGTCCTACCTACTCCAGTGTTCCCCGTGGAGATTCCCTTGGAACACCAGTCAGTGAACACAGAGGTCATCCCCATGTTCCTTTCGATATTTTTCCAGTTGTGCCTTTCACCCTGACTTACTCAAGTGGAAGTCCACCCCGCCCTAGCTCTAGTATGGAAAAAGGACCTCCTCATGCTAGAAATGTACCTTGTCCCGAAGAATTATCCTGTTGTAGGAGGGTGGGTCGTCGCCACCATAAAAAGAGTGCCAAGATGATTCAGACTAAGATCAAACTGGTTTGCTTCTCAGAATCTGAGGCGGAATACGACTTAGTGATAGATCCCTCACCGAGATCCTTTGTGTTGAGGGCTGAGGCAGGAACAAGGCACATTAGCCTCATACTTCCAGAATGTGAGTTCCATCGGATTCCTACCTCCCTACACAGGTATATTCAAGAGGATGAAAATTTGGCAACTCCACAGGTTACGACCATGCATTCACCACCATCATCACCAGAAGCACAATCTACCTTGACTAGAGATCACGATGAACTATTATAGGGACCAATAGTGGACGAGCAGTAGAGTGGTCCATCGCCATCAGCAGTAGCCCCTATGACGGAAACTACGGTCGTCATCCTGTCTTACCGCGATGTGGTGGCTAAGTCACTACACTCTTCGGAGGATAGTCCAAGATGTGGTGGTTTGTCAACTCTCTTGCCATTTTCTCCACTTGCCAGCCTACCATCCCAGTGGTCTGCATTGGTACCACTACTGGTTCCCCAGCCACCTCTAGTAGATGAGTGGGGCAATGAAGGGCCATACCCTAAATTTGGACCGAGGAGCATGTGGGATATCCTTACAGTGGACAATTTCCTTAAGATGTTCTGGCCAGTCAGAACACTAAATTTTTGTGCACCAGAATCCCTCACCCAAGAAGAAGTTGATTGTTTCCGCAAGACCCTCTAGGTAACTCATTTCCATCTTATTCATTAGTGATTTTCTTACCCTAAGAGACAAGCTCATTATAATAAAATTGGCAAAAAATTACATCTGGTTGATTTGGCCGCACTCCCTATGGCCAAGAGCCCAGAGTTACCAAGCCGCCGTAGGGACCTCTAGCAACGTTGAGTTCAGATTTTCAGGGTACTCCACAGGATTATCAAGTGACTTCTCCCCACATACAGATCCATGGCTGGGGGTAGTATGCTTCCCTCCTCTGTAGTCCTATCCGGCAATGACCTAAATTTCTAGGGGACATGTAGGATATACCTCCAGGAAGAGTCGTGGTTAATAATGAAGACCTGCTGGAGGGTGAGAATGAGCTAGATCTTCTTGGAGAGGACCTACCCCCCTATAGAGTTTCACACTACTTGGATCCATCGAGAAGGATTAATCATCAACAGATGAATCTACTAAGTCTTCCTATGCCCACCGAGGCACTAGTCCTCTGCCGAAATTTCAACAAGGGCAAGGAACACATCGGAGCCTCCAAACCCTAAGACCCATCTATCTCAGTGCAGAAGACGGAGGAAGACCCTAAAAAATATAGGTTGCATCAAAAGATCGTGGAGACAAAATGGATGGTTGACAACCTCCTGGCTGAACGTACTATAGAGCGATGGCCAGAATACGGTGATCCTAGGTCAGGGCAGCAGGGGAAGGCACAACGTCCCCTCAGCAAATTTCCTCTAGGTCACCCTGACCATCCTGGCCATGCAAAAAGGGTTGTGGATAGAACATACGGGAAGAGGGCACAAAATGTCTCTCCAAATCCTCATGAACAGCGTGACAATCCTCGGGATCCAGCTCAGATTCCTCCAGCTGCCCCACAGATCATTCCACCAGTCGCTCCATGAGCTTCTAGGCCGCCTTATCATGTTGAAGAACCCATCAACACACTGGTAGTTAGGGATTGATAAAACACACTTTTTTGAATATTTTATTGATAATAAAGGATATAAATTCCTCACATTATACTAAATATGATCAAATATGAAATATTTGGAATTAGATCATTAATTTTCAAATTTGATGAAAAATCCAGTTTTACCCTTTTAACATTCACTGTAGTATTTTGGGAATAAATATTATTATGTAAAATATTTTGACATAAAATTTTGTAATTATGTTCCTGATTTAATGGTATACAAATTATATTTAGGGCATGGGGGCTTTATCATGCATTTTAGGGGAGTAAATGGGCCATGAAGACAAAGGTGGACAGAACCATCTAGGATGGACATTACTTCACCCTTTGTACCATATCATCTTCATCCGAGCTTGGATGGAGCCGAATTTTTTTGTAAAGCTCGGGGACATGATTTTTCAAAAATAATCCTGTTAAAGGGCCAGCCAATTCACACGTTTTGGAGGTCAACTATGCAGTGCAACTTGGAATAAAATATTTGGCCAAGTTTTCATTTCACACTTAAAACATTATGTTACCCTAACCCTCACAGACTCTATTTAAAGTGAATTTTCAATCTTTGGTAGGTCTGGTCAAGGATTTGGGAAGGTGTGTCTAAAAGGTTGTCTCTTGGGAGCCCCTCACAATTCTTGGAAGAAGTAAGACTTTGTGCAAACCTCTCTTCCAAAAAGGCTCTCCTCTCCCACCACCTCTTTGTATTTATTTTCATTCATGATTGTATCTTGAATTTATCTTCAAATAATCTTATGTGTTCTTCCCTTTTATTATTATCTTAATATTATTAATTATGATGGAATAAATAGTGTAGATGAGATTGGGTTCTACCCTTTCAATCCTTTTATCATTCAAAATGTCTCCACGATGACCACACCACCCATGGAAGAGTAGTTTTTAGTGATCGATCTATCTTCTACCCTCTTCATTTAATTATTTTTGAATCATTAATTTACTTTAACTCACATAATATTATCAATTAATTGTGCTTTTAAATCTTAAGAAAATAATCATGCAATTGAACATTTAACACAAAAACACGCAAGGTCGAGATTTTGTGTAAATTTTGAGAGCGCGATCTTAATCGGTAATACAAGAACACAAGGGGTAAATTTGTAGATTTAAAATATAATCCCTAAATATAATTCATCCTCATTTCCAGAATTTATACATTCTCTAATTAACCACTGACCATAAGATAACCTTAGAAAAAAATCAAAGAAGGGTTCTACGATTGCGTGTTCTGAAGCTAGCCTAGGGTTTAAGTAATTATATCTTTTTGGTTTAGTTAACTCTTGTAGGGTTCGAGAGTAAAAAAATTAAGGGATAATAATTAAGTGGATATTTATTTAAATAATAATGATTAATAAGTAAATGAATATGTTGAGTTATATAGATTATTATTTTTAAATATTTTCTATGAAAACATCTATTTATTGTGTCATTTTAATCGAACTTCATTTTAAAACTAAAAACAAAAAAATACAATCTTCTTCCAGCAAACTTCTTCAAGATTTATAAACATTAAAAAAAATCATCCTTTTATGTAGTGTTTTAATTCTATTCTCTTTTATATTTAGAATACCATTTAGAGGTTGTTTTAATTTACTTCCTCCTTTGAGATATGACCTTGGTCAGCCACTCTGCTGCACCTAAGTACCCCAAAACCAAAAATCATTTGAGGGCACCCACGACAGTGCTCTTTCAAATTGGAGTCTTTTTCAGGGATACAAGTAATTATTTCAACCAATAAGAGGTATTTATTTTATTTTACATTTTATTCTATTCCTCTCTTCTTTCTTCCTTCTTTACCCAATCTGATTTTTTTCTTCTTCTATTTTCTTATACTTTTTTTGGACCATCAACTCAAAATTATTGTTTTTTACTATGGTCCAATATCTTTATTTTCATTTTATTTGATTTATGACACGTCCTAATCCCGAAGATCTCTTAGATCTTGACATTGAGATTAAACGCAGCCTTAGGGCATGAATCATACATTCTCAGTCTATGGGAAGTTTTAATACTCAACCAGTTGGAGAAGTCCTCCACTTTCAGAACAATGAAATTGGAAGCAATTCAAATTCAAGCATAAAACAAGAACCAATGGCTAAAACTAATAGAAATTAACTTAACAGAACCATTCAATAATTGGCTGCACCTGATATTAACTATCAACCAAATTGCATTGCATATCCAAATCTCAAATCAGACATTGAACTGAAATCTGGATTAATTCACCTGCTTCCAAAATTTCATGGCCTCTCTGGTGAGGATCCCAATAAACACCTTAAATAATTTAATGTGTATTTCTCAACCTTAAAACCATGAAATTTTTCTGAAGATCAAATCAAACTAAGAGCATTCCCATTCTCACCTGATGGAGCTCCAAAAGACAGTATGTATTATTTATAACCCAAAGATGTAATTTGTTGGAACGATTTGAAACATCTTTTCTTGCAGAGATTTTTTCCAGCATCAAGGACGAATTCCATTTGTAATGAGATCTCTGAGATCAAGAAAGCACAAGGGGAGTCAATGTATGAGTATTGGGAGTGATTCAAGTAGTTGTGTGCAAGCTTCCCACATCACAAAATTAGTGAGCAACTACTCATACAGTACTTCTATGAAGGTCTCACACCAATGGAGAGAAGCATGGTGGATGTTTTGGCTGGATGAGCATTGGTGGAAAAGACATCAGTAGCTGCACGTGTGTTGATCAACAAAATGGCCCAAAAATCCTAACAATTTGGCGATCGAGGTACACCAAATGTCAGGGGAGTACCTCAGGTAAGTCCTTCTTCTCTGGAGAGTCATTTTATTGATAACAAGTTGGAAGAATTGACAACTATGGTGAGATAGATTACCTTTGTTCAAAATACATCCCAACCCCCTCCTTCAAGGCCTTATGGAATTTGTATTGAGACAAGCCACCCAACTGACTATTTCCCACAACTCCAAGAAATAGAATATTTTGCAGCAGTGTTCCCTGGGAGACCATATCAACAAAAACAACAACAACCATATCCCCAAAACAAGTATGAATCCATTGTACCAACATTAAACCAAGGGTGGAAGGATCATTCAGACATGATATATGGCTCTGGGCAAAAACAAAGGCCCCCTTTTCAACCAAACTTCCAGCAGCCTCCATCTTACCAACAGGGTTTCCAACAACCCCAAAGGAGATTCAAATATCAAACATCAACATGTTAGCAACAATGGAATCTAAAACATGAGGTAGACTCTAACACTGATGATCTCTTGAAACAAATTTTTCATAATCAATAGAATGAGCTAAAGAGTCAAGGTTCAGAGTTGAGGGAGTTGAAGACACAAATGAGCCAGATTGCCAATGCCCTCCATGAACTGGTAAGTAAGAATTATAGAAATATTCTTTCCCAACCTACTCCCAATCCAAAGGGGAATGTCAGTGCCATTACATTGAGAAGCGGGAAGTAAAAAACTGATGCTTCTCCACCTATCATTCCACCAAGATTCACCTCAACTCCGGAGAAGCCCCATTCCATACCAACTGATGAGAAACCCAAGGAGAAAGATAATGGTAAGAAAAATATTGAGGTTGTTCCTCCTAAACCTCTTCCCTTTCCAAATATTGTTGTTCAAACTAAGAATATGGATGAAGAGGCGATGAAAAAAGAGGTTTTGGACACATTCAAGTGTGTTGAGATCAACATCCCTCTACTATAAGCCATCAAACCAATCCCAAGGTATGAAAAATTCTTAAAAGAACTCTGCACCAATCGAAGAGGGCTCAAGGGAAATGAGTGGATCAAACTTGGAAGGAATTTCTCTACACTCATTACACCAACTATAAAAATGCCAACAAAGTTCAAGGATCCCGAGATATTCACCATCCCATGTACCATAGGGGATTTGCACTTCTCTGATGCTCTTTATGATTTAGGAGCTTCAATAAATGTGATGCCTCAGTCTGTATTCTCTTCTTTACAAGTTGGTGAGTGGAAGCCGATGAGAGTAGAGGTGCAATTAGTGAATAGAGATACGAAATATCCAGCGGGAGTCCTTGAAGATGTACTTGTATGGGTAAGAGACATGATCTTTCCAGTAGACTTCTATATCCTCAAAATGGAGGTTGATCAGGTAAGTTCTCGTACTCCCATTATCATAGGTAGACCCTTCCACAAAACTACAAAAACTATCATAAATGTTCATGAGGGAAAACATTCCATGGATTTTGTAGATGATGTTGTAATTTTTAATGTTATGGAATCCATGAAGTACCCCTATGAAGACCATTCTACTTTTTTTTATCTCCCATTTTGAATCACCAAGTAAAAAATCCATGGATTTTGTTTGTCCTATGCTTAGAGAGACTATGATTATTGGTTCTAGTTTGATGTCTAAGAGTACTTCCACACCTATTTTTGATGGACAAACTTCTCTTGGATTTTATTTTGACATGGATTCAAATTCTGATCATATAAACTCTAATTATGACATGGCTGTTGAGTATGCTGATGCATTTGATGCATTATTTTAGAATTTTGATGATTTTAATTTTGATACTGATTTTTATTGTGCATATATGTCTATTGCATCAATTTCTCCATCCATACATCACCCCCCTACATTGGAACTCAATCCATTTCCCCCAAATCATAAATATGCATACTTGCTGAGTGGTGATAGATTACCAGTTGTCATTTCTAAAAATATCTCTTTTGAACATAAAGAAAAACTTTTGAATCTTTGTAGAGATAACATTAGGGAAATTGGTTGGACATTGGTAGACATATCAGGTATTAACCCTTCCATTTTCATCCATAGGATTATCTTGTAAGATGGGGCTGAACCGATTAAGCAGCCACAAAGGAGGCTTAATCCAACACTTTTGGAAGTTGTTAAGAAAGAAGTTGAAAAATTACTTGAGGTGGGTAACATTTACCCTATTTTTGACTTGCCAGGGGTTAGCCCTGTCCAGGTTGTACCAAAGAAAACTAGTTTTACTATTATAAAAAATAAAAATGATGAGTTAGTTCCTATAAGAGTACAAAATAGTTGCTGAGTGTGTATTGATTATAGGAAACTAAATCAATCCACTCGTACGGACTATTTCCCACTTCTATTCATTGAACATATACTTGAGAGACTTTTAGTTAGGACACATTATTGCTTCTTGGATGGTTTCTCTGGATATTTTTAGGTTCTCATTCCAGCAGAGGACTAGGAGAAGAAGACATTCACCTTCCTATTCAGCACCTTTGCTTACCGAAGGATGCCATTTGGACTTTGCAATGCCATAGGTCCCTTCTAGAGATTCATGGTTAGTATTTTCTTAGATTTAATTGAGACCTTCATGGAGGTATTTATGGATGATTTTACAGTTTATGGATCCTCATTTGATGAATGTATCTCTAGTTTGGGAGATGTGTTGCATTGTTGTATTGAGAAAAATCTGGTCTTGAATTTTGAAAAATGACATTTCATGGTCGAAAAGGCAATTGTCTTAGGTCATATAGTCTCACAACATGGCATTGAAGTTGATAAATCTAAGGTAGAAATTATTTCATCCTAGCCATATCCTACATGTGTGAATGATGTTTGATCATTCCTTGGACATGCTGAATTTTATCGACGCTTCATCAAATATTTTAGTAAGATCGCTCTACCCTTATCCCGATTTCTTCAAAAAGATATTGACCTAAATTTTGATGATTCATGTAGGGTATCATTTTATGAGCTAAAGAAGTGTTTGACCACTCCACCGATCATTCAACCCCCGCATTGTGACCTTCTATTTGAGCTTATGTGTGATGCGTCCAACATTGTGGTTGGAGCTGTCTTATCTCAGAGGGTGGAGGGATGTTCACATGTGATTTCATATGCATTGAGGACATTGGATTCTACCCAATAAAACTACACCACAACAGAAAAGGAGTTTCTTGCTGTTATATTTTCTTTAGATAAATTTCTTTCATATTTATTGGGATCTAAAGTAGTTTTTTTTCTAACCATGCAGCTTTGAGGTACCTCCTAATGAAGATAGATGCAAAGCCACGACTTATCTGTTGGATGCTCCTTCTTAAAGAGTTTGAAATTGAGATAAAATTCAAGAAGGGGTTAAAGAATTTGGTGGCAGACCACATGAGTAGGCATACTCACACACTAGATGATGACACCTTGGACCAGGTACCACTTGAGGAAACTTTCCCTGATGAGCATCATTATTCCATCTCAGGTACGCATCCTTTGTCTGAAGATTTAGTTAACTACCTTTTTACCTCTTAAATCCGAAAAACTTTAAAGAAACATCAATTCCAAAAATTTAAAAGTGAGTCTAGGTTTTATGTGTGGAATTATCCTTACCTCTGGTGCTTGTGTAGTGACCAAGTCATTAGGAGGTGTGTTCCCGATCATGAGTTTGAGTCTGTTTTGAATTCCTGTCATACACTTGCTTGTAGTGGACACATTGGACCCCAACGTACTGCTATACAAGTCTTAGACTCTAGATTATATTGGCCTAGATTATTCCATGATTCCCATGTGTTTTGTAAGTTATGCTCTCATTTCCATCACACTGGAAACATTTAAAGGAGACACGAGATTCCCCAACATCCCATTTTATTATGTGAGATTTTTTATTTTTGGGGAATGGATTTTATGGGCCCTTTTCCTAGTTCATTGTGTTTCTTGTATATCCTTGTTTTTGTCAATTATGTGAGTAAATGGGTGGGGGCCAAGGCCACCAGGACTGACGATTCTCATGTTGTGGTGGATTTTTTCAAGCCTCAAATTTTCTATAGGTTTGGAGTACCAAATTTCATCATCAGTGACCAAGGGACACACTTTTTAAATAATAATTTTTCTTCCCTCCTTCGAAAGTATGGGGTGACACACAAAACATCAACACCACGCCACCCCCAAAAATGTTCAGACTGAGGTTTCAAATCGTGAGTTGAAACAAATCTTGGAGAAAACCGTGCAGCCAAATAGGAAGAATTGGAGAAAGTGCTTGCATGATGCATTGTGGGAATATAGGATTGCATAAAAGACCCCCATGGGTATTTCCCCATTTTGGATTGTTTTTGAGAAAGCATGTCATCTCCTAGTTGAAGTCGAGCATTGAGCATATTGGGCTATAAAGAAATGAAAATGGATTTGGCCCAAGATGGAATTCAAAAGAAGTTGCAAATTCAAGAGCTTGAGGAGATTCGACTATCATCATATGAGAACTCAAGGCTCTACAAGGAAAGATCTAAAGTAGTTCATGATAAAATGATCCAAAAAATGGATTTTCATGTTGGAGAGAAAGTCCTTCTCTACATTTCATGACTGAAGTTGATGCCTGGTATGTTGTGTTCCAGATGGATAGGTCCTTATGTTGTGACTAATGTTTTTTCTTATGATGCAGTGGATATCACACATGAGGACATAGGATGGAGATTTAAAATAAATGGGCAACATTTGAATAGATACATTGAGGGACTTCCTACTGAAGCATTGGATTTTATCACACTGCATGACCCCATCATCACTCGAGCACATTAGGTTTTCCTAACCCTTTAACATTTTTATTCTTTATACTATTTAAAATTATACATTTCATGTGCATAAATAATCTCATGGGCTCACATTGAGGATAATTCAATATTTTAAGAGTGGGGGGGGACCTTTTAGTTTAGTAATTTCAAATGTTTTCCTGTTCAAATAAAACAAAAAAAAATTGTGTGTTTTTCAAATTTTGTGTGTTTATTTTTCAATTTTCTGTGTGTTTTTGAAAATATTGAGATGAAATGATTCTCATTTCCATTTTTAAATCCATATAAATAAGTGAAACAATTTATCCATTGAAACTAAGATTAAATTAATGCTGAAATGACTTTGTTTTAAGTTCAAATATTTAGTAATTTCAGGAAAAGTACACTAAATTTTGAATCCCATGCCATATCTTACTGTCTTTCTATTTGAAACCAATTTCTTGTGAGGCTTCTAAACCATTATTTTCATATTCATTACATTCACCTCACTTATTGAGAGAACCCAACCATGAACAATTTAACTAGAACGTGATTTATTCCAATCAAAACATGAGGGTTTGAGGTACTTATGTTTAAATGATTGAGGCATTTGTTTGGTATTAAATCCCCTTTTTCAAAGAATCCTTTATTATAATGGCCTAACATGAACTTTTAATCCTCTTATCCCTTAGAAACCATGTACTTCCTATTAGGTTAGCCACATTACAAGCCAATTTTCCCTCACCAACCAACTCTTGAAGTGAAATTTCACAATCTCGTTGAACTTATGTGTGGGGGAAGCTATGTTTGTTGTGCTATGACATTCTGTGATACTTTGGGTGGAAAATTAAATTATGAAGAGATGTGTTTCCTGCTAAATAAAATCAATATATCGAAAGTTGTTCTTTTTCTGGAGCTTTCATGGTAAGTGAAGCTGTGCCTTTTCTGGAGCTTCTAATTGATGTAGAAAGCAATGCCTATCTAGAGATTTCAGGAAAATAATGTGTGATAAGATTGAAATTTTAGTTGTTGAATGATGAATGGTGTAAAATTTCTATGACTTTTCACGATGATGGAGCTAAATTGATACTATGGGGATTAATGAGGAGACCATATTTAAGTGAAAATTAGATTAATGCAATTTTTCTTCAAAAAGAGTCAAGCCCTTCTCATTCAGCCTCTAGTTTTTCAAATCTAAATCCTACCAACCAAAAGCTACAGAACAACAATGAAAAGACCTCATGATAAACATATGTCCTTGAGTCACATCGGGTGGAGATTTGGGAAATTATCAAGACTATGGTGACCCTTGTATGAGTTTGGATGAGAAAGACATTGCCAAAAAATTGATATTTGTGTGATGAGAGAAAATTCAAGCAAGGTAAGTGTTTTGTGCATGGGAGGATAAATAAAGTGGAAATACATTGAATGATATAAATGGAGAACTTGAAATAACGTTTTTTATGAGGCATGATATCTTTTTATTCTTGGTGTGTAATTTATTGATCTCAATGATATGTGTTTTAAGATTTGTTTTGACTTGATATTGATGTTTACTTGATATGAGGTTTTGCCCAGGAGTGAAAAAGGGTAAGTATGGTGGAGTTGATAAAACAATATTTTGTCGAATATTTTATTGATAATAAATGAAAACAATCCTCACATTTTGATAAATATGATCAATTATAAAATATTTGGGATTAGATCATTCATTTGCAAATTTGATGAAAAATCCAGTTTTAGCCTTTCAAAATTCACTATAGTATTTCGGGCATAAATTTTGTTATGTAAAATATTTTGAAATAAAATTTTGTAACTTGGTTCCTAAATTAATGGGATAAAAATTATATTTATCACATGGGAGCTTGATCGTGCATTTAAGGGGAGTAAATGGGCCATGAAGACAAAGGTGGACAGAACCATCCAGATTGGATATTACTTCACCATTTGGGCCGTATCGTCTTCATCCGGAATTGTATTGAGCCCAAATTTTGTTGAAAGATCGGGGACATGATTTGGAAAAAATCATCCATCTAGAAGGCTGGCCAATTCATGCGTTTTGGAGGTCAACTATGCAGTTAATTTTGGAATAGAATATTTCTCCGAGTTTTCATTTCACACTTAAAAAGTTACGTAACCCTAGCCCTCACAAACTCTATTTAAAGGAGATTTTAACTTTTTTGGAGGGCTTTTAGAGGATTTTGGAAGGTGTGGCCGAAAGGGTGTCTCTTGGGATCCCCTCACAACTCTTGAAAGAAGTAAGACTTTGTCAAATCCTCTCTTCCAAAAATGCTCTCCTCTCCCACCCCCTCTTTGTATTTTTTTCTTTCATGTTTGTATCTTGAATTTATCTTCAAATAATCTTCATTGTTCTTCCCTTTTATTATTATATTAATATTTTTAATTGCGTTGGAATAAAGAGTGGGGAAGAAATTTGGTTCTACCCTTTCAATCCTTTGCTCATGCAAAACGTCTCCACGATGACCACACTGCCCACGGAGGAGTAGTTTTTAGTGATCGATCTATCTTCTACCCTCTTCATTAAATTATTTTGAATCATTGAGATACTGTAATTCAAATAATATAATCCATTAATTATGTTTTTAAATTTTAAGAAACTAAGAAAGCAATTGAACAATTAACACAAAAACATGCAAGGTCGAGATTTTGTGTAAATTGTGAGAGTGTGATCTTAATCAGTAATACAAGACCACACTGGATAAATTTGTAGAGTTAAAATATTATACCAAAAGACAATTCATCCTCATTTCCAGAATGGATATGTCCTCTACATAACCACTGACCATAATCTAACCATAGAACAACAATCAAATCAGGGTTCTGCGATTGTGTGTTCTGAAGCTAGCCAAGGGTTTAAGTAATTCCATCTTTTTGGTTAAGTTAACTCCTGTAGGGTTCGAGGGTTAAAAAATTAGGGGATCATAATTAAGTAGATATTGATTTAAATAATAATGATTAATATTTCAATGAATAGGTATATTAAGATCGATTACTCTTTTTAAATATTTTCTAAAAAAACATCTTTTTATTGTGTCATTTTAATCGAACTTCATTTTAAAACTAAAAACAAATAAAATACAATCTTCTTTCAACAAACTTCTTCTAGATTTATAAACTATAAAAAAATAAAATCCTTTTAAGTAGTGTTTTAATTCTATTATCTATTATTTTTAGAATACCTTTTAGAAGTTGTTTTAATTTACATCCTCCTCTAAGAGACGACCTTGGTCAGCCACTCTGTTGCACGTAAGTACCCCAAAACCACTAATCATTTGAGGGTGCCCACGAAAGAACTCTTTCAGGGATCCATGTCAAGACAAGAACCCCCGCCCAGTTGATTCAATGTAGGCACTCATTTCATGTCTCGAGGCGTTAGAAACGTGATAGTTGGCGCTCCCGCACGATGGCAAGCCTTATACGGCATGGGTAGATGATATTCCAGCACCTCCTTGGTTTCAGAAATCCCACTTTTCCCCCTTCAATGGGACAGGGGACACAACGTAGCACTTTGACCAATTCATCTCAAGATGTGGACCCATGTTGGGATCTCCAGTGAAACCGGAGGCTGCCAAACTCTGATGTTTCCTATATACATTGGAAGGGCTTGTGTTTGTCTGTTATAGCCATCTCTCCATCGGATTGGTAGCCAGTTGGGAAGAAATCTTCTAGAAATTTCTCTACCAGTTCAGTTCCACCACTCGAAAGATGATTATCGCGGACCTCTTCAAGTAAAATCAGAGGCCTGGTGAGTGTGTTTCTGACTTTGTCACCTGGTGGAAAGGACTCATGTATTCCCTTGAAATGACACTAACTCAGGAGCAATTGCTGACGATGTGTGTAGGTAATTTCAAGACAGAACTAGTCCCCTCTCTGATCACATAGAACTATCCTAGGGGATTCCAAGACTTCTATGATAAGGACAAGAGCCTAGAGGAAAACTTTATAGCAATCTAAGCAGGCACATTTGATGCCTCTTGAAATCCCCACGAGATGGGATGCCAGAGCTGAGCCTACCGCAGTGGCCCAAATAGATGCCCCCGGGTGACTAGAGTTATTTCCAGTGGTGCCGCCTCCACAACCTCACATAGGCCCTCCACCTCAGGTGTAGCCACCGACCCAAAAACTCCCACCTCAGAATCGACTGGTTCCCCAGTGCAATGTGACCCCACCGCCCAGGCGAGATAACCAAGCTCCACCTCCTTGATTGGCTCTTCTGTCTCCTCATCAGAGTCAAAATCCAAGGGCCCCTTTTTTGGACAGGAGGAACCAGACCTACTTGTTCAGCGAGGCATAGGTCCCCAGTAACTTCGGCAGTGCCTTGGAATATGGGATTCCACGTTTTCCTGAGGGCAGAAGTCCAGAAGATGAGAGCCTCACTTGTCGCCTTAATTACTTCCCCTACTAACGGATCTTGGGGGACAACCTAAAATAGTGATATGTGTTCAAAGACTAGCTTCAAGACCAGGTGGAAAAAAATATAGTTCGGTTAGGCCCATCTCCGGTATAGGTGGAATGCATCTTCGTGAGGCCACACAATAGCAGTGACAGCGAGGGCGAGTGGCACCAGGTTTCCAGTCACAGGTCCCAGAAGTATGACAACTGGATGGATCATAAAACAGTCTCCCATTCCCATGGTGTCATCTGTGCATGCATGAATCATCCAAATCCTTAATATTCTATAGATACTACTTCAGAATCGTCATCCCAACTTCCCTCTTCCCAGAAGAGAAAACACAAGTAGTGTAAATGAAAGTAAAGTCTCTCGCCAATGCCAAAGTCATCCCGTACTCTCAGCGACTTCATGCCCCCAGTGATGGAGATCACTCCCATGATCCATCCAGTAGTGGAAATTTTTTTGAATGACGGTCAAGGGTATGCCTCTGTTAATACCGTAGATCTGGTAAACCCCTACATGATTCCTGACAATGAGGAGAGCCTGAGGATCCTCCCAACATTCTCATCCTTTGTCAGCGTCGACGAAGCTGTGACTATATCAGCCATTATAGTTCCACGATCAATACTTCTATCCAGGCTGTGCGTGCTACCGAAACTAGGCAGCGTGCCCAATGTAGATCCTAACACACGCATCCTTCTCATCTTGTGATATCAGGCCCATCTTCATTGTCGTTCATGTTGTTAGATCAGGAAGAGCCACCTCGACCGCACTGTGATCAGCAACTCCCTTCTACAGGATGGTCTCAATCGTCTGGTCCTCATCCAGTATCCACTCCGTAGGCTTTAATTAGTGAGATGTGGGATATTCCTAGCACCAGTCAGTCGCTGGTCTAGTCGGCAGGGCCCACCATACCTCCTGCCATAGAGCGACCTCCTGTAAGCAGATGTTCATGCCTGGAATGGAAGTATTATGTTCTAAATCATATTTCCAGAATTGCATCAAGGTTCTCCATCCTTGAAGCCCTTATTCTGTCGTTTGATATGTGTGATACCCTTGCCGAGGCTTTAAGAAGCCCCCTCCAGTTTGAGTCGGAGGTAGCAGCCGCATAAGCCTTTCATGCTGAAACGGTCAAGAATGTTGAATGTCATTCCATCATCTCGTTCTATGGAGAAGATGAAGGATATCCCATATAGGGGTACATTCTCCCACTGTACAACACCATTCATTTCAATGGTGTGGAGGTTCGTCGTTGTCTTGTTGACATGGGCTTTGGATTCAACCTAATCTGGGCTCAAACACTGCAAAAACTAGGATCTTCCAAGGATGATCTGAGTCCCTCTGACCAAGGAATCCAATGTTATGACAAGACATAATAGACACTGGTCGGCAATATCCTCTTTAAGACCTAGTTCAGTGGACTTCTTGCCAACAATGAATTAATGGTTGTCCCCCAGGACACTGCTTACAATGCATTGATGGGAAGTCCATGGCTACACCTGCATGCGGCGGTTCCCTCATCATATCACCAGTGCCTCAAGTTGTAACAACCCGACCCTAGTTACCCAGAGTCGGTGCATTATTACATAACATTTTCATGATCACAAAAGATCAAGTCTCCAAAGACCGATTAGTTTAGTAGCCTTGGAATCACTAGATACATTCATAAGTCTTACAATACATCATAAAATGAAAACTACAACAACATAGTCTCCACAGTCCACACTCATATCCCCTCATACTATCCCTGATGGTCAGTCATAAAATACTTCTTCACATCCTGGGAAAAATAAAACACAGAAAGGGGTGAGCTCAGATGCTCAGTAAGGATAACAATGTAGCGGAAACTTTTATAAATAAGAATAAAAATTTAAGGCAATGTATAACTAAAACAAAAGCCTTTTAAACTTGAACTTCAGCATAATATGGAAAAAATAAAATAAAATAATTCCATTTACTTTTTCACATGGATATTCTACTAGTCGAATAATCAGATGCAATATCAATAACCACTTTCATAATGATGGAATGCATAATGTTAGACTATCATAACCACATAGTCAAGGCCTTGTGCCAAGATTACAAATAATATTTTCTCAAATCCTTGTTCCAATACACTAGTTTGTCTCATGAGACATACTGATGCATCAAGGAGCTATAGTGGGATCCACCCGTCACTTACTATGTCCAATTCAATCCTCATGTGAAAAGTTTTAAACATAAAATAATCATTTGTATTAAAACTAGCATACGAAATGCCAATAATTTAACCACAAACCATGAATGGTATAAAAATAGCATATCCATAGTCATACATAACTCATTCGATAATATATGGAAGATTGTATTATATCAAATTAACCTTAATCAAGAATAACGAAGAATGTTGACATAGATGAAAATAAACATCAAAACTATTAGAGAGAAATATCCCCCTTTTTCTTGAAATCATTTAAAAGTCACACTATTTGTCGAGAAACCATTTAAAAATATATTTTTGAATCAAAATGTTCCATAAAACTTTGAAAATTTTAAAAGAAGTTTTAATTTTAAAACATTAATGTCCATATAAATAAATCTTTAAAACCATTTTTAAAATATGGACAATAATGAGAAAGATTTAGAATAATAAATCTTTATAAAATTTAAAATGATATTTTAGTTAGAGTTCCTAACAAAAAGAGAGACACTTGAATAAAAATAATTGAGGTAATAAAAACTCTACAATATCATGATAATAAACGGATTCATGATATACTATGTCAAAGCAGATTATATACACCATATAAAAGTGATTTGGTGTATAACAACAAAGAAGTCTCAATGGAATGAAAATTGAGATGAAATCTATTATAAAGACTATATCCTTAGGTTAATGATATATCAATAACATAATTATCTGTGAAAAATATAAAGAAACTCAATATGATTGGATATTCAGTGTAAATCAATTATAGGACATTAACACATATTCTTGTAAAAACTACACCAATGAATTGGATATTTAACTCAAAAAATTGAGATTGAGTTAAAATTACTCTTATCAAGTTCATATCGATGACTTGAGAATTTATCCATGGATTGATTATTTGTATCAATAGTATATCCCCAGAAATGGGAGTGGAAATTATGACATAAGAAAATGAATAGTGATTTCACACTTAATCTTGGAGTAAAATAATTAGTGAAGTATGTCTAAAGCTGAATGAGTGGAAATTGAAATTTAAAATTACCTTATTCAATTGGTAACTAATGAAAAATACACCCATAAAATAAGGATCATAAAATGATTATGTAAATATCCATAAATTAATGAATATTACACAATGAATACAATCATGGGCAGTACACACACCACATGCAATAAATAAGTGGTGAACAATGGAAATATCACAGAATTAAGAGTGAGATAAGAAACCCATTAATTTGTAATTTTTCATTGTTAGAGGGCAGGATAACCTAATTTATAATGGTGAAATAATTGTTATTAAATTATACAATAATCATATGCATTAATATGATATCGTATATGATCTTTTAACATTTATTTGTTAATAACATCTTAGTATTATCGTTGTTTCGGGTGTTAACTGATTTGTTTACCTTTATATGCTTTTTTACCTAAGACGTGTTTGATATAGAAAGTTTGTATCTTATTCATACCTATAATTATATTAAGTCTTTAAAAATTATTTTTAACTATCAAATAAAAATTATTCTTGAATGGATACAATGGGGAATGAATCTCATTGCGTTCGTGGAGACGGTAATCCGTACGTACGCACGAGCGAAAATATCATTCTTTTGATATTAAAATAATATATAATTAGATGGTATATCATATATACAGAATCATTATCAAGTTATATCTATTATTTACATTAATTTTACTTCATTATTAAACCATATAAATAATAATGTATTGAGTAACAATTACACCACGACGTGGAGACGGTAGGCCGTACGTACACACGTATGGTGACATGTCATTCAAAGGATGGATAGAATACTGAATATGGTTGTGAAATATTTATAATAACACCAAAGTATATATAAGATACTGGAGTTTTTTTATAATGGAAATAACAAAATAAAGAAGAATTGGAAGAAGAAAGGAACTTGAAAGAGGGTGGTGAAATCATTACCTATTCTTCGGGTTCTTCCTTTTGATTTGATCAAAAGGGATCCTTAGGTTTTCTTTATGACCAAAGTAGGGCCTCCAAGATGAATTAAGGGAAGTTTATAGGATATTTGGGTAGGGGTTGTCTTATAGAAAAGGCATTGAAGGTGTGAATTTGAGAGAAGGGGGAGTGCCCTTTTATAAGAGGGGTGAGGTGCATCTTAGGAAAAGCTAGAAATATTATTTTATAATAAATTAATATTCGGTTTATAATGGAAAAAAAATGATTTATATCGAGTATACGGTGAGTATGGGTCTAATAAAACTCAACCAATAGGTTTTAAACAGGTTTGGGTCACTTTATTAACCTTATATTTTAGTTTTAACTCTTAGTTAATTAGTTTAACATTTACCATGTATCTTTGTATTTTTGTATTATATGGTTAATAAACATACTATAAACTTAAATAAACCCCAAAGTGGTTCATTAAAAATACACCTGTCATTGTATAAGTTCTTTGGCCGATCCTTATATTTTTATTAGTATTATATCAATTTATAATATAATATTTGTTTTAAATACTCATTTATGTCAATTTTAACACTATTTAATAATTGACTTTTGTTAAAGTCTTAACAACTATATTAATTTGAAACAAATTCATTTAAGCCATCCTAACATGTCATATTAACTAAAAAAAGTCGTGGATGTAATCAAAACATTCAAATTATATATATTTTATCATTTATAATACCAATTATTTGATTCTTTCATTAATAATGAAAATACTGCATCATTATTGCGTCATAAATAAATTTAATTATTCATAATCTCCAAATTATAAATAAAATACCATTATTTAGGAAATATTTTTATCTTTATAATGAATATTTATAGTTGAAAATATAACATATATAACCCTATGTAAAAATTGTTTTTCTAAAAGATATATGCGTATTTCATTTTTGTATTTACTTTAACTTAATTAATATAAAGTGTCATTATCAGTTATAAGTGGCTTCATGGGATCCCATAATCGACCCAAACATTATCATGGTCGGACATGAATAATCCAACAGTGTTAGTACATGTTTTAGGATAATTTAATATTTTTATAATATTATATTTTTACCCTTATTTACCGAATTTACCCTTTAACAATGGTAAATAAAATATTTACCGAAATAATTATTCAAAATGTATAAAAATAAACCTTACCTATTTACACAATTTGGACCTCCTGATTCTAAATATGGAATCCATTTTTCTTAATTCAGAACACAAAAGTGGCAGAAATTAAATTAAAATTAATTCTCATTGTTAAAACAAAAAATGTGTTTTTAAGAAATAATAACTATCAAAAGATTCACATTTACTTATGTCTAGTTTAAATATAAAAATTATGTCCAATGACAAAAATTGGATTAAATGGTAAAACTATGATATAATTATACTTTCAAATAACTGAAATTCATAATTTATCACTATTAATTATTTCGATTAAAAAAGTTGTTTTTAATTAAAATTTAGTAATTTTCATTATTCATTAAAATATGAAAGTTATCAGAAAAGTACCAAAAGTTCACCCTAAGCTAATTTTGATATTCCAAATCAAAAAATGAAGTCCATTGTGAAAGATAAAATTTATAAAATTTCAAAAAGTGTGTATTACTATTCATAACACCTAGTTTGATTGGTTGTGGGGTGTTATAATCTCGAAGGTGCGTACAACAAAAGCTATTTCATTATTCAAAGGGAAGTGTACCATGGAAGCTTGGGTTGTTACATTCTATCATCCTTGAATAAATTGAGTCCTCTGAATTTTTAAAATTGGGCTTGGGAATATAATGGAATGTCCCACATCAGAAAGAGTCAAAAAGACCATCACTTTAAATGAAAGAAAGAGAAGTAAAAAGGTCTTCCAAGATAACCCATACTATTATTCCATGTAGGAAAACATGGATATGGAAGATAAAGTAAGTGTCAAGTTCTTATAGAGAGGGATAGAAAACATGATCAGGAGAAAGTTAAGAACACGAAAACCACAAACTTGTGATGGGAGAAATGGTCATTAGTCTCCCAGTAGGAAAAGTAAACGGACAACATTTTTTTTATTTTAAGTTACATTACATAAAGATGAGGAATTAATTTATGATATTGACTAATAACATAAATATATATACATAATTTATAAGTAGAGTTTAATTCTTTAATAAATTTCTACCACTAACTCTTTTTTTTTAAACGATGAGTATTCAAGAAGACTTGGTCACACTGGAAGAGATAGAATAAACTTCAATAGAACCACATGATCCACGAAGGATAAACTATATATTTACCTTGTACTTATAGATTAATAAAAACCAAAATGGTTAGTATAATATCTGATGATCCCCCAAAAGGATATTCCATTAGAGAAAGAAACAATAATCTTAATTTCTAAAATTAATCCAACAGTACCCCAAAGTTAAATAAATACCATTTAATATAAAATTGTTCTTAAAATAATTCAATATAATCCAAAATAATATTGAAACCCAAAACTTAGAAGAATTTGGTTATGTAGTCTCCCACGTTAAATTGTATCTCCAAATGACATCAACTATTCTTAAAGTCACATACTTAAAAGTAATTAACCTAATCACATATTTTCTTTTATAGGTTAATCATTTCCATAAATAACCCAAATCAATATAAATCCACAATAAAAAATAGATAAAAATCCACCATTACTCCTCAAATGAAATCGCATAGTATTCTATTTTCCTTGGGTATATAGTGTTCCCAACAAAGTGAACATCTTCAATAATAAAATTTATCCCTTAATCACCAAATCATTTTCCTATACTAAGGGTATTCAATTGATAAGACATAGGATCCCAAATAAAATTATTATTGATCAATAAAATCATTTAACTAAAAATAATTAGTCACACTAAACAGGGACTCCATGGAGTCCAGTGGTAGGCGATAAATCCCAGTCGCACTTTGGTTGTGGGTTCGATTCCCATAGCTTTTTCCGACGCGACGGGTTGTCACACGGTCTGCATGTTGTCCTTTTTCAAAAAATATATTTTATAATATTACCAAAATGAGATAAATTACTCAAAATAACCATAACATAATTTTACCACAAATGTTATCTCATACCTTGAATTTTCATCCCAAAATATAATAACTTATAATTTCCTAAAACCCAGTGATCATATAAAACCAAATGGTTATTTATAACTATATCCACAAGTGAAAATATAAGAATTCATAAAATATCATTCCCACATGTCAAACTACAGGGTTACAAATACAGGAGAAAATTATTCCAAAGTAATCCCATCAACAAGGAGCACTGATACTTTTAAACATTTCTCCAACCATTTATTTCCACATAGCTTCTTCTTTGACCAAGAAAATATCCTATAGAATAGGGTATTCACTTGTGTAATGTCCAGGTCCCTTATATTTACGAAAAATGACTATAAATATATTCTTGGGACCATTTTTATTTTCTTCCATAGACTCTTCATTTTTCCTCGGCAATTATTCACTTTATGTCCTTCTTTCCTACACATAAATCATTTCTTTGTTCCATTTAGACACTTTGTTGGGTTTCTCCTTCCACATTTCTTGTATTTAGGAAATTGAGGATTATCTTCTCCATGGTCTCCACTACTGGAGCTCTTATCATTCATCACTTTTCTCTTCTTTGTTGAGTTTGGGAGTTAGATAATATACATTTTGTTCATCATATTTTTGGTAAAATGATTTTTCATGAAAAAGATATCTTTTACTCCTATCAACATTACATTTTATTTCTCATTTACACCACTGTTCCCACCTCGTACATCAGTCTCAATGTTACTATGACTTCCTTGGAATACATCCATTGACTAAAACCAGAAAGCACTGTGTGAGTAATAGTAGTCATAAAATCATTTAGAGAATATCATGACACCATGTTCTCAATTTTAAACACATTAGGATTAACCAATGTCATTTGTTCTCATCTTATACTAAAATACATAAAATTGGTTTGTAAAGAAAATGTAAATTATCCTAAGAATATCCCCCGGGAGTGTCGTAACCAAGAGTGCAACAAGGACCATTGTTGTGCAGTAGTTCCCATTCGAGTCTAGCTCAAAGCGGTGTTTTCAGGTTTTACCCCTTGGTACATTTTATGCCAGAGACGCCTCTACCAGCTCGTATCCAGATAGAGATGTATTTCTTGTAAAACTCACAAAATCTATACAATACCAAAATTCTAGGAAGTTCTTCTATACTAATCCTCAACTTCTATCATAGGGCTATGTGCTGTAATCAGAGTTTATCTAAATCTAGTTTCCAAGGTTTGTACTAAACTTCCTCTGATACCAACTATAATATCCTGACCCCAGTTTCAAAGAGTTGGTGCATTATAACATAACATTGTCATTATCACAAAAATAAATTCTCTAAATACCAATTAGTTTAGTAGCCTTGGATTCAATAGATACATTCTTAAGTCTTACATTATATCATAAAATAAAATCTACAAAAATATAGTCTCCATATTCCACACTCATATCCCCTTAGAGTATCCATGCAGGTTAGTCATAAAATAATTATTCACATCCTGGTAAAAATAAAACATAGAAAGGGGTGAGCTCAGATTCTCAGTATGGATAACAATATAGAGGAAACTTTCATAAATAATCATAAAAATTTAAGACAATGTATAACTAAAACAAAATCCTTTTAAACATGAAATTCAGTATAATATGGAAAAAATAAAATAAAATAATTCCATTTACTTATTCATATGGATATTCTACTCGTTGAATAATCACATGCAATATCAATAACCACTTTCATAATGATGGAATCCATAATGTCAGACTATGCTAACCACTTAGTCAAGGCCTTGTGCCAATACTATAATAAGATTTTTTCAAGGCCTTGTTCCAAGACACTAGTTTGTCTCATGAGACCTACCGATGCATCAAAGAGCTATATCAGGATCCACCCATCACATACTAAGTCCAATTCATTCCTCATGTGAAAGATTAAAACACAACATAATCATTCATATTAAAACTATCATATAAAATGTCAATACATTAACCAAAAACCATGAATGGTAAAAAAAATAGAACATCCACAGTCAAACATAACTCATTTGATACAATATGGAAGATTGTATTGTATCATATTAACCTAAATTTAGAATAATGAAGGATGTTGACATGGATGGAAATAATCATCAAAACTATTAGAGGGAAATATCCCCCTTTTCTTGAAATCATTTAAAAGTCACACTATTTGTCAAGAAGACATTTAAAACTATATTTTTGAATCAAAGTGTCTCTTACCACATTGAAACTTTTAAAAGAAGTTTTAAATTTAAAACATTAATGTCCATATAAATAAATCTTTAAAACCATTTTTAAAATATGGACATTAATGAGAAATATTTAGAATAATAAATCTTTAAAACATTTAAAATGATATTTTAGTTAGACGTCCTAACCAAAAGAGAGACAGATGAATACAAATAATTGAGGTAATAAAAAATTTACAATATCATGAGAATAAAGGGATTCATGATATACTATGTCAAAGCACATTATATACACCATATAAAATTGATTTGGTGTATAACTACAAAGAAGTGTCAATGGAATGTAAATTGAGATGAAATCTATTATAAAGACCGTATCCTTAGGTTAAAGATAAATCAATGACATAATTATGTGTAAAAAATATAAATACACTCAATATGATTGGATATTCAGTGTAAATCAATCAGAGGACATTCACACATATTATTGTAAAAACTACACCAATGAAATGGATATTTAACTCAACAAATAGAGTTTGAGTTAAAATTACTCTCATCAAGTTCATATTGATGACTTGAGAATTAATCAATGGATTTATTATGTGTATCAAAAGTATATCTACAGAAATGGGAGTGGAAATTATGACATAAGAAAATGAATAGTGATTCCACACATAATCTTGGTGTAAAATAATAAATGAAGTATGCGTAAAGCTGAATGAGTTGAAATTGAAATTTCAAATTCCCATATTGTTTTGGTAACTTATAAAACATACACACATGAAAGAAGGATCATACAATGATTATGTAAATATCCATAGATTAAATTGTATTACAAAATTAATACAATCATGGGCAGTACACACACCACATGCAATAAATAAGTGGTGAACTATGAAAATCTCACGAAATCAAGAGTGAGATAAGAACCCCCTTACTTTGTACTTTTTCCTTGGTCGAGGTTAGGTTAAACTCCAGTATAATTGTGAAATAACTATTATTAAATTATAGAAGAATCATATACATTAATATGATATCATATATGATCTTTTAACGTTGCTTTGTTAATAATATCTTAGTATTATCGTTGTTTCGGGTGTTAACTGATTCATTTTCCTTTATTTGCTCTGTTACGTAAGATATGTTTGATATGGATAGTTTGTATCCTATTCATATCCTGAATGATATTAAGTCTTTAAACATTATTTTTAACCATCAAATGAAATTTATTCTTGAATGGATACAATGGGGAATGAATCTCATCGCGTTCGTGGAGACGGTAATCTGTACGTACGCCCGAGCAAAAATATCATTCTTTTGATATTAAAATAATATATAATTGGATGTTATATCATAAATACAGAATCATTATGATGTTATATTTATTATTTACAGCAATTACACATCATTATTATACCCATATATATAATAATGTATTGAATAACAATTACACCATGACGTGGAGATGGTAGGTCGTACGTATGCACGTATGGTGACATGTCATCCAAAGGATGGATAGAATACTGAATATGGTTGTACCATATCTATAATAACATCAAAGTATATAGAAGATACTAGAGATATTATTTTATAATGGAAATAACAATGAAAGATGAAGTGGAAGAATAAAGGAACATGAAAGATGGTGGTGAAATCATTACCTCTTCTTCAGGTTCTTTCGTTTGATTTGATCAAAAGGGCTTCTTAGGTTGGATTTCAGACCAAAGGAGGGCCTCTAGGATGAATTGAGGGAATTTTAGAGGATATTTGGGTAGGGTTTGGCCAATCCAAAAGGATTTTAAGGTGTGAATTAGAGAGAAGGGGGAGTGATATTTTATAAGAGGGGTGCGGGCCACCTTAGGAAAAGTTAGAAATATTATTTTATAATAAATTCATATTCAGTTTATAATGGCTCCAAACTGATTTATTACGAATATAAGGTGGTTATATGTTTAAAAAAACTCAACCAGTAGGTTTTAGACAGGTTTAGGTCACTTTATTAACCTTATCTTTCAGTTTTAAATCTTAGTTAATTAGTTTGACATTTACCATGTCTCTTTGTATTTCTATATTATATGGTTAATAAACTAACTATAAACTCTAAGAGACCCCCAAGTGGTTCATTAATGATACACCTGTAAAAATATAGTCCTTTTCCCAATATTTATATTTTTAGGAATATTATATTAATTTATAATATAATATTTGTTTTAAAAACCCATTTATGTCAATTTTGACACTATTTAATAATTCATTTTTGTTAAAGTCTTAAAAACTTTATTAATTCTAAAAAAATTAATATAAGAAATAATAACATGTCATATTAACTAATAAAATTCGTTTATTTCATCAAAACCTTCAAATTATTTTTTTTAACATTTATAATACGAGTTATTTGATTTTTTCATTAATAAAGAAAATATTGCATCATTATTGCATCACAAATAAATATAAATATTAAATGTCTCAAAATTCAATATAAAATACCATTATGTAGTAAATATTTTTATATTTATAATCAATATTTATATTCTAAAATATAAAATATATAAACCTCTGTAAAAATTGGTTTGCTAAAAGATATATGCTTATGTCATTTTTGTATTTACTTTAACTTAATTAATATAAAGTGACATTATCACTTACAAGTGACTATATGGGGTCCCAAAATAGACCCAAATATGCCCATGGTCGGACATGTATCAACCAATAGGGTTAGAACACATTTTAGGGTAATTTAATATTATTATAATATTATTTGTTTACCCTTATTTACCGAATTTACCCTTTAACCATGGTAATTAAAATATTTACCGAAGTAATTATTCAAAATGTATAAAAATAAAATTTACCTATTTAAACATTTTGGACCTCTTGATTATAAATATGGAATCTATTTTCATAAATTCAAAACACAGAAGTGGCAGAAATTAATTTAAAATTAATTTCCGTTGTCAAAACGAATTGTGTTTTTAAGAAATAATAACTATCAAAAGATTGGCACTTGCTTATGTCCAGTTTAAATGTGAAATTCTGTCCAGTAATCAAAATTGGATTAAATGGAAAAAATATAATATAATTATTCTTTAAAATCACTAAAATTAATAATTTATCACTATTAATTATTTCAATTAAAGAAGTTGTTTTTAATTAAAATTTAGTAATTTTCACTATTCATCAAAATATGAAAGTTATCAGAAAAGTACCCAAAATTCAACCGATGATAATTTCGATATTCTGAATCCAAAAATGAAGTCCATTTTAAATGATAAAATTTATAAAATATCAAAAAGTGGGTATTAATAGTCATAACGGCTAGTTTGATTGGTTGTGGGGTGTTAAAATCTCGAAGTTGCATAGAATGCAATCTATTGCATTGTTCAAAGGGAAATGTACCATGGAAGCTTGGGGTGTTACACAAGTAATCCCTTAATGGTCGAGTGGGTGTGCTTCAAGGTGACGTGTCTATGTTTGCCTCTTGTGAAACCCACTATCTAGATGCCGACTACTATAAGAGAAAAGATAATCAGTTTCATAATTACGAGGTTGAGCATGACATGGTTGTGACCGACCTATGGGTGGATCTAGATGACCCCAACATCTTTCCAATCCGCTGATTTGAGGACACAACCTCGAACATGGGACAATGCTAAGTTGTTTCTGGAATGAGGGGGGACATTCCCAAGTCTATGTAATGTTGTAAGATCACCGCGTACTTCTATACAAATCAGGCTCAAGTGATCTCGGAGCCTCCTACTCCAATAAGATATCAGGATGTCCATACCATGGAAATGAAAATATGTCATACTTTCTTGTTTATTCAGGCCGGAATTAACCGTCTCAAGATAACACACCACTATTGCTTTGATATCATCAAGCGTGGCCCATTGGGCTGAAGACCAGATGGGATCAGATCAAAAACGCTATGGTTGCGGCAGCACATGAGTTCCCAGATGCAGTGTCAACTGCCGCTTAGGCTGGTACCGACCTCCTATCGGGATCTGTCAACATAGAAGAAACTCCTCCTGCCGATGATCCCTCCTCCAAAGCGAAGAAGAGGATTTAAAGGGCGCACCTCCCACCTTTGAAGATGGTTTCTCTGCCACGGTCGATGAATTGGTACATGTGAATGTCGGTAGCAAGGAAGACCCAAAACCCACACTAATCAGTGTCAAAATTCCCCTCTAGGAGAAATAGAAGTACATAGACATCCTTAAACAACACTATGATGTATTCACCTGGAGTTATGATGAGATTCCAAGACTAGATCCTCAAGTAGTCATCCACTGTCTCGGTCTCTCAGTAAATCACAGAGGGTTCAAGCAGCCTCCCAGGAAGATGCACCCTTCCCATGGTGCCATAGTCGTGGACAAAGTTAACAAGCTCATAAGATCCAATTTCATTTAGGAGGTCCAGTACCTCAAATGGTTGGCCAACATTGTGCCAGTAAAAAAGAAGAATGGATAGATTAGAGTCTACATTGACTTCTGGGATCTCAATTGTCCCTGTCCGAAGGATGATTTTCCCCTTCCTGTGACAAAATTGTTGATCAATTCTATAGTTATATTACAAGCCCTCTCCTTTATGGATGGGTTCTCTGGGTATAACCAGATCCAAATGGACCCTAAGGATTAGGAGTTTACAGCCTTCAGGGCACCACAAGGTACGTTTTGTAATCGAGTCATGCCATTAATTTTAAAGAATCCAGGTGCCGCCTATCAGTGGGCTATGCATTGCATATTAAATATGATCCTCAGAACATTTGTGGAATGTTATTTGGATGACCTGGTGGTCAAATATAGCTAGTGTCAATACCATATGAAAGACCTTGAGAAAGTTTTTGGCGTCCTCCGTTCTCGCCACCTAACGATGAACCTGTTAAAGTGTGCCTTCGAGGTCACCTCTAAAACTTTTCTTGACTTCATTGTCAGATATTAAGGCATTGAGATCGACCTAGATAATACCATGGCCATTATCAAAATGTCTCCTTTGAGAAAAATTTGGTAATTTCAAAGTTTCCATGGCCACTTACCCTACATACACCAATTCACCACGAATTTGGACGGAATATGTAATCCCTTTTCTTGGATCTTGATGAAAGGCACCGTTTATGAGTGGGACGAAGAGTATGAGACTAATTTTGAGGAAATTAAGAAGTATCTTCTCCAGCCTCCAGTATTAATTCCACCCATCTCTGAAAGGCCACAGGTCTATTATGTGACCTCCCAAGAGAAATCCCTCGGTGCCCTTCTCGCCCAGAAAAACAACGAGGGAATAGAGAATAGCCTCTACCAACTCAGCCACATGCTCCTAGATATGGAGACTAGATACTCCCCTATCGAGAAGAGATACCTTGCACTCATATTCTCTATGCATTATTTTTGACATTACTTTTAGTATCATGAGGTACATTGGGTGTCCTAGGTAGATATCCTGAAGTACATCCTGAACTACCCCATATTGACAGTCCGACTAGATAAGTGGGTAGTAATCGTCCAACATTTCGACCTCAACATTGTCCTTTGGAAGGATATAAAAGGGAAAGCATTGGAAGACTTCCTTGTCTCCCATCCAGCTTCTGCAGACCAGTCTTTGGACCTTGATTTTCCTGATGAGGAAATCCACTTCGTAGACCAAGCCATCTCGTGTTGGAAAATGAACTTCGATGGTGATTCTCGTAGCCCCACCAGCAGAAGGTTCAATGACTCTGGGCTCAATAGAGTAGGTCTGGGTATCATCTTTGTTACCCCAGCACAAGCTATTTTTATGTACTCATTCTTGTTGTTGGAAGGATTCACCAACAATGAGGTAGAGTATCCGGATCTCATTACTGGCCTTGAGATGGTCTGCAATATAGACATTCCCCAGTTGAATGTGAAAGGGGACTCCGACCTAGTCATCAAGAAGATCAACGATGAATATGTCTTTAGAAAACCAAAGCTCGTACCGTTATTGGAATGCACACTCCAGCTAATGGTCCAGTTCTCATCTTGGCCAGAAGTTACTCATGTCCCTCTATCTCAGAATGGTAAAGATGATGCCCTGGATGGCCTAGCTGCGTCACTTGCGGAGCCTGAGTAGGATGATCTGATTATCCACGTGGAACACCATGGATTCATTACTCCTGTCACCCCAGATGATGAAAATAGCTTACAGGTGATCCACCTTACTACCGGAGCCTCCACGCCAAGACCCTCAGGTCCCCTAGATGTAGTGATTAAAGTGACACCCGACTGAAGATCCCCCTTTGTTGAGTATCTCCATAAT
This sequence comes from Viscum album, assembly GCA_963277665.1. Taxonomy (NCBI): domain Eukaryota; kingdom Viridiplantae; phylum Streptophyta; class Magnoliopsida; order Santalales; family Viscaceae; genus Viscum; species Viscum album. The sequence continues at coordinate 1,069,627,914 of OY728166.1, read as the reverse complement.
GGTAATCTCCCAGCAGATCAAGCCGAGCGTGAACGAATCGGACGTCGTGCATTACAGTTTTCCCTCTCAAATGGTCTTAGTTGTGAGAAAATCCTCTACAATCGTGGGTTTCATGGGGTTCTCCTTCATTGCATTCATGGAGCCGAGATTTCCCAAGTCATGCAGAAGGCTCATGCCGGTTACTGTGAGGCTCATCAGACTGGGTCAAAACTATCTCACCATATTCAGAGACTGGGTTACTTTTGGACCTCTATAATCCACGACTACATCGACTTTTCTAAAAGGTTCTATGCATGCCGAATTCATTCTAACTTCATGCATGGGCCAGCAGAGCCTCTCCACTCCACCATGTACTGTTTCCCATTTTCAATATGTGGACTCAATGTCGTGGGACCATATCCACTGGTGACAGGTCTCTAGTGTAGATTCATCATGACTGTTACAGATTTCTTCTCCAAGTGGGCAAAGGCAGTCCCACTCAAGGAGGTCAAGTCCCATTCCATCATTTACTTTGTGAGATCCAACATCATCTATCTATTTGGAGTACATGATGTTGTCCTCACCGATAACGGTATGAACTTCCAAGCAGTTGAGATGAATAAATTTTATTCTAATTACAACATCTATTCTAACCATACCTCCCAGTATCATTCTCAAGAAAATGGAAATATTGAGGCATTCAAAAAAAACCTCTTTAACATTTTGTAGAAAATGTTTGGTCAGAATAGGAAGAGTTGGTCGGAGAAGTTGCCAAATGCCCTCTGGGCTTATCGGACGACGACTCGTAATTCCACCCAGGTGACCCCATATTCCCGGGTGTATGGTACAGAGGTACTCCTGCCCATTGAGATTCAATTACCCTCATTTCACATAGCTTTATATGGTAAAAAATATCTAGATAATGTATCCAAAATCCTTCTGGATGAGTTGGAATCACTCGACAATAACAAGCTTCATGCCCTACACAATATGGAAAGGCATCAAAACAAGATTTCTAGAGCTTTCAACAAGAATGTTTGCCACTGTAACTTCTTGCTATGAGACTTGGTATTGGCCATGAAGGCACCAATGATACCTAGAAGGAAACCACCCACATTGGAACCGAAATGGGAAGGACCATACATTGTTCGCAATGATTACTCCAATAGAGCATACTCCCTGGTTACCGTGGATGGTGAGCGTATAAATCCACCCACCATTGCCAAGTTCCTCAAGAAATAATTTTCCTGAGTCCACAAGGTCCTGCATGACCTTAAACTGTATGGTCCCGCACGACCCAAAACGGTGCCATGGTACCACATGACCCTAAACTACATTACGGTCTTACATGACCTTAAAATGTCTGGTCTTATATGACCTTAAACTGTGAAATGTCCCGCATGACATTAAACTATGCGTAGTCCTACAAGACGTTAAAATGTACCCTTATAACTATGTATGGCTTGATTCCCATCCTCATGGGATATGTAGGAATTATCGGACGTTGTGTCTTGAGTCCAGCCCCAAACTCTTTTCTTCGACTATCCCCCCTGGGTGTATTTCTTTCATAGGATTCGACATGGTGTAGTACATGCTTATTTGGATTCATTCATGTCGGGATTATGAAGATCACACAATGTGCTTCCTCCTTGTTATTCTATTCTCCCACGTTCTCACCGCACGATGCTAAACTACATGGCTGTCACGAACTACGTATGGCTTGATTTCCATCCTCATGGGATAAGTAGGAATTCCCAAACATTTTTTTGTTGGCCCAACCCAAACTTCAGAATATCCCCTCGGGTAAGAACACATAGTGTGGTGTCAGATTCCTCCCTAATTAATGTTGAGTTCATTATAACCCCACACCCCACATCCCCATGAGACATTCCTCCCTCCATTTATCATCCCTTCCATGAACATAGGCCCCACCATGCTTTGTGAGCCCCATAATTTGGGTTCCAATCATCTTTCATATATGGAAGGGCCCCTGAATGGCATGAATACTCAGCCTAAGGGATCTCCTACCATTTCAGGCCAATTTCCCCAAGGTTTTTGAGAGACAAATTGATACAAGTCCCATTTTGAGAATATGGTCAATGGTCGACGCTCAAATGTTTTTCCCTAAATGTCAGTCATGCAAAAAAGGATATTGTGTTGCGAACCTGGTCAATAGTTGTCCTCTATCATCATTACCGCTTTGTGGTCATCCATAGGAACGATGATTCACGCTCTCCATTCAGTTTTCCCATGCATATGATATTAAAATAGGTATTTACAGTCCGTGCTCAATGACCTTAAACTAAGATCACTATCATCCTCACTGCAAGAGGTTAAATTGCAAGATAGTTGTGGCATTCTATCTGTGGCCCAGATTCAGGCCCGTCGACCATGTCGGGCCCCTGGCCCAAGTTCTCACTTAGGATTGTATGGTGGGGTATGAGATTATGTTCTCATTTGCATCGGGTTACCCGCCATTCCATACGCATCCCTCATTGAAGTACCTTTCCCCTATCAACATCCTTGTCGCAAGATGTAAAACTACACAACACCTTCAAGAACTACGTGTGACTTGATTCCCATCCTTATGGTATATGTAGGACCAGCCAAATTCCTAGTCTTCGGTTCCATCCCTATATCTTAGAATCCTCCCTATAATCTTGTCCCTTTGGACGAAATTCTTCCAAGAGAGGGGTATATAGTTGGTTATGGGCTTATGTCCCCATTCACATCGGGTTTATAAGAACCACACCGCATACCTCTCTATCTCTATCTCATGAGTGTGATTCACTCCCTTTCTCTACCCTCATCTCTTTAGGGTCAGATTCCCTTAAGTTGGGTCCCTCAACCCTCTTTGGTGATTCACTAATGGGCCCACGAGTACTCTGGTCTAGAGCCTGGAGTGTCCATTTGACATGGACATGCTTTCACCCATTTTCCAGGCTTCATGTTCCCCTTCATTTGGTATTCCATTATCTTTCACATCCTAAGGGACCCCAAAATGGCATGGATTCTATGGCTAAGGGCTCTCTTACCATTACGGGACAACGTCCTCAATGGTTTCAGACAGAAAATCGATACAAGTCTCGCGTTGTGAATATAGTCAGTGGTCGAAGCTCATTTTTTGTTCCCATTTCAGGTCACATGATATATATACTGTATTTCAAACATGGTCAATATCTATCCTCCATCGTCATGACAACCCCCTTCAGGCCTTCAATTTTGGTGACATGATTCACATAATTTTCCACCCCATTGTGTCTATGTGGGATTTCAAACCTCTCGTTACTTTCCCACAGTGCACATTTTCACGTTAGGAGGAAAAATCCATGGTAAGGAATCATTCAGGGCTATGCACCGATTTCCCTTTTGAGTGTATTCTAGCTATTGCAAAAATCATCTTCCGCCCTTATTTTCCACTCCAAGTTTGACTCACTTGGGCTTAGGGATCGGATTGAGGTCTGCATTTACATGGAAGGATTCCTCTTCTCCATGGTCTGAGCTCTAAGACCTTAAACTAAGATCTCTTTTAGAACTATGTATGGCTTGATTCCCATTCCCATGGGATATGTAGGAACACTTGAACATCTATTCTTTGGGTCCAGCTTTACTGAGAGCTATTATCTCTTTCCCCATATTCTCTAACCTTTTCTGTACCCCTTGGCCCGAGGTTTATTTCTTGGAATTGTGCATGGTGTGATGTGGTATTTTGTCCTCATTCATTTTAGGTATGATTTATCAGGACACACAAATTACCTTTTGAACATCACCTCTCTTTTGTATGCCTGGGACACATGACTATAGACTATGCAGCCTATTCCCACATGACTTTAAATTGTTATGTCTATACTACATGACATTAAAATGCCTGGCCGGTCCCATCCCATGATCCTAAACTGTGACATTATCGTACTGCCCGCACGACGAAAAATGACACTACATCATGGTGTCCTCACTCGAGGGGACATACTTTTTTGTATCATTCACACACCATACCATTTTTCAATCCCTGCACACGGCTTGATTCTTGTTGTGATTCCTGGACTTTATATCCTAGGTCCATATCTTCACAAAAAAAATCACATTCATCCTAAAGGACAAAAAAGATTTATTAAATACTGCTTCTTTTGGTGCAAGGGCCAGACCCGCACAACCTTATTATCTCTGGCACTGGTATCCTATCATTCCATCCCTAGAACTACATGTGGATTGATTCCCATACTCATGGGATACGTAGGAACGCCTGTGAACTTATCGTCAGGCCCATCCTAACTTTTTTTTTTCAATCCCTTGACCTAAAACCTTACCAAGGAACACATAGTGATCTGGACTCCAGGTCATCATTCATGTTGGGTTTCATAATTAAATCACCTTGTGTCTCCAGCATTCCCTACTATCTCAGGTCCGAGTTTTATGATCATAAACTAAGATCACTATGCGTCCTTGCTGCAAGACATTATACTGCACGACATATTCCAGAACTACGTATGGATTGATTCTCATCCTTATGGGATACATAGGAATGCCCAGACATATTGGACTTCATTTTTTCCCCAAGCATCTGAAATCCTATCATCTCTCTTTCAACCCCTAGGCTCGACCCCTCTTAGGAACATATACTTTAGCGATTACCTCATGGTTTCTCATTCATGTCAGGGATTTTAATAGTCATGCCTTGCACACCCCATGTCTTTTCTCGACTTGGTCTGAGTTATATGACCCTAAACTATGATCTTTCTATGGGAACTACACATTGGGTTTGAATACTTCACCACCCTTCACACAGTCCATTAAATCAATCTCTCCTTAATGGTCTATCCTATGCCCATTAATTTGGGACATGTGCATCCTCAGGACCCCTATCATTGGAGGGGAACTCAACTACCTCTATCTGATACATCTTGTTTCCATAATCAGATGCATTGTGACATCACCTGAAGTATGTAATTTTCACAGGGAAATTCCCTTGTTCCATGTCCAAGCTTCGTGAGCCAATTATTTGGATCCTCGTCCTCTTCCACATATGAAGGGACCCCCTTTATAGCCTGGTCTCATGCAACATCGTCTTACCTACCATCTTGGACCAACATCCTTGAGGACCCCAGACAACATTTGTGGCTGGTTCCGTGTTTAGAACATGGTCAGTAGCCAACCCTAATTTGTATGTCCCCATTCCAAGATAACGCAAAACAGTATCTGTGTTTTGAACGTGGTCAGCAGTTATCCCCTATCGTCATGCCACCATCATTGTGGTCCAGATCTCAAGCATCAAGATTCACACAATTTTGCTTCCCTAGGTCCTAGTGGAATTCCAACATACTTGGCTCTACCCCTTCGTGCATCTAGGTGCATTATATAGGTGGGTCAACATTATTGGGATGTCATTCACCTAGCATCTCATCGCCCCTAACACGTGACTTCATGTTCTAGGAAATTAACATCACTACTCCTTGTTTCCCACATCGAGCACGACTCATGTGGGATTAGTAGTTTTGGTAGGATGTGTACTGGCACAACCATGACACACATGCCATTTAACATCCTACATGACGCTAAACTACGTTATCAGAACTACGTATAGCTTGACTCCCACCTTCATGGCATACGTATGAATGCCTGTGCACTTTACTTCGGGCCGAGCCTAACTTTCACTTTTGGTCCCTTGACCTAATGAACTTCCTCCAGGGATACTTGGTGTGATCTGGACTCCAAGATCCCATTCACGTCGGGTTTATAGCTACCACCCCACATACTCCCTTCCAGGGATCTTCCCTTTCACTATTCATCCTATCGTATGACATTAAACAACACGATACCACATGACCTTGATGCATGACACTAAACTGTAGTTCTACCCTAAACAAGTTCAGGATGCCCCATGTTAGTCATTGGATACACTAGATCCCTTGTTAGTGAGGATTTCCCCTATCAGTGTCTGTCTTTGACCATACCATGCTCAGAACTCTGTATGGACGGATTCCCATCCTTATGGAATACGTAGTGATGCCCAAGCATTTAGCCTTGGGCCTAGCCCCAGGTTCATTAACCCAATAGTTTAGGAAGTATGACCATTAAACTATGTGCACTGTCCTCACTGTATGATGTAAACCTACATGTCGTTTCAAGTCCTTACCAGAGAGGTCTTGTTCAGAAGAAGGTATGATCCCTGATCAGACTGTTGTGCCCACCTAATGTGTTTCCACCATGGTGGCATAATTTCAGAAGCGTTGGAATCCATACGAACAACCCTTTTCTCCACATTCTATGATTTTCATGCCCTTTATTCAGACCCTCTTCCCCTTTCATGTTTGAAAGAACCCCCTAATAGTATGGATTCTCTACCTATGGTACTATCCTGGTCCAATGTTCTGGAATAATAATGGATGAAATTCTGAGTCAGGCCCCATGTTCTGAACATGGTCAGCAGTCTTCCCTCTTCTGTTACCCCCATATCATCCTAATACAATATGGATACTGTGTTTTGAACATAGTCAATAGTTATCCTTCATTTTCACACCACCCTCACAATGTTCTGAACCATGGGTATTGTGATTCACATTTTCCATTCCCCTATATTCAGATTAAGTCAAACGCCACTAGAGTTACCCTTATCACGCACTAGAGCACATTGGGAGAATGAAATGTCGATTGTTCTGAGGTCCTCACCCTCCAATCGAGCCTCCCCCTTTTTTTTCTCAGAAGTCCAGACAGGTTGTTCAAACCCCCATATGTCTGAAGCTTGGTTGGAACTCTTACATTTGGATAAAATAATAAGGTGGTCATCCATTGTTTCTCATATCAGGCCTGACCCATGTGAGCTTAGGTTTTGATCATTGGATGCTCCACAAATATGACAGGAATTAAGTAAGCTGATAAAAATAACAGAATTCATGCATGTAGCCAGTATAAAATGATCAAATCATGTAATTATGTTTGAATATTTTCAAGTATTATAGCACCCGAGGATCGATCCCTCCCATGGATGGGTTGACCCCGTCAAAAGAAAGTTGCAGCTCCGCCACCCTCTGTCTTATGGTGTCTAGGATTTGCTGCTGCCTTTTCAGATCCCACTCTTCCTTGGTAGTGATGGGGTATAGTTCATCAGCCACAATCCGAACCCACTCCACATCGTTCTGGATGATGGTCATCTCTTCAAAGGCATGATTCATACACTCCTCGACCTCTTCCAGCTGGGCCTTCAATTGCAATATTAGATATGATTGCGCGTTGAGGGAGGATGAGTTCTCATCCTTCCAAACCTATAGCAGATGAACCTCGTTTTTAGCCTTCTAGTGCCTCTTGATGTTCACCACTATTTTATGCTTCCATCCCACACCAAGGCCATGGTCGTAATCCCAGATCTTATCTGCCATGAGATCTCGGACGAGCATGTGGGGTAGTTGGGCATCCACTCCCCCAGCACATAGTTGACATAGTTGCAAATGAATTCTCTCCATCTAGTCTATCCATAGTGCTTGATGGGTTTCATCGATAAATTGATTGATCAAATTTTATGACTGGTGGTGGACTATATTTCTATCCTCTTCATCAGAGGTTGTTTCGTCCCATGTTGTGGGGTTGGTAGGCTCATATGCATGGAACTCCCCCAAGAACTCATTAGAAGGGTCCATGTATGATTTTTGATCGGGAATGGTGGGACTCAGGATGTCCAATCGATCTTCATTGTTGGATCCCACCTCAATAATTTCAGGCTCGACCCTACTAACAGTCCCACCAGTGATCGGGAGTGCTATTGCTTAGTAAGTACGGATATTTACCTCCACGACCACAGGAATTCCCCTGGGAAACGTTCCTCTAGGAGTACAAATCAACCTCACCAAGGCAGCCCACACCATTTTAAAGACTTCACGTATCAAAAGGGCACAAATGTCAGTTATCCTAGTCGATGGGTGGCGGTCATGAGTTTTGTAAAGGATACATACAAAGATCGGATTATCGATCTCATTCCTGGGTTTTTGCCATTGGGACCCCCAGGCATAGCCCCCCATATATTTTTGGAAGATTAGGAACCTCCGGGGGAGACACCTCAGATGTCCTGGCCCTGTTAAACACAGTAATCGCCATAACTACAGGCATAGATCCCGAAGGCCCCACATCTACATCCATTGAGGGACGATAATGGGTTCTATGAACAAGGATATCCTACATAGTTTAAACATTGTTGAGGAGTTCAAAGTATCCAAGAAGTGGATATCAGGGAAGGGACTCATGATTTTACCTCCAAGGCCTCTAAAAATTCTTCAAAATATGAGCCTTGATCACCGACTTCTCCCTCCTCTAGATGGATCCCTCTACTGGCCTCCTCCCCCCATGAGAATTCTCTTGATTCATATGGTAGATGGAATCATTCCCGCAAATCAGTAGCCGAAAACTATTGGGGATCCATTCAATCCAACAACAACATCACCTAGTCTGTCATTGGATGTGAGGCACCCTAGGAGTGGATGAAGTCATCCAACTCGTCCAGGTATTGCTACGTATCCACCTGGGACACCACAAAGTCATCCCTGATAGGTCCTAACCCCTGAAAATCCATCCTGAGATTGTTCAGTTGTTTCCACATCTCGGATGGGCCGAGAAATTTTCTGTTTACTTCCCAGATATCTCAAGCCTCCAAGAAGACATAATTCTATGTCATGTCTATGTGGCGCAACCGCTTCCCTGGAGCCTGAGTAGATATTCTATGGAATCCTCTCAGTGGCCTCTCCTCTGGATAAGTCTGTTCTTCTAGGACCACTGGGTCCGCTACTATTGTTGGGTCCACTGCCACTACCTTCCCCTTGACCGGTGTGAGCCTCACCACCATGGCATCCCCACCACCATGGGACGTCCTTGTCATCTTTCAACCGTGGTCTCAAGGTTGGTGAGACGCACCATCACCAGCTCGAATGGTTAGCTTCTTCAGCATCTCCCCTGGGTAGGCTGCCTACCAGCTTTTGGAATACTCCTTCACCAACCCAAATATGTTCGTGGGTGGAGGAAACTCATTTTTAATCTTCTTATCTTCCTCTATGAACATGAGTCACATCTGCCTCATCACACATGTATGTTACTCGTGGCGCACCCCTAAATAGACCTGTGTGGTCAGTCTCTGCATACGCCAAAAATTCATGGTGAATTGGTGTGGGGTGTACGGATCATAGAGGGGATCACAATCCACTCATTCCACTAGCAATCCACCTCAAAAGGACAGGATATAGGGCTAATTCTCTTCCATTCCCTGACCATCATTAGTGAATACACCTGTTGGCAACGGGAACGGGTGAAAGTTGAACTCATCCACCTTCCAGACTCGGTTCAGTATCGCTTTCAAATTTATCTTGGTCGGAATGCTCTCCACGAAGTTCAGAGTGGACAGGAAGAATTTTGATCCTGGAGGGGATATGGAGTTTAGATATTCATAGACCCCCCCCCCCTGACGTGCATCGCTATCCACCCAAACAGAAGGCAGAATAACCCACATATCCTTTGGGGCCTCTTCCCCTTACTGATATGCCACAACATCTTGTACTGCTTGGTGATCAAGGGGATCCTAAGGTTGAATCACCTTCCTATGACCAACATGGACCCCTTGATAAACATTCTTGGTTGCACGCCTGTGATTGTATCAATCACCGGTAGGATCCAACCGCATATGATAGTACCAATGAATGCGGCCAACCTCACTACTGGTTGCTGCTTGGTACTAACATTGAATCCCCACGTCTTTCACTAGTTATCCCCCTAGATCCTTCAGTATGAGTGTTCCTTGACTCATTGAGCCCCCTTTGGGAAAGTTCAAGGCCTCACCGAACACCTCCTATATTCCAGGAAGTTTAGGAACTTCTTCAACCATCACCTGAAATGCACATCCCTCACTACTTCCTTGTCCTCTCCTGGAACTAGCTCTATCAATGTTGTCTCTAGTGTCGGTATTTTTTCTTCATCCTCCCACGCACCCATAATGGGGAGGAATTCATCATAAACCGCCCCTAGTATTGGGACCCCTGAGATCTGATGCACATCCCATAAACTGATGTCAACCTCCCTGTGGTGTAAGTGGAAGGTATTGTTCCTCGATGACCACCTGCTCAATAACTATGGCATCAGCTACTTCGGTTGGTAGATATGGAATTGGGAAGCCCAAGCCACCACATACAATCCCACTCATCTCATCTCTTCCATGAACTCTTCACACGAGGCACCTACCCAGTAGGCCCAGGCCCAGTCATCTGTGAAGTTTCCACCCTGGAATATATCCCACTCATCAGACCATCCCTTCCTTGGGTTCCTCAGGGTTTCCTTCAAGATCGTCTGGTATAGAGGGGGGGGGGTGTCTACAACTTTAATTCCTTCCCGTCAACATTTTTCAAGTTATTATATAGGCAGTCAACATTGACAGGCATGAATTCCTCCCAGAAATGGCCATCAGCTGCCCTGAACCACTGGCGCTGGCACGTTGTGCTCTTAAACCAGTAATCTGGTTTGTCTCTACTTGCATCATGTATAATGATGGCATCCCTCAGTCCAAATCCATATAGAGGCATCCTCTTACACAATGAATAATTCCTTGGGATTTCAATATAGCAGTTGCACCAAAGAATCATGATCAGAGTGGCTCTGTATCAACTCCCCTAGACCCAAGCTATTAGATATCTCCTCCCTTCGGGCAGAGTACACAAGGAACCTCCTAGAAGCCTCTTTGTGATCCCTTCTGTTTTTTTATGATTTGGACACTTTTCATTCTGGTTCGTGAATCCCCTTCTCAGAGATCGTTCGTGGATACAGTTTAAGGGTCCCGATCCTAGCAATGTAATCACAACGCCTTGCACCAACCATCATATGCAAGCTGTAGATCGCACTGGCGTAGAGTCAAAGGCTCATTTTGCGCCACGAAGAATAATTCCTGATTCGTAGTGAGCAGTTGCGGAGTACACGGAGCTTCACGAATTGAGATAACTGAAATCCAAAAATGCGGAGAACAGAAAGGAAAAAAGAGAGGTCATCCCCACTATTTATAGGTGAGGACCCCTAGTGCTTTGTGGTCCACCCAACCGCTGCAATCTTTGTGGTGTGCTCAGCCCACTCGGTGCCACTTCATGATCCTCCTTCAGAATTGACGAAGGATTTTGGCGATGGACCCTCAGACTTCAACCCACACCTTCTTCGTGGCTCTCAGTCTGAGGGGTGGAATTTTTTGGCACCAAAATTTGCGAATAAGTAAACAAACAGAAACCCTTAGGGACTTCCTCATGAAGCTTGTCTGTGGAGCCTCACAGCACTGCGGTTGGTGCCAATACTCCCCTTCGTGAACCTTCTACGGATCAAGAAGGTTGGAGGCTCCTTGAACCCATTTGATGTTCATGAACCCACCGCAGAGCAAGGAGGTAAGAGGCTCCATGGTTACGACATGATGCCATGTGGCTTCGCGCCGAGTGATCTCTACTTCACAGAGCCACTTGCATATAAATACCAGGCTCCCCTCAAGACCATAGGATGGATCCTCCGATCTTTCTCCATCTTATCTCCCAAATCACGATGAAATTTATGATCTGTGAATCATGATCTCTTCAAGGTACTTTTGTATCGCGATGTGCCTCTCCCTTTGCAAAAATTCAACCCCTATTCAAATAGTGATGCCCTTCGTGGAGCCCATGGGCCTCCGTGAAATAAGGAGATCCCCAAGGGGATTCAGGTCATTGTGGAGCATTTATGATTCATGAAGTACCCTTCATGTTCATGTGACCCACATGCTAAGGCGGGGCCACTGTGCTTCACGAAGCACATTGCTTCACAGTGCTATGCTTCACAAGGAACCCTTTCTTTATGAAATACTGCTCCACAATTGCATTTACACTTCACGAAGCACCTTCCATATGCTCCTATTCCCTATGCCTAGGCTATTCCACTTCACTTCACAAAGCACACCCCTTCCAAAAGCCCCTCTACGTCATGGAGCACCAGAGCTTCACAAAACTTCTACCTATGAACCCCTTTGCTCTATAACTCCTTTTCCCATGTGGCCCTCTAGGTTTTCATGAAGTGATTTCAAAATACCTTTGGTGGTACTTCCCGTTGAGTTGCTTCTCCTCAAGCTTCTTTGCATAGGAACACTAACGAATATTGCTTCTTCGTATAGCCACACTAACGTGGAACCCTCAATGGATCACTCCATAACACCCCCTAACCACGACATTGATGATGCCTTCTCTTCCCCAAGTGGCGGGAGGTATCGATTATGTAATTCCTAGGGATGTGGAGTGCACCGACATCGTCCGAGATGTAGGACGTTAAACTTACAAGAACCATCATCCTTAGCACACGACGTTAAACCGTGACCTCGCCCCAAGCTCCGTACGTTGGGTGCCCCACCATAGACATTATGCATGCCCACTGGTCCCCATGGGAGTGAAATAATTCTTCCCATGGAATGAGATGCTCTTTATCAGAGTGGCGTCTGTCTTTGGGGAAAGGGAAACCACTTTGGTGTAATCCCCTAGCCTTTCTTGCAAGAGGTATCATCCCTGGTCCTCTTTTCTTCTTCAGTCCCAAGGACCAGAGAGGGAGGGATGGACACCAGATTGCTCCTTTATTCGGTGCTAAATCCCTCTCCTGCTAGAATTTGTCACCACTGGGCATCCACCCTGGAGTAATTCCCAATCTCCATCACCCTGGGCTACTAACCACGCGTATGCCCCTGTTTCCTTTTTGGTCCACTAACCACGTGTAAGCCCCCATTCCACTTCCCAAGGACACCCCTTCCATGAAATGATCGTCAGGCCTTTTCTTCCTATTGTTTCTCACACCAAGCATTACTCATGTGGTCTTAGAGTAAGAATCGACCAAGACATCCTCTTTGGGCATCCTAGAGTGTAAGCCCCACATTCTTCCTGAACTATGTGTACTTTGATCCTTTCCAAGGCAAGGAATGTAGGAAGCCTCCCTAAGGTTCAAGCCCAACACCCATTGGTCCTGATGCCATTCACGTCAGTTCACCAACACCTCTTCCAAACTATGCGGACTTTGATCCTTGCCAATTCAAGGTACGTAGGAAGCCCCCCCTGAGTTTTAAGCCCAACATCTGTTGTCCCCGACCATCTTCAAGTCGGTTCCAACATTCATCCTGAACTACGTGGATTTTGATCCTTACCAAGGAAAGGTATGTAGGAAGCCTCCCTAAGGTTCGAGCCCAACACCTGTTGGCCCTGACCATCTTCACATTGGTTCCCACACTTATCCCAAACTATGTGGACTTTGATCCTTGCCATGAAAAGGTACATAGGAAGGCTCTCTATGGTTCAATCCCAACAACCATTGGTCCCGATGCCCTTCATGTTGGTTCACCAACACCTCTCTTGAACTACGGGGGACTTTGATCCTTGCCATGGCATGGTATGTAGAAAGCCTCCTGGAGGTTCAAGCACAACACCCACTGGTTCTGCCCCCCATCATGTCAGACCACCTTTGTACTGCATGACATTAAAGTAAATACCCCCTTTTCATCCTGCATGATGTTAAACTGTATCCACCGTCCCAAACTACATGGGATTTGATCCTTATCTCCTAGATAGGGTATATAAGAAGCCTCCATGAGGTTCAACCCCATCCAGGGGTAAGCCACTATGACCCCATCTAGTGGTAAGCTATTGCAACACCATCCATCGGGAATTCATTGTGAACCCATCCAGTGGTAAGTTGATGTAACCCCATCTAAAGGTTTGTCGTTGTGACCCCATCCAGTGGTACGACATCGCGATCCCATACCCAACAGTAAGACATTGTGGACCTCACACAATGATAAGTCATTGTGTGTCCATTTAAATGATATGCCTCTGTCAATTCGAGCTCAAAGGTAAGCCACTATTGTCCCTTCTTTTGGGACGCATATCATTGGTCTGTCCCAGTGGCGTCAGACCAACCCTCGGGCCGTTAATCACGCGTAAGCCCCAGCATGTCATCGGGTTGTTGTCCTTCGCACGCACCCCAATTTCATGCCCCAACCTAGAGGTTCCACTTCCATTAGGTCCAATCTATACGGGTCTCCACATTATGTGTCCCATCACTTCATGAACTACGTGTAATTTAATTCCCCTTCCACTTGAATACATAGGAGGTCTCTTTTAGGATCAATCCCAACATCACTAACTCCCTCAAGTTGAATCTATCTCATTCTCCATCCACTTCATTTAAACATCCATCATCCATCCAGATTCTTACCAAGGCCGCCACATCCGAGTGAGATCATGCCAATTCACCTCCTAACATTACTGTTTCCTCTAGGGGTCACACCCATCTGATCCACTCTATTTAGTGTTCCAATCGGTCTGATTCGTCTCCGCTAGACATTAACCCTGCATCATACCCTATGTTAAACAATATGAAGTTGAGGAAAACCTCAGATACATTCCTATGGCAAATAATTACCCACATTCGACGTGGGGTTACTCGGGCTTCCGCGACCTTTAGAATCCCTATAATAAGTGGGGGAAACCCAGAAGTGCAAGTATTTCAGCATCCAAACATGCCAGTGATTTCCAACGTGACTAATCACCTGACTGAAGGTTGCTCCCCTGACTAGACCCATTGGACTGTCCAGATAGAAGAAATGTAATTAACTGGAATTCATGATGACATGGCACTAGGAAAAGTCTAACGAACAACATCTTAGTCTATTAGTATGACCCAGACTAGGTGACGAGTTCGGAGAAGGAATCCATGGAAGGAACAACCGACATCCCATCATCCTGTTTCGATCAAGGAGAAAACATCCCTGAATAAGTGACAGATGCCTCCCTCCTTTTTAAAGTGACAATACGGGGCAACAACTTCACGTCCTCCACATATGGATGCATGCACCCCAACGAAATCATCATAAATAAGATGTAAAAGAGAGCTTACCCTGAATGGTTGGATCCAATCCCTCCACCTCCAAATTTTGTGAATACCACATTCCCAATATTTAATGGTTCGGGAGATTCAAAACAAAACATAACAAATTTTTTTTCTCATTGTGATTCCATGATGGAGACTCCTCAACAATAAGAAGTAGTAAATCTTATGTGTTTTGTGTAGTCATTATAGGGACCAAAATTTTCCAAGTATAAAGGTTTGCAATCTTGATCAATTACTATATGGGAAGATCGTTGTCACAAATTTTTTCTTCAATTAATCTCAACGCTACTGAAGATGACAATTTTTGATCTCAAAAGATGTACAAAAAGGTAAAATGAAAGAGTCTCATATTTCAATGCTCGATGGAAAGTACAAACATATTCCTTAAATCTGGAGCTCCCTCAGGAAGTGTTACTACCAATTTGTGTAAAAAATCTACATGATGAATTACATACACCACTGATCCTTGTGAAATATACAGGAGGAGTTCAAGACCTGGATTCAATTTCCCAGTAGGTGGAGGTTTCCATTGTGGAAGCTAAAGCTAAATCTTTTGTAATTCCATCAGATATTGGAAGGGGAACTGCGAATGAAGAGGATGTTATGGTTACACTTAAGCAAGCACCTGTACCAAATTCCACTTAAAAAACTTCATCGTATCGAAGGGATATGCCTCTAGAGCATCAGTAGAAATGAGCACCTTGTCAAGATGATCAAAGAGAGCAAAGCCGGAAAAATTTTGAAGAGTTAAAGAATAAAGTTTTTTCATTTTGGAATGTACAAGTTCCCAGTTACTTCATCTCAAGTCTGGAAAATAATATGGTTCAGTTTTCAAGGATGAAGGAACCAAACAAAGAATAATATGAAGATCTTCCAAACTATTTACCCTTTCACCAGAATTTAGGGAATCCCATTCAAGATTGTTTTGTTTTCAAGGACCTCCTACAAAAAATGGTAGAATATGGATAAGTGAAACAAAAAAGTTCGTCAGCTTAAGTAGCATGTGTTATTGCCACTAATCCAAACAAAGAAGGAAAATGGAAAGAATTAAAGAGTAAAAATGTGTAGAAATATGATTATTGTATGATCACAAAAACAATCAAATGAAATCATGACATTCTACGAACATAGTTTAAACAATAAATTGTGTCTTCCACCACTACTTCCATAATAACAACACCTTCATCAAAATGTCAATCCTTAATTGAGCGACGTGATCAGAAGGTAATGAGTAGTAAGAAGAATATAAGATCATATCAAGGCCAAAGTTTTCCATGACCTTTATAGATCTCTTTCCATATGCTTCAAAACCATGGGCACCGCCCCACCTAACGGCACAACCAGAACTGACCTGTCGAGTAGAATCTTCATCAGATGAAGAATTGATCTTTGGTTCTGTTAACATAATCAACATAACAGATCATTATGCCAACAGTGATTCTGATTATAATGAGCCAGAGTTCCTTGTACCTAACTAGGAAACTAGAGGGAAGATGCCAAGGTTTAGGATATAGGGGAAGACATAGGAATTCTATAATCCATTATTTTTAACTCTACCCCTGGTAAAACCTTATATGTCGTGGAAACCCATGGGAGAGCCCTTCAGCGGGCTCAACAAGAATAAGAAGACTCCTCCAAAAATGACAGATTTAGTCCTAGAGTGATTATTTTAGAGGACAGATTAGAATTCACACCATGTTCCTCTTAGAAAGTAGATAGACCTAGTCTGTCTAATCTACAAAATCCATGAGTATTTCCCACTTCTTCTCCAACAAAGGGTATATCTACATCAGGAGCGTCAACTTCTAAGGTGCCTCCAAACCGCATTTTCGTGCTGGGAAACGCAGACCTATGGACCAAAAGTATGATTTCTTAAAATATTTGTCCCAATTACTGGCCAAGTTATCAATTTTAGATGCCTTGAGTCTGTCAAAAGATCTTCAAGAAGCACTTATTGAGGCTTTGTTAAGTCCTCAAGAGTTTAAAAACTATGTTTTTGCTTCTGAGGTTTTCCATATAGATAATGATCCTATTGAATATCATACAGTCATATCTTTTATGGATAAAGATTAATATGATGTTTCACATGGACATATTATACCATTGTATCTATTTGTGAAAGTCAATGACATAGAAATACGACGAGCCTTCATTGATAATTGTTTAGGAGTAAACCTCATTCCTATTCATACACCTCATCGATTGGGCCTAACTGAATCTGACATATCTCCTTCAACAATAATGTTTCAAGCTTATGAAAAGAATGAGAAATAAACTCTAGTAGAGATTACACTTAGAACTCATTTCAGAGAGCTTTTGTCTAATTCATATTTAATGGTTGTTCGTCAGGACACATCCTTTAACATTTTTCTTAGAAGGCCTTGGCTACATCAATATACAGCCGTACCTTCTTCATACAACTAATTTCCCAAGTAATGTTTCAATGGTCAAATCGGGAAATTTTATGGTGACAAGGATCTATTCAAAATGTGTGAATATTAATACATTTAGGAAGAGTTTTATCATACAAATGGAATGAGGTCCATGACAAAGGAGGTAACTAGGATTAATGCCCAAAATGGTTTGGGGAAGATCCCAGCAAACCCATTCATACTTTTGAGTGAAGATTATGTGTTACCTATCAATCAAATTTAAAGAGTAAAACCAAATCCAAGAACTCATCTAGTAACTTCCATAATTTCAATTGTGGAAATCGAGCCTAACAGCATGGGAGAAATTGTGGATTCACTAAGAAGTGATGGAAGCTTAAATGGAGATGTCTTCATTTCCTCTATTGAACTAAAACAAGACCTTAAATTGTCAATCATAATAGAATAAGTTGTATTAATGACAGAGGAAGACAAATGTGTTGACTTACAATCCATAATCTCCTCTTTATTACCTTAGGAAGACCCTTCATCAACAGTGGGATTAGAAATGATGGCCTCTTCTTTAAGATGTTCAAATACTGACTCTTCCCCAAACTCTGGAAGTATTGATTCATCATCTACTATGAAAGTAGAAACAGAAGAAGTAACACGTAATGAAGAAGAAGAGGAATATCTCAAGCATGCTCCTCCAACATTTTAAGAAGGTGTCTCTACCACTATGGTGAGCTTAGAGAAATAAATCTGGGTACCGATGAAGAACCACGACCCACTCTAATTAGTGTGGACATGACTTCTGAAGATAAAGATGTGTAAAATTAATTTCTAAAGAAACAATGAGATATATTTTCTTGGAATTATACAGAAATTACATGACTTAATACTGTTGTAGCTACTCATCATTTTGGTTTTCCAGAATATCGTCAAGGATTCAAGCATGAAGCAAGAAGAACACACCCAAATCATGCCTCTAAAATCAAAGCTAAAGTTGATAATATTATAAATTCTAAATTTTTAAGGTAATATCAATATCCCAAATGGCTGGCGAACAATTTTCCACTGAAAAAGAAGAATGGAAAAATCATATTTTTCATTGATTCCAGAGATCTTAACCTACATTGTATTAAAGATAGCTTTTAGGTTCTGATCACAGAGCTTTTAATCAAAGAAACAGCTGGCTATAAAGCCCTTTCCTTCATGGATGGAGACTCTGGGTATAATTAAATCTATATGGCCCCATAGGATGAAGAATATGCAGCCTTCAGATCCCCTAAAGGTGTTTTTTTCTATCAGGTAATTCCCTTTGGCTTAAATAATGTAGGTGCAACATATCAACATGCCATGCACTATATCTTCAAACCCTTATTAGGTAAATTTGATGAATTTTATGTGGATGATTTGGTGGTCAAATCCAGAAAATGTTCCAATCACTTGGAAGATCTAGAGACTATATTCAATAAACATTGGCAACACATTTTAATGTTGAACCCCATGAAATGTGATTTCGGGGTCACCTCAGGAAAGTACCTCGGCTTCGTTGTATGCCGTCATGGTATTGAAGTTGATCCTCAGAAAAAAATCAATCCTTGGCATTCCACCTCCTCGAAATTTGAAATAATTAAGAGGAATTCATGGAAACTTGGCCTATATTTGGTATTTTTTCACTAATTTAGTAGGAAAGTGTTTTTCATTAATCAGAGTAATGAAGAATAGAGTCACCTATCAATGGGATAAAGACTACCAAGAAGAATTTTTTACCCTCAAGAAATATCTCTTGAGTCCACCAGTATTAATTCCACTTGTTGATGGAAAACCACATATTCTATATGTGACAGCTTTAGAGTAATAATTGGGTGCCTTCTTTGCTCAAAATAATGATTTTGGGAATGAAAACAGCCCTTAAGAGCTTAGTCGAACTATGCTTGATGCAGAAACTAAGTATTCAAGTATTGAAAAATGTTGTCTGGCATTAATCTTTGTAGTTTAGATGTTGAGGCACTACCTACAACATCATGAGGACAAAATGGTATCTCGTAATAACCCACTCAAATTTATCCGCAGTCGTCCTATGCTTACAGGGTGTCTGGTACGGTGGAGAAGTTATTTTGCAATAATTTGATATCCATTTTCTCCCTCAGAAGGAAATAAAGGGCCAAGCAGTGGCTGAATTCTTTACTGAACACCCATATGAAGAAGATATATCATTGAATATTAAACATCCTAATGAAGAGGTATTCTCTATTCAATATAATCCCTAAACATGGGTGATGTACTTTAATGGTGCCTCCAGAAGTCCAATAAAGAATAGAACGGAAAACCCTAAACTCAACAATGTTGGGTTAGGAATTGTAATTATCTCCCCAGAAAAGGAAGTTTTTCCTTATTCCTTCTTGTTGTCCGAAGTTAGTACAAACAATGAAGTAGAATATCAAGCTCTCATCATAGGCTTGGAACTGGCACTTTAGGTGAAAGTGAATAACATGAAAGTGAAAGGTGATTCAGAATTAGTATTCAAACATACCAATAGAAAATATTCTATTAGAAAAGAGGAGTTAATCCCTTTCTATGATTACATCAGAGGATTAATGTATGAATTTCCCTTAGATGAAACATTTTTTTAATTCATGTGATCACAAAATGATAAAGATGATGCACTAGATAATGCAGCTATAGCCTTGGTAGATCCAAATATGGATGATACAATCATCAGCATATCCCATCGTCATGTGGTGTCACCTTTTTTCAAACTAGAATGGGGGAAATTAAAGAAATTAGCCCTATTTGAGATCCATGTTGTCATACCATGGGATGAAGAATACCCATCAGGGAATACCTTCAAAATGGTGTACTTCCACCAGATATAACTAAAAAAGAACAGATCTGATGACGAGTGGCCAATTTTACTCTTTATATTAGTCTCGATCAATAGGATATCCTCTAAAAACATGACTTTGTTGGAATCCTCATTAGATGTATTGATGGAGAAGAAACTGTATATATCATTGAAAAAGTACCTTCTGGAGTTTGTGGTGCTCACCAGTCTTGGCATAGATTTTCTGATCAAATTTGAAGGCTTGGATACTTTTGGCCTTCAATGACATAGGATTGCATAGATTTCACTAAGAAATGTCATCCCTGCCAAGTGCATGACAACTTCATTCATCAACCCCTGGAATGGATCCAAATAGCTAAATACCCCTATCAATTTCCCACATGGGGAATGGATGTAGTAGGACCTTATCCTCCAGCTATGGATAAGTTATTCAAGTATATTCTTACTGCTACTAACTTCTTCTCTAAATGGGATGAGGCAATTCCTCTCAAAGAAGTCGGAGCCGAAAGCATTTTTAGTTTTTTCAAAACTTACATCATCACCAGATTTGGTGTTCCTCATACTATATTGACGGACAATGGCCCCACTTTTTTTTTATTTTGAGATAAAGAAGTTATATCAGTATCACAATATCAAATACAACAATTCATCTCATTATCATGCAGCATCCAATGGAGAGATAGTGGGTTTCAATATGACCCTATCAAATATACTCCATAATATGGTGGATGAAGATAAGAAATCTTGGCCTAATAAACGTCTACATGATTTATGGGATTATCATAATACTACTCGTACTCCCACCTATGAAAATCATTATTCATTGGTATACGGAACAGAAGTAGATTTTTCTAATTGAAATTAAATTGCCTTCCCTAAAAGTTGAAATATGTGATCAGTTGTCTCTAGGTGATAGGTCTCAGAAACGGCTTGATGAGCTAGAATGATTAAATGATAAAATATTGCATACTTTTCATTATTTATAATTCTATCAGAATAGAATATCATGATCCTTTAATAATAAAGTTCACCTTCATTCATTTCTTGAAGTAGAATTAGTATTGGTCCTTAGGACTCCAATGATTCCAGGAAAGGAACCTCCAAAGCTTAAGAAAAAGTGGAAAGGAACTTATTCTATACATAAGGTCTACTCGAATGGAGTTTATTCTTTAATATCAAGGGATGGAGAGCTTATTAAAAAATCCTACCAATGATAGATTCTTGAAGAAATACATTGTGTTGTTACAAACATCGTTCTTACTGCAAGACTGAAAACTACACAGCCCCCATGTCCTCACTGCAGGACTTAAAACTGCATAGTATAAAGTCCTAGTTGTAAGACATTAAACTTCATGACAACCGTAAGCATCCATGTTTCATGAAATTAAAATGTGTAGAATCATTCTCCTTTTTGTACAATGTTAAACTGCATGACACCATTTTTCCTCATTATACAACATTAAACTGTATGATTAAAGTCTTCTCTACTTGATGTTAGGATATATCATAGCTACTTCTTTGTGGTTCATGATTCCTTTTCTTCCCTATATATGAATTATATCTACATAGGGACATCATTTAAAGAACTACATGTGGCTTGATTCTTATCTATATGAGATACATAGAGACACATGGATATCCTATCTTGGGACCAGTGGCAACTACAAATATTTTTATTTCCTATTATCCTCCTGTATATAAATAAGATCTATACAGAGTTTTCCCTTAAAATACATGTTTTTATATTTATACCATTTTGTGTCTTAAGTTTAACCATTCTTCCAGAACATGTCAAAACGCCCTCGTCTCCCATGTCAAACTCGATTGGTCTGGGAAATGAATGTTTCAAGAACTATGTACGGCTTGATTCTCATATATATGAGACATATAGAGATGCCTTGATATTCAATATTGGGCCCATAAATGATATAACCCCCTATTCCTTATATAAGAATGTAACGCCCCGACCCCAGTTACCCAGAGTCAGTGCATTATTACATAACATTGGCATGATCACAAGAAAGATCAAATCTCGAAAGACCGATTGGTTTAGTAGCCTTGGAAACACTAGATATATTCATATGTTTTACATTATATCATAAAATGAAAAACTACTACAACAACATAATGTTTCCACAGTCCTCACTATAATCCCCTCATAATATCCCTGCAGGTCATTCATAACTTACATCTTCACATCCTGGGAAAAATAAAACATAGAAAAGGGGTGAGCTCAAATGCCCAGTAAGGATAACAATATAGCGGAACATTCAAAAATAAGCATAAACATTTTAGGCAATGAATT
Organism: Viscum album; assembly: GCA_963277665.1. NCBI lineage: Eukaryota > Viridiplantae > Streptophyta > Magnoliopsida > Santalales > Viscaceae > Viscum > Viscum album. Next base: position 1,069,605,518 of record OY728166.1, on the reverse strand, counting down.
ACTAAAACAAAATCCTTTTATACTTGAACTTCAACATAGTATGGCAAAAGTAAAATGAAATAATGCCATTTACTTGTTCACATGGATATTCTACTAATCGAATAATCACATGCAAAATCAATAACCACTTTCATAATGTTGGAATGCATAATGCTAAACTTTAATTACTTTTCAAGGCCTCGTCCAAAGACCTTGGGGCTAACTGTAACCGGAACCCAACCCGGAGTGCCTCTAATAACCGGACACCAACCCGGAGTGCCTCTAATAACCGGACACCAACCCGGAGTGCCTCTAATAACCAGACACCAACCCGGAGGGCTTACTTTTACCAGTCCCTAACCTGGAGGGCTTACTTTTACCAGTCCCCAACCTGGAGGGCTTACTTTTACCAGTCCCCAACCTGGAGGGCTTACTTTAACCAGTCCCCAACCTGGAACATACTTGTCCAACACATTCATATGAAGTAAAGATTGAAATATAACATAAACATTCTTATTGGAACTAGCATACGAAATGTCAATACTTTCACCATAAACTATGAATGGTATAAAAATAGCACATCCACAGTCAAACATATCACAAAACCTTCAAAACAATATAGAAGTTTTGTATCATAATAAATCAACTTCAAATAATCTTAAAACCCATGAAATCAAAATTCTTTTTAAAGAAATATCTCCTTTTATTTTGAAATCATTTAAGATCCATATAAAATCAAACATTTTCTTTGAAAATAATCTTATAAGCTTTTAAGGTAAGCTTTGACGATTTTATAACGGCGGAAAATAACCGCACCCGCCGTATAAGTTAAAAAAATATTCTTATCTTAATTCTGTCGAAAAGGTTAAAAAGCACCTTGTTTGGAAAACGACGGAAAGATTCCCTTATAAACCTCTTATAAAAAGTCAAACAAGGGTATAAATGACTTTGACCCATATTATTTTAAATATTAAAAATGTTTTGAAATACATTTTGAAGAAACATGGATGTGGATGATAACGAGATCCCAGTAGATTATTACGTATAAACAACCTCGGATAATGAAGAGATTGTGAAATAACCCTTACCAGTTTGGTAACTTATGAAACATACAACCCATGAAAGAGGTATCATACAATGAATATGTAAGTACACATAAATTAGAGTGTATTACACAAAGAATATAATTATGGGCAGTACATACACCACACAAAAGGTAATGGTGGCAATATGGCATGAATCTCATGAGAATAAGGAGTGAGATGAAAACCCCTTACCACGTTAATCAACTGAGTCGTATGGCCAAAAGTTAATAACCACCAAATGATTTACAGAATAACATTAATATAAATAGAATCATGATAATATATATCAAATGGCAGTACACAATACACCACTTTCAATAATTTAGTGGTGAACAATAGAAATCTCACGGAATTGAAAGTGATATAAGAAAATCCCTTACCTTGTACTTTTCCTTGGTTGGGGTAGGTTAACCTCCTGTATAATGGTGAAATAATTGTTATTAAATTATACAAGAATCATATATATTAATATGATATCATATATGATCTTTTAATATTGATTTGATAATAATATCTTAGTATTATCGTTGTTTCGGGTGTTAACTTACTTGTTTTATTTTGTATGTTTTGTTACGTAAGACATGTTTGTAAAGGATAGGTTGTATATTATTCAAATCCAGAATGGTATCAAGTCCTTAAACATCATTTTTAAATCATCAAATGATAATTATACTTGAATCGATACGATGGAGGATGAATCTCATCGCGTTCGTGGAGACGGTAGTCCGTACGTACGCACGAACGCAACTTCCATTTAATTTTTATTTTAAAAGAATTGAATCCAAATGATACTTAGGTATATTACTATTACAGTATAATATAATATTTTATATATGTTACTTAAGTTCATTAACACCATCCTTTATACGTTCCATGTGTGGTATGAACGAGTCATATCTTTTTAAGGGGGCGGTAGTCCGCACTTCCTCAAATGAAATTATCGTATGTATATACAACATGAAACGAATACTGGTATGAAATAAAATGGAATTACAGAAGCTTATATATAAAATATATATCATTGATATCATATTTAATTACAGTGCCATCATAATGGCCACCATGAGAGGCGGTAAGATGTATTTGAACAATCATCGTTTCGTGAGGCGTTAGTTTGCCATCCACAGAAACATTATGTTCATCATCCATTAGATGGAGTTGTGTGTATGTGTAGTTTGAATACTTCTTATAACAACATCCTAGTATATTGAGGATACTGGTTTTGTTACAAAATAAAGGAAATAAAAAGAGTTTGGGGGTTGTAGAAGCAAAATAAATGAAAATAATTTAAGAGAAATCGTTACCTTTAATTTAGGTAACTCACTTTGGTTGGAACCAAAGGACTTCTTGAAATGCTTTCTTCCTAAGGGTAAGCTTCAAGGAGGAGGAGAGGGATGTGGGGAGCTTAGTTGGGCAGAGTTTGGACGAGCCAAGTGGCTTGAGAGGTGTGAGGAATGAGTAGAAGTGGTCTCCTTCTATAAGGGAGAGGAGGGGCTCTTTAGGAAAGAGTGAAAGTATTACTCTATAATATAATTATATTCGGTTTATAATGGTCCAAAAATCATTGAGGTCGAAGATAAGATGACTCATATTCTAAATAACATCAACCAATAAGAATTGGACAGGTTTTAGATAATATTTTAATCATTATAATCTTATTTATTTAAATGATTTATTAATGAGGTAAACATTGCATCACTATTGTGTCATTAATAATTTAACTTATTTGATGTCTAAAAATTATAAATAAAATATCATTATGTATGAAATCTTTTTATCTTTCTAATGAATATTTATAATCTAAAATCCAACATGTATAACCCTATGTAAAAAAATTCTTCTTCTAAAAGATGTAATCTTATGCCATTTTTATTTTTATTTTAACTTTATTAATATAAAGTGTCCCTACCACATACAAGTGGCTCCAAGGGGTCCCCAAATTGACCCAAGGATGCTCATGGTCGGGTATGTGTCCACCAATAAGGTTATGACACGTTTTAGGGTAATTCTGTATTATTATAATATTATTTTTTAACCCTTATTTACCGGATTTACCCTTAACCATGGTAAATAAAATATTTAACACAGTAATTATTCAAAATGTATAAAAATAAAAGATAACTATTTACACAATTTGGACATCCTGATTCCAAATATGGAATCCATTTTTCTAAATTCAAAACACAGAAGTGGCATAAATTAATTTAAAATTAATTCCCGCTGTCAAAACAAAAAGCGTGTTTTTAAGAGATAATAACTATCAAAAGATTGACATTTGTTTATGTTCGGTTTAATTGTAAAATTATGTCCAATGACCAACATTATATTAAATGGAAAAAATATATTCTAAATATTCTTTAAAACTACTAAAATTCATAATTTATCACTATTAATTATTTTGATTAAAAAAGTTGTTTTTAATTAAAATTTAGTAATTTTCACTATTCATCAAAATATGAAAGTTATCCGAAAAGTACCAAAATTTCACCTTAGGCTAAATTCGATATTCCGAATCCAAAAATGAAGTCCATTTTAAAATATAAAATATATATAATTTCAAAATTTAGGTATTACTATTCATAACGGCTAGTTTGATTGGTTGTGGCGTGTGTTAAAACTCAAGGTTGCGTACAACACACGCTACTATTTTATTCAAAGGAAAGCGTATCGTGGAAGCTTGGGATGTTTCATTTAAATTTTTTTTTGATGTCCCAATTTATTCAGATAGTTTAAAATATTTTATTTAAAAAGGTTTCACTATTAAAGTTGATAAAAGTGCAATACTGAAAATGAATCTGTTCTTGCATTATGACTAAGAAACTCATAATAGGGATTCTAAAATTATAAGGATTATATAAAGTTCAAAATGTTGTTAATACTATTCATGACCTCTTTTAATGGCTTTTTTTTGTACGTCATGGTGTGATTGAACTCGGTGTTTCGTGTAGTGTAAGTTATTGAATTATTTTTAAGAAATAACACACTATGAAATCATGGGGTGTTACATTCTCCCCTCCTTCAATAAATTGCGTCCTCGCAATTTGAAATTGTTCTTCGAAAATAAAAGGTTGAAAATAGAAAATATCTTTGTGGAAAAACCCACATCGGAAATTAGGTTACTAAAATTTAGTCTTAATATGAGGAAAAGAGAAATGAAAGAGTCACCACCAAATTATGATCTCGATTAGGAGAACATTGGTGGCAATTAGAGACATATAATTGGAGGAAAACGTAAATATTTATAGGTAGTGATTGAGATCATCAATCACAAACAAGTGTATAATTGAGGTCCTTAAATTCATCAATCTATGATGATTTGAAATACCATCGGTTCAACAAAACATAGGGTATTAGGATAACACATTTTTGACGTTTCAAAATATCATAGTTGAAATCCCACATCGAAAAATGAATTAACGAGGCATCTATTTAAAATAAAGAGTGGAAAGTATGAAGATTACCGAAAATAACACATACTAGGGTTCCATGTAGGAAAATATGGATATGGAAGAGAAATCTAACCATCAATTATTTGATGGAGAGTGGTAGAGAACATGGCTATGAAAAGGTCAACAATCCCAAAGCCATGAATTAGTGATGATTTAAGGTACCATCTAGGACAACATTTTTGTTCTAAGTTACTTTTATTAATGTTGAGGAATATATTTATGAGATTGGATAATATCATAAGGAGATATACTTACTTTATAATTAGAGTTTTATCCATTAATAAATTTCTACCACAAACTCATCTTTCACTCTAAAAGATAATAGAATGTAATTTTTTTTATTTATACTATTCGTACAGGGTTCCAAAATAAATGAATTTATAATTGATCTACCAGATCTTTAAAAAAAACAACATTATTTAATCCAGGACATCTTGTGGGCTAGTGGTAGGTGATACACCCTTGTCGCCCTTCGGTTGCGGGTTCAAGTCTCGCAGCCTTGCCGGACGCGACGGGTTGCCGCCCGACCTCTGGGTTGTCCTTTTATGGTAATCCAAAATAATCCAAACTAGAACTATCCAAAATACTTCTGTCCAAACTCACAGTCCAACATTTATAAGGAAGGTAAACATAATATAAATCCTTTTTACCCCGTAATAGCATATGAATACCTTTATCTTGTATTCTTTTAATAAACTGAAACATCTTGAATTACCATATTCCTTATTGATTACATTCATGCTCCCCTATTCCATATAGAATGCTGGATATACTTCATCAATCCAAAAAGGTTTTAAACCCCAAAAAAATGATGGAATATACAAATCATTAATCAGTTTCAAGGTAGTCAAGAATATCCAACATAATTTATCCAAATCAATCATGTATTATTCTAAAATCACTAACTCGGTATCAGAACCATATTATGGTTTATCTTTCTCTCAACCATATATTTTCCAAAACATTATCCTGCTATTGAGTCACTTTTCATTGTTCCACACAATCTCAAGTCCTTAATGAAATAGTACTGCAGTACAATCCTTATATACTCCATAATTATTATAACAAGTACATTGTTGATACAACACTCAATTGACATAATCAACATAAGAACTCTAATCATTCCTCTGCATCTGTGGTAGTATCATAACTTGATTATTATCCAATAGCATCATTTGCGGCATAGTCTGATGACTGGGGCATAGGTTCGCGTAGTGTCCAAACTCCTTGCAAATGAAGCATTGTACATTTGAAACCATTTTCTCACCCTTGCAGTCACGTACTTTGTGCCCTTTTCCTCCACACTTATAACAAACTCCCATTCCTTTCAGGCAAGTTCCAGGGTGTTTCTTCCCACAGTTACCACATATGGGAAAATTCTTCTTTTCCCTCTTCCCTTTATCCATTTTTCTCTCTTCCATCCTTTTCTTCTCTTGCTTCCCTTCAAAGCCATAGGACTCAGTAAACTCTTTACTTATCTTATCAACACATGATATTATTTCTTCATATGATGATAATACATGGGAGACTATTTCTCTTATCAATTCTAGCTTAAGACCATAAAATATATGATCCTTCCTTCTCTTTGGATCATGTGCATTTCTGGAGTTCTCATTCCTTCTACTGGGCGCCATTTCTAAACAATGGCATAAACTAGATCAGTTTATGAATCAAAATACATAATCCCATACTTATAAAACACTTAAGATAAATTGAACTATTTATGGATATAATCCATAATCATAAAAATGTTTTCTTTGAGGAAGTATATACTCATAAACCCTTCATAATGATTTGTATGAAAATGAGAGTTATCCTACGCATATCCCCCGGGAGTGTCGTAACCAAAAGTGCAGCAAGGCCCGTTGTCGTGCACCAGTTCCCATTCGAGTCTAGCTCAAAGCGGTGTTTTCGGGTTTTACCCCTAGGTACATCTGTGCCAGAGCCGCCTCTACCTGCTCGTATCCAGACAGGGATGTATTGCTCGGAAAACTCACAAAATCTCTATGATACCAAAATTCTATGAAGTTCTTCTATACTAATCCTGAAAGTTCATCTTAGGTCTACGTGCTCTAATCAGAGTTTATCTAAATCTAGTTTCCAAGGTTTGTACTAAACTTTCTCTGATACCAACTGTAACGCCCCGACCCCAGTTACCCAGAGTCGGTGCATTATTACATAACATTGGCATGATCACAAGAAAGATCAAATCTCGAAAGACCGATTGGTTTCGTAGCCTTGGAAACACTAGATATATTCATATGTTTTACATTATATCATAAAATGAAAAACTACTACAACAACATAATGTTTCCACAGTCCACACTATAATCCCCTCATAATATCCCTGCAGGTCATTCATAACTTACATCTTCACATCCTGGGAAAAATAAAACATAGAAAAGGGGTGAGCTCAAATGCCCAGTAAGGATAACAATATAGCGGAACATTCAAAAATAAGCATAAACATTTAAGGCAGTGAATTACTAAAACAAAAGCCTTTTAAACTTGAACTTCAACATAGTATGGAAAAAGTAAAATGAAATAATGCCATTTACTTATTCACATGGATATTCTACTAATCGAATAATCACATGCAAAATCAATAACCACTTTCATAATGCTGGAATGCATAATGCTAAACATTAATTACTTTTCAAGGCCTCGTCCCAAGACCTTGGGGCTAACTGTAACCGGAACCCAACCCGGAGTGCCTTTAATAACCGGACACCAACCCGGAGTGCCTCTAATAACCGGACACCAACCCGGAGTGCCTCTAATAACCGGACACCAACCCGGAGGGCTTACTTTTACCAGTCCCTAACCTGGAGGGCTTACTTTTACCAGTCCCCAACCTGGAGGGCTTACTTTTACCAGTCCCCAACCTGGAGGGCTTACTTTAACCAGTCCCCAACCTGGAACATACTTGTCCAACACATTCATATGAAGTAAAGATTGAAATATAACATAAATATTCTTATTGGAACTAGCATACGAAATGTCAATACTTTCACCATAAACTATGAATGGTATAAAAATAGCACATCCACAGTCAAACATATCACAAAACCTTCAAAACAATATAGAAGTTTTGTATCATAATAAATCAACTTCAAATAATCTTAAAACCCATGAAATCAAAATTCTTTTTAAAGAAATATCTCCTTTTATTTTGAAATCATTTAAGATCCATATAAAATCAAACATTTTCTTTGAAAATAATCTTATAAACTTTTAAGGGAAGCTTTGACAATTTTATAACGGCGGAAAATAACCGCACCCGCCGTATAAGTTAAAAAAATATTCTTATCTTAATTCTGTCGAAAAGGTTAAAAAGCACCTTGTTTGGAAAACGACGGAAAGATTCCCTTATAAACCTCTTATAAAAAGTCAAACAAGGGTATAAATGACTTTGACCCATATTATTTTAAATATTAAAAATGTTTTGAAATACATTTTGAAGAAACATGGATGTGGATGATAACGAGATCCCAGTAGATTATTACGTATAAACAACCTCGGATAATGAAGAGATTGTGAAATAACCCTTACCAGTTTGGTAACTTATGAAACATACAACCTATGAAAGAGGTATCATACAATGAATATGTAAGTACACATAAATTAGAGTGTATTACACAAAGAATATAATTATGGGCAGTACATACACCACACAAAAGGTAATGGTGGCAATATGGCATGAATCTCATGAGAATAAGGAGTGAGATGAAAACCCCTTACCACGTTAATCAACTGAGTCGTGTGGCCAAAAGTTAATAACCACCAAATGATTTACAGAATAACATTAATATAAATAGAATCATGATAATATATATCAAATGGCAGTACACAATACACCACTTTCAATAATTTAGTGGCGAACAATAGAAATCTCACGGAATTGAAAGTGAGATAAGAAAATCCCTTACCTTGTACTTTTCCTTGGTTGGGGTAGGTTAACCTCCTGTATAATGGTGAAATAATTGTTATTAAATTATACAAGAATCATATATATTAATATGATATCATATATGATCTTTTAATATTGATTTGATAATAATATCTTAGTATTATCGTTGTTTCGGGTGTTAACTTACTTGTTTTATTTTGTATGTTTTGTTACGTAAGACATGTTTGTAAAGGATAGGTTGTATATTATTCAAATCCAGAATTGTATCAAGTCCTTAAACATCATTTTTAAATCATCAAATGATAATTATACTTGAATGGATACGATGGAGGATGAATCTCATCGCGTTCGTGGAGACGGTAGTCCGTACGTACGCACGAACGCAACTTCCATTTAATTTTTATTTTAAAAGAATTGAATCCAAATGATACTTAGGTATATTAATATTACAGTATAATATAATATTTTATATATGTTACTTAAGTTCATTAACACCATCCTTTATACGTTCCATGTGTGGTATGAACGAGTCATATCTTTTTAAGGGGGCGGTAGTCCGCACTTCCTCAAATGAAATTATCGTATGTATATACAACATGAAACGAATAATGGTATGAAATAAAATGGAATTACAGAAGCTTATATATAAAATATATATCATTAATATCATATTTAATTACATTGCCATCATAATGGCCACAATGAGAGGCGGTAAGATGTATTTGAACAATCATCGTTTCGTGAGGCGTTAGTTTGCCATCCACAGAAACATTATGTTCATCATCCATTAGATGGAGTTGTGTGTATGTGTAGTTTGAATACTTCTTATAACAACATCCTAGTATATTGAGGATACTGGTGTTGTTACAAAATAAAGGAAATAAAAAGAGTTTGGGGGTTGGAGAAGCAAAATAAATGAAAATAATTTAAGAGAAATCGTTACCTTTAATTTAGGTAACTCACTTTGGTTGGAACCAAAGGACTTATTGAAATGATTTCTTCCTAAGGGTAAGCTTCAAGGAGGAGGAGAGGGATGTGGGGAGCTTAGTTGGGCAGAGTTTGGACGAGCCAATTGGCTTGAGAGGTGTGAGGAATGAGTAGAAGTGGTCTCCTTTTATAAGGGAGAGGAGGGGCTCTTTAGGAAAGAGTGAAAGTATTACTTTATAATATAATTATATTCGGTTTATAATGGTCCAAAATTCATTGAGGTCGAAGATAAGATGACTCATATTCTAAATAACATCAACCAATAATAATTGGAGAGGTTTTAGATAATATTTTAATCATTATAATCTTATTTATTTAAATGATTTATTAATGAGGTAAACATTGCATCACTATTGTGTCATTAATAATTTAACTTATTTGATGTCTAAAAATTATAAATAAAATATCATTATGTAGGAAATCTTTTTAGATTTCTAATGAATATTTATAATCGAAAATCCAACATGTATAACCCTATGTAAAAAAATTGTTCTTCTAAAAGATGTAAGCTTATGCCATTTTTATTTTTATTTTAACTTTATTAATATAAAGTGTCCCTACCACATACAAGTGGCTCCAAGGGGTCCCCAAATTGACCCAAGGATGCTCATGGTCGGGTATGTGTCCACCAATAAGGTTAGGACACGTTTTAGGGTAATTCTGTATTATTATAATATTATTTTTTAACCCTTATTTACCGGATTTACCCTTAACCATGGTAAATAAAATATTTACCACAGTAATTATTCAAAATGTCTAAAAATAAAAGTTACCTATTTACACAATTTGGACATCCTGATTCCAAATATGGAATCCATTTTTCTAAATTCAAAACACAGAAGTGGCAGAAATTAATTTAAAATTAATTCCCGCTGTCAAAACAAAAAGCGTGTTTTTAAGAGATAATAACTATCAAAAGATTGACACTTGTTTATGTTCGGTTTAATTGTAAAATTATGTCCAATGACCAACATTATATTAACTGGAAAAAATATATTCTAAATATACTTTAAAACTACTAAAATTTATAATTTATCACTATTAATTATTTTGATTAAAAAAGTTGTTTTTAATTAAAATTTAGTAATTTTCACTATTCATCAAAATATGAAAGTTATCCGAAAAGTACCAAAATTTCACCTTAGGCTAAATTCGATATTCCGAATCCAAAAATGAAGTCCATTTTAAAATATAAAATATATATAATTTCAAAATTTAGGTATTACGATTCATAACGGCTAGTTTGATTGGTTGTGGCGTGTGTTAAAACTCAAGGTTGCGTACAACACACGCAACTATTTTATTCAAAGGAAAGCGTACCGTGGAAGCTTGGGATGTTTCATTTAATTTTTTTTTGATGTCCCAATTTATTCAGATAGTTTAAAATATTTTATTTAAAAAGGTTTCACTATTAAAGTTGATAAAAGTGAAATACTGAAAATGAATCTGTTCTTGCATTATGACTAAGAAACTCATAATAGGGATTCTAAAATTATAAGGATTATATAAAGTTCAAAATGTTGTTAATACTATTCATGACCTCTTTTAATGGCTTTTTTTTGTACGTCATGGTGTGATTGAACTCGGTGTTGCGTGTAGTGCAAGTTATTGAATTATTTTTAAGAAATAACACACTATGAAATCCTGGGGTGTTACAAAGAATCAAACCAACATAGGGAATGTTTAAAGAACAACGTATGGCTTGATTATTTCCCCCAGAAAGACATATAGTGACACGTGGGTTTTATTCCTTAGTCCAATTACAATATGTCTTTCTTTTCACATCGGTTCATCTTCATCCTTACCGCATGGCGTTAAAATTAATTGAGATCTAACATCCCTATTCTTCACTCATGTCACCTTTGTGCTATAGAAGAATCCCATACATATCCTTGTTCATCACACCGAGCATAGCTCGCATGGGCTTAGAAATTTGGTAAAAGGCTTCTCTATATAAATAAGGTGTCTCAATTTCTTATGGGGCTATCAATTTCCTCACATAATGACTTAAAACTACACAGTATAATGTCCTCACTGCATGACTTTAAAATACACAGTATAATGTTCTCGCTGCATGAATTTAAACTACACATCACAATATTAATTCAGAGGAAACAAAGAAAGTCTCAATTTTACATATGAGTCAGATATATGTAAAGAAATTCAAACTCATGCCCAATATTGATTCAAATATTTCTCATGTGAATTGAGAATAACCCCCTTCTATATTTCACACTATTAATATTGAATATTTCCAGATCTTCATAATCATTCTTACGGTTTCTGGAGAAAGATTTTCTAATATCTGAGAACTCTTTTTCCTGACTATGTAGTACATGCCCTTAACTAGCCTTGTGTAAGTTTCCTACATAATGGGCATTTCAGTCAACAGATTCCACTATTTGGATATACATCATATTACCTAGTTTTCCTTCCATAATACAGCCCCCGTAACGGGTTTTTCAAATGATGGTAATTTCATTCTTGGTTATACTATCCGTGTCCACTTAAAAATTTGATGACAATACACAAGAATATGTATTTTAAAGCGGGCATTAAGGTATATTTGTCTCATTATCTTTCTCTCGGTCTGAATGCCTTCAAGACCATGGTTTACACATTTCTCTCTCTCTCTCTTTCTGTGTGTTCAACATAATATGAAATAACCTTGGATCCCTTGACCACATATCATATATTGTTTCCAATTTTGGTCTTAGTTGTATGACCTAAAACTACAAACACTATCCTCCCAATGTTTGGGTCAGAACTTTTTAGAAACCATATTCCTCGGATTCATTGGAAATCACGATTGCAAATACCCTCTCCATATTCAGGTACATTTGTCTATAAACCTAACTCTGTGCTTCAAAAAATATGAATCTCCATAAAAACTCCTCAACTTTTAGAAATATAATGTAAAACTTGTGAGAGATATTTTTCTTGACTATGCAGTATGTGCCCTTAGGTGGCCTTACATAATTTTCCTACATAACAAGCATGTCAGTAAAAAGATACCACTATTTAGATATGCAACATGTTCCTTAGTTGTCTTTAATAACACAACTCCTGTAACGGGTATTTAAAACAATGGTAACTTTGTTCTTGGAAGAGACTTCTTCTCATGGTTTTTATCCCTTTTCCCAAATAATTCTTTAGATCCAGAAATTCCCAAATCACATTTTAGAATTTTACCAACCATACCTGAATATAGTAGTATGTTTCCATGAAAATTATAAATAAATTGGGAGAGTCTCATACCTTTTCATAGAGCTAAAGAAATTAAATTAAATCCATACGATGTTCTCACTACATGACTTAAAACTGCACAATACAATGTCCTCACTACATGACTTAAAACTTAATAGTATAATGTCCTGACTACATGAATTAAAACATCACAGAACAATGTCCTCACTACATGACTTAAAACTGCACAATACAATGTCCTCACTACATTACTTAAAATTATATAGTACAATATCCTCACTGCATGACTTAAAACTAAATAGTACAATGTCCTCACTGCATGACTTAAAATTGCATAGTACAATGTCTTCACTGCATGACTTAATACTACAAAGTATAATGTCCTCACTGGATGACTTAAACATACACAGTACAATGTCCACACTGTATGACTTAAAACTACACAGTACAATGTTCTCAATGTGTGACATAAAACTGTATAGTTTTATATAAGAAAGTCCCATTTATGATAAATTTAAACCCTTCCATATACACCAAATTTTTATAGAAATGGATTTCCTATTCATGACATATGTCGGCATAGATAACCCTTTATTCAAAAAATTCCTTTCCTTGGAAAAACCACCCACTGTGGTCTTGAGTCACCCAAATCTTATATTCTCTTGTCTATCGATAGTAAAATGTTAAATTATTAAGAGAACTTTTTCTTGACTATGTAGTACATTCCCTTAGGTGTCCTCGCATAAGTTGCCTACATAATGGGCCTATCAGTGAAAAGATGCCACTATTTGGTTATGTAGCATATGCCCTAGTTGGCTCTGTATAACAAAACTCCCATAACAAGTTTGTCAAATAATGGTAAATTTGTTCTTGGAAGAGAATTCCTTTATGTTTATACATGTTTTAGATTTGGTGACAATAAAAATAATGATTCGCGATTCCCCTTGGAAATATTTAAATAATATTAGAGAAATTATTATCAATTGAGTTTTGTTTGGGATTTAATTTCAAAAATTATGGTCAATGATGTTCGACCATAAACATTAGCCCTTTATATTCTAACATTCATGACTCTAAACTGCCAACAACAAGAGATGTGGTACACACCAAATTGGGAACCCGCAAAGGTCACTATAGACAATAGTCCAGTCCCATCTCACTAAACGTACATTTTGTATGGTTTAGGAAATATTGAGAAATAAAAATAAGTCAATAGAAACAATGTTTTTAGGGTTTTCCACAGGAACCTAGCAATAGTAAAACTATGCTCTCTAGTCCCCATGGCATGGGAAAAAAATTAGAGAATCCTTCCAATCTTGATGTAGCTCCAAATCTAACCAAATGAAGTTAGAATGCATCAAAGTTCCTTAATTTTACCTTAGAACAAGATTTGTTTCATTTTCAATGAATCAAATTCTAAGGGGGTCTTTTTTAGAAACCATGAAATGTAATCCATGCAATTTTCAGCAAAATTCCCCCAACCAGGCTTAAAACGTTTGTTGTGTGACTATGCATTTTTCATGGGGGTTAGTGACGGTAGCGAATGCAACGGCTTGAAGGGCCGAGACTACATCCTAGTACTGATCCCATGTAGGGGTGCAGGGTTGCATCCCCCACAGTATTGAGTAATAAATTTTTCTGAGTCCCTTAAGTGGTGCCGAAGGTACCTTCCCGCAAACACCTGTACACCCCCTTATTGGAGATGATTGAATTATTTTTTTTGGTTAAGTCCTTAAAGTGTTTCCTTAGTCTATCCAAAACACGGTAAATGTTCAAGGTACATTCGCACCACATTCTTACACACAAGTCAGTTGCACACCCAATTAAATTTCTTCAATGTTTCTATTTTTTCCAATAAATAGACTCTTGGGGCCTTTATTTGTATGGGCGAATTTTCCAAAAACCTAATTGCTACTCTGGTTGCCCTAGTGCTTCGCCCAAGTCCTCTAAAACATTCAAGGTAGTTCTTTAACATGTAAAGCATAAAAATTGTGGGAGGATCATATTACTTAAGTCCCCTTAGTGTTTTATATCCATAACACTTGAGCACCTAAAGCGCCCAGCCTCCCAAAAATCATAAACACTTGCATGCCACTTATTCCTTTATCAGGAACTTGAGCGCCCTAATTCTTGGATAACTTGTGAATACTCTTGAAGGAATGAGCCAAGTCTCTCCCATGTATTAACATATAGGTAGTTTTTCGCTTAAGTAAATATCAGGTCTCCAAAGCTTACTTGTGAACCCATACTTGTGCATCCTTATATAATAGGGAACCCTTCATTGATTCACTTACTCTCTACAGTCTACAAGAAATCGAGTCGTATTCAAGGCCATCCATGGAAAGTATTTTTCTTCATTGGCTCCCTTGTATAAAAGGGATTCTGTTGGGAACTCCACCAAAACCTCCTGAATTATAAAACCTTTGGAAAAGTCACATCAGTGTTTCTTCTATTTGGGTTTTTTATCCACGGTCATAGGTTTCCCACATTTGTTTCAAAATGGGGTTAGAATTCATGGAGTGTCTGTGGGTTTTTATATCTACAGTCACATGGACCTTTCCCCCAATAATAGTTCTAAGAAGTTCTTGGTTTTTATAATAAGGGTTTGGGTCTTGACCTCTCCCTTCTCAAAGAGACGGAACCTCCAATCTCTCGTAGGTAAGGTATGGTTCACACTTGCTTTTCCATGCAAGAAAAAAAAATCCCCCACCCCTACCAAGATCAATTTTAGGGCATGAATTCTAGTATAATCCTCTAACATTAATCCCTTCTTCATTTCATTTGACCCTTGCCTAATGTAAAGTGAATAGAGGGAGGGCTCGTCGCCTCTCCCTCTTCCCGGGTCATGTTGACCTTGTCCACCATCACCGTCATAGGTGTGACCACTTCCACCAGCGGAGGAGGAAAAGTGTGTGTTTCATTGCTGAATTTTTCATATCCTCTTTTTTATCACACCGACCAAGAATCTCATCTAAATATATATTTATGATTATTAAAACATTTTTATAAACACACATGGTGAATGAACTATGATAACTATGATTCCCACCATAATCGGGATACATAGGAAGCCTTCTCAAGGACTTATCTCACTGGATATCCTTTTCATGTATCCAAACCTAATTCCATTAATATGTGCATCCTCCTTAGGAATAATACCCAAATTAAACCCCCAAATTATCAGGGCATCCTTTTTAGCAAGTAAGCCCAAACTCATTTCTCTCAAAGGACTATACTCTCTTATGAGACTTGTAAAACTACGTGGAATTTGATTCCACCCACATGGGATACGTAGGAAACCTCATTGAGGTTCAAACCCAACACCTTAAATCAACCCTATTTTCCTTGGGCCATATTCTCAATAGGGTCTAATTTAACCGAGAAGCTTATATTATTTGAAAATTCCTTGGGCTGATTAGGCATAAGTCCCATACCAAAATTTAACTAATCACATTTCGCTTAGATATCCATACCACATGACATTTAGCTATATATCTAGGTCCTTATCAAATGAACTTAAAAGGTATGATGTATCCCATTAAGTGGAACCGAAGTCCGAGGGTTCTTATTCCTTTCACAAGGATATGTAGGTAGCCTATGTCATGGGTACGATCCCAATATCAAAAAAAAAACATTCGTCTCCATGGATGACAGTAAATTCCAAAGTGCCCCACTGAGTGGCTTAAAAACCAGTATCATCATCAAAATTATTAAAACAATATTTAAATAGTATATGAGAGGATACCATTGATGGAGAACCATGAATATATACAAGTATCTCTATTAGTGAAGAAGCTTGATACATACTGATGATTCTAAATTTTATACAAGTTAATAAGTGATTGAAAATTCCAAGGTAAACTTATGTTATACTTGGTTATTTAATAAGGATTCATAAATATATCTTAAATTTTATAGAGAGTCCCAAAGTAGAAAATATTTCCCCCCAAAAGGTTGTGATGAGTCCGACCTCCCATCCTCTCGACCATTGAAAATTTCTAATTATCATAAAGTTCAATCATGATGAACACCTAACTTTGTAAAGAAGGTACATTTTGGATAAATAACTGTTGTAAGTTTCCTATTTCATGAATAAATCCAATGGAAACTTCTTGGAAGAAATTATGCTAAAAAATAGAACACACATCTCAAGGAACTACGGAACAATAATAGTGAGGGTTGATTAGTTATTGTCTTATAGTTTGGATGCTTAACTTTAAAAAGAGAAAATCATCCCACAAATGTTATTGAGACCCTTGGAATTTAATTCTAGCCTTTGGTTTCTTTGGAATGTTACCTAAATCTAGTAACAAGTACCACCTCATCCCAATCTAATGGGTGAGGGGTGGGATGTTGCAATGGGTATTTATTTGTTTGATCCCTGAGTATCAGTTGTGTTGCATACTAGAGTAGGAAATGGTACCAGTCTTGATAAATTTGGTTGTTTCATGCGATGATATCAAGAAGATGAAAATTTTAAAACTTGAAATTTAGAGTATAAAATGTCATAGATGACCTGTATATGTTTAACTTCATGTTACTAGGTAGTTTTGGTACATGATTGTTTTGAGACAATTCTAGTTAAGTTGTCACCTCATTGTCATGGGTTTAGCCGATGAGAGTTACCTGACATGCATTGATAGTATGAATTATGATTCGGAATGCAAGCCTTATTATTGAGTTAATTATTTATGGAAATGGTAATAGGTAATGATTTTTTTTAAAAAATTTTATGTTTTCAAATTGTAATATTTTGAAAAGGCTTTATGGTGTCATTTTGAAAATGGATAAAATTGTATATTGTGGATAAACATGAGTAAGAAAAGTTATGTGGTTATATTTGTAAATTTGATAAATTGGAATATATAAGAATTTATTTAGTAGAGAGTGAGACTAACTGGTGTTTGTTTTTATTATAGCGAATACCACTAGGTAGGCACTGTAGGATCCAACCGTAAGAGGATGCGGAAAATGTGGTTGCATCTGAGCCACAAGTGGGCCAATAGTAGGTCCAAAGTATTGTATATGATTTTTAGGATGTGGATAAAGGTAATATAAAGGATAAACCAAGAAAATTGGATCATTTAGTTTAGTTTCAGAAGCAGAATGCACCTATAATTTATGGGGATTAGGAATTGGAAAAAGAAGAGGTCTTATTGGATAGGATAAATCAATTCTGTCATTTACTTGGGACACTAGAAGATCTAAAAGTGAATTTAGAAACATATATGCTGGAGGATCTTTCACACCAGTGTTGGGATTTAACTGTCAAGCTAAATTGGATCAAGGCGTATCATGGGATGATTTTGAATAATTTTTTAAAAAATATTCATATCCTCGCATATTCAGAATATCTTGAACTAAAAACTTCTTCAGTTTGAAGTTGGAAAATCTCTCAATAATAGAGTATATGGATTAATTTTTTAATTTAGTTCGATTTTTATAAGATGTTTTTTCAACTACATCCTTGAAGTAACACATTTTTTAGTTATGGTTAAAACCAAATATTCACTCAATTATTTTTGTTCATTGTATAATCGATTATACAGAGATGGTCAATAGAGAAACAGTGGCATAAATATAAATTTTTGTAAACATGATCAGAGGAATCATGTTTATTCCTATGGGAACAAGTTGGAACTCCAATTCTAAAAACATGAGAAGGGGGAAATATATTCTCATGGGGTGGTTTATCTCAGAATCAGTCTATGGGTTTGGTAAACATACCTACTTGACTGAAGAGTAATCCTAGATGTTTTCTGTCTGTTTTGTTTTTGAAAATATGAAGCATGATTATACGACACTAAATAGATAATTTCATAATTACAGTCATATGAGACATCCTCAGCAGTATTGTCCTCGTGTTACCTTGATGGGTTCTAGGAAAACACCTCACAATTCTCAAGTATCATATGATTTTATAGGATGAGTGAAGCATAATAGTTCTCATTAGTATACTTGAGAAAGCTATGGTGATTCTAGGAACACCATTACTCCCCAATTAGTGTAATCACAATAGGTTAACACAAAGAAAAGTGCACTGATTAAGAAATTTTATGGATCTGAGAAGGTGATCATGGATGATCAATCATACCTTTGATGGGGGTAGTTATGATTCTTTTCAATTATACCTTTATGAAATATTTTTTTCAAATAGTCACAATCCGCTCATTTATTTATTCTTGTTTCATTGATATAATGGATTTACATGTTGAGAAGATGCCTTCTATTTTGAAACTCCAAACACTTTTGGTACAACAAGAGTATAAATCCTTGAAATGTGTAGCGAGTTCAATAAAAATCAATGGGACTAATTTGGTATGGTATTTTTATATGATATAGATGCATATATATAACATGAATCTAGGAATGAAATGGCTGGATAACTTTGAGGCCAATATTGATTTTTATGCATGGTAGGTGGGTTTCTAATATTTATATGGCATTAGGAATATCATTATAATATATTGGGAATTGGATGCATGCAGAATCAGACATTTAGTACCAGTGGGTGGAACTATCTCTTAACAGTTGATAATAGTTGTTTTGGTTTTGGAAGATGAAATCAGGAATTGATATTTCCTTACCCCGGTGTACCTATTTCATGATGTTTTTCTGAAAAATTTCTCAGGTTTTACACCCAAAAGAGAATTTATGTTTAGGATTGATATTCTTCCAGGGACTAGTCATATATCTCTTCCATGTTATTGGATACAGGAAACATATTTTAGGTAATTGAAAAAATAGTTGGAAGAATTGGAATGTGAATGTTTCATCCAACTGAGCACATCTTTTTGAGAAATATCTATTATTTTGTGAAGAAGATGGATGAAACTCTTAGATCTTGTATATATTCTCATAAGATTAAACATGTTATAATAAATAATCACTACCTCTTCCATGAATTGTTCATTTCTTAATAAATTGATGGGAGCTCAGTGGTTCTCTAAAATTGGATTGTGTTCAGGATATCGCCATGTACAGGTTCATAAATAGGGTATACCAAAGATAGCTTTTAAAAGTATATATTTACATTATAAGTTTATTATTATGCCTTTTGGTTTTATGAATGTACCAAAAATATTTATGTAATTGATGAATTATATATTTCAATGGTATATGGATTCCTTTTTAGTGGTGTTTTTAGATGATATACTAGTTTATTCAAGTATTAAGTCATATCATGAGAAACACCTGGCTATAGTGTTGGGTGTTTTTCAGGAGCATCATATGTATTCTATGTTATAGAAGTGTGATTTTTGGATTCCATAGGTACATTTCTTTTTCCATTTCATTTCTGGAAAAGGAATTTCTATAGATCTAAAAGAGTAAGAAGTTGTTATCTCTTGGAAACCACCAAATAATGTCTTTGAGATATGCAGTTTTCTAGGCATAGAGGGATGATATAGACATTTTTATGTTATTTTCATGTTTAGCATCACCGATGATAGCTTTGATGAGGAAAGATGTTCTTTTACATTGGAAAGAGGAATGCCATAATACCTTTCAAGTGGTTGAGGTTAGACTTACATCAATATGCATCCTTACATTTCTATATTGTGGACTGGCTATATAGTCTATTTTGATGCATCAGGATATCGGTTGAGTTGTTTTCTCATGTAGGGAGACTATGTTGTTTTTATGGCTCATGGAAGTTAAGGTTACATGAGAAGAACTTCCCAACACAGGATTTGGAATTATTTGTTATAGTCCATTCTTTGAATACAGGGAATCATTCTCTTTTTATTGATAAATTTACAATGTTTATGGATTATAATAGTTTGAAACACATTTTATCACAAATAGATTTGAATATAAGGTAAACAAGAATGATAGATTACCTTTAAATGCTTGAATTAGATTTGATGTATACATCGTAGAAAGGGAATTCAATGGTGAATGTGTTAAGAAGTAATTTTTATAATCATTTTGATATGGAAGCTTCGAATTAGTGGGAAAAGATGTTTATTAAATAAGATATGCACCTTGATTATACTAACTAGGGTGATGTTCTAATTTTTATCCTATCATTGCTTGTTTCTAATTTGGACCAACATGTGAAAGAGGCTCAAATATTTGATTATTAATGTGTCTCTATGAGGTATGATATCAATATTGG
This sequence comes from Viscum album, assembly GCA_963277665.1. NCBI lineage: Eukaryota > Viridiplantae > Streptophyta > Magnoliopsida > Santalales > Viscaceae > Viscum > Viscum album. The sequence goes on along the minus strand of OY728166.1, from coordinate 1,069,584,782 downwards.
GGATACCATTAAGGGATGGAAGCTGGATTAGATTTCAATTTTAAGGTTTAGAGATTGGATCTTGGTACCATTGGGTTTCAGGAAAAAATAATTAATTTTTACCACCATTTAAAATGATATGTTCATCGAAAAATTAAAAACATTTATGAAGTGTTGACATAACAGTTCTGGTGGGTTGGAATGAAAAGGTAAGTTGTATAGTATTTTTTGGAGATACCTTATATGTCAGCAGGTCAAGGTGGAGCACCAGCGACTAGCGGGTATATTACAGTCTTCACAAATTACCATCAATAAATAGGAATAGATATCCATGTATTTTTTGACAAGTTTGTCATCAATATTTAGAAAAAATGGTTTCATATGGGTAATTGGTTATCAACTCATGAATTCATATAATTTTATCCCTACTCATTAATCCTATATAGTGTAGGACTTGTCTAAAATTGATATTTGAGAATTTGTAAAGATGTATGGTTTTCCAATCTCAATGGTATAGAACAGAGACCTTTTTCTTATGTATCATTTTTTGAAATCCTTATAGAAATCCATTATTACTCCATTGACTATATTCATGGTGTATCATCCTCAAATAGATGGAAATTTTGAAAGGATGATCAAAATAATAGAGGACGTGCTTAGGGATTATTTAATGTATTTTTTGGCACATATGAGGACAATTAAATATTAGTGGAGTTCATATATAATAATATTTATAAGGCATTGATACATATGGATTTTTTTTGAATAATTTTATTTCCATCCTTTTAGTTCTCCAATATTTAGGCGGAAACATGTGAGGCTTCGATAGTTAGACCAAGCCTTGTGGAAAAGACAAATACAAAAATTCAATTGATCAGAAAGGGAATGGATATGACTTAGAGTAATCAAAAATCATATACACGCCATCAAATATGACTGTTGTTGTTTCATGTGATTTATCTTGTATTTTTTAGAATATCTCTAGAGATTGTGTATCATTATTTTGGTAAGAAGGGTAAGTTTTATCCTCATTAAATATTCACTTTTGATATATTTAAAAGAGTTAGTTATGTACCATATCAGTTAGATTTTAAACAAATGATAATTTTAGGGAATAATGTGTTTCATGTATCTCAATTGAAGAATTATCAATCTAATCCTGACCATTTTATTTGATGGGATCACTTTGACTAAAATCTATATGCTACATCAGTTCATGACCCCATTATAGATTCTGGATAGGTAAGAGAATGTATTATTTGGGACATTCATAAGTATAGTGTGCGTTTTATGAAAACATGGTCAGATTCAGTAAGACTAATGGGATCAAAAAAATGAAATGTTGGAGCAGTGTTCATAACTCATCCAAGACAACTATTGTTTTCTACATTATATATATGGAAAATCTAATGGTGGGTAGACTATATCACCCCTGATTTCAGGTATATAGACCTTTATTTATGTATTTTATGTATATATGTAATTTCTAAGTTATATTTAGGAAGGTTCAGATGAGTCTTGGTATTATTTGGAGGATTTTTTGGAGTCATACGGTTTGATCATGGATAGTAAAAACCATGTATCACCTCTAGGAAACCGTGCAAGGGAAGACAACGATCACTAGGTAGGAACATGGCATGGACAAACCATACAAATTCCTAGGGTAACCCATGCATATTGATATTGTGGTAAATACATGGTTGATGCACAATTTGTCTAATCGTGAAATCTAAAAGTGCGAGTGATTATATTGAGACACTCGCACTCGCAAGGTTGGTGCATGGTCTTCCAAACCATGCAGCCTAATCATGTGGTCTATAGTTATCCCTATGAAATTGGTGGATCTAAATTTATTTAATTCTTTTAAACCACTATTTCCCCATAATTCTCCTATAACATGAAATCATTTTTCTCTAAAGGCTTGAGAGGAAATTCCCTTATATCCAGGGGTATGTTTTTGTTATTTCAATGTCATTGGAGATCTAGGCTCACCAATAAGTCTCCATTATTGTCCATTATTCTTATATATATTATCCTCCTCTTTACCAAAAACATAGATTTTGTAGAGACCCTAATCCTGACATACATGGACATTTCATTACATTTGCGGAATACTTAGTACATAAAAAAAACACACACACAAGGACCGTAACAGTTTAGTGTCTTTGGAAACTCGGAATATAATCTTCTAATTGCGGTGAAAGATCTTAAACATCTCCCATAAAGATCTTCTTTTTTTAAAACCTAAATCCTTTCTTTATGTCCTGGGGAAAAGAAAACATAAAATGGTGAGCTCAAATGCTTAGTAAGGGTAAACAAAAGAAATATTAATCACGTCATATTCATAAGAACATATCTTTTGGAAATCTTAACCTGCAAAAGAGATCATAATTTCATAACATGGGATAAATCATAGTAGTGAAATGTAATCCCAATAATCATAACTTAAAACATGAAACTTTGTGGCATACACACATAATCATAGAGAATCATTTCTTATTAGTCAAGACTCATTTCCAAGACTATCTTAGGGGACAAAGTCCATTTCTGAACCAATTTCACTCCTCGATTCAGTCCTGTTTCACTGAACCGGTATAACCTACCGTTCCAGCCATGTCTATCTCATGAGATATAAAATTTTTACCCAATGCATTGGAGGGAGATATAGGTCCCACCCATCTCATAATGAAACCATTATTATGTGTGCCACAAAAATCATAAATCATACATCATTGCATAACCCATGTAATAAAAATGGGAATCTTTAAACATCGTGACACCATAAAAAAATTCATATAAGATAAAAGAATTCATAAAAAAATATTTCCATCACAACATAATCAAATCCATGTAATAATAGAGATATAAATAGAACCCTTTATTATCTTAGATGGAAAATAATTTTGATAAAACACTTGAACTCCATTCTTGAGGAAAATATCCTTTCTACTTCAAAAACATTTTTCCTTTCTTAACTTGTCATACAATTTTAAACTAAAAGAAGTTTATTAAAAATAACCTTGAAAACTTGTAAAGGAATCTTCTTGGAAATAATGTTTTAAAAATCCATTCATGCCATATAAGTTAAAAAAACATTCTTCATACTTTTTTTGGAAAAGTCAAAAAGTACCTCGTATGAAAAACGACAAAAGATTCTTTTCATATATTTTACTAAAAAATCACCGGAGGATAAAATTTGATATAAACTATTGTAGAAGGATATAAATACTACATATTGAGGAAACATGGATGTGGATGATAAAATACACCCCAGTAAATACTAAAGTATAAACAATCTCAGATAAAAATGAGATTCTGATATTTCCCTTACCTTAGGTACGATTTTCTTCGTATGTGTCTGAAACTCCTGTATAATGATTTAAATAATGTAATTTACTTATTCCAGAATCATAATCATTGTTATGATATCATATATGGTTCACTTATGGCTTTATATTACCCGTTCTTTTGTAAATTCCATGTTAAAGAGCGTTTTGGGTAAAATCGTTTCATTTGTCGTCCGTGTTTTGACTTGTAATTATTCATATGATTACTTAGATCATGATTACATAATTCCATAATATAAAACATGATTTATATATAATATATATTCAGAATATATATATATAATAGATCAGTAAATGGAAAGAAATACATCGTTCATGGAGACGGTAGACCGTACGTACGCATGAACTTTGTTTTCTTTTCCTTATTGAGTTGAATGGAATTAAGTAGATGACATACATATATATACACATAAATCAAGAATCATTATTATGTCATATATTTCATTATTAAATATTATATACACTTTATAATCATTCATGAATGGTTAACGTGGAGAATGAATCTCATCGTGTCGTGAAGACGGTAGTCCGTACGTACGCACGAGCGATGATATCATTCTCATGATCGTGGAATTTAATTGGAGTGTATGTATACTATTACAAAATCAATATCACTTTACAATAATCATATATAGTTTATTATTTACACCATTATACCCATCCAAGTAAGGTGGTGGTGGAAAATAGATTACACCACGGCGTGGAGACGGTATTCCGTACGTACGCACGTGCGGTGATTTCGTTTTCCGTAGGATGGATAGATGGTTAAATAGGATTGTTTCATAATTTTAATAACATATCTGTATATGAGTGATACTGATGTTATTACTTCATAATGAAAAAACATTAGAAGAAGAAGTCGAAGAATAAATAAAGGTGAAAGAATCGGTAACGGAAATTACCTCTTCTTTGAAGCGCCTCTTTGAGACCTCCTCTTTGGGCACTAAAATTGGTCTTTGAGGAAGACCAGAACCACTAGGATGTTTATAGGGAAGTGGAAAAGAGAATTTATCAGAGGTTGGCCGAGCATTAAGGCTCAAAGTGGTGTGAGGAAGAGAGGGAGGAGGTGCCCTTTTATAAGGGAGGAGAGGGGCACCTTTGGAATAACTAAAAATATTATTTAATTATAAAGTCAAGTTCGGTTTTAAATAGCTCCAAATTGAGTTATATCGAAGATAAGGTGGGGATGGGTCGAAATACTCTCATCCAATAGAATTTAGACAAGTTTAGTTCATTATATTAACCTTATCGTTTAGTTTTAACTCTTAGTTAATTAGATTGACATTTACCATGTCACTTTGTATTTTTATATTATATAGTTAATAAACATACCATATACATCCAAGCGACCCAAAAATTGTGTTTTACTAATATATATAACCTTATATAAGTCATTTTTTCGAACCTTAAATTTTTATGAATAAAATAACAATTAATAATATAATATATTTTTTAAAAACTATTTTATGTCAATTTTGACACTATTTAGTAATTGATTTTTGTGAAAATCATAACAGAATGATTAGTTCTAAAAGGTTAATTAAATCAATACTAACATGTCATATTAACCTAGAAAATTATTGGAATTCATAAAAAGTTTCAAATTACATGTATTTGGGTATTTATAACATCAATTACATCAATATTTCATTAATAAGATAATTACTGAATCATCGTTGTGTCTTAAATAAATTAAATTATTTAATGTCTAAAAATTATAAATAAAATATCATTATGTAGGAAATATTTTTAGATTTCCAATGAGTATTTATAGTCGAATTTATCTTATGTATAAACCTATATTAAAAATTATTTACTTATTAAACATTGATTTTAACTATTTTAACCCTTCTTTAAATAAATTAATAATAAATGTCCTAATCTAATCCAAGTGGGCCTAAATGGTCATATTTTATTCCTAAGGTTGTTTTTGGTCGAATTGCACTTATCCAATATAATTAGGACATGTGTTAGGGTAATAATAATATCATTTTTACCCTTAATTACCCTATTTACTTTTAACCGTGGTAAAAAAAGTAAAAAGTTACTATTCACCAAAAATTATTTTCATCTCATTGAACCACATTTTACATATTGACATCAACCGTGTCTCTCGGATTTTTGAAATTCCACTCACAGACGTGGTAAAATTAAGTTTTATGAAAAATTCATTTTTTTTAACTACCACTTAGTGGTTTCATTATTCATCAAAAAATGAATGTTTCCAGAAAAATACCAAAAATTAGGCCTAAGCTATATTTGATATTATGAACTCAAAAATGAAGTCTATTTTAACAAATTCAAAACATATCAGTTGCATTAATTAATTTAAAAATTAATTCATGTCTTCAAAACAAATAGCGTGTTCTTAAGAGATAATAACTATCAAAAGATTGACACTTGTTTATGTCTGGTTTAAATGTGAAATTACATTCAATGACCAACATTGTATTAAATTGTAAAAATATATTCTAAATATACTTTAAAACCACTCAAATTAATAATTTATCACTATTAATTATTTCTATTAAAAAGGTTGTTTTTAATTAAAATTTAGTAATTTTTACTATTCATCAGAATATGAAAGTTATCCGAAAAGTACCAAAATTTCACCCTAAGATAATTTCGATATTATGAATCCAAAAAGGAATTCCATTTTGAAAAATAAAACATACAAAATTTTAAAAATTGGTTATTAATATTCATAATGGCTAGTTTTAATAATATTTTAATAGCATATTGTTGTTTAGTGAAACTCGTTATTGCGTACTACACACGCTATCGAGGAAGGTCGCGATTGCATGTAATGAAAGGCAATTCAAGGATGTGTGTTGTGCAAGCTCCTTTTGGTGTATTGTACAACACATGACATTAATGAAATTAAAAAGAATATTTTTCATAAAATATCAGGCTGTTACATTCTACCCCCCTTAAAATGAATTTCGCCCTCGATATTTATCGGGGTTATAAATGGTTTACTATTTGAAAGTTTCTTTAATAGAAACCCACATCGTATAATGGAATACCAAAACCAATCTTTAAAAAAATGTATGAAACGTAACGTTTACCCAAATAAACTAATCACTGGGTTTCCACATAGGTGAAAATATGGATATGGAAGAGAAATCTAACCATCATGTTCTGATGGAGAGTGGTAGAGAACATGGCTATGAAAAAGTCAGCAATCACAAAGCCATAAATTTGTGAAGATCTAAGGTACCATCTGATTCATCAGATATAAGAGCACTAGGACAACATTTTTGGTTTTCAAGATCATTTCCCTAAAGTTGATGAAATTGGAATTAGAAGAAATACTTTCATGATTTTGGTATAGTCTCACCATTTGTCATTCTTTGGACAATTTCCACTTCATCTCTTAAAGAAACGAAGTTGAATTTGTCATTCGTGATGTGTTAGCATATCATGTGATAGAATGATGGGTCATTCCATCTGTCTCAAACAAAAGGTTAGAAAATTTATCAAAAAATACATAAGTCCATCTATAGTGAGATTAATCATATATGGTTCCTAAAATGGACTTATACTTCATATATCATACTGCTTAATATAATAAAACTAGTTTCTAATAAATAGGGACTTCCTGTAGGCCAGTGGTAGGCGATAAAGGCGAGTCGCACTTTGGTTGTGGGTTCGATTCCCACGGCCTTGTCCGACGCGATGGGTTGTCGCCCGTCCTGCAGGTTGTCCTTTTTCTAAAACAATATTACTATAACATCCCATCAACAATATCAAAAATGTTTTATCCTTAAACAATACTAACTTATGTCCAACATAATCCATTCTAGTCTTTAGGCTTATCTAAAATACTTCGGTCCAAGCTCATAGTATAAAGAAAATGATCACGTGAATGCCATCATTTATCCCCTATATATCATAAGATATATCTTGTTGGTCAAATTACAAACATGTGAATACCTTAATCATGTATTATCTTGAATAATGAATAACCATTGAACCTTAGTGAAAACATGAATGCAGTCAAAAGTTAACTCTTTCCACATACCAAAATCCAAAAATTCTATATTCTCAAACCATGATATAACCTTCTCCTTATATCAGTCATGATCTCATGAATACTATAAAATATTTAATTTTCTCCTTATAACTTAATTATGCGCATATCATCTACATTCCAAAAATATCTGAATAACCTTTCATGGATACTAGTACCATTAATCACACACTTTCAAAACTCAAGGAAAGACAACAGTGTAACAATCCTTAGATGTCTCTTTATTCCATAGTACCATGAGATTACTTATACAACATTACACATGATAAACATGTAATCATTCCACTACATTCTTAAACCATTGACCGGGCTTAAAAAATTCTTTCATCTCACATATCATGTGTAGTCTCTTCATCATCATCAACATAAATACTACCCATACAACCATACTGATTCTCTTCATGAGACGTTACCTTAGGGAATTGGTTTTCATAATACCCGTACATTCTACATTTAAAACATTTAACCATTGTTGATGTCATAGAAATACCATTATCCTCATCCCTGGTGTTAACTGAACCTTTTCCTTTGCACTTACTGGATTTGTGTCCTTCTTTTCCACACCCAAAGCATCTTCCAGTTCCTTTGAAACATTCTCCTTGATGCCTCTTCCCACATGATTTACATAGGGGAAATTGAACTTTCTTTCCTCTATGATCATCATGAAACTCCATCTTTCTCTTATTAGCCGAGTCAGGAAACTTAACAAATTTTACTTTATTGATCATATTATGAGAATTATGATTCGGCATAATAATGATGTTTGGACTTTCAAATCCCATTTCATTTGGTTGTTCTTGAATAATATCATTCCATTGTCCATCATATCCTCCATTATCGTGAATCATCTTGTTTCCAGCCATTTTCTAAAACCCAAAAAGAATAGTGTGAGAGGAAAAAATCATAATAAAGGGGGAGTAACTTCAATATCTAACATCTCTGGTTTAATCTAATATCGTTACCATAGTTTTAGGACTATATCCTATACGTATACTTATCCTTAGGGACATCCCTAGACATACCTTAGAAATATCTTTAGGGATCTTACTAACGTTTTCGCATCCTAGTTTCCAAAGGCTAACTAAACCTTTCCTCTGATACCAACTGTAGAGACCCGAAGCCTGACGTACATGGACATTACATTACTTTTGCGGAATACTTAGTACATAACAAAAACACACACAAGGACCGTAATAGTTTAGTGTCTTTGGAAACTCGGAATATAATCTTCTAATCGTGGTGAAAGATCTTCAACATCTCCCCTAAAGATCTTCTTTTTTTTAAAACCTAAATCCTTTCTTTATGGCCTGGGGAAAAGAAAAAATAAAATGGTGAGCTCAAATGCTCAGTAAGGGTAAACAAAAGAAATATCAATCACGTCATATTCATAAGAACATATCTTTTGGAAAACTTAACCTGCAAAAGAGATCATAATTTCATAACATGGGATAAATCATAGTAGTGAAATGTAATCCCAATAATCATAACATAAAACATGAAACTTTGTGGCATACACACATAATCATAGAGAATCATTTCTTATTAGTCAAGACTCATTTCCAAGACTATCTTAGTGGAAAATGTCCATTTCTGAACCGAGTTCACTCCTCGTTTCAGTCTTGTTTCACTAAACCGGTATAACGTACCGTTCCATCCATGTATATCTCATGAGATATGAAATCTTTTCCCAATGCATTTGAGGGAGATATAGGTCCCACCCATCTCATAATGAAACCATTCTTATGTGTGCTACAAAAATCATAAATCATACATCATTGCATAACCCATGTAATAAAAATCGGAATCTTTAAACATCGTGACATCATAAAACAATTCATATAAGATAAAAGAATTCATAAAAAAATATTTCCATCACAACATAATCAAATCCATGTAATAATAGGGATAGAAACAGAACCCTTTATTATCTTAGATGGAAAATAATTTTGATAAAACACTTGAACTCCATTCTTGAGGAAAATATCCTTTCTACTTCAAAAACATTTTTCCTTTCTTAACATGTCAGACAATTTTAAACTAAGAGAAGTTTATTAAAAATAAACTTGAAAACTTGTAAAGGAATCTTCTTGGAAATAATGTTTTAAAAATCTATTCATGCCGTATAAGTTAAAAAAACATTCTTCGTACTTTTTTCAGAAAAGTCAAAAAGTACCTCGTACGAAAAACAACAAAAGATTCCTTCCATATCTTTTACTAAAAAATCACCAAAGGATAAAATTTGATATAAACTATTTTATAAGGATATAAATATTACATATTGTGGAAACATGGATGTGGATGATAAAATACACCCCAGTAAATACTAAAGTATAAACAATCTCGAATAAAAATGAGATTGTGATATTTCCCTTACCTTAGGTCCGATTTTCTTCGTATGTGTCCGAAGATCCTGTATAATGATTTAAATAATGTCATCGACTTATTCTAGAATCATACTCATTGTTATGATATCATATATGGTTCACTTATTGATTTATATTACCTGTTCTTTTGTAAATTCCATGTTAAAGAGCGTTTTGGGTAAAATCGTTTCATTTGTCGTCCGTGTTTTGACTTGTAATTATTCATATGATTACTTAGATCATTATTACTTAATTCCAGATTATAAAACATGATTTATATATAATATATATTCAGAATATATATATATAATAGATCAGTAAATGGAAATAATTTCACCGTTCATGGAGACGGAAGACCGTTCGTACGCATGAACGCTGTTTTCGTTTCCTTATTGAGTTGAATGGAATTAAGTAGATGACATACATATATATACACATAAATCCAGAATCATTATTATGTCATATATTTCATTATTAATTATTATATATACTTTATAATCATTCATTAATGGTTAACGTGGAGAATGAATCTCATCGCGTCGTGGAGACGGTAGTCCGTACGTACGCACGAGCGATGATATTGTTCTCATTATCGTGGAATTTTATTGGAGTGTATGTATACTATTACAGAATCAATATCACTTTACAATAATCATATATAGTTAATTATTTACACCATTATACCCATCCATGTAAGGTGGTGGTGGAAAATAGATTACACCACGGCGTGGAGACGGTATTCCATACGTACGCATGCGCGGTGATTTCATTTTCCGTAGGATGGATAGATGGTTAAATAGGGTTGTTTCATAATTTTAATAACCCTCATTATATTAGTGATATTGATGTTATTACTTCATAATGAAACAACCTTATAAGAATAAGTGGAAGAAGAAATAAAGGTGAAAGAATCGGTAACGGAAATTACCTCTTCTTTGAAGCGCCACTTTGAGACCTCTTCTTAGGGCACTAAAATTAGTCTTTGAGGAAGACCAAAACCTCTAGGATGTTTCTAGGGAAGTGGAGAAGATAATTTAGCAGAGGTTGGCCGAGAATGAAGGATCAAAGTGGTGTGAGGAAGAGAGGGAGGAGGTGCCCTTTTATAAGGGAGGAGAGGGGCACCTTTGGAATAACTAAAAATATTATTTTATTATAAAGTAAAGTTCGGTTTTAAATAGCTCTAAATTGAGTTATTTCGAAGCTAAGGTGGGTATGGGTTGAAATCCTCTCATCCAATATAATTTAGACATGTTTAGGTCATTATATTAACCTTATCATTTAGTTTTAACTCTTAGATAATTAGATTGACATTTACCATGTCACTTTGTATTTTTATATTATATAGTTAATAAACTTACCATATACATCCAAGAGACCCCCAAGTTGTGTTTTATTAATATATATAACCTTATCTAAGTCAGTTGGACGAACCTTAGATTTTTAGGAATAAAATAACAATTAATAATATAATATTTGTTTTAAAAATTATTTCATGTCAATTTTGACACTATTTATTAGTTTATTTTTTAAAAACACATAACAGAATTATTAGTTAAAAAAAGTTAATTAAATAAATAATAACATGTCACATTAACCTAGAAAAGTATTGGAATGCATAAAAAGTTTCAAATTACATTTATTTGGGTATTTATAACATCAATTATGTCAATATTTCATTAATAAGATAATTACTGCATCATCGTTGTGTCATAAATAAATTAAATTATTTAATATCTAAAAATTATAAATAAAATATAATTATGTAGGAAATATTTTTATCTTTCTAATGAGTATTTATAGTAGAATTTATCGTATGTATAACCCAATATTAAAAATGATTTACTTATTAAACATTGATTTTAACTATTTTAACCCTTCTTTAAATAAATTAATAATAAATGTCCTAATCTACTCCAAGTGGGACAAAATGGTAATATTTTATTCCTAAGGTTGTTTTTGGTCGAATTACACTTATCCAATAGAATTAGGACATGTGTTAGGGTAATAATAATATCCTTTTTACCCTTAATTACCCTATTTACTTTTAACCGTGGTAAAAAAAGTAAAAAGTTACTATTCACCAAAAATTATTTTCCTCTCATTGAAACACATTTTACTTACTGACATCAACCATGGCTCTAGGATTTTTTAAATTACACTCACAGAAGTGGTAAAATTAAGTTTTATGAAAAATTCATTTTTTTAACTACCACTTAGTGGTTTCACTATTCATCAAAAAATTAAAAGTTTCCAGAAAAATACCAAAAATTAGGCCTAAGCTATATTTGATATTATGAACTCAAAAATGATGTCTATTTTAATAAATTCAAAAAATATCAGTTGCATTAATTAATTTAAAAATTAATTCTCGTCGTCAAAACAAATAGCGTGTTCTTAAGAGATAATAACTATCAAAAGATTGACACTTGTTTATGTCTGGTTTAAATGTGAAATTACGTTCAATGACTAACATTGTATTAAATTGTAAAAATATATTCTAAATATACTTTAAAACCACTCAAATTTATAATTTATCGCTATTAATTATTTCGATTAAAAAGGTTGTTTTTAATTAAAATTTAGTAATTTTCACTATTCATCAGAAAATGAAAGTTATCCGAAAAGTACCAAAATTTCACCCTAAGCTAATTTCGATATTATGAATCCAAAAATGAATTCCATTTTGAAAAATAAAACTTAAAAAATTTCAAAAAGTGGTTATTACTATTCATAACGGCTAGTTTTAATAATATTTTAATAGCATATTGTTGTTTAGTGAAACTCGTTATTGCGTACTACACACGCTATCGAGGAAGGTCGCGATTGCGTGTAATGCAAGGCATGTCAAGGATGCGTGTTGTGTAAGATCCTTTTGGTGTATCGTAAAACACATGACATTAATGAAATTAAAAAGAATATTTTCCATAAAATCTCGGGCTGTTACAGATCTAGTCCTCTATGGATATTCCCATGTTCCTTTATGGTAGTTGTGATGTTTTATTATTGTATCAAGGGAGGTAAAGGTGGTTCCTAATTGGATCTAGATGTGGAAGGGGTCTGTTCTATTGGGAAACCATGTATTAGATACCTTAATGAAAGACAACTCAAGTGTCTGGAATTATCACCTGGGAATTCTGTGTGGATGTGTGTATGTTTGGAATCATGGAATGGGTATGAAAAATGGAATGTAAAAGGTTTAAAAGGATTGTTTTTTTAATTTCCAAGGAAAACTATTTTGGATTTGATATAAACTTTTTAAAATTGATTTTAATTTTTTTATATAAGTGTGATAAAAATTTGTTTCCAGTGGTGTGAGTTGTGAAGTCATTGCAGAAATCCTACTGTGTTTATACTCACCCCATTCATGGGAAAAGTTTTTCATTTGCATATTGCATCTATTGATACATGGGTAAATACAATGAATCACATTTCATTAGTCTTCCTTATTGATACCATGGGCATGGATTGTCAATTTGGATCTTTGAGAAGGTTGGGAGTTACTGGTTTGATGTATTTGGGGTCATTGGGTTTTGTTGTCTTATGATTTATTTGGTTTCTACATGTACTATGAAATGGATGTTGGCTTGGTTTTTTCTGAGTTGTATTTTAATACTCATGAATCATATAGAGGGTTTTTTGTTTAATGTGTTTTGGATTATATATTTATCTTTAAAAGGGTAAATCATCCCCTAAATGTTCTTGAGGCTTCTGGAATCTGTTTCCAACCTTTAATGTCTTAAGGATGTAACATAAGCCTAGTAACACCTACCAACTCTTCACAAGACATTGGGTGAGGGGTGGTGTGTTATGATTTTTATCATTTATTTTATTTTTTTAATACTATTTATGTCATTCTTATATTATGATATATTCTATTATAAGATAATCCTTACTACACTACTCCATACTGAGAATTTGAACTCACCCTTTTTTTCTTTACACCATGAAACGTAGAAGGGAACTATGTGTAATTTTCAAGGATATATGCAAGGGGATAAAAAAGTTTTAAGAGAGTTTTTAGGTTATATATTATATTCTCCAGTGTAATGTGAACAATAATTATGTATCTAGTACTCTAATACTACATAGCTATTATATCCTTCATAGAATCTTGTATTCCATAACAATAATATAATATAACTATCAGATATGAGTTTATAGAGATATAGTTGTTATAGTTCGTATAAGAGTATGTTTAGTAGAGACCATTGGGACTATATTTAGAGTAAAATAGTTAGATATCACAAATATTAAAGAATAACCTTAATATTCTAGAGTTTCTATTCCATAAAAACCTAATAGGAATTTTATTTGACAATTAAATATCATTTGTTATTTATGTGTATTCCGATGTTTGTAGATGGAGATTAATGGAAGGAATATGAAATCTATCAACTCCTGTAGTCATTATTCGGATGTTATTCCTGAAAAATTCAATGAAGAAGGAGTTGGAGATGATTAAATCATAACCATATTAGGGTGGTTGACCCAAGTTATAGAAAATAACCCCATCCACATAGAGCCACCTTCTGGTTCACAACACAGTGTGGCTATGTTAGACCACTTCATGTGAAAACAACCCCCCACTATTCAATAGGAAAACTTATCTATTAATATTAAAACAATGGATAATGTTTATAGAAATGATATTTCTCGATTTGGGAAGTGGTGAAATGGAAAAGGTAATCATGGTGGTATTTCCTCTGATGGGAGATGCATATCAATAGAGATCATTTATTTTGAATACTAAAGATAAATCAAATATATAGCACAAGTAATGGAGAAACATTTATGGAGATGTTATATGAAATATACTTTCCCCGTGAGAAAAGGGATGAAATGGAAAGGGAATTCCTAAATCAAAAATAGGGGTAAAATGTTGTTGAGTATAGGTCTAAATTTATGATGATATATAGATATGTTGTCTACTATGTATGTGGACTAGAAAACATGATTGATAATTTATTTTATGATTCAAAATGGAGAATTTTAGGTTTATTATTCTCTCAAACATTTTCATCATATAATGATATTTTATCAAGTTGCATTACGATTGAAAAGGCTTTCTCCATGACTAATGTATTCAAAAGAAATATCAAGAATAAGTTATAAGTTGAGTACAAAAACAGAAATGAATGCCAAAGGGGAAGAAAGTAGGAGTGATATTTCACAGATGAAGTAACTATGAAAGTAAACACTCAGAGAGTTTCTTGAAGGGAATGAGAGTTTGTTTTAAATGTGGAGAAATAATTATCATGCTTTTGAATGAAATTGAAAGGTAGAATTATTTTACGTTCAATTCATTAACTGTAAGAAGATGAGGTAATGTGAAAACCAATTACCCCAATATCATTGGAATTTTACTTATAAAAGGCTATGGGAGTAAGGATAAGATTATGTTATCACTATAGCTGAAGTAGAGGTACCAAATGATGTTATAAACGGTAAATTGATCATAAACTCAATGTTAGTTATTTTATTTTGTTAAACACATGCAGTGCAGATAATGTGGCTAGAAGCTCCACTTGGGAGTTTGTGGTGGAACCGCCACACCCTATCCTCCCATTTAATGGGGAGGGGAGGAAACCTCTCAAACACCCCATCAATTAATTTTATGTGTCAACGTAAAATTAATTGCTCTCAATTAATTTTATGAGTTGACGTAAAATTAATTGTTGTGAGTTAATTTTATGGGTCAAAGTACAAATTAATTAATTTGTTTGATTTAAGATCTACATTCTTGTTTATATCACACATGTTTACTAAGAAAATAGAATCATTCCGTAATACTCTAATAAAGGTTTTGTCAGTTAAGAAACCTAATGGTATTATAATTGCAAAAAAATTTATCAAGTAGTATCTATTAAGATTCATAGATATTCCCTGGTGTAAAACAAGATTTTTATACCTATGGTTTATTTTGAATTAATCTTTCATATGGATTGATTCTCAATGTATAATGTAAGAATTTGTTACTAATACAAAGAGATTACTATTTGTGAAAGATGTATATAATCCCTTGTTTCCAAGGGAGATACTCCACCTCCTGATTCATTTCTAGACCCTTCTATTGTAGCCCATGATAATGAAATTATTGTAGAAGTGGAATATAAAACACTACCCATGAATTTTAAGGACATCCTAAGAATATGGGATGTACCCATTGTATTAATTACATTGATTTATTTCCATAAGAATTATACGATCATCCACCAAATCATGATGTTGATATTTCCATTGAACTCATTCTTAATGTAAGACCCATATCCAAAACTCACAATATGATGGTACAGGTGGTGTTAATAGAATTGAATAAAAACATCATGAGTTCTGTGATAAAGGATATATATTCACTAGTGTTTCACCAAAGGGGTCGCATGATTTATTCATTAAAAAGAAGGACAATTAAATAAAATTATGCATCGATTATAGTTCGATTAATTCCATTACCATAGCGAATAAGTATCATTTACCATACATTGATGACTTATTTAGTCAACTTCAAGGAGATAATTATTTTTCAAACATTGATATTTTTCTAATTATCATAAATTAAGGGTGAAGAAGGAGGATATACTGAAAAAAAATTTCATATGTGATATGGACATAATGATTTTACAGTAACGCATTTATCATTTACTAAAACACCTTCTTTATTTATAAATATAATGAATAGAGTATTAAAATAATGTCTTGACTACTTAATAATGGTATTAATTAATAATATCTTGATATACACCAAAAGCTATGAAGAGTATGAGAACTGCATATGTATAATTCTTGAGACCCTCAGAGAAAAGTATTTATATGATAAGTTTAGTAAGTGTCACTACGGGAAATATAGATATTTGCGACGGGTCATTTGCGACGGAATCCCGTCGCAAATAGCCTTTTGCGACGGGGCTCGGTCGAAAATCGACCGTTGCAGAAAACGCCGTCGCAACTAATTTTTTTTGCGACGGGCCCGTCGCAAAAACACGTATTTGCGACGGGAAATTGACCCGTCGCAAATAGGTTTTTGATTTTTTTTAAAAAATCTTTTGCGACGGGTCATATTCCCATTGCAAATGGTTGCTTCGAAGCGGGTATTTGCGACGGGCCCGTCGCAAATAATAATAAAAAAATTAAAAAAAATAAAT
Source organism: Viscum album (assembly GCA_963277665.1). Lineage (NCBI taxonomy): Eukaryota > Viridiplantae > Streptophyta > Magnoliopsida > Santalales > Viscaceae > Viscum > Viscum album. The sequence continues at coordinate 1,069,567,921 of OY728166.1, read as the reverse complement.
ATTTATTTATTATTATATAAATCAATAAACCTATTTATATTGATATAAATATAATATTTATTTTTTAAATATGTTTTAGAAAGGAAGAATGAAAATCAAATATGAATGTATAAGATGTTTAGTAAAAGAGGCTTATAAAATAAATTAAAAAATATTTTAAATTAGTAATTATGTAATTTTTATCAGTTAATAGTCATTTAATAACTCTTTGAATATAAAAAAAATAAATAAATTAATGAAAGATGGAAAATAAGTTAAAAATGAATCCCAAACTTCAAACGGCGATAACTTTTGATCCGGGGCTCCGTTTGAGCTCCACAGCATATCAAATCGAAGCCTGCGACGAGAACTACAGCGCTGTGGACCGGTGGAACCTGTCCAATGTTGTTTCAAGGCCAAAAAAGGCCCAGAAGGCCTCCAAAACTAATTTTTTAGTCGGGGTACCCCGATTTTTCACCGTTTAAACAACTATAACTTCTGCTCCCGATGTCCGATAAACCTCTACCATATATCATATCGATGATCGTTTCATGTTCTTCGATTTGACTGATTGTGGAGTTGAAACAGACTTCTGGATTAGAAGTTATGGTCATTTAAACATTCAAATGGCTATAACATCCAATCTGGATGTCCGTTTGGCCTGTACCACATATCATATCGAAGATCGTTTCATGTTCATCGATTTGACTAGTTGTGGAGTTGTAACGGACTTACGGATTAGAAGTTATAGCCGTTTTAACATTCTCGGTGGATTTTCACCGCCTCATTCCTATGTATTCATTCATAACTATATATATATATATATGTGTCTGTGTGTGTGTATCTATTTTATATACGTATTTATTTATTTATTTATTTATACATATACATAAAAACCCATATTTTATAAATTTATTTAAAACTAAGCTTATAAATATATATTAATTAATATACAAATAAATATACGAATAAAAACTTATAACTACATATATATATATATAGAATAAATATATATTAATATACAAATAAATAAATAAATAAATATATATATTTATATAACCAAATATATTTATATTAGTATAAATCTATATTAATATACGAATAAATATAATTATATATATATAGATAGATCATTAAATGTATAAAAAAATGAAATGGCTTAGTTGTAAAGGTTAATGCGCACATGGGGGAGGTTTATTCCTATTTATTATTAATTATTTCTAATTATTATTAATTACTACTAATTACCATTAACTATGAACAATTAATACTAATAATTTAAATTTATTAAATAACAAAACAATATAAACATAATTAAATTACAACTAATTATAAATAAATAAAACTAATAAAAAATTTAAATTAAATATTAAATTAGAAAGAAAATAAATACCTTTAAAATTGATCTGAGGTTGATCTCCAATAATTGTTGAAGACATCAATATCAAATCTGGAAATAAAAATTAAACTTAAGAAACTGTGAACTCTAAAAATAGAGTTTTGAGAGAAGTTGAGAAGGAATGGAAAAAAACGGGTGGGGGTATTTATAGGTTAGATTATTTGCGACGGGATACCCGTCACAAATAGTATTATTTGCGACGGGTCCCATCGCAAATACTTGATCCCACATTTATCACGGTCAACGGTTAAATAGTTATTTGCGACGGGTCCCGTCGCAAATATTAACCTGCTGACATACTATTTGCGACGGGGGGTATATTACCGTCGCAAATAGTTTTTACCGCCGCAGGGTATTTGCGACGGGGTATATTCCCGTCACAAATAGTTTTTACCGCCGCCGGTTATTTGCGACGGGTGGTAACCAGCCGTCGCAAATAACTTTCCCGCGGGTTGGCGCGCTTTGCTTGCCAAGCCTTTTGCGACGGGTGAGATTTCCCCGTCGCAAATAAGTGGTTATTTGCGACGGGAAAATACCCCCGTCGCAAATAACCCGTCGCAAAAACCCCTTTTTCCCATAGTGTGTGTCCATGAAGTTTATTTTCTTGGATATAGTGTCTATAAATATTAATGATATGTTTATCCTTTAAATACAATATTTTTCAAAGAATATTATATTCTGATGAATATAACTAAGATATATAGTTTCATTAGTTTAGTAGGTTATAATAAATTATTCATCCAATATGTTTCCCAATTGGCTAACCTGTTATCAATGTTGAAAGGTAAAGGGGTTAAATTCCCATATTCAATGGATTATAAAGAATGTTTTGAAGGGATAAAGTGGATATTTATTATTTCACTGGTATTGATTTTTTTGGTAATAAAAAGATGATTTTTATTATATAGAGATGCATTGAAGAAAGGATCGGTTCATGTCCTTTTGGATAATGATATTGTTGTTACTTATGCATCAAGGCAGTTGATGATCCATTAAAAGAACTATGAAACTCATGATCTTGAGTGGGAAGTAATAATTGTTTCCTTGAAGATATGAGGGTACTATCTTTATAGTAAAATATGCGACAAATATACCAACCATAATAGTTTGAACTATATTTTTTCTTATATAGATATAAATATTAGGAAAATAAGATGGTTAGAACTACTAAAGGAATATAATTTCTCGATAAACAACACATGGGAATACAAACAAGGTGGATGATTCATTGAGTGGGAGGGGATTTTATTTCTAACCATGGTGAAGAATAATAGGGATATTATTTCCAATGATCTAGTAAAGATGAATATGGTATTTTTTAGTAATGGGTATCCATTATTCAATTTATAATAAATTTCTATACTATCTTCACTATAAAATATAGAGAAGTTCCAATAGGATGATATGGGTTTACAAAGGAGCATTTAAGCAATGAATGATTGGAAATTGAAAAATGACATTCATAAAGATGAAGTGTTGATGTTTGGAAACTTTTATATGTTGAACCCATACCTAAAATGAATAGGGATATACTAGATGAATCACATAGCTCAAATATATCAATACACCTAGGTAGAACAAAGATGTATAGGTGTTTTGGGGGGGTGGTAGGTAGTGAGAAATTAAAAACTATGTGTCTTGATGCTTATTGTTGTGTTAGGTAGAGGATAAAAGAAAACATCCTAAGGGATTCATGAATCATCGTTATATACATATATTCAAGTTAAACAATATTACAATGAAATTTTTCCTTGGACTTACAAATACACTAAGGAAGAACAATTATACATGGTTCATTGTTGATCGCCTTACCGATTTGGAAAATTTCATAATAGTATGGGAAGTCCTAACCCTTGACCACCTTACTAGACTCGATATTAATGAAATTGAGAGACTTCATAGGGAACCTATATCAACTGTAATTGAACATGACTATAATATCCCATGTTTTTAAAATAATACTATGTTTGATAGCATACAGAACAAACAACAATGAGTTTAAACAAACCATGAGATATTATTATTTTAATATTATCATTATGACTTACCCATTGAATTCACATGTATGAATAGGAAAAACCATATTATAAAATATATTTGATTTTAATATTCAATAAAAATTTATTCTTAGGAAATAAACACAAAATTATTTTGTAAAGTCATTATATTTTTTAAAAATATGTTTTTTTCTCAAAAATGATTTTTATTACACTCCATGAGAAAATAAATGAATTAAATTTATGAATATTTAAAAAAAATATTAAATATAATAATAATTTTTTAAATCAGAATATAAAAATTATCTTAGGGTTAATATTTGGTATTTTTTCTAATAAATAAATTTTCTAGTGAATACTGAACAATACAACTTTTTATTGAAAATTGTTTTTTTGTTTCAACCATTTTCAAAGTTGAATATTATTTTAAATTGGTTTATAATTAAAATTAGTTATATTATAATATTAATAATTCAATTAAGTTCCATGGAATTAATTTAATGGTTGAATTTTGTATAAAAACTTTTTTACACTTAAAATAGGTATTTTTCTGAAAACATGCTTTTTATTGTGTTTTTCCAGTTTAATTTTACGTAAATTATGAAAAATAAGTGTTTTTTTAATTTTGAAAAATTTATTCCATATTTGGATTCAGGAGGACTAAATTTAGTAAATATTTTCCTTTTATGTTTTTCAATATTAATAGTAACATTGTTAATTTTTGTTACCACGATAAAGGGTATATCGAGTAATTAAAGTCAAAAATAAAATAACATGGACTAGAGAATAACCCTAAAACATTATTTAATCTTATTTGATGAGTTCATTTAATCAATAACAATCCAATATTATTTAATATTTTAATTTTTTCCATTTATATGTTATTATTACCTTTATTGTATTTTATTTCATAAAAAGTCAAACATGTCACACTATTATTTTTAAAAATATAATATTTTTAATATGGGGTTATCTAGAGGCTATGTTATACTGTAAATATTATTTTGAAAAATAAAATATTTTTCTTCAACAAGGTAATTTTTTTATTTTTTTTAATGATGAAATAATTGCCTTAAAGCTTACATAATGCTGATGTAGTAAATATTCAATAAATGGAAATATCAAATAAATGATATTTACAATATTAAATGTAATATAATTTGAGATAAATAATACAATCCCTCAATTTTATAGATTAACATGACATGTTATATATATAATAATATTTTGGAAACATAAGTGTTTTCTTTATATTATGAATGTAAATGTAATGAATCATTCTAAAAATTGGCATTATATATATTTTATAAAAAATAATATTTTTGAAAATGATTTAAAATTCAAAAAATTAATAATTTTGACTAAATGGGATATGGTTAATTAAATATATAATGATCCATTTTTGGGTCTTTTTGAATTTTATAGTGTCATTATTGACCTTTATACATTAGAAAATTTTAATAGTACAATAATTGTCAAAATGGTTAATGGGATGTAAACACAGAAAGATATGGGTATACACATCTCCTAATCATTCCAAATTTTTGTGGATAATAGGATTTAGACCCATAGTAATATTATATTTGAAATAAACCATTTTATATAAATTTATAAATCTAAATGAATTAATAATAATTTAATATTTAAAGAAATTCCAAAGACACCCCTCACCAAATTATAAAATGGAACCTATTTATTAACTTCTTTACATCAATTTTAGCCATATAGATTGAAAAAACCCTTACCATTGATATTATAAAAATATTTATACAAGTTATTGAGGTTATATACCTTCCAAAACAGCAATGCTATATACCTTAAGAAAATATCTAAAGGGAGTCCACCCAAGAAGAGGTAATCATCTTTAATAACTCTTTCAAGTTTATTTCTTCATCTACTTCCTCTTAATGTGTTGCTTAAATCCTAAATTAATAAATACAGTATAGTATATATACCTATATTTTATTATTATTATAATAAAATTATATTCTACATTTTATCCATCATCTGAAAAATGAAAGTATCACGCTCATATGTATGACTTACCCTCTCTATGCAACAGTCTAATGTGTTTTTCATTACCACTTTACATGAAACATTATAATGATATAAATAAAGGATATATATGATAATAATTACAAGATATTGATTATATAAAATTAATATATCATGCACATACTTACTGTTTCAACCATTTAGAAATGATATCATCGCTCTAGTGTAAGCACGACTTACCATCTCCACGATCCAATGCAATTCATTTTCTATGTCCACCTTTCAAGAATAATTATAATAATGTATATAATGAATAAATATGATATATATTACCTTAATATAACTATTTAGATTATTTTACTATATCTTATTAATTATAATTGGAACTTAAAGATAACACATGCATTGAAAAATGAAGCAGTTAACACCCTAAACAAGGGTAATAATGAAATATTATTAAAAAAAGAGAGATAAGATGATATAACAGGATAATATATGATATTATAAAAATAAATATCTTTTTTGGTTTTTTTTAAATTAATAACATTCTTAAAACCATTATAGAGGAGGTTAAATCATCTTCAACTAAAGGGAATCATAATATAAGAGATTTCATCTCAATTTTCACTCCATTGAGACATATTTGGTAATATGGACATGTTTATTTTTATGTGGTGTATATACTACTCTATTGAGGTATTTAAATTTTTCCATCACACCCTACCCCAAATGTGTACCCCTCCTAGGCTTTAATTGAGAAAATTGAGATAATGACCCCCCCAGTCCAACCTTTAGTAGGCTCTGGGTTGGCGACTAGCATCGAGGGTATAATAAACATTAATATGGGAGGCATTACCCTCTATGAGAACATATAAAAGAGAAAGATAATATAGATAATCAACCAACACCTACTCATTAATATATATATATATATAATACCAAGTACGACATTCCATATCATACAATACTAATATAACTAGAAAGAAAACTGCATGCACCAAAAAGGTAAGGATGACAGTGACCATGAAGCCGAAACAGCTACTGCAAAACCTGGAGCAATTAATATCCATCCTGACCTCCAACATACTCCTTCTAACTTTCATAATATTATATATATATATATAGGGTGAGCATAAAATTATACTCATTAGGATCATAACTAGATCATCTCATGAAAAATATAAACAAATCATGCTCAAACACAGCGGACAAGAGTGAAACTAACTCATCACTTATACATATAGACTAAGTTCCTAGCCTCACAATGGATACTCTCACCAAGTATCACATACAAGAGACCATATAATACAATAATGGACATCAATGTTACCCCACTTTTGTTTCCCCACTACTGTACCACTCTACCCCAATTTCCTACATTTTCATCCATCTATCTCCAATATTAAGTCGGCCCAAAAACACCTGGGAAAGGCATCTCAACATGCAACTATTGAATCACATAATAAAATAATACTATCCACATTTACATTTATAGTTACTAAGTCATCTCTGGGAGACACCACAAGCCTTATGATGTATATCATATACCTGTTGTTATACCTCAAGCCATTATAGCCTGTATACTGTGTAAGTACCTCAAGACATTATAGCCTAAACACATCATGCCAATAATAATCATTTGGATACTATATCTAGTAATACATTTGTGTGAAATAACCCAATCCATCACAACCCCCCATATACATTTATGGTAAATAAATCCACCATGCATACCATCCAAAGTGACTACCATGAGAAAATAGTGGGGCCATAGGGGATATTCATCCATCCATCCTCCCACTAGGAGGTTGGGGAAAAAACCCCCTAGGGTGTAGAATTCCTAGGGTGTGGGGAAAAACCCCCTAGGGTGTAGAATTCCTAGGGTGTCAGTCACCCTAAATGACATGGGGTGGGTAGCATATGAAATCCTAGAATATACTTTATTTATTAAAGATCACAACCACACTATGGGCGTAAACTATTCTTAGAATCAACTGCAACAACTGTCGCTTGGACTCCAATCTATGACTGCTAAGAAAAGATATCGTATAAGGACACAAGGATTTATAGAGCGACATAAATTAATTATTTATCATTAAAAATTCGTTTTATTTTAATTAATTATCCATTAGTGATCCACATTAATACATTTTAATTATTTCATTCATATGTCCCCAATCGTCAGAGTAAAACCCATGCCCTCGAGGAATAATCCATACCATTCCATGGTTTATCAAGATTATCATCTTAGAATTTTCATTCCATAAAAAACTCCATGAATCAAGAATCTTTTATTCATGATTATAAGAATTCTATATCTTGGTACACACGTAAATCCATCCTAAGTTACTACGAAGAGGAAATGTGCAACAATGTATATCAAGCTACCTCAAGTAGTGGGGAAATGAATGCAGATAAAACATGAAACCCAACCATCACCTTTTAAACATATTCACAATGAGAATCCCATCTCTTGGAATCACATCAACTGGTAATCCCAACATTAACCCATTACATTACCTCTAATTTCATCCCCAACACCAATATAAATATACCGATGCATCTCACCATCACATGCATCATCGGATACAACATCATACAGGGATCCCTAACCCATATCACATTATTCATCCTAGGCTCATCCATACTAGCCTCATATCAAAAGGCTCATTTATAGAACACATCAAAAAATCATCTATAACAAACAAGAAATATATAGGTAAATTGGCCCCTCAAAAGAAGGTATTTATACTTCTCATGCAATCGAGATCTCACAGATCCAAAAGAAAGAACTCAACCTTCTCAATCAAATGGGAAAATTGGGCCCTAGAAAATAAATTAATCACACAACTATTTATTATTAAATATTAAATTAACTGCTTCATTTATTAACAGGTTCCAACTATGGGAAACCTAATGCATCTAGCTATAATAAGCTATCACAAATTAATTAAACAATTAATTTAATATGATTCCAAGAAAGCATTCGAGGTTTAACAGACTAAGGAATTAAAATTCATTAACATGAATTTAATTATTTTAACAATACTAATTATCATAAATCAAATTTATTTATCAATTGCATTAATCACATAGAAGATCACTTTCTATTAAACATGTGCTTTACATTAATTTGATCACATCATACTACAACACATCGGATTCATTAAACACGACTCTTTAATTTATTATGCTGGTTAATTGTCAAATTATGTTCTTTACCAATTTCAACATGATACTCCAAGAATAACAACACTAAAAAATCATACAACATATATTCCACATTATCTAGAAAATAATGAGGCAACCTATTATGATGGCACAAATCATGTCAACATGGGATCACTAACCAATTATTTATTTTGATTCAAATAATTATTAGGTTAATCCAATTTCTATAAGAAGGGATAAATCATGATCAATTTATGATTGAAAATAATTAAATAGAGAATAAATAATTCCCCTGCCTCGAAATTCTTTGATGTTCTTCACATAAAAACAGAACACATTACAGATCTATGATCACCTATCCCATAATAACAGCATCCATATGAGGATTCCATAGTCCAAACTCACTAAAAAACTAATAAAACCCCATTAGAAAAATGAGATATCAAATTCTATAGAATAAATCAAATATAGGGGAGGAGACGAGACTGAATGAAGGAGAAACTTCAAGAAACGATGGTAGAACCCACCTTGGATCAACACAGATTGAAGATGGAAGCCAAGAATTGTTCCTGAATTAAAGTGATCTCAAAATTCCAAGTAAGGGAGCCACCATATCCAGGAAAATGAGAGGAAGTGTGTCACCCATAGGGTTTTGATAAATCCTAAGTGGTTACATATTTTAAAATACACTATATAGTATATTTAAATGATGTGTAAACCATTTACATGTCCTGTAAATGTCAAGAATCTAATTTCATTGAAAAATTTCACCTTTTATTATTTCACCCCAAAACATTACACATCCTGTAAAAACCTATTAACCTACCATAAGAAATAGTGAACCACACTGAAAATGAATGCAGTATTTTTATGGTGTATTTTCTCCATGTTTCAAGCATTTTATAGCTAAACTCCACCATACCACTTCCAAGAACCATGTTCCTCGAAAACACACAAAGGATTGGTCCATGTAGATCTAAACCCTTACATTAGATACATCTCAAACAATTATCATCCTCAATAATCCAAAACTAAACTATAGAGAAAATAGAAAGGGTTAATCCAAAAAACCACTCCATTAAATACCTCTCAAGGATCTCTCTATCTCAGGTGCTCAACCACCTCATCAAAAGAAACAAGAAAAAAATCAGGTAATAGAAAAAAACCATATTATAAACACTATCTTGAGGAATATACCTCTCAAGTGAAGATAAACTCACAATAAACAACAAGAGGAACCCATATCATAAACCAATATTATCAACATCCACAATGGAACTATGTTGCATGAGAAGTGTTAAAAAACAAATAGATCGTGGTACTCAGCGTGAATCTATGAATCACATTCTCAGGTACCCTCCTCTATGCCACTGTGCCTCCAAAAGACATGGACTAATGGAATATAATTCCCATTAAGGACCTACTACTAGAAATCATGGATCTCTATAGGCTACTCCTCTAAGGTCCCATCATCGTCAACATAGATCTCTCTCCAATATATGACATGAGAGTCTTCATGAGGTTAAAAAAAGAGCATAAACATTTGAAAATCATCATGTATCAAGATCATATATGGGGGAAGTTCTATCTGATATTCCATGACTCCAACACAAGCCAACACCTCGAAATTCCCAATGAACTAGGAAGAAAGCTTACTCCCTTGCCCTAACCATCACTGCCCATGATGAGGATTCACCTTTTAGAAGACATGATCTGCAAGGTTAAACTCCAGAGGTCTCCTCTAATGATAAAAATAGGATTTCTAGTGAACATGTGGTACCTTCATTCTATAAAAAATTACTTTCACCATCTCTGACATACTTTTCACTAGTTCCAACCTGAGAATTACTTCCCCTCTAACCCTAGTATGTCACAATGGAGAATGAAAAGGCCAGCCACACAATGATTCAAATGGAGCCATACCAGTAGTAAAGTGGAAACTATTATTTAAAAAAAACATGAAAAGGTAATGTTCCTCTTCCAAGAACCTCCAAAATCTATGACACAAGAGAATAACATGTCTTCAAGTTCTTGGGTAGTATACTCTGACTGACCATCCATCTGTAGATTAAAATAAGTTATAAGGAATAACTGATAACCAAAATCATGTGGTAGACCTTCTCTCACCTTGGAGGTAAAACGAGGATCTTTATCATGTATGATCATCCTCGGGATTCTATGGAGTTACACCACATACTCCTTATATTTATTAAAAAATATATACTAAGCTCGACTCCCTGATCACTATAAAGTGGGATGATTTCATAAAATAATCCACTATCACCCATATATAATCATAACCTCCTTAAGATCAAGGTAAATAGGTAATAATCCCATCATGATATCATAATTATTCAACTAGGAATCATCTAATGGGAAGAGAAAACCACCAGGAATATTGTGCTAGGCCATCACCCTTTGACAAACTAAACATTGAAAAATAAACAATATAATTACATGCATTAACCCAAGCCACCAAAACTGACTTCTCACAGCTCACTACTTATTTTTCACATCAATATGTACCTCCAAATCAAAACTATGGAACTCACAGAGAACAATATCATGTATCACTGAAGGAATGAAAATCCTTACCTAGAACAACACCTACTGCTTCCTATCCTCAGAATAAGCATAAGAGGTATAGGAAAGAACAACTCGTTCTCTTTATACCTCCACCTTAGAATCCCCCAACTAGGACTTCTCCACCTTCTACACCAAATTTAACTGCACAATCATATGAAAATTAAAACATCTTCCCCCAACCACTTCCATTTGTAGATTCATCACCAAGAGATCTTCCATTACTCTCCAGGAATCTCTAGATTCATGCATAGAATCACTATATGAGTTCTTTCATAGCCCATCAACTAAAATATTTCCATTTACTTGCACTTAAAAAATATGAAAGTCATAACCATATAATAATTCCATCCACCAATGTAATTTCAAGTTAATTTAAAGCTGGTAAAGACGTACCTCAATCTCTTATGGGTGGTAAAACCCAAAAAACACTCATCAATGAGGTAATTTTCTGAAAAATTCAAATAAAACACCATTTCCACCAACTCTACATCACAAGTGGCATAATTAAAATTATGGGGCCCATAAGAAAAATATAATTTATTCGTTATCATAACACAACCCAAGACAGTATGTGAATCATCAAAGAAAACCTCAAATTGAATTCCCGATTTTAGTAAACAAAGAATAGGTGCACTAACCAACTTCTCCTTTGGGTACTCAAATGATACCTGACACTAGTCAATCCAAAATAATGATTGACCATTTTTGGTCAAAGATATGAGAGGAGTCACAAGTCAAGAGAAATCGATGAAAACCCTCTTGTAATATACTGCAAGACCAATGAATCGCTTCACCTCTTCCACTATCATGGGGTATTCCTAGGACACAACCACCTCTATCTTCGAGGGATGCATAGATACTCCCTACCGGGACACTACATTCCCCAAGAAATGTCTTCATGATCAAAAAAATCACACTTCAACAACTTATCTAATTGATTCTCATGGTGATGAAATCCCAAAATGGCACATAGATTCTCTACATTCTCCTCATCAGACATGGGGTCTAAACACCATGTTCATCAACCCCATGAACATGTTTATAGAATTTTTCACACCAAATTTCATCACAATAAACTCATAGTGATCATGAAAACAATGAAAAGAAATGTTATAGATATCATCATACTTCACCCACATATGATGAAATCCTAACCACAAATAAACCATCAAGAACTAACTTTCTCCCTAAAACTAATTGAATAAATCACAAATCTATAGAAGAGGATAGTGATTCTTCACTATCACCTAGTTCAAGAGATGATAATCAAAACAGAACCACAAACTACTATCAACCTTATCCACAAAAAAAATTGGATCACCCAAAGGTGGCACACTCGGTTGAACGAGACCTCACTACAATTAATCATCCAGTTATACTCACATATTTTGAAATTAATATATTGTCATAATATATGAATACATTGAGATAGAAGATAGACTTGGTTGTATCTTCATCCAAAAATCGATCTCCCACTGAGGGGGTAATTCTAAAACCTCCTCTAAAAAGGTATCAGGGTAATCTTCTACAACCCTAGGAAACACCAACCATTGATGTAACGCCCCGACCCCAGCTACCCAGAGTCGGTGCATTATTACATAACATTGGCATGATCACAAGAAAGATCAAATCTCGAAAGACCGATTGGTTTAGTAGCCTTGGAAACACTAGATATATTCAAAGGTTTTACATTACATCATAAAATGAAAAACTACTACAACAACATAAAGTCTCCATAATCCACACTCATATCCCCACATAATATCCCTGCAGGTCATTCATAATTTACTTCTTCACTTCCTGGGAAAAATAAAACATATAAAAGGGGTGAGCTCAAATGCCCAGTAACGATAACAAAATAGCGGAAACTTTCATAAATAAGAATAAACTTTTAAGGCAATGTATAACTAAAACAAAATCCTTTCAAACATGAACTTTCAACATGGTATGGCATAAATAAAATGAAATAATGCCATTTACTTATTCACATGGATAATCTACTAATCGAATAATCACATGCAAAAATCAATAACTACTTTCATAATGTTGGAATGTATAATGTTGAACTTTAATTTCTTTGTCAAGGCCTCATCCCAAGACCTTGGGGATAACTGTAACCGGAACCCAACCCGGAGTGCCTCTAATAACCGGACACCAACCCGGAGTGCCTCTAATAACCGAACACCAACCCGGAGTGCCTCTAATAACCGGACACCAACCCGGAGTCCTTCTAATAACCGGAGACCAAACCGGAGGGCTTACTTTTACCAGTCCCTAACCTGGAGGGCTTACTTTTACCAGTCCCCAACCTGGAGGGCTTACTTTAACCAGTCCCCAACCTGGAACATACTTGTCCAACACATTCATATGAAGTAAAGGTTGAAATATAACATAAACATTATTATTGGAACTAGCATACGAAATGTCAATACATTACTCATAAACCATGAATTCTATATAAATGGCACATCCACAGTCAAACATATCACAAAACTTTATTACAATATGGAAGTTTTGTATCATAATAAATCAACTTCAAATAAGCGTAAAATCCATCAAAGGATGTTGACATAGATGAAATCAAAACACTTTTTAGAGAAATATCTCTTTCTATTTTTGAAACCATTTAAGAGACATATAAAATAAAACATTTTCTTGAAAATGTTCTTATAAGCTTGTAAGGGAAGCTTTGACGATTTTATAACGGCGGAAAATAACCGCACCCGCCGTATAAGTTAAAAAACATTCTTATCTTAATTCTGTCGAAAAGGTTAAAAGCACCTTGTTTGGAAAACGACGGAAAGATTCCCTTATAAACCTCTTATAAAAAGTCAAACAAGGGTATAAATTACTTTGACCCATATTATTATAAATATTAGAAATGTTTTGAAATACATTTTGAAGGAACATGGACGTGGATGATAACAAGGTCCCAGTAGATTATTACGTATAAACAACCTCATATAATGAAGAGATTGTGAAATAACCCTTACCAGTTTGGTAACTTATGAAACATACAACCCATGAAAGAGGTATCATACAATGAATATGTAAGTACACATAAATTAGAGTGTATTACACAAAGAATATAATTATGGGCAGTACATACACCACACAAAAGGTAATGGTGGCAATATGGCATGAATCTCACGGGAATAAGGAGTGAGATGAAAACCCCTTACCACGTTAATCAACTGAGTCGTATGGCCAAAAGTTAATAACCACCAAATTATTTACAGAATAACATGAATATGATAATATATATATCAAATGCCAGTACACAATACACCACTTTCAATAATTTAGTGGCGAATAATGGAAATCTCACGGAATTGAATGTGAGATAAGAAAAATCCCTTACCTTGTACTTTTCCTTGGTTGGGGTAGGTTAACCTCCTTTAATTTAGGTAACTCACTTTGGTTGGAACCAAAGGACTTCTTGAAATGCTTTCTGCCTAAGGGGAAGCTTCAAGGAGGAGGAGAGGGATGTGTGGAGCTTAGTTGGGCAGAGTTTGGACGAGCCAAGTGGCTTGAGAGGTGTGAGGAATGAGTAGAAGTGGTCTCCTTTTATAAGGGAGAAGAGGGGCTCTTTAGGAAAGAGTGAAAGTATTACTTTATAATATAATTATATTCGGTTTATAATGGTCCAAAAATCATTGAGGTCGAAGATAAGATGACTCATATTCTAAATAACATCAACCAATAAGAATTGGACAGGTTTTAGATAATATTTTAATCATTATAATCTTATTTATTTAAATGATTTATTAATGAGGTAAACATTGCATCATTATTGTGTCAGTAATAATTTAAATTATTTGATGTCTAAAAATTATAAATAAAATATCATTATGTAGGAAATCTTTTTAGCTTTCTAATGAATATTTATAATCGAAAATCCAACATGTATAACCCTATTTAAAAATTGTTCTTCTAAAAGATGTAAGCTTATGCCATTTTTATTTTTATTTTAACTTTATTAATATAAAGTGTCCCTACCACATACAAGTGGATCCAAGGGGTCCCAAAATTGACCCAAGGATGCTCATGGTCGGGTATGTGTCCACCAATAAGGTTAGGACACGTTTTAGGTTAATTTGGTATTATTATAATATTGATTTTTAACCCTTATTTACCGGATTTACCCTTAACCATGGTAAATAAAATATTTACCACAGTAATTATTCAAAATGTCTAAAAATAAAAGTTACCTATTTACACAATTTGGACATCCTGATTCAAAATATGGAATAAATTTTTCTAAATTCAAAACACAGAAGTGGCAGAAATTAATTTAAAATTAATTCCCGCTTTCAAAACAAAAAGCGTGTTTTTAAGAGGTAATAACTATCAAAAGATTGACACTTGTTTATGTTTGGTTTAATTGTAAAATTATGTACAATGACCAAAATTATATTAAATAGTAAAAATATATTCTAAATATACTTTAAAACCACTCAAATTCATAATTTATTACTATTAATTATTTTGATTAAAAAAGTTGTTTTTAATTAAAATTTAGTAATTTTCACTATTCATCAAAATATGAAAGTTATCCGAAAAGTACCAAAACTTCACCTTAGGCTAAATTTGATATTCCGAATCCAAAAATGAAGTCCATTTTAAAATATAAAATATATATAACTTCAAAAATTAGGTATTACTATTCATAACAGCTAGTTTGATTGGTTACGGTGTGTTAGAACTCGAAGTTGCGTACAACACACGCTACTGTTTTATTCAAAGGAAAGCGTACCGTGGAAGCTTGGGATGTTTCATTTTAAACTTTTGATGTCCCCATTTAGTCAAAAAGTTTAAAATATTGTATTTAAAAAAGTTTCACTATTAGAAGTTGATAAAAGTGAAATACTGAAAATGAATCTGTTCTTGCAATATGACTAAGAATCTCATAATAGGGATTCTAAAATTATAAGGATTATATAAAGCTCAAAATGTAGTTAATACTATTCATTACCTCTTTTAATGGTGTGATTGAACTCGGTGTTGCGTGTAGTGCAAGTTATTGAATTATTTTTAAGAAATAACACACTCTGAAATCCTGGGGTGTTACATTCTCCCCTCCTTCAATAAATTGCATCCTCGCAATTTTAAATTGTTCTTCGAAAATAAAAGGTTGAAAGTAGAAAATATATTTGTGGGAAAACCCTCATCGGAAATTGGGTTACTAAAATTTAGTCTTAATATGAGGAAAAGATAAATGAAAGGGTCACCACCAAATTATGATCTCGATTAGGAGAACATTGGTGGAAATTAGAGACATATAATTGGAGAAAAAACGTAAATATTTATAGGTAGTGATTGAGGTCATCAATCACAAACAAGTATAAAATTTAGGTCCTTAAAATCATCAATCTATGATGATTTGAAATACCATCGGTTCAACAAAACATAGGGTATTGGGATAACACATTTTTGACGTTTCAAAATATCTTAGTTGAAATCCCACATCGAAAAATTAATTAATGAGGCCTCTATTTTAAATAAAGAGTGGAAAGTATGAAGATTACCGAAAATAACACATACTAGGGTTCCATGTAAGAAAATATGGATATGGAAGAAAAATCTAGCCATCAATTACCTGATGGAGAGTGGTAGAGAACATGGCTATGTAAAGGCCAACAATCCCAAAGCCATAAATTAGTGATGATTTAAGGTACCATCTAGGAAAACATTTTTTTTTCTAATTTGCTTTTCTTAATATTGAGGAATTTTTTCTGAGATTGGCTAAGATCATATGGAGATATACTTACTTTATAATTAGAGTTTTATCCATTAATAAATTTCTACCACATACTCATCTTTCACTCTAAAAGATAATAGAATGTAAAAAAAATTCTATTTACACTATTCGTATAGGGTTCCAAAATAAATGAATTTATAATTCATCTAAAAGATCTTTTAGTAAAAACTACATTATTTAATCCAGGACATCTCGTGGGCCAGTGGTAGGTGATACACCCTTGTCGCCATTCGGTTGCGGGTTCAAGTCTCGCAGCCTTGCCAGACGCGACGGGTTGCCGCCCGACCTCCGGGTTGTCCATTTATGGAAATCCAAAATAATCCAAACTAGAACTATCCAAAATACTTCTATCCAAACTCACAGTCCAACATTTATAAGGAAGGTAAACATAATATAGATCCTTTTTACCCCGTAATAGCATATGAATACCTTCATCATGTATTACCATATTCCTTATTGATTACATTCATGTTCCCTTATTCCATATAGAATGGTGGATATACTTTTAAACCCCAAAAATGATGGAATATACAAATCATTAATCAGCTCCAAGGTAGTCAAGAATATCCAATATAATTTATCCAAAACAATCACATATTATTCCAAAATCACTACCTCAGTATCAGAACTATATTATGATTTATCATTCTCTCAACCATATATTTTCCAAAAAATTATCCTGCTATTGAGTAACTTTTCATTCTTCCACACAATCTCAAGTCCTTAATGAAATAGTACTGCAGTACAATCCTTATATACTCCATAATTATTATAACAAGTACATTGTTGATACAATACTCAATTGACATAATCAACATAAGAACTCTAATCATTCCTCTTCATCCGTGGTAGTATCATAACATGATTATTATCCAATAGCATCATTTGCGTCATAGACTGATGACTGCGACATAGGTTCGCGTAGTGTCCAAACTCCTTGAAAATGAAGCATTGTACATTTGAAACCATTTTCTTACCCTTGAAGTCACGTACTTTGTGCCCTTTTCCTCCACACTTATAACAAACTGTCATTCCTTTCAGGCAAGTTCCAGGGTGTTTCTTTCCACAGTTACCACATATGGGAAAATTCTTCTTTTCCCTCTTCCCTTTATCCATATTTCTATCTTCCATCCTTTTCTTCTCTTGCTTCCCTTCAAAGCCATAGGACTCAGTAAACTCTTTACTTATCTTATCAACACATGATATTATTTCTTCATATGATGACAATACATGGGAGACTATTTCTCTTATAAATTCTAGCTTAAGACCATGAAAGATATGATCCTTCCTTCTCTTTGAATCATGTGTATTTCTGGAGTTCTCATTCCTTCTACTGGGCGCCATTTCTAAACAATGGCATAAACTAGATCAGTTTATGAATCAAAATACATAATCCCAAACTTATAAAACACTTAACATAAATTGAACTATTTATGGATATAATCCATAATCATAAAAAAATTTTCTTTGAGGAATTATATACTCATAAACCCTTCATAATGATTTGTAAAGAAAATGAGAGTTATCCTAAGCATATCCCCCGGGAGTGTCGTAACCAAGAGTGCAGCAAGGCCTGTTGTCGTGCACCAGTTCCTGTTCGAGTCTAGCTCAAAGCGGTGTTTTCGGGTTTTACCCCTAGGTACATCTGTGCCAGAGCCGCCTCTACCTGCTCGTATCCAGACAGGGATGTATTGCTCGGAAAACTCACAAAATCTCTACAATACCAAAATTCTAGGAAGTTCTTCTATACTAATCCTCAAAGTTCATCTTAGGTCTACGTGCTCTAATCAGAGTTTATCTAAATATAGCTTCCAAGGTTTGTACTAAACTTCCTTTGATACAAACTGTAACGCCCCGACCCCAGCTACCCAGAGTCGGTGCATTATTACATAACATTGGCATGATCACAAGAAAGATCAAATCTCGAAAGACCGATTGGTTTAGTAGCCTTGGAAACACTAGATATATTCAAAGGTTTTACATTACATCATAAAATGAAAAACTACTACAACAACATAAAGTCTCCATAATCCACACTCATATCCCCACATAATATCCCTGCAGGTCATTCATAATTTACTTCTTCACTTCCTGGGAAAAATAAAACATATAAAAGGGGTGATCTCAAATGCCCAGTAAGGATAACAAAATAGCAGAAAATTTCATAAATAAGAATAAACTTTTAAGGCAATGTATAACTAAAACAAAATCCTTTCAAACATGAACTTTCAACATGGTATGGCATAAATAAAATGAAATAATGCCATTTACTTATTCACATGGATATTCTACTAATCGAATAATCACATGAAAAAATAAATAACCACTTTCATAATGTTGGAATGCATAATGTTGAACTTTAATTTCTTTGTCAAGGCCTCATCCCAAGACCTTGGGGCTAACTGTAACCGGAACCCAACCTCGAGTTCCTCTAATAACCGGACACCAACCTAGAGTGCCTCTAATAACCGGACACCAACCCGGAGTGCCTCTAATAACCGGACACCAACCCGGAGTCCTTCTAATAACCGGAGACCAAACCGGAGGGCTTACTTTTACCAGTCCCTAACCTGGAGGGCTTACTTTTACCAGTCCCCAACCTGGAGGGCTTACATTAACCAGTCCCCAACCTGGAACATACTTGTCCAACACATTCATATGAAGTAAAGGTTGAAATATAACATAAACATTATTATTGGAACTAGCATACGAAATGTCAATACATTACTCATAAACCATGAATTCTATATAAATGGCACATCCTCAGTCAAACCTATCACAAAACTTTATTACAATATGGAAGTTTTGTATCATAATAAATCAACTTCAAATAAGCGTAAAATCCATCAAAGGCTGTTGACATAGATGAAATCAAAACACTTTTTAGAGAAATATCTCTTTCTATTTTTGAAACCATTTAAGAGCCATATAAAATAAAACATTTTCTTGAAAATGTTCTTATAAGCTTGTAAGGGAAGCTTTGACGATTTTATAACGGCGGAAAATAACCGCACCCGCCGTATAAGTTAAAAAACATTCTTATCTTAATTCTGTCGAAAAGGTTAAAAGCACCTTGTTTGGAAAACGACGGAAAGATTCCCTTATAAACCTCTTATAAAAAGTCAAACAAGGGTATAAATTACTTTGACCCATATTATTTTAAATATTAGAAATGATTTGAAATACATTTTGAAGGAACATGGACGTGGATGATAACAAGGTCCCAGTAGATTATTACGTATAAACAACCTCGGATAATGAAGAGATTGTGAAATAACCATTACCAGTTTGGTAACTTATGAAACATACAACCCATGAAAGAGGTATCATACAATGTATATGTAAGTACCCATAAATTAGAGTGTATTACACAAAGAATATAATTATGGGCAGTACATACACCACACAAAAGGTAATGGTGGCAATATGGCATGAATCTCACGGGAATAATGAGTGAGATGAAAACCCCTTACCACGTTAATCAACTGAGTCGTATGGCCAAAAGTTAATAACCACCAAATTATTTACAGAATAACATGAATATGATAATATATATATCAAATGCCAGTACACAATACACCACTTTCAATAATTTAGTGGCGAATAATGGAAATCTCACGGAATTGAATGTGAGATAAGAAAAATCCCTTACCTTGTACTTTTCCTTGGTTGGGGTAGGTTAACCTCCTTTAATTTAGGTAACTCACTTTGGTTGGAACCAAAGGACTTCTTGAAATGCTTTCTGCCTAAGGGGATGCTTCAAGGAGGAGGAGAGGGATGTGGGGAGCTTAGTTGGGAAGAGTTTGGACGAGCCAAGTGGCTTGAGAGGTGTGAGGAATGAGTAGAAGTGGTCTCCTTTTATAAGGGAGAAGAGGGGCTCTTTAGGAAAGAGTGAAAGTATTACTTTATAATATAATTATAATCGGTTTATAATGATCCAAAAATCATTGAGGTCGAAGATAAGATGACTAATATTCTAAATAACATCAACCAATAAGAATTGGACAGGTTTTAGATAATATTTTAATCATTATAATCTTATTTATTTAAATGATTTATTAATGAGGTAAACATTTCATCATTATTGTGTCATTAATAATTTAAATTATTTGATGTCTAAAAATTATAAATAAAATATAATTATGTAGGAAATGTTTTTATCTTTCTAATGAATATTTATAATCGAAAATCCAACATGTATAACCCTATTTAAAAATTGTTCTTCTAAAAGATGTAAGCTTATGCCATTTTTATTTTTATTTTAACTTTATTAATATAAAGTGTCCCTACCACATACAAGTGGATCCAAGGGGTCCCCAAATTGACCCAAGGATGCTCATGGTCGGTTATGTGTCCACCAATAAGGTTAGGACACGTTTTAGGTTAATTTTGTATTATTATAATATTATTTTTTAACCCTTATTTACCGGATTTACCCTTAACCATGGTAAATAAAATATTTACCACAGTAATTATTCAAAATGTCTAAAAATAAAAGATATCTATTTACACAATTTGGACATCCTGATTCAAAATATGGAATCCATTTTTCTTAATTCAAAATACAGAAGTGGCAGAAATTAATTTAAAATTAATTCCCGCTGTCAAAACAAAAAGCGTGTTTTTAAGAGGTAATAACTATCAAAAGATTGACACTTGTTTATGTTTGGTTTAATTGTAAAATTATGTACAATGACCAACATTATATTAAATAGTAAAAATATATTCTAAATATACTTTAAAACCACTCAAATTCATAATTTATTACTATTAATTATTTTGATTAAAAAAGTTGTTTTTAATTAAAATTTAGTAATTTTCACTATTCATCAAAATATGAAAGTTATCCGAAAAGTACCAAAATTTCACCTTAGGCTAAATTTTATATTCCGAATCCAAAAATGAAGTCCATTTTAAAATATAAAATATATATAACTTCAAAAAGTAGGTATTACTATTCATAACAGCTAGTTTGATTGGTTACGTTGTGTTAGAACTCGAAGTTGCGTACAACACACGCTACTGTTTTATTCAAAGGAAAGCTTACCGTGGAAGCTTGGGATGTTTCATTTTAAATTTTTGATGTCCCCATTTAGTCAAAAAGATTAAAATATTGTATTTAAAAATGTTTCACTATTAGAAGTTGATAAAAGTGAAATACTGAAAATGAATCTGTTCTTGCAATATGACTAAGAAACTCATAATAGGGATTCTAAAATTATAAGGATTATATAAAGCTCAAAATGTAGTTAATACTATTCATGACCTCTTTTAATGGTGTGATTGAACTCGGTGTTGCGTGTAGTGCAAGTTATTGAATTATTTTTAAGAAATAACACACTCTGAAATCCTGGGGTGTTACAATTGAACCTCCAATGAACTCAGCGACAACTCATCCATAAAATATGAAAAGGATGGAACACTCCTATCACCCATATGAGGGTTTGAATCACTAAAAACACTTATATCTCTCCATCAACATCAAAGAACACAACCTGTCTCCAAAATTATTCAACAATATCCTTTACTGAATACAACCAATACCTGATGAGGATGATTTCATAAGGCTATATCCATAAACATATGAAATATCCCCAAGAGTGGTGTTTCCCCAACACTATCTCATACTCTCTGCATACTTCAAACAAGTCAACTTGACCTACAACTGGTATAGTTAATGCCAAGGGAACTAGAAGGCTCTCTACCTCAAGTACCAAATCATGTATAAGGGTAGGTGATATAAAAGAGTGTGTCACTTATGAATCAAAAAAAGGATGAACCTGTGTAGAAAACAATAAAAGTGCACCTTAAATGACTTCTAGATCATTGGATGTTAACAAATATATAGCATGAAGTTGACAATGATGTACATCATGGTCACTCCATCCTTTCTGAAGGCCACCTCCATGACCACTCTATGCTATCTAAGGATAAGGAGAATCTCATGGTTTTTCTCTACCTACCCCATATCCTCTCTGTTAATCTCAAACCGCAGTGCCTTGAAACTACTACCTTATCAAAAACTACCTCAATGGAAGAATTTGAAGTGGAACACCTAGAACATGTTGAATTCTTAGAAATGTTGGGAAATATTATCACCATTTAACTCAACCTCCAAAAACACATGTATGGTCCCTTGATGTAGGAATTAGATCCACCACCCCAAGAGAAATGAGATGATGAGGCATGGGACCTACCCCATGTTAACTGAAAGCTCTTCTTTCCTAAAAACTAAAAACCACTAAAATAGATCTACTTCATAAGGTATCATGATGGAACATCTATTGTGACGACCATGTTTTGGATATCATCCTCTCAATATCCTCTTCTCTCACCATCACCTCAAGATATGTATTTAGCATAAATAGGGTATCCTAGAATTGGATCACTAGATGAAAATCCTCTTGAAAATTCATCTCCCTAGCCTCCTATTATGATAATAGTTCTAAAGAATATCATATAAGGGCCCTGAAATAGATCCCAAACTCTCGCACACTAAAACTAACCTGTCTAAGGGTAAGCATCTCCTAGTGACTAGTCGTCTTCCCGATCGAATAAATAAACTCTTCTTGAAACTGGTTTGTAACAACCCAAACATTCATTAATGAAAACTCTTCTTGATCTAATTAATTTTTTTAATATGGTTATATAAAATGTGAACTTCATTGTTTTTATGTTTCTGTATTTTAAAATGTCGTTATGAATTGTGATCGTTGCTATACAGTCATTGAACAGTGGTCACATGATTGGTATAAATATAAGGCTTTAACAAATCCAATTTACTCAGAAAAAGGAAGGAATGACCTCATACAGTAGACTTTCCTCGTATGAAGACCATTTGTCAGAGCTTAGAAAGGAGGTGGCATCATTGGGCTTCACTCTTAAACAATCTCAAGCCGAGCTTGAACATGTTAATATTGAGAAGAACTGACTACGGGAGGAGTGGAAGTTAATAAATCTTACCACCCGAGCGATGTTATCCGAGCCACCCCAAGAGTCGATCACCATCGCACACCTTACACTTCGGTCTTATGTGGGTGTTATAAGGGGTTATGTTACAAGACCCTAGCACTATTACTATGTACATTATTTTTGTATAAAGAATGTGCATTCATTTTATTATTGTTACTTTGTAAATAGTTTTTAAAGCACAAATAGTATGTTTAGTTAATATTCAACTAAGATATATATTTTTAAGAATTATTGGATTTTTGAATTAAAGGATATTTTAATAAAATATTAATTTTTAATTAATTTTTATTAAATATAAATTATCATATAATTTTATGAATGAAATTGTAATTTTTATTAAGGTTTAAAAACTGTTTTTGTCAAATCCCATGAATTTTCGATAAATGTCGGTTTTTATTTTAAAAGTAAAAATTCAAATATTTCAAAATTTATTTAGATAAAATTAATATTATTTTTGGAATCAGGATGTCTAAATTATCCAGCAGTAAATTTTTTACAATTTTCTAAGACAGTCGAATTATTGGGTAAAAATTAAATACCATTTAAATATATAATGTGTTTTATGACATCATAATGACCCAATTGTGATGTAATAAAATAATATAAGCATTATTTTCATCCAATATATGTTTTAACATTATAATAATGTGATTCTATATATTTTTGATTTATTTTACCAAGCATTTGTGGACCCTCCAAGACTTATAAAACATTTTGTCTTTTTAAATTGTTTTCCTTGAGAGCGTGACTCACCTCCACATAATTAACACTATTATTTTATGAATTTACATCATTGGAATTATAAAATATTGTTTTCCACTCCCCTTGGGAAAAATACATGGGCAAAAACCATGGTCTGGTTTGTGGTATTGATTAGTTTAATGTGAGGTGTCCCAAACCTAAATAATAAAGAATTCCCTCTCATTTCCTATATAAACCCACCCAAGATCCCACTTCATCTTCACTAAAAGCCTTTCGAGTTCAACCAAACCATTCTCTCCTCTCTCTAGAATCCTCCCAAGGTACCCCAAGCTCCCAAGAATCCACTCTTAAGCCTTTCCCATTCTATTGGAATCACACTTCCAAGTAAGGTATTTCTACCTTTATCTTTTTATCCATGTTTATTAATATTGTTATTCCATTTTATTTTCAATTAAAAATGCTTGGGTATGATTTCACACATTCCCCATACTTCCCTATTTATGTTTGGATTATGGGAGACCCCTTTCTCTCTCATTAATTCCTCCCGTGTACACCCATTACCATGCCAAAATTCCGTGAGTGATTTCTCTCTCCTCTTTTACATCCAAGTAGTTATTTTGTATTATGAATCTAAATTCCATTATGTTTTTTGGGACATGTATCTATGTAACCCCCTTACTATACATTTAATGTACATATGATTTTACACCCTTTTCTATGTCATCAACCATTTTCATGAATCCTTATGTCACGTCGTTATGTTGCCGAAATTTCACCACATTTTCCAAGCCAAGATCATTGTGTACTGAATACCATACCCATGTATCTATCAAGGGTATTCACCTTTATGAAAATATACATATTGAATGGTACTTTCATGTATTTATTCCACATTAATTAATCATAGAATAACTTATGATTTTGATTGATTCCAAGTTATATGATCCATGTGGCACACTTATGCATAAAATAAAATGCTTAAGAAGGGTGCGCCCTGATAGCGCTCAAATGAATTGGGTAAAGTATAGTATCATGATACATCATGTGCATTGTTTGTTGACTCATTATAATTCAAGTGAAATTAGTTTTTACTCATGCTTCATGTGTAATGAGGGTTTACTCATGCTCCATGTGCAATGAGCCTTGGCTCATGCTAATTCCATGTTAAGTGTTGTTGCCACATTTCCATGTTATGATTATCATGCTTTATCATGCCTTTATGGTCATGTTTCTCTTTTTCTCAATTTATATGCCTATTTTCTAACATTTATTTTATTCCTCGTGTTATTCTATGTTTATTCCCTAACTAGGCTTTATAGTACACCCTTTTCTTATGCACGTCCTCAGGTTATCCCATGCAATGCTAAGTACAAGGGAATGTAGTTCTCATTTAAAGGAAGTTTTCAATAATGATCTTGTGTGTTTTATGTTATAATATGTTATGTAATGTTTCTAAGACACAAATACACTATACCTCTCGATATTCTATATTGTATCAAGTGAATATTTTATGTAATAATCCAGGTTTATGTGTCTAATAATGAGCAAGGTTATTATAGTTTGTATCAAAGGACTGATTTAGTTATTTTTGGGATTATGATTAGAAAACCACAGTGAAGACTTAGATACAAGAATAAGTATAATAAAAAATCACTAAGTATTGGTGATTATTGATTAAGTGGTTTATCAAGCAAATACATCCCTGTCTGGATATGAGCAGGTAGAGGCGGCTCTGGCACAGATGTATCCTAGGGGTAAAACCTAAAAACACCGCTTTGAGTGTGACTCGAATGGGAACTAGTGCACGACAACGGGCCTTGATACACTCTTGGTCATGACACTCCTAGGGGATATGATTTTATAAATTCACAAGCTTAGTATGAACTCTTATTATGGGAGTTAAAAAAATGCCCCTAAGAATATATGTTAGAAAGTAGATCATGAATAACATATATTGAAGCCTATGGATTCATAAGTTAACGAAATAAAAGTTATTTATAAGTCATCAGTTTTTTCCTTTGATTAAACTTTATGTGTTACCCCCACCATTCCTTTTATTCCACCCAATGGCTGGTAATAGGAGGACTCGGGCTAACAAATGATGTGAAGATCAATGTGATGACTGTGAAAATGAGATGCCCAATCTGATGAG
Source organism: Viscum album (assembly GCA_963277665.1). Lineage (NCBI taxonomy): Eukaryota > Viridiplantae > Streptophyta > Magnoliopsida > Santalales > Viscaceae > Viscum > Viscum album. The sequence continues at coordinate 1,069,541,207 of OY728166.1, read as the reverse complement.
AGCGGGAATTGTGAAATTTGTCATGATTCTCTCTCTGTTAACTAAATAATTTTATAGAAACATGGGTCAAGAGGAATTTTCATCCCCCCCCCCTAAGAATGATCAAGTCTCTATCAAGAGCTTCATGAGACAAAGGCCTCCTACATTTAATGGATCATCTGATCCATAAATCACCGAACAATGAATCAACTCCATTGAAAAGATCTTCTACATCCTTCAATGTTATGAACAAGAGAAGGTTTTCCTGATTGCTTATCATATAAAGTGTGAAGATGATCAATGGTGGATGTTGATAAAAATTTTGAATCCTGAGGAGGATATCGAGGTGTTGGAATGGAAGGATTTTTAGATGATTTTTTTCGATAAAAAAATTTCGTGCACCCTCTAACTTAAGATGGAAAGGAACTTCCTTTCCCTCAAGAAAAAAGATAATGAATCGGTTAGAGCGTATGAGGAAAAATTCATGAGGCTTTCATGATACACCTCTGGCTTTGTCGTTACCCTTGAATTCATGGTTGACCACTACTTTGGTGGGCTGGAACCTAGCCTATGGAATGTGCTAGCGATCCGTGACTTCGACAGCTGTGTGGAAATTGTCCGATGTGCCCTCAAGGTCGAAATAGGGATTGAAAACTCTCAGGGTTATCATGGGGATAAGAAGCGTAAGGTGGACATCAATGCTGGCAGTCTGATGGATAAATCCAATGGCTCTAAGAAGATCCAGCTCCCCACTTGCCAAATGTGTGGAAAGAAGCACCCCAGATATTTCCTGAAGAAGATGAGGAAATGCTTTAGGTGTGGAAGAGAAGAACACCTAGCTATTAATTTCCGACAAGAAAAACCCGTGGCTGCAACAGAGGAGAGGAATGCTACGTGCAAACCTCAACGCTTGGTTCATTTCTATAACTGCAGAGAACCAAGGCATCTTGCAAATCAGTACCCTAAGACAAGGATTTTTTGAGGCAACCAATAACCTTCAAGGTAGCAAGGGAGTGATTTTTCCATCACTACTATCAAAGTGAACCCCGACAATGGAGTGGTGACAGGTACACTAGTTATTTATTCAATAATAGAGAATTTTCTTTTTGATTCAGGTTTTACACATTCTTTTATATCCCAAAAGTTTAGTAGAATAATCCCAACACCACCAAAAATCATGGAAGTAATGGTTTTGGTGAGTAGGGAAAATGGGAAAATCATTGCATTCCATGAATATAACTCCTCCCCTGTCATAATCTATTGATTGAATTTCTAGGAGAACCTCTTCATACTTCATATGGTGGAATTTTATGCAATTCTTTGAATGGATTGGATTTCCTTATATAGAGCCAACATAAATTGAAGTGAGAGGGATATCACTCTCCATATGAAGAATTGACCCCCGATTCTATAAAAGTGTAAGGAGGAAGATGAATCTTCTTTAGCTCCATCAACTCAAGTGTGGATATTACTACTCTATGAGCATGTGTATTTGGATCAGATGATTGAGTCTAAGGAGGCAACCATCCTTGAAGACATGCCTATGGTGAGGGAATTTCCCGAAGTATTTCCCGAGGAATTTTCTGGTCTTCCTCATATAAGGGATGTTTAATTCTCAATTGTTCTTATACCTGGGGCATTGAAAATATCCAAGACTCCATATAAAATGGCTTTTGTGGAGCTTGGGGAGATGAAAAAACAACTACAGGAGAATCTGGATAAAGGGTTTATAAATCCAAGTGCTTCACCATGGGGTGCACCAGTCCTCTTCGTCAAGAAGAAGGATGGGTTAATGTGCCTTTTCATCGATTATCGTGAGCTTAACAAAATCAGGATAAATAACAAGTATCCTATCCCATGAATTGGTGACTTGTTTGATCAGCTGTGTGGATCACAATAATTATCCAAGGTGGATTTACGATCAGGATATTATCAGTTAAGGGTGATGAAGGAAGATATCCCCAAGACTGCTTTTTCATACAAGATACGAGCACTATGAATTTATAGTAATGATTTTCAGACTCCCTAATTATCTAGAAATATTCATGGAATTGATGAATAGAGTCTTTAGGTATTACCTCGACAAATTTGTGGCAGCCTTTATAGATGATATTCTGATGTACTCCAAAACCAAGGAGGATCATGAGGAGCATCTATGAACTGTACAAGAGACGTTGTGGAAGAAGAATCTCTATGAAAAGTACATCTAGTGTGAGTTATAGTTGAAGGAGGTCTCATTATTGGGTCATATCATCACAAGATATGGGATATCTATGGATCCCTCCAAAATAGATCCAATTGAGGGATGGTCGAGGCCAACAACTTTAATGTTTATCTGGAGGTTCTTGGGGTTAGATCCATATTATCGATGATTTTTTAGAAATTTATCATGATTTTCCAACCCTCTTACTAAGCTAACTCATAAGGGAGTAAATTTTTGTTGGACTGATGAATGTGAATAAAGAATCAAGGAATTAAAAATGAGGCTTATCACTACACCCATTCTCACTTTACCCACAAATGGAGAACTTTTTTTTATTCATTGATGATTCGAAGAAGGGCCTAGGCTATGTGTTGATGAAAAATGACAAAGTAATTTCTTATGCTTTAAGGGAATTGAAATTTCATGAGTAGAATTATCCAACACATGATTTAGAGTTAGATGCAGTTGTTAGGTCCACTAAGCTAGACACCCTGAGGGGGGGGGGGGTGAATCGGGGTATGACATATTAAAATGACCGCCCCTTTTGATCTTGTTTTGCTATTAGACAAAACCATATTCTCTCTCTTTACCGATGCAGAGTATGAAAAAACCCTAAAGCATGCATAGGACACAACGATTTTTATTTGGTTCACCCTCACTGGGCTACATCCAAAGAGCATACATTGGTAGTGTGCTGATTTAGCAATTCCACAATAATCACACTACAATTTACATGTTTGAAGCGGACTCATATACCTTCTAGTTTACAGCCATTCAAAATTTGAGAACTCACTACTCTCTCAACTGAAGTGAGATTACTGCTTCTTCTGAAGATCCACTCAAAGTTTATAGACCTGTATGTCTCTTCATTACCACTAATGAATGCATCGTCCACTATACATAGTTTCTCTATAAAAGTTCAAAGTTCATCCTCTCAGGAATAACACTTTTCCCCTGAACACTGGGAAACTCACTTTGGAAACACCTTCTCAAAGCACCATACTTTGCGAGGCTCCTAATTTCGTAAAGCTCAAAAAAAGCCTTCACGAAACTCCTGCCTTTTCGCGAAGCACTCTCCTGTAGAACTCTCATGAAGCTCAAGTCATCATAGATCAACTTCCCTCTAGAATGTCACTAAGCCAATGCAGAGGTCGCAACTTTGGCGGAGCTAGATTAGTCACCGCGAAGATCTTCTTTTGTGAAGCACACTGCCTTCACGAACCACCTTCGCGAGCTGAGAGAGAATAATTTTCTTCAAAAACTCTCTCTCGTTCTCCTAAGGGTGTCGATGTCTATTTATAGGTGATTCTACTGACCCTCGATTTTTTTGCGCAAAGTCAATGCCACGTCATCACAAATCATGAAGCTCCAAAATTTCATCTGAAATTCTTTTAAAATCATGAAGCACAATGACAATTTTCTAATTGTGGAGCTTGTCATAATCGTGGAGCGTTTCATCATTTACTTTACGCCTTCTCCACGAAGCTCCAATCGCAATGCCATTTTCTGTCACAATACTCTTTAACTCTATCATTCGTGAAGATTGACATAATCCCAAATAATCACCGTCAACATTCTTCTATTCTTCCCGAAATCCAATCCATGAATCCTATCTTCACGAAAATCATGCATTTGTCATATTTTGATGTGATATTCATGGATATCCACTTCATGTGATGCTCACCAAACTCTAGATCGTCCATTCCTTTGACATAGTTCTTTGTCAACATGGATTGTTAACAACAAATCTAGACCTTAAAAATTCACAATGGAAAACTACTTTGTCAATAGACACAATCAACCCAAAAATGTTGTGGTGTTACCTTGAGGGATTTTTTCCCAACAGTAGTGATCTTTGCTTTAAAATTTCGCAACACTATCTCTTTGGGGAGAAGTGTGAAATATATATGGACCACAAAAGCCTCAAGTTTATATTGACACATAAAGAGCTGAACATGCACCAATAAAGATGGTTAGAGATGATCAAAGACTATGACTGCTCAATCCATTACCACCCTGGGAAAGTGAACATGGTGGTTAATTCTCTAAGTAGAAAGTACCCATCAATTCTATAATTGATGAGAATTGAGAAGGATCCATTCTTCTTATATTTGATGAATATGGACATGGGAATCATAAAGAAGGGAACATCATCAACAATTTCACAAATTATTTCTCAACCATCTCTCTTGGAATGTTTAAAGGATGCTCAAAAGGATGATGTGGCAAACTCAGAAGAGAGTGGAAGCTATTAGAAAATGGAAATACTTATATTTCAATGTTAATAAAGAAGGAATTGTTAGATTTTGGAAAAGACTATGTGTTCCATCATGTCCAGAGCTGAAGAAGAAACTTTTGGATGATGTGCATAGTTCAAATTTCTCTATTAACCCAGGAAACACAAAGATGCATCAAGATTCCCAAGAGAATTATTGGTGGGATAATATGAATAAAGAGATCACTGAGTATACATCAAAGTGCCTGGTGTGTCAACAAGTGAAGGTAGATAGGCATAAGTCTAAGGGGATGATGCAACCATTTCCTATAACATCACAGAAATGGGAGAACATCACCATGGACTTTGTCACCGGACATCCGAAGACATCCAAATGAAACAATGCAATCTGGGTTGTTGTGGATCGTCTTACAAAGTCTATACACTTTATTGAAATTCGGAAGGATTTCTCATTGGATCAGCTGTCATGGATATATATCAGAGAAGTGGTAAGGATGCATGGAGTACCACTATATATTGTATCCAATCGAGATCCATATTTTACCTCTAAGTTTTGGAAGAGTCTTAAAAATTCTCTAGATAATGAGCTGAACTTCAGTATGGCTTATTATCCTCAAACTGATGGCCAATCTGAGCGGACTATCCCAACACTTGAGGACATGTTGAGAGCGTGTTCTATGTACTTCCAAGGATGGTGGGACCAAAATCATCCACTGGTTGAATTCTCCTACAATAAGAGTTTCCACTCAAGCATCTAAATGGCACCTTACGAAGCCCTATATGGGAAGAGGTATAGAAAACCATCATATTGGTATGAAGTCATTGAGTGTAAGCTGCTAGGACCAGAAATGGTTAAAGAAATGGTGGAGAAGGTGAAAACCATTCCGCAGCATATCAAGGCAGCCAAAAGTCGACATAAAAGTTATGCAGATAACCATCGACAAGACATTGAGATTAAATTTAGATACATGGTATTTCTACTCATATCTCTATAGAATAAGGTCATGAGGTTTGGAAAGAAAAAGAATTTATGTCCTTAGTACATCGGCCCCTTCGAGATTCTTGATCGTGTTGGGACTATGGTCTATCGACTAGCACATAAACCTACCATGGACAAAGTACATGATGTCTTTCATGTATCCCTCTTATGTAATTACATACCAGACCCTTCACATGTACTCTCTTCAGAGGTAGTACAGCTAGAGAATGATCTTCCATATGAGGAGCAACCAGTGAAGATCTCAGATCGTAGAGAAAAAGTTCTACGAAATAAAACAATGCCCCTTGTCAATGTGTTGTGGAAAATCCAGAAGTTTGAAGAAGCGATGTGGGAATTGGAGGATGTGATGAAGCAAAGTTACCCACTTTTTTTATAGTGGGAAAACGAAATTTTGAGGGTGAAATTTATTAAGGGGAGAGATTGTAACGACCCAAATATTCATTAATTAAAATTACTCTTGATATATTTAAATGTATTATTATGGTTATATAAAATATGAAATTAATTGGTTTTATGTTTCTAGGTTTTAAAATACCGTTACGAATTGTGACCATTTCTAATATAGCCATTGAATAGTGATAACATGATTAGTATAAATATAGGGCTTTAACAAATCTAATTTACTCAGACAAAGGAAGTGATGGACTCATCCAGTAGACTTGCCCCATATGAAGCCCATTTGTTTGAGCTCAGAAGGGAGGTGGCATCATTGGGATTCTCTCTTTACCAAGACCAATCCGATCATGAACACATTAAGCTTGAGCGGAACTGACTACAAGAGAAGTGGAAGTTAATAGATATTATCACCCGAGCGATGTTATTCGAGCCACCTCAAGAGTCTGTCACCATCGCACACCTTACCCTTCGGTCTTATGCAGGTGTTATAAGGGGTTATGTAACAATACCCTAGAACTATGACGATGTACATTATTTTTGTATAAAAAATGTGCATTCATTTTATTATAATTACATTGTATAAATTTTTTAAAGCACAAATAGTATTTTTTGTTAATATTCAACTAGGAAATCTTTTTTGATGAATTTATGGTTTTTTGAATTAAATAATATTTTAATTTAATATTTTTATTAAATTACTTTTTACTAAATATAATTTACATATAATGTTATGAATTCAATTGTAATTTTTAGTAAGGTTTGAAAACTATTTTTGTCAAAAACCATGAATTTCTTATAAATGTCCATTTTAATATTAAAATTAAAAATTCAAATATATATAAAATTATTTAGATAAAATGAATATTATTTTTGGAATCAGGATGTCAAAATTATCCAATAGTGAATTTTTCATAATTTTCTGAGACAGTTGACGTTTTGGGTAAAAATTAAATACCATTTAAATATACAATGTGTTTTATGACATCCTAATGACACAATAGTGATGTAATAAAATACTATAAACATTATCTTCAGCCAATATATGTTTTATAATTAAAATAATGCAATTTTATATTTGTTTTCTTTATTTTACCAAGCTTTTGTGGACCCTCCAAGACTTAGAAAACATTTTTTCTTTTTAAATTGATATCCTTGAGAGTGTGACTCTCCTCCACATAAGAACCCCTATTATTTTGAGACATTAAGTGATTGGCCTTGTAAAATATTGTTTTCCACTCCTCTTTCGAAAAAACCATGGGCAAAAACTATGGTCTGGTTTGTGGTATTTATTAGTTTAATGTGAGGTGTCCCAAACCTAAATAATAAAGAATTCCATCACCTTTCCAATATAAACCCACCCAAGATCTCACTTCCTCTCCACTCAAATACTTTAGAGTTAGAAAAATCCCTTCCCTCCTCTATTTATAATCTTCCCAATGTTCCCCAATCTCTCAATAATCCCTTCTCAAGCCTCTCGCAAGCCATTGGGATCACACTTCCATATAAGGGATTTATACCTCTCTCTTTTTATCTAAGTTTATTAACATTTTTATGCCATTTTATTTTCAATTAAAAATGTTACGGTATGATTTTTCACCTTTCCAATACATCCATATTTATGTTTGGATTATGGGAGACCCCTTTATTTTCAATAATTCTTAAAATGTACACTTGTTACCAAGCCAAAATTCCGTGAGAGATTTCTCTCTCCTCTTTTACATCCAAGTAATTCTCTTGTATTATGCATCTAAATTCCATTAAATTTATTGGTACATGTATCTATGTGACCCCCTTACTGTAAATTTCATGTACATATTATGAGACACCCTTTTATCTCTCATGAACCATTTTCATGAATCCTTATGTCACGGCGTTATGCTGCTGAAATTGCACCGTGTTTTCAAAGCCAAGATCATTGTGTAGTGAATACCATACCCATGTCTCTATCAAGGGTAATCAACTTTATGCACATATACATAATTAATGGTAATTTCATGTATTTATTCGACATTAATTAATCGTGTAGTAATTTATGATTTTGATAGATTCCATGTTATATGATCCATGTGGCACACTTATGCAAGAAATGAAATGTTTAAGAAGGGTGTTCCCTGATAGCACTCCAATGCATTGGGTAATGTATAGTATCATGATACATCCCATCCAATGGGTGTTGACTCATGCTAATTCAAGTGCAAAAAGTTTTTACTCGTTCATCTTGTTCAATGAGGTTTTACTCATCCTCCATGTGCAATGATCCTTGGCTCATGCTAATTACATGTCAGGTGTTGTTGCCACATTTCCATGTTATGATTATCATGATTTATCATTCTTTTATGTTCATATTTCTCTTGTTCTCCATTTATATGCATATTTTCTATCTTGTATTGTATTCCTCATGTTATTCCATGTTTATTCCCTTATTGGGATTTATAGATCACCCTTTTCTTATGCATGTCCTCAGGTTATCCTATGCAATCCTAAGTACAAGGGAATGTAGTGGTCATGTAAAGGATGTTTTCAATAAAGATGTTTTTTTGTTTTATGCTCTAATCTGTTATGTAATCTTCCTAATCCCCAAAGATAATAGACCTCTAGATCTTATATGTTGTATCAAGTGATGATTTTATGTATTAAATCAAGTTTAAGTGTCTAATAATGAGAAGGGTTGTTATATGGTCTAAGAACATATCCCAAAATAGTACCAAATCCTTAAAATCCATGAGGAACAAGAACCACCACATCATTTCTACTCCACGTAGAATCATCCCAGAAAATTTTACTTAGTGTTCCTTCCAAGAACAGATCGAATAGAAAGTTATCTCAACCTCAATCAACCAATCTTATTTGGATGAATCTGAAATGGATCCCTCATACTTCTACTAACTTGGAGAAAAAATTCTATATGTTTCCTCCTCCAAGTTTCATCTTCTTCAACCTCCACTTCATGGTGATCTGTTGTCACATCCTACTAAAATCAACAGTGTGAACCTAAAGAGAGCATCAAACTGGATCCATTCCTGTAAAAACAACAAACTATTGGATTTCCAAAAACTTATAATATGAAAAATTTAACATTAATTAAATGTGTATTTATTTTTATTATCTTTTTATAGTTTTAACCTATCTCTAAGTATACCCATTTAAAACATAGGTGTAAAGAAGAATAATGCATGATCCATACCTAGGTCTCTACCCAGCAACCATTATCACTTCATTTAGTAGGCTCATTAAACTTAAAGTTCCATCTCTTGGATCATAGCGATCCCTAAATACCCATGTATCAGCTAGCCTCCCATGATATATCCCTTAATAAACATATCTGACACCATTACCCTACCAACCCATGCAATATCACATGTGCCTAACTCCAATCTACATCATATCCCTCAAAACCCACTTTAATACAACTCTGTTATGACTCCCTCCCCCCAAAGTGTACCCCTCCCTGGCCAACATTGAGAGAAGGGAGATAATGACCCTAGAGATCCACCACTAGTAGGACCCGGGTTGAATACTATCACTAAGGTTATAATAAATATGCATATGGGGTGCATTAATCCCTAAGAGAGCATGAGGAAGTGAGAGATAAAACAAATAACAAACCAACACCTAATGAAACACACACACACACACACACATGCACACACACACACACATATATATATAATGAAACCCAAAGTTCAACATTCAATGTCATATAGTACTAATACAACTTGAATGAAAAATGAAATTTCCAGAAAGGTATGGACATAAGTGACAACAAATCCCAAATGGCTCCTGAAAAACCCTTAGCCAGTAATATCTGTCCTGATCTCCAACCTTCTCAAACTTACCAGAAAAATAGTTTTTATATACATAGGGTGAGAATAACATTATACTTAGTAGGATCCTCCCTAGAGACTCTAGTTCAAAAGATAAATAAATCATGCCAAATCACATTGAACAACAGTGAAACTAACTCGTCACCTAAATAGGTATACTTGGTTCGTAGACTCTCCATGGCTACTCTCACCATGTATCACATATAATATAACAATAAACATTAAGGGTACCCCATAAGCTTTTTACACTTCCCTAACATCGCACATCTTGATCCATTTATCTCTAGAAGTAATTCAGCCCAAAATCACCTAGGAAAGGAATCAAAACAGGCACCTTGTGTATCACATCATCACATTATCACATCATCCCATCCACATATCCATATATAGTAACCAAGTAGTCTCTTGGATCCACCACATCTCGTATGATGTATATCATACATCAAGCATTATACCTCAATCCATTATAGCTCATATACTGAGTAAGTGCTTCATTCTATCCCAACCTATACACATCATACCTATAATAATACTTTCGATACTATATATAGTAATACATGTATGTGAAATAACCACATGACACCACAGAACTCTATACACATATATGAAAAATCTAATTTTTGTGCATACCAATAAAAGTAACTACCAAGAGATGACAACAGGGCCATAGGGGGTAGTCATCTTTCCATCCTCGCATCAGAATGTCGGGGAAAACAACCCATAGGGATTAGAGTCCGTAGGGCTTCAGTCACCCTAACTAACATGGGTGGGTCAACGTATGATGTCAGGGAATGTACATGATATAATATAACTCACAAACACACTATGGGAATAACCTAGTCTTATACTCAATTGTAACTAAGGTCTCTTAGACAACTGGCTGCCATAGTTAAGACCAGATATCCTATAAGCACACAAGCATTAAAATATCTACAATAATAACTTATTTATAATTAAATGTTTATTTTTTGTTAATTAATTTTCCATTAATTAACCACATTAATCCATTTATATTATTTCATTCACATTTCCTCAATCATCAAAGTAAATTCCTTGAACTCAAGGAATAATTAGAACCAATTCCATGGTTTATCAAGATTAACATCTCAGCATTTTCATTCAATAAACAACAAACCCCTTAGGATAAGAATCATTTATTCATTATTAGCATCATTCTATATCAGGGTACTCTAGGAAAACCATTCTAATCTACCACCAAGGGGGAACTTTCAACCAAGAACATATAGCTACCTCATGCAGTCAGAAAATGAATGTAGATATAACAAGAAACTCATCCATAAACTATTAAACAAATTCACAATGATCAGCCCATCTCTCGAAATCACATAAATAGGTAAGCCAAACTTTAACCCATTCCATATCCTCTAGTTCAATCCCACCCACCCATATGAATATATCGATGCATATTTCCATCATAGGTGTCATCTTATACCACATCATCTAGTCCTTCTCACCCTGTATATCAACATACATCTAAAAATCACAAGACAATTGAGCCTCCATACACCATATTGAATCAGTCATCCCAGGCTTATCCATAACCAGATCATATCACAAGGATAATATCCAAATCAATTCACAAAAGTTTTTGGAACAAACGAGAAACAGACAGGGGAACTGGTCACTCAAAATAATGCATTTGGACCTATCATGCTAACAAGATCTCACGGTTCCAAAACAAAGAATTCATCCCTATCAAGTAGATGGGAAACTAAAGACCTAAAAAATATCATTATAACACAACTAGTTCTTATTCCATATTGAATTAGTTGATTCATTTATTAATAGGTTCCAACTATGAGAAAACTAAGGCATCAAGCTATAAAAATATATAATAAATTAGTTAAAAAATAGATTTAACATGCTTCCAATCATATATTCTAGGTTCAACATATTCACGTGTTACAATTCCTTAAGATGACATTAATTATTTTATCAACAATCATTAATTAACTACATATTTAATTATCAATTCCTATAATAACATCTAAGATCAGTTTTAATTAAACATATGCATTTCATAAATTTAATCACATCAAATTACCACACACAGGATTCATTAAACACACCCATTTAATTTTTTAAGAAAATTAATTATTGATGTAATTCTGACTTAATGTTCATTGCCAATTTCAAAATGTTACTTAAATCACAACAACATTCAAACAAATCATACAAGATAGATCTCACACTATCTATAAAATCCAGAGGCAAACCACCATTATGACACATATCAAATAAACATGCGATCACTAAACAATTCATTAATCTATCTCAAATAATTATTAGGTTAATCAGATTTCCATACAAAGGGTTAAATCATGATCAATTTATAATTTCATGTAAATAAATAGAGAAGAAATTAATCCCTTACCTCAAAATACATCAACATTCTTCACTTTAGAGGAGACCACATTACAAATTTCAGATCACCTATCCCACAATAACTACGTCGTCCAATGATGTTGAGGCAGAACCACACCAAAAAACAAACAAGAAAACCCCATTAGAAACCTGGTACATCAAACACCGTAGCATGGAGAGAATATACTAGAGTAAATAAGACCAAACTAAGGATAAAACACAATAAATAGAGGTATAACTCACATTGTATCACCCCTGATCGAAGAAGAAATCCATGAATCGATCCCGGGTTGAAGGGATCTCAAAACCCTAAGGACTAGAGTTGCTAGTTTCTTACAATGAGATAATAAGTGATGAAACAATATGTTTCTAAGAAATGTCGGCCAGTTTTACATTTTAAAATGCAATGAACATGGGATTTACCCCATGTAAAAATGATTTAAATGTTTTTTAAATGTCAAACATTAGTTCTCATAGAAAAATGTGGCATCTTTTATTATTTAACACAAAAAATTACATGTTATGAAACACACCATAAAACTTCCTTAATAATCAGTGAAACACACATATATGCCATGTAATCATAACATTTCCATCCTTTTATATCCAAACCACTCCAGACCACTTCCAAGCCTCCTCCGAGAACCATTTGTCTTGAAAACACAAAAGGAATCAATCTACATGGATTCAGTCCCTTAAAATATAAATATATATTTATTCATAACGATAAAACATCACTTCAAGTTTAATATATTAAAGAGTTTCTTTATTTTCTTTTAGTTTTTCCTGTACATTGAATTTTAATCAAGGAAAAAATGTACAAAAGAAAAACCCATATTATTTCTACTTTGATCGGATATATTTTTATTACCCATGTTTTCTATAAAATGTTTAAAAAAAATATTTTTACACTTTTCCAAATATTTATGTAAAGGTATTTTACCCATGTTTGATTTCTTATAAAATTGTTTAAAAGGAATCTTTTTTCATTTTACAAATGAGGTAATTTGTGGCCTCTTCGAAAAAATTATGAAAGGTATTTTTTTAACTTATACGATGTCAGAGGATTTTCCAGCTATCATAAAAAATATTTTATTTGAAGATATTTTTGCATGTTTATAAGGTTATTTTCAATGAAATTTTTTCCTTTATATTTGCACATATTTTTTAAAATATGTGATTCCAAAATATGGAAGGTTATTTTTCTCTAGAATTTATTAATGACATTTTAATGGAATTTATATTTATAAATGAGAAAAATGATTTATTTTAATTATTCTACACTAAGGATATGTTATAATAATACAATCCTTTGAAATATTCAATTACTTATGATCATTGGATATTAAATTTCTCTTAAATATTCATATTATTTGAATTATGGATATTATTATTTCCTAAACTGGGTACCATTTTACATATGCTATTTTATTTTGGAAAATATTTGATTTATTAGGGAAATGTTGATAAATTTGTATCCTTTATTCAATACAGATAGTTTTTATAAGGAAGCTTACTTATAAACAAAATTGATCATTCAATGTATGAGTAATGATTTGGACATATAGTGATGGGTGGGGCCTAGTCATAAATAGCCCCTCGATGCATTGACAATTCTCATGAGACAATTCAGATGGAGAAATTAAATGGGTGGTATTAATCATTTCATTCAGTTATAATTTTGTTATTTTTATTTTCCATGATATTTTTACATTGATATTATTTATGGAGGCATTTCATTCAAAATATATTGAATAAATGACATTTATTTTCAATTATTTACCATATCATATTGATTTTGCCTTATTTACTCATGAATGTTTTTAACTATATGTAACTGTTTCTAAATGTTTTTTCCCACCTTTATTTTTCTCGTTCCCCAAGATAAGAAGATGAAATCATTGAATGAGTTCAAGTATGTAGATTAATTTCCATAGTTATGTTCTATGATTTATTAACAATGTATTGAGGGATCCATATATATATATATAGTTCTTAAAGATTACAAAACTAATCGATACTTGGTGATGTTATCCCTTTTATTTTATAAAAACTTTATAAAATAACTATTGATTTTTTTCTTTTGGAGTTGGGGTAGTTACAGTGACCCTCAATTCATATAAAATTTCTAGAAGATCCTTAAGAACACTCTCAATATTGAGCTATGTTTAAGGACTACATATCATACCAAAATTGATGGGTAGTCTAAAAGTACTACTCATACACTATAAATAATTTTGAGATCGTGTTGTCTTGACTTCAAAGGAGTATGGGGTCTGTATCTACATCTGATGAAAGTTTCACACAAAATAAATTTCAATTCAAGAATCCAGATGAAACCTTATAAGGCCTTGTATGGAAGGAACATATTGCTAAAATGTGAGGGTAATAATTTGTAGAATGGGATATAGTAGTATCAGAACATGTGGAAGAGGTAACTAAAATATATAGACTATTTAGAATATTATAAAAAATATCCCAAACTAGAAAAAAAGTTTTATGGTGATACTCAACGTAAACACATAGAATTTCTTGTGGGGAATCATGTATTATTAAAGGTTTTCCCATGAAATGTAGTTGTATGATTTTCTAAAAAGTTGAATTTAAACCCTTGGTACATTGGGAACTTGGAAATTCTAGAGGCAATTGTAGTTATAGTTTATCGATTGGCTATGACACGCACCCTTTCTTAAGTACATTACAATAACACCCCGAAAGTTTTATGAGATACATTTTTTTTATTTTTCTTATTTTTTTTATTTTAATTTCTTTGATATCTTGTGTTGTAAGAAACACCAAAATAATCTTTCACTATACACAACACTGTATTAGCTTTTGATATAAGAAACACTATGCCTGGCTTGGGATACAAAGAATTTCAAGTAATTTTGATAGAACTCATTTCATGAAAGACCGAGATTAACAGAACAACTAAAAATTATTATGTTTCCTTATAACCTAGATGTTATAATATTGGTATGAAATATATTAACTAAATTATAAAAATATTATTTACACTTTTTTGATCAATTAATTATAAATGAAAATAAAACTTTTTTTAAAATAAAAAGAAATGTTTTTTCTGAAAATATCTTTAAATGGAAATAAGTGAGTGTATAAATTAATAAAATAACTCTTTATGTATTTTATTACATATGTAATACATTCAATATAATGTTTAAAATTCATGTTATATTTTTTATATACATGATATAAGAACAAATTAAAATTTTTAGATAAAAGAGGTAATTTTCAAAAAAAGTAATTCTGTTGACTTTTAATGGAACATCGATTATAAATTTAGTTTCTGACGCTTTTATATATTATATTAAACAAAATAAACTTCTTATTTGAATTTTGGGTATAAAAATTTACTTTGGATAAATTTTTGATATTTTTATGAAAACTTTCACGTTTTGATGAATAGTAAAAATCACTACATTTTAATTGAAAAAACAATTCATCGAGATAATTTATTTTATAAAATTATATTATTAAATAGTTATAAAGAATAAATAGATTATATTTTTATCATTAAATATAATTTATGTAATTGAAATTAATTTTAACATGAATTTTAATGGAAAAATATTTCAATCTTTTGTAAAGTTTTAACTTTTAGAAACTTGTTTTTCATTACGACAATGGGATTAATTTAAAATTAATTACAGGAACTTATTTATTTTAAATTTTTATAAATTTATTTCATATTTTTAATTTTTGGGATTAAAATATATTAGAAATATTCTTTTTTTCTCAGAATTAGTAATAGTAACTTCAGTAATTTTTATTAATACGGTAATAAAGTGAAATCGAGTAATTATAGATAAATATAATATTATAAAATTACCTTAAAACTTTTAATAATATTATTTGATGATTTATTTTCTCCCTAAACCAACATTGGGTCGAAATGATACCCTTTGGACGCCACTTGGATGATAATAGTACATTTAATGTATTTTATTTAAAGAAAAGTTAAATATGTATTGCTCAAATTTTATTAAATAAATTATTATTAATATAAGGTGATACAAAAGATAAATTATATTATAAATAACAATTATAGAGATAAGTTTTTTTATTTATCATGTTAATTTATTTTCTATTTTTAGGAAATATATTATTACCTTAAAGGTTTATATATTGATGATGTAAAAATTATTTAATTGTTGAAATATTGACCATCTAATTTTTATTAAAATGATAACAACCATTAAAAGATATAAACACTTTAACTAATCTTATTGGTCAATTATTTATCGATCATAACCATCCAAGAATCATTTTATTTACTATTTTGATCCTTATTCAATAGATTATTACACTTATATTAATTTATTAAAAGTTATGCTAAAATTGTCACATTTAAGTTTTAATTCATATAAAATTTTTAATTTAGGATATTAAAGAATATATATTCATTTATATGTATTATTATGAAATCTAGGAGATATATATTAATCATATTATTTTATTTTTAATTTTTATTCAAAAAGAAAGTGTACTAAATAATTACACAAAACTGATGTTCATTTTTTTTATTAATGGAAATATCAAATTAATGTTTCTAAAATTATTAAAATAAATATAATTTGGATTAATTAATATATCCAATGAATTATATATATTACCTTAACCACATATTGATATAAAAAAATATTTTTTGAGGGTAAAATATTTTCTTGATTTTTTTTAAAATCTAAAAATTGAATATTTTCAAAATTGATACTATTATTGTTTTTTCAAAATAATGTTTTATTACATTATTTAAAAATTATAAAATATTTTTCAAAATATAAAATAATTATGGTTTACTCTAAAATGTTATATATTTTTTATTTATAATATAATTTGAATAAAATATTTAAAATATTATAATATTTTAATATTAAACAATTTGTTACCTTAGTTAAGATTAAAAGAGAATAATTAAGGGTAAAAAATGATAAGGATTCAAATGAAATAAAAACATGTCTGAAAATTATTGGTTGATGATATTAAAATATTATCTCATTTAAGTTTCAAAATTTGTATATTTTGGAGGTTTTTGGATGCGTTTGGATTTTATTTTAATTTAATATGTTTGGAGATTCCAAAAGTTCCCCTCACCTCAATTATAAAAGTGCACCTCCTCACTCACCTCTTAACTTTTCATTGACACTTAAATATTGTCCATACCCTACCCATTTCCCTTATAAAATTTCATAGTTAAATTATATAGGTTTCAATCTTCTAAAAATACTAACTCTAATGCCTTTAAGAGGAGATTTAGAGGGAGTATGTCGAAGAAGAGGTATCTCCTCTACTGATTCATTCAAATTATTTTTTCATCTACTTATTCTTTTCAATTTATTTTCATTATAATGTACTAAATCCAATATAAATTATTTTATGATATGTTATTATGGTTATGGAATAACAATATTCCACCTTCAATACATAATACAAAAAACAAAATCACCACGTGTCGTACATACGACTTACCATCTCCACACTGTGGTGTAATCTATTTTTCACCACCCTCTTACATGGATGGATATAATGATGGAAATAATATCTATATATGATTATTATAACATCATATATATTATTTAACAAAATATATACCATCCCCTTCCATACCATTTCACAATTATGGGAATGATGTCGTTCCTCGTGTGTATGTATGACCTACCGGCTCCATGATGTGATTCGATTCATTATACATGCTATTAATTAATGCATGATTATATAAATAAATTTATGAATAAATATTATATATATTATACTAATATCATTCTATAAATTATAAAACTATATCTTAATAATAAGAACTTATCCGACAAAACATGTGTAAGAAAATAAAGAAGTTAATACCCAATGGAAAAGTAATAATGTTACTAAAACATGGATGATAATATGATCATATATGATGATTATGATTCTGGAATAAGTTAATGGAATAATTTAAATCATATTATATGAGGTTTGGATACATGAAATGGATAGTGGACCTAAGGTAAGGGATCATTTCTCAATTTTATTATTATCTGATATTGATTATACTTAATTATTTAATTTCATATATTTATCATCCATGTCCATGTTTTTTTAAAATGTTTTCATATATTGTTTACTATTATCTTATGGATGTTTAAATTAATTTTTAATGATTTTGACTTTTACTACATGGTTTTTAATGAATCTATCATTTGTTTTCCATACTAGGTACATTTTTACTTTTCAGGCAGAAACAGGAGAAGAATTTTTTTAACTTATACAGTATGAATGGATTTTTACTCTTTCATAACAACTTATTTCCATTAAACTTGTCTTACCTGTTTTCAAGGATATTTTCAAATATATTTGTTTTATTTTAAAAATTTGAGGTTTTTTATGAATAGAAAACATTTTTGAAGAAGAAAGAATATTTTCCTCAAGAATTAATTTCAAATGTTTTATCCGAATTATTTTCCATATAAGACTAATGATATTTTTCAAGTCTACTATCCCAATTATTCTTATGGTTGATTTTTTTTATTAGGTAATGATATTTATTAAACCCATTTGTTTTACATAGATTGTGTTATGATGGAATAATTTTTAAGAAACCCATTTTATTGCTTGGGTAATTTTATGATGAATGATTTATATTTTTGTGGCACACATATGTATGGTTTTCAATATATAATAGGTGGGACCTATATCTCCCTCCAATTAATTAGGTAAAGATTTATATCTTCTGATATATACATGACTGGAACAATAATTAAATATAGTTTAGTAATAAACGGTTGGAACGACATGTAAATTTGGTTCAGTAATACAGGGATAGAACATAAAGTAAACCCAATTTAGTAATGGAATTTTTCCACTATGATGATCTTGGCAATGGTCCTTGGATATTATGGAAATGATTTTCTATTCTTATGTGTCTTCCACAATTCTATGCTTTATTTCAATACTATTTTATCACGGATCTTGTTCTTTTATTATTTATGCCTTATGAACTACCATGATTTATTTCATGACTCAAGATTTTGATATTTTTTATACACTTTATGATTTTAAAAAGTTTTGTTTATGTTTTTAAATTATTATGTTTATGTTTTGTTTGATATTTTCCATGTTTACCCTTATAGATAATTTTACCTCACCCTTATTTATGATTCTTTTCCCCAAGATATAAATAAGGTTATTAGGCAGGATTTTTCAAATATTTGTTCTAGTTATGAAGGAAAACACATGATACTGTATAGATTTTTTATGAACCAGTTGTTTATGTTTCTAGTTTCCAAGGACAATAAACTAATATTGGACTTGGATGTCTATTTGTTTCATGTATTAATTATTTCTCAAAAGTAATGTAATGTCTATGTATTTCAAGATTAGGGTATTTACAATAATTTCTTTCATGTTTCATTTTTAAAAAAACAAATTTTGAATCAAATGAATATACTCAAATATGATATAATAGAGTTAGAGCCTATCGTGGCCTATATTAAAGAGTTTACCTAGATTATTTAAACTAGAGAGAATGTTTATCTGAATTGGACCTCCCGATTGGTGAAAATACTTTGAAGAAATCACAAAGTAGGAGAGGAAACAAGGGAGTCTGAAGAAGCTATGAGGAAAGAATACCCAAATTTTTTTACTAAATTACTTATATTACCAATTTTGTGGATGAAATTATTTAAGGGGGGAGAATTGATAACCTTGGCCCTACTATAGTAGGTAAGCACTACATACCAAAACTATTACATAATGTACACTATAAAGAATCTTTGATCATGAATTTATTTATATGTTTAATTTTAATTTTAATTTTACTAAATTAAATTCATTTATTATTTATAATTTCAATATTATGTTAAGATGGTTTTTTGGAATTCTTTTGAGATAGGTGATTTTTAGAAGAATAGTGAAAAATATAGTTTATTTTTCCAATATCATGACTTTTATTAATTTATTAGTATATAAGATTGTCCTTTAATTTCATAAAACCTATTAATTGGTCAAATATGTATAAAAAGAATAAATTTATAAATTTTAAGCATTTGAATGGTGCTGAGTATATTTTTATGGAGGTATCAAGTCCCTCGATAGTGTGAGGAACCATCCTTATAATCTTAACTCTTATGTAATTATTGTTTTATACTAGTGAGTCTAATTTTTTTATTACTCATTGCATGGTAAATAAGATTGTTTCCTGTGTGGAAATGATGTCTCATGTGATGAGAATCCAGAAACATCTTAAACAAAGAGAGTGTAAAGAATTTTTGTGTGTTTGTTTCTATAATTATCGATGGAATCTGATAGTAATGAGACTTTTATATTATATAAATTGATATATTTGATTTAATCCTATGAATTTACTGGTTAGTGGATTTCGAAGAACATTTTTTATATTATGGTCGATGAGTGGGTTTTATATCTATTGATGGATCATGACATTTCATTAAAGGGGGTTGGGATGTGAATACTAGAAGATAAGAGATTTAAGAATGAATGGTTATAACTTTATCCTACCTACCAGTAGCATTAACCTTATAAACTATTGATGATATTAAGACTAGTTATTTTCCTACCATTATGGATTAGTATCCTAATGCATTTCCTAAAACATCCTTTTCTTTAACAGAAAAGGGATGTGTAGTTTTCAATTGAACTACTTTCATGAAAAACTCTATTTTCCTACCATTGTATAGATTGGATAAAATAAAATTGATTTAAGTAATTATACAATTTAATGAATTATATAGTAATGTATTCATAGGACCAATTACATCACCTTGGGATCCTCTAGTGTTCTTTATAAATAAGGATGATGGTTCGTTTTGACTTTCTGTTCATTATCACAAAATGAATACGGTTAAGATAATGAATCAATATCCTTACTCTATATCTTAAATTGATGACATGTTTTATCAATTAAATTGATCCAAATGGGTCTCTTCAGATTGATCAACAGTCAGGGTATCACAAACTTATATTAAGTAATGATTACATTTTGAAGACAACATTCAGAATTTGTTATAGTATTTATGAATACCTAGTCACGATTTTTGGTCTCATTAATTCACTATCAAACTTAATGACATTGATGAATTTCATCTTTCACATGGACCAAAATTCCTTTTTGTTGTATTTTTTTATGTTATCCTAGTGTATTCTTGAACTAGAAATGATGATGAAGAAAACTTGGATACTATGTTGAGAACCTTGTGGGAACACACAATTTAAAAAAATTTCCCTATCAAGGAATTTTTTATATTAGAAGATCACATCCTTCGGAATATAAATTCTGAGAAAGACATATCAATATACCCTTAAAAGATAAAATTTATTTTCTCTTGTAAAATGACTAAGAGAATATTTAAGATACAATGTTTCTAGACATAACTAAATACTATCACCACACTATTCATGATTCATCATAAACCACTTCTCTAATGAAGACACTGAAAAAGAAGGGAAATATATTTCATTTGAGTGTCGATTTTTATAAATCCATTATTAAGCAAAAGAACCAACTCAATTTATCCCCCATCCTCATCTTTAAAGAATTATGGGAATGTTAAAGAGTATATTGTGATGTTTCTAGATCTGTTTGGGTTTGGTTCTCATATATAGAGACCATTTCCAAGCATATGTATAAATATAGTATCACTTACATGAAAATAATTACTTGACTCTTGATTTTGAAATTTGTTGCATCCATCCAGGATTTGAAAACATAAAATCATTACCCCTTTGTCGATAAGTTCACTATGTTTACCAACCATAAAATATTGAAACACATCATTACATAAAGATATTCAAACCTAATGAAATGAATATGGGTGGAGTACCTCTAAATATTTAGCTTTCACTTTGCCTATACACATAGTAAAAGGAATTTAGATCCTTATGCTTAAACCTTAAAGTTATATAACCAATTACTCTGGGAACATCATGATCATCGGTAACTAATTATTTTCTTTTCCCACTATCATGATTGATCTTTTCTTTGAATATTCATTTACAATTTTACAAGGTTATTTCCAAATAAAATGATTTACTTTATATTTTTGAGGTTTTTTCAATAAATGATGTTGAAAATGGAAATGATTTTTTTCTCAAGAATATTCTAATTATCTTTTAATGTCATTTCTATTCATCAATGAAAAAAACCTTTTTTTAACTTACTCACAACTGGGGATATGTTGTAATGATACCAACCTTTGAAAAAACCAGTTACTTATGACCATTGAATATTAATAAAAATGAAGGCCTTCAGGCCATTCCGATGACCATTGTATAATAAAGTTCACTTAAATATCCATATTCTTTGTATAATGAATATGACTATTTACTAAACCATTTAGTATTTGACATATTGTGTTTTACTATGGATATTATTTGATTGAATGGGGAAAATAATGATAAATTTATATAACAGTATTCAATATGGATAGATTTTTTATAAAGAATAATATTTATAAATTGAATTGCTCATTCAATATATAAAGAATGATTTTCACATGTAGTGACGGGTGGGACCTGGTTATATATAGCCCCTAGATGCATCGACCAATCTCATGAGACAAATATGTTGTCCAGATTAAATAGGTATTTACCCATAGTTTTGAACTTTCTAATGAAAGGTATTGATAGTAGAGGTATAATGATGTCTGAGATCATGAAATCAAATATTAACCATTTCATTCATTGATAATTTAGTTATTAAAATTATCCCTGGGATTTTCACATTGATATTATTTGTGGATGAATTTTATTCTTAACTTATTAATTAAATAGAATGTTTTTTTAGTTATTTACTGTTGGGAAAAAATCCCTCAAGGCATCATTGAAGCATTTTTGAGGTGATTGTGTTTGTTGAAAAATTGGGCCTCCATGTTGTGTTTGTTGACAAAGAAGACCATGATATATGAGTTTGTCGACAAAGGGGGTTTACATTGTGATTTTTTGGGTTCAAGGGATGCTTTCAATAATCCATAATTGATTGAAGAACCTTGACAAAGTAATGGACGATCTGGAGTCGGTACGAAAAGAGCAGATACAAAGTGGCGCCATTTTCTAGTGCTTGACAAATTTTAGGGCCTAAAAATTGGAAAATAGAGACATGCATTTTTGGAAAAGGGAGGAGCGCTCAAAATCCGAGTGATGCGTGAAAAATAATGTGTTGCACAAAAAATTTGCGGGATGCGCGAAAAATTATGTGGCACGCAAAAAATATGCGGGATGCGCAAAATAGAGGAATGAAATTTTTTGTGAAAGAGGTGTTTCATGGTCCGATGATCGAAAATTGGAAAAGGAATGAGGTGCGCAAAAAATTGGATCAGTGCGTGAAAAATGGTGTAGCACGGAAGATTTGTTTTTCACACTCGAAGTGAATTACACTCTCAAGGAGGGCTTTTCACATGGGGTCGATTTTGCCTATAAATATGAAGTGACCCCCTCCATTTGTAGATTTCAATACATGGAAAATACCTGAGCTCTGGTGCATGGAATTGACGTTTGCAAGGGAGTTTCACGTAAACTTTAAGTTTGTATGCAATGTGGTGTTGCGCGAAAAGTGGATTTTGCTCAAAAGTAGAGAATTGCGTGCAAGGCAGTTTAGAGGCTACACGTAAAAAGAAGAGGCTACGAGTAAAATAGGTGTTGCACGGAAATTGTATTTCACACAAGTCAAAATAATAACACGCAAAGTGTCGTAAGGTCTGCACATAAAAATTGGGGTTGCCCAGTTCATTCAGTGCAAGTTGAGATTCATCTATGGATGAAAGATGGACTTCAACAAAGCATCCACAAACAATAGAGGATGTATTCATTAGAGATAATGAAGAGACCTACAGGTCTATAACCTATGAGTGGATCCTTTCTAGAGCAGTGAGAAAAGGAAGAGGAAGAAGGTGATCCTCTCCACCGACAGTGAGCCAGAGAGAGAGAAACAGGGAGTGACCCTTGGGAAAGCAGTGAGCTGACCCTAAACCTTGTAAAGGTAGTGAGCCTGGGCATAGAATTGTTCTAGCCAAAACCTTGTAAAAAACAATGTGCTTATAGTGGATTTGGTAAATCGGCACATTGTCAGTGTATGCTCCTTGGACATATCCCAGTGAGGTTGAACCAAGTAAAAATTGTTGTGTCAGGTGCATGCTTTACTTTCTGTTTACATTGTGAAACGTGATAGAGAGAGAAGAGTGTTTTTCTTAAAAACGAAACAAGATCAGAACGGGTTTTAATTTTAAATTAGTCATACCCTGATTCACCCCCCTCTCAGATTATTCATCATTGTGGACCTAACAATTGGTATCATAGGTAAAGGTTGATTTTAGTTCTTCTCTGAATGGTGGTCACCAATCATAAAGGTATTCTGATCTTCGATGGGAATAACTTTCCGCTATGGAAGAATCAGATGCAACACTACTTCCGATCTTTGGGAATGGATGTATTCATAGCATCAATGCATGGAATAACAGCTAATATTAATAGTGGTGCATTATCAGATGCTGAACGTAGAGAGTTGGATGCAGATGCCAAAGAAATTAATGCCTTAGGGGGAGCCCTATCCAACCCTATATTTACAAAGTTGATGTCATGAAAAACGTCACATTCCATTTGAGAAAAGATATTTAAAATATATGAAGGATATATAAAGGTCAGAGAGGCAAAGCTGCAAGTGTTGTGGAATAAGTATGAAGATCTGAAGATGAACCCCAATGAGTCTGTTGAGGCATTCTTTGACAGGGTAAATATTGTTGTGGAAGATATGCGAGGACTTGGTAAAGTCTTTGAAGACATAAAAATCATAAAGTTAATCATGAGGAATCTTCCACCTCGGTTCAATCTAAAAGTTACAGTACTAGAAGATAAAGATCCCAAAGCGCTAACAGTGGAAAATTTTCACAGTACTTTGGTTGCATATGAGATGAGGAATGATGATAAAGAGGCAGTGGAAAATGGAAAATCTAAAGAGATGGAATTTAAGGCCATGAAGAATCTCACTATTGAAGATTCTCCGGAAGAATAAGAGACAGATGAGGTTATGTTATTCCTTTCCTCAAATCTTCATAGAGTAAAAGGAATGTTCAAAGGGAAACATCCACATTCATTCTTTAGATGTGGAAAATATGTCCATCTTGCTTCAAGATGGACTAAAAAGTTTCAAGAAGAAAATGATGAAGAGGAAGTTGAAAATCCCAAGAAGAAATCTTTAGCCTATATAAAAGGGAAGAAGCAGTTTAAGAGAAATTTATTTATGAAGAAGAATCTTCTTTCACAAGAATTAGACAGTTCAGATGAGTCTGGGGGTTAAGAGGTTGAGGAGTTTGAAAATTGTAAGGATCATGGAAAAAATGCAATGGTGGCTATTGTTGGTAGTGCTCAAGAAAAGGAAGAAACCAACGCTGATGAAGAAGAAGAATAAATTGAAGGGAGATTTGACATGGAAGCTGAATTAGAAGCAGATCCTGAAGAGATAGATATTTGGAGAGAAAAAACAAAGAATGCCAACAAGGTGGTACATAATGCCAAACTCTACATGAAACAGCAGGAAGAAGAGAAGTATGGGCTACTGAAAGAAATATAAGACCTTAAGTCTTCGAGGCCAGAGATCATAGAAAAGGTTGATGAGCATAAGCTCAATATTGAAGAACAGTAAAGGGAGATCGATGGATTGAATGGAAAATTGAAATATCACGTCAAGTGTATCGAAGATCTTGAAGAGGAAGTTGTCGGTCTTCATAGAAAAGTCAAAGACCAGGAAAAACCATTGATTCCTAACACATTCTTGGTAAAGCAGGTCATTACAAAGACTGAAAAGATGAAAGAGGAGCCTAGTAGTTCATCAGGGAAGAAGCAGCAATTGAGATTAGACGTTAAGGCTATTTCAGGGCTTAATCAGAAACAAAAATCTGTGATAATTGAAGTCAGACCGTAAGCACCAGTCCCAAGATTGAAGGTTGATTTAGGTATAAAGAATAATCATAATATTCAAAGATCCCAAGGTGAAACTCGTAGTTCTTAAGTACCAAGAAGTAATGCAACATATATCAGGTGTTATTATTGCAGGAAGATGGTAAATTCATAGTATGTGTCTTCCATAGCCAATAGATATCGAAGGTAAATAGAAAAAAGGTGACAGTCAAATAGAGAACGGTTCTACATAACATATTTCGATGGACACTGTTTTTGGTGAGGAGGATTTGGGGACATGGCTAGGTAATACACTTCAACCATACAGAAGAATGTGTCAAAGAAAAATAAAAATGTTTGCAAGAACCGGATTAATAAACCAACAGGTGAGTTAAAATTGAAAAATAGATTTGCAGCATTGCAAGATGAAGCTGGTCCATCTCACTCTAAGGATGATCAAGTTCTCCAAACCACACCGAGTGTGAAGTTAAATACATGGATCAAAAAGAAAAATAATTAAAAGGCAGTAGTTGCAGAAATTGTCCTTAAAGCTTTAGATCGTTCAGGAGTATAGATCCTTGATAGTGGTTGCACATCCCATATGACAGGGAACAAGGATCTCATTACAGGCATAAAATATGAGAAAGAAGGAGTTGTTACGTTTGGGAATGATGAAGGGATGAATATCGTTGGTTCCGGAAAGGGCAAATTTTGGGGGAAAGAAATGAGATGTGCGAATGTCTTGGTAGTATAGGGTATTAGTCATAACTTACTTAGTGTCAATCAACTATGTGACACTGGGCACTCTATCTGATTTACCAAGAAGATATGTGTTACGAAAGGAAAATATGGAGTAGTTGTTCTACAAGGAAAAAGGACAAAGGGAAATCTTTACCTTGTAAGTGGGGAAGAAGATATTTGACTTCTATCTAGAGAGGAAGAAAACCAGATGTGTCATAAGTGACTTGGTCATCTATGCCAACCATCCATTGAAGATCTGGTAAAGTGTGATGCTGCTAGAGACCTTCCCAAAATATCACGTGATCGTACTCATACATGAGATGCTTGTCAACAAGGGATGATCATTAGAAATACATATAGGCCAAAGGAACTGAAAACAACCACAATGCTTGAAGCGGTGCATGTTGATGTATGTGGACCTATCTCACCACGAGCGATAAATGGGAAAAGGTACTATGTCCTTTTCATTGATGATTATAGCTGAATGGAATGGGTATTTGTCATTACCCATAAGATAGAAGTGTTCAGTTATATCAAGTAGTATATGAGGGAATCATAAAGGATTCTTGGGATGAAAATTTTGATGTTTCGTATAGATAACGGTACAGAATTCACAAACAGTCAAGTGAAAGACTATCTCGAGAAACACGGTATAAGGCATCAAGTTTTATCAGTGATTACTCCCCAACAGAATGGAGTTATTGAAAGGTGAAATTAGATCATCAACAACATTTCAAGAATAATGCCTATTGAAAAGGACCTACCATGGAAATTTTGGAAGGAAGCAGTTTTGACATCGGTCTATATATCGAACAGGGCTTTGTTGTCTCTGAAGCAAGGGAAGACTCCATATGAAAAGTGGTACGGAAAGAAGCCAATGTTGAAATACTTTATAATCCTTGTATGTAAGTGTTTCAATCTCAATAATGAAAATCACAGGATGTTTGAGTCATGAGGATATGAGAGAATATTCCTTGGCTACTCAAGAAAAAGCAAATAATATAAATACTTCAACAAAAGGCTGGGAAAATTTGTTGAGAGAAATGATGTCACTATCGTTGAAAATGAACACAGTACTCAATGACCTAGTGACCAGTGTAACACCCCAAGATTCCACGGTACGTTTCCCTTTGAATAATGCAATGTCTTGCACTGTACACAACTTCGAGATTCTGACACACCACAACCAATCAAACTAGCCGTTATGAATTGTAATACCTACTTTTTTGAAATTTTATAATTTTTATATTTCAAAATGGACTTCGTTTTTCTATTCGTAATATCTAAATTAGCTTAGGGTGAAATTTTGGTACTTTTCTGATAACTTTTATATTTTCATGAATAGTGAAAATTACTAGATTTTAATTAAAAACAACTTTTTTAATCAAAATAATTAATTGTGATAAATTATGAATTTTAGTGATTTTAAAGTATATATTTAGAATATAGTTTTACCATTTAATACAATTTTTTTCACTGGACATAATTTCACATTTGAAACAGATATAAACTAGTGTCAATATTTTGATAGTTATTATTTCTTAAAAACACACTTTTTTGTTTTGACAGCGGGAATTAATTTTAAATTAATTTCTGCAACTTCTGTGTTTTTGAATTTGGAAAAATAAATTCCAGATTTGGAATCTGGATTTCCAAATTATGTAAATAGGTAACTATTATTTTTAGACATTTTGAATAATTACTTCGGTAAATATTTTATATACCATGGATAAAGGGTAAATACGGTAAATAAGGGTAAAAAAATAATATTATAATAATATTAATTTACCCTAAAACATGTCCTAACCCTATTGTTTGATACATGTCTAACCATTGGCATCATTGGGTCGATTTTGGGATTTCATGGATCCACTTGTAAGTGATAATGGCACTTTATATTAATTAAGTTAAAGTAAATACAAAAATTACATAAGCCTCTATCGTTTATCAAAAAAATCTTTACATAGGGTTATATATTTTATAGTTTAGACTATAAATATTAAATAGAAAGCTAAAAATATTTCTTACATAATGGTATTTTATTTATAATTTTTAGACATTAAATAATTTTAATTTATTTATGACACAAATATGATTGAGTAATTACCTTATTAGTAAAATATTAAAATAATTGATATTATAAATACCTAAAAAATATAATTTGAGACTTTTAATGAATTACACGAATTTTATAGGTTAATAAGACATGTAAGGATTTTTTTAATTAACATTTTTCGAAGTATTAATGTTGTAAGGTTTTTTACAAAAATCAAATACCAAATAGTGTCAAAATTGACATAAAAGAGTTTTTAAAACAAATATTATATTATTAATTGATATTAAATTTCTAAAAATATAAGGTTTTTCCAAAGGACTTGAATCATGATAGGTGTGTAATTAAAGGAACACTTTGGGGTCGCTTGGATGTATATAGTATGTTTATTAACTATATAATATAAAATACAATGTGACATGGTAAATGTCAAACTAATTAACTAAGAGTTAAAACTAAAAGATAAGGTAAATATAATGAGTCAAACCTGTATAAAATATATTAGTTGATATTATTTAGACCCATATCCACCTTATACTTTGAATAATCCAATTTGGAGCCATTATAAACCCAATAAGAATTTATTATAAAATAATACATTAAGTTTTTATTAAAGAGCCTCTCCTCCCCCTTATAAAAGGACACCACTTCAAACCAATTCTTCACACCTTAAAAGCCTTTTGTATTGGTCAACTTCTGCCCAAATATCCTCCTAACTTCTATAAAATCAACCTAGAGGCCTTATTTTGATCATAAATCCAACTTAAGGAGCCCTTTTGATCAAATCAAAAGAAAGAACCCAAAGAAGAGGTAACGTCTTTAACACCCTCTTTAAATTTCCATTCTTCTTCAACTTCTTCTTTACTTGTTATTTCCATTATAAAATAATAACTCAATTATATTAAATATACTGTGATGTTATTATAATTATGTAACAAACAAATTCATTATTCTATCTATCCCTTGAATGACATTTCGCCATATGTGCATACATACGGCCTACCGTCTCCACGTTGTGGTGTAATTGTTATTAAATATATTATTATTTAGATGGGTATAATAATGATGTATAATTCATGTAAATAATAAATATAACATGATAATGATTCTTTCTATATGATATACCATCCAATTATATATTATTTAAATATCAAAAGAATGATATTGTCGCTCGTGCGTACGTACGGATTACCGTCTCCATGAACGCGATGAGATTCATTCCCCATCATATCCGTTCAAGACTAAATTTTATTTGATGAATAAAAATAATTTTTAGAGACATTATATCATTCTAGATATGAATAAGATACATCCCATCCATAAAAATACGGATCACATAACAAATAATATAAAGGAAAACGAATTCATTAACATCCGAAACAACGATAATACTAAGATATTATTAATAAATCAATGTTAGAAGATCATATATGATATCATATTAATGTAAATGACATTTTTATAATTAAATAACAATTATTTAACCATTATAAAAGAGGTTAAACTACCGTCGACCAAGTAAAAAGTACAAAGTAAGGGGTTTCTTATCTCACTTATAATTCCGTGAGATTTCTATTGTTCACCACATATTTATTGCATGTGGTGTGTGTACTTTTCATGATTGTATTCATTGTGTAATATACTTTAATTTATGGATATTTACATCATCATTGTATGATACTTCTTTCATGGTCGTATGTTTCATAAGTTACCAAATTGATAAGGGAATTTAAAATTTTAATTTCCACACATTCGGCTTTACACATACTTTATTGATTATTTTACTCCAAGATTATGTGTGGAATCACTATTAATTTTCTTATGTCATAATTTCCACTCCCCTTTCTGTGGATATAATTTTGATACAAATAATCAATCCATTGATAAATTCTCAAGTTGTTGATATGAACTTGATAAGAGTAATTTTAACTCAATCTCCATTTATTGAGTTAAACATCCAATTCATTGGTGTTGTTTTTACAAGAATATGTGTGAATATACTATGATTGATTTACACTGAATATCCAATCATATTGAGTGTATTTATATTTTTCACACATAATTATGTCATTGAATTATCCTTAACCTAAAGATACTGTCTTTATAAGAGACTTAATCTCAATTTACATCCCATTGAGACTTCTTTGTTGTAATACACCAAATCCCTTTTATATGGTGTATATAATGTACTTTGACATAGTATTTCATGAATCCCTTTATTCTCATGATATTAAAATGTTTTTATAACCACAATTATTTGTATTCAACTGTCTCTCTTTTGGTTAAAAACTCTAACTAAAATATCATTTTTAAATGTTTTAATGATTTATTCTTCTAAATCGTTCTCATTAATGTCCATGTTTTAAAAATGGTTTTCAGGATTTATTTATATGGACATTAAAGTTTTAAAATTAAAATTAATTTTAAAATTATCAAAAGTGGTATGGGAAAATTTGATTCAAAAATCTATTTTTAAATGGCTTCTTGACAAATAGTGTGACTTTTAAATGATTTCAAGAAATAATGGGATATTTCTCCCTAATAGTTTTGATGATTATTTTCATCTATTTCAATATCCTTCATTATTCTCGATTGAGGATAATCTGATACAATAAAATCTTCTATATTGTATCGAATGAGTTATGTTTGACTATGGATGTGCTATTTTTATACAATTCATGGTTTGTGGTTAAAGTATTGACATTTTTTATGCTATTTTTAATACGAATGTTTATGTTATATTTAAACCTGTTCATATGAGGAATGCATTGGAATTAGTATGTGATGGGTGGAGCAAGCTATAGCTCCTCGATGCATCGGTAGGTCTCAAGAGAAAAACTAGTGTCTTCGCACGATTCCTTGACAAAATCTTATTTGTAGTCTCGGCACGATGCCTTGGCTACATGGTTATGATAGTCTGGAATTATGCACTCCATCATTATGAAAGTGGTTATTGATATTTCATGTGATTATTCGGATAGTAGATGCAGAGACCCGAAGCTTGACGTACATGATCATTACATTACTTTTGCGGAATACTTAGTACATAACAAAAACACACACACAAGGATCGTAATAGTTTAGTGTCTTTGGAAACTCGGAATATAATCTTCTAATCGTGGTGAATGATCTTCAACATCTCCCATAAAGAACTTCCCTTTTTTTACCTAAAACCTTTCTTTGTATCCTGGGGAAAAGAAAACATAAAAGGGTGATCTCAAATGCTCAGTAAGGGTAAACAAAAGAAATATCCATCACATCATATTCATAAGAACATAACATTTTGGAAATCTTAACCTGCAAAAGAGAGCATAATTTCATAACATGGGATAAATCATGGCAGTGAAATGTAATCATAATAATCATAACATACAACATGAAACTTTGTGGCATACACACATAATCATAGAGAATCTTTTCTTGTTAGTCAAGACTCATTGCCAAGACTATCTTAGTGGACAAAGTCCCTTTCTGAACCGAGTCACCCTCATTTCAGTCCTGTTTCACTGAACCGGTATATCCTACCGTTCCAGCCATGTCTTTCTCATGAGATATAAAATCTTTACCCAATGCATTGGAGGAATATATAGGTCCCACCCATCTCATAATGATACCATTCTTATGTGTTCCACAAAATCATAAATCATACATCATTACATAACCCATGTAATAAAAATGGGATTCTTAAACAACATGACATCATAAAACAATTCATATAAGATAAAGGAAATCATAAAAATAATTCCATCACAACATAATCAAATCGATGTAATAATAGGGATAAAAACAGAAACCTTTATTATCTTAGATGGAAAATAATTTTGATAAAACACTTGAACTCCATTCTTGAGGAAAATATCCTTTCTATTCCAAAAACACTTTTCCTTTCTTAATATGTCAGACAATTATAAACTAGAAGAAGTTGATTAAAAATAAACTTAAAAACTTGTAAAGGAAGCTTCTTGGAAACAATGTTTTAAAAATCCACTCGTGCCGTATAAGTAAAAAAACATTCTTCTCGTACTTTTGTCGGAAAAGTAAAAAAAGTACCTCGTACGAAAAACGACAATAGATTCCTTACATATCTTTTACTAAAAACTCACCGAAGGGAAAAATTCGATATAAAAAATTGTAGGTGGATGGAAATAATATTACATATAGAGGAAACATGGATGTGGATGATAAAATGCACCCCAGTAAATACTAAAGTTTAAAAAATCTAGGATAAAAATGAGATTGTGATATTTCCCTTACCTTAGGTCCGATTTGCTTCGTAAGTGTCTGAAACTCCTGTATAATGATTTAAATAATGTCATTGACTTATTCTAGAATCATACTCATTTTTATTATATCATATATGGTTCACTTATGACTTTATTTTAACCGTTCTTTTGTAAATTCCATGTTAAAGAGTGTTTTGGGTAAAATCGATTCATTTGTCGTAGGTGTTTGGACTAGTTGTTCTTGACATTATTATTACTTATATCATGATTTACTTACTTCCAGAATATAGAAAATTATTTATATATCATATATATTCAGTATATATATATATAATAGATAGATAAATGAAATGAAACCCACCGTTCATGGAGACGGTAGTCCGTACGTACGCATGAACGCTGTTTTCGTTTCCTTATTGAGTTGAACAGAATTAGTTAGATGACATTCATATATATACACATAAATCCAGTATCATTATTATGTCATATATTTCATGATTACTTATTATATATACTTTATAATCATTCATGAATGGTTAAAGTGGAGAATGAATCTCATCGCGTCGTGGAGACGGTATTCCGTACGTACGCACGAGCGATGATATCGTTCTCATGATCGTGAACTTGTGTTGAAGTGTATGTATACTATTCCAGTATCAATATCACTTTATAAAAATCATATATAGTTACTTATGACACCATTATACCCATCCAATTAAGGTGGTGGCGGAAAATAGAATACACCACGGCGTGGAGACGGTATTCCGTACGTACGCACGCGCGGCGATTTCATTTTCCATAGGATGGATAGATGGTGAAATAGGATTGTTTCATACTTATAATAAAATATCAGTATATGAGTGATACTAATGTTATTACTTCATAATGAAACAACCTAAGAAGAAGAAGTGGAAGAAGAAATAAAGGTGAAGGAATCGGTAATGGAAATTACCTCTTCTTTGAAGCGCCTCTTTGAGAACTCCTCTTAGGGCACTCACATTGCTCTTTGAGGAAGACAAGAACCTCTAGGATGTTTCTAGGGAAGTGGAGAAGAGAATTTGGCAGGGTTTGGCCGAGCTTTAAGGCTCAAAGTTGTGTGAGGAAGAGAGGGAGGAGGTGCCCTTTTATAAGGGAGGAGAGGGGCTCCTTTGAAAAAACTAAAAATATTATTTTATTATAAAATCAAGTTCGGTTTTAAATAGCTCCAAATTGATTTATTTCGTGGATAAGGTAAGTTTGGGTCTAAAGACTCTCATAAAATAGAATTTAGACAAGTTTAGGTTCCTATTTTAACCTTATAATTTAGATTTAACATTAAGATAAATAATTTTACTTTTACCATGTCTTCTTGTGTTCTTACACTATAAGGTTAATAAACTTACTATAAGAAGCCCAAAGAACCCCAAGTTGTTTATTATTAAATTATATAACCTTATATAAGTCATTTGGCCGAACCTTAGATTTTTAGGAATCAAATAACAATTAATAATATAACATTTCTTATAAAAACTATTTTATGTCAATTTTGACACTATTTAGTAATTGATTTTTGTGAAAATCATAACAGAACGATAAGCTCAAACACAGTTAATTAAATCCATACTAACATGTCATATTAACCTAGAAAATTAGTTTAATTCATAAAAAGTCTCAAATTATATTTATTTGGGTATTTATAACATCAATTATGTCAATATTTCATTAATAAGATAATTACTGCATCATTGTTGTGTCATAAATAAATTAAATTATTTAATGTCTAAAAATTACAAATAAAATACAATTATGTAGGAAATATTTTTATATTTCTAATTAATATTTATAGACTAATTTATCTTATGTATAACCCCATATTAAAAATGTTTTAGTAAATAAACTTTGATTTTAACTCTTTTAACCCTTCTTTAAATAAATTAATAATAAATGTCCTAATCTAATCCAAGTGGGCCTAAATGGTCATATTTTACTCCTAAGTTTGTTTTTGGTCGAATTACACGTGTCCAATAGAATTAATACATGTGTTAGGGTAATAATAATATCATTTCTACCCTTAATTACCCTCTTTACTTTTAACCGTGGTAAAAGAAAGTAAAAAGTTACTATTCACAAAAAAATTATTCTCATCTCATTGAACCAAATTTTACTTACTGACATCAACCGTGTCTCTCGGATTTTTGAAATTACACTCACATAAGCGGTAAAATTAAGTTTTATGAACAATTCAGTTTTTTTAACTACCACTTAGTGGTTTCACTATTCATTAAAAATTGAAAGTTTTCAGGAAAATACCAAAAATTCGGTCTAAGTTATATTTGATATTATGAACTCAAAAATGATTTATATTTTACCAAATTAAAAACATATCAGTTGCATTAATTAATTTAAAAATCAATTCTCGTCGTCAAAACAAATAGTGTGTTCTTAAGAGATAATAACTATCAAAAGATTGACACTTGTTTATGTCTGGTTTAAATGTGAAATTACATCCAATGACCAACATTGTATTAAATTGTAAAAATATATTCTAAATATATTTTAAAACCACTCAAATTAATAATTTATCACTATTAATTATTTCTATTGAAAAAGTTGTTTTTAATTAAAATTTAGTAATTTT
This sequence comes from Viscum album, assembly GCA_963277665.1. Taxonomy (NCBI): domain Eukaryota; kingdom Viridiplantae; phylum Streptophyta; class Magnoliopsida; order Santalales; family Viscaceae; genus Viscum; species Viscum album. The sequence continues at coordinate 1,069,505,651 of OY728166.1, read as the reverse complement.
CACTATTCATCAAAATGTGAAAGTTATCCGAAAATCACCAAAATTTCACCCTAAGCTAATTTCGATTTTACGAATCCAAAAATCAATTCCATTTTGAAAAATAAAATTTAAAAAATTTCAAAAAGTGGTTATTACTATTCATTACGGCTAGTTTTAATAATATTTTAATAGCATATTGTTGTTTAGTGAAACTCGTTATTGTGTACTACACATGCTATCGAGGAAGGTCGCGATTATGTGTAATGCAAGGCATGTCAAGGATGCGTGTTGTGAAAGATCCTTTTGGTGTAGCGTACAACACAAGAAATTAGTGAAATTAAAAAGAATATTTTTCATAAAATCTTGGGCTGTTACATTCTACCCCCCTTAAAATGAATTTCGCCCTCGAAATTTGTCGGGGTTATAAATGGTTTACTATTAGAAAGTTTCTTTAATATAAACCCACATCGTAAAAAGGAATACCAAAACCAATCTTTAAAAAGGAAAGTATGAAACGTAACGGTTACCCAAATAAACTAATCACTGGGTTTCCACAAAGGTGAAAATATGGATATGGAAGAAAAATCTAACCATCGTGTTCTGATGGAGAGTGGTAGAGAACATGGGTATGGAAAATCCAACAATCACAAATCCATAAATTTGTGATGATCTAAGGTACCATCTGATTAATCAGATATAAGAGCACTAGGACAACATTTTTGGTTTTCAAGATCATTTCCCTAAAGTTGAAGAATTTGAATTAGAATAAATACTTACTTTATTTTGGTACAATCTCACTGTTGTTCGTGCCTTGAAAAATTTCTACTTCATCTCTTAAATAAATGATGTTGAATTTTTTATTCTTGAAGTGTTAGCAGATCATGTGATAGAATGACGAGTCATTCCATCTGTCTCAAACAAAAGGTTAGAAAAAGTTATTAAATATACATAAGTCATTCTATAGTGAGATTAATCATATATGGTTCCTAAAATGGACTTATACTCCATATATCATACTGCTTAATATAATAATACTAGTTTCTACTAAATAGGGACTTTCTGTAGGCTAGTGGTAGGCGATAAAGGCCAGTCACACTTCGGTTGTGGGTTCGATTCCCACAACCTTGTCCGACGCGATGGGCTGTCGCCCGTCCTGTAGGTTGTCCTTTTTCTAAATCTATATTACTATAACATCACATAAATAATATCAAAAAAACATATATCCTTAAACAATACTAACTTATGTCCAACATAATCCATTCCAATCTTTAGGCTTATCCATAATACTTCAGTCCACTCTCATAATATAGTGAAAACGATTCCAGAGATTTAATACCATTGTTGATCCCCATATATCATAAGATATGTCTTATTGGTCAAATTCTAAACATTCAAAGGCCTTAATCATGTATTCTCTTGAATACCCATTGAAACTTAGTGAAAAAATGAATGCAGTTAAACGTTAACACTTTCCACATACCAAAATCCTCAAAATTATATATACTCAAACCATGATATAACCATCTCCTTATATCAGTCATGAGCTCCTGAATACTATCAAACATTTAATTTTCTCCTTATCCATTTATTATGCGCATATCATCTACATTCCAAAAATATCTAAATAACCTTTCATGGATACTGGTAACATTAATCATACACTTTAAAAACTCAAGAAAAGACAACAGTGTAACAATCCTTAGATGTCTCTTTATTCCATAGTACCATGAGATTACTTATACAACATTACACATGATAAACATGTAATCATTCCACTGCATTATTAAACCATTGACCGAGCTTCAACAATTCTTTCATCTCACATATCATTTGTAGTCTCTTCATCATCATCCACATAAATACTACCCATACGACCATACTGATTCTCTTCATGAGACTTTTCCTTAGGGTATTGGTTTGCATAATGCCCATACATTCCACATTTAAAACATTTAACCATTGTTGATGTCGTAGCAATACCATTATCCTCATCCCTGGTGTTAACTGAACCTTTTCCTTTTCACTTACTAGCTTTGTGTCCTTCTTTTCCACACCCAAAGCATCTTCCAGTTCCTTTGAAACATTCTCCTTGATGCCTCTTCCCAAATGATTTACATAGGGGAAATTGAACTTTCATTCCTCTATGATCATCTTGAAACTCCATCTTTCTCTTATTATCCGAGTCAGGAAACTTAACAAATTTTACATTATTGATCATATAATGAGATTTCTGATTCGGCATAATAATGATGTTTGGACTTCCAAATCCCATTTCATTTGGCTGCTCATTAATAATATCATTCCATTGTCCATTATATCCTCCATTATCGTGAATCATCTTGTTTCCAGCCATTTTCTAAAACCCAAAAAGAATAGTGTGAGAGGCAAAAATCATAATAAAGGGGGAGTAACTTCAATATATAACATCTTTGGTTTAATTCTATGATCGTTATCATAATTCTAGTACTATAACCTATACGTATACTTAACCTTAGGGACATCCCTAGAAATACCTTATAAATATCTCTAGGGATCTCACTAACATTTTTGCATCCTAGTTTCCAAAGGTTGACTAAACCTTTCCTCTGATACCAACTGTAGAGACCCGAAGATTGACGTACATGATCATTACATTACTTTTGCGGAATACTTAGTACATAACAAAAACACACACACAAGGATCGTAATAGTTTAGTGTCTTTAGAAACTTGGAATATAATCTTCTAATCGTGGTGAAAGATCTTCAACATCTCCCATAAAGATCTTCCCTTTTTTTTACCTAAAACCTTTCTTTATATCCTGGGGAAAAGAAAACATAAAAGGGTGATCTCAAATGCTCAGTAAGGGTAAACAAAAGAAATATTTATCACATCATATTCATAAGAACATAACATTTTGGAAATCTTAACCTGCAAAAGAGAGAATAATTTCATAACATGGGATAAATCATGGCAGTGAAATGTAATCACAATAATCATAACATAAAACATAAAACATTGTGGCATACACACATAATCATAGAGAATCATTTCTTGTTAGTCAAGACTCATTTCCAAGACTATCTTAGTGGACAAAGTCCCTTTCTGAACCGAGTCACCCTCGTTTCAATCCTGTTTCACTAAACTGGTATAACCTACCATTCCAGCCATGTCTATCTCATGAGATATAAAATCTTTCCCCAATTCATTGGAGGGAGATATAGGTCCCACCCATCTCATAATGATACCATTCTTATGTGTTCCACAAAATCATAAATCATACATCATTACATAACCCATGTAATAAAAATGGGATTCTTAAAAAACATGACATCATAAAACAATTCATATAAGATAAAGGAAATCATAAAAATAATTCCATCACAACATAATCAAATCAATGTAATAATAGGGATAAAAACAGAACCCTTTATTATCATAGATGGTAAATAATTTTGATAAAACACTTGAACTCCATTCTTGAGGAAAATATACTTTCTATTCCAAAAACACATTTCCTTTCTTAATATGTCATACAATTATAAACTAAAAGAAGTTGATTAAAAATAAACTTGAAAACTTGTAAAGGATGTTTCTTGGAAACAATGTTTTAAAAATCCATTCGTGCCGTATAAGTAAAAAAAACATTCTTCTCATACTTTTGTCGGAAAAGTAAAAAAAGTTCCTCGTACGAAAAATGAAAAAAGATTCCTTACATATCTTTTACTAAAAACTCACCGAAGGGTAAAATTGGATATAAACAATTTTAGTGGATGGAAATAATATTACATATAGAGGAAACATGGATGTGGATGATAAAATGCACCCCAGTAAATACTAAAGAATAAACAATCTCGGATAAAAATGAGATTGTGATATTTCTCTTACCTTAAGTCCGATTTGCTTCGTAAGTGTCTGAACCTCCTGTATAATGATTTAAATAATGTCATTGACTTATTCCAGTATCATAATCATTGTTATTATATCATATATGGTTCACTTATGACTTTATTTTAACCATTCTTTTGTAAATTCCATGTTAAAGAGTGTTTTGGGTAAAATCGATTCATTTGTCGTAGGTGTTTAGACTTGTTGTTCTTGACATTATTATTACTTATATCATGATTTACTTACTTAAAAAATATAAAACATTATTTATATATCATATATATTTAGTATATATATATATATAATAGATAGATAAATGAAATGAAACACACCGTTCATGGAGACGGTAGTCCGTACGTACGCATGAACGCTGTTTTCGTTTCCTTATTGAGTTGAACGGAATTAAGTAGATGACATTCATATATATACACATAAATCCAGTATCATTATTATGTCATATATTTCATGATTACTTATTATATATACTTTATAATCATTCATGAATGGTTAAAGTGGAGAATGAATCTCATCGCGTCGTGGAGACGGTATTCCGTACGTACGCACGAGCGATGATATCGTTATCATGATCGTGAACTTGTGTTGAAGTGTATGTATACTATTCCAGTATCAATATCACTTTATAATAATCATATATAGTTACTTATTACACCATTATACCCATCCAATTAAGGTGGTGGTGGAAAATAGATTACACCACGGCGTGGAGACGGTATTCCGTACGTACGCACGCGCGGTGATTTAGTTTTCCGTAGGATGGATAGATGGTGAAATATGATTGTTTCATACTTATAATAACATATCAGTATATGAGTGATACTGATGTTATTACTTCATAATAAAACAACCTAAGAAGAAGAAGTGGAAGAAGAAATAAAGGTGAAAGAATCGGTAACGGAAATTACCTCTTCTTTGAAGCGCCACTTTGAGACCTCATCTTAGGGCACTAAAATTGGTCTCTGAGGAAGACCAGAACCTCTAGGATGTTTCTAGGGAAGTGGAGAAGATAATTTGGCAGGTGTTGGCCGAGCTTGAAGGCACAAAGTTGTGTGAGGAAAAGAGGGAGGAGGTGCCCTTTTATAAGGGAGGAGAGGGGCTCCTTTTGGAAAAACTAAAGATATTATTTTATTATAAAGTCATGTTCGGTTTTAAATAGCTCCAAATTGATTTATTTCGAGGATAAGGTGGGGTTGGGTCGAAAGACTCTCATCCAATAGAATTTAGACATGTTTAGGTTCCTATTTTAACCTTATCATTGTGATTTAACATTAAGTTAAATAATTTTACTTTTACCGTGTCTTCTTGTGTTCTTACACTATAAGGTTAATAAACTTACTATAAGAAGTAAAACGAACCCCAAGTTGTTTATTATTAAATTATATAACCTTATATAAGTCATTTGGCCGAACCTTAGATTTTTAGGAAAAAAATAACAATTAATAATATAACATTTGTTTTAAAAACTATTTTATGTCAATTTTGACACTATTTAGTAATTGATTTGTGCGAAAACCATAACAGAACGATATGTTCGAAAACAGTTAATTAAATCCATACTAACATGTCATAGTAAACTATAAAATTATTGGAATTCATAAAAAGTCTCAAATTATATTTATTTGGGTATTTATAACATCAATTATGTCAATATTTCATTAATATGATAATTACTGCATCATTGTTGTGTCATAAATAAATTAAATTATTTAATGTCTAAAAATTACAAATAAAATACAATTATGTAGGAAATATTTTTATATTTCTAATGAATATTTATAGTCTAATTTATATTATGTATAAATCCATATTAAAAATGTTTTAGTAAATAAACTTTGATTTTAACTCTTTTAACCCTTCTTTAAATAAATTAATAATAAATGTCCTAATCTAATCCAAGTGGGCCTAAATGGTCATATTTTATTCCTAAGTTTGTTTTTGGTCTAATTACACTTGTACAATATAATTAGGACATGTGTTAGGGTAATAATAATATCATTTCTACCCTTAATTATCCTATTTACTTTTAACCGTGGTAAAAAAAGTAAAAAGTTACTATTCACCAAAAAAAATTATTCTCATCTCATTGAACCACATTTTACTTACTGACATTAACCGTGTCTCTTCGATTTTTGAAATTCCACTCACATAAGCGGTAAAATTAAGTTTTATGAACAAATCGGGTTTTTTAACTACCACTTAGTGGTTTCACTATTCATCAAAAATTGAAAGTTTTCAGAAAAATACCAAAAATTATGCCTAAGATATATTTGATATTATGAACTCAAAAATGATTTCTACTTTACCAAATTCAAAATATATCAGTTGCATTAAATAATTTAAAAATCAATTCCCGACGTCAAAACAAATAGCGTGTTCTTAAGAGATAATAACTATCAAAAGATTGACACTTGTTTATGTCTGGTTTAAATGTGAAATTACATCCAATGAACAACATTGAATTAAATTGTAAAAATATATTCTAAATATACTTTTAAACCACTCAAATTAATAATTTATCACTATTAATTATTTCGATTGAAAAAGTTGTTTTTAATTAAAATTTAGTAATTTTCACTATTCATCAAAATATGAAAGTTATCCGAAAATCACCAAAATTTCACCATAAGATAATTTTGATATTACGAATCCAAAAATGAATTCCATTTTGAAAAATAAAATTTACAAAATTTCAAAAAGTGGTTATTACTATTCATAACGACTAGTTTTAATAATATTTTAATAGCATATTGTTGTTTAGTGAAACTCGTTATTGCGTACTACACACGCTATCGAGGAAGGTCGCGATTACGTGTAATGCAAGGCAAGTCAAGGATGTGTTTTGTGCAAGCTCCTTTTGGTGTAGCGTACAACACAAGAAATTAGTGAAATTAAAAAGAATATTTTTCAAAAAATCTTTGGCTGTTACAGTAGAATATCCATGTGAATAAGTAAATGGAATTATTTAATTTTATATTTTCCATATTATGATGAAGTTCAAGTTTAAAAGGATTTTGTTTTAGTTATACATTGCCTTAAGTATTTATTTTTATCTTTGAAAGCTTCTACTATATTGTTATCCTTACTGAAAATCTGAGCTCACCCCTTTCAATGTTTTATTTTTTCCAGGATGTGAAGAAGTAATTTATGAATGACCTATAGGGATAGTATAAGGGGATATGAAGACAAGATGTTGTTGTAGTTTTTTTTACCATATGATGTAATGTAAGACTTATGAATATATCAAGTGTTTCCAAGACTACTAAACTAATAGGTATTTCCAGACTTGATCCTTTGTGATCATGCCAATGTTATATAATAATGCACCGACTCTGGGTAACTGGGGTTGGGGCGTTACAGTTGGTATGAGAGGAAGTTTAGTACAATCCTTGGAAGCTAGATTTAGATAAACTCCAATTATATCACATATCCCTAAGATAGTATTTGAGGATTAGTATAGAAGAACATACTATAATTTTGGTATTGTAGATATTTTTTGAGTTTTCCAAGCAATACATCCCTGTCTGGAAACGAGCAGGTAGAGGCGGCTCTGGCATAGATATACCTAGGGGTAAAACCTGAAAAAACTGCTTTGAGCTAGACTTGAATGGGAACTGGTGCACGACAACGGGCCTTACTGCACTTGTGGTTATGACACTGCCAGGGGATATGCTTGGGTAAATTCACATGATTAGTTTGAACCATTATTAAGGGAATAAAAAAATTCCCCTAAGAATATATCTCAGGAAATAGATTGTGGATAACCAAGATTTTAACATAGGGTACCCCAAACTAGGATATATTGTTCAATTACAAGATTATCCTATTATGTATAATTTTTTTTACATTCTTATTAGATAATTATTCACAAACCATTATTATATTTTCTTTTTGTTAGTTAAAACATAGAGGAAGAAAGATCACAAACAACTCTTCTCTCTCTTCTTGAAGAACTACATATAATTATTATCCAGAAGTCATGCGCAGATGATGTTGAAACTTTTTCAAATGTCCAAGTTACATGCAAACAACTTTATAAGACATCCAATACCTGTAGAATTACATGATTTTTTCAATTATCAAGTACCGACTATGGGATAATATTGCGCTTTCAACATTCTTACCATGCTAATCGTTGGAAGTACCATCAAGGTCTTTTCAAATTCTTCACTTTATCTCAACATTACGATGCACTAAATGATTTTCTAGATGCTGAAGAAGAGGGAGACCTTCGAGAAGCCTATATATATCCAATTATATATTTATGTCATTTGGGATATATGGAAACTGATATACCAAAACCTTATTTTGAAATATTTGAAGATGAATCAGTAAGAATTTCTCTAAAAAAACATGTTAAAGACAATGTCTCAAAATTATATATAAGAAATACCTATTTTTTTATGATGCATCGATGCTTCCATCGATATAATCCAAGATGGATGATGAGTTTTTGGGTAAAGGAAGTAAATGATTTTGAAATGTTCCTGATGTACCATTGTGACACATGAACACATTCTACCCAAAGGTAATTCCTCCTAGTCTCTCCAGAGTTCATAATGTGTTCCACATATCACTAGTGACAAAATACATGCCTGACCCAACACATGTACTCACCTATGAATAATTAGAACTAGAACCCAATAAATATTATTGTGAAGAGCCTATATGAATTCTTCATACCAATGATCAAGTGTTGAGAAACCGGATGACTCGTCCAGTAAAAGTTCTATGGAGAAATCATAAGATGGAAGATGTAATGTGGGAACCCGAGGAACATAGGATGAAGAACCTATGTGGAAATAAATGGATGGTGAAATGTTTAAAAGTTCTAGTGCTCTTTATTGATGGGATTACATTGGAAAAAATTTCTCTTGTATGTGTAACCCTTCAATTTATCATGTGAAAATAATATTTCAGGTAGAATTATCATTTCTCTTGCGGATATAGTTATAAATAACCATTTCGTCTTATATGATCATTGGGTTTGAGGCAATTACAAGTTATTATATTTTGGTATGAAAATGCAGGGTATGAGATAACATTTGAGGTTAAATTATGTTATGGTTATTTTGAATAATTAATCTCATTTTGGTAATATTATAAAATATAGTTTTTGAAAAAGGACAACACATAGACCGTGTGACAACCCATCATGTCGGAAAAAGTTGTGGGAATCAAAACCACAACCAAAGTGTGATTGGGATTTATCGCCTAACACTGGACTACGTGAAGTCCCTAGTTAGTGTGACTAGTTATTTTTATTTTAATGATTTTATTGATCAATAATAAGTTTATTTGGGATATTATGTCTCGTCAAATGAATACCCTTAGTATAAGAAAATGATTTGGTGATTAAGTGATGAATGTTATTTTGGAAGATGTTCGCTTTGTGGGGAAAACTATATGACCAAGGAAAATATAATTCTATGGGATTTCATTTGAGGAGTAATGGTGGATTTTTATCTATGTTTTTATTGTGGATTTATAGTAATGTCGGTTATTTATGGAAATGATTAACCTAAAATAGATAATATGTGATTAGGTTAATCACTTTTAAGTATGTGACTTTAAGAGTAGTTGATTTCATTTGGAGATACAATTTAACATGGAAGACTACATAACCAAATTCTTCTATGTTTTGGGTTTCAATTTTAGTTTGGATTATATTGAAGTATTTTAAGGACAATTGATTATTGAATTGTATTTATTTAAATTTAGGGTATTGTTGGTTTAATTTTAGAAATTAAGATTATTGTTTTTTTCTCTAATGGAATATCCATTTGGGGGATCATCAAATCTTATACAAACCATTTTGGTTTTGATTTATCTCTAAAAACAAGGTAAATATATATAGTATATCCTACGTGGATCATGTTATTCAGTAGAATCTCTTCCAGTGTGACCAAGTCTTCTTGAATACTCATTGTTTAAAAACTTTTGTGTTAGTGGTAGAAATTTATTAAATAATGAAACTCTACTTAAAAAATAAGTATATATCTTTATGTTATTATTCAATATCATAAATTAATTCCTCATCCTTATGTAATTTAACTTAATACAAAAAATTTTGTCTGTTTTCTTTTCCTATTGAGAGACTGATGACCATTTGTCCCAACACAAGTTTGTGGTTTTCTTATTGTTAAATTTCTCCTGATCATGTTCTCTATCCCTCCCCATCAGAACATGACACTTAGTTTATTGTCCATATCCAAGTTTTCCTACATGGAATCCTAGTATGGGTTATCTTGGGTGACCTTTATACATCTCTTTCTTTCTTTTAAAGTTATAGTTTTATTGACTCTTTTTCCGATGTGGGACTTTCCATTATAACATCAAGCCCAATTTTAAAAATTTTGAGGACGCAATATATTGAAGGAGGGGAGAATGTAACACCACAAGCTTCCATAGTACGTTTCCCTTTGAATAATGTAATGGCTTGCATTGTACAGAACTTCGAGATTCTAACACACCACAACCAATCAAACTAGCCGTTATGAATAGTAATACCTACTTTTTGAAATTTTATAAATTTTACATTTCAAAATGGACTTCATTTTTGGATTATTAATATCTAAATTATCTTAGGGTGAAATTTTGATACTTTTCTGATAACTTTTATATTTTCATGAATAGGGAAAATTACTAAATTTTAATTAAAAACAAATTTTTTAGTCAAAATAATTAATAGTGATAAATTATGAATTTAAGTGGTTTTAAAGTATATTTAGAATAGATTTTTACCATTTAATACAATTTTGGGCATTGGACATAATTTCACATTTAAACCAGACATAAACAATTGTCAATCTTTTGATAGTTATTATTTCATAAAAACACGCTTTTTTGTTTTGATAGCAGAAATTAATTTTAAATTAATTTCATCCACTTCTGTATTTTGAATTTGGAAAAATAAATTCCATATTTGGAATCAGGATGTCCAAATTATGTAAAATAGGTAACTCTTATTTTTATACAGCTTGAATAATTACTTCGATAAATATTTTATTTACCATGGTTAAAGGGTAAATCTGGTAAATAAGGGTAAAAAATAATATTATAATAATATTAATTTACCCTAAAACGTGTCCTAACCCTATTGGTTGATACATGTCCGACCATGGGCATCTTTGGGTCGATTTTGGGTCCTCATGGATCCACTTGTAAGTGATAATGACACTTTATATTAATTATGTTAAACTAAATACAAAAATGACATAAGTCTATATCTTTTATCAAAACAATTTTTACATAGGGTTATATATGTTATAGTTTCGACAATAGATATTAATTAGAAAGATAAAAATATTTCCTAATTAATTGTATTTTATTTATAATTTTTAGACATTAAATAATTTAATTTATTTATGACACAATGATGATTGAGTAATTACCTTATTAGTGAAATATAAAAATAATTGATATTATAAATACCTAAATAAATATAATTTGAGACTTTTAATGAATTCCACGAATTTTTTAGGATCATATCAAGTATTAGGATTTATTTAATTAACCTTTTTTTAAGTAGTCATGCTGTTAGGAGTTTCACAAAAATCAAATACCAAAAAGTGTCAAAATTGACATAAAAGAGTTTTTAAAACAAATATTATATTATTAATTGATATTAAATTCCTAAAAATCTAATGTTCATCCAAATAACTTGTATCATTATATTTATATCATTAATGGACAACTTGGGTGTCTCTTGGATATATATAGTAGGTTTATTAACTATATAATATAAAATAGAAAGTGACATGGTAAATGTCAAACTAATTAACTAAGAGTTAGAACTAAACGATAAGGTTAATATAATGACTCAAACCTATATAAAATATATTGGTTGAAATTATTTAGACCCATATATACCTTAGACTTTGAATAATCCACTTTGGATGCATTATAAACCGAATATGAATTTATTATAAAACAATACTTTATGTTTTTCCTAAAGAGCCCCTCCTCCCCCTTATAAAAAGGCACCACTTATAACCAATTCTTCACACCACCAAAGCCTTTTTTATCAGAAAAACTCTGCCAAAATATCCTCCCAACTTTTCTCACATCAACCTAGAGACCTTAGTTTTATCAGAAAGCCAACCTAAGGAGCCCGTTTGATCAAATCTAAAAGAAGAACCCGAAGAAGAGGCAACGTCTTCACCACCCTCTTTAAAGTTCCTTTCTTCTTCAACTTCTTATTTCCTTGTTATTTCCACTATAAAATAATAACTAAAGTATATTGTATATACTTTGATGTTATTATAACTATGGAACAAACAAATTCATTATTCTATCCATCCCTTGAATGACATGTCACCATACGTGCGTACGTAAGGCCTACCGTCTCCACGTTGTGGTGTAATTGTTATTCAATATAATATTATTTAGATGGGTATAATAATGATGTATAATTCATGTAAATAATAAATATAACATGATAATGACTCTGTATATATTATATACCATCCAATTATATATTATTTTAATATCAAAAGAATGATATTGTCGCTCGTGCATACATACGGATTACCGTCTCCACGAACGCGATGAGATTTATTCCCCATCATATCCATTCAAGACTAAATTTTATTTGATGAATAAAAATAATTTTTAGAGACATGATATAATTCTGGATATGAATAAGATACATCCCATCCATAACAAATACAGCTCGCATAGTAGATAATATAAAGGAAAATGAATCCGTTATCACCTGAAACAACGATAATACTAAAATATTATTAACAAATAAATGTTAAATGATTATATATGATATCATATAATGTAAATGATTTTTTTATAATTAAATAAAAATTATTTAACCATTATACATGAGGTTAACTTAGCGTCTACCAAGGAAAAAGTACAATGTAAGGGGTTTCTTATCTCACTTTTAATTTCGTGAGATTTCCATTGTTCACCACTTATTTATTGCATGTGGTGTGTGTATTGCCCATGATTCTATTAATTGTGTAATATAATTTAATTTATGTATATTTACATAATAATTTTATGATACTTCTTTCATGGTTGTATGTTTCATAAGTTACAAAATTGATAAGGGAGTTTGAAATTTCAATTTCCACTCATTCGACTTTACACATACTTCATTGATTATTTTACTCCAAGATTATGTATGGAATCACTATTCATTTGCGTATGTCATAATTTCCACTCCCCTTTATGTGGATATAATTTTGATACCAATAATCTCTCCATTTATAAATCCTCAAGTCGTTGATATGAACTTGATAAGAGTAATTTTAACTCAATCTCCATTTATTGAGTTAAACATCCAATTCATTGGTGTTGGTATTACAAGAATATGTGTGAATGTCCTATGATTGATTTAAACAGAATATAAAATAATATTGAGTGTATTTATATTTGTCACACATAATTATGTCGTTGATTTATCCTTAACCAAAGGATTAAGTCTTAACAAGAGACTTAATCTCAATTTACATCCCATTGAGACTTCTTTATTGTTATACACCAAATCACTGTTATATGGTGTATATAATGTACTTTGACATAGTATATCATGAATCCCATTATTCTCATGATATTACAATGTTTTTATTACCTAAATTATTTTTATTCAAGTGTCTCTCTTTTAGATAGAAACTCTAACTAAAATATCCTTTTTAAATGTTTTAATGATTTATTCTTCTAAATCTCTCTCATTAATATCCATTTTTTACAAATGGTTTTAAGGATTTATTTATACGGACATTAAAGTTTTAAAATTAAAATTACTTTTAAAAGTTTCAATGTGGTATGGGCCACTTTGATTAAAAAATTTATTTTTAAATGGCTTCTTGACAAATTGTGTGACTTTTAAATGATTTCAAGGAAAAAGGGGATATTTCTCCCTAATAGTTTTGATGATTATTTTAATCTATTTCAACATCCTTCATCATTCTAGATTGAGGATAATCTAATACAATAAAATCTTCCATATTGTATCGAATGAGTTATGTTTGACCGTGGATGTGATATTTTTATACCATTCAATGTTTGTGGTTAAAGTATTGGCATTTAGTATGCTAGTTTTAATATGAATGTTTATGTTATGTTTAAACCTGTTCATATGAGGAATGCATTGGACTTAGTATGTGAATGGTGGAGCCTGCTATAGCTCCTCGATGCATTGGTAGGTCTCAAGAGACAAACTAGTGTCTTGGCACGAGGACCTGACAAAATATGATTTGTAGTCTTAGCACGAGGCCTTGGCTACGTGTTTATGATCATCTGGCATTATGTATTACATCATTATGAATGTGGTTATTGACATTGCATGTGATTATTCTACTAGTAGAATATCCATGTGAATAAGTAAATGGCATTATTTCATTTTATATTTTCCATACTATGCTGAAGTTCATGTTTAAAAGGCTTTTGTTTTAGTTATACACTGCCTTAAGTGTTTATACTTATTTGAGAAAGATTATGCTATATTGTTATCCTTACTGAGCATCTGATCTCACCCCTTTCAATGTTTTATTTTTTCCAGGATGTGAAGAAGTAATTTATGAAGGACGTATAAGGATAGTATGAAGGGATATGAACACAAGATGTTGTTTTAGTTTTTTTACCTTATGATGTAATGTAAGACCTATGAATATGTCTAGTGTTTCCAAGACTACAAAACATATAGCTCTTTTGAGACTTGAACCTTTGTGATCATGAAAATGTTATGTAATAATGCACCGACTCTGGGTAACTGGGGTCGGGGTGTTATAGTTGCTATCAGAGGATGTTTAGTACAAACCTTGGAAGATAGATTTAGATAAACTCAGATTAGATCTCATAGCCCTAAGATAGTCTTTGAGGATTATTATAGAAGAACATACTAGAATTTTGGTATTGTAGATATTTTGGGAGTTTTCCAAGAAATACATCCATGTCTGGATACGAGCAGGTAGAGGCGGCTCTAGAACAGATGTACCTAGGGGTAAAACCCAAAGACACCGCTTTGAGCTAGACTTGAATGGGAACTGGTACACGACAATGGGCCTTGATGCACTCTTGGTTACGACACTCCCGGGGGATATGATTTAGTGAATTCACAAGATTAGTATGAACCACTATTAAGGGAATAAAAAAATGCCCCTAAGAATATATGTCGGGAAATAGATAGTGGATAACCTAGATTTTAACATAGGGTACCCCAAGCTAGGATATATTGTTCAATTACAAGATTATCCTATTATGTCTAATTTTTTACATGTTTATTAGATAAGTATTCAAAACCCCTAATTATGTTTTCTTTTTTTAGTTAAAACATGGAGGAAGCAAGATCACGAACAACTCTTCTCTCTCTTCCTGAAGAACTACTTACAATTGTTATCCAGAATTCATGTGCAGATGATGTTGAAACTTTTTCAAATGTCCAAGTTACATGAAAACAACATTATGAGACATCCAATACCTCTAGAATTTCACAATTATTTCAAGGATCAAGTACCGACTATGGGATAATATAGTGCTCTCAACTTTCTTACCACACTAAGCGTGGGAAGTACCATCAGGGTCATTTCAAATTATTCACATTATCTTAAAATTACGATGCACTAAATGATTTTCAAGATGCCGCAGAATAGGGCGACCTTCAAGCAGCCTATATTTATCAAATTATAAATTTATGTATTTTGGGATATACAGAAACTGATTTACAAAAATCTTATTTTGAAATATTTGAAGATGAATCAGAAAGAATTTTTCTAAAAAACATGTTAAAGACGATGTCTCAAAATTATATATAAGAGATACCTATTTTTTATGATGAATCAATGCTTCCATCAATATAATTTAAGATGGATGAGGAGTTTTTGGGTAATGGAAGTAGATGATTTTGAAACATTCCTGAGGTACCATTGTGACACATGAACACATTCTACGAAAAGGAAATTCCGCGTAGTCTCTCCAGAGTTCATAATGTATTCCACATATCACTAGTAACAAAATACATGCCTGACCCAATGCATGTACTCACCTGTGAAGAATTAGAACTGGAACCCAATCTATCTTATTATGAAGAGCCTATCAGAATTCTTCATTCCAAAGATCAAGTGTTGAGAAACCGGATGACTCATCCAGTAAAAGTTTTATGGAGAAATCATAAGATGGAAGAGGCAATGTGGGAACCTGAGCAATATAGGATGAAGAACCTATGTGGAAATAAATGGATGGTGAAATGTTTAAAAGTGTTAGTTCTCTTTATTGATGGTATTACTTTGGAATAATTTTCTCTGGTATGTGTAACCCTACAATTTATCATGTGAAAATGATATTTTAGGAAGAATAATCTTTTCTCTTGTGGATATATTTATAAATAAACATTTTGTATTATATGATAATTGGGTTTGAGGCAATTACAAGTTATTATATTTTGGGATGAAAATGTATGGTATGAGATAAAATTTGAGGTTAAATTATGTTATGGTTATTTTTAAGAATTTATTTCATATTGGTAATATTATAAAATATAGTTTTTGAAAAAGGACAACACATAGACAATGTCACAACCCGTCGTGTCGGACAAAGCTGTGGGAATCGAACCCACAACCAAAGTGTGATTGGGATTTATCGCCTACCACTGGACTACGTGAAGTAACTAGTTAGTGTGACTTGATATTTTAGGTTTAATGATTTTATTTATCAATACTAAGTTTATTTGGGATCTTATGTCTCATCAAATGAATACCCTTAGTATAAGAAAATGATTTGGTGATTAAGTGATGAATGTTATTTTGGAAGATGTTTTCTTTGTGGGGAACACTATATACCCAAGGAAAATAGAAATCTATGGGATTTCATTTGAGGAGTAATGGGGGATTTTTATCTATGTTTTTATTGTGGATTTATAGTAATTTCGGTTATTTATTGAAATTATTAACCTATAATAGATAATATGTTGTTAGGTTAATCACTTTTAAGTATGTGACTTTAAGAGTAGTTGATGTAATTTGGAGATACAATTTAACGTGGAAGACTACATGACAAAATTCTTCTATGTTTTGGGTTTCAATATTAGGTTGGATTAAATTGAAGTATTTTAAGGAAAATTGATTATTGAATGGTATTTATTTTACTTTGGGGTATTGTTGGTTTAATTTTAGAAATTAAGATTAGTGTATTTTTTTTCTCTAATGGAATATCCATTTGGGGGATCATCAGATCATATAATAACCGTTTTGGTTTTGATTAATCTATAATGACATGGTAAATATATATAGTTTATCCTACGTGGATCATGTTATTCTATAGAAGCTCTTCCAGTGTGACCAAGTCTTCTTGAATACTCATTTTCAAAAAAAAGTGAGTTAGTGGTAGAAATTTATTGAAGAATGAAACTCTACTTAAAAATTAAGTATATATCATTATGTTATTATTCAATATCATAAATGAATTTCTCATCCTTATGTAATGTAACTTAAAACAAAAAATGTTGTCCGTTTACTTTTCCTAATGAGAGACTAATGATCGTTTGTCCCAACACAAGTTTGTGGTTTTATTATTGTTAACTCTCTCCTGATCATGTTTTCTATCCCTCCCAATCAGAACATGACACTTAGTTTATCATCTATATCCATGTTTTCCTACATGGAATCCATGTATGGGTTATCTTGGGTGACCTTTATACTTTTCTTTCTTTCTTTTAAAGTGATGGTTTTATTGACTCTTTTTCCGATATGGGACTTTCCATTATATTCTCATGCCCAATTTCAAAAATTGTGAGGATGAAATTTATTTAAGGAGGGGATAATGTAACACCCCAAGCTTCCACGGTACGTTTCCCTTTGAATAATGCAATGGCTTGCATTGTACCCAACTTCGAGATTCTAACACACCACAACCAATCAAACTAGCCGTTATGAATAGTAATACCTAGTTTATGAAATTTTATAAATTTTATATTTCAAAATGGAATTATTTTTTGGATTTATAATATCGAAATTAGCTTAAGGTAAAATTTTGGTACTTTTTGATAACTTTTATATTTTCATGAATAGTAAAAATTACTAAATTTTAATTAAAAACAACTTTTTTAATCAAAATAATTAATAGTGATAAATTATGAATTTGAGTGGTTTTAAAGTATATTCAGAATATTATTTTACCATTTAATACAATTTTGGTCATTGGACATAATTTACATTTAAACCCGACATAAACAAGTGTCAATCTTTTGATACTTATTATTTCTTAAAAACACGCGTTTTTGTTTTGACAGTGGGAATTAATTTTAAATTAATTTCTTCCAATTCTATGTTTTGAATTTGGAAAAATAAATTTCATATTTGGAATCATCATTTCCAAATTATGTAAATAGTTAACTCTTATATTTATATATTTTGAATGATTACTTCGGTAAATATTTTATTTACCGTGGTTAAAGGGTAAATCCGGTAAATAAGGGTAATAAAATAATATTATAATAATATTAGTTTATCCTAAAACGTGTCATAACCCTATTGGTTGATACATTTCCGACCCTGGGCATCTTTGGGTCTATTTTGGGACCCCATGGATCCACTTGTAAGTGATAATGACACTTTATATTAATTAAGTTAAAGTAAATACAAAAATTACATTAGCCAATATCTTTTATCAAAACAATTTTTACATAGGGTTATATATGTAATAGTTTCCACTATAAATATTAATTAGAAATATAAAATTATTTCCTACATAATGGTATTTTATTTATAATTTTTTGACATTAAATAATTTAATTTATTTATGACACAATGATGATTGTGTAATTACCTTATTATTGATATACTAAAATAATTGATATTATAAATACCTAAATAAATATAATTTGAGACTTTTAATTAATTAAAATAATTTTTATAGGTTAATAGGACTTGTTAGGATTGATTTAATTAACTATTTTTGAAGTAGTCATGCTGTTAGGATTTTCAAAAAAATCAAATACCAAATAGTGTCAAAATTGACATAAAAGTGTTTTAAAAACAAATATTATATTATTAATTGATATTAAATTCTTAAAAATATATTGTTCATCCAAAAGACATGTATAATGATACATTTATCATTAAAGTACCACTTGGGGATCTATTTGATGTATATAGTATGTTTATTAACAATATAATATAAAATACAAAGTGACATGGTAAATGTCAAACTAATTAACTAAGAGTTAAAAATAAATGATAAGGTTAATATAATGACTCAAACCTATCTAAAATATAATGGTTGAAATTATTTCGACTCATATCCACCTTATACTTTGAATAATACACTTTGGAACCATTATAAACCGAATATGAATTTATTATAAAATAATACTTTATGTTTTTTCTAAAGAGTCCCTCCTCCCCTTATAAAAGGACACCACTTATAACCAATTCTTCACACCTTCAAATCCTTTTGGCTCGTCCGACCTATACCCAAATATCCTCCCAACATCACTAAAATCAACCTACAGGTTTTAGTTTGATCAAAAAGTCATCCTAAGGATCCCTTTTGATCAAATCAAAAGGAAGAACCCGAAGAAGAGGTAACATCTTCACCACCCTCTTTCCATTCTTATTAAACTTCTTCTTTCCTTGTTATTTACATTATAAAATAATCAATCCAGTATATTTTATATAATTTGATGTTATTATAATTATGGAACAAACAAATTCATTATTCTTTCCATCCCTTGAATGACATGTCACCATATGTCTGTATGTACGGCCTACCGTCTCCACGTTGTGGTGTAATTGTTATATTCAATATATTATTATTTATATGTGAATAATAATGATGTATAATTCATTTAAATAATAAATATAATATGATAATTATTCTTTCTATATGATATACCATCTAATTATATATTATTTTAACATCAAACGAAATATATTGTCGCTCGTGCGTACGTACGAATTACCGTCTCCACGAACGCGATGAGATTCATTCCCCATCATATCCATTCAAGAATAAATTTTATTTGATAAATAATAATAATTTTTAGATACATGATATCATTCTGTATATTAATAAGATACATCCCATCCATAACAAATACGGCTCACATAACAAATAATATAAAGGAAAATGAATCTGTTAACACCCGAAACAACGATAATACTAAGATATTATTAACAAATCAATGTTAAAAGATCATATAAGATATCATATAAATGTAAATGATTTTTTTATAATTAAAAAACAATTATTTAACCATTATACATGAGGTTAACCTACCATCGACCAATGAAAAAGTACAATGTAAGGGGTTTCTTATCTCACTTTTAATTCCGTGAGATTTCCATTGTTCACCACTTATTTATTTCATGTGGTGTGTTACTTCCCATGATTGTATTCATTGTGTAATATACTTTAATTTATTGATATTTACATCATCATTGTATGATACTTCTTTCATGGGTGTATGTTTTTTAAGTTACCAAATTGATAAGGGAATTCGAAATTTAAATTTCCACTCATTCGGCTTTACACATACATCATTGATTATTTTACTCCATGATTATGTGTGGAATAACTATTCATTTGCTTATGTCATAATTTCCACTCCCATTTCTGTGGATATAATTTTGATACACATAATCACTCAATTTATAAATTCTCAAGTCATTGATATGAACATGATAACAGTAATTTTAACTCAATCTCCATTTATTGAGTTAAACATCCAATTCATTAGTGTTGTTTTTACAAGAATATGTGTGAATTTCCTATGATTCATTTACACTGAATACCCAATCATATTGAGTGTATTTATATTTTTCACACATAATTATGTCGTTGATTTATCCTTATCCTAAATATACGGTCTTTATAAGAGACTTAATCTCAATTTACATCCCATTGAGACTTCATTGTTGTTATACACCAAATCACTTTTATATGGTGTATATAATGTACTTTGACATAGTATATCATGAATCCCTTTATTCTCATGATATTAAAATGTTTTTATTACATAAATTATTTGTATTCAAGTTTCTCTCGTTTGGTTACAAACTCTAACTAAAATATCATTTTTAAATTTTTTAATGATTTAGTTTTCTAAATCATTCTCATTAATGTTCATGTTTTAAATATGTCTTTAAGGATTTATTTATATGGACATTAAAGGTTTAAAATTAAAATTACTTTTAAAAGTTTCAAAGTGGTATGGGTCACTTTGATTCAAAAATCTATTTTTAAATGGCTTCTTGACAAATAGTGTGACTTTTAAATGATTTCAAGAAAAAAGGGGATATTTCTCCCTAATAGTTTTGATGATTATTTTAATCTATTTAAATATCATTCATCATTCTCGATTGAGGATAATATGATACAATAGAATCTTACATATTTTATCGAATGAGTTATGTTTGACTGTGGATGTGCAATTTTTATACCATTCATGGTTTGTGGTTAAAGTATTGACATTTCGTATGCTAGTTTTAATATGAATATTTATGTTATGGTTAAACCTGTTCATATGAGGAATGCATTGGACTTAGTATGTGACGGGTGGAGGCCGCTATAGCTCCTCGATGCATCGGTAGGTCTCATGAGACAGACTAGTGTCTTGGCACGATCCCTTGAAAAAAACTTATTAGTAGTCTCAGCACGAGGCCTTGGCTACGTGGTTATGATAGTCTGACATTATGAATTCCATCATTATGAAAGTGGTTATTGATATTGCATGTTATTTTTCGTCTAGTATAATATCCATGTGAATAAGTAAATGGAATTATTTCATTTTATATTTTCCATATTACGCTGAAGTTCAAGTTTAAAAGGCTTTTGTTTTAGTTATACATTACCTTAAGTTTTTATGCTTACATATGAAAGCTTCTGCTATATTGTTATCCTTACTGAGCATCTGAGCTCACCCATTTCAATGTTTTATATTTCCCAGGATGTGAAGAAGTAATTTATGAATGACCTGCAGGGATAGTATGAGGGGATATGAAGACAAGATGTTGTTGTATTTTTTTTACCTTGTGATGTAATGTAGGACTTATAAATATATCTAGTGTTTCCAAGACTACTAAACTAATCGGTCATTTGAGACTTAATCCTTTGTGATCATGCCAATATTATGTAATAATGCACCGACTCTGGGTAACTGGGGTCGGGGTGTTACAACCAGTTTCTGGATGAATGTGATGAGGAGGTAAGCATCACAGGGGGAATAGAAGTGGCAGAAGCTGACTCAGATGAAGATACTAATGATGAGAAAGAGGAAACAAAGTCTGTGTCTTCAAGGAAGCCAAAGAGTTGAGCTGAAATTGATAAGAAAAATATCATCGGTGATCAGACAGCTCCAGTTTAGACAAGAAGAATGAAGTCACTATAGTAGATATATTTCCTATCTCAGGTAGAGCCGAAATTTTTTGCTGATGTAGCTGAAGATGAAAACTGGATTCAGGCAATGAATGAAGAGCTTGATAATATTGAGAAGAACTAGACGTGGGAGATTATTTTGAGACCAACAGATAAGAATGTCTTTGGGACTAAATGGATCTATCATAACAAGATGAATGAATATGGTGTAGTGGTTTGAAACAAATCACAACTAGTGTGCAAAGGGTAATCTCAGATAGAGGGAATTGATATTGATGAGACATTTTCACCGGTTGCAAGGATGGTGAAAATCCGATTATTTTTATCCATAGGAGTTCAAAGAAAGTTCAAAGTGTTTCCGGTGGATGTCAAATCTGCATTCTTGAATGAGTTTCTAGAGGAGGAAGTGTATATTGAGCATCCAGATGGTTTTCTCATTCATTAGGATGAGAACATGGTTTGCAGACTGAAGAAGGCATTGTATAGGTTGAAATAAGAACCAAGGTAATGGTACTTAAGGATTGATCAGTACTTTAAGAATCTTGGTTTCTAGCGTGGAAGAGTTGATTAAAATCTCTATTTTAGAAATGACAGTAATCAAAGGATGATGGTGTTGGATTCTGTCGATGAAATAATTTTTGGAAGATCAGATGAAGCTCAGTGTATATAGTTTTCCAAATTCATGGAAAATGAGTTTGAAATGTCAATGATTGGAGAGATAAGATTTTTTATTAGTCAAGAGGTGACTCAAGGAAGTAATGATACATTCATTTCTCAATCTAAATATTCCAAAGAGGTTTTGAAAAGGTTTGGAGTGGAAAATTCCAAGGAGAAGAAGACTCCAGTTTCTACCCAGACGAAACTTTCGAAAGATGAGGATGGAAAGGTAGTAAATATCACAAAATATAGGAAAATCATTGGAAGTCTATTATACTTAACAGTGACAAGGCCTGAAATTGTTTTTTCCACATGCCAAGCAACAAGATATCAGAGTAATCCCATGGAAAGCCACATGCTTGCAGTGAAAAGAATACTTTTGAATATCAAGGGTACGGTGGAATTCGGCATGACATATAATGACAAATATCAGACAATGTTGTTGGGATATACTGATGCAGACTGGGCCGGTTCAACAGATGATAGAAAATCAACGTCAGATGTTGCATTCTATCTTGGTGGATTTTTTATTTCTTGGCTAAGCAAGAAACAAGATTTCATTTCATTGAGCACTGCAGAAAATGATTATATTGCGGCCACTCAAGAATGCACACAGTTATTATGGATGAAGTAGCAGCTTGAAGATATAGGAGTTCAAGTGAAGTCTCTGATCAGAATCCAGTGTGATAACTCAAGTGAAATCAATCTTAGCAAAAATCCAGTTCTTCACTCAAGGACAAAGCACATTGAGATCAAATATCATTTCATCAAGGAGAAGGTGGAGAAAGTGCTTGTGAAGTTGGATTATGTGCCTACAAAGCTACAGGTTGCAGATATTCTAAAAAAGGACTTACCCAAGGAAGCTTTTTAAAGGCATCGACTGGCTCTAGGAGTTCAGTTGACTCCTTGCACTTAAAAGAGTGTGAATGTGGAACCCCCCTCTCCCTGAGGTATGATGTGTTTTTTCCTAATGTGATGATATGTGTTCTCTACTCTTTTACAGACTGAAAAAGAGTGACCATTGGGATCATTGACAAAGTGGGAGAAAATAGTGGTTGTTCAAGGGGGAGACAGTGTGGCTATTTGAGAAATCATGATACATACATGGAGAATCTGACAGGTGGACCAACTAGATAGGGGGAGTTGAAGCTAATTATAGGGGGAGATTTTTAGATCTGATGATGCTAGAATTGATCGATCACAGAATAGATATCACGATAGCGGAGGATCTTGATAAAAGCAGGATAGTGGTGTTGGAATGCACTAAGAATATTTCTGAGTATTTCTAAAAATTCCAAAAATTGGTATCAATTTGGTGTCAATAGTGGATGTCAGAGATGAAATGATTCATTGATGACCTTTTCATTTACTCTTGTTTCTCACACCTAACATTGCACATGTGGGATTAGAGTATGTGTTGAGTAAATCCTTGATCGCTATCAGAATCCCATTAGTCGAATGGTGGCTGATGAATTAATGATGTATCTTTTTATGCAAGAGTTTTCAACAAACCCATAGGGGGAGATTTTTGGGAAAAAATCCCTCAAGGAATCATTGAATAATTTTTGAGGTGATTGTGTTTGTTGACAAAGTGGGCCTCCTTGTTGTGTTTGTTGACAAAGAAGACCATGATATATGAATGTGTTGACAGAGGGGTTTTACATGGTGATTTTTCGGGTTTAAGGGATGCTTTCAACAATCCATAATTAATTGAAGAACCTCGACAAAGTAATGGATGATCCGGAGGTGGTACGACAAGAGCAGATACAGGGTGGTGTTGTTTTCCAGTGCTTGCCAATTTTTTGGGCCTGATAATCAGAAAATAGAGACATACATTTTTGGAAATGGGAGGAGCGTGCAAAATCTGAGTGATGTGCGAAAAATAATGTGATGTGGGAAAAATTAGCGGGATGCGTGAAAAATTCTGTGGCGCCTGAGAAATCAGTGGGATGCGTGAAATAGGGGAATGAACTTTTTCACACAAGAGGTACTTAGAGGTTTGAAGATCAAAAATTGGCAAAGCCATGAGTTGCGCAAAAAATTGGAGTAGTGCGCAAAAAATGGTGTAGCACGGAAGATTTGTTTTTCGCGCTCGAAGTGAATTATGCGCTCAAGGAGGGCTTTTCGCGCGGGGTCGATTTTGCCTATAAATATGAACTAAACCCCCTCCATTTGTAGAGTTCAAGAAATAGAAAATACTAGATCTCTGGTGCACATAATTGAAGTTCACAAGGGAGTTGCGTGTAATCTTTAAGTTTGCACGTAAAGTAGTGTTGCACGAAAAGTGGATTTCGTGCAAAAGTAGGGAATTGCATGCAAGGCAGTTTAGAGGCTGCACATAAAAAAAGAGGTTGCACGTAAAAGAGGTGTTTCACAAAAATTGTATTTCACAAAATTCAAAGGAATTACACGCAAGGTGTTATAAGGGTTGCACGTAAAAATTGGGGTCGCACGGTTCATTCGGTGCAAAGTGAGATTCATCTACAGATGAAAGTTGGACTTCAACAGGGCATATACATACAAAAAAGAATGTATTCATTAGTGATAATGAAGAGGCCTACAGGATTATAAACTTGGAGTGGATCCTTTTTAGATTAGTGAGCAAAGGAAGAGGAAGAAGGTGATCCTCTCCACCGATAGTGATCCAGAGAGAGAGAAACAGGGAGTGACCCTTGGGAAAGCAGTGAGCAGACCCTAATCCTTCTAAAGGCAGTGAGCCTGGGAATATAAGTGTTCTAGCCCAAACCTTATAAACAACAGTGTGCTTATAGTGGATTTGGTACATCGGCACATTTCCGGTGTGTGATCCTTGGATGTAGCCCAGTGAGGGTGAAATAAGTAAAAATCTTTGTGTCTTGTGCATGCTTTACTTTCTGTTTACATTGTGCAACGGGAAAGAGAGAGAATAATGTTTTGATTAATAGTAAAACAAGATCATAATGGGTTTTAATTTTAAATTAGTCATACCCTGATTCACCCCCCCTCTCAGGGTATTCAGCATTGTGGACCTAACATTTACCTTTATATATTGATTATGCCTTATTTACTCATGGTTTCTTCTCACTATATGTAACACTTACTCATCATTTGAGATAGCCCTTATTTTATTCTTTCACTATTATATAAAAATGAAATATTTGAATGAGTTCAAGGATATAGATTACTTTCATTTTTTATGTTCTATGTTTTATTACCAATGTAATAAGGTAACCGGTTATGTATCTAGTTCTTCAATACTTCTAAACGGATCGATCCTTTACGATGTGAACCATTGTATCTTATTCCAATGTAATTAAATAACTATTGATTTTAATATCTTGGATTTGGTATTATTATATTTGGTATCAATGTCTGGTTTAGTGGAAACCTTGGGAACTAGATTTTAAATAAACATAACCAACATGAGAATTATGATAATTACATATATTATTCTTAGATTTCTACAATTAGAGGGATTTTTTTTTGGTTCGATATTCATTATGAGTATAAACTAACTGATTGTGTTTCATTATTTAGTGATGGAACCTAAATGAATAAAGGGAATCCATACCCATGGTCAATGTTGGTATTTCCCCACATAGCAAGCCAATATAGTTTGTGTTAGAGATATGCAGATCATGACCATATTATGACAACTAACTCATACTATAATGAATAACCTTTCATAAATAGAGAAACATGATTCACCATGATATGATACACCTATGTTGGATAGTTTAATTTGGTAGAAACCCCAGTCTTTTGGTGGGAATAGTAATCTAGTGGTCGCTAAGTAATGGGTCAAGTATCTTAAAAAGAATATCTATCATTAGGAAGTGATGAAGTGGAAAATTTTATAACATCAGTATATTATCTTTAGGGTGATATTGATCAATGGTGGTCTCTGATCTGTAATACTATGGAGGAAGATGAAATGGAACGAATGGAATATATAACTTCTAAAGAAATATTTTTAAACAAATATTTCCCTCATGAGTAATGTACGTAAATGAATAGAAAGATAATTAGATCAAGTAAAAAGGAAGAACTAAGTGTTATAGATTATTAGGATACCATTATAATACTAGTTAGGTATTCTAAATATTATATACGTAATTTAGAATGAAATATTAGTCATTTATTTAATGGTCTTAAGCCAAGTCTCAAAAAGGAATTTTCTTCTCAAAATTTTTCATCATATGATGAAATAGTATTTTGTTCCATCAAAATAGAGAAGGAATTTTCTAGATCCTATATGTTCAAGGGAAATCAAGAAAAACATAATTCAACTGGACGTCAAAGTAAATGAAAAATTTTAATGAAGAAGAATAAAATGAAGAAATTACCATCATGTGAAAACTATGGAAAGAATCATCATGGAATGTTCATGAAGAGCATGGGAGTCTGTTATATGTGTGGAGATAAGGTTCCTTAGTCTAATGAGTTCATGGGGAAAATATAAAACACAGATATCCAGTACTTTAACTATAATAAAATGGGGAATTATTTAGACCAATGTCTCAATTGTCAGGGGAACTTACCACAGTGGAGGATGAGGGCAGAAGTCCAAGCTTATGCAGTCACTAATTCTTAAGTTGAAGTTCCTCATGATGTGTTATATGGTAATTTAATCATAGAATCAAATTAAGATAATAATTTATTTTATTCTTAATCCTCACACTCTTTTATATCTCCCATGCTTCCCAATAAAATTTGATCTTTCCCTAGCACATTTAGGAGAGAGTTTCAGTCAATAATCATAGTGTAAATATAACTACAATAAAGATGTGTTAGAAAATTAGCATTATAACACATAAACTTTCTCTATTTTTTACATTATTATCATACATGTTTTTGACTTTGATATAATACTTGGTATGGACTGGCTTTCAATATATGATTCAAAAAATTATTTAAAATAGAAGGAATTAATGATTTGTGGTGAATATGTGGAATTCCTTATATTTATAGAAGAGAATTCATCAATTGATACATTCCAACACCCACCCACAGTAGCTATTCTAAATGAGATTATTGTGTAATAATAGAAAATAAATACTATGAATGAGAATGGAAATATCTTAATTAAGGATGTACTAATTGTATAGGGATACATTGATGTATTTTTGATGAATTCCTTGTACATACACTAGAATGTGATTTAGATTTCTCTATTGATTTAAACCTTAATAAGAAACTATATCTAATTATCCCTATAGAATGGCCACTTTGGAATTAGTGGAGTTGAAGAAACAAATATAAGAGTTGTGTGATGGGGGATTTATATTCCCTAGTGTTTCACCTCGCGGAGCCCCTTTTCTTTTTTTCAAAAATAATGATGGATATATGAGGCTATTCATTTATTATAGGGACACCAATGTCATTATGATAAAGAAAATGTTTCAACTTCCATACATTGAAAAATTATTCGATCAACTTCACAATCACCATATGTTTTAAATTTTGAACTTCATTCTAGATATCATCAATTGTGAGTAAAAAAGGAAAATATCCCCAAGACATCATTCTATATGAGGTAAGAACATTATGTGTTTACAGTAATTCCATTTGGATTAACTAATCAACCCTCTATTTTTATGGATATAATGAACTAAGTATTAAAGGAATATCTTGTTAATTTTTCTGTGGTGTTCAATGATCATATTTTGGTGTACTATAAAATATATGTGGTCAAAGAAAATTACTTGAGGATTATTCATAAGACACATAGAGGAAAGGAATTATATGGTAAATTTGTCAAGTGTGAATTATATCTATAAAAATATTCTTTTCTTTGTTGTATTATCTCAAATGATAAAATCTCATTACATCCTATAATGATAGAAGCAGTAAAATAATGTCATACCATAATAAACATAATAGAGGAACATAGTTTCATTGATTTGGTAGGTTATTTTTATTGATTGTTCAAATAGTTTCCTGATTATCTAACCCATTAACCAAGCCTACAAATAAATGGGTAATGTTCATATGGAAAAGGGAATGTGAAATGTATTTTGAATAATTGAAGAGGATATTGGAAATTTCCTCAATTTTTACTGTACTATCTAGAAATGGTGGATTTGTGATACATCGATGAAGGGAGTTTATTGTGTCTTAATGTGGAATGAAAAATTCATTGCGTTTTTGTCGAGGTAGTTAAAGAATCATTAATAGAACTATCCAACACATGATCTTGAGATGGAAACCATTATCTTTTATTGAAGATATGTATACATTATCTCTATGGTGAAATATGTGAGATATACACCGATCATAAGAGCCTAAAATATATCTTTTTATAGAAATAGCTCAATACGATGAAAAGGTGATGGCTTAATGTATTCATGTATTATTATTTTTCAATACACTACCACCTAGGGAAGGAAAATATGGTATAAGATTCATTGAGAAGAAAAGAGTATGTAGTCCATTCCAAAATAAAGATTATTTGAGATCCTATATTCATAGATTTGGTGGAGATAGATATGAGAATTTTTAATGAAGGGGAAGAATCAATAATTTTTCAAATTATTACCAAAAAAAATTTTATTAGAAAAGATAAAAACTTCTTAATATTTTGATGAAAAGTTTCAAAAGAAAAATTTAAATTGTGAATGATATAAAATTAGTAGACTTTATATACAAAAGAGATGTTTTGAAATTTGGAAAGATACTATTTTTTCCATCTAAACCTAAAATAAAAATAAAATATTTGATGATGCTTATAGCTTGAATTTCCCAATACACCTTCATAGATTAATGATATATAGCATTTTGAAGGAACATTTTTGGTGAGATAACATGAAGTTGGACATTACTAATTATGTATCAAGATGTTTGGTTTTTCAAAAAGTGAGTATAAAGAGAAAAAAACCTACAGGATTCATGCATCCTATAACTATTAATATGTTTAAGAGCGATGATATTTCTATAGGTTTTATCACTAGGTTACCAAAGACTCCCAGAAATAATGATGCAATATGGTTTATTGTTGATTGCCTTCCCAAATTTGCACATTTACTTGAAATAAGATAAGATTAAACTCTTGGTTTTCTTGCATGGATCTATATTAATTAATTTATAAGACTTCATGGTGGGAATAATTCAATTGTGATTGATTTTGAACCATGATTTTTCTTGAAATTATATGAAATTATTCATAATGATTTAGATATTATTCTTCATTTGAGTACTTCTAATCATTGTCAAATTGAGGAACAGTCCGAAATGACTATTCAAACAATGTAGAATATATTAAGATCATTATAACTTGACTTTCCAGGTATGAATGATCATTATTTAGCATTGTTATAGTTTTCGAATAATAATAGCTTCTATTTATGTATTGAAATGGCGCCATATCAAGAATTATATGGCAAGAGGTGGCGTACACCAACTTGTTGGGATTAAGTTTGTGGAAGGAATCCTATACGCCCAGAAATGGTTAAGGAGACAACATTAAAGGTAAATAATATACATACTCATATTAAAAAAATTAAATTAGGCAAAAAAATTATGCTAATAACTGAAGGAAATATTCATAATTTTAAGTGGGAGATCATGTTTCCTTGAAAGTATCTCTATGGAAAGGTATGTTAGGTTTGGTAAAAAATTGAATATGAACCCCATGTACATTAAACACTTTGAGATTTAATAATTAATTAGGGCCAGGGATTACCATCTTTGTAACATCTAATTACTATTATTAGGTACTCCTCATCCCTCCTTTTTTTCAATTCTTTTATTAGTGTTTGTTTTAGGTTTTTTTGATAATGAAGTTAAATTTTTTTGAATTTTAAAGTTTGTGCATGGTTTTCCCAAACTATATTTCCACACAATAAAAACATTTTAAACACATATAGTAAGGGATTTCACAATTTCTACATGGTTTTAAAAATTCCGCGCCCACCTAGTAGAAATCATTAACCCCGTTAGAGGGGAACACGTGGTTAGGGTGCACAGTTTGACAAACTATATGGATATTAGCAACTAATTGTGGATGTAGGATTTTTAATTTACAAAAATGTTTAAAAAAATATTTAAACCCAATATATTACCTCTCTCAACCCTAACTAAACCTAGAACTTTTTCAAAGGTCCTGGAGGCTCTCAATAACTCATTTTGGATCCTCGAAACCCCTTTAAAGGAGGATTGAATCATGGAGGATCTTGTTCTATCCCTCTATAGTAAGAGATATTCTATGATTATTTATCTCCTATTCTCTTATTATATCCTCCATAGGGTTTTTTATATATTTTTTTGATTGAGATATCTATAATACTTTTTTAGATCCTAAATCTAGTATTGATTCTTAGATCTCTGTTGTCAAAGTTCTTAGTTGAATTTTCCCGTTGAGGTAGACATGTTGCAATATCCTTTGATATATGTTAGGTGGTCCAATCTATGTTTGTCCAATTTTATAACCATTTATTTTCATGATTTAAGTTAAATTTAATTCAATTGTATTTTTAAAACCCAAATTATTCTGAATTTGGATTTGAAATTTATTTGGGATGAAATTTGGTAAAACTCCCAAATTTCAATGTAATTGGAATGTTGGAGTTTAATTAGAAATTTATGGAATTGTGAAATTGGTTTATGGAAGTGATTTGAAATTTTTATTTGAGGAAATGGTTATATTTTTTTGATAAGAACCCATTGGTTTTTTCTTGGAAAAAGTAATTAATTTATTAAAAGCATTTTTTGTTTTTAATTATAATTTGGCATATTGAAATAGAAAATGGGGCAATTTTATTTTGAATATTTTTGAAATAATTTTAACATTTTTTTTGAGAACATGAAAGCCAAGGTAGTTAGTGATTCATTTGGGACAAACATTATAGGTTTGAATTTCCCAGGAAATGGATTGATGCTTTATTAATCTAAAGAAAATTTACTTTGATAGATATTATCCTCAGTAAGATTTTGATTAGTCCTCTATGACTAGTATTTGAGGAATGTGTGTTCACATTTCAATTATCACTATATGAGTGTCTGAGGATCCCAAAACCTAGAAAAATCATACCTCATGGAATATGATCATGTATCTCATTTGTGGATATTTGTGATATCTACATATATTATATATATTTTTGAATATTATTTCAATATGACGTGTGGATTTATATAAAATATTTAAATAAAAAATTTATTAATACATTGTCTGAAATGATTCCATAAATTGAAATAAAAAGAATTATTTTCTTTAAATATTCTCATGTACTACCATGACTATTTTATTTAAAATTCAATTCATTGTTTTTTTAATTTATTATCCTCTTACTATGGAATTCATGGTGAGAACCTACTAATATTTTAGCTCAAACCCAACATTTTCCTTTGGGAATTTGTATATTTCTTTCTTCTAGGTTTAGGAAAAGGGAAAGAACCACGTGGAGGTGGTCATCTTTGATCACATGAGTTGGGAGAGTTGTGTCTATTGAGACTTGGGTTATTTTAATTATTCTATCTGGTAATTTTTTTATGTACCTTGGGTTATTATACATTTTTATCTATTGGTGTTATTCTCCATATGTAGTTTTCTTTTGAAAATACTAATTTTTTTTGGTTTTTACATTATTTATGTAAAAATATGTTCCCTATTTTCTCTTGTATGATTCCAGGTGATTTCTTTCCAACCCATTGTGATTAGGAATTCCCTTAGATCTATGTTAGGATCGTCTTGGGGGTTAGGGTACCAGGGTATCTAGTATGGTTCATGAAAAAATGGTATCAAAGGTACCGGTTAAGCAACTTTCCTTTATTTTAGTATGTTTTTTGAAATATTTTCATGACATAGGATGTAGTTATGAATGAGTTATTAGCCATCTCCCATCGTAATGTCCTTAAGTCACTAGGGGAGGTTTGTGAAAGATGTCTTGATTATTATTACTAATATTTTCCCTATATTTTATTTGGGTAGCTTAAATCCAAATATTATTTACCTATATAGGGGGATTAATTTCACTATCTCTCTTGTTTGACTATTTATCTGAGTAATCTTATTATGTATTCCATGTTTTTTTACCGATGTTTTGTAAAATCATGCTTCTAATAATATGCGTGGATTGGATATAGTAGGAATATATACAATAACCACTGCATGAAAATCCTTCCATGGAAAAAATATTTTTGATGTTATAATGTGTGCTATCCTTGCTCTAGGACTAGAACCTCAACTCATTACCGTCTATGATCTAGCTGTGAAACCTCAGAGGGATGAACTCGAGATTTTTGAACAGGAATTACTTCCCCTAAATCCATTGGCACTCAAAGGCTAAAACAATCCACAACAGGCTAATAATTGGTTGATAAGTGTTGAACTTCTTTTTGAGTTCTTGGAGATGCCAAATTCTATCAAGGTGAAATGTTACAGATTCAAGATAGAAATACTTATCAAGATATGGTGTGAAACAATGGTGATGAACAAGAATCACAAAGTTTTATAATGAGAATCCTTTAAAGATATTTTAACAGGAAATATCTATCTAGAGATGATGGTTTTATCCAAGGATATAGAG
Source organism: Viscum album (assembly GCA_963277665.1). Classification (NCBI taxonomy): domain Eukaryota; kingdom Viridiplantae; phylum Streptophyta; class Magnoliopsida; order Santalales; family Viscaceae; genus Viscum; species Viscum album. Next base: position 1,069,472,305 of record OY728166.1, on the reverse strand, counting down.
TTTTTCAAACTCGAGAAGGCTTCCATGGCCATGATTGAATATGAAATCATTTTTATGAGATTATACATTTTTCACTTGATATTATATCGAATGAGAAGATGACGAATCGATTATTTGAGAAGGGAAATATTTCTAATATTCATCCTCAGGCTTTATTTATGAATCTCCATTCTTATGTTGATGAATTAGATAGTGTTTTTATGGTGGTGATGGACTTGTCTTGTATATTAGGATACACAAGATTTCCTTTTTATCCTAGTGAAAAATGTTAGTTTCTTCAAGGGAAAGAGGAATTTTGATAATTCTTGTGGTGGTTCATAACAGTAGGGTTATTATTGGCCTCCTATAGTGTCAATAAGAGGCCCTTTGGTTTTCTACCAATGTGGAAAGACAGAGAATTTGAAACAGATTTTCATCGAGGATCCTAAGATATGTGGTTGCTGCAGATGATCAGGCCACTTTCAAAAGTTATTTCATGTGTAATCTGCTCCATATAGTGGCATGATATAATCAGTTTCAAAAATTATTATTGTGAAATCAGATGATTCATGAACAAAGGGGTTCAACACACACGTATCTGGAATGGAGCTTCCTCATGCAGTGGAACAGTCTCCATAGGAATAATATATAGGTCTAGTAATTTTTAGAGGCACCATAACTATAGTTTAATCATTAGTGACTACTTTATTGGATACTGGTGCATCTCATTCATTTATGTTAACTTATATTATCAATCTGTAAAATATTTATATATATATTTTCTTTTTTGTTATAGATATTACTACACCTCTTTATATGAAGAGAGAGTGGGGTCTATATTTTCTTAAATTTTTTTCATTATCAGTCATTTATATTACTTGGTATTATACAGTCCATGATATTAAACCTCTAGATGTTATTTTTGGGATGGATTTTCTCATTTCAAATAAATCTCGAATTGAGTTTTATCTACGATGGGTCTCCTTTACTGCATCGGATGGGGTGATCCTTATCTTTCAGAAAGAATGGTACCCAAGTTTGAGTAGATCCAGACTATCTTATCTTGATATGGGTAATGTGATATCTATTCTTTCCTTTGATCTATATCATGAATCCTTGTGTGGTGATCTTCCTCTGTTTTTCATTTATTTCCCTGATGTGTTTTCTTATGAACTCTCTAGTGTCCCACTAGTAAGGTTGGGGGAGTTTTATATTGACTTAGTGATGGTAAATCATCCAAAAGATATTCCATATCAATGCTTGGAAAAGCTAAAATTATAGAGTTGATGTCTCAATTGGATTTTATTTTAGAGAAATGATTTATATGCCCGAGTGTATCACCATGGGTAGTTCATGTTCTATTTTCTAAGAGAGTTGATGGGTCACTTTTCCTATGTTTTGAATACTAAAAGATAAATTGAGTTATGGTAAATAAAAATTACCTCTTTCTAGGAATAGATGATTTTTTTGACCAGTTGGAAGGGTTGAATTTGGTTTAAATGATTTATCTTCGATCTAGTTATCACCAGTTGAGAATAAAAGATTTTATCATTTGGAAAACTATTTTTAGGAGCAGTTATGTATATTATGAGTACCTTTTCATTCCCTTTGTTCTAACTAGGGATCATGTTGTCTTCATGAATTTAATGAACAAGATAATCCATGAGTGTCGGGATTCTTTTGTGGTGGTCTTTTAAAATGGAATCCTTGTCTAATCTGAGTATGAGGAGGATCATGTAAGTCAACTAAGAGCAATTCTGAAATTTCTGAGAAATTACTAACTTTATGCCAAGGTATTGAAATGTGATATCTAGATTCGAGAAGAGATGTGCTTGGATCATGTGGTATTAGATCATGGTATCTCAGTTGATCCTTAAAAGGATAAAGTTGTTATAAAATCGGAGCAGTCATGGAATGTTTTTGAGATTTAGAGGTTCTTGGGTTGAGATGGATATTAACACCAGTTTATAAATGATTTTTTTTTAATTTGGATTCTTTGATTAAAAATCTCACATAGAAGGGAGTGAAATATCTTTAGAATGATAAATTTCAGGGTTATTATTTTGAGATGATACATATTTTGACTACTTTATTAGTGGTGACACTTCAAGAGTCTAAGAAGGACTAGGTGGTCTTCTATGATGCATCAGGTTTATGTTTGGGGTGTGCCCTTATACAGGTTGATCACATCATTTCCTATGGTTCTCAATATCTTAGACCATATTTGAAGAATTAACCAACCCATGACCTTGAACTTGGAACTCTGATTCATGTGTTTAAGGGTTGGTGTAATTTCCTTTTTGTAGAAAGGTCTACCATATATTCCAACCATAATATCTTGAGTTATATCTGATCAAAAAATGAATTTAATCTTCTAGAAAGTCATTGGATGGAGTACCTATAGTATTTTGATTTAAAAAACACTTATACCCCGAGGAAAATCAATATCGTTGCTGATGCTTTGAGTAAGAAACTTCTGACCCATTCAATGAAAGAATCATCAGAATAGTAGAACTTTATTTTTTTCATAGTTTCATATAATTGTTCAAGAAATAGGGGATGAGGTTTCGTTTCCCAATGTTTAGTTATCCTCTACAATTCTCACGATGATTCTTAAGTAATATTATCTTGATGATGAATTCTATTGCATTAATAACTCTCTTTATTGTGGTGAGACCATTGCTGAGTGGTCATTATTTATTGAGGGTATTCTATTTTTCACAAACTGGAACATTGTTCCCAAAACTGTGAGAAAATATTTTATTGGTTATTTCCATACTTCTTGATGGGAAGTACACCCATGAAGCATGAAGATTCTATATGATATGAGACATTGATTATGGTGTCCATGTATATGTTGGGGCATTGTTGATTTTTTTTCTCATTATTATACATGATAACAAGTTAGGGCTGAGAAACAGATACCTTTAAGTTTTCTTCATCCCCTTCTAGTGCTGATATGGGAGTGGTATGAGATCTCTATGGACATTTTGGATTGGTTTCCATGTACTTAGATAAATAATAATGTCATATTTGTTGTGACCAATAGGCTGAAAAAATTGTCTCACCTTATACCCATTCATGATATAGACAAGTTTTAGGAGTAGGTGAAACTCTATGTGAAATATATTGTTCATTTTTAAGAATTTTCATCTACTATAATGTCTGATAGATATCCCTATTTTCCATATCACCTTGGGAGATGACTTTAGGAGGAACTTGGATGTCAGGTATGTCTGAGTATGACATACCATCCAAAGTTATATGGTCAGATATAGAGATCTATACAAATTCTTGAGGATATACTTCATTCCTGCATCCTCAATTTTGGTAGAGCTTGGGATGAACAATTTTTATTGGTTGAGTTTTAGTATAATAATAGTATCTAATATGTGATTAGAATAAAACCTTTTCAGACCTTTTATAGTCGACCTTGTATATCTAGATTGTGTTATTCAGAGATCAGTGAATGTTCCTTGGTTGGACCGAGCCTGGTTAAATAGATGATATCAATGATTCATTTGATTTTTTAGAGACTGTTGACAAAACAGATTCAGTATATGTCTTATGAATATTTTCACCATAAACCGTTTAAATTTTAATTTTGTGATCATGTGTTCTTGAAAGTCCAACCTTGGTTGCATCATCGATGTCTTGGATGGAAAGGGAAGCTTGATACTCATTTTTTAAAACATTTTTAGTTTGTTGATCAGGTGGGAAAAGTGCCTTTATATTTAGAAATTCCACCATAGTTTATGTTGATACATAACATGTTCCATGTATCACAGCTATAGAAATATCTTTCTGACCCATCTAATGATTAAATCTGGAGTTATATTGAGGTTGAGTTGGATTTATCTGTGACTGAGTACCTAGTCAGGATAGTTTATTCTGGAACCAAGTTACTTCAAGGGAGAATAATACCTTCGGTTAGAGGGTTGTGAAGGTATGGTTTTGATACTCATGAGACATTGGAAGATAGGAATTTATAAGAGAGTAGTGGCCTTATCTTTTCAACATGTAAGCTTCTTAATAGGTTTTTTTTGTGTTAGTATGTTTCTTGAGTGGGGAGGTAACAACATCATGTTATTTTTCGTAGGTACACCTTGAAACTCCTTTTTCATACATTTGTTAGGGTTTATTTCATGTTGTTTCGGGAAGGAACTTCAATTTTTTTTGGAATTTTATAGGCTTTGCACGGTTGGAGCATGATTTTACAAATCCATGCACCTGCCTAGTGGAAACTATGAAAACCCATATAATGAGAGATTTCATGGTTTGTACATGATTTGAAAAATATTTCACCAACATATTAGAAATTGTGAAACCCATTATAAGGGTGCATGTTTAGGGAACACGGTTTGACAAACCATGTTTCCCAACCCAGATAACTGTTGACATTAGATTTTTAACTCAAAAAAATGTTTAAAAATTTCCCAAACCCCCACATCTTGCCCTGATAATCTCTCCCTTGACCTAGAATGTTTTTCTAGGACTTATAATTCTTCAAGGACCCATTTTGGATAGTCTAAAACACTTATAAGGGGTATCGAAGAATGCAAGATCTTGTTTGATCCTTATCAGGTAAGAGATATTCTACCGTTATTTCTCTCCTCCTCTCATTATCTCTACACATTAGAACTTTTTAGATCTTATTTTTAATTATAAATATAAACTCCTTTATTTTAGTTCTTGAATTTGGGTTTGATTATTATATCTTTGTTATTGATGTTATTTGTTAGAGTATCCCATTGTGGGTGTTGTGTTACCTGGTCTTTTAAACTAAGGTAGGCGGTTCCCTCAAAATTTGGCCAATTGTATAACCCTTTATTTTTACTGTTTAAATTAAATTTATATCAATTTTATTGTGAAAATACAATTTTATGTGGATTTGTATTTGAAATTTATTTGTAATTAATATTTAGAAAACCACGTAGTTTTAATATAAATGGAATTTTGGGGTCTAAATTCAAATTTTTGGAATTGTTTAATTGATTTAGGGAATTTATTTGAACTTTTTATCTGAGAAAATGGATTAAATTGTTTTTATAATTACACATTAGTTTTATCATGGAAAAATGAATGAATTTATTAAAAATAAATTTTAGGTTTTAAATAGAATTTGGAATTTTGAAATGGAAAATGGAAAATTTGTATTTTGAAAAGTTTTGTAATATTTTTTCCCTTTCTGATTTTTGTTAGATCAAATGAAATATTTGGTAGTTACTATGTTATTTGGGACAAACAAAGTAGGTTGGAATTTCCCTAGAAATGGGTTTATGTTTTACAACTCTAAAAAACATACATTATTAGATATTATCCTTAGTATATTGTTTACTATTTCTCTATGACCAGTGTATGAGGTATATGTATGTATATTTTCATTATCAATATATGAGTGTGTGAGGATCCCATAACCTAGAACTATCATACCTCTTAGTAAATTACTATGTTTCTCATTTTTTGGATATTTTTTATATCTGTATATGTTTAATTTTTTGAAAAACTACTTGACATATGCCTTGTGAATATATATAAACTATTTCATATAAATTGTTTATTAATCCAATATTTGAAATGTTTCCATAAATTGAAATGAAAATCACAATTTGTTTTAAATATACTCTTGTACTTCTATGCCTTTTCTATTTAAAATTGAAAGAATTATTTGGTTTAATTTATTGGACTCTTATTAGGGAATTCAAGGTGAGACCCATAATAGATTTTAGTTCACACCCCACCTTTACCTTTAGGTGTTTTTATATTTCCTTCTTCTTGGTTCGATAAAGGGGAAAGAACACATGGAGGTGGTGGTTATTGATTGTTTGAGCTTAGAGATATTTTTATGTTGGAACCTGGGTTGATTTAATTGATCTTTCTAGTACTTCATGGTTATACCTAGGGTTATTATACCTTTTTTTCTTCTTGTACTGTTCTCCCTGTGATGTTTTATTTTGATTATATTAACTTGTTTCTATTATTATACTATTTATAGGGAAACAACTATACACTCTTTTGTCTTTTATGATTCCAATTTCATTCTTAAAACTTGTGGAGATCAGTAATTCCTATAAATATAAATCAGGATCGGATCTGGTATCAGGGTACCAGGGTATCCGGGCCAATTCGTGACAATCTGGAAATGATGCCAAGTCTCTCAAAAATTCACAATGTGTAACATATATCATTGTTAACTAAGAACATGTTAGAAACAATGCATGTGATCACCTATGAAGAAATAGAACTGGAACCCAATCTATCTTATTATAAAGATCCCATCCAGATTCTTAACACTAGAGAACAATTGTTGAGGAACTGAATGAATCGACTATTATAGGTACTTTGTATAAATCCTAAAATGGAGGTAGCACCATAGGAACCAAAGGATACTAAGAATAAGAACCACCCTTACCAATTTAATATGTAATATTCAAGAAAATATCATGGAAGAAATTTTTTTATGAGGGTATATGAAATATATCATGTCTTTAAATGAATAATAAGATTGATAGACTATATAACACACAAAACAGAGTATAAAAAATGAAATATTATTATTTAAATATGACCAATATAACCAAGTCATTGAATTGATGATTATGAATAGAAACAACCATATTATGAAATATATGTGAATGTCATATTTAATAAAAATTTATGCATAGGAAATAAACACTCAATTTTTAGTAAATTAATTTTAATTTTTCAAAAATATGATTTTTATATGTTTTTTATTTCCTTACATTGAAAAATATATATAAATAATTTTTTACACTTCTAAAAAATTTATTTAAAAAACTGAACTTTTTTTTAAACCAACATAGAAAAATTTTGTTAAGGTGAAAATTCAGTGTGAAGGTCATATTCTATAAAAGTTTATGCTTATGAAATAAACACTCAATTTTTAGTAAAGTAAATTTATTTTTCAAAAATATATTGTTTTCAAAAATAATTTCTATTTCTTTAAATGGGAAAATAAATATAATTAATTTTTGACACTTTTAGAAAATTTACATAATAATATGAACATAATTTCTTCAATCAACCTAGAAAAAATTTGTTAAGGTGAATTTTCCTTGTGAGTTTCATATTCAATACAAATTTATTCTTAGGAATTTAAAATTAAATTTTAAGTAAAGTAATTTTACTTTTCAAAAATATGTTTTTTTTCAAAAATTACTTTTATTAATTTCCATGGGAAAATAAATTTAATTAATTTTTGAATCATATATAAAATTTATTTAATAAAATAAAAATCATTTTTCAAATCATAATGTAAAAAATTTGGTTAGGGTGAACTTTTAGTGTTTTTCTGAATATATTAATTTTCCAATGAATAGTGAAAAATATTGTTTTGTTGTTGAAAACTATATTTTTTCAACCATTTCCAAAGTTGTATATTATTATTTACTGTTCTGATCATGTATTGGAAGCCCTAAAAAATAATAATTTAAAATTTTTCATTAGATATCAACGTAACTATGTCATTGCTGGTGAAGCACCACCTGATTACAACCCCAGGATCTTCATGTCAATAATTTAGGAACACAAATAAACTGAATAAATAACTCTTCTAAAATGAAACCACACTTGAAATATTCTCATCATTTCTGATTTTTTTTAAAATATCCAATGTTAAATTTCTCAATATCTCCCACAAGTTCTTCCAAATTTTAATGGGTGCATCGATCATCGGAATCATGGTGTTACTATGTAATTTCAGTGATGCCTTTGATGTCTCAACGATCACCACTAATCCACTCCATCGATTGGAAAATGTTTTCATTGATCCATCTATTTGAATAAGATATTATCTTTCTATTAATTGGGGGAGATGATAGAGGACCTCTGGATCTCATTCAATGAATAGTCCATTGCATTAGAGTTTCTTCTCCTATTTATAGTGGGGCTCCAAAATACCTGAAAAGGGTCTCGACCTCTGGATATTTATTAACTACCACAAATAAAATATTATGACTACTCTAATCAGTCATAAATATAATATATATATATATATATCACTTACTTGTAATATATTAAATATATTACATGATAAATACTAGTCATTAACTCCACTACTAGAAAGTCTTGTTATACCCTCAGGTCTATACCAACGGTTTCTAAAAACCGTTGTTATAGGTGTTCATATATCAACAGTTCAAAATAACCATTATGATAGGTGGTTTATATTAATACTATCCCAATGGTTTTATAAAACAATTGGGATAGATATATGTATACCAATTATTTTTTTAAACCATTGTTATAGAGATTGATATGCCAATAGTTTTAAAACAAAAGATGGAATAGGTATTCCACAAATACCCTATCATGCCAATGCCCCTCCTCCCATTCAATTAACATCCATAACCCTAGAATCAGAATTCAACATTCCACATTCATCCCTACCCCTAGATATCTATCATATTTTCTTGATTTAATTTCATTATTCTTCAATATTGAATTGGTGACTTCTAAATCATTTAGGTATTTTATCAACCATAAATTTCATTTTTATTCTTGACTAAGACACCATGGTTGATTCTATTTTTATCCAAATTTAATTTATTTTGATATGCCTAAATTTGGTTTTGGATATTGAAACAAGGATTGTTCATACTTCTATTGAAGGTTTTTTTTTAATTTTATTGTTTTTCATTCTTTATTTCTCTTTTTTTCTATATGATCTATATAATTTTAGTTTTTGAGTAGATTATTTTTACCTCAAATAGTGTAGTGGGACAGAATGTATGGGCATCCATGATCCTCTTTTTTTTTTTGAATTTTTTAGCTTGGTGGAGTGGTAAGCCTCATATTGTGTTTTCTAGCTGTTGTTTTTCTAGTCCTTTGATGTTTTTTTGTTGATGCCACATTGCATGACTATCATGGGGCTATTAACGAAAAATAAAATAATTTGTTATCTAGTCTGTAAATATTCTCTGTTAAAGTGTAGAATCACTAAGGCACCTATATGTTGGTCTTTTATGCCTTAAAATTTATTTTCTCAATTAAAAATAATTTAAATAACACCCTTATGTATTTTAATTTCATAAGGAACATTATCATAATGAAAGCATTAAACCTCAATTGATTTGGCACATTATTTGATTCAACTCCATATATATCGTCCTAAAATATATAATTCATTAATTTTAAAAATATACTATTCCACAATGTAGAGATACCAAACATATTACAATCAATATAAAAACATTTATAATAATAAGGGGGTGGGTTTAAAGGACCACTTATCTTATACAAATAGCAATTCCCTCTTTAACCACCACCTAGTCATCACTTTGTAGGCATGTCCAAGTGTGATAGTAATTTACCTCACACATGGGTCCCTATCTCAAGCCAATAACTTATAAAAAACTAATTATAACCTTTTTAATTACTAAAAAAATTATTTTAGATCATTTTGAATACAGATTAAGTCACTATGTGACAATAATACACAAAAATTGGGACTAACACCGTTGAGAGGTCTATAACATACCCTCTAAACTATCCTAGGAAACAAACCGATCACACAAAAACAAAACCATAATTATAGTGACCAGATCCTTTTAAAAATAACATTTCATGATTTTAAGTATAACTAATCATCAGTGTACAAGCCAAAGATCGTTAAGTCTACTGTCTTCAACGACTAGGTACATATAACATAATCCATGGGGATAAAAAAACTTCTTTATTTAATCTCCATAAAGAGATCCTAACTTCATTTGATCCCTTACATCTACAAAGGGTACCCTAGGGAACACATGAGCAATGGGATGAGCTAAAAATCCCAGTAAGGTAATTAATATAAGGATACATCTCAAGCAAATGAGTTTGGAGGCATGACATAATGATATCCAAAGAATTAAACTAATAAAATCATTTAATATAAGCATGGGATCATATAAATGTGGAATCATATAAATGTGGAATAATCATAAAACAATTCTTTATTACAAGTCAAGGCTAACCACCAATACCATTTCTCATTTTAGTACGGGTCAAGGCTAACCACCATTCCTGTTTCATAACGTATCTCAGGAGACTCAACTTTACCCAATGCATTTTAGCACTATCCGAGTGCACCAATCTCAATATTTTCATGAATATTCAACCCAAATAAATATTCATAACACATAAATATTATTTCCTCATGAGTAATCATACATAATAAATTGTTCATAAACATAAGGTTACCCATAGAGAGAATTGGGTACCATAATCATGAAATAAAGCATAACCAATACGTTTATCATGAAAATGTAAATGAAAGAAAAGGATTAGAAAATAAATGGAAATTAATAAGGTAATATGGGCATATAAAATGGTAGGTGGTAAAAAATACAAGTGACATGACATAAGAAATGTATTTGAGAGGCGTTAGCATTAAAACATTTTTGTGCGGTTTTAAGGAAAACACTATAGAGCTTTTAAAATAGTAAAGAATACTTTATTTTATATAAAACCAAAATTAAACCATGAAGTTTTTCAGAATAAAAATAATGAATTTAAAAAGGCAATGGTTTCTTAAAACATAAGATGTAGTGCACTTGAAATTGGGTAAAAGTTCGGGAAGTTACTTTAAAATGAGTGTGCTTAATGGGAAGTATCGAGAAGAGATTCACATAAAAGCATGTATATAATTGAAATAGAATGATAGATGGATCATGGAACATGATCTTGGAGAATATAAATATAATTTAGAAGTTATACATAAAAATAAAAGACAACTAAATTTCGGTAAAAATAACGATAGAGCAACCCGAAGGAATAAAGGAAGTCCGGGCAGAATCCATTATGGTTTATCGACATGGTATCGGGTATAACTTAGAGGGATTTATGAGAGAGATAAGTGGTTTATCATCAATTATAAAACATTAGGTCAGTATAGGGAAGGTTTATAAAAATACCCCATCACTTGTTATTACACAAAAAAAGGAATAGCATAGAGAATAATCTTGATTAAGAGTGAAAAAGGGAGGATCTCATACCATAAATCCATTGGTGTTCTCCACTTGTTATTAAAAACCTGAATAAAAAAAGTAGGATTATTAATTAATAAGTCCAAAACCACTTATATATGTAATTTATTTATTATAACCCTTTTAATTCATTCAATGACTTTTTTATTAGTTATAAGGTTTAATTTCATTGTTCGGGCTCGTTTGTTTACATGGATTGAAAAGATCGGTTCACTTATATTCAAGTTTGGATTATATGTATGATCAAAGTGGTTTTCCAGAATTTAGGTTATATAATTTAGTGAACGTAAAGAAGATTAAATGGTTTTAATTTTAATTAGGTTACTTAGAGTGAAGTCCAATTATTATATATATAACCTTAGTGATAACCGTTTTTGTTAATCGGTGGATTTGCTTATAAAGAACATGTTTTTTTCTTTATAACTCAATACCATTTGTAAAAAATGATTACAGAACAAAAAATTGGATATATTACATATATAATAATATGGTTCAACCATAACACAACTGGTTTCATGTCAATAATTAAATATAATAATAGAAATCAATAAACAATTGTCCTTAAATGTGCTAAATTAGCACATCTCAAATGGTGCTTTCATTTATTTCAAATAAAAGGGTTGGGAAAGGAGAGAAGATAATAAAATATACCATTAGCCTAAAAAAATTATAGTACATGTATGTGACTAGATTTATCATACTATTATTGTGAAGGGAGGTGAGGAAAGAAATAAAAAAGAAAAGAACTTAAAAGAAAAGAAGAAATTGGGAAGCGAAATTTACCTCTTGAGACTTCCTCCTTTGAGAACCTCTTAAGGGGAAGGGTTTTGGTATTTTGAAGAGTCTAGAAGATTTTGGACGTGGGGGAGGAGATTGGGTAGAGATTTGGGCAGAATAACAGCTAGGAACAAGGCTTGAGAGGAGTGAAGAGAAGAGGGAGTGAAGTGGTGTTCTATAGTGGAGGAGAGGAGGGATTTCATAATATTATAATCATAAATTTATTATTTCGTCATAAGACAAGGAATTTTAAGTATTCCATGACCAAGAATAGTGATTTTATCATGTGATCCCTAACCAAGTGGGCTTACATTAGTAGAACATCATTGATGAATACATTAATCCATTATTTAGCATTTTCTGTGAATTATCGGATTCTACTATTCGTCAAAAATTCAAGTATGTCAGAAAAATCCCAAAAATTCACCCTTACCATTTTTCGACATGTAGAATCCAAAAATGAAATCCATTTTCTAAAAATAATTTTATAAATATGATTATTTTAATATTTAATTAAAATAAAATTTATTATCAAAACCAGTTTTAAAACATTCATTAACTTATTCTAAAATATAGGTATATCATACTTCCAACTTGAATATTATTTTTATACTATCATAGTTTAGGTTAATATTAATTAGGGTATATCACTATTCATAAGGGTATGTTACTATTCATTAGGGTAGGTTTTTATTTAATAAAAATTATGTTTTCCATATCGGACTCCAAATAACTTAATGATTATAACCGTGTAAGCCATATTTTCGAAATTCCAAACACAAAAGTGACGAACTTATGTTCAAGGGTCACTTAGAACTTATTAGTTAATTGTGTTGTGTTTTCATTTGATTTTATGACATACTTATGAGAAGTTAATTTCCATTAAAAACATTGGGTCGTTACATTCTTCCCCCCTTATGAAATTCCGCCCTTGAAATTTCATTTTACATTCTAATTCAAAAATAGGTGAGGGTACATTTCTTTCATTGCTTCCTCCAGTTCCCATGTTGCCTCTTCGAACTTATGTTTTTTCCATAGTACTTTAACCAGATTAGTTGTCTTGTTCCCTAGAACATTTTCTCTACAATCCAAGATCTTCACTAGATACTCCTCGTAAGAGAGATCATCCTCCAACTGTACCACCTCTGAAGAGAGTACATGTGAAGGTTCTGGTAGGTACTTCCATAAGATGCATACATGAAAGACATCATGTAATTCCAACATGGTAGGTGGAAGTGTCAGTCGATAGGCCACAGCTCCGACTCGATCAAGGATCTCAAAGGGGCCGATATACCTGGGACTTAACATCCCTTTATTCCCAAACCTCATGAACTTATTCTAGGGGGGATATGTGTATAAATACCATGTCTCCAATATTGAACTTAGGTTCTTGTCGACAATTATCTGTATAAATCTTCTTTCGAATTTGGGCTATCTTGATATGATATTGAATGGTTTTCCCCTTCTCCACCATTTCTTCAACCATTTCAGGTCCTAGTAGCTTATGGTCACCATATTCATCCCAACACACCGTCGTTCTGCACCTTTTACCATAAAGGTCTTCATATGGTGCCATTCGGATGCTCGAGTGGAAACTATTATTGTAGGGGAATTCAACCAGTGGAAGATGTTGGTCCCCTCCTCCTTTTAATTCCATTGAACAAGCTCTCAACATGTCTTCCAATGTGTGAATAGTTCACTCAGATTGTCCATCAGTTTGAGGATAATAGGTCATAATGAAGTTCATTTAAATTCTTAGAGCATGTTGGATACTTTTCCAGAACATCAAGGTGAACCTCAGATCATGATCGGATACAATAGATAGTGGTACTCCATGCAGCCTTACCACTTCTTTGATATAAATCCGTGCAAGTTGATCCAACGAGAAGTCCTCTCGAACCATGATAAAGTGATTTGTCTTTGTAAGATGATCCACAATGATCCATATAGCATTTTTTTAGATGTATTTGGAAGTCCAGTGACAAAGTCCATGGTGATGTTCTCCCACTTCCATGCTGGTATGGGTAGTGGTTGCATCATCCACTTAGACTTTTTTCTCTCATCCTTCACTTGCTGACATACGAGGCACTTTTATGTATATTTGAAAATCTCCCTTTTCATATTGTCCCCCCAATGTTTTCTTGGAGTTCTCAATACATATTTGTGCTCCCTTGGTGGATACAGAAGGTTGAGCTATGTGCATCATTCAGTAGGTCCTTCTTTATCTCTGGATCATATGGTACACATAATGGTGTCCCAAATCATACAACTCCTTCTTTATCAATTTTAAAATTGGAGGATTTCCCATTTATAATAGCTTCCACCCTTTTCTAAATTTACACACCCTTTCTTTGAGCGTCCTTTATTTTCTCTAAGAGGGATGGTTGAGAAATAATTTGAGAAAGGATTGATGATGTTTCTCCCTTAATGATTCCCATGTCCATCATTTTCAAATCTAAGAAGATCGGATCCTTTTCAATTCTCATCATTGATAAAGATGCAGGATCCTTTCTACTTAGATCATCTTCCACCTTGTTTTCTTTACCAGGATGGTAGTGGATTGGGAATTCATAATCCTTGATTAGATCTATACACCTTCGTTGGTGCATATTAAGCTCTTTTTGTTTGAATATGTATATTTGAGACTTTTGTGGTCCGTATATATCTCACATTCTCCCATAGTGATAATGCCACCATATTTTCAACACAAATACCACAGCCGCTAACTACAGATCATGCGTAAGATAGTTTTTCTCATGTATTTTCAGCTTCCTTGAGGCATAAGATATCACTTTATCATTTTGAATTATCACACAACCTAATCCATTCTTAGAAGCATCACTATACACCACAATGATTTATCCACTTGAAGGGAGAGCGAGTATTGGCGTTGTGATAAGCCTCTTTTTCAACTCCTTGAAACAGTATTCACATTTCTATGTCCAGAAAAACATTACTCCCTTTCGTGTCAGCTTGGTCATTGGGTTTGAAAATCATGAAATGTTCTTCATGAATTGTCGATAATACCCAGATAGACCCAAAAAGCTGAGGATCTCCATTGCAGAAGTTGGCCTCGGCCACTCTACAATTGCCTTCGTCTTGGAAGGGTCCAGAGATATCCCTTTCCTGGTGATATCCTCCATCCAGAACTCACATTTACTATACTTTTCATACAACTTCTCCCTTCAAAAAGTCTTTAAAACAGTTTCCAAATTCTCCTCATGTTCCTCCTTACTATTGGACAAGAATATCATCAATAAACACTAACACAAATATGTCAAGGTAATCTTTAAAGACACTATTCCTTAAATCCATGAAAATTTATGGAGAATTAGTGAGTCCTAATGGAATCACTATGAACTCATTGTGTCCATACCTCATTCTAAATGCATTCTTTGGAATATCTTTCTTCCTCACCTTTAGTTGGGGATATCCTTACTGAAGGTCCACCTTAGAGAAATAACTGGCCCCATGAAGCTAATCGAACAAGTCATCTATCCATGGAAGGGGATACTTGTTCTTTATTGTGATTTTATTGAGCTCATGATAATAAATTCAAAGGCACATTGATCCATCCTTCTTGTTGATGAAGAGAACTAGAGCACCCCACGGTGAAGCACTCAGGCATATAAAACCCTTCTCCATATTCTTCTGTAACTGCTTCTTCAACTCTTCCAGCTCTACGGTGGCCATTCTGTAAGGTGTCTTTGAGATTGGCAGAGATCTAGTAATAAGATCAATTGAGAACCCAACCTCTCGGTCAAGAGGAATACTAAAAAACTCTTCGGGGAATACATCAGTGTAATCCCTCATGATGGGAATGTCTTCAAGCATGATTCTATCCTTTGTCCCAGTCATTTTATCTAGATATGATTTCTCACAAGGAATAAGTATCCAAACTTGAGATGAAGATTCTATAGGATAATCATCTTCCTCCTTACACATGTAAATAATTATAGGATGCTTCAAGATGTGAAAAGTGATCTACATTTCCCAAAAATTGTTTTTTTCCTTGTACAAAGATAGTCAATCCATGCCCAAGATAGCATTGAACTCTACTAAAGTAAGTATGACACGATTTTCTGGGAGGATCAGTCCACAAATGTTAACCGTGGAGGAGTTATAAACCATGGATGTAATAATTTCCCCATTCGTTTTTCTCACAGATAACTTTTTGTCCAAATTTTGATGTGGTGTTTGAATAGTTCTACTAAACTTGAAAGATATGAATGAATGCATAGAACCAGAATCAAATAGTACATTTTCTATTATTGAATGAATAAAAAGCATACCTGTCACCACATCATTTTCCGGCTCCACCTTAGAAGTAATGATAGCATAATCCCTTCTTTGTTTCCTTGGAGGTTGTTGCTGGTTACCTCCAACAAACCTCAGCGTAGGGAAATGGTTTTCATAATGCCCAATCTCCTTGCAGTTGTAACATTGCACTACAGTCTGAGTGTTGATCTGAACCTTCCTTTCTTCTTCAACATTAGCGGGATTTTTCATATCCCTTCAGCAGTTCTTGGCCAGATGACCAAACTTTCCGCATTTGAAGCAATTCTTGGTTCCATTGATACAGTCACCAAGATGATTCGACCAACAATTTTTTCAAAGGGGAATGTGAGGCTTCTTTCCATAATGGGATTTATTTGATGAACCACCCATGTTGTTCTCTATTTTCTGCTTCTTTTCACTGGGCCCATGAGACCACTGAGAGTCTCCAATATCCACTTCAACCTTGAAGGCACAATGGACAATCTCCTCATAACTATCAAAATCTAGAATTTCCAATGCTTTTCATAGACTTGGCTTTAGTCCGCTAAAGAAGAGATCCACCTTGCTTTCGGTGTTCATGGGAAATCCATAAGTGTACCTTGAAAGCCTTGTAAATTTCGCTCCATATGCCCCAATGGTCTCATCTTCCTTCTACATGAGTCTAAGGAACTCTATTTCCATCTTGAGATGGAGGGTTTAAGGAAAATATTTGTTGGAAAACATCCTCTTGAATTCCTCCCAATCAATGGAATCAATATCCTCTTGGGACATTGTATTCTTGATCATTGTCCACCACTGATCAGCTTCCCCATAAAAACGATAGACCACAAGTACAACTTTCTATTCTTCTAAGCACCGGAGGATGGAGAAAATATTTTCAATGGAGTTAATCCATTGTTTTGTGAGGAGGGGATCAGAATACCCACTAAACATGGGAGGCCTTTTCCTCATGAATGATTATACAGTAAATTTCTCTTTCCTTGGAGGAGGAGGATGTTCCACCTAATTAAAGTTATTATTCAAAACTCGATCCAGCTGAGGAAGTACTACCATGAAGTTTTGAGCACCCACTTCCATCACATCAGACATATCATTAGGGAAATCATCACATTTACTATCATATTGGTTATTGTAACATGTTCATCTCTTTCCCGCCATTAATTGAGAAAAAGAATGTATAATTAGAGGTATTGAATACATAGCTATTGAGCATAAAAAAACATTGAACATAAAAGTATAAACTTATAAAGAAGAAGTATATCCTAACTTGTGATTCCCTAGGTTTATATCCAGGTTATCCTCAATCTAATTCTTAACTTATATTCTTATGGTATTCTTTTTGTCCCTTAATAATGGTTTTTACTAATCCCGTGAATCTACGAAAGCATATCCCCCGGGAGTGTCGTAACCAAGAGTGCAGCAAGGCCCGTTGTCGTGCACTAGTTCTCATTCGAGTCTAGATGAAACTGGTTTTTTCAGGTTTTACCCCTAGATACATTTGTTCCAAAGCCTCCTCTACCTGCTCATATATAGACAGGGATGTATTTTCTTGATAAAACACTTACTCAATACTCACCAAAATTCTGGAATGTTTTCTTATACTTAGTCGCATCTCTAAGATTCTCACTAAGGTGCAATATTCCTAATCTCCAAAAATAACTAGACTATCCTCTGATACCAACTATAGAAACCTGATCCTTTTACATATAACATTTCATGATTTAAAGCATAATTAATCATTAGAGTACAATACAAGGATCATTATTTCTAGTGTCTTCGAAGACTTGGTACATATAACATAAAACATGGGGCTAGAAAACACTTCTTTATTTAATCTCCATAAAGAGATCCTAACTACATTTGAGCCCTTATATCTGCATAGGGTACGTTGGGGAAGACAAGAACAAATGGATGAGCTAAAAAGCCCTGTAAGGGAATGAACATAAGGATACATCTCAAGCACATGAGTTAGGAGGCATGACGTAATGGTATCCAAAGCCTGAAACTTATAAAATAATTTAATATAAGCATGGGATCATATAAACATGGAATCATATAAATGTGGCAGAATGATAATACATTTCTTTAGTATGGATCAAGGCTAAACTCCAATCATGTTTCCCATTTTAGTACGGGTCAAGGCTAACCGCCAATCCCGTTTCACATCTTATCTCATGAGACTAAACTTTACCCAATCCATTAGAGTGCTATCTGGGCGCACCCATCTCAAAATTTTCATGAATATTATTTACACATGAATATTCTTAACACATAAAAATTCTTTCCACATGAGTAATCATACATAATCAATTGTTCATAAACACAAGGTTACACATGGAAAGAATTGGGTACCACAATCATGACAAAACGCATAACCAATGAGTGTATCATGAAAATGTCCATTAAAGAAAAGGATTAGAATATTCATGGAATTTCATAAGGTAATATAGGAATATAACATGGTGGGTAGTAACAAATATAAGAGACATCACATAATAAATGTATTTGAGAGACATTATAATTAAAACATTTTTGTGCGGTTTTAAGAAAAACACTATAGAGATTTTTAAATAGTAAAGAATACATTATTTTATATAAAACCAGAATTGAACCATGAAGGTTTTCAGAATAAAAATAATGAATTTAAAAAGAAAATTTTGTCTTGAAACATAAGATAGAGTGCACTTGAAATTGGGTAAAAGTTTGGGAAGTTTCATTAAAACGAGTGTGCTTATTGGGAAGTATCGAGGAGAGATTCAATTAAAAACATGTATATCCCTGAAAGAGAATAAGAGATGTATCTTGGAACATGAGTTTGGATAATATAAACAGAATGTTTAAGTTATAAATAAAAATAAGAGACAACTACATTTTGGTAAAAGGAAAGATAGAGCAACCTGAAGGAATAAAGGATGTTCGGGTAGAATCCATTATGGTTTATCGGAATGGTATCAGGTTTAACTAAGAGGGGTTTATGAGAGAGATAAGGGGTTTATCATCACATATAAAACATTAGGGAAGTATGGTAGTGGTTTATAAACATACACCATCACATGGAATTACACAGAAAAGTCCTACCATAGAGAACAATCGTGATTTAGAGTGAAAAGGGGATGATCCCTTACCTTTAATCCGTTGGTGTTCTCCACTTGTTATTAAAGACAAGAATAAACAAATTTAGGCTTATTAATTAATATGTCCAGAACCTGTTCTATATTTAATTTATTTATTATAACTCTTTTAAGTTCATTCAAATCTTTTTTGATTAGAGATAAGGTTTAATTTCATTCTCTGGGATTGTTTGTTTACATGGCTTTAAAATATCGGTTCACTTATATTCAAGTTTGTATTTTATGTAAGATCAAAGTGGTTGTCCAGAATTGAGGTTATATAATTTATTGAACATCTATGAGATTGCATGGTTTTAATTTTAATTAGGTTTCTTAGAGTGAAGTCAAATTATTATATATATATAACCTTAGTGATAACCGTTTTTGTTAATCTGTGGATTTTATTATAAAGAACATGTTTTTTTCTTTATAACTTAATAACATTTGTAAAAAAGGGTTACATAACAAAAAATAGGATATATTACATATATAATAATATGTTTCCACCGTAACAAAAATAGTTTAATGACCAAAATTAAAGATAATAATAGAAATTGATAAATTGTTTTCCTTGAATGTGCTAAATTAGCACATCTCAAACGGTGCTTTCATTTCTTTCAAATAAATGGATGGGGAGAGGAGAGAAAATAATGAAATATACCATTATCATGAAAAAATTTCAGTACATGTATGTTACTGGATTTATCATAATATTATGGTGAAGGGAGGTGAGTAAAGAAATAAAAATAAAATAACTTAAAAGAAAAGAAGAAATTGGGAAGAGGAATTTACCTCTTGAGAATTCCTCCTTTGAGAACCTCTTAAGGAGAGAGGTTTTTGTATTTTGAAGAGGCTAGTAGATTTTGGATGTGGGGGAGGTTCTTGGGGAGAGATTTGGGCAGAATAATGGTAAGGAACAAGGCTTCAGAGGAGTGAAGAGAAGAGGGAGTGAGGGGGGGGGGGTTATAGTGGAGGACATGAGGGATTTCATAACATTATAATCATTAATTTATTATTTATTCACAAGACAAGGAATAGTAAGTATTCCATGACCAATAATAGTGGTTTTATCATGTGATCCTGAAACAAGTGGGCATACATTAGTAGAACATCATCGATGAGTCAATTAATCCATTATTTAGCATTTATTGTGAATTATCGGATTCTACTATTCATCAAAAATTCAAGTATTTCAGAAAAATCCCAAAAACCCACTCTAAACATTTTTTGACGTTATGAATCCAAAAATTAAGTCCATTTTTTAAAAATAATTTTATAAAAATGATAATTTTAATATTTAATTAAAATAATATTTTATTATCAAAATCAGTTTTAAAACATTCATTAACTTATTCTAAAATAATGGTATATCGTACTTCCAACTTGAATTTTATTTTTATACTATCATAGGTGAAGTTACTATTCATTAGCTTATATCACTATTCATAAGGGTATGTTAATATTCATTAGGGTAGGTTACTATTCACCAAAAATTAAGTTTTCATTATCGGACTTCAAATAACTTACTGATTACAACCGTGTATGCTGAATTTTCAAAATTCCAAACAGAGAAGTGGAAAGCATATGTTTAAAGGTAACTTAACACTTAGTATTTCATTGTGTTGTGTTTTCATGTGATTTTATGACATAATTATGAGAAGGAAATTTCCATTTAAAAACATTGGGTTTTTAAAATAATCACATTAATTAAATATAACTTAAAACCCAAAGAAAAAATCACTCCACATACCAAAAATGAATTCTCACCATTCCATAACACAACAGAAACCTCACGTACAAAACACGGGAAGTCTCAATATCATTTAAGAATTATTGGTATACACTCCCATACTACCCAATACATATTCCAAAGAAACACATTCCATGTGTATGATTTCCACCTAGATCACATCAAAAAACAATAGTTTCACAATCTTATATAACAAAATAGTAAATCTAGTCCCACGCTATATGATTCCCAAGAAACTAAACCTAAGATCACTCTATTAATATAATAACTATGACCACCATTTATGTAAGTCTTATCTAAAAAAATATTCCCCATCACTCCTATTAATAATTGGATATATCACTCATTAAAAAGTCTACCGTGTTCACACCCACCACCCTAGAAATATTCCATAATCTATAGGATCAACCTGCGCTTTCTCCACCAAAGATCTATCCATATAGTTTCACCATCAACCATCCTAATTAAAATAAAAAAAATGTATATAGAGTGAGTAATCCAAATAATCCATCCCTAAAACCCATCATTGATACTAATGCACATACACTAAAGGTACATTACTCATTCAAATTCAAGGCATAATCACGCTTGCATCATATATAGAAACACTTTTTTTGCATTGATCTCAAGGAAATAAAGGATTCAAATTGACATACCTAACTATGAGAAACCACTAATTATGTAATTATCCAACATAACTTCGTAATTTATTTGTGGTTATGAATATGATAACCAATAAATAGTAACTGTTTATACATGAATTTATAGAATAAGAACAACATTAGTTAAAAAGTGAATATAAGAAGATAAAAAATAATAAAATCTTTTATAAACACAATTTTTTGTAGTATTATTTATAATTATTACTCATTTATATAATTGAATTTAATTTCATGGTTTTATATTTATTGTATTTTGTTATATATATAGATTATTTTCTTGTCTTTTATATTGTGATTCTAATATAGACTACTGTGTCAGTTATGGTTTCAAATTAAGTGAATAGTTCTCATTTCCTTAAATATATTTTATATTTAACTTTAATATTATATAATTTATCTCACAACATGGCATATAAAATTTTGTTAAAAAATGGATAGAAGTTGGTTTATGAAACTTATTGGAACTTCAGAAAGTTTCAAAACATGTTGGAGATCTTTTTATATTTTGCATTTAACAATGCTCCAGATAGTGGTCACATACACTGCCTATGTTATAATTATGTTGAATACCTTGGTTATGTCATGAATAATTTACTTCAATATAACAAAATATGTTTTCCAACAAACTACTATGTATGGTATGACAATTAGGAGAAAATGAAATCTCAAAATGTTCATGATCTGAATGAGAGAATTGGTTTGGAGAATTTATTAAATTACCAGTTTCCATTTATTCATCATCATGAAAAAGAAAGGATGTTAACCAAATTAGACTTCTATACGAGAACACATGATGTTTGTAATGAAAATAAAGATGTTGATAGGGTGAATCAATTGAATGATGCTACCATAACTCCACTATATCAATAATATGGTAAAATGGGAAAATAGAATTTTTTATCCAACAGTTTTATGGGAAAACCATGTATGGGATTTCTAATACTATTATGTACTATATTCTTACCTTTTTTAATGGATTACTTTCAGATGATGAAGATATTTACTCAATACATTATATGGAATGGATGTTAATTGATGAACATGAATTTTCTAAAAACAAAATTCATGATTTCCCAAAATATTGAATATTATTATAGGAGGAAACTATTTCATGAAATGATGGAATAAAATGTGGTACATTCCAATGGTATCTTAATTCTAATGGAACACTTTCATGTGTTCCAAAGTAATTAAAGTGACTCCTTCCATTGATTCCCAGACTCTAAAATCTTTTCATGCATAATGAAATATTATTATATATGTAATGATATGATACCGAGAGAAAGAAGGATAATAATGTGGTTTTTTATCCTACAAATGGAGTTTTATGGTGGGTGTTTGATACTTGATATCTTTATTTTACAGATCGCATGAATAATGTGTGGTTGATTTTATCATGTGATGGTTTTAATTTTTTTAGGAAGATTATTACTTTACACAATACATGGTTAGTTTTCATATACATTTATAACCATCCTCCATAGATGTGTATGATAAAACCTTTCACATTCATGAGTATAGACATATTTATATCTTATAATCCTAGAAATGATATAGATGTATATGTGAAACATTTAATAATATATTTGACGTATCTTTGTAATATGGGTGTGCGCACATATGATGCATGTTCAGAAGACATATTTTAGATGTATGTTATGCTTGTGTGGATGATAAATGATTATTCTTCTTATGTAATGATTTCTAGATGGATCATGAAGGGAATGCTATCATGTAAAATTTGTATAAAGAATACACGATCTAGAAGACTTAAATATCATTTTAGTTTCAGTTTTATGGTACATTGATGATTCTTTCCAATGGATCATCCATATAGGAATAATCATTGATGGTTTGACAATACCACAAATTCAAAAATCCCACCTCAAAAATTATATGTAACTAACATGATTAATAAAATTCAAGATGTCATTTTTTTATTCAGGAAGGGTCAGAAAAAACATAGATGGAATGAGAGTGTTTCTACTTAAACCAATTATTATTGGATGAAGAAAAGTATATTCATTGAGTTGTCTTATTGGTCAACCAGTTTTTTACATCATTTCTTGGATTTGATGCACATTGAAAAAAATATGTGTGAAATGTTCCTTTTAATTCTTATAATTGTAAATGGAAATACAAAAGATAATTTATGAAATCGATATGATGTGGTGGATTGGGATATAAGACCTTAATTTAATCATGTTTGTATCAAGGAAAATAAGTAGAAATTACAATGTTCTTCTGATGTGATTACACCTATAAAAAAATAATCAATTTCTAGAAGTACTAGAGACTTAAATTTTCAATTGTATATTCAAGAAACATATCAAAATATGTCAATAGAAAAGAGTTGAAACTAAAATCTTTAAAGACTCAAGATTACCACATCCTTTTTCATGAGTTGATTCTAATAGGAATGTTTCGTATACTTTCCAATAATTTAAGGGTGAAATTTATTTTGTTATTTAATTTCTATATAGACCGTTATTATAATAAGATATTCAAGTCTCTCTTTCAAAATGTTTTGGAAGAGGAACCATTAATTTTGTGTGATTTAGAGAAAATATTACATCGATCATTTTTCACATGCATGTTGGATCTAACTATCTATATTCTAACTAAAATACTTCCTATATAAACTTTTTCTAGTCATTGGATGTATAAAAATGAAATAAATATGAACACATTGATGTATTATGTCTAGAACAAGAATCGTCCAAATAGTTATATCGTGAAAGGTAACATGGCTCGAGAATGTATGGGTTTTTGTTCAATTTATTTTTATGACGTGACTATGATATGAATCAAACCAATTAAAAGTAAAGAAGAGTAGTATTAGAGAACTGAGACTAGTTATTCATCACTTCCCCAAACAATAGTAATTTCTGGATCATATACATTGACCGCATTAATCCTTGAAGAGCGGGAGATAACACATCACACAGTTTTGTTTCGCTGTGATTTTTTTGATGACTATGTCGAGTTAGAAAATTGAAATTGTATATGTTATATCATTTCATGTAATTATATATATCTATTAAACAATTTCTATTTTTTATATAGGGAAAATAAATAAATTATAAATAGAAATCATTATTCTTTGTCTTTGAGAATGAGAGAGACTTCTCATAGAAGACAATTTTCTTCTTCGTTAAAATTGAAGGTAGAATTATCACTATAATATATTAATAAAATTAATATTTAGTTAATTTTAATGTTCATTTATATTTCAGCTATTGAGTTTTCCCACTAACATTATCACGGAGAAAATATGTTCCTGTCTTAATTATTTGGTTCGTGAATGTAAATAAATTGTGATCAATGGGTAAAAATTTGTTATCACTAAATGAGAAATGAACATGAGAACACAACTTGATGGTGTTTTGGTAACTTTAAAAACATATTTTTATTTTATTGCATCACATATTACACCTTTATTTAAAAATTTATCTTATTATAGAGTCTTTGAGAAAATACTAATATTGGACTATTACTCTCATGGTTGAGTCACTATGATGAAATTCAAGTAGTTTGATTCGATGATGCAGGATGGTACATTTATTGATTATTTTTAATTTATATATATTGACATGACACATACTATGGATAGTAATGATCAATATATAATATAATCAAATAATAAATAAGTTTTTTATATGAAAGATCATCCATGAACTGAATTTCATGTCATTATTGAAGTAATCCGAGCAGGTATTTTTGATGATAGTGACGATGAAATTATCACAATCCCTTCTCCCATTATACTTAATCAATTTATTACATATGATCAATCTAATAGTTCAATAGTCAATGTTGATTGTGAACCTGATGTTTTTGTGGGAAATATATAGAATCATTAATATGTGTTCTTAGTTATTTTGGTATCGCTCCACTAGAGTTTTTAATTTCAGATATATTCAAATTGATTTACTATTTATCAAAATATTTTGTATCTAACTTGACCATCCTGTGAAAATTGAATATATAATAGTTTTATTTTTTAGTTTCATTTTCTAATATTGAATTGAACTATATTAGAACCTACCAAACTAAAAAAACAAAAATAATTAAATTGGAACAAAAAATAATTTGAATTGAATTGGAACATAATAAAATAATTATAATGAAAATAAAAACCAATTAAAATAATGACCTAACCAAAATAATGAAAAAATGACCAAACCCAAAATATGAATGAAATGACCAAACCTTAAAAATGGACAAAAGACTTAATCAATTGAGAAAATTGAACCAAATGACCTAACCAATATTTAGTTGGATAAAATTGAAAATAGAAAATAACTATATCTTACCCATGATAAAAATGATAATTTGTATGTATTAATTTTTCAATGACACGTCTTTAATGTTCTTATAGTCTTACCAATAAATATAAAATGAATTTTTTATCCCTATTTATCATGTATATGGTTTAACATTTGTTATTCCTTAATTATGTCATGTCCCATATTCTTTATTTTTTGAAGTACACACTAGTTATAAATTTATAATTAATTCAATTTCTTTAAATGTTAGAAATGAATAACATTGAAGATATATGAAGGAAAGGGATGGAATACAATAATCGTTGCATGTGAGGGATGGTCACCCCTCCTCTGGTTCTTTTTGTGAATATTTTATTTCAAATAATTATATCAATAACATATAATGTTGTGTGATTGATTTTGTTTCTAAATTTTAACCAAGATCCACCACCTAAGAGATAACTATTCTCCAATGAGCCTAATGGTAGTAGTTCTCATCCATATGATGGTGGTGGGTACTGGAGTTACGTGCACTACTCAGCATACATGATCATACCCTATCCCTTCCTCTAACATAGCATCTAGAATACCTTGTTATCCCATAGTGTTTTTAAAGGCACTAATGATATTTAGGATGCATATGTTTTCACCACCATTTATATGTGATCCTCCTCACCATTATTTTTCTTATCTGATGATGGCTCAAACATCCCATCCATATTATAAATTTCTACATATATTTTTGACATATTATTTTCCTTCTACTTCCATAACTCTGAGTTTCTATGTTCAAGATCCATTGAATTCTACTCTGATACATTTTGAACATCTAGAGCATAACCTGGGTCCCACTCCTATATAGGTTAACAATCCTTTAGAGTCTTGGGATCCAACAGTACCCACTGATCAGACTACCTATAGTGTATTTATATTATTTTATTAATTTTTATTATCATAATTTATGTTCTTTATAATATGTAGTGATATAATATTTGTTTTTTTCTTTCATTACTAGATATTACACCAGATGTAATGGGAATACGTGTATTCATGTGATGTGGAACCGCCACACATAGATTATGGTTGAGTACAATGAGGATAATCAAATTACAAAAAATATAGTGCGAGAATGTATGTGTTTTATGGAGATGCTTTCCAAATACTCTAAAAACATTCCCATTAGGCCACTCTCCTCGAGACACCTTAAAAATGAAGTTAAGCATAATGATTGGGTGAAAATATGGGTAAGATAATTCATAGGATTTAATGATATATTATTATTATATTTATATGAATTAATATTTGTGTGTCAGCTTTGTTATAATTTTCT
This sequence comes from Viscum album, assembly GCA_963277665.1. Taxonomy (NCBI): domain Eukaryota; kingdom Viridiplantae; phylum Streptophyta; class Magnoliopsida; order Santalales; family Viscaceae; genus Viscum; species Viscum album. The sequence goes on along the minus strand of OY728166.1, from coordinate 1,069,445,166 downwards.
CGATGGTGAGGCTATGAGGATAGCACAACTCATGGAATTACATGGTTTATGGAGATAATATAATCATGATTTGTATAGTAGTTGTAATTATAAATTTGGTATAGATTTAGAGGAAATATCTATCATGAATGAGTGTCTAGTATCACATTATTGAGAAATAATTTATTATTAGAGGAGTATTGAGTTTACGGTATTAATAAAATTTGATTTTTTTGAATGAGAATTAATGTGATTTTAATAAGTAAAATGTTTTTTATTATTGAATTTGTTTTTAGGAATATTCCAAAAGAAATAAAAAAGGATTAAACTAAATACCTACACACCTTTGGAGGACTTTGATGTGGGTACATCAAAGGAAGTAGGTGTGACACTCATTTATAATTTTTCTTTTTAAATAAATTATGTAAATAAAATTGCTTTAATTGAAAATTATATAGATTCATTAGAATTTTATCCGAACAAATATATTAAATAATTAGCTAATTTTTGATATATTAATGATATATTTATTATATTGAAGTATAAAATTGGGTTTAACCTAGAATATTTTCTTGTGGAATTCTATATAACCTCTTAATCATGTGTGAATGTTATATTTGTTAGTTAAGATACTTTGGGAAAAGAGAGTGGGGTGCCTCTTATGAGGTAATTGAAAAGTGGTTGGTGGGTAATGGTTCTGATATATTTTAATGATTTAAAAAATAATTAAACATTTCAGAAAACTAAGACCAATTAGAATGATAATTTCTTAGAAGAGTAGAAAATAAATATGATGAGAATAACTACAACACACCTTCTATCCATTAATCATTAACTTAGATGATCGATGATGATCAGTTAAAAGTAACCCATATGTTATTGCTTCATAATGTAATCCACCAACATTGGAATATTGAAATAATATTATAATAATCATATTTCCATCAAAAAAATATTCTATAACTAATCATGATTCAAATTTAAATACCAAAAATAATTATATTAACAAAACAACTAAATATTTATATAAAACAAAGTATGTAAAACCCATTCCACATGATTCAAAAAGTAAATGAAATAAAATATGGTATCTCTAATGACATTATCTCCTAGATAGAGAGCCCTATAACTATTATTGTAAACATAATGAATATAATTTTCATATACATGTATATAGAGTGAGAATAAAATTCATAGGAGAAACCATTAGGGTTGTTATTATCCAAAAGAGTTAACTATAATCGTATATAATCAGTGTAAATTATAAAATGATTTAATAATATCACTTTAAGGATAATATTTCAGTATAATATGATAAACCAAGACACTCAAGTAAACTCATGCCTACTTCAACCAATTTCGATACCTCTATAACAATGTAGAAAAACACAATTCTCTTTATCATTATGTCAAACTTATATAATCACCACTTCTCATCTTCCAAATACATGAAATCACATATTTAATGGGAATTACTCAAGAATAATCCAATCACATTGATCTCATGTCAATTCCTTATGTAACCATCTAACTAACGGAGTTATGCATGTGATCTACTTTCAGGTACTTTTAAAAACCCCAAAGAGTTACTAGACATCATTCAAACATGACTTCAATTTCAATGAAAACATATCTAATTGTGATTAGTTTATTTTAATTGAATAATGAAAAAACTTTGTAAAAGACATAAAAATTAAGGGACTCATAATTATATTTTTAGTATCAAACACTCAAACAAAGAATGTGTTGTCACACCAAAATTCCCTTTTTTGGTATTTTAGAATACTTTTATATATTTAATATTGTACATCCATTACACATTTTTAAATTCACTTTAACCTATATAATTATAAATTATAAAAAAGAAACATCATATATATTCACATCAAACACATGGAATCACATATTTCTTAGGCCTAACTAAAGGCTAATATATGCACATATCTCTCATGTTAATATCTAACATCACCGCATAACCCATGGAATTATATAAGTGATAAACATCAACGAAATTTACACAATACCAAAGAGTTACTAGAAACCATCGAAAAATTAATTTAATTTCTAGATTAAAATATAATATTATGACCAATTTATTTCACTTAAATAATGAAAAAAAATTTAAAAATACAAGAAATGTCATGATTTTCAAATTATGTTTTTAGTATCGAACACAAAAAAAATCAGCAAGTATTTTCAAAAGAAACCCCCTTTTTATATTTTTATCACACTTTTACTTATATTCAATATTATATATCCACTTCCCCTTCTTATATTCACTTTACCATATTTAATCAAAAAACAAAACAAAACAAATGTCATATAAAGTCACACCAAACTCACCTCACACAGATACATGATTAAATCCTCTAGTTAATTAAGTGTGTTTACTCTCAATACATCATTTAATATAATAATATACTCAATATAGTAGAAATAGTTTTTTAAACAAAAATTACATAAAAATCTCATCCCAATAACAAACTAAAATCCATAAACATATAATATTAATTTTTATCACTATTATAAACACCTAACACAGTAATTTCGCTATTTAAACATCAATTATAATACTAATTAATTCACCTTAATAAATTAATCAATGATTACATCATTTACACATTTTATTTTACTATTTCTATCTTTAATTCATTACATTAAACATGGTTATCCATAATTATAGCACTTTGAAACAACATTATAACATGAATGTTATAAAAAATATAAAATATTAATCTTTAATATAAGAACTATTTTTCCATTACAAAAAACTCACATGAAATTTTTTAATCATTTAATTTTACACATATAATATATAATCACAAGTTAAACCGAAAATAAAAGAAATCAGTTTCCAACATGGATCAATAAACAAAATCTTCATAGGGAAGGGGATAGTAGATCCTTTAAGTACAAAGAGAAACAATAGTCCTCAAAACTAGAACCATAAGAGAGAAGATTAGAATATTAAAGGGACTAAATCTCATAAAATTATTATAAAATGATAGGTTTATTTAATCTATCACTGATATAGAACTTATGTAACCAAAAGATTAAAAATTTAATTTAAAATAGCATAGAATTCATTATATGAATCTTAAGAGAGAAATAGAGAGTTTATGAGACTCAAGGTTTATCAAAAAAATCATGAGTTAATTTCCAAAATCCATTATAGAAATTACATAAATTACATATGTTATTCAACCTAAACAAGAAAGTACATCATGAAAAATATATTTTACATGTCAACATGAAATATAGTGATTTAAAAAATCATTATATATCATTAATGATCACTCACCACACAAAGAACGCTATTAAAATGAAAACTTTCCACACATAAATATGATTTAGGGTTATTAATTCAATAATTGAAACCTTTATCCCAAATAAACACTGTTCCATTAATTTACCACTTTAAATAACATGGAATTATTATAAAATACTAGATAAAAAATTTCACAACATAAATTCAATAAAATAAAGCATTATAAGACATTTTATTCCACTTAAGGTCTCTATAAAATCACACAACTCATTTTATTCCATATCATAATTAATTCCCAACAATATTCTAATATAAAAATAATATATTCTCACATATTTTCTCATTTTTAATCTACAATAAATCTAGTTAGGACACCCCTCTTTGAATTATTAGCTATTTTTATATCAAACAATTAGAAAAATCAAAATATAATGATCACATTAACTATAATACACTAGAGTAGTGAATTATAAGCTCAATAGAGTAAAAAACACTTTCTTCAAGCTATGTTAATATTCATCACGAGGATTATAATCTTAATTACAACTCTAATTAACAAATATAAAGAATCCACTATAAAAAAAATTAAAAACTCGAATTAAAACATAAAAGAAACTAAAACTCTTTTAATTTTACCTAAACCATAAGGAAAACAATATAAACACCATTTAAATATAAAAATTAGATTGTTAATCTTCCAAGAACATAGAAATTGAGTTTTACATACTCTCGTGCTAACTAAACATTAACATTATTTGACTATATAAAAAATAAATCCAATTATTTCATGTTTCGTTTTAACAAAAAAACACCAATATTGACTATATGCTTTCATCAATATTCATAAATGAAAATTTTAACATTATTTTACCTATTTTAACCCCTTTAAAATTAAATCATAGAAACATAGAAACAAACAAAAGGTAATAAATCTACCATATATTTTACCTTTCCGTTTTACCATATTTGTAATAGACAAAGTATTTATGGATTTTTTTTTCAAATGAATTAATTTTAATTGTTGTATTACATTATACTATTTCAAGAATTACTTTCATATGGAACTTATTAGACTTTTGCTACACACAACACTTAATTGGGGTATATAATACGAAACACTGAGTTTCAATGAAACGTCATTTTATTGTCGTAATTATTTATATGATATAGTTATAACACTTCCATTATACTTAGTAATATGATAGTAATAACAACTTTTAAAATATGTTTTATAATATTTTTAAATAAATATAACATTTTGATAATGAAAAATATACTTTTTGGTAAAGTCTTTATATGTTTAAAAATACTCAAATGAACAGATTTTCATGACCTTCTATGAAAAATAAAAAATTATTTTTATAAAAAAAATTTACTTGAATTTTATAAAATAAAACTAATTTTTTAATTTATAATTTCAAAATTATCTTAGAGTTAATTTTTTGGATTTTTCAGAAAACATTATTTTTGAATGAATAGTGAAAAATATTCAATTTTAATTCAATACTATTCTTTTATCTGATTTATTTATAAGGATAAATTATATTTAAAATTTGTTTAAAGTGTAATTATATAATATTTTCTTAAATTTTTTCAATTTAGGTCATTAGAATAAATTTCTCTATGAAATTGGGTATAAAAACATAGCAAGCGTTTGAATTTGTTTACTTTAAAAACTCGCATTATTATCCTTTCAACGGGATCAATTTTAAAATTAATTTTTGACAGTTCAGTGTTTTTAATTTGAAAAAAATGATTTCATATTTGGAATTAGAATAATTTATAATTTATAATAATTTCAACTTAGTTTTTGACCAAAAATATTTGTGAATGTAGTTGAAATTAATTATACTTATTAAGGTAAAATTACGCTTAAAATGTAATAAAACATAAATTTAAGGGCCCAAATAACCTAACCACTTTTTGAAAACCCTTTTTATAGCCATATTTCATAAATAAAACTTTCATTATTTAGTTTTATTTTTTTTATTACTTTTTTATGAAACAATGTGGGTACGCCTAACTTGTTTTAAAAAATTCCAAGTGTGTCCCCTTCCTTCCCTATAAAAGTCCACCACATATACCTATTCTTCAAAAATATAAAACCACTTAATTTTTATCATGATATTAACAATACACTTTCCAAAATTCTTCCCTACCTCCTTTAATCATACCATTATCCAGAAATCATTTCAAGGAAGCCCTTCGGTAAAAAAAGGAGTTACCCAATTAAGAGGTAACACCCTCCCTCACACGCCTTTCTTTTATTTTATTTCTCTACTCTATAATTTATCCTTATTCCATTATTATTTAACAAAACCAGAATACTAATTATTTATAGATGTTTTTTTATAATAATTGGTTGACCTACACTTACACAAACTTCTGTATAATGGGTAACAAACATTATGTTTATTTGTATTGTGAACTACTACCTCACGAAATGATGATTATTTATTTTTCCTTTACCACCAAGCATGATATGAATTGTTATAGATACTATATTTGTATATGATATATATGATATATATTATTCCATTAATATTCTTTGGTTATTTTATAACACATATCATTATACTTTCTATTTTTTGTAAATATGATATTTTCATTTGAGGAAGTGTGGAGAACTGCTCCCTCAAAGAGATGTGTTTCATTCAAAAACTACATGGAATATATTAAGGATGGGTTTAATGAAATTATAAAATATATATGATATAATAATTTAACTGTAATAGTGGTATATATACATATCTATACATATATGTCATTTACTTTCTTTATTTCAATATGAAAATTAAACGAAAACATCGTTCAAGCAAACTTACGACCTACCGTCTCCATGAATGGTGTATTAAATTTCATACTTATAGATTATATGGATTATTATAATACATATATAATGACTAAAAAATGATATTAATATCATGTTTTACATTCTATAAATCATGATATAAGTATAAGGATCACAGTTTTAACAAATTAAGACACATGTGAAGAACAAAGTGGATATTCCCTGAAGTAGAACCTTTACATAGATTTGTTAACAAGAGGGTAATATAAATTTATAATAAAGCGATATATTATATTAGATATAATAATATGGTTCTGTGATTGATGTATAATAATCTTATATTTATTATACATGAGGTTTGAACAAGTATGACAAGAGTCAAAACACATAGTAATGGTATTTATAATATCACTTTTATTTCTATAAGATTTATACCTTATCCACCACACATATATTTTGTGTGGTGATTATAATGCCCATGAATATATTATATGATATTTAACCTTGATTTTATGAGTATTTACATATCTATTTTATGTTCTCTCTTTCATGGGGTTTATTTTTCAAGAGTTACCAAATCGATAAAGTAGTTTTGTCTCAATTTTCCTTCTTTGAGGCACATTAAATGAACTTCACAAACAATATTTTCGTTTTAGTGTTCAAATATAATATTTTAATCTCATTTTCATGAAAAAAATATGTTTCAAAAAAATTATTGTTTTCACGATTCCTTTATATGTTCTCAATGTATTTTCTAGGAAATGGAGATCAAAATGTTTTGATGTTTTTAAATGTTTTCAAAGTTTTTTTAATAAAAAAAGTTTTTCAATATGTTATTCAAGATCCATTTATAAGTTTTCAAGGAAAATGTTTATCAAAATGATTTTAAACTATCTTTATATATTTTCAATGAAAAAGGTTTCCAAATTTTTTTTAGTGTTTTATTTTGAGTTTTTTAAGCTTATCTTCAAGAAAATGGGTTTCAAAGGGTTTTATTCTTTAAATAAGCTTTTTCAAAGAAGAAAGGATATTTTACTCAAAAAAAATTTTAAATAAATTTAATAATTATTTTTAATATAATATAACATCAATTTATATTACTTGTTCCATGATTGGAAATTATCCCAAGGTTTCATTCATATTATTTCTCTCAATGGTTTATGTTTTTATGGCATCATGTTTATGAAACTACTTCTGCTTCCATAGGTTTTATTCTTATAAAACCCACATTTTCATGGTTTAGGATTTGATGAAATGATTATTAAACCAATCGTTTTCACATAGGTTAGGATATAATTACATGTTTATGAAAATCATTTCATTTCATGGGGTTATGATATCAATTTTATAAAACCCATCTCATTTTATGGTTCATGATGTTATTAAAGTTTTATTATCCTATGGAAAATGTATGAATGGTTTTATTATGAGATGGGTGGGACCTATATATCCATCCAATGGATTGGGTAAAGATTTATATATTATGAGATAACGATGTGAATTAAGTCGACATTCTTTATCCACTATGGTAAGATGGGGAAAATAGATCCCTTAAAAAGAAAGGACTACGACTGGGGATAGTGGTGTGTCCCGCCTAGTTGGTGTGGACACTATAAAGTTTTAAGATGGGGAAACCTGATACCTTATAATGAAGGATAGTGACTAGGGATGGTGGTGTTTTCCTCCTAGTAGGTGTGGTTCCCATGAAGTGCCTTGATAAGTTCTAGAAAATAGTCTTATCATATAAGGAATGATATCACATGTTTATGTATTCCATAATTCCATATCTTATTCATATGAAATGATTTCATAGATTATTTTATTTATTTCCTTATTATTCATGTATTACAAACCTTTAATATTTATTCCATGGTTCATGTTTCTGAATTAATGATATGCAGAGTATGATATTATAATTTTATGATCACATTTGCATAAACTTATGCTCATGTTTGTGCTTACAAGCCTCAATTGTTTAACCTTACTAGGAATCTGATCACACCCATTTTTATGTTTCCTTCCCCAATTTATGAATATATGTATTATGTTTGATATGTCTAAGAAGGTTGATATTCATGAAGAACCTAGGGGGATATAATGAATCTCCATTATGTACTGGTGTTTATGTTTCTATGTTTCCAAGGGAATTATTCTTGTACGGTCTTTCGGTTCCTATTTTTATAATGTTTGATGCAGTCCAAAAAAGTTTTGTAATGCTAATTTATTGAAAATTAGGGTCACTATAATTGGTATGAATTAAAAAAATTTAGTTAACCTTTGGAAGATAGGATGATAAACCTTAGTGAGAACCCTAAAGAAGTTTCTAAGGATAAGTCTAAGGATAAGGAAATGTATAGGAAAATGTTCTAGAATTTTAGTAAAGGGTGGAGTGATTGGTTTCCTAGAAATACATCCTATCTAAATACTTCAAGTGTATTGGTCTCTGGAAAAAAATATACTAGGAGTAACAACTCCGATAAGTTGTTTCTGACCTAACTTAGCAAAACCTGGTACACAACAATGGGCCTTGTTATACACCTAGTAAGGCACTCCCTAGGGATATGCTATAGGAATTAACAAAAATTCATAAACCATTATAATGGATTTAAATATAATTTTTCTATGAATAACCTAGGAAAAAACATATGGTGTCATATATTTAAGGATGTTTCAAAACATAGAAATCCTATAAGTGAAATTTCATGATAACATGGTTCCTTATAATGATAATTTTTTCTTACTCTATTCTTTTTTGGTTTACTCAATGGATAGAACCCAAAGGAACCATGTTAACAGTGATTGAAACAAACAATGAAATTATTTTTCTCCTTAGAATATGAATGATGTGTGATTTGGAATGAAAACCCTCATTGCAGTTCTCACACATCTTTCTCAAGATATGAATCATTCTGAGCGTCCAAACGAGAAAAGTAGGGAACAAAATTATTTTGAGTCCTTAATGAGGAAACACCCACATATCTTCAGTGGGTATTTTAATAAAATTGATGTAGAACACTGGATTAGTACCACTGAAAAGATATTTTTTGTTCTCTAGTTTTCAGATCATAAGAAATTCATTCTAGGAGTTTATCAGTTATAAGGTGAAGCAGACTAGTGGTGGACTCTAATCAAGAATACTATGAATCCATATGAAAATGAATCTATCAATTGGGATGAGTTCAGGAAATTATTCCTCAATAAGTAATTTCCTCATGTTCTTTGTACGAATATGTAAAAGGAGTTACTTGTTTTGAAGTAGCAGGTTTGAATTAAATATCAATCACATGGCTTAAATCCAACCAAAAAATAAAGGTAATAGGTTCTTCAATGGCATAAATCCAAGTATCAAAAGGGACTTTACATAAGAAACTATAGAATCTATGAAGATATTGTCCATTGTTCAATAAATGTTTAATTACAAGTTGGAGTTATATATCAATCTCATGGTTTCAACAAGAAAACGAATATAGTGTTCAAACAAAAATATAAAAACCAAGAAGAGAAGAATAAGATCCTTAATTTATACCCTAAGTGTGGAAAGAATCACAGAGGGAATTGTATTATGGGTTCTAATAATATTCTTCAGTTAATAAGTTAAATACACCAGACAATTTGTTACCACACTGATGGGAAGAATTTGGACAATTAAGAAAATAAGGGAAAATTTACATAGAATTTACCCCCTACACTATAGTTCTTCAAGTGTAAGGATAATGGGAATTATGCTAACTAGTGCCCAAATCGAAGGGTTGGTGATGATGATCAGCATCAGTAACCTCTTAAACCAAGGGAAAAATGGAAATATCATGTGACCACTATTTCTGATGAGGGGTGTCTTAGGACCAAAAAAGGGCCTAGATACCCTGAGATGGGGGTGAATCTGAGTATGGATATTCTTTTCAAAATTATCATTGCCGCACTAGATCTTGACTTCATTATTATAAGGGTCACTTTGTTTGCCCTTATGTTTTACTGTTGATCTTGTTCTTTCTTTCTTTATCAGATGATGTTTCTTTTAATTCAATCTAGGAAACCAATCAAATTAACACACATATTTTTACTTGGTTCACCCTCACTAGGTAACGTCCAAGGGGTATACAATGGTGATATGCCGATGTACCAAGTCCACTAAAGATCACTCCAAATTTACAATGCTCTAACTAGATCACTTCTATGACCTGGATCACTTCCATTACATAGTTTAGAGTCTTCTCACTGTATTCCCAAGGTTCACTCTTTATGTCTCTTCCTTTGGCTCACTACTGGTGGGATGGATCATCGTCTTCCTCTTCCTTCACTCTCTGCTATTGGAAGGGATCCAATAACTATTTAGAGACTTGTAAGTACTTTAATTATATCTAATAAATGCATCATTCACTCTATATATATTCTCTTTACAAATCAGTTTTTCATCCACAGATAAATACCCCTTTACCACATGTGTATTGGGAAACTTCCAACATCCACACAACCCTAGATTGACAGGAACACTTCTCCAATCTTGGCACACAAGTTTCACCAAAACACTTGTAGAAAACTCCCTTCATTAATAAAAAACCTGGGCAACTAACACACATTTATGCCTAAACCAATATTGGCCTAAAACTATCAACTGGCGTGCAACTTCTGAATATCTTTATACTCGCACGACCAAACCACCACTTGCATGCCCAAACCCACTTTCACTACTAGATATTGAATTCTATCTATGTTTTTTCCTTCACAAAAAACTGATGAGGGGTATCCCTCTATTTATAGGCATTTTTGGCACCCTAATTACCGTGAGAGAGTTTCCTCTCGGCGCGCAAGTCCAGCCACCTGAGCCTTTGTCGCCCTAGTCACTTTGCATTCCCAAACCAAAACATGGGAACCCCTCATTCCTTTTCCATATTTTTAAGTTCTGCTCTAGAAAAATATGTGGTCTTCAACTTTACAAGCCTCCAAGAACCTCGCATGAAATTCCATTTTTCGAAAACACTTTTCTCCATTTATCAATTTTGAGGTCCAGAAATTTGGCAAACACAAGATAATGGTCCAACCTTGTATCTACTCTTTTGGTACCGCATATAGATATTCCATTTCTTTATTGAGGTTCTTCTATCAAACCTAGATTGTTGGAAACATCTCTTGAACTCAAAAACTCACCATGTAAACCCCCTTGGTCAACAAATTTAACATCGTGGTCTGCTTTGTCAACAAACACAACATGGAGGTTTGCTTTGTCATCAAACACAACATAGAGGCCCATTTTTTCAAAAAACACAACCATACCGAAAATGGTTAAATGATTCCTTGAGGGATTTTATCCAAACAACCGCCCCCTTTGGGTTTTTTGACAACTCCTTCATAAAATGATACTGTTTCAACACTTCAACCGCTATTCTCCTCTTGTGATTATGATAGCGATCAAGGATTCCCTCACCACGTACTCTTAGCCCACATGATAAATGATCGGTGTGAGAAACAAAAGTAAATGAAAAGTTCATCAAGGAATCACTTCATTTCTGACACCAATTGTTGATACCAAACTGATACCAATTTCTGATCACTGGAAACCATCTAAGACCATTCTGACATCACTCCTATGATTTTATCACGATCCTCAACAATCGTGATATCTATTCTTCTATAGATAAATTTTATAAAAATTATATTTAATACACCAACTCCTTCACCTATCCACACTTGTGATGTCTATGTTGAGATCTAAATGATCACATCGAACACCGAAGAATTCTTATCATGTTACTCCCCCTATCATCCTCTCCAACAGACTTGATAAACTCCCCCTATCTCACTGCTCTACCTGTCAGCTTCTCCCCATGTCTTTGAAAAATACATTGTCTCCCTTATTTTTCCACACTTTATCCCCCTTTAAGAGTCACTATTTCTCCCCCTTTGTCGAAGAACCCAAAGGTCACTCATTCATGGTTTTTTCAAGTGTGGGTAGTCGACTAGACTCCCAGAGCCTGTCTATGCCTCTCAAAAGAATCCTTGGGTAAGGCATTTTTCAGAATGTCCACAACCTATAGCTCTACAGGCACATACTACAACTTCACAAGTTCTTTCTCCACATTCTCCATGATAAAATGATAATTGATTTCAATATTTTTTATCCTTGAGTGATGTACTGGATTTTTGATGATGATTATATCACATGAATTGTCACATTGAATTCGAATTGAAGACTTCACGTCAAGGCCCATATCATCAAGCTTCTGCTTCATGAACAATAGTTGTGTGCATTCTTGAGTGGTGTAAATATACTCAGATTATATGGTGATTAATGAAATGGAATCTTGTTTATTTCTTAACCAAGAAAGACACAATCATCCAAGAGAGAAATCACCTCCTGATGATGATTTTTTCATCTGTTAATCCAGCCTAATCTGCATCTGTATGTCCCAATAACTCTGGTTGAGATTTGTCATTAATATTCATATCGAAGTCCACAGTTCCTTTTATATACTGAAGAATTATTTTCACTACAATAATATTGATTTATTTGGGGTTTCTTTGATGTCACTCTACTTAGCATATGGTGAAAATAATATAAAGTATTTTCACTATCAGGTATAGTAAACTTCCAATAATCTTCATGTATTCTGTGATATTAACTGCCTTTTCATCATCATATTTTGATAATTTCATCCAGGTAGCAACAGATGTCTACATTTCCTTTGAATTTTCCATTCCAAATCTTCTCAGAACCATAGATTTGACATCCATATGGAACACCTTGAACTTCTGTTACACTGAGATAAGAAGGATTCCTTCTATAGTGACTTCATTCTTCTTATCTGAACAGGCATTGTCTGATTACCAAAGATTCTTTTCCAGTAAATTTCATCTTCAATGCTTGAATTCCGTAAAAATAATTATTTTACTTCCTCCTACTCATCATTGGTATCTTATTCTAAATTAGAGTATTCCAATTCTACTCCCACTAAGTATCTTACCTCCTCAACAATTTTATCAGGAAGTTATTCGATATTTTTTTGATAATTCTATTAATTTTCTATGACAGTGAAATCATTTCTCTCAACTACTTTTATCAGCTCCTTGTTGTAACAAAGTTGGTATTCTCTCATAGCTTCTTGGTATTTTGAAAACAGTCATCTAGTACCATAATGTTAGAACAAAATAGATGAGCATGAAATACATGAATGTTACTACTTCTCCCACAATATGTCTTCTCTCGATGGACAACTAAAACTTGAAATGGGTCATCCAATTATTTCTTGGATAACTATTGTGTTTTATTATGATATTGAATGTTTCCCCTATGTTATGAAACATTTTTTGTTGTTAGGACCACTGTTTATACCCACAATTATTCTTATTCTCCTCCATCATTTCTTCATGTGTGACTACAGGTTTGAGAAACTTCTCCAACTCAATTACATCAATGAGATATTCATTGGGTGAATTCACCTCTTAGCAACGAGACATAAACAAAACTTCTAATCCTACTAAGTTATTACTTAGTGTATGAAATAGGATATGTAGTTAATAATGCTATTATTATCCATTTTACATAATTACTTCCTTTCTTCTTCAGTTCTGATAACTAATTTAAATTAGTTGGCATTATTGAGAACATCACTTCACTAATTTGTATCTCTGGATGACACTTCCACTTGGATCGTATCTCCCCTTGAACATGAAACACTAGAACATCAATTAATAGAATTTAAACACATAGGGAGAGTGGATCTTCTGGAATCCTCAATATGAGGATTGTGGTTGATCCTGATGGGTTAAGCCTTTGATTCTATCTTGTAGAGCATCACACTCCTTCCTTGATTCTTATTGTTGACTAGACAACTTCAACTGTTCTGGAAATATTACTAAGTATTCAATACCCACATCTTGAGCCTTCTTTTTATATGAAGATTCTATAGGCTTGTCCTTTCTCACAATTTGGTTTTAAACCCATTGGTACACATTTCATTCTTTAATGTTTCACCAATATTCCATGTTTCTTTATTCCTTCTCTAAGTAGGAATATCTATTCTTATCATCTTCCCTTTCCCCTTTCTCTATTGTAGGGATCTTCTTCTTTCCTCCTCTTCTCATCATGGATTACGATATGTGAATTTTTCAATTCATCCATTTTTCATTTTTATTTTATCAGATATCTGAATTTCCACACTATCTTGTGTTGATGGTGGGTCATCTATTGAACACTATTTCTTATTACTCACAAATGGATCCTCTTCACTCTTCTTCCTCTAGATTTATTCATGTTCTTTCTAAGAGATCTGTTTTCTGTGTGATAGGGGAGGTGATTGATAAACCTTTATATCATCTCCTTGTGATTTCCATGAGGTTATAAGTCTATTATTTTACGTACCACTTTGTCTTCTAGTATATAAATTCTTATTACGAACCACTATAGTTAAGAATCTCCTTTCGAGTTCCTTTTCCTTTATTTATTTCTTCTTGCTACAATGTCTTTCCAAATTCCAATAATCAGAACATATAAAAGATTTTCCATCAAAGGAATGCCTCATTTCATTATTTCTCTATCGAGATGTTGCTACAGCTTGAGTTCTTCCTCTAAAATTGAACTCAAGAGGTTCCTGACACATACTCTTGGTGTGTCCCATTCTTCCATAGTAATAGCATCTAATTAATGCATTCCTCTGAGAGACTCCTCTTTCTGATTTCTCATGACACTTATTCTTATTCTCAGATTTAGTAAAGTTTCTATTTTCATATCCCTAAATATATTCATGATCCTCTGAACAGAATCTTGATGCATGACCATGAATCCCATAAAAATAGCACATTCTATCATTACTTTGTTTAAAAACATTTTTAGGTCCATCTCCAACACCTACAAGGTTTTACTTATATCTGGTGATTTTCACTTCTCTTTTCATATCACACATAGGAGTGGGATCATCATATCCAATTCTAGATTTTCCAAAAATGGATGGCCTTTGGGATGATAGAATCCTTTAATTCTTCTCATCTGAATTAGAATATTTGGCTTTCATTTCGTCATCACCTACCAAAGAATAATCAAAGTTCAAGGAATCCTTCAACTTGGGCTTGTCTTTGGAATTAGATTTCCCTATTTCTTTTTGGACTGATTATATTCCTTCACCCAGTTTCTGAATCTTCTTATCTCTTTATTCAAGTTGAGCATTGAGTTCTATTCAAAGATTCTTCATGTTACTCATCTCATCTTCCAAATCCCGTGAGTTTATCTATCATGGTATATTTCACATTTACCATAGAATTCACTAGAGTAATAGAATCATTACAACATGCATTATCTTGTTGTAGTATATTATTCTTTTGAACTATTTTAGACAGTTGTATAGCATGATCACCATTTTTGGATTTCAGATTATGAATTTCATCTGACTTATGATTCTTTCCCTTGTCATCAGTTTTGTGTTTTTCTCTCTTTGTTGACATATTTTGTTGTTCTTCATCTTGAGAATCATTATTCTCCCTCAAATCAGTAGCCACATCAATAAGCCTTGGATTTAATCATCTTATGTTGTTAACCTCAATCTCAAATGCTTGGATTCATATATGTTTAGATTTAATCTCTTTATCCAATTTATGATCCAATTTTTTCATTTCATGGAAAACTTCCAATTTTTTCCTTCTAGGAGTTTCTCCATCATCAGTAGTTCCAACATCCCTTTGAATATTAGGTTCTTCTCTCATTCCTTCAACATCATTGAATGGGTAAGTATTTTCATTGTATAATTTATCCAAATCATTATTCTATTCACTACATGATTCCTTCAACTGAATCACCCTATTTACATAAACACTTCCAATCAGAGTAATAAAACCCTACTTCTACTTCTTCATTGATTTTTTCTATTTCCCATGGCACAAAAGGATAATAACAGACTAAATATTTAACATTAATAATCGACTAAACCAAGTTAGAGAAAACAAATCTGATAAAAGGAACCTATACTTTGATACCAATTGTTAGGATCAAAAAGGGTCCTAGATACCCTCATATGGGGGGTGAATCATGGTACGGATATTATTTTCAAAATTAACCCATCCCCACTAGATCTTGAAATATTTATTATAAGTGTCACTTTTTTCCACTTATTTCTTTCTGTTGATCTTATTCCTTCCTTCTTTATCTGATGATGATGCTTTGAAAGCAATCTAGGATACCATGCAGACTGACAGATAGATTTTTACATAGATCACCCTCATTGGGCTACATCCAAGGAATATACAACTATGATGTGCTAATGTACCAAATTCACTAAATCTCACTACCAATTTACAATATTCAGTTTTGATCACTTATATGCCCATTATCACCGCCTTTACAAAGTTTAGGTTCTACTCACAACATTTCCAAGGGTCACTCCCTATGTCTCTTCCTTTGGATCACTATCAGTAGTCACTACTCTTAGAAGGGATCCACTCACAGTTTAGAGACCTGTAGTTCCTTTCATTATCTCTAATGAAGGCATCCTTCACTATATGTAGATGCTCTACTGGAGTCCAAATTTCATCCACTAATGAATACCCCTTTACCGAAGGTGTACTTGGAATATTCAAACTTTCACATAGCCATAGAATGAACAGCACGGTTATCTAAGCCTGGCTTGTAGGTGTCACTAAACCACTTGCACGACACTCCCCTATTCAACACAAAACTTGGGTGGCTCACACAATTTTATTCCCAAACCAATATTGGAATGAAACTATCAACTAGAGTGAAACTACTAACTATATTTATACTTGCACAACCAAACCACTACTTGCATTACCAAACCTACTTGCATGACTGGAGATCCAATTATCTCGAAGTGTTGAGCTTCACACAAAATTAGGAGGGATATCTCTATATTTATAGGCATTTTAGGCACCCTGAGCATTGCAAAAAGTTTCCTCTCGGCATGAAAGTCCAACCGCATGAGCCTCTGTCACCCTAGTCACCTTGCGTTCCCAAACCAAAACATGGGTTCCCCTATATCCTTTGTCATATTTTGATGTTATGATCTTAAAAAACATATGGCGCACAATATTCTAAGCCTCCTATAACCTGGCGGAAATTTCCCTTTACCAAAAACACTTTTCTGCATTTTTTGATTTTGAGGCCCAAAAATTTGAAAAACACTAGAAAATAATGACCCCATGTATCTATACTTTTTGTACCACATCTATATCATCCATTACTTTGTTGAGGTTCTTCTGTAAAACTCAGATCGTCGAAAACATCTCTTGAACTTGAAAACTCACCATGTAAACCCCTTTATCAAATAATTGAAAATCATGGTCTTCGTTGTCAACAAATTGATCATTGTGGCCTTCTTTTTCAATAAACACAACATGGAGGCCCCCTTTGTCAACAAAAAAAAACCAAACTAAAAATGCTTCGATGATCCCTTGAGGGATTTTTTCCCAACAATCACCCACTTTGGGTTTGTTGAAAACTCTTTCATAAAATGATAAGACGTTAATTATTCAGCCACCATTCACCTCTTGAGATTCTTATAGTGATCAAGGATTCATTCAACACATACTCTAAGCCTACATGAGAAATTCTTGGTGTGAGAAATAAGAGTAAATGAAAAGGTTATTGATGAATCAGTTTATTTATGACACTAATTGTTGATAGAAAACTAATACTAGTCCCCCTGCTCTTGTGATGTCCAATGTAATATCTGAATGATCATGTCAAAAACTGAAGGATTCTTATCATGTTAGTCCCCCTATTAGCTTCTTCACCTGACTTGATAAACTCCCCCTATCTCGCTACTCCACCTGTCAGCTTCTCCCCAAGTCTTTGAAAAATACATTGTCTCCCTTCTTTAGCCACAGTTTCTCCACCATTAGGAGTCACTCTTTCTCCCCCTTCGTCAACAAACCCAAAGGCAACTCCTTTGTGGTTTTTTCAAGTGTGAGGAGTTGAATAGACTCCCAGATCCAGCCAATGCCTCTCAAAAGTATCCTTGGCTAAGGCCTTTGGCAGAATTTCCACAACCTATAGCTTTTTTGTCACCTAATCCAACTTCACAAGTTCTTGCTCCACCTTCTCATTGATAAAATGATAATTTATTTTAATTTTCTTTGTCCTTTAGTAATGTAGTGTATTTTTTATGAGTTTTATAGTACTTGAATTGCCACATTGGATTCCAATAGCATACTTCACTTCAATGCCCATATCATCAAGTTGTTACTTCATCCACAATAGTTGTGTGAATTTTTGAGTGGCGATAATATACTCGTATTCTATGGTGCTCAATGAAATTCAATCTTGTTTCTTTCTTAACCAAGAAAGAAACTATCCACCAAGATAGATAGCACCTCCTAATTTTGATTTTTTTTCATCTACTAATCCATCCAAATCTGCAATTGTATATCCCAATAACTCTGGATGATATTTGTCAGCATAATTCAAATAGAAGTCCATAGTTCCTTTGATATACTGATGAATTATTTTCACTACAATAATGTTTCTTTCTTTGGGTTGCTTTAATGTCACACTTCTTAGCAATTGGAAAAAACAATATCAAGTATTGTCACGATCATGTAGAGTAAACTTCCAATAATCTTCCTGTATTCTATGATATTAACTACCTTATTATCATCATCTTTTGAAAATTTCATCCAGGTAGCAAATAGAGTCTTCATTTCCTTGGAATTTTCCATTCCAAATATTCTCAGAACAATAGATTTGACATCTTTATGGAACACTTTGAACTTTTGTTTCACTGAGATAAGAAGGATGTCTACTACATGGACTTCATTCTTCTTATCTGGATAGGAACTCATTGATTACCAATGATATCTTTCCAGTCAATTTCAGCTCTACTCTTTGAATTCCGTACAGATACGTATTTTACTTCTTCATACTCATCATCAGTATATTCTTCTGAATTATCATTTTCCACTTCTACTCCCACTGAGTCTCATACCTCTTTATCAATTTTATCAGGAAGTTTTTCAGTGTGTTTTTTATGATTCTGTTCATTTTCTATGATAGTGATATCATTTCTCTCAACTAATTTTATCATCTCCTTGCGAAAACACTATTGATATTCTTTCATGGCTTCTTGGTATCCTGAAAACAGTCATCTATACTATAATTTTAGAGAAAAAAATAGATGAGCATGAAATACAAGAATGTTACTGCTTCTCTTGTAATATATCTTCTCTCGATGGACAACTAAAACCTGAACCGGGTCATCCAATTATTAATTTGATAGATCTTGCATCTTATTATGATATTGAATTATCCCCCTATGTTATAGAACACTTTCTATGGTTAGGACCACTATTTATACCCACAAATATTCTTATCCTCCTAAATCATTTCTTCACAAGTGACTGTAGGTTTGAGAAACTTCTCCAACTCAATTACATCAATGAGATATTCATTGGGAGAATTCACCTCTTAGAAATGATCCATCAACAAAACCTCTAAGCCTACTAAGTTAGAACTCGGTGTAAGAAATAATTGATAGAGTTAATAAGACCATTACTATCCAATTTACAAAATTTAATTCCTTTCATATTCAATTTTAATAAATGATTTGAATCGGTTGACATTCTGGAGAACATCACTTCACTACATTGTATCTATTTATGACACTTCTCCTTGGATCATATCTCCCCTTGAACCTGAAACACTGTAACATTAATTAATAGTATTTAAACACATAGGGAGAGGGGATCTTCTGGAATCCTCAATATGAGGATTGTGGTGGGTTAACCATTTGATTATTTCTTATAGTGCATCACACTATTTCCTTTCTTCTACTATCTGCCTAGACAACTTCAATTGTTTTTTCCATATTCCTAATAATTCATTACCCACATGCTGAGCCTTTTTCTAAAATGTTGATTTTGCAGGCTTGGCCTTTCTCACAATTTGGGGTTTAAACCCATTGGTACACATTTCATTCTTCGATGTTTCGCTAATATGTCATGTCCCTGGATTCCTTATCTTAGTAGGAATCTTTCTAATTTTTATCTTCCCTTGCTCCTTCTTATATTGTAGGGATATTCCCCTTTTCTCATATTCTCCTTATGGATCACGAAAAGTGAATTTTTGAATGAATTTATTGTTTAATATTATTTTATATGATATCTGAATCACCACACTATTTTGTGATGGTGGTGGTTCATCCATTGAAGGCTTGTTCTTATTACTCACAGATGGAGCATCATCTCTATTCTTCCTCCAGATTTGTTCATGTTCATTCCACGAGATCTATTTTGAGTGTGATAGAGGAGGTGATTGATAAACCTTTATTTCATCTCCTAGATATTTCCATGAGTTTATATGTCTATTCTTCAACTTACCAATTTTTCTTCCAGTGTAGAATTTATTATTATGCACCGCTGGAGTCAAGAATATTCCTTAGAGTTCCATTTCCTTTCTTTTTTTTCTTCTTGCTGAAATTCCATTCCAGATTCCCATAATTCAAACATATAAAACATTTTCTATCAAATTCATACCTCATTTCATCATTTCTCTATTGAGATATTATTGCAGCTTGAGTTCTTCCTCTGACATTGAGCTCCTGAGCTTCATGAAACATACTCACGGTGTGTCACATTCTTCCTTAGTAATAGCATCTAATGAATGATTTACTCTAAGAGACACTTATTTCTAATTTCTCATGACACTTCTTATTCTCAGATTTAGTAAAGTTTCTATTTTCATAGACTAAAAATTATTCCTAAGCCTCTGAACATATTCTTGATGTATGAGCATGAATCCCATCAAATAGAACATGCTATCATTGATTCATGTAAAAACATTTTTAGGTCTATATCCAACACTTTAAAGGTCTTTCTTATCTCTAGAGATTTTAAATTATCTTTTACTATCACGCATAGAAGTGGTATCACCATATCCAATTCCATATTTTCCCAAAATGTATGGCCTTTGTGATGATACAATCCTTTCATGATTCTCCTCTAAAGTAGCATATTTGGCATTCATTTCATCATCATCTACCGAAGGATAATAAAATAGTAAGTGAAAGGCATCATTCAACTTGGGTTTGTATTTGGAATTATATTTATCCATTTCTTTCTTGACATATTCTATTTATTCCCCCAGTTTCTAAATCATCTTATCTCTTGATTCAAGTTGAGAATTGATTTCACTTTTAATATTCTTTCTACTACTCATCTCATCTTCCAAATGCCATGTGATCTTATCTATCATGTGAAATTTCTCCTTTAGCATAGAATTAACTTGAGTAAATGAATCATTACAACATTGATTATCTTTTTCTATTCTTTTATTCTTTTGAACTAGTTCAGACAGTTGTATAGCAAGATCATCATTTCTTTATTTCAGATTCTGATTTTCGTATGACTTTTGATTCTTTCCCTTGTCATTAGTTCTGTTTTTTCTCTATTTGTAGACATATTTTTCTATTCTTTAGCTTGTGAATAATTATTTTCCCTCAGATTAGTAGCCACATCAATAATCCTTTGATTTAATTCTATTAGCTTGTTAACCTCAATTTCCAATTCTTGGATTCAGATATCATTATATTTAATCTCTTCATCCACTTTCTGATCCAATTCCTTTATTTCGTGTAAAACTTCAACTTTTCGCCTTGTAGAAGTTTCTTCATCATCAGTAGTTCCAGCATCACTTGGAATATCAGGTTCTTCACTCATTCCTTCAGCATCATTTAATGATAAAGTATTATCAGTATATGATTTGTCCAAATCATTATTCTATTCACTACTTGATTCCATCAACTAAATCCCACTCCTTCCATAAACACATCAAATCAGATTAATATCACCCAAATTCTGCTTCTTCATTGAAGTGATTCCCTTTCCCATGGAATAAAAAGATAATAACAAACTGAATCTTTAACATTAATAATCGAGTAAACAAAGTGAGAGCAAACAAATCTGAAAAAAGAAACTTGTCTTTTGATACCAATTGTTAGGACCACAAAGGGGCCTAGATACCCTGAGGGGGGGGGGGGGTGAATCAGGGTATGGATATTCTTTTCAAAATTATACATGCCCCACTAGATCTTGACATATTTATTATAAGGGTCACTTTTTCTGCCATTATGGTTTACTATTGATCTTATTCTTTATTTATTTATATGATGATGAGTCTTTAACTGCAATCCAGGAAACCAAATAGACTAACACACAGAATTTTACATAATTCACCCTCACTGGGCTACGTCCAAGGATCATACAATACCTATGTGCTGATGTACCATATTCAATAAATCTCAGTTCTAATTTAGAATGTTCAGGATACATCACTTATATGCCTAGGCTCACAACCCTTACAATGTTTAGGGTCTACTCACTGCATTCCCAAGGGTCACTCCCTATGTCTCTTCCTTTAGCTACCTACCGGTGGTATGAACCATTGTCTTCCTCTTCCTTCACTCACTGCTCTTTGAAGGGATCCACTCATAGTTTAGTGAAATGTAGCTACTTTCATTATCTCTAATGAATTAATATTTCACTATATGTAGATTCTCTTTTGAAATCCCAATTTTCATTCACTGATGAATTCCAATTTACCACATGTGTACTGGGAAACTTCTAACTTTAACATAGCCCTAGAATTACCGACACACTTCTCCAAGACTGGTACGTAGGTGTCACCAAACCACTTGCACGAAATTCCCTTCTTAAACACAAAACATGGACGACTCACACACTTTTACTCCCAAACCAACATTGGCATGAAACTATCAACTAGTGTGAAAATTTTGAATATTTTTATACTTGAACGACCAAAACACCACTTGCGCACCCAAAACAACTTGTGCTGCTTGAGATTGAATTCTATCTAAGTGTTGATTATAACACAAAATAAGGAGGGGTGTACCTCTATTTATAGGAATTTCAGACACCTAGAGAACCATGTTCAAGTTTCCTCTATGCGTGCAAGTCGAGCCGCCTTAGCCTTTGTAGTCCTAGTCACCTTGCGTGCCCAAACCAAAACAAGATTTCCCCTCTTTCATTTTCCATATTTTGAGGTTTTTTTCTCGAAAAAACTATGGTGCGCAACCTTCCAAGCCTCCAAGACCCTGACATGAAAGTCCCTTTTCCAAAAACACTTTTCTCCATTTTTCGATTTTGAGTCCCAGAAATTTGGAAAAAACTAGAAAACAGTGCCACCTTGTATCTGCTCTTTTTGTACTGCTTCCAGACCATCTAATCCTTTTTCGATATTCTTCTGTCAAACTTGAATCATTAACAACTTCTCTATAACTAGAAAACTAACCATGTAAACCCCCTTTGTCAAAAAATTCAACATCATAGTCTACTTTGTCAAAAACCACAACATAGAGGCCCACTTTTTCAATAAAAACAACCACCCCAAAAATGATTCAATGATTCCTTGATGTATTTTTTCCCAAAAGGGTGTGATAACAATATAGTGAATGGTACACTTACCATCCACTCTAGAATTTTTAATGTCTTATTTGATTCTACATCTATCCACTCTTTCATATCTAAATAATTTTCTAAGGGTATTATTATTCCAAAAAATTGGTTAGATGTGGAATTATAAGTACAAACACCTAAAAGTAAAATTATTCCATATAAAGTATATGATTCCTCTCCAATTGAAGTTTGTGGGAATGTGATTCATGAAAATTTTATCATTCTTCCATTGTTTGAATTTGATGTCATCTTAGGCATAGATTGTATTAATCCTTATAAATCCAAAATTAATTTTTAATGAAGGGGATTTATATTTGATATTTCAAACCATCCTATGATCTTCCATCAATGTGATGATAATTATGAACTTCCTATAAAAATTAAATCTAGTGTATGTGTCTTAATTCCCATTTAGATGGGTTTTTTGTCTCTAATGGTTAGGGAGAAAATCAACATTGATGATATACCTATTGTTCGATAATTTTTGGATGTCTTTATATAAGTGTTTTCTAGGATTCCACTATAGAGTAAAGTTGAGTTATCAATTTAACTCATACCTAGTTATATACTATTTTCAAAGAATCCATATAGAATGGATCTTTTTGATTTGCAAGAATTGAAGAAAGAAATCCAAGAAAACCTCAATTAGGGGCTCATTCAAACAAGTGTGTCACCTTGGGGTGCACCTATTCTTTTTAAGAAAAATAAAGATGGATCAATTCAAATCTACATTGATTATTATGCGTTTAATAAGATCTCCATCAAGAACAATTATACTCTTCCCCATATTAATGACTTTTTTGATCAACTTTGAAGAGCCTAATACATTTCCAAGATTGGCCTTTATTCTTAAAATCATCAACTGAGGTTCAAAAAGGATTATATACCAAATACATCATTCCATACAATTTATAACCACTATGAATATATATTAATTCCTTTTGGTCTAACTAATTCCCTTGATATCTTCATGGATTTTATTAATAGAGTCTGTATAGATTACCTTGATATGTTTGTGCCACTCTTTATAGATGAAATTATTATATATTAAAAGGGAAAGGAATATCATGAAGATATCTTGGTAACTATACTAGAAACACTAAGGAAGGAGAAACTAGGTGAAAAATTTACAAAGTATGAATTTTGGTTTTAAAAATTTAATTTTTGGGTCACATCATCTCAATAGATGGTATACGAGTAGCTCCATCAATGATGGTGGAAATTGAATACAGGCCTAGACCAAAAATGGTGAGTTAGATCTGTAGATTTCTTAGTTTAACTAGATATTATCAACGCCTTGTGGATAAATTTTCATGAATATATAATCCTCTTACTATGTTAACTCATAATGTTTTCAAGTTCTTCTAGAAAGAACAATGTGAAGAAAATATCAGGTAACTGAAGAGAATGTTGGGAAGTGCAGAAGTTCTTTCATTACCCTATATTGGAGAAGGGTTTGTAATATTTATTGATGCATCCAAAAAGGTATTGGGATGTGTTCTTGTGCAGAATAATATTTTTATCACTTATTCCTCATGGAAGTTGTTGATTCATGAGAATAATTACCCAACACATGATTTGGAGTCAACAATTGTAATTTTGGAATTAAAAATATGGAGGCATTATCTTTATGGAGAAAAGTGTGATATATATACCGATTATGAAATTAGGAAATATATATTCACACGGAAGGATTTAAACATGAACTAGATAAATAGTTATAGTTAATAAATGATTCTGACTACTCAATACATTACCACCCTCGGAATGTGATCAAGGTGACTGATTCTTAGAGTCAAAAGGATCATGCTAGCTTATCCATTATGAGGATAAAAAATATACAATATTTTTGGATTTAAAAAAGATGGAGCTAGAAATCATGAAGTAAGGGGAAAATCTTATCTTTCTCTAATGAATGTTCATCCCTCTATCCAAGTGAATACTAAGAAGGCACAGAACAAAGATATAGAGTTGAAAAAACAAAATCAAAAATGTTCCTAAGTTTAACCATGATCATGATGGAATGATAATGAACATGAACCATGTATTCATTCCCTCCGTACTAGATTTAAAGAAGGATCTATTAGAGTAATCTTATAGTTCTTCAATCTCAATTTATTCTAGAAGTATTAATATGTATAGTGATTTGAAATAATTTATCTGGGCAGATGGCATGAAGAGATATATTAGAGTTTAGATCTTGGAGAATGGAATTCCAATAAGTTAAGGATAAAATACAAAAAGTCTAAAGGGATGTAACATCCATTATCCATAAAAAAACTGGAAATGGGGGAACATCAATATGGATTTTTTAATTTGACTCCCCAAAACCTCTAAAAGGTTTAGTGTTATATGGGTGGTAGTTGATCACCTTAAAAAATCATAACACTTCATTACTATCATAGAAGACTTATATTTGGATCATCCTTCCAAGATATATATTAACTATTTTTTAGGGTTTCATGGAGTACCATATTCCATTGTATCAGATCAGCATCTATGTTTTACATATAAGTTTTGTAGAAGCCTTCGAAAATCACTTGATAAAAAATTGACTTTCAATACTAATTATCATCCTTGGATAGATGGTTAGTCTGAATGAACAATTCAAACCCATAAAGATAAGTTGAGATCTTATTCTCTAGATTATAAAGGTTGTTGGGATCAAAACCTTCCTCAAGTTGATTTTTCATAAAATAATATCCTTCACTCAAGAATTCAGATATAGCCTTCTGAATCCCTATATGGGACGAAATGTAGAACTCTAACATGATAGAAAAAAGATGGAGAAATAAAGATATTGGGACATGAGATCACTGAAGAAATTGAATATAGGGTTAGAGACATTCAACAGAATATCATGGAAACTGAAAATTGGAAGAAATGTTGTGCTGATAACTATGGTCATGATCTAGTGTTTGATGTTGGGGAAAAAGTGTTTCTATGAATCTCACCCAAGAATAAGGTTATGATATTTGGGAAGAAATGGAAAATAAGACCTAGTTATATTGGACCCTTTGAAATTATTGATCATATTGGGATGGTAGCCTATCGATTATCACTTCCTCCAAATATCTCTCAAGTCCATAATTTGTTCCATGTATCTCTCATGAGGAAGTACATACCTGACCATTCACATGTACAGAACTTAGAGGTCATAACGCTAGGGAAAGATCCTTCTTATAATGAATAACGAGTTGAAATTATAGATCATATAGAGAAATTTTATCAAAATATGACCACTCACCTGGTCAATGTTTTGTGGAGAAATCACCAGTCATAGAAAGCTGTGTGGGAACCTGAGGATATGATGAAGCAGAAGTATCTTCATTTTTTGTACTCGAATGGCGAATTGTGTGGGGGGAAATAATTTTAATTTTGGTAGAATGTAACACCCTAGGTTTATATGGACCCTTTTTTTTAATGAATTAATTTTCATTGATGTATTACATTAAACTAATTCTAAAATTCCTTTTACACAACGTCAACTTGTCTTGCTCTACATGCAGCACTAACTTGGCATATGTAACACGCAACATTGTGTTTCTACAAAAAATCATTTTATTGTTTAATTATTTAAAGGATATTGTTATAACATATACCTTTTACTTTTTAATGTGAATAGTAATAACTACATTTAAAATATTTTTACATGATTTTTATGTAAACAGAATATATTGATAATGAAAAATATACTTTGTGGTAAAGTCGTTATATGATTACAAATAATCTAATAAACTAATTTTAATGTCCTTCTTTGAAAACCAATAAAATTAATTTTAGAAACATTTAGAAATTTTATTTTATAAAATAATATTCATTTTTTAATTTAAAATGTTAAAATAATATCAGAGTGAATATTTGTGATTTTTCTGAGAAACTGCATTTTTTATGAATAGTAAATAAAATTGAATATAAATTCAAAACTTATTTTCCATATAATTTATTTATAAGGTTAAATTATATTTTAAATTGTTTTAAATGTTTAATTATATTTTATTTTTATAAATTAATCCAATTTAGGTCATTAAAATCAATTTAACTTTGATATTGGGTATGAAAACCTATCAAACATTTGGATGTTTTTAATTTAAAAACCCGCATTATCGTCCTATCTACAGGATTTATTTAAAATTAATTTCTACCAATTTTTGTTTGTAATTTGTATGAATGGATTAAATATTTAGAATCATCATTTTTTATAATGTCTAATAATCTTAACCTAGTTTTTGATGAAAAAATATCAGTGAATGTAATTAAAATTAATTAGAGTTATTAAGGTAAAATTAAGCTTAGCAATGGAATAATAATTAAATTTAAGGGCCTAAATGACCTAAAAAATTGTCCAAAACCCATTTTATGGAAATATTTTAGCCATAAACCTTATATTTCCGAGTTCTTTTGTTTTTTTATGAATTTTGTTAGGTGAAAATGTGGGTAAACCTAACATTATTTGAAAAATGCAAAGTGTGTCCCCTCCCTTCCCAATAAAAGGACACCTCCTCTACCCTTTAATCACACCTATAAAACCACTTAGGTTTGGCCAATATCTTACCAATACTCTTTAAAACATCCGTTTATTATTCCTCTAATCTTCCCTTTGGTCATAAAGCCTTCCAAGGGGGCCCTTTGATGAAAACCAAAAGGAGTTACATAATTAACAGGTAAGACTCTCCCTCAAACTCCATTATTTTATTTTATTCATCCACTCTTTCAATAATCATTTTTACATGATTATTTAACAACACCAGTATCCTAAATATAGAGATATTTTTTTATACTATGTGTTTTACCAACACATACACACACTTTCATCTACGGTGTAACGAGCATACTATTTATGGGTACGGTGAAATACTGCCTCACGGAATGATGATTATTCATTTTTCCTTTACTACCTATCATTGTAGTAATTATGATGGAAACTATATTTATATATGATATATATTATTCCTTTCAACTTCTCCAATTATTTTACAATAGATATCATTATACATTCTGTTTTGTGTAAATACAATAATTTCGTTTGAGGAAGTGTGGACTACCGCCCCCTCAAAGCAATGTGATTTTTTCAAATAGTACGTGCAATATATTAAGGATAGGTTTATTGAAATTATATTATATATATGATATAATCATGAAATTGTAATAATTATATATATATATATATATATATTTCTTTTACTTTCTTTCTTTCAATACAACAATTAAACTAAAACAACTTTCATTCGTATGTATGACCTATTGTCTCTATGAACAATGTATTCCATTTCATAATATCATATTATGTAGATTATTATAATAAAAATATAATTAGTATACATGATATTTATATCATCATTTAAATTCTATAAATCATGGTATAAGTATAAGGAACAAATTTATAACAAATTAAGACACATGCTATGATCAAAGAGGATGTTACCCGAAATGAAACCTTAACATATAATTATTAATAAGTGTGTAATATAAAGTCATAATAAAACCATATATGGTATTATATATAATAATATGGTTTTTTTATAGATTTATAAAAAAATATTTATTATACAGTATATTTGAACTAGCACAATGAGAGTTAATACACAAGGTAAAGAGATTTCTAGTCTCACTTTTATTTCTGTGAGATTTATGCCTTATTCACCACTCATATATTTTGTGTGGTGATCATACTACCCATGAATATATTCTATGATTTTTATAATAAATTTTTGGTTTTTTAAATATCCATTTGATTTTCTCTCTTTCCATGGGTTTTATGTTTCAAGAGTTACCAAATCGGTAATGTAGTTTTGTCTCAATTTTCCTTCTTTGAGACACATGCCAACAACATCAAGAACCAGGTTTTCAAAAAAAATAAAAGCTTCTATTTTAAGCTCATTTTCAAGGAAAAATGATTTTTTTAATCGAAATTATGGTTTTCAATAATCCTTTATATGTTTTTAATGTATTTTCAAATATAATATTTTCAAAATGTTTTGAAATTTCATTTATATGTTTTCATGTTTTTTTAATTAAAAATGTTTTTCAAGATCTATTTATAAGTTTTCAAGGAAAATGTTTTTAAATTTTTTTCTAGTTATCATTAAATATTTTCAAAGAAAAAATGCTTCCGAAATTTTTTCAGAGATTTCTTTTTAAGATTTCAAGTCTATCTTCATAAAAATGGTTTTCAAAGGGTTTTACATTTTAAAGAACATTTTTCAAAGAATAAAGGACATTTTCCTCAAAATATATTTTTTAAATATATTTCAAAATTATTTTTCATCTAAGATTACATCTGTCGGTGTTACTCATTCCCTCCTAGTAAATGATTCAATGGTTATATTCGTATTCTTTCCCTTAATGGTTTTTGTTTTGATGGCATTATGTTTATGTCACTCGTTCCCCCTCCATGAGTTTTATGCTTATGAAACCCAATTCATTTCATGTGTTACTATTTGAAAAAATAATTATGAAAACTATATTTTCTTCATAGGTTAAGATTTAATTATAGGTTCATGACACCCATTTAATATCATGGGATTATGATAGGATGTTTATAAAACCCATCCCTTTTTTAAGGGTTATGATTTGATGAATGTTTTTTTAACTTGTGGAACATGTATGAATGATTTTGTTATGAGATGGGTGGGACCTGTATCTCCCTCCAATAAATTGCGTAAATAATTATATATGCTTATATAATGATGTGATTCAATTTGATGGGCTTGATCCACTATGAGAAGATGGGTAAACCTGATCCCTTACAAGGAACAGATTGTGACTTGGGATGGTTGTGTGTCCCTCCGAGTAGGTGTAGTCACCATGAAGTTGGAAGAAGGAGAAACCTGATCAACATTGGGAATATGGGGAAGCCCAATACCTGAAAATTACTATGAATGTGGATAGTGGTGTGTACCACCCAATTGTTTTGGTTCACATAAAGTGCCTTGAAAAGTTATAGAAATGATTCTTGACTTATAGGGAATGATATAACATGTTTATTCCAAAATTCCATGTCTTATTACTATGATAATATTTCATGGCTTATGTTCTTTATTTCTTTATAATTAATTTATTATGAACTAGAAAGATTTATGTCATGATTCATGTTTCTGATCATATGCTATACAAGGTATGATATTCTAATGTTATGATAACATTCACATACCCTATTCGTGTTTATACTTACATGTCTCCCTTTTTTACCCTTACTGAGCATATGAACTCACCCATATTTATGTTTCCATCCCCAGGTTATGAAGATATTTATTATGTTCGATGTGTCTAAGAAGTTTTCTAGTCATGAAGAACCACATGGTAGATAATGTATCTCACTTATGTATCGGTGTTTATGATTCCATATTTCCAATGACACTACACTAGTGTGGTCTTTGGGTGTCTTCTTTTATATTGTTTTCGGTATTACACAAAATTTATGTAGAGTTAATTTATAAAAAGAGAGGGTCTCTATAATATTATACATGTATTTAATCATGATTTTTTTAAATAAAGACACTACATTTTTATTATTATATAATTACATTGCACTTATATTCATGGAAATAAAATATAAAAATAAGAATCCATAAATTAAAATTTAATTTAATTTATAAAAAATGTATTTAATAATTATATCAATTATACTAATTTATTATAAAAAATCATTTTTAACCAACTCGTAATATACTAGAATAATGTAATCAATCATTATAGAAAATTGTATTTCATCAATGAGTATATACATTTGATTCTGGTAAATGATTTCATTGTTAATAACCATCTTTGAATTTTGGTTTTCTGAATTAAATTTCATTTTAGAGGAATTTTTTGAATATCAAAGGATATGTTCCTCGATAAAAAATGTTTCTCATGAAGAAAGAGGAAATATGGAAGTGTGGTAAACGAATAGACATAGTAGCAAATTGTGAGTATTACTTTGTTGATTTCAAATTCTAATATCTATTTTGTAAATAAAATGTATATTTATATTTTTAAAAATATTCATTAGAGGCCCCTGATGAGAAGGAATCTAAAAACATTAGTCCAAATGATCATTTACATCAGGTTTTGGGAGATGAGCACCATGGTAGAGTATGCTGTCGACCCGGAAAGAGTATTATCCTAACTTGATATTACACAAATTCAGGTGCCATTTTTGGTAGCACCAAGTTGTAAACGAATCATGAATAGGAATCATAGGATCAACCTAAGGTACGAGAGGCCAAAAATGGTTATACAGGAGTGTGTCAAGAGTCAAAAGACTAATTATGAATTTATAAAATTTATGAAAGTCTTGTATCTATCGCTTCGAGAAAATGTCGCTACATCTTTTGATACATATATATCGATGATTCATACACTATATGGTGTACCATGCAATGTTCCTAGTGGTGGTTAAAATGATGACATTCTTGAAGATGGAAATGGCGATGGTGATGAAGATGGAAACGGTGAGGATGACAATGAGGATATTGTTGAGGATGATGGTGATGATAGTGATTATGATGGTGATGAGGGATATATAGATCTTAAACATTTTTTTCTAATATTTATGAAATTCAATTTTTAATGATTATTTGTGAATAAATTTATGTGATTTTTTGAATGTGTGTTATCTTTTGATGAATATATCAATTATTTTATTATGTTATCATTGTTTTTATTTTATTTTGTGTGATGTTTTGTTGTTGAAGGTGGGGGTGATGTTTGATTTTTATTGGTTGTTTGGGATGGTTGGGGGTGCTTCTGTCAAGGAATATACGGTAGGTCTATACCAATGGTTTCAAAAATGTTGGTATAGAGATATACTAATGGTATCATGAAACCATTGGTATAGATTGTAGCCATGGAAGTCTATTCCAACGGTCTATAAACCATCGGTATATCTCTATATCAATAGTTTTTTAAACTATAGGTAAAACATTATACCACCTATTATTAGAGAATAGTTGGTAACCAGAAATCATAGAATTTGTATACCAATGTTTTTTTGAAAACCGTTGGTATAGGGATATACCTAAAAAAGCTTAATCAATGGTTTGGAGACCCATTAATATAGGCTATACCAATAGTTCTCTAGTCGATACCAACAATTTTAAATTGTTGGTATATCCCAGCTTTCCAGTAGTGCTAGACTTGAAATTCCTAAAAATATTAAATGAACATTGAATATTAAAATAATATTAATTCGTATTATGTTTCTCTATATTTAATTTAAAACATGTAAATACATTTAACAAATAAAATCAACGTCAATTATTATGAACAGTAATAGTATTATTTTACTTATACCTTGGAGATCAAGTATTCTCAAACATATACCAGACTCTATGGTAGGGACCACCTTGTTCTAAACTTCTATTCATTAGAATAGGGAAGAATTTTGAATATTCTATTTTGTTTAGCCCTCTAGGACCATATCCCTACAACAATGAATATTATTTACATACTAGAAGTGGAGTCTTAAAACCCATCAAGGACCCTAAAGCGATAAGGAGTAGCCATAGAAACAATAACCTTCATACGAACACACATGGTGTAATATAATCTCTTTGCCAAAAAATCTAGCATAAATAACTGCACACAGAATTTCCCATCGTCCTTTATTGATTTATTATTTATTGGCCTTACTAGAAGGACTTATCATCTTCTACCATGTCCATGGATTTAGTGAAGGTACTACCATCCTAATGAACTGGACCCGATATATCTTTTCTAATCAGAATCAACAAATTCTATCATAATTATTCAATAAATTACATACAACCAATGATTTACCCAATGTAAGCTACCTCACCATGTCTTCAATTCCATGGTTTTTTTCTTATATCAAAGTAAATGATCAATTTGTAGACACTAATAATAATCTCATGTCAGGAGACTATTAGACATGTTTGCCTATAGGAACAACCAAGGACACCTGAACCATATGGTGTCATATTGGAGGATTCTCTCTCATGATATCATCTATTAATGATCACCATGTTAGAAAATCATGAGAAAAATTATCAATGCTTACGATCCCCCCACACCTGATAGTCGGACATCGTCTATTTCCATTTAGAATGATGTATCCAGAACATAAGAAATTTATTTAAGATTAATTTCATAGTATCACGCGGTTCTCGTTATAGACTAGGAACTTTTATAACATTTTTTAAAATAAATCATCTATAAAAAATTATAATTTAAATTGTTGAAGTGAAAATTTAAAAACTATTAGGGT
Organism: Viscum album; assembly: GCA_963277665.1. Taxonomy (NCBI): domain Eukaryota; kingdom Viridiplantae; phylum Streptophyta; class Magnoliopsida; order Santalales; family Viscaceae; genus Viscum; species Viscum album. The sequence continues at coordinate 1,069,411,512 of OY728166.1, read as the reverse complement.
GGGAATGCACCATGCATAACTCACTGTATACATGACATGGTAATCTAAAAGTACTACTTAGTTGAGTCGGGGGAACCCGCTATCAAAACATCCCCATATTCACTAAATACAACATACTACAAACCTTGTTATCTCTCACATGATAAGATCTTATTTCTTCTTATTTATAGCTTTAGTCATGAGCCTTCCATGTTTACACTACATGGAACTAATATTGTCTATGACTACACCTCCTTGAGTAAAACTCTTCAAGAGATGTAAAACCCGAGTAGATATTATTTTATCCACTATCTAAACATTAAATGTTTTCCAATGCCAGTAATATAATTATCATAATAAGAAAAAAAAATTATTCACTTGTTGTGATTATAAGAACATGAACAAATCATTGTGTATAATACACTCCTTCTTTAGCTTCATCATAATCCATGACATACTCGGTATTTTCAGATATGGATATCACTGTATTGAATGTACTTTTCTTGCATATTACCTTAACCTAACAGTAATATAAGATCATTTGGATATAAAGTAAGACTAGTTTGTTCTCCATTGTAACTAGTATCCCTTCCTCTTCAAGTACCAGGTGTATATCCCTTGTACTCACTCAAGTACAATTAGATATTTCTGAAAATTTCCCATACAGTTCTCTTAGATTATACTAAAATTTTCTTACCATATAATATATTCTAGAAATATAATTTCATGTAAATATCATGACATATGTGACTGGTCCATCATAGAAGCGTATGAAATTAAACTTACCACATCAATCTACTCCTATGTCCCATACATGTATTCTTTGGGACATTTAATCCATGTGACATTTGTAAAAATTCTCTCTCGAACTGTTCGAACTTTTATTTTTTTAATACCTTGTCAGAAAATGTACTATTGACAAGGTATGAGAAACCATTAGATCTATCTCAGAAGATCATGTCCCCTAAAATGAGGTTTCAACATTATGTCGATATCTAGAGAGTTACTTTCATTCTTTTCTTAACTAACTATATAACCAATGACTATTTTCAATATGTTATACAACATATTTTCATTAGAAATAGTGGTTATCCCACTAACCTCTTATAAGCACATGGAAAAAATTTATTCCAAGTGAATATTATATGATCTTATTTAAAACATCAATATGGAACTAGATTTCAATAAATTTCACCCCTTATTGGCATTCCATGCTGTCACCAACCCTTTTGGGTTGCATCATATAGACACCTTCCATGAAATTTGGTCTTAACATCCAATCCCCAATTAATGTTCATATAAAGTATCTTTGAAAAATAAAATTTGAATCAATTTAGTCTTAATGAATTGGTATTACCAATTGAGCCTCAATGGTACCACAATTTTACCATCCATGTATAGTCTTATTGAATACCCACTACAACATTACAAATTATAAGCCCCTACCCTTTGATACATGTAATCCATTTTTAAATTTTAATTGATCATTTAAATCTTAGCTGATTTTCATATACTCTCTACTTGTAGGATTTATTATTCTTAATGAATAATGTATCACTTTATATGGTGAATTTGAACCCATTAACATGGTTTTAACCTTCCTATACAGTATGTGTCTCTAGAACATTCTCTTCCACAAGTTCTAGTGGAGCTATTTCCAATTCCTACAAATTATGAATCTCAAGAATTGACTAGATCAAAGTCAATCTAGATCCAACTATCTCAAATAGATATGTGAACCATTTTATAGAAATATATTTTATACCTTTACTCTCTTGTCTATCATAAAGATTTAAGTAATATCTTTAGAAAACGTTAGGATAACTAATTTAGATTCACAGTGTGTTTCTGTTTATGAAAGTTTGTTTATATCCACAAAAAAGTCTTTGCATCTAAACAAATGTTCTTATAAAATAATGGATTTATGTTATACTATAACTCATATGATAACTATTTTTTATTATAGTTTACATATGGTTATGCGGTAATGATTTTATTTGTGATGCATGTCTTGGAAAATAATATATGTATCGGTAATTAATATATGTTGCAACATTAATTTTTATTTTACATACATCATGACTCTGATGTGTATATGGGAATGTGAATTTAGGAGTTACTCCAAGAGAAATTTTATTGATCAATGTTTTCATGTAAGACTCATTATCAACCCACCTCTGTAATATCATATATTTTATATGGATAAGGTAATGTGAATTTATGAATTACTCCATGCTATATTTTAATGATTGATGAATGCTTCATCAATATATTCTTCGGAACACCAGCTTGAATAAACTCATATATTATGACCATGTAAATATCATACTTGAATTTTAAATTCCATAAATAAAGTAAAAGGAATCTTATGAAGTATATTTACCACTAGATTAACCATGTAATATTTCACATTCTTTAGCTGAACTAATTCTGAGAGCTTTGTGGAATACCTTTATTTCTAATGGGTTATTTGTCCAAAACTAAGTATCTATGTGTGTCAATAATACATAATTGTTTTATGTCCAATGTTTCTAAAACCATACTGGGTATATCCTTTAAAAATACTTAGTTTGTTTGATAAATTATTATTGTTTCACAACTAGTTATATAAGTCTTGAATTTTATATTCATCAATTATTTTCTATGATTCAAATATCACTAAACCATTGGTAGAGTATATGATATCACGAAAAACATTCATTACATAACTGAAATAATGTTTCCTTATATTAAATGGACACATGAGATACATGTTTTGGTGATACTTTACAAATATTCAACTAGAATCAATAATTCTTGAAAATTCAAATTTGTGTGGTTATCTCTACTAGAATTGGAATCAACCTTTCCCAACCACTTGGAGAACACTCCATACTTCTTGTAATGTTTCTTGTCTTACTTGGTTTATTTATTTCAATACACATATGTGATAAAAATATTGTATTTAATACCCAATTATTATTATAGAAACATTAATTATAATTGATTAATATGCTTGAAGAATAATTCACTACTTGCATATTTAATTTGGTTCATTGAATTTATTATCCATAGAATTAACTTATGACATATGTAAAAAATAACCCCTTGTTTATTACTTGTTTGTTTTGAAAGTTGTAGTGAAGGTTACCTTTTTATCACACTTTTGATTGGATGATTTTCCTTAATTTCATCATTTTCACCATAGGAACTAAATATTAACCTTTCTTTGAGTTCATATTTAATTGGATAACCCTTTCCTAAAAGGTAAAAAAGTGTTTTCCATATACAGATCATTTTTTATTCCCAAAAAAAACTTCAATAAATAGTTCAAAAAGTTCTTATAAAGGGAGGTATTGAAAGATCATGATCCACCTTTCAATTTACACATATCCACTATAATCATAACCCATTCATATCTAACTTATCTTTATCCTCGAAATCTTCTTGGAGATGAGATGAAATTTGAAATCATCCTTGTTCTGATGTTGTATCGATAACTCACATTATACATTGATGATATAATTATTCTGTAAACATCAAATGCATTTACATGAGTCTCCTCTAAGAATGTTTCGCAACCTAACTTCCTGAGGAGTCTTAACAGGTGTTGGGGAAACCATCTCCTTGAATATCAAATATCTTATTACTTTGTGAAAGAACTTGTACTACTATTGTAATTTATTTCCAGTTTGTATATCGTTTTTTCCCAATATTATTTTCAATGTTCTTATGGAATTAAATTTAATTTTCTATAAAAAAAATCTATCATATTAATACTATTCATGATTACTAATTAGAGATTACCGATTAATTTAATCTTTAAATGTCTCCAACTATTTTATAGAACTCTAGAAACCCTCTATAATAGAATCAGAATACTTTTTTCATTGATTATTCAATTGGATATAATTCTTTTAAACCTAAACATAATCTTAAAACTATTCCTACATCACCACTCTAAGATTTTCATGGTAGGAGTTTGATTTTCCAATAGCATTAATTCATAGCTCCTTGATTTTTTGAGTAAAGTCTCAGCTACTAAAATCATAAACATAATTTACTCAAGTCTTTCCTTTAAAGTTTAAACAAGATATATTTGGGTAATTATTTTCTACCAAAATCAATTAATTTAACCTTCCACCCTCATAATAAATCCCTAGTAGAAGAAGGAACCCTCAACTTTGGATGATCGAGCACCTCATACATCTGGTTTTGTTCAACTTTTAAAAATAGAAGGTGTTTGAGACATAATATATCATTGATGGTTTTATTATTAAATGAAAGAAAGAAATATTTTTTTATTTGATAAACACATAATATGTGATAAAACTCACAACATACCATGAAATAAATAGAAAACATTTGTCGCATCACATGCTCATTTTATTTGGGCATTATTTCTTATTATTTTCTGTGATCACATATAAAACAACACATACATAAAATAATAAACCATGAATAAATAAAATTAAATGAAGTGATCATGAGCTAGTATTATTGGTTGATTGATTGAGTTAAAATAGATCAACCAAGACCCTAGGGGTAACTCCTTGAGTCTTCATGAATGCGACTCAAGTTTCAGTGATCATCCGTTAAATGTGTTAAACTCTATTCCAGATCATCATCAAATATCGGTGTGAAGTATGTCACTTATCATTATCCTTATTATACAACAATTATCTCATGAAGGTGAGGGGGTCTTGGTAATATGGAATATAGATAAAAACATTTATATAGGAGCGCAAGACCATATACATATAATGATGTATACGAAATTTCACAGATCTTCATTTATAAAATAATTATTACAACATTATATTTCAATAATTAAACAAAATAAATAAACAAGAAAGAGACATGAATGAGTATGTCTATGTCATATGATCAATCAATTCACATTAAAAACATGTATATAAATTATATACATAAACAAAAATTAAACATACAATAATATTTTCAAGGAATATTTTAATGAGTTAAAAATTTACTATTATTTTTAATTCAAAATTTATATCATCCTGCCCCATTAATTAATTAATTAATATTCTAAAATTTAACTTATTTTGAAATATTACTATAAAATTAATTACTTTTTTCTTGTGGGGCATGGATGAGTTGGTTGCGGCTATGAAGTCTATCGCCAAGGTTCAAGGTTTGAGTCCTTTCTATAGAAACACCTGAGATGCCTAAATAAATCTCATGTGGACTTTTCTTCCCCTTTGGGAACTGGCTTGAAATCCCAGGTGTCGTTACACATGGGACCATGGTTGGAGAAGTACATAAAGGCACCTGGTGGTGGGTGGCAGTCGACATATACCTTGTAACCCCCTAAGGTTAAAAACCCGATGTACTTTTGTAGTTAGGTCTTGGATTTGCGGTAAGAACCCAATAATACTACATCAAAAATATGGGTTCAAAACCCATTGGGTGAAGGTACTATATCATACTGTATCATTAGTTCAACTATTGAATGTCATCACTATAGCGGTGGTGGGATACACTGTATCAGTGGAGGGCGAGTACTATAGCGGTGGTGGTACTGTAGAAAGTAGGGTATTATTCATAGAATTGGACATGGTCCAAAATTTTGGGCCTACGAGCCTTGTAATTGGATTAATTCCCACTGGGCCTTTGGTCCCAAAAAATATATTATGTAATAAAGTAGTTGGTTGGGTGGGTAATCCCTTGGGTTCTATGAAATGCCTTTTATGCTTGTGTGTGTATGGTGTGTGTGTTTAATGTAATTATACCCCCAAACACCTAATATATCATATTTTTTAAAATTAGATTCCAAAATATTATCTTAATATTGAAATATATAAATATATACATGTATGTATGTATATATGTATGTATATATGTATGTATATATATAATTATGTTCGTGGGACCCTATGCAATGAGGATAGGGTTGGTCGGGTTTGGCAGTGCCTGTCCTGACCTATCATGGGATGTGAATGACCTATCTTGATCATTTTGAATTGGACCTATCAGGACAGTGGACGGCAGGTTACATGTATCATCAGAACATGATGGAAGGCAACCGGATTTTTGATGGGGTCTGTCTGATGGTTCGGTAGTGCATAGTGGACTTACACCTCACTACAAAGAGGTGGCTCGAGCAGGCATCCACGTTCTGGCCGGATGGAAAACACAAAGGGGTTATCCATTACAGCTCGATGATGGCCTCTAGTGGTCACGCGGTGAGTAGAGTGGATGGTGCGGTCGATGGCATAGGTATTCAGAAACTCTATCCAGGAACAGTGCATGGTGGGGTGGCCTAGAAAGTGGGGTTTAATGGTGTCATCATCACATCGGGTGCTAGCTAGTGATGGGTTCAATGCCAATGGCTGGAATCTTGGAAAAGGGGAAACAGTGAAGATGGGGTTCAGCTCAACTGTGGAGGTGACAGTGTTGATGGGTCGCGATGGAGAAGCACTAATAGTGGTCTATGGGATCATCTCTCGGAGAGCCCACTCATCTGGTGGGTGTGGGGTTCCCCTGTGTTGGTTAGTGAGGAAGATGGTGGCAATATCCAGAAGATTACTTATTTAGTATGTTTATTATTTTATTTTTCTTAAAATAATTGTATATCTCTCAAATGATATGTTATTTGAGAAATCCAATACCACTATTAGGTCTAGGGTGTGGGGTTAATCCTAGGCAGGGCACAACTTTTATGTGCTTTGGGTGTTTGGTTAGATCATTCATAAGGTTATGTTTTATTAATATTTTTATTATATTTTTATTTTAAATTATAAATTCATTTTTATCTCTTCCTCTCAACAAAGCCCATGATACCACCATTTTTATCCATGGGATCATTAAAAATCTTGGCTTTGAAATCGTACAAACCCATTTTAGTAGGCGATATCATAATAGGGTGAATTAAACCATGTTTCATTTTGTTTTTGGTTGAATTACATATTGAAGCAGATGTTTTAATTTGGAATTTTAAATGTTACCCATTTGGGGTTCTCAAAATTGTAGAACCATAAAATTTTTCATCATTATCTGATTCAATTGAGTTTGGGTGATCCTAAAACTCATTTCTATGTGACTGGTGAAGCCTCTGATCGGTTTTACTTTCCCATCCTATTATGTGGCGGTCCCTCATTCCTCTCTTCAAAACGCTACACACAGCTCCACCTCCGAGTTTGTGTTTTCATTTTTTTTAATAATTTAATTAATTTTTTTGTAAACTATCTTAATTTTAGAAAAAATGATTGAATCTAATAAAGGACGATAAACCATGAATTATAAAAAGATAATTTCTTGAATTTTTCCACAATGGTTTTACAATTCATTAATCAAATTATCAAAAGATTATTACAAGATTATCTAAGGATAATTATTAAAATTATAAAACAGTAGTTACTATATTATGAAAGGATAATTATTAAAATTATCATATGATATTTTTTAGATTATCATTGAAGAATTTATAGAATAAATTTTTTAAAGGATAATCACATTGCTTTATTGGGGGATAAGTTATTAGAGTTGTAGATGATAATTAATTGGAATTGTCAAAGGATAATTATTAAAAATTATTTAATGGTAATAGAGATCTTATCAAAAGCTATATTATTAAGAATTTATCAAAATATAATTATAAAAAGGATAGTTTAGAAATAATTATAAATTGATAATTATAAATAATAATTTATATTAAATTATCAAAATATAATTATAAAGTATAAATTATCAAAATATAATAATCAATGGTTAGTTTATGAGAAATTATCAAAGAATAATGATAAAAGGATAGTTTTTGAAAAATTATCAAAGAGATAATTATAAAAGGTTAATTTATGAAAACTTATTAAATAATGATTATAAAAGGATTATTTATGAGAAATTATCAAAAAATAATTATAAAAGGATAATTTATAATAAATTATCAAAATATAATCATTCTTAATGATAATATTTTGAGTGCATGCATTCGCCTAAAATGATAATTTAGAAATTATCTAGGAGAGAGTGTTTAATCACGTGTGATATTTTATTTCTTTTTGAAATAAAATAGATGGTTTTGATTATAGGAAACATTGATGAACCACGAGTTTTGACATATAGAATTTTATAATAATAAGGAAGTGAAAAGGTGTTCTTGACTTTTGAGGTCTCCTATAACACTCTGAGATTTTCTAAAATGTTTTTTATCGAATTAATTTAATCTTTTTGATATTTTTCATTTCACGCAATATTGAATATAACTTCTGTTATATGAATGCACCAAGTAATTCTTGATTTTTACGCAACACCAAGTTAAGGTTACTCTACACAAAACACATCGATTATATTGTGATACACACAACACTATGTTTGGATTTTGTTACACACAATGAAAATTTCTTTTGATATCTTGTGTTACACATAAGACCAAGTTTTACTGAGCAACAATATACTATTAATATTGTTATTTATAATATTATTATATTTACCACCTAGAAATTGGAATAGAAATTAAAAATATTATTAACTAAATTGTGAAAATTTTATTTAATCATGTATACAAAATGAATCCTTTGGTCATCAATTTGTTATAAATGAATGTAAGAACTATTTGAAAATAAAGAGATTCATTTTTAAGAAAACTGTTAACAAACACCATTATCTCAATAAATTAAACAAACCAATTTTTTTAATGTTTTTAATAATATGTATATATTACATATTCAATAAAAAAATTACACTCATCCAATATATTTTTTAGGCATAAGATAAGAATAAATCTAATTTTAGGAATAAAAAATATATTTTTCAAAAGGATTATTTTACTGCCTTTTAATGGAGAACTGATTAAAAATATAAATTCTTTAAATTTTATATTTATTATATAAAAATAAACTTCTTATTTTTAATCATAATATCAAAATTTACTTTTGATAAATTTTTAGGTATTTTTCTAAGAAGATTCATGTTTTGATGAATAGTTAAAAATACTGAATTTTAATTGAAAACTTCATTTTTATCTAACTTATTTATATAGTTAAAAATCATTTATTTTTTTAATTATAATTTGAAAATTTTTATATAAATTAATCCAATTTAGGTTATTGGAAACAATTTCACATTTAAATTGGATATAAAAACATTTCAAACATCAGGATATTTTCACTTTAAAAACTAGTTTTCTCATTCCATCAACGGTATTATTTTTAAATTAATTTTATCCAATTATGTGCATCAAATTGTGAAAAATGGGTTCCATATTTGGAATAATAATTCCCAAATTTAGTGATTAGGTCCATTTTTTATGAACAATATGAATAGTAACATTAGAAATTTTATTTACCATAGTTGTGGGTAAATCAATCAATTACGGGTAAAAAAATAATTTAAATAATAGAAAACTACCATAACACATTCCCAAATGTTATTGGTTGAATTTAATTATAATCCAATCACCTATGATTAAAAACTTAAATATTTAATAGAAACTTCCCCATGAAAATGATTTTACGAAAAAGGTCTAGTCAGAAGCCAAAGCTCCTGAACATTTATTTAAGATGAATGAAAAAGAACACAAACAAGATATTTTTAATATGAGGTTATCTAGTTGATAATTTGGACTAAAATAATAATTTTAAATCTAAAAAGTTTATCAAAATCATATAAAATTAATTTTATATTCTAGGGAATAAATAATTTTCATAAATAATTACACAACGATGATGCAGTAATAATTCAATTAATAAAACAATAAATTTAATGGTATTAGAAACATTAAAATAAATATAATTTTACTTAATTAAGGTGATATAAGAATTTTATAAATTAATGTAACATGTTATGTGTGTGTTAAATTAATTTTTTTATTTAACTTTATGTATTTATTTTCTTAAAGTCAAAGTAATGAATAGTGTCAACATTGACACTTATGATATTTTATGAAAATATTAATTTATTAAATTATTTAAAAAAAATAAGTACAAGATAAATATTTATGGTCTAAAATATCCTGAAATATCCATTTATCATCCAATTAACTATTTATAAGTAAAAATTACATCCTCTAAATATTAAATTTGTTTACCATGGTTAAAATTGAAATCGTTTAATTAAGGGCTAATCAATCTGATAAGGGTTAAAATAACACCAAAAATTGTCTAAAATATATATTTTGATGATATTAAAACATTATAATATATTATATTCTAATAAATGTTTTTGGAGGTATATTGATTGATAATGAATTTACTATAAATTAGTATTTTGAGAAATTCCAAAAGCGACCCTTCCCTCTCTTATAAAAGGGGACCTCTTCTATTTTCTTCACACCTATCAAGACCTTTATCTGGTAAAACAACTATACAAATATGATCCCCAATTATCTCCCTTCATCCTAGAATCCTTAATTTAGGAAAAAATCTTGAAAATGAAGTACTTTTGTTCAACTCAAAATGAGATACCCAAAGAAGAGGTAACATTCATAAAAAAATGTTTTTGTTTTATTTCTCCCTTAATCCCCTTAAAATATTTTTAATTAATGATTATATAATAACCTAATAATTATCAATATAATGATATTTCATTATATTAATGAATCAAACTATACTTACACACACTTCCATCTAATGGGTGACGAACATACCATCCGTGTGTACGGTGAACTACCACCTCACAAAATGATGATTGTTCTTCTTTCCTTTACCACGACCTATCATGGTGGGAATTATGACATAAATACTATTTTTTATGATTTAATTATTATTTATTTTGATTATATAATTATTACATAAAACAAACCTTCTTGATTTCCATTTTATATAAATATGTTAACTTCGTTTAGAGATGTGTGGACTACAGCCTCCTCAAAGTGATTTGATCTGATCACCCTTTACATGGAATGTATTAAAAATGGTATTGATAAAATTATATGATATATATGAAATAATAATTCTATGATAATGATAATATATGTGTGCGTGTGTCATTTACCTTCTTTATTTCGATATGATAATAAAATAGAAACAACGTTCATGCATACATACGACCTTAAATCTCTATGAATGGTGTATTCTATTTCATAATTCTATATTTGATAAATGGTTATTAATATTAATATAATGCATATATATAAAATTTATATCATTTTTTACCTTCTATATATAATTAAATAATTATATATACAAGGGTATTAAGAATAAAAGGTAAAAAAATTCATGAAAAACAACGGGGATATTCCCGAAACGTAACATTAACATGGAATTGTTAATAAATGGGTAATATAATGACTTAATAAAATCATATAATGTATTAGATATATTAATATAGTTTTATTTTATACGTATAATAAACTTATATTTATGATAAAGGTGGTTTAAATGAGTACAAATAGTGTTAATACTTAAGTTAAGGGGGTTTCTAGTCTCACATTTATTTCGGAAAAACTTATGCCATATTAACCACTCATTTATTTTGTGTGGTGTATATACTACCAATTAATGTAATATAATATCATTATCCTTATATTTATAGGTATTTACATATCCATTTTATGATCTCTATTTCATGGGGATTGCGGTTCAAAAGTAAACAAATCGGTAAGGAAGTTGTGTCTCAATTTTCCTTCTATGAGAAAAATGTTATGTTATGAACCAATATTATTTTACAGGGTATATATACTTATATTTGACATGTTTTATCATGAATATAATTATTTTTTTGATTTATTAATATTCATGTTGTCTTACTCTCACTTTAGTCAGAAATCTATGTTCCTTCAAAACAATATTTTCTAAAAATGTTTTAAAAGTGTTTAAATGATCTTTTAATAATTTTCCAGAAAATGGATTTCAAAGTTTCTTAAAATGGTTTCAAAAATTACATTATAGTTTTTCAAACATATAATCAATAAAAAAGTTTTTTATAAATTTTTTATTATTTAAAATACTTTTTTATAGTGTAAAGGATATTTTCCTCAATAAATTTTTTAAAATGATCTTCCAAAATTATTTTCTATCTAAGATGACATTTTTTGGTGTTACTCATTAATTTTTGTGGATATGACCCATGGATAACATTATTATAATTTATTTGAATGTTTCACGTTTATGATATAATTATACTAATGAAACATCTTCCTTTTACATGATTTATGTTATGATGAAGTGTTTATGAAACTCATTTCTTCATATGGGTTTTGAGATGGTGAATGATTTATGGTTATATGGAACACATGCATATTGATTTAACTATATGATGGGTGGGACATGTATCTACCTCTAATTAATTAGGTAATGAATTATCTGTAATGAGATAGTTATGGGAAGAAATTCAATGTGCTTGATTCGTTATGAAAACAAGTCGATGTACTTGATTCGTGATTGGAGAGAAGTCAATGTGCTGGATCAGAGAGTTTTGGTAGTTAACCTTGACATATGAAATGGTTTTATATACTTATGATGACATAGTAAAAATTTATTATATTAATTTTTTTTAATTATTGAGTTATGATTAATTATCATTCTTATGATTCATTTCTTTTGAAATGTTAATGTCTTATTTCATTACCCATGTTTATGTCCAGTGGCCTGTTGGGTATGAACTTTGTAAGTTGTGATCATGTTCACAAACCCATATACTTTTCTTGTGTTTATAGAAGATCGTAAATCAATATCTTCCATATTTACCCTTACTGACCATATTAGATCACGATTTCTTATGTTTCCTTTCCCAATTTATAAAAAAGGTTTAAACTAGGAGTACTAAATAGGGAGATCTATATGGGAGATGTTGAAGATATTTCACCAAATTAGAGGAATGTGTTCCAATTTTCCAAAGGAACTACACTATTATGGTCCTTGGGAATGTGTTTGTGTAATGTATGAAATATTTCTCCAAAATCATGTTATGTAAGTGTATGAAATGTCAAGGTATTTAGAGTTGGTATATGAGAAAAGGTTTATTTTACCTTTGGAAACTAGGATGAGAAAACTTTAGTGTGATATATAGGCATATTTATACGTAACTTTATAGGGATTTATCTTAGGATAAGACTAAGGTTTCATATATTTAAACATTAGTGTCCTAACATAGGCATCATATAAGTAATTTTTTAGGATTATATGTTTTTCTTCAATGTTAAGTGTTTCTCACACTATGCTTTCTGGTCTTAGTCAATAGCGGAAACTAGAAGGAAAAGGGTTTCCATTAAATGTTTCAGATCTGTAAAGTAAGTTCATATGAAAAATTGATGTCCTAATTGGAAATATCCTGAAGAAAATAAAGAAGGTGGTATGAGTATGAGTTATACTGCTGCGGATAAAGATACCTCAAATGAAATGTGAAAGGTCTGGAATGGCCTTACTATATTTTTTATGTTAAACATAAAAAGGCATGATTAGATTGAGTTTTTGAAACCTTATGACATGATTCATACTTCATGTGAAAGAATAATACAATGAATCTTGAGTAATGTTTTAAGAATAAAGTTTCATGATTGAAGTGTATATGTTTTGAAATTTAAAGATAATTCAATAAGAATTAAGAAATGTAAAAGAATTTTCAATATAAGTTTACCATTAAGGACATAAAAGTATATGTTGAAAGGTGATAAATACTTAAAATATACATTTTTGGTAAGGTGATATTAATGGGAAATAAAATATTAATGGAATGATAACCCTTAATATGTTTCTAATTTTGATATAATTATTTTTAGATAAAGATATGTTGGATATGAATGAGTAAATTGGATGGTACTAATTACCTAGGAACTAATTAAGTGTTAGTTGAAAAAGAGGTTTATGCAATCACAGATGGAGTTTAAGATATTTTTTGAATTGAGGAATATATCCAATAATATTAGGAATAATAAAGGATTCATGTTTTCAGTAATGATTTGTGGTAGTTAAAATGATTCAACAGAATACATGGTGAAGGTATTCACATGTTTCATATGCTAAAAACAATAGATAAGTTTTGATATATGGTAGATCAATACTAAGTTGTTTTCAGAAATTTAGTGAACTTATTTATAAATTTTTGTACTTTATTCTTTTTGAAGGGTTATAAGGTTATCCATTTTTTAAATAGTTTATGTTAAATTAAGTATGAGGCTTTTGAGAATAATTAGTATCTCACCGTATTAGGATTTATGCATATTAGATAACTTGTGATAACATTTTTTTTATAAAGATATATGGAATGACCTATCATTATATTTATTTATCTCATAATCTACTAACACTTTAGGAATGAAAAAATAAACTTTATTTCTTGGTGTAAGAGAAGAAGATGAAATTGATCAAGGCACAACAAAGGATGAGGTTTTACTGAAATCATGTAAGTGTATCTTCTCGTGAAACTTATTAAACATTAGGGAAAAGGGTCATGAATCAAAATGTTTTCCAATTATTATCATTTTTTATATCAATGATTTTTTTTCATCCTCTTTGGGTTATGTCATTGTAATAGTTACTATTGTAAGATCTCGACCTTTTATGGAGTCGTCTCAGGCGAATTTTCAGGTAATTTTTTAGGTTTTTTAAGTAACTTTGTTTTGGATTAGTGGATTTGGGTGCGTTTGGGTGATTTTTTAAAATAAATTAATGGATAGTAGGTTGTTCATGGTTTCCGTATAGTTTGACAAACCATGCGACTAAATCGTGAAAACCTGGACAGAGAGGTCCGCATGATTGGTGCACAGTTTTCCATAACCTTATACCCATACCTAGGAAACTATGCCCACATGATTAATTATCTGATAATATATTTTTAAAACCCATCGAACCCCCAAGACTTCTATATTTTGACCTTGGATCAGTCTTGATAAATTCTAAGTGATCTTAGAGACATCCGAATGTATTATAAGGTGATTTGAACATCATTCTTCACGATCGAAAGATGGAATATAGATATACTCTCTTCCTGGTAAGTGGATTTCATCCTATTGCTTATTCCATTCATTCCTCTATCTTTCCTTGATTGTTTTATGTAATATATCTACTATTTCCATAGATCTAAACCTTTGAGTTGAAATTTAAATCTAGTATTGTTGATCTAGATATATATTTTCAAGATCTTGATTCCTTTGATCTTAATTTTGGTTTGGGGATTTAGATTAGGAGCTTGATTGATGATGATGTGTTGCTCGGGTTTTGGGGATTTCTATTGGGCTAACATCCATAAATAAACCAAGGTAGGTGGTCTAAATCGAACTCCTATAGTTGGGGATTTGATATTTGAATTTGAATTTATAGATTTGCTATCTTCCCTTGATAATTGATTTCCTAAATTTGAGTAATTAGGAATGTTTAATTGAATTTTGATTACCTTGGAGATTAATTGATAATTGAATCACAGAATAAAAAAAGGAGGTTTCCCAAATAGATATTTGTTTTGGATATTATTTATGGGATGAGATATTGTAATTGAGATATTTAATTGATTTCATTAAGATAATTAATTGGGGAAAAATAATTATTTAACAATTTTTGGATATTTAAGATAATTAATTATGAGAATTAATTATGTTTCATGATTTAGATCAAAGATAATTATTTGTGAGAATTAATAATGATAGGGTGATATTTGATATGGATAATTAATTTTGATGAATTAATTATAGAATGAGAATTGTGTTGATTGATTAATTAATTGATGAATTAGTTAATGGGTTATGTGCTTAGTTAATTTTTGAGATAACTAATGGCCTTTGAAATGTTTAACTAATCATTGGATTAGTAATGGAATGATGTTGATAAAGCTTACGAATTAAATATTTATTAAATGGATGTGATTTTTGTGGTGCTAGACATGGTGTTAAAGACCAATTAAAAGTTGGGACTTGGACATGGAATTCCTCCCTAATAGTTATCCAAGATTGAGATTTTGGGGTGCTAGGCATGACGACTTACACCAAATTAGATATGAATTTTTAGGCATGGAGACCTAAACTAAATGAGATTTGGGGTGCTTAACATGATATTGAACACCAAATGAATGATAATAATGAATGATGATTCAAATGGAAAACATTAATTGAAACTGGGCCTGATGTGATGATTAAAGATTAAATGAAAACATGATAATTATTTAATTATGCAATGTATTTATTTCTTTATAAAACCACATACACTATGTTTTGACTAGACTTATTTTAGACACCATTTGTGATGGCCTACTAATTTGTTCTCACACCCTATTCGGTCCACCTGATTATCACCTGAGTAGACTTTGTTGTTGTATGACATGATAAGGGCAAGGCCCTGGGATAGGTTGCTGTTTTGGATTGGATAATGGGAGAGGGAACTAGATGTCTTTTGGGACCCTCTTGGGATTATTTGTGCTTTACTTTTATTTTCATTGTAGACACTTGGCATTCACCTTGTCATAGCATGTATTACATTTTAGTTTAGTTTTATATCTTCTGGTATTGAATATCCTATGACATGGTATTGTTCTAGTTATTTATATGCTTTCTCACTTAGTTATTATTGTTTTCTTCTTCTGGTGTTTTATTCTAATAAAATAGGGTATAGTCTCCAGAATAATGACTCACTAGACCCTCACTACTAGTCATTACCCTCTATCATACAGAGAGTCATGCTTGAGGGCATGTGGCCAATCGGATCAGGGCACCGTTTAGTGGAACCTAGGATGGGACGTCACAAACTGGTATCAGGGGAGTTTTCTTTTCTTTCTTCTTCTTTTTTCTTACTATTTTGGGAAAGGTAGACAGGATACTATGAGGATTTGAGGCTTGGTAATGAGATCCTGCATGGTAGTTATATACCCATGTACGAGGGAAAATTCGAGTACTTAGTGTGGGATTATTGTGATTGTTGTTTGTTCTTATAGTTGGATATTATTTCACCTTAAGTGATGCACTTGTGGTGTTATGTGATATTTGTTTTGAAAGTTGTTGATTTTTTATTTTTCTACTAAAGAGGAATGATACTTGAGTCTGCATGCATCATTCTAGGCCCTCAGGGTTGTTGTGGCATGCAACATTCTAAGAACTCAGGGGAAAATTGGTTATGGGTAACTTGTTTACCATGAACTGTTTTTCCTTATTTTGAGATTGAAATAATGATGAAAAATGATAGTGAATGGGTGTTTAATGAGAACCTTGATTAATGAAATGAGTATGATTAATTAATTAATAGTTCAATTAATTAATGAGAATTTATGTACCCTTGTTATCCAAGACCTATGAGTAGGATGGTTAAGGGTAGTGATAAGGCCTCAGTGCTGACCATGTTGCGAGAAAAGTGGGGAAAGGATATGTTTAAACTTGTTGTGTTATTTTTTCCTCATATGTAAATGTTATAAGTTTTTGTTATAGTACCAAGTACGTGGGTTTGTCTTTGTATAGATATGCCTCCATGACACTTGTTGAGGGAGATACCGAAGGGTATGGCCCAATAAGAACTTCCACATAGGGAACTTGATGCACCATTGGTGAAAGATGAGGAAAAAGGGGAACATTTCCGATAGAACTTTTCTCATTTCATGAAATTCATAGAGAGAGACCCAGGGAGTGTTCTGAAAATAATTTCTATGTTCAAAAGGTAGTTTCAGCTGCAGTACCCTCCTACTTTTATTAGAGAGGGTGGACCTAAGGTAGGTGAACTCTGGATTGAATCCATTGAGATGATACAAGACCATTTGGAGACTCTGACTGGGATGGGGGTCAAGTTGTATGTTTATATGCTACGGGGGTTAGGGAAGCGTCAGTGGGACATTCAAGTACAATCTGCATAGATAGATGATATGTTCTGGAAGGAATTTCTAGAGAAGTTCTTGGATCACTTTTATCCAGAGATGATGAGACAAGAAAAGTCTTCATATTTAATGCATCTGACCCAAGAAATCGTGTCCATAATGGATTACACTGACCATTTCATAGATTTATAGTGTTTTAATTTAGCTTTGGCGGAATATGAGGCTTCTTCCAAAAAACAATATCAGGATGGACTTAGGTGTGGAATTAAGTCCCAAAAAAATATCATTAGGATGAAGAAATTATCATAAGAGGTTAATTAGGCTCTCATTTCAGAGGGGAACTTGAAGGAGGCTTCCAGTACTAGATAGGTAGTTATAACAAGATGATCAGGGAGTGTGCCTTCCAAGAGCAGGATGCACCATTATTAGAATCTTAGTTAGGATAGTGGGAAGAAAGGTGGAGAGCCTGGAGGAACAGTTGCACCAGATTTACTCATGTGCTTTGCCCCCAGTGCGGTAGGTAGGGACACTATCATACACATTTTCCTTGACCACCAGTGGTGTGCTGGTTTTGAGGAAAGATGGGGAACCTATAGAAGTTATGAAGGAAGAAGCGACAATATTGTTTTGAGGGATCAGTTGCTCAGATTCAGAGTGTGGGAAGAGGGTCATATACACTATATAGTTCTAGAAAATATTACTCTACAGGAAGAGGCTGTAGAGGTAGTGGACATGGTGCTTCACGTTTTGTGTGAATGTATCATCAGAGTGGTTCTACTCAAGGGAGTCAAAAAACACCACAAGGAAGAGGGGATGGATAGTTACATACAGTGCATCCAACACTTGTGGAGATCGAGGTTGGTTCATCGACAATGAGTGGAACTATTATAGTTTCTTGTACTTTAGCTATTTACTTATTTGATACTAGTACCTCTCATTCCTTTATATCTACAAATATTTTTAATGGTTTATTCTAGGAGGTGGAGTCCATAATCAGGGTGATGAATATCAATACACTGTTGGGAAAATGGTATAGGGATATCTGTTTTTGCAAGTAATGTTCACAAGTGATCGGAGAGTGTCATTTTCTTTAGGATATCTATGTACTTGATCTAGCGTTCTTCGACCTAATTATGGGTATGGACTAGCTAGTTTCATACCAAGCCCACATAGATTGTTCTGCAGAATATTGACATTTGTATCTCCTAAGGGTGACCAGTTTGTTCATCGTGGAGAATGGGATATCCATATAGGCTGAGTTGGGCCAATTACTCAAAAATAGGGAGAGTTCACATCCCAAGTAGCTAGTCTTTTTATAGATGATGGGAGTGGTTGTAAATATGTTTATCCACTTGTAGTATACCAGTTTTAGGATGTCTTTCCTAATGACTTTTCAGGGTTCCCACCTGAGAGATATGTGGAATTCACTATTGATTTCATGCAGGGTGCTGAGCTGGTATCTATTCCACCTTACAGAATGGCATCGAATAAGCTTCAAGATCTCAAAACGTAGCTGGAGGAGTTAGAGGATAAAGGGTTAATCCATCCAAGTACACCGCCTTGGGGATCGCCTATTTTGTTTTCAAATAATTCCAATGGGAGTTTAATCTTGTGTGTCACATTCTAGAAGTTGAATAAAATGACCATGAAGAACTGATATCCTCTTCTATGTATCGATGATCTGTTTGAATAGCTAAAGGGGGCTTGTGTGTTCTCAAAGATCAATATGAGATCAGGTTATCATCAGGTGAGATTTTAGACCTCCGATATACCAATAACTTCTTTCAGAAATAGGTATGGCCTTTATGTGTTTTTTAATGTCATTTGGGATGACAAATTCTCCAGCAATATTTATGGCCATAATGAACAGGATCTTTCATCTGGACTTAAATCAGTTTGTGGTTTTGTTTTTTGGATGACATCTTGGTGTACTCTAAGAATCGTGATGATCATTCCCAACATGTTGACATCGTCCTGGGTACACAGAGAGAGAATCAGATATATTCTAAGCTATCTAAATATTAGTTTTGGATTGACATGGTACACTTTTTGGGGAATATCATCTTGGAATATGGTGTGGTAGTGGACCCAGAAAAGGTGCAGGTAGTGATTTATTGGGATCATCCCAATAATGTATTTGATATCCAAATAATTTTATGGATAGCTAGTTATTACAGTTGTTTTATCCTGGACTTTTCTCAATTGGCAGCAACACATTCAGGTCTGAAAAAGAAAGGGATAAAGTTTTATTTGACAAAATCATGTGATAATACTTTCCAGGAGTTGAAGAATATCATGAAATCAGCACCAATTTTGTTCTTAACTAATTCAGGTGAGGAGTAAATGGTGTATTGTGACACTTTTGGGATCGGACATGGAGATGTGTTAATGCAAGGGGATCGATTTGTTGCTTACGGGTATCAGCTTTTGAGTCTACATAAATGGAATTATGCTTTGCATGAACCTGAGTTGGAACTAGTGGTTTTTGCTCTTAAGTGTTGGATACAATACCTTTTTGGTGAAAAGTTTACAGTTTTTATGGATCACAAAAATCATGAAGGGTATCTTTTCACATCGTGACCTGAATATTTGGCAGCGAAGATGGGTAAATTATAGGAAGTCCTTTGATTTTGAACTGACATATACACCCAGAAAGGGGAATAGTGTGGCTGATGGCTTGAGTAGGAAAAATTATACTGAGTTAGTATATGAGTCAAGTTTATAGTGTAAGATGATGACTTTTCTTTCGGAAATGCATGTGGTTGTTCAGGAGAGTTAGGAGAGGATGAATCTGGTTTTTGTAGCAGTGGAGTCTACACTCTTGAAATGGATCAAGGACAGAAATTATGAGGATTTGGAGTGTTTATCCTAAAGGTAAAGCCTTTAAGGTTTGGAGATAACTTCATACTAGATAATAGATGAGGATGAGATCATCTATGTGAAAAATCGGGCTATTGTGACTATGAGTATGTAAGAGGAACTCATTCGAGAGTCTCGTGCCTTGAATTGGGCGGTACATCCTGGGGTTATAGAAATATACTGTGACCTACGACGAAAATTTTGGTGTCTATGAATGAAAAATAAGATAGCAGGGTTCATAAAAAGATGTTTCACCTATCAACAGGTGAAGGTATAACATCAACGAACTAGAGGCCTATTGCAACCCTTGCCTATTCACTAATGGAAGTGTGATGACGTGACAATGGATTTTGTGGTTGTACTACCAATGATGTGACTATGGATTTCAGGGTACGACTTCAAGAGAAACATAGGAAGAATGATTCTTTTTGGGTCATTGTGGATCAACTAACAAAGGTAGCACATTTCTTGCCTATCAGGGAAACCTTTACAATAGAACAGTTGGAAGAACTGTATATGAAAGAGATAGTTCATTTACATGGGTTTCTATAGACTATAGTTTCATATCAAAATTCCAAATTTTCTTCATGCTTATGGCAGAGAAATTTTGCGCCTCGGTTTGTCGGACTATTTGATGTGCTAGAGAGAATCGGGTCAGTGGTGTACCGATTATTCCTTCCACATAAATCCAGATCTCTGCATGATGTTTTCCATGTGTCACAAATATGGAAGTATCACCCTAACCCTTATCATGTGATTAATGTGGAAGTGGTTGACCTCGAGATAGATGAATCCTTTTAGGGGAATCTAATACATGTGCTGGGTCACATTGAGAAAGTGTTACAGGGAAAGATCATGTTGTTAGTTCATGTGTTATGGAAACATGGAAGTGTTCAAGACAAAACTTGGGAATGGAAACCAGACATGAGGGCTCAATGGACCAATATTTTTGGCTCAAAATTTTAGAGAAGTTTGGGAGTACATATCAAGAATGAGCTATTATAAGGTGGGGAGATTTTAAGATCCAAACAATTTATGGAGTTATCTCGAGCGCATTTTCATGTACTTTTTGAAATTTTTTAGTACGTTTGTTTCAGAGTAGTGGCTTGGGGTGCGTTTGGGTGATTTTTTAAGAAAAATTAATAGGCAGTGGGTTGTGAACAGTTTACATATGGTTTGAAAAACCGTGTGACTAAACCGTGCCAACTGTGAAAACCTAGACAGAGAGGTCCACACGGTTGGCACAAGGTTTTCCCTAACCATCCACCCCTTCCTAGGAAACCGTGAACGTGGGATTAATTATCTAAAAAACAATTTTTAAAACCACTTGAACTCCTATGACTCCCATATAAGACCTTGGATTGGCCTTGAAAAAATCTAGGTGATCCCAGAGCCTTACGAAGGGATTCTAATGTGATTCTAACATCATTCTAAGAGATCGAAATCATGGATTTAAGATCTGGTCTCTTCCTGGTAAGTGGATTTCATCTCGTTTCTTCTCCCATTCATTCCTCTATATTTCCATTATCTTTTCATGGATGATATCCACCATTTCCATAGATCTAAACCTATGAGTTGATATCTAGATCTTGGAGGGAGGATCTAGATCTATATTTGGACGATCTTGATGCTTTTTTCTTAATATTTCTTTAGGGATTTAGATCTGGAGCTTGCTCAAAGATGTTGTGCTGCTCAGATTTTGGGGATTTCCGTTCAGCAAAAATTCATCAACAATCCTAGGTATGTGGTATAAATTGATAGACCATAGCCATAGATTTGATATGTGAATGTGAGATTATGGATTTTCTAACTTCCCATGATAATTGATTTTCTAAATTAGAGTAATAAGGAATGTGGAATTGACTTTTGATTACCTTGGTTATTAATTGATAATTGAATCATGGAACAAATGAAGGGGTTTCCAAAATAGATATTTTTTTGATATTGGTTATGGATTGAGATTTTGTAATTGAGATATTAAATTGATCGTGTTAAGATAATTAATTGGGGGAAAATAATTATGAAATGATGTTTTGCTATGTAAGATAATTAATTGTGAGAATTAATTATGTGCCATGATGTTAATCAAAGATAATTAATTATGATAATTAATTATGAAAAGTTGAGATTTGATATGGATAATTAATTGTGAAGAATTAATTATGCAATGAGAATTATTTTGATTCGTTAATTAAATGATGAATTAATTAATGGGTTATGTGATTAGTTAATTATTGAGTTAAGTAATGGCCTTTGAAATGTTTAACTAGTCATTGGATTTGTAATGGAATGATGTGGATAATGCTTGTGGATTAAATAATGATTAAATGGAAGAAATTTACGTGGTTATATACATGGTGTTATAGACCGAATAGAAGTTGGGACTTGGATATGGAGATCCTCCCCAACAGTTATCCAAGCTTGAGATTTTGGGGTGCCATGCATGACGACCTGCACCGATTGAGATATAGAGTGTTATGAATGGTGACCTACATTGAATGATATTTGGGGTGCTTGAAATGATGTTCAACACCAAATGAATTATAATAATGAAAGATGATTCAAATGGAAAACATGAATTGAAACTAGGCCTAATGTGATGATTAAAGATGAAATGACAGTATGATAACTATTTAATTATGCATTGTATTTATTTATTTATAAAACTGTATACACTATCTTTTGACTGGACTTGTTTTAGACACTATTGGTGGTGGCCTACCAATTTATGCTCAAAACCTATTTGGGCCACCTGATCGGAAACCGAGTAGAATTTTTTGTTGTATGATAGGATAAGGACAAGGACCCACTATAGGTTGTTGTTTTGGATTAGAGCATGGGATAGGGAACCGAACGTGGTTCGGGACCCACTTGGGAGTTTTTGTGTCTTTACTTTTAGTTATATTGTACACACTTCGCATTTTAATTATCATATCATGTTTTACCTTTCATTTGAGTATTGTATTTTCTTGTTTTGAATATCATATGACATGGTATTGTTCTAGTTATTTATACGCTTCCGCACTTGGTTATTTTTGTTTTATTTATTTGATGTTTTATTATGATAAAAGAGGGTATAGTATCTCCAAGACTGACTTACGAGACCCTCCCTGCTAGTCCGAACCCTCTGGCATATGGGGAGGCGTGCTTGAGGGCATAAGGCCAACCAGATCGGGGAACCATTTAGTGGAACTCGGTATGGGACTTCACAACTTTTTCCTGACCATGTCCTCTATCACTATCCCTTAGAACCCGATAGTTAGATTTATCTTCCATGTCTATGTTTTAACTTAACACCGATGTTCTTCTATGTGTAATCTTAGTTATGAGTTTATTTAGGTATCCATTAAGTTTCTAACTTTCCATTTATATAATAATTTTTAGTATTTTTTTCGATGTGAGTTTCTATGAAATAAAATTTCAAGTATTAAAACATAGATAACCCGGATGAATTATGAGGCTGAAATTCATTTTAATGGGTGTATAATTTAACACCCTATGTTTTTTTGAAATATCTTTTTTTCTCGAATGAATTTAACCATTTCGATATTTTTCATTTCACACAACACTGAATATATCTTGTGTTATATAAAAGCATCGAGTTATTCTTGCTTTGTACACAACACCAATTTGAGGTTTCACTAAATGTGACATTGATATTGGCTTATGATACACTAAAAACTATGTTTGGATTGTGTTACACACAATATCGAGATCGTTTGATACCTTTCATTACATGAAAGACCAAGTTTTACCAAACTATAATATATTATTAATATTGTTATTTAAAATATTACTATAGTCACCACCTAGCCATTAGAATTGAAATTAAAAAGAATATTAACTAAATTATGATAATATTATTTAATAATGTATAAAAAATTAATCCTATTGTCATCAATTAGCTAGAAATGAAGGTAAAGACTATTTTAAAATAAAGAAAATCTTTTTCTAAGAAAACTATTTACAAAAACCATTTTTTCTCAATAAATTAAAAAAATAACTATCGGGGAATATTTTAATAAAATTTATCAATTACATATTTAATACACAAAATTATACTCATCCAATAGATTTTATAGGAATATGATTAGAATAAATAATATTTTATGCATAAAAAGATGTATTTTTCAAAAGGGTAATTTTATCGGCTTTAAATAGAGAACCCATTTTAAATATAAATTTTGACAGTTATAATTTTTATATAAAAAAATTAACTTCTTCTTTGAGATAAGATATAAATATTTAATTTGGATGATGTTTTGGTATTTTTTGAGAAGTTTTATATTTTAATGAATACTGAAAAATATTAAATCTTAATTAAAAACTGATTTTTATATAAATTATTTATATAGTTAAATTAATTTTTGAATTAGTTTTAATGTATAATTAGTAAAATTTTAATTCAATTAATCCAATTTAATATATTTTAACCAATTTTTCATTGAAATTGGAAATAAAAACATTTCAAACATTTGGACTTTTTCACATTAAAAACTCATTTTCTCATTCTACCAACATGATTAATTTTAAATTAGTTTTAGAAAATTCAGTGTTGAGAATTTAAAAAAATGAATTCCATATTTAGAATAAAAATTTACATATATATTGTTTATGTCCCTTTTATTTTTGGACAATATGAATTTTAAATTTAGTAATTTTTATTACCACACTTAAGGGTGAATTGGGTAATTAAGGGTAAAAATGATATTATAAGTAATATAAAATTACCCTAACTCTCGAAAAATGTTATTTTATGAAATTAATTACAACCATATCTTATAAGGTTATAAATTTAATTATTTAATGTAAATGTTTCCCTGAAAATGAGTTATATGTTTTTAAAATAAAAAAGAGTGGGAAAATGACACACTCTTACTTTTAATAAGTATAATATTATTAATATGAGGTTATCTAGGGTATATGTTCGACTATAAATATTAATTTTAAATCCAAAACATTTATCTAAATCTAGGAAATTAATTTTAAAATTTTAGTGAATAGAAAATTTTCATAACTAATTACTCAATGATGATGTAGTAATTATTCCATTAATGAAAAAATCAATTAAATGATATTATAAATAATAAAAGAAATATAATTTTACATAATTATGGTTCTACAAAGATTTTCTAGGTTAATATTACATGTCAGGGGTGTATTAAATAAATTTTTGTGAAGTTATATTTTTTATTGATTCTATTAAAGTCAAAGTAATGAATAGTGTCAAAATTGACACTTATGATATTTTATGAAAATAATATTTTGTAAAAATATTAAAAATATTAAAAAAAAATAAATAATTACAATATGATTAAATATGGTCTAAAATATCTTAAATTATCAATTTACGATCCAATTTACTCTTTACATGTAAAACTTACATCCTCTTAATATTGAAACATTTTCTACCATAGTTAAAATTAAAATGGATTAACTAATAGTTAATCAAAATGATAAGGTTTAAAATAACACAAAAACATGTATAAGATATATTGGTTTATTATATTATGATCTTATTATATCTTATATTTTAATAACTTTTATTTTTGGAAGTATTTGGAATGAGAGTGAATTTATTATAAATTAATCTTTTGAGAAATTCCAATAGTTCCCATTCCTTCTCTTATAAAAGGGCACATCTCTTATATTTTATTCACACCTATCAAGACCTTTTACTTGGAAAAAATCTATCCAAATATCCACCCATATTACCTCCCTTCATCCTAGAGGCTTTAATTTGGGTATAATTTCAATAAAAGAAGTCCTTTTTTGTAAATCAAAAGGTGAAACCCAAGGAAGATGTAACGCTCATCAATGAAAGTTTTTGTTTTATTAATCCATTACACACCTTAAATAATTTTTATTTCAGATTTATATAATAACATAATAATCCTAAATATACATATAGTTTTTATATAAACATTTCCACCTATACTTACGCACACTTCTATCTAATTGGTAATGAACATACTATTCGTGTGTCTGGAGGACTACTACCTCGTGAAATGACGATTGTTTGTTTTTCCTTTACCACCTCTCAAGGTAGTAATTATTATGCACATACTATTTTTATTATATATTAAAATTTTATTTATAATTATTTAATTATTAAATAAAACAAACCTTTGTGCCTTCCATTTTTATAAATACGATAAATTCGTTTGTGGACGAGTGTACTACGACCTCCTCAAAGTGATGTGATCCAATAACACTTTACATAGAATGTATTAAGGATGGTATTAGTAGAAATATATGATATATATTAAATAATAAATTTACTGGAATTATAATATATATATATATATAAATATATCATTTACTTTCTTTCTTTCAATATGATAATAAAATGTAAACAGTGTTCATGCGTACGTACGGCCTACCGTCTCCATGAATGGTGTATTTTATTTCATATTTATATATTTTATAAATTATAAAAAATATTTATATAATGAATATATATGATATTTTTATCATTTTTTACCTTCTTGAAATAAGTAAATCATGATCTAAGTAACATTATCAAGAATAATAAGATAGAACGTATACGAAAAACAATACAGATATTACTTGAAATGTAACATTAACATAAAATTGTTAATAAATAGTTAATATAATGTCATTATAAAATAATATATTATATTATATATATATATAAATATTTTTATGTGGTAGATTTATAATAAAATTATATTTATTATACAGTATTTTTGAATGAGTATGAAGAGAGTCAAGATATAAGGAAAGTGAATTTCTAGTCGCACTTTTATTTCTATGATACTTACCCCATATTCACCACTCGTTTCATTTGTGTGGTTAATATAATTCTTATTAATGTAATATATTAAACTTATCCATAAATTAATGGGTATTTAAATATCCATCTTATGATCTATCTTTCATGGGGCTTACAGTTCAAAAGTTACCAAATCGGTAAGGTAATTTTGTCTCAATTTTCCTTCTTTGAGGCACATGTTATGTTATGAACCTATATTATGTTAATATATGTATATTCCTCACTTTTAAATGGTGTATCATTAATCTCCTTAATTTAATCATATTTTAATGTTAAGTAATGTAACACTCTCTATTGTGAGAAATCTATGTTCCTTCAAAATAGTGTTTTCTAAAAATGTTTTAAAAGTGTTTTAAATGATATTAATGAATTTTTAAGAAAATGGATTTCAAAGATTTGTAAAAATTTTTAAAATATTACTTTATATGTTTTCAAGGTAATGTTACATAAAAAAAATTTACAAATGTTTCAAGAATGAAAAATAATTTTTCATAGTGTTAAGTATATTTTCGTTAAGAAATGTTTTAAAAATATCTTTCAAAATTATTTTCCATCTAAGATGGCATCCGTTTGTGTTACTCATGTCTTACTAAGGATATGAACCAATGATAACATCATTATTATTTTTATTAATGGTTTATTTTTATGATTGAATGATACTTATGAAGCATCTTTTTTTCCATGAGTTATGTTATTATAAAGTGTTTACAAAACTCATTTCTTTACATGGGTTATTAGATAGTGAATGATTTATGGTTCAATAGAATAGATATGTATGGATTTTATTATTTTATGGGTGGGACCAATATCTCCCTCTAATTAATTGTGTAATAAATTATATCTCATGATATATTTAGGGTAAACAAGTCAATGCGCTTAATCCGTTAGGGGAAGAAAGTCAATGTGCTTGATCCGTGATGGGAGACAAGATGATGTTCTTGATATGAGATCCATGGTTGTTACCTTGACATATAAATGGTTTTATATACTTATTATGATTCCACACAAATTTATTATATGAAATTTTGTTTAATTATTGGGTTATGATGAATTTTCATTCTTATGATTGATGTATTTTGAAATGTTAATGTTTTATGATATCACTAATGTTTATGTCCCATGACAGGTTGGGTATGAACTTCAAAATCTATTCTCATGTTAACATACCCATATCCTTATCTTATGATTATATAATATCATAAATTTATATCTTTTATGTTTACCCTTATTGATCATATGAGCCTGACCTTTATTATATTTCCCTTCCCAGGTTATAAATAATGGTTTTAAGTTGGACTGATAAGGGGAATATATTTATAGGAGATGTTGAAGGTCTTTAAACAAATTAGAATATTTTTTTCCAAGTTTCCAAATTCATTAAAATAATTTGGTCATTGTGTGTGTGTTTGTGTAATGTATGAAATATTCTGCAAAATTTATGAGATTTATGTATATGAAATCTTGAGTTGTTATATTTCAACTCTAGTTGTCGAATGATATATGGTGGTTTATCCTCGCCTTTACATCAAAAACTTTTGAGGTAGAAATTTACTTACCTTATTGGGATCACGTTACACATGTTTTCATGGTATGATAGATTGAGTTGGCATATTTTATATTAATGCTTGATATTTAATAACATGTGGTTGTGGGTGTATCCCATGATACCAAATGGATTTTTTACATGAAATTTGATATGATATCCAGATTCCATGATGATGTTTGATCAAAATGTTGATATATGATGATGTTATATTCTCATGATGTGTATGATAGATGTTATCATACTATGTATTTCCATGTTTTCCTCTAGAGGATTGGTATATGTTTATTTGATAGGTTGATCTTATGGTAAGATTACTCCTTGTGAGGTGTGTGCATGGTGTGCGGAGATGAAGAAGGTGAAACATGATAACCTTATAACATGGCATCTACTTAATGCCTTTGGATTCTGATTAGATGGTCTAAACTTGATGAATTGTGTATTTAGAGTGTTACCTGATTCCTTATGGATTCCAGATAGGTTATAGATACTTGATGCGTTGTGGATTCTGAGTATTACCTAATGACTTGTGGATTCTTAGAAGATTTTATTCACCTGAGGCCCTGTGGATTCCAAGACACTCACGAACAACTTAGTTTCTAGTTTTAGATACTTATCAACATATAGTACATTTCTAGAATGGAGAAGAATCAGGTATATATGGGGGTTTATGGAAGCATAGTTAGTGCATGACCACTCAATTTTGGGTAGTATGTTTATTCTTTTTATGCATTGATCATTATTATGGCATACACTATTATACATGAGCACATCAGGTTAAGGATGAATTGGTGGTGTCCTACTGAGTCTTGTACTCATGACCTAATCAAGAATTATGATGCACTTGTACATTTCATGAGGGATCTAGATAAGGGAAAGGTCCTAGTAGAGGATAGTTGATCAGAGGTGGATGAAGCTAGTGACAGATTATGATAGACTTCATGGGACCTTCTATTTATTTTTTTTACTTTATTTATTTCCTTGTGCACTTAATAGGATTTTTTCCTTCGTATATAGTTTATTATCTAACATGTATTCCATCATTATTATTCCACATGATTAATATGATAATTTATTATTTTATTTATTATTTTTATTGATCATATGACAAGATACTAAGGGTATAGTCTCCTCTTTGTAAAACTCAGTCCCTCGCTTATAATCGGTAGCATCTTATGTGTGGGGAGGCATGGATGAGGTCATGTGTCACTCCATCTCAGACCTTGTGGTTCTGGTCAGGATGTTACGAAATGGTATTAGAGGAATAGGAATTGCGAATTGTTTCTTATCTTTTCCTTGATGTGGGACAAGGTAGATAAAAGATAGGATGGTTAGGACTCTATAAGGGCAAATATCATAGTTTATATCCAGTACAGTATAGTAGCCCTCCAAGATTACATAAAATGTGATATTATGTTTTCTTGTTACGGTTGATTAAATTCACCTTGGATGATGCACAAGATGTTGATATACAATTTATAACATTCCATTTGTGTTCATGCATTGTGACTAAGAATATAGGTTCAAATTATATATATGTACTTGATGTTGTGTTTCATTATTGTTCTTAATTATGTTCCTTGATTTATGCTATTTTCTCATGATATTTTCTCTCAATGTGATATATCATTTTCCATGGTGTTGTGAGATATATTTATTATAATTGATTAGTTGTATTGAGTATATTTTTATTTTAGTATATATATATATATGTATATGATGACTGTGAAAAATGTGCAGGGATGGAAAAAAGGGTTAGTGCAAGGGGTATTCCTTGGGTTATGCGTAGACTCCTAGGAAAACCTTGTGTGATCCCATGAATTAGTTAAGAGACACTTTGTGTGGTCCCATATACTAATTAGAGTTTATACTAATGAATCTATTTCTTTTCTGAAGTGCTTACTTAAAGTTATAGAATATGTCTCCTTGACGTAGATTATTTGACTATTTGGGAAGTATTCCAAAATACTCCCTCAAGGGAGGATGTTTCTACTTTACCATTAGACATGAGGAAGAATACATGTGAGCATCCTCCTATGCCTATTATGTTGTTAGGTTAAGAGGGCCACTTTAGCCAGAAGTCATTACCATAGAGTCTGACCTAGGCATAGGAGTCCAGATCAATGGTCAAACATGTCATGACATTAACTTATAGTATTATCCATCCCACAAAGACACTAGAATCCCTCGGGATACTAAGTAATAAATTGAAATCATTGATATAATATTTAAAATAGTAGTTAATTTATGGGATTGACTAGTCAATTTGATATTCAGCTTATACCAGGAGTATATAAATTTCTATATCTTGTATCATATGGAACCAACCTAGATGAAGGAGATCAATTTATAGCTGGAAAACTTATATAGGAAGAGATTTATCAGACTTAATACTTAATTGTGGGGTACACCTATTTTGTTCTCCAAGAAGACAGATGGTAGTCTTCAACTATGGGTCGATTACCAAAATCTGGACTAAGAAATGGTGAAAAAACAATATTCATTACCCAATATCGCTAATCCTTTTGATCAGCTGTGAGGATCTTGATTGATCTCCAAGATTAATCTTCAATCGGGATGTCATTAGTTTTGAGTTTGAGGAGAGGACATTTTGATGATAGCATTTTAGAGAAGGTATGGACTACAAGAGTACTTGGTAATGTTGTTCTAGATGAAAAACGTACCAGAAATGTTCAGGGACCTCTTGAACAAGATCTTCCATCCATACTTGGTATCATTCATCATAGTGTTCATCGAAGATATCCTTATCTACTCACCGACACAAGAGAAATATGCTAGGAACTTGGAGATAGTCATGAGTACACTTCGTGTATATGGGCTTTACGCCAAGCTGTCAAAGTGTGACTTCTAGATTTGATAGGTGACGTTCCTAGGAAATGTGGTGTTTGAGATCAATATATATGTAGTAGTAATGTGAAATGCGTGGGTTAGGTGGGGTAGGCCAATCCTGTATGGATTTGAGCTTGTGTGGGTTTGTCTGTAATAGCTCGTATATAATTCGAACAAAAAAATTCAAGCCTGCCCCTACCTGTATAATCCCATTGGTATCCCATGGGATAATACACGTTTAAAAAAATATAATTTGTATAATCATTTAAATATTTTATTTTTATACCATTTTTA
Organism: Viscum album; assembly: GCA_963277665.1. NCBI lineage: Eukaryota > Viridiplantae > Streptophyta > Magnoliopsida > Santalales > Viscaceae > Viscum > Viscum album. Next base: position 1,069,379,527 of record OY728166.1, on the reverse strand, counting down.
ATGGAATTTATGGGGAGAAGTATGGTTTGACCATAGTTGGAGTTTTAAGGGTTTGGATTGAACATTTTCTGATGGGTTGATGCTGGCATGTTGCGAAGCCAGAGCGGTTGTGAATTGTTGTGATGAAAAGTACATGAGTGATCAGTGATGGGAAATGAATGATGATGTTGGTTGTGTTGTGATTTGAATGATTGGACTTCTGAATTAATGGATTCTCTTCAAGTAATGACTGATTTCAAAGGACGCAATTAGGGTTTCCAGGAGGTCCTTCCATATATCCTTTATAAAAAATAAAATAAAAAAATAACAATAATAAGATGACCTAAAAATATTATTATTATACTAACTCTTTTAGAATTTAAACCATGTGTAAGGAATATGAGTGCCATTTTTTGAGAGGTTGGATGACACACTTTGTGAATATGGTTAATAATTACTATATAAGTATTTTAATTTCATATTAAAAAAATAAATATAGACTTATTGAAAATTCACATGTGAATGAATGGTCACTTAGAGATATAATTTGGGGTCAACGATCTGATTTTTTTTATAAAAAGGGTTGAGACACAGATGCCACTTTATTAAATTAAAAAGAGTCTAGGAGAGGAACAAAGCAGCAAGAAAATACAAGGAAAACAATAGTAAAATTAACCTGTTTTAGAGCGGGTGCTCATGTTGTGGTAAGGAAGTCTCCCACCTTTACCGCGGGCGTGGAGTCCCCTCCTTCCAGACTCTGCATACATCCATTCACCACTTTTATCATCTAAAGGTGTGTCCAAAACATTGGAAGTAGTCATAGTGTGGGTGGACTCAACATCGCTAAAATTGGCAGATAGCAACTAAAATGGATTTGATACATTGACATTACTTATTACCTTCTCCGGAGTCGTTGTGATATCCTACATGGGCTTCATACCATCCTTCTGCAAAGAGTTTCTATTCCTCTCCAACACATGCATGTTAGTGCTATCTACACCCTCTTCTTTGCTACCGGTGACCAAAGTACCTTCATTAGCCAGAGCATCAGTGCGAACACCCGAGACCTATAGTGGAGAGGGATCCAAGACAACTTCATTATTTCCTTGCACTCTACTGCTATCACCATTTATAGATTGAATTTTGGTCTTAAACATATCTGAAGTTGCAGAAACAATTAGTAACTTACCTTTCCACGATTTAAGGGAATTCAACTCATGCCTAACCCTATCATCTGTAGCCTCTTGTGATAAGCTTTCCCTTTTGGCTTGACTATCTTCCGAGTCTTATCCATTTATTATTTACATGGACCACTAGAGCCTTCATTTTATCTTCACAAAAAGAGAGTTGAACTTGAGACAAAGGCGTTGGGCTGAGTATCAGTAGATGCTCAACTTTGAGATGGATTATAAACCTAGGAAGGGTATTGTCAAATGAGGATGCTATTAGCTATAAGATACTGATATATCATGATCTTGGTGAGATATCCTTATAGGATCCGTAGTGATTTATGTTCTTATTAGATGATTGGAGGATGGATTCCTTAGAGGACCAGATTTCTATGACTTGTTCTCCCTTTTAAGTTATATGCTTATTTTTAGACTAGGTAAATGTTGATTAAAAGTTAGACCAAGACACTATCAGAAAAATGATCTAGATCCACGGTCCTCTAGAAATGGTTTTAGGGTTACATGGATATATCATTATTTAAAGCCATAGATTTATAAAAACCATGGAAATATGGTTTTTTTCATCCCCCACCCTCTTACCCATGTGTGCCTCTCCTCCACCCAGTGACCATCCTTACATTACCCTCATGAAATCTCCTCTCTGTGGACCTCCTCCCACATATTAGCCACCCAACCATTAGAGATCATCCTCTCTTGATGCAGCCACCCAACCATTGGTGATCATCCTCCCTTGATGACCCATAGTCCCCCTCCTCAGAAATGATCACCTCACCTCCTTGATTACGTTACTCCGTGGTGGCCTCCATGAAGAGACCCAAAGATGGACATACATGGATATTACATTACTTTTGCGGAATAATTAATACATATCAAAAAATTCATGAAGACCGTATTAGTTTAGTGTCTTTGGAAACTCGGAACAAAATCTTCTAATCATGGTGAAAGATCTTCAACATCACCCATAAAGTTCTTCCCCTTTTTGTTTTACCTAAAACATTTATTTATATCCTAGGGAAAATAAAACATAAAAAGGTGAGATAAAATGTTTAGTAAGGGTAAACATGGATAACAATAAACAATCCATAAACATTTGAACGCAAAAACAAGATCATAAAATCTAAACATCAAAATATTAAGCAATGACATAAAACATGGTAGTACATAAGGAATTGATCATAAAGGAACATTAATCATGATAAACTAGAATGGGAATAAAACATGTAATTGTGGAAACCATTAAGCACATTTAATGATTTCTATAGTAGCCAAGGCATTGCTACCAAGACCATCATAGTGGAAAAAGTCCCTTACTGAATCAAGTTCACTCCTCGTTCCAGTCTTATATCACTGAACCGGATTAACTTATCGTTCCATCCATGTCTATCTCATGAGATATAAATCTTTACCCAATGCATTGGATGGATATATAGGTCCCACCCATCTTATATTGAAACCATTCTTATGTGTTCCAAAAAATCATAAATCATATATCATAGCATAACCCATGTAATAAAAATGGGATTCTTAAACATCATGCCATCATAACATAATCCATATAAGATAAAAGGATATTATAAAAATAATTCCATCATAACATAATGAAATCAATGTAAAAATAGGGATAGAAACAGAAACATATATTATCTTAGATGGAAAATAATTTTGATAAAACACTTGAACTCCATTCTTGAGGAAAATATCCTTTCTACTTCAAAAACATTTTTCCTTTATTAACATGTCATACAATTTTAAACTAAAAGAATTTAATTAAAAATAAACTTGAAAAATTGTAAAGTATTATTCATGTAAATAATGTTCTATGAAATCATAAAAAATACATTCATTCCATGTATGTTAAAAAAAACATTCTTCTCGTACTTTTTCCGAAAAAGTCAAAAGGTATCTCGTACTGAAAACGACAAAAGATTCCTTCCATATCTTTTAATAAAAATTCACCAATAGGTAAAATTGGATTTAAAAAATTATTGTAGGATGGAAATAATTTTATATATTGAGGAAACATGGATGTGTATGATAAATATGCCCCAGTAAATTCGGATGTATAAATAATCTCGGATAAAAATGAGATTTTGAGATTTTCCCTTACCTTACGTCAGATATGATTTATACATATTTGAACCTCCTATATAATGATTTAAATAATTTAATTGAATTATTCCAAAATCATATTCATTCTTATGATATCATATATGATTCACTAAGGTATTTATATTAGCCGTTCATTTTTCAATTCCATGTTAAAGCAATGTTTTGGATAAAATTATTTTCATTTATCATACATGTTTGGACTTGTTGTTATTGATATTATTATTACTTATATCATGATTTAATTACTTCTAGAATGTAAAAAAGGATTTATATATCATATATATTCAGTATATATATATATATATAATAGATAGATAAATGAAATGAAACACACCGTTCATGGAGACGGTAGGTCGTACGTACGCATGAACGTTGTTTTCCTTTCCTTATTGACTTGAATGGAAGTAAGTAAATAAAATATACATAAATCCAGTAAAATTTATATGTCATATATTTCATTATTATTTATTATATATACTTTATAATCATTCTCGAATGGTTAACTTCGAGAATGAATATCATCACGTTGTGGAGACGGTAATCCGTGCGTACGCACGAGCGATGATATTGTTCCCATAATTATTGAATGGAATTAGAGTGGATGATATAATATCTTAGAATTAGTATAATGTTATAATAATCATATATAGTTATTATATACCCCCTTATACCCATCCAAGTAAGGTGGTGGTGGAAAAATAGATTATACCACGGTGTGGAGACGATATTTCGTACGTATGCACGCGCGGTGATTTCGTTTTCTGTAGGATGGATAGAGGGTGAAATAAGATTGTTTCAGATTTATAATAACATATCAGTATATAATTAATACTAATGTTATTAATTTGTAATTAAACAACTAAGGAAGAGGAAGTAAAAGAAGAAATAAACTTGAAAGAATCGGTAGAAGGTATTACCTCTTCCTCAAAGTGCCTCCTTTAAACTTCCTGTTAGGGAACTAACGTTGGTCTCCGAAGAAGACCAAGACCTCTTGTATGTTTCTAGGTAAGTATAGAAGAGAAATGGGCAGAGTTTTTACAATCTTGAAGGCTAAAAGTGGTGTGAGGAGTAGATGGAGGATGTGCCCTTTTATAAGGGAGGAGGGGGGCACCTTTGGAAACATATGAAATATTAATTTATAATAAATTAAATACCCACTTAAAAAAATAAAAAATGAATTACATTATAATATGAGATGTTCTAGGTTTGTAATCTCATCAATAAAAAAAATTTATACATGTTTGGAGTTTATTTTAAACCTTATCAATTTGATTTATACTTATTTAATCATTTTAAATTTATTTGTGGTAATAAAATTATAATTTTTAAATTGTTATAAATAATTACATATGTGTTTTTAATTTTCCATAGATAGATAAATTATTAAATTTTAGACCATATAATTTTAATTTTTAAATTATTAATTATTTTTTTGATTTTTAACCAATTTAATAATAGGTTATTTTTATAAAATATCAATAGTTTCAATTTTGACACTATTTAATTATTTAAATTTAAATAAAATACACAGAGATGATATATTCGATAAAAAATATTTAATAGATTCCTACCATGTTATATTCATCTATATAATAACAGTATAACATTAAATAGTTCATATAATATTTATTTTAATATTTTTAAAACCATTAATTTGATATTTCTCTTAATAAAATAATTACTACAACATTTCTGTATAATTATTTAATATATCTCTTTGTTGCATAAAAATTAAAAATAAAATCCTATTATGAAAATAAATATATTACCTTTCATAATAATACTTTTACTACAATTTTTCATCTTGAAATCACGACATGTAAATTGTTATATTTATTAAATTATGAAGTTGAAAACTTTGACATCATTTAAAATAAAATTATATAAGTGTCATAATAGCTTTTATAAGGCTTTAGATAGTCAAATATTCGACCATTGGATGATTATGGTTTATAGTTATATGACCAATATGTTTTGGTCTGGTTTTTGTGCCATTTATGCTCACTATTAGTTTAATAAAAACTATATTATTGATTTTTCACTAAATAAACAATTTCTGCATCACTATTGTGTCGCCATTAATGACAATTATTTAATCCTTAAAAATTATAAATAAATTCTCATGATGTAGATAATTTTATTATATTTTTGGAGATAATTTCTATTCTAGGTTTTAGGAAGTTTATCACTAAATTAAAATTATTACACTTATAAGATATAAGAGAGTGACATGTTGTCACTTTCTTAGGTTTTAATAGTAATTATATCAATTTCATGGTCAAAAGTCCATGAAATGAATCTATTTATACCCTTAGGTGATATGGGCCATCTTTTATTCATCCAATGTAATTTTTCAGGTGTTAGGGTAATTTTATAATCTTATATTTACCCTTAATTACCTGATCTACCTTTAACTGTAGTAAATAAAATTTACCGTAGTTACTATTCATAATGTCAAAAAATAAAAAGTAGCCTATTTACATAATTTGGACCGAATAATTCCCAATATGGAATCCATTTTTCAAAATTCAAAACACATAAGTTTCAGTAATTAATTTAAAATTAATCGTGTTGTTAAGAAAACGGGTTTTAAAAGTAAAAACGTTGCAAAAGATTGAAACTTTTTGACCTATGAATTTAGTGTAAAATTAATGATAAAGAAGTAAATTATATTCAATGGTAAAAATATATTCAATGTATACTTTAAAACCACTCAATATTATAATTTAATGATATAATTTATTTCGATGAAAAAAGTTGTTTTTAATTTAAATTTAGTGTATTTTTACTATTCATTAAAATATGAAGGTTGTCAAAAAACTATCAAAAATTTATCCAATGTAAATTTTTATATATTGATTCAAAATAAGAATTTTATTTTTTAAAATTGAACTTATAAACATGTCAAAAATTATATTTAAAATGGGTGCCCCATCAAATGGCGGTAAAACTGCATTTCTTGAAAAAATACATCTTTTATTGAAAAAATTGATTATGTTTTCATATCTAATTATAAAAACTGTGTAAGATGAATTATAATGTTATAAAACTCAAAATTTAGTTAATACTATTCATAAAGGCTAGTTCATAATAGTATAATAATATATCATTGTTTAGCGAAACTCGGTATTGCGTACAACACACGATATCAAGGAAGGTCGCTCTTGCGTGCAACACAAGTCAAGAATAGTGTTTGCGTATACTATAAGCTAATACGGTGTTGCATATAGCATAAGCTAATCTCGGTTTAGCGTACAACACAAGACATCAAAGAAATTAAAATTAATATTTCTTGTAAAATCTTGGGGTGTTACACTCCATACCTCCTCCTCCTCCAACGCACCTCTAACAGGACACCCAACCTACCGACGATCATCCACCTCCTTGAAAATCTTTGTTGGTCACACCTCTTAAATACACATACCCATTGAAGGTGTTCATTTTATTTTTATCAGGTTGATGAAATTCATTCTTAATCACCTTCACTATGCAGAATTTCCCATATCTCCAACTTAGGATTCGATTCGGGCTTACTTTCTGGTGGATGGATTTCATCAATTTCTTATGGTATGTGTTATTAAATTTTTAAATGCATTTTTCATTCGTTCTCTATGCTGAATATGTTAAATGATTTTAATTTAAACTATTTCTCCTATTTTTACCATTATACTATAATTTTTTCCATTCTAGTCTATCGTTGTAGTTTTATAAATTTTTTATGATACTATAGAGGAATGATTTACTAAAATTAAACAAATTTCCCTATTTTATATTCTTTTATTACCTCTACATTTTCCTATATCCAATATTATATCAATTTCATTCTCTATTTTTTTTTATTCTACCCTATTTGTTGATGTTATCATTGGAGGAATATCCAACATTCTTGTTAAAGATTCCAATTTCATTTCATGATCCATGATCTTCATATCATTCTACTTTAATTAGGAATCTATATACTACCTCCCTGAATAATATTATTTTTCTTATTTTATCCTCTCATTAATATATGATTTTAGAGGGATAATGTTTTTTTTAAGATCCTTTTAATTGGATACATGTTGATCAACTAATTATGAAATTTGTCTAAGTAAATCACTTTTACCATTCAACATTACACCCATTATATAAAGGGATTCATCTGAGGAAAAATAATTTTTTTAAATATTTGGATATACATCACCAGTTCTTATTTTAATGTGAATTTTACTCAATAAATCATAACACCCCAAACATTTTATGGTATGTTTCTTTAAAATGAATTTGATTTATTAGATATCATATATTTCACAAATCACTGAGTTTCTTTGAAATAACACTTGGTTATTTAAGATATATTCATATCCTAGCCATTAAATAGAAATTTTCCACTTTTTTGTTTTGAATATTGAAAAATGGACATGCACTGTTACGATCAGGGTGATATTTGGAGTCTGATAGAATCAAGTTAATTTTGGGGGAATAGTAACGTACCCTTATGAACTTTAACATACCATTATGAATAGTTACATAACCTTATGAATAGTAATATGTCCCTTTTTAATGGTAACATTACTCAAAAAATTATAAATAACTTTAGGCACCTTAAAAATAATGATGAATATTTTAAGTGTTGGTATTTTTTGATTAAATAACGTTTTTAATTAAAAATTAAATTTATCATATTTCAAAAACTATTATGAAAAATGGAGTTCATTTTTTTATTCTATACATCAAGAAATGGTTAGGGTGAGTCATTGTGATTTTTCTGAAATTCTTGAATTTTTGATGAATAGTAAAATATGACAAATTGCGATAAATGCTAAATACTTATTTTACTACATCATAAGTGATTCAAGGCTAATTTAATCCCACTTGGTTCTAACTAACATTCAATATTTACTATTTGGGATCACATGAATCAAGACTATTCATATTCTTGAGAAAAAATATTAAAATAATGATTAAAATAATGTACAGTTCCTCCTCCCCTCCACTATAGAAACCACCCCTCACCCCCTCTTCCTACCACACCACTCTTGCTTCAATACTTGCCTAAATTCTCCTCAAATATCTCCCTAAGATCCTCCCCCACGTTCAAGACCTCCTTTTCTCACAAATAGTCCAAAAACAAAGTCCTTAAAGTGATTTTCAAGGAGTACTCAAGAGGTGAACATCTCTTCTCTTTTCTTTCAAATTATTTTACAAGTTCCATTATTTTGTTTCTCTCTCCTCACCTCCCCACATCCAAATTCTATGATAGTTCCATTACCTTACATGGAATGGAGTTTTATTAGGATAATGTAATATTTCATCATCATCTCTCTTTTCCCCCACCTCTTACACTAAAAATGAAAATACTGTCTGAGATTTGTTAATTTATCACATTCAAGGACAACAGGTTTTCAGTTTCTATTAATATCTTTAATACTGGTCATGAAACCTTTTTAATGGTTTAACCAGATCATAATATATTTATTTTACCTTATTCAATGTTCTTTAATCCTTACACACTCATAATATAAATAATAATACAAATAAGTTCGTTATGCACAAAACTGCTAAGTTAATCCAAGCGTTTATCAATAACTTTTAACTAATGAGTCACCCTAGAGGTATATAACCCAAAATCATTATAATATCATTTATAATGACACTAGTAATATATATTTACAATTATGTATGTTTGACCACATTTCAAACGAACTTCCATTCATGAATACAAGTAAACTGGTGATGAAAACCAAGGAAGAAAATGCTTCCAAAACAATAAAATTGAATCTCTTAAACCCATAAAATAGGGCATGAATGAACCTAATAATGATATAATAAATCAACTAAATGTTTATTAGGTTATTGAATTATTAATTAATGAAGCGAAATTTTATTATTCAGGTCATTAATATCAATCGAGAAAACCTTCGAGCATAAGGTAAGGGATCCTCTCTCTTACTTTTAATCAAGAATTCCCCCTATGATGTATCCTTTTATTTTTATTTACTAATGATGGGTTATTTTTTCACACCTCCCCATACTTATATTATGATATATACATGATGTTATTCCCCTTTACCTCTCATTAAGGCCTCCTAATAACACATGTTACTATGCCGAAATGTTTGTAAGGGGTTTCTCATCTCACTTTCAATTTCGTGGGATTTCCATTGTTTGCCTCTAATTTCTTATAAGTAGTATATGTGTATTACCATTTGATATAAAATATCATGGTTATATTTAGATTCATGGTATTCTATGATTAATTTTGTGGTTAATGATTTCTGGTCATACAATTCAATTTATTACAATGTGGTGAGTGACTTTGTCTCAATTTTCATTTCATTGAGACCTACTGGGTGTTGTGCACCTAATATTTCTTATATGGTGTATCTACTACCCATTTGAGATCATTTTTCATTTGAAATTATAATTCTGGTTAATATCCATTTTCTTTTATCATGGATATGATTATTTCCTTAAGTCATATATCATTTCACATACGGTGTTAATTTGAAAAGTTGTTTTTAACTATGGAAATATTGCTGAATCAGTATTCTCTTCTCTATAAGAATATTGAGAAGTCATACTCATATTGTATTAAATATATGTATAAATAATTATTTGGATTTTCAGTGATGGGTGGGGCCCACTATATCCTCTCGATGCATCAACATATCTTATGAGACAAATTAGTTGGCAACAACCCCTTTGAGTTTGTTTCAAAAAATCAGATGGGTTTCTACTCACAGAACTAAACTATTTTAATAGTTTTATTGTATCATCTGTCAGATTCAGGATTTCCAAATAATAATCATTCTCATTATTCATTTTTAGTTGTTACTATCCATGAGGTTTTCACTATGAAAAAATATATGGATGCAGGCTCTTTCTCAGCTTATTAATGGTGTGTGTTTTTCATTTATTCACCATGACCTATTTGATTATGTTTCAGTTATTAATGATTCATGATTCTACTACATGTAACCCTTAATTATCATTTGATATCACCCCTTTCATTTTTTTACATTCAACATATTTTGAAGAGGAGACAATTTGTTTAGTTTCTATGGATGAATTTTCGTAGTTTTTGTTATGTATTGTATTTTTTTACCTTTCCCAATGTAATTTGAGTTACATATATATATCTAGATTCTTCAAGACTACTAAACTGATAGTTCATTTAGGATTTAATTCCTTTTAATAATTCGAATGTAATAATTAATGCACTAGCTCCGGTCTATAGGGGTCTTGGTGTTACAGTTGGTATCAGATGAAGTTTAATAGAAAACTTGGAAACTATATTAGAAAATGTAGATTAGGGAACAAACACTTAAGGTAGTATTTGAGGATAAACATAAAAGAACATCCTATAATTTTGGTAAGGAATATATTATCTGGATATTTCTAGAAAATACATATCTTTCTAGATATAAACAGGTATATGTGGCTCTGGAAGAGATGTACCTAGGAGTGAAAACTCTGACAAGGAGTTTACGGATTTTGTAACACCCCAGGATTTCATAGTGTGTTATTTCTTAAAAATAATTCAATAACTTGGACTACACGCAACACCGAGTTCAATCACACCATGACGTACAAAAAAAAGCCATTAAAAGAGGTCATTAATAGTATTAACAACATTTTGAACTTTATATAATCCTTATAATTTTAGAATCTCTATTATGAGTTTCTTAGTCATAATGCAAGAACAGATTCATTTTCAGTATTGCACTTTTATCAACTTTAATAGTGAAACCTTTTTAAATAAAATATTTTAAACTATCTGAATAAATTGGGACATCAAAAAAAAATTTAAATGAAACATCCCAAGCTTCCACGGTACGCTTTCCTTTGAATAAAATAGTAGCGTGTGTTGTACGCAACCTTGAGTTTTAACACACACCACAACCAATCAAACTAGCCGTTATGAATAGTAATACCTAAATTTTGAAATTATATATATTTTATATTTTAAAATGGACTTCATTTTTGGATTCGGAATATCGAATTTAGCCTAAGGTGAAATTTTGGTACTTTTCGGATAACTTTCATATTTTGATGAATAGTGAAAATTACTAAATTTTAATTAAAAACAACTATTTTAATCAAAATAATTAATAGTGATAAATTATGAATTTTAGTAGTTTTAAAGTATATTTAGAATATATTTTTACCATTTAATATAATGTTGGTCATTGGACATAATTTTACAATTAAACCGAACATAAACAAGTGTCAATCTTTTGATAGTTATTATCTCTTAAAAACGCGCTTTTTGTTTTGACAACGGGAATTAATTTTAAATTAATTTCTGCCACTTCTGTGTTTTGAATTTAGAAAAATGGATTCCATATTTGGAATCAGGATGTCCAAATTGTGTAAATAGGTAACTTTTATTTTTAGACATTTTGAATAATTACTGTTGTAAATATTTTATTTACCATGGTTAAGGGCAAATCCGGTAAATAAGGGTTAAAAAATAATATTATAATAATAAAAAATTACCCTAAAACGTGTCCTAACCTCATTGTTGGACACAAACCCGACCATGAGCATCCTTGGGTCAATTTGGGGACCCCTTGGAGCCACTTGTATGTGGTAGGGACACTTTATATTAATAAAGTTAAAATAAAAATAAAAATGGCATAAGCTTACATCTTTTAGAAGAACACTTTTTACATAGGGTTATACATGTTGGATTTTCGATTATAAATATTCATTAGAAAGCTAAAAAGATTTCCTACATAATTATATTTTATTTATAATTTTTATACATCAAATAAGTTAAATTATTAATGACACAATAGCGATGAAATGTTTACCTCATTAATAAATCATTTAAATAAATAAGATTATAATGATTAAAATATTATCTAAAACCTGTAAAATTCTTATTGGTTGATGTTATTTAGAATATGAGTCATCTTATATTCTACCTCAATGATTTTTGGACCATTATAAACCGAATATAATTATATTATAAAGTAATACTTTCACTCTTTCCTAAAGAGCCCCTCCTCTCCCTTATAAAAGGAGACCACTTCTACTCATTCCTCACACCTCCCAAGCCACTTGGCTCGTCCAAACTCTGCCCAACTAAGCTCCCCACATCCCTCTCCTCCTCCTTGAAGCTTCCCCTTAGGCAGAAAGCATTTCAAGAAGTCCTTTGGTTCCAACCAAAGTGAGTTACCTAAATTAAAGGTAACGATTTCTCTTAAATTATTTTCATTTATTTTGCTTCTCCAACCCCCAAACTCTTTTTATTTCCTTTCTTTTGTAACAACACCAGTATCCTCAATATACTAGGATGTTGTTATAAGAAGTATTCAAACTACACATACACACAACTCCATCTAATGGATGAGGAACATAATGTTTCTGTGGATGGCAAACTAACGCCTCGCGAAACGATGATTGTTCAAATACATCTTACCGCCTCTCATGGTGGCCATTATGATGGCATTGTAATTAAATAAGATATTAATGATATATATTTTATATATAAGCTTCTGTAATTCCATTTTATTTCATATCATTATTCGTTTCATGTTGTATATACATACGATAATTTCATTTGAGGAAGTGCGGACTACCGCCCCCTTAAAATGATATGACTCGTTCATACCACACATGGAACGTATAAAGGATGGTGTTAATGAACTTAAGTAACATATATAAAATATTATATTATACTGTAATAGTAATATACCTAAGTATCATTTGGATTCAATTCTTTTAAAATAAAAATTAAATGGAAGTTGCGTTCGTGCGTACGTACGGACTACCGTCTCCACGAACGCGATGAGATTCATCCTCAATCGTATCCATTCAAGTATAATTATCATTTGATGATTTAAAAATGATGTTTAATGACTTGATACCATTATGGATTTGAATAATATAAAACCTATCCTTTACAAACATGTCTTACGTAACAAAACATACAAAAGAAAACAAGTAAGTTAACACCCGAAACAACGATAATACTAAGATATTATTATCAAATCAATATTAAAAGATCATATATGATATCATATTAATATATATGATTCTTGTATAATTTAATAACAATTATTTCACCATTATACAGGAGGTTAACCGACCCCAACAAAGGAAAAGTACAAGGTAAGGGTTATTTCACAATCTCTTCATTATCCGAGGTTGTTTATACGTAATAGTCTACTGGGATCTCTTTATCATCCACATCCATGTTTTCTTCAAAATGTATTTCAAAACATATTTATTATTTACAAGAATATGGGTTAAAGTCATTTATACCCTTGTTTGACTTTTTATAATAGGTTTATAAAGGAATCTTTCCGTCGTTTTCAAAACAAGGTCCTTTTTAACCTTTTCGACAGAATTAAGATAAGAATGTTTTTTTAACTTATACGGCGGGTGCGGTTATTTTCCGCCGTTATAAAATCGTCAAAGCTTCCCTTACAATCTTATAATAATATTTTCAAGAAAATGTTTTATTTTATATGGCTCTTAAATGATTTCAAAAATAGAAAGATGTATTATCTAAAAAGTGTTTTGATTTCATCTATGTCAACATCCTTTGATGGATTTTACGCTTATTTGAAGTTGATTTATTATGATACAAAACTTCTATATTGTATTGAAGGTTTTGTGATATGTTTGACTGTGGATGTGCTATTTTTATACCATTCATAGTTTATGGTGAAATTATTGACATTTCGTATGCTAGTTTTAATACGAATGTTTATGTTATGTTTAAACCTTTTCATATGGGAATGCATTGGACTTAGTAAGTGACGGGTGGAGCCCGCTATAGCTCCTCGATGCATCGGTAGGTCTCATGAGACAAACTAGTGTCTTGGCATAAGGCCTTGACAAAATCTTATTTGTAGTCTTGGCACGAGGCCTTGGCTATGTGGTTATGATAGTCTGGCATTATGCATTCCAACATTATGAAAGTGGTTTTTGATTTTTGCATATGATTATTCGATTAGTAGAATATCCATGTGAATAAGTAAATGGCATTATTTCATTTTACTTTTGCCATACTATGTTGAAGTTCAAGTTTAAAAGGCTTTTGTTTTAGTAATGCATTGCCTTAAATGTTTATGCTTATTTTGAATGTTCCGCTATATTGTTATCCTTACTGGGCATTTGAGCTCACCCCTTTTCTATGTTTTATTTTTCCCAGGATGTGAAGAAGTAAGTTATGAATGACCTGCAAGGATATTATGAGGGGATAATAGTGTGTATTGTGGAAACATTATGTTGTTGTATTAGTTTTTCATTTTATGATGTAATGTAAAACTTAAGAATATATCTAGTGTTTCCAAGGCTACTAAACCAATCGGTCTTTCGAGATTTGATCTTTCTTGTGATCATGCCAATGTTATGTAATTAATGCACCGACTCTGGGTAACTGGGGTCGGGGCATTACAGTTGGTATCAGAGGAAGTTTAGTACAAACCTTGGAAACTAGATTTAGATAAACTCTGATTAGAGCACGTAGACCTAAGATGAACTTTCAGGATTAGTATAGAAGAACTTCCTAGAATTTTGGTATCGTAGAGATTTTGTGAGTTTTCCGAGCAATACATCCATGTCTGGATACGTGCAGGTAGAGGCGGCTCTGGCACAGATGTACCTAGGGGTAAAACCCGAAATCACCGCTTTGAGCTAGACTCGAACGAGAACTGGTGCACGACAACGGGCCTTGCTGCACTCTTGGTTACGACACTCCCGGGGGATATGCTTAGGATAACTCTCATTTTCTTACAAATCATTATGAAGGGTTTATGAGTATATACTTCCTCAAAGAAAACATTTTTATGATTATGGATTATATCCATAAATAGTTCAATTTATGTTAAGTGTTTTATAAGTATGGGATTATGTATTTTGATTCATAAACTGATCTAGTTTATGCCATTGTTTAGAAATGGCGCCCAGTAGAAGGAATGAGAACTCCAGAAATGCACATGATCCAAAGAGAAGGAAGGATCATATATTTTATGGTATTAAGCTATAATTGATAAGAGAAATAGTCTCCCATGTATTATCATCATATGAAGAAATAATATCATGTGTTGATAAGATAAGTAAAGAGTTTACTGAGTCCTATGGCTTTGAAGGGAAGCAAGAGAAGAAAAGGATGGAAGAGAGAAAAATGGATAAAGGGAAGAGGGAAAAGAAGAATTTTCCCATATGTGGTAACTGTGGGAAGAAACACCCTGGAACTTGCCTGAAAGGAATGGGAGTTTGTTATAAGTGTGGAGGAAAAGGGCACAAAGTACGTGACTGGAAGGGTGAGAAAATGGTTTCAAATGTACAATGCTTCATTTGCAAGGAGTTTGGACACTACGTGAACCTATGCCCCAGTCATCAGACTATGCCGCAAATGATGCTATTGGATAATAATCAAGTTATGATACTACCACATATGCAGAGGAATGATTAGAGTTCTTATGTTGATTATGTCAATTGAGTGTTCTATCAACAATGTACTTGTTATAATAATTATGGAGTATATAAGGATTGTACTGCAGTACTATTTCATTAAGGACTTGAGATTGTGTGGAACAATGAAAAGTGACTCAATAGCAGGATAAATTTTTGGAAAATATATGGTTGAGAGAAAGATAAACCATAATATGGTTCTGATACCGAGTTAGTGATTTTAGAATAATACATGATTGATTTGGATAAATTATGTTGGATATTCTTGACTACCTTGAAACTGATTAATGATTTGTATATTCCATCATTTTTTTGGGGTTTAAAACATTTTTGGATTGATGAAGTATATCCAGCATTCTATATGGAATAGGGGATCATGAATGTAATCAATAAGGAATATGGTAATTCAAGATGTTTCAGTTTATTAAAAGAATACAAGATGAAGGTATTCATATGCTATTACGGGGTAAAAAGGATCTATATTATGTTTACCTTCCTTATAAATGTTGGACTGTGAGTTTGGACAGAAGTATTTTGGATAGTTCTAGTTTGGATTATTTTGGATTACCATAAAAGGACAACCCAGAGGTCGGGCGGCAACCCGTCGCGTCCGGCAAGGCTGTGAGACTTGAACCCGCAACCGAAGGGCGACAAGGGTGTATCACCTACCACTGGCCCACAAGATGTCCTGGATTAAATAATGTTTTTTTTTAATGATCTGGTAGATGAATTATAAATTCATTTATTTTGGAACCCTGTACGAATAGTATAAATAAAAAAAATTACATTCTATTATCTTTTAGAGTGAAAGATGAGTTTGTGGTAGAAATTTATTAATGGATAAAACTCTAATTATAAAGTAAGTATATCTCCTTATGATCTTATCCAATCTCATAAATATATTCCTCAACATTAATAAAAGGAACTTAGAACAAAAATGTTGTCCTAGATGGTACCTTAAATCATCACTAATTCATGGCTTTGGGATTGTTTGCCTTTTCATAGCCATGTTCTCTACCACTCTCCATCAAATAATTGATGGTTAGATTTCTCTTCCATATCCATATTTTCCTACATGGAACCCTAGTATGTGTTATTTTCGGTAATCTTCATACTTTCCACTCTTTATTTTAAATAGAGGCCTCGTTAATTCATTTTTCGATGTGGGATTTCAACTATGATATTTTGAAACGTCAAAAATGTGTTATCCTAATACCCTATGTTTTGTTGAACCGATGGTATTTCAAATCATCATAGATTGATTAATTTAAGGACCTCAATTATACACTTGTTTGTGATTGATGATCTCAATCACTACCTATAAATATTTACGTTTTTCCTCCAATTATATGTCTCTAATTTCCACCAATGTTCTCCTAATCGAGATCATAATTTGGTGGTGACTCTTTCATTTCTCTTTTCCTCATATTAAGACTAAAATTTAGTAACCTAATTTCCGATGTGGGTTTTCCCACAAAGATATTTTCTATTTTCATCCTTTTATTTTCGAAGAACAATTTCAAATTGCGAGGACGCAATTTATTGAAGGAGGGGAGAATGTAACACCCCAGGATTTCATAGTGTGTTATTTCTTAAAAATAATTCAATAACTTGCACTACACGCAACACCGAGTTCAATCACACCATGACGTACAAAAAAAAGCCATTAAAAGAGGTCATGAATAGTATTAACAACATTTTGAACTTTATATAATCCTTATAATTTTAGAATCCCAATTATGAGTTTCTTAGTCATAATGCAAGAACAGATTCATTTTCAGTATTGCACTTTTATCAACTTTAATAGTGAAACCTTTTTAAATAAAATATTTTAAACTATCTGAATAAATTGGGACATCAAAAAAATTTTAAATGAAACATCTCAAGCTTCCACGGTACGCTTTCCTTTGAATAAAATAGTAGCGTGTGTTGTACTCAACCTTGAGTTTTAACACACGCCACAACCAATCAAACTAGCCGTTATGAATAGTAATACCTAAATTTTGAAATTATATATATTTTATATTTTAAAATGGACTTCATTTTTGGATTCGGATTATCGAATTTAGCCTAAGGTGAAATTTTGGTACTTTTCGGATAACTTTCATATTTTGATGAATAGTGAAAATTACTAAATTTTAATTAAAAACAACTTTTTTAATCAAATTAATTAATAGTGATAAATTATGAATTTTAGTAGTTTTAAAGTATATTTAGAATATATTTTTACCATTTAATATAATGTTGGTCATTGGACATAATTTTACAATTAAACCGAACATAAACAAGTGTCAATCTTTTGATAGTTATTATCTCTTAAAAACACGCTTTTTGTTTTGACAACGGGAATTAATTTTAAATTAATTTCTGCCACTTATGTGTTTTGAATTTAGAAAAATGGATTCCATATTTGGAATCAGGATGTCCAAATTGTGTAAATAGGTAACTTTTATTTTTAGACATTTTGAATAATTACTGTGGTAAATATTTTATTTACCACGGTTAAGGGTAAATCCGGTAAATAAGGGTTAAAAATAATATTATAATAATACAAAATTACCCTAAAACGTGTCCTAACCTTATTGGTGGACACATACCCGACCATGATCATCCTTGGGTCAATTTGGGGACCCCTTGGAGCCACTTGTATGTGGTAGGGACACTTTATATTAATAAAGTTAAAATAAAAATAAAAATGGCATAAGCTTACATCTTTTAGAAGAACAATTTTTACATAGGGTTATACATGTTGGATTTTCGATTATAAATATTCATTAGAAAGATAAAAAGATTTACTACATAATGATATTTTATTTATAATTTTTAGACATCAAATAAGTTAAATTATTAATGACACAATAGTGATGAAATGTTTACCTCATTAATAAATCATTTAAATAAATAAGATTATAATGATTAAAATATTATCTAAAACCTGTCCAATTCTTATTGGTTGATGTTATTTAGAATATGAGTCATCTTATATTCGACCTCAATGATTTTTGGACCATTATAAACCTAATATAATTATATTATAAAGTAATACTTTCACTCTTTCCTAAAGAGCCCCTCCTCTCCCTTATAAAAGGAGACCACTTCTACTCATTCCTCACACCTCTCAAGCCACTTGGCTCGTCCAAACTCTGCCCAACTAAGCTCCCCACATTCCTCTACTCCTCCTTGAATCTTCCCCTTAGGCAGAAATCATTTCAAGAAGTCCTTTGGTTCCAACCAAAGTGAGTTACCTAAATTAAAGGTAACGATTTCTCTTAAATTATTTTCATTTATTTTGCTTCTCCAACCCCCAAACTCTTTTTATTTCCTTTCTTTTGTAACAACACCAGTATCCTCAATATACTAGGATGTTGTTATAAGAAGAATTCAAACTACACATACACACAACTCCATCTAATGGATGAGGAACATAATGTTTCTGTGGATGGAAAACTAACGCCTCACGAAACGATGATTGTTCAAATACATCTTACCGCCTCTCTTGGTGGCCATTATGATGTCACTGTAATTAAATACGATATTAATGATATATATTTTATATATAAGCTTCTGTAATTCCATTTTATTTCATATCATTATTCGTTTCATGTTGTATATACATACGATAATTTCATTTGAGGAAGTGCGGACTACCGCCCCCTTAAAATGATATGACTCGTTCATACCAAACATGGAACGTATAAAGGATGGTGTTAATGAACTTAAGTAACATATATAAAATATTATATTATACTGTAATAGTAATATACCTATGTATCATTTGGATTCAATTCTTTTAAAATAAAAATTAAATGGAAGTTGCGTTCGTGCGTACGTACGGACTACCGTCTCCACGAACGCGATGAGATTCATCCTCCATCGTATCCATTCAAGTATAATTATCATTTGATGATTTAAAAATGATGTTTAAGGACTTGATAACATTCTGGATTTGAATAATATACAACCTATCCTTTACAAACATGTCTTACGTAACAAAACATACAAAAGAAAACAAGTAAGTTAACACCCGAAACAACGATAATACTAAGATATTATTATCAAATCAATATTAAAAGATCATATATGATATCATATTAATATATATGATTCTTGTATAATTTAATAACAATTATTTCACCATTATACAGGAGGTTAACCGACCCCAACAAAGGAAAAGTACAAGGTAAGGGTTATTTCACAATCTCTTCATTATCCGAGGTTGTTTATACGTAATAGTCTACTGGGATCTCTTTATCATCCACATCCATGTTTTCTTCAAAATGTATTTCAAAACATATTTATTATTTACAAGAATATGGGTTAAAGTCATTTATACCCTTGTTTTACTTTTTATAAGAGGTTTATAAAGGAATCTTTCCGTCGTTTTCAAAACAAGGTCCTTTTTAACCTTTTCGACAGAATTAAGATAAGAATGATTTTTTAACTTATACGGCGGGTGCGGTTATTTTCCGCCGTTATAAAATCGTCAAAGCTTCCCTTACAAGCTTATAAGAATATTTTCAAGAAAATGTTTTATTTTATATGGCTCTTAAATGATTTCAAAAATAGAAAGATGTATTTCTCTAAAAAGTGTTTTGATTTCATCTATGTCAACATCCTTTGATGGATTTTACGCTTATTTGAAGTTGATTTATTATGATACAAAACTTCTATATTGTATTGAAGGTTTTGTGATATGTTTGACTGTGGATGTGCTATTTTTATACCATTCATAGTTTATGGTGAAATTATTGACATTTCGTATGCTAGTTTTAATACGAATGTTTATGTTATGTTTAAACCTTTTCATATGGGAATGCATTGGACTTAGTAAGTGATGGGTGCAGCCCGCTATAGCTCCTCGATGCATCGGTAGGTCTCATGAGACAAACTAGTGTCTTGGCACAAGGCCTTGACAAAATCTTATTTGTAGTCTTAGCACGAGGCCTTGGCTATGTGGTTATGATAGTCTGGCATTATGCATTCCAACATTATGAAAGTGGTTTTTGATTTTTTCATATGATTATTCGATTAGTAGAATATCCATATGAATAAGTAAATGGCATTATTTCATTTTACTTTTTCCATACTATGTTGAAGTTCAAGTTTAAAAGGCTTTTGTTTTAGTAATGCATTGCCTTAAATGTTTATGCTTATTTTGAATGTTCCGCTATATTGTTATCCTTACTGGGCATTTGAGCTCACCCCTTTTCTATGTTTTATTTTTCCCAGGATGTGAAGAAGTAAGTTATGAATGACCTGCAAGGATATTATGAGGGGATAATAGTGTGGATTGTGGAAACATTATGTTGTTGTATTAGTTTTTCATTTTATGATGTAATGTAAAACTTATGAATATATCTAGTGTTTCCAAGGCTACTAAACCAATCGATCTTTCGAGATTTGAACTTTCTTGTGATCATGCCAATGTTATGTAATTAATGCACCGACTCTGGGTAACTGGGGTCGGGGCATTACAGATTTAGCTGGGGTATCCTGGTACACGACAATGGGCTTTCTACACTCTTGGTTTGACACTTGAAGGGGATATTATTATGAAAATTTACATTTACTTTACAATCCATTATGAAGGATTTTAATGTATATTTTTCTTGAGAGAAACCACATTTATGAGATTAGCTTTTCCTAGGATTTCAATTTATGCTAAGTAAATTTCAAGATGAGATTATAAATTATGATTCATAATGTAATATAGTATGTGCCATTATTTATAAATGGAGCCTAATGGAAGAAGGGGGGTCAATACTCATGGATGATGTAGGTATTTCCCCACTGAGAAAGTCATCACAGTCAATATTGGAGTGGATCCGATGATGACCATATTGGGACAACTTACTCAGTTTGTGACGAATAACTATGATACACCTTTGATGGATTGTTTCATGTAGAAGAACCCCCAATCTTTTAGTGGGAATACTAATCCAGTTTTAGCTAAGTAGTGGATCAAGTCACTTGAAAATATATTCATGGCATTAAGATGAAATGAAAATGAAAAGGTAGTGTTGGTAGTGTATTGTCTCAAGGGTGATGCTAATCAATGGTAGTCCTTGATCCATAATATCACAGAGGAAGAAGAAACAAAAGATATGGAATGGAGGACTTTTAAGGAAATATTATTTGAAAAATATTTCCCTCATGATCAACGAACCGAAATAAAGAAGAAATTCCTTGCCTTAAAGAAAAGGGAAGAAGGCAGTGTTGCAGAGTATGAGGCTACCTTCAAAGGACTATCCAGGTATTCCATAGATTATGTACATGACTTGAATGACAAGATTGTTCATTTATTTTAAGGTCTTAAGCCAAGTCTTCTAAGGGATCTGGATTCTCACACATTATTATTGTATGATGGAATTGTATTAAGTTCCATCAAAACAAAGATTGAGTTTTCTATATCAAATTTTTTCAACGGAAACCAAGATGATAAGTAGTACTTTGATAACCATGGAAAAGGTGAGGCACCAAAGAAGAACAATGGAATGAATTAATTCCCATTATGTAAGAATTTTGGAAAGAATCATCCTAGGAAATTCTTAAAAGGAATGGGAGTCTCGTATAAGGGTGGAGAAAATGGTTATCGATCTAATAAATGAAAGATGAAGAAACAAGTCGATGATGTTCAATGCTACAATTGTAGATAGATGGGACACTATTCAAATGACTTTCCTAAGAACCAAGTAAAATTTCCTAAAAAGGCCACAAGAGAAAGGGAGAGCTTATACGATTACAACTGGGGAGGTTGAAGTTCTTAATGATATCGTGGAAGGTACTTTAATTGTTTCCTCAAACTTAGCCAATGATTTATTTAATTATAGATCATCGCATTCATTTATATCTACCCATTTTTCCATGAAAATTAGGCATGTCCAATTTGATTTAATAAAGGAGTTGTCAGTCAAAAATTTTAGGGGATGTATCATTGCAATAAAGGCATGTCGATCAGCCCCTCTCATGACACATAAACATACTTTAGTTGCTAAACATGTCATCATACCCATGATTGACTTTGATATAATTCTTAGTATGAATTGGATGTCAAATTATTATGTGAAGATCTATTTCAAGAAGAAGGAAGTTACAATATTTGAAAATGGTGTAGAATCCTTTATTTTTAGAGAAGAAACCTCACCATCTGATTCTTATCTGGATCCACACTTATTAGCTCTACTGAATAAAATTCTTAGAGAGGAATAGAACCTAATAAATATGGGTGAGGAAATAACTATTAAAATTAAAGATGTACATATAGTGAAAGAATACATTGATGTATTTCCAAAGTATTTAGATGGACATCCACCATAGTGGGAAGTTGAGTTCTCTCTTGATTAAATTCTGGGTTCAATACCTATATCAAAGACTCCCTATAGAATGGACACTATGGAATTAGTGGAGATAAAGAAAAAACTAGAAGAATTGAGTGAGAAAGGATTTATTTGACCTAGTGTTTCTCCATGGGGATCCCCTATCCTCTTTGTCATCAAGAGAGATAGTTCCATGAGGATATTCATTGATTATAGGGAAATCAATTCTATTACTATAAATAATAATTATCCAATACCAAGAATTGATGATTTATTTGATCCAATTAATGGAGCACAATAATTTTTGAAGATAGACCTTCGATCTGGATATCATAATCTATGTGTGAGGAAGGAAGATATTCCAAAGATGGCATTTCAAACTAGGTATGGGAATTATGAGTTTACAGTGATTCCTTTTAGACTAACTAATGCACCCTCTATTTTCATGGATTTAATGAATAGTGTTTTCAAGGAATATCTTGATAAATTTCTTGTAATATTTATCAATGATATCTTATTATAATAAAAAATCTATAGAAACCATGATAATCACTTGCATATTATTCTGAAAACTCTTAGAAGAAATGAATTATATGAGAAGTTTAGCAAGTTTAAATTTTGGATTCAATCAATTTTCTCTCTAGGAAATATTGTCTCTATGTATGGAATCCTAGTTGAACATATGAAGACAAAGGAAATCCATGAATGGCCCATACCAATGAACATAATCGAGGTACACAGTTTTATTGTCTTAGTAGGTTAATATTGGCGTTTTGTTCAGAATTTCACCTGATTGGATAGCTCGCTAACCAAGATCACACATAAAGGGGTTAAGTTTGTATGGACAAAATAATGTACATAATGCTTTTAAGAGTTGAAAATAATATTGGTAAATGCTCCAATTTTGACTCTTCCATTTGGAAATGATGGATTTGTGATATACAGTGATTCATCAAATAATGGATTGGGTTGCATCCTTATGAAAAATGATAAAGTTGTTTCTTATGCATCAAGATAGCTGAAGACTCATGAGAAAAATTACACAACTCATGATCTTGAGTTAGTATCCATAATCTTTTCTTTGAAAATATAGATACATTATCTCTATGGTGAAATATGTGAGATATATACGGATCACAAGAGTTTAAAATACATTTTCACATAGAAACAACTCAACATGAAGCAAATGATATGGCTCGAGTTACTCAAATATTATGATTATTCAATACACTACCACCTAGGAAAGGAAAATAAGGTGGAAGATACATTAAGTATGAAAGATCATAGACTTCTGACCCAAATGAGGGTTGAGAGACATCCTATATTTATGGATCTACTAAAGATGTATATGGGAATTGTTAAGGAAGGGGAAACATCTTTCCTCTTTTAAATGATTGATAAACCATATTAAATAGAGAAGATAAAGAGCCCTCAACCTGATGATGAGAATATACACAAGAAAATTATTGATGTTAAGGAATGGAGATGGGCAGACTTCATGTATGAGGAAGGAGTTATGAAATTTGGGAAGTGGTTATGTGTTCTATCCATACCTGAGAAAAACAGGGAACTATTAAAAGATGATCATAGATTAAATTTCTCAATACACCTGGGTAGCACAAATATTTATAGAGATATGAAGGAATATTTTTGGTGGGATAATATGAGATGAAAAATTGATGACTACGTATCAAGGTGTCTATTTTTTCAACAAGTAAAGGTAGAGAGACAACATCCTTGAGGGGTGATGAAACCTCTACCTATTCCTATATAGAAGTGGGATGATAGTATGATGGATTTAATTATTAGACTATCGAGGACACTTAGAAGGAATGATGTAATATGGTTAATTGTTGATCATCTCAAAAAATCATCTCATTTCCTTTCTGTACGAGAGGATTTACCACTTGAGTGCCTAAAAAGAATGTATATTAATGAATTTGTAAGACTTCGTGGATCAAATCTATCGATTGTGTCTGATCATGATCCTCAGTTTACATAAAAAGTCTGGAAACATCTCTAGAAGGCTTTGGATACTGATCTTCATATGAGTACTGCTTATCACCCCCAAACCGATGGAGAGTCTGAAAGGACAATTAAAACACTGGAAGATATGTTGAGATCATTCTCTCTTGACTTTCAAGGTATGTGGGACCAATACATTCATTTGTTGGAGTATTCCTACAATAATAACTTCCATTATAGCATTCCAATGGCTCCATAATAATCATTATATGGTAAGAGGTGTCAAACCCTAACTTGTTGGGCTGAAGTTGGCGAGAGTAAATTTTTAAGCCCAGAACTTATCAAAGAGACAACATCAAAGGTAAAGAAAATTCAGGCCCATATTAAAGAATCCAAAAGTAGGAAATAGAGTTATTATTACAACCTAAGATTGAATTTATAATTTACACTATGAGATCACGTCTTTATAAAAGTATCTCCATGGAAGTGTGTCTTGTGTTTCAGTAAAAAAGGGAAACTGAGCCCCAGGTACATCAGACCATTTGATATTTTGGAAAGTATTGGAGGTTTAGCTCACTGTTTAGCAATTCCACCCAGTCTGTCTAAATTTTATAATGTGTTCCATGTTTCGTTATTGAAGAAATACATTTGAGACACAATTCATGTACTCACCTATGAAGAAATAGAATTGTAACATGATTTTTCATACTGTGAAGATCCTATCGAGATTCTCGACACAAGGGAGAAGGTATTAAGAAATCGGAAAACTCGTCTAGTAAAGGTTCTTTAGAGAAACCATAATATGGAGAAAGTAATGTGGGAACCTAAGGATGTTATGAAGAATAACCGGTACATCTTTTTAGTGGTCTTTATACATGAAAAAAATCTAGGATGAAATTTTTGAAGGAGGGTACAATATAACACCCCAATCATTTTATGATATGTTTCTCTTAAATGAATTCGATTCATTAGATAGACTATCTCTCATAAAGCACTGAGTTTCTTTGAAACAACACTTGGTTATTTAAGAGATAGTCATAACCTAGCCATTAAACAAAAATTTTCTACTTTTGTGTTTTGAATTTTGAAAAATAGACATACATTGTTGCGATCAGGGTGATATTTGGTGTCTGATAAAATCATGTAAATTTTCAGTGAATAGTAACATACCCTTACAAATAGTAATGTATCCTTAGGAATATTAAACTACCCTTATGAATATTAATACTACCCTTATGAATTGTAACCTTACTCATGAAAGAATAAATAAATTTTGGCACCTTAAAAATGATGATGAATATTTTTAAGTGTTAGTATTTTTCGATTAAATAGTTTTTTAATTAAAAATTAAATTTATCATATTTATAAAATTATTTTTGAAAAATGGAGTTCAGTTTTGGATTATACACATCAAAAACTAGTCAAGGTGAATTTTGGGGATTTTTCTGAAATTCTTGAATTTTTGATGAATAGTAAAATAAGATAAATGCTAAATACTAGTTTTAGTGCATCATAGGTGATTCAAGGCTGATATAATCCCACTTGGTTCGAAATAACATGACATTTTTACTATTTTTAATCACATGAATCAATACTATTCATATTCCTGGGCCGAAATATAAAAATAATTATTAAAATAATGTAAAATCCCTCTTCCCCTCCACTATATAAACCACCCCTAACCCCCTATTCCTCCCACACCACTAAAGCTTAAATCCTTTCCTAAATTATGATCAAATATCTCCCTAAGATCCTCCCCCACTTCCAATTCCTTCTGGTCTCACCAAAAGGCCAAAAACAAAGGCCTTAAGGAGATTTTTAAGGAGGAGTACTCAAGAGGTGAACATCTCTTATCTTTTCTCTCAAATTCTTTTACAAGTTCCATTATTTTGTTTTTCTCTCCTCACCTCCCCACGTCCAAATGATATGATAATTTTAGTAACTTAAATGGACTCGAATTTTATTATACTAATGTAATATTTCATCATCATCTCTCTTTTCCCCCACCTCTTACACTAAAAATGAAAATATTGTCCGAGATGTGTTAATTTATCACATTCAAGGACGATGAGTTTTCAATTTCTATTAATATCTTAAATACTGGTCATGAAACCTTTTTAAGGGTTGAACCAGATCATAATATATTTATTTTACCATATGAAAGGTTCTATAATCCTTACACACTCATAATATAAACTAATAATACAAACAAGTTCATTATGCACAAAACTGCTAAGTTAATCCAAGGGTTTATCAATATCTTTTAACTAATGAGTCATCCTCAAGGTATATAATAAAAAAGAATTATAAGATAATATATAATGACACTAATAATATATATTTATAATTATGTTTGTTTAGCCACATTTCAAATGAACTTCAATTCATGAATACAAGTAAACTGGTCATGAAAACCAAGGAAGAAAATGCTTCCAAAAAAATAAAAATGAATCTCTTAATCCCATAAAAAAGGCATGAATTAACCTAATAAGGTTATACTAAATCAATTAAATGTTTATTATGTTTTGGAATTATTAATTAATGATTCTAAAGTTTATTATTCAGGTCATTAAGATTAATCGAGAACACCTTCGAGCATAAGGTAAGTGATCCTATCTCTCACTTTTGTTCAATAATTACCCTTATGTTGTGTCCTTTTATTTTTAATTCCTAATGATGGGGTAAGTTTTTTCACCTCCCCAATACTTTCCTTATGATATATATATGATTTTATTCCACTTTTCATCTCTTTAATCCCTCACAAGAACACCCGTTACCATGCCGAAATGTTTGTAAGGGGTTTCTCATCTCACTTTAAATTTCTTGTGATTTCCATTGATTGCCTCTTATTTTTTATATGTGGTATATGTGATGTTTTAGATGCTTTCGAAGGTGCGTGCATATCCATCACACAGAGGATGCACTGCTTTTACCCCGCATTCCTGATTTCCAAAGGCAGACGGCATCTGCTCCTTATTCAGGGGAATCTTATCCTTGATCGTAATTGAATGATGGGATGTCGGTTCTTCATTCCCTGGATTCCTCCTCAGAGCCCGTCACCTAGTTCGAGTCTCCCTCATAGACTTAATATGATTTTCCTGAAACTCTTCCTAGTGTCATATCTTCATGGACACTAGTTAATTACACTACTTCTGTCAGGACGTTCCAAGGGGTCATGTCAGGGCAACAACCTTCGGTTATTGGAGTAGTCACATTGGGAACCACTGGCGTGTCTTGACACTGGGGGATTGACATGTCTATCTTTTGTCTCTTATTATAGGGCTCCTCGAGGGCGTGGAAGCCTGAGGCATCCCACATCGAATACGGGGGATCATATGTCGTAGGCATGCATCTACGGTTTTCTTTAGCTTCCTATGTTTAACACAGGGTATGCAGTGAGTTTAACGTTCGACGGAGATAGATCAAAATGATCGGAACACTGGCTAGAGTAGATCAGGTTGAAGAACCCCTTAGAGGGAACACCGATATTGGGGACATCACATGGGCAGCTTCTTGAATACTATATAGGGGGATGTGGAATAAAGTGGCATAATCCCACCGAGATGTGGCGGCCCGGGTAAGAATCGTGATGGACGATGGTTTTGGGATTGAGCCTCAAAGAGACTTCCTATGTATCCCCGTCATGGGGAATCAAAGTCCACATAGTTTGATGAAACGATGGGACACCTGAGGAGGCGACCCATGAGAATGGATGCATGGATGCGACCCAGAGGAAGTGGAACCTATGAGTTAGGGATTGAGATTCTTTAGGCACATAGAATTGAGAGAGAGGTCAGGATGAGACCTGAGTAATGGGGCTTGAACCTCATGTAGGCTTCCTACGTATCCACGTGGCGGAGAATCAAAGACCACATAGTTCTGATGGCGAATACAGTTTAACATCATTTGGGATGGGGGAGAACCGACGATGGTCGGAATGACAGGGTTGTGGGATTGAACCTCGTGGAGGCTTCCTACGTACCATACCTTGACATGGATTAAAGTCCCTGTAGTTCGGGATGGATTGGGGCTTACACTCTGAGGTGACCCATGGTGGTAGGTCTTGAACCTTGTGGATGATTCCTATGTACCATACCTTGACATGGATCAAAGTCCCCGTAGTTCGGGATGGATTGGGGCTTACACTCTGAGGTAGTCCAAGGTGATGGGGCTTAAACCTTGTAGAGGCTTCCTATGTATCATTCCTTATCATGGATTAAAGTCCCTATAGTTTGGGATGGATTGGGGCTTACACTCTGAGGTGGCCCAAGGTGGTGGAGCTTGAACCTCGTGGAGGCTTCCTACGTACCATGCCTTGACATGGATCAAAGTACCTATAGTTCGGGATGGATTGGGGATTACACTCTGAGGTGGCCCAAGGTGGTGGGGATTGAACCTCGTGGAGGCTTCCTATGTACCATGCCTTGACATGGATCAAAGTCTCTAAAGTTCGGTATGGATTGGGGCTTACACTCTGAGGTGGCCCAAGGTGGTGGGTTTGAACCTCGTGGAGGCGTCCTATGTACCATGCCTTGACATGGATCAAAGTCCCTATAGTTCGGGATGGATTGGGGATTACACTCTGAGGCAGCCCAAGGTGGTGGGGCTTGAACCTTGTGGAGGATTCCTACGTACCATGCCTTGACATTGATCAAAGATCCCGTAGTTTGGGATAGATTGAGTCTTACACTCTGAGGTGCCCCAAGTGGTTGGGGTCATGGTCGGTGCATGCTCTAAGCTCACGTGAGACATGCTCGGTGTGAGAAACAAGAGATAACACAAGCTTGATGATCACGTCGTGAAAGGTGCGTCCGTGGTAAGTGGAGTGGGGCTTACGCATGGAGCGGCCCAAAGAGGAAACAGGGGATTACGTATGGTTATCATCCTGGGAAGTCAGGGCTTAATCTAGGATAGAGGCCCTAGGGTGACAAAGCATAGCGGGAGAGGATTTCGGACCAAATAAATGAGGATCCCCATTTCAAATCACACCCTCCACTGGCCTTGGGGGCCGAAGATAAAAGGAGAAGCAGAGATGCTGCCTCCTAGTAGGAAAACTAGGGGCTTACACCAAGGTGTCTGCCCATCCCTGCGGACAAACGACACTCCAATAAAGATGATATCATCCCATGTGAGGGGTGATCCCATCCCCGTGGAGACGAGTGGGCATGGAGAATGTCCAATGTGGGGGACCCTACGTTTGAGGCATGGGGTCAGGTCACAGTTTAACATCATGTGCTAAGGATGATGGTGCTTTGTAGTTTAACGTCCTGCAGCTCAGACGAGGTGGTATTTTTTCGTACCCCTAGGACTTACATAACTGGTACCCTCTGCTTCTTGTGGGAGGGAAGGCATCGGCAACGCCGTAGCGAGGGGGTGTTGGGGAGTGAACCATCGATGGGTCCACGTAAGTGTGGCTATGAAAAGTAGCAATAACTGTTAGTGTGCCTATGCAATGAAGAATGAGGCAAATAAATGAAACATATGGTATCGTCCAAGGGACTTTGAATTTACTTTGTACGACACTAGAATGTTACATGGGAAAACGACGCATTATGTGGATGCCTGGGGTGTGAGAGGCACCCAAGAATGGCATCCATAAGAAGGACATCAGGCACCCATGCAAGGAGGCTCCCGGGGAGCACTGAGGTGAGGGGTCCAAGGGAGTGGCATGCAACCTTTGATTCCTGCACGTAAAATAATAGCCCTGTGTGAAAAACCCTGGGCTGGCATTAAATCAGTGATTCATGTGCGTAATTGGAGCCGATGTTTTGGAAAAAACTAGAAGGATTGCGCGCAAGGAGTATGAATTGCACTCAAGTGGAACCGACTGCGTGCAATGATCGGGTTGCGTGCAATGGATGGGTATTGAATGCAATTTTAAGGGGTTCATTCAATGGAAGGGGTTTGCGCTCAATTGGCGGGGGGTGCACGTAATGGAAGGGGATTACGGGCAATTGGTCGGGGGTGTGTGCAATGGAAGGGATTGCGTGCAATTGGCCACCCTGTGCGCAATGGAAGGGATTTCACACAAGGGGAGGAACCTAGAGGGAATGGAATTCAGTCTAAACCATGGGGATCTCGCATGAAGGAAGACCCCGGGGTGAACTGGTGCAAAAAGAACCATACCTAAAGGCCATCTTTGCACGCATGGAAGATGGATTTCATGCATGAGAGCCAGTTCAGATTCATCAGCCACAAAATGGAAGGGGGTCACCTTCTATTTATAGGAGTCTGGGGGAATGGAAAACAGTTCAATGCGGAAGAATTGGGCGCCATGGTTAGTGGTGTGAAATGTCAGTCGTGCGGGGTGGGGGTATGAAATTATTTCGCACTTGGGTCGAGGACTCTTCATGAAACTCGGAACTTTCTATGCATGCCATATTTTTTTCGCATAACTCTGAATTTATTTCTTGAGGCCCCTCCAGGCCCCCTTGGGCAGGGTCCTTGGGTCCAAATATGACATTGCTTTTTCGTTTCAAAACCTTCTTTAGCACTTGAGCACTTTTCAGTGTCTACAAATTCCCCCCCTCGGAATTGGATTGGCAAGGGGTCGCAACAGTCGGATTCCAAGGGAAACGCAGAAATGTAGGGCTCCGTGGGGTCCCTTCACGCCAAAATATGAGGCAGCGTGGAAAACCTAGAAAGGCATTGAATTTTCCTTTCACGCAGGTGTGGAACCCAAGATTAGCCTATTAAAGAATTTGGGGGTCCCAAGCTCTGTATGACTTTTCTCGCGTGACAAGCTTCAATCTCTCATGCGAGAAATTTTCTCTAGCCTTGCATGAAAAACTGCTCTAACTGTGTGTAATTCCACCCAAATCAGGAATAGTTTTACGTGAAAACTCGGGGTTTTTCATGTTGCAGTCTGAAATTTCACGACTCCCACTGATTTTACACACGAGCCTCCCAGATTTCATGCCAACTCTTGAAACACTTGGTTGGATGAAGATGGACGCAAACCAGATTTATGAGGGAGAAGCCGCTACTCGTGGGGCTAAAATGGTTGCAAACCCAGAGGTTTATGGTGCAAAAAGCGTTTTCTCCAATAACCATACCATCTTCAATATGCTAACCCCCACCCAAAAGGAGTATTCCCTGTCCAAAAATCTACCAATGTGGGACTTCGGCATTCTAGAGGAGGCCCCTCTGCTGGGATTTGAGGTGGATACACCGCGGTCATGGGTGACCTGTGAGGACGATCTTCCTCGATACAACATCACCAACAACGGTCATCCTGCCAGAGAAACCATGCACATGGATGTATATGTCCTGAATCCCAGGACTAGGACCATTGCTGGGAGTGACCCTATTACAGAGAGCTCCCCGACCCTCTATGCAAGCACCATTCTTCATAGAGTGACTGACGAGACCAAAGGCTGGCTGCAGGACTTGGATCTGCGGTCTGTAGGCAATTTCACCAGCGAATGGGTCTGGGGATACTGGGTTCTCCATACATGTGACCAATTTGGGATTGAACTGTGGCATATTGGATTATTTGAGGCGGTATGAACATCTCAATTCCACTTCTACTGCCAGCACGAGCTCGGGCCTGAGTTGTTCACCTAGTGGTCCCCTGATACCAACACATTCCATCTACATCATGGGGAAGTTGGTATCAGACTCTAATACATTCACTACATTGGGGGTGTCCCTTTGGAGGTACACCAATACGACAAATTCCTTCCACCAATGAACACCTGGGGAGATTGATCATGAACCCCCATACTGACGTGGCACCTACTGAAGCTGCCCAAGGAGAAGTTGGGGGTCAAGGACTTCCTGAAGGACATTGCCTATAAGGACTGGTTCATCCTGTTCCTGGAGAAGGAACCCGAAGTCAAGATGCCAGGGTGAGGGAGACGGTGTCCAACTACAGCATAGAGGAGAAAGATCGGATCTTACTAGAGGGTCCTGGAGGCGGGGCACTACCAGTCATGGGGATACAGCATAAATGAGAGTCGGGAATTGAATGTTTGGTATGCCAGATTTCTCGCTACATTCCTGAGTGGATGGCTCTTGCCGTTGAGGGACACAAAGATGGGCGTCCGTCCAGCAACCCTGGTGATGGCTAGAATCATGGCTACCAACAAGAAGTTAAACCTGGGGGTCCCTATGCTAGCTCGGTTGTACGCCATTTTGGGATGCATCTCGAGAGGGGGATCGCCTAGGAGAGTATGTGGCCCCTTATAGATTTTCCATGGCTGGGTTGCGGCTCATTGTGGTGGATACACTTTCCCTAATTCCATCCATCCTCCAGGCAATGGCCTATGACCCTCTCTGCTGAACATTATCGGGGTCATGTCATTGACGCTCAGCGAGGAGGGAGTACAAACCAGGATTGGTAAACATGACAACTTTGCCTTCAACCTATTCCACAGCCCAACTGGCCAGATGGTAGACAATGGGCAAGGCTCACTAGAGAAGAAGGAGTAATTCTAGAGCATCAGAGGCGGGGTGCTTGTGGCCCGGATTGATGGTATGATCTTCTGTGAGACTTATGTGCCGTCCATGTTCACTAGGATGTTTGGGTTCCTCTAGGGAATGCCAAACAAAGTATACACATACGTCCAGGAGGAAAGGAATCCCTATGTCCTTCGTCAGATTTGGCTGATGTTCACGACCTATGGCTCAAGCGACCTCATCACCTTTCCTCCCACGGGAGTTGACGCTGGTCTATCAACTGAGTATGTCGAACATTGGGCCATTGAATACCGTGAGGGGCTTTTGTGGAAGAGAGTTCGACAACTCATGGTTTCCAGTGTGGAACCTGGGTGGTGAGAGAGCAGGCATAACGCCGATAGAGGGGGAATATCAGAAGCGTGTTAGGAAACGGGGCACGCATAGGCCTGGACCTCAGCAGAGGGGGCATTGCATGGCGTGGTCGGCCCTCATCGCTTAGAGTAGGGTCCAACGGGGCAGCTAGAGAACTTCACGGGAAGAAAATAAGATACCTACTTCAACCTTCTCAAGATTCCATTTTCCTTGTGCTATGGTCGGCTTGGCTAACCCTACGGCAGTCGGTGAGCACCGAAACCCTCTAGCAGAAGATAGTGCGAGATGGAATCCAACTGCCAAAAGTCGGGATTGTTTTGGTGGACGATAGAGTGAACATCCATCAGCAACATGCATATCTGACAACCATGTACATGTACGCATGTCAATGGGCTCAGCGTGTGGAGCCACCTCTCTTGGTGAATGTGATGCTCGACCAGGAGCATGATCTGGAAACGATGTCATCAGGGGATGCTGACAGCGGTGATGAGTCAAAGGGTGGTGAAACAGAAGAGGAGACAGAAGGAGAAGGGGAAGGTGAAAGTGAAGAGGAGCCCAAAGTTGAAGGGTCTCAGGGGGCGTCCCACCAATGGATTCTCTGAGAGAGAGGTGAGATTGTCGGCTCCAATGTGGATGTGACTGAGATTCACGAGGTATGCTTCGACCCTTATCTACCCTTCTCATTTTCTACGATTTCCTTTTCAATCCTTAATCCACTTTCCTTATCTTACTCAGGAGCATGTTGGTGTTGATCAAGTGTCTCCAGCCGAAGGAGGGGGGAAAGCATCAATGGATCAAGGCAGGTCACCGACGCTCGTTATCGAGCCAACGGGCGTAGAGGGATCCCCTGCTATGACATCTCCTATAGTGTCTAGAACACCGGAGGCTGGTGCCTTGGGTTCCCATAAGTTCCATTCTTTCATACTCGTACTTACTATCAGAGGACTCAACTAATTAGGGTGCTCTTTGTCTATATAGTGATCATGGCATTAGAGGCTCCTCAGGCTGCTGAGCCCGGATCATCCACGGGAAAGTCAATGGAAAATATACCGCCTCATCTAGAACATGCCTCCCAAACCAATTCGGCCCCGACAATTGGTCAGCAGGGAGCAGCGGACACCAATGGAACTGCAATCGGGGTTGGTCCGAAAGTTGACGAAGGCGCCACAAGGGTTGAGGAGAAAGAGGAAGGTCTCTCAGACGCTGAGGAGTCTATTCCCCTAGGAGGAATATCTAAGGAGGACTCTGCTGCTGGAATGTTGGCTATCTACCCTGTCTATCTGCTCACTGATCCTGAAGAAATCGAGGGTTCACATTCGGAAGTGGCAAGGAGAGTTGGATAACACGACGCAAG
This sequence comes from Viscum album, assembly GCA_963277665.1. Taxonomy (NCBI): domain Eukaryota; kingdom Viridiplantae; phylum Streptophyta; class Magnoliopsida; order Santalales; family Viscaceae; genus Viscum; species Viscum album. The sequence continues at coordinate 1,069,344,428 of OY728166.1, read as the reverse complement.
GGATAGAAGTGCATCCGGCATTTTCTCGGTCAGCATCAGACAGAATGGATGAAGCGGATGGCATCACTCTACACCTGACTACGTTTCCAGTGTGCTGGAGGGGAAGATGCTCAACGCTTTCACCTGACGGTCCGTGATTACATGGCCAAGAAGATGCGTGAGAGAAGCCGACACTCCGACGTCACCCTATGTTGGGAGGATTCAGGGAGTAACAAAGCGTTTCTGAGGGTGGAGCAAGAGGTCCAACACCTCGAGGAACAGATGAAAGAACATGAGGTATTTATCCCAAATAGTTCGTAGCTCGTGGAGCAGTTGAGGGCCTAGCTGGAAGATGCCCATGAATTACTCGTGGAAGTGAGTCACCAGATAACTGAGCTCCAAACTGAACAGGCACAGGCATGGGCCAGGGTCAGCGAACTGAGCTCAGCATCCACTGATGAAGAGAGAGTTGTCAGGGGGAGGGACACAGTCCTGGAGGCCACTAGCCAAAAGGTGGTTGCATTGGAGATATCCATCCAAGAAGATGTCCCTTATGGACCCTGTTTTGGGAGAACCCATAAACTTATTTCACCTTACTACTTCTTGTTGTTTTTTTTTCAGACCACATGCATGGAAAAATTTATTTACTTGTCCCTTTGGTTTAACGTGCTCAACCATAATCCCAAAATAAATAGCAATCCATTCCTAATCTCACGTGGTTCGTACCTGATGTGAGAAACAAGGGATGCTCGTACTATCACTTCATTTGATTGTGGGATTGTCAACCAAACTTCAGGCATTTGAAATTCAAATCCAGATTTCCGAGGAGAAGAGGGAGGCCCAATCAAGGGAATAGGAACTTAGACCAATCGATGTATCGTCTTCCCAATGTTCCCTAGTTCACAAGTGGGGCAATGCCAAAGGCATTGGAATCAGTCCGAACATAGGGGAATGAAAAATGTGAATCACGTTACCAAAATTCGGAACACTATGAGAGGGGCGTGGTAATAAAGGACAATTGTTGACCGTGTTCAAAACACATCATCCATATTTCATTAGCCTGAAATGGGGACAACAAATGAAGGTCGACCGCTGACCATGTTTGCATCATGGGACCTAACTCAAATACTGTCCATCAGTCTTCTAGAATTTTGGCCCATGATAGCCAGCGGACCATAGGTCGAGCATCCATACTGTTAGGGGGTCCCTTCAAACGTGATCAGTCTTCCAGAACGTTGGACCAGGACAGCAGGCAGACCATAGGTCGAGCAACCATATTATTAGGGTGTCCCTTCAAACGTGAAAGAGGATAAGGGTTCGAATAATGGGGCACACAAATCATGGAAAGTGAAGTGGTGGTTTGTTCACAAAGAATCCATCACAACCAAAATTATGCCACCGTGGTGGAAGCACATTAGACGAATGCATTAATTTGATCATGGATCATCCCTAATTTTAGACAGGACCCCTTTAGTGAGGGAACTGTCGCTTCCCAATGTCATTATGGGACATACTGAACTTGTTCCGGGCAAATGATGTAGTTACACAACTCCCCGGGGGGGTCAGTCCAAGTGCCCAACGGTGGGAAATGATGGGATTTGTGATTCCTAGGGCTGGACATGAGATGAAATGTCTTGGTGTTTCTACATATCCCATAAGGATGGGAATCAAGACACATGTTTTTATGGAAGGGGATTTAGTTTAATGTATTAAAACTCGGACCAAGGACTGGCAAGGAATGCAGGAGGCACATGGTAAGGTGATTATGAAACCTGACGTGAATGAGGACATAAGTCCAGCTTACCATGTGTTCCTTGGGGAAGTGTTTAGGCCAAGGGACCGAACACGAAAGTTAGGATGGGCCCATGGGGAAGTTCCCGGGCGTTCCTACGTATCCCATAAGGATGGGAATCAAGTCATACATAGTTCTGGGTGGTAGCACGATATGGTACCAGTGCAAATGATGAAAGGGGAGTGCAGGTCTACCCCTCGCAACAAAAGAAGTGGTATTTGATGTATATTGTTTGTCCTTTAGGGTGAATGGGTTTTTTTTGTGAAGCGAATGGCCTAGGGTAGAAATTACCGGCATCACCACAAGAATCAAGCCATATACAGGCATTGAAAAATGGTATGGTGAATGACCGATACCCAACGTGATGTCCCCTATGGCGAGGTCATCACAATGCAGTGCTGTTTTTCGTCATGCGGCCGGGATGACATTATCACAGTTTAGGGTCATGTGGTAGGACTAAACATCATAGTTTAAAGTCATATGTCTTGGACATGAAGGAATGTGCAGGATGCGATAAATCATACCCGACGTGAATGAGGACATAAGTCTAAATCATCATCGCACGTGATTCCGGGAGAGGAGCCTCAAGCCAAGAGGCCAGTGAGGGTCAGCGGATAAGGGGTCAGAGGATCTGGCTTCCAGTTGAGCTGGACACAAAATTGCAACTTCCAGGTGATCACACGTATCGCATGAGGATGAGGATCAATCCGCACATAGCTCCTAGAGAGTATCCCAACTTATGGTCTTAGCACTCAGATCGCGGGATCCCCGAGGGACGCCGTATCGAAGCTTTGTCCATCTGATGTGTGGAGGTGCATGGAGGGATAGTGCCAAGAGTGTTGAGATTCCACCTAGACATCATGGGGTGGAACATAATTTGAATCATGTAACCAACATTCAAGGCCGGAAGGGGATGGCATGACGACAGAGGATTACTGCGGACCATGTTCGCAACATAGCACCATGTCGCGTAAGCCTAAAATGGGGACAAAAAAATGAGCATCGACCGCTGACCATGTTCGCATCCCGGGATTTGTATCAATTTTTTGGCTGAAACCCTTGGGGGTGTTGTCCCCTAATGGCAGGAGAGCCCTTAGCCATGGTATCCATGCCATTTTTGGTGGTCCCTTTGGGTGTGAATGATATTGGTGGCCCAAATTAAGGGGAACCCAAAGCTTGACAAGTGGATGGAAACTTTCCCAAGTCAAATCCAACACTCTAGGTCCTAGACCAGAGTACTCTTAGTCAAATCACCGAAGCGCTGCAAAGGTTTAAGGGGCTCAACTTGAGAGCAGCCAAGAGACAAAGAATTCCCAAGAGAATGGGGGCATGGTGCCACAAACTCAACGCGAAGGAGGAAAGTTTCTTGTACCACACCTATATATCCCCCTAGTGGAGAGGAACATGCCAAGGGGCCTAGGTGACCGGGATATTGGGATATCTCTAAGAGATGGGGCTGGACCCGAAATCTATATGTTCAGGAAGTCCTATGTATCCCATAAGGATGGGAATCAATCCACATGTTGTTCTTGAAGATACAATTTAACGTCATGTGGGATGTCATACAGTTTAACATAATGCATGGAGACATACAATTTAACGTCATGCAGGATGACATACAGTTTAACGTCATGCGGGACGACATACAGTTTGATGCCATGCGAGACGAGCATGCAGTTTAGGGTCATGCATGACTGATAGTTTAAGGTCGTGTGGGACCTTAATCTAGTTTATGGTCATGTAGGACCTGTAAGGGTTAGGAAAAGTATTGTTTTAGGAACTTGGCATTAGTGGGAGGAGTTATATACTCACCATCCATGGTCACGAGGGAGTATACTCCATTGGGAAAAACCTTATGAACAATGAAAGGCCCTTCCCATTTGGGCTCCAAATTGGGTGGTTTCCTACCGGGGATCATTGGCGCTCTGAGGGATAGTACCAAGTCACCCTGCTGGAAGGAGGAGAGGAAGACATTCTTGTTTAAAGATCGATACATCCTACTCTGATTCCTTTCTATATTGTGCAAGGCACGAAGCCTATTCTCTTCCAGTGCTTCCAATTCAACTAGAAGGATTTCAACCACTCTATTCAGCACTTTCTAGTCGTAGACCACAGTGCGCAATGAGGGGAATTGAATCTCGATGGGAAGGATGGCCTCAGTTCCGTACACCAGGGAATATGGGGTCACCTGGGTGGAATTACGAGTCGTCATCCAATAGGCCCAGAGGGAGTTGGGGAGCTTATCTAGTCAATTATTCTTGTTCTGACCAACCATTTTTTTCATAATGTTAGAGAGGGTTTTATTGAATGCCTCTATCTGTCTATTTTCCTATGTGTGATAGCGGTAGGTATGGTTAGAGTGGATGTTTTACTTGGTGTACAACTTTTTCAACTCAGCTGCTTGAAAGTTTGTGTCGATATCGGTGAGGATAGTGTGAGGAACCCCAAATCGATGGACGATATTGGAAATCACAAAGTCAACGATAGAATGGGCCTTGACTTCCTTGAGTGGAATTGCCTCTGCCCACTTGGAAAAGAAATCCATAGTGGTCATAATGAATCGGCATTGGTGAGCGGTTGCCGGTGGGTATGGTCCCACAACATATAACCCCAAAACTAAAAAGGGCCACAAGTATTTGGTAGTATGTAGAGGCTCTGATGGCCGATGCACAAAGTTCGCCTAAACTTGGAATGCATGGAACCTCTTAGCGAACTCGATGCAGTCATGGATCATGGAGGGACAAAAATACACTAGTCTCCGGATTTGGTGAGACAGTTTTGGACCAACCTGATGGGCACCTCATGAATCGGCGTGAACCTCTTGCATGACCTGTGGAATCTCAACCCCCTGAATGAAACGTAGGGTAACACCATCAAACCCGCGTTTATAGAGGATCTTCTCAAGACTGGGACCACTTTGGAGGGTAAACTACAGCACACAGCATCGGATTCGCTCGTGCTCGGCCCGGTCTGACCGGAGATTAACGTGTTGGAGGTATTCAACCAAGCGTGTCCTACAATCGGAAAACATTTTGATCAAAACATCTAGACTACCCATAGGCCCTGACGTAGAGGCGACAATGGTAAGATAGCTTACCTTTGGTTTGTCATCACCATCCGGGGTAACAGGAGCTATGACTCTCCGATGCGCCACATGGATAATCAGATCATCCTGCTCGGGATCTGTAAGTGAAGCAGCTAAGCTGGCCAAATAATTCGCTCGACCATTCTGTAACCGAGGAACGTGGATAACCATTGTATGATATGGGAACTTGTCCATTAGCTAGAGAGTGCGTTCTAACAATAGTACGAGCTCTGGATTCTTGACAACATAGTAACCATTGACCTGCTAAATAACTAGCTCGGAGTTCCCTTTCACATGAAAATGGGCACGTCGATCTCATGGGCTAGCTCGAGACCAGTAATGAGGGCCTGATACTCGACCTCATTGTTGGTGCAGCCATCTGATAGTAAGAACAAATATGGTATAATGGCTTGCACTGGGGTAAAAAAATGTTCCACATGCCCACTCTGTTGAGTCGAGGATCATTGAGCCTCCTACTGATGGGGCTCCGGGAGGCGCCATAAAAGTGCATCTTCCAACATGGGACAACTTGATCGACTGAGTGGATAGCCTCATCAAGAAAATCCAAATCCAGGGACAGGTCCGCAGAGGTTGAAAGGGCAGTAAGAAAATCAACCAACGCATTCCCCTTAATATCCTTCTAAGGCATGAACCTGATGTCGAACTACTGGAGGATTACTGCCCACCATGCTAGTCAGCCAGTCAATATGGTATGTCTTAGGATGTACTTCAAGGGTTCTACTCAAGACACCAGGTGTACCTCATGGTGTTGTAGTTATTGTTGTAATTTGTTTACGGCAAACATGAGTGAAAGGCAGCTCTTCTCGATGGGGGAGTACCTTGTCTTTGTATCCAGGAGAATGTGGCTCAGGTAGTAGAGGTTGTTCTCTATCCCCCCCACCCATAGTTCTATTGGTCTATAAGGGTGTCGAGGATTGGCTTGAATATGTGATGCATAGCCCACTGATAGGTGGAACCTTCATTGTTCAGGACGAAGGGCATAAACAGCTAACAGAAAGTACCCTAGGGTGCCCTGAATGTTGTAGAATCCTCATCCTCTGGGGACATCTGGATCTGATTATATCCAGAGTAACCATCCATGAAGAAGAGGGCTTGGAACCCTGCTGTAGCATCGATCAACAATTTTGTCACTGGAAGATGAAAATCATCCTTCAAACAATGATGATTGAGATCCCGAATGTCGATACAGACTCTGATCTGTCTGTTCTTCTTCCAAACTGGTACAATGTTTTCTAGCCACATAGGGTATTGGGCTTCCTTAACAAATTTGTACCAGATGATCTTTTCAAATTCGGCCTTGACCATGGCCCTGTGAGAAGGGTGCATCTTTCTGGGAGGCTTCTTGAACTCGTGATGATTTTTCGGGAGACCGAGGCGGTGGATGGCTACCTGAGGATCTAGTCCTGACATGTTTTCGTAACTCCGGGCGAATACATCATGGTGATTTTTAAGGAAGCCTACATACCGTTTCTTCTCCTCAGGGGACATAGCGATGCTAATCAATGTGGGTCTCTGGTCCCCCTTGCTTCTGAGGTTCACCTGTTCCAACTGGTCCATCGTGGCAGAGACGCCTTCCTCAAAGGCATGGGGTGTCCTCCATATACTCTTTTCCACTTATGGAGGAATATTATATGGGGGAAGTTACTTTTGAGTTACCAGACCCTGATAGGAGGCTGGTACCAGCTTGTGTGGAAGTGGTTATTGCATCGGGGAACTCCAGCGCTACTGATACTGTGGTGACGAAGGCTGTCGACCCGATCCCATCTGGTCTCCATCCCAAGGGGCCACGCTTGACAATATCAAAGCAGTAGTGGTGCATCGGCTAGAGACAGCTTATTTTGGCATGGTAAAATAGACATGTATGAAATAATGTCGTTTCCATGAGCCGGACATCTCGATACCTAATGGGAGTGGGAGGCTCCAGAATCACTGGAGCCTAATTCGTATAAGAATATGAAGTGATCATCCAACGTTGCTTAGATTTTGGATCATGGTTCCCCATTGTCCCGGAAATGACAAAACATTTCCCTATATCGGGGATCTTGGCATCCAACCGATGGATTGGGAAGATGTAAGCATCATTCAGGCCTACCCAAGGGTCGGTCGTAGCGGTGACAGGCTCAACTCCACTTGCCTGAACTTGTTTATCCTTACTCTTGTAATAGTCAGCGTCCAAGTAGTGGGCTTCTCAAGAGGTGAAAGGAGATGCGTCACCATGGAGTACGCCCACTCGACTATTAAGGTACTACTTGAGGAATTGGTGATACGATGAGGGGACTTCTGCGTGCAGGTGTAGCCATGTCTTACCCATCAATGTATTATATGTGGTGTCCTGGGAGACAACCATGAACTTGGTGCTGTAAACTAGGCCACCAAACTGGGTCTTCAGACGGGTCTTGCCGACCAGGGTCTTCTCTATCCTATCATATCCTTGGAGTCTTAAATTTTAGGGAGTTAGGTCATCTTCAGATAACCCTAGCTTCTACAACATCCACGTTGGAAAAAGGTTGATCTTGAAGCCAGTGTCAACAAGACAGCGGCGAACCTCCACGCCATTAAATTGGATGGTGATATATAACGGGTGGATGTGCCCATGTATGGGGGTACTTTCATCCTATCCATATAATGAAATGATGGTCAGACATTCAGAATCCTCAAATGTTTCAGCATGGAAAGCTTCTACAGCTGCTACCTCCGTCTCAAACTGGAGGGGGCTCCTAAAAGCCTCAATTAGTGGTTCTCTCATATCTGGCGATAAGAGAAGGGATTTAAGGATAAAAAGCCTCAATGGTATGCCAGAGAGGCTCTTGATAATGTCGTACTTCTATGCCAGGCACAAACTTCTACTTTCAAGAAGCCACTCTTCGATTGGAGGCATGGTGGGCCCTGCCGGCTGAACCGGCGGGTGGTTGGTGCTGGGCATATCCTGCTACTCACTCGACGAAGCATGGAGAGTAGCTGTAAAATGAGGACCGGACTACTGAGATCATCCTGTAGTGGGGAAAATCTGGTCGTGCCATGACCTAAGTGGTTCTTCAAGATCCTGTTGCACAAACAGTGGTGTAGGCGGACCTAACGACACCAGATGAAGAGGCTGTGAGTGCTGAGTTCTACACTGGGCCTGCTCTATGGTCTCAGCGGCATGCATGTCCTGGCTAGAGGTTCCAAATGGCATGTACCGATGACCCATACAGTAATGGCTCCACCGACGTTAGTGTCGGCAGGGGATATTGTGGAGGTCCGCCTATCGTTCCACCTCTTCGGGAGTCGTATAGGGGTTTACCAACTCAACGGTGTCAACTGAATCAATCCCTTGACTATCACTTGAAGAATCATCCACCACTAGGGGTATTTTTGGAGTAATTATCATCCATGGGGGTATAAAGTCACCGAGAGTGCGGGACGATGACGGAATTGGCAGGATGCGTTGCTTTTTCTTGCGCCCCTAGTGCTTGCTCTTCTGGGAAGAGGCCGGCTGAGATGATGACACATAAATGGTGGCCGCAACTTCTGAAGGCTCCGATTTATTTAGACGTGCACAGATAATGCCATGAGCATAGGCGACCACTTTTCGGGCCATCTGGTCATTATACTTTGGAGACCTGCGGTCAAAAACCTGTTGCCAGTCACCCTCACTGTCACTACTACTATATGGCCTTACCAATACACCCGCCACATGTGTCGGGGCCGAGCCCAACCTGACTATTTTGTTGTCAATATGGTCTTGGAGCCAGTCCTTGAACACATAGCATTGCCTGAGGGTGTTCCCAATGATCCAGTGATAAGGGCAGTAGTTGGGGTGACCAGTGAGATGCACCTATTCTAACTTTCTACACTCAGGCAAGTGTATAATTCACTACTCTAAGGCGCTGCGGAAGTATCCAGGGACTTGAACCTCATTGAATGAGTAGGTCTGATTTGTTCTTTCTGGAAAGGGGGCTCTAGGATCCTGACCCTGACGGGGGGCCGAAGGAGCCTGTCGAAGAGGCGGAACCTGATTGTCTCGCCTAGGCGGTGGTGGCGTGTTACGCAGAGGCGCTTGCCGATTTTGAGGTAGATGCTGCTGGGCTGGAAAATGTGCCTGTGGTGGTGGACCTCTGCGGGGCTGTGGAGATGGCTCCACTGGTAGCAATTCTAGCTGCCTAGGGGCCTCTATCGGGGTCATCATGGTATGCTCAGCTCTGACATCCCTTCTTGCTAGGATCACAGGGGGCAGTGGACGTGCCTGGCTGGATTGTTGCATGGATTCTTAGAGGCGCTAGGCCTTATCTTAGAAGTATCAGACCCCCCCCCCCCCCACAGGATAGTACTGAGTGATCAGGGAGGGAACCAGTTCCGTCTTAACATTCCCCATGCACATCGTCAGTAATTACTCCTGAGTCAGTGGCATGTCAAGGGAGTATGTGAGCCCCTTCCACCGGGTGACAAAGTCTGCGAATATCTCATCAGACCTTTGTATTCACTTGAAGAGGTCTTTTATGTTCGTTTTCCGGGTGGTATAACTGAACTGGTAAAGGAACTACATGATAAGGTCCTCCCAGCTAGTCACGGATCCAACGGGGAGCTAGTTGTACCAGTCGAATGTCAGCCCCTCCAGTGTCTGAACAAAACGGCAGAGATTGGAGGCCTCCTGCTGCACTGGGGTCCCTAAAATAGTCCCACACATTGAGTTAAAGTGGGACATGTGTTTTGGCATGTCCCCCATCACATTAAATGGGGATAAGGTGGGATTACTGAATCTCGGGGGTGCTGGAATACCATCTACCCATGTCGGGTATGGCTTTCCATCAGGTGGGATGGCCACTTGTCGCATTTCCAAAGCCTCTAGGTGGGAGATGAGTGCTTCTAATGGATCATCCGGGCAGGGTTCCCTATCTTTATGGGTATCCCTAACCACGAGTGGGTTTCCAGGTTCCTCAATGCGGTAGACAACCTCAACGGATCATGGAACAGCTAGTGGAGCAACCCTTGGGGCAGACGGAGTAGGGTTCCTCGGATTGTCACACCATTCAGGAGGGTTTGGTGAGACATACCGCACCCTCTTTGCGCAAGCTCTAGATTCCGCCCTGTCAGTGGGAGTGGCACGATCAGGGTCGCCTGGGGGCAGCTCGCCAAGGAATAGTTATTCCTGCCCCTACAGCCTTGACCTAGGATCACCCTAATCAGGTCTTTGCTCTAGAGTGTGTTAATCCAGGATTTCATCAACCAACCTCTTTTTCCCAGCATGTTTCTGGTGTAGCGTGGCCTTATCGGGATCCTCCTCTATCTTTTTCACTGAAGCGGATGAGTCGGAGTTCTTGGGAGCTCCGACGTGCTCTTTTCCCTTACTGACATTCTGGTTGATTACCAATGCTTTAGTGGGTGGAGGGAGACCTAGGAGGTTCCTCTGCAGATGAGTAATCCTCCCTGATGGGTCCAGTAGTTGCGGCACGACCTCAGAGAGGACGTTCCCATCGAGAAGTTTCAGCTTGTTTTCCCCTCCCGACAGATCAATCATGTTGACCGCAACTCTTCTCAGGGGAATGTCTTCAATGTCGCCTTGTGAGTCTGGATGTCGGCGAATAACACTGAAGAGGAGGGTAGTGTACTTCCCCCAGCCATAGACTTGCACATGGTGAGTATCCTCCTTAATAACTTTGAAGAGTAGATGGAAACTCTGAATGCATTGCTGTTGGAGGGCCCAGCGGTGACCAGGTGACTCAGGGTGCTAGACCACGGGGAGTGTGGCTAGATCAACCAGAAGGAATTGTTCAATGATGTCTTCAAGGTTCTCTTGGATCCTAGTATATGACACTCGCTGTTGGCGAAGATGGAAGTGATTCACCCAGAGGATCTGGCGAAAACATTCAAACTCTTCTGGGGTGAGCGATTCTGGGGTACCAAAATTTGGTCATACGACTGGAAAAAATTTCTCGGGGGAAGTGGCCCTCAGTTAGGATAGTCCAGAAGCTCCTCGGATCAGATCCAGGGCCTATCCTTTTTTTCCCCATTTGTCAACTGGGGGTGGCTGAGGAACTGGCAGCAACGCTGAGGTAGGCCACTAGGCCGGCGGGCTAGCTGGTGGAGAATACGACGAGCGGGCTGACTGTCCATCGAACCTCTGGTTTTCTGCTGAGAACATTAGCGACATGGCCACTATATTGCAATATGATAGACTGGTGACCAAAGCTCCTAACACAACATCAGTGTTTTCCATGGGTGGTCTATGTAGTGGCTCTCCTACTATTGGCCCCCAAAAAATCTCTTCGCAGTCTCTAGCCAAGATAGAGGGCGCTCTCGAAAATGTCGGTGGCGACTGCGTGATCGGTCCCTGGGGGCATGATAAGTACTCTTCCTCCTAGATATACCTTCGGAGGGAAACCGGGATCCTGTGGATCTTGCATTCCATGAGTATGAGGCTAACGCACATCATTCCTACCCCATCCCTTGACTCATGGGGCCGAGGAGAGGGCTCCAGCGCTGAGTCATAATCTGCCTCAGAGTTCGACAAGTGGACTAGTCTGATTCCTATCCGGCCCTCCCCAGAATTCCTCTTGCGGTGGAGATGAACCACCTTCCTACCCCTGGGTGGCTCCTCTGGATAGGGCTGATTTCTGACATGGGGTCCTCTGTCCGCACCGGTGCTGGGGCGGAGAGGGTTTTCACCTGAGAAAGTTGGGGTTCGAGGAGTACCGAGACAAATGTCGAAAGAGACACGAGGAGGACCTCCCGTCAGGGAATTGGTGAAGTGAGGTTGGCCACCACCTCTCCAATCGCTGGGGTGAGGAGGGCCTTTTCCGACTAGCACAGGGACATGGGGAGGAACTCCATGTTAAAAAGAGATAGGACATGCAATTTCTCCATACCTGTGGCCTATGGTAGGGGGAGTGACTTCGTACACAGTGTTGTGAGTGTGGGAGAGACCCCCATATGGAGTTTTTCTGTCATGGGGAAGATCCTTAATTTGGTTGAAGGTGGCATGGGGTAGACCTCCATGCCGAGGTTGGAAATAGGGAGGACCCACACCTTCCGTAGTGGCGGTACGAAGTAGGTCTCCACACTGGGTGGCATTGTCACGGATTGGTCTGCAGCGTCCATCGCCAGTTCCGGTGACCAAGATAGTAGACCCAAACTGCCCATGGGGGGGTTGGGGCCTCGATCCAGGTCAGGAATATAACATCCCATGCTCAACATATGTGGGGAGTTGGGGATATGAGTCAGTGGTGGCTCAGGCCACAGTAGTCGCTGACGTTGACACCCCATGGCGGGCACCCTCTTCCATTTGCACCTAAAGCTGGTGCCGGGTTAGATGAACTAAAGTCAGTGGTGCAGGTGCATGCCTTACCTGCTCCTTGGATCGGGGAACTGGGTGGCGGCGCTAACACAGCTTGGTGGGAGCCCTCCTCGAGAGCCCTTGAAGCGAGACTCCGATCGGGCAGACCTGGGTATCCACTACCTCGTCGGTGTATGTGAGGAAGTTGTCAAAGTGTTCCGGGGACAAGATCCCAAAATGATTGAATGTTGGGATGGGGAGCAGTGGCTCCCTGCACATCCCTCGGGGTCGGCATTTATGGCAAGGCACAACAACCTCAAGATCCAAGTGGGCCATCTCCTTGGTGGGGATGATCCCCTCCTCCTCGTACCTACATACAAGGTCATTAATTACCCTTCGCTGGATAATTTATGATGGGGAGAGGGGGTGTGGGTTCCCAGTAGTCGTGGTGGATAAATTCTTCATGGAATAGGTAGAATAGCATGGGGTGGCCACGCCGGTATTTCCCCTGCCCCTGCGCCAGTGGACAAGGAGAACGAGCTCCGGATGCAACAACATCATTCCTGAAAGCAGGGAGATGAAATCATTAACAATACTAGGAAAAGAAATCAACAACCAGTTCCCCAGTGTCGTTCCATCTTCCGTGGTCGGTAAGAAGGATCCATGATGACAACGTCATAGAACGGAATGCTCAACATCCCGACTGTCCCAACTTCTGGAGAGTTTCACGTAAGGCTATTTGTTTCCTTGGTGGTACCTGATGCCAGATGAAGGGGTCTGATGACAAGATAATCCATTAAAGCCTCGAATGCTACTAGTCTCCATATTGAGGAGAATAACTTAAAGTCAGGTCCACCATTTCTGTTTTCGACGCTTTCGCTAAGGCGCGTGCATCCGTCATGCAGAGGACGTGATGCTGTTACCCCGTATTCTCGCTTTCCAAAGGTGGGTGACATCTGCTCAATATTTAGGGGCATCTGCTCCATGATCGAAACGGAATGATGGGATGTTGGTTCTTCCTTTCATTGATTCCTCCTCTGAGCTCTTCACCTAGTCTGGGTCTCCCTCATAGACTTAAGACATTGTTCGTGAAACTCTCCCTGGAGACATATCTTCATGGACACCAGTTAATTGCATAGCTTCTTTCAGGATGTTCCAAGGGGTCTGGTTATAGAAACAACCTTTAGTTAGGGGATTAGTCACGTTGGGCACCACTAGTGTGTCTTAACGCTGAGGGATTGGCATTTCTGTCTTATGTCCTTTATTATAGGGCTTCTCGAGGTCACAAAAGGCCAAGGAATCCCATATCGAACACGGGGGATCGTATTCCATAGGCATGTATCTGAGGTTTTCCTCAGATTCCTATGTTTAACACAGGGTAATCCACAAGTTTAACATCCAGTAGAGATGGATCAGACTGATCGGAGCACTGGCTAGAGTGGATTAGGTTTAAGAACCCCCTATAGGGAACACCGATATTGGGACCAACACATGGGCAGATTCCTGAATACTGTGGAGGGGGATGGTTAATGAAGTGGAATGATCCCATGAGGATGTGGTGGCTTGGGTAAGAATCAGGATGGATGATGGTTTTGGGATTCAGCCTCGAAGATACTTCCTATGTATCCCTGTGGCGGGGAATCAAAGTCCGCGTTGTTCAATGAAATGATGGGACACCTGAGGAGGCAACCCATGGGAATGGACGGATGGATGGGACCCAGAGGAAGTGGAATCTCCGGGTTAGGGAATGAACTTCCTGAGTCACATAAGCTCGAGGGAGATGTTAGGACAAGACATGAGTGATGGGGCATGAACCTTATGGAGGCTTCATACATATCCCCGTCGCGGAGAATCCAAGACCATGAAGTTTCGATGGAGAATACAGTTTAACGTCAAGAGGGATGGGGGAGAACCGATGATGGTCGGAACGACCGGGTGGTGGGCTTGAACTTCATGGATGATTCCTACATACCATGCCTTGACATGGATAAAAGTCCCCATAGTTCAGGATGGATTGGGGCTTAAACTCTGAGGCAGCCCAAGGTGGTGGGGCTTGAAACTCATGGAGGCTTCCTACGTACCATGCCTTGACATGGATCAAATTCCCCGTAGTTTGGGATGGATTGAGGATTACACTCTGAGGCAGCCCAAGGTGGTGGGGATTGAACCTCATGGAGGCTTCCTACATACCATGCCTTGACATGGATCAAAGTCCATGTAGTTCGGTATGGATTGGGGCTTATAATATGAGGCAACCTAAGGTGGTGGGACTTGAACCTCGTGGAGGATTCCTATGTACCATGACATAACATAGATTAAATTCCCCATAGTTCGGGATGGATTGGGCGTACAATCTGAGGCAGCCCAAGGTGTCGGTGCTTGAACCTCATGGAGGATTCCTACATAATATGCCTTGACATGGATCAAAGTCCTTGTAGTTGAGGATGGATTGGGGATTACACTGTGAGGCGGCCCAAGGTGGTGGGGCTTGAACCTCGTGGAGGGTTCCTATATACCATGCCTTGACATGGATCAAAGTCCCCATAGTTCGGGATGGATTGGGTATTACACTCTGAGGTGGCCCAAAGTAGCGAGGCTTGAACCTCGTGGAGGCTTCCTAGGTACCATGCCTTGACATGGATCAAAGTCCCAATAGTTTGGGATGGATTGGGGCTTACACTCTGTGGTGGCCCAAGTGGTTGGGGTCTTGGTCAGGGCTTTCTCTAAGCTCACGTGAGTCATCCTCGGTGTGAGAAATAAGAGATATCACATTCTTTATGATCACATTGTGAAAGGTGCATCTATGGGATGTGGATTAGGCTTACGCATGGAGCAGCCCAAAGAGGAAACAGGGGCTTAAGTGTGGTTAGTAGCTCGAGAAGTTGGGGCTTACTCTACGATAGAGGCCAGAGGGAAACAAAGCGTAGTGGGAGAGGGATTTGGGACCAAATAAAGGAGGAGCCTCATTCCCTATTGCGCCCTCCACTGGCCTTGGTGACCGAAGATGAAAGGAGAAGCATGGATGCTGCCTCCTGGAAGGAAAACTAGGGGCTTACACCAAGGTGGCTTCCCTTCCCCGTGGACAAACTCTACTCTAATAAAGAGGATATCATCCCATGTGAGGGGTGATCCCATCCCCATGGAGACGAGTGGGCGTGCCGAATTTCTATGGTGGGGGGACCCTATGTGTGAGGCATGGGGCTAGGTCACAGTTTAACGTCACGTGCTAAGAACGATGGTGCAGGCCGTTAAAGGTCCTGCAGATCAGACGAAGTGGGTTTTATCTGCACACCTAGGACTTACATAACTAGTACATTCTGCTCCTTGTGGGAGGGAAGGAAACGGCAATGCCGTAGCGAGAGGGTGTCGTGGAGAGAACCATTGAGGGGTCCACATTAGCATGGCTATGCGAAGAAGCAATAGCTGTTAGCGTGTCTATACAAAGAAGCATGAGGAAAAGCAATGAAACTCGTGATATCGTCTAAGGGACTTTAAGTTACTTTATACCATCCTAGATGGTCACACAGGAAAACGGCGCATTATGTAGATTCCCAGGGCGTGTGAGACACCCACGAATGGCATCCATAAGAAGAAAATCAGGCTCCCACACAAAAAGGTGCTATGGGAGCACCGAGGTGAGGGGTCTCGAGGAATTGTGTGCAACCTTTGATGCTTGTGCACGAAATAATAGCCCTGCGTGAAAAACAACGGGATTGCACAAAATTGGGGATGATTGCGCATAATTGGAGCCGATGTTTTGCACGCAACATGAAAGATTGCGTGCAAGGAGTATGAATTTTGCACAAGTGGGAGTGACTGCATGTAATGAATGGGTTGCGCATAATGGAAGGGGATTGCATGCAATTTATAGGGGTGCGCGCAATGGAAGTGGTTTGCGTGCAATTGTCCAGGGGTGTGAGCAATGGAAGGGATTTGCGCACAATTGGCCAGGGGTGCACACAATGGAAGGGGTTGCGTGAAATTGGCCACCCTATGCGCAATGGAAGGGATTTCACGCAAGGGGAGGACCCCAGAGGGATTGGAATTCAGTCTAAAGCATGGGGATCTCGCGTGAAGGTGGACTCCGGGGTGACTTAGCGCGAAAAGAACCATACCTGAAATCCATATTTGTGTGTGCGGAAGATGGATTTCATGCATGAGAGCTGGTTCAGATTCTTCTTCCCCAAAATGGAAGGGGGTCTCCTTCTATTTATAGGCACCTGGGGGCACGGAAAATAGGTCGGTGCGAAAGAATTCCGCGCTGAGGTTGGCGGCATGAAATGTCAGCCGCACGGGGCGGGGGAGCGATATTATATCACACTTATGCCAAGGACTCTTCTCGAAACACGGAACTTTCCGCGTGCACAATAATGTTTTCACACGCCTCCGAATTTATTTCACGCGACCCCTCTGGGCTCCTCGTATGGGGTCCTCGGGTCCGAATATGACTTTTCTTTGTCGTTTCAAAACCTTCTTCATCACTTGAGCACTTTTTGGCATCTACAATGTACTTCCATTTTATATTAAATATTATAATTCTATTTATATTCATGTTATTCTGTGATTCATTTGGGGATTAGTGATTTATTTTCATATGATTCAATTGATTATAATGTGGCAAGTGCCTTTGTTTCAATTTCCATTTCAATGAGACCTACATGGTATTGTGCACCTAATATTTATTATATGGTGTATCTACTACCCATTTGATATCATTTTTCATGTGAAATTATAATTCTGGTAAATATCAATTTTCTTATAGCATGTATATGATTATTTCCTTTATTCGTATACCATTTCATATACGGTGTTAATTAGGAATGTTTTTTTAACAATGGAAATATAGATGAATATGTATTATCTACTCTCTATATAATTCAGAAGGCATATTTTACTTGTATTAAATCTTTGTATAAATAATTATATGGACTAAGAGTTCTTGGTGGGTCTCGCTATAGCCACTTGATGCATCGACATGTATCATGAGACTAATCAGTTGGTGGAAAACCCTTTGAGTTTGTTTCCAAAAATTAGGTGGGTTTCTACCCACAAAACTAAACCATTTTAATGGTATTATGGTATCACATGCAAGATACATGTCATCCAAATAATAATCATTCTCATTATTCATTTTAATTTGTTACTATCCCTGAGGTTTTCAGTATGAAAAAATATATGGATGCTAGATTTTTCTCAGCTTATTAATGGCATGTATTTTTCATTTATTCACCATGCCATATTTGTTTATGATTCAGTTATTATTGATTCATGATTATGCTACTTCAAACCCTTACTGATAATTTGATCTCACCCCTTTCATTTGTTTACCTTGAATAGTTTATGATGAGTAAACCATTTATTGAGTTTTTGTGGATGTAGTTTTTTTTAATTTTGGTTATGTATTGTATTTTTGTAACCATTCCCAATGTAATTTGAGTTACATATATATATCTAGTTTCTTCAAGACTATTAGACTGATCGTTCCATTGTGATTTCATTCATTTTAAGCATGCCAATGTAATATGTAATGCATCAGCTCTGATCTAGAGGTGTCAGGGTATTACATGCATAATCTCAAATTGATCTGCCTTCTCATGTAAAGTTTGGACCTCAACATGGTTATTGCATGAATATTATCTAGATTCATGAGTAAATATCATTTCTAGTTATTTCATAATATCATCATTAACTAAAATATCTATTAGGGTATTGGAATTTTCATATTTATAATAATATTCCACAATAATTTTTTTAATATATTAATCAATAAAATAAATTACACATACTATAGTGGGTGTTTCATTCTTCTCAAAAATCATAAATTTTTTCTCTTATTATTCTTGTTTTTTGACATTATGAATTTTCACCACCATTATTCACTAATACTTACCAACATCATATTTCTAATCTAATCTTGAGGGATATATCTCAACATCAATCACTTCCAAAAAAATTAAATAATTTTTTCTAAAGTATTACATATATCAAATTCACTCACATAATGAGAAGTTTTATTGAATATCTTACAAGATATACCATTGTTAAAGATATATGGGTTTTTATGGAAAACCCATTTACTAGTATTTCAAAAATCATCATCATGATGTATATATTTTATAGCATCATCAACACAACTATATAGAAACTAAACCATTCCTTTTTTCCAACCATAAAATAATGTAATATTAAAAATAGTAGGCTTCATCTTCTATTCTATGTGTGTGAAAAAATCTAAAAATACATACAGAATATTGAACGCTAAATTAGAAAATTTTGGATATGATCTCTATTTTGGGTGGCCAAAGTGCTATGCTAACAATCCTCAATCACTTTTATAAGGGGTTGAAGAAATGTGCTATATAATTTAAGATTTTCAAATTGAAACCCTTACCCGTATGTAACCATTTACACTATTCTTATGAACATAAATCAATCAATTTATCCCTGTTAAATGATCACAACAATTATCATACATACATATAGGAATGTATATCATAAATAAACATAAATATTTCAATTGGTTCACCCATAGTGGTCTATATCCAATGAGAATACACAAGGTGATGCATTGGGGTACCAAAAGCCACTATCATAGAAAATTTGGTGGATAAGATATTTGGTCATAGTCACTCAATGCCAAGGATCACTTCCTTTAGATTATTTTAGGATTTCTTACTACACACCCAAGGATATATTATTATTCTTATCATTCTATGTATTCTTTCAAGGAAGGCTTCTTCATTTTATAAAAATGCAGGTTTATTCATCTTTAATATAGAAAAGTGAATCTTATTAAATCATAAATCCATGATTGATGCTCAAATGAAATCTAACCTCAATGAGAATTTATTATCCAAGGAGAGATTATAATGTATTCCAAAGAGTGATATGAGTCTTTATCATCCACACATTCCTAAAAACTGTAAAATACTCTGTATAAAGATTAATTTCTCGCTTGAATTAAACTTTTTTCACTTCATTTTCTTCTCCAATATCCAGAATGATCAATGGAACTCCATATTCTAAAGAATAACCCTCCAATACCCCAAATATATCACTATGATCCACTATATTTGAATCTTTTTTCATATCTTCATCTTACAGAACCAGATATATCATTCACATCCAACTTTTTCTAGAATTACATAATAGTTTATATATGTTCTTCCAAACGTCTAACCTTATGGTCAATGATAGAGATCAAATCTTGTTCCTCTAACACTCTAGGACCATGTGAGTTGTACCACCCATTTAATTGTAGTAAATAATAGCTATTTAAGTCAAGATAATTCACAATAACATGAGCTATATCTTTCAAATTTGAATTAAATTTTTTACTATTGTGGTTTTTTTCAGTATCGTGGCATGTATGGACACACCATGACTATTTTGAAGTCAATTTAAAACTTTAAAACGTAAATTTATGTCCATAATATCTCCAAAATCCCACAAATATTGTCATATCCATATTTCATATTCTCTAATATGAATCCCTCTACATCATGGTGTTTACATAACCATGGAACTTCCTCTCTTTATTAAAAATTTCATTTTAAATGGCTTACAATGTGGTCTCCTGCCAATTTCCTATTCAAAACAAAATCCCAAATATCTAAAACATCATTTATAATGGAATAATATGAATTAATGATCATTTCCAAGGAAACTCCAAAAAACTCAATAACCAAAATTCCTTATTCTATAGTGTGAATAACTTATACTTCTAATTTCACATAATCATACATAATCCCTCTACTTATTTTAGTTTCTCACACATGAGGATCAATACTTACTATAAACCCCTTCAAATATTCTCATTTATGACTGAAAATTTTCAATAATCCATAGCTTACTTTATGGATGTTTCCATCATCAACTCTCCATTTTATTTAAAAAATTATTACTAGGATCTCTAGAACACCATTAACTATGTTTTCCTCTATATTATTTGCTATAGCATGTCATATACCATTATAAAATAGGAATGGATATTTTTAACCTCTCTAAAAATCTGATAGGAATCATAAGTTACTCCATGAAAGATCCTACTTCTTACCTTATTATAATATCTCTAAATAAGTAATTTATACAACATAAAAACATATAAAAAATTATATATTGTCTATCAAACTTTAATAAATCTCTATATTCATGAATATTCATACTTTTCATTCCATATACTCAATTCACAGAAATATCACGACATTCATTCTTTAGAAATGACTCTATATAGTCACTATAGTGACTTAACTACCATTTCTATAGATATTCGATATATATTCTTCATATCCAAGTAAATCAAGGGTATCTATATTTGATGAATCTATATATCTTCCTTGATAATTAATTTCAATGTATCATCACATACAAGTTACACCATAGTTTCACCAATATCCTTTCTCTATGTCCATCCACTATCACAAAAAAATCTGCCATTAACTAAAAATAAATCCAACATATAATCTCTAGTTGAAAAAACCCAAATTCCATATTTTTAATCCTATTATTCTAAACCATAAAATGAATAATAAATTCATAAATATATTTTAAAAAATTATTATATAAAAAATTAAGAGTGTTCCCTTTTCATGGTGATTCTACATAGTCATCAAATTCAGTATAAAATTATTATTATCAATAATAAATATTACTATTGCTTAACTAAAAACCCAAAATAGCTTGAGGAAAAAATTGAATCAATATATCACGTCAATATTTCCAACAACAAATCTAAAAAACTCATGTCTAGTGGTATATAACATTTTTAATATCTTTTACCCTCTATATAAATCAATATTAGAATACAAGCCACAATTTCGCACATAATAACCGGAAAAAAATTCCCCATATCCTGTGATTCCTAAAAAATGCTACGAAAGAAGTCAACAAAGAGAGATAAATCACCAATCAGTATTCAAAATATATCCATATTTCAATGTTAACAACTTCAACCAGATACTATTACTTTTAACCAAGAGTTATTCTAAATATTTAACACATCAATTCAACCAAAAACATCTCCTTAATAATTTTTTTAAATAAAACCATAGAGTTTCATTGAACCACTCACTATCTACTATCCAAACTCTATAAAGTCACAAATAACAAAATTTTTGTCTTATGAAATTTGAAACCATCCACAATAAATAATTGATTTTCAATTTTAACATCAAATCCACTCAACCAAATAACACCTAAATTAGATTAGTTACATCTCTTATAATTAATAAAAAAAAATCTATACAACCACTAACCACAATTTTTCTAATACTTTATAGATATATTTAATAGAATACAATTGATGAAAAAAATGATGAACAATGCTTCCTCACTAAGACCAACTTGAAGTTTAATCCAATAGTATGAATATCATGTGTTGATAATATTTCAGATTAATCCATTGAGAGAAATATAGAAAAAAAATAAGAAATGAATGATGTAAATAGGTTACACAAAAGAAAAATTATCTAAAAATGAGGTTTTAGATTGTGATCATATCTAATTTAAAAACATTTTAGAAATTACATATAATCAATATCAAACTCAGGTCGTTTATTTATACATAAACATATATTTTAGGTGTTTCTTTAGGTTTTTTGATTCATGAAATCCTACTATTAACTATTTCCTTGCCACCATAACATAATCTATATTTCATCAAAAATATATTTTTTTGGAGAATAATGAAGAAAATATAAAACTTCTATCACTCATAAAGGATGAATTTGGAAACATTTCATTGAGTGAAAAATCATGAGGCCTAATAATCTAAGAAATATAGTTATCCATTGTATGTAATTAATTTTTTATTATATATTAAATTATTAGAACACAAAATT
Organism: Viscum album; assembly: GCA_963277665.1. Classification (NCBI taxonomy): domain Eukaryota; kingdom Viridiplantae; phylum Streptophyta; class Magnoliopsida; order Santalales; family Viscaceae; genus Viscum; species Viscum album. The sequence goes on along the minus strand of OY728166.1, from coordinate 1,069,322,460 downwards.
GTTAGGTTTGATCAATTTTACAATAAAATATATTTTCTAAACATTTTTAATAAAAAATGATCCAAAAAATTCAATTTAGGTTATGATATTTTCTACCAATAAGTAATTTTTTATAAACTAGAAATAGAAGAGGATTCTACTTGAAAATAAAATTTCTTTGTGAAATTAAAAATGATTCTCTCAAATAACATATAAGGAGACGGAGTTAAAGCCTCTGTAACATAACTAAAATAATTAAAAAACAACTATCAAATGACTTACTATATATTATGTTTGATTAATCTAAATTTTTTGATCTCAGATAATAAAAAAATCAATATGAAACTAACATTAAACAAGAAAGTGACTTCCAAACAAATATAAATATCTATAATTTATAAATATTTATCATTTTGGGTCAACTAATATAACATAAAATAGGGGATAAACTATATCTATATGTTATATGATAACTATTCCCATTTATGTTGATTTTATTTATTTATCAAAAATTTGAAGACACTACTAGTGTGTATATTAATTTATATTATGTTTATATAATGTCGTTTTTTTATTTTAAATATTACTGTAATTGTGTCATTTTTCATGTTTTGGACCTTTTTTTCGATAGGTGTGCGCCATACGATGTGCCTCACAGTGCATCCTCAAGAATTATCTATGCCTACTGTATCGTGCACCTTTGACAACTATGAAGTCGTCTATAAAAAAATAATCACTAAAATATTATAATGACAAATAAAATCTCCCCAATAGGGATCCCATAATTCAAAAACAATAATTATTTCATTATTGAAACATATAAACTATGTAATTCATATGTAAGAAAAGTTGAACTCAACAATATATGATATCTCCTATGAGTGTGTCTATATATTATTTCACTTTCCATTTAAGATATATTTTATGATTTTTTATAAATATGTAATTGATTATTTGTTTTTTATCTTATGAAACAAATAATATCACATTTTGTAATTTTGTAGATTTTTTATTTAATGTATGTTTATTTTCTTCTAGATTGATATTAGTAATATGTAAAACATTTATTGGATCACTGATGATTTTATGGATGAGTTATGATATTTTTTGGTCTTTTTAGAAAATAATGATTCATATGGTGGATTGACTCAATGATCGCGTTTTGTTGTTTTTTGGAAGATCATGGTTAACTCATGGGGATTTGAGTTACTATATCACTAAACATGGTTTCCAAAAAAGTATCAAATGTACTATCATAATGGAGAAAAAGATGAAGTGGAGAATGAAATTCATCCAGTTGAAAGGATTTGTATGAACAATCTATTTTCTAATCAGTTTCTATTTGTTTTTTTATCCCAACTCCTTAGGTAGACTAGTGCAAGAGGAAATAAATATATGAACATAGTTTTCATCTATTGATCATAATAATGATTTTGAGAGTGTTATAAAGCCGATGGAAGATAAAAATACACCATTGTATTGGGAATATAGAAAAATGGAGAAACATTATTTTTTAATGTGATTATTTCATGGGAAACCAATATATGAATTTATTAATACTACGGTTGAATATCTCGTTACATTTATTTATGATTCACTACCTGATGATGCATGTATTCTATAAAATGATTACATTGAATCAACATTTTGTTGAAAATTTTGAATTTTCATCAACTAAGAAACATTCTTGCCCAAAATATTATTGTCTGTTCTAGAAGTAAAATACAGTGTTGAGTCAATGAAAATAGCGTGTTACATCACGGTGAAAGACTAATAAAGACAAAACTCAATCCCTTATACCTAAGAAAGGGATGTTGCACTTCCCATTAATTCCCAGGCTTCAAAAACAATTATGTCAGAACAAATGGAAATATATATAATATGGCTTGAAGATGAAATAAATAAAGATAATAATGAAATAATACATCATAAAAATGGTTTATATTGTAATAAATTTGATATAATACATCCTGATTTTGTAACTGACCCATGAAATGATAGATTGGGATTATCCTTTGATTGATTCAAACCATTTTTTCAAATGCATACTGCATACAATACTTGGCATGTTTTCATTCACATTTATAACATTACTTCATGTATGTGTATGACAAATCCATTTACTATCAAGAGTATAATGACATCTAGACCCAATAATATTGTAAATGATATTGACATATACTTTCATCCATTAATAGATGAGTTAAAGGATCTTTGGGTTATTGGTTATCAAGCATATGATGCATTTAGAAAGGAGTACTTTATGTTTTGTATAGATTTTTTATAGTTGATAAATAATTTCCCTAATTACAGAATGATGTTTGGTTGGATTAAAAAAGGGAATTATCCAACATTATTTTTACGAAGAAAATCATGTTCATGGATATTAAATATATGATGAAAATTCAGCTTTATAGGGCATTGATGATCTCTACTGATGGAGCATCCGTATACGAAAAATAGAAGATAGTTTGATAATTTACTCAATATAGATGAAACAACTTAAAAAAATTGGGGATGATATTTTTAAATAACTTGATGGTTTGAATTGTTTTCATGGAAAAATTTAATAAAATATTAGAAAGGAAAATCATTTTAATTCAAATTATAATAGTAATTGGAGAAAGAAAATTATATTATTTGATTTGTTGCATTGTTCATCAAATTTATTGTGTCATTATTTATATATAATGTATATCGATAAAAACTTTTTTGAGATATTACATACTAATCTTTTAAATGAAAAAGGAAAAAAGATTATTTTTAGTCATGTAAGTATTTGATGGATTAAATTATAAGAGTACTAATTTATCCTAAGTTAATTGGTCAAAATAATTGGAAAGTCCCTTTTTCCTATTAGTCAATGATAAATATAGAGAAAAAAATATTCAACTCTTTGAAAGTTCGCAGGTTCCAAGGTGTTATTCAAGTAACATTTAAAAAAATTTAATACATAAATTATGAATACGAAATCTGTTAAAATATATTATTACCATGTTTTTTTACATGATTTGAATCCCATTTCCATTCAGTATTTACTTTCACATAATGTTAGAGTTCTTATGATTAAGTTATGTTACTTTCATTGAGAACTTTGTTCCAAAAGACTGATTAAAAGTGTTTTTTATAAATTGAAAATATATTCACCAATTATTCTTCGTATCATATAGAAAAATTTTCCCACCATCATTTTCCAAATGCATGTTACATTTAACTATGAGTCTTCCCTCAAAAGTTCTTTTTGGTGGTCGTATTTCAAGCCAGTGGATGTATCCAATAGAAATAATGATGTTTAAATTGAAATATTATATGATAAATAAATATAATCTGGGTGGATCTAAAGTGAAAGGATATTTAGCACAAGAATCCATTGGTTTTTGTTCATCGTTCTTGGATAACATTTCTATGAGTTATAATCAACTAATGGGAATTAATATGAGAAATATGATCTCATTGATCATGTATTTCCTTCAGTACCCCAAATAGGTAGGATATTTGGATCATAATAATTGTATCCTTTAAGTAGTGAAATGGGAAATGGCTCTTTATATAGTATTTTATATATGTGGTGTGCTTGATGATTATATCAAGTAAATAAACAAATAAACATTCATTTTTTCATTATTTTATCTATTTATATATTTTAAAATTTTAAATATTTCATATTTTTAGAGAAAATTTATAAATTTTAAAAATGATAAATCATTGTGTATCTATTAAGAGTATGGAAAATTTGAAGAGAAAAGAATTTATTGCTTGGTTAAATTCAAAGGTAATATATTTTATTTTATTTCTCATAACATAATCACATCAATCTATTTTATATTTGATGTTGCTTCAGGTTTTAAATTTACTAATGAATGATGTATCAAATGAAATTAGAGATTTATCCTTTGGTATAAACAACGTGATACGTGATTATAAGGTAATGGTTTTAAATGGGTTTTAATTCATTATAAATATCTAAGAAACAAAAATGGAAACATATCATAACAGTGTCATAATAAGTTCCACTATAGATTATTATTCGAGTGCATCATACAAGTAACATGGGGTTGTTGAAATAATCATTTTATTAGATTACCATGAACATGGTCATCCCACAATGATTAAATAAAAGTGGTTTGATTCAATGACATGGAAAGTCATGAATATAGATAATATTGGATTTATAATGATTGATATTAATCATTATATTCATACTGATGAACCTTATATTCTTGAATCACTATCTAGATAGGTTATTTACATAACTGACCTGTTAAAACAACAATTTAGTGTTATTATTGATGTCATTACTAAACATATTCTTGATTAAGGAATAGATTATGATGATATTGTGGATGAACCTATCGGTTTTTATTCAAATGATTCATTTCATGACATATATCATTCAATTTTTAGAACAAATTATGATCCATGAATTATCACAGAGCACACAGAACATTGACACGTATGTATGTATTTGCCCGATATTATTGTAATATTATATGTGTCTTTTTTATTTCATACATGATATAAAATTAACCAGTATTTACACCCAATGCAATTTTAATAGATATGATGTGTTTTTTAATTAGTTTGATGATTAGTAATTTAAAATATCAAACATTATACAACACACTATAATTTTTTAAATTCAATACTCATTTATTTACGTTCCGAGAATATTTTTTGATGAAAAATAGATTCATGATATCTTACTAAAAATTATTGTTCATGGGAACAACATTATATATGTCTTTATAATATCTTGGATATTGTATCTTTATTCCTAAAAAATTAACTGATAATAAATATATAAAATATTTCACACATTAAATACATGTCGCATATTTATAGATGAGATATTCTCTAAAATATACAACTATTCCAAGTAATTTATTTTTTGATAATGTTCAAATAATAGTTTTTCTAGACATACCTAATGATATTATGATGAAATGTATCATTTTTCAAATAGAACCTACTATCACGATAGTCATGAAAATCTAAAAGTTTTTTCTTTTTTACCTGGAAGCTAGTTAAAATTTAAGAGAAATTCGTAGTAATAAACTATTAAATTTTTATTGAAATACATATGTAGTCTATTTATAATTAAAGTTACCAAACATATTATTTATTAATATCTTATATATGTAATAACTATGTAACACCTAGAAATATTTTAATATTTTTCCTTTAAAAAATTTAATCTTTTCAATATTCTTCATTTCACGCAACACTGCATATAGCTTGTGTTATATGAAAGCACTAAATTTTTATATCATTTCATGAAACACATAGTAAATCTTTACCTATATGAAACACTATGTTTGGATTCTATTACACACAATACTTGGATCCTTTGATAGCTTCTGTTACACAAAAGGCTGAATTTTACCAAACTATAATATACTATTAGTATTGTTATTAAAAGATTATTATAGTTACAAACTAGCCATTAGAATGAAAGTTATGAATAATATTAAATAAATTTTGAAACTACGATTTAAAAATGTATATAAAATAAATCCTTTGGTTATAAATTAGTTATAAATTAAATTAAGAACTATTTTAAATTAATGTAATTCCTTTTTTAAGAAAACTATTTCTCTATGTACAAACACATTTTGTCTTAATAAATTTAAAAAAACACTTTTAAAAAATTTCATTACTAAAAATTTATATATCTTATATTAAATAAAATTTCTTTTTACTCATCCAATAGGTTTTATAGTTACAAGATAAGAATAAATCCAATTTTATGAATTAAAAGGTGTATTTTTCTAAAAGGTAATTTTACTGCATTTTAATTGTGTTCCTATTCTAAATATAGTTTTTTATATTTTTTTAAAATTTATTTTAAAAATAAACTCTATTTTTAAAATAATAATATCAAAATCTACTTTGGGATTTTTTTTCTGAAAATATTGATTTTTTTATGAATAGTGAAAATACTGAATTTTAATTGAAAATTAATTTTTCTTATAGTTTATTTATATAGTTAAATTATATTTTAAATTTGTTTTAATGTATAATTAGTTAAATTATAGAACAATAAATCAAATTTCGGTCATTGGAATCAATTTCACATTGAAATGGGATATAAAAACATTTCAAACATTTAAACTTTTAACTTTTAAAACTCATCATCTCATCCCGTCTGTGAGATTAATTTCAAATTATTTTCTAAATATATTTTGATTAGAATATGGAAAAAAAGATTATAAATTTGTAATAATATTAAGTTATAATATATAATAATGTAAAATTATTTTTTTACAAAAAAATATTTGGGAAATTAATTAAAATTAATTACCGTGATTATGGTAAAAATGAGCATAATTAATTACTAAACTTAGAAAAAAAGTGTAAAAGTGTAAATACACTTGTATAAAAATTATTTTATGGAAATATTTATACCATTAAATATATATTAATCTATAATGGTCAATTGTTTATACTTATATGACAAGTAAAATGGGGGTTTCATGCAATTATTTTTAAAAATACTAATTCTATATTTTTTCCCACTTATAAATTACCACCACCTCTTCCCCACTCTTCACATATATGAAGACATTTGGATCTAAAAAAACTATCCAAATATCCTCCAAAACTTACCTTTATTAATCTTATATTACTACCTTTATGTATAACTCCAACCAAGCAATCGTTTTGGTGAAAACTAAAAGGAGTTTCCCAAAGAAGAGGTAACAACCTTCAACAAGCACTTTTGTTTTATTTCTTTCACCAACCCATAAATCATTCTTATTACATGAATATACAATAAAATAATTATCCTTAATATACTAATATGTTTTTATTTTAATTTTATTAATTAAAATCACACACACTTCCATCAAATGGTATATGCAATGATCTTTCGTGTGTATGGTGAAATACCACCTTGTGAATTGATGTCATTTCTTCTTTCATTACCACCTTTCAAGGTTGGTAGTAATGATGTGATTTATGTTTTTATATTATATATATTATATATATTATTTCTTAATGATTATGGTATTATTATACAATACATACCAATATTCTTTCCATTCTGTGGGAATACGATAACTTTGTTTGTGGATGTGTGGACTACAGCCTCCACAAAGCGATGTGATTCATTCACACTTTACATGGAATGTATTAAGGATGGATTTGATAAGTGTATATGATATGAATTTAATAATATTGATACTTTAATTAATATATATATATATATATATATATATCATTTAATTTATTTCTTTCATTACGAGAAGAAAACTGAAATAGTGTTTATGTGTATGTACGACATGCCATCTCCATGAACAGTGTTTTTCATTTCATATTTATATATTATATAGATTATTATAAATAATTATATAATAAATATATATGATATTAATATCATTTTTTACATTATTTAAATAATAAAATTACTATCTAAGTAATAGAATCAATAATAATAATTCAAGACATATATGAAAAACAAAGCGGTTTTTACCTGAAACATAACATTAACAAGGAATTGTTAATGAACGTGTAATATAAAGTCATAATAAAATAATATATGGTATGATATATAATAATAAAATTATTATTTTTTATTTATAATAAAATTATATTTATTATACATGTGTTTTTAATGAGTATGAAAAAATTTAAGACTTAAGGTAAGGGTTTTCTCGTCTCACTTTTATTTCTATGAGATATATGTTATATTCACCAATTATTCATGTTGTGTGGTTTGTATACTAACAAATTAAATTTTATAACATTAATTTAATTTACTTAATGATATTAAAATTTTCAATTTATGTGACTCTTTCGTGGGGATCATGATTCAAAAGTTACTCTAGTATAAAGGGGATTTTTAGTCCCACTTTTATTACTACGAGACTTATGCCTTATTCACCACTTGATTATTTTTTGTGTTTTATATACTAAAAAATAATTTATTCAATGATTATTATCCATAAATTTATGGGTATTTACATATCCATTTTATTATTTATATTCCATGGGGTTTTACGGTTCAAATTTTACCAAATCAGTAAGGTAATTTTGTATCAATTTACCTTCTTTGAGACACATGTTTTGTTTTGAACCTATATTCTTTTATAAGGTGTATATACTACCATTAGAGATGTTATAGCGTGAATATAATTATTTTAATTATACTTTACGATTCATCTAAATCTATTATTTCATATGGACATTGATTCAAAGTAACCAATGTGGTAAGAGTTTATTACTACAATCTCATCGTTCATCGAGATTATCTATGATTATGATTCCATTGATGAAATAGTATGATCCATATATCAAGAAATATCATTAATTTATTGTACTATATTTATTAATTATATATTCATCTATTTTTACAATTTTTCCAGTCTTTGGTACGTAATATTATTAAGAAACAAAATTCCTAAAATCTGACTTTATCTCTCTCTTCGGTAGGAAATCTGTATTATTCCCAAAACATGTTTTCTAAAAAATGTTTCCAAAAAAATTATAATTTTATCTTATGATAATTAAATTAAAATTTTAAACATGTTTTACCTTTACAAAAAAATGGTTTTTATAAAGGAATCTTCTTGTCATTCTCTCATCGTGACACCTTTCTAAACTTTTTACAGTGAAAAAATAATGTGTGGTATGTACAGATTTATCTGTCATAAGAACCATCATTTCTTTGAAGCTTCCTTTAAATTTTTACATGATTAGTTTTTTTAATAAATATTTTTTAAAAAAATTTATTGAAATTTAATATTTTTAATTTTTTTCAAATAAAAATGTTTTAAAAAATGTTTTATGTTTAAAAAGTGTTTTAAATGTATTCAACAATCCTTTATATGTTTTTAATAGAAAAGGTTTTTAAAATTATTTCAATATTCCTTTATGTTTTTTTGAGTAAATTTTTCTTTAAAATGGTTTCAAGATTCCATTATAAGTTTTCAAGGTTATTTTAAACAAAAAAAATTTCATTTTGGATTATGTTTTAAAAATATTATTCAAAGAGTACATGGGATTTTCCTCAATAAATGTTTTAAATGATATTTCAAAATTATGTTCCATCTAAGATGAAATTTTTTGATGTTTCCTATTGCTTTATAGTTTTATGATACAAGGATTCCATTATTATTCATTCTATTAATATTTTTTTATTTTTATGGAATGATGTTTTTGAAACTTGTTTCTCTTCCACATGTTATATGCTTATGGAACCAGCTTATTTTCAAGGGTTATTATTTGATGAAATTATTATGAAACCTCTCACTTTTCCGTAGTTTATGATATTATTACATGTCTATGATACCCATTTAATTTAATGGGTTATGATATAATGAACTTTTAGGATCTTATGGGTACGGTATATATGATTTCATTATTATATGGGTGGACCTATATCTCCCTCTAAGGCATTGGGTAAAGATTTATATCTCATGAGATATACATGGATGTAATGAGGATTAAACTCATTTTAGTAAATGACTTTGTTCTACTAGAGGGTATTGGGAGTGAAACTTGACTACTAAGATGGTTTGGGGAGTTAACCCATTCCACTAAGATGGCCTCGATAGTGATGGCTTGGCTACTATGGAAATAATTTTATTTTTTTATTTTTCCACCATAATATCATGTCTTAATCCTATGTTATGTTTCAATTTTTTATAATCAAGATTCCCATATGATTTATAAGATATTAAATCTCAATATTTATTCCATGACTCAAGTATATGATCTTTGATATGAAGTGTTTGATTTTCAAATGTTATTCTCATGTTATCATACCCTTATACTCATATTATTCTTATGTATCTCTTTTATTTACCAGTACTGAGCATCCGAGATCACCCCTTCTTATATTTACTTTCCCTAGGTTTGTAAAAATGGTTTTATATAGGGGTATTAAAGGGGAATATAATTAATGGTGATGTTGAAGATATTTCACCAAGATAGATGATTATTTTTCCAAGTTTCCAATGAAACTATACTATTATGCTCCTCAGGAATGTACTTTGGTAATATGTTGAATATTTATCTAAAATAGTGCAATATCCATATATTTTAAGCTTTGTCCAAATTAATTAGTTTAAAATGAAAGGTTCAGTCAAACTTTCGAAACAAGTATGAGAAAACATTCGTGATATCCGTAGGTATATTTCTATGGATATTCCTAAGGATTCCTCTAATGATAAGTCCAAGGATGAGTTAATGTTTAGAAAAATGTCCTGGAATTTTGATAAAGAATTTATTGAGTGGTTTCCACGAAATACATCCCTATTTGGATACTATAAGTGGATGTGTAACTTTCCCAGATTTATATAAGGGTAACAACCCCAAAAAAATTGCACTGGTCTAGACTCAATTTGGAACTGGTGCATGAAAACTGTCCTTACAGCACACCTGGTTTGACACACCTAGGGGATATTATTTGGGAATTCAAAAACTCTTTGTGAACCATCATGAAGTATTTAATTTTTATTTTTCGCTATGATAAGTGCTTCTCAAACTATATTTTCTAGTTTTAGTCAACAAAAGACACCAGAAGAAATTGGGTTAATGTATAATGTGGTAGGAAAGTTTATAATGAGTATATAAATGGGATTATCACTAGATTTAAGGATATTGTGATCATTCATAAACACATTTCATGGTTAATTATTAACAACATGGGCCTTAACTGACTATCAAACTCACTAAAGAAGATAAGGAAGTATTTATCTAAGTGTTCAGGTAATGGAGACCATGGAGGAGAGAAGATTAAGTTCCCTTTCAATCAATAATGTGGAAAGAAGTACACATGTGAATATATTAGAGTAATGAGAAGATTTTTATACTATTGAAAAGAAATACCCAAAGAAAGTAACTAGAAAGGGAAAATGAAAATTTTTGTTAATGAAACAAATATGAATGATGGACACCCTAATAAATTTTTTGATGATTGAATTATTTAAATTGAAAATTAATGTTAATTATGTAAATTGATGTCCTAAGTGAAAATCTCCTAAATAAAATCAATAAGGTGGTATGAGTAATGGTTATATTGCTGATGATTGTGAGACTATAGGTGAAATGAGAACGAAAAGAGGTATTAAGTGTTAGCATGAGTGGACTTGTTGATGTATTATGGATAAACTGTAATAATAAAAGTGTTTATGTATTTGGATTCAATAATTATGAATTAAAAAATATATAAGGATTGTTCCGTTTATTTTTTCACTAAGGATTTACAAGAATATATTGAATGGTTTCGATAGACTATAAAAGTGATTTAATGTCTAGGTGACATTCATGGGAAACAAAAGATTAAGAAAAATATAATCCTTAATATGTTCCAAATTTTGAGATAATGAGGTTTGGATAAAGATATATTGGATATGAATAAGTAAATTGGATAGTAATGATTACCTTGGAACTTGTTAAGGATTTGATGACAAAGTAGTTTATAAAATTGCATATCAAGTTTATAACATTTTTTGACATGAATAATATATCCAATAATCTTTGAAATAATAAAGAATACATGTTTTCAATAAATATTTATGGTAATTACATATTTAAAGAGAATACATGATGAACCTATTCATATTTTTTTTTGACAAACCAGTGAAACTTTATGATATTCAGGGGATCAATGCTAAGCTATTTTTGATAAATTTAGTGACATAATTTCTAAAGGTTTAAACTTTTCACTTTCTAAAGCGGTATATGGAAAACCATTTATTTAATTGTTTATGTTACAATTTAGATGAGGTTTTATATATTAAATTATTATCTCTCTATATGAGGATTTATGCACATTTGATAACTTATTCTAAACATTCGCTTTTGATAAATATAGATGTAATGACCTATAATTCTATTTATATATATCATGATCTCCAATGATTTATCAGTGAGAAGTTCGCCTTAATTTCTTGGAATAAGAGATGAAGTGGAAATTGATCAAGGGAAAACAAAGGGTGATATTATACTGAATCAAGTTACTATATCTTCTTATGAAAATTATTCATTTTTCGAAAAAGGCTCTTGAAATAAAATGTTATCTTGTTATCATAATTTTTATGATATCAATAACCTTTTTAAAACATATTTGGTCTATGTATTTGTGATTGTTAAATTTTAACTAACCATTTTCTCAATCATTCTATATCAGAACTTGATAGTTATATTTCTCTTCCATGTTTTGGTTTTCATTTTCCTCCTATGTTGTCCTATGTGGAAAACTAGTTATGAGTTACTTTGGGTAACAGTTATGTATTCATATTTCCATTTTAAAAGGAAGTTTTAGTATTCATTTCTATGATTTGGGTTTCTATAGAAGTAACTTTCAAGTATTATACATTTGATAAGAAAAATTAATTTTGATGGTCAAATTTATTTTATCGGGGTAAGAATGTAACACCCCGAGATTTTTGTGATTTTTTATAATCTTTTCAATATTATGCATTTAATATAAAACTAAATATAGATTTTGTTAAATAAAATAACTAAGTTTGTATTGTGTTTAATGCAACACCAAGTTAATATTTCACCATATGAAACACTATGTTTGGCTTGTGTTACACAAAATGTTGAATTTTTTCTATAGCTTGTATTACATGCAAGGTCGGGTTTTAACGAACTACAATGTACTATTAATATTTTTCTTAAAATATTATTATAGTTACCACCTAGAAATTGGAATGGAATTTATGAATAATATAAATGAAATTTTGGAAATATGGTTTACACATGGATATAAAAATAATCTTTTGTTTAACAATTAGTTATAAATGAATGTAATAACTATTTGAAAATAATGAAATTTCCTTTCTAAGGAAACTATTTTTTATGTATAAACACATTTTTTCCCAATAAATTAACCAAACCAATTTTGATGAATTTTTAAATAAAAGTTATATATTATCTATTCAATCAAATTTTTTTACACTAATCCAATAGATTTTATTGGTATAAGATAATAATAAATAAAATTTTATTAATAAAAGGTTGTATTTTTCTAAAAGGAAATTTTAATTCATTTTAATGGTGCACACATTTTAAATAAATTTTTTCAAATTTTTAAATTTTTATATTAAAATATAACTTCTTTTTTTTTAAATAATAATATCTAAATTTTCTTTTGGTGAATGTTTGGTATTTATCTAAGAATTTTCATTTTTTGATGAATATTGAAAAACATTGAATTTTAATTGAAAAATAATTTTTCATCTAATTTATTTATATAGTTAAATTATATTTAAAATTGGTTTTAAAGTATAATTATTTCAATTATATAAAAATAAATCAAATTTAGGCCTTTTTAATCAATTTTTCATTGAAATTAGATATAAAAACATTTCAAAATTTTTAACTTTTCACTTTCAAAACATGTTGTCTCATCGTGTCTGCATGATTAATATTAAATTAATTTCTATAACTTCTGCGATTAGAATTTAGAAAAATGGATTCCATATTTAGAATCATTATAATTTATAATCTCTAATAATTTCAAATTAGTTTCTCACCAAAAATATTAGTAAATGTAATTAAAATTAATTATAGTGATTAAAATAAAAATAAACTTTAATTAATGACTAAACGTAGAAGATAATGAGTAAAAATCACCCTACACTTGTCTAAAAATTATATTATGGAAATATTTTGACCATTAAAAATATAAGTATCTATAATGGTCCATTCTTACCATTAGTGGACAATTAAAACATGGGGAGAACACAATTCTTTTCAAATATACCAATTTTTTTCCCCATTTATAAAAGGCCACCACCTATTCCCCTCACTTAACACCTATAAAACCCTTTTTATCAGCCACAAAATTATCCAAATATCCTCCCAAAATCCCTAAATTCATCCTAGAATCATCCCTTTTGGAATAAATTCAACCAAGGAACCACTTTGGTGCAGACCAAAAGTAGTCACCTAAAGAAGAGGTAACATCCATCAATAAGCACTTTTGTTTTATTTCTTTCTTCAACCAATAAATTATTATCATTTGACACATATATAATAACATAATTATTCTAAATATATTGATATTTTTTTATTCTAAGTTTACTACCTAAACTCACACACACTTCCATAAAATGGGATACACAATCATCGTTCGTCTGTACAGCGTACTACCGCATTGCGGATCGATGTCATTCGTTCTTCCATTATCTCCTTTAAATGTTGTGAATAATGATGTAATTTAGTTTTTATATTATATATATGATATTTAGAATCTATTTATTTTTCTTTAATTATTACACAACACATACCTTTATGATTTCCATTTTGTGGGAATACCATAACATCGTTTGTGGACGTGTGGACTACCGCATCCTCAAAGCAATGTGATTCATTCACACTTTACATGGAATGTATTAAGGATCGGTTTAATAAAAAAATAATATATATGTAAAATAATAATTATAATTTATTTATAATATATATACACATATATGTCACTTACTTTCCTTCCTTCAATATGACTAGAAAATGAAAATAGTGTTCATGCGTACGTACGGCCTACCGTCTCCAAGAATGATATATTCCATTTCAAATTTCTATAATTTCTATATTATTATAAATATTTATATACTGACTATATATGATATATATATATATAATTTTTTATATTCTTTAAATAATTAAATCATGACCTAAGTAAGAGGATCAATAATAACAAGTCAAAACATATACAAAAATAGGTTATTACCCAAAACATAACATTAACATGGAATCGTTAACAAATAGGTAATATAATGTCATAATAAAATAATATATTATATGATATATAAGAATATTTTTATTTATTATATGTATAATAAACATATATTTATTATACAAGAGGTTTGAATGTGTACAAAGAAATTCAATACTTAAGGTAAGGGTTTTCTCGTCTCACTTTTATTTCTGTGAGATATATGCTATACTCACAACTTATTCTCATTGTGTGGTGTATATATTGACCAATAAAATTTTATTTTATGAATTTAATTTATTTAATGTTATTAAATTATTATATTTATGTTATTCCTTTATGTGATCATGATTCAAAAGTTACTTAAGTAGTAAGTGGATTTCTAGCCTCACATTTATTTCTATGAGACTTATACCTTATTCACCACTCATTTAATTTGTGTGGTGTATATACTATCCCTGAATTTATTTTATTATTATTATACTTAAATATATTGTTATTTATATATCCATTTTTTGATCTCTATTTCACAGGGTTTTATGGTTCAAAAGTTACCAAATCGGTAAGGTAATTTTGTCTCAGTTTTCCTTCTTTCAGATACATGTTTCGTTTTGAACCTATATTCTTTTATGAGGTGTATATACTACCATATCATATGTTATATTATGAGTATCCTTATTTTCATGATATTTTAAGATTAATATAATTTTATTCATTCATGGTTACTTTGATTCAAAGTCACAAATGTGGTAAGATTTTATTGCTACAATCTCATCGTTTATCAGGATTATTTATGATTATGATTCCATTGATGAAATATTATGATCCATATCTCATGAAAACTCCTAAATTTTTATCTCTTTTGGTTATTCATGAAATATTCATGTACTGATACCATTTTTACACACTTTTTTACTTAAGATAATTAATAAAAAAATTAAGAAAATATGACTTTATCTCTATCTTCTATCAGATATATTTTATCTTCAAAAACAATGCTTTCGAAAAATATGTTTTCAAAATTTTCAACTATTCTACTATGGTAATTAAAGAAATTTTTTACCCATGTTTCAAATTTTTTTTAAAAAGTTTTTAAAATGGATTCTTCTTGCTATTTTCAATTTGATGCAACTTTCTAAACATTTTACGGTAAAAAAAGAATGTTCAGCATGTACAGATTTATCTTCCATCATGACCATCATTTATTTGAATCTTCCTTTGAAAGTTAACGAGATTATTATTTTTAAGAAAATAAATTTCATAATATTCTAAACATTCATTGTTTTTAATGTGGTTTTAAAAGATAAAGGTTTTCAAAAATATTTTATGTTTAAAATTTATTTTAAATGTTTTCAAGATTCCTTTATATGTTTTCAAAGAGAAGGGCTTTTTAAAAATTTTCATGATTCCATTAAAAATTTTCAAGGAAAAATATTTTTAAAATACTTTCAAGATTCCTATATATTTATTCAATTTTATTTTCTACGAAAAAGATTTTCAAAATAGTTTTTGGTTTTAAAAAAAATTCAAAGGGAAAGGTTATTTTCTTCAATAAATGTTCTAAGTGATCTTTCCAATTTATTTTCTTTATAAGATGATATCCATTGATTTTACCTATGCCTTACTATGGTTATGATCCAAGGATACTGTTATTATTCTTTCTTTGAATGGTTTATTATTTTGATGGAATAATGATTATGAAACTCATTGCTCTTCTGTGGGTTATATTCTTATGAAACCCATTTTTATTCACGGGTTATGATTTGATTAAATATTTGTTAAACTTGCCTCTTTTTAACTCGTTATGATATGATTACATGTTTATGATTCCCGTTTCATTTCTTGAATTATGATAAGATAAATTTTTATGATCTTGTGGAACACGTATATATTATTTCATTATGAGATGGGTGATACCTATATCTCCCTCCAATGAATTGGGTAAAGATTTTTATCTTATGAGATAAATATGGCTGTAATGGGGAATAAACTTGGCTCATTAAATGATTTTTTCCACTAAGATGGTCTTGGGATTGAACCATGAATACTAAGATGGTTTTTGGAGTTAACCCATTCCACTAAGACGGCATTGGAAGTGATGTGTTGGCTAATATTTTAATCATTTTATATGTTTATGTGTCTTCCACAATCCTATTTTTTATTCTTAAGTTATGCTTTAATGGTTTATGGTCTTGATTCCCTTCTGATTCATGTCCTATGAAATCCTAATATTTATGCCATGATTCATGCATATGATCTTTGATATATAAGTTGTTATCTTTAAATTTTATTCTCAAGTTCTCATACACGTATTCTTATATTATGCATTCGTATCTTATTTATTTATGCTTACTGAGAATTTGATATCACCCTTTCTTATGTTTCCTTTTCCTAGGTTATGAAGAAAGTTTTTAAGTAGAAGTATTAAAGGGGAATATCTTTACATAAGATGTTAAAGACCTTTCACCAAGATAGAATATTATTCTTCAAAGATTCCAAATACACTAAACAATTATGGTCCTTGTTTATGTACTTCTGTAATGTGCTGAATATTCATCTAAAATGATATAATATAAATATATGTTAATCCTAGGTTTCTATAAACTCGATGTACAAATGAATGTGAGTATTTTAACAGTCCACATGTGATTGTATTTTAGGTATCAATGATTAAAAACTTTTCCTTAATAAGAACAATATACATGATGAATTTGATAAACAATACCGTAATGGGGCTGCTTCATGCAGTATAAAAATACCCAATTTGAATAAAATACTAGCTAGGATTAGGAAAAACATTAAGGTTATATACAACCAATATACTTTAAGGTTTCTTATAATATTATGGATGAATATGATAGTAATGAATAACATAAATATAGATGTTAAATCCTACAAATCATGGTAGATGGACAATATAGAAACACACAATCATACGATGAATTTAGGGATGATATGTGTTATCTGACAAAAAAGGAATTCAAAATAAACATGATCCCTATTACCTAGCATTGAATGTAATGAGAGGGAGAATATAAATGGAGAAAATACCTTTTTTAAATCTATAATGCGTGAGATTATTTCTCTAATAGTCCGAAGAACAACAACTCTAGTGCACATGCCCTAATATTCCAAAGATCCAAAAATTATCATTTGATCTCTAGCCAAAAAAACAAAAATTAAAAATCATATTGAAAACAATATGTTGAAATTATTTTTTTAAATGGTAAGAGAAATTAATCACAAACATTAGGGTAGTGATAGACTCGTTCACCCATTGGGTCTTCTATAGAAGATTTTGAATCACAATGCAACTGAAAAAATAATGCTGGAAATAAGTCCACTTAGCTTATGGAATAATGAAATCTGTTTGTGAGTCCTAATATTATCAACAAAAAACCTAAGATGAAATTTATTAATCACTTAAAATTTCTATAGGTTGTTTTCTATAATTAGGATTAATGCAAGTGAATATCTTTCTAAACTATACATAATAACCTTTCATACCTGGTTTTCTTCCCATTTTTCACCCCCAAACATGATGTTTCTAAAAATAACTCATTGAACAACAATATAAAATATAAAAAAACATCAAAACATTAATTGAGAGAAATGGTTATCATTAAAAGATTGTAATCCCAACTACCCTTAGTAATACAAGGTTTAATATGAATATTGTTGGCCAAAAACATACTTACACATATATCTTACTACCTATAAGTCCTATAAAATTTCCAAAATGACCCACAAAAATATATAATCATAACTAGGATTGGATAAAATTATATAAGGATTCAATAAAACATGATATTTTAATCCTTCTTCTCATCAGTACTTGTTTTATGTAACAGTTTTATTATTTATCATTTTCATTATTTCTATTTGTCTTGGAAATTTTTTTAAGTTTCTATGTCAAAATTTATGATTATGATGATGTTATGATAAGAATAGTATAGAAAAATTAACAATATATTATAGATTTAGGAATGTATCATGTTGTCACCATTGTAAGTACAATTTACATTTGAATATTATGTCCTTTCATGTTATTTATCTTGTTATCGTTCCTTTTATTTTACCATCCATATTATTTTAGGATACATGATCGAGGAGATGACTCGATTATGTTGCGGAGTATGAAATTATGGAAGGGGGTATTAGTAAAACTGATTATATGGTTTATCCTACAATTATACCGCTTCAGTCACTAAGAGTTCATGTAGTTCAGCCTCCCTTCGTCCCCCTTCAGTCACCAGGAGGTCATCCTCCGATTATGCCTTCTCCATATTTTTTATAACCACATTTTCCATATCCCTTTCTTCTCACACCCACACAGGATAATAGTTCTCAGGCTCTCATCCCTCCTTATTACCCATTCCAACCATCCACTATACAGGGAACATATCACCCATATATCCCAATTCCATATCCATATCCATATCCATATCTACCCTCATCCGTACTGAGTTATCCATCGAGTTTTCTCCCTCAATCAGTACACTTATCATCATCTATTATATATAATACTCATATTGTAGATATCTCACCTTCCATAGAGGATGATCCCCCTCCTCTAAAAACATCACTTCAGGGGTTAGTAGATCCCCCATCTACTAGTATGTGTTTAAACATTACTTGTAGTGATTATTGATAAATTCACATATATTATTTTCAATTACTAATTATATATTAGGATTAGCTACAGACTATACCATATGATGAGGCTGCAAAAAAATGTGAGAGGTCTATAATAAACACAGAAAGCTCATGGTTCAATATAATGAGTAAAATGATATATTTGGAAGAAAATGGAATGGAATGTAAAAGTATTATGGGAACAAATTCTAGACACAACAATATCATTCTAGTTCAACCAATAAGTTGGAGGGATGTTAGAGAACAAATAAAGAACAATGCATGGAAATATATTTGGGTAATTAATGTTAATAAACTTTTATATATATTAAATTATAATATTTTCTTAACAATATATTTTCCAATGAATCTATGATATAATTTTCATGATGGAAAACATGTAAAGGCAACAAGGTTAATGGAATTAGGTGACATGTGGAGAGAGTACAAGTATGACTTGTATATTGGTTAGAAAGATAGATTTGATGAAAATATTCAAGAAATACTCATCACTAATGATTTTGAAATATCAAAATATGGAGATATGATAAGATTTTGGAAGAGTTTAGTGTTTAAGTTATCAGCTAAATTTATATATATGTTAATATTTTTTTTTAAATAGTTTTAAAATTATAACTTTATAACATTATTTATATTAATGTAATTCTATAATTTCTTGATTATAGGAGAAATCAAACAAAAATAAAATAAATAAGTGTGCAATGAAATACATTCATACTCTTGGACAAACTTAACAATTATATCCTGAGAAAACATAGGTAATTTATCATTTAAAATATTTAAATGGGACTCCATTTTGAATTTATGATTTATGAATTATAAAAAAAATCCAATCTATTATACCTAAATATTTTTCAGTACCAATAATTCCCTAGAATCCATGTCCCTGTTATTTTTTATTTTTAGTGTTGTGATTTTCTAGAATTGGGAGAATTTTATATTGTTCATTAATTTAAACTATTTGGGCCTCTTTGGGGGAACTAAAAATTAATCTCCTCTACTATAAACCAATGAAATAGGTATATAACTCTTATAATTTTTCTATATCCATATTATTAATTATTTGTAATTAAAACCTAAATCATTTCTTAAAAATATTATGAATACTTAATAGATTTAAAAATATATAGTATATATGGATTGAATATCAATATTTATGCTATTAAATTTCCTTTATTTATTAGTATATAGACAATGAAGAATGTTAATTAACAAGGTTTACCTTTGAAATGAGAGGCTTATACTTTGTGTTAATAATAAAAATATACAATCACAATACCCACTATGAATAATCATGTGGCCTCCAATGTAAAAGATAAATCCTCAAAAATTATGTTTTTACTTTATTCTATCGATATTCCACTGTTTCCTCCCACACACAGGTGCCTCTTGCACTATATGATGAATATGATGTATTTCATTATTCTTTTTCCTCTCCTTCTTAATTGTATAATATAAAATAAGAACATATATATTCTTCTCTTCTATTCTTACACAGAATGTAATATTTTATTCTATATGTGAAAATAGACATATATAGAACCTTTTTCTTATTATTCACAATAGTGAATTAGAGTTTTTCTACTTATTATTTACTTCAATAAATAAAATTCACCTCATTTTCCTTTTTCTACCACTATGCCAACATAGAGTGCATTAAACACTTATTATATTCCCACTTTCCCATTTTCTCATTATTTTTTAATAAATTCATCTCGAATTAAATTCCTTTTATCCTTATTTTCGGTATCATAATGTGCATTGTATGTTCAACCTCACTGGTTCTCTTCATCTTCACTTTGAAAATTAAGGATTTCATTATTATAGGTATAGTAGTAGTTATTCAATAATGATAGTAGGATATTTTTCTAAAAATGAAAATTTCACTTTATCAACCTATAGAAATATATATAAAAATATATAAATATATATATATATATAATTAGAGAATTTTTGGGCCCTCATCACCCTCTTCTCATTCTATTCCATTCATATTACCATATGAATTCGTTATTTTAAATAACCAATATTATAGGTAAATCAAAATCAATAAAAAAATATTTTCAAAAACACCACATCCATTAACTTTTCATGAATTTTTACCCTCCAAGATGATTTTCCTGAATACTTGTTTGAAAAATTTCCCCTATTCAAATCATGGAATAATTCCTTGACCAATATCAACACATTCCTTTTTCAATCCATAGAATCTCTACATTAATTTGTTTCCACATTTTTATTTGATTTGGACATTTATACAGTTACTATCAGGAACCAGTATATATACCCTTGAACTTTGATACCTGATTCAGCACTAACATGGCCTAAAAGGCGTTTCCAATATCTATGGGATGATGAATAGCACCTTAAAACATACAAGATCATAGTGGAAATGAATTTTACAAAAAATAGTGGAAGATAAAGATTGCATATTAGTATGCTCAATAATAAAAAGGGAGGAAGTACTAGAAACCAAACAAGTATATCAAAACCAAAAATTGTACATTATCAAAGTACACAAAAACTAGCTAAGTAAAACTCATACATCCCAAAGGAATACATCACTCCAGGCTGAAATAATCAATAACATTAAACTCCTCCCACATGTATTTTTCATTTTCTCTAACTGGGCATAAGAAAATATGAAAAAACCCTAAAGGAAAGGTAGGGTTTGAGATATAAATCTCAATTGGGTCTCACCAAGTGTTCCATAAATAGATTCTATAATAATAAACCAAATAATGCTTTCAATTTTAATAAAATAGGGCATAGAAATGCCTTTTTACATTTCAAACAAAACATGATTTCATTTAAGAATAAATGAAAACATTTCAAACATGGGTTAAATAACAAATTTGTATATAATAGCTTATTTAAATAAATTAGAATGAATAAAAGAGTTTCACAATAAATTAAATTCATATTCAATTAAATCACAATAAGAATCATAGTCATATACCCTATTGTATGATTGTTTCTATTTAAAGTATCCTCACACTTTCATATTAGTGAACATGGTATATGTGTACACACATCCCTTGGGCTCTTGCCAAATTAAAATCATCAATGTTTCATCTGAAATATGATCTTTCTAACTAGATTTTTGTTAGAGTAGTCATCATCAATATGTTTCTAGGTAATTTCTATCCTAGGGTTATTATACGAAATAACCCACTACTACCTAGGCTCAAATTTTCTAAATTATAAATCAAATAAATAATGGGAAATCATTTGTTTTCAAATCAATCATCATTCATAATTCAATTTCCCACTTTTCATTTTGAAAATTCCAATTCACTTTCAAAATGAAAACAGTAGTTTTTCATCAGTTCGATTCTTTTAAAAATAAAACCAAACATTGGTTTCCATGACTTCAATTTATTCCAATTTTCCCAAATCATTTATCAAATCATTTCAAAAAATCCATAAATTTTAAAATACACCCCAAATTCAAATTCCATTGGAATTAGGGGTTTTTTTTCAAAACTCTAGGACAATTCAAATCATAATTCCAATTCATATAAAATTGGGTTTTCATAAATAAATTGAAAATTATTTAAATAAAATCATTTAAATAATGGTTTAATCACATATAAAATCTCAAATGAAACAAAAACCTTTAATCACAGAAGTCACATATCACAACACCTACAACATGATTTTTCAACAAAGCATAACGACAATGGAGATAAAAAATAATACCTATAAAAATATCCATTCAAATGGATTTTAAATCCATAAACAACGTGACGATCTAACACTATCTAAGGAGTGTAGAAAGAGAGAGTGAAATAAGACACATGATAATAGTATCACTTACCAAATAGTGGTCAAACGAGATCTACCATACTTTGATCTACAATGAATTGAGTTTGTAGGATAAAAAAATAGGACCTTGAGAGCCTCCAAATCCTACAAAAATGATTTAGGATGAGTTAGGGTTCAATGGGGGTTTAAACATGGTTTTGGGAATTTTATAAAAAAAATTGGAATAATTAAATCTCACGCACATGGTTAGCTAGGCTGGGTTGCACGGTTAGAAAACCTGTGCACCCTAATTGTATTCCCCCTCTAAAATCACTATACAATGCACATAGTTTCTCTAAGGTGGTAATATAGTTTTCTAAAACATGCACCAACCATGTAAACTATCACTATCCAAGGATAAAAGGTTTGCATTTGAGGGGATCAAAATTTGGGAAAATTGTGTTCCAATAGTGCACATCCCATAAAACATAAAAAATTATCCAAATTCCACCAGAAGAACCCCTAAACAAACATAAAACAAATAATGATAAAAATAATCATCTAGGAATACCTAAATACTAGAAAAATGGTGTTACAACCTCCCCGCCATAGAAACATTATATCCTGAGAAAGATTTTCACGAAGTTTCTATAACAAAGAGATGAGGTCCATACTCTCTTATTGGTGCCTCCATCTCCCATATCACATAAATTTCATACCCATATTTCCATAAAACATTAACTAAAGGTATCATCTTTCCATGAAGTACCTTTATCTCAGAATCAACTATCCTGACTGGATGCTTAGTCAAATAAAAACTAGGTTCAACATCAAGATCCTCCCATCTTACGATATAAGATGGATCAAAAAGATACATTAAAAAGTTAGATACATGAAACACATTATATATTAATGTAAACTATAGAGGATTTGATAGATATTTAGCCATTATCCCCACATTCTATATAAACTCAAAAGGTAACAAAAAACAAGGGGTAATCTTACGTTTCCTCCCAAGTTGTTGATGAACAAAATGATACGAAACATTCAATATCACCTAGTCACCCAATTAAAAATTAAAAGGTCTATGATTAAAATAAACAAAATATTTATACCAACTCTTTGCTGTTAATTATATTTGAAAAATCAACTGAATCTTTGCTTTCATATCTTGGACCAAGCTTGGACCAACTAAATAACTTTCATCAATCTCTAACCAACACAATTTATATTTACATGGATTTTCATAAAAGGAATCAAAAGGATCCATTCTGATCATGGACTGGTAACTATTTTTATAAGAAAACTAAACCAGCCCAAAATGGTCATCCCAAGCTCCATCAAAATCGAGGGTGTAAGAAAGAAGCATATCCTGAAGAATTTTTATTGCCCACTATATCTTGATATCTATCTACAGATGGTATGTCATACTCAAATTGTAACATCCTGGGTTTTATTAAAAGAGATACTATGTTCGATAGCATATATAATACACCACATCGAACATAAGTGAACAACTAAATATTATTATGTTACCTTATAACCTAGATGTTAAAATGGTGAGAATGAACTGTATTAATTGATTTATAAAAAAATTACACATGTATTGAATTAATTATTTTGTGAACAATTATTTATAAATGAAAATAAAACCCTATTTAATTAAAAGGAGGTGTTTTTCTGAAAAAAAATTTAAATGAAAATAAGTGATATTATAATTTAATAAAATCACACTTTATAGATTTTTATTAATGAAATATATATGTAAAATATTCAATTTTTTGTTTAAAATTCATCTTATATGTTTTCTATACATGATATAAGAAAAAATTTAATTTTTCAGATAAAAGAAGTATTTTTCAAAAAAATATAGTTTTACCGAATTTTGATAGTGAACCCAATTTAAATCTAGTTTTTGACACTTTTATAAGTTCTATATTAAAAAATTAACTTATTATTTATAAACTGAAAATTAAAATTTACTTTGGTGGAATTTTGGTATTTTTTGAGACAATTCATTTTTTAATGAATAGTTAAAAATGCTGTATTTTAATTGAAAAAATATTTTTTCATCTATTTTCATATAGTTATATTTTCCCATTAACTGGTTTTAAATATTATTTATATTATTTTTTTTATCATTTAATCCAATTTTGGTCAATGGAGGTTATTTCATATTGAAAATTGAGATAAACACATGTCAATCTTTTGATGGTTTTAACATTTAAAAAACTTGTTTTCTCATTTTGAAAATGGGAAATAATTTTAAATTAATTTACTAAAACTTAAGTGTTTTGAATATATAAAAATGGATTCTAGATTTTTAATAATAAGGTATAAACTATATAAATAGGTTCCTTTTATTTTCCTACATGATGAATAGTAACTTTAGTAATTTTTTTTATTTGCCACAGTTAAAGGGTAAATCAGGTAAATATGGGTAAAATTTTATTATAATAATATAAAACTACCATAACACTTGTCCCAATCCTACAGTATAAGATATTTCCAACCAATAAAACCCTTTGGAAAAAAAATCGTCCTTTTGAAGCCACTTGGGTCTTATTATAAAACTTATACCTTTTAATTTAATGTAAAGGAAAATATGTTATAATCATATATCTTCTTACTAAAAAAATTTAATATGGGTTTATATAAGTGATATCTTCAACTATAAATAGTAACTAGAAATATAAAAATATTTTCTACATCATGGTATTTTGTTTATAATTTTTAAACATTAAATAATTCAATTTAATTATGAAACAATGATGATGGAATAATAGACTTATTAATGAAGGACTCAAATTAATGATATTTTAAATATTAAAATAAATATTATTTGACATAAGTTATTTAAAAAAATATTTTTAGAAGTGAATCTGACATGTTATAAGACTATTAAATGGTTTATTTGAAGTTATCTCTCTGTTTAGATTTTATTTACATTCAATAAAATGAATAGTGTAAAAATTGACAAAATTGATGTTTTTTAATAATAGTAATTTAATAAATTATTTAAAAATCCTAAAAAAATTAAAATCACAAAGTGAATATGATAAGGTCTAAAAGTTAATTATGTTTCCAATTATGGTAAAATTACCCCATATAAGTAATATTAATAGACTCCTAATAATTAAACTTTTGTTACTACAATTAAAATTAAAAGATAATAATTAAGGGTAAACTGAAATGATAAGGTTTAAAAAAAATCTAAAAATTGTTATATTATATTATTTAAAACTATAATAATCTTATATTTTCCATATTTTAATTCAAAATCATTTTGATTAAAAAATTAATTTATATTAATTTAATATTTTAAGAATTTCCAAGGGTACCCCTCCCCTCTCCTATAAAAAGGTATAATCTCTTATCTAATAATCACGCTTAAAAATCCTGTTGGTTTGGCCAATATCTACAAAAACCTCTTCATATAATCCCTCACCAAATTATTGAGTCATTATTTTAGGCTTAACACTTTTATTAGTGGTGTTAATGTGTTCTTAAAATATGATCAAATGAAGAAGAGGTATCGCTTTCTTATGTGTTTCTATTTAATTTCTTATTATACATCCTTTTCCAATTTTTTTCCATACTATTGTAATAAATCCATAATATACTATATTATGGTATATTTTATGGTAATGGAATAAAAATATTCATCCTTCTAACCATCCTATAAAAACAATATCACCATGCGTGTGTGCGTACGACTTACCGTCTCCAGGTCATGGTGAAAACTATTTTTCATCTATAATTTCATTTGATTGATATAAATATGAATATAAATGATATAAATAATGATTATTACTTGATAATTATTCTTTATAATTAATATACCATCCACTTTCACATCATTTAATCATTAAATTTAATGGTATCGTCACTCGTGCGTACGTACGATTTACCGTCTCCACGACATGATGAGATTCCTTCTCCACATTAACTAATCAAGAATGATTATAAAAACATATATTAGTATGTTTAAATTATTAATATGATATTATTTATTTTATGATAATTTAATAAATATAAATTAATATTTACCTTATTTCCATAATGAACAAAGAAAAATGGAAAATGTTACTCATGCGTATGTACAACTTACCATATCCATAAATATACAGTTGTTCATTTTTCATAACCATAATTAATCGTTTAAATTTAAAAAGTATTATTAATATTTAAATTTGATTATTATGTCATAAATTATATGCTGGAGATTACGGACTTATGACCACTTTGACTAGTGACATCAATACAAGTTCATTTTTTACTCAAGTACCAAATATCGAAAAAACGTCTGATATGAACTTAAATGGTTATGTAATTTTTATAAAATGGTAATAACTAATATAAAAGGAATAGTAAAATTGAAAAAATTTCTAAATATAGTATAAATTAACCAAAGATTATTATTCAATAAAATAAATAATGTACGAGACAAGTTAGACTCAAGGTAAGGTAACTCTTAACTAAATCTCTATTTATTGGGTTAAATATCCATGTCATTGGATTTTTTTATAAGAATATGTGTGAATGACCTCTAATTATTTAACACTGATTATCCAATTATATTTGGTGTATTATTATTTTTTACACATAATTATTTCATTGATTTATCATTCATCGAATGATACGATCTTTGTAGGGGACATCGTCTCAATCTCCATTCATAGAGAAATATCTTGATTTTATGCACCTTTATTATTCTATAAGGTGTATATAAAACACTTTTGACATATTATATCATGAGTTAATATAGTCTCATGATATTTATATTTTGGTTTAATGATATTCATTAATGATTTTTATTCAATTTTTTCTCAAGTGGTAAGGGATTCTTCTAATAAAACATAATTTTATATGTTTTAAAGATCTATTCTTCTAAATCATTCTCATTAATTTCCATGATTTCAAAAACAATTAAGGATCTATTTATATGGACATAAATGTTTTAAATTTTTAATTCCTTTCAAAAGTTTCAAATTGGTATGGGATACTATGAGTCAAAACCCTTCTTTTTGAATGTTTTAAAGTTGTTTTAAAATTGGATTAATTATTTCAATAACATGGAATGTTTTATTTAACATATATGTCATGAACCGAATTTCTCACTTTTATGTTGCTTTACTATTTTGTTTTTTACCTTAAAATTTTACACTTTTATTTTCAAATAAAGTTATTTCATTTATGCATGCATGGAATTGTAAAAAAGAAATATAATTTCAACGTGGAAATATTCTTTTTACATTATTAATGGTTTATGTGTTATGATTATGTTATAGTTCCTCAGAATTTCTTATGTATATGGGTGGTTATGTAATAAATCAAGGGTGGGTAAGCCCATGATATCTCTACAATGCATTGGGTAATGAGAATGAGTTAACAATAAGGTTTCTATTAAGATATTTATGGAATAAACTATGATGGGTATTCTAAACATAACCATGAATTTTACTCCCTATATAGTTATGAAAGCTATAATTTAAGTATGATATGGATTCTAAAAGTTACATTTATGATTTATGATTGCTATGAAGTTTTTCAAGTTTCTTATAATTTCATAGGTTTATAAATGTTCATGGAAAAATGTTTTCTTTCCTTATTTTATATCCCTTACTGGGCTTTTTGTGCTCATCCTATGTTTTTTAAATTTCTTCACAGGGTATAAGGATGGGTAAGATAAAGTAAGAAGTCAAGCATATTTCTATAATTAAAAAGAAATCATGTTTATTTTTGAATGTTTTATATTGTGGAAGAAATGTATAATGTTTTAGTGTTATTCACATTGTGTAAATTTGAGTTATTATGTATTATTTATTTCCTAATATTCTAAAACTATAAACCTATAAATATCCTCATTGTGAATTTTTCACATAACTCAAGATTATGTAATGTATAATGTTAGAGCCTTACAGTTGGTATCAGAGGTCAGTTTAGATAACATTAGAGATTAGGATGTCTTCTTAAGAGACAAGGATATCATATGTGCTTATAATTTATAGGTTGATCATAAGTTCAATGTCTTAGAAATCCCTTTTTATGCTTTATGTTCCAAAATTTTAAGGTGATTAACGGTATTTTTGGAGACATATTTTTGAGGTAATTATGGGTTATTAATTTTTGGTATGAAAAATTAAAGGCATAAGATAAAATTTGAGGTTAAAATATGTTATGGTTATTTTTGAGTATTTGATCTCATTTTGGGGAATGTTATAAAATTATATAGTTTATGAAAAAAGACAACACATAGACCATGTGACAACATGTCTTGTTAGAAAAGGCTGTGGGAATTGAACCCATGATCAAAGGGTGACAGGGATTTATCACTTACCCCAGGCCTACATGAAGTCTCTGGTCAGTATGACTTATTATTTTTAGTGAAAAAAATTTATTTATTAAGAATAATTTTATTTGGGAGACATATATATTATCAAATGGGCAAACATAGCATTGGAAAATGATTTGGGGATTATGTGAGAAATGTTATTTTGGAAGACGTTCACTATTTTGGGAACTTTATATGATTACGGTAAATAGAACACTATGGTATTTCAGTGGAGTAATGGTTGAATTATATTTTGGAAGAATCTATGATATTGATTGTGGAATTATAGGAATTAGGTTTCTTATGGAAGTTATTAACCTATCATGGAGAATATGTGATTGGGTTAATTAGTTTTCATTATGAGACTTTAAGAGTGATCAATTTTATTGGGAGATGCATGGTAAAAATTATTTTCAAATACTATGTGATCAAATTATTCCAATTTTTGAATTTCAATCTACGTTGGGTCATTTTGAGTTATTTTAAGGACATTTTTTTGTTAAATGGTCTATATAGAACTTCGGTAGAACTGATAAATTTTGGAGATTAAAAGAAACCATTATTCTTATAAAAGATTATTCTTATTGGGGGATTATCTGATCTTTTACTAACCATTTTGGTTTTATTTAATGTCTAAAGATAGGGGAAATATATAGATCATATTTTGTTGTAACACCCAAAGATTTCATAGAAAGTTATTTTTTAAAGTAATTTAATAGCTTGCGCTACACGCAACACCGAGTTCGAGCACACCACAACTTACCAAACTAGCCGTTAAAAAATCGTCATGAATAATATTAACTTAATTTTGAATTTTATTTACTACATATAATTTTAACATCCATAATATGTGTTTCTTAAACATAATATAAGAACAAATTAATTTTTTTTGATAAAAAAACACTACGGGAAAAATGGGTATTTGCGACGGGTTATTTGCGACGGGAATAAATCCCGTCGCAAATAGTCCCGTTAAAAACTTATTTGCGACGGGGGTCTTTACCCGTCGCAAATAGTTTTCCCGGGCTTTGGCGCCAAATCCGGGGAAAAATATTTGCGACGGGGATGCCTTTCCCCGTCGCAAATAACCGGCGGCGGTAAAAGGTATTTGCGACGGAAAAGTATTCCCGTCGCAAATAACCGGCGGCGGTAAAAGGTATTTGCGACGGGAAAGTATTCCCGTCGCAAATAGTATGTTATTTGCGACGGGTCCCGTCGCAAATAACTATTTACCGGTTGACCGTAATAAATGCGGGCGAAGGTATTTGCGACGGTGCCCGTCGCAAATAATACTATTTGCGACGGGATTCCCGTCGCAAATGGACCCGTCGCTAATAATCTAACCTATAAATACCCCCATCCGTTTTTTTCAAATCATTCTCATTCTCCACCTTCTTCTGCTCTAAAATTTCTATTTCTAAATTTGAGTTTTTGTTCAGTTTAATTTTTTTTCTTCGGAGCTGTTATTAAAGTTTTGAAGAACGATCAGAGCTCATCAATTTTCAAGGTATTTATGTTCATTTTAATTTAATATTTACTTTTTAATTTTGTATTAATTTCAATTATTTTTGATTAGTTGTAATTTAATTATGTTTATATTGTTTTCTTACTTAATAAATTTAAATTATTAGTATTGTTCATAGTTAATGGTAATTAGGAATAATTTGTAATAATTTTTAATAATTAAGAATAAATATTAATAATTAGTAATAATTAGTAATAATTAGTAATAATTAGTAATAATTAGTAATAATTACCAATAATTAGTAATAATTAGGAATAATTAGTAATAATTAGTAATAATTAACAATAAATAGTAATAATTAGTAATAATTAACAATAAATAGTAATAATTACCTATAATTTGGAATAATTACCAATAATTAACAATAATTAGTAATAATTAGTAATAATTGCCAATAATTGCCAATAATTGCAAATAATTAAGAATAATTAGGAATAATTAGTAATAATTAGTAATAATTAGGAATAATTAGTAATAATTAGGAATAATTAGTAATAATTAGGAATAATTAGTAATAATTATCAATAATTAGAAATAATTACCAATAATTAGTAATAATTACCAATAATTAGCAATAATTACCAATAATTAGCAATAATTAGCAATAATTAGCAATAATTAGCAATAATTAGGAATAATTAGCAATAATTAGGAATAATTACCAATAATTAGGAATAATTACCTATCATTTGGAATAATTACCAATAATTTGGAATAATTACCAATAATTAACAATAATTAGTAATAATTTGTAATAATTACCAATAATTTGTAATAATTAGGAATAATTAGTAATAATTAGTAATAATTAGCAATAATTAGGAATAATTACCAATAATTACCAATAATTGCCAATAATTAGTAATAATTATCAATAATTGCAAATAATTAGGAATAATTGCAAATAATTAGGAATAGTTAGGAATAATTAGAAATAATTAGGAATAATTAGGAATAATTAGGAATAATTAGGAATAATTAGGAATAATTAATAATAATTAGGAATAATTAGGAATAATTACCAATAATTACCAATAATTACCAATAATTGGTAATAATTACCAATAATTGCAAATAATTGCAAATAATTAGGAATAATTAGGAATAATTAGTAATAATTAGGAATAATTAGGAATAATTAGGAATAATTAGGAATAATTAGTAATAATTAGGAATAATTAGTAATAATTAGGAATAATTATCAATAATTAGCAATAATTAGTAATATTTAGGAATTATTATCAATAATTAGCAATAATTACCAATAATTACCAATAATTAGCAATAATTGGCAATAATTAGTAATAATTAGCAATAATTAGGAATAATTAGCAATAATTAGGAATAATTAGCAATAATTAGGAATAATTAGCAATAATTAGGAATAATTAGCAATAATTAGGAATAATTACCTATAATTAGGAATAATTACCTATAATTTGGAATAATTACCAATAATTTGGAATAATTAGCAATAATTAGCAATAATTAGTAATAATTTGTAGTAATTACCAATAATTTGTAATAATTAGGAATAATTAGTAATAATTAGTAGTAATTAGTAATAATTAGTAATAATTAGGAATAATTAGTAATAATTAGGAATAATTAGTAATAATTAGGAATAATTAGTAATAATTAGGAATAATTAGTAATAATTACCAGTAATTAGTAATAATTACCAATAATTTGTAATAATTAGTAATAATGACCAATAATTAGTAATAATTACCAATAATTTGTAATAATTACCAATAATTGCAAATAATTAGGAATAATTAGGAATAATTAGTAATAATTAGGAATACTCACGAATACTCACGAATAGTCACGAATACTCATGAATACTCACGAATACTCACGAATAATCACGAATACTCAGGAATACTCAGGAATACTCAAGAATACTTAGCAAAAAAAATTATATTATCAATATTTATGAAAAAAATATTAATATTATTAAAATAATAAAAATTTATAAAATATTAAAATTATCAATATTCACAACAGATTTTGATCTATTCTTAACATGTTCAAATCTTAAAGGGTCGCTAATTGTCAGGTCATGCGCAATAAAAAGTGTGTGTCAGCCATGTCCAATGTAAACTCTATAATTGTCCTTGCATGGTCGATCACATCAAAAGTAATGTTGCAATCAGACAAACCAAGTCATTCCCTTCTTATCTATAAGAATCATCTCACATGAACCTTTACATAGACCATTCTTCCTTGAAAATTTAAGGGAAAAATAATGATATCCCCTCAAATTATTAAGGAAGAATGATCTATGTAAAGGTTCATGTGAGATAATTCTTATAGATAAGAAGGGAATGACTTGGTTTGTCTGATTGCAACATTACTTGCAAAGTGATCAACCATGCAAGGACAATTATAGAGTTTACATTAGACATGGCTGACACAAACTTTTTATTGTGCATGACCTGACAATTGGCGACCCTTTAAGATTTGAACATGTTAATAATAGAACAAAGTCTGTTATGAATATTGATAATTTTAATATTTTTTAATTTTTGTTATTATTTTAATAATATTAATATTGTTTTTTCGTAAATATTGATAATATTTTTTTTATTACTAATAATTAGTAAACGAAATCTGCTTGGATAATGAAGGGAAAATTTATAATCATATCCACAACGATGATTACCAAATTTCCTTTCATTATTCAAGCAGTTTTCCTTTTGCTAAGTATTGCTAAGTATTGCTAAGTATTGCTAAATTAGTAATAAATAGTAATAATTAGCAATAAATTGTAATAATTAGTAATAAATTGTAATAATTAGTAACAATTAGTAATAAATTGTAATAGATTGTAATAATTAGGAATAATTAGGAATAATTAGGAATAATTACCTTATTACATGTGGAGACAGAATGTGAAACACACAGATGAAAGGATAATTGTATATAATATAAAAAATTATATTATTTTAATATTAATAATAAAATATACTAATAATGTAATGATGTTATTATTATATAATTAATATTTATAAAAAAATTATATTAGTATTATTAAAAAAAATAAAAAATCAATATAATATTAAAATTATCAATATTTGTAACAGGTTTTGCTTTATTCTCAATATATTCAATCCTTGCTTGAGTGTTTTTTCTAACAAATTATTCAAAACCAGTAATGCTTTTATATTTTATAGAAAAATATGGAACAACGAGGTCGTCAACAGTCATTATTAGATGACCGCATATGGATAAATCAACGTAGAAATCCAAAAGGTTCTGGTTTAAATCCAGTATATATAGAGGGTGTGGAGATTTTTTTATCATTTGCGGCATCAAATTCAGAATTTGTTTCAGAACGAAAGATAAAATGCCCTTGTAGAAAATGTGCATTGAGAACGTTTGACACGTTTGACAAAGTGGGGGAAGATCTCTTGCGTTTTGGTTTTCAAGCAGATTATGTTTTTTGGTATCAACATGGTGAACGCAGTTCCAGAGCAGGTGATACCAACTTGATTCCAGATCCATCCCGGTTTCAAGATTTAGTACATGATGTTGCAGGTTCATCTGTTCAACATACAGAAACTCCGGCTGATATAGCTTCAAATCCTGAGTTGGGACCGTCTGAATTTTATGAGTTGTTGAAGTCTGCTGAGGATGCATTATATCCTGGCTGCAAGATGAGCAAATTAGAAGCAGTTGCAAAATTTATGGCTATCAAATCAGATAACGGAATGTCAAACACATGTTTTGACCAGATATTTTCATTGCTGAAAACACTGTTACCCGAAGGAAATGTTTTACCTGCAAATTACTATGAAAGTAAGAGGTTGGTTCGAAATTTGGGACTTACTTGTCAGAAGATTCATGCATGTTCAAATGACTGCATTTTATATTCAGGGGAAAATGAGTCGTTGGATAGTTGTCCCACATGTGGGAAACTGAGATATAAAGAAGGACAACACGGGAAGTCTGGTTTGATTCCTGTAAAACAGTTGAGATATTTTCCGCTTACATCCAGACTTCAGAGTTTATTCATGTCTAAGAATACAGCGACAATGATGTCATGGCATAAAGAGAATATTTCAACCGATAAAAGCTTGAATCATCCAGCCGATGGTGATTCATGGAAACATTTTGATAGAGTGCATCCATCATTTTCTTTAGAAGCTAGAAATGTTCGACTGGGCCTTTCCACTGATGGTTTCTGTCCGTTTGGATCTTATGGTAGTCAATATTCATGTTGGCCTATTTTTTTAACTACGTATAATTTACCTCCATGGATGTTGATGAAGGAGCCATATATATTTTTGACTTTACTAATTCCAGGACATCTGAAGAAAAATATTGATGTTTATTTGAATCCATTGATTGATGAATTAAATTTATTGTGGAGTACTGGTGTCAGTACATATGATGTTGCAACGAAACAGAATTTCATACTGAGAGCAGCATTGATGTGGACAATAAGTGACTTCCCGGCTTATGGGATGTTATCTGGCTGGAGTACACATGGTCAGAAATCATGTCCTTACTGTATGGGAGAGAACAAAGCATTTATGCTCATTCATGGAAAGAAACCTTGTTATTTTGACTGTCATCGCAGATTTCTTCCAGCTGATCATCCTTTTCGCAGAAACAGATCTCATTTCAGAAAAGGAACAGCTGAAAGGGATGGACCTCCAAAAATGCTATCAGGTTCGGAGTTAAAATCGGTTGTATTTTCATTACCTCCCATCACTTTTGGTCCCACAATAAACCAACAGAAAATTTCTGGTTTTGGGAAAGAACACAATTGGATTAAACGTAGCATATTTTGGGATTTGCCATATTGGTCTGATTTGTTGGTCCGACACATGTTAGATGTCATGCATATTGAGAAGAACTTTTTTGATAATTTGTTTCATACAGTTTTGGATACGCCAGGAAAGATCAAAGACAATGTAAATGCATGTTTAGATCTTGCCCAAATTTGCAGGCGTCCAGAATTGGAACTATTTGAGAATGTCAGAACAGAAAGGTTACTGAAACCAAAAGCAGCTTATACACTGTCTAAAGAAAACCGTTTATTATTTTGTCAGTGGATTGCAGATTTGAGACTTCCAGATGGCTGTGCTTCCAATTTGGGTAGATGTGTAAAGAATGGCCATATTACTGGATTGAAAAGTCATGATTGTCATGTTATAATGGAGAGACTTCTACCCATTGGATTAAGAGGTCTGTTGAATTCTGTGATTTGGGATTCCATAACAGACATGTCTCATTTTTTTTGGGAAATTTGTGCGGCTACGGCAGATTATGATGCTCTAGGAAAACTTGAAAAAGATGTTGTTGTAATTATATGTAAACTGGAAAAAATATTTCTGCCGTCTTTCTTCGACTTAATGGAACATTTGATGTTACATTTGCCATATGAAGCCAAATGTGGAGGTCCGGTACAGTTTCGATGGATGTACCCATTTGAAAGATGCATGAAAAAATTGAAAAGAAAAGTACGCAACAAAGCATCTGTTGAAGGATCTATTGCAGAAGCTTATTTGCAAGAGGAAATATCTTTTTTCTGCTCCCATTATTTTGAATCTGAGTATCCTACAAAACACAACCGAATGGGACGGAATGAGAGGAATATTGATGAAATCAACAATCAATTATCTGTTTTCAACCAGTCAGAGCTTGGTTTTGGTGGAGTTTCTGAACGCTGGCTTTCAGATGATGAACATCATAGAGCTCATACGTATGTTCTGCTCAACTGTGAAGAGATGACATCAGTTTTACTGTAAGTGTTTATATCACTTATTCTATCATTTATGTTACAGTAAATAACTTTGGTTTTTATAGGTTGTATGATAATCATATCAAGAAACAAATTCCACAAATTACAGCAGCTGCTCTCGAAGAACTTCGACTGAAAAATTTCTCTCAGTGGTTTCAAAAACTTGTAACATAAATTCTTTATCATTTAGCAACTCATTCAATGTATAGTTTACTATATTGATAATTATTTCACAAATCTTCAGGTGTCTCGACATGGTGATAAAATTGAAAAACGGCTGTGTGTATTGAGTAACCCACCTTCCAAACTTGTTAAAACTTATAATGCATATGTGGTGAATGGATTTCGATTCCACACACATGCATATAGGGAATCGAAAAAAACAATGAACAGTGGAGTTAGCTTGAGAGGATCTCATCATCGAGAAAATGAAGTTGACTTTTATGGCATACTTGATGAAATCATTGAACTCTGTTATCTTGGACAACATTACATAACAATGTTCAAATGTCGGTGGTTGGATACAGAGAGAGGCGTGCGTGTTCATCCGACTCATGGAATCATCGATATTAAATGTAAAAGTGTTCTCGCAGTAAATGAACCATTCTTATTGGCTCAATAGGCATATCAAGTTTATTATGCAAAGTACTGTGCAACATCAAGAGACTTGACTGATTGGTGGAGTGTAATAAAAATCAAAATTCGAGACAATCAGTTTAGTCAAAGTGAATGTGCTTTCACTGATGTGCAAAGAATTGAAGTTTTTCAAGAGAGTACTCAAAATCAATCTTTTTTACAAAGAGATATGAGTATCGATGACGACACCCCACATTTAAGAGTCGGTGATGACGATGATGTTAATGATGTCACACATGAATTTGAAATGGTAAGAGATGAAGCAACTGCAACTCGAATGGATATCGATGATGTTGAGGAGGAATATGAAGATGACATTGACATATATGAAGATGATGATGAAGATGAACACTTATAGAATTCCATGGTATTTATATACAATCATAATATGTATATATGTATATATAATAGTAATTATCAATTATTTGATAATATTAACATTTTCTGTTTCAGATGGACGAGGCCACATTTCGTGAGTTGGCGGAGGCTGACCTGCCTTTCGATGCGGATGAGTTGCTGGCAGATGACCCTCAGCCTGCAGGCGCTCCAGGGAGTACGCGGAGGGGGCGCGGTCTTGCACGATTGATGATTCCTGACCCCATCCCCGAGCGACGTCCACGTCTTGGGTTTGATCCGCGCACCCGGAGGTGTGATAACCTGTGTAATAACCTGTGAATTTGACTAAGATTTCATTAATCTATTCACATAATAAATGTTTATTATTTTTTCAGTTTTTCGCATATAGCAGTCGGACAGGGCAGCCCTATTTTGCGCAACTATTTCTCTCAGCCGTGGACCACATGGGAGCAGATTCCCATTGATGTGCAGCAGGCCATGTTCGGCCATTGGTTGGTACGTACGTAAATAAATAATTTTTATTTTGAAAATTATTTCATTTCTAACTTGATATTTTGATTTATTTGTAGGGTTTATGGTATCCGATCGAGGATACCATGCGTGACGCCATCCACGAGGCATGGGAGGTGGCCATGCATGATCGCCTTCGTCATTTTTTTCACAATTTAAGAAAAGCTGCGATGAAGAAAGCAGGAGTGTCAGATTTTGATGAGTCATGTAGAGCACACCGACCAGAGTACATTTCATCCCATGTATGGGATGGATTATGTGCGCACTGGTTGAGTGGTGCCTTTCAGAGGAGATCATCGGTGGGGAGGCAGAATCGGGGGAGGCAGGAGGTGACTCATCGAGCTGGGATTCGTTCTTTCAGTACTCATAGACAGCATCTGGTACGTACATTATTTATAAATATTTTATATAACTATAAATATTAACAGTTTATTTTTTATTCTTATAGGCTGTCGAGCACCCCGATATTACAGAGTACGACGTATATCGGAGGATGTATAGTGATCCTGCTACTGGGGAGCTCAGAGGTGATCGTCAGCATCACATCGTGGTCAGTATTATTTGTTTTCAAGTTTAAAAATTAACTGCATATAATATATTCACAATTTTAATTTTAAATTACAACTATAGGAGTCATATGAGGCTGCAGCGGCACAGGCCCGGCCTGAGAGTCAGGCCGAGGCATCAGATCAGACCACTGCCCGTCAGTTTGATGAGGCGGCATGGATGCAGGCCACCCAGTATGCCTTCGAGAAGGGCCGGGTAGTTGGTATCGGCTCTCAACTGACTCCCGGAGATTATTATGGCAGTGCTGCGATGTCGGCGTCCAGCTCGAGAGGAGCTCGTGCATCTTCTTCTACACAGTATGAGGAGCAGTTGCGATCTCAGACTGCACAGATAGAGAGTCTCCGACAGGAGCAGGAGCAGATGCGTCAGCAACATGAGGAGGAGCGTCGACGCCAGCAGCAGCTGTACGAGGAGCAGACGAGTCGGTGGCAGCAGCAGCATCAGGAGTAGATGGAGTACATGCGCCGACTCACTCATGCATTAGGGATGGAGTTTCCTCCACCACCATCTGCAGATCCCCCACCTCCCCCCCCCTCCTACAGATTAGAGTTTGTATTTCTGTTATAAAATTTGTGAAATCAAAATATTTTTTTTTTCTATTCG
The DNA here is from genome assembly GCA_963277665.1 of Viscum album. Taxonomy (NCBI): domain Eukaryota; kingdom Viridiplantae; phylum Streptophyta; class Magnoliopsida; order Santalales; family Viscaceae; genus Viscum; species Viscum album. The sequence continues at coordinate 1,069,283,123 of OY728166.1, read as the reverse complement.
TAGTTTCTGTCTCATTTTAAAATATTAATAATATTATATTTTTAAATAACAATATTAATATGAATAATAATAATATTTATATTTTATAATATTAAATTTTATATATATATTAAAATTTTATTTATATTATAAAATTTTATTTATATAATAAAATTATATATATATATTAAAATTTTATAATATTATAATTTAATTATTTTTTTGTAATACTTGAATTATTTTAATATTTGAATGTAAAATAATTCTATTATTTTTATATTAATTAAAATAACTTATTAATATTTTTTTTATTTATGAATTATAATTATAATATTATTATATTAATTAAATTATTTATTAATATTTTATTATTTTTATTTTTGAATTATAATTCTACTATTATTATAGTAATTAAAATAATTTATTATTTTCATTTGTAAATTATAATTCTATTATTATATTAATTAAAATAATTTATTAATAATTTATTTTTTTTATTTTTTTATAGTATTTGCGACGGGATACTATGCCCGTCGCAAATACTAGTATTATTAATAGTTTTTTATTTTTTTTAAAAAGCGTATTTGCGACGGGTCCCGTCGCAAATACTATGAATAGTATTTGTGACGGGTCCCGGTTCCCGTCGCAAATACTAGTATTATTAATTTTTTCTATTTTTTTAAAAAAGAGTTTTTGCGACGAAACCGTCGCAAAAGGTATTTGCGACGGGCCCGTCGCAATAACTGTTTAAAAAGTTTTTTACAAAAATACGGAATACTATTTGCGACGGGGGGAATGCCTGTCGCAAAAAAAGGCTTTAGCGACGGTCCCGTCGCAAATAAGTTTAGTTGCGACGGCGTTTTCAGCAACGGGCTATTTGCGACGGGACCCCGTCGCAAATAGCCCGTCGCAAATACCTGCTTTTCTAGTAGTGAAAGTATTTTTCAAAAATGAAATTTTATCACCTTTTAATGGAGAACCCTTTTTAAATCCAATATTTGACACTTTTATATATTAAATTTGACAAAATAATCTTCTTCTTTAGAAAAGGGACATAAAATTTTAGTTCGGATAAATTTTCTATGCTTTTCAGATAACTTTCATATTTTGATGAATAGTTAAAAATACTAAATTTTAATTGAAAAAAACTTTTTTAATAAAAATAATTGATAGTTTTGGATTATAAATTTGAATGTCTTTGAAGTATAATTAGATTATATTTTTATCATTTAATCCAATGTTAGTCATTGGAAGTAATTTTACATTTAAATTGGACATAAAGAGATATCAATCTTTTGATAGTTTTTACTTCTCAAAAACCCACTTTCTGATTTTGACAAAGAGAATATATATTGTTAATTTAATTAATAAAACTTCTATATTTTTAATTTGGTAAAATAGATATAATTTTTTAATTTGTAATATCAAAAATATCTTGGGGTGAAGTTTTTGTATTTTTCTAAAAACTTTCAATTTATGATGAATAGTGAAAAACATTGCGTTTTTGTTTAAAGCCGACTTTTTATTTAAATAATAATTTTAAATTTAAATTTTTTTAAAAGTCAATATAGTTACATAAAAGCTATATTATTCAAATTTAATTCCTTAAAGTTATTTTTTAATAAGATTATATAAATATAATTTTATTGAACTTTTTATTGTCTTGTACTTACATTCTAGGCACATTTGAAAATTTTTATAAAATATAATTTTACTGATTTTGTGAATTGAATTTAAAAAATCCAAGATACATTGTTGAAATCAGTATGTAAAATTTGACTCAATGGGATGAAAATAATTTTTGGTTAGTATCTTTTGTATTTTATTTACCGCGGTTAAAAGTAAATAGGGTAATTAAAGGTAAAAATGATATTATAATTACCCTAACACATGTCCTAATTCTATTGGATAAGTGTTTTTAGGCCAAAATAAACCTTATTAATAAAATATGATCTATTTGATCCACTTGTATTTATTAGGACATTTATTATTATTTTATTTAAAGATGAGTTAAAAGTGTTAAATTCAATGTTTAAAAACATACCCATTTTTAATATAGGGTGATACATAAGATAAATTAGACAATAAATATTAATTAAAAATATAAAAATATTTCCTAAATAATGGTATTTTATTTATAATTTTTATACATTAAATAATTAAATTTATTTATGACACAATGATGATGCAGTAATTACCTTATTCAGGAAAGATTAAAATAATTGATATTATAAACATACAAATAAATTTAAATTGATATTTTTTATGCATTCCACTAATTTTATAGGTTAATATGGAATTTTATGGTTGATTAAATATTTTTTTTTGAAGTGATAAAGCTGTTATGACTTTCAAAAAAACAAAATATCAAATAGTGTAAAAATTTACATAAATGAGTCTTTTAGAAAAATACTATATTATTAAATGATATAATATTCCTAAAAATATATGGTTCATCCAAAGGACTTATATAAGGTTATATATATCAATAATGAACCACATGGGGTTCTCTTGGGTTTTTATAGTAATTTTATTATCCATTTATTATAATAATACAAGAAGACATGGTAAAAGTTAAACTTTTTAACTAAGAGTAATATCTAAAATATAAGGTTGACATGGTAACATAAACTTGTATAAAACCTATTTTTTGAGAGGATTTTGACTCATACCCACCTTATCCTAGAAATAAATCCTTTTGGAGATATTATAAACCAAAAATTATTTTATAATAAAATAATATCTCAAGCTTTTCTTAAAGTAACCCTCGCCTCTCTTATAAAAGTGTACTTCCCCTTCTCTCAAAATCACACCTCCAAAGCCATTTGTATCATCCAAAACCTACTTAAATATCCTCTCAACTACCCTAACTTCAACTTAAAGTCATTACATTGATCATAAAGACAACCTAAGGAGCCCTTTTTTTCAAATCAAAAGGAGGAACCTGGAGAAGAGGTAATAATTTCATCTCCTCTTTCAAAGTCCTTTTCTTCTTCCACTTCCTCTTTCTTTGTTGTTTCCACACCAAAATAATAATCCCATTAACTAATAAATACATTAATGTAATTATAAATATTTTACGACCATATTTATTATTCTATCCATCCTATGAATGACAAAGTCACCTTATTTGCGTATGTACAGCTTACCGTCTCCACGTCGTAGTGTAGTTTGTTATTCAACACTTTATTATTTGAACGAGTACAATAATGATTATAATTGATGTAAATAATAAATAATTTTTTTTAATGATTCTGTATATATAATACACCATCCAATTACATATGATTTCACCACTAATAGAATGATATTGTCGCTCGTGCATACGTATTGATTACCATCTCCACGACGTGATGAGATTTCGTTCCCCATCGTATCCATTCAAGAATAACTTTCATTTGATGATTGAAAATAATGTTTAATAACTTAATATCATTCTGGATATGAATCAAATACATCATATTCATAACAAACTGACTTATGTAACAAAACATATAAAGGAAAACGAATTAGTTAACACCCAAAACAATGATACTACTGAAATATCATTAATAAATCAATATTAGAAGATCATATATGATATCATATTTATGTATATGGTTCTTTTATAATTTATTAAAAATTATTTCACCATTATCGTGAGTTTAAACTACCCTTTACTAAGGAAAAGTAAAAGGTAAGTGGGTTTCATCTCACTTCTTATTCGTGTGAGATTTATGCTATATTTCCACCATTTCCTTTTGTGTGGTGTATGCACTAAACATGACTATATTCTTTGGGTAATATACATTAATTTATGGGTATTTTCATATTCATTTTATAATCCTTATTTTATGGGGTGTGTGTTTCTTATGTTACCAATTCAGTAAGGGAATTTCTTATTTCTATTTTCACTCATTGGGTTTTACGTAAACTTCATTGATTATTTTACTCCAAGATTATGTATGAAATCACTATTTATTTATTTATTTTGTAATTTAAAATCCCCTTTGTGGTGATATAATTTTGATACACATAATACCTCCATTGATAAATTCTCAAGTCATCGATATGATCTTGATAAGAGTAATCTTAACTCGATTTTCATTCATCGAGTTAAACATCCAAGTCATTGGTGTTGTTTTTAAAAGAATATGTGTGAATGTCATCTGATTTATTTACACTAAATATCCAATAATATTTAGAGTATTTATATTTTTCATGCATAATTGTTTCATTTATTTATCCATAATCTAAGGATACGATCTTCATAAAGGATTTCATCTCAATTTACGTTCCATTGATACTTCGTTGTTGTTATGATCCAATTCACTTTTATATGGTTCACATACTGTCCTTTGATATATTATATCATGAATCCATTTATTCTCATGATATTATAATGTTTCTATTAATGTTATTCCTCAATTATTTGTATTCAACTGTCTCTCATTTTATTAGGAATTCTTTAACTAAAATATCATTTTAAATGTTTTAAAGATTTATTCTTCTAAATCTATATCATTAATGTCCACATTTTAAAAATGGTTTTAAGGATTTATTTATATGAACATGAATGTTTTAAAATTAAAATTCATTTCAAAAGGTTCAAATTGGTATGAGACACATCTATTCACAAATCTATATTTTATAACTTCTTGATAAATAGTGAAACTTTTAAATGTTTTCAAGAAAAAGGGGATATTTCTCTCAAATATTTTTATTGATTATTTTCATATATTTCAATATCCTTAATTATTCTTGATTGAGGTTGATTTATTATAATGAAATCTTCCATATTGAATTTAATGAGTTATGTTTGGATTTGGATGTGATATTTTTATACCATTCATGGTTTGTGGTTAAAATATTGACATTTCGTATTCTAGTTTTAATACGAATGTTTAGATTATGTTTCAACCTTTTCATATGAGGAATTAATTGGACTTAGTAAGTGATGGGTGGAACCCTATATAGCTCCTCGATGCATCGGTAGGTCTCATGAGACAAACTAGTGTCTGGGCACAAGGACTTGACAAAATTATTATTTATAGTCTTGGAATTAGGCATTGACTATGTGGTTATGGTGTTCAACATTATGCATTCCATCATTATGAAATTAGATATTGATATTACATGTGATTATTCAACTAGTAGAATATATATGTGAATAAGTAAATGGCATTATTTGATTTATATTTTTCATATTATTCGGAAGTTTATGTTTATGAAGACTGTGTTTTAGTCTTATACATTGCATTAAATGTTTATGTTTTCTTATGATAGTTTCTATTATAATGTTATCCTTACTGAGCATCTAAGCTCTCTCATTTCTTATGTTTTATGTTTACCAGGATATGAAGAAGTATACTATGATTAACTTGCATGATAGGCTTTGGGATATGAGTGTGTTCTAAGGAGACAAAATGTTATTCTTTTTATTTCATGATGAAATTTAAAACTTATGTATATATCTAGGGCATCCAAGATTACTAAACTAATAGATCTTTGAAAACTTGATCTCTTGTGATCATGCCACTGTTAATTAATAATTCACCGACTCTGGGTAACTAAGGTCGGGGCGTTACATTTATGGACTATGTGATTCTCTAGAAGTTGATTATAGTGCTTCAGGTGTGACCAAGTCATCCTAAATACTCATCGATTGTAGAAAAAGATGAGTTTGTAGTAGAATTAGATTAATGGATAAAACTATACATGTGAGGTATATTTCCTTATGTTCTTATTCTATGTAGTAAAATAACTCCTTAACATTATGGTAATGATCTTAAAACAAAAATGTTTCCCATTTACTTTTCCTACTATGAAATGATTGACCTTTTAACCAATCAAAAATTTATGGTTTTGTGATTGTTAACTTTATCATAATCATGTTTTCTATCACTTGAAGTAAAAAATTGAAAGTTAATTTCTCTTCCATATCTATGTTTTCATACATGAAATCCTAGTATGTGTTACCTCAGGTGACCATTGCATGATCCTTTCTTTCTTTTAAAGTGTACGTTTAATTATTCCTTTTTCTGGTGTGGGATTTAAATAATGGTATTTTGAAATTTCATAATTTAGTTACCAACCCTAAATTCAAATTGTGAGGATTCAATATACAAAAGGGGGGGAGAATGTAACAACTTGAGTTTTTTTTAAAGAGATGTTATGTTTGATAGCGTACATAATACCCCATGTCAATCCTCACAACGGGAATTAAATTTAAATTAATTAATGAAAATTATGTGTTTTGAACATTTAAAAATGGATTCCATATTTGTAATCAGAAGGTACAAATTATTTAAATATGTCCCTTTTATTTTTGGACTTGATGAACAATAACTATAGTAGTTATTTTCATTTACCATGGTTAAAGGGTAAATCAAGTAAATAAAGGTAAAAATGATATTATAATATAATAAAACTACCATAACACTTGTTCTAATTATATTGTATGAGATATTTCTGACCATTAAAACCCTTGGGATGAAAAATTGGCCTTTGGAAGCCACTTGGGTGAGATTATGAAACTTAAAAAATTTAATTTAAAGTAATGGAAAATATGTTATAAACATCTATCTTTGTACTAAAACAATTTAATATGGGTTTATATAAGTGATATCTCCGACTATAAATAGTAAATATAAATCTAAAAAAATTATACATAATGTTATTTTATTTATACTTTTTAGACATTAAATAAATAAATTTAATTATGACACAATGATGATGGAATAATAGACTTATTAATAAAATAATCAAATAAATGATATTATAAAAATTAAAATTAATATTATTTTACATACTTAATGTCATAAAAAATTTTATAGGTGAATATAATATTTTAAAATACTATTAAATGATTTTTTTTCTAATTTAAATCTCTGTTTAGATCTTATTTAAATTCAATAAAATGAATTGTGTAAAAATTGACATAAATAATGTTTTATAAAAATAGTCATTAATTAAATTATTTAAAAACCATAAAAAATTTAAAATCACAATGTGACTATTATAAGGTCTAAAATTTATTAAGTGTCTAATTATGAGAAATTTACCCCATTTAAGTAAAATTAATAGACACTGAATAATAAAAATGTTGTTACCACAATTAAAATTAAAATACAATAATTAACTGTAAACTGAAAAGATGATGTTTAAAATAAAATCAATACATGTCTAAAAATAATTGGATGAGATGATTTAGAACTATACTCATCTTATCTTTTACATATTTAAATTTCAAATTATTTAGAGTAAAAATTTAAATTATATTAATTTAATGTTATAAGAATTTTCAAGGGTGTCTCTCTTCTCTCTTATAAAAAGGCACCCTCTCTTATCTAATACTCACAATTAAAAAGACATGTTTTCCACTATCTTCCTATAACTCATAATATAAAACCTCCCTACATTCTTGAGGTTTATTTTAGGCTTAACACCCTTCTTAGGGGTGTTAAGGTGTTCTTCAAAGGTCATCAAATGAATAAGAGGTATCATTTTTAAGTGTTTATATTTTATTTATTCTTATAGTTCCTTTTCTTATGTTTTTCTATACTAATTTAATAAATAAAAAATATAATATATTCTGATATGTTTTTATGGCTATGGTAAAACCATATTCATGCTTCTACCAATCCTATTAAAAACAATATCACCATCTATGTGTACGTACGGCTTACCATTTCCACTCTGTGGTGAGAACTATATTTCTTTTATACATTGTTTAGATGGATATAAATATGAGTATCAACGATGTAAATAAAAAATATGACTTGATAATTATTTTGTATAATTAATATACCATCTAATTCCATATCATTTAACCATTAAATTTAATGTCACTCATGCGTACGTACGGCTTACTATCTCCACAATGCGATGAGATTCATTCTCCACATTAACTATTTAAGAATGATTATAAATTAATATATAAGTATGTTTAAATGATTAATTTTATATTAATAATTTTATTATTATTCTTTAAATATAATATAATATTTTCCTTAATTCTATAATGAAAAAATAAAAATGGAAAACGTTACTCATGCGTACGTACGTCTTACCGTCTCTATGAATATATCGTTGTTCATTTTTCATAACTATAATTAATGTTTTGATTTTAAAAGTATGATTAATGTATAAAAGAGATGATTATTTAATTAATACTATTCTGGAGATGATGGAGTTATGACCACTTGGACTGGTTACCTCAAAACAAGTTTATTTTTGACTCAGGTACAGAATATCGAAAAAAAGTTCTATATGAACTTAAATAGTTGCGTAATTTTTATAACATAGTAATAAGTGATATAAAAGGAACAATAAACATGAAAGGGGTTCTCAATAAATTATAAATTAACAAAATTTAATTATCTGGTAAAGTAATGAATGTATGAGACAAGTCAGGCTCAATGTAATGGAAATCTTAACTCAATCTCTATTCATTGAGTTAAATATCCATGACATTGGTTTTGTTTTTCAAGAATTTGTGTGAATGACCTCTGATTGTTTTACAAAAAATATGCACTTATATTGGGTGTATTATTATATTTCACAAATAATTATTTCATTGATTTATCCTTAATCGAATGATATAATTTTTATAATGGACTTCGTCTCAATCTCCTTTCATTGAGGTATATCTTGATGTTATACACCTTTATTATTCTATAAGGTGTATCTACAACTCTTTCGACATGTTATATTATGATTTAATATAGTATCATGATATTTAACTTTGGTTTATTTTTATTCTTTAATTGTTTTTATTCAAGTGTTTCTCTACTGGTAAGTGATTCTTTAACTAAAACATCATTTTAAGTGTTTTAAAGATTTATTATTCTAAATCATTCTCATTAATCTCCAAGATTCCAAAATTGTTTTAAGTAATTATTTATATGTAAATAAATGTTTTAAAATGGAAATTCCTTTAGAAATTTTCAATGTGGTTTGAGATACTTCGATTCAAAACTCTTCATTGTGAATGTTTTAAATGTGTTTTAAAATTGGATTGATTATTTAAATAACTCATAATATTTTATTTAACATATATGTCATGAAATTAATTTCTTTATTTTATGAAGCTTTAATGTTTTGTTGTTAACATAACTTGTTTACACTTTTATTTTCAAATAATGTGATTTCATTTATGCATGTACGTCATTGTAAAAATGAAATATGAATTCAACATGGAAATGTTATTTTTTCTTTATGCATGGTTTATATGAAATGATTTTTTTATAGTTCTTCATAATTACTTATGTACATGGGTGGTTATATGATAAAATGAGGGTTGGTGAGCCCATGATAGCTCTATAATTCATTGGGTAATGAGACGAAGTTAAACAATAAGGTTTCTACTAAGAGATTTAGGGAATTAACTATGATGGGTATTCCAAACTTAACCATGAAGGTTACTCGATATATAGCTATGAAAGCTATAATGTATGTATGATATGTATTCCACAAGTTACCTTTATAACTTATTATTTCTATGAAGTTTTTCAAGATTCTTATATTTTCATGGGCTTATAAATATTCATGCACTAACATTTTCTTTTCTTATTTTATATCCCTTACTTAGACTTTTGTGCTCATCCCATGTTTTTAAAATGTCTTCATAGGGTATAAGTATGGGTAAGAGAAAGGAATTAGTCAATAAGATTTTTATCAAGAAAAAGAAATCATGTTTACTTTTAAAAGTTTGATATTTTTTAAGAAATAGATATTATTGTAGTGGTATCCACTTTTCATAAATTTGAGTTATTATGTATTATTTATGTCCTAATTCTCTAAAACTCTAAACCTAAAAATATTGTCTATGTGAATTGTTAAATTAACTCAAGTTTAAGTAATGTATAAGGCTGGGGCCTTACAGTTGGTATCTGAGGTCGGTTTAGATAACTTTACGGATTAGAATGTATTATTAAGAGATAGTGATATCATATGAGTTTATAATTTTCAGGTTGATCATAAGTTTAATGTCTTAGAAATACATTTTGATGTTGTATATTCAAAAATATTAAGGTGATTAACATTATTTTTGGAGACTTATATTTTTTAGGTAATTATGGGTTATTACATTTTGGGATGGAAAACAAAAGGCATAAGATATTATTTGAGATTAAAATATGTTATGGTTATTTTTTGTTATTCGATATAAATTTTGGGAATGTTATAAAATTATATAGTTTTTGAAAAATGAGAACACATAGACCATGTGACAACACGTTGTGTTAGACAAGGCTGTGGGAATCGAACTCACAATCGAAGTGTGACATGGCTCTATCACCTACCATAGGCCTACATGAAGTCTCTGGTTATTATGACTTATTCATTTTTGTTAAATGATTTTATGGATTAATAATAAGTTGATTTGGGAGACATATATATTATCGATTGGATATCCTTGGTATTGTAAAATGATTTGAGGATTACGTAATAAATTGTATTTTGGAAGACGTTCACTATTTTGGGAACTTTATATGATTAAGTTAAATAAAAAACAATGGTATTTTAATGGAGTAATGGTTGAATGTTATTTTGGAAGAATATAAGATTTTAATTGTGGAATTATGGGAATTAAGTTATTTATGGAAATTATTAACCTATCATGGAGAATATGTGAATAGGTTAATTACTTTTCAGTAAGATACTTTAAGAGTGATCAATTTTATTTGGAGATATATTTTAAAATTTATCTTGGAAGACTATGTGATCAAATTCTTTTGAGTTTTGGGTTTTAATATTAGTTTAATTATTTATTAGAATTTTGAGGGCATTTTTTTATTAAATGGTCTATGTAGAACTTGGGTATTACTGATAAATTTTGGAGATTAAAAGTACTGATTCTCCTTATGAAGGATTATTCTTTTGGGAGGATTATTGAAACTTTTACTAACCATTTTGGTTTTAGTTAATTTCTAAATATAATCAAAATATATAGATAATAGTTTATAGATTATTTGATTCTCTATAAGTTTATTTTAGTGCTTCATGTGTAACCAAGTCATCTTAAATACTCATTAATTGGAGGAAATGATGATTTTGAGGGGTAATTCGATTAATGGATGAAACTATATTTGTAAAGTATGTATATTTCCTTATTTTCTTATTATAATTAGTAAAATAATTCCACAACTATGTGAAAATGATCATAAAACAAAAACTTTTTTCATTTACTTTTCTTACTATGAAATCAATGACCTTTTAACCAATAATTGATTTTGGTTTTCTGATTATTAAAATTCTCTTAATCATGTTTTCTATCACTCTCTTTTAGAACATGATTGTTAATTTTTCTTCCATATCAATATTTTCCTACATGGAATCCGAGTATGTGTTGTCTAAGGTGGCCTTCGCACGGTCCTTTCTTTCTTCTAAAGTGGAATTTTCATTAATCCTTTTTCTGATGTGGGATTGCAATATAGATATTTTGAAAATTTTTGATTTAGTTACCAACCCCAAATTCAAATTGAGAGGATTCAATTTCCAAAATGGGTGGAGAATGGAACATCCTATGTTATTTTAAAGAGACACTATGTTCTATAGCATACATAATACACTACATTGAACTTAAGAGAACAACTAAATATCATTATGTTACCTTATAACATATATATTAAAACTGAAGAAATGAATAGTATTAATACATTTATGAAAATATTGAGAACATGTGTATTTAATTAATTATTTTGTGATTAATTATTTATAAATGAAAATAAAACACTTTTTAATTAAAAGGAAATGTTTTTCCGAAAAAAACTATTTAAATGCAAATAAGTGAGATTATAAAATAATAAAATCACTTTTTATTGTTTTTTATTAATTAAATTTATAATTAATATAGTTAATGTAATGTTTAAAATTCATCGTATATGCTTCTAGACAAGATATAAAAAGAAATTCAATTTTTCGGCTAAAAGATGTATTTTTTAAAAAAAAATACAATTTTACAACCTTTTGATGGCGAACGCATTTTAAATTTAGTTTTTTACACATTCTTAATTTCTATTTGAAAAAATAAAATTTTCCTTTATAATTGGCACATCAAAATTTACTTTGGTTTAATTTTGGTATATTTTTGATAAAAATCATTTTTTTAATGAATAGTGAAAAATACTGCATTTTAATTCAAAACTACATTTTCCTCTAATGTTGTTATATAGTTAGAATTTCATTTTAAAGTGTTTTAAAGTAAAATTAGATTAATTTTATATAATTTAATCCAATTTTTCTCATTATAGGTTATTTTATATTTAAATTTGATATAAAAATATGTCAATCTTTTGATGGTTTGTACTTTCAAAAACCTCATTTTCTCATTTTGATAATAGAAATTAATTTTAAATTAATTACTACTACTTAAGTGTTTTTATTTTAGAAAAAATTATTCCATATTTGGAATTATAAGGTCCAAATTATGTAAATATTTCTCTTTTAATTTTGAACAAGATGAATACCAACTTTAGAAATTATTTTTATTTACCACGGTTAAAGGGAAAATCAGGTAAATTAGGGTAAAAATAATATTATAATAACATAAAACTACCCTAAAACTTGTCTTAATCCTATATTATGGTATCTTTCTGATCCCTAAAATCCATTAGATGAAAAAATGGCCTTTGGAATCCACTTGGATGTGATTATGACACTTATACCTTTTAATTTAAGTTAATGGAAAATATGTTATAAACATATATATTCTTACTAAAAAATTTAATATGGGTTTACATAAGTGATATATTCAACTATAAATAGTCACTAGAAATCTAAAAATATTTCCTATATCATAATATTTTATTTATAATTTTTATACATTAAATAACTAAATTTAATTATGACACAATGATGATTGAATAATAGACTTATTAATGAAGGATTCTAATAAAATATATTATAAATATTAAAATAAATATTATATGACACAATTTATGTCATAAAATATTTTTATTGGTGAATTTTACATGTTATAATAATATTAAATTAATTTTTTGATGTTACCTCACTTTTCAGATTTTATATAAATTCAACAAAATGAGTAGTGTAAAAATTGACATAAATAATGTTTTATAAAAATAGTAATTTATTAAATTATTTAAAAATTATAAAAATATTTTAAAATCCAAAAGTTACTATGATATGGTCAAAATTATAATTAAGTGTCTAATTAGGAGATATTGACCCCATATAAGTAAAATATAGACTCTTAATAATTAAAATGTTATTACCACAATTAAGTTTAAAGGAGAATAATTAAGGGTAAACCAAAAAGATAAGGTTTAAAATAAACTCAATATATGTATATAAACTATTGTAATGAAATGATATAGAACTATACTAATCTTATAATCTACATATTTCAATTTGGAAGCTTTAGGAGTAAAATATTTATTTATATTAATTTACTAATTTAAAATTTCTTTAAGGGTGTCCCACCCCTCTCCTATAAAAAGGTATCATCTCTTATCTAATAATCACACATCAAAATAATTTTGGTTCAACCAATATCTACCCAAAAGTATTCCTAAAATCCCTCCCCACATTCTTTAAGCCTTATTTTAGGCATAACACCATTCTTAGTGGTGTTAAGGTGTTCTTCAAAGGTGATCAAACGAAGAAGAGGTATCGTTTTTTTAATTGTTTTTATTTTAATTATTCTTCTACATCATTTTCCTAAATTGTTTCCATAATAATTTGGTAACTCAAGAATATAATATATGATTATATAATTTTATCTTTATGTGACAACCATGTTCATCCTTCTACCCATCCTACAAAAACAAATATCACCATGTGTGCATACGTACGACTTACCGTATCCACACCGTGGTGAAAACTGTTTTTCATATATACTTTATTTATATTGATATAAAGATGAGTATAAATGATGTAAATAAAGAATATGACTTCATAATGATTCTATATAATTAATATACCATCCTATTTCATATTTTTTAACAATTCAATTAAATGATATCGTCGCTCGTGTGTACGTACGTCTTACCGTCTCCACGATGAGATGAGATTCATTCACCACCTTTACCATTAAAGAATGATTATAAATAAATATATAAGTATGTTTAAATTGTTAATATTATATTAATAATTTTATGATAATTATTTAAAGATAAAATAATATTTATCTTATTTTCATAATGAATAATGAAAAATAGAAAATGTTATTCATGCGTATGTACGGCTTACCGTCTCCATGAATATACCGTTGTTCATTTTTCATCACCATAGTAAATGGATTGATTTAAAAAGTATTATTAATGTATAAAATTTATTATTATTTAATTAATAATATTCTTGAGATGATGGACTTATGACCACATGGACTAGTGACATCAAAATAAGTTCATTTTTTACGCAAGTACCGAATATCAACAAAACCTCTGATATGGACTTAACTAGTTATATAATTTTTATACCATGGTATTAAGTGATATAAAATTAATAATAAACATGAAAAATTTTCGAAAGAAATTATAAATTAACATAATTTTATTATTCATAAAACTAAAGAATTTACAAGACAAGTTGGACTCAAGGTAATGGAAATCTTAACTCAATTCTTATTCATTGAGTTAAATATTCATGTCATTGGTTTGGTTTTTCAAAGAATTTTTGTGAATTACCTATAATTATTTTACACTAAATATCTACTTATATTGGGTGTATTATTATTTTTCACACATAATTATTTCATTTATTCTCTTTAATCTAATGATATGATCTTTGTAAGGGACTTCATGTCAATATCCTTTCATTGAGGCATATATTTATATTATGAACCTTTATTATTATATAATGTTTATATAAAAACCTTTTGACATGTTATATCATGAGTTAATATAGACTCATGTTATTTAAATTTTGGTTTAATGTCTTTATTTAATTATTTTTATTCAATTGTACCTCTAGTGGTAAGGGGTTCTTTAACAAAAACATCGTTTGAAATGTTTTAAAGATTTATTCTTATAAATCATTATCATTAATGTCCATGTTTTCAAAATAGTTTTAAGGATATATTTATATGTACATCAATGTTTTAATGTGTACATTCCTTTCAAAAGTTTCAAAGTGTTATGGGACACTTTTTTCAAAACTCTTCTTTTTTAATGTTTTAAACATGTTTAAAAATTGCATTGATATGTTTTATTTATCATATAGGTCATGAACTAAATTTCTCTCTTTTATGTCACTTTTATGTTTTTAAGTTTACTTTACAAGTTTACACTTTTATTTTCAAATAAATAGATTTCATTTATGTGTGTGAGGCATTGTAAAAATTAAATATGATTTCAACATGGAAATTTTATTTTTCCTTTATGCATGGTTTATATGTTATGATTATGTTATGGTTCATGGGAATTACTTTTGTATATGGGTTGTTCCATGGTAAGATAAGGGTGGGTGAGCATGTGATAGCTCTCTAATGCATTGGGTAATGAGATAGAGTTAAACAATAAGGTTTCTCCTAAGATATTTTGGGAATAAACTGGGATGGGTATTTGAAACATAACCATGAAGGTTACTCCCTATGTAGCTATGAAGGATACAATGTAAGTATGATATGGATTCCATAGGTTTCCATTATGATTTATTAATGCTATTAATTTTTACATGTTTCTTATAATTTCATGGGTTTATAAATATTCATGTACTAACGTTTTCTTTCCTTATTTTATATCCCTTACTGATCTTTTTGTTCTCATCCCATTTTTTTAAAATGTTTTTACAGGGTATAAGGATGGGTAAGAGAATGGAATAATTCAATAATACTTTTATCAAGAAAAATAAATCATGTTTGATTTTAAAAGTTTTATATTTTAGAAGAAATGAATATAGTTCTAATGGTATCCACTTTGTATAAATTTTAGTTATTATGTATTAGTTATGTCCTAAATCTATAAAACACTAATCCAAAAAAGAACCTTGATGTTAATTCTTGAATTAACTCATGATTATGTAATATATAAGGCTAGGGACTTACAAAAATGAACCTAATATACTAGTTCCTCTTGAATACCTCTCCAAAAGAAATAAGTAAAATGGAGATCTCTATCATAGACTATAGCATATGGAACTCCATGCAACCAAATAATATCTTTCACATAGAGAATTCCTAGCTACTCAACATTGGATGTTTCACGGATGGGTATAAATTGAGATGCCTTGTTCATACTATCTATCAAAACCCATATCACATTATTCCTTCTCTAGGTATGCAGAAACCCACCCACAAAGTCCATAGAAATATCACCCACTTCAAACTCGACACTGGATGTGGGTGAAGAAAACCCAAAGGTCTCTGGTTCTTGGCCTGGACCTGTTGGTAAGTATAACAATGATAGATTGAATCACCAATTCCCCAACTCATACCTATCCACCAAAATCGACACCACATATCATAAAACATCTTTGTGTTACTTTGTTGAACTACCCACTAAGAATTATGACAATCCCCTATCACAGATTTCCTCACAGGCAATGGTACAACAAACCAATTTTGAAATCATACAATACCCTCCCTGCATAATGGTCACTCAACAACATTCTCCTCACTATAAGGAGAGTCAATAATTCTAATTAATTCATCATCAATCTTATACTCTTAGAGAATCATTTTGAGAAGAGCAAATGTGAATTGAACACTAGCTAAAACAACCTCGACCCCTATTTCATGAACTTATATATGCAACTATTCAAATAGAACCACCAAGTTCAAATATTCTAATGATTATTTCATGTAATGGTTGAGAAATTTACTACTCAAAGAATCAATTAATACATTCCCTTTTCCAAGGGTATAGTAAATTTTAGAATCAAAAGACTACAGGTACTCTACCTAATGCCTCTAGTGAAGATTCAAATATCATATATATTAGATATAAATCAATTTATTATAGATATAATACACATTAAACCATTATAAAAAATGAAATTCCACCAAATCTTAAAAACATGAATCATGGATGTGAGTTCAAGGTCATGGGTCTGATAATTCTTATTATGACATGTTGATATCCATAGGCAATGACATGATCACCATGTATAATAACTCAACCCAAACCCAAACCTGACACATCATAGAATACCACAAAAATATGCTCATATTATGGAATAATAAATGTTGGAATATAATTAAAAATATAATTTAGATAAACAATGTAAATATCACATTTATCATCCTAATTAAAACTTTATACCCTTAAATGTGAGAGCGGTAATTGGAGAAACCTAATATGAGAAATCTATTACAAATCGATGATAATACCCAGCTAAACCCAAGAAGATCTTAATCTAAAAAATTTTATGTGATTTATCCCATGTAATTATAGATTTCACCTTCTTAGGATCAACTAAGATAACCACGTTTCCCAAGAACATCACTTCCCAAATTTAGAAATCACATTTTGATAGATTTTCATAAAGTCAGTTATTTCTCAACAAGTCCAGAACTAATCATAGATGACATACATTATCCTCCTCATACATAGAGTAAACAAGGATGTAATACAAAAATACTACCATGAAAGTGTAAAGATTATAATGAAATAGAATGATCATAAATGCCATAAATACTTCAGGGACATTGATTAGACCAAATGGCATGATAATATACTCAAAATGTTCATACCTACTTCATAAAAAAATATAAATTTCAAATTCTTTTATTCTCAACTGGTGATAATAAGGTGAGAGATCAATCATTGAGAACCACTTTTCCCCTTTTAACTGGTCAAACATATCATCAATATATGGAAAAGGATGATTTTTCTTTATGGTAACTAAATTATGTTTTCAGTAATCAAAACATAGGCAAAGTGTTCGGTTAGCTTTCTTAGTAATAAGAATAGGAACCACCCAAGGTGACACAATTCAGAATATAAATCCTTTATCTAACAGATAATCCAACTAAATCATCTACTCTTTAATTCTAGCTAGTTCCATATAATAAGAAGGAATCTACACTAGTTGGGTACCAAGCAATAAATCAATAAACAAACCCAACCTTTATAACTAATGGAAAACCATAGAAATTAAAAATAAACATATCGGAAAACTCAACCAAAACTAGTGGGAGATCATCACTCAAGGACTCCCACTCCAAATCAAAATAAAATATTGATATTACTTTCCTTGGAATTGGAAAGGAGGGCCTCTCTCTACTTGACCTTATGTCCCATTCTCCCTAAAAGACACTACAAACCCTATCGGGTACAATAATGGAGACTCATAAAAGATAGTAATCAATTTAGGATTTATTAGAAATGATCTAATCCATCTTGAAAATAACATAAATAGGTTTCGTATCAAGAACCATAAAATTACAAGTAATGTCAATCTCTAATAAAGAGAAAACATAAGTAGTAAAATAGAGACCTTTCTCTTTCTTCATTATGAGATTCATTGCAATATCCATAACATAAGAAAAAATCTTGATATGAATATTTAACAAGTTCAGAATATATACTAATATAAAAAAGTGAGATACATTGGTATTAAATAAAGCAATCACTAGAGATGAAGCTATAGTGATGGTACTTCTCACAGTCATTGGATCCATGTCAACTTCTTTTAGAGACTCTTCCGCTATATGAAGAAGATTTGTTCTGGATGCTTCTGGTTGGAACCCCTTATATATTGAGACATCTGATTACTCTGTAGTAATTTTAGGTGTTGATGATCATGTTCCACTATATGGGTTAGAAAATATATAACATAATTTCTGCATGTTCCCTGGATTTCCATATGAGATGTAGATCTTGGGTGCCTCTATGGAATCCCATTTTGAATGCCTAGGATTACCACACTGAAATAAAGTCAAAGGGATACCTCCAGAAACTGAAGGAGGTATGAAAGAACCTTGATATTGAGACCCACAAAGAGAATCATCATGATTTATATTTCCTTTTAAGGAGCTCATAGAATTTAAATTGGGAGTAAAACAACTCCTACGAACCATGATATAGTAGGAAGATCAAGTTCAACTAACAAATCCCTATCCAGCATTTCAGCATAAATGATGAGATTCAGTAATAAAACCTGAGAAAAAATATCATATCAATGTCCCATATTGAATCGTTGAGTATTCATATTCTCATTTGACACAATCTAATATGAAAACTGCACAATCTTAGAAAAGTGATTCATATACTCAGTCATGGTCTTTTTAGCCTACTCGACTTTGAAAAACTCCATATCATCAAATAGTACCATAGGCTCTAGATATAACTTTTCAGTGAAAATTGATTTAAATATTTTCCACTCCAAACCCTCATGCTTATTCTCTATCACCATCATATCCTGTTATCTCCTTCTAGGTTACTCTAGCTTGAAGGTGGCACATTTCACCTTAATTGAATCAGTTTTTTCTAATATCTCAATCAAAATATCTATCCTCCTCAAGCAGTCCTAATCCTATTAAGGATTATTTTATACTTTGAAAACTGGTAGATTCTAGTGAAGGAACTATTGAGCATGATTCTAGGAATTAACCCTCAGAGGTTCTACAACTGGATCTTAAATGGGAATGGGTATATTTGCTTATCCTAGAACTTTAATAGACATCTCAATGATATTATGTTCCATGGGATGATTTTTCACTGTGGTTCATCAACAACTACCTCATTGAGACTATTCACACATCTTCTTAGAGGCATGATTCTCTACAACCTCGAAAAATAACATTGAAAGCATCATCAAGTTACTTGGAGAAACAACTCAAACAAAAACATAGTGATATTAATCCAATCAGATAAGATATCAAAATTTGGATTTTAGAATATCTAATTCAAAATTAGGAAAAATATTGGAAACATTCATCAAGACATATTTCCCAAACCACCGATGTTAACTTAAGGCTCATAACGATGATAGATAGCTAGGTAATTTCTCACAACTACCTCTTATGTCCGAACAAGATCTCTCAACTACATATGGACATTAAGGAAATATGTAAAACAACAACAAAAACCTCTATCTAATATCAATTTCTCATGAACCATCTTGGATACCCTGGTACTTTGATACCTGATTTGGTACTAACATAGCCCTATGGTAATTCCTGATCCCCACGGGTTAGCGAGTAGCACCTAGCATCATACAAGATCACATTGGAATCAAATTTTCCAAAAAATAATTGAAGATAACTATTATATGTTAGTATGATCAATACTCCAAAGGGAAAAAGTACTCGAAACCAAATAGGTATATCAAAACCCAAAATAATACATCATCAATGTACACAATGATAATTTTCATCAGGTATTAGGATATGAGAATACTGATAGAGTGTATTTTTGACCTAGGAAAAAGATTGTACCATCTAGATACTAGCCTTCTAATAGAGTTTCTTTTGAGTACCATTTCTTGTGTGGTCACTGTGTAATAACTTAATTTCACAATACAATAAGAAACTAAAAAATCAAAAGAATATAATCAAAATCAAAAATTTATAAAGGAATATTTAAAAAAAGATATGTCTTCTCTTTCTTCTATGCTTCGACCATAAGATGGTTCTATGGTTGATGCCTATTTTATTTTAATGTGTTCTATTTATGTAGATTCTTCTTCTAGTTCTAGTTTTGGTTCCAATATTTTTATCGATGTTAGTGATGGTGTCGATGTCAATATTGATGTTGATGTTGATGTCGATGATGTTGTCGATGTTCATGATGATGATGTTGGTGGTGTGAGA
The DNA here is from genome assembly GCA_963277665.1 of Viscum album. NCBI lineage: Eukaryota > Viridiplantae > Streptophyta > Magnoliopsida > Santalales > Viscaceae > Viscum > Viscum album. The sequence goes on along the minus strand of OY728166.1, from coordinate 1,069,262,446 downwards.
GGTGGTGTTGGTATTTCAATAGGAGGTGTGGATGAGGGTCATCATAGTTCTAATGATACCTATATTGAGGATCACTTATGATGTAAAATGTATTTTTAGATTGATTATATATTGAATTTTACTATTTTATATTCAATTTTATTCTGGTATGTCTATCTATAGTAGCATATATTGAATTATTACATTATGGAGTATGTCTGTTATTATAGGATTAGCAAAGAGGATTGATATTTCCCTACCTGGTGAAGAGGTCTATATCCATGGTTGGAAACCATGGAAACAAACCAATAGCCATGGTTTCCACTATGTAAGTGTATCTTTATCCATAGTTTTTAAGCATGTCTATATTCCAATGTGGAGAAACCAATATCCAAGCTTTACAACAGTGTTTTGAAGGTTTAATTCCATAGTGGAAATCATATCCATTGGTCTATTTCCATGATTACCAACCATGGAAATAGATTAAAAGATAATTTCCTATAGAAATGGTTGAAGGATGTGGCTATAGGTGTACTTACATAGTTTAAACCATGTATATAGATGTGGCTATATTTCCATGCCAATATGATCCATGATTAGTTGAATAATGTCTGTAACATATAGATATGGTTTTTTGGCCTATATGCATGGTTATAAACCATGGCTATATGCATACTTTCTATGAGTGATAGTGTGTTATGGTGAGGGTACATCTATATGGTGGTGACTCAATACCCAGATGGTCAATAGATGGAATTGATGTGATCTTGGTATGAGGAATTGTAGTAGTATCTCCTTCCATCAGAGAGGAACTAATGAGGGATTATCGTACATATAGATGGTTATTAAATACTTTTGTGACCAATATGTATCATGAATTTAAGCGGTAGTTCTGGTGACCTGAGATAAAGAGTGACACATATTGTTTCATCTCTTGGTTCCTTTCCTATCAGAAGGTGAAGATTGAGCACCAACGTCCTGGTGGGTAGTTACAAATACTTCCTATACCTATGTGGAACTGGTAAATCATCATGATTGAATTTTTGATTGTGTTAACATGGACCCTGAGGAGTTGTGACGTGTTCTTGGTGATTTTTGGCTTCATAATGAAGAATTATCACTTCTTACTGATTAGATAAACTCACTAAGTGGAGGATCTGGGAAAGCTCTATGTCTGAGAGATCAAATGTTATTAATGAGTTCCCTTGAGAATTTTTTCAGATAAAGATGCATTTTTTACTTCATTGCTTTAGTATGAATTTTATAAATCTCTAGGGACTCAATTGAGACTGATCATGGTGTACCACCCTTAGACCAACAAATACTCCAAGTGGAATATACACATATTAGAGGATATGCATTGAGTTTTCATCTTGAACATTAGTGGATCATCAGATAATAACCTATACTTTATTGAGTTTTAATACAATAACAATTACAATTATTAAATTCGGATGGTACCTTTTGAGGATCTTAAAGGGACACCATATCTCTCACCACTTTGTCAGCATGAGGTAGGTTAGATAGTGGTTGTTGGCCCCAACATGGTTCTAGAGACCTATGAGAGAGTATAGATGATATGGAAGAGGTTTATCACCTCTTAATGTAGATAGATATCTTATGTTGACTGTAGAATAAGACCCTTGGAGTTTTCTGTGGGAGATCAAGTTTTCTTGTTAGTGACTCCTTGATTAGGTAAAAGACGTATGGGGAAGTAGGATAAGCTAGCACAATGTTTTGTTGTACCCTTTGATATCATTGAGTAGATGTAAGAAGTGGTTTATCGTTTGGACAACCCTTATCATTATTGAGGTATTAATGACATGTAACATATGTCATAGCTTCAGTGTTATATACCCAAACATGTGAATGTTGTTGATTGTGAGAAAGTTGAGCTAGAGACCGATGCATATTATGAGGAGCATTCAATGTGGATCATACACCAAATTGATATGGTGTTGTGTGTAAAATGGTACCATTAACCATATTTGGTGTCACCATGGACGGATCTAGGAAGTGATGTGGGAGAGTGAATCTAGTTTTTGAACTCAGTGGCCTAAGTTGTTCGAGAGAGGCTATTAGAGATACTTCCTAAGGATAATATGTTGATATAGGGGGGAATTGTTATATCCTGAATATTTAAATAAAATAAAAACCATTGATGATAATAATTTATGATTATTATTACGTGGAAATGTAATTGTTTTTAATAAAAATCACTTAATAGAGTATCTAAAAAATGTTTTATGGGTAAAATCCCAGTTATAACCTTTGAAAATTCTATGGAATATTTTCAAAGTTATGTTCTAAGACAGCATGGGATTCCAAGTCTAGTAGAGGCTCTGTGTAGATAGAATAAAAATATATACATATTAAATCACATGCATGTGATTTTTTTAAAATGATATAATATCTCCCAAATGGTGCATTGTATGATAAATATATGACAATCATTAGCTCAAGGATGGGCGTTTATTGTAGGCACAAAATAACATTTATGTGCGTTGGGAATTTAGTAAGATCACATGTGAGGAAAACTTATTTCATATTTTCATTATATTATTTTTCTGAAAATAATTGGATATCTCTCAAATGGTGTATCGTATGAGAAATATGATACCAATGTTAGGTCCACATGTAGAGTTTACCCTACTCGAGCATTTTGATGCGCTTGTAGATTTCATGAGGGATCCAAAAAAAGGAAAGGGCCCTATGGTGGACATCTGAGTAGAGGATCATGGATCTAGTGGAAAATTTGGATGGACTCTTGAAGGACCCACTATTTATATATTTTCTTTATATACTACTTTGTATACTTATCAAACATGCCTCCTTGTGATCTTTTTTATTAACTAGCCTGTATTCCATCATTAATACTCTTCTAGTACAATATGATGATTTATTATGTTATTTATTTTTTATTATTGATCCTATGAAATGATACTAAGGGTATAGTATCACCATTTTAATACCTATACCCTCAATGCTGGTCAGAAACCTCTTTTTTATGGGGCGGTATGCATGACGTCATGTGGCACTTCATCTTGGACTTGGTGGTTTAGGTCAGGATATGAAACCCCACTTGAAAAAAAACTATTATTTTTAATAATATAATTTTTATTGAGTTCTTTCATAGATAGGTGTAAAAAACATCTTACGGGAAAAAACTGTTATGGTCATCATCGTCCAACACATTGGGATTCACTAGGAAATAATTATATAAATATCATCAAGTCAAAACCCATAACTTCCCAACTCAGACCACTACATCTGATTCATAAGGTCAAATGACCTCATGCATGCCTCCCTATATGCATGAGGATGTCGACTAATAGTAAGGGTTTGAGTCCGTCAGTGGGGAAACTATACCATTGTGTCATGTCATAGGATTAATAATAACAATAACTAAAATAATAAAGTATCAATCTAAACATTCTGAATAATTAAATAAAGGGAATACATGAAAAGTGAAAAAACGCAAATCCAAAAAGTGGAAATATTGTATAGGGTAAAAAATTAGATAAATAAATGATAAACTATAGGTCTTATCAATTTCCATCCTATCCAACCACCAACTCCACACTCCTCAGCTCAGGAGTTCACCACATGGTCTTTTCCCTTTACTGGAACCCTCATAAAATCTACAAGAACACTTAAATGACCAAGTATGGTGTGAGTACAAGACTCAGTGGGACACCACTAATGAATAATTAACCTGGTTTACTCAATTATACAAGTGTATCCCATAATATTAATAAAATTTTAACAAAAATAGTAACACATAATCCAAAACTGAGAGGTTGTGCGCTAACTAATCTGCCACAAACCCCTAACCATACCTGCTTCGACTACAAGCCAAAAATTAATTGTATGTTTCGAATTATCCATCATAGTAATAAGAATTTTAGTGATAAACATTAAATATACATGGAATTTAATGAAAAATACCAACCTAGAATCCATGGGGCATTGGTTAATTCTCGAAATCCACAAGGCATCATGTTTCTGTAACCTACCCAGAATCCAGAAGGTGTTGGGTAACACTTGGAATCCACTATACATAAATTTTAGGCCATCAACATGAAATCCAAAAGTCATCAAGTAGATATCAGTTAACAAGGTTATCATGTTTCACTTTCATCATCACCGCACACCATGTGTGCACCCTACAAGGAGTAATCGTACCACAATGGCCACTTTTCATGTATACATATATCACTCCTACAAAGGAAAATATGACAGGTAAACATACATATATACATATATATATATATAGATATTATTCATAATTATACCCACCAAATTGAAATTTCAATATATTTTAAAATTTTGGATGACCCTAACTTGGATTTATGATGTCAGATTGACTCTTCATTTGTGGCATTGCAATCAGAACGACACCTCTTATAAATTTAATGTAAATTTAACATTTATTAGTTTAAAATTTTAATACAGAACTCTAATACAAATGTATGGTTCTGGGTATGTAGTAGAAGCACAAAAAAATGGGAAATTAAAATATTTCATTGGTTATCTATGTAACTAGGTTATCGATGATGAAGTGCTACCCGGTTACAACCTGAGAATATTCTCACGGAAAATTTAAGCACAAAAATAAACTAAAAAAATACCTCTTTTGATCCAAAGTTGTGCTCAACATCTTCTCATCTCCCATGATCATTGATTGAAGGATCTGAATTATAATCTCTCTAGATCATCCACATGTACGTTGAAAGCCATTGAGAGTGTTGATCGTCAAGATTCGGGTGCTATCATAGAGTTCCAACAACACATTCGATGTCCCAATGATCTCTTCATCTCCATTACATCAATTTTTGAAGGTGTTATTCGATCAATTAATTGGGTCAAGAGCTTATCTCTCTAGAAACTATGAAATATGAGAGAAAATCTATGGATCTCATGTGATGAATAGTCTGTTTCATGGGATCCACTCCTCCTAATTGTAGTGGGTTTCCAAAATACCTAAAAAAGGTTCCCGGCCCATGGATATTTATTACCCAACATAAAATACATCTTATGACTACTTTACCTAATCATAAATTTCATTTATATATCAATCACTTCCTTGTAATATATTAAATATATTATGTGATAAATACGATTCATTAACTCGATTTGAAATTCCCGAAAATATTAAACGAACCTTGAATATCAAAATAATATTTGTTTTTATAATATTTCTATGTATTTACATTAAAACTTATAACTAAATTTAATAAATAAATCCAATATAAATTATTATTAACTTGAATAATATGAATTTATTTATCCCTCGGTGATCTTGTATTCTCAAACAAATCTCAAACCCTGTGGTGGGTGCTATAATGTTTTATACTCATATTCATCAAAATAAGGAGGAATTTTTAATATGATATTATGTGTGACTCTATCAAACCTTATCTCAATAGCATTTCATATTTTTCATAGAGCAGGAGTGGATTCAAATAACCCATCAATACCCTTAAAGATATAAGGACAAGTCATAGAAACAACAAACTTCCTATGAACACACACTGTGTAATATTATCTCTTTATCACATGATATCTCATTAATTAATATGCACACTATGTTTCATCATCCTTTCATGGTTTATTGTGCCTTGACCTTACTAGATAGACTCGCCTTCTTCTACCATGTCCAGGAATTTAGTGAATGTACTACCATCCTAATTAACTAGTCCCAAGATATCTCTTCCAATCAAAAGAGAAAAATTCAATCTCAATTATTCATTCAATATAATACCACCAATTACAAACCCAAGGTATGATACATCACTAATACACCAATTCCATGATTTTTTCTTTACATCAAAGTGTGAAAACAAATGTTATGCGTTGATAATAATCTCATGTAAGGAGACTGTTACACGTTTTCGTAGATAGGAACTACCAATGACACCGGAAACATATGGTGTTCCTATGGGTGTTTTAGGCCTCATGATTTCATCTACTCAAGATCACCAAGTGAAAACTCCATGAGAAAAATTCTCAATTATTATGATCCCCAACACCAAATAGTGAGACATAATTTGTATCTAGTTAGAATGATGTTCATAAACCAAAGAAAATTTGTTTAAGACTAATTTCATAGCATCGTGAAGTTCTCATTATAGATTGTAAACTGCTATAAAATTATTGATATGAATATTAATCTATATAAATTACCATTTAAATAGTTTATATAGGAATATCAACACTATTATGGTAAGAATACATGCAGAACTCACTGTATAGATGATATTATAATCGAAAAGTATTGTTTAGTTGGGTCTAGGGAAATCACTATCACAATATTTTTAAAATGGTTTCAAAGTAAAATTATTTAAATTTTATTATGAATAATAAAATTATGTTCATTGGAATCAATTTCATGGTTGAATTTGGTATAAAAATATTTTTACACTTAAAAATGAATTTTTATGAAAAAATGTTTTAAATTGCATTTTGACGATTTAATTTTAAGATAAATTTAGTCACTTAGTAGTTTTGAATTTTGAAAAATGGATTCAATATTTTTATTCAAGAGGTATAAGTTTTGTACAATTTATGCTTTTATTTTTTATCAATATGAATAGTAACCTTGATAATTTCTGTTACCAAAATAAAGGGTAAATCGGATAATTAAAGTTAAAAATTAAAATGATAAGGACTATAAAATGACCTTAAATTTAACCTTAATATTATTGTATGATCCCATTTTATCCATAATCATTAAATAATAATTTATATGCAAATTTATTTCCATTTGGATGATATTATGACCTTTCTAGTATTTTATTTTAAGAAAATCCAAACATATCACACTCTTGTTTTTAATAAATATAATATTTTAATATGGGGTTATATAAAGGATATTTTCAACTGTACATATTATTTTAAAATATGAAATATTTATAATCATTGTGATAATTTATTTTTACATTTTTTGTGAATAAATAATTACCTTAAATGATTACATAACATTGGCGCAATAATTATTCAATTAATAAAAATATCCACTAAATGATATTTAAAATATTATAAGTAATATAATTTAATATAAATATTATGATACAAGAATTTTATATATTACCATGACATTATAGATATATAATAAAATATCTTGTTTTAATTCTATGTGTTATCTTGATATTATTAAAGTCAACGTATTGAATAGTTCTAAAAAGTGACATTACTGATATTTTATAGTAAATAATATTTTATTAAATGATATAAAATTCATAAAAATATAAAATTCCTAAAAATAAATTGGAAATGCTTAATTACATCTATGATGTTCCATTTATGGGTTTTTTTAGTATTTTATAGTAACATTATTAACCATTATAGTATAGAAAAATTTAATAGTAGGGTAATTATCAAACGGCTTAAATGTATATTATAACAAAAATATAATGGTAAAACCATCACATAAACTTGAAAAAATTTATTTTATTTGAGGATATCGACCCATAATCATCCTATATTCTAAATAAATCAGTTTTGTTCCATTTTAAAATCAAAAAAAATATTAATTTAATATTTTAAGAAATTCCAAATATTCCCCTCAACTCAATTATAAAAAGGATCATCCTTCTTCACTTATTTTCATCAAATTTAGTAATATAGATTGGAAAAAATATAACCATTACTTTTATAAACATTATTATCCAAATTCTTGAGTTTATTTCCCTTCCAAAATAGCAACCTGGGGTCCCTTAAGAAGAGATCTAAAGAGAGTCTACCAAAGAAGAAGTAATCGTCTTTACCGACTCTATCAAGTTTATTTATTCATATAATTCCTAGTAATGTGTTTTTTACAAACTAAATTATTAAATATGGTATCATATCTATACTGATATTTTATTAGGATTATAATAACACCATAATCTACCTTTTAACCATCCTATGAAAAACAAAAGCACTACGAGTGCGTACCTTTAACTTGCCGTCTCCACGTAGCAGTGTAATTTTTTTCATCACCACTTTACTTGTAATTTTATAATAATAGAAATAATAGATATATATTATTCTCATGAAATTATATTTATTCTAAAAAATTAATATATTCTCCACTTCCTTACCCTTTCAAAAAATTATAATTGATATTGTCGCTCATTCGTACGTATGTCTTATCGTCCCCATGAAGTTACACGATTCATTTTATGTGTATTACATTCAAGAATGATTCTAAAAATGTATATAATGAAAAAATATGATATATGTCAACTTAAAATAATTATGTAGATTATGTAAATATATTATATGCACAATAACTATAACTTACATCATAAAACATGTAAGTGAAAATGAGGCAGTTAACACCTGAAACAAGCGTAATAATGAAATATTATTACAAAATGAGTGATAATATGATATAATATGATATAATATGATATTATAAATATTAATATGGTTCTATTATAATTTAATTACATTTTTAAACCCATTATATAATAGATTAAATCAGGTTGAACTAAAGGGAAGTGTAAGGTAAGGGATTTCATCTCAATTTTCACTCCATTGAGACATATTTGGTAATATGCACATGTTTATTTTTATGTGGTGTATATAATACCCCATTTAGGTACTTAAAATTAATATATAATTTATACATGATGATTAAATTTCATTTTTTATTTTACTCTTAAAAATTTCCTATGTTTTCTTCCAAATTTTCCTCTCCATGAAACATGAATTAAGAAAAGAAATGGTTAAAAGAAAAACCAATCTTATTTCTCCTTTGATCAGATATATTTTTATTTATTTTATATATTTTTAATAAAATGTTTTTAAACTTTTAAAATTATTTATCAAAATCCATTTTACCTATTTTTAATTTCTTAAAAAATGGTTCAAAAGGAATATTTTTATTATTTTTCAAATAGAATACTTTTTTAATATTAAAAAAAAGTATTGAACGAATTTTTTTTAGATTATCATACATGAGATATTTTTCTTTCCATCATGACTAATATTTTATTTAAAGTATACTTTACATGTTTAAAAGGTTATTTTCCAATAATATATTTTACTTTATATTTCCATTTTTTTAAAGAAGTGATATCAAAAAAGTAAAAGTTATCTTCCTCAAGAATAATTTAATGATATAATAATGGAATTCTTATTCATCAATAACAAAAAAACCTTCATTTTACTTATTTACCACTTGTGATATGTTGTAATTACATCATAAGTTAACATATTCATGTACATTTGATCATTAGATATTATATCTCTCATAAATATCCATATTTATTGTATTATTGCTATGATTATTGCCTAAACATTATACCATTAAAGATACAGTGTTTTACTAAGGAAATTATTTTATTGACTTTGTAATATGTTGATAAATCTATATAATTTATTCAATATGGATAGTTTCTTATAATTAATATTTTTTATAAATTCTGTTGATTATTTAATGTATAAGGAATGCTTTGGACTTGCATTAAATGGTGGGGGCTAGTTATAAATAGTCCATAGATGCATTGATATGTCTCATGAGTCAAATAAGTTGTCCAAATAAAATGGGTCTTTACCTAAAGTTTTAAATATTCTTGTGAATGGTCTTCTCAGTAGAGGTATCATGATTCTGGATATCATGGCATCCAATATTAAGAATTTCATTCAGTGATAATTCAATTATTATTATTATCGATGATATTTTTACATTGATATAATTTATGGAGACATTTAATTCTCGATCTTTTTGATTAATTACATGAAATTTCATTTATTTATCTTATCATATTCATTATTCCATATCAACTCATGATATATTTATGTTTTACATAAATCTTACTGAAAATTTGATCGTACCATTATTTTTGTTTTCATTCCCCAGGATATGAAGATGAAATATTTGAATGTGTTCAAGGATTCATATTACTTTCCATAGTTATGTTATATGTTTTATCACCAATTTAATAAGGGAAGAATTTATGTATTTAGTTCTTCAAGACTACTAAATGGGGTGATCCTAGGAAGTGTAATCCCATATATTTTATGCTAATGTAATAAAAACTATTGATTTTGAGCTTCTGGAGTTGGGGTTGTTGCAGTGACCCTCGATTCATACCGAATTTCTAAAAGAGTCTTCAAAAATATCTCAACAACAAGGTAGGTTTTAGCACCACATATCATCCCCAAATAAATGGGAAGTCTAAAAGAACTATTCAAAAACAAAAAATCTTATTGACATCATGTTCCATGATTGGTGAAAATCCTTTAGAGAATTCACAAACTAGAGGAGGAAACATCGGAGTCTGAAGAAGCTATAAGGAAAGAATACACACAATTTTTTCTAATTGAAATATAATTCCAATTTTGAAGATAAAATTATTTAATGGGGAGAGTTTAACACCCACGACCCTACTATATTAGGTAATCACTAAATCCCAAAACTATTAAAATATGTACACACTAAAGAAACATTCTTCATGAAATTTTGTAGAAGTTAAATTTTAATTTTAATTTTACCAAATTAACTTCATCTTTTTATTTATTATGTCAATATTATCTTAATATTCTTTTTGGGTATTTTTTTGAGATAAGTGATTTTTATATGAATAGTGAGAAATATAGTTTAGAATGGTGTTGGGTATATTTTCATGGAGGAATCAAGTCCCTCAACAGTGTGAGGTACCACCATTCTAAAATCAAACCTTATGGAAGTATTATTTTATACTAGTGTATCTAATATATTTATTTATCCTCACTTGGTAAATCAAATGGGTTCATGTGTGGAAATAATGTATCATATCATGAGAATACATACCCCTCTCTAATAATGAAGTGTAAAGGATTTTAGTGTGAATTTTCTCTATAAATATAGATAGAATCCAATTGGAATGAGACTTTTATTTTCTAGAAATGGAAATCTTTGATTTAATACTGATAATGGACTGGTTTGTAGCTTTCAAATATAATTTAGACTATTATTCTTGATGAGTGAGTTTTACATCTCTTGATGAATCGTGACATTTTTTTAAAGGAGATTGGGATATGAATTCTAGAAGGGTGGGACTTTAAGAATGATTGTTCATTTATTTTTCATACCTATTGGAAGATGTAACCTTGGAAAGAACTAATTCTATTAATACTAGATATTTTCCTTCCATTATGGATTGGTATCTTGATGTGTTTTTCGAAACATTATCTTTTTTTTTCAACTAAAAGGGATGTGAAATTTTTAATTGATCTAGTTTCGAGAACAGATCCATTTTTTTACCAGTGTATAGAATGGAAGCAATAGAATGTAACGATTTCATATTGACTTTTTTTTCATTATCATAAAATGAATAAGGTTATGATAAGGAATCAATATCCTCTCTCTCTAATTAATGATATTTTTGATCGATTAAAGGGATCCAAATGGTTCTATAATATTTATAAATGGTTGTGATATCACCAACTTAGATTTAGGAAAGATATTTTTTTGACAACCTTCATAAGTAATTATAGTCATTATTAATACCTAGTCATGACTTTTGGTCTAATGAATGAACCAGTAGTCTTTATTACAATGATTAATCACATCTTTCAAAGAAACCTAGATTCCTTTGTTTTTCTATTTTTTGATGACATCTTGTTGTATTCTTGAATAATGAATGATCTTGAAGAACAACCTGAGATTATGTTGAGAACTTTTTGAAAACATAATCATCCATATAATTTCCTTAATTGTGACTTCTTTATATAAGAAGATCAAATCCTTGGAATATGAATTTTTAAAAATTTATACTGCTAAACACTAAAAAGATAGAATCTATTGTCACATGGAACCCAATTAAGAGTGTATTTAAGATGCACACCATTCTAGTCTTATCTTGTTAATATCACCACATTGTTCATGATTTCTCTTTACTCACTTATCTAATTATGAAACTGGCAAGGAAGGGAACTCCATTTCATTTGAGAGATGATTTTTAGAAATCATTTCTTGAGCTAAATAATCATCTCACTTCATCACCCATCCTCATATTTATAGAACCATGGGAATGTTATGTGGTCTATTGTGATGAATCTGGATTTAGTTTGGGTTGTTTTCTCATGTAGGGAGACCATTTTATAACTTATAGATCAAGATAGTTGCATGTACATGAAAATAATTACCGGAATCATGATTTGAAATTAGTTTCACTGGACTTTTCTTGGAAAACATGATTCCATTGTATCTTTTTTTATATTTTCAATATGTTTACCAACCATAAAATCTTCAAACACATATTTTCATAAATAGACTTAAACCTAAGGAAACAAATATTGGTGGAGTATCTCTAAATATTAATCTTTTACTTGTTTTATACACCTCGGAAAGGGAATTCAGTGTCTCATACTATAATCTAGAAGTCATATAACCTATAAGTTAGGAATGCTCGTGATCAATGGAAACTGATGAACATGACTATTGAGTTATAATTGGATTACACTGAGTGGAATAATTCTAAATTATTAGTTCTAGTGACTCTTATTACCAATTTGGTTGATAAAATCAATAATGCTCAAATGTATGATCATCATTGTCATTACATTAGGAAAAAACTCAATGGTGATGATTCCATTTATAGATTAAAACAAGATCATAATATAGTGTTGCATTTCTGATATTAGATAGTGGTTCTTTCATCATTTTTGGAACAATTTCTTTCAATTTATCACCATTCTAAGTGGATTATTCATCAAGGAAATGAAAATATGTAAAATTCAATGGGGATACATTTATATTTGTTGGGTATGAAACTAAGGGTGGATGATTATATTAGGAAATGCCTCACCAGTCACTAGGTCGATGGTTAACATCAACGACCAACCAGACTGTTGTGATTGTTACATATACCTATTAAGAAATGGGATTAGATTTCCAGGAACATTATCACTAGTTTGATGTGGATGATTATGAATCATGATGTTATATGGATGATTGTATAATGACTCACAAGGTCATCTCAATTTATCCCAATTATAAAATCTATCATTGGGGGATAAATTAGAAAATCTCAATATTAGAGAAGTTGTGAAATTGGATAGAGTAACAATTTATATTGCCTATAATAGAGATCCTAGATTTGTGTATTCATTTTCTAACTCCTTGTAGCAATACCAAGGAACCCAATTGAACATTATCATGGAATATCATCCTCAAATGGATGGGTTTTCAGAACTTACAATTCAAATAGTCGAGGACATACTCTACTCTTGTGTAATGTATTTAGGTGGCTCAAAGGAGGATCATTTGTCTTTAGTGGATTTTTTTATAACAACTATTTTTATTTCACAATTCTTATGGATTCATTCAATTCATTGTACATTCATTCTTTTGGATATCCACTTTTTTGGGTAGAGACTAGGGAAACTTCTCTAATTAGAACTAGTATTGTCCATGATATGACTGAGTAGATTTAGATGATCAGTAGATGAGTTTTATTGGATGAAAGTAATCTTAAATCTTATGTAAATCATTATTCTGATCCATTACCACTAAACCTTTTTGGGGTTGAGTATATTTTGATTATTAGTAAATGAATTTGATTGAAAGTCTCTCATAGGCTCACACATCATCAATAGGGAAATAAAGGGATGATTCCTCCATGATATATCTGATCATTTGAGGTTCTTGAATGTCTTAGAAATGTGTCTTTTCAAGTTATTTACAACCAAGATTCGTCTCAGTTCATAACTCCTTTCAAGTACCTCAATTGAAGAAGTACCATCCTAATCCCAGTCATGTGATTTGATGGGATCACATCATGATTAATCCTAATGATATAATTATGAATATCCTGATATGCATTATGGATATGAAAGATAATATCTTGTGATAGGGATGTATATATTTGGTTTGAGTCTTATAGAAACATTTCCAAGTGAATTAAGAGACATGGGAACAAGATATGTTTATGTAGGAGCAATGGCCAGGACTCTTCCAAGACAACACTGACATCCATCTTTCTGAGGATGCAAATCCTAATGGTGGGGAGAATATAACACCCCTATTTTGAGTTATTTTGATCTTTGATTATGTATTTTCAAGATATATGATTATTGGGATGATTTTTAGGTGATTATTGATATTTTTAAAGAGTTCTGGATACTTTTTAATGGGTTTACAGTCTAAGAACAGTTGGGGAAACCATGTTATGTTCCCCAAGTTATCATCTGAGAGATGAAGAGGTCTTCTAAGGAGGTTCATGGTTGGCCCATGACTTTTCCAAACCATGTAGTAATATTTCAACTTGGAAATTCTCAGGATTTAGATGTTTCACATGGATGGTGCATGGTTTTTCAATATATAAATCCTAAACGTGCAACGTAATTAATGAAAACCAAATATTATATTTTAAATATGAAAACTCTCTAAAAACTCACATTCTTCTTCCATTTACTAGGGTTTCAAATTTGAGGCTTTCACTAGTCTATTTGGGTGATATCCACCCATATATATCCTAATTTCAAAAAAATTAGAGAGCATTTGATCTTGGAAATTGAAGGTATAAGCCTTGTTCTTCCCCTATTTCTTTAATCCTCTTGGTTTTAATAAATAAGAACCCTGTATTGGGTATATCATGACCAGATCTATGTTTTAGGGTGTTCTTTTATAAATATTGTTTGGAATTAATTGAAGGAATAAAAATTAGATCTTAGATCTATGAGATCTCAAATAGATTTTTCACAAAAAAAACTAGTCAAGGTAGGTTGCTTCTCCCTCTCTCCACTTTCTCTATAACTTGAATGATTGTAATTCTAAATTAATTTGATTTTTATTCTCATAGGAAAAAATTATATTGAATTTTGTTTTGGATACACTCTATAATGTGGCTCAAAATGATGTTTTGTAACTGACGCTCATAACATGGTTGATAAATTTTTTAAAAAAGAACAATTATTTTTATTAAATTAATGGGTGTGATACCTTATCATAAACATATGATTTCATGATTTCATATTTAAATATATGCCGCCATGTTGGTTTGGACTTATGGATAGTGCTTATGGGGAACATTGGTAAATGGATAAGTGATGAATTAGAAGGAAGGATAGTTTTTTTTCTTGTAAGTTAAGACCATTCGAAGGCTAGGTGCATTCATGGGTGTGTTTCTGTGCTGAATTGGGTATGCCTTGTAGAGGTAATTGGTTTTAAATGCTATTTTTAAAGGAATATTTTTAAAAATTATTTGACGTACTTTTCATCCATTTAATATAAAACTATGAGAAAAAAATTCTTATCATAATAACATGCATGAGATTTCATTCGGTTTTCCTATAGGGTTGTATACTCACCCCCTTCATATACACTTGCGTATACATAAATTTTTTACCACGATAAAAGTAAGGGGAATGTCTCATGTTTTTATATAGGATCTTGATGCACTGGTCTTGGTAATGGTGGTTAGATATTGGAGTTGTTAGGGTTAGGTAGTGGGAGTGATTACATATTGTTGTTGTCGCATTGGGTTTTCTTTTGTGTTATGGTATGATTATATATCTTGTCTTCTACTGCTAGATTGATATTGTTCAGTTTTTAGGATATTGAATTTTAATCGGTTATTTTTTTTCATCACAAAGTTTCTTTAATTATAAGTATTTTTGAATTCATAGGTTGTGTGTGAGCACATGTGTGTAGGGAAAAATGATCCCCCCCTACGACTTATCACACCATAGCATCTATTAACTATCTTTAGTTTTTATTGGATGTTAATTAAGGATAGTAGCATCTCAACCCTACATAAGCCGATGGGTCAGGGGTAGGATGTTATAGGGTCACATGAACTGAGATGTTTTATTGAATTTAATATACCACCTAGGCTTTGAAATTTCCATCGTCTTTGGATGGTATGGAAGGAATGTCTATTCATTTTTTTTATAGTTCTTGTTCATGTGTACCCAAATTTAATAGGTCCAATTTTGAGGGTGGATATGATAAGCCATTTTAGATGCTTGGAAATTCAAAATACGTATGAAGAACTCATCACTATCTAGTGGTAGGGATCAGTTCTTGAGTATATGGAATAATTTTAGTATCTGACATCGGTTCTCCCACACCGAACCAAGCAACAATATGTTGAGTATTTATTATATGGTCTATAACAATATATTCAATGTTGGTTTCACATTAAAAACCTAAACACTCGGCTAAATGTGATGTAGTTAGCTAGGAATATGGTACTCACATTCATAAGGGGCGTGGGTTCGCAGTTTCATGGATGTCAGTCATATAATTGTTTTTGGGGGATATTGTTTTGGTATTTCAGCCAGCTATCTCAGGCTAGACTACCAGGGGATCTCAAGTGACTTTCTCTTAAATTCTTCTTCTTCCTCCACTGTAATTTTACTTATATCCCTTGGTTATATATAAGTGGTTCATTAGGTTTGTATTATATTCACTACCTAAACCAAAAAAATGGAGTTAATACCACATGGAAACGATCTCTGTAGAGAAGTAATTTAAAATATTATTCTATCATGTTTAAAATCTAATCATGAGTTCTATAAAAAATCATTCATATTCTAAGGGACTATTTTTTCGTTTTTTAATCTATTTTATCTTTCTATAGAAATTTTTTTCTAAATAAAGTTAGTTGTTATATCTTCTTTTTTTATGTTATAAAAAAACATTCCAATTCTTTAGGAGTTTCCACTCACCTATAAGTATGTTGACATTTCTAGTGGATTTATACTACAATCCACGAGAAATTTTATCTATGAAGTGTACATTCTCAAAAATATCGAATGAGGGATATAATTATTGATGTCAAAAATGAAAAAATCAGTAATAATGTAAAATTTGGTCAATAAAATGGTACTCTCCTCAGAAAGTTGGAGGAATTTTCTTTGCTATAACATCTAATAGAATATCAGGGTAAAATCTTAACACATTCCAATAATCCAATGAAAAAATTACTGGATCGTATGATAAAAATCATACTGTGATTTCATATCCAATATCATTAGAATACAGGCTTGAATTTTGTTTTTTCTCTCTTATTGAATGAATTGTATTTGTCAAAAAAATAATCCATGGAATAATCAAGACATGAAAGTGAAACGTATTAACGTGTGAGATTTTTTTTCAGAAATTATGGGAGTCATAGAAACAGAGGTTTTCATATTATGGAAAATGGAAACAAAAGAAGAAGAAGATGATGAATATGGAAACATATATTTACATGGTCTATGAATAATCCCTACATCTATAGAGATGAAAGATCACTTCACTAAATTCTAGAGAAAATTACACGGAGCTTTCAAGGTTTCATATAAAAAACCATTAACTTGAATGAGCTAATAAATAAAATTAAGAATTATGCCCCCAACTGTACTATAAGTCTACTATGCTATAGTGAATGATGGATGGATGGATGTGCTACTATAGTAAGGGATACTAGCATTAGGCCCAACAACATACAAATAGATCGGGCTACACCAATCCAATAAATTTAGTAATTGTAAGTTGCTCCCAATTGGTAAAGGGTCTTCCATATCATTTTGGAGAGCCAAGAAACATATAATAGAGTTGGGAAGATTTTTAATATTAATATGAAATTGAATGTGTTCAAGACTTTTGATTGGTATATTAACAAAAACCCTTATACTCAGAAACAAACAACTACCTAAATATGGATTAGACTTCATGGGATGAGTAGGGTTTCTTATGCCAAATAATTCTCAATGACATTACATATTGTATTGGAATCTCATTGAAGATGTATGAGCACACTGCAGAATCTTGGTTGAGGCTAATAGTTTTTTTAATGGTTGGAGTAAAATCGATTTTTATTAAACAAAGAAAAGGCCCTCATTTTTCTACTGGGTATGGGAACCCATTACATAGATTAAAGGCCCAAGACAGTAAGACCTATTGACATGTCCTAAAGGCATAAACATGGTCCAACAACCAATGGCCTGAATTTTCAAATAACCAACACCCTGACCTAAACTATTCACCTTTGATGAATCTAGCGTTAGTGTCCTCCCCACCTGGATCTTCATCACTACAATCCAATCATAGTCTTATACCTCTTTGTCAAATCACCACCAATGAACCCCACTTACACAATCCATAGGCCACTACATCTCTTTCATTCCCATCATTGTTGACACACCCCATCGATATTCATGTCTCCACAAATGCACCCTACTTCCACAAGTAGGAGGTCGGCGCCACCATCACCATCATGTCACCTTCAATGAACTCGGATGCCACAAGAAAATTTATTCACATACCAAACACACTAAAGTAATCCAGAGGCTACCACCCAATCACTCCTACCATTATTAAACCACCACTCCCAAAATATGGGTTACAGCCTGGATTTGATCCCTGACCATCTGGATGTGGTGCCACAATTGATAATATGTTCCTCATTTATAATGGATCATGGATAGAATTTGGGATTGAATATGAGTATATCCTACTATTCTGTAATGCTGAAAATATAATGGGGAACATTGTCTGAAATTATAAGGTTGTTAAAAAACATGTGAAGTGAGTGGGAATACATAAAAGATCATTTAAATAAGTGAGAAAAGTAAATAAATGAAAAGGAAATTATGTGAAAAATTCAAACACTTACTTTCTTGAAAAGAATGGAAAGAATAAAATCAATCAGATAGAGAAGAAAGATATTATAAAACAATACACTGGGATAAAACTTGAAATTGGTGAATTAATAAAAGATGTTATCATGATAGAAACTGAAATAAATAATATATACACTTCGGTGAGTCAATCTGTAGATGATTTTATAAAAACTAATAATTTTTCACAAAAAGAAACCCTAAGGGAAACAATGAATCATATGGTTGAGGAGGAACAGAATGAGGCTTTAAATGTCAATAGTGACGAATATCTAGCCTAATATTTTAATATTTTAATTGAATATTACAAAGAAGAAAATGTTAAAGTGACATTTGTCCAAGATAACACTATTATTGTAACTTTGAATCGATGTGGCCTGAACATGGGAATAAATATCTGGATCTGATCTCAAGAAGGGAAGATAAGGAATAAAATAATGAGAATTATCAGTAAATCCTTACTGTAATAGAGAATTCTTCTCAGACTAAAAATATTTTGGCTGACAAAGAATAACCAGGGATAAATGACTTGAGGATCTTGATGAAAGGGGATCCAAAATGAAGGGTGAATTAAAAGAGGAATAAATAAATAAATAAATATATATATATATAGTTGTAGTGATGATGAACTAGTGGTGAGCCTATCAGAGTTAGAAACTAACACTACTAAAAGGGTGAATTCCCCTAGGAGTTACAAAAAAACCCTCAAAAAAGGAGTTAATGATAAATATTTACCTGATAAGAGGAAAGTTAGAGTATGGAGGAAAAAAGGGAACCCAATGATAAATGAAGATCTTATATTAGAATTGTTAGGTATTATTAAGATTTGAAAAAACCAGATCCCTTCTAAGACAAATTTTTGACCAAAAACATAGTATTCTTGTCATATCTTGACCCATGTATCTCTACCAGTAGATTTTTGTTGACACCTTGTGTGTCATTGATAATAATTTAGTTTTAAATGAAGATACTCTAAAAACTAAATATTAGTTTACCACTATGTTTTTATAATAAAATATTCAATTTAATTTTTATTATTTGGTTCATGGAAATAATAAGTATCATGAAAGGAGGGCTCTTGGGACAGAGATTCAAGTAAAAAAATCAAGTATTATGGCCCCTGTATTTTAATATAATAAATCAATACCATTAAAAATGTGGAGGATAAAATTAGATCTTCTTACCCACACATTATATGTAGGGAATTTAGGGATTGTATCCATATAAATGATCTCGTGGAAGTAATCCTCATTGGGGAAAATACATATCATATATAAATCATTGAAATAAAATGGTACCTATTAAACTTGACACAGATCATGATAATTACATTTCAATGGATCGGTATGACTCTATGAGTAGTATTACCTTACCAAGTTATAATTTATATCATCAACCTATACTGTTTTTAGTTCAAGACAATGGTAAAAAGATACCATTTCAATTTATATTCAACAATTATAGGATAAAACATCATGATTATAGGAAACTAGTTATAGTTGTTCAGAAATATTTCCCATGTAGAAATGACTCATATGTTTGTTCTATAAATCCCAAAATATTAAAAAAAATTAAAAAAAGTTGACAGAGAATTCTTCCAGAAATATGGAAGTGGAGATAAAAACCATAGAGACTAAATTGAATGAAATGAAAAAAAAACGAAACACTGAGAAGGATTTTGAGGATACCCATATTCATGATATAATTGACACTAATAAAAAACATAACTCAGTGATGGAGATAAAAGATGAACTTCAAAAGGAAATTTTCAAAGTTAGGTGGGTGAGGGAAGGGGATTGAAACACTTCCTTTTTAACTCCCCATAAAGATCTATGAAAATATCTAAACCAATTTCTCAACATTAGGTTTGTGACAATATCCTTTATGAAAGGTTTGATCTAGCATAGAATATTTTTAATTACAACAAGAACCTTTTCAATCAGGTGAATTCATGTCCACATAGCCTGGTGGAAATTTAATATCAAGAAATATTGGTAAATAAGAGAACAATTTTCATATCATAACTCAAAAATCTTTAAAGATAAAAGAAGTTTTTTTAATCTTTAAGGATGGAAACTCCTCATTCCCAAATGGATTTATGACCCATTTATTTTATGAGTTTAGGGATATTTTCTATCACGACCCAGCCCAATGGGGCCCAAACCATAATTACTCTTAACCCACCTCCAATATTCTAGGGGATGTACACCAGAACCAAGAAGGAATATCACACACATGGGAGGCATTATCCTAATATACATATACACAAGCTCATATCTCCAAGCCCAAAAAATGTTGAAATTTAAAATAATTGAAACTAATGCATGCATACATCTATAATACCACAATCAGAGTATAATAGTAAATGTACTGAAAAATATAAAGGGTCTAAATTCAAGCTCAACCAAAACTGTAGATATTCCAACCTACTCTGATGGTGAGGACTACTATAAAGTGAAACAACCCTAAAAAACACCTCGATCTTTTAATCACAAGCTCTGGTCCTCCAACTCCCTATCCTCCCTAAAGACCATCAAATAGATCCTTATATTCATAGGATACAACACATGAGGGTAGACCCCATGCAGGTTTGAGTATAAAAATACCCAATAGGATTCCATGAAAACACTAAACATTAAACATCATGATTAGTCAGCCCAAAATATGGATATAACAATCATTTCATAAAAAGCCCAGATATACTCAGGAAGTAAACCAAAAATCCAATTAGTCACAACTAAACTTCCATCAATAGGATTTTTCTCTATGAAATGATCATTTCAGGAGAATCCAATACATGATCCATTCTATAATTGGAGACACCCATCCAAGAGGTCATGATCATTGTGCCCCACCTAATAAATCTCACTAGTCTCTATAGGCCCTAATACTCAGATGGGGATCACACTAAGGACCGTTGGGGACACTATAAACCAACTCTTGATCAACCCACTAAATAGGGGATATGATGTTATTAATATTTTAATGACTTATAATATACTTCCTTTACTGATTTTATATGAAATGTGCTTAATTTGTGTGAAATATTAATGTTTTAATACTAAGTATAATTTCTGGGCATTTTTAGAAGTAGTCCAATTGAGTCAGTATACTATTTAATTTTTAACGCTCACCCTACTGATAAAAATTGTGTTGTTATTGTTTTCTAGGATTAATTATTCAATTTCCCACATATAATTAGAAATAATCATTGGCCCATTCTGCCATTTAAAGGCTCATATTGACCACACAAGAAGGCCTATAGAATCTGTGAAGAAACTGGACCAGCCATGAAGATTTGATTTCTGGGATTCATCAGAAATTCCAAATTCCTTTATTCTCCTCCCACATTTGAGATACAATGTAAATATTCTTGGATAAAAATTTCAAGTCCCAAAACTAAAGAAACAGGGCCAAAATGATTCATTTAAACTCAGCCCACCATTCTGGCCTGGAATTAAAATCAGTACAGTATTCAGACATATCTCATGATGTAATCATCAAATAAAGATGAAATTTAGCAGTGTGAAATAGGAGATATAGTTGTCTGACTTTGTGGAAGAAATAATTCGAATTTGAAGGCATCTGACTATTCCAAAATCCATTCACA
Organism: Viscum album; assembly: GCA_963277665.1. NCBI lineage: Eukaryota > Viridiplantae > Streptophyta > Magnoliopsida > Santalales > Viscaceae > Viscum > Viscum album. Next base: position 1,069,240,275 of record OY728166.1, on the reverse strand, counting down.
TTTTGGATATCGAAAAAGCATGGGTAGAAATGAACAGTTTTATATTGTTTATTGAAACTGCCATAACTTTGGATCCATAAGTCCAAATGCATCCAAATATTTATATTAGTTGGAAAATATTATTATATACAACTTTTAAGAAGGATATATCTTGATCTTAAGCTCTAAGAATGTTAAAATCTTTGATCCAAGTGGAGGGACAGATTCGGAATTAAACAGTCCACTTTATTGGGCTATAAATACATCCCCCTCCTCTCCATCAAAGGGGTTGGCCTTTCAGATAAAAGAAGGATAGGTTGGCTCGACCAAGACTCTTCAAAATTCTTGGTAGGATCTTTCATACTCACGTTTTTACTTGAGAAACCATTCCTCCTTGCTTTCTTTCATTTACTTTTTTGTTGTTCTTCATTTGTAATTGTGTAAGTGTTTTTTTTTTGTAATTATGTTTTAATGAAAGTTTCTTCTTAAATATCTCTTATTCTCATCAATATTATGTATTTTAATATTAATTTTATTAAAATAGTTTAAATAAAGTTCAATATCCTTCCATTATTTTTCTTTCTCATTCAATATGAAGTTCATTTTCAATTATCATCATCATTTGTGTGTGTGTTCGACGCACCACTCTTCTATTATTCCTTTCTTTTTCTTATCATATTAATTTATCATAATAATCATTATAAACAGATTACTAATCATTTAAATGGATGAGTAAATCTCTCATTGGGGTGAGTTATAATTTAGGTATGTTAACTGATTTAGAGTATTTTCTCGATGAATATTCTTCAAATTAATATTGTGTATGTTGGACTTAACATGTCATGGATTAATGACTTGTTTTGTTTAACGTGTGGTTTCTATGGATTATTGGAACCATAAATACACTACCATCAACAATATATGATTGATATTATAACCCTAAGTTATGTTAAGGCTTGGATTAAATCAATGAAACTTAGGAATTCCAATCAACGTTATCTTGTGAAGTGGGTGTTAATTTAAATACAATATAAAGCAAATCTCAAGGATATCACAAGCTTAACTCCATAAAAATGAACTCACCACAATCTTTATCAAATTTTTAAATCAACCACCAATCATTAATCACTTCATTTAATCTCTTCAAACAAACCCCCTAATTATTATACAATCAACTAAAAAATCAACTATTAAAAAAGTATCATCATTGAGGATTTGACCCTAGTGCTGCTATACACATTAGCAGAGCACCGGAACCTTGACCGGTTGATAGAAGACAATCGACCATACATTCAAATGGCACAGTTTCCAGGGATGGTGAAATTAAATAGTCTTTAGTTTCTAGTTATTGTAAAAAACAAAAAAAAAACAAAATTTTTATAAACATTGAAAAAAACAAATAGAAAAACCTGCCTTCTCATAAAAATCATAAAATGAAAAAAAATCACAAAGAAAAAATAATCATCCTGTTTATTCTAAAATCTTTCTGAATGACCCGTATCCTCCCAAAAAATCCCTTGGATTTTTTTGACCCAGAATTTGAGTGAACACTTTGCCAACTTAGGAGAAAAATAAGAGATAATCAAAGAATTCAAGAATCAATCTTTGTCCAACCAATTGAACTAGATTTGTCCAATCCTAGTGAAGAAACACGTAAAGAAATCACTGCCCCTGATATGAATTACCAACCAATTGGTATTCAATATCCAAACATAGATTTTGACTTCAAACCCAAATCGGGTTTGATTCATCTTCTACCTCATTTCCACGGGCTAGCCAGTCTGGATCCACATCTTCATCTTAAAGAGTTCCCAGTGGTGTGTTCTAACATGAAACCTCAAGGGGTTTTTGAGGAACAAATAAAACTCTGGGCATTCCCTTTATCCCTAGCTGACACTGATAATTCATGGATCTATTACCTTCCTCCTAGTTCCATAACCACATGGAATGACTTGACACGACTCTTCTTAGATAAATTCTTTCTTGCTTCTCATACTGCTTCTATCTGAAAAAATAAGAGGTTTCTGTCAGTTCCCAAGGGAATCACTCTATGAATACTAGGAGAGGTTCAAAAATCTTATTGCAACCTGCCCACACCACCAAATCCCTGACCAAATCTTTATCCAATACTTCTATGAGGGGTTATTGGCTATGGGGAGAACTCTCATTGATGTTGTAAGTGACGGTGTACTTGTTGATAAAACCCTTGTATCTGCAAGAGATCTCATAAGAAACATAGCAGCGAACACACAAAAATTCCATAATTGAGCACATTATCAAGTAAAACATGTCCAAGACAATCAATCCATAGAGTTGAACAAGATGATCGAGTGGATGAGTGAACTTATAGGTCTTGTGTGACAACTAGTTGTTGAATCTAAAGACCTAAACTCATATTCTCTACAATCTATGTTCCTTGGATCTATCAAAAACTATGGAATCTATAACTCACCAGCTCATCTAACTGACAGATGTCCAAAACTTCAAGATGATCAATCTAATTCATCTGGACCAATGGAGATCAATGTAGAATATGCTCAGCAGAACCCCAACCCTCAACAAGTAGGTCAGTTCATTAGAAACCTCAACCAACCTCACTTTGATCCCTTTTCTTCATCCTATAACCAAGACCTGAGATATGGTAATCCCGTTTCTCATCCCCCTCAATTACTTCCTCAAAAACCAAACCAGTTTCAATATGTTCAAGGTGTTGGTAACTTCCGAAAACCTTATCCATTTATTACTCAACAATAAAGGAAAAATCCTCCTCTGGTATTCCACTATCCTAGTGAGCCTTTCCAATTCCAAAAATAATACAATCGTTTTCCCAAGACCCAAAATCAAGGTAATCTAAATCTTGAACAAGCCACTTCATCCAAGAAACCATGGGAAAGTTCAGTAGAAGATCTTTCCTCATTCACCCATTCCATCCACAAAAACATTGAAACCCAAATTGGTCAACTTTCATCCCACCTGAGCCAACAACAACAATCAAATTCTTCCCAACTCCTAGCTCATCCATTACCCAACCCCAAGGGTAATGTAAGTGAAATTGCACTTATATATGGGAAAAATTTTATGCCTCAACATAAGTCCTACAACCCCCCTTTAAATATTGACATAGAAAATGAAAAGAAAAATAAACTTGAAAAGGAATCTGAAGTCATTCCCTCACCTCCTTCTATTACACATAGGAACCCAATTCCTTTTCCTCAATCCATTTATAATCTAAATAATTCATTGGAACCTGATCCTAGAATTCCTGACATGTTTAGACATGTTGAAGTCAACATTACTCTCTTAGATACCATAAAATATTACTAAATATGAAAAGTTTCTCATGGAGTTGTGCACCCACAAGAGACAACTTAGGAACTTTGAAAATGTTTCCACCCAACTGCCTATTCCCATAAAGTGAAAAGATCCAGGGACCTTTACGGTTCCATTCCAAATTGGATGTTCCAACGTTGATGATGCACTGATAGACCTAGGAGCCTCAATTAATTTCATGAACAAATCCATCTTCTCTAACCTTGGTCTAGGACCCTTACATCTAATGGGTGTTGTCATTCAATTATCAAATCAAAGCACAGCCAATCCTGAGGGAATAATTGAGGATGTCATTATTCATGTGAATGATCTTATCTTCCCAGTTGACTTCTATGTACTTTACATGGAAGGTGAGAAGAACTGTTTTTCGATCTCCCCTAAATCTAGGATTACCATTCCTAATGACTACAAGAACTAAGATTGATGTCCATTTAGGAATCTTGTCCGTGGAATTTGGTGACCAACTGGTCAAGTTCAACATTTTCCAAGCCATGCGATACCCATCTGAGGATCACTATGTATTCTCAATCCATGCTTCTGAGGACAATTCTAAGAGCCAATTGAACCCCAATCAATCATCTTATTCATGTTCTAATGACAAAGATCTTGTGAAATCTACACCATGATTAACCAAGTTATAAATGGTGAAGTTGATGTTAACCTCTAATTCATAGACTATAAATCTATAGGATCTTGAAAACACTCTTGAATCCCACATCAACTATGATCTCTACTGCTCCACCTTGGATAGTATTAAGGAAAATGAATCTAAAGCAACTAAAGTCTCTTCCACCTTTCTTGAGTTGTCTACCCCAAAAATTAAAGATGAGACTGATCTGAAACCTCTTTCTAAACACATAAAATATGCATTCCTTTTCCATGATCACTCTTATCCTGTCATTATCTCTGCTTCACTTAACAAAAATGAGCAGTCCAAACTTGTTGAAGTGTTAGAGGAAAACAAAAAAGCCTTAGGTTGGACCCTAGATGACATACCAGGAATCAACCCTTCTCTCTGCATGCATCACATCCATCTTGAGGAATCATCCAAACTAATTAGACAACCACAAATAAAACTCAATCCACTCATACTTGAGGTAGTTAGTTAAGAGATCACCAAGATTCTTCAATCTAGTATTATGTACCCAATTTCTGATAGTGAATGGGTTAGTCCAATTCAATTTTTACCTAAAAAGGGTGTGATAACTGTTGTCACAAATGTGCATGGTGAGGTAGTCACAAATCGAGTGAAGAACAAATTGTGTGTGTGCATCAACTATCAAAAATTGAATGTTGAAGCATGAAAAGATCACTACCCTCTTCCATTACATGATCACATTCTAGAACGATTAGCCGAAAAGTCACACTATTTATTTCTTGTTGGATACACCGGGTACTTCCAAATCCCAATTGCACCTCAAGACAAAGAAAATACTACTTTCACTTGCCCCTTTGGGACATATGCATATAATAGAATTCCTTTGTCTTTCGTAATGCTACTACAACATTCCAGAGGTGTATGATGAGTATCTTTTCTGAATTCATTGAACACTGCATGTAATTATTCATGGATGAATTTACCATTTATGTTGAGTCATTTGAATTGTACTTGCATTCTCTCTCCCTAGTCCTTAAAAAGTGTGTCAAGTTTAACCTTGTGTTAAATTTTAAAAAAAATCACTTCATGGTTGCAAATAGGATTGTTCTAGGACACATAGTTTCAAAAGATGGTATTGAAGTCGATCCTACCAAAATTGAAGTGATCCAATCACTTCTAGAACCCACATCAATTCGAGAAATTTGTTCCTTACTCGGTCCTGCCGGTTTCTATCGGCGATTCATCCATAACTTCAGTAGTAATTCCCTCCCACTCACTCAGTTGCTCAAAAATGATGTCACATTCCATTTCGATGAGGTTTACAAGATATCCTTCATTGAACTCAAAACTGATCTTACATCTGCCCCAATATTCTAACCCCCAGATTGGTCACTAACCTTTGAGTTGATGTGTGGTGCTTCTAATAGAGCTGTTGGGGTTGATTTTGGTCAAAGAAGAGAAACAATTCCTCTTTTCATCTATTATGCCTCAAAAACATTGGATGAAACTCAATCTCACTACACTATGACCGAAAATGAACTTTTAGCAGTGGTTTTTTCCTTAGATAAATTCTGGCCCTATCTCTTAGGTTCCAAAATCATCATCTTCATAGACTATTCTTCTATAAAGTTATTACTAAAGAAAAGTGATTCCAAACTAAGGCTAATAAGATGGATCCTAGTGCTCCAAGAGTTTGACCTTGAAATCAAAGATAGAATAGGAAAATAAAACCATGTTGCTGATCACATTAGTAGAATTTTAAATTCTTCTCATTTTGAAATAATTAATCCAGAATTTCCAACTGATCACCTTTCATCTCTCACTCCAAAAATACCATGGTATTCCACAATTGTAAATTACTTGGTTTCTGGTGTTTTTTCTAAAAATGTTTCAAATGAACAAAAATGAAGATGAAAAGTGATTCAAAATACTATTTTTGGGAAGAAAATAAACTTTGGAAAACTGGGGCAGACATTGTAATTAGGATATATGTTGATGAAAATGAACATTCTTCCATCTTAGAATTCTTTCACGCAATGCCTGGTGGTGGCCATTTTAAACCAAAAAGTACCTCCCGAAAGTTCCTAGACTTTTGATTCTTCTGGCCCTCACTCTTCAGGGACTCACATGAGTTCTATCAATCATTTCCCACTTGCCAAAAGTATAGAACAATTTCAAAGAGAAATGAAATACCCCAAAATCCTTTAATTTTCAATGAGATATTCGATGTTTGGGGCATTGATTTTAGGGGACCATTTCCCCCTTCCAATGGATTATCATACATACTTCTTGTGGTCGATTATGTTTCTAGGTGGGTCAAGGACAAACCCACTAGAAAAGATGATTCACATACTATTATTGAGTTCTTTAAGTCACACATCTTCCACTGATTTGGCACACCATGTGCCTTAACAAGTGACTTAGGAACCAATTTGTGTAATAGAACCATGGAATCACTTTTGAAAAATAATGGTGTTGTACATAAAACTTCAACTTCATATCACCCCCAAACAAATGGAATGACTGAACTTTCTAATAGAGAAGTGAAAAAGTGCTTGAGAGAATTGTAAAACCCACCAGAAAAGACTGGCATGATAGACTTGGTGAAGCACTTTGGTCTTATTGAACTGCCTATTAAACACCCAATAGGATGTATCCTTTTAGGATAGTTTTTGGTAAAGTATGTCATTTACCAGTTGAAATCAAACATAAGTCTTTTTGGGATATGAAAACCCATAATTTTTATTGTATAAAATATGGTGAAGAAATATTGTTGCAATTGGATGAATTGAAGGATCTTCGACTTGATTCTTATGAGAATTCTAATCTCTACAAAGAAAAATCCAAGGCACTCCATGATAAACACATCCAGATAATGGTATTCCATGAAGTTGAAATGGTATTACTTTTCAATTATCAATTTCAGCTTCACCCAGGTAAGCTTAATTCTAATTGGGAAGGTCCTTTTGTTATTACTAATGTTTACCCATTTGATGCAGTGCAAGTCCAAGACCCCTCTTTAAAAAGACATTCACAGTTAATGGACATTGGTTAAATAATCACCATGAGAGTACACACCATCCTGGAACCACATAAACATCCATAAAATCCACAACTTCTGTAGTTAACCCAACACTATATAGAGATGACAACCCACCAAATCCAAATTAGGGGGAACCTCTTTCCCTTTAACTACTCTTCTCTCTCTATCTCTCTTTCTTCTTCTTCCTCCCTCATTCCCATTTTGTTTTTTTACCACATTACTCATCACATTTTTATTTACCCTTTCTCTTTTGTGTGAGTGTATAATTTAAAAACACAAAAAACCTACAAAATTAAAAAAAATGAACAAACAAGAGTCTTAATTACTCACCTTACAATTTTTAAATTTTGTCCAACTATTTTTGGTAGTCAAAAGACATGGTTTAATCTCAAACAATTTGTGGTTTCTTCATAAATTTGGATAAAAAATATTGTGTCAAAACCAATCAACTTTTAATGCTCAGTTTTTTATTTGTAAAATTATCTTTCTAAACTATGAGGGAAAAAATTAGCTTTCATGCCAAGGCCTCTTATGGCCATATTTTCAAAATGACTATTTTTTTACCCCCATTTATGAATCTTGAGTTTTTTGACCTTCGATCTGAATTTCTTACTTCAGTGTGAATTAATATGATAGAGGCATTTTCCTAACCACATGAGAATTATAATAGCCAAATAACCTCCCATTAACCATACATTAATCCTCCTTTTGAAAGCCCATTCAAGCCTATGAAAACCTTTTCTTTGATAGCCACATTATATTCCCAATACCTTATCCCACCCAATATCAACATGGATATTCATTGCATAATTTTTTCAAATTTACGTGTGGGGGGAATGGATTTCATTGTTTGGGTTCCCTTTTATTGATTTTCAATGAGTTATCATATGATTGTAGGAAATCATCAATTTTAGTGTGGGGGAGAGTTTATACATTAGTGGGGTTTTTGAATTTATATATGATTATGACATATTGTCAAATTTTAATGACAAGTGTTCAGAAAAATAATTAAAAAATCAACAAAAATAAAAAAAAAATGGGTTGTGTCTTGGGTAGGTCAAAAATCACTATTTCTCATCCTTTGATCTTGTTATAACTATTACAATTAGTGTTGTGAGGAGATATATCATTGGTTGGGATATGGGTGTGAGATCTGTTTCCAGTTCAACTTTTAGAAAAAAAGAGAGAAAAAATAAAAAAAGAACACTTGCATTATATTCTTATGTCATTGGGAGAAGTTTTGTGTTTTTTAAATATTTCATCTTCTCATTCCCTTCATATTTAATTCCACTTTTGTGTCTTATTTCACATTTTCATTCCCTCGCAAATATGTGTTTCGATTTATTTTCATGTCTCATTTAAAAAAATGTGCATTTATTTTTCCATGTTGGTGTTTTACCCCTCTTCTTCTATCTCTTAGACATTATATTATCACCGTCCCATAGCCAAAGAAAAACCCCTTAAAAAGACCTCTTGATTATTTTTCACATTGGATAGGGATTGGAAGCTGATATCTCTTTCAAACTCTAAGATTTTCAATTTTGGTTGGTGAATGAGTGAAGCTCCATAAATTAATTTTATCATCTTGAGAGGAGTAGGTTTTGTGTGCCACCATTTACCATTTCTAAATTTGAGCATGAAAAAATGAATTGTTTTTATGAAAATTGTTTCCGTAACAACTTTTGGTGGAATTCAATATGGATGAGTGATATTGTCTAAACCTCCTTGAATGGGGAAAACAAAATTTTAATATTTTTTGGTGAGTGAAAATGATTTTCTTAGGTTTTTATTTTTGTTTCACATGAGGACATGCACAAGACTAAGTATTTGGGATTTGATGTTATTAATATCTTAATGACTTATTATATACTCTATTTACTAATTTTATATGAAATGTTCATAATTAGTGTGAAATATTAATGTTTTAATACTATGTATAATTTCTGAGCATTTTTAGAAATAGTCCAATTGAGTTAGTTTATTATTTTATTTATACCTATCACCCTAATGATAGAAATTTTGCGTTTATTATTGTTTAGGATTCCTTATTAAATTTTCAACATATCATTAGAAATCATCATTGGACCATTCTACCATTTAAAGGTCCATATGGACCACACAAAAATGCTTACAGAATCTGTGAAGAAACTAGATCAGCCATGAATATTTAATTTCAGGGCACAATCAGGAAGTCCAAATTCCTTTATTCTCCTCTAACGTTAAAGGGATAATGTAAGGATTATTTAATAAAAATTTCAAGTCCCAACTCCAAAAAAATGGGACCAAATGATTCATTTAAACTCAGACCACAATTCTGGTTGGGAATTAAAATTATTATAGTATTCATGACATATATCATGATTTAATCATCAAATCAAGGAGATATTTTGATTTTTGAAATATTAGATATAGGTGACCGACTTTGTTAAAGGAATAATTTGAATTTGAAGTCATATTACATTTTCAAAATCCATTCAATGTTTGTCCATCGAAAAAGCTTGGATTGAAATGGACAGTTTAACAGTTTTTATTGAAACTGCCATAACATTGGATGAATATGTCCAAATTCATCCAAATTTTGATAGTAGTCAGAAAAAATTATTATCTACAACTTTGAAGAAGGAGATATCTCATGATTCGGCTGTCTAGATGTCCAAATCATCAATCCAAGTGAAGTGACAGATTGGGAATGCAAACAGTCCACTTCATTGGGCTATAAATACACCCCCCTTCTCCCTTTCAAAGGGGTTGGAATTTCAGATAATATAGGATTAGTTGGAACGAAAAAGGCTATGTTAAAGGATTTGGATGGTCTTCTATACTCATGTTTTTACTTGATAAACTATTCCTCCTTTCTTTCATTCATTTACTTTTGTGTTGTTCTACATTTGTAATCATGTAAGTGTTTGGTTTTTGTAATTCTATTTTAATGGAAGTTTCTTCTATAATATCTATTATTATCATCCACATTATGTAGTTTAATATTAATTTTATTAAAATAGTTTAAATAAATTTGAATCCCTTTCCCTTATTTTTCTTTCTCATTTAATCTAAGGTTTGTTTTTAATTATCATCATCATTTGTGTGTGTGTTCGATGCACCATTGTGTTCGACACACCACTATTTTATTATCCCTTTCTTTTTCTTATCTTACTAATTTATCATCATAATAATTATAACCAGATTAATAATCATTTCAATGGATGAGTAAATCTCTCATTGTGGAGAGTTATAATTTAGTTATGTTAAGTGATTTAGTGTTTTTGCTCAATGAATATTCTTCAAATTAACATTGTGTATATTGGACTTAACATGTCATGGAATAATGACTTGTTTTGCTTAACGTGTGGTTTACATGGATTATTGGAATCATAAATACACTACCATAAATGAGATCTGATTGATATTAGAACCCTAAGTTAAGTTAAGTCATGGATTAAAGCCTTAACACTTAGGAATTACAATCAACGTTATATTGTGAAGTGGGTGTTAATTTAAATTCAATATAAAGCAAAGCTCAAGGATATCACAAGATTAACTCCCTAAAAATAAACTCACCCTAATATTTATCAAATTTTTAAATCAAACACCAATCATTAATCAGTTCATTTAATCCCTAAAAATAATCCCCCCAATCAAAATATAATCAACTAAAAATAATCGACTATTAAAAAAGTATCATCACTGAGGATTCGACCCGAGTGATGCTATGCACATTAGTAGAGCACAGGAACCTTGAAGGGTTGATAGGAAATAATCAGCCACACTTTCAGGATCATAGTCCAATGATACCACAAACCATTCTGATATGGAATCTTAGAATTTGGATCAATTCCCCATATATAACGGTCATGTTGATTCCACAAACCCACATAGGGTATAAAAGGAAATGATAGATGATCACACTCAAGTATCATGGATGGACACCACAAACTATATCTGATAATATTCCTCCATAGAGGATAACAGTCAATATATGTGGACGCAAGGCCACACTATACCCTTAAGTGGATAGACAAAGGCAACACGCTCAACTGATACTAGTACAACTAAAGAAATATAGAGATCCAAACACCATCAAAGGGGGTGCACAGTATGTACAATGGATCCATAGTGTGTCCATCCAACCTATGTTATACCCATGTGGTTCTACCTCACATGGCATGTAAACCTCAAAATACACAATGGGTAAGTAATCATACATAGTGTGTATCACCTAGCACCATTACCATGTAATTTTTCTATTCCATTGTACTTTTGGTCATGCCTGTGTACCAACCCACGTACACTTGGTCATTCCCATGTATACATGGTCATGTCTGTATATCCTGGCCTCCCTGCTCCCATGTCTCCTCTAAGATACATGTTGAGATCCCAGTACAGATCAGACTATGTGTGATTATTTTCTCTATGTAGAAACCCTAGCACCTCACAGGGGGTCCCACATGGTTTGTAATTCTAGATTACACACCATGTAACATGGGATCTTTTTACCCTACCGATTCCTCTTCAGCATCATAATTTGCATTGTTTTTTCCATCATCCTCATTGGAAAACATGAATATTAGGTCATTTTACCTTCCCATCATCAGAGATTTAGATCCAAACTTTGAATCTGCTTGGGAAATTACCACAAACACAATTTTTAGTTGCACTGTCAAATCCAGGATGAACAGGAACTACCAATCCATTTTTATTCTCCTCTAATCATACTTCATCATCTCTATACCTCAATTATGAACCACACCCATAGTATTGATCTATTGTGTCAAAGAACTATCACACAATGATAAAAAACAATGTATTTATTAAACAGTTGGGCAAAGAAAAAACCAATGATGAATATGCAATGAAGATAGGGAGAAATCCATAAAAAAATATGTGAGGAATGAACCGTGACCTTTTTTCTTCTTGGGCCTTGATCTGCTAATGAATGAAGAGGGAAGTAACCAAAGAAAAAAATAAATCCATCACAAATAAATCTATTTTTGATGCATGAATCAATTATTTTTTCTATATTTGATTAATTTTTGGTCAGGATAAAACAATGGGATGAGATTACATAAATAAAACATCATAACTATATTTTGGATCGATATATAATGAATAATGATCATTTGGTTCCATTTTGGGAAGAAACAATGACTCTGTTGGTGCACGATCCTTGATCTTATCTCGATCTGATTTCATCTTTTAATGACCCTCCAACAGATCCAATAAATCTCTAGGTTTTTTTGGATAACCCTAAGGATTTAGGCACAACTGTGTATATATAGAATATTTTAGGTCATGACTAATTATTAAAATAAATTAATTTCATTTTATTAATTTTTTTAAAAACCACCAATAACTAACCCCAATCCGATCATCCACTGTGCTCCAAGTTTTGATCTCTCTTACAGTAAAACCAAAACAGTGAAGTCAATGATGGCCTTATATTTCCAATATGAGCCTCAATTTAGGATTTATTCATCTTTTTTAGGAAAAATAAATGCGGGTGATATTAATATCTTAATTATTTTTCAAATATTAATTTTGGGCTCATTGAACATCATATTATCATGTCATCTTAGTTCCTAGCTCTGAAAATAATTCATATAATATTCTAAAGTAATACATGGAAAAAATAAGAGTCTTTATATTCTCCCCACATTAGATATTTTCATCCTTGAAAGAGTAAAAATGACTCAAAAAGATGAGGGGTAATCGAGTCACATCTAGGTCTCCCACTCCCAGGAGATCTCCTAAAGATTCTCATACTACCACTAGACATGCATTAGGGGAATCAATTTCCCATAAAGGATCCACTCACAAGGATACTTGATCTCCATTGGGTACTCATCAAAGGTATCTCCATCTTCAATGTCTAGCTCACCCCAGTTGATAACATGTGATGGGTCATGCATGCACCACCTCAGCTATGACACATGGAAGATATCATGTATCTGGTCTAACTGCAGTTGTAGAGCTAAGTGGTATTCCACCTTTCCAACTCTATGAAATATCTAGAAAGGGAAAATGAATCTTTAAAAAATATTATAGCCCCACCAAATATTTGTAATCCATGATTAGGTGAGACCCTCAGAAACACATCGTCTCCCTCATCAAACACCAGAGGATTCCATCATCAGTATGAAGAAGAAATATAACAACTCAGTGTAGAAATCATCCATACTTGGATGATATGCTCTATCTTTGTAATATATCTGACAAACTCTAGACCCATTAGTGCTAACTAACATGGATTAGTCAAGTAAAGTGGTGTCCTATAATATTACTCATACAAGTACTTGAATAGTGTCATACAAATGGTGGAATGGTAGTTTTTTTATACGCGAACTCCATGAAGGGTAGGAGATCCTCCCAAATATGGAAAAAACCAACAAAAAATTCCCTAGCTTGTCCTATAAGACATGTATGGTATACTTAGTCTAGCCATCATTCTGGGAGTGAAACACTATTCTAAAATGCAACATATTCCCAGAGGTATACTTAAATCCTACCATAATCATGGCATGAAGTGATCATAATGGTTTAAAATGATCATAGAGGGAACTCTATGGATTTGGGCTATCTCTATCACATACAAGAATCACAATCTCTCTACTGTACTATGCTCTCATATAGCTAGGAAGTGTGCTAACTTGTTGAGTCGTTCAATGATCACCCAGTAGACATCATGTCCTCTAGATGTATGTGGTAACCACATCATGAATTACATGAATATACTATCCCACTTCCACTTTGGCACATCAAGATATCAAGATTAATCAACTAAAACTGAGTACTCAGTCTTAACTTGATGACTTGTGATTCATCAGGAGACAAACTTCTCAACATAACTATTCATTCCTAGCCACCAAAACTGATGTCAAAGGTACGGATACATCTTTACCACACTTTTATGTATTTATAAAGAGGGTGTTTGAAACTACCTCATCTCCTCCTCCCACAATGTCACTAGTATCATTATCTTTCCTCTAAAAAGGATAGTTTGATCCCCACCATCAAAAAATCCATCAGGATCACATCTAACGGATATTTGAGTATATAAGGTCTCATAGTATTTATCTCCACACTGAGATTCCATAACTAACTGTAAAAGTGGTGGGGGTAACAACCATTGAATTAAGACATGAATAAACATATTTATCCAAGAAGGAAAACTAAAATGAGGCTAGCTACTCTGATTCCTCATCCAACAAATGATAAAAATTTCTCCTCCTAAGAGAATATTCCAAGATATTCCCCTTTCCAAGAGTATAGAAAATAAAAAATCAATAGTACTAGAGTAACTATATCCATTAACTATATTTCAAATTAATATCCTTCTACGAAAAGATATACTTTATAATCTCATGGTCAAAGTTGGTGATAAACCGCACACCCATCTGGTAGTATCACCACATATTCTATGTGAGGACTCTCATTACTAGTTCAAGATCATGGGTCACGTAGTAATGCTCATTTGGTCTCAACTAAAATGCACCATATCCAATAACCATCGACCTATACATCATAACACAACCAATTCCAGTCGATGATTCATTTGAGAACACTATATACTAAACACCCTCTTCTAAAAATCATAAGATGTGAGTTCTCTTCAACCTCTACCTCAACTCTTGAAAACATTGTCGGCACCTTTTTTCCCCAAAAAAGGATTCCCCTTTTGGGTAAATGTAACGTTCCAACCCCAGTTACCCTAATTCAGTGCAATATTACATAACATTGGCATTATCACAAAAGATCAAGTCTTGAAAGACCGATTAATTTAGTATCCATGGAAACACTAGATACATTCATAAGTCTTACATTACATGATGAAGTGAAAAACTACAATAAAATAGTCTCCATAGTCCAAACTCATATCCTCTTAGACTATCCCTGCAGGTCAATCATAAAATACTTCTTCATATCCTGGAAAAAATAAAACATAGAAATGGGTGAGCTCAGATGCTCAGTAAGGATAACAATATAGCAGAAACTTTCATAAATAAGCATAAACATTTAAGGCAATTTATAACTAAAACAAAAGCCTTTTAAACAATAACATAATAATAATATTGGAAAAATAAAATTAAATAATTCCATTTACTTATTCACATGGATATTCTACTAGTCAAATTATCACATGCAATACCAATAACCACATTCATAATGATGGAATGCATAATGCCAAACTATCATAACCACATAGTCAAGGCCTTGTGCCAAGACTAGAAATAAGATTTTGTCAAGGACATGTGACAAGACACTAGTTTGTCACATTAGACCTTACAATTCATCGAGGAGCTATAGTGGGCTCCACCTGTCACTTACTAAGTCTAATGCATTCCTCATGTGAACAGGTTTAAACATAACATAATCATTCGTATTAAAAATACCATACGAAATGTCAATACTTTATCAATAAACCATGAATGGTATACATATAACACATCCACAGTCAATCATATTACAAAACCTTCAATACTATATGGAAGTTTTGTATCATAATAAATCAACTTCAAATAATCTAAAAATTCATCAAAGGATGTTGACATAGATGAAATCAAAACTATTTTAGGGAAATATATATTTTTTGAAATCATTTAAAAGTCACATAATTATAAAATAAAACATTTAATTTGAAAATATTCTTATAATATTTTAAGGGAATATTAGATGATTTTATAATGGTATAAAATAGCTGCACCCACTATATAAGTTAAAAAATACATTCTTACCTTAATTTTGTCAAAAAGGTTAAAAAGGACCTTGTTTGGAAAACGACGAAAATATTCTTTTAAAAACATATTATAAAAATTAAAAAAAGGATATAAATGACTTTAACCCATATTCTATAAAATAGTAAGAATGTTTTGAAATACATTTTTAAGAAACATTGATGTGGATGATAAAGAGGTCCCAGTAGATAATATAAACAACCTCGGATAATGAAGAGATTGTGAAATTAACCCTTACCTTGTAATTTTACATGTTAAAGGGTATGTAAACCTCTATTATAAGGGTAAAATAATTGTTATTAAATTATACAATAATCATATACATTAATATGATATCATATATGATATTTTAACATTGTTTTGTTAATAATATTTGATTATTATTGTTGTTTCAGGTGTTAACGGATTCATTTTACTTTATATTCTATGTTATGTGAGTCATATTTTTTGTGGATGGGATGTATATTATTCATATCCAGAATGATATCATGTCATTAAACATTATTTTTAATCATCTAATTAAAATTAGTCTTGAATGGATATGATGGGGAATGAATCTCATCGCGTTTGTGGAGACGGTAATCCGTATGTACGCACAAGCGAAAATATCATTATTTTGATATTAAAATAATATATAATTGGATGGTATATCATATATACAGAATAATTAACATGTTATATTTATTATTTACATCAATAAAATATTATTATTAAACTAATCCAAATAATAATGTATTTAATAACAATTACACCACAACATGGACACGGTAGGTCGTACGTATGCACGTATGGTGACATGTCATTCAAAGGATGGATAGAATAATGAATTTGGTTGTAACATATTTATAATAACATAATAGAATATAGAATATACTAGATTTATTATTTTACAAAGGAAACAACAAAGAAAAGGGAAGTGGAAGAAAAAAGAAACTTGAAAGAGGTGAGGAAATATTTACCTATACTTTGGGTTCTTCCTTTTGATTTGATAAAAAAGGATCCTTAGGATGACTTTATGACTAAAATAAGGTCTCTAGGATGCATGGAGGACAATTTATAGGGTATTTGGGTAGAATTTTTTCAAGACAAATGGCTTTTAAGGTGTGAATTAGAGGGAAGGGGGGTGCCCTTTTATAAGAGGGGTGAGGGGCACCTTCGGAAAATCTAGAAATATTATTTTATAATAAAATCATTTTCGATTTCTAAAGGATCCAAAATAGATTATTTAAAGGATAAGGTGGGGATGGGTTTAAAACCACCCAACCAATAGGTTTTAGATATTTTGGGGTCACTATATTAACTTTATCTTTTAGATTTAACTCTTAGTAAAATAGTTTAACATTTACCATGTCTCTTTGTACTTTTATATTATATGGTTAATAAACTTACTATATACTTACAAAAGAACCCAAAATGGTTCATTAATGATACAAATATCATTATATCAGTCTTTTTTTTCGAACCTTAGATTTTTAATAATATAATATCAATTAATAATATAATATTTGTCTTAAAAAACTCTTTTATGTCAATTTTGACAATATTTTGTACATTGTTTTTTCTAAATTTATAACAGCAATATTACTTTGAAAAAAATCATCTAACCAACCCTAATATGTCATATTAACCTATAAAATTAGTTTAATTCATAAAAAGTCTCATATTAAATTTATTTGGATATTTATAATATCAATTATTTTAATATTTCATTAATTAGGTAATTACGGCATCATCATTGTGTCATAAATAAATTAAATTATTTAATGTATAAAAAATATAAATAAAATACCATTATGTAGGAAACATTTTTATATTTCTAATTAATATATATAGTCTAATTTATCTTATGAAAAACCCAATATTAAAAATGGTTTATTTATTAAACATTGATTTTAACTCTTTTAACTCTTCTTTGAATTAAATAATAATAAAAGTCGTAATCTAATCCAATTGGACCAAAGAGGTTCATATTTTATTCCTAAGGTGGTTTTTGTTCTATTTATACTTATCCAATATAATTAGGACATGTTTTAGGGTAATAATAAAATCATTTTTACCCTTAATTACCCTATTTACTTTTAACCGTGGTAAATAAAAGTAAAAAGTTACTATTCACCAAAAATTATTTTCATCTTATTGAACCACATTTTACTTACTGATATCAACTACGTCTCTTTGATTTTAGAAATTCCACTCACAGAAGTGGTAAAATTTAGTTTTATGTGAATTTACAAATTCTCCTAGGAGGTGGGAAAAAGACGTTGAAAAGTTCAGTAATTTTTTTTATATATAAAATTATTATAAAATAACTCGAATGAATTACATTGAACTTATATAGGTATTATGTATCTATTTTGACCATAAAAAAATTTAAATAAAATAAATAATTATTTAAAAAAAATTTGGTTTTAAACAATAACTCATTGTTTTTCACTATTCATCAAAAATTAAAAGTTTTCTGAAAAATACCAAAAAAATCTCCTTAAGATAATTTCGATATTCCGAATTCAAAATTGGAGTCCGTTTTGAAAGATGAAATTTATAAAATTTCAAAAAGTGGGTATTACTATTCATACCAGCTACTTTGATTGGTCGTGGTGTGTTAGAACCTCGAAGTTGCGTACAATTCAAGCTACTGCATTATTCAAAGGGAAACGTACCATTGAAGCTTGGGGTGTTACATTCTCCCCTCCTTCAAATAATTACATCCTCAAAATTTCTAGAATACTACCACGTGAAAAGACTCAGGTGGTTCTTCATCATAAGTCCCTCGGGTTCCCACGTTGCCTCTTCCATCTTATGGTTTCTCCATAGAACTTTAACCAGACAAGTCATCCAGTTTCTTAGCACATGTTCTCTTGTATCAAGAATCTTGACAGGATCTTCGCAATAAGACAAATTGGGTTCTAGTTCTAATTCCTCATAGGTGAGTACATGTGTTGGGTCAGGTATGTATTTTCTCAATAGTGATACGTGGAATACATCGTGAGCTTTGGAGAGACTTGGTGACATTTCCAAACGGTAAGCTATAGCCCCAATTCTTTCTAGAATTTAGAAAGGTCTGATGTACCCGGGACTCAATTTTCCCTTCTTATCAAAATGTATAACACCCTTCCATGGTGATACCTTCAAAAAATCATGATATCCTACATGAAATTCCAAATCCTTCCTTTAGTTACCAGCATAGCTCTTCTATCTACTTTGAGCTTCCATGATGTGGTTTTAGATTACCTTCACCTTTTCCATCATTTCCTCACCAGTTCTAGGCCTACGAGTTTTCTTTCACCAACATCATCCCAACAGGTTGGTGTGCGACATCTCTTTCTATATAATGCTTCATATGGTTCCATCTGAATACTTGAATGGAAGATATTGTTATATGAAAATTCTACCAAAATAAAATATTGATTCTACATACCTTGAAAGTAATGTGAGCATGATCTCAACATGTCTTCTAAGGTTTGAATAGTCTGTTCTCATTTTCCACAGTTTGGGGGTGGTAGGAAGTGCTCAAACGATGTTCAGTATCCAAGGATTTCTGAAGAATTTTCTAGAATCTTGATGTAACACGTGGGTCACGATCAGAAACAATCGATAATGGTACTCAATGAAGTCTCACAACTTCATTAATATATAGTCTTTATAGATGTTCAAGTGGTAAATCTTCCCTTATAGTAAAAAAATGTGTTGACTTGGTAAGACGATCAATAATGCCCCACATTGCATCGTTCCTTCTAGGAGTCTTTCGTAGTCCCATGACAAAGTCCATCGTAATATTATCTCATTTCCACTCTGGTTTGGGAAGAGGTTCCATGACTCCTCCATGTTGTTTCCTTCTAGCTTTCACTTGTTGACAAACCATACATCATGACACAAAATCAGAAATCTCCCTCTTCATGTTGTCCCACCAAAAATGTTTCTTCAAATCTCTATACATTTTGGTTCTCCCAGAGTGTATAGAGAAATTGGAACTATGAGCATCCTCCAACAATTCCTTGTTTAGATCAGGTATATCGGGAACACAAATTCACTTCCCAAATTAAAAAATTTCATCTTCATTCACAAAGTCACTCAATCTCCCATCATTCAAAGCTTTAATCTACTTTAGAACCTCTTCATCATCAGTCTGAGAAATCTTTATCCTTTCTAGTAAAGATGGTTTGGAAACCATTTGAAAAAGTATTAATTTTTTGCTATCGTGATGCATAGGCAATAACCCTATCATTCTGCATAAGGACACAACTAGGTCCTTTCTTCGATGCATCACTATAAATAATGAACCCATCATTCCCCAATGGTAGAGTCAATAAAAGATCATTGACTAATATTTAAATCAGTTCTTCAAAACATTCTTCACACTCTTTTGTCCAAAAAAATTTTCCCCTTTACGTGTGAGCTTTGTTAATGGGTTAGCCAACTGGGAAAAATTCTGGAAGAAACGTTGATAATAACCTGCTAAACCAATAAAACGGAGTACCTTAGTTATACTTGTCAGTGCTGGCCATTCTTGGATTGCCTTGGTCTTTGAAGGATCAATGTAAATTCCATCCTTAGAGACAATATGTCCAAGAAAAGAAATCTCTTGAATCCAGAATTCACACCTGTTAAACTTCCCATATAATTCATGTCTTCTAAGAGTTTTCAAGATAATGTGCATGTTATTTTCATGATCTTCATCGATTTTGGAGTATACCAAGATATCATCAATAAATACCAATACAAAATCATTGAGATATTCCTTGAAAACTATTTTCATTAGATCCATGAAGAAAGAGGGTGCATTAGTCAATCCAAAATGCATTACTGTAAAATCGTAATGCCCGTACCTCGTTCAAAATGTTGTCTTCAGAATGTCTTCCTTATTCACACACAAAAAATGGTATCCAGATCGAAGGTTAATCTTTGAAAAGTATTGATCTCCATTCCGTTTTTCAAATAACTCATCAATGTGTGGAAGAGGATAGTTGTTCTTTATTGTTATAGCATTGATCTCCCTGTAGTCGATGTAAAACCTCATAGATCCATATTTCTTCTTAACAAAAAGGACATGGGCTCCCCATAGAGAAACACAAGGGCGAATAATTCCTTATTACTCAATTCCTCTAGTTGTTTCTTTAGTTCAACTAATTCCACAGTGTCCATTCTATAAGGGGTCTTCGATATGGGCCTTGATCTAGGAATTTAATCAATGGGAAACTCAATTTCTTGTTTTGGATGATTTCCAGGTAAATATTCTTGAAATACATCAAAATATTCTTTCACAATAGGTACATCCTCTATTTGAACATTACATTCCTCACCAAGATTTATTTCATTCATTTCCTCCCCAATAAATGAATTTAGTTGAGCTACTGGGGGTGGATCTTGATATGAATCAGGTGGTCATGATTCTACTCTAAAGATAAGGTGTTATTTATCATCATCATCAAAAATCATAACCTCCTTCTTCTTCAAATAAATATTCACATCATGGTCTGAAATCCAATCCATACCAAGGATTATATCAAATTGAATCATGGGTATGACGATGAGATCTGCAAATTAAGAACATTTATATGCTCTAATGGGAACAGATTCACAAAACGTTGTTGCGATGATACATCCCTTATGAGTTTTAATAGACAAATCCCTTATTAAAAAAAATTGTAAATATATAATTTTCATAGAAAACTGGGAAGATATGAAAAAATGCGATGATCCAGAATAAAATAATGCATTTTCTAAACTTGAGGAAACCATTAAATTATTTGCAACCACGTCTTTCGGAGCTTCTACCTCAGTAGTAGTGATAGCATAAGATTGGCCTTGATCCCTTGGTCTTTTCTGAGGTAAGTTACCCAAACACTTAGGGCATTCATTTTCATAATGTCCCATATCCCTTCAATTGTACCATTGATCATCAGTAGCTTCTTTCTTCTCCTTGCAATCATGAGCCTGGTGTCCTTTTTCACCACACTTGTAACAGACTCCCATTACCTTCAAGCAAGTACCAGGGTGTTTCTTCCAACATTTACCATAGTATGGTTATTCAACTTTTCCCTTATTCCCCTTGTTTCCATTTCCAGAGTGATCACTAGATCTCCTCTTCTCTTGCTTTTCTTTAATGTCATAAGACTTGGATAATTCTTTTTCTATCTTGATATCACAGGAGACAATATATCTGTATGACGAGAAGGATTGTGAGACTAATTCTCGTTGGATAAATAGTTTTAACCCATCAAATATATGATCAATATTACTTATTGGGTACGTATATAATCTGCATCATGCCTTGCTAACCGTGTAAAGTTAGCCTCATTCTTTGTGGCATTCTTATCCTCCTTTTCCCTCAGAGTCAGAAATTTCTTTTCCATATCTGCTCGATGGTCACGAGGAAAGTATTTTTCTAAGAAAATATCTTTAAACTATCTCCATTCCACATTTGATACTTCATCATCTTCCTTTGTGTTTTGAATCAATGACCACCATTGATCAGCATCTCCAGTGAGACGGTAAACTTCCATGATAACTTTTCCCCTTTCATTACTCCCTAAGGCATGGAATATTTTCTCTAAGAAATTTATCCATTGCTCGGCTACTAATGGATTTGTACTCCCATTTAATGTTGGTGTTTGTTGCCTCATGAATCGATCTAACATTGATCATCTACGCTATGGATAAAGGTGCTTCATATGGGTAAGGTTATTATTCATAACATGAGTGAGTTGTCCCAGTATGGTGATATGCTGATCAGCACTAGTTGTATCACCAATTCCACTATAATTATCTTGAGCAGGAGGGAAATCTTTACATGGAGTGTGTGCATTAATATGGTTTCCATTCCTTCCACTAGGAACTATTTCTAAACAATGGCATACACTAGATTAGTTTACGAAACACAATACATAAATTCAAACTTGTAAAACACTTAACATAAATTGAACAGTTTATGGATATAATCCATAATCATAAAAAAATGTTTTTTGTGAGGATGTATATACTCATAAACCATTCATAATGGTTTGTAAATAAAATGAGAATTATCCTAAGCATATCCCTTGGGAGTGTCGTAACCAAGAGTGCAGCAAGGCCCGTTTTCGTGCACTAGTTCCAGTTCGAGTCTAGCTCATAGGAGTGTTTTCAAGTTTTACCCCTAGGTACATCTGTTCCAGATCCACCTCTACCTACTCATATCCAGAAGGGGATGTATTGCTTAGAAAACTCACAAAATCTCTACAATACCAAAATTATAGGAAGTTCTTCTATACTAATCCTCAAATTCTATCTTAGGGCTATGTGCTCTAATCAGAGTTTACCTAAATCTAGCTACCAAGGTTTGTACTAAACTTCCTATGATACCAACTATAACACCCTGAACCCAGTTACCTAGATTCGATGCATTATTATATAACATTGGCATGATCACAAAAGATCATGTCTCGAAATACCGATTAGTTTAGTATCCTTGGAAACACTAGATACATTCATAAGTCTTACATTACATGATAAAGAGAAAAACTACAACAAAATAGTCTGCATAGACCACACTCATATCCCCTCATACTATCCTTATAGGCCAAACATAAAATACTTCATCACATCCTGGGAAAAATAAAACATAGAAAGGGGTGAGCTCAGATACTCGGTAATGATAACAATATAGAGGAAACTTTCATAAATAAGCATAAACATTGAAGTCAATGTATAAAAAAAGCAAAAGACTTTTAAACTTGAACTTCAGCATAATATGGAAAAAATAAAATTAAATAATTCCTTTTACTTATTCACCTAGATATTCTACTTGTCAAATAATCACATGTAATATCAATAACCACTTTCATAATGACGGAATGCATAATGCCAGACTATCATAACAACATAGTCAAGGCCTTGTGCTAAGACTACAAATAATATTTTGTCAAGGCCTTGTTCCAAGATACTAGTTTGTCTCCTGAGACCTACCTATGCATCGAGGAGCTATAGCGGGCTCCACCCATCACTTACAAAGTCCAATGCATTCCTCATATGAACAGGTTTAAACATAACAAAAAAATTCGTATTAAAACTAGCATACGAAATTTCAATACTTTATCTATAAACCATGAATGGTATAAAAAATAACACATCCACAGTCAATCATATCACAAAACCTTCAATACTATATTTAAGTTTTGTATCATAATAAATCAAATTCAAATAAGCTTAAAATCCATCAAAGGATGTTGATATAGATGAAATAAAAACTATTTGAGAGAAATATCTCTTTTTTTAAATCATTTAAAAGTAACATAATTATAAAATAAAACATTTACTTTTAAAATATTATTTTAATCTTATAAGGTATGCTTCGACTATTTTATAATGGTGTAAAATAGCTGCACATGCCGTTTAAGTTAATAAAGACATTCTTACCTTAATTTTGTCAAAAAGGTTAAAAAGGACCTTGTTTGGAAAACGACAGAAAGATTAATTTATAAACATCTCATAAAAATTCAAACAAGGGTATAAATGACATTAAACCATAGTCTATAAAATAGTAATAATGTTTTGTAATTCATTTTTAAGAAACAATGATGTGGATGATAAAGAGGTCCCAGTAGATAATATAAACAACCTCGGATAATGAAGAGATTGTGAAATTAACCCTTACCTTGTACTTTTCCTTGGTAGAGGGTAGGATAACCTCCTGTATAATGGTGAATTGAATTTCATTAAATTATAAAAGAATCATATACATTAATATGATATCATATATGATCTTTTTGGTTTGTTAATAATGTTTTAGTATTATCGTTTTTTCAGGTGTTAACAGATTTGTTTTCCTTTATATTATTTGTTATGTGAGTCATATTTATTATGGATGAGATTTATATTATTCATATCCAGAATGATATAAAGTCTTTAAACATTATTTTTAATCATCTAATGAAAATTAGTCTTTAATGGATATGATGGGGAATGAATCTCATCGCGTTTGTGGAAACAGTAATCCATACGTACGCACGAGCGAAAATATCGTTATTTTGATATTAAAATAATATATAATTGGATGGTATATCATATATAAAGAATCATTACCATGTTATATATATTATTTAGATCAATTACACATCATTATTGTACCCATACAAATAATAATGTATTGAATAACAATTACACCATGATGTGGAGACGGTAAGCCGTACGTACGCACGTATGGTGACATGTCTTTAAAAGGATGGGTAGAATAATGAATTTGGTTGTAAAATATTTATAATAACATCACAGTATATATAATATACTGGAGTTATTATTTTATAAAGGAAACAACAAATAAAAAGGAAGTGTAAGAAGAAAGGAACTTGAAAGAGGTGATGAAATATTTACCTCTTCTTTGGTTTCTTCCTTTTCATTTGATCAAAAGGGCTCCATCAGTTGGATTTATGACAAAATTAAGGCCTCTTGGATGAATATAGGATAGTTGAGATGGTATTTTGGCAGAGGTTGGCCGATCAAAAGAGCTTTGAATGTGTGAATTAGAGAGAAGGGGGAGTTCCCTTTTATAAGAGGGGTGAGGGGCACCTTAGGAAAAGCTAGAAATATTATTTTATAATAAAATCATTTTTGGTTTATAATGGCTCAAAAATGGATTATATAAAGTCTAAGGTGGTGATGGGTCAAAACCCACTCATCCAATAGGTTTTAAACCGGTTTGGGTCACTATAATAACTTTATCTTTTAGATTTAACTCTTAGTTAAATAGTTTGACATTTACCATGTCTCTTTGTATTTTTATATTATATGGTTAATAAACATAACTTATAATTCCAAGATAGCCCAAAATGGTTCATTGATAATACACTTATAATTATATAAGTCTTTTGGCCGAACCTTATATTTTTAGGAATATAATATCAATTAATAATATAATATTTGTTTTAAAAAACTCTTTTATGTCAATTTTGACACTATTTGGTATTTTGTTTTTGTTAAATTTATAACAGCATTTTTACTTAGAAAAAAATCATCTAACCAACCCCAATATGTCATATTAACCTACTAAAGTAGTTTAATTCATAAAAAGTCTCATATTACATTTATTTGGATATTTATAATATCAATTATTTTAATATTTAATTAATTAGGTAATTACTGCATCATCATTGTGTCATAAATAAATTAGATTATTTAATGTCTAAAAAATATAAATAAAATACCATTATGTAGGAAATCATTTAATCTTTCTAATGAAAATTTATAGTCTAATTTATCTTATGTATAACCCTATATTAAAAATGTTTTAGTTATTAAAATTTGATTTTAACTCTTTTAACTCTTCTTTGAATTAAATAATAATAAAAGTCCAAATCTAATCCATGTGGACCAAAGAGGTCCATATATTATTCCTAAGGTTGTTTTTGGTCGAACTATACTTATCCAATAGAATTAGGACATGTGTTAGGGTATTAATAATATCATTTTTGACCCTTAATTACCCTATTTACTTTTAATCGTGGTAAATAAAAGTAAAAATTACTATTCAAAAAAAATTATTTTCATCTTATTGAACCACATTTTACTTACTAATATCAACCTTGTCACTAAAATTTTTGAAATTCCACTCACAGAAGTGGTAAAATTATGTTTTATGTGAATTTACAAATTCTCCTAGGAGGTGGGTAAAAGACGGTTAAAAGTTCAATAAAATTTTTATATATCTAAAATTATTATAAACTGACTCCAATGAATTACATTGAACATATATATGTATTATGAATATCTTTTGACCATAAATAAATTTAAATAAAATAAATAATTTTTTAAATAAAAATTTGGTTTTAAACTATAACTCGGAGTTTTTCATTATTCATCAAAAATTGAATGTTTTCGGAAAAATACAAAAAATTCACCCTAAGCTAATTTCGATATTCCGAATTCAAAAAACAAGACCATTTTGAAAGATAAAATTTATAAAATCTCAAAAAGTGGGTATTACTATTCATAATGGGTACTTTGATTGGTCGCGGTGTGTTAGAACCTCAAAGTTGCGTACAATGCAAGCTATTTCATTATTCAAAGGGAAACGTATCATGGAATATTGGGGTGTTACAGTCAACACTATGAACGTTGATTATACTATAGAGATATTGGGTACAAACCTATAATACTTATGATCATATAAAGTGAAATGAAGAAGAACATATGCATTAAATAACACATGAATGCTTTATGAATACAATAAATTCGTTGAAAATTTTTAAAAGAATGTGGTTTGGATGAGATGAGTCTCACTTCGTACATGAGGTAAAATTCAGATTATTTTTAATTTTCTTCTTAATAACAACTTTAAAGGATATGTACTTAACTTTTGAACTTTCAAAAGTTTTTGGCCTTATAATGACATCTAAGATTACATCTAATATATTTCATTATAAGGTCAAAATATTTTGAAAGTTAAAAAGTTAAGTACATATCTTTAAAATTTGTTATTAAGATGTCAAAAAAATAAGTTGGATTTTACCTCATCCGAAGTGAGACTCATCTCATACAAACCAAATTTTATTGAAAAAGGTCAATGAATTTATTGTATGTTATAATGCATTCATGTGTTATTTAATGTGTTTGTTCTTATTCATTTCACTTTATATGATCAGAATTTTTATTTTCTAAATTATAAATAAACTAATTTGATGTTTCCTCTTATTTTTATCTTAGTTTCCAAAACGTTTTTTGACTTATATTCTTATAAATTTTTATATAATGAAACATTACTAGAATATTTTAGGGTATAAAAATCATCCTAAAATTAAATTTTAATAAATATTATGTGGTCAATCATCATTGTTAATATTTGATAAACTATAATAATTTTGATGAAAGAAACATTTTTTTACATAGAGAGCCATGTTTACCTATGTGTACTGTTATGGGGAGGTTATTCAAAATGAGCAAGGAGCTTCTTATAGTACAAAACCAATATTAGTGGTTATTACAACTGATTGTGTAACCCTAAGTGACCTTCAAGAGATAATTTTTAGTTCCTTAAATCTAGGAATAGATCAAGAGATCAAGTCTATGAGCTATAGAAATTTGAAATTCCTGGCAATAATATAGCATCTAGATTTTCCATTGGTTTCTGATGCGCAGTGGGTCCAAGAAATTAATTTATATTCTCAACAGTCATATGGTATTATGAGGGATTTGTATTTTGGTGTTTCTATTGTACAACAACAATGTATGGTTGTATGAAGACATAGACTTACAAGAGTGGTTGAAGATAGTTTGCCCCATGAAATTGATCCCATTCCAAGTGATCTAGAAGAGGACAACCTAGATGATCTCCTGAATATACCTGTCAACCCGACTTCTGATGAGATTTTTTGTAACGACAAAACAGATGGTGACAACAGTGCTAATGAAGAGGGGCCATGAGAAGTTAGGGAGGAGGTTTTGAGAAATACATTAGTTGTACAACATCCTTGACCTATAATAAATAATCCACCACTCTTTTCATCTTGTTCAGGAGCAATGACATGTGTACCTGAATTCGACAATAATGTTCTCACACCGGCAACTGAGTTCCATAGAGTTGTAACAGATAGGTTTAGTGAGATGGACAAAACCTTATATGTTGGAAGGAATTTTCCAAGTAAAGATGCATTAAAAAGCACTCTAAAGATATTTCACATTGAGAGGCACTTTAGCTATATAGTTCATGAATCATGACATAGTAAATATCTTATACGGTGTGAGAAGTATGGGGATGAGTGTATTTTTCTCTTGAGGGGATTCTGAACATTTAATTTGGGGGTTAGAGAATCTTGAGGATTAAGGTATCTCACACTTTCGTTCAGCTAAGCCTCACACAAGATCATACCTCATTGGATGCAGAATTTGTGTTATCCATTTTTGTTGAGATGATTAGGAAATGTCAAGATGTTCTGATATCCCTTGTGCAAGAGAGGATACAATAGAAATTTAGTTATTATATTTCCTATAATAAGGAATTGATGGAGAAATAGATGACAATTGTGAATGTCTATGGTGATTGGGATGACTCATAACGGTTGTTTCCGCAATTGTTATCCATACTGAGGAATCATAAACGAGTTTTATTCCATCTTGATACAAACAAACATGTGTCTCACGATAACCAACTTGATCAATCCCGTGTCCAATTTCATCGGTTGTTTTGGGAATTCATCCCATATATCCCCGCATTTAGCTTCAGAAAATAGTTCATTTAGATAGATGGAACGTTTCTATTTGGAAAATACATAGGGGTATTGTTGATTGTGGCAACCCAAGATAGAAATCGTTCACCTATTCTTATTTTTTTTCCATTATAGAGAATGAAAACTATGAATCATGGAGTAAGTTTTTGGAATGTATCAGAAACCATTTCACCAACATTAGTGGTGTTTTTTTTTTGATATTTGATCGCCATTAGGAAATTAATTAGGCAATCAATGTGGATCCTGATACACGGAGATACCCAAATTTACATCATCGATTCTGCATTAGACACATTACTATAAATGTTCATAAAAATACACAATGAATTGATGAAGAAGGAAATCATGAGGCTTCGTACGCATTTTATTTGTTATTTTCACTATTTCAATGTAAAGATAAAATCAAATTATGTGAAATATCATCTATTCTATGTAGAATATGAGTCAAATCAATGGAGGTTTGAAGAAAGTTTTGAACAAATGTTCCATGCTAATCAAGAAGTTTATGATTATATGATGCGAATTCCAAAAGAAAAATATCATTGGCATATGACGGGGGGAAGAGGTACGGACAGATAACCACAAACATTGTGGATTGTTTCAATGGTGTCTTCAAAGGGATTCTCATGCTACCTATAACTTCTCTAGTTTAGGATACATTATATCGTTGTGTAAAGTACTTCGTTGATAGACAAAAACTAACATCAGATGGAATAAAGTAGGGGATAAGGTACAGAAGACACTTTCATTGATAGATTGAAAAGAATACTGAAGAAGATTTTGGTTATCATGTCTTCCTTTTTCGACGAGAAGACTCTTGATTTGAAGTTAAAGAGTATTCAGACGCCATCTGAAATTTCATTGGTGAAAAAATGGTGGTATTACTAGAACCGAGGAAATTTTACTGTGGAAACATTCAGGCCTTACGGTTTCCATGCATAAATGCCATCTCAGCATGTTACTCTATAAACTTATCGTGGGAAGAATATGTTGATATACTGTACTGGATAAACACCATTTCAAGCTATTATATAGCACCATGGATGCCTATTGGGGAGTTTCTTTATTTCCCAATGCCTGAAGGCCAGCCGATAGTGATACCTGACATCAATCGTTTGCATCCCCATGGGAGACTGAAGGCTAGTAGGATGCGGAATGAGATGTACTAGGATCAAGAACAAGGGAAGAGTTTGAGATACACCGTATGTCATCAAGAATTTCATCACTTAAAACGATGCCCTAAATTTTTTGGGTCGATTTCAAACTCTCATCCATAATGATGTATTGTCTTCATTGTGAGATTATCATATTTTAAATTATATATTGTTATCTCTTCTTTTTTCCTTGGTTTTCTAAACTCAAAAATCCAAAAACATAACACTAAACCCAAAAAACATCTTCCCTATACCATAATATCAAAATTTTAAACCCTAAACATTAAAACATAAACCCTATCCTTGAATTAATAAACCTAAACCCCAAAACCTTTCAAAAAATTCAAAAACCTAGACCCAAAACTCAATATCCGAAACTCTAATCTCTAAATCCTAAAACATAAAATATGAACTGTAAACCCAAATATATCTTCCCTTTACCT
This sequence comes from Viscum album, assembly GCA_963277665.1. NCBI lineage: Eukaryota > Viridiplantae > Streptophyta > Magnoliopsida > Santalales > Viscaceae > Viscum > Viscum album. The sequence continues at coordinate 1,069,209,806 of OY728166.1, read as the reverse complement.
CAGTTTTTGAAAATATTATGTGTTTGATATTTTAATAAACTTTTATATAATGAAATACTAGTATCATATATTACTGGAAAAGAAAATGTTATAAAATTTCATTATAATAAATATAATAAGATCAACCATCTTTGTTAATATTAGTTACACTATTAGAATCATGATCAGAAAACATTTTCGATGTATAGAGTTAGGTTTTACCTATGTTTACTACTATAGGGAGGTTATACAAACTGATAATGGAGATTTTTATAGTACACATCCAAAAATAGAGGTTAGTATAGATAATTCTGTAACAATAACTGAACATCATGAAATATTTTTTGGGAAATGATCCATGACATTGGAGGAAGAGTGACAACGATGGTGGTGATGGAATGGGTTTACATCATCATTGTCATTGTTTTAATTGTTCCTCCTGCATCGTGGTTCATTTCCCATAAATTATTTCATGAAGTTCTGTTACAATTACAGAATCACTTTTACATATGAAAAAATAATCATGAAACATGCCATCATGTGGACAGTCATACATAAATTACATAGCACACCATTTTCTAATAAACATCTACCTAAAAAAGACAAATCATATATATATATATAAATATATAAAACCATATCTTAGAAAAAACCCCTTTTCTAGGTAAAATCATATCATAACAACACGTGAGTAATATTCTTTGAAAAACATGAAGACATGCTCCTTTGTTTTGGTAAAAATAACTTCATAAAACAATGTGAATAAACATGGCATGTCTTGCATTCTACAAGTCATAACATTCTACTGACCATAAATTTATATTTACATTTTAAACTTATGACTAATTTCATTGGTCTATATCAAATGGATGATACCATACTACTCACTCATTTGTGTACCTATATTTCCCAGGTCGTCAGACACCACAACAAACTCGATGTTGACGTCATATTCGTAGACCACCATGTGGGACGAAATCTCATCTCCATAGGCATATACATTGATTATACACATTCATTTATATTTTTTATGTCTATTGAAGGGAAAATATTTTTATTACTATCAAACCTTATTATATATTTTTCCAAAATTTCATTTTTCATTTATATATTAGGCATAGTTTATATTTGACAGATTTCAAAGTTGACTACTTCAAACAAAGGAATAATTATTAAATTTAAAGTAGAAAACTTTAAAAGCTTATAAAATATAATGTATTAAAAAAATTAAATAAAATTTAAAAGATATCCTAAACATCTAATTTTTTTTGAAAATAAATAGTTTCATAAAAAAAATGAAAATGGAAGGAATGTAATAAAATTAACTTAGATGTGAGAGCGAAAAGAAGGAATGTCAAGGAGGATCCTAAGCCACCTACTTGACTTTGAAATCTTATAAAATATAAATTATAAGACCCATATAAATAAAAATTAAAACTTTTACTACTTTTTGTATGATTAATCAATGTTTAAAATTGAATTCATATTGGTCTTATAGTTTATATGTTATAGGCAAGTAATGTCACATACTTAAATAATAGATAAATTATGCTGAAACATCTTGTGGGGTATTTGACTCCTATATTATCTTTGTAAGATAATGATTTCACATCTTTTTTCACTTAAATTTTCCCCAATGTATTTTTCTAATCACATTGGAAGATTTTGGATACCCTGAAAATATTGGGTATTTGAAACATGGCAGTGACTGAAACACTACGGTGTGGGTGATTCATTGTGGAAACACCCATGGGGTGTACATGGCCACAGTGCAATGGATTTGTCTATGGTTACATGCACTTGCATGTAATTTTATCTGATTCCTCCATAAAAGAACCCTCCATGGCACAGCTTCAACCCTACAACACAATGGTTTTCTTCATCTTCTCTAGAAACAGTCACTACTGGAAATATAGGATTTCCCAACGGTTTAGAACCATTGGGAAAGGCTACAGAACTGTTGGTATATGTCATACCAATGAATCTGAAAACCGTAGGGAAGTAAGAAGTTGGGAAAAACATTCCCCAATGGTTTATAGTGAACCATTGGGATAGGGTGGAGAAACATTACCCTATCCCAACGGTTCTAGAAAACCGTTGGGAAATATTGTTCCCAACGGTTTACAACCGTTGGGATAAAGTGCTGAAAATTACCATGTTTTTCCCAACAGTTTTCATAACCATTGGAAAAAACCCAAAATCTCCTCTTTCCCAATGGTTTAGAACCATTGGGAAAAGTTTTTTACCAATGGTTTTATAAACCATTGGTAAAACAAAACCTAGAAATTCTATGCCAAAGGTTTTGAGCTGTTGGCATAGCCTCTACTAGGAAAATTTCACAACACCTCTGCAATTTGCCCAGCAGCTCCCAATTTGCAACCGGCTCTCCAATTTTCCCACAAGGTCTAATTTTTTGGGTTCCCTCTCATTTTCAATCCAATTATTGTACCTGCAATAAACTAACACATACATATACAATTATTGTACCTGCAATAACCAACTAACACTTACATATAGAGAAAAAATTCATACACATTTAACATATAATGGTGGAACTATACACATCCATAATTAAATTAGAATTCATAACATAATTATAAACATACATAATTCATTTATAATTCAATTTAAAATTTAGATGACAATTATATGTGGAATCCAGAATCCAATTCATAATTTGATTGGTTTTTTGTATACCATATATTTTTACCTGAAATAATGTCCATTTTAAACATAATACATACACTTGGAGTGCTACCGGCCACACTGCGCCTCGGATTGTGGCGGGGTTGACTCGTACACGTCACATATGACCCATGGATCGTTGTGCTAATGTATCGACACAATCAGAATGTGTTTGGTCGGTTTTCCGTATGTCAGTTGATGTTTTTCAATTAAAATGACGTACTTTTGAAACAAAAGGCGGACACTTTGAGTGGTTCCAGCCACAACGCACCTTGGATTGAGGCGGAGGTGACCCGTACACATCACATATGACCCATGTATTGTTCTCCTAAATTTTTAATGGAAACCGAATGATTTTGGTCGGTTTTCGGTATGTACTTAAATTGTTGTCCATTTTAAGAAAAAGAGAGCCACTTAGAGTGATTCCGGCCACACTGTGCCTCAAATTAAGGCGGGGTTGACTCGTACACGTCACATATGACGCATGGATCGTTGTGCTAAAGTATCTACACAATCCAAATGCGTTTGGTTGGTTTTCTGTATGCCAGTTGATGTTTTTCACTTCAAATGATGTCCTTTTGAAACAAAAGACAGAAACTTTGAGTGGTGGTGGCCACACCGCGCCTCGGATTGAGGAAGGGTTGACTCGTACATGTCACATATGACCCATGGATCATTGTGCTAATTTATCGACACAATACAAATGCATTTGGTCGGTTTTCCATATGCCAGTTTATGTTTTTCAATTAAAATGACGTACTTTTGAAACAAATGGCAGACACTTTGAATGGTGCCGGCCACACCGATCCTCGGATTGAGGCGGAGTTGACTCGTTCACATCATATATGACCCATGGATCGTTCTCCTAAAGTTTTAGTGCAAACTGAATTCATTTTGTTAGTTTTCCGTATGTACTTAAATTGTTGTCCATTTTAAGTAAAAGAGAGACACTTAGAGTGATTCCAGCCACACCGTGCCTCAGATTAAGGTGGGGTTGACTCGTACACGTCACATATGACCCATGGATCGTTGTTCTAATGTATCGAAACAATACAAATGCATTTGGTCGCCTTTCCGTATGCCAGATGAGGTTTTTCATTTCAAATGATGTCCTTTTGAAAAAAAAAAGACAGACACTTTGAGTGGTGGCGGCCTCACCGTGCCTCGGATTGAGGCGGGGTTGACTTTTACACATCACATATGACCCATGGATCGTTGTGCTAATTTATCAACACAATCGGAATGTGTTTGGTCATTTTTCCGTATGCCAATTGATGTCTTTCAATTAAAATGACGTACTTTAGAAACAAAAGGCAGACACTTTGAGTGGTTCCAGCCAAACCACGCCTCGGATTGAGGTGAAGTTGACTTGTACACATCACATATGACCCATGGATCGTTCTCCTAATGTTTCAATGGAAACCGAATGCGTTTGGTCGGTTTTCCATATGTACTTAAATTGTTGTCCATTTTAAGCAAAAGAGAACCACATAGAGTGATTCTGGCCACACCTTGCCTCAGATTAAGGTGGGGATAACTCGTACATGTCACATATGACCCATAGAACGTTGTGCTAAAGTATCAACACAATCCAAATGCATTTGGTCAGTTTTCCGTATGCTAGTTGATGTTTTTCACTTCAAATGACGTCCTTTTGAAACAAAAGACAGACACTTTGAGTGGTGGCGGACACACCGCATCTCAGATTGAGGCGGGGTTGACTCGTACACAGTACATATGTCCCATGGATCATTTTCCTAATGTATCGACATAATCTGATTGCGTTTGGTCGGTTTTTTGTATGCTAGTTGATGTTTTTCAATTAAAATGACGTCCTTTTGAAACAAAAGGCAGACACTTTGAGTGGTGCCAGCCACACCGTGCCTCGGATTGAGGTGGAGTTGACTCGTACACGTCACATATGACCCATGGATTGTTCTCCTAAAGTTTCAATGTAAACCGATTGCATTTGGTCGGATTTCCGTATGTACTTAAATTGTTGTCCATTTTAAGCAAAAGAGAGCCACTTAGAGTGATTCCGACCACACCGTGCCTCATATTAAGGCAGGATTGACTCGTACACGTCACATATGACCCATGGATCGTTTTGCTAAAGGATTGACACAATCCGAATGTTTTTGGTCGCTTTTCTGTATGCCAGTTGATGTTTTTCATTTCAAATGATGTCCTTTTGAAACAAAAGACAGACACTTTGAGTGGTAGAGGCTACACCGCGCGTTGAATTGAGGCGGGGTTGATTCATAAACGTCACATATGACCCATGGATCATTGGGATAATGTATCGACACAATCATAATGTGTTTGGTTAGTTTTCGTTCTGCTAATGTATTGACACAATCCGAACGCGGTGTGGCAGGCTGCCTCAGATTAAGGCGGGGTTGACTCATACACATCACATATGACCCATGGATCATTGTGATAAATTATCGACACAATCAGAATGCATATGGTCACTTTTCCATATTCCAGTTGATGTTTTTCACTTCAAATGATGTCCTTTTGAAACAGAAGACGTACACTTTGAGTGGTGGCAGCCACACCGCGCCTCAGAATGAGGTGGGGTTTACTCGTACACATCACATATGAACCACGAATTGTTGTTCTAATGTATCGACACAATCTGAATGTGTTTGGTCGGTTTTCGTTGAGCTAATGTATCGACACAATCCGAACGCGGTGTGGCCAGCACCACTCAAATTGTCTGCCTTTTGTTTCAAAAGTACGCCATTTTAATTGTAAAGCATCAACTGGCATATGGAAAACCAACCAAACGCATTCGGATTGTGTTGATACATTATCACAACGATCCATGGGTCATATTTGACATGTATGAGTCAACCCCGCCTCAATCCGAGGGGCGGTGTGGCTTCCACCACTCGAAGTGTCTGTCTTTTGTTTCAAAACGATATCATTTGAAATGAAAAACATCAACTGGCATACGGAAAAGTAACCAAACGCATTCTTATTGTGTCGATCCTTTATCAAAACGATCCGTGGTTCATATGTGATTTGTACGAGTCAACCCCGCCTTAATCTGAGGCACGGTGTGGTCGGAATCACTCTAAGTGGATCTCTTTTGCTTAAAATGGACAACAATTTAAGTACATACGGAAAACTGACCAAACGCATTTAGTTTCCATTGAATCTTTAGAAGAACTATCCATGGGTCATATGTAACGTGTATGAGTCAACTACGCCTAAATCCGAGGCGTGGTGTGGCCAGCACCACTCAAAGTGTCTGCCTTTTGTTTCAAAAGTACATCATTTCAATTGAAAAACATCAACTGGCATACGGAAAACCGACCAAACGCATTCGGATTGTGTCGATACATTTGCACAACAATCCATGGGTCACATGTAACGTGTACGAGTCAACCCCGCCTCAATCTGAGGTGCGGTGTGGCTGCCACCACTTCATGTGTCGGTCTTTTGTTTCAAAAGGACATCATTTGAAATGAAAAACATCAACTAGCATACGGAAAACCAACCAAACACATTCGGATTGTGTCGATACTTTATCACAACGATACATGGGTCATATGTGACGTTTAAAAGTCAAACCCTCTTTAATCTGAGGCATGGTGTGGTCAGAATCACTCTAAGTGTCTCTCTTTTTCTTTAAATGGACAAAAATTTAAGTACATATGGAAAACCGACCAAAGGCATTAGGTTTCCATTTAAACATTAAGATAATGATCCATGGGTCATATGTGACGTGTACGTGTCAACTCCGCCTCAATCCGAGGCGTGGTGTGGTCGGCACCACTCATAGTGTCTGCCTTTTGTTTCAATAGGACGTCATTTTAATTGAAAAACATCAACTGGCATACGGAAAACTGACCAAACGCATTCGAATTGTGTCGATACATTAGAACAATGATCCATGGGTCATATGTGACGTGTAAGAGTCAACCCCGCCTCAATCCGAGGCACGGTGTGGCCGCCACAACTCAAAGTGTCTGTCTTTTGTTTCAAAAGGACATAATTTGAAGTGAAAAACATCAATTGGCATACGGAAAGCCGACCAAACGCATTCATATTGTGTCGATACTTTGGAACAATGATCCATGGGTCATATGTAATGTATAAGAGCCAACCCCTCTTTAATCTGAGGCACAATGTGGCCGGAATCACTCTAAGTGGCTCTCTTTTGCTTAAAATGGAAAACAATTTAAGTACATATGGAAAACCAACCAAACACATTCATTTTCTATTGAAACTTTAGGAGAACGATCCATGGGTCATATGTGATGTGTACGAGTCAACACCGCCTCAATCCAAGGTGCGGTGTGGCCAGAACCACTCAAAGTGTATGCCTTTTGTATCAAAAGTACATCATTTGAATTGAAAAACATCATCTGGCATACGAAAAACCGACCAAACGCATTCGTATTGTGTCGATACATTAGCACAACGATCCATGGGTCATATGTGGCGTGTACAAGTCAACCCTTCCTCAATCCGAGGAGCGGTGTGAACGGTAGCACAATAGGTGTATGTATTATGTTTAAAATGGACATTATTTCAGGTAAAAATATATGGTATACAAAAAACCGATAAAATTATGAATTGACTTCCGGATTCCACATATAATTGTCATCTAAATTTTAAATTGATTTCTAAATGAATTATGTATGTATATAATTACGTGATGAATTCTAATTTAATTATGGATGTGTATAATTCCACCATTATATGTTAAATATCTATGAATTTGTTCTCTATATGTAAGTGTTAGTTGGTTATTGCAGGTACAATAATTGTATATGTATGTGTTAGTTTATTGCAGGTACAATAATTGGATTGAAAATGATAGGGAACCCACAAAATGAGACCTGGTGGGAATATTGGAGAGCTGGTTGAAAATTGGGGAGCTTGTGGGAAAATTGCAGAGCTGCTGTGCAATTTTCCTAGCAGAGGCTATTCCAACAGTTCAATACTGTTGGCATAGAATGTCTAGGTTTTGTTTTACCAATGGTTCATAAAACCGTTGGTAAAACACTTTTCCCAACCGTTCTAAACCGTTGGGAAAGAGGAGATTTTAGGTTTTTCCAAACGGTTTTGAAAACCGTTGCGGAAAACATAGTAATTTTCAGCACTTTATCCCAATGGTTGTAAACTGTTGGGAAAAATCTTTCCCAACATTTTTCCAGAACCATTGGGATAGGGTAATTTATCTCCACCCTATCCCAATGGTTCACTGTAAACTATTGGGAAAAGTTTTTCCCAACGGCTTACTTCCCTACGGTTTGAAGAACCGTTGGTATAACATATACCAATGGTTCTGCAGCCTTTCCCAATGGTTTTAAACTATTGGGAAATCCTGTATTTCCAGTAGTGCTTTTGTTCTATAAATGAAAATATCACTTGTGATGTGTAAATTAACCGACATCATGGACAATATGACTTCATTTTCCTTAAATGTATTCAAGGATATACTTAAAAACCATATAATGGTTTAAATAGATTGTAGAATTTATGTTATAACCCTTTTTATGTTCTGTAAAAAAACATATATAAATAATATTAGATAAAAAACGGTATTGGCTCATAATGATCAAAAAGATGTCAAAATTATCTAAATGATAATCACTAATATTTTATCTAATGATTCATATTCACCCCATATAACAAAATAAATTTTTTAAAAATTTAATATTTTGGATGTTAGTTGATGACATATGACATCAATTATAGATAATTTTTAACATTTTACCTGATCTTCCATACACAAATACAAGTGAATCAATCATGAAAACCAAGGAAATGAACACTTATGGATGAAGAAAATGTATCATATAACTCATAAAAAAATGATATTAATAAAATTATAAAAAAAATAAATGTTGAAAAGGTTCTTAATTGATTAATTAATTGATTTAATTTGATTGTCCAGGACATGAAGTTCATGTCCAAAACACATTTGGACATAAGGTGATAGATTCTTTCTGAACCTCCATTTTCCTTCGAGTTATTCTCTCTCTCTCTATCTCTTTACATCAATGTAACTCTTATTTATTTTTATATAAATATTCTAAATTATGTTTATATGTTACAAACACATATCATTACATCCTTATTTTTGGGGATATAAATGTTTTGAAAAGGTTCCCTTCTCAATTCTTCCAGATGAGAAAGCTCGATTAAAGGGAACTTCCTATTTTATTACCCATTTTAAAGTGATATCCATAATCTATTTCAAGAAACCATTATTTTTCTAAATTATCTCATTTAATCATTAGAAAAATATCTTGGTTCATTTTTGTTTTTATACAAACAATTATGCCTTTTTTGTTTTAAAGAATCTTTAATATTTTTTAAACCACAATAAAATGTTTTATTTTCTAAAGTTTCATAAACACTCTTTTACATGTTTTCACTTCAGTTTGACATCCATTATCATGATATATGTTTACTTTCCCCTTTTAATGTTGATTTATTATTTAAATAAATTATTTCATTGACACCATTATGATATTCCCTTTTGGTATTCCTTTTGATGTGATTATGATACCTAGTACTTCCATGGTTAACCCTTATGTTTATGTTTGATTCCACATTTATGATTTTCCATGTGGCACACATATTCATGAAAATATAATGATGGGTGTTCCTAGATATATAACCAATTCATTGGGTAATTTTTAGTTTCATTATATGTCATGTTGGGATAGAGAGTGAACTTGATTCCTTTATTGGACTTTGTTTGCCGTGTGCAATGGTCTTGGTTGTTAGCCTTGACTCTTTCTTATGTCATGTTATGTGTTGTTGCCACATTCCTATGATGAAATGATTATATGATCTAATGTGATATATTTTATGATTCCTTATGTTTATTCATGCTCTATGCCTTTTTATTTCATCATGTTATTTCTTTTAACCCATGTGTTATACTTCATTCTTATATTTATTTCCTTATTAGGATTTTTAGCTCATCTATTTGTTTATGTATTCCCTAGAATACTGATAGATATAATATTTTACTCATTTTTATATGCATTTAAATTATTTAAACCCTAAAAATTTATAAATTTTATCTCATTTACATTAATTTTTTATTAATGGTGTGTTTTAAAGTAAAATGTAAAAATTGGTAAATTCTAGAATTTTGACAGATTTTTATCAGAAGGATATTTTGGGAATTAATTTCAAATTATTAATCAAATTTGATTGATTATTTTTTTTATGATTCCATGATTTAGTTTCTTCAAAATTTTCATCAAAACCATAATATTTTTCTAATAAGATAAGGCCCAAAATAATCATTCAAGTTATAAAATTATTCAAGCGGACAATGTGGACCCCACATCCATTACAGAAGCATAAGTCAGGAAAAAACATTCAATTGAGGTGATTATAAATTTATTTGATATAGGACACACATACATGTTTCAAAAATGAATTTGATGTATTTTTCACCCATTAAGGGGACAAATGGACAATATACAATTAAGGAAGAATTATGGAATTCTTGGCCAGAGAGAGTCAATCATAGAATTTATTCCATAACTCCATCGTCTTGTGGACAATTATGCAGAACGTTTTTGGATGAATGCACAAGATATTTATTAACAAATTTTTTGAAGTGTTAAATGTGTGAATTTTCCATTAATTGGGTCAAAAATGTGCAAACTATCGGATGAGGGATTCTAGCCTATCAAAGGAGGAGTGCTCCTCCCCAAATCATTCCATTCCATTCCATCCAAGGCACCAAGAAGTAGATATCCACCGAGGGATTCTGGGAAACAATTTCCCACTTTTCTTTTTCTTATTTATTTTTTTCTTTATTTTTTATTTTTTTTTTCAATTGTAATTTAGATTTCTAATAAATTCATGCATACTCAACACTGTTCCACCACTTTATTTTTATTATTTCATCATCCTCGTTATTTTTATTTTATAATCCTCTTTTATTTTCTTCTATCTACAGTGACCTCTTACCCTAAAAATGATGGGATAACTCGAGGCTTGTACCATGGGAGTTATGTGGTAATTTCATTTATTTTGTGCTTAAATTCTTAGGTATTATTATGTTTGTGAGGAGTAAGAGTGATGTGCATGGGTGTAGCGATCTTCTACCATGACACTAAACTCAAACTCATTTATATTATTCTACTAAATCTTTTTCCACTATTCTAATGGATATAAGATCTTCATATGATTGATTTGATCCATTAATTATATTAAATGACATATGATGGAGTTGGGTCTTAGAAGATGTCACACTCTCCATCGAGGTGTAACATTAACCTTGGTTATAGGAAGAGGTAGAAGTAAGATTGCTAAATGCATTCAAGATTTCAAACCAAAAAATAAAATAATATTAATTAATGAATGAGATCCCTGAATTTAATTATAAAACATAATTTAATCACAAACAAGGATGATGATAGAACCCACAAAGCAACCCATAAAGGGAAAATTCTCTCTTCATTAATTATATTTTTTCATTGAATATTAATTTTATCTTTTATTTAAATTAAATTCCATTACATTCCTAGATTAAATAAAAACAACCAAAAATATGTTTTTTATGTGAATTATATTAAGTGAGTTAATAATTGATAAATCCACTCAAATGAGAGGACCCTTTTCAGCCTCTCTGTTTCATTAGGAAAATAATTTTCTTTTTTAATGCCTTATGATAAGAGTGTGTCAAAACTAGAACCATTTTTAGGGAGTCAATCAGAAATTCATTTAATTTTTATATTTTCACATCTTAGATGTGATTCATTTATTTTTATAAAAAAATTAAATAAAAATAAAAAAAATCTTCCATAATTTTTTCATTTGACAATTTTTTCAATTCATGGAACAAAAAATACTCTCAGGTGCAAGAACTAATAATTCAAAATTTTGAAGAGGTGGATCTACTAAAAAATCTCAATGAACTCAATGAATAGGATAAAAAGATGGTAAATTGGAAAGACAACAAGATTTCATTTCAGGAAATGGAATAAATTATTGATAATGTCAAACTTTATTATCAATGAGACCAAGAAGGAAATGCCCCTAGTTTTCCCAAATATCACTAAAGACATCCATGAAGTTGAGGCCCAACTCAATTACAACCAACAGACTAGCCATTTTATTTACCATATACAAGAATACTTTGATGAGATAAAATGCACTCATAATGAGGAAAACCTACCTATTGAGATACGTGTGGGAGATCAACAAGATCTAAATGAATTTTGGAATGATTATGTGGTACAAAATGATCTTCTAAATCCCTAGATAGTATAAGAGAGAGTTACATTTAATTTCTCTCTAGACATAGAAGAGGTGGAATCCATCCAAATATTATAGTTTGAAGAAATGATGGACGATCTTGACGACCTTCTTATATCCAATGAGATCCAACTTCAAGAGCCACTTACCACTGAAGAAGTGACTGAACTAGAACCAAATAAGGGCAATGATTATTTCTTAAACTCTTCCTTTTCTGATTACATTAAATCTAATTTTAGTATCACTCCTCATGGTTTTGAATTTTAGGATCCAGTCGATCCTTATTCTTACTTAGAGTAAAAGGAATAAACTAAAATTTCACCTATTGAGGAACACATAGAGAGTCATGATTTTATTGAACATACATTTGAGAAGGCCCATGAAGAAGTCCATGTTGTTGAACCTGTGGACACCAAGACAAAGATGTATACTTTTATGGGGAATAATTTGATATTGATATTTTATGTTTTAATTATATTTAAATATATTTACACTTTGACTTCCCATTTTATTATTATATTGATTCATCATACCTTGAGAAACCATTGGATTTTAAAGAAGACATTTCACAAGTACCAATGGAGGAGGAGAAGGTTCCATAATTCATCCTACCCCTACCATGCACGTTGTATCACATTATGAAGGGGTGGATCTAGTGTACTGTATACATGGAATTCTCCTCAACAATAGCAAATAAGTAAATGTTGGTAAAATCCACATCTGGTGGTTCATTTCAAAGAAGCCCCAACCACAATAATACTTTGGATAATAGTCATAACTGCCTTCTAGAGGGAGTAAAAATTCAAGGCCCACTTGGGGGATCATACCAAGATTTATGTTTAAATTCTTTCTAGGAATTTATATTTAATAATCATTTTTTAGATTACTCCAGCATGAGTCCCTATCCATCTTTTCATTTTGACATTAAATTTCACAATCCTTGTGATTAATTGAGTAATTTTTTTGTAGGATCATGATGTCAAATGTAATCCTCAAACATTGGAGGAAGATGACTGAAACTTTATTTCTAAAGGGTGTTCACTTTTTATGATTATCTCTTAAACTCCTTACATTTTTTGGTCCAAAACATGTTTTGAGCATTAATGATAAAAATTTCATGCCCATACTTGAATTAATGCTTTACTTGAATTATCTAAGAGACATGATTTTCTTGGGAATAGAGTGATGCCTTGTTTTAGATTTCAATTTTGATAAAATTTAATAAGTAAAATGTATATATTAATGTTTAAAATGAATCATGGATATTGAAATGGGGACTCATGATTTGAAGGAATTAATAAATTCATATAAATTAAATTTCCCAAACATTTTTCATTCATTAATTATTTAAAATTCAAGTGTATTGATTTTTAATTATTAATCATGTCTTGAGTGATTTCCAATATCATATGTATCATTACTGAGATCATTTATAGACTACATACTTACTGTTTTTTCTTGAGAATATTTATTGAGTGTTCCTGGGACATGTCACCCACTAGAACTTGCATTGGAACTTGTCAAAGGTGTGACTATGCAAGAACACATTTAAAATCATAGAGGTATATTTTCAAAACCCACTTATACATAAAATTACACATTTAAATAAATCATTATTTAGTCAATAGAGACCATGAATGAACTTTAAATGAATGATTCATGTTTCAATCCATTTTTATCTATTCCTACCCTAATCTTGGTATTTACATGATATTTTAAAGTTAAAATTTGGGGGTAAAGGGAATCATGGTAAATTGGATGATTTAAAATGTAAAGAAGAAGGGTGGGGTGATTATTGTGAGAATTGTGAAAGTTTGTGGAATCATTCATTGTACTTTATTGATTTTCACCTCTTGAATATAAAAATGAAAATGAAAAAAAGAAACAAAAAATGAGAAAAATGGGTTGTGATTTGGGAAAACCAAAAATTATCATTACTAGACACAAGATTTCTATCATACAAGGTTAGGTGGTGGATGTGAAGTTTATTCTAAATCATAACTTTTGAAAAATAAAAAAGGGCCTTTGAAAATGAAAAAAATATAACAAAGGTAAAAAATATTCAAGAGGGGGAACAAATAATTCATTATTCTTAAATTTATCCTGATCTTTACTTTGAGTCTTATGAAAAGTTGGGAGTTGTTGAAATTTGAAGGGGAGAATTTCATTAAACTTTTTAATTAAAATGTCATGTTATATGATTTAAGAGTTAAAACTCCTCATCGAGCTTTATTTTTAATCATCAATTCCTAGCAACCTTAAGCCTTAGAGTCATTGGACCTTTATTGAAATGTATTCATGATTTTATGTGACTTTTCTCTTTATAAAGTGGATAAAGTAGTTCATTTACAAGCATACAGAAAATAATCATGTTCTCATGATATGATCATAACTCTAGTTGAATTTGTTTCATGAGAGATGAGATTAAAGGTTCAAGGGAGGTAAATTGTAATATGTCATGTTTAATAATAATGAAATGTAGAGATTGAATGAATGAAAGGATATTTTCCATCATTTTCAAAAGGGGAAAATTAAAATACACGAATTGATTACTTTTTTGAAAAATAGATATTAAATAGATATTTTATGTGAATTTTTAAAGTTTGATTTGACATTGAAATTTTTTATTTTGATTTTATTATTTTGAAATTTGAATATTGGTATCATTGGTGTCCTCTTAATTCCATGTTGATAATTTATGCTTAAGGAAAAGCATAGTTTATGTGTGGGGGAATTTATATAGATAATATTTTAATCATTTTATATATGCATTTAAATTATTTAAACCCTCCGACTTTATAAATTTGAGCTTATTTACAAAAATTTTGGATCAATAGTGTATTTTGAGATTAAATGTACAATTTAGTTAATTCAGGAATTTTGAAAGATTTTTATCAGAAGGGTATTCTGGGAATAACATTTATAATATTAATCAAATTTGAGTGATTTTTTTTATTATTCCATAATTTATTTTATCCATCTTTTTCTCTAGGACCAAGAGCTGATTCGAAAAACATGAGGCCCAAAAAATATCATTCATGTTGGAAAATTTTTCGGGATGATAATGTGGACCCCACCTTCGTAATGGAAGCATAAGTGAGAAAAAACACCTCAAATTGAGGTTATTCAAAATTAATTTGATAGAGTACACATATAAACGTTTCTCCAATGAATTTTATGGAGTTTTTCACTCATTAATGGGGCCAATGGATGTTATACATTTAAGGAAGTATTTTGGAATTCACAACCATAAAAATCCAATCACAGTATTTATTCATTAACACCATAATCCTATATCCAATTATGATTAAATTTTTATGATTAACTAAAAAAATTTATGAAAAACCTTTATGAAGTCTGAAATGCATGAATCATCCATTTATTGGGTCAAAACTATACAATCTATTGAAGTAGAGATTATGGCCTATAAAAGGAGGAGATCTCATCGTTCCCAAATCATTCCATTCCGGTTGATGCACCAAGAAGGAGATATCCACCTAGGGAGGCCAGCTAAAAATCTCCCCCTTTTCTTATTCTTATATTATGTTTTATTTATTTCTGCTTTAGTTTTCAATTGTAATTTATATTTCTAATAAATTCATGCATTCTCAACATTTCTCCACCACTTTCTTCTTATTCTTTACCCATCATCATTCTTTTTTATTTTATTCTCCTATTTTATTTTCTTCTATCTACCATGACCACTTAACCTAAAAAATGAGGGTCTAACCAGAGAATTAGCTCAGGGGAGGTGTGTGGCAAATTCATTTATTCTACGCTTAAATTCTTATGTTTTATTATGTTTGTAATGAACACGAGTGACATGCATGGGTGTGGAGATCATCCTCCACGACACTAAACTCAGACTCATTTCTATTCTTTTATTTAATATTTTACCTCCATTCTAATGGATACATGCTCTTCATACAATGGAGTTTATTCATTCAGTAGATAAAATGGTATACAATCGAGCCAGGTCTTGGAAGATGTCACACTCTCGATCAAGGTGTGACATTAACCATGATTATACAAGGAGGTGGAATTAATATTTCTAAATTAATTATAAATTTCACACCACAAAATAAAATAATAGTAATTTATGAATGAGATCTCATAATTGAATTATCAAACCCAATTTAAACACTAATAAGGAGTATGATGGAACCCAAAAACCGACCCATAAAGGTCAAGTTCTTTCTTCATTAATTACATTTTGTAATTGCATGTTAGTTTTATCTTTTATTTCAATTAAATTTCATTACCTTCCTATATTCAATAAAAAACCAAAAATAAGTTGTTCAGGTGAATTAGATTATGTGATTGAACAACTGAGAAATCTCCCCAAGTGATATGATCCTAATCATCTTTTTTTCTGCATTAGGAAAATAATTTTCTTTTGTCACGACCTATGATAGATATGTGTTAGTTACCCTATGCAGATGTAAGGGCTCTAAGGAAGTTATAAGGTCATTATGAAGATTAAATAAAAAATATTCCTATATTTTCAGTTTTATGTACCTAGTCTTCCAAAGAAACTAGACTTCACATTCCTTTTTTTATAATTTGATGGTTATTTATGCTTAAAATAATTTAATTAAATTTGTAAAAGGATAGGGTCACTATAGTTGGTATTAGAGAAAGTTCTAGTTATTTTTCAAGATTAGGACTAAAAATGTTTGTAAGAACCCTAGGGATAATTCTATCACTATGGATAACCTATATTCAACATAGGGAATCACAAGTTTGAATGTACTTTGAGTTCATAAGTTTATCCTTTTATGTTCAATGTTTCATTTTATATACTTATTAGAAAGTATTAAAGCCCCCTAATTGAAATTTCTTTTTCTTAGTTAATGTATGGAAATAAGAGAACATGTGCCTACAATAAATTTCATTGGAATTGTGATGATTTCCCTAATGAAATTACAAATATGATGGGAATGGGTGCTCAAAACATCATGCTAGTAATTTCTCAACTAGTTCAAGTTATGAATAATAACAAGAATCATAAGGAACTCCCTCATTCTCCCAAGAAATAGAAATTTGAAGTTTAATCCTTCATGTAAAAAATGACTCCCATGTTTAGTGTGTCTTGTGATCTCCTCCTCGTGGAACAGTATATTAACTCTATTAAGAAAATACTATTCTTTCTAAAGTACTCAAAAGAAGAGAATGTCGTGCTGACATTCTATTTTTCTTATGCAGAATCTGATCAATGGTGGCCACTAATAAAGAACAAAAAGACCAATTAGGTAATTGATTCCATGGATTGGAAATATTTTATGAAAAAAAATTCAAATTATTTTTCCTAGAACTATTCATCCTAAGATGTAAATGGAGTTCCTTGGACTAAAGAAAATGGAAAATGAGTTTATCAGGATATATAAAGAAAAATTCATATGGTTTTCATGACACACCTCTAGATTTTTCTTGAAAAATGAAAGCAAGGTGGATCTCTTCTTTAGTGAACTAAATCTAAGTCTACGAAAATAATTTCCAATTAGAGACTTAGATAGCTATGATGTGATTGTTCTTTGTGCCCTTGAGATTGAAATGGAGATCAGATACTCTCAGTGGTACTGTGGGTCAGATTAAAAAAAGAGGAAAATGGAGTTTAATAAGGTTGGATCAATAGATAAATCCTCTGATGGAAAGAAGTCCCAACATCCCACTTGTCAAAATTGTGGGAGTAAGAATCCTTGAAACTTATTAAAGGGTACCGAGAGATACATCAAATCTAGAAGAGAGTGGAATATGGATAATAACTACTAAAAAATATGAATAATCACACTAATGTGGAAGAAGAAAAGAAGGTTCAGAAAAACACTCATCATGTAGTGAAATGTTTCTATTGCAAGAAACTTGGTCATTATGTGATCCATTTCCCTAAGCTCAGGGTTGTTGGAGGAAATAAACAACATCCTCCGAGGTATAAAGGAAGGGAATATGCTATCACTACTACTAAGGTGGATCTCGATAATGATGTAGTAATAGGAACACTAGTTATTCATTCAATAATAGAGAACATACTATTTAATTCTGGTTTTACTCATTATTTCATATCTTTAAAGTTTATTATAATTATTCAAACACCACATCAAAATATAGAGGTTGAGTTATCTATGACAATAAAATGGTGAAATTATTGCATATAATGTATATAAATCCTCCCCAGTTATTTTTTATGTACTGAACCTCCTAGAAAATATTGTATTACTTCCTTTTGTATAATTTGATGGTATATTAGGCATGGATTGACTATCATTATAAAAGGCCAACATCAACTATTCAGAATGGGATATCAATCTTCACATACTAAAGCATCCTCCAATTCTATAAAACTGTAAGGATGAGGATGAATATCCTTCTGAATCATTGTCTCAATTGCGGATATTTTTTCCTTATAAGCAATCATATCTATTTCAAATGATTAAGACAAAGGAGATAATCATGCTTGAACACATGCCCACTGTGATGGACTACACTGATGTCTTTGCCAAATAATTGTCTTGTATTCCTCTTGATTGAGAGTTTGAGTTATCAATTGAACATATTCCAAGATATTTTTCTATATAAAAGACACCTTATAGAATGGATACCATTGAGTTAGAAGAAATGAAGAAGTAGCTATAGGTGAATCTAGACAAGGTATTTATAACCCCAAGTGATTCACCATGGGGTTTTACATTCCTATTTTTCAAGAATAAGGATGGATCAATGTGTTTATGTATTGATTATTGTGGGATAAAAAAATCAAGATAAAGAACAAGTACACCCTTCCACAGATAGATCACGTATTCAATAAAGTACATGGGGCCACATATGTCTCTAATGTGTACCTTTGGTTGGGATATCACCAATCAAAGGTGAATAAGGAAGATATTACCAAGAATTCCTTTCAAATGAGTTATTTACACTATGAGTTCATAGTTATGCCCTTAGGACTCACTAATGCACCTACAATTTTCATGGATTTAATGAATATAGTATTTAGATATTACCTTGAAAAAACTTTGTAATCTTTATTGTTGATATTATGATATAATTCAAGTGTAAGGAGGAACATGAGTAGCATTTGAATACTAAGATAATGATATAGAAAATGGAGAAAGTCTTTGAAAAGTATAGTAAATGTGAGTTATGGATAGAGGGGGCATGTTATCACCAATAAAGGAATATTTATGGACCCTTCCAAGACAAAGGAAATTGAAGAGTGGCCCAGGCTAACATCCATAACGGAGATCCATGTTTTCCTTGGTCTAGCTGGGTACTACCAATTATTTTTTAGGAACTTATCATGATTTTCAAACCCAAAGATTGAGTTTATGTGGAAGGGATTAAAGTTTTTCCAGACTAGTGAATGTGAAGAATGTTTCAAAGAGTTGAAAAAGAGTCTCATCACTGCAACAATTCTCACACTACTAACATGTGGGGAACTCTTTATGGTATATAATGATTCTTCCAAGAGTGGAATAGGATATGTACTTATTCAAAATGATGAAGTGATATCCTACTCCTCAAGGAAGATGAAAATTAATGATAAAAACAATCCTACGCATGATTTTTATTTGGATGCTGTGATATTTTCCTTGAAAATATGGTGGCATTATCTATATAGGGAGAATTTTCAGATATCTACCAATAATAAGAGCCTCAAATATATATTCACACCGAAGGATCTCAATATGCACTGGTGAATATGGTTAGAGTACATCCAGGATTATGACTGCTCAATCCCCTAACATCCTAGTAATGAAAATAAAGTTGCAGATGCTCTATGTAGAAAGGATCATGCAACCTTATCAATGATAATAATTGAGAAGGATCCAATATTCATAAAACATTAAAGGATGGAAATGGGAATCATTAATGAATATCCTCAATCCTTTATCAAATGATTGATAAACCATTACTCATGGAGAAAATAAAGTATGATCAAATAAATGATGTGGAAATTCAGAAAGGGTGAAAGCTATCAGAAATGGACAGTCTTAAGAATTAAAAATTAATGAGGATGGTGTTATAATATTTGGTACATGGATATGTGTACCATCAGATCTAGAGAGAAATAAAGAGATTCTGAATGACACACATAACTCAACTTTCTCTATTCACCCAAAAATCACTAAGATGTATCCATATCTCTAATAGAACTATTGGTGGTACAATATGAAGTAGGATATCACTGAATATACATCAAAGTTCCTGGTGTGTTAGCAAGTGAAGGTTGAAGGGAAAGATTATAAGGGGGTGATGCAACCATTACCCATAACAACATGGATATGGGAAAACATCACCATTAACTTTGTCATTGGACTTCCAAATATATCTAGAAGACTCAATTATATTTGTGTTTTTGTGGATAGACTTACAAAAAAATATCTCACATTATCTCAATTCAAGAGTAATTATCACTAGATAAAATTGAATAGATATAAATCAGAGAAGTGGTAAGGTTTCATGGGGTTCCACTATCGATTGTATTTGATCGGGATATGAGATTTACCTCTATGTTCTGGAAAAGTCTCTAACAACCTCTAAACATTGAGTTGAACCTTAGTATGGATTATCATCCTCAAACTAATAGACAATCTAAGTGGACTATTCATATACTAGAAGATATGTTGAGAGTGTGTTCTATGGTCTTAAAGGGAGGATGGAACCAACATCTACCTTTGGTTGAGTTATCTTACAACAACATTTTCCACTAAAGTATCCCAATATATCCATATGAATCTATTTATGGGAAAAGGTATAGAACATTGGTATGCTGGAATGAATTCAGTGAACATAAGCTGCTAGGACATAGAATGGTCGAAGATATGGTGGAAAAGGTAAAAATCATTCAGCAGCACATCAAGGCTACCAAAACTCAACAACATATCTCTGCAGACAATTTTCCATGGGACCTAGAGTTTAAGTTTGGATACATGGTATTCCTTGTCATATATCCATGGAAAAGGATCATGAGATTTGGGAAGAAATGAATTCTTAGGTACATCATCCCCTTTAAGATTCTTGATCATGTCTTAGTTGTGGCCTATCGACTGGAACATTCACCAACCATGTCTCAAGTATATGATTTCTTCCATGTATCCCTCTTGAGGATGTACATTCCGGATCCCTCACATGTACTGAATTTGAATGTGGTACAGTTGGAGAATGATTTTTCTTATGAGGATCATCTGGTGAAGATGTTAGACCATAGAGATAATGTTCTATGCAACAAGACTACTCACTTGGTTAATGTGCTATGGTGGAACCATAAGTATGAATAGGAAACATGGGAACCACAAGAATAAATGAATGAGAGGTACCCTCACTTGTTTTCAACATAGTATGTAAAACAAAATTTCATGGGTGAAATTTCGTAAGGGGGGATAATGTGATGACCCAAACTTTTATCAAAGGAAATTCCCTTGTTACAATTATGTTATATAGTATAAATAACATAAACATCACATATAGAATAAAATAAAAACATTATAAATGATGAATGAATAAAATTCGGGGTGTTTCTAGAAGTTAATGAACCTATACTGATGGAATAGAAACTTGAACTTCAGAATAGTAATATGACCCTTATGAGTAGTAATCTGACCAATAGAATAGTAACCTCACCTATGAAAGTAATAATAAAACATAGGCATCTTATAATTAAAAATATGGTATAATTATATCACTATATAAGTAATTAAACGTTTTGAAAATGATAAAATAAGTATTTGTTTTTTAAACATAAATATTAATTTAAATATTTTATAATTAATATAATATTTTAAAAGAAAATTTATTTTCATAAAATTGATTAATAAATTTTTTTTCTTATGATTATAATATAATTTTATGAGACCTTAATTAATTTTTTAATGTTTGATATAATTGGTTATAATATTAAAATCATTATTTGTAAAGTAAAGATTGATTTTATATAAAAATTAAATTTTTCATATTTATAAATTTATTATGACAAAATTGAGTTCAATTTTTAATTCTACACATCAAAAAATGTTTGGGGTTATGTTTTTCGATTTTTCTAAAATAGTTGATTCTTTTGTTAATAATGAAATATGATAATTTACAGTATTTATTAAATACATGAATTATTGATTCATCAACTGATTTATGGGTGATTTAAGCACGTCATATTGAAACCTCCTCCCATATTTTCTATATTTAGTCATGAGAATAAAAACTATTCATATTCCTAATCCAAATAGTAAACTAATGAATAATTAATTCAAAAACCTCCCATCTCCTCCCCTATAAATACCACCTCTCCCCCTCACACCTCAAATACTTTAGTATTTTAAAAATTATGCCAAAATCATCTTCCCAAACCTATACCCCACAAACAATAGAATTTTGTCCCAGAAAAATACCATTTCCAAGTTCTTTAAGGAGGTTCCCAAGGAGGAGAAATTCAACAGGTAAAATCCTCTTTCGTTTTATTTTAATTTTTTATCTTTCCTTTCTTTTTTTATAATCTACTCACATCCACTGTCCAAAAATTCATAATAACTCTAGTATCATATATATAGTATAATTTTATTACGTCAATGGATTATTTATCATCAAACTTATTCCTCCCTATCATTTTTTCTATAAATGAAAACATCGCCCATGGTTTGTCAACTTACCAACATCATGAACGATATTTCTTAATTTTCCTTCACCACCTTCAAGGATTGAAATAAAACCATTATAGTGGTTGAAAAAAATTAAAATTCATTTTATAAACCTTTTTATGTTCTTTATCAAAAATATATACATAATATTAAATAATAAAACAAAACTAGCTCATGATGATCGAAAAGAAACTAAAATAATCTAAATAATTGTGACTAATGTTTTATCTAATGATTCATCCTCACACAATATAAAAAATGAAGTATATAACCATTTAATATTATTGATGTTAATTAATAATATATAACATTAATTCTATATAACTCTTACCATTTTACATGATCTTCCATACACAAATACAAGTGAACCGATCATGAAAACCAGGAAACGAACACTCCCAAATGATAAAATTGTATCTTATAACTCATAAAAGGCCATAAATTATGTTAAATAATTATAATAAATAAAATAAATATATAAAAGGTTCTAAATTAATTAATTAATGGATTTTATTTGATTTTTATGAAATTAATTTCAAGTGAAGAACACATTCTGACATAAGGTAAGGGATTCTTTCGAAACCTCTATTTTTTTATTGAGTTACGCTCTCTCTCTCTCTTCCTCAATGTAACTCTTATTTATTTTTATATATATGTTATAAATTATGTATATATGTTCTAAACAAATGTATCCAGATCATTTAATCCTTATTTTTATAGATATACATGTTTTTAAAAGGTTCTCTTCTCAATTCTTCTCGATAAGAAATCTTGATTAAATGGAACTTACCGTATTCTTAACCATTATCAGGTGATCTCCATAATCTATTTTAAGTAACAATTATTTTTCTAAAATAAATAATTTTATCATTAAAATATATATTGGTTGATTTCTGTTTTTATGAAAATAATTAAGCATTTTCTATTTCAAATAGTCTTTAATATTTTCCTTAAAATACACTAAAATATTTAATTTTTTAAATTTTCTTAAACACTCTTTTTACATGATATCACTTCAGTTTTACATCAATTATAATTATATATGTCTATTTTACCCTATTAATTTCCATGTGTGATTTAAATCCATTCTTTCATGGGCACCATTATGATATTACCTTTTGGTATTCCTTTTGACATGATTATGATACCCAATACTTTCTATGGGTAACCCTTATTTTTATGTTTGATTCCTTATATATGACTTTTCAAGTGTCCCACATATTCATAAAAATGTTTTAATGGGTGTTTCCAGATATTGATTAAATGAATTGGGTAATTTTTAGTCTCATGAGACATCATGTTGGGATATGGAGTGAACCTGATTCCTTTATGGGACTTTGTCTGCCATGTGAAATGGTCTTGGTAGTTATCCTTCATTATTACTTATGTCATGTTATGTGTTGTTTCCACATTACTATGATGACATGATTATATGATCTAATGTTATACATGTTGTGCTTCCTTATTTTTATTCATGATCCATGTCTTTTTATTTAATCTTGTTATTCCTTATAACCCATGTGTTATGCTTCATTTTTATGTTTATTCCCTTACTTGGATTTCTAGCTCATCCCTTTGTTAATGTATTCCTCAGGATACCCTATATATATGTAAGGGCTCAAAGAAACTTATAATATTATTATGAAGATTAAATAAAATATGTTTTTTATTCTTATGTTTTTATTTATATGTACCTAGTATTCCAAATACACTAGACTTCATGAGCCTTGGATTGTAATTTTATGGTTAATTATGCTTAAAATCAATTATTAAAATGTGTAAAAGGCTAGGGTTGCTATACCGCTTCACTTATAAAAGGGGATCCTTCTACCATGTCCTGTTATAGATTTCACTTTAAATTTATTCCTAAAAATAAATATTTTTTCCTCTGATATCCCTTTTTCACTTCTTTAATCCTATAGTCTACATTAGTTATCTTTAGGCATCCATTTACAAGGAGATTTATAAGAGAAAACTCAAGCACTCGACATAAGTATTACATACTTCTAATAATTTTTTATTAGACTTCCTCTTTAAAAAATTCACTAAACACATTAATATAATTAAATAAATATAATTTAGATACTGTTATATTATCATATTAAAGTAAAAATCCTTATTTATTTATTTCCATCCACTATGAAAAACAAAGGGAAGTCAATAAAATAGTTGTGTGGACTAACACCTCTACAAATCGACATCTTCTATTTTTCTTAATAGATTCTCATAGATAGTTGTAATGATGTAATTGAAGAATACATATGGTATATATAATATATTTATGATTATTAAATGAGAAATCAATCTTTAATTACATTCCCTCTAATTCTTGTAAAAATAAAAACATCATCATGTGTATGTGCGCACTACCGCATCCATGAATGATGAATCTTATTTTTCTAAACCACCTTACATGGATTGTCATAAAATTTTAATTAATTATCTAATATGATATTTATAAAATTATTGAGGTTATTAAATTATAAATAATTCCCCACCTTCCTCTTATTCTTATAAAAAAGGGAAAATGCCTTTAGTTCATACGTGCTGACTACCTCCTCTATGAAGTAACATTTTTTTGTTTTTATATTGACTTTAAATCATTATCCAAAGAACATAAAATTTGATTAAAAATATAAAAACAAACAAAAAAAGTATTTTTATAATTATTATTATTTTATTAAGATTTTATGTTAAAATAAATGATTCCTTAACCATGTCCTCCAACAAAATTATGGTATGTTCATGTTTGGGTCGGTCTAACCACCTATTTGAATGATGATATAAAACTATGGGAACATAAATACTATAATTATTATATGTTAATAATAAAGTCATGATTTTTTATGGTTTTTTAAAGGTTATATTAATTTATTTAACCTATTTTTAAAATATCATATTCGATCACTAAAATTATCAAAATAAGCTGACATGGATTCCACTTTCACATAACATAAATAAAAAACTTTTGGGATAATATAGTAGATTTATAAATAAACATGAGTTATCTATTCCAATAACATAAATTATCAAGGAATGATGAAATTTGGGAGAAGAATAATGAACAATTATGCTATTACGAACTAGTTCAAATTGATCAAGATAACTCACATCTGATATTGAAAATATATAACAACTAACATACATGTACATAATAATTATAAAGATAGTTTATAATAGGATATAGTTATAAATATGGTTATGAAATAATTTATTCATATTTTTTTGTGATACTATAAGTTAGGATGTATTCAGCTAAGTAGGATTAAAGGTATGAGTTCTTTGTCTCAAATTTTAATTCCTTGAGACATGGTTATAACATACACCATGTTTTATATTTATGGTATAATTAATTCCCATTTAATATTATATATCATTATTATATGATTATTCATGGTATTTAATGTTATATTTAAAATTCTATCCTTTAAAGGATTTTAATTCAAATGTTACCTAAGCATTCATAATGCCCAAAAATCCTAACTTTTGGAAAGTAAATTGTGTGTGGTTTTCAATAAAATTGCATCCCAGTCCAGATATTGTAAATTAGATATGTCTATGGAAAAGATGCATCTAGATTTAATCACCCTAAAAAAGGAGGTTGAGTATAAACTCAATATTCACCCAGTTCATGATGAGTGGGCCTAAGACTATACACCTAACCAGACACTCCTATAGAATATGCTTTAAATAATTCACATGATCTTTACGAACCTTAATGAAGGATTTTAATACAATTATTTTGGAATCCTACCATTAAAAACTACTAAACTCAACTATTATCTTCAATTGATAACCCAACACTTTTATAGTACCCTCTTCACCACATTTTTATTTATTTATTTGAAAAGCATACTTCCTATAACATTGAGAATACCCAAAAGTTTCCAAGTTTATTTTAGTAATATTATCCTAGATAACCACATTATTCTATTGAATGGGGAAACATTTTTCTTCTATATTTCCACTATATGTATAACCTTGCTTTATTTTTTCCATGAATTAGTAATAAGATCTTTTTTAATGTTATGAAACATATCATTAACTGGCATGATGAATGCATTAGACATAATTGGTAACAGGTTAGGCCTATTATATATAGCCTCTTGATGCATCAGTGGGTCTCATGACACAAACTAGCTAGGGTATTTCCATATGCATTACCCATATAAGTATGATTTAGTGACATAAGGGTTTACCGATATGTTTATGATGTCTCGCATTATGCATTCCATTATTATGAGATACCTTTATTTTTTTACTTTCCCTATGAAACCTAGTGATTACTATCTATAATTTTAATGTTTTTGAGAGAATGGATAATAATGTTCTCATGGAGTTTTTAGGTTGTATATTGTGTTCTCAAGTGTAATGTGAATAATATTTTTATATATAGTCTTCTAAGACTACTATGCTATCAGATCCTTCTGGGACTCTTTTATTCCATACCAATAATGTAATATGACTATCAACTCTAGGTTTATAGAGACCGGGTTGTTACAGTTGGTATAAGTGGGAGTTTAGTTGAAACCTTTGGGACTAGATTTAGAGTAAACTGCTAAGATATAAAAATATTAAGGAAACCCCTTAATATCTTAAGGAATTCTTCCATAAAAAACCAAATAAGAATTGTATTTTCTAATTCAATATCATGTATTAATTATCTGTATGACTATGTTTATCGATGGAGATTCATGGGTGGAATATGAATTAATCAACACTCATAGTCATTGTAGTGATGTTCCTCCAAATAAAGTCAATGATGTAGGAGTTAGAGCTGATCAGATTATAACCATATTATGGTAGTTGACCCAAGTTATGAAAAATAACCTCACCCACATAGAGACACATGCCAATTCAAAATGTGGTGTGATTATGTTGGAATTCTTCATACAAAAACAACCCCCAACATTCAATGAAACTAATAATCCATTGTTAGATGAACAATATATCAAGTCTATAGAAAATATATTTCTCACTTTTGGAAGTAGTGAAAAGGAAACGATCATCATTTTGGTATATCATCTGAAAGGGGGTTAAAATCAATGGAGATCACTAATTTAGAATACCAAATATGAAGTATAGATAGAGAAAATTAAATAGAGAAACATTTAATGAGATATTCTATGATAAATAATTTACCTATGAGAAAAGGGGTCAAATGGAAAGGGAATTCCTAAATCTCAGATAAAATGAGGAAAACTTTTTTGAGTAGGAGGATAACTTTATGAGGATAGTTAGATATGTTTTGGACTATGTACATAGACCAGAAATTAAGATTGATCATTTCATGGATGAGATAAATTTTATCCTTTGAAGCATATTAATCTCTCAAACATTTTCATCATATGAGGATATAGTTTAAAGTTTTATTAAGAATGAAAGTGAGTTTTTGAAGACTTATTTCTTCAAATGAAATATGGAGAAGAAGAGGTATTATGAGTACAATGAAAAGAAAATAATGTCAAAGGGGAAGAAAGTAAGAGTGAGGTTTGAAACATGAAATAACTCTAAAAATAAACACTCAGAGACTTTCTTGAAGGGAATGAGAGTCTGTTTCAATTGTGTCGCAAAATTAATAATCATTTTTAATTAATTTTAATGGTATAATTTACTAATGTTTAATTATTTGACCGTAAGTAGATGAGGAAATATGAAAAAACAATTCCCCAAACATTAAGGGAATTTACTTTAGAAAGGGATGAGGGAGAAAGGGAAATCATATGTAATCACTACAACTGAGGTTGAAGTTCCAAATGATGTGATAATAGAAACATTGATACTAAAATCAATGTTAGTGAATGATTTATTTTATTTTAGATCTACACAATCCTTTATATCATGAATTTTTACTAACAACATTGAATTATCCCATAATACTCTGAGAAAGGAGTTGTTAGTTAAGATGCCTAATTGTATTATTATTGTAACAATGGTTTATCGAGCAGTATCTACTAAGATGAATATATATTCCCTAGTGGAAAACATGATTGTATACTTATGGTTGATTTTGACTTAATATTTTTTATTTATTGACTCTCAATGTATAATGTAAGAATTTATTATTGAGAGAAATAGATTACTATTTTTGAAGGGGGTATAGAATCCCTTATTTTCAAGGGAGATACTCCACCTCCTGAGTCTTTTCTATACCCTCCTCTGGTATCCATTGTTAATGAAATTATGGAATAATACAAACAGAAAAAACTATATATTAATGGTAAGTACATCCTAAGGATAGAGAATGTACCCTTTATAAAAAAAATAAACAGATTTATTTCTATAATAATTTCATGGCCATCCACCTAATCATTAAGTTAATATCTCCACTGAACTCATTCATGATGTAATACCCATGTCTAAAACTCCCTATAGAATGGAACCTAGGGTGTTTATAGAATTTAATAAGTAATTCAAGAGTTCTATGATAAGGAATATAATTTCCCTATTTTTTCACCATAGGGGTCCCATGTTTTATTCATGAAAAATAAGGATGAGTTTATAAGATTTTTCATAGATAACATGGATATCAATGCCATTTCCATAAAGAATAAGTTTTATTTTCAACCCATTGATGACTTATTTAATCAAGTTCAAGGATATCAAAATTTATCCAATATAAATCTGTACTCTGTATATCGTCAATTAAGGATAAAGAAAGAGGATATACAAAAGATTACATTTTTTGTGTGTTATATGTGGGATCGGGTTATACCAAATACACACAAGAGGGGGGTGAATTGTTTTTTTTACAAATTCTTCATGAATCGTGATGATGACTGAGTCTGCCCTTTTATCTTTATCAGATTGTTTAAGTAGTGGAAAATAAACAGTCAAAGGATGCAAGGATGTATAGTGGTTCGTGGAATACAAGGACTCTAGTCAACTCCACCAACGCTCTACTCCATGGGCTTGGTGATTTTCACAATCTGATCCTCTTATCAACAGACCATCCACAACTGAGTGCAGGTAGTTGACACCTTCACAAGTTAAGGCTAAAAACATATCCTTATAGTTCATGCACAGAACTGAATACACATCTTAGTATGATAATCCGATTACTCAAAATAAAAAAGATTATTTGTCTTGAAATACTTTCCAAGTGATCTTCATAGTTACAACAACACACAACTGACAGTAGATAGATTGTCATCTTTAGAAAAGATGTTCTTCAGATAAGGGCAGCTCTAAGTCAATCTATTTGCAATAGATATAGAACAAAATTCATCAACTCCAACAACAATGGATTCACGAATGATCTTTGATGAAGAAATGGTGAATCTTCAATGTGTTTCTTCTTCTTCAGAAAAACAGAGTTTGATAGATCTTGGTAGCATCATATCTATAAATCTCGAATGACTCGGTAAAACTGTAGTCATGAAGAGATCAAGAGATTGTTATATATTTTCTTGATTATTCTCCCTTTTTTTAATACAAAATATCACAGATATATATATAATAACGACAAGAATTTTCCTTAAAAATTTAGATCCACAAAAGTCACCTATAGAACAGCGATATTTAAATGTTTGAATAACAAAGAATTAGTAACTCCCCTGAATATTAGGCATGAAAATAACCTATTAAATCGATCCATTGAATAAAAAAATAAATGTCTTTGAAGCAGTCAAAAACGTTCTTTAAAATCTGGCTTTAATGTTGTCCTGAAATCAGCCTAATAATCTGCATAAAGACCATTTCTTTATAAAGTCTTAATTTAAATCTCTAACACCAAATGTAGGGTTAAACTGCATAGAATTCATTCTATGAATGTAAGGCTCACAATGTATGGTTGATAATGTACGGTTCGCAATGTAAGGTTGATAACGTAAGGTTCACAACATATGGTTGACAATGTTAGGTTGATAACGTAAGGTTGATAGACCATAATTTTCTCTTTAACTCTCAAATGTATGGTACAATATCCATACTTTCCTTTTTAGAAAAACATAAGATACATAATCCGTATGGTTCATTATAACATTAAGGTTGATGATCCATAATTTTATCAGCTTTTAAATGTAAGGTATATGATCCATACTTTTTGATATGACATAAGGTTGTTTTCAAAAGTAAGGTTGATAAACCATACTTTTGAGAAACAAACATAACGTTCCATACTAATGTAGAGTTCTTCTTCTATACTTTTCTGATATCTCGAACATAAGGTTACTTCCAACTGTAGGGTTATTATTCCGTACATTTTTCTATAACATATGGTTGTTTAACCATACTTTTCTGATATGTCGTAAAGTAAATGATGGATTTCATCCTTACGCTATGCTCCTCAACGGAGGGTACGAACAGTGTTTCCAAAACACGCGAAAGTGATTTCCGAACACATAGAGAATGAACAGTGTTTCCATAACACGCAAAAGTGATTTCCGAACACTTTGTCAAATATTCCATGCAGATTAAATGATTTAATATTATTCCAAAATAGAGAAATAAAGAATATTAATTTCCTAAAATATACATAATTTAAATACATTATAATAAAAATAAGGGTATTTATGAACATAAAAATCATCATAAATAGATAGAGTATTTCTCTCAACAATCTCCCCTTAATAAAATAGAGTGTTATTGAAAACAATACTTGCTCAACAATCTCCCCATTTTTGATGATCATAAAACCCCTGAAATAACAAATGAAATTATCTTATAAAATTAATTGTATATAGTTTAGAATTTTGAAATGTTAAAAAAATATTTTATTTTCATAAAATTATTTCTTATTTATAATATCTCTTCCTTTATAAATAAAGAAATTAAAATTTTATATTTATCCAAAAATATATTCTTTTAAAAAAAAATTAAGAAATTTCTCCCCTTAAAATGAAATGTTTTTCCCTATGAGTAACAGATTTATATATATATAAAATGTTGTGTTTGTCCATATTTCTACCCCTTTTTTGATATCAAAAAGAATGATAGAAGAAGGAATAAAACACATTTTAATGTGGCACTGAACTTAAGTAAATTATATAATAAACTATTTATCAATATTTGAAACTGGATCACTGACATTTTAACAAAGACAGTACAGTAAAACAAATAAAAACATATGAAAATGAGATGAAATTATATTTTATTGAAAATATAATTACATGTACATTAATGAAAATGAGAATCAAGGTTGGGATAAAAAGGTTTGGGAAACAGGTTTCACTGCCTCTGAATGACTTCCTTGAGCTCTAACATCTGCAGTCGCAACCTTTTAATCAGTCCATCACCTAACTGGACTATGAGATCCCTTCCTTCCTAAATCATATGGATATCTTAAATAAAATTGTCTCTAAAGAACTTATGTAACCTCTCTTCCTTATCTATAAACTGATTTAGCTTCTCTGTGAATCTGTTCATTAGAACTCTGACCCCCGGTTTATCTGAGGTAAGCTAGTCAACAAAATGATTTTGATTATCTATAAGAACAAATAATAGAGCATTGTTACACTATAAGTCCTAAAATCTATCATTTATATGGCTTATTACTGTTATAATGGCCTGAAATATGTTTATCAGATCAAGGGAAGTACCTAAGGTGCCTGTTTGACTGTCCCTGATAGTTAAAAATTGTTTCTCCATGAAAATATTAAAATCTTTCAAATATAACTTTATTACCATTTCAGATTTCAGTTTTCCAAATTCTGCCAACATTTCCTTCTTAAAAAATTCCACTTCCATTTTTGAAACTGAACTATCTTTCAAGTTCTGAAATTCATGTCTCTCCTTTTATAATGTTCTTCTCAAAGACGAATTTTCAGCATGAACTTTATTAAAATTTAGGATTAAATCTTCCACATGGTCATTATCATAATTAGAGGCACCATGTTCATGATTCTCAACTTGATGTAATAAAGTTAAAGGAAAATATTGAGCATCAGATCTCTAATTTGTATCCTTCTCCACTTGTTTCTCAACATATTTTACTCACATTCATAAACTGTCTCATCCATGGAAAAATTTTCATTAAGAACTTCAGTATGAATCTCAGAAGGATTCTCTTACAAATTCACATTAGTAGTATGTTTCTCTTCCTAAGCATCTTCTTCATTGATTTCCTCCAAAAATGGATCCTCTAATATAGGTTTCTCTTGAGCTAATTCCTCTTGAAAAATCTCAGTAGGTTGTATAGTTTGAGTAGATTCTGGTCCAGCCACTTCAACTTCTCTAGTGTTTTCAACAGTTTGAGGCATAATTTATTTTTCCACTTGAGGAGTCACCTCAATGTGGGAAACTATTGGTTATTCAATTTACTGTACTATAGGTTCTCTAATAAATCCATATCTTAGAATAGGATCAGTTGCATCAGCAGATGCTTGAATAGGCTCCTCGCCAGTTGGAGCCACATGATGTCTTTTCCGATGATGTCTCTCTTGACTTTACTCATCAGAAGGTGGATCAACTGCTTCAAATGTCAGTCTTTTTGAGGTTCCACTTGCTCTTGATTCATCCATGCCTTTCTTAGACTTAGCAGGTTGCTCCCCCTGAGCCGAGTCCTGGTCTTCCTCATCTTCAGTAGGCAAAAGCATTCCTTTCACAGTACTACAGAAGAAGCAAATATTCCTTAGAGTTCTAGAATTGAAAATATTGCTGTGATGGAATCTTACTTTGGCATCTAGTAATCTTATGATATCAGACATAAACAATAATTTTGAAATAAACCTTTCATAGGGATAAAAGTTCATTCTAGCCTCTGGTTGACAACAGTTGTTGAGATATCTTACCATATATCTCAGAAAATTCAAAATGATTTCACTCATAAGAAAAAAAATTATATATATGTTAGGAAACAAAATCTTCTCCATCTCTGACATCCTAGGTGAAATCCCTTTTTGCACAAACATAGCAAGAATCTTCTGATCAGGTTCCAAATCCTTCACTAACATTATTCTTACACATTTAGAACCAAATAAAAATGAAATAATTTCCTCTAACTTATGTTCATCATCTCCAATATTCTTTAATTCAAAATGATAAACTCCCTCATGAAAGTAGTTTAAGATTCTAGCTATTTCTACATATGAAATTGAAAAATCCAGATCTTCAATTTTTGAAAATATAATGTCCTCTATATCTCCCAGACTGAACTGAACAGATTTTAAAAAGTGACAAAGCTCTACCTCATATAGAAACTCTGTATTTTCTCTACTAAAATTATGATCGAGATTATGAAAAGTGAGGGTTTGTCACAGTATCAGATCTGTTTGATACAACCATTCTAGGTCGATTACTTTTCCCTATAGAATATTTCTTCCTACCATGCGCTGATGCTTGGAATTACTAGCTTCTCCTTCCTTGATTCTCTATGTCTTGGCCATTTCTATTTCATATTTTAAAAGGCTCAAAGGTTTAGGGCTTCGATGGTTTGTCCAAAGGTAGACGAAGGTAGTAAAGGTTTTTTGTGTTTCGAAATGTTTTTGAGAAAATGAATGGCTTTGAAATTTGAAACATAATATGACATCCTTGATTACCATGTTATTTAGTTACATATTAATAATTACATTATTTAAATAAAATAATTTGAACGTGGGAAAAAATGAATTTATAAATTATTCTAAAAACAAATAATTAAATTATTTAAAACAGTGAAGAAGAAAAAAAATAAATGCGTAAAAAATTAAAATTAAAATTTCATTTAAAATTAAATAAACCTAGCTTACCCTTATTAAAATTAAACCTCGCAGTGGGAATTAGTTTAGTAAAACTATCAACTAATTGAATTTCAGTACTTATAAATTCTAAGAATATATCTTTTTTAAGAACATGATCTCTTAGAAAATGATGGCTGATATCAATATTGTTAGTTCTAGAATGATTAATAGGATTTTTTTGAAATATCTATATCACTTGTATTATCACATAAAATGTGTGTTATTAAAATTTAGTCCAATGTCTATAAGAGTTTTTTTCATCCAAAAAACTTGTGCACAACAACTGCCTGCAGATACATATTCTGCCTCAGCTGTTGACAAGGCAACTGAGTGTTCTTTCTTACAAGACCATGACACTAAAGATTTTCCTAAAAAGTAACAATTCCCTAAGGTGATTTTTCTATCTAATCTAAAAATTCAAAAATCATCATCTGAATATGAAATTAAATTAAAATAAGATGTTTTTGGATAGAGAAGATATTGGAAAACAGATCCTTTTATATATCTAAAATTATTTTAACAACACTTAAGTGAGATTCTTTAGAATCAGATTGAAATATAGCACAAAGAAATTTTTAATACATTATATCTGGTCTACTAGCAGTAAGATATAATAAACTACCAATGATACCTATATATAACTTGTTGTCAACTGATTTTCCAGTTTCATCCAAATCACGTTTTATATTAGTACACGTAGGAGTTGTATATGTCTTGTTGTTTTCAAGTCCAAATTTCATTAGTAAATCAGTAATGTATTTGATTTGATTTAAAACATTTCCAAAATCCTTTTGATAAATTTGAGGTCCCAAAAGAAATTTATTTCTCTCATCATACTAATTTCAAAAAAATTTCATTAAATTTGAAAACAGATAACAAATTTTTTTGTTTGTTGAACCAAAAATTACATCATCAAAATAAATTTGAACCAATAAAATAATATAGTTAATAGTTTTCTTAAACAAAGTTGGATCTGCCATCCCAATAGTAAAATCATTTTTCAATAGAAAAGAACTTAATCTTTCATACCAAGCTCTAGGTGCTTGTTTAAATCCATAGAGAGATTTAGTAAGTTTAAAAACAAAATCTGGTTTTTGTGAATTTTCAAAACAAATAAGTTGTAAACATAAACTTCCTCCAATAAGTAACCATTTAAAAAGGAAGAATTAATATTCATCTTAAATAATTTAATTTTATATGAGATGCTTAGTATAAAAATATTCTAATATCTTCTAATCTAGCTACTAATGCAAAGGTCTCATCATAATCTATATCTTGTTTTTAATTATATCATTTAGATACTAGTCTTGATTTTTTTTATAGTTATTATTCCTTGATCATATTGTTTATTTCTAAAGACCCATTTAGTTCCTATAACAGGATAGTTCTGAGATCTTTCAACTAAATTCCAAACTTCATTTCTCTTGAACTGGTTTAGTTCTTCTTACATTTCTATCATCCAACTTTCATTAACTAAGGATTATTTTAATGTCCTAGATTCTAATTGGTATAGAAATAAAGAGAAGTCAACATGATTTCCTACATTTCTTCTAGTTTTTATTCCAGTGTCTGGGTCTCCTATAACAATTTATAAAGGGTGATTATTTAGGGTTCTAGAATTTCTAGGTAGTACACTATTAGGTTCTTCAATGTCATGTTCTACTAAACTAGACAGAATTTCATTTAAATATTTTTCAAATTCATCTTTTAAGTTCACAAGTCTCATGTTATCATTAGAGTCAGATTCATCAATTTGGTCTTTCCTTTTCTCAAAGGGATCAAATTCATCAAATTTCACATGAACCGATTATTCAACAATCCTTGAATTTTTAATAAAAACTCTATAAGCTTTTGAAGTAGTAGAATATCGAAAGAAAACACTTTCATCATATTTTGGATCAAACTTACCAAGATTTTCCTTCGTGTTTAAGGTGTAAACCTTGCATCCAAAAACTGTAAACTAACTTACTTTAGGGTTTCTGTTATTCCATAGTTAATAGGTTTTCTTTTAAAAATTGATCTGATTAAAAATATATTCATTATATAGAAAGTTTTACTTATATATTCTACTTAGAAATAGGGAGGAAGACTATACTCAATTAGCATAGTCCTAACCATTTCATTAATTTTCCTATTTCTTCTTTCAACAATTCCATTTTGTTGAGGTGTTCTTGGTTCAAGAAGGTGTGTTCAATACCCATATTTAAGCCGAAAGAATTAAATTCCGGATTACCAAATTCTCCACCATGATCACTTCTTAATGAAATTATTTTAAAACATTTTTCATTTTGGACAGATTTGCAAAAACATTCAAATACAGTAAAAGCTTCATTTTTTTTATTTTAGAAAATAAATCCAAGTAAATCTAGAATAGTCATCAACTAAAACATATACATATAATTTACCAGCCAAGCCTGCTATTCTTGAAGGTCCCACTACTGGAAAATGGACCTATCCCCACATTTTTCCCCAAAACTGTGGGTATAGGGACCCCTATACCCACGGTTCTCGAAAACCGTGGGAATAGGAAATTTTTCAGGACCTATACCCTTGGTTTTCCAAAACCATGGGTATAGGGGTGGTCCATCCCCATGGTTTTCCAAAACCATAGGTATAGGTCCTGAAAGGTTACCTATGCACAAGGTTTTCAGAAACCGTGGGTATAGGGGTACCTATCCCCACATGTTTGGGGAACACCATGGGGATAGGTCTGGGATAAATTACGTATACCCACGGTTATGAAAAACTATGGGTATATGTTTCCCGTGTGTTCGTGGGAAAAACATTTTCCCCACGGGAATGAATTTTTTTTTGGCGGGATTCCTATACCCATGGTTCTTCCCTATATACCCACGGTTTATATAACTATATTTAACTAAATATATATATAAATACACATAGGTGAAGTTAGAGTAGTGGTTAGACTCATTGTTTTTAGCGAAGAGGTTTCAGGATCGAAACCCGATGCTTGCATTATTTTAGGATTTACACCCACGGTTTTGAAACTATGGGTAAAAGTCTTTAACACCATGAAAATTGGTTATGTTTTATTGAAACTATGGTAGAATAGTTATACCCATAGTTTTGGAAAACTGTGGGTATAGGCTGGGAACCTAAACTGACGCCTTTCCAACCCACAGTTCCCAAAACCGTGGGTATAGGCTATACCCACGGTTTTGGGGGAAATTCCCAGGGTTTTGAACTGTGGGTATAGGTCCATTTTCTAGTAGTGTCCAAAAAAATACATATGGATATGTTCTAAAGGTTTAGATGTAGAAATTTTGTAAACATAATTGAAGGATGATTTGTGCTGCTTTCCAAGTTGACATGCATCACAAAATCTATCACTTTCAAATTTGAGACTAGGAAAATAAAAAACAAATTGTTTCTTAGATAACTTATGTAAAGTATATACATTGCAATGTCCAAGTCTTCTATTCCAGATCCATGATTCATTTATCATAGCAATTAATCAGTTTAATTTTTGTTTACACAAGGAATTTAAGTCTAGAGTATAAACATTATCAGTTCTGGGTGCTCTAAATTTATGTAATTATCTTTAAAAACATAAAAACAGTTGTTAGAAAAATAAACAAAATAACCATCATCATAGATTTGAGATATACTTATCAGGTTATGTTTCTATAATTTTACATAGAGTACTATATTAATTAAGATAGCTTGTGGATCTCCAACAGTTCCAATGCCAATAATTTTTCCTTTGGCATTGTCACCAAATATGAATAATCATCCATCCTTTTCAGTTAATGTTTTCAAGTTCGATGAATTCCTACTCATATGCATGGAGCAGCCACTGTCCATATACCATATTTCTATTCAGCTTTTTTGACCTGCTTCCTCCAATGGTATTTAATCAAACAATTTTTTTGGTACCCATATTTTGTTGGGTCCAGCAGTGTTATCCAGAAAAGACCTAGGAACCCAGACTTGCTTTGTTTTTCTATAATCAATAAAATAATTTAAACTACTTGCAACAAAGGCTTTCTTAATCCCACTTATTTTTGGTTGCCTAAAATAGCAGTTTTTAGATATGTGACCTTTTGTTCTACAGTAGTTTCAAATTTTACCTTTTGTACTTGGAAAAAATAGTTTTTATACAGTTTGGGTTTCTCAACTTTACTTCATATTTGATATATTTCCTTTTTAATCACTTTATTTCCAAGAATTTAATTTACTATATTTTCTCCTTTTTTAAAAACAAGAGCTTCACTTTTTGTATGTTTCTACTTCTGTTGACAGTGTTTTTATTTTAGTTTCATTATCTGTATAGTTTATGTTTGATGAGATGTATTTTTCAATTAACTGTTAATGTTGTTTTAGCAGAGTGTCTCTTTCTCCTAAAATAGTAGTGTGAATATTTTTTAGTGAATTATGTTTCTTAAATAAGGAATTATTTTTCTTCCAGCATGTTGCACTAGGCTGAAAGTTTATTATTTGAACAACTCGAAATTGAATCATAATCAGATGAGTAATAAGATTTTAACTCATCAGCTTCTGCCATAAATCACATATTTTCTTTCATATTTGATTATTCTTTTTCTAAGTCAGACTTTGATGAGCTGCTGGAGTCTTCAGAAACACTCCAAGTATCTTTTATTTCTCTTTTGTCTTTCTGCTCATAATCATTGTTTTTGAAAAATTTCTTTTTCTTTTCACCTTTTAATTGAGGACAGTCAGGTCTAATGTGACCCATCTTCTTGAATTTATAGCATCTAAATTTCCTTGGTTCGTTTTCATCCTTTTCTAAGGATTTTCTGAATCCCTTATTCTTTTTATAGAATTTTCTGAACTTTCTGTCTAGCTGAGATAGTTCTATATCTAAATTAGATGAATCTGAATTCTTTGATTTCATTTTGATTTCTTTTTTCATCATTCTTATCTTCTTTTGGGATGTAACTTTCAAAGCAGTATTTTCTCTCTTGATCAAGCCTTTATACTCACTTTCTTCATCTTCAATCTCATTTTCATACATCATAAGATTTCTAATTAACTATCTCATTATAATATCTTTGACTGGTGATGATTTTCTAATATCTGTTGATATCCCATTCCATCTAGGTGGTAGTACTCTCAGTAATTCCAGGGCTTGATGTGCTTGTTTGATAGGATCTCACAAGGTAAAGATGTTATTAACATTTTTTGTAAGCCTTCCATTCATTTGGGTGATGATTTATCCTTCAAACATTATGAATGTGTCGAATTTCAATTTAGTTGTGGAATACCTCATCTGTCGGACATTATCAGTTCCTTCATAAGAAACTGTAATTGACTGGAACATTTCATAAGTAGTCAGGCACTAAGATACTCTATTGAATCCATCTGGTCCATGTCCACAAATGATAACATTCATAGCTTTCGAGTTTGTTTCATACTCTGCTTCTCTATCAGCACTCCATGTTTCAGGTTTCTCTGGAATCACATAGGGAGTTATAATTTTCATGTAAACTTAGTATCCAAGGTTCTTTAAGTAAATGATCATCATTGATTTCC
Organism: Viscum album; assembly: GCA_963277665.1. Classification (NCBI taxonomy): domain Eukaryota; kingdom Viridiplantae; phylum Streptophyta; class Magnoliopsida; order Santalales; family Viscaceae; genus Viscum; species Viscum album. The sequence continues at coordinate 1,069,170,094 of OY728166.1, read as the reverse complement.
AGCATCCATAATTTTCACTATTGAAGTAGGGAGCTCAAACCATTGACATACCCCCTCATGTATCATCCATTGTGCTCTTTATAATCCAAAAACTTTCAGTTTGTTATAGGTTTGACAAAATCTCCTCCTCTGATACCAATTGTTGGATTGGGTTATACCAAATATGCACAAGAGGGGGGTGAATTGTGTATTTTAAAAATTCTTCACGAATCGTGATGATGACCGTGTCTATCCTTTTATCTTTATCAGATTGTTTAAGCATTTTAAAATAAACAGTTAAAGGATGCAAGGATGTATAGTGGTTCGAGGAACAGAAGGCCCCTAGTCCACTCCACTAATGCTCCACAGCACGAGCTTAGTGATTTTCAATATCTGGGCCTCTTATCAATAGAATGTCCACAACTGAGTGCAGGTAGTTGACACCTTTACAAGTTAAGGCTAAAAACAGAGCCTTCTGGGTCATACACAGAACTGAATACACAACATAGTATGAGTGTAGCACCCCAAACATTTTATGGTATGTTTCTCTTAAATACATTCTAGTTATGGCCTATATTTCATGAATCACAGATCCTCTATGGAAAAAAACATGGTTACTTGTAGGAGATAGCCATAACTTATCCATAAAACATACATTTGTCAACTCTGTGATTTGAATTTTAAAAATCTAACATACACTATTGTGATCAAGATGATAATTAGTGTCTGATAGAATTAACTTAATTTCCGGTGAATAGTAACCTATATGAATAGTAACCTACCCTTATGAACAGTAACTTACCCTTATGAATAGTAATATGACTCTTATGAATGGTATCTATGCACTTGAATGTATAAATGAATTTAGGCACCTTAAAAATGAAGATGAATATTTTAAGTGTTTATATTTTTCGATTAAAAAATTATTTTAATTAAATATTTAATTAATCATATTTAGAAAATTATTTTTGGAAAATAGAATTCATTTTTGTATTCAACACATGGAAAAATGGTTTGGGTTAACTTTTGGGATTTTTCTGAAATACTTAAATTTTTGATGAATAGTAAAATCTGATAATTCACAATAAATGCTAAATAATGGATTAATTGAGTCATTGATGATGATCTGATGATTTAAGCCCAATTGATTCATATTCACATGATAAAATTACTATTCCTGTTCAGGGAAGACTCCCTATTCCTTGTCTTATGGAGAAATAGTAAATTAATGAATTTTATATTAATTAAACTCCTATCTCCTCCACTATAAACACCCCCCCCCCCCCCTCACTCCCTCTTCTCTTCACTCCTCTAAAGCCTTGTTCCTTGCCAATATTTTGCCCAAATATCTCCCCAAAATCCTCCCCCACGTCCAAAATCTCCTAGACTCTTCAAAATACCAAAACCTCTCCCCTTAAGTGGTTCTCAAAGGAGGAAGTCTCAAGAGGTAAACTCCACTTTCCAATTCCTTCATTTCTCTTAAGTTCTTTTCTTTTTGTTTCTTTCTTCACCTCCCTTCACCAAAATGGTATGATAACTCTATTAACATACATGTAGTAGAATTATTTTATGCTAATGGGATATTTCATTGTCTTCTCTTTTTCCACACCCTTTATTTGGAAGAAATGAAAGCACCGTTTGAGATGTGCTAATTTAGCACATTCAAGGAAAACAGTTTATCAATTTCTATTATAATATTTAATTATGGTAATGAAACCATTTGTGTTATGGTTGAACCAGATTATTATATATTTAATATATCATATTTTTAGTTATGTAATCATTATGTACAAATGGCATTAAGTTATAAATAAAAATATGTTCATTGTAATCAAACCCGCCATTTAACCAAAACAATTGTCACTAAAATTATATATATGTAATAATTAGACCTCACTATAAGTAACTAAATTAAATTTAAAACCCTTTAATCTCATTGAAGTTTACTAATGGAATATAACTTCATTTCTGGACAACGACTTCCATCTTTCATATTTATCTGAACTTGAATATAAGTGAACCGATCTTTTAAAACAAGTAATCAAACGATCCCAAACAATGAAATTGAGAATTATAACTACAAAAAAAGGCCTTGAATGAACTGAACAGGGTTATAATAAATCATTTACATATAGTAGAGGTTTTTTACTTATGAATTAAGAATCCTAATTTTTTTATTTGGGTCTTTAATAACTAGTCAAGAACACCTTCAAGCATAAGGTAAGGGATCCTCTCTCTCACTTTTGTTCAAGAATCTCTCATATGTTGTGCCCTTTTATTTTTAATTCCTAATGATGGGGTATGTTTTTTAACATCCCTCATAATTCTTTTGTGACATATCAATAATGTAATACCCCTTTACCTCTCATTAATCCCTCCCAATAACACTCATTACCACGCCCAAATGTTTGTAAGGGGTTTCTCATCTCACTTTCATTTCTGTGAGATTTTCATTGTTCGCCACTTATTTTATTTATGTTGTATATGTGTACTATCATTTGATATATAATAACATGATTCTATTTATATTCATTTTATTAAATGATTCATTTCAGGGTTATTAAGTTCTGGTCACATTATTCGACCGATTACATTGTGGTAAGAGACTTTGTCTCAACTACTTTTTTTGTTGTGACTTACTTTGTATTGTGTACCTAATAATCCTTATGTAGTGTACCTAATTCTCATTTTTGATCACTTTCATTTGAAATTATATTTATATTAACTATCCATAATCTCATATCATGGATATGTTTGTTGTCTAAACCGTATAAAAATTTACATACAATGTTTACTTGGAAAGTTATTTTAATTATGGAAATATTGATGAATCATTATACTCTACTCTATACAGATATTGAAAAGGCATGTTTATCTTGAATTTAATCAATGTATAAAGAATTATTTGTCCATGATGTGGCAGGTGGGTCCAGCTATAGCCCTTCAATGCATTGGTAGGTCTCATGAGACAAATCAGTTGGCGACAAACACTTCGAGTTTGTTTCCAAAAAGCAGACAGGTTTCTACCCACAGAACTAAACCATTTTAAAGGTATTATTGTTTCATATCCCAGATACATGACATCCAATTAATAAGAATTCTATTTATTCATTATCGGTTATTATTATTATCCATGAGGTTTTCACTATGAAAAAATCTATGGATGCAGTTTCATTATCATTTTATTAATGGTGTTAGTTTTTCATTTATTCACCATGACATATTGATTATGTCATATTAATTATGATTCACTCATTATTTTATTCATTCTTCCACTATTTTTAACCCTTATTGAGCATTTGATCTCACCCCTTTCATTGTTTACCTTCAACAGGTGATGAAGAGAAGGTCATTTATTAAGTTCATGTGGTTGCAGTTTTTAGTTTTGTTATGTATTGTATCTTGTAACCTTTTTCAATGTAATTTGTGTTACATCTATGTATCTAGTTTCTTCAATACTACTAAACGGATCGTTCCTTCGGGATTTTCATTCCTTCTAACCATGCCAATATCACAAGTAATGCATCGTCTCCATTCTAGAGGGGTTGGGGTGTTACAATTGGTGTCATAGGAAGTTTAGTAAAAAACATGGAAACTAGAGTAGAAAATTTATAGTAGGGAACAAATATCTAATGTAGTAATTGAGGATAAATGTACAAGAACATCTTGGTATTTTTGTAATTAATATATTATTTGAATATTTCTAGAATATACATCCATGTATGGATACGAGCTGGTAGAGGCAGCTCTAGCACAGATGTATCTAGGGGTAAGACCCAAAAACACCACTTTGATCTAGACTCGAATGGGAACTCGTGCACGACAACAGGCCTTGCTGCACTCTTGGTTATGAAACTCCCAGGGGATATCCTTAGGCTAATTCAAATTTTCTTTACAACCACTTATGAAAGAGTTTAATGTAAAATTTTCCTCAGAGAAACCATGTTTATAAGATTATCTATGCATAGAATTTCAATCTATGTTGAGTTCTTTTATATTTGAGATTCATAAACTAATCTAGTGTATCCCATTATTTAGAAATGGCGTCTAATGGAAGAAGGAGAATCAATACTTGTGGGAAAAGTAGGGATCTCCCTACTGACCAATTCAACATAGTCAATGTTGGATCAGATCAGATCATTCCCATATTGGGAAAACTTACTCAGGTTGTAATGAATAACCATTCCACAGTATGAGGCTACTTTCACAAGGCTGGCCAGGTATGTTGTAGATTACGTACATGACTCGGTAGACAAGATTGATCATTTCTTCGAAGGTATTAAGCCAAGTATTCTAAGGGCACTGGATTCTCAATCATTTTCACCATATGATGAAATTGTATCAAGTGCCATCAAAATAGAGAATCAATTTGGTAGATCAAATATTTTCAAAGGAAACCAAGATAAGAAGTGGTAATCTGATAACAAAGGAAAAAGATAAGAACCAAAGAAGATCAAGGGAAAAAATCTATTCCCATTATGTGATAATTGTGGAAAGAATCATCTCAATAAATGCTTGAAAGGCATGGGAGTTTGTTATAACTATGGAGAAAAGGTTCATAGGTGTGATGAATGAAAGGGGAAGAAGTAATTAAATGATATTCAATTCTACAATTACAAAGATATGGGACACTATGAAAATGAGTGTCCTAAGCACCAAGGAAAATTCCTCAAAAAAAGCCATGAGAAAAAGGGAGAGCCTATGTGATTACAACCACGGAGGTTGAAATTCCTAATGATGTGGTGGAAGGTACATTAATTTTTTCCTCAATCTTAGCCAACACATTATTTTATTCTGTATCATCGCATTCATTTATATCTTATCAGTTTTCCCAGAAAATTAGATATGTCCAATTTGATTTAATAAAGGAGTTGTTAGTAAAAAATCCCAGGGGATGTATCATTGCAACAAAGGTATGTCGACTAGTCCCCCTCTAGACAGTAAAATGTGCTTTAGTTTCTAACCTTATCATCATACCAATGACTCAATTTGATATAATTATCGGTATGGATTGGATATCAAATTATGATGAAAATATTTATTAAAAGAAGAAGGAAGTTACAATTTTTAAAAATGGTGTAGAATATCTTCTCTTTAGGGTAGAAACTTCACCACATGATTGTTATCTAGAACCACCCCAAGTAGCTCTACTGAATGCAATACTTGGATAGGAAGATAAACCAATATCTATGGGAAAGGAAAGAAAACATCAAATTGAATATGTGCAATAGTGCAAGAGTACATTGATTCATTTTTAGAGGATTTACCTGGACATCCTCCAGAGTGGGAAGTTGAGTTCTCTATTGATTTAATTCCTGATGTAAGACCTATATCAATGACTCCCTATAGAATGGCCACTATTGAATTTGAAGATCTTAAGAAACAAATAGAATATTTGAGTGAAAAAGGATTTATTCGACCTAGTGTTTCTCCATGGGGAGCCCATGTCCTATCTGTCAAGAAGAAGGATGGATCCATGAGGCTTTGCATTGATTACAGTGAAATAAATTATATTACAATAAATAATAAGTATCATATTCCCCGTATTGATGATTTATTTGATCAACTTCATGGATCTCAATACTTTTGGAAGATTGAACTTTGATCCTGATATCATCAACTGCGTGTGAGGAGGAAAGATATTTTGAAGACAACATTTCGAACCAGGTATGGGCATTATGAGTTTACAGTGATTCCTTTTAGACTAACTAATGCACCCTCTATTTTCATGGATTTAATGAATAGAGTTTTCAAGGAATATCTTGATAACTTTTTTTTGGTATTCATCAATGATATTCTGGTATACTCAAAATGCTATGAAGACCATGATAATCACTTGTATATTATTCTGAAAACTCTTAGAAGAAACAAATTATATGGGAAGTTTAGAAAGTGTGAATTTTGGCTTCAATTAGTTTCTTTCTTAGGCCATATTTTCTCTAAGGATGGAATCCTAGTTGATCCTGCAAAGAAAAAGGCAATCCAAGAATATCCCATGCGAACAAACATAATCGAGATACACAGTTTTATTGGATTAGTAGGTTACTATTGGTGTTTTGTTCAGAATTTCGCCCGACTGGCTAACCCACTAACCAAGATCACACGTAAAGGATTTGATTTTGTTTAGACAAAAGAATGTATAGAATGCTTCGAAGAACAGAAAAGAAGATTGGTAAATGCTCCAATTTTGACTCTTTCATCTAGAAGTGATGGATTTTTAATATACAATGATGCATCAAATAATGGACTAGGTTGCATACTTATGAAAAAGGATAAAGTTGTTGATTATGTATCAAGACAGTTGAAGGCTAATGAGAAAAATTATCCAACTCATGATCTCGAGTTAGCATCCATAATCATTACTCAGAAAATATGGAGGCATTATCTCTATGGAGAGAGATGTGAGATTTATAAGGACCACAAGAGTTTGGAATACATTTTCACACAAAAAGAACTCAACATGAGGCAAAGAATATGGCTCAAGTTACTCAAAGATTACGATTTTTCAATACACTAACACCCGTAAAAGGTGAATAGGGTGGTAGATGCATTAAGAAGGAAAGATCGAGGCCTTCTTACTCAAATGATGATTGAAAGATATCCTATATTCATGGATCTTATAAATATGGATATGGGAATTGATAAGGAATGGGAACATTTCTCCTCTTTCAAATGATTGTTAAACCATCTTTACTATAGAAGATAAAAATCTATCAATATGATGATGAGAATATGCACAATAAAATTAATGTAGTTATGGAAGACTATATGACTTCATGTATGAAGAAGGAGTTCTGAAATTTGGGAAGAGGTTATGCATTCAATCAGTACCTAAGCTAAAAAAGGGAACTATTAGACAATTCTCATAGCTCAAATTTCTCTATACACCCAGGTAGCACCAAGATGTATAGAGATCTGAAGGAATATTTTTGGTGGGATAATATGAAGTGGGAAATTGCTGACTACATTTCAAGATGTCTAGTTTTTCAACAAGTAAAGGTAGAGAGACAACATCCCAAAGGAGTGATGAAACCTCTACCTATTCCTATGTGTAAGTTGGATAACATTATGATTGATTTTTTCACTGGACTACCGAGGACACCTAGAAAGAATGATCCAATATGGGTAATTGTTGATCGTCTCACAAAATCAGCACATTTCCTTCATATAAGAGATGATTTACTGCTTGAGTGCCTGGAAAGACTTTATATTAATGAAGTTTTAATAATTAATGGTTCACCTTTATCGATTGTGCCCGATTGAGATCCCCAGTTTACATCAAAATTCTGGAAAAGTCTCCATAAGGATTTGAATACTGAGCTTCGTTTGAGTACTGCTTATCACCCCCAAACAGACCGGTAGTCTGAAAGGACTATTCAAACTCTAAAAGATATGATCAGGTCATGTTCTCCTGACATCCAAGGTATGTGGGATCAATACTTTCCTTTGGTGGAATTTTCATACAACAATAGTTTCCATTCTAGTATTCAAATGGATCTATATGAAGCATTAGAGTCTGATAGAATTAATGTAATTTTAGGTGAATAGTAACCTAACCTTATAAATAGTAACATACCCATATGAATATTAACTTACCCTTATGAATAGTAATATGAATCTTATGAATGGTATCCATACCCTTGAATGTATAAATGAATTTAGGCACCTTAAAAATGAAGATGAATATTTTAAGTGTTTATATTTTTCGATTAAATAATTATTTTAATTAAATATTTAATTAATTATATTTAGAAAATTATTTTTGAAAAATAGATTTCATTTTTTCATTCTACACATCAAAAAATGGTTAGGGTGAATTTTTTTGATTTTTATGAAATACATAAATTTTTTATGAATAGTAAAATCTCATAATTCATAATAAATGCTAAATAATGGATTAATTGAGTCATTGATGATGATTTGGTGATGTAATCCCAAATAATTCAGATTCACATGATAAAATTACTATTCTTTGTCATGGAATACTCACTATTCCTTTTCTTTTGGAGAAATAATAAATTAATGAATTTTATATTAAAAATACTCCTCTCTCCCCCACTATAAAACCCCCCTACACTCCCTATTCTCTTCACTCCTCTCAAGCCTTGTGCCTGGCCAATATTCTACCAAAATATCTCCCCAATATCCCCCCCCCCCCACATCTATAATCTCTTATCCTCTTCAAAATACCAAAACCTCTCCCCTTAAGAGGTTCTCAAAGGAGGAAGACTCAAGAGGTAAACTCCCCTTTCCAATTCCTTCATTTCTCTTAAGTTCTTTTCTTTTTGTTTATTTCCTCACCTCCCTTCACGAAAATGGTATGATAACTCCATTAAAATACATGTACTATAATTTTTTTATGGTAATGGGATATTTCATTATATTCTCTCTTTTCCCCACCCTTTATTTGGAAGAAGTGAAATCACCGTTTGAGATTTGCTAATTTAGCACATTCAAGGAAAACAGTTTATCAATTTATATTATAATCATTAATTATGGTCATGAAACCATTTGTGTTATGGTTGAACGATATTATTATATATGTAATATATCTTATTTTTAGTTTTTTTAATCCTTTTTTACAAATGGTATTAATTTATAAAGCAAAACATGTTCATTGTAATCAAACCCACCGTTTAACCAAAACGGTTGTCACTAAAATTATATATATGTAATAATTCGACCTCGCTCTAAGTAACCAATTTAAATTTAAAACCATGTAATCTCATGGAAGATTAATAATGGCATATAACTTCATTTCTGTACACCCACTTTCATGTTTCATATTTATAAGAACTTGAATATAAGTGAACAGATCTTTTAAAACAAGTAATAAAACGAGACCGAACAATGAAATTAAACATTATAACTAATAAAAAAGGCCTTGAATGAACTGAAAAGGGTTATAATATATCATTTACATATAGTAGTGGTTCTGTACTTATGAATTAATAATCCTAATTTGTTTATTTAGGTCTTTAATAACAAGTCAAGAACACCTTCAAGCATAAGGTAAGGGATCCTCTCTCTCACTTTTGTTCAAGAATCTCCCCTATGTTGTGCCCTTTTATTCTTAATTTCTAATGGTGGGGGATGTTTTTTTACCTCCCCCATACTTATCTTGTGACATATAAATAATTGAATACCCATTTACCTCTCATTAATCCCTCGCAATAACACTCATTACCATGCAAAAATGTTTGTAAGTGGTTTCTCATCTCACTTTCATTTCTGTTTGTTCATCACTTATTTATTTTATATGGTATATGTGTACTTATATTTGATATATAATAACATTATTCTATTTATATTCATGTTATTCAATGATTAATTTTAGGTTTATTATGTTCTGGTCATATGATTCGACCGATTACATTGTGGTAAGAGACTTTATCTCAACTACTTTTTGTTGTGAATAACTTCGTATTGGTTACATACGGTGTTTATTTGGAATGTTCTTTTAATTATTGAAATATTGATGAATATGTATACTCTACTCTATATGAATACTGAAAAGGCATATTTCTCTTGAAATGAATCAATGTATAAAAAATTATCTATAAATGCAGTGGTGGGTGGGGCCCGCTATAGCCCCTCAATGCATCGGTAGGTCTCATGAGACAAATCAGTTGGCGACAAACCCTTCGAGTTTGTTTCCAAAAAACAGACAAGTTTCTACCCACAGAACTAAACCATTTTAACGGTATTATGGTTTCATGTGCCAGATACATGACTTCCAATTAATAAGCATTCTCTTTATTCATCATCGGTTATTATTATTATCCATGAGGTTTTCACTATGACAAATTCTATGGATGCAGTTTCATTCTCAGATTATTAATAGCATTAGTTATTCATTTATTCACCATGACTTATTGATTATGTCAGATTGATTATGATTCACTCATTATTATATTCATGATTCCCCTATTTTTAACCCTTATTGAGCATTTGAGCTCACCCCATTCATTGTTTACCTTTAACAGGTGATGAATAGAATGTCGTTTATTGAGTTCATGTGGTTGCAGTTTTTAGTTTTGTTATGTATTGTATCTTGTAACCTTTTTCAATTTAATTTTTGTTACATATATGTGTCTAGTTTCTTCAAGACTACTAAACTGAACGTTCCTTCAGGATTTTCATACCATCTAACCATGACAATATCACAATTTATGCACCCGCTTCAGTCTAGAGGGGTCGGGGTGTTACAACGAGAAGCTGGTTACTCAAAATAAAAAGAGTATTTGTATTGAAATACATTCCAGTTGATCTTCACAGTTGCAACAACACGCACCTAATAGTAGATAGATCGTCATCTTCAGAAAAAATGTTCTTTAGATAAGGGCAGTTCTGATTCGATCTAGTTTCAATAGATACGTAAATAAATTTAGAAACTCCAACAATAATGGATTCACAAAAGGTATTCGATGTAGAAATGGTGAATCTTCAATGGGTTTCTTCTTCTTCATAAAAACAGAGTTTGATAGATCTTGGTAGTAGCAGATCTGAAAATCTCGAATGACTCTGTAAAACTGTATTTGTGAATAACTCAAGAGCTTGTTATATATTTTATTGATGATTTGACCTTTTTTGTAATAAAAAATATCACAGATATATATAGAATAACAATGATAACTTTCCATAAAAATTATATCCACAAAAGTTTCCTTTAGAACCATGATATTCAAATGTTTGAATAACAGAGCAGTCATAACTCCCCTGAATATTTGTCGTGAAAATATCCTCTTAAATCAATCCTTTGAATCACAAATAAATGGCTTTGATTCATTCAAATATGTACTTTAAAACTGGGATTTAAATTTGGCTTGTGATCAGCCTAATAATCTTCATAAAGGCCATTGCTTAATAAAGTCATAATTTAAATCTCTAATGCCAAACATAGGGTTGAACTGCATAACATTATTTCTCTAAACATAAGTTTCACAAAGCAAGGTTGATAACGTAAGGTTCACAATTTAAGGTTGATAATGTAAGGTTCACAGCATACGGTTGACAACATAAGGTTGATAACATATGGTTGATAAACCATACTTTTCTCTTCAACTCCCAAACGTACATTACAATATCCATACTTTCCTTTTTAGCAATACATAAGATACATGATCTATAAGGTTCATTATAAAAGTAAGGTTGATGATCCATACATTTATCAGCTTCTAAACGTAAGGTATATGATCCATTCTTTTTGATAAAACATATGGTTGTTTTCGAAAGTAATGTTGATGAACCATACTTTTGAGAAACAAACATAACGTTCCATACTAACGTAGGGTTCTTCTTATATACTTTTCTGTTATCCCGAACGTAACGTTCCTTCCAAACGTAGGGTTATTCTTCCATACTTTTGTCTATAAGATATTGTCACGACCCGACCCAACGAGGCTTGAGTCGTGACACCCCAAGCCTGCCTCCAATAGGCTAGGGGCTGGCGACTAGTGTCGCGTAGGCTATCACACACATGGGAGGAATTATCCTAAGTTACCTGTACACACGCACCCACATACACCTCCATGAAACAGTGCATAGATATATACAAAAACTACAAATAAAAGCATGAATACATCTAACCCACAACCAGAGTACAACAAAAGTACAAAAGGAAAATACCGGGCCCACCATAAGAAAACTAAAAAAGTGTCCAAGCTACTCATAAGTAGGGAAAAGATGTCAAATGCACATGTTCGTAAGCTCCTCGGCACAACTCCAGTAAACACCCCGGTCAGTATCGCTCACAAAGCTCCTCCTACTCCGGGTCGTCCTGGGACTCCGTTGAAAGGTTTGTAGTCTACACAAGACACAAACATGTGCGGTCAAATCCCATGTAGGGGTGAGTATTAAAATACACAGTAGGAACCCCAAAAAAAACATATTAAAAGGGAGAAATTGAAAGGAAACATTCAGCACATCCCAGCTATAGGGAACCCAAACGAGAGAGAAACTCCATCTCGAGACCATCCTCGGCTAAACACGACTAGTCAGCTCAGATCAGAAGTATGCCCATACATACATCATGAACATAAGATCGGGTATATTCCCATACATACATCATGAACATCAGATCAGGTATATTCCTATACATATACCATGTACAGCTGGATATACTCATTCACACACCAAGTCTCATGAGGTTTCATCCCATCTCCTGCAACTGGTACATAACTAGGAGAACACACTCCACGAGCTCTATCATCATAGACGACACTCGTCCAAGAGATACACTCCATCAGGTCTCACACCAACATCCCAGACTCCCATCTGAGATATCATTATCATCTAATATCTTCACTGAGAACATCACACAAAAACAGTGGAAAAAACAAAAAAAAACTTCTCAGATATGGGATCACTCATAGGGTCCGCTAGGGGATACAAGAACCCACTCCACTAACTCATAGATCTCACAGATAGGGGATCACTCCCAGGAACCACTGGGGGATACCACAACCTGACCTGGTGCTCCACAGATTTCATCACTCAGATAGAGGATCATCTCCCATGTTTATAAGGTCACGACAATGCCAGAAACCCCATCTGGTATAACTTGCGATGTAGGGGATCGAACTGACGATGCACCAACCCTACTAAAACCACGCATTGAGTAGAGGATCGTATAACCAACGATTATGCAACCCTACTGAATCCACACACTGAGTAGGGGATAGAATACCTAATGATGCTGCAACCCTATTAGAAACCACATGCTGAATAGGGGATCGTGTAACTAGCGATGTTGCAACCCCACTACAGACCACATGCTGAGTAGCGGATTGTATAACCAACAATGCCACACCCCGATTGTGCATGGCCCACTATATAGGGAATCATATTCTAGATGATGCCTCAAACCCTACGGGGTTAACCTACTGGATAGGGGATCACCGCTTATGGATAAGTGGTAACATCGATACCAAGAACCCGATCTAGGGAAGAAAAGCTAGAGTATCCCACTCTGGACCCACTAGAGGGATGCCACAACTCTAACTAGAAGACATCCTATAGAGGGGATCACAAACCTATAATAGGGTTGTAATGCCACACAAACCCTCACAGGAATAAACCAAGGGAGTACACTCAACCACTGCTGGTCCAAACTTCGCTAACACGAGTTGCCCGCAACATCGCCATATTGTGCACCTGCTAGGCCTATACCGAGGCCACCACCACGATCTACCCGGAGAAACACACACGATAGGCTATTTACTCTCCCGAAATAGACAATCAGGAAAAAGGTACTATTCATCGTAGCTAGCCCTAGTGGGGCCCACTCCTTGATTCCTAACCTCATCATATGGACTACACCAATGTGATCCCCTCAGAAAATCACATGAGATTGACTACTTGTTCGTCCAAAAAGGACACCCGACAAAAAATTTGTGTTTCTACGTAAATGTCCAAAAGCAGCCTCGTGGGGTCCTCATCTTAATCTCTATACCAGCACCCAAAAACTATCTTGAAATTCCACCTTACTCTCAGTATCACAACTTCACTGACGTCATGTCAATCGAACGCTCCGTGTAAAAGTTACGGCGGGTCAAAGTTGAAAATAATAAAATATTATTATTATTTTCAATGTTTCAAGGCCCCGGGCCAAAATGTCGACTCATAAAAATTCCCAATGTGAGTTAAAAACGTACTTCTTGATTCAAGGAACACGTCTCCGCAAACGGTTCACAAATTGGAGTTACGGTTTGTGAGTTACGGGGGTTTAAAGAACCCCTGGAAAATCTTGGGACTATTGGAATGTGGGTTTTTTCAAATGCTTCCATACCAACGGTTTCATAAAACTGTTGCTAAAGAAGAGTTTTTCCAACATTTTTCTAAAACTGTTGGTAAATCACCTCCTAATCACACATTACCAATAGTTTAAAGAGAACCATTGCAAAAAGGCTGGCATAGGGGACAATTTAGCAACGGTTCCTTAGAACCGTTGGTATAAGTGTGGCCCGAAACTTTTTACCAACGATTTTTAAAAACCATTGGTAAAAGTTTCCCCAAAATTAACAACAGCCCCTCCTATCCCCCATTCATGATATAGAACCCTAAACTGGAGCACTTCCCCCAAATTCCCCCTCTCTCTCGACGATGCAGGAGCTCCTTTGGCTTCCTCTTCCTCCATCCCATCCAAGCTGCTGAATCTCCATCTGAATCTTCATCCAACCCATCCCAAATTAGGTATTTTCTTATGTGGTACCTTATTTTTAATGAAATTTATCTAATATTTCATTTTTTAGTTTTGATTTTGATGTGTATATGTTTTTTTCTCTGTTTTGATTTAACTAATAATTTATTCATTCGAATCCATTTAATTAATTAATTCTTTAACCCTCCATCGAAGATAAAGGGATTTTTTTTCCAGAACCTTAGAAAACCCTTTTAGATTTTTTGAATTGGTAATGTAAAATTTTGGTCTTAGATTTATGAGTTGGTTATTTTGATTGTATTCTCTATCAAAAGTGGGTATATCCCTTTTTACTATGGGTGTATTTTCTAATTGACTAATGTATTTATTAAACTGAACATGCTATGCACATTTCCCACAATAAGGAAGCACCACAAAAATCATAGATAAACCCTAAACACCACAAGACATCCATGGGAGACACCCCTTGACATCTACGGATAGTTAAGGGGCCATTAACTTAGGAACTGAAGTCGATTGGCACTCAGGCCATGAGAAATTTCCATTTCTGGTAGAAAAGATACCAAGACCTTTATTCTTAGTATAGTATAATGAAATAGTTTACACCCTCATGAGCAAGTAGACCATATGGTTCATGGACTGGTTCCCAACCAGGTTCAAGAGTAGGATCAACAACTAAACATTGATTGTGGTCCCTCTGAGGTTCTTTCCATAGTGAAGATGGTTATGTTCACAATATTCAACACAACTAATGTAGAATAGGTGCATATTCAATGGATAAGTGTACTAGTATGGTGTTTCCATCAATGTGCTATATAAAGAACATAATGAAAAATGAAGAGATTATTAAATGGAACTATTTCCACCTTCCTTACAGGAACATGATTTGTTCCACGGGGCAGTGTGGTTCTTATATATTTGGCGGCAACATGTATAGTCACAGGATACAGGTATTTTTTTGTTTAGTTTTTATTTTAATTTCTTTATCGCATTGGCCACTTATGGATTTAACTTCTTTCTACGGATAGAGGGTAGTGATTCTATCCTAAAAATTGACGTATATCACTTGTATACTGTAATACCAAGAGGAGTGTGAGGAAACATTGGATGATAGAGGATCCTTGGGGTATTCCATGAGATGGATTTGTTTTTCTAAAAACATGTGTGGGAACATTTCTAGATTATGTTGGAGTCATAAAATAACCCCAAGTGTCTCTCTGAGATATCATAAATAACCCCCCAAGTGTCTCCAAGTGTCTACATACATAGTATCATCCTCTCATGGGTTGGCCAGTCACCCAATCCTATCAAACCTATCCTAGTCTATCCTCTTAGTCACATAGTCTAGACTCATCTCTTAAGGATTATCACATTCCTCGATGCACATCTCATCATCCAACTAGACAAAAAGGATTATTCACCTTATGATTGTCCTAGTCAGAAAATCACTCCATGTCGAACCCAAGTATATTATATTGTAAATAATATGGTCAAGAACCTCATAAAAATCATGTATTATAACCCAGCCCCACTAATCAGGTTCCATCATAAGCTAAATCACACCAAGCCTCTTGGCATTATAATTCCAATCTAACCGACAATACCCAATACCCAAACTAGAATCCCATCCTTCATCTCTTTAGTTTAACTCATGAATCATTAAATGGAGTAAAAACTTTCATAATACATTTTATATACTCAGATGGACCATCCCACTCTAAAAACCTACCAAGATTCCAATCCATCCTCATAAGTATTTCCTCATCAAATGCTAGATGTACAATTGCCACACATATCACTATAAGGCCCAATCCTCTTAGGAATATTTTACATGATCTAAATCCTCATTGTTAGTGACATCAATCACATTAAAGTGCATAAATTTCAACTAAACCCTACATTCCAAGAATTATTCATGGGGACAAGCCCCATGTCAAAAGGATTAGAACTAAAACCATAAATAATAATTCCAAATACATGCATCATTTGTAAATAAATATCTCAAGTGTAAACATAAAATCCAAGAATAATAAGACCGAATACCTTGTATTGAGAAAAACCAAACTAAGTTGAAACTCATGCCAAATTTATTATATACCATTAATAGAAAGAGTAATTGTTAATTAATAGGAATGTACTATTTGATATTATCATTTTGAAACATTGATCTGTTTTCCCTTTTCTTGCAGGAACATGATTTGACCCATGGGGAATTGTGGTACTTATATGTTGGGTGGTGAAAGGTATAGTCAAAGGAGACAGGTATGTTTTAGTTTAGTTTTTATTTTATTTTCTTTATTGCATTGGTCACTTAGATCTTTGACTGCTTTCTATGGACAGTTGGTAGTTATATTCTGCAAAGGGTTCTAGAAGGAGTTCAGATTGATTCAGTCCACCAACTTTGATCTGAGGTAAGATTCCATGGTTACTACTTGTCTCACACATCATGTATTTGGGTATTTAGTGTTTTTTACTCCATATTATGTTTTCGGTGGGGCGTTGCATTGTTTTGTATTGGTTCGGGTGGATTTGGTTCTCTGCTACCAATTTAGGTAAGGATTTAATGCCATTGGTTGGTTTCTCATAGGTTATGTAGCGTCCTTCATGTGTTTTAAGGTTCTTAATATACTTTTTGTAGTGTGATGATCCCTGCTCCTTTTTTTCGAGTCGCCAAGTTAAGGGAAACTCACTTGTGTGTGCATAGGTAAGTAAGTATATGTATGTGGGTTCCCCTGTTACGTGTATAGTCACCCATGGCCGTGATTATGCACGTATGAGGCTAGGTGTGACCATGTATATATATATATATATAAATTCATACGCAGGTGATTGGATACTGATATATTCATATAAGCATATGTGAAAGGATCGCCTTGCACATGCTTATGGCCATGCAGGTGTGTGCATAGGGGCTAGGTGTCTATGAATGTGTGTGAAGGTGTGTATACCCAGTGGAGGAGAAACAACTTTTAGTTAGAAAGCTCCAAGATCTGAAGTGGATGGCTTGGTTCCACCTTGAGGTAGAGTCCCTCTCATAGCCTCTTTACTTTAAGAATTCTTTAAATTCAATTTTTCTTCTTTCTGAATTCTTCTTAATTATATTGAATTTCTTATATTGAATAAGTGTTCTTTAATATAATTGTTTCATTTGACAAATAAATTCATTATTTTATAATAAAACCCCTCCAACGGAGGTGTGCTGTCGGCAAAAACTCACAGTGATAGTTTAGGGTGTGATAATTTGACTCTCAGTCAGTAGTTTCAACTACCTAGTACCACTTTTAAAAACAATGAATATAAAATATATATCTTTATCATAACAAAATCACGAATCAAGAGTCTATTTTTCATAACATAAGATCAGTTTATATAATTTGAAGGATAACTACATAGGATTTATTTGGAATCCGGGCTTGAAGATGCTGCCCAGCGGATGTCACTTGACCGGGCCAACATGTCGCGGTCATGCTGCGGTAATGCCGTGATTTGGCCCTACACTAGGATGACACCCTGCGGCGGTTCACAGTCCTGTCATAATTCTATGTATGATACCTAGATAGATTTTTAGATACATTACACATCCATAGTTAATATAGAGGGAGGAAAAGACTGGAATGTTTCCCCGCTTCCTCCCGCTCCCTTCGCTCTTGGCCAGAAGATGTTTCCCCACGGATGTCGTTGGACCGGGTTAACACGTCGCGGTCATGTCGTGGTCAAGCTGCGGTCACTCCGCGGTCACACCGCAGTCACGCTGCGGTCACACCATGGTCACATTGTGGTTATGATGTGGTAACACTGTGGTCACACCGCGGTAATGTCGTCATTTGGCCCTGGTCCAAGGAAACACCCCATGGCGGTTTGTAGTCCTGTTGAAATTCGATGTATGATACCTAGATAGAGTTTTAGATACATTACCCACCCTACTCTCTGGACCCTGGACCGCCCACCCACCATCCTCCATGGACCCCATATAGCCCCCCCCCCCTCAAACCCTCCTCCCTGGACCCCGGATCCCAATCTATGCTCCCTTCAAGATTCACCCTAAATCCCAACAGAAAATAGGGTTTTAGAGCTTCAGAAGAAGATGGGAGAAGAGTGAAAACCCTAATAGAAAAGAGGAATCAAGGAGATGAATAGACTTTCCCAGATCTTCAATCCACACTTTACGACACTCAAAATGCCCAACTGATGTGTACGAGTCAACCCCGCCTCAAACCGAGGCATGGTGTGGCCGGTACCACTCAAAGTGTCTCACTTTTATTTTAAATGGACAACATTTTAAATTAAAACCACAACTGACATATGAAAAACCAACCAAACAAATTAGTATTATGTTAATAATTTAATAAATCTATCTATGAGTCATTTTTGACATGTAAAATTCAACCCCACCTCAATATGAGGCACGGTGTGACCGGTACCACTCAAAGTGTCTTTCTTTTGTTTAAAATGGATATTCTTTTAAGTAAAAACAACTAGCATACAGAAACCCACCCAAATGAATTCAGATTGTGTTAATACTTTAGAAAACTGATCCATGGGTCATTTTTGATGTGTACAAGTTAACCCCGCCTCAATGCAAGGTGTGGTGTGGCTAGCACCACTCAAAGTGTCTCTCTTTTGTTTCAATAGGACATCATTTTAAGTGAATACAGCAACTGACATATGAAAAGTCGACCAAACGCATTCTGATTCTGTTAAAACTTTAGTACAATGATCCATGGGTTATATGTGATGTGTAAGAGTCAACCTTGTCTAAATCTGAGGCATGATGTGTCCGGTATCACTCAAAATGTCTCACTTTTATTTGAAATGGACAAGATTTTAAGTGAAAACAACAACTGGCATACGGAAAACTGACCAAACGCATTCGGATTGTGTTTATACTTCATCCAAAAGATCCATGGGTCATTTATGATGTGAAAGATGCAACCTTGTTTCAATCTGAGGCATGGTGTGTATGGTACCACTCGAAGTATCTCACTTTTATTTGAAATGGACAACATTTTAAGTGAAAACAACAACTGGCATACGGAAAACTAACCAAACACATTCATATTGTGTTGATACTTCAAAACAATGATCCATGGGTCATTTTAGACATGTAAAAGTCAACCTCGCCTCAATCCAAGGTGCGGTGTGGTTAGCACCACTCCAAATGTCTCACTTTTCATTGAAATGCATAGTATTTTAAGTGAAAACAACAACTAGCATACGGAAAACTTACCAAACGCATTCATATTCAGTTGATACTCGAGTACAAGGATACATGGGTCATTTGTGACGTGTATAAATCAACCCCACATCAATCTGATGCACGGTGTGGCCGGTACCACTCAAAGTGTCATTCTTTTGTTTAAAATTTATACTCTATTAAGTAAAAACAATTGGAATTCGGAAAAACAAAAAAACATATTTTTATTGTGTTTATACATTAGTAAAACGATCCATGGGTCATTTGTGACATGTATGAGACAACCCTGCCTTAATCTGAGGTGCGGTGTGGCCGGAACCACTCAAAGTGTCTCTCTTTTGTTTCAAAAGGACATCATTTTAAGTGAATACAACAACCAACAAATGGAAAATCAACAAAAGTCATTCGGATTCTATTTAATCTTTAGGAAAACGATCCATGGGTTATATTTGACATGTACGAGTTAACCTCGTCTCAATTCGATGGCCTTTGTGGCCGGAACCACTCAAACTGTCTCACTTTTATTTGTAATGGACAAGATTTTAAATGAAAACAACAACTGGCATATGAAAAACTAACCAAACGCATTAGGATTGAGTTTATAATTTAGTAAAACGATCCATGGATCATTTGTGACATGTAAGAGTCAACCCCACCTCAATCTGAGGCGCGGTGTGGCCAACACCACTCAAAATATCTCTCTTTTGTTTAAAATGGACATCATTTTAAGTGAAAACAACAACTGACATACGAAAAACTGAACAAACGCATTCAGATTCTCTTGAAACATTAGAAAAATGATCCATGGGTCATTTTTTATGTGTACAAGTCAATCTCTCCTTAATCTGAGTTGCAGTGTGGCCAGAACCACTCAAAGTGTCTCACTTTCTTTGAAATGGACAACATTTTAAGTGAAAACAACAATTGTCATACGGAAAACCAACCAAACACATTCAGATTGTGTTGATAATTTAGGAAAAGGTTCCGTGGGTCATTTGACATGTTTAAGATTCAACCCCACCTCAATCTGAGGCACAATGTGGCCGGTACCACTCAAGGTGTCTTTCTTTTTTTTTTAAATGGATACACTTTTAAGTAAAAACAACTGGCATACGAAAAACCAACCAAACACATTTAGATTGTGTTGATACTTTAGGAAAATGATCTATGGGTCATTTGGGACATGTACGAGTCAACCTCACCTCAATCCAAGGTGCGGTGTGGCCGACACCACTTAAAGTGTCTCTCTTTTGTTTCAAAAGGACATCAGTTTAAGTGAATACAACAACTGACATACGAAAAACCGACCAAAGGCATTCAGATTATGTTGGAGCATTGGGAAAAAGATCCATTTGTCATATGTGATGTATATGAGTCAACCCCACCTCAATTCAAGCGCTAGTTTGGCTGACACCACTCAAATTGTCTCACTTTTATTTGAAATGGACAGGATTTTAAGTGAAAACAACAATTATCATACAGAAAACCAAACAAACGCATTCAGATTGTGTTTATACATTAGGAAAACAATCCATGGGTCATTTTTGACGTTTATGAGTCAACCTAGCCTCAATAAGAGGCACATTGTGGCCGACACCACTAAAAATGTCTCTCTTTTGTTTAAAATGGACATCATTTTAAGTGAAAACAACAACTGACATTCAGAAAAATGACCAAACACATTCGGATTCTATTGAAACTTTAGGAAAACGATACATGGGTCATTTTTGATGTGTACGTGTCAACCTAGACACAATATGAGGTGTGGTGTGGCTGGAACCGCTCAAAGTGTCTCGCTTTTCTTTGAAATGGACATCATTTAAAGTGAAAACAACAACTGGCATACAGAAAACCGACCAAATGCATTTTGATTCTATTGATACTTTAGGAAAACGATCCATGGGTCATTTGTGACGTGTACAAGTCAAACCTTCCTCAATCCAAGGAACAGTGTGGCCAGTACCACTCAAAGTGTCTTTCTTTTGTTTAAAATTGATACGCTTTTAAGTAAAAACAACTGGCATACGGAAAACTGACCAAATGTATTCAGATTTTGTTGATACATTAGGAAAACAATCCATGGGTCAGTTGTGACATGTAAGAGTCAACCCAACCTCAATATGAGGCATGGTGTGGCTTGCACCACTCAAAGTGTCTCTCTTTTTTTACAAGGACATCATTTTAAGTGAATACAACAACTGAAATTTACACTCATCAACATTAGTCGCAAACTCATTTTCATGAGTTGGGTAGTTTCACTCATGGGATCATAAGTGACAAGACTCCTAAGAAAATACCTTTTCACCATATATTATAAAAAATACAAGTTCAATGCAAAATGCATTAGAAATCATTACATACCCAAATCTATGATCAGAAAAAACAAAATTGGGATTTAAGACAATTTCAAACTCTTATTCAACTCTAATAAGTATTTCTCATACTATTCTACCTATTAGAATTTGATGGGGAGGTGGGGGGATATGCTGGTTGGGGGGGTTGTGCAGAGGTGAGGTTAATTACTACTGGAAGAGTGGTTGTCATATGAACCTTGGGACCTGAACTACACAACCCATATGAATATTTGAATAAAAACAACGCATAAATGGGATTCTGGATTTTAAAACTCAAACTGCCTACCTTTTGGTGGATTGCCAATGCTTTGCGTGCTCTGCTACTACCGCTGCTCGAATCTAGGAGCGACCACCGTCAAAATCCGAGTCTGACAACACATCGTTCACTCCATTCCACCCCTTCATCATCGATGGAAGGAGGAGGAAGGGAGGATGAGGCTTTTGTGCGTACAAGGGGGAGAGAATATTAGATATTTGTTTTTCTAAAACAAATATCAACTCAACTTCTCGATCTGACATGCCCCTGACCCGACACCTGATGTTGACAAAGATTATGTCTCACCTAGGGTAGACACAGCATTCTAAACTCAACTGTGGTCTCAAAATTTCGATCTGAGACTCCATTCAGAAGTTATTCGATCTGACTCTCATAAAGAAACATGTCCATTTATTTACAAAAATGCCCCAGGTGGCTTTTTCCACAGAAGGCCCATGCCCGCAAAGTTTACACCCCACCTAGGGTAAATGACATTCTTTGGACGCAACTATGCCCTAGAATTTATAATCTATGCTATCTTTTAGGAGAAAACACAACCCTGCCATGTTCATGGTATAAAAGTACTTAATATTTTTATAAAATTAATTCTGGGCACACCGGGCCTCAGAATCGCACGCTGTTTTTGTACCTAGCTCTGAAAATATTCGTAGGAATATTCCAAAGTCTGACAAGGCCAAAAACTGAGTTTCTACATCCTCCTCTCCTTAGAACATTTCATCCCCGAAAATCCATTAGCACAAGGAAAGCAACTAAACTCTCAACTAGGTCTCCCACGCCAGCAAGTTCTCCAACACACACCTCCGCCTGAACGCATTGGTTAGAGGGAATCGTCCACCACACCTCGACGCTATCCTCTTTGGGCGGCACTGACTCACCTACATGGTTTTAATCGCATCAAAAAAACATGTCTCGGTGGAGAAATGACCCCTCTTCCTCATGCATTCGAAGCACGTCGAACAACACAACACAAGGTATTACCAATGCCCTGAACAAACCTCAAACAAGAAACATAGAGGAAAGAGTCCCGCTAAATATTGTCTATAAAACTACTACAGAAGTTCAAAGGTCACAGAGTGTACCTCTATCCATCCGCGGAGCCTTTGGGTCAACAACCTCTATGCCCTGCAGTTATCATCGCCCTCGTCCTCTAGCTCCCAGAGCTTGGCGTAGACCATCTAGGGGTGGTGGTGTTGGAATCTGATACCGCCTACCACCTCCCACTATTACATCAGCTCTGTCACCACATCTTCCTCCCTATAGACCTTCAAACTCAAGACGTTGTCGCTGCCAAGGCGGCCAATTGACCAGATCCCTCTCACCTGCATAATGGGTTGGGCAATCTCTAGCAAGATGTCTCTAACCATCGCAAGCGTAACACCTCATCTCTTGAGGTTGACCAAAACTATCCTGAGAGCCTTGAGAGCATGGTGCCTCAGATCCTCCATCCTGGGGTCGCCTCCTGAAACATCGGCCACATCCAGACCCTTACGCGTGCCGCCAGCTACCAGCTGATGACATCTCAACTTCCATGTTCCCAGCACTGATGGGCTGAATCTTCTCATCCAGAAATATCTCTACCACCAAGGCTCTCTCCAGTACTCTAGCTTAGGTGGGTAGGCACAAGGAAACAACACCTACCCGGATGTTCCTGTGTAGACCCTTCTCGAAGGTTTGAGCCTTAAGAAATGGGTCTCGAACCATATCCATGGAGTAACGTGACAAGTCTGTAAACCACGCTGAGTACTCTGACACAGTCATGCCCTCCTACCGAAGCTGTAGAAGCTCCTAGATCCATACTGACCTCAGTGTCACTGGCTAGACCTCTTCCCTAAAGAGCTCCTCAAACTCTACCCACGTGAGCCTCTCCTTGTCATGGGACTGAGTCACCAAAATCCACCATCTCCCTGCCAAACCATGTATAAGGCTCACCACAAGGACCACTATCTAATCTGGAGCTATCATCACAAGGCGGAAAACTCAGGTGATTGATTCGAGCCAGACATCAGCTGCCTGGGGGTCTGGATCACCCTGGAACCTCATAGGTCACTGCCTCTGAAACTCGTGCATCCCACTCAGCCTGCGTGCATACTCATCCTACACTTTTGGCACAACCAACTTCTCTATAGGTCGTGGCTCAACTAGGGGACCACCATGAGGTTCAGCCTCAGAACCTGCGCCATGGTCCACAGACTCCACACGGGGCGGATCGTTACCATAATCCCACTGCATAACCCTCGCTGGTTATCATCGTGGTGGAATCCTAAAATACAATCAAGACACACCATGGTCAAAAAAGTATATCTGGGGAGATGACTCAAGAAGAACAAGAGAAACCCAAAACCAAGTCATATATGATGCATGTACTGTTATATCCCTGCAGCCAGTGTCCTAATGTCCCGAGTTGAAAGGCAGGTTATCAGAGTTCTAGTGAATGGTTATGTCGGTCGTCGTACCAACACTGGAGTCCCCGGCTTGAAAGTCGAACTCGAAACATCATAACACTGTCATTATGCAACCCAAACCAAGATCACAGCTAGACCATCTACGCTCTGATATCCCAAAGGTGGAACCTCCTCTGATACCACTCTGTCATGACCCGAGCCAACGGGGCTCGAGTCGTGACACCCCAAGCCCGCCTCCAATAGGCCAGGGGCTAGCGACTAGCACCACTTAGGCTATCACACACATGGGAGGCATTAGCCTAAGGTAACTATACACATACACCCACATACAACTCCATGAAACAATGAAAAGATATATATAAAAATTGTAAAGAAAAGGATGCATACATCTAACCCACAATCATTGTACAATAAAAGTACAAAAGCGAAAAACTGGGCCCACCAAAAGAAAACTATAAAAGCATCCAACCTGCTCAGATGAAGGGAAACCCTTCCAAATGCACTCGTCAATAAGATCCTCATCACAGCTCTAGTAAACACCCCTGTCAGTCTCGCTCACAAAGCTCCGTCTGCTCTGGGTCCTCCTGGGAATCCGTCGAAAGGCATGTGGTCTGCACAAGACACAAACATGTGCGGGAGAAGCCCGTGCATAGGTGAGTATTAAAATACCCATTAGGAACCCCAAAAACCCCAAATTAAAAGGGAGCAACTAAAAGGAAACAGTCAGCTCATCCCAGCCATAGGGAACCCAAATGAGAGAGAAACTCTATATAGAGACCATCCTTGATAAATACGACTAGTTAGCTCAGCTCAGTAGTATGCCCATACATACATCATGAACATCCGCTCAGGTATATACCCATACATACATCATGAACATCATATCAGGTATATGACCATAAATATACCATGAACATCTATATATACCCATTCACACACCAAGTATCATGAGGTTCTGTCCCATCTCCTGCAACTGGTACATAACTAGGAGAACACACTCCACAAGTTCTATTATCCCAAACGACACTCGTCCGAGAGATACACTCCATCAGGTCTCACACCAACATCCCAGATGCCCGTCCAAGAGATCACGCTTGTTGGATATCGTCACTGAGAACATCACGCTAAAACGGTGGAAACACTAAACTTCTCATATAGGGGATCACTCCTAGGGTTTCACTAGGGAATACAAGAACCCACTCCGATAAATCATAGATTTCACAAATAGGGGATCACTCCTAGGAACCATTGGGGATACCACAACCTAACCTAGTGCTATAAAGATCACATCACTCAGATAGAGAATCTTCACCCATGTGAAGATGGTCATGATGATGCCGGAAAACCCATCTGGAATAACTCGCGATGTAGGGGATCGAACTGACAATGCACCAACCCTACCGAAACCACGCGTTGAGTAGGGGATCGTATAACCAATGAATCTGAAACCCTACTGAAACCACACGCTGAGTAGGGAATCGTATACCCGACGATGCTGCAGCCCTACTAGAAACCACATGCAGAGTAGGGGATCATGTAACCAACGATGTCGCAATCCCACTACAAACCACATGTTGAGTAGGGGATCGTATAACCAACGATGCCACAACCCTACTGTGCACTTCCCACTATAGAGGGGGTCATATTCTCGATGATACCTCAAACCCTACGGGGTTAACTTTCTAGATAGGGGATCACCGCCTGTGGATAAGTGGTAACAACGATATCAATAACCCGATCCAGGGAAGTGAAGCTAGAGGATCCCACTACGGACCCACTAGAGGGATTCCACAACTCTAACAGGAAAAAATCCTATCGAGGGGATCACAAACCTATAATAGGGTTATATTGCCACACAAACCCTCACAGGAATGAACCAAGGGAGTACACTCAACCACTACTAGTCCAAACATTGCTAACCCGAGCGACCCACAACATTGACACACTGCGCACCTCCTAGGCCTATACCGAAGCCACCACCACGATCCACGTAGAGAAACACAAAGGATTGGCTATTTAATCTCCCAAAACGGAAAACCGGTGAAAAATATACTATTCACCATAGCTAGCCCGAGTGGTATCCATGACTTGATCCCAAACCTCATCAAGCAGACAACACCATTGCGATCCCCTCAGAAAAGCGCACGAGATCGACTACTCGTTCGTCCAAAATGGACACCCGATGAAAAAGCGGTGTTTCTCCGTAAACTCTCAAAAGCAGCCTCATGGGGCCCACATCTTGATCTATTTCCTAGCACCCGTAAACTATCTTGAAAGTTCTCCTTACTCTCAGGATCACAAATTTACTGATGTCACATCAATCAGATGCTCTGTGTAAAAGTTATGGCGGTTCGAAGTTGAAAATAATAAAATATTTTTATTATTTTCAATGTTTCATGGCCCTGAGCCAAAACTACGACTCATAAAATTTCTCAAAGTGAGCTAAAAAGGTCCATCTTTATTCAAGGAATGTGTCGCCACAAATGGCTCACAAATCAGAGTTACAGTTTGCGAGTTACGGGGGTTTAAAGAACCCCTGGAAAATCCTGGAAGGACCACCGCCTACCTCACCGGAAACCGCCACGCCGCCGTAGGAAACCGCTGTGCCAATGCCGGAAACCTCCGTGCTGCCACCGCGTCACCACCGCCCTTTCCAGAATCTACCATAGCCACCACCGGAAATCGGGTTTTCCACCAGAAAACTATCGGGAGAAACCGGAAGCACCCCGGTACTCCAAATTGAGATTCGAAAAATGTTTCGGAAACCTCGAGACCCAAACTACACAACCCTTATGATGATTTGAAGGAAAAAAAATGCATAAACTGGATTCAGGATTTTAAAACTCAAACCGCCTGCCTTTTGGCAGATCTCTGATGCTTTGTGCACTCCGCTGCTACCGCAGCTCTATCTAGGATCGACCACCGTCAAAATCCGAGTCTGACGGCACCTCATTCGCTCGATTCCACATATTCATCGTCGATGGAAGGAGGAGGAGGCTGTTGTGCGTACAAGGGGGGAGAGAATATTAGATATTTAGTTTTTTTAAACAAATATCATCTTATCTTCCTGGCCTGACAGGCCCCCGACCCGACACCCGGTGTCGACAAAGATTATGTCGCACCTAGGGTAAACACGGCGTTCTGAACTCAACCGTGGTCTCAGAATTTCAATCTGAGACTATGTTCAGAAGTTATTCGAGTTGACGCTCATAAATAAACATGTCCATTTATTTATGAAAATTCCCCTGGTGGCTTTTTCCACAGCAGACCCACACCCGCAAAGTGTACACCCCGCCTAGGATAAACGGCATGCTACGGACGCAACTATGCCCTCGAATTTCTGATCTGAGTTACCGTTTAGGAGAAAACACAACCCTACCACCTTCATAGTATAAAAATACATAATATTTTTATAAAATTAATTCCAGGCATACCGGGCCTTAGAATCACACACCGTTTTCACACCTAGCTCTAAAAATATTCATAGGAATATTTCAAAGTCTGACAGGGCCAAAACCCAAGTCACTACATGTATGGTTTCTTAATCATACTTTTCTTTTATGTTGTCAAGTAAACGACAGATTCCATCCATACGCTATGCTCCTCAACGTATGGTATGAACAGTGTTTCCAGAACATGAAAAAGTGATTTCTGAACACGTAGAGCTTGAACAGTGTTTCCAAAACACACGAAAGTGATTTCCAAACACTTTGTCAAATATTCCATGCGGATTAAATGCTTTAATATTATTCCAAAATAGAGAAATAAAGAATATTAATTTCCTGAAATATACTTAAATAAAAATCACTAAAATAACAAATAAGTGTATTTGTGAACATCAAAATCATCATAAAAAAGATAAATTATTGTTCTAAAAAATCACCCCTTAATAAAATAGAGTGTTTTTGAAAACAACACTTGCTCAACAATATGTATGTGATGAGTTTATAGTAATTCCATTCAGATTGACTAATGCACCTTTTATATTTATGGATATGATGAATAGAGTATTCAAATATTGTATTTATTACTTTATGATGGTATTTATTAATGATATCTTGATATACACCAAAATTTTGAACATTATGAGAACCATCTGCAAATAATTCTTGAGACCTAGAGAGAAAAGGAATTATATGAGAAGTTTAGTAAGTGTGAATTTTGGATCCATGAATTTTATTTTCTTTTATATATTGTTGCTAAGGATAGAATATATTTTGATCCTTTGAAAAACCCTGAGCTTCCACAATACGTTTCCCTTTGAATAATGCAGTAGTTTGCGTTGTACGCAACTTTGAGTTTTAACACACCACAACCAATCGAACTAACCATTTTGAATAGTAACACAAACTTTTTGAAATTTTATAAATTTTATTTTTCAAATTGGACTTCATTTTTGGATTTGGAATATCAAAATTATCTTAGGGTGAAGTTTTGGTATTTTTCCGAAAACTTTCAATTTTTGATGAATAGTGAAAAACACTGCATTATTGTTTAAAATCGACATTTTATTTAAATAATTAGTTGTTTTATTTTAATTTATTTTAGGGAAAAATAGATACATAATACCTATATATATTAAATTTAATTCATTGTAGTCCTTTTATAATAAGTTTAGATATATAAAATTTTATTGAATTTTTTACCGTCTTTTACCAACCTTCTAGGAGCATTTACAAATTTGCATAAAACATAATGTTATCACTTATGTGAGTTGAATTTAAAAAATTCAAGAAAAACGGTTGAAATCATTAAGTAAAATGTGGTTCAATAAGATGAAAATAATTTGTGGTGAATATTAACTTTTGACTTTTACTTACCAAGGTTAAAAGTAAATTGGGTAATTAAGGGTAAAAATGATATTATAATTACCATAACACATGTCCTAATTATTTTAGATAAGTATAATTAGACCAAAAACATCCTTATAAATAAAATATTACCTCCTTTTTCCCACTTGGATAAGATTAGGATATTTATTATTATTTTATTTAAAGAAGAGTTAAAAGAGTTAAATTCAAAGTTTAATAACTAAACCATTTTTAATATAGGGTTATAATGAAGATAAATTAGACTATAAATATTAATTATAAAGATAAAAATAAGTCCTAAATAATGGTATTTTATATATAATTTTTAGACGTTAAATAATTTAATTTATTTATGACACAATGATGATGTAGTAATTACCTTATTAATGAAATATTAAATTATTTGATATTATAAATATCCAAATAAATTTAATTTGAGACTTTTGATGAATTCCACTAATTTAATATGTTAATATGACATGTTAGGTATGACTAAATAATTTTTTTTCTAAGTAATCACGCTTTTATGATTTTCAAAAAAACAAAATACTAAATAGTTTCAAAATTGACATAATTGAGTTTTTAAAACAAATACTATATTATTAATTGATATAATATATATAAAAATCTAAGTTTTGGAAAACGTAATTAGATAAGGTTATATATATTAATTATTAACCACATGGGGTTCTATTGGCTTGTTATAGTATGTTTATTAACCATATAATATAAAAATACAACGAGACATGGTAAATGCCAAACTGTTTAACAAAGAGTTAAATCTAAAGGATAAGGTTAATATGGTGACATAAACCACTCTAAAACCTATTGTTTGAGAGTTTTTAGACCCATCCCCACCTTATCATTGAAAAAAATTACTTTTGAACTACTATAAACCAAAAATTATTTTATTATAAAATAATACTTCAAACTTTCCCAAAAGTGACCCTCGCCTCTCTAATAAAAGGGTACTTCCCCTTCTCTTAATTTCACACCTCCAGAGCCATTTTTCTCGGCCAAACCCTACCCAAATATCCTCCCAAATTTCCTCCCTTCATCCTAGAGTCCTTACTTTGGTCATAAAGTTATACTAAGGATCCCTTTTGATCAAATCAAAAGAAAGAACCCGAAGAAGAGGTAAATATTTCATCACCTCTTTCAAGTTGTTTTCTTCTTCCACTTCCTCTTTTTCTTTAGTTTCCATTACAAAATAATAACTCTAGTATATTATATATACTGTGATGATATTCTAAAAATGGTACAACCATATTTATTATTCTATCCATCATTTGAATGACAAAGTCACAATATGTGCGTACGTACGACTTATCGTCTCCACGTCGTGGTGTAGTTTGTTATTCAAACATTTCATTATTCGGATGAGTATAAAAATGAGTATAACTGATGTAAATAAAAAATATAACATTTTAATGATTCTGTATATATGATATACCATCCAATTATATACTATTTCACCATCAATATAATGATATTGTCACTTGTGTGTACGTACGGGTTACCGTCTCCACGAACGCGATGAGATTCATTCCCCATCATAATCATTCAAGAATAAATTTCATTTTATGATTAACAATAATGTTTAATAACTTGATATCATTATGTATATGAATAAAATACATCATATTCATAAAAAATATGGCTTACGTAACCGAGCACATAAAGTAAAACAGATCAGTTAACACCTGAAACGATGATACTACGAAAATATTATTAACAAAGAAATATTGGAGGATCATATATGATATCATATTTATGTATATAGTTATTTTATAATTTAATAACAATTATTTAACTATTATACAGGATGTTAACGTACTCTCGACCAAGGAAAAGTACAATGTAAGGGTTTTCTTATCTCACTTTAAATTTTGTGAGATTTCCATTGTTCAGCACTTATTTACTGTATGTGGTGTATTACATACTAACATTTGATATATATCATCATGATTCTATTTATATTCATGGTATTATGTGATTAATTTGGTGGTTATTAAATTTTTGTCTTATGACTCGATTTATTACAACGTGGTAAGGAGTTTTCATCCCACTTTTATTCCCGTGAGATTCATGCTATATTTGCCACTATTACCTTTTCTGTGGTGTTTGTTCTGCCAATGATTGTATTGTTTGCATAATATAATTTAATTTATGGGTATTTACATCATCATTGGATGATCCTTCTTTAATGGGGTGTATGTTTCATAAGTTACCAAATCGATAAGGGAATTTCAAATTTCAATTTCCACCCATTCGGTTTTACACAAACTTCATTGATTACTTTACTCCAAGATTATGTGTGAAATCACTATTTATTTACTTATGTAGTAATTTACAATCCACTTTTTGTGGATATACTTTTTATACACATAATCACTCCATTGATAAATTCTCATGTCTTCGATATAAACTCGATAGGTATAATTTTAACTCAATTTATATTCATCGAGTTAAACATCCAAGTCATTGGTGTTGTTTTTACAAGAATATGTGTGAATGTCCTTTGATTGATTTACACTGAATATCCAATCATATTGAGTATATATATATTTTTCACACATAATTATTTCATTAATTTATCCTTAACATAAGAATATAGTCTTTATAAAAGAATTCATCTCAACTTACATTCCATTGAGACTTCTTTGTTGTTGTGTGCCAATTCACTTTTATTTGGTGTATATACTGTACTTTGACATAGTATATCATGAATCCATTTATTCCCATGATATTATAAAGTCATTATTACCTCAATTATTTGTATTCAAGCATCTCTCATTTGGTTAGGAACTTTAACTAAAATATCATTTTAAATGTTTTAAATTTTTATTCTTCTAAATATTTCTCATTAATGTCCATGTTTTAAAAATAGTTTTAAGGTTTTATTTATATGGAAATTAATTTTTTTAAATGGAAATTTCTTTTAAAATTTACAAAGTGTTATGGGACACATAGATTTAAAAATCTATTTTAAAGAGATTCTTAATAAATAGTGATACTTTTACATGTTTTCATAAAAAAAGGATATTTCTCTCAAAGGTTTTTACTGATCATTTTCAACTACGTCAACATCCTTTATAGGATATTATTCTCGATCGAGGTTGATTTATTATGATACAAATATTTCATACTGTATTGAAATTTTTCTTATATGTTTGACTATGGATGTGTTATTTTTATACCATTCATGGTTTATGGATAAAGTATTGAAATTTCGTATTCTAGTTTTAATACAAATGTTAATGTTATGTTTAAACCTTTTTTTATGAGGAATGCATTAGACCTAGTAAGTTATGGGCGGAACCTACTATAGTTCCTCTATGCATCGGTAGGTATCATGAGACAAACTAGTTTCTTGGCACAAGGCCTTTACAAAATCTTATTTTTAGTCTTGGCACAATGCCCTGACTTTGTAGTTATGAAGTCTGGAATTATGGATTACATCTTCATAAAATTGGATATTGATATTACATGTAATTATTTGACTAGTAGAATATCCATGTGAATAATTAAATGGAATTATTTGATTTAGATTTTCCATATTATGCTGAAGTGTAAGTTTAAATGGATTTTTTTTAGTCTTTTACATTGCCTTAAATGTTTATGTTTATTTATGAAAGTTTCCAATATATTGTTAACCTTACTATGCATCTGAGCTCACCCCTTTCTTATGTTTTATTTTTCCTAGGATGGAAAGAAGTATATTACGATTAACCTTCAGGAATAGGCTAAGGGATATAAGAGTGTTCAAAGGGGACACAATGTTGTTGTTGTTTTTATTTCATGATATAATGTAAAACTTATGTATGTATCTATTACTTCCAAGTCTACCAAACTAATCGGTCATTTGAGACATGATTCCTTGTATCATGCCAATATTATGTTATAATGTGCTGACTCTGGGTAACTAGGGTCTTGGTGTTATAGTTGGTATCAGAGAAAGTTTATTACAAAACATGGAAGATAGATTTAGAAAAAAACTCTGATTAGAAAACACTACCCTAAGATAGACATTGAGGATTAGTGTATAAGAACATCCAAAATTTTTGGTAATGTAAATATCATGTGGGTTTTCTAAGAAATACATCTCTGTCTAGATATGAGCAGGTAGAGGCAGCTCTGACACAGATGTACCAAGGAGTGAAAACTCTGACAAGGAGTTTTGGGCTTGACCTAGGGTATCCTAGTACATGACAACGGTCCTTTCTACACTCTTGGTTACGACACTCCCGAGGGATATGCTTAGGATAATTCAAATTTTATTTACAAATAGATTTGAAGGATTTTAATATAATATGAGACTAAATAACCTTGGTTAATCCTATGGTGTTTTAGATTGAAAATAAGGTGTTATAATATTCTCTAAATAATTTTATGACTCACACTATGATTTCTTGTGTTAGTTAATAGCTAGATTCCAAGGAATTCATCATAACATTGAACATGATGTACAAGGTGGGAATGATGATGGAAATGAGAAATAAAATGGAATGTTGATAGGTGTAAAAGATAGTGTGTTCATTCCCAATCAGTTTTCCAAAAATATAATCAACAACATGTATATTAACCAACTCTTGGAGTCAACAATGAAGAGAACGGTGGTGAATGATAAGAGCTCCAACAGTGAATACCATGGAGAAAAGAAAGCTCAATTTCCATGATGCAAGAAATGTGGAAGGAGGCACCTAGGGAAGTGTCTCAATGGAACAAATAAATGATTTATGTTTGAGAAAGAAGGACATAAAATAAAGAATTTTCGAGGAAAAATGAAGAGTACTGTGGAAGAAAATAAAAATGATCCCAAGAATCCATTTACAATAATTTACCATAAATTTAGGGGACTTGGGCATTAACCAAGTGAATTCCCTATTCTATAGGATAACCACTTGGTCAAGGAAGAACCTATGTGGAAATAAATACATGGTGAAATGTTTAAAAGTATTAGTGCTCTTTGTTGATGGGATTACTTTGGAAGACTTT
The DNA here is from genome assembly GCA_963277665.1 of Viscum album. Taxonomy (NCBI): domain Eukaryota; kingdom Viridiplantae; phylum Streptophyta; class Magnoliopsida; order Santalales; family Viscaceae; genus Viscum; species Viscum album. Next base: position 1,069,135,918 of record OY728166.1, on the reverse strand, counting down.
TCTCTTCTATGTGTAACCATACAGTTTGTTATGTGAAAATGCTATTTTAAGAAGAATTATCTTTTCTATTGTTGATATAGTTATAAATAACCATTTGGGATTATATGATCCTTGAATTTGAGGCAATTAAATGTTATTAAATTTTGGGATGAAAATGTGTGGTATGAAATAACATTTGGGGTGAAATTATGTTGTGGTTATTTTTGATGAATTTATCTCATTTTTGGAATGTTATAAAATATATTTTTTAAAAATGGACAATATGCAGACCATGTGAAAACTCGTCGCGTCGGACAAAACTGTGGGAATTTTACCCACAACCAGAGTGTGATTGGGATTTATCACCTACCACTGGACTACGCGAAGTCCCTGGTTAGTGTGACTAATTCTTATTAGTTAAATGATTTTATTGATCAATAATAAATTGATTTTTGATCTTATGTCTTATCAAATGGATATCCTTAATATAGGAAAATGATTTTGTGATTAAGTGATAAATGTTATTTTGGAAGACGTTCCCTCTGTTTGGAGAACTATATGCCTAAGGAAAATAGAATACTATAGTATTTCATTTGAGGAGTAATGGTGGATTCTTATCTATATTTTTATTGTGAATTTATAGAAATTTGGGATATTTATCGAAATTATTAACCTATCATAGAGAATATGTGATTAGGTTAATTACTTTTATGTATGTGACTTTAAGAGTAGTCGATGTTATTTAGAGACACAATTTAATGTGGAAGACTATGTAATCAAATTCTTCTATGTTTTGGGTTTCAATATTAGTTTGGATTATATTGAAGGATTTTAAGGAAAATTGTTCATTGAATGGTATTTATTGAAATTTGGTATTATTTGTTTAATTTTAGACATTAATATTAGTATTTCATTCTCTAAAGGATTATCCTTTTTTGGGATCATCTGATCTTGTACTAATAATTTTGTTATTGGTTAATCGCTAAAGACAATGGAAATATATAGTTTATCTTTTGTGATATTGTGATTCTCTAGAAGTTGATTCTAGCCCTTCAGGTGCGACCAATTCATCTTGAATACTCATTTTTTAAAAAAGTTATGTGTTAGTGGTAGAAATTTATTAAAGGATAAAACTCTAATTAAAAATTAAGTATATCTCTTTATGTTCATGGTCAATCTCATTAATAAATTCCTCAAATTTATGAAATGGAACATAAAACAAAAAAAGTTGTCTGTTTACTTTTCCAACTGGGAAACTAATGACCGGTTATCCCACCACAAGTTTGTGATTTTCTCGTTGTTAACTTTCTCCTGATCATGTTTTCTATCACTCTCCATCAGAACTTACCCCTTATTTTATCTTCCATATCTATGTTTTCATACATGTAATCCTAGCATGAGTTATCTCAGGTGACCTTTGTACTTCTCATGCTTTCTTTTAAAGTGATAGTTTTATTGACTCTTTTTCCGATGTGGGACTTTCAATGAAGATCCCAAGCCCAATTTTAAAATTGTGAGGATGAAATTTCCAAAAGTGGGGAATAATGTAACACCCCAAGCTTCAACGGTACATTTCCATTTGAATAATGTAGTAGCTTGCGTTGTACGCAAATTGGAGTATTAACACACCACGACCAATCGAACAAGCAATTTTGAATAGTAATACCCACTTTTAGAAATTATATAAATTTTATTTTTCAAAATGGACTTCATTTTTGGATTCAGAATATCAATATTAGCTTAGGGTGAATTTTTGGTATTTTCTGAAAACTTTCAATTTTTGATGAATAGTGAAAAACACTGCGTTATTGTTTAAAAGTGAATTTTTATTTAAATAATTAGTTATTTTATTTTAATTTAATTTAGGTCAAAATAGATACATAATACCTGTATTTTTTCAATGTAATTCATTGGAGTCCTTTTATAATAAGTTTAGTTATATAAAATTTTATTGAATGTTTTACCATCTTTTACCCACCTTCTAGGAGCATTTACAAATTAGCATAAAACTTAATTTTACCACTTCTGTGAGTTGAATTTAAAAAATCCTAGAAACATGGTTGACATCATTAAGTAAAATTTGGTTCAATAAAATGAAAATAATTTTTGGTGAATATTAACTTTTGACTTTTATTTACCACGGTTAAAAGTAAATAGTGTAATTAAGGGTAAAAATGATATTATAATTACCCTAACACATGTCCTAATTATATTGTATAAGTATAATTCAACCAAAAAAAACCTTATCAATAAAAAATTACCCCCTTTTTCCACTTGGATAAGATTAGGACATTTATTAATATTTTATTTAAAGAAGAGTTAAAAGAGTTAAATTCAAAGTTTAATAACTAAACCTTTTTTAATATAGGGTTATACATGATATAAATTTGCCTATAAATATTAATTAGAAAGATGAAATATTTAATACTTAATGTTATTTTATTTATAATTTCTTGACATTAAATAATTTAATTTATTTATGACACAATGATGATGCAGTAATTACCATATAAATGAAATATTAAAATATTTGATATTGTAAATATCCAAATAAATGTAATTTGAGACTTTTGATGAATTCCACTAATTTTATAAGTTAATATGACATGTTATTATTTATTTAATATTTTTTTCCTAAGTAATCATGCTGTTATCATTTTCACAAAAACCAAATACTAAATAGTTTCAAAATTGACATAATTGAGTTTTTAAAACAAATACTATATTATTAATTGATATAATATTTATAAAAATCTAATTTTCATCCAAAGGACTTATATAAGGTTATATATATTATTAATGAACCACTTGGGGTTCTCTTGGCTTGTTATTGTATGTTTATTAACCATATAATATAAAAATACAAAGAGACATGGTAAATGTCAAACTATTTATCTAAGAGTTAAATCTAAAAGATAAGGTTAATATGGTGACCTAAACTTATCCAAATCCTATTGGTTGAGATTTTTTCTACCCACCCCCACCTTATCCTATAAATAAATCATTATGGTGCCACTATAAACCAACAATTATTTTATTATAAAATAATATTTCAAGCATTCCCGAAAGTGACCCTCACCTCTCTTATAAAAAGGTACTTCCCCTTCTCATAATTTCACACCTCCAAAGTCATTTAAATCAGCCAAAACCTGCCCAAATATACTCGCAACTTTCATACCTTTATCCTATAGTCCTTACTTTTGACATAAATGCAACCTATGAAGCCCTTTTGATCGAATCAAAAGGAAGAACCCAAAGAAGAGGTAAATGATTCATCACCTCTTTCATGTTCATTTCTTCTTCCACTTCCTATTTATTTGTTTTTTCCATTATAAAATAAAAACTCAAGTATATTATACATATTGTGATGTAATTATAAAAATGTTACAACCATATTTATTATTCTATCCATCATATGAATAACAAAGTCACCATACGTGCGTACGTACGGCTTACCATCTCCACGTCGTGGTGTAGTTTGGTATTCAAAAACTTCATTATTTGGATGGGTATAATAATGAGTATAACTGATGTAAATAATAAATATAACATGTTAATGATTTTTTATATATGATATACCATCCAATTACATACGATTTCACCATCAATATAATGATATTGTCGCTCATGTGTACGTACAAATTATCGTCTCCATGAACTCGATGAGATTCATTCCACATCGTAATAATTCAAGAACAATTTTAATTTTATAATTAAAAATAATGTTTAAGAACATAATATCATTCTTGATATGAATAAAATACATCTTATCCATCACAAACATGGCTTACGTAACCGAGCACATAAAGGAAAACAGATGAGTTAACACCTGAAACGATGATACTACTAAAGTATTATTAACAAATAAATATTAGAGGATCATATATGATATCATATTTATGTATATAGTGGTTTTATAATTTAAAATCAATTATTTTACTATTATACAAGAGGTTAATGTACCCTTGACCAAGGAAAAGTACAAGGTAAGGGTTTTCTTATCTCACTTTATATTTTGTGAGATTTCCATTGTTCACCATTATTTATTTCATGTGGGGTATTGTGTACTGACATTTGATATTATCATGATTCTGTTTATATTCATGGTATTATGTGATTCATTTGGTGGTTATTAACTTCTGGTCATACGACTTGATTGATTACAACGTGGTAAGGGGTTTTCATCTCACTTTAATTCCCGGGAGATTCATGTTATATTTTCCACTATTACCTTTTGTGTGGTGTATGTAATTCCCATTATTGTATTGTTTTCATAATATACGTTAATTTATGTGTATTTACATCATAATTTTATGATCCTTATATCATGGTGTGTATGTTTCATAAGTTACCAAATCGGTAAGGGAATTTCAAATTTCAATTTCCACACATTCGGTTTTATGCAAACTTCATTGATTACTTTACTACAAGATTAGGTGTGAAATCGCTATTTATTTTCTTATGTAGTAATTTACACTACCCTTTGATTGGATATATTTTTGATACACATAATCACTCCATTTATAAATTCTCATGTCTTCGATATAAACTTGATAAGAGTAATTTTAACTAAATTTCTATTCATTTAGTTAAACATCCAAGTCATTGGTGTCGTTTTTACAAGAATATGTGTGAATGTACTCTGATTTATTTACAATAAATATCCAATCATATTGAGTGTATTTATATTAGTCACATATAATTATTTCATTGATTTATCCTTAACCTAAGGATACAGTCTTTATAAATTAATCCATCTCAACTTACATTCCATTGAGACTTATTTCCTGTTATGCACCAATTCACTTTTATTTGGTGTATATATTGTACTTTGACATAGTATATCATGAATCCCTTTATTCTCTTGATATTATAAATTTTTTATTTCCACAATTATTTGTATTCAAGCATCTCTCATTTGGGTTGGAACTCTAACTAAAATATCATTTTAAATGTTTTAAAATTTTATTCTTCTAAATATTTCTCATTAATGTCCATGTTTTAAAAATGGTTATTATGTTTTATTTATATAGACATTAATGTTTCAAAATTGAAATTCCTTTTAAAAGTTTTAAATTGGTATGGGACACTTTGATTTAAAAAATCTATTTTAAAGAGATTCTTAATAAATAGGGAGACTTTTTAATGTTTTCATGAAAAAAGGATATTTCTCTCAAATATTTTTACTGGTCATTTTCAACTACGAAAACATCCTTTATGGGATATTATTCTTGATCGAGGTTGATTTATTATGATACAAATCTTTCATACTATATTGAAGGTTTTGTGATATGTTTGACTGTGGATGTGTTATTTTTATACCATTCATGGTTTATAGATAAAGTATTGACATTTCGTATGCTAGTTTTAATATGAATGTTTATGTTATGTTTAATCCTTTTCATATAAGGAATGAATTGGACTTATTAAGTGATGGGTGAAGTCCGCTATATCTCCTCGATGCATCGGTAGGTCTCATGAGACAAACTAGTGCCTTTACACATGGCCATGAAAAAATCTTATTTGTAGTATTGGCACAAGGCCTTGACTATGTGGTTATGAATTCTGGCATTATGCATTCCATATTTATTAAATTGGATATTGATGTAACGCCCCAGCCCTAGTTACCCAGAGTCGGTGCATTATTACATAACATTGGCATGATCACAAGAAATATCAAATCTCGAAAGACTGATTGGTTTAGTAGCCTTGGAAACACTAGATATATTCATAAGTTTTACATTACATCATAAAGTGAAAAACTACTACAACAACATAATGTCTCCATAGTCTACACTATTATCCCCTCATAATATCCCTGCAGGTCATTCATAACTTACTTCTTCACATACTGGGAAAAATAAACCATAGAAAAGGGGTGAGCTCAAATGCCCAGTAAGGATAACAATATAGCGGAAACTTTCAAAATTAAGCATAAACATTTAAGGAAGTGTATAACCAAAACAAAAGTCATTTTAACTTGAACTTCAACATATTATGGCAAAAGTAAAATGAAATAAATCCATTTACTTATTCACATTGATATTCTACTAATAAAATAATCACATGCAATATCAATAACCACTTTCATAATGATGTAATGCATAATGCTGAACTTTAATTTCTTTGTCAAGGCCTCGTCCCAAGACCTAGGGGCTAACTGTAACAGGAACCCAACCCGGAGTGCCTCTAATAACCGGACACCAACCCAGAGTGCCTCTAATAACCGGACACCAACCCGGAGTTCCTCTAATAACTGGAGACCAAACCGGAGTTCCTCTAATAACCGGAGACCAAATCGGAGGGCTTACTTTTACCGGTCCCCAACCCGGAACATACTTTTCTAACACATTCATCTGAATGAAAGGTTGAAATATAACATAAACATTCAGATTAAAAATAACTTCTGAAATTTAAATACTCTAAAAAAAACCAGGACTGACATAAGAATAACTTATCCATAGTCAAAAATAGCACAAAACCTTCAATAAAATATTGATGTTTTGTATCATAATAAATCAACTTCAAATAATCTTAAAAGCCATCAAAGAATGTTGACATAGATGAAATCAAAAATATTTTAGAGAAATATCTATTTTCTTTAAATCATTTTAAAAGTAGCATAATTATAAAATAATACATTCAATTTGAAAATATTCTTATAAGCTTGTAAGGGAAGCTTTGATGATTTTATAACGGCGGTAAATAGCCGCACCCGCCGTATAAGTTAAAAAAAACATTTTTACCTTAAATTTGTCGAAAAGGTTAAAAGTGCCTTGTTTAGAAAACGAGGGAAAGATTCCTTTCGAAACAAATAAGGTTATAAATGACTTTAACCCATATTCTTGTAAATAGTGAAATTTTTTTGAAATACATTAGTAAGAAACATGGATGTGGATGATAAAGAGATCCCAGTAGATTATTACGTATAAACAACCTCGGATAATGAAGAGATTGTGAAATAACCCTTACCAATTTGGTAACTTATGAAACATACAACCCATGAAAGAGGTATCATACAATGAATATGTAAATACACATAAATTAGAGTGTATTACACAAAGAATATAATTATGGGCAGTACATACACCACAGAAAAGGTAATGGTGGCAATATGGCATGAATCTCACGGGAATAAGGAGTGAGATAAAAACCGTTACCTTGTACTTTTCGTTGGTTGGGGTAGGTTAACCTCCTGTATAATGGTGATATAATTGTTATTAAATTATACAAGAGTCATATACATTAATATGATATCATATATTATCTTTTAACATTGCTTTGTTAATAATATCTTAGTATTATCGTTGTTTCGGGTGTTAACTTACTCATTTTCTTTTATATGTTTTGTTACGTAAGACATGTTTTTAAAGGATAGGTTGTATATTATTCATATCCATAATGATATCAAGTCCTTAAAAATAATTTTTAAATCATAAAATGATAATTATACTTGAATGGATACAATGGAGAATTAATCTCATCGCGTTCGTGGAGACGGTAGTTCGTACGTACGCACGAGCGACGATATCATTCTTTTGATATTAAAATAATATATAAATGGATGGTATATCATATATACAGAATCATTAGCATGTTATATTTATTATTTACATTAGTTACACATCATTATTATACCCATCCAAATAATAATATATTGAATAACAATTACACCACAACGTGGAGACGGTAAGCCGTACGTACACACATATGGTGAATTGTTATTCAAAGGGTGGATAGAATAATGAATATGGTTGTACCATATTTATAATAACCTCACAGTATATATATGATACTGGAGTTATTATTTTACAATGGTAACAACAGAGTAAAGAAGAAGTGGAAGAGGAAAGGAACTTGGAAAAGGGTGGTGAAATCATTACCTCTTTTTCAGTTTCTTCCTTTTGATTTGATCAAAAGGGCCCCTTAGGTTGGCGCTCTGATCAAGATAATGCCTCTAGGTTGTATTTAAGGATGTTGGGAGAGTATTTGGGCAGATTTTGGCCGAACCAAAAGGTTTTGAAGGTGTGAAGAAAAGAGAAGGAGGAGTGCCCTTTTATAAGAGGGGTGAGGGGCACCTTTGGAAAAGCTAGAAATATTAATTTATAATAAATTCATATTCGGTTTCTAATGGCTCCAAAGTTGATTATTAAAAGGTTAAGGTGGGGATGGGTCGAAAACAACTCAACAAATAGAATTTAGACAGGTTTGGGTACTTATATTAACCTTATCTTTAAGTATTAACTCTAAGTTAATTAGTTTCACTTTTACAATGTCTCTTTGTATTTTTATATAATATGGTTAATAAACTTACTATGTACATCCAAGAGACCCCCAAGTGGTCTATTAATGAGACACCTATCATTATATAAGTCTCTCGGCCGAACCATAGATTTTTAGGAATTTAATATCAATTAATAATATAATATTTGTTTTAAGAACTCTTTTATGCCAATTTTGACACTATTCAATAGTTGATTTTTGTGAAACTCATAACAGATTGATTACTTCGAACAAAGTCAATTAAATTAGTCCTAATATATCATATTATCCTAGAAAATTAGTTTAATTCATTTAAAGTTTCATATTATATTTATTTGGGTATTTATAATATCAATTATTTTTTTTTCACTATTATAGTAATTACTGCATCATATTTGTGTCATAAATAAATTAACTTATTTAATGTCTAAAAATTATAAATAAGATATCATTATTTAGGAAATCGTTTTATATTTCTAATTAATATTTATAATCTAAAATCCAACATATATAACCCTATTTACAAATTGTTTTGCTAAAAGATATATGCTTGTGTCATTTTTGTATTCATTTTAACTTAATTAAAATAAAGTGTCCCTATCACCTACAAGTGGCACCATGGGGTCCCAAAATCGACCCAAATATGCCTATGTCCGAACATGTATCAACCAATAAGGATAGGACACGTTTTAGGGTAATTTAGTATTATTATAATATTATTTTTTTAACTTTTATTTACCGGATTTACACTTAACCATGATAAATAAAATATTTAGCGCAGTAATTATTCAAATATATAATAATAAATGTTACCTATTTACAAAATTTGAACATCCTGATTCCAAATATGGAATCCATTTTTCTAAATTCAAAACACAGAAGTGGCAGAAATTAATTTAAAATTAATTCCCGCTGTCAAAACAAAAAGCGTGTTTTTAAGAGATAATAACTATCAAAAGATTGACACTTGTTTATGTTCTGTTTAATTATAAAATTATGTCCAATGACCAACATTATATTAAATCGTAAAAATATATTCTAAATATACTTTAAAACCACTCAAATTCTTAATTTATCACTATTAATTATTTTGATTAAAAATGTTGTTTTTAATTAAAATTTAGTAATTTTCACTATTCATCAAAATATGAAAGTTATCCGAAAAGTACCAAAATTTCACCTTAGGCTAAATTCGATACTCCGAATCCAAAAATTAAGTCCATTTTGTGAGGTAAAATTTCTAAAATTTTAAAATGTAGGTATTACTATTCATAACGGCTAGTTTGATTGGTTGTGGTGTGTTAGAACTCGAAGTTGCGTACAACACACGCTACTGTATTATTCAAAGGAAAGCGTACCGTGGAAGCTTGGGATGTTTCATTTTAAATTTTTTGATGTCCCCATTTAGTCAAAAAGTTTAAAATATTGTATTTAAAAAGGTTTCACTATTAAAATTTGATAAAAGTGCAATACTGAAAATGAATCTGTTCTTGCATTATGTCTAAGAAACTCATAATATGGATTCTAAAATTATAAGGATTATATAAAGTTTAAAATTTTGTTAATACTATTCATAACCTCTTTTTAATGGCTTTTTTTTGGTAAGTCATGGTGTGATTGAACTCGGTGTTGCGTGTAGTGCAAGTTATTGAATTATTTTGAAAAAATAACACACTATGAAATCATGGGGTGTTACATTCTCCCCTCCTTCAATAAATTGCGTCCTCGCAATTTGAAATTGTTCTTCGAAAATATAAAGGTTGAAAATAGAAAATATATTTGTGGGAAAACCCACATCAGAAATTGGGTTACTAAAATTTAGTCTTAATATGAGGAAAAGGGAAATGAAAGGGTCACCACCAAATTATGATCTCGATTAGGAGAACATTGGTGGCAATTAGAGACAGATAATTGGAGGAAAAACGTAAATATTTATAGGTAGTGATTGAGGTCATCAATCACAAACAAGTATAAAATTGAGGTCCTTAAACTCATCAAACTATGATGATTTGAAATACCATCGGTTCAACAAAACATAGGGTATTGGGATAACACATTTTTGACGTTTCAAAATATCTTAGTTGAAATCCCACATTGAAAAATGAATTAATGAGGCCTCTATTTAAAATAAAGAGTGGAAAGTTTGAAGATTACCGAAAATAACACATACTAGGGTTCCATGTAGGAAAATATGGATATGGAATAGAAATCTAACCATCAATTATCTGATGGAGAGTGGTAGAGAAATTGGCTATGAAAAGGCCAACAATCCCAAAGCCATAAATTAGTGATGATTTAAGTTACCATCTAGGACAACATTTTTGTTCTAAGTTCCTTTTCTTAATGTTGAGGAATTTATTTATGAGATTAGCTAAGATCATAAGGAGATATAATTACTTTATAATTAGAGTTTTATCCATTAATAAATTTCTACCACAAACTCATCTTTTACTTGTAAAAAAATTCTATTTATACTATTCGTACAGGGTTCCAAAATAAACGAATTTATAATTCATCTACCAGATCTTTTAAAAAAACTACATTATTTAATCCAGGACATCTCATGGGCTAGTGGTAGGTGATACACCCTTGTCGCCCTTCGTTTGCGGGTTCAAGTCTCACGGTCTTGCCGATCACGACGGGTTGCCACCCGACCTCTAGGTTGTCCTTTTATGGAAATAAAAAATTAATCTCATAGTAGAATTTTACCAAAATATATCTGTCCAAACTCACAGTCCAATATTTATAAGGAAGGTAAACTTAATGTAGATCCTTTTTACTTTGTAATAACATATGAATACCTTTATCATGTATTCTTTTAAAACACTGAAACATCCTGAATTACCATAATACTTATTGATTACATTCATGCTCCCTTATTCCATATAGAATTCTGGATATACTTCATCAATCCAAAAATGTTTTAAACCCCAATAATGATGGAATATACAAATCATTAATCAGCTTCAAGGTAGTCAAGAATATCCAATATGATTTATCCAAATCAATCATGTATTATTCTAAAATCACTACCTTGGTATCAGAACCATATTATGTTTTATCTTTTTCTCAACCATATATTTTCCAAAAATTTATCCTGCTATTGAGTCACTTTTCTTTGTTCCACACAATTTCAAGTCCTTAAGGAAATAGTTCTGCAGTACAATCCTTATATACTCCATAATTATTATAACAAGTACATTGTTGATACAACACTCAATTGACATAATCAACATAAGAACTCTAATCATTCCTCTTCATTTGTGGTAGTATCATAACTTGATTATTATCCAATAGCATCATTTGCGGCATAGTCTGATGACTGGGACATAGGTTCGCGTAGTGCCCAACTCCTTGCAAATGAAGCATTGTACATTTGAAACCATTTTCTTACCCTTGCAGTCAGGTACTTTGTGCCCTTTTCCTCCACACTTATAACAAACTCCCATTCCTTTCAGGCAAGTTCCAGGGTGTTTCTTTCCACAGTTATCACATATGGAAAAATTATTTTTTTCCCTCTTCCCTTTATCCATCTTTCTCTCTTCCATCCTTTTCTTCTCTTGCTTCCCTTCAAAGCCATAGGACTCAGTAAACTCTTTACTTATCTTATCAACACATGATATTATTTCTTCATATGATGATAATACATGCGAGACTATTTCTCTTGTAAATTCTGGCTTAGGACCATAAAATATATGATCCTTCTTTCTCTTTGTATCATGTGCATTGCTAGAGTTCTCATTCCTTCTACTGGGCGCCAATCCCAAACTTGTAAAACACATAACATAAATTAAATAGTTTATGGATATAATCCATAATCATAAAAATGTCTCCTTTGAGGAAGTATATACTCATAAACCCTTCATAATGATTTTTAAAGAAAATGAGAGTTATCCTAAGCATATCCCCCGGGAGTGTCGTAACCAAGAGTGTAGCAAGGCCCGTTGTCGTGCACCAGTTCTCGTTCGAGTCTAGCTCAAAGCGGTGTTTTCGGGTTTTACCCCTAGGTACATCTGTGCTAGATCCACCTCTACATGCTCGTATCCAGACAGGGATGTATTGCTCGGAAAACTCACAAAATCTCTACAATACCAAAATTCTAGGAAGTTCTTCTATACTAATCCTCAAAATTCATCTTAAATCTATGTTGTCTAATCAGATTTTATCTAAATCTAGCTTCCAAGGTTTGTACTAAACTTCCTCTGATACCAACTGTAACGCCCCGACCCTAGTTAACCAGAGTCGGTGCATTATTACATAATATTGGCATGATCACAAGAAAGATCAAATCTCGAAAGACCGATTGGTTTAGTAGCCTTGGAAACACTAGATATATTCATAAGTTTTACATTACATCATAAAGTGAAAAACTACTACAACAACATAATGTCTCCATAGTCCACACTATTATCCCCTCATAATATCCTTGCAGGTCATTCAAAACTTACTTCTTCACATCCTGAGAAAAATAAAACATAGAAAATGGGTGAGCTCAAATTCCCAGTAAGGATAACAATATAGCGGAAACATTCAAAATTAAGAATAAACATTTAAGGAAATGTATAACCAAAACAAAAGCCTTTTAAACTTGAACTTCAACATATTATGGAAAAATTAAAATGAAATAATTCCATTTACTTATTCACATGGATATTCTACTAATCAAATAATCACATTTAATATCAATAACCACTTTCAAAATGATGGAATGCATAATGATGAACTTTAATTTCTTTTTCAAGGCCTCATCCCAAGACCTAGGGGCTAACTGTACCCAGAACCCAACCCGGAGTGCCTCTAATAACCGAACACCAACCCGGAGTGCCTCTAATAACCGGACACCAACCCGGAGTTCCTCTAATAACCAGAGACCAAACCGGAGTTCCTCTAATAACAGGAGACCAAACCGGAGGGCTTACTTTTACCGGTCCCCAACCCGGAAACATACTTTTCTAACACATTCATCTGAATGAAAGGTTGAAATATAACATAAACATTCGGATTACAAATAACTTATGAAATGTCAATACTCTAAACAAAAACCATGAGTGACATAAGAATAACTTGTCCACAGTCAAAAATATCACAAAACCTTCAATAAAATATGGATGTTTTGTATCATAATAAATCAACTTCAAATAATCTTAAAAGCCATCAAAGAATGTTGACATAGATGAAATCAAAACTATTCTAGAGAAATATCTATTTTTATTAAATCATTTTAAAAGTAACATAATTATAAAATAATACATTCAATTTGAAAATATTCTTATAAGATTGTAAGGGAAGCTTTAACGATTTTATAACGGCGGTAAATAGCCGCACCCACCGTATAAGTTAAAAAAACATTTTTACCTTAAATTTGTCGAAAAGGTTAAAAGTGCCTTGTTTGGAAAACGACAGAAAGATTCCTTTCGAAACACATAAGGGTATAAATGAATTTAAACAATATTCTTGTAAATAGTGAAAATGTTTTGAAATACATTAGTAAGAATCATGGATGTGGATGATAAAGAGATCCCAGTATATTATTACGTATAAACAACCTCGGATAATGAAGAGATTGTGAAATAACCCTTACCAATTTGGTAACTTATGAAACATACAACCCATGAAAGAGGTATCATACAATGAATATGTAAATACACATAAATTAGAGTGTATTACACAAAGAATATAATCATGGGAAGTACATACACCACACAAAAGGTAATGGTGGCAATATGGCATGAATCTCACGGGAATAAGGAGTGAGATGAAAACCCCTTACCTTGTACTTTTACTTGGTTGGGGTAGGTTAACATCATGTATAATGGTGAAATAATTGTTATTAAATTATACAAGAGTCATATACATTAATATGATATCATATATTATCTTTTAACATCGCTTTGTTAATAATATCTTAGTATTATCGTTGTTTCGGGTGTTAACTTACTCGTTTTGTTTTATATGTTTTGTTACATAAGCCATGTTTTTAAAGGATAGGTTGTATATTATTCATATCCAGAATTATATCAAGTCCTTAAACATAATTTTTAAATCATAAAATGATAATTATACTTGAATGGATACGATGGAGAATTAATCTCATCGCGTTCGTGGAGTCGGTAGTCCGTACGTACGCACGAGTGATGATATCATTCTTTTGATATTAAAATAATATATAAATGGATGGTATATCATATATACAGAATCATTAACATGTTATATTTATTATTTACATTAGTTACACATCATTATTATACCCATCCAAATAATAATATATTGAATAACAATTACACCACGACGTGGAGACTGTAAGTCGTACGTACACATGTATGGTGACATGTTATTCAAAGGGTGGATAGAATACTGAATATGGTTGAAACATATTTATAATAACATCAGAGTATATATATGATACTGGAGTTATTATTTTAGAATGGTAACAACAAAGGAAGAAGAATTGGAAGAAGAAAGGAACTTGGAAAAGGGTGGTGAAATCATTACCTCTTCTTCGGTTTCTTCCTTTTGATTTATCAAAAGGGCTCATTAGGTAGGCTTTCTGATCAAACTAAGGCATCTAGGTTGTATTGAGGGATGTTTTGAGATTATGTGGGCAGATTTTGGCCGAACCAAAAGGTTTTGAAGGTGTGAAGAAAAGAGAAGGAGGAGTGCCCTTTTATAAGGGGGGTGAAGGGCACCTTTGGAAAAGCTAGAAATATTAATTTATAATAAATTCATATTAGGTTTCTAATGGCTAAAAAGTTTATTATTAATCGTTTAAGGTGTGTATGGGTCAAAAACAACACAACCAATAGAATTTAGATAGTTTTGGGTACTTATATTAACCTTATCTTTAAGTATTAACTCTAAGTTAATTAGTTTCACTTTTACATTGTCTCTTTGTATTTTTATATAATATGGATAATAAACTTACTATATACATCCCAGAGACCCCCAAGTGGTCCATTAATGAGACACCGATCATGATATAAGTCTCTTGGCCGAACCTTAGATTTTTAGGAATTTAATATCAATTAATAATATAATATGTGTTTTAAGAACTCTTTTATGTCAATTTTGACACTATTCAATAGTGGATTTCTGTGAAACTCATAACAGATTGATTACTTCTAACAAAGTCAATTACATCAATACTAATATATTATATTATCCTATAAAATTAGTTTAATTCATTTAAAGTTTCATATTATATTTATTTGGGTATTTATAAACTCAATTATTTTGATTTTTCACTATTACAGTAATTACTGCATCATCTTTGTGTCATAAATAAATTAAATTATTTAATGTCTAAAAATTATAAATAAAATATAATTATGTAGGAAATATTTTTATCTTTCTAATTAATATTTATAATCTAAAATCCAACATATATAACCCTATGTACAAATTGTTTTTCTAAACGATATATGCTTGTGTCATTTTTGTATTCATTTTAACTTAATTAAAATAAAGTGTCCCTATCACCTACAAGTGGCACCATGGGGTCCCAAAATCGACCCAAATATGCCTATGTCCGAACATGTATCAACCAATAATTCTAGGACACGTTTTATGGTAATTTAGTATTATTATAATATTATTTTGTTTAACCCTTATTTACCGGATTTACCCTTAACCATGGTAAATAAAATATTTACCGCAGTAATTATTCAAAATGTCTAATAATAAAAGTTACCTATTTACACAATTTGAACATCCTGATTCCAAATATGGAATCCATTTTTCTAAATTCAAAACACAGATGTGGAAGAAATTAATTTAAAATTAATTCCCGCTGTCAAAACAAAAAGCGTGTTTTTAAGAGATAATAACTATCAAAAAATTGACACTTGTTTATGTTCGGTTTAATTGTAAAATTATGTCCAATGACCAACATTATATTAAATGGTAAAAATATATTCTAAATATACTTTAAAACCACTCAAATTCATAATTTATCACTATTAATTATTTTGATTAAAAAAGTTGTTTTTAATTAAAATTTAGTAATTTTCACTATTCATCAAAATAGGAAAGTTATCCGAGAAGTACCAAAATTTCACCTTAGGATAAATTCGATACTCCGAATCCAAAAATGAAGTCCATTTTTAGAGATAAAATTTCTAAACTTTTAAATGGTGGGTATTACTATTCATAACGGCTAGTTTGATTGGTTGTGGTGTGTTAGAACTTGAAGTTGCGTACAACACACACTACTTTATTATTCAAAGGAAAACGTACCGTGGAAGCTTGGGATGTTTCATTTTAAATTTTTTGATGTCCCCATTTAGTCAAAAAAATTAAAATATTTTATTTAAAAAGGTTTCACTATTAAAAGTTGATAAAAGTGCAATACTGAAAATGAATCGGTTCTTGCATTATGTCTAAGAAACTCATAATATGGATTCTAAAATTATAAGGATTATATAAAGTTTAAAATTTAGTTAATACTATTCATAACCTCTTTTGAATGGCTTTTTTTTAGAAAGTCATGGTGTGATTGAACTCAGTGTTGCGTGTAGTGCAAGTTATTGAATTATTTTGAAGAAATAACACACTATTAAATCTTGGGGTGTTACAATTGATATTACATGTGATTATTTGACTAGTAGAATGTCCATGTGAATAAGTAAATGGAGTTATTTTTTTAACTTTTCCATATTATGCTGAATTTTAAGTTTAAAAGGCTTTTGTTTTAGTCTTATACATTGCCTTAAATGTTTATGTTTTTTTATGAAAGTTTCTGCTATATTGTTATCTTTACTGAGCATCTGAGCTCACCACTTTCTTATGTTTTATTTTTCCCAAGATGAAAAGAAGTATATTAAGATTAAACTTTAGGAATATGTTAAGGGATATAAGAGTGTTCAAATGGGAGACAATGTTGTTGTTGTTTTTATTTTATGATGTAATGTAAAACTTATGTATGTATCTAATACTTCCAAGGTTACTAAACTGATCGGTCTTTCAAGACATGATTCCTTGTATCATGTCAATGTTATGTAATAATGCACCAACTTTGGGTAACTAGGGTTGGGGATGTCACAATTCTGCACTAGCACCCGGATTATGATGAACGACACTCTCACAGATTTCATGAAGCATGTGTGGACGATCTAGAGGAGTTCATTATCGGATTCTTCGAACAGTGATCACCAACGACGAGAAGATGTCGTGCATGGCTTTAGAATAAAACTTGGTATTTTCTACAATTTATTTTGTGCTTAAAATCTTTTATGTGGGATCCACCACTTTGACTGAGCTGCCCTTCACGGACATCGACAAGTTTATGTCGATCGTCGGTGGAAAAGTTTTAAAAACCCACCTGTTTGGGGCCTCCGTTGCACGCTCGGTTCCAACAATAAGGACATACTATGTGATCACACTCACAATTGACCATGAAATAAATAGAAATCATTCGATGCATTACATGTTCATTTTATATGTACATGCTTACTTATTACTTTATGTGATCAAACATAAATCAACACATACATAAAATAATAAACCATACATAAATAAAATTGAATATCCTGATCATGAGATGACACTAATGTTTGATCCAATGAGTGAAATGGATCAATAAAGACCCTAAGAGTAACTCCTTGAGTCATTATGCATGTGACTCCTATTTTAGCGCTCACCCATCCAATGTGTCGAACTCCTGTCTAACATGTCATCAAGTCTCGGTGTGAAGTACGTCACTCCTCATTCTCATTTTTATAAAACAAAACTCACACGTAGGAGAGGGGGTTTCGTGATTGTGTAATACAGATAAAAACTTTTATCGATGTACATAGGTCTTTATACATATAATACATAAAAAATGGTTAATATATCATCACTTATTAAATAATTATTAAGCACATACATTTCAATAATTAAATAAAATAAATTAACAACCACTAGACATGAATTGGTTGATCTGTGGCTCAAGATCAATTGATATGCATTAAACTCGTGTATATAAACTAAATATATAAACTAAAATTAAGCGTTCAATAAAATTTTCAAGGGATATTTTAATGAATTAAAAATTAACACTTTTTTTAATTCAAAATTTACATCGCCCAACCCCATTAATTAATTTAATTATATTCAAAAGTTTAACTTTGGTGCGGCAAGTTGGGCGGGTAACATAGTCAGTGGTCATGGGACGAGGCGACGGTGGGAACAGCAGAGCTAGTGGCCGAGTGAGACATGGGAGACGACATCTGTAGGTGGCCTGTGTCCAGGATCTTTCCAGAGGAGAAACTGTGACGATGGGGTTTCCCCATCCTGGAACGTGGTGGTCCTCTCGTTCCTCTCTTCAAGACGCTGCACACATATCCACCTCCATGTTTTTATTTTCATTTTTTTGTTTAATTTATATCATTTTTTCTACCTGTATTAATTGTAGAAAAAATGATTGATTCAAATAAAGGATGATAATCCCTGAATTATCAAAGTATAATTTCTCAAACTTTTCCAAATAATTTTTAACATGAATTATTAAAATTATCAAATGATAATTGAAAGATTATCTAAGGATATCTATTAAAATTATCAAATGATAATTGAAATATTATCCTAGGATCGTTATTATTAACAAATGATAATTGCAATATTATCTTATGATAATTATTAAAATTATCAAATGATAATTAAAATATTATCAAAAGATAATTATTAAAATTATCAAATGATAATTTCTAGATTATCACCGGATAATTTATAGAATAATAATTTTCAAGGGATAATCACATGGTTTTATCAAATGATAAATTATTGGAATTTCTAGATGATAATTACTTCGGATCATCAAAAGATTATTATTAAAAATTATCAAATGATAATTATTACAAATTATCAAATGATAATTATGAGTTTATGAAAGGATAAATTATTAAATTTTTTAAAAAAGTTAGTTAAAAAATGATATTTTATAATAAATTATCAAAAAATAAATATAAATAATAATTTATAATAAATTATCATAATATAATTATAGAGGATAAATTATGATAAATTATCAAAAGATAATTATAAAAGGATAATTTATGAGAAATTATCAAAGAATAATTATAAAAGGATAATTTATGAAAAATTATCAAAGTGATAATTATAAAATGATATTTTATGATAAATTATGAAAGAATAATTATAAAAGGATAATTTATGAGAAATCATCAAAGAATAATTATTAAAGGATAATTTATTAAAAATTATCAAAATATAATTATTATCATGGAGAATATTGTGATTGCATGTGTTGGCCTTAAAAAATAATTTAGAAATTATTCTGGCTAGAGAGTTTTATCACATGTGATAATTTATTTCGTTTTTAAATAAAATATATTGGTTTGGTTCTAGGAACCCTTGACGAACCTCGAGCATTTGTGTGTTGAAGTTTATGATAATAAGGTTGTGAAGAGGTGTTCTTGACTGTTGAGGTTTCCACTCTAGCTATCGAACAACATAGGGTGGTTTATCCTTGCTTGTTACATCAATGAATGTTGTGGTAGGAAGTTCCTTGCCTTATTAGTATTATGTTACACATGTTTTCATGGCATGATTGATTGTATTGGCATATTTGATATTCCTTCTTGATATGTAATCACATGTGGGTGTGTGGGTAACCCATGATACCATGACTTGTTTCCATGATATTTGATATGATAGTTAGATTCCATGACGATGTTTGATTCAGATGTTGACATATGATGATGTTATATTCTCATGATGTGTCCGATGGATATTATCATGCTATGTCTTGTCATGTTTTCTCCTAGAGGAATGGTATGTGTATACTTGACAGGTGGTCGTTGTGGTATGATTACTCTTTGTGGGGCGCATGCATGGAGTGTGGCAATGACATCGGTGCAACATGATAACATTGTAATATTCCTTATACTTGATTCCTTGTAGATTTCAAGTAGATTGATGACACTTGATGTCTTATGCATTATGAGTCTTACCCGATGCCATATGGATTCCTGGTAGGTTACAAATACTCGATGCCTTGTGGATTCCAAGTATTACAAGATTCCTTGTGGATTCTGGGTAAGTTACAAATACTCGATGCCATATAGATTTCAAATATTA
This sequence comes from Viscum album, assembly GCA_963277665.1. NCBI lineage: Eukaryota > Viridiplantae > Streptophyta > Magnoliopsida > Santalales > Viscaceae > Viscum > Viscum album. The sequence goes on along the minus strand of OY728166.1, from coordinate 1,069,115,602 downwards.
CTCGATGCCTTGTCGATTCTGAGTAGATTTTATTCACTCGATGCCTTGTGGATTCTAAGAGACTAACCTAAATCCTTGTGGATATTTTTGGATACTTATCGACATACAATACATTTCTGGCTTGGAGATGAAGCATGTATGGTCGGGGTTTATGGTGGCATAGCTAGCACACAACCGCTCGATTTTGTATTGTTTTTTATGCTTATTATTATTTGATCGTTATTGTTTCATACATTTTCATACTTGAGCACATAAATTAAAGGACACAATGTTGGTTTCTTACTATGTCTTTTACTCACACCCTACTCTAGAATTTTGATGTGTTTGTAGATTTCATGATGGATCTGGTGAAGGGAAAGGGCCCTATGGTGGACAGCTAAGCATAGGAGTATAGAGCTAGTGTAATTTTTAGATGGACCTCGGAGGACCCACTATTTATTTATTTACATTATCTAATACTTTATACAGTAAACAACCTTGTCACTATGGGAGCCCCTTCATTATCTGACATGTATGCCGTCATTATTATTTTGCATGTTTAATATGATGATTTATTATTATATTTATTGTTTATTATTGATCTTATGACATGAGGCTGAGGGTATAGTCTCACCACTATTTGAATCAAACCCTCACTGGTATTCATAAGCCTCTTGCATATGAGGAGGCTTGCATGAGGACATGTGGCACTCTAACTCGGACCCAGTGGCTCAGGTTGGGATGTTACAAAATGGTATCAGATGACTAGGAATCACTAACGTGTTTATTCTCTTTGCCTTGGTTTAGGATAGGGTAAATTGGATATATGATGATTGGGACTTGAATAAGGGAACTATGACATTTTTTGGCATGTACTATATAGTGGGCCTCCAAGTTTTCATAAAATGGGATTTTTTGTTTTGTTGTTATAGTTGATTAAATTCACTTTGGTTGATGTACATAATGTTTATATGTGATTTATGATATTTTGAGTGCATTCATGCATCAAGACTTGGCGTGTAGGTTCACATTCCATATATATACATGATGTTGTGTTGTATTGTAGTTCTTAATTAAATGTATTTATTTTTTATCTAATTGGGATTGTTTCTCCTTGTTTGATATATCTATTTCCATGTCGTTGTGATATATCTTTACTGGAATTGATTACATAAACTGAGCATGTAGTTGTGTTGCTATATATATGATGATTGTGACTAATGTGTGGGAATGGAAATAAGGGTTATTGTGAGGGGTATACCTTGGGTTAGGGGTAGAATCCTAGGAGAACCTTGTATGATCTAATAGACTAGTTAAGAGAAACTTGTGTGTTCCCACAGACTGTTTAGGGTTTATCCCAACGACTTTGTTTCTTTTCTGATGTTCTTCCTCCATGTTACAGAAGATGTTTCCTTCACGTAGTTTATACGATTACTTGGGAAGTATATCAGATTACTCTTACAAGGGAAGATGTTTATTCTTTTCCACTATATGTGTAAGTGAATGTAGTTGAGCATCCTCTCGCACCAGCTATGTGGTTTGGGAAACAAGGTCGCTTTGGCCAGAAGACATTCACTTAGTTTCGGACCTAGGTATAGGAGTCCAAAGTTATGGTCAAACATGTCATGACATTCAATTCAAGTATTCTCTATCCAAATATATCCTCATAGGCCCTCATGATATTGAAGAATTGATTGAAATCATTGAGAGAATATCTGATATAGTACAGTCTTTGAAATATCAACAAGTCAAGATGGGATTTGAACTCATGTCAGGGGAACATCCATTTTGATACCCCTTATTTTATGGGTCCAACCAAGATGAAGTAAGTATACATGTATATAGAAGACTTATAGAGGAATAATTTTATCAAACCTAATACTTCACCATGGGGTGTACCTATTTTTTTCTCCAAGAAGGAAGACAATAGTCTTTGGATCTACGTTGATTACCAAAAGTTGAACCAGGTGGTGGTGAAGAACCGATATCCATTTCATAGGAGTGATAATATTTTTGATTAGCTATGGGGAGACCATTTGTTCTCCAATATTGATATTCTATCGAGATACCATTAGTTGTGAGTTATAGAGTAGGACATTCATAAGATGGTGTTTCAAAGAAGGTATGGACTATATGAGTACATGGTAATTCCATTGAGGTTGAATAATGTGTCGGTAATGTTCATATCCCTCATGAACAAGGTATTACATCTATGATTATACTCATTAATTAGAGTGTTCATCAAAGATATCCTCATCTACTCACTGACACCGTATCAACATTCTAGGAACCCAGAGATAGTCTTTATTACACTTCGAGCACACTGGCTTTACACCAAGCTGTAGAAATGTGACTTCTAGATTTGAGAGGTCAAATTCTTAGGATGTGTGGTGTCTGATACTGGTATATCTATAGACCGAGTGAAAATTTAGGTAGTGATGTCCTAGAAACGTCCCTACAATTTGAGATTATTATCTTTTTGTGTTTAACTATGTATTACCGATAGTTTATCCCAAACCTCTCCTGACTATCAGCACCCTTGACAACACTGACAAATAAGGGAGTGAAGTTCCAATGGTTAGACCTATTTGAAGAGACATACCTTGAGCTAAATATAAGGTTGATCAAATACCAGTATTGAAACACCCTAATCCTAATATTGGTTATGGTGTGTACTGTGATGCATTGGGTGATGGTCTTGGAGTGGTGATGTTGCAAAGAAAACAAGTAGTAGTCTATGGGTCTCGTCAGCTACGACCCCATGAAAGAAACTACCCTACACATGACTTGGAGTTGGATGTTTTTGTCCACACTCTGAAATTTTATAGACACTATCTCTTCGGTGAGAGATTTATTGTTTACATGGACCACTAGAGCATTCACTATATCTTCAGATAGAGGGACTGAAACCTGAGACAAAGGTGCTAGGTAGAGTATCTGTAAACGTTCGACTATGAGATGGCATATGTACCTATTAAGGGTAATGTATTTTTTGTTTCTCTTATCCATAAGACACATACATAGTAGGATCTTAGCAAGAGGTCCTCATAGGAGTAGTGGTCCTTGATGATCTTATTGGCTGATTAGAGGATGGATGCCTCAGAGGACATGGTTTATATGACTTGTGCTCCCATGGTAGTCATATATTCACTTGTGGGCCAAGTAAATGATGAATATAAGTTAGACCCATAGTGTGTTGTGGTGAGGGAACAACTAGCTGGTGGGGAATCAATACCTGAATAGTCGATAGACGACGACGATGTGATATTGGTACGAGGGAGAGTAATAATCCCTACTTCCATTAGAGAGGATAAAATGAGGGATTAACATACCTCTAGATGGGTAGTACATCTTGGGATGGGAACAGAGTTTTAGACCACCTTGTGACACTTGCGAGCCTGGGATCTGGCATCACCTGCTTCCCTGCAATCAATTTCCAGAAACCCAAAGGGGTTAATTTGATATGAGGAGATGCTCTTAGTTTACATTACTTTAGACCACCCTAGGCCCCAGGTGCCAAGTTGATTGTTGCTTGTATCCTAGTTTGTTTCCTTTTTATTTCCTCTAATTCTTCCCATGTTTCTTCTTGAATAAAAATTTGACATTATGATGATGATGGGTAGTACATCCCGGTGTGACCAAGATGTATCATGACTTCAAGCGGTATTTTTGGGTACTAGGGATGAAGAGAGACATTGTTTGTTTTCTCTTCTGATTCCATACCTACCAAATGGTGAAGGTCAATCACCATAATCTTGGTGGGTTGTTTCAGCCACTTGAAGTGGGAAGGTGTTATGATAGAATTTGTGATGGGGTTACCATGGACCCTGAGAAGTTGTGACAAAGTTTAGGTGATTTTCAGCTGGATAATAAAGATAGCTCACTTCTTACCAATCAGAGAGACTCACTCAGGGAAGAATCTTTGAATACTCTCTATCCGGGAGATTGTACAACTACAAGGAGTTTCCTTGAGCATTGTTTCTTATAGAGATTTACATTTTTCATCAAGATTTTGGCAGGTCTTGCAGAAATCCCTAGGGACCTAGTTGAGACTGAGTGTAGCGAACCATCCTTGAACCAATGGATAGTCTGACCAGACTATGTGCATATTGGAGGATCATCTTCGTGCTTACATCCTATAATTTAAAAGATCATGATATGATCACCAATCCTTGATTTAGTTTGCATAAAATTATAATTACCATGCTTCGATTCAGATGTAACCTTATGCGGATCTTTATTAGAGGTTGTGTCACTCACCACTCTATTAGAATGAGGTGGGTGAGACAATGGTTATTGGACCTAGAATGGTTCAATAGACCTCTGAGGGAGTACAACTAATACAAAAAAAGTTGATCACCACTCATAGAAGTCATAAATATTATTCTAACTGTAGAAGGAGACCTTTGAAGTTTTTTATGGGAGATCATGTTTACTTGAGAGTTACTTGAGAACAGGAATCTAGGGAATTAGGGAAATCTAGCACCACATTTTGTAAGACCCTTTGAGAACACCAAGCTAATAGGAGCAATGAAATACAGTCTGGACCTACCTTCTCACTATCAAGGTCTGCAAAATGTGTTCCATGTGTCATAACTTTGGAGGTACATACCCAACCATACGCATGTTTTTGATTGCAAGGATGTTGAGATAGAGACCAATGCATCTTATGATGACTATTTGGTGCGGATCAAAAACCAAAGAGAAGGTGTTTCATGGAAAGACAATACCAATAGTCCCTATTTGGTGGCACCATGGATGGATCTAGGAGGAGACGTGGGAGTGCGAAACTGATGTTTGAACTTAGTGGCCTGAGCTATTTAAGTAAGACCATTAGAGATACTTCTCAAGGAATAAAATTCTATAGAGGAGGATATTTTTAGTATCCTACATTTATTAAGAGTATAAAAAGCCTCATTTATAATAATTTATGATTATTTTTATGTGAAAATGTAATTTTTTAAATAAAAAACTCTTAATATATTATTTAAAGGTTTTAAGTAAAGGTAAAATCCCAGTTAACACCTTTGAATATTATATGGAATATTTTCAGAGTTATACTCTGAGACAGAATTGGAAGCCAAGGCTCATAGGGCCTCAGCACTGATAGAATAAAAATATTAAATATATTATATTATGCAGGCATGATTTTTTCAAAATAATTGAATATATCCAAAATAGTGCATCATATGAGAAATATGATACCACTGTTAGGTCCAGTTTGATGGGTTTAACCTAGGCGTGACATAAAATTTGGGTGCATTGGGTGTTTGGTATGATCTAACGCGAGGATAACTTATTTAACTTTTATATTATATTATTTTTCTGAAAAATAATCAGATATCTCTTAAATGGTACGTCATATGAGAAAGGTGTGACCACCATTATGTCTAGGATGAGAGGTTTACCATAGACGAGATATAAATTTTGTACGCGTTAGGTGTTTGGTCAGATCACAAATAAGGTTAATATTTTTATTATTTTTATTATATTATAATTAATATTTTAAATAATAAATTCATTTTTATCTCTTATTCTCTACAAACCCCGCATTACCACCATTTTTAACCATGGGGTCATTCAAAAGCATAGTTTTGAAATATTTTTTACCCTTTTTAGTTAGCGATGAATTAATGGGGTGAATTAAAACATTTTTCACTCAATTTTCGGTTGAATCATGGATTAAAACATGTGTTTTAATTTGGGATTTTAAATGCATTGGTTTTTGGTTGATCAAATAGAAAAACCATTTTCTTTTTCATCATTTTATGATTCTATTGATTCAAAATGATCCCAAAAATCATTTCCATGTGATCGGTGAAGCCTCTGATCGATGTTATTTTCACATCCTGACACGTCGTGTTCTTCATATTCCTCTCTTCGGGATGTTGCACACACCTCTATCTCTAGGTTTATGTTTTCATTTTTTTCATTTATACAATTGTTTCTACCCCTTTTAATTTTATAAAAAATGATTTATTAAAGTAAAGGATGATAAAACCTGAATTAACAAGGGATATTTTCTTGAATTGTTCAAGAAATTTTTTACCATGAATTTTTAAAATTATCAAACGATAATTTTGAGATTATCTAAGAATCATTATTAAAATTATCAAACCATAATTTCTAGGTTATCAAAATATAATTATTAAAATTATCAAATGATAATTGAAAGATAATATAAGGATAATCGTAAAAATTATGAAACAATTATTGAAAAATTATCAATTTATAATTATTAAAATCATCAAATGATAATTTTTAGATTATCATAGAATGATTTATAGAATAAATTTTTTTGAAGGATAATCACATGGTTTTATCAAGGGATAAATTATTAGAATTTCTAGACAATAATTACTGTGAATTATCAAAGGATAATTATTTCAAGTTATAGAATGATACATGCGAGTTTATCAAATGGCAAATTATCAAAAAAGTCTTAAAATATAATTATAAAATGGTAGTTTATAATAAATTATTAATAGATAACTATAAAAATAATTTATTATAAATTTTCAAAAGATAATTATAAAGGATAATTTATGATAAACTATCAAAAGATAATGAAATAAAGGATAATTTATGAGAAATTAATAATGAATAATTATAAAATGATAAATTATAATAAATTATCAAATAGATAATTATAAAAGGATAATTTATGATAAATTATCGAAGAATAATTATAAAATGATAATTTATAATAAATTATGAAAAAATAATTATTGTCAAGGATAATATTTTGAGTGCATGTGTTATCTTAAAATGATAATTTATAAACTATTCAGGAGAGAGAGTTTTATACCATGTGATATTTTATTTCTTTCTGAAATAAAATGTGTGGTTTTGGTTCTTGGAACCCTTAACAAACCTTGAGCATTGATGTGTTGACACTTATGATAATGAGGTTGTGAAGATGTCTTGTTGAGTGTTGAGGTTTCCAATATAGCTATCGAACCACATAGGTTAGTTTATCCTTTCCTTTAACATAAAAACTTTTTGAGGTAGGAAGTTCCTTAAATTCTTGGGCTCACATTACACATGTTTACATAGTATGATTGATTATGTTGGAATAGTTGATATTCATGATTAATATGTAATTGCATGTGGTTTTGTGCATAGCCCATGATACCATATGAGTTGTTTCCATGAGATTTTATATGAAAACTAGATTCCAAGATGATGTTTGGTTCAAATATTTAAATATGATGATGTTATATTCTCATTATTTGTGTGATGGATATTATCATTTTATGCCTTTTCGTGTTTTCCTTTGGAGGATTGGTATGTGTATACTTGATAGATGGTTTTTGGGGTATGATTACTCTTTATGGGGTGCGAACATGGATTACAGAGATAATGACATCATAGTAGGACAACCTTGTAACCCGACCTCTACTTAATTCCTTGTAGATTACGAGTATATGGTCGCCACTTTATGCCTTGTGGATTTCAAGTGTTACCTGATGCCTTGTGGATTCTAGTTAGGTTACAGATAATCAATGCCTTATGGATTATGAGTATTACCTAATGACTTGTGGATTCTAGGTAGGTTTTCATCAATCGATGCCTTATGGATTCTAAGTGACTTGCCAATATCCTTTGGGATGGTTTTGAATACTCATCGACATACAATGCATTTATAGCATGGATCTGAAGTAGGTAAGGTCGAGGGTTTGTGTCAGTTTGGTTAGAATATGATCTCTTGGTTTTGGATTGTATGTTTATGCTTTGATCATTATTATTTTATACACTGTTATACTTGATAACATTAGGTTAAGGATGCATCGATGGTGTCTTGAAAAGTCTTGTACTCACACCCTAATCGGGAATTTTGATGCTCTTGTAGATTTCATGATGGATTTGGTGAAGTGAAAGGGCCTTGTGGAGGAAAAATAAGTAGAGGATTGTAGAGCTAGTAGCAGATCAGGATAGACTCTAGAGGCCCCACTATTTATTCATTTACTTTATCTGCAACTTTGTACACACAACAGGCATGTCGCCTTGGGAGGTCATTTTTTATCTGACATTTAGGCTAACATTATTATTATAATAGTTTAATATGATTATTTATATTATTATTTATTGTTTATTATTGATCCTATAACATGATACTGAGGATATAATCTTCCCACTATTGGACTCAAACCCAGAATGCTAGTCGCCATCCTATTATATAAGTGGAGGAGTATATGAAGTCATGTGGAACACCGACTCAGACATAGTGCTTCGGGTCAAGATTTGACACACCACTTGAAAAAAACTTATTATTTTTAATAATATAATTTTTATTTATTTTTTCCATAAATTGATGGAAAAATAACTTCTTATTGGATAAAATTGTTCTGGTCATTGCTGGCTGGGATGTTGGGATTCACTAGGAAATAATTCTGTAAACATAATTGGGTAAAAACCAGCATACATATAAAGATATATAAGTTCTTCATAGTTATACCCACCAAATATTTATTTAAATCTATTTTGAAAATTTGGATGACTACAACTTGTCCATTCGATGTAAGATCAACTTTTCATCTGTGGAATTGGGACCAGAACGACATCCTCTTCTAAATTTATTCAAATTTAATCTCTCTTGAATCAAAATATTAATGTGTCACTCTGATACCAATTAATGGTTCTAGGCGTGTATCAGAATTCCCAACATATGGTAATTTAAAAATTTTCACTGATGATCGACATTACTACATCGTTGCCGATGAAGTGATACCCAGTTACAACCATAGAATATTCACGTGAATAATTTAATCAATGAAAATAAAGAAATAACTCTTTTGATCTGAATACTTTCTCAACATCAACTAATCTCTAATGATATTTTCTTGAAGGATACGAATCATATCCCTCTAGATCAACCACATGTGCTTTGAAATCTCATGGGAGCATCGATTGTTAGAATCTAGGTACTAGTGCAAAGCTATGATAATGCATTTGACATCCCAATGATCACTATTTCTCCGTTCCGTCAATATTCCAAGGTGATCTTCAATCGATTAATTAGAACAAGAGATACTCTCTCTTAGAAGTAGGAGGTAGGAGAGAGAATCTCTGGATCTCATGTAATGAATAGTCCATTTCATAGGATCCTCTCCTCTTATTTATAGTGGGCTTCCAAAATACCTAAAAAAAGGTTTCTGGACCTCGGATATTTATTACCCACCATAAATGACATTTTATTACTAAATTAAGGAGACATAAATAACCTTCACATATCTATCACTTGTAACATATTAAATATATTTCGTGATAAATATGAGTCATTAACTCGATTCAAAATTCATGAAAATATTAAATGAACCTTGAATATTAAAATAATATTCATTTATATAATATTTCTTTGTATTTAGATTAACACTTGTAACTAAATTTAATAAATCATTTCGATATTAATTATTCTAAACTTGAATAATATGAATTTATTTAACCCTTGGAGATCGTGTATTCTTGAACATATCCTGGAACCCATGGTAGGGCCCACCATGTTCAGAACTCTTATCCTCAGAATAAAGAAGACTTTTGAATAATCTATTCTATGTGACAAACTATTATCTTATCTCTATAGTATTGAATATTATTCATAGACCAGGAGTAGAGTCTAGAAACCCATCAAGGCCCCTAAAGAGATAAGAAGTGGTCATAGTAACAACAACCTTCCTACAAACTCACACTGTGTAATATAATCTCTTTGTGTTATGATATTTCATAAATAAAGAAACACGCTATATGATATCATCCTTTCTTCCTTTATTATCTACTGAACATAATAGATGAACTTAACTTCATCTACCTTGGCCATGGATGTAATGAAGGTACTACCACCCTGATCAATTGGGCACTAGACATCTCTTCTAATCAGAAATGAAAAATTATATTTTTTATCACACAGTGATATATCATATATTATCAACCTTATACATTTTAATTACATTTTATGGGTTTTAGTATCCCATTATTAAATATTTTTTTCACTCATTATTTATTTTTTATTCATTTGTTTAAAATATTCTTAAAAAGATGTAGTTTCATAATGGCCCAATTTGACATTAGTTCACTATTTCTATCATGACATTCACTACACTAATCCAAATGTTAAAATTAATTGTTTTTAGGATTATATGTTCATTGGTATTAAATTAATCTAACAAAACCAAAGGCTATTTATGATCACATAGGGCCCAGAATAGGCCCACAAGTGAATACATTATGGGTGGGATAGATTGGACCACACTTTTGTTCTATGCTATCAATCAGGCCTCAGACCTCCAATTATAATTATTCCACCACCATTGGAAATATTACTTGAATTCCCACTTATACACCTAATTTCAAGACAATTTAATGTTATTTGATCAGTCAACCAACCATATAAATAATGAATAATAATTCTTCTATGAATAGTTACCTAGTCTCTTAGGAACATAACTTATTTTGTAGAAATATTGATTTATTTTCCCATAAAAACTCTTAAACCTCATTACATTTTGTTTCTCAAACAAATGGTGAGATTAAAGGCTTTGGGAAGTTCTAATTCAATATATATGGCTTCCCCCCTTCCATGGAGTTCTAAACTTCTTGTGATCACTCAGGGAGGAACATGATGTAAATCCTAAGCTTCATGTTTATATTATTTGAATGATATTTTAAATTACTTTTTTGTTTATTTTTTATTCATACTATATTATTATTTAATTTAGTTATGCACTATTATTTCATTATCAAACTCATATGATCATTTTTGGGGATACCCGTTCATGTGATGTTTATCACACAGTTCACAATTTCTTCTTCCCCCTTTCAATTGTAGTGTCAGTGTGGTTCATATTAGTTAATTGAACACTGATAAACACTTACATGGATAAGAAAATTTATTCCATGGAATAAAAATTAAATAACATAAAAATATAGACATAAGTCTATTTCTTCATGTGTTTCCTTGGTGAGTTTCGATTATGAAGTCAGAAACAAATCACACTATCATCGATGGTAGGCGGGGAATCATTTTTTTTACTAAACCCTATGAGGTTTCCTAGTATAGACTCAGTAATATTTTGTTTATAGGCTCTATAAACCTAGTATTAAAATATATATACCCTTTCTCTTGAAGAAATTAAGGATGAGGATCCCGAGATTTCCCTATATTGACCACTCTTAATCGCATCTGTTAATTTCTACTTTATTTTATAACAATATTTAATATACTTCCCTATTAAATCAAAAAATCCCAAATTTTCTAAAATATAATTCAAAATTTTCATTATCTAAAACTTATGTTTAAATTAATGATCTAAGTCTCCATCGAGAGACAACCTAGTGCTCCTTCAATACTGTAGAAATTCTAGTAGAAAACAATATTCAATATGACATGATCGACAACATGATCAATCATAATTATTCAATAAATTCCATAACACCAATGATTTAACCAATGAAAGATACCTCATAATGAAATAAATGGCATGGTTTTTTTTCTTTCATCAAATTACCTGAACAAATGGTATGCACTGATAATAATCTCAAGTTAGGAGACCGTTACTTGTGTTCAAAAATAAGAACTACAAATGATACCCAAAACATTTGATGTCCCTATTGGATGGTTGTTACTAATGATATCATATACTCAAGATCACTAAGTGTGAACTTCATGAGAATATGTCTCAATGCTTATGAGCCCCAAAACCTGATAGTTAGACATCATCTATGTCCAGGTAGAATGATGCATCTAGACTATATGACATTTGTTTAAGATTAATATGATAGTATCACAAGGTTTTCCTTATAGTGTGGGAAATACTATAAATTTTTTATATGAAAACTAATCTATGGAAATTACCATTTAAATAGTGGACACAGAAATAGAAATACTATTATTATAACAATACATCAAGAATAACTCATTGTATTCGTGATATGGTAATCAAAAAGTACTGTTTAGTTGGGTCTAGGGAACCCACTATCACAATAATTTTAGAATGATTTCAAAGTAAAATTAGATACATTATTGTATGAATAATACAATTAAGTTTATTGGATTCAATTTCATGGTTTAATTTTGTATAAAAACATTTTTACACTTCAAAAGGATTTTGGAAATACTGTTTTTCATTGTGTTTTTTAAGTTTATTTTTAATTTAAATTCTACCACTTTTGTGTTTTCAATTTTTAAAATCGGATTCAATATTTTTATTTAGGAGGTCAAGATTTAGTAAATAGGTCTCTTTATTTTCAATATGAATAGTAACCTTAGTAATTTTTAGTGCGACGATAAAGTGTAAATTGGATAATTAAAGTTAAAACTAAAATGATAAGGACTAGAAAATAACCCTAAAACATGGTTTAATATTATTTTAGGAGTATATTTTTCCCATAATCAACCAAGATTCAGTTATTTGATAATTTATGATCATTTGGATGAGATTATGACCTTTATAGTATTTTATTTCAATAAAAATCAAACTAGTCACACTCTTATATTTAATAAATATAATATTTTTATATGGGTTTATTCCCAGGATTTGTTTAACTATAAATAGTATTTTGAATGGTAAAATATTTATTTTCATCATGGTAATTTATTTTTAATTTTTTTTTGAATAAATAAATACCTTAAATGCTTACAAAATGCTGACACAATAATTATTGAATTAATGAAAATATCAACGAAATGATATTTAAAGTTTTAAAAATAATATAATTTGAGATAAATAATGTGATACATAAATTTTATATATAAAAATGAAATTATAGAGATATAATAAAAAATTTGGACCAAATTATATGTTTTTCCTTGATATTATTAAAGTCAATGTAATGAATAGTTATAAAAATTGTCATTATTGGTATTTTTAAAAAATAATATTTTATTAAATGATATAAAATTCATAACAATATTAAATTCATAACAATATTAAATTCATCCAAATTAATGGTATATGGTCAATTACCTATACAATAGTCCATTTATGGGTATTTTGACATTTTATAGTAACATTACTAACCATTAGAGAGTAAACAAATTTAATAGTATGGTAATTATCAAAATGGTTAACAGGAGGCTAAACCAAAATGATAAGGATAAAAACATCACCTAAACTTGTCCAAATTTTATTATATAATATTATTTTGACCCATGATCATCCTATATTCCAAATAAATTTATTTGGATCCATATGTACATAAAAATTAATTTATATTAATTTAATATTTTAATAAATTCCAAAGACTCCCCACACCTCAATTATAAAATGGAACCTATTTATTCACTTATTTACATTATATTGAGCTATATATCTTGAGAAATCCTTATCATTCCTCTTATAAACACTCTTATCCAAATTCTTGAGTTTTCTTCCCTTATAAAATAGCATCTTGTGGTCCTTAATATGAGATCTAAATGGAGTCCATTGAAGAATTGGTAGTCGACTTTACTGACTCTATTAATTTTATTTCTTCATATACTTCCTCTTTATGTGTTGTTTTCATCCTAAATTATTAAATTATAAATTATGTATATACTTATTTATTATTATTATTACAAGACAGCCATATTATACCTTTTATCCATTCTATTAAAAATGAAAGAACCATGTGTGTGTACGTACGTCTTGCCGTCTCCGCACGTCGGTGTAATTAATTTTTCATCACCAATTTAATTGAATGGTTAAAGTTATGAAAATAATGGATATATATGGTACTAATTACATGATATTTATTATTCAAAATTAATATATCATCAACTTTATTACCATTTCAACCATTTATAAATGATATCATCGCTCATGCGTACATATGATTTACCATCTCCATGAAGCGATGCGGTTCACATTCTACCCCCTTTAAAGAGTAATTATAAAAATTTATCAAATGAATAAATAGGATATATATACCCTTAATATTATTATGGAGATAAGTGAATGGTATCCTATTCACAATAACCCAATCTCACATGACAAAATATGAATGGGAAAATGAAGAAGTTCACACCCAAAATATGGGTAATAATGAAATATTATTAACAAGGGAGTGATAATATGACATAAGAGGTTCATATATGATATTATAAATATGAATATGTTTATGGTGTAAATTAATAACATTTTTAAAACCATTATAAATTTGGTTAAATTATGTTAAACTAAAGGGAATCATAATGTAGGAGATTTCGCCTTAATATCCATTCCATTGAGAAAGATTTGGTAATATGCATATGTTTATTTTTATGTGGTGTATATAATATCTCTTTGAGGTATTAAACATTAATATATATTTTTTCATGATGATTAAAGTTCATTTAAAGTTTATTATCTTAAGTATTTTTCAAAATTTCTTCCCACTTTTCCTCTCTTTGGAGCTTGAATCAAGCAAATAAATGCTTAAAAGAAAAATCGATCTTATTTCTCCTTTTGATCAGATATATTTTTATTATCCATTTTTTATTTAAAATTTTTTCAAAAATGTTATTAAACTTATATAATTATTTATCAAAATACAGTTTACCCATGTTTTATTTCTTACAAATTTTTTTGAAAGGAATCTTTTTGTCATTTTCCAAATGAGGTACATTGTGACATTTCTGAAGAAAAAAAATATGAAAGGAATGTTTTTTTAACTTATACTGAATAAGAATCATTTCCCAATATCATGACTAATCATTTCAGTTGAAACTTAGTTTATATTTTTACAAGTTTATTTTTAATGAAAATGATTTACTTTATATTTTCATAGTATTTTAAATGAATGATGTCAAAAATTGAAAGGTTATTTTTCTTAAGAATGTTTTAATGATATTTTGGTGGAATTGTTATTCATCAATGAAAAAAACCTTTATTTTACTTATTATCAGTTTGGGATATGTTGTAATGATACCATCCTTTTTCACATTCACTTACTTGTGACCATTGGATATTATTTTTCCCTCAAATATCCATATTCTTTATATCATGTATATGTTTATTTCCTAAACTAGATACCATTTGATATACAAGGTTTTACTGTGGAAATTATTTGATTGAATGTAGAAAATGATGAAAAACATGTATTCTTTATTCAATGTGGATAGTTTTTTATAAGGAATATTGTTTATAAACTAAATTGATAGTTCAATATATAATTACTTCTCCGAGCATGTTGTGATGGGTGGGGCCTAGAAATAAATAGTCCCTCGATGCATTGACAGGTCTCATGAGACAAATCAGTTGGCCAAATTGAATGGGTCCTTACCCATAGTTTCAAAATGTATTTATAAAGGTTTCGAAGGTAAAGGTATCATTATTCCCAAGATCACGATGTCCAATATTATGCATTTCATTCATTTATAATTTTGTTTTTATTATTATTATCCATGTGATTTTTACATTGATATTATCTATGGCGGCATTTCATTCTCAACTTGTTGATTAAATGACATGGGTTTTATATTATCTATCTTATCACATTGATTATTCCATTTTTATTCATGATATTTTTCTATTGTATATAACTCTTACTACTAATTTTAGATCACCTTTATTTTTGTTTTCATTCCCTACAATAATAATATTAAATCTTTGAATGAGTTCGAGGGTTCAGATTACATTCCACAATTATATTATATGTTTTTATTACCAATGTAATAAGGTAACCATGTATGTATCTATTTCTTAAATAATATTAAATTGATCATTCATTGACAATGTTATAACTTATATTTTAATTCAATTTAATAAAATAACTATTTATTATGGGATTTTGGAGTAGGTGTTGTCACAATGACCCTTGATTAATATCAAATTCCTGTAAGTCTTTATAAGGCTCTCAACATCAAGATACATTTATGAACGACTTATCAACACCAAAATGATGGGTAGTCTAAAAAAAGTATTCAGACAGTAGAAGGAATGATGAGATCATGTTCTCTTGACTTCCAAAGATCATGATATCATTATCTACATATGGAAGAATTTTCATACAATAACAATTTCAATTCAAGCATCTATATGACACTTTATAGGGAATTGTATGTGAAGAATGTATTACTCAAACTTGTTGTGAAGAATTTGTAGAAAGTAATATAGTAGGACCAAGACTTATGTAAAAGGCAACTTAAAAAATTAAAAACTATTCTGAATCATATAAAAAACATCCCAAACCAGAAAAAAGTGTTATTGTGATAATAGAATGAAAGACATATAATTTCATGTGGGGGATCATATATTCTTATAGGTTTCCCCATGAAAGGGATTTGTAAGATTTTTTTAAAAGGGGAATTCAAACCCTAGGTACATTAATCCCTTTGAAATTATATAGAGAGTTGGAGTTATAGTTTATTGAATGGATATGCCACCCAACCTTTCTAAATCACACAACATCTTCCATGTTTCATTTTTTTAGAAATTCATATTGAATCCAACAAATATACTCACATATGATGAAATAGAGTTGGATCCTAGCCTATATTATAATGAAGTGTCTGTATAAATTCTTTACATTAGAGATAAAGTGTTGTTGAATCAGACAACCTAACTGTTGAAAATAATTTTGAGAAATCACAAACTAGAGGAGGCAAAATGGGGAGTCTGAAGAATCTACGAGGAAAGAATTCCCACAATTATTTAAAAATTGACTTATATGTCCAATTTTGAGGATGAAATTCTTTATGGGTGATAATATAATAGCCAAGACCCTACTATAGTAGGTAATCAATAGATCCCAAAACTATTACATAATAAACACACTAAAGAAACTTTATTCATTACTTAATATAGAAGTCAAATTTTAATTTTAATTTTAATTTTTCCAAATTAACTTAATTTTGGTATTTATAATTTCTATATTATCTTAAGATGGTTTTTTAGATTTTTTTGAGATAAGTGATTTTTATATGAATAGTGAGAAATACAGTTCATTTTGTAAAAATAATGAATTTTATTACTTTATTAGTATAATAACATAACATTGAATTTCATAAAACCTATTAATTGGTAAAATAGGTATTTAAGGAATAAATTTATAAATTGTAACTAGTTGAATGGTGATGAGTAGATTTTCATAGAGGAATCAGGTCCCTCGATGGTGTGAGGTATTATCCATCTAAACTCAACTCTCATAGAACTATTGATTTATACTAGTGAATCTCATTTATTTTTTGTTCCTCACATGGTAAATCAAATAGTGTCACTTATGTAAATGATGTATCATGTTATGAGAATCTATAAACTTCTTGAACAATGATAGTCTAAAGGATTAAGGTGTGAAATTTCCTTTATAACTATCAATGAAATGCAATTGGAATGAGACTTTTCTATTATAGAAAATGATATCATTGATTTAATCTTGTGAATTGACTGGTCAAAGAACATTTAAACTATTCTTATAAATAATTTATTTTTCATCTCTTAATGGATCATGAAATTTCTATAAAGGGGTTTGGGATATGAATACTAGAAGATTGGGAAATTAGGAATGAATGTTCAAAACTTTATCCGGTATATTGGAAGAAAAAACCTTGGAAACTACTAATGCTATTAAGACTATAGATTTTCCTACCATTATGGATGAGTATCCTAATGTGTTTCCAAAATCATTCTCTTAAATTCCACCTGAAATGGATGTAAAATTTTCATTTTACCTATTTCCAAGAATGAATCTACTTACCTAACATTGTATAGAATGGTGTCAAAAGAATTGAGGGAATTAAATATCTATTTTTATGAATTAGATCATAAGGGACTCATAAGACCAAGTACATCACTATTGGTTGCTCCATTGTTCTTTATAAATAAGGCAGATGATTCCTTTAGACTTTTTACTCATTATCATAAACATAATAAGGTTTTGATAAAGAATAAATATCCTCTCTCTCGAATTGATGATATGTTTGATTAGTTAAAGGGATACACATGGTTCTATAAGGTTTATAAATTGTATTCATATCACCAGATTATATTTAGGAAAGATAAATTTTTTAATACAACCTTCAGAATTCCTTACCATCACTATGAATACATAATCATGCCTTTTGGCCTCCTGAATGCACCATCAGTCTTGATGACGTTGATGAATCATATCTTTAAAAGGAACCTAGATTCCTTTGTTGTTGTCTCTGTTGATGAAATCCCAGTGTATTATCAAACTAGAAATGATCATGAAGAGAAATTGTAGATTATGTTGAGAACCTTGTGGGAACATAAACTATATGATAATTTCTTTATGTGTGGCTTATTTATATAAGAACCTCACCTCCTTGGAATATCAATTCTGAGAAAGTCATATCGATAGACCCTAAAAAGATAAAGTCTATTTTCTCTTGGAAACCACCGAAATGAATCTTTGAGATACACAATCTTCTAGTCTTATCCAGTTCCTATGACCATATTTTTTATGATTTCTCATGAATCACATCTCTAATGAATACACTGACAAGGAAGGTAACTCCATTTTATTTGAGTGATAATTTTCATAAATCCTTTTTTGAGATAATGAATCGAATCACTCCAGAACCCGTCCGAAATGTTTACAAATCCATGTGAATGTTATATGGTCTATTATGATGCATCTAGATTGGGTTGGGGTTGTGTTATCATACATGGAGACCATTTTTTAATTTATGAATCAAGATAATTTCTTGTACAAGAAAATAATTACCCGAATCAGAATCTGAAATTAGTTGCATCCATCCATGATTTAAAAAAAAGGTCATTATATCTTTGGAGATAAGTTTACTATGTTTACTAACCATAAAATTTTCAAATGAATCTTTTTATAAAGATATTTAAACCTAAGGAAACTAATATTGGTGGATTATCTCTAAATAATCAACTTTGACTTGGATTATACACCTAGGAAAAGGAATTTAGAGGCTGATTCTTTAAGCCTAAAGTCGTATAACCATTTATTTAGGTAGTATTGTGATCAATGGAAACCAATGAGCATGATTTCTAAGATGAAATTAAATTTCACTTAGAGGAATAATATTAAAGTATTCTTTCTAGTGACTTTATTCATGATTTGTTTAACAAAGTTAAGAATTATAAAGATCTGATGTAATTTTCATTCCATTAGGTCAAAACTCAATGGTGAGGAGTCCATTGATAGATGGAAATAAGATTATAATTTAGTGTTTCATTTCCAAGATTGGATAGTGGTTCATCCATCATGTATATGACAAATTCTTTCAGTTTATCAGTATTTTAAGAGGGTGAATCATTCGGGAATTAAATAGATGTAATGGACAAAAAGGATACATTCATAGTTTTTAGGTATGAAAATAAGGGAGTTATATTATATTAGGAAATGCCTCGCCTATCACCAGTTTGAGGATTAAAATCAATGACCGAACTATTGCAATTGTTATCCATACCTATGGGGAAATGGGAGAAGATTTCCATGAACTTTGTCACTGGTTTGTCGAGGATGATTCAAAATTATGATATCATATGGATGATTATAGACTGACTCATAAATCCAAATCACTTTATCCTGATCCAAAAATCTAAATGACCAATAACTTAGAAAATCTATATATTAGATAAGTGGTGAAATTTCAAGGGGTACCATTTTCTATTGTATTTAATATAGATCCTAGTTTTTTATCTCCTTTTTATTACTCCATGTAGAAATCCCCATTAACCTAATTGATCGTGATCATGGAATATCATTCTCAAATGGATGAGTAGTCAGAACATATTATTCAAACACATGTGGACATACTTTTTTTATGTAATGGATTTTAGTGGTTCAATGGAAGACCATTTTTCTTTAGGTATTTCTCTTATAACAAAATATTTTATGAAATGGAATATATGGATTAATTCAAGGAATTATATGTCCATTATTTTAGATCTCCACTTTATGGGTAGAGACAGGGGAAACTTCACTAATTAGACCTAGCCATGTCTATGACATAACAGAGTATATTTAGATAATCAGTAAACAATTTTAATTGTTCCACAGTCATTAAAAATATTATATAAATCATTATTTTCAACCATTATCTTTTACTCTGGGTGACCATGTATTCTTGAAGGTCTCTCCTAGGTTCAGGCATCATCATTGGGGAATGAAATGGATGATGCATCCATGACATATTTAAACATTTGAGGTACTTTAATGTCCTGAATATATGTATTGTCACATGATTTACCACCTAGATTTAGCTAAGTTAATAATATATTTTTAGTGCCTCAATTGAAGAAGTACCATCTTGATCCCAGTCATGTGATTTGATGGGATCATGTCATGATTAATCCTAATGATATAATTTTGAATAGTCTGATACACATTCTAGTTAGGAAAGACAATATATCTCAAGATAGAAATATCTCTTTTGTATGAGACTTATGGAAACACGGATAATTCCATGAAGAGGCATGAGAACAATATATGTTTATGTAGGATCAATGACTATAACTCTTCCAAGATAGCACCAGCAACATGCTTTATGAGGATGGAAATAATAATAGTGGGGATAATGTAACACCACTTATTTGAGGTAAATTATCTTTTATTATTTATTTTCAATGTATATGATTATTGGGTTGAGTTTCATAAGTTTACGTGTAGTTTTGGAGAGTTTGGGAAACTTTTTAGAGGGTTCATGGTGTGAGCATAGTTATGGGAAACCATGTTGTGTTCCCCAAGTAATCGTACTACAGATGAAGGGAACATCTAGTAAGGTTCATTGTTGGATAATGGGTTTTCCAAACCATTCAATGACCTTTAAACTTGGATATTTGGGACAGATTTGATTTGCACAGTTGGCACACGGTTTTTGAAACTATGCAACCTAAACGTGCAACATAATTAGTGAAATACAAATACTATATTTTAAACCCTAAAACAATCCTAAACCCACCCCCCCCCATTATTCCTTCCTTGATATAGGGTATCAAATATCAGGCTTCCACTGGTCTATTTTGGTGGTATCCACCCTTTCAGTGCCTAATTTCAACAAATCGGATAGCATTTGATCTAGGGAATCAAAGGTAAGAGCCTAATTATTCCCCTATATAACAACCCTTATATTTATTACACTTTAATACAAAATTTAATTACATAAAATTACAGTTAATACAACATAAAAGATCAATAAGTCCGGTTTCTTTGGGAATTAGGTATATTTTATTAAAATGTTATACATGAATTCTAACATCCTTATTGAAAACTTCTTTAACATTCTTGAGCTTAAATATTAATTGGATAGTATGGAGAGATACATAATAAAGGGGTGAGCCATAAATCCAAGTAAGGGAATAAAAATTTTAGAACATGAAGAAACAAATACAATTTAGAAAATTCATATCAATGAGGCATAAAGGAATATGAATAATAATCCATGATATAACATGATAATCATAACATGAGAAATGTGGAAAAAATTTAAAACACTGCATAATAGTTCAAGGATATGCCACCAAGACTTCATGGTGAAACAATTACCATAAATTAATTAGTTAAACCCCATTCCCAACATGACGTATCATTATACTAAACATTATATAATTCATTGGAGTGCTATATAATTCTGGTCGTAACCGTCACTTTCATTTTATTCTCAGGATTAAGTGTGCCTCATAGATCATAAAACATGGATTCAATCATCATCATAATTTATTCCATGATAAAGGAGTGTGGAATAAATAAATTTAAGTCCCAAATAAAAATTTCTATGTTCATAAAAGTGAAAAACCTTTATATAAAATGGATACGGTATTCACTATACAATTGGTTTGTCCTGGAAAATCGCGGTAAATATTCTACAGCATAACGGTGTGAGTTATAAATTCAAAAAATTCATTTATGAGATTAAAATGGGTCTCTAATAATTTTTTCATGAATTTTACAATAATAGGGACATGGAATGAAATTTCCACATATATATAATTTGAAAAATAAGGCATACAATAATATATAAGCTTGAATAAAAAGAGAAATGAAAGTATGTTTACGAAATTTTGGCATGGTAAAGGGTTTAAATGGAAGGGATTAATGAGAGAGAAAGGGGTATATAATCATTTATACATAATAAGGGTATTATGGGGGAGGTTATAAAACATACTCCATCATTTTTAATTGAAAATAAAATGGAATAATAAGATAAAGAAACATGGATAAAATGAGAAAGGAAAGAACCCTTATTTGAATGCGTGATTCCAAAAGCTTGAAAGTGGATTCTTAAGAGATTAGGGAATCATGGGAGGATTCTAGAGAGATAATTTCATAGTAAGTTCATGATATAAGTATTAGAGTAAAAATAAGTGAGGGCATGGTGGGTTTATATAGGAAAATATAGGGATTTCATTAATATTTAGGTTTTGGACTCTACAAAATAAAATATTCCAAACCAAAAACCTTACCATGGGTTTTTCCAATGGATTTTTCCAAAGTGAATAAGTTTTAATTATTTTATTAGGAAATTGGATGAAAATATTAAAATATTACCCTTTCTTATGTAGAGGTGAGTCACTCTGTTATGGAAATGAATTTAAAATCAAAAAATATATTATACATTTTGGAGAATTCATAAAGGCATTATAAAATTAATCAAATAAAATTAAAATTACATTATTTTATCGGTAAAACATATAGTTGGCCATAGATACCATTTTAGTATTTAATACATAAATTTTCGGTAATTATGATGTCATAAGATACCTAGTATATTTATACGGTATGTAATTTTTATTCAAAAATTTAACTCTCAGAAAATTATGAAAAATTCACCATTAGATAATTTCGACGTTCTGATTCCAAAAATAATATTCATTTTAACTAAATAATTTTCTAAATAAGTTAATTTATACTTTTAAATTAATATTCTACATTAATTAAAAAAAATTGGGTTTTGACAAAAATAGTTTTTTGAACCATTATAAAAATTGCACTTCACATAATAAAAATTATATGACCATTTATCATTAATAAAATTATTTAATAAATAAATTTTATTAAAATAATATTTATTTAAATAAACCATTAATTCATCAAAACAAATCCCTTAATTGAATTTTAATATTACCCAAAAATACATTTTGTGTTTAATTGAATCGAAATAAAAATCATTTATAATGTAACAATAAGAATTAAAATAAATTCATTACTCGATAAAATATACATATTTATATTTTAAGGTCTTCATACACATCCCTTTATTACAGCAACATATTCTCTAATTATAAGGTGCACGATATTGTGACTTTCATGGGGCTGTTCAATGAACATGGTTTGGGATGTGATATCGATGAGATTTAACTTCTACAAAAAAATAGTTTCTCTCATGCTTAAGTTGTTGGATCTCATCTTGTGATTGGTCAAGGGAAAATACCAGAGATTCTATCCCTCTCAGAATCACCAATAAATGGGCTTAATAGGGTACAATCCTATTTGATGAGGCCATCACTTCCTTTTTTTGTGCCAATTGGAATTCTTAAAGCCCTATATTTATAATAATCATGTGATCACTATTTAATGGCTATATTATCAATGGTAATGATTATTAATAGTCTTTTGGATATAACAAAACCAGTTCCTATGTCTTCTATAACCACATTACATAATAAAACATTTAATCATAAGGGAATTTTAGTTATAATAGTTCAGGTCATTACAATCTCCCCCCTTGAGAAATTTCACCCTCCAAATTTTCATATCACACATTAAAACAGATGAGGGTAACTCTATATCTTCACCTCCTATGGTTCCCACATTTCTTCTTCAAACTTATGGTTTCTTCCCAACACTTTGAACAGATTTATTGTCTTATTTCGTAGAAAATTTTCTATATGATCTAAGATATTTTCGGGCCACTCTTCATAAGAGATGTCATTCTCCAATTATACAACCTCTTGATTGAGTACATGTGGGGGGGTATGGTATGTACTTCCTCAAGAGGCATACATTGAATACATCAAGTACTTTGATAGGCTAGGTGGGAGTGCTAGTCGGTAGGCCACTGATCTGATGCAAACAAGGATCTCAAAAGGGATGATGATCCTTGGACTAAGCTTTCCCTTATTCCCAAATCTCATCACTCTCTTCCATTGAGATATTCATAGGAACACCATATCTCTAACATCAAACTCTAGGTTATGTATATGATTGTCATCATAGATCTTTTGTTAACTCTAAGTAGCTTTGATGTGCTTCTGAATGTTCTTATCCTTATAAAAACATTCTTAGACCATTTTAGGACCTAAAAGTTTTTGTTCCCCAACTTATATTTAGTATGTAGGTGCTCTGCACCTTTTCCCATAAAGGGCTTCATAGGGAGCCATTTGGATGCTCAATTAGAAATTGTTGCTGTAATATAACTCAACCAATGTAAGATGTTAATCCATCCTCCTTTGAAGTCCATTGAGAATGATCTCAGTATGTCCTCAAGTGTATAGATAATCTACTCATATTTTCCATTTGTTTGAGGGTGATAGGTTGTGTTGAAGTTCAAATCAGTATTAAAAGTGTTCCGGGGACTCTTCTAAAAATTAGAGGTGAATCTTGGATCTCGATCAGACACAATCTATAGTGGTACACCATTCAGCCTCACCACTTCTTTGATATATATCCGTGAAAGTTGATCCAATGATAAATCCTCTAGAATCATAATGAAGTGTGCAGTCTTTTTAAGATCATCCACTGTAACCCAGATTGCATTGTTTTTTCTAGATGTCTTAGGAAGCCTGGTGATAAAGTCCTTGGTGATTTTTTCCCATTTCCATGTAGGTATGGGTAATGATTTCATTACCCCTTAGATTTTTTCCTGTCCGCATTCACTTGCTAATATATAAGACAGAATGATGTATATTCTGTGATATCCTTCTTTATATTGTCCCACTAATAGTGTTATCAAAGATCTCGATACATCTTTGTGCTCCCAGGATGGATATAGAAGGTTGAGCTATGTGTATCATCCAACAACTCCTTCTTAAAATAATTATTTGATGGTACACATAGTCTTGTCCCAAATATTACAAAACCTTATTCATTAACATTGAACTTAGAGGATTTACTATCTCTTATATTTTTCAATTTCTTATGAATTACCACATCATTTATTTAAGGACCCTTTATCATTTTCAGAAGAGACGGTTGAGAAATAATTTGTCAAATTATTGATGACGTTTCATCCTTTATTATTCCCATGTCCATGCTTTTTAAATATAAGATTATTAGATCATTCAAAATTCTCATCAATGACAGAATTACTAGATATTTTCTACATAGAGCATCTACCATTTTATTCACTTTCCCAGGATGGTAGTAATAGAGCAGTCATAGTCTTTGATCAGCTCTAACCATCTTCATTGTCACATATTTATATCTTTCTGTGTAAATATATACTTGAGACTTTTGTGATCTGTATATATTTTAAAGTTCTCCCAAAAGAGATAATCACACCAAATTTTTAAAGCGAAAATCAATAAAACCAACTCCAGATCATGTGTTGGGAAGTTCTATTCATGAACTTTCCACTACCTTGAAGCATAGGTAATGACTTTTTCATTTTACATCAATACACAACCCATGTCCTTCTTCGAAGCATCGCGGAATACCACGAAAATCTATCCACTTGTGGGTAGTGTGATCAAAGGTTCAGTGATAAGATTCATTTTTAACTCCTTGAATCTTTCTTCACATTCATCATTCCATGAAAACATGACTCCCTTATAAGTTAACTTGGTAAGAGGGTTTGACAATCATGAGAAATTCCTTACAAATCAGTGATAATACCCAGCTAACCCAAGGAAACTGTGGATATCTATTGCATATGTTGTCCTCAGCCATCCTTCAATTACATCCATATTTGAAGGGTACAGAAGATATCTATTGGTTTGTGATGATATGTCCCAAGAAAGATACTTCCTTCAACCAGAAATCACATTTTATATACATATAATAATGCTTTTCCTTTCGAAAGGTCTTTAGAACAATACTCAAATGCTTCTCAGGCTCCTCCTTACTTTTGGAGTATATTAGAATATCAGCTATAAAGAATACCAAAAATTTGTATAGGTAATCTCTAAAGACTCTATTCATCAATTTGATAATTATTTTTGAAGAATTAGTGAATCTGGATGGAATTAAAATGAATTCATAGTGCCCGTACCATGTTCAAAAAGCAGTGATGGGGATATCCTCCTTCTTCACCCAAACTTGGTAATATCCCAATCAAAAATCCACCTTGGAAAAGTATTTTTCTCCATATAGTTGATCAAAAAAATTCATCAATACATGGTAAATGATACTTTTTATTTATTGTGATCTTTTCGAGATCACAATAATCAATTAAAAGGCGAATTGACCCATCATTTTTCTTAACAAAGATGACTGGTGCACCCCAAGTTGAAGCACTCATGAATACGAAACCTTTATCCATATTATATTGTAGTTGTTTCTTCAACTCCTCATGTTCCACAATATCCATTCTATAATGATTCTTGGATAATGGTAATTCCCCAGGTATAGGATCGATTAAAAATTCATCCTCTTGGCTAAGAGGAAGACTAGGAAATTCCTTAGGAAACACATCAATGTATTCCCTCATAATGGGAATTTCTTCAAGGTTGGTTCATTCCTTAGACTCAATCATTTCATATAGATACACTTTCTCATACATAAATAATATCCATTATTGAGATGATGGTACTAAATAATATTTATCCTCCTCCTTTCACTTGTACAAAATTGGGGATGATTCTCAATACGAAGAGTGATTTCTGTCTCATGGAAATTTATATTGGATATATATAGGGAAAGCCAATCCATGATATGAATTGTATCAAATTCTACCAAATGAAGTATGAAAAGATTCACTAAAAATTTCAGCTCACAATTGTTGAAAGGGTTGGAGTTATATACTTGGTATGCAATAATTTCCCCATTTTTCGTTTTCTATGATAACTCCACTTCCATGATTTGTAATGTTGTTTGAATAGTTATACAAAAAATTTGTGATATGAAATAATTCATAGAACTAGAATAAAAAATTAAGTTCTCTATTATTGAATGAATAACTAGTGTATCTGTCACCACCACATTTTCAGGATCCACTTTAGTAGTTGTGATGGAAAAAGGTCTACATTGTTTCCTTGGATGTTGTTGGTTGTCTCTGAAAACCCTTTTCTTAGTGAATTTATTTGGAAAGTTCCCTAGTTCCTTGAAATTATAGCAATGAACAATGCATTGAGGGTTTTCTAGAGAATTCATATCCTCCTTCACATTGGTAGGTTTCTCCTATTGATAATCACTAGCTAGGTGCACTTCATTCTTGTACTTAAAGCACATCCTTTTCCCCCTTAGAAATTTCTAGGGGGATTCTTTCCAAAACCTTTGAAAAGTGGGGTGTTGAAATTTCTTGTCATCATTAGATCTCCCTATCATAACAATAGAATTGATCTCCACTTTCCAATTCTTATCCCAATGATACCCCTGAGATTCTCTAATTTCCATTTCAACTTTGAGGGCACATCGGACAATTTCCACATAGTTATCAAAGTCACAGATCACCAGTACTTTACATAGGCTATATTTTATCCCCAAAAAGAAACATACAACCTTTCACTAATGGGTAATGGAAAATCCGAAGGCGTATCATAGAAGATTTGTAAAATATTCCACATACACACCAATAGATTCATCGCCTTTTTTC
The DNA here is from genome assembly GCA_963277665.1 of Viscum album. Lineage (NCBI taxonomy): Eukaryota > Viridiplantae > Streptophyta > Magnoliopsida > Santalales > Viscaceae > Viscum > Viscum album. Next base: position 1,069,087,986 of record OY728166.1, on the reverse strand, counting down.
TTAAATGCAAGGAAATAATTTTCCATTTTAAGTCGGAGGGTGCAGGAAAAATATTTATCAAAAAACATTTTCTGAAAATCCTTCCATCCCATCACGTCGATCTATTCCTCAAGCTTCATATTTTTTTATCAATGTCCACTATTGATCAGATTCACCCTCCATAAGATAAACATCCAGATTAACATTCTCTTATTCTAAGAAAACAAGGATGGAGAATATCGTCTCAATGGAGCTGATATATTGTTTGGTGATTAAGGGATCAAATGATCCATTGAAATTGGGAGGCCTTTATCGTATGAAGCTCTCAATTTCCGCTTGTTATCTTTTGGGGGGGGATTTGGATTCTCCTCCCAATCTAGGTTCTTATTAAAAACAATATTTATCTAAGAGAGTATCATCATAAAGTTCATGATTCCTACTCTCATTGAGTTTGGCATCTCATTGGGGATTTCTTTACATTTCCCTTCATGATGATTTTTTTACCCAATTCCTCTTATTTCTAGTCAGTGTCTATAATAAAAAGAAAATTATAGGTGATTATTTTCAAACTATTAAACACATAAATGGGAATACAATAACATTAAAGGGAAAAATAATAATTACATGTATTTCCTTAACATATGAATTTATTGGCTACAATATATATTATTGTTTCCCTTGGAACATTTATTCTAGTTAGGAATCACTATTTCCAAATAGTTTGCAATGGATTTTTTATGGAACTAGAAACATCAAACGGTTATACATCTAAAGGGACCTAGTTTCCAAAGGCAGGAACTCATTAGGTATTTTGACCCATGATGCTTAAGAAATTACATTGGTTGAGTGGATGGGAGGTCAGGATCATTGCACCATTTTGAGGGGAATTATTGCCTACTCAGGGACTCTCTTATGTATTTAAGATATGTTCATGAATCCTTATTAATTTACCTAGAATAATGTAGGTTTCCCTTGAAATTTTCAATCAATTGTTAGCATGTGTAGAATTCAGAATCATCTGTATGTATTCAGTTCTCTTCATAAATGGTGAAATATGTATGTATTCAAGGTTCTCCAATGATAGTATCCTCTTATATACTACTAGGAGATTATTTAGTAGTTGTTACAATGATTCTGGTTTTTTAGCCACTAAGTGGGGCACTCAGGAGTTTATGATCATCCAGGTAGAAAAATGTCACTCTAGAATTTATCATCATCCTGGGAGACATAAGTTTTTATGATGTTGGGATCAAACCCATAAACGGGATACCTATATATCCTCATAAAAGGAATTAGAACCCATGTAGTTTAGTGTCGCTTAATGGGACACGTCATACCTTTTAAGGACATGTGATAAGGACCTAACTATACAGTTTAATGTCATGTGGTAAAGACATATAGGTGAAAGGTGACTAGTCAAAGCTTGGTGTGATACTTATGCCTAAGCAGCCTATAAAAATTGGAAGGAATATGAGCTCTCAAGTTAAATTAGACCCTACTGGGGATATGACCCAAAGAGAACAGGGTTGATTTGTAATGTTGGATTTGAACCTCATGGAGGCTTTCTACGTATCTCATTTGGATGTGAATCAAATTCCACATAGTTTGGCAAGTCTCGAAGGGGATTATAGCCCCTCTAGATAAATAGATTGGGGATTACTCCTAAAGAGGATGCCCCTGTAATATGGTCTATGAAAGATGTATTAACTCATGGAGGTTTAAGAGGGATTAATTTGTGGATTACTCTTAAAAAGGATGCCCAGATTAAGATAATTTGGATCGATTCTTACACCTAGAAGGGGGCTTAGGTAAGAGAATATTATTTCTCATTTGATGGATAAGATGAAATGGAGATGAGGCCTTATAATGGATTCCTACGTATCCCAATTATGGTGGGAATCATAGTTCTTGTATTTCATTACTTCAAGTGAATTTTTCAGTTTTTGTGATCATTAAAAACTTATAATCCCACATGAGTCATGATCAGTGTGAGAAACAAGAGGATGTGAAAGATTAAACAAATACACACACTTTACTTCCATTACTAGTGGAAGAGGACGGGCCAACATTGGAAGATATCATGGCTATGAACCATCCCTATCTTCACTTAACATTTGATGTGAATCAAATTTAATGAAAAAATGAAAGTGAAGTGTGTGGTGGAGGTAGAGAGGAGAAATAAAATAACGTTATACATGAAAGGATAGGGGATTACACTAGGATTGGTTGCCCTATGAGATTTGGTTGGGGATTACTCCTAAGGAGGATGACCATTGATCTTTGTTTGGGGCTTACTCCTAAGGAGTATTTTCATTGAGCTTTGTTTGGGGAATAATCCAAATGATGATTCCTATTTGAGGATTGGTTGGGGATTACTCCTATAGAGGATTACCATTTGAGGATTGGTTGGGGCTTACTCCTAAGGAGGATTCCCATTGAGATTTGGTTGGGGCTTACTCCTAAGGAGAATGACCATTTAGCTTTGGTATGGGATTACTCTAAAGGAGGATTCCCATTTGAGGATTGGTTGGATCTTACTCATAAGGATGATTCCCATTGAAGGATTGGTTGGGGATTACTCTTAAGGAGGATTCCCGTTTGAGTTTTGGTTGGGGCTCACTCCTAAGGAGGATTCCAATTTGAGGTTTAGATGGGGCTTACTTACAATGAGGATTCATATTTGATGTTTGGTTAGAGCTTACTCCTAAGGGGAATTCCCATTGAGCTTTGGTTGGGGCTTACTTATAAGGAGGATTCCCATTTGAGGTTTTGTTGGGGCTTACTCATAAGGAATATTCCCATTGTAGATTAGGAGGACCATAGATCAGGTACTTTGCGTAGGTCCTTAAGGAAATGTGTTAAGGCAAGTCCTTAGGGACGTTCCTCACCACAGGTCATTAGTGTTGGTCTTCAGATCAAGCCCTCGGTCCAGGTCCTCAATGTAGATCCTCGACATAGGTCCTCAGTGCAAGTCCTTGGATCAAGTCCATGGATCAGGTGTCATGTTCTAGATCCTGATGAAACTATGACCCAACCAATCCTAATTAATCCTCTATTATATCAAGTTTCAAAGAGCTACCTGAAAGTTTTGGAGGACCTCAAAAATGGGGGTTGTGCAATGAGAGCTTCGAGGCCTCTTCTGAGTTTTCAACCTGTCAATTAGGGAGTTCAAGGGTCCAATTTATAGGCAAATATGGAACCCTAGGAAGAGTAGTTACTCCACATAGGTCCTCTGAATAGGTCCTCCACATAGGTCCTCTACATAGGTCTTCAGTGTAGGTCCTCTATGTCAGTCCTCTGCACAGGTTCTCTATGGTGGTCCTCTATGCAGGTCCTCTGCATAGATCCATGATTCAGGTGTGGAAAATCCCTTTTATAAAATTTATCCATCTTCTAAGTTCCATAACATTTAATTCATAAGTCCATTTGGGCTCTATGACCAATCAAATAAAATCTCTCAAAGATATCTATACTTATTGATATATAGAATACACCAAATCTTCTTAGAAGAAACTCAAAAATTGAGTTTTAATTCATCGACCCCTTTTTATGATCGATCCTGGAAATACAAACCTACTATTAGAGGGGGGGTCTTTTTTCATATCCCTCATTGTGGAAAATTCATGTGGGAAATGAAACTCCAATAATGAGTTCTATGGAAAAGTACATGAAACACGTTCTATGGTGTCAACAAAATCCCCCCTAGAATTAGATTCATTCAGAATGAAAAGAATATGGTTCTAAGGTAACTGTAGGGATCTTTGACACATTCCAAAATTATTTAGCAAAATTTTGAGATATGTGAAATATGGGAAGATGCTCTAATTTTTTCCTGATCCATGGGGCCTAGAGAAAATAGTTTGACTGTTTCTACGGTCATATGGAAAACCCTAAAAACATTGTGTCTTTTGTGTTATCATCCTAATTTTTCCTAAGCCCAATATTAGGGGACATAGCAGGTGAGACTTGGATTTTTCATAGTCTTCCTTTTTTGTGTTTTCAACCTAACAAGTTTTTTCCTTTTACCTATTTATCATTTGATATTGCCTAAATTATATAGATTGTAGGTCTAGCGAGCTGAGACTCGAATTTTGTCTATATTTACCACAGGATGTTTTCAACATGGTGAGTGTTATGTCTTCTTTTGTGGGTTGTCTAAAGTCATGCATGTCGGTCTAATAAAGATAATTTTTTAGGTTTAATAGATTTGACCATGAATTTTTAAATTAGAACCCAAAAAGGCTTGATGTCTATGACTGTCTTGATATTTTTTAGATACTTCCAAGGGGAATATTGGGTCATGATTTTGATGGTCACTAAATATAAATTTTAACTATAACAGTAGAAGAGGTATCTTCCAAGAATGAAGTTACCATTATTTTGTAAACTCGTTATGGGGTCTGTATTATGTAGGGATAGTTAGGGCATATGCTATATAGACAAATAGTGATATACTTTAGCTGACATGCTCATTATGTGAGAAACTGATGCAGGACCAACTGGGGGAACATACTGCATATTCATGTAAAGTAGTTCCTAGTAATTTTGATATTCTATTTCTGGTAGGCAAAGGGGTTTAAGATTTGGATGTCTCAAGACCATAGTGGGTGCCTTTTCCAAGGAAAGATGTCTAAGAATAAAAAGGGGACATCTGTACTGACATAGGACATGAATGAGAAAACCACTCCTACATAAAAATGGTGTATGAAGGAGGTTATATGATATAAAATTACCAATGTCAGGAGTAGAAGACTCTTTTCCAACAAAGGATGACGGTTCTGTGCAGTTTAAAGTCATGAAGCAAGGACATTAAGGGATTTTTTATAATATTCTATGTATTTTAAAGTCATAAATCAAGGACATTGGGGTGATGTTTAGTTTAAATTCATGTAGCAAGGAAATTATACAATGTAGTTTAATTTCATGGAGTAAATAAATTATGTCATGCATTTAAATTCATGTTGCAAGGAAATTATGACGTGTAGTTCAAAGTTATGTAGCAAAGACATTAAGGTATTTTTAATAGTATGTTGTGTAGTTTAAAGTCATGAAACAAGGAAATTATAGGGGCTTTAATTTAAGGTCTTTATATTTGACCAAAGGTTTATGAGTCTCCAATTTCATTCTTAGTTTATCTGGAAATGTTCTACCATATTCATGTATGGAAAGTAAGAATTGTAAACTGTGATTTGGGAATTTTTGGATATGTTGAATGACATTGGAAAAGGGATAAATTAATTAAAAGAGTTATCTTCCAAGAAATATGTTACCACTATTTGAAAAACTCGTTATAGGAGATTTATTATCCAAGGCTAACTAGGGGATGTGCTACATAGTCAATAGTGGCATCCTTATGATGATAGGCTTGTTATGTTGGTGAATTTTTTTCAAGGCCAACAAGGGCGTGTACTACATAGTCTGGTAAAGGATCTCACAAAAATTCTAACATTATATTGCTAAAATTTGATGAAATTTTATGGAGATTCAAATATTCCTAAGCACAGAGTTTTGTTTATGGATAAAAGCACAAGAATACAGGAAGAGTATTTACATTCATGATTTCCAAAGAATTAGAGGAATATGCTTTCTATAAAGGTCTGATCTAAATGTAGGAAGTATGGTGTCTTTAGTTTTAGGTCATAAAACTATGACCATAATATTATGGAAACATTAAATTATTTGTTGTAAAATAACCCAAGGTTATTCTTGTATGATTTGAACAAGTGAAGGGGAGAGAAATAAACCATGATCTTGGAGACTTTCAGGTTGGGGGAAAGGATATGGGACAAATATTCAAAGGACGACTGCTTTAAAATATGGGTTCCTGCATATCGTCATTTAATCTTAGAGGGGATAGAAGAGGCATCTCACAAGAATGAAGTTACCACTATTTGAAATACCCATTACGTGGGGTGTATTATGCAAGGCCGACTAGGGCATATGCTGCATAGCCAAATAGTGGAATGTTTTTTTTGATAGGCCCATTATGTGGGTAACTTATGCAATGCCACCTTGGGTAACGTACTGTATAGTTAGGAAAAATAGATCTCAGGTATTAGACATTTTTTCACTAAAGATGAGGAATGATTATAATGATCTGAAAGTATTCAAGATTACAAGTATTAAATGAGAAAGGGACAATTTCAAATGCAAAAGGGAAGTATTTGGAATGATATTACCAAGAGTTCAGATTCCCTTACATAGATCTCACTCATATTTATAATGGGGGCATCTTTTGCTTCCTCAGTGGGATCTCTACATAGAGGATTCAAAATAAATGTTCCTGTATATATTTTTGATTATGTGCTGGTGGGGGGATATCTTATTTTATATTGTGGTTGGTACTAGGATCTAAGGGATAGTCTTCACTAAGTATCTCAATGGAATGATAATAAATCCATATGTAGTTCTATCTATAACATGTAGTTTAAATTCATGTAGTAAGGACATTATGTTGTGTTGTTTAGAGTCATGTGGTAAGAACATTAGGGACTCTGATATTAAGAGCAATTGAATGTTGTGGCTAGACTAGGGCACAGGGCCCAAGTGTCACTATGTATCTTTTCAAAGAAAGAATCAAGCCACACATATTTCTTATCAGATAAAAGTTCTTGTATAAGGTGAGAAATTGTATTGGATCTCCTCATGTGGACATGACTCGTACAGAGGAGAATAAAGGATTTTTCATATTACGTTGCAGCTGGGCCTAGGATTGGAAATATAGACATCACTACATATCTCATAGGAATGATAATCAAGACACACATTATTCTTAAATAACTATGCATTTTATCATCATGTGATGAGGACGTGAAGTGATTCTGAAGTGAGAAAGAATATTGCGGCTGAACTAGGGGATAAAACCTAATTGTCAGTATGTATCTTTCTAGGGAAAGAATCAATCCACATGTAGTTATTAAATAAGGGTTCCCCCACACTAATTGAATTCAAAATTGGTGGATAATGGGGGTTTCATTAATATGGGTTCACATATAAGATGAGAACTCATATTGATATCTTCATGTAGATCTAACTCATATATGGGATAAAAGAGGCATTAATTTCATGATTTTGTGATTGGGTGAAAGATTGAAAGTTTTCACATCACTACATATCTCATATGGATGAGAATCAAGCCATGTGTAGTTCTTGATAGGGTTTCCTATGAAGGTTTGATCCATACACTAGGAATAGAGTATTTTAACAATGTGGATGAATGTGAGATAGGATATCTGGGTGTCATTATGTATCTCATATAGATAAGAATCAATACACACATAGTTATTAGAATAAAATAGAGTTTAACATCATGTAGTAACAACACATGTTGTTATTTTTAAGGACTTATATCTAGGACTATTGATAACCCCAAATATGAATTGAGATACCTTATTTATTTAGAAAAGCTCTTTACCAAATTCCTAAGACCACTTGAGTTGTGCTCGGTGTAAGAAAATAGGAGTGGTAAAAGATTATTTTGAAGCAAAAAAGTAAAACAAGTAAAAGATAAGGGTTTAATGATTGAATGGTGGTTGATCCAGGATATAGGTCTTGGGCGTAACTATGTATCATACTAGGGGAAAAAATTAATCCACACATAGTTCTTGAAATTTTCCCCATATCATTTGGTTTTGTTGTGGGGAAGAGGGTTTTCATAATTTATAGGCTGGTGGTTGGGCCTAAAGAAGGAACTATAGGAATCATCAAATATCTCATTGAAATGAGAATAAACTTACAAATTTTGGAAGAGGTCCCTATGCAAATTTGATTTTTTCATGGATAAAAGAAAGGGAATTTTCCTTTATGAATTTCCAGCTTGACCCAAGATAAAAGGTCTGGGTGTCACTACGTATCTCATAGGGATGAGAATAATGCCAAATGTAGTTCTTGAATTCCCATATAGTTTAAAATCGTGCGGTATGGACGAAGATGAACCAACATGAAAAGATAGAGAGATTGTGGTTGGTAAAGGGTTAAAATCCAGGCGTCACTACATATCTTGTTGGATCGTGAATCAAGACACATGTAGTTCTTAAAACATTCCCTATGCTGGTTTGATTCATACACACAAAGAATGGAGGGGTTTTTTCATGGTTGGGACTAATATTGGAGATATGGGAATCTCTACATATCTGATATAAATTAGAATCATCACATACATAGTTTTTTTTATACTACTCACACTAACTATGTTTTGATACAATGGAGGGTTCTTTTAGATATGAATAGACCCAATATTGGAGATCTTGGCATCACTACATATCGCATTGGAATTAGAATCAATCCATACATAGTTCTTGAAAAGATCATTCTCCACACCAACAGAGTTTGATGTGAGATATGAGTGATTTTGATACATTCCAAAATAATGGTTAAGCTCAAGACACATAATGTTATGAGAATCAAACCATGTATTTTGGAAGAGTTCTCTATATAGGTTCGGTTCATATACAAGAAAAGGGTAAATAATTTTTTTTATCATTGAGGTTGGGCCTAAGATTAGATATTTGGGCGTCACTACTTATCTCATTGAAATGAGAATTAAGCCACACATAGTTCATGAAAAACTGTGTAGTTTAACGTCTTGCAGCAAGGACGTAAGTCACTTGATGTGAAAGAAACATTGCAGCTGGACCAGGGAATAATACCCAGGTGTCACTATGTATCTTTCTAGGGGAAAGAATCAAACCATATTTGTTTATTAAAAAGGGTTCCCTATGAAGATATGATTCAAATATAGGGATAAATGGGGCTCAAGTGCCACTAAGGAGTGGAAATGATGTGAGTAATGCTTTTTCATGGAATCTACTCATCTTTTAAGGGACCACAATGATTTCTAATTTTTGGTATTTTGTGGGATTTGTTAATATCAAATGAAGGAGACGTTGAATGTCATGTAGCGAGGAAAAATGATGTCAAGTAGTTTAACGTCATGTGACAAGGATGAAGATTCTATGCAGTTTAACATTGTGCAGCATGGACGTGTATGGTGCTATGTAGTTTAACGTATTGTGGCTAAGATGATGGTTGTTATGTAGTTTAACTTCATACAACTAGGATGTACTATGTGAGATTACACAAATTATTTCTTCAAGAACCTTGCATTGGTTGGAGTTGTAATGAGTTCTCCATGATATTGGGGAATAAACTCCATTAGAATGGACCTTATGTATAGAGTAAGGTCCTTCCCACATTGGCTCAAGCATTGAAGGCTTCTTTCCTAGTATAATTGGAGTACTAAGGAATAACACCAAATATCCTTAAATTAGTTAATGGAGTTTAACTTTCTTGTTGAAATGTCATGCTATTATTTTCTAATAGACTTCCATGTGATGAAAGGTATGCAATATTTTTTCATCTAATTACTCCAGCTCATCTGGTCACTTTTGAGACTGCTCATATATAGATAACTGGTCACATATGGAAAATCAGAGTGAAGGAAATTGAACTTCAATGGGAAATAATACTTATGTCTTTTATACCAACAAGTATGGGGTTAACCATGTGTTAGTATAGGTATTAGTACTATAAGACCACAAGGTTTGAAAGATCTTATCAGGCCAAGAATTTTACACTTTATCCACCATCTTCTAAGGTATATTAATTAGGGTCTTGTTGAAAACCTCTATTAATCCATTGGCTACTGCATGATAGTGGGGTGAATGGTTGGATTTGATATTATGTTCTTGATATAGATTCTTTACCTTAGCAGAATATAAATTACTAACGTTGTCCATCAATATGGTGTGAGGAACACCAAGTCTGGTAATGATATTAGATTTGACAAAGCTAACAATGATTTTGGCCCCAACTTCCTTGAGAGGTTTTTCCTCAGCCCATTTGGACATGAAATTAGTAGTAGTAAGGATGTACTTGAACTGATTAGTCATAGATGGAGGATAGGGTCCTACTACATCCATTCCCCATGTAGAAAATATCTAGGAGTATTTAGCTATATATAGAAACTCTAGGGGTTGATGAATGAAGTGGGAATGCACTTGGTAGGGAAGAAAATTTTTAGTGAAATCTATGAAATCCTACATCATCAAAGGCCCAAAGTATTCAAGCCTTCAGATTTGATCAGAAAGTCTATGCCCAGTCTAGTGGGCACCACAAGATCCTACATGTACTTCTTTCATGACAGCTGCAGTCTCCTCTCCATCAATGCATTTGAGGAGGATTCCATCAAAGCCCCATTTATAATGGATCTTCTAGTGATATGGGATATCCAAAATAGTGAAATTGACCACTCATCACTGGACATGTTCTTTCCTAGCTCTATCTAGTGAAAGTACCCCATTTTAGAGATATTCCAAGATGGGTGCCATCCATCCTATAGAATGAACATATGGCTTAGAAATGGGACTGATTTGATTAATTTCCTCTATTTTTATTGGAACCAAAGGTGAAACCACATGAATATGGGCAATACTAATGATTATTTCATACCAATTTGGATCTTTTAGGATTGTGGTTACATTTTCCAATACACCAGCTTAGATGTTTTATGATTTTGGGATGTAAGAAAATGTTGGATCTAAGGTAAATTTAGATATTTACCCTTATATATAATTGTAATGACACAGACCCAAACAGCCACCCAAACAGTGAAAAATGGGTCGGTTGCTACTAACTTAGGCGCACCTCCCTGAACGCCAAAGGCTTCTGACTAGCAGCGAGGGTCTTATAGGTATAGTGGGAAGGATATACCCTCTTGGAGGATAATAATAATTGTACTAGTCCGAGTATAATAATAATGGTACCCACAACATGCTGATCACTTGTAACTACTAGTAAACAATAAAACATGCATCCAAAGCAGGTCATACATATCTAAATATAAAGGGTGCTAATGGATAACCAATTGTAGATACAAACAAGAATGCTGATACAAGAATGTATGAAAAACATAGTAAACTCTAGCTAGGAAAGACCTCAAGGTCCATACCATCTCCATGCAACATCTAATACAACCTAACTCCTGAAGTTGGCCTCTTTCCCGCACGTAAATCCATAAAGTCTGCACGTGTCCCAAAGGGCCCATCCAGGGTGTGAGACGAATATTAGTAGGATACCACCCAAGAGTGCATACCTAATATAAGTGTTTAAGTAGCCATGAATTTGTAAGGAAAGCAGTAAACAATACGATGCACAAATTAACACAAACTCCACTGGTGCTCAGTATCCACCATGGAGTGTCACCTACTTCGGCCAACATCGGAATCTCTGTCATTTAACCCAGCAACATGTGCCCCCTGACACAGCATGTCTCAAGTACCGACATCCCAAAGGCACACCCGAGAAATAGTAACCCGTATGAACAACGATGTCTTTCCTCAATAAGTAACTAGAGGGACAGTGATGTCTGCCCTCAAAATAAGTATCTGGAGGGACAACAATGTCTTCGCTCGAAAAAAGTATCCATAGGGACAACGATATCTTCCCTCAACTAACAGCGAGCCTCTGCCCCCATTCTGATAGCCTCAATGCTATCCACTGAAGGCTCCTCAACTTCCATGTGGATTCCTACAGAAAGAACCCCCAAACCATTAGTTCCTAAACCACAACTAATGGGGTCCTCTACCAACATGATTGGTCAAAACTACCTCATCATGGAGTCTCTTTATGTGCACACTACTCAAAGTTTCTGGTAGAGTGGTAATCACCAAAATAGTACCCAAGTCACAACACCTCTGACACCTCATGTCCCTACGACCATTCCGCCCATGTAAGATGGTATCGCCATACCAGTAACTCGGGCCAAGCCCAACCTGACAGTCATCCTGCCTCAAACCAACGCCCATGACACCCAATCACGTGGTCAGAACCACCCAACGTAACTCGGGCCAAGCCCAACCTGTGATCAACATCACTCAACAATACCCATTCCATGCCTAGAACAACCCTAAGGTTTCATCATATGCAATATCACATGTCACATATATAATCACAACGGAAAACATTAAATAGGAAATACAATGAAACAGTTGAATTACACTAGCAAGGTGTTGTCCCATACCCGCACTAAGGTCTTGAGAGCCTCTAAAAATTTATATCAAGGCTTAATAAACTAAGCTTTTCAGATAAAACATCACAGTTCAATCATAACCATTTTGGCTTCCCCCGGCCAAAATTCCCCAATTGAGCAACGACCCCTCGCCCAACCCCGCTCAAGAAAAACAAGTAAAGGGCATGCCCAAAGGCATCCAATGGGTCTAATGAACAATTTAATATGCATTATCATATAAAACTATGTTCCACTCTAAATACCCGAAAACGCGTCGAAGTCTGCACCACACAAATGACCATGAAAACACAAAAAAAAATATGCACCACCTACTTGAGACTCATACAATGATACTCCTCTGATAACAACCTTCAATTAGGTTTAAAACAGGGTATATCTACAAAGGAATCAAAACCGCTCAAACCCCAATAACTTGTTCTAGAACAGAAATCAAGAAAAAGGGCTCAAGATGAATCAAGGCCTTATTGAGTGGGTTCCAACAGATCAACTGGTGTTCAGATCGGGTCTCAGACAAAGGAACGAGAGGGATTCGAAGTCCCATTCGGCTCTCCCTACTCAAACTGTTGAGAGTATTTAGGTTCTACCTCAATACAAGGCTACTGCGCATTTTAGTGAAAAAAACTACACGACATGTACTTTAGGACTACACACCATGTATCATTTTACTGTTCATAATACGACTGATATTGCGCCGACTTAATTTCCAGAACCAGCCGACAAGAGTACACGGTGTGTACCAGGGGTACATGGCTTGTAATTAGTTTTTCTTCTCTTCCTCGCCGACTTACCCACACGCTATGTATATCACTCATTTACAGCGTGTACCAGGGGTACTTGGTGTGTGCTTAGTGTTTCTTCTCTTCCCCACCGACTTACCCACACGCTATGTATATCCCTCATACACAGCTAGACTACACATCGTGTCCAAGGAGGACACGATGTGTACTTGGTTAAACGATTCTACCCATCCAATAGTCCTACACGCCATGTATGGCCTCTACATGGTCATGGGTACACGGCGTGTCGATAACTACATGCCATGTAGTAAGAAATTCCTACACGGTCATCACAAAACATGTACTCAGCGGAACATCGTATGTGCTTGCCCAACCCATACATGGTGTGTACTCTATAGTACATGGTGTGTAGTCTAGAAATTTCAAGAAACTACCCAATTTCTTCAGTTTTCTCAGGGACAAGTCAAAAATTCAAACAAGGTCGTGATTTCGACCCATTCTAAAAACTTGGGTTCTTACAATCTCCCCACCTTAATATAGCTCGTCCTCGAGCTATCAAACAAAACCCATAGATGGCACCAAACATACCACCATGATCAAAGTAACTCGGAATTCCCTGGTCTCAAAGGTCTTGGATAAATTTTTCAAGGGGCTCCCCACCTTAGGAATCACCTAACTCAGTCTCAACACGACAAAACTCAAAACAACCAAAGGTTCACTAACCTGTTTTCTAGACGCATAGTCCTTCCATGACACATCATCACCCCTGCATATCATTGGTGCTCCAGTGTCGTTCCTGACACCCAACGTATCCTGCACCGCATCGGTGTCCACCTCCACGAGGACCTGTATCCCATGGACGCTCAAAAATGAACCTAGTCCCTAGCACCTCAAGTAAACTGCATCCCCGATGCCTTGATGACCAAGGCACCTAAAGTAACATGCATCCTTGATGCCCCTGATGATACGCATCTCATACATATATATATAAATATATGATGCACCTGATATGGTTCCAATCCCACTGACTAGCATCTAGTCAGTCCACATAGATCATGTGCATCACGTACACTCAAAAAGGACATGCCTCTACAGGTCATTACCAAAGGAAACATGGAAATCACAGCTACACCAGTGGTTTACCTCTAACAATCATCAACTCATTAGCCTGCTCAGCCTATGGCATCTCTATAGCATGCACCTGGCCTGAAGTATGGCTTCCTGATGCCTGACCTCCCTGCGGTGCTGCTCCAACCATTGGCCACTGACCCCTCAGATGGATCCCGATGTCTTTTTCATGTCCTCCACGTGCAGCTGATCCTCGGTTATGCTCTCTTAGTACTGAACCTAAACCAACTCAAGATTCCATTGACTATTCTGGTCCCTGCCTACCGGCTATCTGAGAAGGCTGCCTACAAAACTTCTCAAGGTGATCGACCTGTCCACATGCCCGACACTTATTTGGAGGCCTATCGCACTGAGTGAAAACATGCCCAGGTTGTCCACACTGAAAGAATACAACTAAAGAACTGCTACGAGGTGGTATAGCTGAGTCCTTAGCCTGACTGACATGCTAGAACTCATCCCTTCCTCACTTCCTACTATCTAAACCCTCACCTAAAGCCGTCGTCCAGCCAACCTGAGGCATATCCCTCTTGTTTCCCTCCAATATGAGCACCTGATTCACCTCCTCGGAAAAAGAACCCAGCCAGAAGATATTCACCTGGATCTGAATGTCGTGTCATAAGACATCCTCAAAGCGCCTCACCCTAGCCACATCATCGCTTACCAAACCAGGTGCAAAGCGAGAAAGCTCAGTGAAAGTAGTTTCATAGTCCATGATGGACACGTATCCCTTCTTAATACTTAAGAACTCCCGAGCTCTCCCTGCTCTCAGTGTATCTGGGTAAAAGTTCTCAAAGAACATGTCCTCGAAGTCCTTCCCTGCTAGTCCCTCATGCTTGCTAGCAAGAACCTGGACATCCCACCAACGCTTTGCCAGTCCTCGTAGCATGTATGTCTCCAGCTTGACCCTCCACCCTGGAGGCTTCTTGAGCTACTCAAATATCATCTACAAGCTCTCTATCTAGTTCTCAGCCGCCAGTGGACCACCCTCACACTAAAAAAGCAGCGGTTGCTGCGACTAGAAATCCCGCATCATATATTCCATAGATGGATCTGTACCCTGCGCACCTCTATCGATCTCTTGCAAGACACACACCAGGCTAGCCCGGAACTACTCGTCGAGGCATGGTCCAAACACTGCCACACCTAGTTGTTGTCCTACCTGCACTGGATCATGGACCTAATCCTGTACCTGAGCCTATACCTGCGGCTCCTGCTCTGCCTGCACTAGATCCTGAACTTGATCCTACACCTACGACACTATGTCATCACTCGCCTGATTCTCCATCGATACGTCTAAGAGAAACCCACTGAATACCATAAATGTTCCAACAACCCACATACATAAAAATTTATACATATGTAACACAGATAAGGAAAGAAGTAAAAGGCAGTGCATAATTACTACCCTTACTCTCCCCCACCGCAACCATGCCCCACAACATCCCGGCCTCGTGGCCTCCTTACCCGCCATTCAACAGAGCCAAGTATCAAAAGTACCTTGGGCCATACCCGTCCTAGAAACCAATGTGGCCTCAAACCGATGACCAAGTCGCCCAATCCTGGTGATCCAAATCACCTCAACCGATAGTACCTGCCTGCTCGTACAAGAGCCAGACCCAAATACCATATCACATGCAATATTTCAAAAATATAAAGCATGGCATACACATTGAAACAACATGAAATTCTATCAGAAATTTCACCTATTCACATTTTAAAACATACATATCATGGAAATTATATATTCCTCACATGGAATTATCACTTCATAAAGAATACATGCAATTATAAAATTGAAATTCCCTAAAAATGTGCCTATCAAAAGCCAGGAAAACAAGCCTTGACATACCGGACCAAGGTCAAATTCTCCCTTACCTCACCGGGTTAAGGTTCACATATCACAATAATAACAGCACATGCCAAGTGAGCCACCGAGGTGGAAATTATATAAACTGTAATATGAGAAAAATGAAAACAGAAAATCCCACCCACTGAAACATGGTCCATACATCGTACCTGGGGCTGTAGGCACCCAAGAACAAGCTAGAAACCCAGTTCCAGTAACAACCTATCTTCAATATACCATATCCCAAACAGTAAAACCAGCAAAAATAAAAGAGAAGCATCAATCTCATTAGTATCCAGTAAAATGCTACTATTAAATCCCTATCAAAAACTCCTTTGATACCACTTTGTAATGACCCGGACCCAAATAGCCACCCGAATAGTGCTAAACGGGTTGGGTGATACTACCTTAGGCACACCTCCCTGAATGCCAAAGGATGTCGACTAGCAGCGAGGGTCTTATAGGTATAGTGGGGAGGCTATACCCTCTCGGAGGATAATAATAATGGTACTGGTCTGAGTATAATAATAAAGACGTAGCGGAATAAACGACTCAGCAAACTCAAACCAGACCCATAGAGCGGAAGAACATTCAATATCAATAAACAAAGGAAGCAATAAATATATAATAAAGTAGCAGAAATAAACACCACAACATGCTGATCACTTATAACTACTACTAAACAAATAAAACATGCATCCAAAGTAGGTCATACATATCTAAATATAAATGGAACCAATGGCAAAACAACTGTAGCTACAAACAAGCATGATGATACAAAAAAGTACGCAAAACATAGTAAACTCCAGCTAGGAAAGACCACAAGGTCCATACCATCTCCATGCAATAGCTAATATAGATCAGCTCCTGAAGCTGGCCTCTTTCTTGCATGTAAATCCATAAAGTCTGCATGCGTCCTGAAGGGCCCTTTCAGGGTGTGAGATGAATCTCAATAGGATACCACCCAACAGTGCATACCTAATATAAGTTTTTAAGTAGGCGTGAATTTGTAAGGAAATCAGTAAAGAGTATGATGCACAAATAAACACAAACTCCACTGGTGCTCAGCAGCCACCATGGAGTGTCACCTGCTTTGGCCAACGCTGGAATCTCTATCATGTAACCCGACACCATGTGCCCCCTAACACTTCATGTCTCAAGTACCAACGTCTCGAAGGCACACCCGAGAAACATTAACCCGGAGGAACAACGATGCATGTCCTCAATAAGTAACCGGGGTGAAAATGATGGTCGCCCCCAAAATAAGTAGTCAGAGGGACAACGATGTCTGCCCTCAAAATAAAGTATCCAGAGGGACAACAATATCTTCCCTCAACGGACGGCGAGCCTCTGCCCCAACCCGATAGCCTCAATGCTATCCCCTGAAGGCTCCTCACCTTCCATGAGGCTTCCTACGGTAAGAACCCCCAAACCATTAGTACCTAAACCGCAACTAATGGGGGCCTCTACCCACACAAGTGGTCAAAACCACCTCATCATGGAGTCTCTCTATGTGCACAATAATCAAAGATTCCGGATGAGCGGTAATCACCAAAATAGTACCCATTCCACAACACCTCTGACACCTCATGTCCCTATGACCATGATGCTCAAGTCTGATGGTCTAGCCATCCCAGTAACCTGAGCCATACCCAAACTGACAGTCATCCTGCCTCAAACTGACGCCCATGATGCCCAATCTTGTGGTTAGAACCACCCAAAATAACCCGAGCCAAACCCAAGCTATGATCAACATCACTCAACAATACCCAATCCATGCCTAGCACAACCTGAAGGTTCCATCATATGCAATATCACACATCACATATATAATCACAATAGAAAACTTTAAAAAGGAAAGACAACAAAATAGTTGAATTACACTAGCATGGTGGTGTCCCATAACCACACTGAGGCCTTGTGATCCTCTAACAATTCATATCAAGGCTTAATAAACTAAACTTATCAGATAAAACATCACAGTTCAATAATAACCATTTTGGATTCCCCCAACCAAAATGCCCCAATTTAGCAACGACCCCTCGTCTGGCCCCGCTCAAGAAAAACAGGTAAAGGGATTTCCCAAAGGCATCCCATGGGTCTAATGAACAATTTAACATGCAATATTAGATAAAACTAGGCCCCACTCAAAATACCCAAAAATACACCAAAGGCCGCACCACCCAAATGACCACGAAAGCACAAAAAAAAGTATACACCTCCTACCTGAGACTTGTACGATGCTACTCATTCGATAATATCCTTCAATTAGGTTTAAATGTGGTAGATCTACAAAATAATCAAAACCACTCAAACCCCAATAACTCGTTCTAGAACAGAAATCAAGAAACATGGCTCAAGAAGAATTAAGGCCTTATTGTGTGGGGGGGGTTCTAACAGATCAACCGGTGTTCAAATCGAGTCTCGGATGAAGTAACAGGAACGATTTGAAGTCCGGACTAACTCTCCCCGCTCAAACCGTCGAGAGTATTGAGGTTCTACCTCAATATGAGGCTACTGCCTATTTTAGAAAAAAAACTACATGGTGTGTACTTTAGGACTACACACCATGTATCATTTTACTGTTCATAAGACGACTAATATTTCGTCGAATTACTTTCCAGGAACCTGCCGACATGAGTACAAGATATGTACCAGGGTTACACAGTGTGTACTTAGTTTTTATTATTTTCCTCGCCGACGTACCCACACGCCATGTATATCCCTCATACACGGTTAGACTACACAGTGTGTCCAAGGAGGACACAACGTGAACTTGTTTAAACGATTATACCCGACCAACAGGCCTACACACCATGTATGGCCTCCACACAGTCACGGGTATACAGCGTGTCAATAACTACACGTTGTGTGGTAATAAATTCCTAAATGATCATCACATGGCATGTACTCAGCAGTACACGATTAGTGATTGCTTGACCCATACATGGAGTTTACTCTATAGTACATGGCGTGTAGTCTGGAAATTTCCAGAAACTAGCCCATTTCTCCATTTTTCTCAAGGACAAGTCAAACATTCAAACAAGGTTGGGATTTTGACCCATTCTAAAAACGCGGGTTCTTACAATAATTATATAGGGAATTAAATATTATTTTCTGATGGTATAGTCCTTGTTGATATTTTTGATTACCAATTCTGAATCACATTTCCCTTCTAGAAGATTCACTGGTACTTGGAGTGCCAATTCCAAAACTAGAATGAGATCCTAATATTCTGCCTCATTATTGGTACCAACTTTTAACAATAGAAAAAAATATGGAAACACTTCCTTCTCTGAGGAGATAAGAATAATAACTAACCCAACTTTGTTGAGTTTAGGGTCTTACATTATCTTCCCTATTGGACTTTAGGAAGCACCATCAATGTACATTTCTAATATTCAGGGACTGTCTTGAATAGAGTATATTTATTCATTAAGAAGTTTAGTATTCAATGATGTCTCTTCCATAGATGGATTCTCAACAAAGAAGTATGCTATGGATTGGCCTTTTGTTGATTTTTGAGGCAAAAAATGTATATCAAACTACTACAAAATAACTTCTCACTATGCCAGATGTCATGTAAGAATAGGACGACTGAGGATAAATTTGAGCGGGTTATTGCGAGATACCAAGTGGAACTCATGATTCTCTATATAGTGCCTTAATTTATGAATTGAAAAGATTAATGATAGGTAGATTTTCTCAATATTTGAATATTGAGACTCTTCATTGATCATGGTTAGAATGAGATATTAGAGGCTATTTTCATTCCCATCATCATTATTTTGTGCAAGGAAGGCACCTAGTGATCACTCCAAGGCTGTCACATAAAGATTATTGGCTTTACTTCAACAGGTGGAATCAATACTGATGGTCTCAAGAGGTATTTATTAAGGTTTTAAAATTCCTCTTGGAAATTATTGGTCCATTGATATGTGAACCCCTTCTTCATCAATTTGGTTAAGGGAAAACATTTCCTCCTAGATTAGCATTAAATTGTTAGATATAGGCCAAGGGTACTTTAAGTCCTCTCAACACCTTCAATTTTTTATGAGGTGACATGTTAATAATAGATTTCATCTTCTTAGGATCAAATTAGACATCATGATGGCGTACAAAAAAGCTGAGAAAGTTTCATGAGGTTACCCTAAAAGCACATTTGATGCGGTTAATCTTCAGATTATGTTGCTGAATCTTACTGAAAATGGTCTCCATATCATCCAGGTGATCATAACATTTTCTAGACATAACCACTAGATCATCCACATAACATTAAAAAAAATTCGAAGAAGGGTTTGAAGATGTGATGCATTTCACGTTGATATTTCACACAAGAATTCTTCAAGACAAATGAAATTACTAGATAGAAAATTACACCTTGAGGGTCTCTGATGGATGTAAATTACTTATCTTTTGGGGCCATCTAGATTTGATTATACTCAGAGTATCCATCCATGAAGGAGATAGCCTCATACACAGTTTTTGCATCAATTAATAGTTTTTTATTGGGAAAGAGAATTAATCTTTGGGAAAATGCTAGTTGAGATATATGAAATCTATAAAAACTATGATTTTTCCATTTTTCTTTTTCACTAAGACAATATTATCTAACCATTTTAGATATTTCACCTGATTGATAAATTAATCATTGACAATCTTTTCATCTTCATCCTCAATTTTTGAGACATGAGTTGGGTGCATTCTTCTGGCCTCCTGCTAAGATCCCCAATGCTCTTATGAAATCCCCAAATTATGGGTGGACACATCAGGTTTAAGTCTTGGAATTTATATATATTTCCAAGAAAAAAGATCCCAATGTTTCTTTAAACAGGATGTATACATTTATTTCTCTCTAAGATTCATGTTTGCACTAATCAAAGTGGACCTTGGATCTTCCTCTGCACCCAGATTTATTTCTTTGAGTTCATCTATAGTGGTGTAGATGTCTTTCTCAAATGTTATAGGGGAATCCTTGACTTCATCCTCTTCTTTATCTTCCTCATGTGTCAATTATTCTAACTTTTCTAAAATAATGTCTTGGAGGATATCCGATGAATCAAGAGTTTTAGTGTTTGGGGAGGAGTCAGTATGTGGACATCCTAAAGAAGAGGCAACCATTTCTGACACAACTGATGAAAGAGGGTCTTACTAAATAATTATAGGAAAAATGATAGGTTAAAGATTAGAATCCCTATATTTATACATTTGACAATTTCATCCAACCTGGTTGATGAATTAGTGTCTTTTTGAAGATCAGGGGATGGAATGAAGCCATTTTCATCTGGAATATCATCAATGCTTGGAGAGTTGACTATTTATTCGATATTGTCGAGTTTAATTTCTATAACTGACATTATGGATGCTTTTTTATGAGTGACTTGATCTGGGTATACCCTATTAATTTTATTGATAGGGAGCACATAATCTTCACTGAGATGCTTGAATGGATTAGCTTTGATATTTTCCATACTATTCAGAGTATTGATTCTTATTATATACTTTTTGAAAGACAATTTTACCCGAGTGTGATATAACTCTACATCAATATACTGAGATTCACAAGTTTTTAATGGATCATTGTCACAATGAAATTTCCCAATTTGACCATTGAAGAAATACTTGAGGCAGTGGTGGTATGATGAAGGAATGGACACTTGTTTATTTAGCTAAGGTGTTCACATTAGAATGTTGAAAGTTGTGTCCTACCAGATATACATGAAATCTAAATCAGATAAAAGATCCCTAAACTAAGTTCTGAGTTTAGTCTTGCCCATAGGTTATTTTTAATTCTTTTCATAACCTTGAAACATCAGAGTGGAGGGAGACAAGTCAGATTCAGTGAGACCCAATCGATGAAGTGTACTAATGAGAACAAGGTTGACTCTTAATCCATTATCAACAATGTCTTCTCATACGTCGGTATCATTAACCTTGCTGGATAGATAAAAGGGTCTGATGTGTCCAGATATGAAATCATCCTCATCGTGGTCTATGAAAGATCTGAATGCATGGAATTCTATAGAATAAGTATCTATATGGTAGACCTCAGCATCATCAGTCTTAATATCAAACTTTTGAGCGCTTGACAAAGCCTCAATGAGTGAATCTTGGAGATCCTTTGAAAAATTTAGAGATTCCAAGATTGATAACTTGGATGGTACGTGGTCTAGTTACTTCAAAACAGCGTACTATGGTCCAGAGGTATGTGCATCCCCATATGGAGATGCTCTTTTGAAGATTCTTTGGGAAATGATGTCCCTGTCTTGGATGGAACATTATTTTATGTCGGAGTTGGAAGTACTACTCTTGGTATATTAAGTAAGGTAGGCCTTCCCACCCACTGATGAGATGGAGGCGTAGCCTCTAACTAGTCTTCCAAGGTGATTATTTCAAGATAGACTCTATCATGTGTGGGGGAGTTTTCTTGTTCCTGTCAAGCCCATTGGAGGGATCTCCTATGAGTTTCTGCTACATAAATAGTTCCAGTAGGGGTGTGGTTTTAAAATGACTTCTGGAATGACCACATCTTCCCCTATATCCTTGACCCTAATGAATTTTTCTTTCAGTTTATCAATTAAATTTTGGGATATTAGGTTTGTAATTAAAATCATCATGTGTATATGGATCCATTAAATGAATAACAAAGGACATGAAGATTAA
This sequence comes from Viscum album, assembly GCA_963277665.1. Taxonomy (NCBI): domain Eukaryota; kingdom Viridiplantae; phylum Streptophyta; class Magnoliopsida; order Santalales; family Viscaceae; genus Viscum; species Viscum album. The sequence goes on along the minus strand of OY728166.1, from coordinate 1,069,065,605 downwards.
CTCTTCATCTAAGGAATATTCTACCTGACAGGTCGATTCTTATTGTTGCATTTGGTGGGGTGGTTCCAGTGATTTTGGGATATTTGGCATGAAATACACTAAAGCTAAGAAAAACATTGGCCATAACATGCGCTCATATTCTTCTAACTGTTCTTTATCCATATGACCATTTTGATTCTTTATGGATTTTTCTTTAGGGGACTGATCTTTTGATGAAGATTTCTTGGCTATAGAAGAATTGGAAAGAGGCATAATCAGTTGTTTGAACTATTTTATTTGAATATAATGGTTTCCATTAATCATTTTCCTAACTATCTATTCATAAAACTTCAACACATTCTTACTTTTGACTTCCTGGCACTCGCCTTCTTCCTCTGGATCAGTAGCAGTAACACATGAAACCTGGGATGATGAACTTTTGAGTTTCAAATTTCTAGTTTCCACCATATTTTGTAGGATAACTTTGGAAAAAAACACTCCTGGATGGGGTGCCCCGACATTTTATAGAAGGGGCAGTAGTTTGGGAGATCCTCATATCATTTTTTGTTTGGATTCTTGGGACCTGGTAATTGGACTAAATTATTTTCCAAAGATGAAATGAAGTATCTATAAACTTTAACATTTTGAAAAGAGTATACATTATTCTTTAACTCCTCAAAATATCTCCACCTATGATCTTTTTGATCATCTTGTTGAGGCGGACATTTTTGCTGATACTCGAGAGGTGGAGCCCTATTGTATTATGAGGGATTAGAAGTAGGAGAGGGTATAGGGGATTTCTTATGTGTAACTATAAAAACCTCTTCTTTTCCATCTAATCTTCCTAGAGTTTGTGGGATTACTTAAGATTTGGGTCTAGTCTCTGTTATGAAATTTTCTATTTGTAGAGAAATCATCGCTAAATCCAAAAACCCTCTTGTGTATTTCACAAGGATTAAAGGCGTGACCAACACAACAAGGTGGTTGCTTACAAAAATGGGAAAAAGTTATTCTTTAGGGATTTGTATATTCAAGGAGTAGGTTAATACTTTCTACTTAGAAATGAAATCTGAAACTCTTTCATTCTCCCTTTTCTTGTAGTTTGTAAGATCAAAGACTATTGTCTTCTCCAGCGTTGAGATGAACTGGTGACAGAGATCTTCTCATCTAGTAATTGATCGAGACTGCAAGATTGTGTAACATAAAAAGGCTAGCCCTTACAATTATTGTACAAAATATCGGAGTTTCATTACTTCATGTTGCTCAGGGGTCCCCATCATGGGATCATAGTGAGAGATAAAATGTGTCATGTGCTACTCTAGATCTCATGAGCCATTGAAGATTGGAAATGCGGTATTCCCAAAGTTTGGCAGGTTATAAAACAAATTTTTTTTTGAATATTTTATTGATAATAAATGAAACAATTTACTCACATTTTTTTAAAAATGTTTATTTATAAAATATTTGGGTTTAAATCATTCATTTGAAAATTTGATGAAAATACCAATTTTACCCATTAAAATTCACTGTAGAATTTTGGGCATAAATATTTTTATATTTATTTTTTTAACTTAAAATTTTGTAAATATATTATTGACTTAATGGGATGAAACTTATATTCAGGACAATAAATCTAAATCATGCATTTGGTTGGTGAAAATGGGTCATGAAGTAAAAGTTGGGTTGGACTCTCTAGATTGGACATTAGTTCAATATTTAGGCCATAACATCTACATTAATACTTGTATTAGGATCAAATTTAGAGAGGATATTGAGAAACAAATTTCTCACAAATCATCCATCTATATGGATAGCTGGTTCACGCATTTTTAATGTCAAACAGGTGGTGGAATAGGGAATAAAATATTTGACCAAATTTCCCCATTCACACTTGAAATCACTTGAAACCTCACCTCCCCTCCACACTATAAATTGGTGTTTTTATTATTTTTAGGGGATGGTACATACATTAGGATATTGGGAGAATAGGAGAAGTAGTTCTATATCATTTCAATTCACAACTGAATGAGGGAAGCTACCAAGCTACGATATCCTCCAAAATTGTAGAGACCAGAAGCAGGACGTACATGAACATTACATTACTTTTGCAGAATACTTAATACATATCAAAAACAGACACACAAGGACTGTAATAGTTTAGTGTCATTGGAGACTTGGAACGTAATCTTCTAATCGTGGTGAAAGATATTCAACATCTCCCATAAAGATCTTAGCTTTTTATTCTTACCTAAACCTTTCATTATATCCTAGGGAAAAGAAAACATAAATAGGGTGAGCTCAAATTCTCAGTAAGGGTAAGAATGGATAAAATAAAACATACCATATAAATTTGAACTTAAAAACATGAACATAATGTTTAAACATCAAAATCATGAGCAATGACATAAAACATGGAAGTACGTATGGCATAGAGTATAAAGAAACATTAATAATGATAAAATAGAATGGGAATAAAACATGTCATTGTGGAAACCATTAAGCACGTGATATGATTTCCATATTAGCCAAGGCATTGCTGCCAAGACCATCTTAGTGGACAAAGTCCCTTTCTGAATCGAGTTCACTCCTCGTTCCAGTCCTGTATTACTGAACTGGTTTAACTTGCCATTCCAGCCAAGTCTATCTCATGAGATATAAATCATTACCCAATCCATTGGAGGGAGATATAGGTCCGACCCATCTCATAATTAAATCATTCTTACTTGTGCCACAAAATAAACTTAAAACATTCATCATAACCCAAAGAATAAAATGGGTTTCATAAACATCATTACATCATAACATAATCTATATAAAACAAATGGATATCAATTTATCATAAGAAAATTGAAACCATGTAAATAATAAATACATTATAATTGAAACATACACATATGAAATAATGTCATCTTAGATGGAAAATGGTTTTGATAAAACACTTGAAATGAATTCTTGAGGAAAATATCCTTTCTTCTTCAAAATCATTCTCTTTTTACAAAATGTCTTGAAATTTTATAAGAAATGGATTTTGTTGAAAATAGTAATGAAATATTTTGGAGGATGCGTCATGAAAATATGTCTTTATAAAACCGTAAAAATCCATTCGTCCCGTATAAGTTAAAAAAACATTCTTCTCGTACTTTTACCAAAAAAGTCAAAAAGTACCTCGTAATGTAAACAAAAGAAAGATTCCTTACATACCATCCAGTAAAAGTCAAAATGGATAAAAAGTAAATTAAACATACATAAAAACACTTTTAGAAAACATGGACATGGATGATAACAATAACCCCAGTAAATACTTACGTATAAGCAATCTCGGATAAAAAAAATGAGATTTGCAAAATTATCACTTACCTTAGGTCCGATATGCTTTGTACGTATCCAAACCTCCTGTATAATGATTTAAATAATGTTATTGACTTATTAAAGAATTATATTCATTGTTTTTATATCATATATGGTTCACTTATGACTTTATATTACCCGTTCTTTTGTAAATTCCATGTCAAAGAGTGCTTTGGGTAAAATCGTTTCATTTTTCATCCGTGTTTTGACTTGTAATTATTCATATGATTACATAGATCATGATTACTTAATTCTAGAATATAAAACATTATTTATATATAATATATATTCATAATATACATATATATGATAGATCGATAAATGGAAAGAAATACACCATTCATGGAGACGGTAGGTTGTACGTACGCATGAACGCTGTTTTCGTTTCCTTATTGAATTGAATGGAATAAATTAGATGACATAAATATATATATACATAAATCCAGTAGCATTATTATATCATATATTTTATTATTACATATTATATATACTTTATAATCATTCTTGAATGGTTATCATGAAGAGTGAATCTCATCCCGTCGTGGAGACAGTATTCCGTACGTACGCACGAGCGAAGATATAATTCCCATGATCATAGAATTGTATTAAAGTGTATATATAATATTAAAGAATCAATATCACTTTACAATAATCATATATATTCATTACTTTCACCATTATACCCATCCAAGTAAGGTGGTGGTGGAAAATAGATTACACCACGACGTGGAGACGGTATTTCATACCTACGCACGCGCGGTGATTTCATTTTCCATAGGATGGATAGTTGGTGAAATATGGTTGTTTAATAATTATAATAACATATCATTATATGGGTGATACTGATGTTATTACTTCATAATGAAACAACTAAAGAAGAAGAAGTTGAAGAAGAAAGAAAATTGAAAGAATCGATAACGGATATTACCTCTTCTTTGACACGCCTCTTTAAATCCTCTTCTCAGGGTACTAAAATTGGTCTTTGAAGAAGACAAAGACCCCTAGGATGTTTCTAGGGAAGTTGATAAGTGAAATGCTCAAGTTTTTCCCGAGCTTAAAGGCTCAAATTGGTGTGAGGAAGAGAGGGAGGTGGTTCCCTTTTTTAAGGGAGGAGAGGGGCACCTTTGGAAATCATAAAAATATTAATTTATAATAAATCTATCCCCACATAAAAGCCTCAAAAAATGACTCATATTCGAATATAAGATGATATAGGGTTTTAATCTCATCATCCAATAAAATTTAGACATGTTAGGAAATTAATTTAAACATTATCAACTTGATTTATCCTTACTTAATCAATTTAATTTTATTTGTGGTAATAACATTCTAAATTTTAAATTATAACAAACAATTACATATTTTTTGTGAATTTCCCATAATTAGATATTTTATAACATTTTATACCATATAAATTTAAATTTATAATTTTTAAATATTTTTGTGATTTTTAAACAATTTTAGAATATGTTATTTTTATAAACTAACAATAGTTTCAATTTTGACAATATTCATTTATATGAATTTAAATAATATATATACAGAAGATATGTTCGAAATTAAAGCTTTAATAGATTCAGAAAAGGTCATATGTATCTATAAAATTAGTAGAGCACATTAAATAGTTCATATAATATTTATTTTATTATTTTTAAAACAATTTATTTGGTTTGTCTCTTAATAAAATAATTACTACATAATTTTTTTATAATTATTTAATATAAATATTTGTGGCATAAAAATTAAAAATAAAATCCTATGACGACGATAAATCTATTACCTTTCACAATAATACTTTTACTCAAATTTAGCATCTTAACATCACAATATTTAAATTGTTATATTTATTAAATTATGAAGGTGACAACTTTGGCATCATCTAATATAAACTAATATAAGTGTCATAATCACTTTAATAAAGCTCCAAATGGTCCAATATTCTACCATTGGATGATTAGGGTTTATATTTGCATGACCAATAAGTTTTGGTTAGGGTTTTGGGCCTTTTATGGTTACTATTAGTTTAATTAAAACTATATTCTTGATTTTTCACTAGTTAACAATTTCTGCATCACTATTGTGTCACAAATAATGATAATTATTTAATCCCTAAAAATTATAAATAAATTTATATGATGTAGATAATTTCATTAGCTTTCTGTAGAGTATTCATGTTCTACGTTTCAATAAGTTTATCACTAAATTAAAATTATTATACTTATAAGATTTAAGAGAGTGACATGTTGTCACTTTCCTTGGTTTTAATAATAATTAAGTTATTTTCATGGGCAAAAGTCCATTAAATGATTATAATCTGACCCTTAGGTGATATGGGTCTACCGTTAGTCATCCAATAGGATTTTGGCAGGTGTTAGGGTAATTTTATAATCTTATATTTACCCTTAATTACCTCATTTACCTTTAATTATGGTAAATAAATTTTACCGTAGTTATTATTCATAATGCCCAAATATAAAAAGTAGCCTATTAACATGATTTGGACCCACTGATTCTAAATATGGAATCCATTTTTCGAAATTAAAAACACATAAGTTGCAGTAATTAATTTAAAATTAATCCTGTTGTCGAACGAAAATGGGTTTTTGTTTAAAACATTGCAAAAGATTGAATTGATTTAACCTACGAATTCAAGGTCAAATCAAGGATAATGACATACATTGTATTAAATGGTAAAAATATATTCTATTTATATTTTAAAAACATTCAATATTATAATTTAACCACATTAATTATTATGATGAAAAAAAGTTGTTTTTAATTAAAATATAGCGTGTTTTTACTATTCATTAAAATATGAAAGTTATCAGAAAAATATCAGAACATTATCCAATGTAAATTCTTATATCCTGATTCATAAGAAGAAGTTTATATTGTAAAATTGAACTTATAAACATGTCAAAAGCTAGATTTAAAGTGGGTGTGCCATCAAAAGGTGGCAAAACTGCATTTTTTGAAAAATACTTATTTTACCCGAAAAATTTATTTTGTTCACATAAAATGTTTTAGAAAATTTATATGATGAAAAATAATGTTATAAAATTAATAATGTGGTTAATACTATTCATAATGGCTAGTTCGTGAGAATATTATAACCATATATCGTTGTTTAGTGAAACCTGGTATTGCGTACAACACACGCTATCGAGGAAGGTCGCGATTGCGTGTAATGAAAGCCAAGTCAGGGTTGCGTGTAGTGCAAGACTCCTTTGTTGTTTTGTATACCAAAATATAACCATAGTTCATTTATACATTGAATATATATATATATATATATATATATATATATATAAATACACACTCAATGTTGCGTAGAATAACAACTATCAAACAAACTTGAAATTGTGTGTAACATGATCCAAGAATAATGTTTCATATAATGAAATCTAATACGGTGTTGCGTATAGCGCAAGATAATCTTGGTGTATCGTACAACATAAGATATTACTGAAATTAAAAAGAATATATCTTATAAAATCTCAGGTTATTACATTCTACCCCCCTTAAAAGGAATTTCTCCCTCGAAATTCATCGGGGTTATAAATGATTTTCTACTTGAAAGTTTCATTAATTGAAACCCGCATCGCAAAAAGGAATACCAAAACTTATCTTTATAAACTAAAGTATGAAACGTAACAGTTAACCAAATAAACTAATCACTGGGTTTCCACATAGGATAACATAGGTGAAAATAAGGATATGGAAGAGAAATCTAACCATCATGTTCTGATAGAGAGTGGTAGAGAACATGGCTATGAAAAATCCAACAATCACAAAGCCATATATTTGTGATGATCTAAGGTACCATCTAATTCATCGGATATAAGGCCACTAAGACAACATTTTTGGTTTTCAAGATCATTTCCCTAAAGTTGATGAATTAAAATAAATACTTACATGATTTTGGTACAATCTCACTGTTGTTCATGCCTTGAACAATTTCCACTTCATCTTTTAAATAAATGAAGTTGAATTTTTTATTCGTGAAGTTTTAGCAGATCATGTGATAGAATGACGGGTCATTCCATCTGTCTCAAACAAAAGGTTGGCAAAAGTTATTAAATATACATAAGTCGATCTATAGTGAGATTAATCATATATGGTTCCTAAAATGGACTTATACTTCCTATATCATACTGCTTAATATAATAAATCTAGTTTCTACTAAACTGGGACTTCATGTAGGCCAGTGGTAGGCGATAAAGGCTAGTCACACTTCGGTTGTGTGTTTGATTCCCACAGCCTTGTCCGACGCAATGGTTGTCGCCTGTCCTGCAGGTTGTCGTTTTTCTAAAACTAAATTACTATATCATCCCATCAATAATATCGAAAAAGGTTCTATCCTTAAACAATAGTAACTTATGTCCAACATAATACAATCCAATCTTTAGGCTTATCCATAATATTGCAGTCTATTGTCATATTATAGTGAAAATGATTACCAGAGATTTCATATAAGAAGTATTTTAATACCATCTTTGATCCCCATATATCATACGATATGTCTTGTTGGTTACATTGCAAACGTTCGAAGGCCTTAATCATGTATTCTCTTGAAAAATGAATACCCATTGAATCTTAGTGAAAACAAGAGTGATGTCAAAAGATAACTCTTTCCACATACCAAAACCCCAAAATTATATACTCAAAACATGATATAACTATTTCCTTATATCAGTCATGAGCTCATGAATACTGTCAAACATTTCATTTTCTCCTTATACGTTCATTATGCGCATATCATCTTCTTTCCAAAAATATCGCAATCACTTTCCATGGTTATCGGTACCGTAAAATTATTGAAAACCACAATAGACTAATACAAAAATATTCTAATAAACCATAAAACTACCTCAAAAACATTATTCTTGAATAAAAATACATAAACACTTCAATCCATACTCTTCAATGATTGTCCTAGAATAATTCCTTCCTTGATTTAGAAGTAACTTTTTAGGTTAGGGCATTGAGTTGGGTAATTCCCATGTTCTCCACAAATAAGACATTGAACACCATAACAGTTTGTCACTCTATGACCCTTTTCTCCACACAGTTAACATTTGTCCCTCCATTTGAGGTATTCCTCAAGGTTCTTCTTACCTTCTTTATAAATCTTATTCTTCCTTTGTTTATGCTCCTCAACATGCGAACATGCATAAAAGTCTATCTTCCTCTTATTTGATGAATTAGGCATACCACTAAATTTCACCTTGTTAATCATATATCGCGATGACTGATTCAGCATAATCACAATATATTTCTCTCTAGGCATGACACAATTTTGTTGCTCATAGTCACCAATTTGTCCATTGGATTCATTGCTAACCGAATTCCTTCTGGTTCCCTCTATTGATTAAAACACAAAAAGAATTCTGTGAGAGGAAAAAATCATGCTAGAGAAAACAACATAGTAAAGGGGGAGTACCCTCAATATCTAACATCATAGGTTAAATTCTAAGATCGTTACCATAGTTTTAGGACTATATCCTATACGTATACTTATCCTTAGGGACATCCCTAGACATACCTTAGAAATATCTCTTGGGATCTCACTAACGTTTCCACATCCTAGTTTCCAAAGGTTGACTAAACCTTTCCTATGATACCAAATGTAGAGACCCGAAGCTTGACGTACATGAACATTACATTAATTTTGTGGAATACTTAATACATAAAAAAACAGACACAGAAGAACCGTAATAGATTAGTGTCTTTGGAAACTTGGAACGTAATCTTCTAATCATGGTGAAAGATCTTCAACATCTCCCATAAAGATCTCCCCCTTTTTTCTTACCTAAAACCTTTCTTTATATCCTGGGGAAAATAAAACATAAATAGGGTGATCTCAAATGCTCAGTAAGGGTAAGCATGGATAAAATAAAACATACCATATATATTTGAACTTAAAAACATGAACATAATGCTTTAACATCAAAATCTTGATCAATGACATAAAACATGGAAGTACGTATGGCATAGATCATAAAGAAACATTAAGAATGATAAAATAGCATGGGAATAAAACATGTAATTGTGGAAACCATTAATCACATGATATGATTTCCATATTATCCAAGGCATTGCTTCCAAGATTATCTTAGTGGACAAAGTCCCTTTCTGAATCGAGTTCACTCCTCGTTCCAGTCCTGTATTAATGAACTGGTTTAACTTGTCATTCCATCCATGTCTATCTCATGAGATATAAATCTTTACCCAATTCGTTGGAGGGAGATATAGGTCCCACCCATTTCATAATTAAACCCTTCTTACTTGTGTCACAAAATAAACATAAAACATTCATCATAACACAAAGAATAAAATGGGTTTCATAAACATAATTCCATCATAACATAATCCATATAAAACAAATGGATATCATTTCATCGTAAGAAAAGTGAAACCATTTAAATCATAGATACATTAGACTTGAAACATAAACATATGAAATAATGTCATCTTAGATGGAAAATGGTTTTGATAAAACACTTGAAATGAATTCTTGAGGAAAATATCATTTCTTCTTCAAAATCATTTTCTTTTTAAAAAATGTCATGCAATTTTAAAAGAAAAGGATTTTGTTGAAAATAGTAATGAAATATTTTGGAGGAGGATTCATGAAAATAAGGCTTTATAAAACTGTAAAAATCCATTCGTGCCGTATAAGTTAAAAAAACATTCTTCTCGTACTTTTACCGGAAAAGTCAAAAAGTACCTCATAACATAAACAAAAGAAAGATTCCTTACATACCATGTAGTAAAATTCAAAATGGGTAAAAAGAAAATTAAACATACATAAAAACACTTTTAGAATTCATGGACATGGATGATAACAATAACCCTAGTAAATACTTACGTATAAGCAATCTCGGATAAAAAAATGAGATTTGGAAAATTATCCCTTACCTTAGGTCCGATATGCTTCGTACATATCCAAACCTCATGTATAATGATTTAAATATTGTCATTGACTTATTAAATAATCATATTCATTGTTATTATATCATATGTGGTTCACTTATGACTTTATATTACCTGTTCTTTTGTAAATTCCATGTTAAAGAGTGTTTTGGGTAAAATCATTTCATTTGTCATCCGTGTTTTGACTTGTAATTATTCATATGATTACTTAGATCATGATTAATTAATTCCAGAATATAAAACATGATTTACATATAATATATATTAATAATATACATATATTTAATAGATCGATAAATGGAAAGAAATACACCGTTCATGGAGACGGTAGGTTGTACGTACGCATGAATGCTGTTTTCGTTTCCTTATTGAATTCAATGGAATTAAGTAGATAACATAAATATATATATACATAAATCCAGTAGCATTATTATGTAATATATTTTATGATTACGTATTATATATACTTTATAATCATTCTGGAAAGGTTATCATGGAGAGTGAATCTCATCGCATCGTGGAGACGGTATTCTGTACGTACGCACGAGCGATGATATCATTCTCATGATCATCGAATTGTATTAAAGTGTATGTAGAATATTAAATAATCAATATCACTTTACAATAATCATATATATTCATTACTTTCACCATTATACCCATCCAAGTAAGGTGGTGGTGGAAAATAGATTACACCACGGCGTGGAGACGGTATTCCGTACATACGCACGCGTAGTGATTTCATTTTCCATAGGATGGATAGATGGTGAAATATGGTTGTTTCATACTTATGATAACATATCAGTATATGAGTGATAATTATGTTATTAATTCATAATGAAACAACTAAAGAAGAAGAATTTCAAGAAGAAAGAAAATTTAAAGAATCGGTAATAGATATTACCTCTCCTTTGACACGCCTCTTTGAATCCTCCTCTTAGGGTACTAAAATTGGTCTTTGAAGAAGACCAGGACCTATAGGATTTTTATAGGGAAGTTTAGAAGGGAAATGGTCAGGGTTTTTTCGAGCTTAAAGGCTCAAATTGGTGTGAGGAAGAGAGGGAGGAGGTTCCCTTTTATAAGGGAGGAGAGGGGCACCTTTGGAAATCTTAAAAATATTAATTTATAATAAATCTAACCCCACTTAAAAACCTACAAAAATGACTCATATTCAAATATAAGATGATATAGGTTTGTAATCTCATCAACCCATAAAATTTATACATGTTAGGAAATTATTTTAAACATTATCAACTTGATTTATCCTTACTTAATCAATTTAATTTTATTTGTGGTAATAACATTCTAAATTTTTAATTATAACAAAAAATTACTTATTTGTTGTGAATTATACATATTTGGATACTTTATATAATTTTATACCATATAAATTGAAATTTATAATTTTTAAATATTTTTGTGATTTTTAAACAATTTTATAATATGTTATTTTTATAAAATAACAATAGTGTCAATTTTGACACTATTCGTTTATATGAATTTAAATAAAATATATACAGAAGATATGTTCGAACGTAAAGCTTTAATAGATTCATAAAAATGTCAAATGTATCTAGTAAATTAGTTTATAATATTAAATAGTTCATATAATATTTATTTTATTATTTTTAAAACTATTTATTTGGTTTATCTCTTAATAAAATAATTACTACATAATTTATGTATAATTATTTAATATAATTATTTGTTGTATAAAAATTAAAAATAAAATCCTATGATGAAGATAAATATATTAAAGTTCACAATAATACTTTTACTAGAATTTATAATCTTAAAATCATAATATTTATATTGTTATATTTAATAAATTATGAAGGTGACAACTTTGGAATCATTTAAAATAAAATAATATAAGTGTCATAATCGCTTTTATAAGGCTCCAAATGGTCAACTATTCGACGATTGGATGATTATGGTTTACAGTTACATTACCAATAAGTTGTGGTTGGGGTTTTGGGCCTTTTATGGTTACTATTAGTTTAATTAAAACTATATTCTTGATTTTTCACTAGATAAACAATTTATGCATCACTATTGTGTCACAATTAATGATAAATATTAAATCCCTAAAAATTATAAATAAATTCATATGATGTATATAATTTCATTATCTTTCTATATACTATTCATGTTTGAAGTTTCATGAATTTTATCACTAAATTAAAATTAATATACTTATAAGATTTAAGAGAGTGACATGTTGTCACTTTTTTTGGTTTTAATAATAATTAAGTTATTTTCATGGTCAAAAGTCCATTAAATGATTATAATCCGACCCTTAGGTGATATGGGTCTACTTTTAGTCATCCAATATGATTTTGGAAGGTGTTAAGGTAATTTTATAATCTTATATTTACCCTTAATTACCCGATTTACCTTTAACTATGGTAAATAAATTTTACTGTAGTTACTATTCATAATGCCCAAATATAAAAAGTAGCCTATTAAAATAATTTGGACCCACAGATTCCAAATATGGAATCCATTTTTCAAAATTGAAAACACATAAGTTGCAGTGATTAATTTAAAATTAATTTTTTTTTGTCGAAAGAAAACGGGTTTTTGTTTAAAACATTGCAAAAGATTGAATTGATTTAACCTACAAATTCAAGGTAAAATCAATTCTAATTACATACATTGTATTAAATGGTAAAAATATATTCTATTTATACTTTAAAAACATTCAATATTATAATTTAACCACATAAATTATTATGATGAAAAAATGTTGTTTTTAATTAAAATATAGCGTGTTTTTACTATTCATTAAAATAAGAAAGTTATCAGAAAAATATCAAAACATTATCCAATGTAAATTTTTACCCGAAAAATACTTATTTTACCCGAAAAATTTATTTTGTTCACATAAAATGTTTTATAAAATTTATAAGATGAATAATAATGTTATAAAATTCAAAATTTGGTTAATACTATTCATAACAGCTAGTTCATGATAATAGTATAACCATATATCATTGTTTAGTGAAACCTAGTATTGCTTACAACACACGCTATCGAGGAAGGTCGTGATTGCGTGTAATGAAAGCCAAGTCAGGGTTGCGTGTAGTGCAAGACTCCATTGTTGTTACGTATAAAGAAATAAAACCATATTTCATTTATACACTGAATATATATATATACACACACTCAATGATGCGTAGAATAATAACTATCAAAAAAACTTGAAATTGTGTGTAACATGATCCAAGAATAATGTTGCGTATACTGTAAGCTAATACGATGTTTTGTATAGCGCAAGATAATATTGGTGTATCGTACAACATAATATGTGAATGAAATTAAAAAGAATATATCTTATAAAATCTCGGGTTATTATAAAAATACTCTTATTTTACTCTTCTTTGGTGTAATGTTGTTGTACTTCAAATAAATTCTTAGTTTCTCTTCAATTTATTATATTATTTTCAATTTTCTTATTCTATTAATATTACTCTTTAGGCTGTAATTCATGAGTATAAATGATATTGGGTTATACCATTTCTACATCTTTGCAAATGCAATCTGTTTCTACGATGACTATGTCGCCTATGGAAGAGTAGTTTTCTTAGTAATCGATCTACCTCTCACATTATTTATTCATTTATTTTGAATAAATGAGATAATTTAATTAACTTAATATGATCTATTAATTGAGTTTTAAATTTAAATTAAACCAATCAAGTAATTTAACAATTGACATAAAAATATGTGAGGTTGAGATTTGTGTAAATTGTGAGAGTGCGATCTTAATCGGTAATACAATACCACACGAGATAAAATTTTAGAGTTCAAATATAATCACTAAACTCAATTAATCCTCATTTTCAGAGTGAATTTGTGCTCTAATTAACCAATGACCATAATCTAACCTAAGAACATCAATCAAATCAGGGTGTTGCGATTGCATATTTCGAAACTAGCCTAGGGTTTAAGTAATTTCATCTTTGTGATGATGTTAACTACTGCAGGGTTCAAGGTTTAAAAATTAGGGTATTATAATTAAGTGGATGTTAATTTAAATGAAAATTATAAATATTTTAGTGAATAGGTAGAGTTAGATCGATTACATCTTTTAAAATATTTTTCTAAAAAAACATTTTCTCATTGTGTTTTATTAATCAATATTTCATTTCAAAAAACAAAAACAAAAACAAAAACAATCTTCTTCCAGAATGATTCTACTTCCTATTTTATAAACATTGAACAACCCCCATCCTTATAATTTGTTTGTTTTATTTTATTTTACTTTTAAAATACCTTTGATATTGTGTTTTAAATTACTTTCACGTTTGAGAGATGACCTTGGTCAGCCACTCTACTGCACCTAAATAACCCAAAACCGAACATCATTTGAGAGTACCCATGACAACACATTTCAAATCGGAAAAATTTTTAGGGAATAAAGTAATTATTTCAACCATTTAGGGGTATTAATTTTATTTTTCATTTTATTCTCTTCTTCTCTTATTTGTTCCTTCTTTACCCAATCTGAATTTTTCTTCTTATTTTGTTTTCTTATTTTTCTTCTTTTTGGACCATAAACTCAAACTTATAATTTTTATTTTATTACGGTACACTTTTAATCTTTACATTTTATTTGATTTATGACATGAACTAATCATAAAGATATCTAAGATCTTGACCCTGAGATTGAACGCAGCCTTATGGCTTGAATCAGACATTCTTAGTCTACGGGAAGTTTCAACATTCAACCAATTGGAAAATTTCTCTATTCGAGTAACATTAAAATTGGAAGCAATTAAAATTAAAATATAAAATAAGAACCAATGGATGAAAAAAAATAATGAACTTAATAGAACCATTTGAGAATTGGATACACCAGACATTAATTAACAACCCAAATGCATTGCATATCCAACTCTCAAATCAGACTTTGACCTAAAATCTGGGTTAATTCACCTTCTTCCAAAATTTCATGGCTTATCAGGTGAGGATACAAAAAGACTAAAAGAATTAAATGTGGTATTCTCAACAATTAAACCACTACATTTCTTTGAAGATCAAATAAAACATAGATCATTCCCATTCTCACTTTTTGGAACTACTAAGGAATGGATGTATTATTTACAACATGAATATGTATAATGTTGGAATTATTTGAAACATATTTTATTGCAGATATTTTTTAAAGCATGAAGGACCAATTCTATTTGAAAGGAGATCTCATGGATCAAGAAGGTATATGGGGAGACAATGTATGATTATTGGTAGAGATTCAAGAATTTGAGTGCAAGCTTCCCGCATCACCAAATTAGTGAGAAACTCCTCATATAATACTTCTATTAAGGACTCACACCTATGGATAGGATCATGGTGAATTTCATGGCTAGAAGAGCATTGGTCAATAAAACAACAACATACACACGTGCATTGATCAACAAGATGACACAAAACTCTCAACAATTTGGCGATCGTGGGGCCCCACATGTTATAGGATCACATATGGTAAGTACATCTTCTCTTGAAAGTCATTTGATTGATACCAAGTTTGAAGAATTGAAAACTATGGTGAGATAGATTGATTCGGCACAAAAGTCATCCCAACCACATCCTTCAAGGCATTATGACATTTACACTGAGACAAGCCACCCAAATGACTATTTCTCCCAACTAAAAGATTTAGAGAATTGTGTAGTAGTATTCCCTGTGAGACCATATCAGTAGAAACAACATCCACATCCCCAAAATAAGTAAGATTATTTTTCACCAACATAAAACCAAGGGTGTAAGGATCTATCATACATGAGGTATGGCTCTGGACAACAATAAAGGCCCCCTTTTCAATAACATTTCTAGTAGCCTCTACCTTAACAACAGGGTTTCCAACAACCCCAATAGATATTTTAAGCTCAAGCATCAACAATTCAACAAAAAGGGAATTATCAACCAAAGGTAGATTCTGAAACTAATTATATTTTGAAAAAAATTGTTATTAATCAATAGAATGAGATAAGGAGTCAAGGTTCAGAGCTAAGGGAGTTGAATACACAAATGATCTAGATTTCCACTTCCCTCCATGAACTGGTAAGTAAGAATTCTAGATATTTACCTTCCCAATATATTCCAAATCCCAATGGAAATGTTAGTGCCATCACATTGAGATGTGGGAAGAGAAAAATTGATATATATACACCTTTAATTGCACCAGGATTCACCGCAACTCTGGAGAAGCCGCATTCCATACCAACTGATGAGAAACCCAAGGAGAAAGATAAAGGTAAGAAAAAGATTGATGATGTTCATCATAACCACTTACCATTCCAAATAGGGTTTTAAAAACCAAGAAGATGGCTGAAGAGGTGATGAAAAAAGAATTTTTGGATACATTCAAGTGTTAGGAGATCAAAATCCCTCTACTTGAAGACATCAATCAAATACCAAGGTATGAAAAAAAATTGAAAGAAATTTGTACCAATAAAATAGGGCTCAAGGGAAATGAGAGGATCAATCTTGGAAGGAATGTGTCAGCACTAATTAAACCAAATCTTTCAATTCCAACAAAGTTCAAGGATTCAAGGAAATTCACCATCTCATGAACCATAGGGTAGTTTCACTTATCTGATGATCTTTGTGATTTAGGAGCTTCTATAAATGTAATTCCTCAATCTGTATTTTCTTCTTCATAGGTTGGTGAGTTTAAACCGATGAGAGTAGTGGTGCAGTTGTCAAATAGATCTACAACATATCCAGCAGGAGTCCTTGATTATTTACTTGTATAGGTAAGATACATGATCTTTCTAGCATATTTCTATGTTCTTAACATGGAGGATGATAAGGTAAGTTATCATTCTCCCATTATCTTAGTTAGAACCTTCCTCAAAACTGTAAAAACTATCATAAATGTCCATGAGGGTACATTTTCCATGGTGTTTGGGGATGATGTTTTGATATTTAATATTATGGATTCCATGAATTACCCCTCAGAAGACCATTCTAATTTTATTATCTCCCATTTTAATCCACCAATTAAAAACCCCCTGGATTTTGATTGTCCTATTATTAGGAAGATTATGAGCATTGGTTCTATTTTTATGTCTAAGAGTACTTCCACACATGTTTCTAATTCACAACACTTTCTTAGATTTGATTTTTAAATGTATTCATATTCTGATTTTGATAATGTTCAATCTGATTACGACATGGTTGTTGAGTATGATGATGGATTTGTAAATTATTCTCTAATTTTGATGATGTTTATTCTGATACTAATGTTATTTGTGCACATATTTTAGTTCCTTCAGTGTTTCCATCCATACATCACCCCCTTCATTGGAGCTCAATCCATTTCCACAAAATCTCAACTACTCATACATGTTGAGTGATGAGAGGTTACCTATTATCATTTCTAATAATCTCAATTTTGAACATGAAGAATTTTTTTTGAATCTTTTGAGGGAGAACATCAGAGAAATAGGGTGGAATTTGGTTGAAATATCAGGTATTAGACCCTCCATTTTCATGCATAGGATTTTTTTATAGGATGAGGCTAAACTAGTGGGGCAACCACAAAGGAGACTGAATCCAACTCTTTTGAAAGTTATCAAAAAAAAGGTTGAAAATTTTCTCGAGGCAAGTATAATTTATCAAATTTCAGATTCACAGTGGGTATGTCCTATTCAGGTTATGCCTAAAACAATTGGTGTTACAATTGTAAAAAATGATAAAGAGGAGTTAGTTCCGATGAGGGTGAAAAACATTTGGAGTGTGTGTATTGATTAAAGGAAACTAAATCAGTCCACTCGCAAGGACCATTTCCCCCTCCCATTTATTCATCAAATGCTTGAGAGACTTGTTGGTAAAAAAACTATTGTTTCTTGGATAAATTTTCTAGATATTTTCAAATTCCTATTGCTCCAGATGATCAGGAGAAGAAAACATTCACTTGTCCATTCGGTATTTTTGCCTACCGGAGGAGGCCATTTGGACTTTGCAATGCCCCATGTACCTTCTATAGAGGTATGGTGAGTAATTTTATTTAGATTTCATTGAGACCTGCATGGAGGTGTTTATGGATGATTTTACAGTGTATGGATCCTCATCTGATGATTGTATCTCTAGTTTGGGGATGGGTTTGAATTGTTGTATTGAGAAGAATTTGGTCCTAAACTTTGAAAAGTGTCATTTCATGGTAGAGCATGGGATTGTCTTACGGAATGTAGTTTCAAAACATGGGATAGAGGTTGATAGATCTAAGGTAGATATCACTTCATCCTTACTGTATCCTTCATGTGTGCATGATGTTAGATATTTACTAGGGAATGCCGGATTTTATCGGCGCTTCATCAAATATTTTAGTAAAATTTCCCTTTCTTTGTCACAATTACATCAAAAGGATTCTGATTTTTTATTTGATGATTCTTGCAGGAATTCCTTTGATGAGCTAAAACAACGTCTGACCACTCCACCTATCATACAACCTCCATGGTGGGAGCTACTTTTTGAGATTATGTGTGATGTGTCCAACTTTGCGGTTGGAGTTGTCTTATCACAGATGGTGGAGGGACATTCACATGTGATTTCCTATGCATCGAGACACTGGATTTAGACCAATGAAACTACAAAACCACGAAAAAAAGGAGTTTCTTTCCATTATATTTTCTTTAGATATATTCCATTCATATTTATTAGGCTCTAAAGTAGTTTTTTTTCTAACCACATAGCTCTAAGGTACCTATTGAATAATCTAGATTCAAATCCTAGACGTATCTGATTGATGCTCCTTCTTCTAGAATTTGACATTGAGATAATGGACAAGAAGGGGTCAGAAAACCGGGTGGTAGACAAAATAAGTAGGCTTACTCACACACACTAGAGGATAACATATTGGACCAGGTACCACTTCAGGAAACTTTATCTAATGAGCATCTTTATTCCATATCAGGTATGCATCCTTGGTATGCTGATTTAGTGAACTACCTTGTTGCATCTGAAATCCTTGAAAATATAAATAAAATTAAGTCCAAAAGTTAAATATTGAGTTGAGATTTTATGTTTGGGATTATCTAAACCTATGGCGCTTGTGTAGTGATCAAGTTATTAGGAGTTGTGTTCCTGATCATGAGTTTGAGTCTCTTCTACAATTTTGTCATATACTTTCTTATGGTGGACACTATGGACCCCAATTGATATCTAGGAATGTTTTGGACACTAGATTATATTGGCCTAGATTATTCCATGATGCTTATGTGTTTTCCATGTCGTGCTCACATTTTCAACACACTAAAAACATTTCTAGGAGACATCAGATGCCTCATCAACCCATATTATTCTATGAGATTTTTGATGTACAAGGAATTTATTTTATGGGTCCTTTTCCTAGTTCATTTGATTTTTAGTATATTTGGGTTGTTGTTGATTTTGTGAGCAAATGGGTGGATGATAAGGCCACCAAGACTGATGATTCTAATGTTGTAGTGGAATTTTTAAAGACACGAATTTTTTATAGGTCTGGAGTATCAAAGGCCATCATCAGTGACCAAGGGACACACTTCTTCAATCGAAATTTTTCTTCCCTCCTTGATAAGGATGAGGTGACACACAAAACATCAACACCGTACCACCCCCAAAGAAATGGCCAGGCTGAGGTTTCAAATCGTGAGTTGGATCAAATTTTGGAGAAAATTGTGCAGCCGAATAGGAAGGATTAGAGAAAGTTATTAGATGATTCATTGTGGGATTATAGTACATCATACAAGACACCCATCGATATTTCCCCATTTAGGATTGTTTTTGGGAAATCCTATCATCTCCCTGTGGAAGTCGAACATCAGGTATATTGGGAAATAAAGAAATGAAACATGGACTTGGCACAAGATGGAACCCAAAAATAGTTGCAAATTCAAGACCTTGATGAGATTCAATTGTATTCATATAATAACTCATGTCTCTACAAGGAAAGATCAAAAAGCATCTCATAATAGAATGATCCAAGAAGGAAGTTTCATGATAGAGGGAAAGTCCTACTCTATGGTTCACGACTGAAGATGATTCCAGGTATGTTGAATTCTAGATGGTTAAGTCCTTATATTGTATCTAATTTTTTTCATTATAGTGCAGTGGAAATCCCACAATAGGACACTAGAAGGATATTTACAGTAAATGGGAAACATTTAAGGAAATACATTGAGGGACTTCTTACTGATGTAGTGGATTTCATCACACTACATTACCCCATAATCACTTAAGCATATCAGGTTGTTCCTAACCCTTTAAATTTTAAATATTTTTTATTATTTAAAATTATACATTTAAAATGAACATATCATCTCATGGGTTCACATTGAAGACAATTCAATAGTTTAAGTGTGGGTGAGGGAACCTTTTAGTTTTGTAATTTTAATTTTTTTTCTATTTTAAAAAATATTATGTGTTTTACAAATTTTATGTGTATTTTTATTTTTTGTGTGTTTTTGAAACCTTTGATCATAAATTATTTTCTTTGACATTTTTGAAACCCATTTGCATGAGTGAAACAATTTATTTCATTAAACCGAGCTTAAATGAATGCTGAAAATAACTTTGTTTCAAGTTCAAATATTTAGTAATTTCAGGAAAATTACACCGAATTTTGAATTTCATTCCACATATAACTGTCTTTATATTTGAAATCACTTTCCTATGGGGATTCTGAACTGTTATTTTCATATTTATCACATTTACATCACTTTTTGAGATAACCAAACCATGCATGATTTAACCACAATTTGACTTATTCCTTTAAAAACATGAGGGTTTGAGGTACTTATGTTTTAAATGATTGAGGTATTTGTTTGGTATTAAATCCATTATTTCAAAGAATACTATTTATAATGGACTACATTTAAAAATTAAATCTTTTAGCCCTTAAAAGCCATAAATATCCTATTAGGTTAGCCACATTACAATACAGGTTTCTCTATTCAACCAACTCTTGAAGTGGAATTGAAAAATATAGTTGAACTTAAGTGTGGGGGAAGTTGTATTGTGTTGTGCTACCACATTTTCTGATCCTTTGGGTGGGAAATTAAATTTGGAAGAGAGGTGTTTTCTTTTGAAAAAAAAAATTATTCTTCTAAAAGTTGTTCCTCTATGTAGCTTTCTTGATAGAAGAAGTTGTGCCTTGCTGGATCTTCTAATGAAGAAATAAAGTTGTGCCAATATGGAGCTTTCAGAAAAAAACTATGTTTGAGAAGATTAACATTTTTTATGCTAAAATGATTAATGGTGTAAACTTCCCATGAGTTTTAATGATGATGGAGTTGAACTGATACTAAGATAAGTGAGGAGGAGACCATACTTGAGTGAAAATTATAATAATGTTGTTTTTTTCAAAAAGAGTCAAGTCTATATCATTCAGCCTCAGAATTTTTCACATCTAAGTCTTTCCAACCAAAATCCACAGAACATCCCTAAAAAGTACTAATGATAAACATATGTCCTTGGATAACATCAGGTGTAGATTTAGGAATTTATCAAGCCTATTATGACCCTTTTATGAGATTGGATGAGAAATACATTGCTGAAAAATTGACATTTGTGTGATAAGAGAAAATTCAAATGAGGTAAGTGTTTTGTGTGCATGAGAGGATAAGTGAAGTGGAAAAATATTTAATGAAATAAATAGAGAACTTGAAATAATGGTGTTTTATAAAGAATGATATTTTTTCCTAGTGTGGAACTGTTGGTTGTCAAGGTTATGTGTTTTTAATATTTTTTTGGATTTGATATTGATGTTTACGTGTCACAATTTTTTGGAATACATGATATGAAGTTTTTCCTAGGAGTGCAAAAAGGTAAGTGTGGGGTAGTTGATAAAACAAAATTTTTTGGAATATTTTATTGATAATAAATGAAAACATTTCCTCACATTGCATTAAATATATTTATTAATAAAATATTTGGGATTAGATCATTCATTTGAAAATTAGATGAAAATTCTAGTTTTTCCCATTAAAATTCACTCTAGACTTTCAGGCATAAATATTTTGATATATATTATTTGAACATAAAATTTTGTAAATATATTACTAAATTAATTGGATACAACTTTAATTCAGGACATTGTATCTAAATCGTACATTTGGTTGGTGCAAATGGGCCAAGAATTAAAAGTTGGTCTGGACTCACTAGATTGGATATTGGTTCTCTATTTGGGACATAACATCAAAATAGATTCTTGTATTGGGCTCAAATTTGGAGAGTATCTCAAGGAAAAACATTCACACAAATAATCTTATGAGATAGATAGCTTGTTCACGAGTTTTGAAGGTCAAATAGGTGGTGAAACGTGGAACAAAATATTTGTCTGAATTTCCCCAATCACACTTGAAACCACATGAAACCTAGTCTCCCATACACTCTATAAATTGGTGTTCTTCTAATTTTATGGGATTCATACGTGGATTAGGATATTGGTAGTAGAGTTTAAGTGGTTCTATACCATTTAAATTCATAGTTGGAGGAGGAAAGATACCAAGTTAGGATCTCCTCCAAAATGCTCTTCTTTTCTTCTTCTTTGGTGTAATGTTGTTGTACTTTTA
The DNA here is from genome assembly GCA_963277665.1 of Viscum album. NCBI lineage: Eukaryota > Viridiplantae > Streptophyta > Magnoliopsida > Santalales > Viscaceae > Viscum > Viscum album. Next base: position 1,069,042,782 of record OY728166.1, on the reverse strand, counting down.
ATAAAATCTTATTTTATCTTCCATTTCTTCTATTATTTTCAATTTTTTTCTTCTATTTATCTTACTCTTTTGGCTGGAATTAAATATTAGAAATGATATTGGGTTATACCCTTTCTAAATCATTGCAAATGTAATTTGTTTCTACGATGACTTCGCCGCCCATGAAAGAATAGTTTTCTTAGTAATTGATCTACCTATTAACTTATTTATTAATTTATTTTGAATCAATGAACCACTATAATTCACTTAATATGATCAATTAATTGAGTTTTAAATTTCAATTAAACTAAGAAAGCAATTTAACAATTGACACAAAAAACACACGAGGTCGAGATTTGTGTAAATTGTGAGAGTGCGATCTTAATCAGTAATACAAGACCACAAGGGATAAATTTGTAGAGTTAAAAAAATAATCCTTAAACTCAATTAATCCTCATTTCTAGAGTGGTTATGTTTTCTAATTAACCACTAACCATAATCTAACCTAATAACATCAATCAATGAAGGGTGTTGTGATTGCATGTTCTGAATCTTGCTTAGGGTTTAAGTAATTTCATCTTTGTGGTTAAGTAAACTTCCATAGGGTTATATGGTTAAAAAAATTAGTGGATTATAATTAAGTGGATATTAATTTAAATGATAATGATAAATAATTGAGTGAAGAGGTATAGTTGGATCAATTACCCATTTTAAAATATTTTTCTAAAAAAACATTTTCTCATTGTGTTTTATTAATCAAAATTTTATTAAAAAAAAACAAATACAATATTCTTCTATCATTCTTATTATTCTTATTTTATAGAAATATAACAACCCCCAATCCCTATAAATTGTTTATTTTATTTAATTTTAGTTTTAAAATACTTTTGGTATGTTGTTTTAAATTAATTACTCCTTTGAGAGACGACCTTGGTCAACCACTCTAGTACACCTAAATCACCTAAAACTGAACATCGATTGAGAGAACCCACGATAGCGCCTTTCAAATTTGCACCATTATTGGGAAAGAAATTAGTTATTTCATCCATATATATCTATTTCTTTTATTTTTAATCTTATTCTCTTCTTCTCTTCTTTCTTTCTTCTTTACCTAATCTGAATTTTTCTTATTCCTTTGTTTTATTCTTCTTCTTTTTGGACCATCAACTCAAACTTCTCATTTTTATTTTATTATGGTCCACTTGTGTTCTTTACATTTTTATTTTATTTATGACATGAAATGATCCCAAAGATCTCTTAGATCTTGACCCTGATATTGAACATAACATTAGGGCTCGAATCAGACATTCTCAGTCTATGGGAAGTTTCAACATTCAACTAGTTGGATAATTCCTCCATTATAGTAAAATTTAAATTGGAAGCAATTAAAATTTAAACATAAAAAAGAACCAATGGATGAAAACAAAAACATTGAACTTAATAGAAACATTCTATAATTGGCTGCACTAGAAATTAATTATCATCCAAATTGCATTGCATATCCAACACTTGAATCATACTTTAAACTAAAATATGGGTTAATTCACCTTCTTCATAATTTTCATGGATTATTTAGTGAAGATCCAAACAAAATTTTTAAAGAATTAAATGTGGTATTATCAACAATGAAACCAATAATTCTCTCTGAAGATCAAATAAAACATATCGCATTCCTATTCTCACTTGATGGAAATTATAAGGATTGGATGTATTATTTATAGCCTGAATATGTAACATATTGGAATGATTTTAAATGTATTTTCTTGTAGATATTTTTTCCTACATCAAGGAGATCTTATGGATCAAGCAAGCACATGGGGAGTTAATGTATGAGTATTGGGAGAGATTCAAGAAGTTGTGTGCAAGATGCCTGCATCACAAAATTAGTGAAAAACTAATCATACAGAACTTCTATGAAGGACTCACACTTGTGAAGAGAAGCATAGTAAATGTCATGCCTGGAAGAGCATTGTTCAACAAAACACCAACAGCAGTACATGCATTGATTGACAATATGACACAAAACTCTCAACAATTTGGTGATCGAGGTACCCCACATGTTAGAGGAGTACATCAGGTAGGTCCATCTTCTTTTGAAAGGCATTTGATTGATACCAAGTTAGAAGATTTGACAAATATGGTGAGATAAATTTTTTTGGCACAAAAAACATCCCAACCCCCTCCTTCAAGGTTGTGTGGTATTTGCACTGAGACAAGCCACCAAGCTAACAGTTACCCCCAACTATAAGAGTCATAGGATTGTGAAGCATCATTCTCTGGGAGATCATATCAGCAGCAATAATAACCACATCCCCAAAAGAAGTTTGATTCCTTTGCTCTAACATACAACCAAGGGTAGAAAGATCAATCAGATATGAGGTATGGATTTGGACAACAACAAATTCCCACTTTTCAATAAAATTTCTAACAGCCTCCACCTTACCAACAGGGTTTCCAACAACCCTAAATGAGATTTGAAGCTCAAGAATAAAAAATTCAACAACAAGAAAATTCCCAACCAAAGGTAGATTTTAACATTGATGATCTTTTAAAACAAATTGTTCTTAATCAATAGAATGAGATGGAGAGTCAAGGTTTAGAGTTGAGGGAGTTTAAGACTAAAATGAGCCAGATTTCCACTGCCCTCCATGAACTGGTATGTAAGAATTATGGAAATCTACCTTCCCAACCTACTCCAAATCCCATGGGGAATGTCAGTGCCATCACATTGAGAAGTGGGAAGAGAATAACTAATACATATACACCTGTCATTCCACCATGATTCACCTCAACTCCAGAGAAGCCCCATTCTATACCAACTGATAAGAACCCCAAGGAGAAAGATGAATGTAAGAACAAGATTGATGATGTTCCTCCTAAACCCCATCCCTTTCTTAATAGGGTTTTACAAACAAAGATGAATGCTGAATAGATGATGCAAAAAAGAATTTTTGGATACATTCAAGCATGTTGAGATCAACATCCCTCTACTTGAGGCCATCAAGAAAATTCCAAGGTATATGAAATTATTAAATGAAAGTTGTACCAATCAAATAGGGATCAAGGGAAATGAGAGGATCAATCATGGAAGGAATGTTTCATCACTCATTACACCAACTCTAGAAATGCCAAAAAAGTTAAAGCATCCATGGATATTCACCATCCCATGAACCATAGGGGAGTCTCACTTTTCTGATGCTCTTTGTTATTTAGGAGATTCTATAAATGTAATGCCTTACTCTATATTTTCTTCTCTATAGGTTGGTGAGTTGAAGCCGATGAGAGTAGTGGTGGAGTTAAAAAATAGAACTACAGTTAATCCAGCGGGATTCCTTGAGGATGAACTTTTCTAAGTAAGATACAAGATCTTTCCTAAAGATTTCTACGTGATTCACATGGAGAATGATCATGTAATATCTCATGCTACCATTATCTTAGGTAGACCCTTTCTCAAAACTAAAAAAAACTATCATAAATTTCCATGAGGGTACACTTTCCATGGACTTTGGTGATAAAGTTTTGATATTTAATTATATGGATTCCATGAAGTACCCCTCAGAGGACTATTCTTCTTTTGTTATCTCCCATTTTGAACCACCAAGTAAAAACCCCATGGATTTTTATTGTCCTATGCTTAGGGAGATTATGAGAATTGGTTCTAGTTTGATGTGTAAGAGTACTTTCACACATTTTTATAATGCATAAGACTCTCTTAAATTTTTTTTAAATGGATTAATATTTTTATTTAGATCATGTTCAATCTGATTATGACATGGATTTTGAGTATGATGATGGATTTGATGAATTATTCTCTAATTTTGATAATTTTTATTCTGATTCTGATGTTATTTGTGCACATATTTTAGTCCCTTCAGGGTTTCTATCCATACATCACCCCCTTCATTGAAGATAAATCCATTCCACCAAATATAAAATACTCATACTTATTGAGTGGTGAGAGGTCACCTGTTATCATTGCTAATAATCTCATTTTTGAACATGAATCCAATCTTTTGAATCTTTTGAGGGAGAATATCCATGAAATTGGGTGGACCTTGGGTGGCATATTAGGTATTAGCCTCTCCATTTTCATGCATAGGATTATTTTAGAAGATAGGGCTAAAAAAATGAGGCATCCACAAATGAGACTGAATCCAACTCTTCTAGAAGTTGTCAAAAAAGAAGTTAAAAAATTTATTGAGGCAGGTATAATTTATCCAATTTTAGATTCACATGGGGAAAGTCCTATTCTGGTTGTGCCTAAGAAAAGTGGGGTTACTATTGTTAAAAATGATAAAGAGGAGTTAGTTCTGATGATGGTGAAGAACAGTTGGTGTGTGTGTGTTGATAATAGGAAACTTAATCAGTCAACTCTCAAGGACCATTTCCCCCTCCCATTTATTGATAAAATTCTAAAGAGACTAGTTGAGAAAACACACTATTGTTTCTTGGATGGATTTTATAGATATGTTCAGGTTCTTATTTCTTTGGAGGATTAGGAGAAGACAACATTAAATTGTCAATTCAGTAGGTTTTCTTACCAGAGGATTCCATTTGGACTTTTCAATGCACCAAGTACCTTCCAGAGATGTATGGTGAGTATTTTTTCAGATTTCATCAAGACCTGCATGGAGGTATTTATGTATGATTTTAAAATGTATGGGTCCTCATTTGATGATTGTATCTCTATTTTGGGAAAGGTTTTGAATCATTGTATTGATAAGAATCTGGTCTTAAACTTTGAAAATTGTCATTTTATGGAAGAGTATGTGATTTTCTTAGGGAATGTAGTGTTAAAAAATGGGATAAAGGTTGGTAGATCTAAGGTAGATACCATTTCATCTTTACCCTATCTTTCGCATGTGTGTGTGATGTTAGATCTTTCCTCTGACATGTAGGATTTTATCAGTGATTCATTAAATATATTAGTAATATTTCTCTTCCTATGTGACGATTACATCAAAAGGATTCTGATTTTGTGTTCAATGATTCTTGTAGAAATTACTTTGATGAGATAAAACAGCGTCTGACCACTCCACCTATCATACATCCTCCACAGTGGGAGCTTCCTTTTGAGATTATGTGTGATGCGTCCAACTTTGTGGTTGGAGATATCTTATCATAGAGGTTGGAGGGACATTCACATGTGATTTCCTATGCATCAAGGACATTGGATTCATCCCAATAAAACTACACAACTATAGAAAAGAAGTTTCTTGCTATTATATTCTCCTTAGATAAATTCATTTCATATTTATTAGTCTCTAAAGTAGTTGTTTTTTATGAACATGAAGATCAAAGGTACCTCTTGATGAATCCAAATGAAAAGCCTATACTTGTCTGATAGATGCTCCTTCTTTATAAATTTGACATTTAGATAAAGGAAAAGAATGGGTCAAAAAATCTGGTAGCAGACCACATGAGTAGGCTTACTCACACAGTAGAGTATAAAACCTTGCACCAGGTACCACTTTAGGAAACCTTCCCTAATGATAATATTTATACCATCTCAGGTATGAATCCATGGTATAATGATTTAGTTAACTACTATTTTTCATCTGAAATTCCTAAAATTTAAAGAAAAGTCATGTCCAAAAGATAAAGAGTGAGTCAAGATTTTATGTTTGGGATTATCCATACCTCTCGCATATGTGTAGTGGTCATGTTATTAGGAGGTGTGTTCCAGATCATGAGTTTGAGTATGTTATGCAATTATGTCATACACTTTCTTGTGGAGAACATTTTAGACCCCAAAATATGACTAGGAATTTTTTGGAGATTGGATTATATTGGCCTAGATTATTCCATGATTCTCGTGTGTTTTGCAAGTTGTGATCACATTTTCAACACATTGGAAAAATTTCTAGAAGACATGAGATGCCTAAACAACCCATATTATTCTGTGATATTTTTGATGTATGGGCCATTTATTTTAAGCGAGCTTTTAATAATTTATTCGGTTTCCTGTATATTTTGGTTTCTGCTGATTATGTGATCAAATGGGTGCATGGTAAGGCCACCAGGATTGATGATTCTCATGTTGTAGTGGAATTTGTCAAGACATTGATTTTTTGTAGGTTTGGAGTACCAAAGTCCATCAACAGTGACTGAGGGACACACTTATGCAATTGTAATTTTGATTCCCTCTTTCAGAAGTATGGGGTGACACAAAAAACATCAACACCACACCACCACCAAACAAATGGCCAGGGTGAGGTTTTAAATCATGAGTTGGAGAAAATTTTGTAGAAAACCATGTTGTCAAATAGGAAGGATTGGAGAAATTTTTTGGATGATACATTATGGGATTATAGGACATCATACAAGACACCCATCGATATCTCCCTATTTCAGATTATTTTTGGGAAAGACTATCATCTCCCCGTGGAAGTCGAATATCAGGAATATTGGGAAATAAATAAATGAAACATGGATTTAGCCCAAGCTGGAATCCAAATGAAGTTGAAAATTCAAGAGTTTAAGGAGATCTGATTTTCTTTATATGAGAACCCAAGTCTCTAAAAGGAAAGATCAAAAGAAGTTCATGATAGAATGATCCAACAAAGGGAGTTTCATGTTTGGGATAATGTCCTACTCTATAGTTCACGACTGAAGCTGATGTCTGGTAAGTTGAATTCTATATGGTTAGTTCCATATATTGTATATAATTTTTTTCTTTATGGTGCATTTTAAATTGCACAAGAGGATACTGGAAGGAGGTTTACAGTCAACGAGCAAAGTTTAAGGAAATACATTGAGGTAATTCCTACTAATGTAGTGGATTTCATCACACTACATGACCTCATCATCACTTGAGCATATCATCTTGTTCTTAACCCTTTCATGTTAATATTCTTTATCCTATTTAAAATTATAAATTTCATATGCACATGTCATCTCATGGGTTCACATTGAGGATAATTCAATATTTTAAGTGTGGGGAGGGAACTTTTACTTTAGTAAATTCAATTGTTTTTCTATTTTTAAAAAAAAAATTGTGTGTTTTTTAAATTTTGTGTGTTTTTGAAACCTTTGAGCAGAAATGATTTTCTTTGAAATTTTTGAAACCCATTTCCATAATTAAAATAATTTATTCCATGAAACTGAGCTAAAATGAGTGCTGAAAATAACTTTGTTTCAAGTTCAAATATTTAGTAATTTTATGAAAAGTTCTATGAATTTTTAACCCCCTGCCACATATCACTATCTTTATATTTAAAATCACTTTCTTGTGAGGATTTTGAACCATTTTTTTTATAATATTTCATTTAACTAACTTATTGAGAGAACCAAACCATGCTTGATTTAACCAAAATTTGATTTATTCCTTTCAAAACTTGAGGGTTTGAGTTACTTATGTTTTAAATGATTGAGGCATTTGTTTTGTATTAATGTCTCTATTTCAAATAATCATTTTTATAATTTACTACCATGAACATTTAATCCTTGTAAACCTTAGAATCTATGAACATCTTTTTAGGTTTTTCACATTAAAATCCAATTTTCCCTATCCAACCAACTCTTGATGTGAAATTGCATAATCTAGTTGAACGTAAGTATGGGGGAAGTTGCCTTGTGTTGTGCTACCACATTTTTGCGATCCTTTGGGTGGAAAATTAAATTATGAAGAGATGTGTTTGATGATGAAACAAATCATTCTATTGAAAGCTATTCCTTTCTAGAGCTTTCAGGATAAAAGATGTTGTGCCTTTCAGGAGCTTCCAATGAAGAAATAAAGCTATGACTATCTGGATATTTCACAAAAAACTATGTTTGAGTAGATTTACATTTTTGTTACCGAAATGATGAATGGTGTAACATTTCCATGAGTTTTCATGATTTTGGAGATGAATTGATACTAAGAGAAGTGAATATGAGACCATACTTGAGTGATAATTAAAATAATGCAGTTTTTCTTCCAAAAGAGTCAATCCTTCCTCATTCAGCCACATAATTTTTCATATGTAAATCCTTCCAAATGATAACCAAAAAACAAAAATGAAAAGTCCTCATGATAAACATATGTCTGTGACTCACATTGGGTGGAAATTTAGGAAATTATCAATCCTATTGTGACAATTTTATGAGTTTGGATAAAAAAGACAATGCTGAAAAATTGACATTTGTGTGATAAGATAAAATTCAAGTGAGGTAAGTGTTTTGTTTGAATAGGAGGATAAAAGAAGTGGAAATATATTGAATGATTTAAATAGAGAACATTAAATAATGGGTTTTTATGTGGTATGATATCTTTTGTTTCTTGGTGTGGAATTGTTGGACCTCAAGGATATGTGTTTTAAATTTTTTTTGGATTTTATATTGATGTTTACTTATCACAATTTTTTGGAATACATGATAAGAGGTTTTTCCCAACAGTTCAAAAGGGTAAGTGTGGGGGATTTGATAAAAAAATTTGGAATATTTTATTGATAATAAATGAAAATAATTCCTCACATTGTGTTAAATATGTTTATTTATAAAATATTTTGGATTAGATCATTCATTTAAAAATTTGATGCAAATTCCAGTTTTACGCTTTAAAATGCACTATGGAATTTAAAGCATAACTATTTTGATATTTTTTATTTGAACATAAAATTTTGGAAATATATTCCTGACTTAATGGTATACAACTAAAATTCATGACATTTGAGATAAATCATGCATTTGGTTGGTGAAAATGGGCAATAAAGTCAAAGTTGGGCTAGACTCACCTGATTGGACATTGGTTTTGTATTTGGGACATAACTTCTACTTAGGAGCTTGGATTTGGCTAAAAATTTTGAAATAATATCTAGAAAAACATTTATAAAAAACAATTCATCTATATGGACTGTTGTTTCATGCTTTTTGATGGTAAAATAGGTGGTGTAACATGGAATAAAAAATTTGTTCTAATTTCCCCATTCACACATGAAACCACTTGAAACCTAGCCTCCCCTCCACTCTGTAAATTAGTTTTTTTCTCTATTTGAGGGATTGGGACGTTAATTAGGAGATTGGTACCATATTATAAGTGGTTCTATACCATTTAAATTCATAATTGGTGGAGGGAAGCTACCAAGCTAGGATGTCCTCTAAAATGCTCTTCTTTTCCTCTTATTTGTTGTAATGTTATTGTATTTTCAATAAAACCTTATTTTATCTTCCATTTATTTTATTATTTTAAATTGTATTCATCTATTAATATTACACTTTGGTATTTAGTTCAATAGTTTAAACGTTATTGGGTTATACCCTTTCTAAATCTTTTCAAATGCAATCCATTTCTACGATGACTACATCACCCATGGAAGAGTAGTTTTCTTGGTAATCGATCTACCTATTACCTTATTTATTAATTTATTTTGAATAAAATCGATAATTTAATTTACTTAATATGATATATTAATTGAGTTTTAAATTTAAATTAAAAGAATCAATATATTGAACAATTGACACAAAAACATTGGAGGTTGAGATTTGTGTAAATTGTGAGAGTGTGATCTTAATCGCTAATACAAGACCACAAGGGATAAATTTGTAGAGTTAAAATATAATATGTAAACTCAATTAATACTCATTTATAGAGTGTATATGTTCTCTAATTAACCACTGAACATATTCTAGACTAATAACATTAATCAAATTATGGTGATGCGATTGCATGTTCTGAAGCTAGCCTAGGGTTTATGTAATTTCATATTTGTGGTTAAGTTAACTCTCATAGGGTTCGAGGGTTAACATATTAGGGGATTATAGTTAAGTGGATATTAATTTAAATGATAATGATAAATAATTTAGTGAATATGTAGAGTTATATCGATTACGCCTTTTGAAATATTTTTCTATAAAATTATTTTCTCATTGTGTTTTATTAATAAAATTTTCATTTAAAAAACAAAAACAAATACAAATACAATATTCTTCCAGAATGATTATTCTTATTACTTTATAAAATTTGAACAACACCCCATACTTATAATTTATTTATTTTATTTTACTTTACTTTCAAAATACCTTTGATATGTTTTTTTAATTACTTTCTCTTTTGAGATATGACCTTGGTCAGCCACTCTGTTGTACGTAAATATCCCAAAACTGAATATCATTTGAGAGATCTCACGACCGTTCCTTTCAGCAGGGGATGAGTTAGATATTTCCATTCAGGATAAACCTTATTTTCTGGTTGAATTGATGTGATCCATCCATACATATACTACAATAAAGTCTTTAATGAATCAATGGTGTTCATCAGTATTTGAGGAATATCGGGTTGAGACAAGACTTAAATAGGTGTGATGGCTGGAGCCTGAACGGGTGGAGAAACTAGAAAAAGCACTGGTGGTGGAACTGTTGGAATCTATCATGGGTAACCCATATGAATAGTCTTGTAAGGGTGTTCCTGTAACATAGGTAATTCTTGATCTACCTTAGTTATAATAAACTCTCTTGATTGATGTGTGCCAACTGGAAGTTCCAACAGGGGATTTTCTTGAAGAACATATCTAGTAGGAATACTGCCTCAGACTAACTCTACATTGAGTATTTTTAATTCCATTTCTTCTTCCTACTGTGAAAATATTTCTTCCATTGAAAGGGATTGACCTTCTCTAGGGGTAAGGTGAGACATTGTTTGACCTTTAACTTTCTCCCTGTTAGGTGCCTTGCGAAAATGTGGAACTGAATTTTATTAGGGGATACGTTGATTCTAGGAAAGCCTCTGATTTATGGTATGCACACATCCTTCAGTTGCTTCTATGTGGAATGTATTAAGAACATTAAATTCCTCTTTTGATTCCCCTAAACTGGTATCTTTCTCTGGAGGATCTATAGTGATGACATTAATGAAATTTATCGATGTGTAATTCATTTTTGGTGTTCTATCAATATCTTTGTGAGATAATCTTCTTCTATATCCTCCATGATACATGATCCTTATATTGGTTGATTACCTAAGAATATACTGAATAATAGTAACTTAAAGATAATCCTCTGATATTTTATTTATGCATTCATTTTGTGTCTTCTTACCTAATCGATAGAAAATTGAATTTCACTGAGGAGAGGATTGTGAATGTGAAAAATTTTCTAGCCATGCGGGTTGGGGCTGGACTATTATTTCTTCTCAACCCTTCAGGATAAATTTGTTTTTTTTTTCAAAGTTTGGGTTAAAAAATATCCCATCTTAGTAGGCTGAGGTTTCTCCAGAACTGTTATGGCTGATATCGCACCAACTACTCTTCTAATCTTACAGATATTGGTCTGAACATTGGCGGGGTGAATTATCATGCATCCACTCAAATAACATGTTTTGGATGACTATTGTGATATTTTAGAAATTTTCCCACTCTGGTGATGGGCAATAGCAAAATGGTAGGCCTACTCGATATCTTCATATGCTTGATGCAAAAGTCTTTAAAGAACCTTCTCTCTTTGTTCCTAACTCTAGTGAGGGTCAATTGAGGCATGTTTCTACTAATCGTATCTTAGGTTATGAACCAAATATTCTTTTTGTATCTGACATTGGTTAATAACATTGCATGAGACCACTTCTAGAGGGATTCAATGACTCTGGAGCGTAGTGAAATTCAATTCTCCATGTGCACCCCAACCCCTGATATGAACACCAGATGGTGTATCTGTGATCAATTGTCACAACCTCTTTAATGTGTCAAGGAATGCATGTTGAAGGGATATTTATTGTTTATTGATCTTTATATGTCCGGAAACTAAGAGATATTACATGCCAATTTGGAATTGCAACCCTTCTATTACCTTTAAATGACATGGATATTCATTATATGGTAATACTTTCTCCTTTAGATAATGAAGATTCTTCCATATGTTGAGGCAGATATAATGAATGAAATCCTCTTCCAACATCTCTGGAATACTATAATGAGGAGTGGCCAATGGCCAAAACATGACTGGTACTTCATATTTCACCAGATGTTACCTCATGTTCAATATATCCTCTTCATCATTTTCTAGAGGCTCCTAAACTCGGTATAAACAGATTGGATGCTTCCTAGTTGTTTCATTGCATACAATGGGATTAGTTGGGATTTACTCTTCTATGTTTGAAGGTACGTGTCCCAAGGGAGTTTCAGAGAATGACCATCAATTTTGGCTATCTTATGGTTGATAAAGTATTCCACCTATCAGCGACAAAGCATCAAACATGAATAGACTTGTATTTTAAAGTTCTTCAAGATAATAGGGCCATATCATCACTACATTTTCCATTAGATAATTATCATATAAATGTGAATCACTACTATAGAGATGACTTTCATAGCGAATACCATCATGGGGAGGACCATCATGGTGTGTTACAGCAATGGGAAAAACCCTCTTTATCCTTGGTCTTCTGGCCACACTGAGAGTTTTCATGGATATCATCAAGAGATAAGATCTCAAGATTAACCAGATTATAATGAATCAAGCCTTCATGAGGAAGTTTCTAACAATTACCATCAAAGTTACTGCTACTGCTCCCATAATTTAGTGATGGGAGGATAGGATATTGAGCCACAACAACTAGATGATTGAGGTCTTCAAGAACTCCAACATTAAGTGAAGACAGATCAAATATTGGCTCTTGATTCTTCAACTGATTTGGATGATACTTCTTCTTAGATGTCTTCTTACTATTAGTTGATGACACTTTTTGGGAGAAGTGGTTATAATGAGAAGTTGTATGTGCATACCTTAGAGTGGCTATTGGAATAGTCTGATTACCTCTAGTTGGATTCGACGTATGTTCCTGATCTGGTTGTCCATATGACATGGGGGAGCATGCCCCATGACCCTACTTGATGAGAATAGTGGTGTGTATCTGCTCTAGGGTGACATGTTAATGAGACACCCTATTTGTGGGGATAGAATTATGCTTATTCCCTATATGTACTGATATTTTTGCCATGATTATATCTTGGCATGTCTCTAGGATATGACCAGTGATCTGTGTCTGCCCTTTCACCATTAATAAGATGTACATGGTGACTTCAACGGTCAGAATAGGAATATACATACATTCCATGTCTAGATTAGTTGTATGTACCTACTCCTTTTGTCCCTTTCCTATAAGTGGGTTCTGATAGTACTCATGTGTGGGGGCAGAGAGTTGATTCTACCCCTGGATTGTCATTGGGGATTTCCGACTGACTTCTATAGGTGTTGTAAAATGAGTTTGTTGGCAGACATTATGGGTGTTGGTAAGTGTATGTTCCTACTGACTATTTACTATCAAACATGGTTGATCGACTTCTTTGAGTATTTCTAGATGAGAGTGTTGGCAGGCTTGGTGGGTATAGGTAGGTGTGTGTTCCAGCTTGCATATTTCCACCATATTTTATTGACGAGCTTCTTTGACTGAATCGAAGGGAAAATGTTGGCTAGATGAAAGATCACAAGCAGGTGTATGTTCCGGCTCATTGCACTCCACTGAATTTGAATGGTAGGATTGCTTACGTGCCACTAGATGAGTCTGCTGGTTTGTGGAATGAAGGTAACTGGGTGTATGTACCATCTTAATATTTTCCACCGAACTGGTTTGGTGGGATTATTCAGAGGGGAGAAAGGTAAGAACCTACTCCATGTTAGTCGGTTATTGTCCCTAGTGGGCTATCTTGCATGTCCTTGTTTGAGGGACCTGGATCAGACAGATGAAGGAAACACCCTCAAAATGTTGAGGGTTCACTACCACTAGGTGTTGTCAGCAGTGATTGTTTGTAGGATCCCTTGGGAAGGACCCATGTGTCTTAAGGACGAGGCCGTAGGTGGCCTTTGGTCCGACCTCCTTGAAATATGGGAGTTATTGGTTATTACATTCTGAGGATAATCTCTTGAAATGATTGAAGATGGTGGTCAGAGCCGTTTTCTTCTTGACCACTAGCCATCACTAACTGGACGACTGAGGGTGATTATTGATATAGAGGGCTTGATGGGCATTTTCCAAAGTCGGTATGGTATCGTTTTGTTGGTACTCTAGAACCAGTGAATTGGAGACCCAACATTGAAGATTATGAGTTGGTGATGACATCCTTTAAGTAGATGAGGATCTATCTTGAGCAGTAGTCAGGGCGTTCATGGGTGTGAATTTTAAGGAATCCATTTGGATTATTTGGAGTTCTTGGACAAGAGTGCGTGTACATATGAAAAACACAAATCATGAACTCTAAAATTTCATTTGAGTGAAAAAATGCATGAATTAATGCCTTTTTTGGCCCTTTTTTATCAATTGATATGGTCCTAAAAGATAGGTAATACTATCATCTTGGATAATTATTCACATTTATTTTACCATTTTTTGTTTCTCCCAGAACGCGTTTTCTCGTTAGCAATCACAATTTCCAAATAGTTTCCAACGGATTAGTTTATGGTACTAGAAACACCCAATGGTTCTATATCTAAAGGGACATAATTTCCAAAGGCATGTGCTCATTATGGATTTTGACCCATTATGCTTAATAACTCGCATTGGTTAAGATGATGGGAGGTCAGGCTCATCACACCCTTTTTAGGGAAATTATTACATACTCTGAGAATCTCATATAGATTTAATACATGTTCATCAATACTTAGTAATTTACCAAGTGTAATGTTTGTTTTCCTTTAAATTTTCAATCAATTATTATCATGTATGGAATTTAGAATCATCCATATGTATTCAAGGTTCTCCATCAATGGATACATCTATATGTATTCGAGGTTCTCCACTGATAGTGTCCTCTTATATACTGCTTATATATTCTTTAGTCATTGTTAAGATGATGCTAGTTTTTAAGACACTCAGTGGGGAACTCTGGAGTTTATGGTCATCCAGGTAGATGGATGTCACTCTAGAATTTAGCATCATCTAGGGATATAGAAGTTGTTATGATGTTGGGATAGAACCCATAAAAGGGCTACCTACATATCCTCATGAAAGGAATCAAAATATACATAGTTTAGTGTCTCTTAATGGGACACATCATACCTTTTAATTTCATGTTATAAGGACGCAACCATATAGTTTTATGTCATGTGGTAAGGAAATTTAGGTGAAAGTTGCCTAGACAAATCTTGGTGTGGGACTTATGCCTAAGTATCCCAAGGAACTTGGAAGGAATATGAGCTCCCATGTTAAATTAGACCCTAATGAGGATATGAACCAAAGAGAACATTGTTAATTGGGAATGTTGGGTTTGAACCTCAGGTATGCTTCCTACATATCCCATTTGGATGGAAATCAATGCCAGTTTAGTTTAGTGAGTCTCGTAGGGGAGTATTTCCCTTTGAGATAAATAAGTTAGGGCTTACTCTTAAAGAGGATACCCTTGTAAGAGGGTATATGAAAGATTTATTAACTTGTGGAGTTTTAGGATGGATTAATTTGGGCCTTACTCCTAAATATGATTCCTGGATTAAGATAATTAGGATTGAGGATTACACCTAGGAATAGGCCCCAGTTAAGATGATATAATTTCTGATTTGATGGATGAGATGAAATGAAGCTTGGACCTTAGAAATTATTCTAACATATCCCAATTATTGTGGGAATCATAATTATCATTGTTAATTCCTTCAAGTGTATTGCACAGTTATTTTGATAATCAAAAACCTCTAATACCATGTTATTCATGCATGGTTTTAGAAATAAGAGTATGTGAATTATTCAACAAAGGCACACACTTTCCATCCCCTACTGGTAGAAGAGGACAAGCCTACAGTGGAATAGGCCTTATCTATGAACCTTCCTTCTTAAAAAAACATTGGATATGAATATTATGTAAGGAAAAAATGATAGTGAAGGAATTTTTGGAGGTAGAGAGTAGAAAGACAATAACCTCCTACATGAAAGGATAGGGTCTTACAACAAGATGGTTTCCCTCTGAGCTTCATTTGGGGATTACTCCTAAGGAGGATTCCCATTGAGATTTGGTAGGGGACTACTCCTAAGGAGGATGAACATTGAGCTTTAGTTGGGTCTAAATCCTAAGAAGGCTGCCCATTGAGCTTTGGTTGGGGCTTACTCTTAATGAGAATTCCCATTGAGCTTTGGTTGGGGCTTACTCTTAATGAGAATTCCCATTGAGATTTGGTTGGGGCTTACTCCTAAGGAGGATGCTTATTTGAGGATAGGTTGGGGATTCCTCTTAAAGAGGATTCCCATTTGAGGATTGGTTGGGGATTACTCCAAAGAGGATTCCCATTGAGCATTGGTTGGGTCTTACTTCTAAGGAGTATTCCCATTGAGATTTTGTTGGGGATTACTCCTAAGGAGGATTCACATTTAATGATTGGTTCGGGCATACTATTAAGGAGGATTCCCAATGAAGGATTGGTTATGGCTTACTCCTAAGTAGAATACCCATTTGATGTTTTTTGGGGGATTACTCCTAAGAAGGATACCCATTTGAGGTTTGGTTGGATCTTACTCCCAAGGAAGATTCCCATTTGATGTTTTTTTAGGGATTACTTTTAAGGAGGATGCCTATTGAGATTTGGTTGGGGCTTAATCCAAAGGGGTATTCTCTTTTGAGGTTTGTTTGGGGATTAATCATAGTTAGGATTCCCATTATAGCTCAATAGGTCCTTAGCTCAGGTTCTTAGCACAGGTCCTTAGAGAAGGTACTTAGGAAAGGTCCTTAGGGAAATTCCTTAGGGTTGGTCCTTTGGCCATTTCATTAGGTCAGGTCCTTTATGAAGGTCCTTAGGGAAGGTCATCAATTCAAGTCCTCAGTTAAAGTCCTCAGTGCAGGTCCTCATCATAGGCCATCGACTCAGGTCCTCGACATAGGTCCTCAATTTAGCTCCTAAGCACAGGTCCTTGGTATAGGTCCTTGGATCATGTTCGTGGATCAGGTGTCATATTCTTGACCCTTTTGGGACTATGAACCTACTAATCCCAATTAATTCTCTCTTGTCACGAGTTTTACAGAGCTATTTGAATGTTTTGGAGGACCTAAGCGAAGGGGGCTATGTAATGACAGCTTCGAGGCTCCTTCTGAATTTTCAACCTATCAAATAAGGAGCCCAAGGGTCCTATTTATAAGTAAATATAGAACCCTAGGTGGATAATTTTCTCTACATTGGTCCTCCGTGAATGTCCTCTATGTAGTTCCTCTACGTAGGCCCACTGTGTAGGTCCTATGCACATGTCCTCTACGTAGGTCCTCCATGCAGGTCCTCTACACAGGTCATTGACAAAGGTGAGACAAATCCCTTTACAAAATTTGTCCATATTTCAAGTACCATAACTTTTAATATGTAATTCCATTTAGGATCCGTGACCAGTCAAATAGAATCTCATGAAGAGATATAAACTTCTTGATATATTGAATACATAAAATATTCTTGGAAGAAACTCAAAAAACGAATTTTATTTCATTGACACATTTTTATGATCAATCATGGAAATCTATTAACTACTTATGGAGGGGGTATTTCCTCTTATCCCTCGTTGTGGAGAAGACTCTTGGAAAATGAAAATCCAACCATGAATTTTATAGAAAAGTGCATGAAACCCATTTTTTTTGTTTCAATAATTATGCATGATATATTTCCTAACATATACTCATATGTGATTTTTTTGTTCGCTTAATAATGGTTCATAATGAGATTATGAATTTACCAAAGCATGTCCCCAAGGATTGTCAAACTAGGTGCATAGTAAGTCTCATTTTCATGTACCATGTTTCCCCGAGTCAGGACTGGGACTCCTTATCGGAGTTATCACCCCTAGTTACATCTTTTCCAGAACAACATCCACTTATAGTATCTATACAGGGATTTTTTTCTTCATAAAATACTTACTCTATACTCATAAAAATTTTAGGGATGTATTCTTATACTTAGCCTTATCTCTAAGGATTCATTCTACAGTTTTCTAATTCTAATCCCAAAAATAACTAAACTTATACTTTGATGACAAATATAACAACACTACTATTTATTTCACATTAATACACAATTTAATTACATAAAATTACACTTAATACAACCCAAAAGATCGATAAGTCCAGTGTATTTGAGAATTAGGTAAATTGAATTACAACTTTAAACATGAATTACAATATCCTTAATTGAAATATTCTTTAACATTCTTGAGCTTAAAATGACATTGAATATCCTGGGAGATACATAAGAAAGGGGTGAGCCATAAAGACCAATAAGAGAATAAAAATGGAATAAAATAAAGATAAAAATACAATTTGTACAAGGCATATCAATGAGGCATAAAGTAATATTAATAATAAGTCATGATATAGCATGATAATCATAACATGAGAAATGTGGAGACAAATTAAAACATTGTATTATAGGTCAAGGATAAACTACCAAGAATTCATGGTGAAAAGGTACCATAATGGAATAAGGTACACCCCTATCTTAACATGACATATCAAGATTCTAAACATTACCCAATGCATTGGAGAACTATATAATTCTGGGTGCATCTGTCACTTTCATCTCATTCTCATGCTTATGTGTGCCACATAGATCATAAAATGTTGATTCATCATCATCATAATTTATTACATGATCAAGGAGTGTGGAATACATACTTTTAAGTCCCAAATTAAAAGGTATGTGTTCATAAAAGTGAACACCCTTTATAGGAAATGTATATGGTACTCACTACCCAATTGGGTTGGAATGGAAAAATCACACTGAAAATTCAGCAGCATAACTGTGTCACTTAAAAATTCATAAAATGGGTTGATGAGAGAGAAATGGGTCTCTCATAATTTTTTCATGATTTTTATAGTATATCCCACAATTCTGTAATGTTTACAGGTTAATGGGGAACAATATTTCAAATTTTAGGGTTGTTCACAAACATGTGAAACTAGTGGGAATACATAAAAGAGAATGCAAATAAGTGAGAAAAGAAAATAAAGGTAAAGGGACTTGTGTAAAAAATAAAACATGAATTTACAAAAATGAATGTAAATAATAAAATAAATGAGAGAGAAGAGAAAAAAATTAAAAAATTAAATACATGAATAAAACTCCAAATTGGTGAATCATCAAAAGATTCTACCATGATATAAACTAAAATGAAGAATACATATACTCAGGTGATTCAATCTGTAGATGATTTCGAAAAAATTACAAATATTTCAAGAAAGAAAAACCCAAGGAAAACTTGGAGTTAGATAGTTTAGGATAATGAAAATGAGGATATAAATGTCAATAGTGAAAAATCAATGAAGGATTATTTCAATATTATAATTAAATATAACAAATAAGAAACGTTAAAGTGACCTTTTTACTAAATAACACTATAGTTGAAAATTTGAATCAATGTGAATGGAAAATGGGAATGAAGATGTGGATCTGATCTTAATAAGGGATAAGAAGGGAAAAATTAAAGAAAATTATCAAGAAATACTTAATTTTTTAGAGAATGGTTATATAACTAAAAAGTTTCTAGCCAACAAAGAATAATCAGGGAAAAGTTATTAGAGGTTTCTGATGAAAGAGGATCTGGAAGGAAGTGTAAATGAAAAGAGGAATAAAAAGATATATATATAAGTATTTTTAGTGTTGATAATCTAATGTGGGATATGTCAGAGTTATAAACTAATACTAATAAATGGTCTAATTCCCCTAGGACTGATAAAAAATCCCATAAAAATAGAGTTAATAAAAAAATCTTCACCCTGTTAGAGGAAAGATAGAGGAGGAAGGAAAAAAGGGAAACCCAAGGCTAAATAGAGATCTTATATTATAATTGTTTGGGTTTAGATAATGTTGACACAACTAAAATCCTTGTAAGACATATTTCTAACCAAAAACATAGTATT
Organism: Viscum album; assembly: GCA_963277665.1. Lineage (NCBI taxonomy): Eukaryota > Viridiplantae > Streptophyta > Magnoliopsida > Santalales > Viscaceae > Viscum > Viscum album. Next base: position 1,069,023,025 of record OY728166.1, on the reverse strand, counting down.
TAAGGCATAGTTAGACCCATGTCTCTCTACTGTAAGCATATTCTTGACACCTTGTGTCTCATTTCTCATAATTTAGTTTTAAATGAAGACACTATAAAAACCAATGATTGTTGACCACTATATGTTTTTAATATAAGGTCCAATATAATTTATATTCTTTAACTCATGGAAATAATAATTATAAAAAAAAGAGGACTCCTGGGAGGCAGATCCAAGAAATTAAAACAAGGATCAATGGCCCCTATATTTTATTAGGGGGCATTAGTACCATTATGAAGATGGAGAAGTCAAGTACCCATTTCATGTAGGGAATTTAGGGATTCTATTGATATAAATGAGCTCATGGAAGTTATCCTAGATGGTAAAAAATATATATGGCATAGAAAACATGTAAATAAAATGGTACCTAGAGAACTTGACTGGGATTTTGCTAATTTCATTGCAATGGATTGGTATGACTCTATGAGTAGTATTAAATTTCCAAGGTATAATTCATATCATCTTCCTATTTTGATTTTATCCAAATATAGTAGGAAAAATATACTTTTTCCTTTTATATTCTACAATCCTGGAATAAAAAATTTTGATTATTGGATTCTGTTACAATTATGCTTGTGTTATGAAGCTGAAAATATTAAACAAAAAGTTAAAAAACTAGAGTGAAAATTGTTCTAGAAATATGGAAGTGGAGTTAATAAAACCTCATAGACTAAATTGGATCAAATTAAATAAATATACACTAAGAAAGAATTTGAGGAGACCCTTATTCAGGAAGAAATTGACACCATTAAATAACTTAACTTGGTGTTGAGGATAAAACATAAACTTCAAAAGGAACATTTAAAAGTTAGGTGGGTGAGGGAAGGGGATAAAAACAATTCCTTTGTTTTCTACCTGTAAATATCTATGAACATATCCAAACATTTTTCTCAGCATTAGGATTATGACACTATATAGCAGAGCATGCTATTAATTACTATAAGAACATTTTCAATCAGATGAATTCTTCTTTACACAGCCTTCTGAAAATGAAATATCAATAACTCTCGATAAATAAGAGAACAAGTTTCTCATTATAAATCCAAAATCCTTAGTGATTAAATAATCTTTTTTCAACTTTAATCATGGATGTTCCTCAATCCCAGATGAATTTACTAGCCATTTATTTTGGGATTTTAGGAATATTTTCCAATCAAATGTGGATTTTTTTGTAGCATCTTTAAGAATAAATTTATACCAAGTGGAACCAAATATATGTTTTTGAAATTTATCCCTATGGTGTAAAATTAAATTAAAAACATTAATTTTAGAATACTTCCTTTTATTAACTCAAATTACAAAATTTTTAGGAAAATCATTTTCAATTGAATTCCTATAATTACTCGCATGGTTGTATCACTATACCAATATGGACTCAACAAAGGTAGAAATATTCAAGACTACCTTATTACTATCTTGGAATGTGTGAATCTGATTAATAAAAAAATAATATTGGAAACATAGTCATCAAGATCGGTGTTAAGAAATATTTTGACACCATTACTTGGGATTGAATCTTTTCTATCATGATAACTTTTTGATTATGTGAAACCATCATAAGATTGGTAGAATTATTTTTCTCATTTATAAAAGTTTCCATTCTTATAAATGGATCCTTAGAGGGTATTTCACTTTCATTGGAGTGGTGAGATATTGAGACCCCATATCATCTATTATCTTTAGAATTGTTGAAGACTATTTGAGTAGATATATCACTAAGATGTTGTAATAGGGAAAATTGAAAAAAATACATGTCAAAAGAAGAATCACAACACTATCACACATTCTCTATGTCGATGATAGTACAGTCTTCTTCCAAGGTGACATAGTGAATGTAAAGGATCTACTAAAGATTTTCAATCATAATGAGGAGGTTTTAGGTAAAAGGGTATGCTAAGAGAAATTTCACATAAATTTATTTAATATATTCTATATTGTTGATAAAATATTTATTTTGAACTACTTTGGAAGCATGTAAGGTAATTTTCCTTTCATGTGAAAAGTTGTCCTAGTTCTTTGGGGGAAACCCAAGGTGAAACCCTTAAATGAAGTGGTTAGTTATATTAAATAGATACTGAAGATGGAATGGAAAATATATTTCCATGGTAGGATGGATATATATGGTTAAAGCCACTTTATATGGAAGATTGTGAATGGAAACTCTAAATATATTTCTTTTCTCCAAAGAAGATTCATCAAGAGAATTAAATCTAGGAATCCCTATTTATTTTAATATTCTATATGGCTAGTTTAAAGTGAATCATATACTGATATAATGATGCAATCAAGATATATAGTCTCAAGACCATTCAATATCAATTTATAGAATGAAAAATAGATTGGATTCCCTATAAGAAGCATGGTTGATAACTGGAACTATGTTGATACCCACTTAACATTTGGGAAATCTTTAGAAATGAAAATAGAGTGAATACACTCTATCATTAGGTAGATAATAGAAGAATACAATTTCAATCATCATGAGAACATGCTCTACTAGAAACCTATTAGAAAAGGGATTATGACCTAAATACTATATAACACACTCATAAATGGGAAACCTAATGTAAAAGTAAAATATTTACAAAACATCAATCCATAGAACCTTTATTCTCTAGAGAATCATAAAAAGAAGGATCCCAACCAAAGAAAGATTAATTATTTATGGTTTCCATGGGTGTTCTATCTATGATTTATATAGGTCCAAAAAATATTATCAGGAACAAAGTTTTATACACTACCCCATCATGAAGACTCATTGGAAGGCTATGACTGACCTTTTTGAGATCCCTCTTATACAGGCTAAAAATCCAGAGAGCCAAATCAAAGTTACTTGTATTCAGGGTCCCTCCACATACCTTTCAAACCTCCTTCACAGTGTAATTTTAGAAACCTATTGAATCATATGGAAGATAAAAAATAACATCATTGACAATGAAAACTACCTATTAGTGATTTAATTTCTAATGGAAATCCTGATTTCAGTTCAACTTGTAGATAAGATATAGTTCTGGTGTGCAGGAAAAAAAACTTAAGGATCTTTCACTCTCAAGGAGGTTATGAATCACACCTAATTTCAAATTACCTAGAACACTAATTATGATCTGGAAAACATTGATCCATGGGTAAATTAATGTAAATCCTAATGGAGAATCAAAATGGAATCTGGGAAGGGATTACATGGGCAATATTATGGGAAGATTCTTTGAAAATTTTGGACACACATATAACTAGGAAGAGGAAATGATGTAACTCATAAATGTAGTATATATCCTGATAAAAAATAGATGGAAAACCTATGGATTTAATGTGACTCCACAATCATGATACATACAACCAAGAATAAACAAACTGATGTATGTTGGGACCTTTTTCTACAAAGGATCACATGTCTACAAGGCCTTTACTCTGTTAACTTTGTTATTTCATGTACCTATAGGGAGGGGAATGAATTTTTATGTATATTATCAAACGAAGGGGTAACTTGTATCTCCTTTGTTTAGATGGAATCCTTTCCATGTGGTTTTATTGGAATGATATAATGTGATATCAGTAAAAATCCTACTCTTAGAATCAAGTAACTTTTGACTTTAATTGAATCTATTCAAGGAATTTACCACCTTGGATAAATTTCCTAAATATTTTTATTTTTCAAATGATTTTTTTAAGAGGATATAAAATGATTTGAAGACTAAAAATAAGACTAAAAATTATGAATGTTTTATCTTCTATCAAATTTATTTTATTGGAAAAATGTAATAAGTTTATTTCTATTTTTTAAAATATTTTAATATTAGGAGGATTGATTTAAAATGATAATGCATGTACAAATACATTTAATGGGAATTAATTATTCATTATTTAAATGGATAAATATTGTGATAGACATGAACTAATTATTGAAGACCTAATGTTTAAACTTGATTTTTTTAAGAAATTAGTTATAAAAGCATTACAAAATATCTGACATATAATTTTTTTGTGTATTACATAATGAATGTGTTAGGTTTCAAACATCATGCATAAATTTAAATTTTATGTGTTGTTTATTTTTCTATGTTTTGATTAAATGTTATGTATGAATAGAAAATATGTGTAAATTAATTAGTACATCTGATGCATCATGGAAGATGAAAAAGTGAATTAATAAACAACATGTATTATGATATGATAATTTTAAGCATGTAGTAATTATATAAGACTTTAATATGAATGTTACACATACCCCCACATGAAATGATACTCCTCATAATTAATAATATCTCTTGTTGAGTTATTGATCTTTGTTTAAATGACTAATTGGATTGACTTGTTGATAATAAAATTATTTAATCCTATAGCATGAATATGTCTGTTTTGTTATCTCAAGATATGGAATAATGAAAATGATGATGATATATATGGAAGCATTGATATGATATTACATAAATGATGTTATCTGTGATGTCTTGGACCTGAGTACCACTCAGAGATTCCCCAATCCTAGTTGGCCACATGGCCTCAAGCGCATATCCCTAAATGCCAGATGGTGTCAACTAGAAGCGGTGGCCTAAGTTGTGTCTTTGGGGAGACTATTCCTTCATTAACAGAGTTTAACAAAGTAGATCAATATAATATAATAGGTAAAAAATAGAATAAGTATAAATAAATATATGTCACAATATAATAAGACTGAATAAGAAGCAACAAGAACTACTAGTAATAATATAAAAAAGCTAATGATGATATATTTCATGTATCTAATAAGCTGTAAATCCTGAATACAAAGCAGTATAAAATACATGATATACAAAAGTAGAAAAAAGGAATCCAAAAACTATCCCATCATCTTGAGCTCCATCTCAGTCATCTGATACAAGCTCTGTAACACCCCAAGAATTTACAAATAGATTTATTAAAGAATGAATAGATCACTAAGACTCTACATCCACCACTTTTTTATAACCTAGCCAAGTAAAAAAAAATTTGTCACTTCTATGATGTGAATTTCAAAAACCTGATATACATAGTAGAGATCAGTATGTTACTAGGAGTCCAATAAGGAAAAATTAAATTTTAGTGAATAGTAACATACCCTTATCAATAGTAACCTACCCTTATGAATATTAACTTAACCTTATGAATGGTTATATGAATTTTATGAATTTTATCCATACCCATGAATGTATAGATAAATTTGGGCACCATAAAAATGAAGATGAATATGTTATGTGTTTATATTTTTCGATTAAATAATGGTTTTAATTGAATATTAATTAATCAAATTTATAATTTTTTTTGAAAAATGGACTTAATTTTTGGATTCTATAATTCGAAAAATGGTTAGGGTGAATTTTTTGTATTTTTATGAAATACTTGAATTTTTGGTGAATAGTAAAATACATTAATTTACCATATAAATACATTATAATTTAAATTAACTATTCCTAGCATCATGAGTGATGTAAGTACCAAAATCTAGAACTCACATGAATATATTACTGTTCTAAGTCAACTAATACTCACTATTTCTTGTCTTAATAATAAATAATAAATTAATGGTTATAATGTGAAGAAAACTCTTCTCACCTCCACTATATAAACCACCACTCACCCCCTCTTCCTCCCACACCACTCCAGCTTCAATCCTTGCCTAAATTCTACTCAAATAGATCCCAAACCTCCTCTCCCATGTCCAAGATCTTCTAGTCTCACCAAAAGTCAAAAAACAAAGGCCTTAAGGATTTTCTCAAGGAGGAGTACTCAAGAGGTGAACCTCTCTTCCTTTTTCATTCAATTCCTTTTACAAATTCCATCATTTTGTTCTCTATTATCTTCTCACCTCATCCAAATTCCATAATAATTATAGTACCATACATGTAATGAATTTTCATTTTGATAATAGAATATTTCATTATAATATCTCTTTTCCCCCTCCTTTTATCCTATAAATGAAAACCCTGTCCAAGATGTGTTAATTTATCACACTAAAGGAAGACGGGTTTTTAATTTGCATTACTATCTTCAATACTGGTCATGAAACATTTTAAATGGTTACAAAACATCATAATATATTTATTTTATCATGTTTAATATTTTGGAATCCTTACACACTCATAAAATGGAATAATAATACAAAACAAGTTCATTGTGCACAATTCTACCAAGCCAAATCCAAGGGTTTATCATTAACTCATCAAATGAGTCATACTTATGGTATATAACCAGAATCATTATAAGATAATTTATATATATTTAATGTCACTAATAATTTATATTAAAAATTCTGGATGTTTAACCACATTTCAAAAAAACATCAATTCATGAATACAAGTAAACGAATCATGAAAACCAAAGAAGAAAATTCTACCAAAACAATAAAATAGAATCTCTTAAACCCATCAAAAGGCCATTAATGAAGCTAATAAGGTTATAAAATATAAATTAAATGTTTAAAATATTCTCTAATTATTAATTAATCAACCTAAATTTGATTATTCAGGTCGTTAAGAACAATCAAGAACACCTTCGAGCATAAGGCAAGGGATCGCTAAACTCAATTTTCATTCTTTGAGTTAAACATCTATTTCATTGGTTACATTGTTCCAATAATATCTGTAGATGAACTATGATTGTTTTATAATGTATATCCAATTAAATTTTTTGGTTTTTTATTTTTCCCACCTAAATATTTCATTTATTTATCGTCACCCTAATGATATAATCTTTGTAATGGATTGCTTAACACGATTTTCATTCTTTGAGTTAAACATCTATTTCATTGGTTACACTGTTCCAAGAATATGTGGGAATGACCTATGATGTTTTATACTATATTTTCACTTATATTTTGTGGATTTTTATTTGTCACACATAAATATTTCATTGATTTGTCATCACCTTAATGACACAATCTTTGTAAGGGATTACTTAACTCAATTTTCATTCTTTGAGTTAAACATCTATTTCATTGGTTACATTGTTCCAATAATATGTGTGAATGTCCTATGATTTTTTTATTCTATATATCCACTTATATTTTTTAGATTTTTATTTGTCACATATTAATATTTCATTGATTTATCATCATCGTAATGACACAATATTTATAAGGGATTACTTAACTCAGTTTTCATTATTTGAGTTCAACATCTATTTCATTGGTTACATTTTTTCAATAATATGTGTGAATGACCTATGATTTTTTTATACTATATATCCACTTATATTTTTTTGATTTTTAGTTTTCACACATAAATATTTCATTGATTTTTCATCACTCTAATGACACAATCTCTGTAAGATATATCTTAACTCAATTTCTATTCGTTGTGTTAAGCATCAATGTCATTGGTTTTGTGTTTTCACAGAATATGCGTGAGTGAACTATGATTTTTTTATTCTACATATGAACTTTTATTTTGTGGGTTTATTTCTATCACACATAATTATTTTATTGATTTTTATCAATCTAATGATACGTTCTTGGTAAGGGATCCCCTCTCCCACTTTTGTTCAAGAACATCCCCTATATTGTGCTCTTTTATTTTTAATAGCTAATGATGGGGGGTGTTTTCGCACCTCCCCCATACTACCCTTATGACATATAAATAATTGGATACCCCTTTACCTCTCATTAATCCCTTGTAAGAACACTCGCTAACATACCAAAATGCTTGTAAGGGGTTTTCTCATCTCACTTTAAATTCAGTGGGATTTCCATCGTTCACCTCTTATTTCTTAGATGTCATATAGTTGTACTAACATTTGATATATATTATCATAATTCTCTTTATATTCATGGTATTATGTGATTAATTTGGTGTTTATTAACTTTTGGTCATACGACTCAATTGATTACAACGTGGTAACGAGCTTGGTCTAAATTTTCACTTCATTGTGACTTGCTTTGTATTGTGCACCTACTCTTTCTTATGTGGTGTACCAATTACCTATTTGAGATAAATTTTCAATTAAAATTATATTCCATTTAAATTTCCATATTCTCATATCATGGATATGAATATTGTCTCAGCCGTATACTTTTTTACATAAAGTATTTATTTGGAATGTTTTTTGACTGTGGAAATATTGATGAATATGTATCCTCTATTCTATAGGAATAATGTAAAGGAATATTGATCTTATGTTGAATCAACGTATAAATAATTATTTGGACATGCAATGGTAGGTGGGGCATGTAACATCCTGGTTCTGGAAGCCACCCAGAGGCACCCCGTACCTGGTTGGTCACATGGCCTCAAGCACATTTCCCCAAATGCTAGAGGCTGCTGACTAGTAGCGAGGGCCTTGGGTGTGATAGTGGGGAAACTATGCCCGCATTGGAAAAAGTACACAACAGAAGTAAACAAATACATACAAGAGAGGAAACAATAATAATTACATAAAACAGTAGTAGTAAAAACCTGAAAGTATAAACTAGAGAACATATATAAAATGATGCATGATAGATATGTCTAGGAAAACAGCCAAATAAGTCACAATGCTAGAATACAGTAGTAATAAACCAAAGTGAAAAATAAAGTAGATAAAATCCTCAACATCACAGGCCATAGCTTGATCCCATGCTCTCCAGCTCCACAACAAATCCAGTACCTGAAGTAGAAGGGCTCTTGCCCTTATCTATACCTGCAACAATATAATCTGTTTGGTCCCAAAAGCATGACCCAAATAGGGTGTGCGACTAAATTTCAGTAGGAAACCACTTTAAGATCTCTGCCTAATAGTCAGTGAATATATGGCAGGTAAAAGTGCAGAAAATAGTAAACAAGAAAGTGCTCAGCAGTAAACAATCCATAGTTTCAAAATCAAGCAACAACGAAACAACAGTTAAACCTCAAACAGGTAACCCTATGGGAAGTAATCACAGACTTCCCCTATGGTTCTTTTTAAGAAGTACAAACAACCCTCTAAGTAGTACACTCAGCCTAACCCATCTGGTTCAGTCATAAGGATATAATAAGACTCTTTGAGGAAGCGCTCACAGTCCATTTGTAACACCCCGAGATTTTATGAAAAATATTCTTTTAATTTCATTAATGCCTTGTGTTGTATGCTACACCAAGATTACCTTGCACTATACGCAACACCGTATTAGCTTGCAGTATACGCAACACTATTCTTGGATCGTGTTACACACAATTTTGATAATAGTTATTCTACGCAACATTGAGTATATATATATATATATTCAATGTATAAATGAAATAAGGTTGGATTATGAAATAATGAAGTATTCTTTCACAACACACAACCCTGACTTGGCTTGCATTACACGCAAGCGCGACCTTCCGCGATAGCGTGTGTTGTACGCAATACTGAGTTTCGCTAAACAATGATATGCTATTAAAATATTATTAAAACTAGCCGTTATGAATAGTAATAACCACTTTTTGAAATTTTGTAAATTTTATTTTTCAAAATGGATTTCATTATTGGATTTGGAATATCGAAATTAGCTTAGGGTGAAATTTTGGTACTTTTCGGAAAACTTTCAAATTCTGGTGAATAGTGAAAATTACTAAATTATAATTAAAAACAACTTTTTTAATCGAAATAATTAATAGTGATAAATTATTAATTTGAGTGGTTTTAAAGTATATTTAGAATATATTTTTACAATTAAATACAATTTTGGTCATTGGATGTAATTTCACATTTAAACCAGTCATAATCAAGTGTCAATCTTTTGATAGTTATTATCTCTTAAGAACACGCTATTTGTTTTGACGACGGGAATTAATTTTTAAATTAATTAATGCAACTGATATGTTTTGAATTTGATAAAATAGATAATTTTTGAATTCATAATATCAAATATAGCTAAGATCTAATTTTTGGTATTTTTCTGAAAACTTTCAATTTTTCATGAATAGTGAAACCACTAAGTGGTAGTTAAAAAACTGAATTTTTCATAAAACTTAATTTTACCACTTCTATGAGTGGAATTTCGAAAATCCGAGAGACACGGTTAATATCAAGGACTAAAATGTGGTTCAATGAGATGAAAATAATTTTTGGTGAATAGTAACTTTTTACTTTTTTTACCACAGTTAAAAGTAAATATGGTAATTAAGGTTAAAAAGGATATTATTATTACCCTAACACATGTCCTAATTCTATTGGACAAGTGTAATTCGACCAAAAACAAACTTAGCAATAAAATATGACCATTTAGGCCCACATGGATTAGATTAGGACATTTATTATTAATTTATTTAAAGAAGGGTTAAAATAGTTAAAATCAAAGTTTAATAACTAAATCATTTTTAATATGGGGTTATACATAAGATAAATTAGACTATAAAAATTCATTAGAAAGATAAAAATATTTCCTACATAATGGTATTTTATTTGTAATTTTTAGACATTAAATAATTTAATTTATTTATGACACAACGATGATGCAGTAATTATCTTATTAATGAAATATTGACATAATTGATGTTATAAATACCCAAATAAATATAATTTGAGAATTTTGATGAAGTCTACTAATTTTCTAGGTTAATATGACATGTTATTATTGATTTAATTAACTTTTTTCGAACTTATCATTCTCACAAAAATCAATTACTAAATAATGTCAAAATTGACATAAAATAGTTTTTAAAAGAAATATTATATTATTAATTGTTATTTTATTCCTAAAAATCTAAGGTTCGGCCAAATTACTTATATACGGTTATATATATTAATAAAACACAACTTGGGGGTCGCATGGATGTATATGGTAATTTTATTAACTATATAATATAAAAATACAAAGTGACATGGTAAATGTCAATCTAATTAACTAAGAATTAAAACTAAAAGATAAGGTTAATATAGGAACCTAAACTTGTCTAAATTCTATTGGATGAGAGGATTTTGACCCATCCCCACCTTAGCTTCGAAATAAATCAATTTGGAGCTATTTAATACCGAATTTGACTTTATAATAAAATAATAGTTTTAGTTATTCCAAAGGTACCCCTCTCCTCCCTTATAAAAGAGCACCTACTCCCTCTCTTCCTCACACAACTTTGAGCCTTCAAGATCGGACAACCCCTGCCAAATTCTCTTCTTCACTTCCCTAGAAATATCCTAGAGGTTCTGATCTTCCTCCAACACCAATTTTAGTGCCCTAAAGGGAGATCTCAAAGAGGCGCTTCAAAGAAGAGGTAATGTCCATTACCGATTCGTTTATCTTTATTTCTTCTTCCACTTATTCTTCTTAGGTTGTTTCATTATGAAGTAGTAACATAAGTATCACTCATATACTGATATGTTATTATAAGTATGAAACAACCCTATTTCACCATCTATCCATCCTATGGAAAACGAAATCACCGCGCGTGCGTAAGTACGGAATACCATCTCCACGCCGTGGTGAAATCTATTTTCCACCACCACCTTACTTGGATGGGTATAATGGTGTAAATAATGACTATATATGACTATTATAAAGTGATAGTGATTCTGATATATTGTATCATCCACTCCAATTCAATTCAATAATCATGAGAATGATATCATCGCTCGTGCGTACATACGGACTAACGTCTCCACGACGCGATGAGATTCATTCTCCATGTTAACTATTTAAGAATGATTATAAAGTATATATAAGAAATAATAATGAAATATATGACACTGTAAAGCTATTGTATTTATGTATATATGTATTTCATCTACTTAATTCCATTCAACTCAATAAGGAAAAGAAAACAGCGTTCATGCGTATGTACGGTCTACCGTCTCCATGAACGGTGTATTTCTTTCCATTTAATGATCTATTATATATATATTCTGAATATATATTATATATAAATCATGTTTTATATTCATTAATTAAGTAATCATGATCTAAGTAATCATATGAATAATTACAAGTCAAAACGCGGACGACAAATGAAACAATTTTACCCAAAACGCTCTTTAACATGGAATTTACAAAACAACGGGTAATATAAAGTCATAAGTGAACCATATATGATATCATAACAATGAGTATGATTATGGAATAAGTCAATTACATTATTTAAACCATTATACAGGAGTTTCAGACACTTATGAAGCAAATCGGACCTAAGGTAAGGGAAATATCACAATCTCATTTTTATCCGAGATTGTTTATACTTTGGCATTTACTGGGGTGTATTTTATCATCCACATCCATGTTTCCTAAATATGTAATATTATTTCCATTCACCTACAATTTTTTAAATCCTATTTTACCCTTCGGTGAGTTTTTAGTAAAAGATATGAAACGAATCTTTTGTCTTTTTTCGTACGAGGTACTTTTTGACTTTTCCGAAAAAAGTACGAAGAATGTTTTTTTTAACTTATATGGAATGAATGGATTTTTAAAACATTATTTCCAAAAAGATTACTTTACAATTTTTCAAGTTTATTTTTAATCAACTTATTTTAGTTTATAATTGTACGACGTGTTAAGAAAGGAAAAGTGTTTTTGAAACAGAAAGGATATTTTCCTCAAGAATGGAGTTCAAGTGTTTTATGAAAATTATTTTCCATCTAAGATAATAAAGGGTTCTGTTTTTATCCCTATTATTACATTGATTTGATTATGTTGTGATGGAATTATTTTTATGAATTCCTTTATCATATATGAATTGTTTTATGATGGCATGATGTTTAAGATTCCCATTTTTATTACATGGGTTATGCAATGAAGTATGGTTTATGATTTTGTGGCACACATAAGAATGGTATCATTATGAGATGGGTGGGACCTATATCTCCCTCCAATGCATTGGGTAAAGATTTTATATCTCATTAGATAGACATGGCTGGAATGGTAGGTTATACCGGTTCAGTGAAACAGGACTGAAACAATGGTGACTCGGTTCAGAAATGGACATTGTCCACTAAGATAGTCTTGGCAATGAGTCTTGACTAATAAGGTATGATTCTCTATGATTATGTTTGTATGCCACAAAGTTTCGTGTTTTAAGTTATGATTATTGGGATTTCATTTCACTACTATGATTTATCCCATGTTATGAAATTATGCTCTCTTTTGCAGGTTATGATTTCCAAAATGTTATGTTCTTATGAAAATGATGTGATTGATATTTCTTTTGTTTACCCTTACTGAGCATTTGAGCTCACCCTTTTATGTTTTCTTTTCCCCAGGATATAAAGAAAGGTTTCTGGTAAAAAAAAGGAAGATCTTTATGGGAGATGTTGAAGATCTTTCACCACGATTAGAAGATTATATTCCGAGTTTCCAAAGACACTAAACTATTACGATCCTTGTGTGTGTGTTTTTGTTATGTACTAAGTATTCCGCAAAAGTAATGTAATTTCCATGTACGTCAATCATAGGGTCTCTATAGTTGGTATCAGAGGCAAAGGAGGTAGGAATGTATCCGATCCTTGGGAACTCTCACATGTGAGCGTTGGACGAAGCATGGCTCTCCGCCCAAGGGCTTCATGAGGAAATGACTGCAACTGGGGATGGTGGTGTGTCCCGCCCGGGGGGTGTAGCTGCCCATGGAGTGACCTGATAGGTATCAATTATAGTCCACTGGAAGTAATTCCAGACCTCTACAGTTGGTATCAGAGGAAAGGTTTAGTCAACATTTGGAAACTAGGATGCGGAAACATTAGTGATATCCCTAGAGATATTTCTAAGGTATGTCTAGGGATGTCCCTAAGGATAAGTATACGTATAGGACGCAATCCTAGAACTGCGGTAACGATCATAGAATTTAACCTAAGATGTTAGATATTGAGGACACTCCCCCTTTATTATGTTGTTTTCCCTAGCATGATGTTTGCCTCTCACACTATTCTTTTTGGGTTTTAGATGATGGTTTGAACATGAAGGAACCGTGTTGATCAATGCAATGGACAATGCAATGATTGTCCTCCTGAACAAACAAATGTTATGGGAGATGGAGTGAAAAATCTTATTGCTATACTTACACAAGCTATGAATCATTATGGACTTCCAAATGAGCAGAGAAGGGAACAATATTCTATTGAGTCCTTCATTAGGCAACATCCACCTTCTTTCAGTGGGTCTTCTGATCCACTTGTTGCTGAATAATGGATTAGTACTACTGAAAAGATATTTTCAGTTCTTCAATGTTCTAAACATGATAAATTCATCTTAGCAGTATATCGTTTGGAAGGTGAAGCTGATCAATGGTGGAATCTTATCAAGAATATGAGGCCAAGAGATGAAATTGAGTCCATGGAATGGGATGATTTCAAGAACTTATTTTTCAATAAGTACTTCCCTCATATTATTCGAACAAAGATGGAGAAGGTGTTTCTTGAACTAAAGAAAAAGGATGATGAATCTGTTGGTATATACAATGCAAATTTTACAAGGATTGCAAGGTATACATCTGGATTTATCATCCAACCTGAAAGTAAAGTTGATCGATTCTTCAGTGGCTTAAAACCAAATCTCCGAAGGGCATTAGCTATAATAGACTTCAGTAGCTATGAAGAAATTGTGCGTTGTGCTATCAAGGTAGAAATGGAAGTTGGTGTTACTTATCCATCTCATAGTTTTGACAAGAAACGAAAGATGGAGTTCAAGGAGAAATCTCAGAATAATGGTGAAAAGAAGATGAATGTTTCCTTATGCTCAAAGTGTGGAAAGAATCATGGTGGAGATTGTCTTAACGTAACAAGTAAATGTTTCAAATGTTGAAAGGAAGGTCATCGGGCGTTTGGATGCCGCAATGATGGGAAGAAGATGTCTAATGATTCAAACAAAGGAAGGGATACACAGAATGAACCAACAACACTTCAATGCTTCAAGTGCAAGGAAATGGGGCATTATGCTAATAAATGCCCTAATCCAAGGGTTAGTGATGATCGACATGAGAAACCACTTAAGGCAAAGGACAAAGGGAAGTCACATGCGATCACCATTGGTGATGTTGAATATGACAACGATGTGGTGGAATTATTAAGTGTTTATGTAATGGGATTTCAAAATAATGTTGAGTATTGCAATATTTATGTATTGGTCTATTGTGGTTTTCAATAATTTTATGGTACCAGTAACCATGGAAAGTGATTGAAATATTTTTGTAAAAAAAGATGATATGTACATAATGAAGGGATAAGGGAAAAAAATGAAATGTTTGACAGTATTCATGAGCTCATGATTGATATAAAGACTAAGTGATATCATGGTTTCAGTATATAGAATTTTGAGGATTTTGGTATGTGGAAAGTGTTAACTTTTAACTGCATTAATGTTTTCCCAAAGGTTCAATGGGTATTAATTTTTCAAGAGAATACATGATTAAGGCCTTCGAATGTTTGGAATGTGACCAACAAGACATATCTCATGATATACGGGGATCAATGATGGTATTAACATACTTGTTATATGAACTCTTTGATAATTGTTTTCACTATAATATGAGAATGGAATGCAGTATTATGGATAAGCCTAAAGACTAGAATGGATTATGTTGGACATAAGTTAGTATTGTTTAAGGATAGAAGTTTTTTTTGATATTATTGATGGGATGTTATGGTAATATAGTTTTAGAAAAAAGGACAACCTGCAGGATGGGCGACAGCCCATCGCGTCAGACAAGGCTGTGGGAATCGAACCCACAACCGAAGTGCGACTGGCCTTTATCGCCTACCACTGGCCTACAAGAAGTCCTTGTTTAGTAGAAACTAGTTTTATTATATTAAGCAGTATGATATATGAAGTATAAGTCCATTTTAGGAACTATATATCATTAATCTCACTATAGATGGACTTATGTTTTTTTTCTAACCTTTTGATTGAGACAGATGGAATGACCCATGATTCTATCACATGATCTGTTAACACATCACGAATAACAAATTCAACTTCATTTCTTTAAGAGATGAAGGGAAAATTGTCCAATGAACGATCAACGGTGAGACTATACCAAAATCACGATAGTATTTCTTCTAATTACAATTTCATCAACTTTAGGGAAATGATCTTGAAAACCAAAAATGTTGTCCTAGTGCTCTTATATCTGATGAATCAGATGATACCTTAGATCATCACAAATTTATGGCTTTGTGATTGCTGGCTTTTCCATAGCCATGTTCTCTACCACTCTCCATCAGAACATGATGGTTAGATTTCTCTTCCATATCCATATTTTCACCTATGTGAAAACCCAGTGATTAGTTTATTTGGGTAACCGTTACGTTTCATACTTTTGTTTTTAAAGATTGGTTTTGGTATTCCTTTTTACGATGTGGTTTTCTATTAAAGAATCTTTCGAATAGTAAACCATTCATAACCCCAACGAATTTCGAGGGCGAAATTCATTTTAAGGGGGGTAGAATGTAACACCACGAGATTTTATGAAAAATATTCTTTTAATTTCATTAATGTCTGGTGTTTTATTCTACACCAAGATTACCTTGCACTATAAGCAACACCGTATTAGCTTGTAGTATACGCAACACTATTCTTAGATCGTGTTACACACAATTTTGATAATAGTTATTCTACGCAACATTGAGTATATATATATATTCAATGTATAAATGAAATATGGTTGGATTATGAAACAATGAAGGATTCATGCACAACACTCAACCCTGACTTGTCTTGCATTACACGCAAGCACGACCTTCCGTGATAGCGTGTGTTGTACGCAAAACCGAGTTTTGCTAAACAATGATATGCTATTAAAATATTATTAAAACTAGTCATTATGAATAGTAATAACCACTTTTTGAAATTTTGTAAATTTTATTTTTCAAAATGGATTTCATTATTGGATTTGGAATATTGAAATTATCTTAGGGTGAAATTTTGGTACTTTTCGGATAACTTTCATATTCTGATGAATAGTGAAAATTACTAAATTATAATTAAAAACAACTTTTTTAATCGAAATAATTAATAGTGATAAATTATTAATTTGAGTGGTTTTAAAGTATATTGAGAATATATTTTTACAATTAAATACAATGTTGGTCATTGTATGTAATTTCACGTTTAAACCAGTCATAAACAAGTGTCAATCTTTTGATAGTTATTATCTCTTAAGAACACGCTATTTGTTTTGACGACGGGAATTAATTTTTAAATTAATTAATGCAACTGATATGTTTTGAATTTGATAAAATAGACATCATTTTTAATTCATAATATCAAATATATCTTAGATATAACTTTTGGTATTTTTCTGGAAACTTTCAATTTTTCATGAATAGTGAAACCACTAAGTGGTAGTTAAAAAACTGAATTTTTCATAAAACTTAATTTTACCGCTTCTGTGAGTGGAATTTTGAAAATCCGAGAGACACGGTTAATATCAAGGACTAAAATGTGGTTCAATGAGATGAAAATAATTTTTGGTGAATAGTAACTTTTTACTTTTTTTACCACGGTTAAAAGTAAATAGGGTAATTAAGGGTAAAAATGATATTATTATTACCTTAACACATGTCCTAATTATATTCGATAAGTGTAATTCGACCAAAAACAAACTTAGGAATAAAATATGACCATTTAGGCCCACATGGATTAGATTAGGACATTTATTATTAATTTATTTAAAGAAGGGTTAAAATAGTTAAAATCAAAGTTTAATAACTAAATCATTTTTAATATGGGGTTATAAATAAGATAAATTCGACTATAAATATTCATTAGAAAGATAAAAAGATTTCCTACATAATGGTATTTTATTTTTAATATTTAGATATTAAATAATTTAATTTATTTATGACACAACGATGATGCAGTAATTATCTTATTAATGAAATATTGACATAATTGATGTTATAAATACCCAAATAAATATAATTTTAGACTTTTTATGAATTACACTAATTTTCTAGGTTAATATGACCTGTTAGTATTGATTTAATTAACTTTGTTCGAACATACCATTCTCACAAAAATTAATTACTAAATAGTTTCAAAATTGACATAAAATAGTTTTTAAAACAAATATTATATTATTAATTGTTATTTTATTCCTAAAAATCTAAGGTTCGTCCAAATGACTTATATAAGGTTATATATGTTAATAAAACACAACTTGGGGTGTCTCTTGGATGTATATGGTAAGTTTATTAACTATATAATATAAAAATACAAAGTGACATGGTAAATGTCAATCTAATTAACTAAGAATTAAAACTAATAGATAAGGTTAATATAGGAACCTAAACTTGTCTAAATTCTATTTTATGAGAGTATTTTGACCCATCCCCACCTTAGCTTCGAAATAAATCAAATTGGAGCTATTTAAAACCGAATTTGACTTTATAATAAAATAATAGTTTTAGTTATTCCAAAGGTACCTCTCTCCTCCCTTATAAAAAAGAACCTCCTCCCTCTCTTCCTCACACAGCTTTGAGCCTTCAAGCTCGGCCAAACCATGCCAAATTCTCTTCTCCACTTCCCTAGCAATATCCTAGAGGTTCAGGTCTTCCTCAAAGACCAATTTTAGTCCCCTAAAGGGAGATCTCAAAGAGGCGTTTCAAAGAAGAGGTAATGTCCATTACCGATTCGTTTATCTTTATTTCTTCTTCCACTTCTTCTTCTTAGGTTGTTTCATTATTAAGTAATAAAATCATTATCACTCATATACTAATATATTATTATAAGTATTAAACAACCCTATTTCACCATCTATCCATCCTACGGAAAACGAAATCACCGCGCGTGCGTACGTACGGAATACCGTCTCCACGCCGTGGTGAAATCTATTTTCCACCACCACCTTACTTGGATGGGTATAATGGAGTAATTAATGACTATATATGACTATTATAAAGTGATACTGATTCTGATATATTGTATCATCCACTCCAATTCAATTCAATAATCATGAGAACGATATCATCGCTCGTGCGTACGTACGGACTACCGTCTCCACGACGCGATGAGATTCATTCTCCATATTAACTATTTAAGAATGATTATAAAGTATATATAATAAATAATAATGAAATATATGACATTATAAAGCTACTATCTTTATGTATATATGTATGTCATCTACTTAATTCCATTCAACTCAATAAGGAAAAGAAAACAGCGTTCATGCGTACGTACGGTCTACCGTCTCCATGAACGGTGTATTTCTTTCCATTTACTGATCTATTATATATATATTCGGAATATATATTATATATAAATCATGTTTTATATTTTGGAATTAATTAATCATGATCTAAGTAATCATATGAATAATTACAAGTCAAAACACGGACGACAAATGAAACAATTTTACCCAAAACGCTCTTTAACATGGAATTTACAAAAGAACGGGTAATATAAAGTCATAAGTGAACCATATATGATATCATAACAATGAGTATGATTCTGGAATAAGTAAATGACATTATTTAATCCATTATACAGGAGGGTCGGACACTTACGAAGCAAATCGGACCTAAGGTAAGGGAAATATCACAATCTCATTTTTATCTGAGATTGTTTATACATTGACATTTACTGGGGTGTATTTTATCATCCACATCTATGTTTCCTCAATATGTAATATTATTTACATTCACCTACAATTTTTTAAATCCTATTTTACCCTTCGGTGAGTTTTTAGTAAAAGATATGAAAGGAATCTTTTTTCTTTTTTCGTACGAGGTACTTTTTGACTTTTCCGACAAAAGTACGAAGAATGTTTTTTTAACTTATACGGCATGAATGGATTTTTAAAACATTATTTCCAAAAATATTCCTTTACAAGTTTTCACGTTTATTTTTAATCAACTTCTTTTAGTTTATAATTGTACGACATGTTAAGAAAGGAAATGTGTTTTTGAATCATAAAGGATATTTTCCTCAAGAATGGAGTTCAAGTGTTTTATGAAAATTATTTTCCATCTAAGATAATAAAGGGTTCTGTTTTTATCCCTATTATTACATTGATTTGATTATGTTGTTATGGAATTATTTTTATGAATTCCTTTATCGTATATGAATTTTTTTATGATTTCATGATATTTAAGATTCCAATTTTTATTACATGGGTTATGCAATGAAGTATTGTTTATGATTTTATGGCACGCATAAGAATGGTATCATTATGAGATGGGTGGGACCTATATCTCCCTCCAATTCATTGGGTAAAGATTGTATATCTCATGAGATAGACATGGCTGGAACGGTAGGTTATACTGGTTCAGTGAAACAAGACTGAAACGAGGGTGACTCGTTTCAGAAATGGACTTTTTCCACTAAGATAGTCTTGGAAATGAGTCTTGACTAATAAGATATGATTCTCTATGATTATGTGTGTATGCCACAATGTTTCGTGTTTTAAGTTATGATTATTGGGATTTCATTTCACTACTATGATTTATCCCATGTTAGGAAATTATGCTCTCTTTTGCAGGTTAAGATTTCAAAAATGTTGTGTTCTTATGAAAATGATGTGATTCATATTTCTTTTGTTTACCCTTACTGAGCATTTGAGCTCACCCTTTTATGTTTTCTTTTCCCCAGGACATAAAGAAAGGTTTTAGGTAAAAAAAGGAAGATCTTTATGGGAGATGTTGAAGATCTTTCACCACGATTAGAAGATTATATTCCGAGTTTCCAAAGACACTAAACTATCTCAATCTTTGTGTGTGTGTGTTTTTGTTATGTACTAAGTATTCCGTAAAAGTAATGTAATGTTCATGTACGTCAAGATTAGGGTCTCTAAAGTTGGTATCAGAGGCAAAGGAGGTAGGAATGTATCCGATCATTGGGAACTCTCACATGCGAGCATTGGACGAAGCATGGCTCTCCGCCCAAGGGCTTCATGAGGAAATGGCTGCCACTTGGGATGGTGGTGTTTCCCGCCCAGGGGGTGTAGCCGCCCATGGAGTGCCATGATAGGTATCAATTATAGTCCACTAGAAGTAATTCCAGACCTCTACATCGTTCCCCTCATAGTCAAAGGTAAACCAAGACTCTCTGAGGAAGCACACACAGTCCATTCCTCTTATAGTCTAAGGAAGTCAAGGACTCTCTGAGGAAGCTCACATAGTAAGTTCTCCTTATATCCCCAAGGTCTAGGACACTCTGAGGAAGATCACTCGGTCAATTCCCTTTATATCCCAGGTCGTACAATTCAAATAAAGACTCTCTGTGGAAGCTCACGCGGTCAATCCACTTATAGTCAAAAGAAAAAACGGACTTTCTATGGAAGCTCACTCATTCAATTCCCCTTATATCCCAAAGTTTTTCTAGGCTCTCTGAGGATGATCACTTGATCAATCCCCTTTATAGCCTAAGTGCTCAAAGACACTTTGAGGAAGCTCACCCGGTCAATTCCCCTTATAGTCTACTACACCAGGTTCTCACGACCCTGTGTAGGTCAACAAGCATGGCAGTGTAATATGGCCAAAGTAAACCAACAAAACTACTTGGATAAACATTCTACAACATATCAAGCATGTTAGAATACAAACTCTCCATCCTATAGTAACAGGCATGGAAAACAAGCAAGGCAGCCAAACTGGCTAAACCGGACCAAACGGTCATAAACAGAACAGGCATGGGTAAAACATCCAAAGAATAGAAATAAACCATATTCATCTACAAATTACCTCTAAATAAGCATACAAGCATGGAAGGAAAACTGAAGGGGTAAAATGGTAAACACGCAATACCTCGTTCAAGGGTATTGGTGTAATTTTCACATAATACTCAAAGACTTTGAACGGAAAGGCACAAACCACCTACCTCGGGGTTAAGAGATCACTATATGTGAACCTAGAATCATTAATCTCATTATAATGCCATAGATCTAAGAATATATCTAAGAATTTAAACCCACGATAACTTGGAAAGGAAGAGAAATCATGAAATGAGGTTCCGACATAAGAGAGAACTCACCAATGCGATTCCAACGCAACCGATGGTGTTCGATTTGGAGAACGGATGGAGGATTAGGGTCTCGTAAAAGATCCACCACCGTACGGACTCTCTCGGACAAACGAGGCCTAGAAGATGGGTGTTCTATCCATCAGACGTGACCCCGATGCATTTAATGTAAAAAACAAAATATACAGTGTGTACTTTCGGAGTACACAGCGTGTACTTGCTATTTCTGGGCTCCACATTAGGCGGCCTCCAAGTCACTCCCACATAGTCATGTGTGTGGCTACTACACGGCCTACACATGGCCGGCTACGGTAAGGAAGTACACTGCCTGTACTCATAAAATACACGACATCTACTTATAAAATTTCCATAATTTCCTCTTTTTCTTAAAAACAACCAGAAAAGGAAAAACATTCCTCAAAAGAAGGTCCAGGTTCTTAAAAACTTCCCTCCTTAAAGAAATTTGTCCCTGAATTTCCCTATCACGATGTAGAAGAAGATACCCCAAACAGTTCCGTCCACTATGCTCATACATCGGCAACCCTCTCCCAAGTCTAGTCCTGCAGCCGCCCGTGCTGCCACAACACTCGTACTAGAGGAACAGATCGACCACGAAGAACCTTTGTACTGAGATCCACAATCTGGATAGGAAAGTCCTCAAATGACGCATCCACTTCAAGCTCAACATCCTTAGGGTGAAAGACATGAGATGGGTCTGAAAAGTAATATCGAAGCTAAGAAACGTGGAAGACGTCGTGCATAGATTGTTTCCTCTGAGGTAACTGCAACCGATAGGCAACCGACCCAACTCTCTCCAACACCTCAAAAGGCCCGATGTACCTCGGTGAAATTTTACCCTGTCTCTTAATCCTCTTGTGTCCCAACCTTGGTGTGACATATAGGAAAATATGATCCCCAACCTCTAATTCCATAGGTCATCTCCACTGATCAGCATATGACTTTTGTTGAGACTTTACAATAGCCATCCTCTTCTGAATCAACTCTATCTGCTCTTTGGTCTCCTGAACAAGACGAGGTCCCAAAAAAGCTTCCTCTCTTGCATCCAGCCAACATAAGGGTGATCGTCATGGCCTACCATACAAAGCCTCATATGGTGCCATCTGAATAGTTTCTTGAAAACTATTGTTGTAGGGAAACTCCACAAGAGGTATGTGATTCTCCCAAGAACCTCCAAAATCCAAAATGCATGCTCAGAGCATGTCCCCAAGCACCTGAATTGTAGGATTGGACTGGCCATATGTCTGGGGATGGTAAGCTGTACTCAAAAGTACATGTGTACCCAAATCCTTCTGAAGCCACTGCCAGACCCGAGAAGTAAAATGTGCATCCCTGTATGAAACAATGGAGTGTGTAACTCCATGTATACATACAATCTCTCAGTTGTACAACCATCCTAGCTCATCCACAATAAAGTTTTATTTGATCTTCATGAATTGAGAAACCTTCATGAGTCTATCATTGAAATCCCAAACTTCTCCATTCCCTCGAGGCGACCTTGGTAAACTGGTCACGAAGTCCATCGTGACATCATTCCACTTCCACTCATGAATGGGTAACTACTATAAATCCTTGTTGGTCGCTGATGCTCTACCTTCACCTGCTGACAAGTGGAACACCTCATGATGAATCCAACAACATCTCTCTTTATACCTGGCCACCAATACTGACGGTGTAGATCATGATACATCTTGGTGATGAAATGATGAACTACCCTAACTAAGGAATGAAAGTCTCACATCAACTCCTCGGGTATGTATGCTAGCACCCTTACACGCCCCTGAAAAAGAAAGATCTCATCCTCGCCTATGGTCCATTCAGGAATAGGGTCCTCTCCTAACACACTCTCCCTTAGGACTAGGCCTTCAGAATCTGATAGCTGCCTCATTTGGACTCGATCCAGAAGAGTAGAAGTAACATCTAGAGAAGAAAGAAAAATCTTCCCCTAAATATCATGCACCTCCAAATGCATCTCAGAGAATAGAGACATGAGTTTCCACTCACTGCTAGCCACTTGAACTACATGTATCTGAGTCCTCATACTCAACGCATCAGCCACTGTGTTGCCCTTCCCAAGCGTATAGGCAATCTCAATGTCAAAGGACTGTAGGTACTCAACCCACCTGCATTGTCTCAAATTCATATCACATTGAGTGAAGATGTTATTGAGACTCTTGTGGTCAGTGAAAACCAAAAAATGCTCTACCATAAGATAATGTCTCCAAAAACATAGGGCATGAACAACAACTTCCAGCTCTAGATCGTGCGTCAGGTAATTCCTATCATGTGGCCTAAACTGCCAAGACCCGTAAAAAACGACTCCATATCTCTGCATAAGCATAACTACCATCCCGATACCTGATGCATCACAGTAAACAGTATAGATCTTGCTTGGATCTGTAAAGACTAGTATCGGTGCTGAATTCAACCTCCCTTTTAGCTCCTGAAAGGCTGACTCACAAGAATATGACCATAAGAACTTAACACTCTTTTTGGTCATACCTGTCAGCGGTGCTGCTAAGAATGAAATGTCCTGTATAAAATGTCTATAGTATCTAGCCATCCCTAGAAAACTCAGCACTTCAAAGAAGTTCTTCGACTGCTCCCAGGAAACTACAACTCTCACTTTCTCTAGGTCTACTGATACTCCTTACTCTAAGATAACATGACCCAAGAAGTGAATCTGATCCATCAAAAAGTGGCACTTTGAGAGCATAGCATATAACGGATGCTCCCTCAGTGTACTCAAAACAATCTCAAGATGGGTAGCATGGTCGTGTCGAGTGTGAGAGTACACCAAGATATCATCCACGAAGACCACCATGAATGATTCCAAGTATGGATGGAACACTCGGTTCATCAGTGCAATGAAAACTGCAGGCGTGTTCGTGAGACCAAACAACATAACCATATACTCGTACAGACCAACCTACTCTGGAAGGATATGATAGGTATATCAGATGGTCTAACGTGCAACTGATTGTAACCAGATCTCAATTCAATCTTTGAGAACACACGGGCTCCTAGAAACTGATCAAAGATATCA
Source organism: Viscum album (assembly GCA_963277665.1). Lineage (NCBI taxonomy): Eukaryota > Viridiplantae > Streptophyta > Magnoliopsida > Santalales > Viscaceae > Viscum > Viscum album. The sequence continues at coordinate 1,068,998,093 of OY728166.1, read as the reverse complement.
TCAATCCTAGGAAAGGCATATCAGTTCTTGATCGTCAGCTGGTTCAACTTCTGATAGTCTACACAAATCCTGAGGGTACCGTCTTCATTCATCGCAAACAGGATAGGCGAACCCCAAGGAGAAGTGTTGGGTCAGATGAAACCCTTTTCATACAACACCTCTAACTGTTTCTTGAGCTCCTGCAACTTAGGTGTAGCCATTCTATAAAGATAAATAGACACTGGTGTTGCTCCTGGCACAAGATCAATAGAAAATTCTACCTCACACGCTAGAGGAAAACTTGAAAATTCCACTGTAAAGACATCTCTAAAATGATCCACCACTGGAGGAAAGTCTAACTATGATGTCCTATGGTTATCCAGATATATACTAGCAATATGGGATGTAACCCCTCCCAACCCATGATTCTCTGGACCCGGTTTGCTCTCCTGTACATCCCATTCACCCCTATGAAGAAAAGATTCACCTTCTTGTGATGTGAAACTCACCCTGTAGTGATAACAGTTGATGAATGCCTGGAATGGAACTAACCAGTCCACCCCAAGAATGACATTATAGATTGTCATCTCTAGGACATAGAGGTCCCACAGAAAGTGACATCTACCAACCTGTAGAGGGCACACTTTGCACTGACGTACACTAACCATTCTAGTCCCCAACAGAGCGTCAAGATATCAGCAAAAGAAAAGATGTAGATCCCAAGGCTCTCCAAGAAAAAAACAGATATAAAGTTATGGGAAACCCCTGTACAGCCATATCTGGTGTCTGATCACTGCCTGGCAACTGGCGTACAACTAGAGAACATCTTGGTGGAATGACTTCACAAGGTTAAGTGCACAACTTAGGTCAAGATTATCACAGACTTGACATAAGAAGTGTAAGAATGGAACAATAGAAAGAAAGCACTAAAGTTTTACAAAACATGACTACATGGTGTGTTCCCTGAAGTTATTTACATAGGTATGTACTCCTACCTAAACTGGTCGTGCAACACCCCAGACGCATGTCATGTTTTCTTAACACACGGAGTATACTTGAATCCTTTTTCCTTGCTTGAGTTATTCCACATGGGTAAGCAACACGGCTATCCTAAGACAAGACTACACAGCATGTACAATTCCTACACGGTGTGTACTAGACAAGCTTCACTTGGCCCGTGTTGTTAGTGACACGGCCTGACACATGGCTCACACTACACGGCGTGTTCCAGATGAACATGAAGTCTATGTGAAATCATAACATTGAACCATGTTGTTTGTGACACGGTCAGGTACCTAGGTCAGACTACATGGTGTGTTCAGGGTGGACACGGTGTGTATGAGAAAGGATGATACCAACCCGTGTTGTTTGTGACACGGTCGAGTACCTAGGTCAGACTACACGACGTGTTGAGATGGAACACGACATGTATTTGACACGACTTAGCCAAGATTTATTGTTAGTGACACGGGTGGGGACGAGGTCGACACAAGACGGAGTGTAAGGGCAGTACACGGCATGTTCACTCCAGGTTCTCCCTATCCCATGTCCCTGCCCACACGGCCTAAGACACTGCTAGAGACTACATGGCACATACGTACTGTACACGGTATGTTACCACCAGACTTTCCCCATCCCATGTCTCTTCCCACACGGCCTATGACATGGCTAGATACTACACGGTGTGTACATAAAGTACACGGTGTGTAATTAAGAGAAACATTTTCTTCCTGAACAGAAGATCACATGGCATGTACTTAACATTTCACAGCATATATTCTAGGTTTTTTCAGCCAGTAAGCCTCAAAAACTACCATGGAACCTAGAAAACACTGAAACAAGCATTTAAAGTGCCAAATTCCGATCTCTGAGGGACCATACTCCCCGCAAATCAATGTTTGGCATCTTGTACACATTATAACATGGAAACAAGGTAACGATCTGCCAAATTTCAGTCCATGAGGGCCCATAACACCTCAAGAACCAAAGTTTGGCGTTCATTCAAGAAAATCTCTACACAAAACAATACCTTATCAAATAGCAGATATTTTTATCCAGGAAACAATCACAACAACATGCATAGTTTACACATCACCTATCACAACAACATGCAATCTCTAATGCATCCTAGATGGCATGGAAAAAATGCATAACCTATGATTTCTAGCAAGTGACTACATGATGCATGAGATGGAATATCATCATCTCATTGGGTTGTAACCAAAATAGAACCTCAATAATATCAACAACAATAACACACACCATGTGAATCACACAAGGTGAAATCAGATCAACTATAATAATTGAAAAACCAAAAAATGCGATTAAACGAGGTAGATTGGATTTTCCCTGTACACGGGTTAGCTACTCCCAAAGAAAACTTATTACCAAGTACCAATTTTGTATTATCCCCAGATAAGGCTCCAAACAGTAAATCAAGAGAAAATAACTCATTTGATACCACTTTGTAACGTCCCAGTTTCAGAAGCCACCCAGAGGCGCCCCATACCCAGTTGGTCACATGGCCTCAAGCGCATTTCCCCGAACGCCAGAGGATGCCAACTAGAAATGAGGGCCTTGGGTGTGATAGTGGGGAAACTATGCCCTCATTGATAGAGTACATAGAGGAAGTAAACAAATACATTCAAGAGAGGAATTAGTAATAATGATATACAATAGTAGCAGTAGAAAACTGAAAGTATAAAATGGAGAACGTATATAAAATGATTCATGATACATATGTATAGGAAAAAAAATAAACAAGTCACAATGTTGCAATACAACAGTACTAAACCAAAGTGAAAAATAAAGTAGATAAACTCTCCAGCATCGCAAGCCATAACTTGTCCCATGCTCTCCAGCTACACAGCGTATCAAGTACCTAAAGTAGAAGGGCACTTTCCCTTATCTATTATTGCAACAATATAATCTATTTTTTTCCAAAACCATGGCCCAAACAGGGTGTGAGCCTAAATCCTAGTATGAAACCACCTGAATATCTATGCCTAACAGTCAGTGAATATATGGTAGGTAAAAGTGCAGAGAAAAGTAAACATGAAAGTGCTCAACAGTAAACAATCCACAGTTTCAAAATCAAGAAACAGTGAAACAACAACTAAAACTCAAATAGGTAACCCTCTGGGACGTACTCACAGCCTTCCCCTCTAGTCCTACTTAAGAAGTACAAACAACCCTCTGGGTAGTACACTTAGCCTAACCCCTCTAGTTTATTCATAAAGATATAATAAGACTCTCTGAGGAAGCGCTCACAGTCCATTCCCCTTATAGTCAAAGGTAAAGAAAGACTCTCTAAGGAAGCTCACATAGTCCATTCCCCATATAGTCCAAGGTAGTCAAGGACTCTCTGAGGAAGCTCACACGGTGAATTCATCTTATATCCCCAAGGTACAAGACTCTCTGAGGAAGCTCACTCGGTCATTTCCCCTTATAGCCCAGGTCGTAAAATTCAAACAAAGACTCTCTGAGGAAGCTCACGCGGTCAATCCACTTATAGTATAAAGAAAACAAGGACTCTCTGAGGAAGCTCACTCGGTCAATTCCCCTTATATCCAAAATTGGTTCTAGGCTCTCTAAGGATGCTCACTCAGTCAATCCCCCTTATGGACTAAGTGCTCAAAGACTCAATGAGGAAGCTCACCCGGTCAATTCACCTTATAGTCAGTCTACTACACCAGGTTCTCACGGAACTAGGTAGGTCAACGAGCATAGTAGTGTAATATGTCCACATTAAACCTAAAGAACTACTTGGATAAATAGTCTACAACATATCAAGCATGTTAGAATAACAACTCTCTATCCTACAACAACAGGCATGGAAAATAGGCAAGGCCACCAAACTGGCTAAACAGGACCAAATGGTCGTAAATAGAACAAGCATGGGCAAAAAATACAAATCATAGCAATCAACCCTATTCATCTCCAAATTACCACTACACAAGCATATAATCGTGGTAAGACAACGGCAGCGGTAAAACAGTAAACATGCAATACCTCGTTCAAGGGTATTGGTGGAATTTGCACATAATACTCAAATAATTTGAATGGAAAGGCACAAACCACCTACCTTGGGGTTAAGAGATCACTATATGTGAACCTCAAAGCTTGAATCTCCTTATAATTCCATAGATCAAAGAAAATGTCTAAAATGTTCACCCCATGATAACTTGGAAAAGACGAAAAATCCTGAAACGAGGTTCCAGCAGAAGAGAGAACTCACCAATAAAATTCCAATGCAACCGATGGTGTTCAATTTGGATAACGGATGGAGGCTCGAGGGCTCGTTGAAGATTTGTGTCCCTACGGACTCTCTCAGATGAACGAGGCCTAGAAGATGGTTATTCTGTCTGTCAGACGTGACCCAGTTGCGTTTAATGAAAAAAACAAAATACACGATGTGTACTTTTGGAGTACACGGCATGTACTTTCTATTTCCATACTCTATATTAGGCGGCCTCCAAGTCACTCCCACATGGCCGTGTGTGTGGCTACTACATGGCCAGCACACGACCGGCTGCGACAAGGATGTACACGGCGTGTACTCATAAAGTACACAGTGTGTACTTAGAAAATTTCTAGAATTTCATCTTTTTCTCAAAAACAACCATAAAATGAAAAACATACCGGAAAATAAGGTCGGGTTTCTTACATGGCCCACTACAACCCCTTGAGGTATCAACAGGTCTCGTGAGACAAATCAGTTGGCTACAAACCCTTCGAGTTTGTTTCAAAAAATCAGAAGGGTTTCTACCCACATAACTAAACCATTTTTATGGTATTATGGTATCATGTGCCATATACATGACATCCAATTAATTATCAGATATTATTATCCATGAGGTTTTTACTATGACAAAATCTATGGATACAATTTCATTCTCAGTTTATTAATGGGATGAGTTTTTCATTTATTCACCATGCCATATTGATTATGTCAAATTGTTTACAATTCAGTAAATATTGATTCATTCTTATGCAATTTGTATCCCTTATTGAGCATTTGATCCCACCCCTTCCATTGTTTACTTTCAACAGTTGATGAAGAGGAGATCATTTATTGAGTTCTTGTGGGTTCAGTTTCTAGTTTATCTTATTAATTGTATTTTATAGCATTTTACAATGTTATTTGAGTTACATCTCTTTATCTATTTTCTTCAAGACTACTAAACTAATCGTTCTTTTAGGATTTTCATTCCTTCTAACCATGCCAATATAACAAGTAATGCACCAGCTCCAGTCTAGAGGGGTCGGGGTGTTACAGCTTGTATTACAGGAAGTTTAGTAGCAAACGTGGAAACTAGATTAGAAAAAATAGATTTGGGAAAAAATCCCTAAGGTAGTATTTGATGAAAAACACTCAAGATCATCCTAGTTTTATGGTAAAGAAAAGATTATGTGGATATTTCTAAAAAATACATCCCTATATGGATATGAGCAGGTAGAGGTGGCTCTAGCACATATGTACTTAGGAATGAAAGCTCTGACAAGGAGTTTTGGGCTTGACCCGGGGTATCCTGGTACACGACAACGGGCCTTGCTGCACTCTTGGTTACGACACTCCCAGGGGATATTCTTAGGATAATTCCTATTTTCTTTACAATCCATTATGAAGTATTGAAATGTAAAATTTTCCTCAGAGAGACCATGTTTATGAGATTATCTATGCATAGAATTTCAATATATGTTAAGTTATTTTCTATTTTAGATTCATAAACTAATCTATTGTATTCCATTATTTAGAAATTGAACCTAATGGAATAAGGGGGATCAATACTCATAGAAAAATTTAGGGATTATTACTTTTCATTAAACATATGGTTAATATTTATGTCTATTCTTTAAGTTAAATGATTTTTTTATAACTTTATATATCAAGAAAGGTCAGTTACAGATGGAAGGAGGAGGACCTCAAATGACATTCATATCCCTTCCTGATTACTTTATTGCAATAATTATTGAAAAGTCATGTCCTGACAATTCTGAAACATTTTCTTACATACAATTCAATTTCAATCAATTGTTTCAGATATCTAAAACCTCCATTATACCTCGATACCATCGTAGATCATGGGTAGTATTTAATCAAATCTTATTTTATCAGTATTCTCATATTTTCAAGAAAGGTAAATATTATCAAGGCATTTTCAAATATTTTACCTTCTCTCAAGATTTTGAAGCATATTACGATTTCGAAAAAGGTGCTGAAGAAGGAGACCCTTACACAACCTATTTATATTTTATTTTTAAATATAATCTTTCAACACATACTTATTGAATTTTAAAAGGACCATTGATTGAATTTTTCAACTCACACTCGGTCTGGCTGTTTTATAAAAATCATGTTTTATAAGATGTTTTTCAATTATATGTCATACATGATTATTTTCCCAAACTATTTTTCTGTGAACACCCATATGACCCGAGTTGTACACGGTGTATCTGGATAGAGGAATCAACATGGGAACCTGAGGATGTTATGAAGAAGAACCACCCACATCTTTTTGAAGGACTTTATAAATGAAATATTTTGAGGATGAAATTTACGAAGGAGGGAATAATGTAACACCCCAAGGATTTACAAATAGGTTTATTATAGAATGCATAGATCACTAAGACTATAAAAAACCACTTTGTTATAACCTATCCAAGTAAACATATCTTTGTCACTTCTATGATGTGAATTTAAAAAATCTGACGTACACGGTTGCGATTAGTAAGTTATTTCGAGTTTGATAAGAAAAAATTATTTTTCAGTGAATAGTAACATACCCTTATGAATATTAACATACCCTTATGAATAATAACATAACCTTATGAATAATAATGTGAATATTATGAATGGTATCCATATCCATGAATGTATAAATAAATTTAGATACCATATAAATAAAGATGAATATGTTAAGTGTTTATAGTTTTTGATTAAATACTGATTTTAATTAAATATTTAATTAATCATATTTATAAAATTATTTTTGAAAAATGGACTTAATTTTTGGATTCTACACATCAAAAAATGGTTAGGGTAAATTTTTTGGTATTTTTCTGAAATACTTGAATTTTTGGTGACTAGTAAAATACATTAATTTGTCGTATATATACATTATAATTTTAATTAACTATTACTAGCATCATGAGTGATGTAAGCACCAAAATCTAGAACTCACATGGATATATTACTATTCTAAGTCGATGAATACTCACTATTGAATGTCTTGAGAAGAAATAATAAATTAATGATTATAATATTAAGAAAACTCTCCTCCCCTCCACTATATAAACCACCACTCACCCCCTCTTCCTCCCACACCACTCAAGCCTCATGTATTGCCTAAATTATTCTCAAATAGATCCCTAAACTCCTCCCCCACGTCCAAGACCTTCTGGTCTAACCAAAAGGCCAAAAAAGTCCTTAAGGAGTATCTCAAGGAGGAGTACTCTAGAGGTGAACATCTCTTCCTTTTTTTTAATTCCTTTTACAAGTTCCATTATTTTGTTCTCTATTCTCACCTCTCCTCTCCAAAATTCCATAATAATTCCAGTACCACAAATGTATTGGATTTTAATTGTTCTAATTTAATATTTCATTATAATATTTCTTTTTACCCTCTGTTTATACTATAAATGAAAACCCCATCTAAGATGTGTTAATTTATCACACTCAAGGAAGACGAGTTTTCAATTTGCATTGATATTTTCATGACTAGTCATGAAACCTTTTCAACGGGTAAAAAATATCATAATATATGTATTTTATCATGTTTAATTTTCTTTAATCCTTACACACTCATAAAATTTAATAATAATACAAAATAAATTCATTGTGCACAAAACTGCCAAGCCAAATCCAAAAGTTTATCATTAACTAATCAAATGAGTCATACTTATGGTATATAAAAAGAATCAATATAAGAACATTTATATCTATTTAATGTCACTACTAATGTATATTAATAATTCTGGATGTCTAACCACATTTCAAACAAACATCCATTCATGAATACAAGTAAACGGATCATGAAAACCAAAGAAGAAAATGCTACCAAAACAATAAAATTGAATCTCTTAAACCCATCAAAAAGGCCATTAATAAAGCTAATAAGGTTGTAAAATATCTATTGAATGTTTATGAGGTTATGGAATTATTAATTAATGAATCTAAATTTTATTATTCAGGTCGTTAAGAACAATCAAGAACACCTTCGCGCATAAGGTATGGGATTGCTTAAATCAATTTTAATTATTTTAGTTAAACATCTATTTCTTTGGTTACATTGTTCTAATAATATGTGTGAATGACCTATGATTGTTTTATAATGTATATACACTTAAATAGTTTTGATTTTTATTTTCACACATAAATATTTCATTGATTTTTCGTCACCCTAATGACACAATCTCTGTAAGGGATTGGTTAACTCAGTTTTCACTCTTTGAGTTAAACATCTATTTCATTGGTTACATTGTACAAAAAATATGTGTGAATGGCCTATGAATGTTTTATACTATATATACACTTATATTTTTTGGATATTTATTTGTCACACATAAATATTTCATTAATTTATCATCACCGTAATGACACAATCTTTGTAAGGGATTGCTTAACTCAATTGTCATTCTTTGAGTTAAACATCCATTTCACTGGTTACATTGTTCCAATAATATGTGTAAATGACCTATGATTGTTTTATAATATATATACACTTATATTTTGTGTATTTTTATTTGTAACACATAAATATTTCATTGATTTATCATCACCCTAATGACACAATCTTTGTAAGGGATTGCTTAAATCAATTTTCATTCTTTGAGTTAAACATCTATCTCATTTGATACATTGTTACAATAATATGTGTGAATGAACTATGATTGTTTTATACTGTATATCCAAACATATATTTTGTGCTTTTTTCACACATAAATATTTCAATTATTTATCATCACTCTAATGACAAAATCTTTGTACGGGATATCTTAACTTAATTTCCATTCATTGAGTTAAACATCAATGTCATTGGTTTTGTATTTTTCATAGAACATATGTGAATGAACTGTGATTGTTTTATTCAGTATATCCACTTTTATTGTGTGGGTTTATGTTTTTCACACATAATTATGTCATTGATTTTCCTCCATCTAATGATATGTTCTTGTTAAGGGATCCCCTCTCTCACTTTTGTTCAAGAATCTCCCCTATGTTGTGCTCCTTTATTTTTAATACCAAATGATGGGGTGTGTTTTATCACCTCCCCATACATCCCTTATGACATAAAAATAATGGGATACCCCTTTACCTCTCATTAAGGCCTCACAAGAACACTTACTACCATGCCGAAATGTTTGTATGGTGTTTTTTCATCTCACTTTCTATTCTATGTCGATTTCCACTATTTTCCTCTTATTTATTATATTTGGTATAGGTGTACTTCCATTTGATATATATTATAATGATTATATTTAAATTCATGGTATTCTGTGATTCATTTGGTGGTTATTAACTTTTGTTCAAATGACTCAATTGATTACAATGTAGTAATGAGCTTTGTCTCAATTTTCACTTCATTGTGACTTGCTTAGTATTTTGTACATAATCTTTCTTACGTGGTGTACCTACTAACCATTTGAGATCAATTATAAATTGAAATTATATTACATTTAAATTTATATATTTTCATATAATGGATTTGAATATTTTCTAAGTCATATACCATTTTACAAACGGTATTTATTTTCAATGTTGTTTTGACTGTGAAATATTGACGAATTTGAATCCTCTATTCTATACGGATAATGTAAAGGCATATTTCTCTTGTGTTGAATATATGTATAAATAATTATTTGGACATGAAGTTGTGTGTGGTGCCTGCTATATCCCCTTGATGAATCGATAGGTCTCATGAGACAAATCACTTGGTGACAAGCCCTTTGAGTTTGTTTCCAAAAATCAGACTGGTTTCTACCCACAGAACTAAACTGTTTTTATAGTATTATGGTATCATGTTACAAATACATGAAATCCAATTAATAATAATTCTATTTATTCATTATCAGATATTACTATCCATGAGTTTTTCACAGGGACAAAATCTATGGATGCAGTTTTATTCTTAGTTTATTAACGACGTGAGTTTTTCATTTATTCACCATGCCATATTGATTATGTAAAATTGTTTACAATTTAGTTAATATTGATTCGCGATTTTACTATTTGTAACCCTTACTTATTGTTTGATATCACTTCTTTAATTGTTTACTTTCAATAGGTGATGAACAAGAGATCATTTATTGAGTTCTCGGGGATGCAGTTTTTAGTTTTTTTATTTATTGTATTTTGTAACCTTTTCCAATGTAATTTTAGTTACATATATGTATCTAGTTTCTTCAAGACTACCAAACTGATCATTCCTTTGGGATTTTCATTCCTTATAACCATTCTAATATAACATGTAATGCACTGGCTCCAGTATAGAGCGGTTAGGGTGTTACAGTTGGTATCAAAGGAAGTTTAGTAGAAAACTTGGAAACTAGAATATAAAACATATATTCGGGAACAAAGACCTAATGTAGTATTTTAGGGAAAACATATTAGAAAATCCCAGTATTTTGGTAAAGAAAATATTATGTGTAAATTTCTAGAAAATACATCCCTATCTGGATATGAGCAGGTAGAGGTGCCTCTGGCACAGATGTACCTTGGAGTGAAAGCTCCGACAAGGAGTTTCAGACTTGACCCGGGGTATCCTCGTACATGACAACGAGCCTTGATACACTATTGGTTAGGACACTCTCAGGGGATATGCTTAGGATAATTCATATTTTCTTTACAAGAAATTATAAAGGATTTAAATGCAAATTTTTCCTTAGAGAACCCATGTTTATGAGATTAGGTATGAATAGAATTTCAATATATGTTATTTAATTTTATATTTTTGATACATAAAGTAATCTAGTGTATTACATTATTTAATAATGGAACCTAATGGAAGAAGGGGTATCAGTACTCGTAGAGAAATTTAGGGATTATGATTTTTAGTTAAACATATGGTTAGTCTCTATATCTATTCTTTAAGTTAAATAATTGTTTTATAACATTACAGATCAAGGAATGTCAATTACAAATTGAAGGAGGAGGATGTCAAATGACATTACTATCCATTCTTGATGACTTGCTTACAATAATTATTACAAAGTAATGTCCTGAAATTTTTGAAATATTTTCTAACTTACAACTCACTTTCAAGAAATTGTTTGAGATAAAAAACACATCCACTATACCTTGATACCATCGTAGATAATGGGTCATATTTAATCAAATCCTATTTTCTAAACATTATCATATTTTCAAGAAAGGTAAATATTATCAATAAATTTTCAAATATTTTAACTTATCACAATATTTTGGAGCATATTATGATTTTGAAAAATGTGTTGAAGAAGGAGACCCTTGCACAACCTATTTATATTTTATTTTAAAATATAATCTTTCATCACATACTTATGGAATTTTAAAAGGACCATTGATTTAAAGTATCAACTCACACTCGATCTGACTGTTTTATAAAAATCATGTTTTATCAGATGTTTTGAAATTATATGTCATACATGATTATTTTCTGAAACTATTTTTTTGTGAACACCCATATGACCGATGTTGAACAAGGTGTATCTGGATGGAGGAAGCAACGTGGGAACCTGAGGATCTTATGAAGAAGAACCACCCACATCTTTTTGAAGGTATTTATAAATGAAAAATTTTGAGGAAGAAATTTCTGAAGGAGGGAATAATGTAACACCCCAAGAATTTACAAATAGATTTATTATAGAATTCATAGATCACTAGGACTCTACAAACAACACTTTTTATAACCTAGCCAAGTAAACATAATTTTTTTACTTATATGATGTAAATTTAGAAAATCTGACATACAAGGTTGCGATCAGTAAGTTATTTGGAATCTGATAAGGGAAAATTAATTTTTGGTGAATAGTAACATACCCTTATGAATAGTAACTTACAGTTATGAATAGTAACTTATCCTTTTGAATAGTAATCTGAATTTTATGAATGGTATCCATACCCATGAATGTATAAATAAATTTAGGCACCATAAAAATGAAGATGAATATGTTAAGTGTATATATTTTTCAATTAAATAATGATTTCAATTAAATATTAAATTATTAATATTTATAAAATTATTTTTGAAAAATGGAATTTATTTTTGGATTCTACACGTTGAAAAATCATTAGAGTGAATTTTTGGTATTTTTTTGAAATACATGAATTTTGGTGAATAATAAATTTCATTAATTTACCTATAAATAAATTATAATTTAAATTAACTATTCCAAGCATCATGAGTGATGTAAGAACCCAAATATAGAACTCACATGAATATATTACTATTCTGAGCCAATGAATATGCACAATTTCTTGTCTTGATAAGAAATAAGAAATTAATGACTATAATATTAAGAAAACCCTCCTCCCCTCAACTATATAAACCACCACTCACCCCCTCTTCCTCCCACACCACTAAAGCTTAATGAATTGCCTAAATAATGCTCAAATATCTCCCTAACCTTCTCCCCCATGTCCAACACCTTATTTTCTCACAAAAAGTCCAAAAACAAAGGCCTTAAGGAGTTTCTCAAGGAGGAGTACTCAAGAAGTGAACCTTTCTTCCTTTTTCTTTCAATTCCTTTTACAAGTTCCATTATTTTGTTCTCCCTTATCACCTCACCTCATCCAAATTCCATGATAATTCCAGTACCAAACATGTACTGTATTTCCATTTTTCTAATGGAATATTTCATTATAATCTCTCTTTTTCCCCTACTTTTATACTATAAATGAAAACACTGTCCGAGATGTGTTAATTTATCACACTCAAGGAAGACGGGTTTTCAATTTGCAATACTATCTTCATGACTGGTCATGAATCCTTTTAAATGGTTGAAAAGATCATAATATATGTATTTTTTCATTTTTAATGTTCTCGAATTCTTACACACTCATAAAATGTAATAATAATACAAAATAATTTCATTGTGCAGAAAACTGCCAAGACAAATCCAAGGGTTTATCATTAACTCATCGAATGAGTCATCATTATGGTATATAACCAGAATCATTATAAGATAATTTATATCTCATTAATGTCACTAATAATTTATATTAACAATTCTGGATGTTTAACCACATTTCAAACAAACATCCATTCATGAATACAAGTAAAGGGATCATGAAAACCAAAGAAGAAAATGCTACCAAAACAATAAAATTTAATCTCTTAAATCCATCAAAAATCCCATTAATTAAGTTAATATGGTTATAAAATATTAATTAAAGGTTTATAAGGTTCTCTAATTATTAATTAATGAAGCTAAATCTTATTATTCAGGTTGTTAAGAACAATCAAGAACACCTTCGAGCATAAGGTAACGGATTGCTGAACTCAATTTTCATTCTTTGTGTTAAACATCAATTTCATTGGTTACATTGTTCCAATAATATGTGTGAATGACCTATGATTTTTTTTATACTGTATATCCACTTAAATTTTTTGTATTTTTATTTTTCACACATTAATATTTTAGTGATTTATCATCACCGTAATCACACAATATTTTTAAGTCATTGCTTAACTCAATTTTCATTCTTCGAGTTTAACATCTATTGCGTTGGTTACATTGTTCCGAGAATATGTTTGAATGACCTATTATTATTTTATAATTTATAACCAATTACATTTTTTGGATTTTTATTTTTCACACATAAATATTTCATTGATTTATCATCACCCTAATGACACAATATTTGTAACGGATTGCTTAACTCAATTTTTTTTCTTTGAGTTAAACATCTATTTAATTGGTTACATTGTTCCAAGAATATGTGTGAATGACCTATGATTATTTTATACTTTATATACAATAATATTTTTTGGATTTTTATTTGTCATACATAAATATTTAATTGATTTATCATCACTCTAATGACACAATCTTTGTAAGAGACATCTTAACTCAATTTCCATTTGTTGAGTTAAACATCAATGTCATTGGTTTTGTATTTTCACAAAATATTTGTGAATGGCCTATGATTGTTTTATTCTGTAAATCCACTTTTATTTTGTGGGTTTATTTTCTTCACACATAATTATTTCATTGATTTTCCTCAATCTAATGATATATTCTTGGTAAGGGATCCCCTCTCTCACTTTTGTTCAAGAATCTCCCCTATGTTGTGCTCTATTATTTTTAATATCTAATGATGAGGTGTGTTTTCTCACCTCCCCCATATAGCACTTATGAAATATAAACAATGGGATACCCCTTTAAATCTCATTAGTTCCTCTCAAGAACACTCGTTACCATGCCGAAATGTTTGTATGGGGGTTTTCTCTTCTCACTTTCAATTCTGTAGGAATTCCATTGTTCCCCTCTTATTTCTTATATGGGGTATAGTTTTACTTCCATTTGATATATATTATCATGATTCTATTTATATTCATGGTATTCTTTGATTCATTTGGTGGTTATTAACATTGGGTTATACGACTCAATTGATTACAACATGGTTACGAGCTTTGTCTCAATTTTCACTTCATTGTGACTTGCTTAGTATTGTGCACCTACTCTTTCTTATGTGGTGTACCTAATAAAAATTTGAGATCAATTTTCAATTGAAATTATATTCCATTTAACTTTCAATATTCTCATATCATGGATGTGAATATTGTCTAATTCATATACCATTTTACATATGGTATTTATTTTGAATGTTGTTTTGAATTTGGAAATATTAATGAATATGTATCCTCTATTATATCAGGATAATGTAAAGGAATATTTTTCTTGTGTTGAATATATTTATAAATAATGATTTGGACATGAAGCGATGGTTGGGGCCTGCTATAATGCCTCGATGCATCGAAAGGTCTAATGAGACAAATCAGTTAGCGACAAACCCTTTAAGTTTGTTTCCAAAAATCGGACAGGTTTTTGCCCACAGAACTAAATCGTTTTTATGGTATTATGGTATCATGTACCAAATACATGATGTCCAATTAATAATAATTTTATTTATTCATTATCATATATTAATATCCATGAGGTTTTCACTATGACAAAATCTATGGATGTAGTTTCATTCTCACTTTATTAATGGCGTGAGTTTTTCATTTATTCACCATTCCATATTGATTATGTCAAATTGTTTACAATTCAATTATTATTGATTCATGATTCCGCTAATTTTAACTCTTACTGAGCATTTGAGCTCTCCCCTTTCATTTTTCAGTTTCAAAAGGTGATGAAGAGAAGAGAATTTATTCAGTTATTGTGGATACAGTTTTTAGTTTTTGTTTTTTTATTGTATTTTGTAACCTTTTCTAATGTAATTTGACTTACATCCCTGTATATAGTTTCTTCAAGACTACTAAACTAATCATTCAATCAGTATTTTAATTCCTTCTAACCATGAAAATATAACAAGTAATGCACTAGCTCCAGTATAAACAGGTAGGGGTGTTACAATCTCTATATTATGCAAGTAAGAAATCAAGTTTCTGAAGTGATACACTTCGCTTTCTCAACACCTGCATACTTTTAGTCAGCCTGGGTACCAATGGCGCCTAGATAAGGTGAAATATAAATCTTAGGAGGTTTCCACCAATGGAATATGTAACAAAAATTCCAAGTAACATAAACTGATACAATGTGAAAGCATGGATATATAAAAGTAAATTAGTGAGGTAATGTAAGTACCCACGTACCAGCTTCAGCCAATGGATGGGGTCTAAACATGAAACCATTTAATTAATTAATTATTCCAGTTTATGTTTGTGAGTTACGTGATGTAATATCATCACTTACATGATAATAATAATAATGGATCCAAGGTAACAAGGAATCCTATAATGTTATTAATAGAGAAAGGGATCAAAGGTAATTACCAAGGCATCCATGACCACAGGGGTCGAGCTAACTAAATAGTAACCTTTAGATTCGATAAAGGGGTAAGAGTGTAATCCAAGGTGCTTCATCCAAGTAATTCCACAATAATAATTCTATTTTTGTCCAATGATCTCATCTAAGGTAAAAAAGGTAAGGAGTGACTACGCTTGATGGATGTAACCATGGAACCTCATGTCCGTAGACGTCGTGTTGGATCAAAGGAATTTATACCATGAATCCTATAATAATAGGGGAGGGAGCATATGGTGTCATATCAGGCATCCACTTATAGATGAGGATCAGGTTCCAAGGTGGGTATCAACCATGGAAACCAACATCCTTGAGCCAGAGTGGACTCCATGAGTGCTCAAGGAATTCCTTCAAGAATCCAAGTCTAGCTTGAGTCTCACCACTCCCTGTGTAAAATCATGGGCTATATTCAATAGGAAACTTTTAATCAATTTATTAATAAATTAAGTCAAGGTAATGATGATTCCTTTTAATAATCCATTTGGTTCATTCTTGTTCCTTTCATACAAGTGAGAATGGTAAAGGGACATGAAACTATTTCTACAATAGCATATTTAATTACTTAGTTTTCTCATTTTCCTTTCATAAAATGTTGAGGCGATCTATGGACAGGAAACCATATTCCATTTCAATTATAATAAACTAGGGCAAGTGATATACATGTATAATTTCCAATTATCATTAAATGTGACATTTATTAATTCAAGTTGAAGCACTTACCTTAAGAGGTCAAGTGATAATAATATATGGTACTAGCCATTTATCAATTCAAAAATCATCTAATTAAATATGCTTACCATTAACAGGGTCAATCCATAACACAAATGAACAGTGGTACAGACAACCATATCAAACCACTAAAGGAATAATTAAATGGAACACCGTACATGAGGTGGTCATAATTGAGTTTACCACCTCCGATAATGTATAGAGTATTTAACGAGAGTCTTAGAATAAAGTTCTAATGACTATAAGCAACACACTTTATTTAAATAGGTGATTCCCAAAGAAATCAGTATTCACACACATCAATTTATAAAATGACTAATATTTAGGGATGAGTTATAAACCACCCACCACATACTCATACAAATCTCATCATCCCGTATATACCTCTAGTTTTTCCTAGATTGGAAGATATCTAATGAATAGATCAATTCCCAGAAAATGGGGCATATGATCATGAATCTAAATATCATCTTCAATAGAAAGAGGAATGAAAAATATCTAAAGAGGAATTAAGATCTTACCAGTGAAAATCCAACATTATGAACAATGCTTCGATCAAACTATAGATACAAGAATATGATCAAATTCTATTAAAGATAGATTTTGGAGTTCAAAGAAGAGAAAATGATCCACAAATGTCGTTTAGAGATAAAATTATAGGAGGGTTCGTTTAAACATTTAATTTAAGGTAATTTTCATTAAATCACCCAAAAATAGGCATTGTGCAATTTGGTTATACAGTTATCCAAACTATGAGCCAACCATGAATGTTTTGCTTTAGGGAATGACATTTTGCACAGTTAGTCCGGACGGTTAGGGAAACCATGTTCCAACCATTCCAAAAACCTCTGAAACAATTTTTCAATTTTGCACACCACCGTGTGACCCCTAGCACATAGTTAGGGAAAACTATTTGCACTACACCACCCCTCTATCTATCTTTGCACTGTTAGAACTAACCACATAGCCTACTCTTCATGGTTTATACTAACTATTCAGCTAGCCTTTTTCCTACACCGATCAAGGTTCCAAGCTTTATACAATCTTTGGACACCCTTGAAATCTTTATGTCCTCATTAGGCATCCATATTAGGTCAAAAAAATAGAACAAATTTTAAAAGGATCATACCAAATTGAAAAATTCAGTTCTTACAATCTTTTCCCCTTAAAGGAACACATCACTGAGTTTACCTTCCAAGTGAGGCAAACCAGTATTTGATAATAAATTTGGCGAATAGGTATGTAACTTGGCCTCCCACTCCCAAGTCTCATTCTGTACATAACCATGTTTCCAAATAAATTGTACTTAAGGGATAGAATGACCTTGAAGAGGCTTCATTCTTCAATTGATGATGCATATACAATACCTCTTAAATGAAGTATCAACATCTACATCAACTGATATGGGATAAAAAGTATAATATGGGTTGGAATGATACTGGAGAATTAGTGAAATTTATAGGCCATCGTGCATGGCATGGTGACTCTAAGGTAATAGGAACCAATAAGATACTATTTTGTCTCTCTCAAGAATCTCAAACAGCCTAACATAACAATGCGACAACTTCCCATGAATCTATATCCATTTATTCCCAAGAATGGGAGATAGCCACTAAAAAACATGATCCCTGTCCCTAAACTCTAGAGTTCGTTTGTAGAGATCAACATAAGATTTCTATCTACACTGAGTAGTATACATGGGATTCTTGATCAGCTAAACCTGCTTTGATGTCTACTGAATGAGACATGGACCTAATGGGGATGCCTCTACTTCCTCTAGCCTAGATAGGGGTGAATGGCATGGCCTACCATAAAAGGCCTCAAAAAGGGGCCATATTAATTGTCACTTGAGAGTTTTTATTATAGATAGACTCGAAAAGAGGGATATGTTTCTCCCAAGAACCTCCAAAAATTAAGGACGCATGCTTAGAGCATGTCATCTAGAACCTGTATCATCCATTCCAATGATCCACCATTAAAGGGTGAAAGGTTGTGCTAATAAGCACCTATGTACCCATACCCTTCTACAACCCCTTTTAGAAATGTGATGTAAAAAGAATATCCCTATCTAAAATGATATCATGAGGGACCTAATTTAGTATTATGATCTCACAGACATTCTATCTTCTACGATCATAAACTAAGAATGTATCCTGAATAGGAATAATTTTAGGAAATTTCTTCAGTTTGTCAATGAAAACCCATACAATGGATCTACCTCAAGGAAACCTTGGTAAAATGATTTCAAAATCCATGGAAGATTCTTCCTATTTGTATATAGGGACTACAAGTAGTTGTAACAGGCCAGTAGGCCACTAGTGCTCTACCTTCACTTGCTGACCAGTGGAACACCATGTGATAAAGCCTATTATCTGAAATTTCATCCCAGTCTCCCAATATTGGTTTTTTATGTCTCAGTACTTCTTGGATATTCCTTGATGAACTACACATTGAGAAGTGTGGGACTTGTGCATAATTTCTTCTCACATATCTATAGAAACCCAGACATGTCCATGTATATGCAGGATGTTATCACTATCTATAGACTAATCTAGAGGTGGTTCTTCTCCAGCAATACTCTCATAGAGAAACAATCCCTCATGATCTAAACCATACCTGTTATTTACCTTTTTAAGGAGAGAATAGGTAACTATCAAGTATGGGAGATAATAATTCTCATGAATATCATGAAAATATAGATGTAGCTCAGAGAAAAGGGCCATCAATGTCCATTTTTCACTAGATTCTCATATGTCTTATGCCAGATTATTCCGACTAAGCACATCAACTACTGCATTTCCCTTTCCAGACGTATAGGCAAACTCAAAATTGAAACAATGAAGATATTTGACCCATCTTCATTGTCTCAGATTCAAGTCATATTGTGTAAATATATATTTGAGACTCTTGTGGTCCATATACACCATAAAGTGCTCACCCAATAAATAGTGTCTCCAGCAACATAAAGAATATACAAATTCTACTAGATCAAGGTCATGCATCATATAATTTCTTTCATGAGGCCTTAACTAATGAGACTCATATGAAAAGACTCTATTATCCAATATCATCATTTCTCCTATGCTGACACCTAATGCATAAAAGAACACTGTATTTCATTTTCCAATATTTTGAAGAATCAGAATAGGTTTCATGAAAAGTATCCCTTTCATCTCCTGAAAGGATTTATCACATGATTCTGATCACCGAAACTTAGAACCCTTCTTTGTAAGACTAGTAAGAGGTGAAGAAAGGCATGATAAGTCGTATATAAAATTCTTATAATATCCATCTAGACCAAAGAAACTCTATATATCAAACACGTTCTTGGGATTTTCCTAGGAAACCACATCACCACCTTATCTGGGTTAATAGATACCCTTGATTTTGAGATTATATGACATAAGAAGTGACCTTTGTTGATCAAGAAGTGACATTTAGTATGATTGAAAGAAATACAATTATCATTCAATGTAATCATGATGTTATCAAGGTGATTATCATGGTATCTATGAGTGTGAAAGTACACCATAATTTCATCCACAAAGATCATGAAAAAAGAATATATATTGGGGTGGAAAACCCTATTCAGCAGAACCCTGAAAATAGAAGTCACATTCCTAAGACTGAAAAACATAACAAGGTACTCATATAGACCATACCTGCTACGAAAAGTTGTATGAGGTATTTATGAATTCATGACTCACACCTTATGATAGCCTGATCTAGGGTCAATATTAGAGAACACCCTAGCTCTTTGGATCTAGTAAAAGATATCATCTATACAAGGCATTGTATACTAGTTATTGATAGTAAGTTGGTTTAACCGTATGTAATTCACATACAGATGAAGGGTATCATCTACCATCTTGGAAAAAAGCATGGGTGAACCCTAAGAGGAAGTACTGGGACATATAAAACCATTGGCCTCTAAGTCTTCCAACTGAAACTTGAGCTCCTAGAGATCTGTGGGTTCCATCCAATATGAAGGAATGGACAACGGAGTAGCTTCTGGAATAAGATCGATCAAAAATTCAACCTCTCTCTCTGGATGCAAATTGACATTTTTTTAGGAAATACATACCTAAAAATATCTACTATCATGGGAAATTCATCCAGAAATAAACCTTAATCCACTATGAAGAGATTAACAATCTGGGTGGTCACTCCACTTAGCCCCTGATGCTCTGGTCCGGCTCTACTATCCTATGCATTCCACTCACCCTTTTGTAGATAACTTCTACCCAATGGTGTTGTAAACAAATACCTATAGAAATAGAAGTCTACAAAGGTGTGATACATAACCAACCAATCCATCCTAAGAATGAAATAAAATCCAGTCATCTCAAGTACAAAGAGGTCCCACAAGAAAGGGTAACTGACTACCTCAAGGGTAAAATATCTAAATTGGTGTATTCCCTCAGACCGTACTCCCAATGATGTATCTAGGTTCATTACACCACACTAATTCTATATTTCCAGAATGATATTTTCTATTATAGATAAAGAGATGAAGGAGTGTGAAGTAACTATGTCAAACAAAGAATATACTATAGTGGAGACTACTAGAACAGTACCACATATTTTAGATGGTTTCGTAGCCTGATCCTCATGTATTGGTTGTATTGTATGCTACTAGCATGATCTATAGCCCTATGCAGCAGACGGACTACCCCGATCAAGACTACTCTGCTGGTGTTGTTGATAATATGATGTATGGATACTGTGACCATGACCTCCTCCTTGGCCAGTCTTGTCAGTGCTACTACAAATCCCTGCCTGATGTTGTAACGCCCCGACCCTAGCTACCCAGAGTCGGTGAATTACTTCGTAACATTGGCATGATCACAAAAGATCAAGTCTCGAAAGACCGATTAGTTTAGTAGCCTTGGAAACACTATATACATTCGTAAACGTTACATTACATCATAAAGTGAAAAACTACAATAACAAAGTCTCCATAGTCCACACTCATATCCTCTTCTCACAATCCCTGTAGGTCATTCATAAAATAATTCTTCACATCCTGGAAAATTATTAAAACATTGAAAGGGGTGAGCTCAGATGCTCAGTAAGGATAACAATATTTGCGGAAGCTTTCATAAATAAACATAAAAATTTAAGGCAATGTATAACTAAAAAAAAAGCCTTTTAAACATGAACATAAACATAATATGGCAAAAGTAAAATGATATAATGCCATTCACTTCTTCACATGGATATTATACTGGTCGAATAATCACATGAAATATCAATAACCACTTTCATAATGAGGGAATGTATAATGACGGACATTCTGAAACATTTTGTCAAGGCCTCGGCCAAGACGTCTAAAATGATTAAGGCCTCGGCCAAAACCATAAATCAAATTGGGAAAGGGCCTTAGCCAATTCCACATCTAGTTGTCTCATGAGACCTACTGATGCATCGAGGAGCTATAGCGGGCTCCACCCATCACTTATTAAGTCCAATTCATTCCTCATATGAAGAGGTTTAAACATATCATAAACCATAACATAATCGTATCACATAAAACATGCATAAAGGAAACATAAAATTTCCACATTTCAATCACAAGATATCAATACAACACATTGATATAATAAAAACACTTTCAAAACCATTTTCAATACCAAAATACAAGAAAGTTAAAACTTTGTATTCATTTTTCATTAAAAAAAAGTTACGGCTTGTAGAGGAAGCTGAAAATAAAATAATAGTCACGGCGGCGGAGAAGTCGTTGTCGCCGCATACGTACGACAAGAAAACATTCCCTTTCTGTCGTTTAGTAAAACGCTTCGTATAAAAAAGATTCCTTTTGAATAAACGTAAAAGTCAAAGGGGTTTATACACCGTATAAAAGAAAGTTTTGTATAAAACCAAATATGCCTCAATGAAAGGGGATTGAGACGAAGTCCTTAAAAAGATAATTTTTTAAACTAAAGTACATCTATAATGTGTATTCACTATAAGTACACATAAATAATGTACAAATACAATATAGGACATAATAATATCATGACATAATTTGAAAGTAGGAGATTAACCCAAAGAATGAAAATTGGGTTAAGAAATTCTCTTACCTCGTGTCTGACTTGACTCAACCGTTCTTTAACCTCCTGAATAATAAACTAGAGTTAATATATACCTTATTAAGAACCATTTTTAATTTAATTATCCTTTTTATATCACTTATTACAATGATATGAACATTATGTAATTATTTAAGTTAATAACAGTCGTTTTGTCGATCTTTGGTACTTGAGTCAACAATAAACTTCTTATAATTACAAGTTGTTTATGTGGTAGAATATCCATTATCTCCAGAATTATATTCATGATTTCGATGTCATATATATTTTATATATCCAGTATATACATTCATTTATAATATTACGTAACATTTAGAGATAAGAAATGAAATGCACCGTTCATGGAGACGGTAAGCCGTACGTACGCATGAACGCAACTTTCATTTCAATTTCATATTTAATGGAACGAAATCATAATGATATAAATGTATAATATAATTCCAGTATAATATAGTGTATAATACCATTTACTCCATCCTTTATACATCCCACATATGGCATTAACGATTCAAATCACTTTGAGGGGGCGGTAGTCCGCACTTCCTAAAATGAAATTATCGCGTTTTACCCATAATGGAAATCATAAAGTATGCCATAAATGAGAAATAAAGAAGCATAAGTAAAACCTAAACACATTATATATCATAAATAAATACAGTGACATCTTAATGGCCACCTTTGAAGGTTTTATATGAGTGTTGAACAATCATCGTTTTGTGAGGCAGAAATTTGCCATCCACAGAAACCGTATGTTATTTAACCATTAAGTGTAGGTGTTTGTAAGTGTAGCTCGAATAATTACTATAAAAACATCCTAGTATATTGAGGATACTGGTGTTGTTACAAAATAAATGAATAAAAATAGTTTAGGGGGGTTGGAGAAGAAAAATAAAACAAAACAACATTAGAGAAGACATTACCTAAAAATCTGGTAACTCTTTTTGATTTGAGCCAAAGGCTTCCTTGAGAAGAGTTATGCCCAAAGTGAGGCTTCTAGGAGTAATAGGGGGAAGTTGGGAGAGTATTTTGGCAGAGTTTGGCCGATCCAAATGGCTTGAAGGTGTGAATAAGGTGGGAGAGGTGGGGGCCTTTTATAAGTGGAGAGGAGGGGCTCTTTATGAAAGATTGAAATGTTACATTATTACACAATTCTTTTCGGATTCTAAAGGTCCCACACTTATATAATTAGTGGATAAGGTGATAAGGGTTCGAAATATACCCATCCAATAGTCTTTGGAAAAGTGTAAGCCTTGGATTTTAAATTATCTTTTCATTTTATTAAATTCGTTAAATAATGAGGTCATCGCTGCATCATAATGATGTCATAAATAATTTAATTTATTTAATGTCTAAAAATTATAAAAAAAATACTATGATGTAGGAAATCGTTTTAGATTTCTAGTGAATATTTATAGTCAAAATTTGGACTTGTGTAACCCCACTTAAAGTCTGTTTTAGTAAAACAACTCATGTTTGTGTCAATTTAATTTTAACATTAAATAAATATATATTAATGTCATTTTCCAACCAAAGTGGCTCCATGGGGTCCCCAAGTTGACCCATGGGTTGTCTTGGTCGACCATGACTCATCCAATAGGAGTAGGACAAGTGTCAAGCTCATATCATATTATTAAAACATTATTTTTACCTTAAACTACACTAATTACCTCTAATCGCGATTAAGAACATAAAAGTTACTATTCACCAAAAAATTATTTTATTCTCATTGAACCACATTTTACTTATTAATGACAACCATGTATGTCGGATTTTTGAAAATCAAATCACAGATGTGGTAATATTTCATTTAAACGAAAAATCAGTTATTTAACTACCACTTAGTGGTTTCACTATTCATCAAAAATTTACGTTTTTCAGAACAATGCCAAAATTTCACCCTAAGCTATAATTGATATTCCGAATTCAAAAATGATGTCTATTTTAAAAAATTCCAAACATATAAGTTTCATTATTTAATTTTATAATTAATTCCTGCTGTCACAACAAATAGCGTGTTTTTAAGAAACAATTTATATCAAAAGATTGGTAATTGTTTATGTCCAATTTCAATGTTAAATTAATTCTAATGACCACCATTGGATAAAATGGTAAAAATATATTCTAATTATACTTTAAAACCACTAAATAGTATAATTTATCACAATAAATTATTTGGATTAAAAAAGATGTTTTAAGTATTTTTCACTATTCATAAAAAAATTGGAAGTTCTCAGAAAGTTACAAAAAATTCAACTTAGGATAATTTCGATATTATGAATTCAAAAATGAAGTCCATTTTGAAATATAAAATTTCTATAATTTTAAAAAGTGGTTATTACTATTCATAACGGCTACTTTGATTAGTCACGGTGTTTTAGAACTCGAAGTTGCGTACAATGCAAGCTATTGCATTATTGAATGAGAAGCGTATCGTGGAAGCTCGGGGTGTTACATTCTCCCCTCCTTTAATAAATTGCGTCCTTGCAATTTGAATTTTTTTTTGAAAATAAAAGGTTGAAAAGAGAAAATACCATTGAGGAAAACCCACATCGGAAATATGATTAATAAAATTTATCCTTAATAAGATGGAAGGGGAAATGAAAACGTCACCACCCAATTATGATCTCGATTAGGAGAACATTGGTGGCAATTAACGACATATAATTGGAGGAAAAATGTAAATATTTGTAGGGAGTGATTGAGGTCATCAATCACAATCAACTGTCAAATTGAGGGCCTCAAAGCCTTCAATCTATGTTGATTTTAAATATCATCAGTTCAACAAGACATAAGGTATTAGGATAACACATTTTTTTGTTTTAATATCCCTTTACTAAAGTTTAAGAATTAATTTATTCATTGAATAAGAGATAGGTATATATATATTTATGCTTGACAATTAGAGTTTCAACCTTCAACTAATCTTTCACTCAAAAAGATAATAGAACTCAGAAATATTATACTCAAACTAATTGTATAAGGTTCCAAATGTCAACACATACCATTTAGATTAGTAAAATTATTTTGTATTAACTAGGGACTTCCTGTAGGCTAGTGGTAGGAAATAAAGGCCTGTCGCACTATGATTGTGGGTTCGATTCTTGCAGCTTTGTCCGACGCGACGGGTTATTCCCCACCCTGCAGGTTGTCCATTTCCTAAAACTATAGTATTATAATATTCAAAAATAATCTTCATAAATTTTTAACCTTAAACAATACTATCCAAAGATCAACTTAATCCACTCCAACCTTTATAGTTATCCAAAATACCTCTGTCCAGACTTTCTCTAAAAGGTCTCTTAATTCCAAAATCAATTTATCAGATTCCCCAAACAAAGTAAAGTTTCTCTTATTGTCACATACTAAAAATATGATTACCTTAATCATATTAAAACCTTACTGAAATCAAAAAGTACTACAGTACAATCCATATATATATATATCACGTTATTCTTATAACCAGAATATAATCCTTGAGTCCAAAAGCACCAATACATTAATTATTCCGCTTCAACTGTAGTCACAGCATAAGATTGGCCTTGATCCCTTGGCCTTTTCTGAGGTAAGTTTCCTTGACGCTTAGGACATTCATTTGCATAATGCCCCATTTCCCTACAATTGTAGCATTCAACTTTGATAGCCTCTTTCTTTCCCTTGCAATCACGAGCCGGGTGACCCTTTTCTCCACATTTATAACAAACTCCCATTCCTTTTAGGCACGTACTAGGATGATTCTTCCCACAATTATCACATAATGGAAAATCCTTCTTTCCCTTTTTCCCTTTATCTATCTCTTGTTCCACCGTTCTCTTCTTCTCTTGCTTTACCTTGTTGTCATAAGACTTAGAGAATTCCTTTTCTGTCTTGATAGCACATGAGACAATATCTTCGTATGATGGGAACGATTGTTATACTAAAGCTCTACGGAGAAATGGTTTTAACCCATCAAAGAAACAATCAATCTTACTCCTTGTGTTAAGTATATAATTGGCAGCATGCCTCGCTAACCTTGTAAAGTTAGCCTCATACTTTGCGACATTCTCATCCTCCTTCTGCCTCAGACTCAGAAATTGCCTTTCCATATCTGCTCGATGGTCACGAGGAAAGTATTTTTCTAAGAAAAGCTCTTCGAACTCCCTCCATTCCATATTCGATACATCATCATCTTCCTTTGTATTTTGAATCAGCGACCACCACTGATCGGCATCTCCAGTGAGGCGGTAAACTGCCATGACAACCTTCTCCCTTTCACTACTCCCCAAGGCATGGAATATTTTCTCTAAGGAATTTATCCATTGCTCAGCTACTATAGGATTTGTACTCCCATTGAAGGTTGGTGGTTGTTGCCTCATGAAATGGTCTAGCATTGATCCTCCACGTTGCGGATCAGGGTGCTCCATACGAGTAAGGTTATTATTCATAACCTGGGTGAGTTGTCCCAGTATGGTAATAAGTTGATCAGCACCAGTTGTATCTCCATATCCACAATAATTATCTTGAGCAGGACGGAAATCCCTACACGGAGTTCGTGCATTGATACGGTTTCCATTTCTTCCACTAGGCGCCATTTCTAAACAATTGCATAAACTAGATCAGTTTATGAATCAAAATACATAATCCCATACTTATAAAACACTTAACATAAATTGAAATATTTATGGATATAATCCATAATCATAAAAATGTTTTCTTTGAGGAAGTATATACTCATAAACCCTTCATAAGACTACGATGCGGCGCTCTCGACTCAGGCGACTCTAGGGTTTTCTCGGTATCCTTGAATCAGGTGGCAATGGCGGACTCTTTTCTGAATCCTGAGAGATTCAACTCGCATAAGAATGTTAGCGGAGGTGCGGATGGATTAGAATCAAGAGAAACCGATAATACTAAAGGAAAGACGCCCGGGGGCGGGGAAGGTAAACCTTTGTTTTCCCTTTTTAAAGGTTCGTATGCAAGCATTATGAGAAAAGGTTCGATTGCTCATGTCAAAGCAGACTCGTCTGCGATTGCTGAGAGGCTAGAGTTAGGAGCTCACTCCATTATAGCGAGGCTTATTCTTCCTAATGGATCTAAACCCTGGAAGATGGAATATCTAAACCAAAGACTCTCGGAGATATGGGGTTTTAATTCCTGGCAATGCATATCCCTGGGGAAAGGGTTCTACCATATGGTTTTTCCTTCGGAGGAGCTAAAACTAAGAGCATGGGGTTTTGGATCAATTTCTTTCAAACCTGGAGCTCTGTACATCAGAGAGTGGGATCGCAGCTTCAATCCAATAGAGATTGGTAATTCTACAGCACAGGTTTGGATAAAAATTTTTGGTTTAAATTGGATTTTGTGGCATCCTAGGATTTTATATGATATAGCTCTTGCTATTGGGGTCCCAATTAGAATGGATAGGGAAACTGAAATGGTCAGATATGGACATTATGCCAGATGTCTTGTAGAAGTTGATTTATGTATCTCTTTAATTGATAAAGTCTGCTTATCAACTGATGATGAAGAGTTGGAATTGAGAATTGAATATGAAAGTTTCCCAAAATTTTGCTTGGACTGTAAGGCCATAGGCCATGATAATTCAAACTGCAGGAGACAATTGATATGCAAGAACTGTTCTCGTCGAGGGAATGATACTAAATCATGCCATAAATCTGAAAAAGAAAAGCAAGAACATGTCCAGGTGACTATTCTAACAGAGAAGACTCTAAGGGAACAAAGTGTCTCTACAGAAAGTAATGGCAGGGTGCCTAATGCTCAAGCTAAAAAATCTTGGTCTGATATAGTGAGCTCAAGTGCAGACCCTGATAAGCCTGACTCAGGCCAGGGCCCCCTGGCTAATGCTGATGCTGCTCCTAAATCTGTTTCTGTGAAAGGAAATGGATCTCTGATTTCTTTTCATGCTGATTCTGAAATTAGACATACACTACAGCGACCTAATGATATGATTTGTTCAGATCAGCATAATCATTTAAATGTTTATGCTCAACCTGCTTTGGTTCAAAGCAATGAATCTACGGCTGCAACTCAGGCTGATTCTGGAAATGCTTCCATTCTGACATCTTTCAATGCTATTGAATGTGACACTGATTTGCAGGTACATGCACAATCTGAGCCTCAAGTTGAGGATGAAATATTGAAGCATGATTATGTGCTGGAGCACTCACCTTCTGACTTGAGTGGGTCTTTTAAAACCTGTGAAGCTACTGCTTCACCTGGACTTTCTGAAAAGGCTGACTCTGCTACTCTTTCTATGGCTCCATCAATCTCTGAACCTTCTGTAGTGGCCGTTGAAGATCCGACTAATGAAGTGGTGGATAACATCTCGGTCACTCCAACGGGGAAGGTGAGTAACACCTTGAAAGATTCATCTCTTTTCTCTACACTTGATGTGCAGGAGACAGAACAGCAAACAGATAAACCAAGAAAAGGTCACCAAAAATATGGAGATGATGAAGGTACTTGGCAACAAGTCAGAACCAGAAGTCAAAAAAGGGTAGGAAAGGAGGCCCTGAAGATGAAGGAGGAGGTGCAAGCTGACAGCTCGGATGAAGATGTTGAATCATTGCTACAACAAGCCAAAGAGCTTGAAAGCCACTTCACAAGAGGAAGAGGTCGAAGGCATATCAGTGCCAAAACATGGAACGAATGGAGAGAGAAAGAAAGATTAATTGCTGACAAGATAAGGAAAAAGATTGGTTCACCGGGACAGGGAACTTGATGTATTATCCTTTATGTTGACTTTGGTGTTCTCCTTTGATTTTCTTTTAATATAATATTTTGGGGCCTAGCCCCCCCCCCCCCTTTAAAAAAAATAAACCCTTCATAATGATTTGTAAAGAAAATGAGAGTTATCCTAAGAATATCCCCCAGGAGTGTCGTAACCAAGAGTGCAGCAAGGCCTGTTGTCGTGCACCAGTTCCCGTTCGAGTCTAGCTCAAAGCGGTGTTTTCGGGTTTTACCCCTAGGTACATCTGTGCCAGAGCCGCCTCTACTTGCTCGTATCCAGACAGGGATGTATTTCTCGGAAAACTCACAAAATCTCTACAATAACAAAATTCTAGGAAGTTCTTCTATACTAATCCTCAAAGTCTATCTTTGTGCTATGTGCTCTAATCAGAGTTTATCTAAATCTAGCTTCCAAGGTTAGTACTAAACTGCCTCTGATACCAACTGTAACGCCCCGACCCCAGCTACCCAGAGTCAGTGCATTAGTTCCTAACATTGGCATTATCACAAAAGATCAGGTCTCGAAAGACCGATTAGTTTAGTATCCTTGGAAACACTAGATACGTTCGTAAACATTACATTACATCATAAAGTGAAAAACTACAATAACAAATTCTCCATAGTCCACACTCATATCCTCTTCTCACAATCCCTGCAGGTCATTCATAAAATACTTCTTCACATCCTGGAAAATTATTAAAACATTGAAAGGGGTGAGCTCAGATGCTCAGTAAGGATAACAATATTTGCGGAAGCTTTCATAAATAAACATAAAAATTTAAGGCAATGTATAACTAAAACAAAATCCTTTTAAACTTGAACATCAACATAATATGGAAAAAGTAAAATGAGATAATTCCATTCACTTCTTCACATGGATATTCTACTGGTCGAATAATCACATGAAATATCAATAACCACTTTCATAATGAGGGAATGTATAATGCCGGACATTCTGAAACATTTTGTCAAGGCCTCGACCAAGACGTCTAAAATGATTAAGGCCTCGGCCAAAACCATAAATCAAATTGGGAAAGGGCCTCGGCCAATTCCACGTCTAGTTGTCTCATGAGACCTACCGATGCATCGAGGAGCTATAGCGGGCTCCACCCGTCACTTATTAATTCCAATGCATTCCTCATATGAACAGGTTTAAACATATCATAAACCATAACATAATCGTATCACATAAAACATGCATAAAGGAAACATAAAATTTCCACATTTCAATCACAAGATATCAATACAACACATTGATATAATAAAAACACTTTCAAAACCATTTTCAATACCAAAATACAAGAAAGTTAAAACTTTGTATTCATTTTTCATTAAAAAAAAGTTACGGCTTGTAGAGGAAGCCGAAAATCAAATAATAGTCACGGCGGCGGAGAAGTCGTTGTTTCCGCATACGTACGGCAAGAAAACATTCCCTTTTTGTCGTTTAGTAAAACGCTTCATATAAAAAAGATTCCTTTTGAATAAATGTAAAAGTCAAAGGGGTTTATAAACCGTATAAAAGAATGTTTTCTATAAAACCAAATATGCCTCAATGAAAGGGGATTGAGACGAAGTCCTTAAAAAGATCATTTTTTAAAATAAATTACATATATAATGTGTATTCACTATAAGTACACATAAATAATGTACAAATACAATATAGGACATAATAATATCATGACATAATTTGAAAGTAGGAGATTAACCCAAAGAATGAAAATTGGGTTAAGAAATTCACTTACCTCGTGTCTGACTTGACTCAACCGTTATTTAACCTCCTGAATAATAAACTACAGTTAATATATACCTTATTAAGAACCATTTTCAATTTCATTATCCTTTTTATATCGCTTATTACAATGATATGAACATTATGTAATTATTTAAGTTAATAACAGTCGTTTTGTCGATCTTTGGTACTTGAGTCAACAATAAACTTCTTATAATTACAAGTTGTTTATGTGGTAGAATATCCATTATCTCCAGAATTATATTCATGATTTAGATGTCATATATATCTTATATATCCAGTATATACATTCATTTATAATATTACGTAACATTTAGAGGTAAGAAATGAAATGCACCGTTCATGGAGACGATAACACGTACGTACGCATGAACGCTACTTTCATTTCAATTTCATATTTAATGGAACGAAATCATAATGATATAAATTTATAATATAATTCCAGTATAATATAGTGTATAATACCATTTACTCCATCCTTTATACATCCCACATATGGCATTAACGATTCAAATCACTTTGAGGGGGCGGTAGTCCGCACTTCCTAAAATGAAATTATCGCGTTTTACCCATAATGGAAATCATAAAGTATTCCATAAATGAAAAATACAGAAGCATAAGTAAAACATAAACACATTATATATCATATATAAATATAGTTACATCTTAATGGCCACCTTTGAAGGTGTAATATGAGTGTTGAACAATCATCGTTTCGTGAGGCAGAAATTCGCCATCCACAGAAACCGTATGTTCTTTAACCATTAGATGTAGGTGTGTGTAAGTGTAGCTCGAATACTTCTTATAACAACATCCTAGTATATTGAGGATACTGGTGTTGTTACAAAATAAATTAATAAAAAGAGTTTAGGGGGGTTGGAGAAGAAAAATAAAACAAAACAACATTAGAGAAGACATTACCTAAAAATCGGGTAACTCTTTTTGATTTGAGCCAAAGGCTTACTTGAGAAGAGTTCTGCCCAAAGTGAGGCTTCTAGGTGTAATAGGGGGAAGTTGGAATAGTATTTGGGAAGAGGTTGGCCGAGCCAAATGGCTTG
Organism: Viscum album; assembly: GCA_963277665.1. Taxonomy (NCBI): domain Eukaryota; kingdom Viridiplantae; phylum Streptophyta; class Magnoliopsida; order Santalales; family Viscaceae; genus Viscum; species Viscum album. Next base: position 1,068,965,745 of record OY728166.1, on the reverse strand, counting down.
AAGGTGTGAATAAGGTGGGAGAGGTGGGGGCCTTTTATAAGTGGAGAGGAGGGGCTCTTTTGGAAAGATTGAAATGTTACATTATTACACAATTCTTTTCGGATTCTAAAGGTCCCACACTTATATAATTCGTGGATAAGGTGATAAGGGTTCTAAATATACCCATCCAATAGTCTTTGGACAAGTGTAATCCTTGGATTTTACATTATCTTTTCATTTTATTAAAATCGTTAAATAATGAGGTCATCGCTGCATCATAATGATGTCATAAATAATTTATTTTATTTTATGTATAAAAATTATAAAAAAACTACTATGATGTAGGAAATCGTTTTATCTTTCTAATGAATATTTATCGTCAAAATGTGGACTTGTGTAACCCCACTTAAAGTCTGTTTTAGTAAAACAACTCATGTTTGTGTCAATTTAATTTTAACATTAAATAAATATATATTAATGTCATTTTCCAACCAAAGAGGCTCCATGGGGTCCCCAAGATGACCCATGGGTTGTCTTGGTCGGCCATGACTCATCCAATAGGAGTAGGACAAATGTCAAGCTCATATCATATTATTAAAACATTATTTTTACCTTAAACTACACTAATTACCTCTAATCGCGATTACGAACTTAAAAGTTTCTATTCACCAAAAACTTATTTTAATCTCATTGAACCACATTTTACTTCTTAATGACAACCATGTATGTCGGATTTTTGAAAATCAAATCACAGAAGTGGTAATATTTCATTTAAACGAAAAATCAGTTATTTAACTACCACTTAGTGGTTTCACTATTCATCAAAAATTGAAGTTTTTCAGAACAATGCCAAAATTTCACCCTAAGCTATAATTGATATTCCGAATTCAAAAATTATTTCTATTTTACAAAATTCCAAACATATAAGTTGCATTAATTAATTTTATAATTAATTCCCGTTGTCACAACAAATAGCGTGTTTTTAAGAAACAATTTATATCAAAAGATTGGCAATTGTTTATGTCCAATTTCAATGTTAAATTAATTCTAATTACCACCATTGGATAAAATGGTAAAAATATATTCTAATTATACTTTAAACCCACTAAATAGTATAATTTATCACAATAAATTATTTTGATTAAAAAATATGTTTTAAGTATTTTTCACTATTCATAAAAAATTTGGAAGTTCTCAGAAAGTTACAAAAAATTCAACTTAGGATAATTTCGATATTATGAATTCAAAAATGAAGTCCATTTTGAAATATAAAATTTCTATAATTTTAAAAAGTGGTTATTACTATTCATAACGGCTACTTTGATTAGTCACGGTGTTTTAGAACTCGAAGTTGCGTACAATGAATGCTATTGCATTATTGAATGAGAAGTGTATCGTGGAAGCTCGGGGTGTTACAGATGTGACATAAAAGAACCTTCCCCTGAAGGTGGTGCAGGTACATAACCTATTTCACTAGAAACAGATGGAATGGTCATACAAAATCTCTAAATATTCCCCATAAAAATGTAATCTAGACACTCCATGGGGTCTCTATCACACTGAGTCTTTAGATTCCTTAGTCATCAACACTGATGACATACCATATTGCTACTAGTAATGGTACTCAAGCTTCCATTTATAAGATGTGAAACCTTGAGAGAATGTTTTCTATTACTGGAGGAACTACTAGCATGCCATAGAACTAATCCTCTATTCCTGGTACTGTCACCATCCCTTAGGTTATGCTCAGTGATAAGATCTTGATTGACTATTACAAAAAAGGTAGGTAAGAAAAAGACATTCACCTGAGTAAGGATTGAATATTGAAGTCCATCCTCGAAGTATCTAGCATGTGAAATCTCATCACCATCTAGAAGTGGTGAAAAGTGCTACAACTTAGTGAAACACACTGAATACTCCATGACTGACATAGTACTCAGATCTGTATTCATGAACTCTCTGGACTAGTAACCCTGTAGCATCTGAGGAAAGAATTGATCATAGAAGGTGGTAAGGAAATCATCCCATAACATGCCCTGATGGTGACCATTCTGGTTAATCACATCCCACCAGTTCTTGGAAGAATCATGAAAGATGTAAGAAGAAATATTGAACCTGTACTATAGATGCATCTCTAAATTCTCAAAAAAAAAAACAAGGTTTCCTCTAGAAAAGATTCAGCAGTCTATGAATTGTCATCACCCAAGAATATAGAAGGATGCTAGTGTTAAAACGCATGGGTTAAATCATTTATCATAGGTTCAGGTGTTCGATCACCTTGAATGGACTACTTCAGATGTAGAGAACTATCACAAAGATGATCGTTAGTGGATCAAGTGGTACTCTTGGTGGTATGACTGGCGGCATAGGGACCACCATGACTGGAGTGTGGTTATCACCACCCTTCTAGAGAATGGAATGAGGACTTCATGGTGGCATTGGTTTAAAAATTCCAAGGAAACTCCTCAGAACAAGCTTGTGAGGATAGATATAAACACTAGGGAAAGTTGAATGAAAATAAATGGTCTCACTACCTAAGTTATACTATCACAAATACCTACTTACAAGGCCATGTATTGGTAATTTCTAATGTAAAAATTATAGGGTTTCCAAAAAATGAAGGTTCAACTATACTTTTCCTCTTCATTTATTGGAAATCATTTCACTTTATAAGTCATGTTTCACTTTTACAGTTTTCATTTTCTTATTTCAAATATCAAGGTTCATTCTAAATAGATTTCCATTCCTAGTGAATCAATGAATATCCACCTTGTCACTGAGTACAAAACCCATTTAATTTTATTCTAATGGCTTGAATTAGTAAATTACCCATTCCAACCCACGAGGGCCCATAACACCTCATGAATTAAAATTATAAATCATTAAATCACATCCAAAGAGAAGCATAATTATACAAATATATATGTATATATAAAAGTCTCAATCAACAATCACAAATATTTCAAGCAATAAAAGCAATGAAATCACCGTATATTGCATAGAAATATGCATGGAATGTGAATTATAGGTGCCTACGATGATGCATGTAACAATGATCATAACCCTCATATCATCAAAACAACGATGATATAAAATCCTCAATTAAGATAATAATAATAACCACATAACAACGTGTGCATCACCCAATGGTGAAATGATATCAACTGTAATAGGAAAAAGTAGACCAATAATTATTATTCAGGAAACTCATAATTTACCCCAAACATGGGTTAGCTACACCCAATCGAAACTTATTACCAAGTTAAAAGAGTTTATAATATCTAATGTATTGTCTCAAAATAGTAATTTGAGAAAGGAAGGCTCTAACACCACTTTGTGATGTCCTAAACCTGGGTTCCACTCAGAGGTTCCCTGAGCCCAGTGGTCCACATAGCCTCAAGCACATCTCGCCAAATTCTAGAGGCTGCTGAATAATAGTGAGGGACTAGGGTGTGTCTATGGGGATACTATTCCCTCATTACCAGAGTGTAAACATAGCATATCAATATAATATAAAAAGAAAATAGGGGAAGCAGTATAAGTGAATTGATGGTACAAAAAAATCAGAATGAATAAGAAGTAATAGGAACAACTAGTAATAATATAAAAAAGCTTATGATGATATATTTCATGTGTGTAATAATTTGTAAAGCATGGATACAAAGTAGTAGAAAATATGTAAAATAAAAAAGTAGCAAAAAGGAATCCAAAAACTATCCCCAGCATCCCAAGCTTCAGCTCGGTCATCTGCAACTAGCTCCCCCCTAAGTAAGAAAGCAATCAATTGTCCAAAGGGGCACACTTCCCTTTGTCAACACCCACATACATGTATTCTGCTCAGGTACCAATGCTTCCAAGGATAGGGTGTGAGATAAATATCAAGATGCCACCACCAATGGTGTCTATAACAACAACTCCATGTAATATAATCTAAAATAGTGAACAGGAATGTATATATAAAATTAAATATTTGAGTAATGTAAATACCCAAGTACTTTCTTCATCCCTTAAATGGTGTCTGAACATGTATCTAATTCATTAATTAATTATTCAAATTTATATATGTGAATCACGATAGGTAATACTAGCACAGACATGGTAATATTAATAATGTATCCAAGGTATGAAGGCATCCTATAATGTTATTAATAATGAAAGGGATCTAAGGTAGTCACTAAGGCATCCAGGACCTCAAGGGTCGATCCAAATCAGTAGTAACATATAGCTTGGCTAAAGGGGTAAGAGTGTAATCCATGGAAAATCATTCAATGCATTCCACAATAATAATTCTATATGAGTCCAAGGATCATATCGAAGGCAAAACATGTAAGAAGTGGTTAGGCTTGATGGATGCATCCATGGAACCTCATGTCCGTATACTGCATGTTGAATCCTAGGAGTGTATCCAAGGAATCCTATAATAATAGGTTATGGATCCTACTATATCATATTTGTCATCCACTGATAGAATAGGATCGAGTTCCAAGGTGGATATCAACCACAGAAACCGTAATCCTTGAATTTGAATGGCGTCTATGAGTGCTCAAGGCATTCCCTCAGAAATCTAAGGAGATATCAAGTCTGACCACTCCTGTAGTAAAGTCAAATTCCATATTTAGTAGAAACTTTTTAATAAATAAATTAATTAGTTAAGTCCATGTAATGGTCATTTATTTTAAAAATCCATTTGGTTCATTCCCATTCCTTTAATTCAAGTGGTAATGCTAATTGGACATGCAACTATTTGTATCGTTTCATATTTAATTACTTGGTTCTCTCATTTACCTTTCATAACATTTCAAGGCATCCTAAGGATGAGAAACCATAAAATTATAATAAACTATTCCAACTGATATACATGTATACTTTCCAATTACCGTTAATTATATCATTGATTAATTCAAGTTAAAGAACTTACCTTTATAGGTCAAGTGATAGGCATAAATGGTACAAGCCATTTATCAATTCAAAAATCATCTAATTAAAGGGGATTACCATTTTCCGGGTCAATCCATAGCACACCTAAATGGTGGCACAAACAACCATATCAAACCACTAAAGGAATAATTAAAGGAAACACCCTACAAGGGGTGATCATCGTTGAGGTCACCACCTCCAATGATGGATATCATATTCATTGAGAGTCTTAGAATATGGTTTTAATGACTATAATCAAGAAACTTTAATTAAACAGTCGACTCCTATAGATATTGGTGTGCACACACATAAATTTATAAAACAACGAATCTTGAGGGATGAGTTATAGACCACCTACCTCATAATCATATGACTCTCCTCATCCATTATCTACCTCTAGTTTGGTATAGATTAGAAGAGATCTAAAGAACATATCAATTCCCTAAAAATAGGGCATATGAGCCTGCATCTAAATAGCATCATAGATAGAAAGAAGAAAAAAATGGAAAAAAGGAATTAAGATCTTAATAGTGTAGATCCAACAAGAACAACGATGCTTCGATCAGACTCTAGACAGAAGAACAAGACCAAATTCTATCAAAGATGAATTTTGGAGCTCAAAAAGAAACAATTGATCCATTACTATCCACTTGAGAGAAAATGAGAGCATGGTGTGTTTAAACATTTATTTTAAGTTAATTTTTAATAAATAACCCAAAAATAGGCATCACATGGTTTGGTCACATGTTGGCCAAACCGTGTTCCAACTATACACATTTTGTTATAGGGAGTTTCATTTCACATGGTTAGGTCGCACAGTTAGGGAAAATTTGTGCCAACCATAAAAACCCCTCTACAACATGTCTACAATTTTTCTCACAGTCGTGCAACCTCTAGAGTATGGTTAGGGAAAACCATTGTTCACTACACCCCCCCACTATCTAGCTTAATATATTTACAACTAACTGTATGTCCTACCCCTACATAGTTTCTAGTAACAGTGCAGCCAGCCTTTTTCCTCCACCGTTCGGGGTTATGAGCTCTGAACAAGCCCCCAACAACCCTAATAACTTTATAACCTCATTAGATACCTCTATTAGGTCCAAAAAATATAATTAGATCAAAATTTAAAAGGATCTATACCTTTGTGAAAAACTGAGTTCTTACATGATCGATAGTGGAAAGATATGATTGATGCAATAATGGGATGCAAATTAAATGATGGATGGGTCATGATAAGGGTGATGGATGGATTATAGTAGTTTATTTTCTAGCCTCTATTTAACTATTATATGTTTCATTATTAGTTATCATCTATTATGGTATCTTACGGTCCCAATAGAGGTGTTGTCCATTTCAGAGGTCATGGTCAACCTCCTTACCATAAACATTGCACACATTACGGTAAAGACTATCACGTGATTGATATGTGTTGGAATATTCATGGTTGTCCTGATGGTTCATTATTTCCTAGAAACTCTTGATCTTCACATGCTACCATACATACCCTAGTGCCTATAGATGACACTTTCTATATTGTTGATCTCTCTGAAGATGAGTATCAGTATCTCTAATACCAACTTGTTGGTACTTCATCAAGTGATACTTTTGCTCATGATGATGCACATGGTGATTATTTATCTCAGTGATCTACCTCAAAGTTTCTTGATATTGTATCCTCATAGCATATCACTAAGAATGGAGGTTTTCTTCAATCATATAGATCGGCTTCAACTGGAGGTAATATTATTGAAGCTAATAGTAAGAAAGAATGGATTAATGGTTATGGGAGTTGTTTGATTACACCTAGATTTTTGATCTCCATAGTTGATCTTGTTCCACATTTTCCTTTTAATTTAGTATCTAAGAAAGTAATATCGATAGACCTTGAATAGATAAAAATTATTTTCTATTGGAAATCTCCAAAGAGCATCATTGAGATACAAAAATTTCTAGGATTATTCAGTTACTATCACCACATTGTTCATGATTTATCATCACTCACTTATCTAATGAATACACTGATAAGTAAGTGAACTCCATTTCATTTGAGAAATTATATTCATAAATACTTTCTTGATATAAATAATTGACTCACTTTAGCATCCATCCTCATCTTTCCAAAACCATGGGAATGTTATATGGTCTATTTGGATGCATCTGGATCTGGTTTGGGTTGTGTTCTCATGCAGGGAGACCGTTTTGAAACTTATAGATCAAGAGAGTTGCACATATGAGAAAATAATTGCTTGAATCATGATCTGAAATTAGTCAGATTCATCTATAATTTGAAAACATTACCTAATTATCTATTTAGATAAAATTTCACTATGTTTACCGACCATAAAATATTGAAATACATCTTTTCATAAAGATATTTAAACCTAAGGAAAAAATAAGGGTCGGGTAACTCTAAATATTCAGCATATACATGGTCTATAAACCTATGAAAAGGAATTTAGAGGCTGATACTTTAATATTAAATTAATATAACTAATTAGTTAAGGATTCTCATAATTAGTGTAAACTAAAGAGCATGATTATTGAGATGTAATTGGATGGAACTGAGTGGAATATTGATAAATTATTGTTTTTGGTGACTTTTATTCTTGATTTAGTTTATTAAGTCAATAATGATCAAATATCTGATCCTGATTTTCTTTCCATTTTGTCACAACTAAATGTTGGGGAGCCCATTGATAGATGGGAACACGATTAGAATTCAGCGTTGCATTTCTGAGATCAGATAGCGGTTCAATTATCCTATCTAGAACAAATTATTTCATTCTATCACCATTCTAAGTGGATTATTCATCTAGGAAATGAAAATATGTAAAAGAAAAAAATGAACCATTTTTAGTTATTAGGTATGAAACTAATGGTGGTTATTTATATTAAGAAAGTCCTCACCTATCACCAGGTTTAGTCTAAACATCAAGGACCGACTAGATTGTTGCAATTGTTACCCATACCTATGTGAAAATGGAAGAAGATTACAATGAACTTTGTCACTAGTTTTCTAAGGTTGATTCATAATAATGATGTTATATGGATGATTGTACATTGAATCATAAATTCATCTCACTTTATCTTGATATGAAAATATAACATGGTGGATAAATTAGAAAAGAACTATCTTAGATAAGTGGTGAAATTACATAGGGTACCAATTTCTATTATCTCTCACAGAGATCCTAGATTTGAATATCCCTTTTTATCTCTCCTTGTATAAATCCCTAAGAACTCAATTGAACATGAGCATGGAATATCATCCTCAAATGTATGGGAAATAAAAATGTACAATTCAGACACTTGAAGATATATTATGTTATTATGTAATGGGTTTCAGTGGCTCAGTGGAATATTGTTCTTATTTGGTGGATTTTTCTTATAAGAATATTTTTTAGGTCATGATGCATATGGATACCCAAAATGCATTTTAATGCGATTCTTTTAGATCTACACTTTGTTGGGTAGAGACTTGGGAAACCTCACTAATTTGAACTAGCATTTTGCATAAGATGACTGAGTAGATTTAGACAATTAGTAAATGAATTTAATTAGACTAGAGTCATCATAAATATTATGTAAATCATTATTATCAACCATTATCTTTTAATGTGGGTGACCATGTATTCCTTAAGGCATATCATAGGATCTATCATTATCATTGGAGAAAGAAATGTATGTTTCCTCTATAGTATATATGATCATTTGAGGTAATTGAATGTATTAGATATATGTCTTGTCATGTGATTTACCATCTATATTCTATTCAGTTCATAACATATTTTGAGTACCTTAATTGAAGTACCATATTGATCCAAGTTAGGTGATTTTATGGGATCATTTCATTCTTGATCTTGATGTGAATACCCTGATATTCATTCTGGATAAGCAAGATGAGATCTTGTGAGAAATATGTGTCTCTTTCATCTAAGTCTTATGGAAACATGTACAAGTCTATAGAGAGACATGAAAATGAGATGTGTTTATGTAGGAGAAATGTCCATAACTCTCCCAATACAATTCCAACATCCAAATTTCTAAGGATGGAAATTATAATGGTGTGAATAATGAAACTCCCTTGGATTGAGGTACTTTGCTCTTTAATTATGTATTTTCACGGTATATGATTAATGGGTTGAGTTTCATGAGTTTATGAATAGTTTCAAAGAGTTTTCGAAACTTTTTAGAGGGGTCATGATTTGAGCATAGTTTGGGGAAATCATGTTGTGTTCCCCAAGTAATCCTATGAGAGTTCAAGGGGTCTTCTAGGAATGTGCATAGTTAGATCCCAAGTTTAACAAACCATGAACTGACCTTGTAACTTGGATATTTTTTGGACAGAGACTATTTACATGGTTATTGTTTAGTATTTAAAACTATGTGACCTAAACATGAAACATTATTTCTGAAATCCAAATATTATATTTTAAACCAAAAACTATCCTAAAACCCCCATTCTTCCTCCCTTAATATAGGGTCTCAAATTTGAGGCTTCCATTAGTCTATTTTGGTGATCTCCACCCTTCTAGGGCCAAATTTCAACAAATCAGATATCATTCAATCTAGGAAATTAGTGGTAAGAGCATGGTTCTTCCCCACTCTCCTTGATCCACTCATTTTCTCAAAAGTGGAACCCTAGATTGGGACTATAATTCCCAGATCTATGTTTTGGGGTGTGTTTTGATAAATCTAATTTTGAATTCATTGAACGAATTTCAAGGATATCCTAGATCTATGAGATCTCAAATCTATTCTTCACAAAAAAAATAATCAAGGTAGGTGTCTTATCCCTCCCTCTACTTTCTCTAGAACATTAATTCATAGACTTCTAAATTGATTTTATTTTTATTTTAAAAGGAAAAAATTCATGTTGAATTCTTTTTAATAAACCCCTTATTTTGGGGCTGAAAATTATGGTTTGTTGGTGAAGTTCATAACATTATAGATAAATTAATAAAAAGAAAATTTAATTTTTATAAAATGAATGGGTGTGATACCTTATCATACACTTAGGATTACATGAGTTCATACTGCAATGTATGGCCCTATGTTGGTTCTGATTTGGGGCCAGTGTTGTTGGGGCACATTGGTAAATGGATAAGTGATTAATTATATGAAAGGGAAGGTTTTTTATCAAGAGTTATAAACTTTCAAATGATAGGTGCATGCATGGGTGTTTGTGTGCCGGATTGGGTATAATATGTGGAGATAATTGGTTTCAAATCATGTTTTTAAAGAAATATTTGTAAAACCTATTTTATTTGATTTTCATCCATTTGATATAAAACTATGACAAAACGTTTTATTGTCATAGTGGCATGCATGATATATCTTGTGGTTTTCCTATTGGGTTGTATACTCACCCCCTACATATATACCTTTGTTTATATACATAAGTTGTTTAACATGATACAAGGAAGGGGAATGTCACATGTTTTGATAGAGGATCATGATGTAGTGGTCTTGGTAATGGAGGGTGTATTTTAGAGTTGTTTGTGTTGAGTGGTGGGATTAATTCCATATTGGTGTTATTGCATTAGGTTGTATTTTATGTTATGGTTTGATTATATATCTTCTCTTACACTACTACACTGATATTGTTCAGTTTTTTTATAAATAAAATTTCAATCGGTTATTTTTCATGCATCATATAGTATATTTATTTGTGGGAATTTTTTTATTAATAGGTTGTGTGTGAGAACCTCTGTGTAGTGAAAAATTTTCCCCCCACAACTCATAATTCCATAGGAATTTGTTACCTATCTTAAGTGTTTGGTGGATGTTAACCAAAGCGAGTAACACCTCATCCCTATTCAAGGAAATGGTTTACATTTCTCATCATTGTGTACCTAAATTTTACATGGACACTTTTCAAATTGGAGATTATATAACATTTTATATTATTGGGTAATCAAAATACTTAAAAATAACTCACTACTCTCTAGAAGAAGGGAACATTTCTGAAGTATATTGTACAATTTGATTATCTAACATTGGTTCCACCACACCAACCCACGACACAATATGTTTAGTATTTATTACATTGTCTTGTAGAAGATATTAAAAGATGGGTTACATTTAAAACCTAAAGGATCATCTACAAGTGATATAATTATCTTGGCATTCAGCACTTTCTTTCATAAGGGGTGTGGGTGAACAGTTTCACAGTGGTCGGTCATAGATTTTTAGGTGGGGGATATTGTTTTGGAAGATTAGCCAGCTAGCTTGGGAGAGTTTGCAAGGGGATCTCAAGTGTTCTCTATCTTACATTATTCTTATTTCTCCATTATAATTACAGTTTGGTCCCTTGGTTATATACAAGTGCATCAATAGGTTCATATCAGCTTTACTACCTGAAACAAACAAAACAAGGAGTTACTACCACATGGACACGAGTTATGTGTAGAAGTAATTCCAAATATCATTCTATCATTGTTGAATACTAATCCCATGTTCTATAAAAACCCATTCATATTCTAAGGGATTTTTTTCCTTTTTGTGCATTTTTTCTATATATATACATTTGTTTCTAATTAAAGTGTGTTAGTTTGTCTTTTTTTGTGTTATAAAAAAATCATTCCCAATATTTGAGAGTTACCACTCACCACTAATGATGTTGACATTTCTAGTGGATCCCTACTTCAATCCATGATAAATTTACTCTATGAATCTACACATGCTCAAAAATATTGAAGGAGGGATATAATTGTTAACGTCAAAAATGAAAAAATCATCAGTCTTGGGAAACTAAGTCAAGAAAATTGTTATGCCTCCTAGGTAGGGGGGAGGTTGTTAAATCTTTGAATAGAGGATCAAGGTACAGTCTTAAATATGGTCCAAAGACCCATGGACCAAATTCTCAAATAACAAACCCCCTAACCCGCATGATTCAACTATGTTGAATCCACTATAGATGTCCTCCCTACCTGGCTCGTCACTGCTAAAAACCAAAGGTCAACTTTTCCCTTGTCATCATGTCATCACCAATGCACCCCGCTACCATAATTCAGTGGACACCACCTCCCTTGTTGTCCTATCACCGTCGACTCACCCCGCCTCCCTTGTTGTCCTATCACCGTCGACTCACCCCGCCTCCATCCTTGCCTCCACCAACACACCCTAATGCTAGAAGTAGGAGGTGGATGCCTTCTCCATTGTACCATAACCTTCAGCTCAACCTAATATTTCATTATAGATTCTCTGAAGATGAAACCCACTATAAAAACTAGAGTGTACATCCCATTTACTCCTACTATTGTCGGACCACCACCCATAAATATGGGTTGTGGCCATGATTTGATCCCTGGTCACCAAGGTTCGGTGCCACAACTGATAATATTTTCTTCATCTCTAGTATATCAAGGATAGATATTGGAATTGAATATGAGTATATCCCACCATTCTATAATGTCTATAGGATAAGGTGGCACAATATCCCAAATTGAAGGGTTGCTCACAAACATTTTAAGCTAGTGGGAATGAATAAAAGAGAATGTAAGGAAGTGATAAAAGTAAATAATGGAAAAGGAACATATGTAAAAAAATTAAAAATGAATTTCTTGAAATTAATGGAAAGAATAAAATCAATGACAGAGAGAATAAAAATATTAAAAAAATAAAATTCAAGGATAAAACTCAAAACTAGTGAATCATCAAAAGACACTTCCATTATAGAAACTAAAATGAATAATACATACGCCCTAGTGAGTAAATCTACAAATGATTTTGAAAAAATTAGAAATGTTTCAAGAAAGTAAACCCTAAGGGAAATATGGAGTCTGATATTTGAGCAAGAAAAACAAGTTATTAATTTCAACATTGACGAATCCAAAAAGAAATATATCACCATTATAATTAAAGATAACAAAGAATAAATGCTTAAGTGATATTTTTACAAGCTAACACTATAGTTTAATCTTTGAATCAATTTAGTTGAAAAATGGGAACGAAGATATTGATTTGATCTCAAGTGCAAATGTGAAGGAAAAAAATAAATAGAATTATTAGGAAATCTCTAATTCTATAGATACTGGTTCGCAGATTGAAAATCTTTTGGATGAAAAAGAATAATCACGGAAGAATGATTAGAAGAGCATGATGAAAGAGGATTCATAAGGAAGGATAAATGAAAATATGAATCAAGAAATATATATAAAAATAGTTTTAGTTTTGATAAACTAGTGGGGGTCTATCATAGTTAGAAGTTGACACTACTCAAAGGGTGAATTACCCTAGGAGTGAAAAAAAAATCCTGTAAATTTGATTTAATGGAAAATATTTACCCTGTAAGAGGAAATATAGAGAAGTAAGAAAAAAGGGAAACCCAAGGATAAATAAATATATTATATTAGAATTTTTAGGGTTTAGCTAATTTTGACAAAACTATAACCCTTTGAAGACATGTTGTTAACCCAAAACATATTATTTTAGGTATGGCTTGACCCATGTCACTCTGTCACAAGACTGTTGTTAACACCCTATCTGTCATTACTCGTAATTCTATTTTAAATGAGGACACTATAAAAATCAATGATTAGTTTCTAAATGTATATTTTGAATAAAATTTCCAATTTAATTTCTATTATTTGGTTCATGGAAAAAATAATTATCACAAAATGAGGAATCCTGAGTGGGAGATTCAAGAAACTAAAATAAGAATCAATGACCCATGTATTTTATTAGAAGACATAAATACCATTATAAAAATATAGAAGAATGTTGGATGTGCTAAATTACCCATTGTATGCATGGAATTTAGGGTCTTTATTAAAATAAATGATCTCATGGAAGTTAGCCTCATTTGGAAAAAATACGCATGGTATAGAAATCATGGAAATAAAATTGTACCTACTAAACTTGATAGGGATCTTTATAATTACATTACAATGGATTGGTATCAAACTCTGAGTTGTATTAACTTTACAAGGTATAAGTCATATATTCATTTGATTTTAGTTTTATCCATGGATAGTAGAAAATAGATACCTTTTTCCTTTTAGATTCAACAAAGTTATGATAAAACATCAGGATTATAGGAAGCTGGTTACAATTATCTATAAATCCTTCCAATGCAGAAATGACTCATATGATTGGGTTATGAAGACCAAAATGATAAAAAAAAATTAAAAAACTAGATCAAAACTTGTTCTATAAATATGTAAGTTGTGATAAAAACACTAGAGGATAAATTGGATCAAATTCAAAAAACACTGAGAAGGATTTTGAGGAGACTGTTATTCGAGAGGAAATTGACACTATTAAATAACTTGACTTGGTGATGGAGATAAAACATGAAATTAAAAAATGAACTTTTCATATTTAAGTGGGTTAGGTATGGAGATAGAAACACTTACTTCTTTAACAACCTATTATGAGCTAGGAAAATATCTAAACCTCTTTCTCAATAATAGGACAGTGACACTATCATTTTTGAAAGGTTGGATCTTGCAGAGCATATTGTTAATTAATACAAGAACCTTTTAAATTAGATGAATCCTTATACATATATATTGCTGACAATGAAATATCAATAACTCTTGATAAATAAGAGAATGAGTTTTTGATAAGAGCTACAAACTATTTAGAGATTAAAGAAGTTTTTTTCAACATTAATCCTAACAGTGCTTCACGCTTAGATGGATTTACTAGATATTTATTTTAGGAGTTTAGGGATATTTTATAATCAAATGTGTATTTTTTATATCTTTTTCATGAATTAATTCCTACCATATGGAACAAAATCCATGTTTTTGACATTGATCCCTAAGGTTGAAAATGAAAGTCAACATAGTTTAGACTGCTATCTTTTGTTAACTCACTTTACAAAAAATTTAGGAAAATCATTTCCAATATACTTCCTCTAACTACTAAAAATTTTGTATCACTGAATCAATATAGATTCATTAAAGGTGGTAATATTCAAGAGTTATGTATTAGAACATTGGAATGTGTGAATTTACTTAAGAAATCCAATAATATTGGAAACATAATCATCAAGATATATGTTAAGAAAGATTTTGACACCATTTGTTGGGATTTAATATTTTATTTTTTGAGAATGTTTAGATTCTATGAAACCATCATAAGATGGGTAGATTTATTTTTATCCTATATGAAAGCTTTTGTTATTATAAATGGTTCCCTAGATGGTATTTTACTTTCTTAGAGGGGTGATCTAGAGAGACTCTATCTCAGTGAGTATATTTAGCATTACTGAATACTATTTGAGTATATAAATATCACTATGATGGTGGAAGAGGGTAAATTGAAACAAATAACAATCACAAGAGGAATCACAACACTTTCTCCCCTTCACTATGCATATGACATTACAGTCTTATATAAAGGTGATAGATGGAATACAAAGTCTATACTAGAGATTTTCATGCCAAGGTGATAGATGGAATATAAAGGCTATACTATATATTTTCAATCATTATGAGTAGGTTTCTAGTAAAATCATATATTCAGGAAAATCTCATATATATTTTATTAAGAGATTATCTATTTCAAAAAAAATGTTTTTTTTTGAACAATTTTAGAAAAAAGAAAGGTAATTTTTATTTTATATGGTTGGATGTCCTTGTGTTTTAGGGAAAAATCAAGGTGCAACACTTAAATGAAGTGTTTGGTTCTTTTAAATAGATACTATGAACTTAGAATGGAAAATCCATTTCCATGGTTGGTAAGATCTGTATGGTTAAAGACACTTTATGTGGAAGCTCCTGACTAGAAACTCTAAAGATCGTGCTTCTCTTAAAGGAATATTTATCAAGAGACGTGGATATGGGATTCTATATTTATTTTATTCTTACACATGGATAGTTCAAAGTGATTTATATATTGACGTCATGATGAAATAAATATGGATAGTCTTAAGATCATTATCTCTTAATTTCTAGAATGACAATTAGACTGGGTTCCCTATAAGCACCATAGTTGTTAAATCACTCTATGTTGATTCCCAATTAAAAATTAGGAATGATTTAGAAATCAAAATATAGGGAATACTCTCTATTATCAGGAAGAAAATAAAAGAATACAATTTCATTCCTCATGAGGACATGCTCATCTGGAAATTGGTGAAAATGGGGCTATGACTAGTAAATTTTACAACTCATTCAAAAATGGGAATCCTAGTCTAACATAGAAATAGTTCCAAAACCTTTAAATCATATAACCTAGATTATATAGTGAATTCTCAAAAGAATATCCAAAAAAAGGAAATATTAATGATTTATTGTTTTCATGGGTGTTCTATATATGTTTTATATTGGAATAAAACCTAACATGATTAACGAATTTTACTACACTAACCCATTATGAAATCTCATTGGAAGGCAATGATTGTCCTGTTTGAGATCCCTCTTGTACAAGCTACCAATCTAGAGGACCATCTCAAAGTAGCTAGCATTCAGGGTCTCTCCACATATATTTCATACCTAATTCATGGTGTGATTTGATAAGACTACTTGATCATATAGAAGAGATAAAATAACATCATTTACAATGGAAAATCCATCTCAGTTACTAAATTATTGAAGCAAATCCTGCTTTTACTTCATAGTTCATGTGTGTAGAAAACAAACTATAGGATCTTTCAGTCTCAAGGAGTTTAGGAATAAAAACAAACATCAATTACCTAGAACTATCTATTTGATATGGAAAACATTGATCCATGGATAGATTAATTTAAATAATGATGGAGCATGAAAATGGAATCTAAGAAGGGATGTCAAGGGAAGTATTATGGGAATATTATTTGAACATTGTAGACACAAATATCCCCTTGAATAGGAACCAAAGTCACTGATCAATGCGGTGTAAATCATGATACCAAACATATTGAAAACCTTTGGATTTAATTTTTATCAACAATCATGATACATGGAATCAAGAATAAAAAAACTGATGTCTATTGGGAGATTCTTCCACAAATGATCACATGTCTCCAGGACCTTGACTACATTAACATTGTTATTTAATATGCCTATAGGTATGGGAGCGCATATCTGGGTGGATTCTCAAACAAATGGGACTTGTAACTTCTTGTTTTTTTATGGAAGGTGTTCCACATAATTTGATTAGCATGGTGGAATATGATATTTTTAAAACTCCCACTCTCAAAATCATGTAACTTTTGACTTTAATTGAAGTTAGTCAAGGCCTTTACTGCCTTTGATAAATTTCCTAATTATTTTAGTTTTTCAATGTTTTGTTTAAAAAATGAAAAAAAATGATTTAAGACAGAAAAGTACACTAAAAATTATGCATGTTTTTTCTTCTATCAATTTTATTTTCTTGAAAATATGAAATAAGTTTATTTATTCATTTTTTATATATTTTCATATTAGTAGGATTTTTTTTATGGTGATGATGCATGTATAAATACATGTAAGGGGAAATAATGAAGCATTATTTATATTCAAAAATATTATGATAAACATGAACTAATTTCTAAATACCGTATGTTTGAGCATGAAAAATTTTATAAGAAAGGTTATAAAATCATGATAGAATATTTAACATATAATTTTTTTGTGTATGCAATGATGAACATGATAAGTTTCAAATATCACAGATCAATTTATATTTTCTACATGGTTTATTTCTCTATATTATAATCATGTGTAAAGTATGAACAAAAAATATATAGAAATTAATTAATACATATGTCACATAATGAAATATTAAAAATGGTCGGGGAGGGGGAACTAAAAAACTAAAAACAATTTTAACCATATAGTAATTATAAAGGTATTGAATCTGAATATTCCATGTACCCCCACATGAGATTCTACTCTTAATGATTAATAATATTCTATGTTGAGTTATTTATATTTTTTTAAATGATTAAGTGTTGGTATGAATTTTTGATAATATAATTATTTAAGCCTCTAGCATGAATATGTTTGTTTGTTTTCTCAAGGTACAACCCAATGAAAATGATGATGATGTCCTTGAATGATTGATATGATATTATATAAAGGATGTGATTGATAGTAGAAAAATATGATTGATAAAATGATTGGATGAAAACAAAATGATGGATGGGTCATGGTAAGGGTGGTGGTTGTCTTCTAGTAGTTTATTTTTATAGACACTATTTAATTGTTAGATGTTTCATGTTTGGTTATTGGGTGTTATGGTCTCTCATGTTCCCAATAGAGGTGGTGGATGTTCTAGAGGCCGTAGTCAACCCACTTCTCATAAACATTGAATGTATTATGGCAAAAACTATCACATGATTGATATGTTTTGGTATTTGTATGGTCGTCCATATGGTTCTGTAATTCCCGGATGCTCTCAATCTGTAGAATATTCCTTACCTACCCAAGTACCTCTATATGAGACTTTCCATATTGTTGATATAACTAAATATGAGTATCGTTATCTGCATTCTCAACATACTGTTACTTCATTGAGTGCTAATATTGCTCATGAAAATTTTGGTGGCACTTATTTATCTTAGTGATACACCTCCAGGGTTCTTGAATTTTTAGCCTCAAGGAATATCATTGATAATGAAGGTATTCTTGGATCCTATATCTTGACTTCAAATGGAGGTAATATTATTGTGGTTGATGGTAAGATAGTACAAATTTGTTTTATAATATTTGTTCGATAACACCTATCATGATTATCTCTATGGTTTCTCTTGTTCCACACTGTACTTTTAATTTACTATCTATTAGTAAACTTATGGTTGACTTGCAAGGTCAGTCTATCTTCTCACCTGCTTCAGTTGTCTTTCAGGAGGTTCTTGGTAGTGGATGACTTTAGGGTGGTGTGTACTTGCTTGACTCAGCCCCAGCTCTCAGCTATCAAGCCACCTTAGACCATATCTTGTAGCTTCATTATCGCCTTAGACATCCACATTCACCCATTCTTCAGTCACTTTGTTCATATTTGGGTCATGGTCCTCCTATTGATTTAGATCCCCATCATTATGCTAAGAATTATCAGGTCACCTATGTCCCACCAGTGATTCCTTGTGCATTTAGTCCTTTTCATTCAGTTCATTCTGATGTATGGGGACCTATTTCTCATCCATGTAAACTGAGTTATTTTTATTTTGTCACCTTTATCGATGATTTTTTAAGAATGAAATGGGTCTATTGTTTAAAACTCATTATGAAATTTTTACTATGTCTCACTCCTATTATCATGAATTTCAAACTCTATTTTCCAATAAAATTTACTTTTTGTGCTTTGAAAATGACAGTAAGTTTTTTTATGGCTAATTTCAGTCCTTTCTGGATGAGCATGTCATTATACATCAAACATCTTGTCATGATACACCTCAAAAAATGGTGTTTTAGAATGTAAGAATCGACATATGTTAGATTTTTTCGGTGCTCTTTTATTCCAAATGAGATCTCTGACAATTTTTGGGGTGATGTCATTCTCACTGTTACATATCTCATTTACAAACTTCTCTTATTGGTTCTTCAAAGGGACACTCCCTTCTATTCCTCACCCCCAAATTCATCACCAAATTCACTACCTCTTCACATCTTTGGTTGTGTCTACTATATACAGGATACTTACCCCTTCCTTTCCAAGTTTGATGCATGCACCCTCAAATACATCTTTATTGATTATTTGAAAACTCACCAAGGAAATCACTTCTTTTACCCAAACTTGTGTCATTATGTCACATCCACCGATGTTTCTTTTTTGAATCCTATATCTTTTCTATTCCTTATTTCCCAAAATCGTGTATTACTCTTGATTCATCCATAACATTACCTTATTATCTTCATCCACCACCATCATCTCTACCTCATGATGTATTAGGATTCCTTTTTAGAAAATTTTACTCTCGACGCCCTTGCATAACTGCCACCCTAGAGCATGATATTGCTACAACACCTGATGAATCACTGACTCCTATTCATCAATCACCAAAGTTTCTCATTTCCCTTATAAAACAAGGATGAATTTATCCTTGATGAAAATAGGTATCACTCTTCTATAGGTTTTATGTTTTTAAAAGGATTAAAATTTTAAATGATTTAAATGATTATCAATGGTTTATAGAATATTCAAATGGGAAACCATTTCAATATTTTTCTTCTTTAATGTGATTTAGTGTCTCTTAATAACTAAGGCACTTTTTCGGAGGTATCTTCCCATGAATATTAAATTTTAGTTCTTATTTTCGTATAATTTTACTTCTTGAGGATGAGAATTGTTTAAGCGATATCTGATGTTTGTGATTGGATTTTTTTTTTCAAACCTTCCATTGTCTTTTTTGGGTTTTTATGGAGTTTGGGGGTGTTTCCCATTATTTTATAAGGTTTGGGTAGGTCTAAATCAAATTTAGTTGAATTTTAAAGTAATTCATTATATTTTGGGTTAAAAACTTGAATTTTAGAAAATCATCTTAGTAACTCTTACACCTAATTTTTTATTTATATATTTTTTTAATTTTCTTTCTTCTTATGTAAGACCCCTTCCTTATATAGGGGTAAACACTATAATTTTGTTTACCATTACGTGAGACCACATTTCTACATAAAGGTAACCCATTTTTCCTTTACATGATATCTTCCTACATATAGGTGAATAGAATAATTCTTAAGTTGTATAAAATTGAACTGAGATATCATTGTATAATTCTTTCTTGCATAAAGGTTACCCCATTTTCCTATACATGAGTTCTTCCTATGTAATGGTAGAACCATCCCTCAGTAAAGGTTGTTTCTCGCTTATATAAATGTAAAATCTAAATAAATTTTCTCCAAACACTCTTCCGGAATAAAGGTAAACCACATCACTATCATGTAGAACCTCATTTATGAATAAAGGTAACCTCCTTTAAAAGAAAATTTCCATTTTCTTCCATAATTGTTCAGCAGCATGATTTTATGATTTAAAAATAGTATTTAAATGTGAAATCATGAGATTATGAATTTTTTGTATTTTAAATGTCATTCCCTAGATCTATAACTTATTTTTTCAACTAAATTAATTATAATGAAGAGATAGAATATAATATATTGACTATTAATGGGAAATTAGAATAACTTTCTATTTTGAAATAGGGAACGTATTTAGGTGAGTAGCAGTGTGGAAAATTAGTTTATAGTGCCTTTCTTCTGTTATTTGTAATATTTTAGGTGGGAATTATATGGGTTTAAAATAGAGGAAAATGTGTTTATGAATATTTAATATTCTAGGTGGTTTGAAAACTTTTGTTCATCTATTTTTTATATACTTGTGACATGATCTCCCTCTCTCTTATCATTATGATTCCATTCAATTGTATCATGATCAAGGATTGTTAGAGGAGCATTCCAAGAACACTCTAGTTGTCTATAACATCAACATAAATTGTCCCTTATAAGTTCTATGTGAGGAAAATATCTATTTATCTTTATATATAAGTGTTTAGGATCAGAGTAATGATGTAGATGCTCAATATACAAGAGGGGGTGAATTGTATCTTTTAAAAATTACTTTGGAACTTTTAAAATTGATATAAAACATTCTATTGTTTAACAAAGTTAATCAAGGTAAAATCACAAGACCTCTTAGTTCTACAAACTTGCTAGATTCTGAAAAAATGGTTTTGGAAATGAAACTTAAGAAAAGTTTACAAAGGAAAATATTATACCTTAAAGAATATAGAATCTTACTAATCAGAGTACAAGTATAAGAAATTATAAGATAGTTAAACTTTCCTTATTAATCAAAATACAGTGGAAAACAAACTTCAAACAACACAAGTAACAAGTATGAAATCTTTTAACCCAAAGAGTAGGGTATCCAAGAACCTTGGATAAATGTCCCTTGATTTATACTTTCAAGAAATTATGTCTTACCCACAATAGGGTAATCCCTTGATAGGAATATTGGAATCTATCTTGCTATTTCCGCAAGCCCTCAAACTTCAAAGTAGTAGGAACCTCTGCCTTCCTTATCAAGGAAGTCATTGAACTTTAAGGTAGTCAGAACCTCTGTCTTCCTATCCCAGGAAGCCCTCGAATGTACTCAACAACATTCGAAGTCGCATGAAGCAATCTGAAAAGATGTTTAGTACGCACAAAGAATGAGAGTCTCTCTCTCTCTCTCTCTAGAAATCACTTCAGCAATATGTGGTCTCTAGAGTTATCAACTTTTTTCAAAGTCAAAGTCAAGTACTGAGATAGTTCAAATGAGCTCCTATTTATAGGTACTCCTCCAATGGTCAGCTCCCACCTCCAACAGTCATATTATTCCTTGAATTTCGGAGGGACCATTATACTTTTCACTAAAACAATGGTTGGTTAGAAACTGAATGCATGACATCATTTCATAACTATAACATGAGTAAGTAAAATAAGGTTTCTCAACCAAATCTATTTTTCAAATTCTAAGAAAAAATAATGTTCGGATTCTAAATAACATGGATATTAGGATTCTTTTTTTCAAGGAATTCAGAATCAGAACTCTATAGATTTAAGAGTCTTAATTCTGAGGAATTTAGATCCTAAATTGTAAGGAATTCGAAGTCTAAATTATAATGAATTCTGAACCTAAATTCTAAGAAATTTGGAACCTATATTCTAAGGAATGCAGAGGCTGAATTATAAGGAATTCGGAACCTGAATTATAATGAATTCAAAGTCTGAATTCTAAGGAATTCTGAGTTTGAATTTTAAGGAATTAAGAGTCTGAATTTCAGAGAATTCGGAATCTTAATTTCAGAGAATTCGGAATCTGAATTTCAGAGAATTCAGAATCCTAATTTCAGAGAATTCGGAATCTAAATTTCAGAGATTTTGGAATTTGAATTTCAGAGAATTTGGAATCTGAATTTCAGAGAATTCGTAATCTGAATTAAAGAGAATTCAGAATCTAAATTTCATATAATTTGGAATCTGAATTTCAAATAATTCGGAATCTGAATTTTAGAGAATTTGAAATCTGAACTTCAGAGAATTCAGAATCTAAATTTCATAGAATTCAGAATCTGAATTTCCAAGAATTTGGAATCTGAATTTCAGAGAATTCAGAATCTGAATTTCATAGAATTCAGAATCTGGATTTCAGAGAATTTCGAATATAAATTTCAGAGAATTCAGAATCTAAATTCAGAACCTGAAGATAGAATACTTTATATCTAAGTATTTATAGTATTTTGAGGTTTTAAAAGTGAAACCAAATTATAAATTTAGACATAAAAGGATTTATATTTAGTGAAACTAATTCATGAACAATGAAAACAAAGATAGGGGAAATTTCCTTGGGGAAGGAAAAATTTCCTTATTAAGGAAGATTATCCAGGAAATAAAATTTTCCTTAAGAAATGTTATTTGTGATTATCAAAACATAAAGGAATTTTAAAGTCATAATGAAACCTTATTGGCTCAACAATCTTCCCCTTTTTGGAAATCACAATCATCCTTAATAAAAATAATATAAGGACTTGGAAACTTTATGGACTTGAAAATAGAAACTTATCTCCCTTTGCTTATGGATCATAGTGAATACAACTAACTCTATCTTAGTCTTTGAAATCAATAAGGATCATATTCTTGATTTCTTGAATGAGATTTTACATTCTATTGCATACAAAAAACTTCATGATAAAAACTTTTTCTTAGTTAAACTCCCCCTTAAGGAATTTTTTCTTTACTTAGTATTCTTTTTTGACATTCCTTTATCCCCCTTTGGGATTTTCAAAAAGTAATAAATGGAATGGAAAATAAAATATGGTACCTGAAATATTAGTAATAAATAATGAAAAATATGAAGTGAAACAAACATCTCATTAAGATTTGAAAGAATTTGTACAATAATAAAATAAAAAAAAAGATTGGATTTGGAAAAGATTATCCTTACTTCTCCTTCAGTGTCAGCTTCTTCACAATGGTTTTCAGCTTCTTGAGATCTTTATGATCTTCTTCCATACACTTGAGAAGTTGATCTTGATCTTCATTTTTTTCTCTAAGGATTTTATCTTTTCTTCCGGAGCCTTACGATTCTATAACTGTGATTTCAAGACTTCTTACTTCTTAACAAGCTTCTCTTCTATCTCAATTCTGAGATCCCTTTCTCTCTTCCAATTCAAGACCACAGAATTTAGCTTCCCATTCAGATCCTTAATTTCCTACTTATGAGAACTCTATTCAAGACTTAACTTTTCCTCAAAATTATTAGTTATATCCTTGATCTTCACATCTTCGGTGTCAAAATAATCATTGAAACTATCTTTAAATTTATCAAAGATTCTCATCTCTTCAATTGTATTCCTTGACCAACTTGTCATCTTCTTGCAAGATCATTTATGGACATCATAGATAATTAGAACAAATTTAAAATCTTCCTCAAGACTAACACATTTATCCATCACCAAGGAAATAGAATCCAATTTTTTATTTAACGTATGTTAAAGCATATTGAATCTTGAATCTATACTAAAAAATAATTAAATAGTTCCAAAAATATTTTTCAAAGACTGAACAACAAATTCATGTCCAAGTGAGGATGATTATGAATCTGAGACTTTGGTTAGTGAGGATTCTTTTTCTATTTCAATATCCTTACTCTTCGATGAAGCACCAACTTCTTTCTTCTTTACCACAGTTTTTTTAGGTGTATCCCCAACCACTTGTTTTCCCTTATCATCCTTCAGAATGATATCTTCTTGAATAGGAGATTCATGTTCGCTATCTGATAGTTGAACTGTTTTATCTTCATCAACTTCTTTCTTCTCAGCTGCTACCTCAACATCCTCTAGCTGTATGAAATCATGATTTCTACTTTCCTCTTCAGACAACTTATTTACTTATTCCTCACCCTTATCATCTTTTCGGGGGGTATAAAGTTTTGAAGACTCAGCATCAGATGTTTGGATTGATAATTTCATAGAAGTACTTTCCTTCTCATGGAAATCCTCTACTTTATTTATCATGTCCTCAATATCACCACTTCTTTATTCTTCTTCTTCCACTTCTTCTTATTTCACTATTTATTATTCTTGATGTCATTCCAGAATCACTAACTTCTTTCTCAGAGTCTCTGGTAATGGTTCTACTAAAAAAGATTCTGGTACTGGAATTTGTTTGGAGGATTTTTCAGTAGCCTTGATAAAATATTGAATGACTTCAGCTTCCGACAATTTCTTTCCATTGCTTCTTTTATTTTTCTTCCTTTTCAAGATTCTCAGCATTATTTTCCTTCAATGATTTTGCCTCAACAGGGTCCGGGAAAAACTTTGGCTCTGCTTCCTTCTAGTTTTTCTTATCCTCTCTCCATTTATCCACAACTTGACCAGGATAGGCTTTTTACTTATTTGGATTCAGAGGTGCAGACTATGTTTCCTTATGCACTGGGGGTTTTCCTTTCTCTTCCGGTTCCTTTTCTTCCTCTTCCTTCCATCCTTTTTGGAAGTCTCAGCCACATCCTGTTTCTTTGATAAGGCTTCTACCTCCTCTTTAGTAAAATTATAGAATTATTCAGATTCTTTAGAAAAACCAACTTTCAACCTTCTTAAAGTATCATCACTCAACAACATGACTTTGCAATTCCTTGTCTTAGAACAGTAAGAAATTATGAAGGATTATAAACGATGAACAATAATCTTTGACATAATAGCTGGATAAATGATAATTTGGTATTTCAAATTTCCATTTTTGATATTCTCAATAGTAACCATAATGTACTTAACCAAATTCATCTTCCTGAAATTCACCAAGAAATATATAATGTAGATGTCACCCTTTTTCAGGGTATCCTTATCCACATTTCTCGGAATTATAAAACCTTGAACTCATAGTTCAAGAATCTGTATGTTCATAGACAGATAAAGAATCATTGGAGTCTTTAATTCTGAAAGACCAAGGAAATCTATGGCCTTTTCCTTATCAAAACATCCTTGAACATCAGGTAGCTTGTGAGTATAGAACTCATCTTCCCCTTCATAAGTAATTCTAATCAAACTTATAGCCTTGGTGTAAGAAATAGAATATGTCTTTCTATAACACATGAAATAGAACTTTTCTCTTCCTTCTTCCATGAAGAAAGTTACTGTCTCATATAACTCTACTAACAACTCTGGATACACCAAATCCTGTGATTTTGGTTTTGAAATACAAACACTCTCCCATCCATTGATCTTGATATTCTTAGATATGATAGAGTCATATTTGGCATAAAACTTCTGATCGACTAACCTTTCTCAGTAGATCTACCACTTTGAGATTTCCTTACCATTTGAGAATTCTTTCTGAGAAGAGGCTTCAGCAGACATTCAGAAGTAAGGAAGGCCTGAGAAATTCAGAACGAGATTATATAGGAAGGACAGAGCTTCCGCACGCAAGATATTGGAGATCGATGTGGGAAAAGCATTGGGTGTCCTTTATATAGGCAATTGAAGAGATGGTTCAACTTCCCTGATTGATCCAATGGTTGAAAACGTCTTGAGAAGATCTAACGGTTGATATTATAGATGAATAACGATTTTAATAGGTTTTGATCTTTTGATGTTTTTTTTAAAACATTCAGATTTAAGGAAAAGTGAAACTGAAAATTTTAAAAAAAAATAAGAATTCCAACAAGAAAAAGATGATTACCAAAATTTAGGAAAGGAAACTTACCTTTCGGAATACTTGGAAGATTATTCATAATAAGAAAAATTCTTCTTGAAGAACTTTAGATTCCAAAAATTTAAAAAAAAGTTTAAAAAAATGATTCTGAAAATCTAATTACAAAATAAAATTTACTACTAAAAAATATGACTACGAAAATTTTACTACCATGCGAATGTACTCCCCCTTTGAAAATGAGTTTGTTACTGTAAGGCGATAGGTTTCAACAAGAAGTTAATAAGGAATATTACCTTACAGTTATCATTCTTAACTTCTCTTTAATGTATTCAAATCTATCAGATGGTAAAGATTTTGTGAAAATATCAGCAAGTTGATCTTGCATTATGATAAATTGATGAATTATATCTCCTTTTTGTGCGTCATCCCTAAAAAAGTGATGTCTGATATCTATTTATTTTTTACAAGAGTGATGTTCAGGTTTTTTACTTAAGGAAATGGCACTATTATTATCACACAATATTTGTGTTTTGGTAAAACTCATACTATAGTCTTTTAGTGTGTGTTGCATCCACAACACTTGAGCACAACAACTTTTAGTTGATATATATTTAGCTTCAGTAGTGGAAAGTGCTACTGAGTGTTTCTTTTTTCATGACCAAGAAACTAATGAATCTATTAGGAAATGAAAAGTTTTGGATGAACTTTTTCTATCCATTCTACACCCACCAAACTCAGCATCTGAAAATATTTTTAAAACAAAATCATTTCTAGAAGTATAAAAGAGTCCTAAATCCATGGTTCTCTTTAAGTAGTGAAAAATCCTTTTAACTACCTTTAAATGAGATTCCTTAGGATTGGATTGATTTCTTGCACATAATCATACTAAAAACATTAAGTCTAGATGAATAGATATCAAGTAAAGTATACTTCCCATCATACCTGTAATGGATGTTTGATCTACTGGTTTCCTAGTTTCATCAAGATCAAGTAAATTTGATGTACCAATGGGAGTACTTATACTCTTAGTGTTGTCATATCCATACTATTAAAGTAGATCTTTAATATACTTATGTTGAGATATATAGATTCCTTCTGGTTTCTGAGAAATTTTAAAACCTTGGAAAAATGTTAACTCACCCACCATACTCATTTCAAACTCATATTTAATTAGATCTGTAAAGGAATCAGTTAAAGATTGCTAAGTTGAACTAAATATAATATCATCAACATAAATTTGAACAATAAAAACATTTTTCTTATCCTTATTTATAAAAAGGGTTGGATCAGCATTTCCCTTAACATAATTGTTTTGAAGAAAAAACCATGTAAGTCTATCATACTAGGCTCTAGGAGCTTGCTTAAGTCCATACAAAGATTTGGTAAGTTTGAAAACATGTTCAGGATATTTTTTATCTTCAAAACCCAGAGGTTGTTCAACAAAAAATTCCTCTTGAACATAACCATTAAGGTAAGCACATTTAACATCCATTCGAAAAACTTTGAAGTTGAAGAATGCTGCAAAGGAAAGTAGAATACAAATAGATTCAAGTCTGGAAACTAGAGCATATGTTTATTCATAGTCCATTCCTTCTTGTTGATTATAGCCTTTAGCAACTAATCCTGATTTATTTCTTATTATGATTCCATTTTCATCCCACTTGTTTCTAAAGACCCATTTTACTCCAATAACAAAAGGTTCCTTAGGTCTTTCAAACAAGGTCCAGACATTATTCCTTTAGAATTCTTTTATCTCATCTTTCATATATTTTATCCAATCATCATCACCTAAAGCTTCATCAGTGATTTTTGGTTCTAATTGGGAAAGGAATGCTAGATGTTTTACTCCATTTCTTAAGGAACTTCTAGTCCTTACAGGTTGATTTAAATCACCAATGATACTATCACTAGGATGATTATTAAGAAACAACTAATTTGGGTTTTGTAAAACCTGTTCATCATTGTATGATAGGAATTATTTTGGTGTAAATGCTTCAAGAAACATTTTCTTGAAAATTTTCCTTATCAGAAGGATCTTCTATCAAGGTTTGATAATCAGTTTTTGAAAAAACATCTGAAGATGTAAGTTGTGGATATTTAAAAACAAAATGATCAGTTTCATCGAATTTGACATGTACTATTTCTTCAACAGTAGAAGTATTTTTATTGAAAACTCTATAAGCCTTAGTAGTTGTAAAGTAGCCTAAGAAAACTCATTCATCAGATTTTGGTGCGAATTTGTGTAGATTATCTATAGTATTCAGAATGAATACCTTGCAACCAAAAACCTTAAGTAGGAAAGTATAGGTTTTCTACCATTCTATAACTCATAAGTAGTTTTATTAAGAAAAGGTCTAATCAAAACACGATTTATAGTATAACAATCTGTAATTATGGATTCAACCCAGAAATGTTTGGCTATAGAATATTCACTCAACATGGTTCTTGTTATCTCTTGAAGAATTTTGTTTCTTCTTTCAACAATACCATTTTTTGGGGAGTTCTTAGTGCTGAGAAGTTATGAGTAATTCCTTTCCTACTAAAAAAATATTCAAAATAATAATTTTGAAATTCTCCTCAATGATCACTATGGATAGTTATCAGTGAAAGGTTTTTCTCATTTTTAACTTGGGATCTAAAAATTTTGAAATAAAAAATGCTTCATATTTATTTTCTAGAAAATAGATCCATGTAAATCTAGTGTAATCATCAACTATGAAAAATAAATAATATTTTCCTTCAATTCTTCCAGTTTGTGTTGGAACAAAAATATCCATGTGCAATAACTATAACGCATCAGTAGTTGAGACTTAACTGATTGATTTAAAACTTGATTTATGTTGCTTTCCATATTGAAAAGGATCACAAACTTTTGAAGAATCAAATCTAAGCTCTGGTAGATCCTTAATAAGTCTTTTCTTATAGAGTTTTCATAGGTTCCTTGTCACAACCGCCGTTTCTATTTATTTTATTTTTATTATTTCTTGGTTCTGAGTGTTCGCGCCGCAGTCCGGGATATGCCCTGGATGAAAATATTTGTCGTTTGATGCTTTTTTTTGGGTTTCGGACCCGTGAGCGACCACCGCGTGGTTGGCGGTCGCCGCGCAGTTGGCCCGAGTGTCGGTCAAGTGCTCTTTTTTTATAACTTTCTTTTATTAGTTTAATTTGGATTGGCTCACGTTATTATTAAATGGTTATTTTTATTAATTCATATTATTATTAATATTATTATAATTAATATTCTGGTAAACTATTATTATTATTCTTTTTTTATTGCTATTATTATTATTATAATTATTATTTCATATATTATTATTATTAGTAACTTATTATAATGAAAAAATATATATCTTGGCCCTAACCCTAGTCACCGGCGCAGCCCCCCTTCTCTTCCCCATTTTTTTCATCTCTTCCTGCGGTGTGTCACCTGCCGATCTCCCTCTGCCTCGCCCGGCTGTAGCCGCCTCGACGCTCCCTCTGCCTTACCCAACCGTAGCTGCCCCCAGCGTTCCCTCTGCCTCGCTCAACCGCTAGCCCCTCTCCCTCACCCTCACACACTCGCTCCGGAAACCCCACACGCACCAGGCTTCCCCTAGTCCTCTCCTCCATGCTATCTTCCCCTACCCGGCCTCCCATCCTCCCTGTAGCGATCTGGCGCCCTGTGCACCTCCCATTCCCATCACTCGATTCCCTAAACGCGAGCCAGCCGCCCCATTTTTTTTTTCTTCTCCATTCCGTGATGCAGTGCTTCACCCGATCTCCTACTCATCGTCCTGCGCAAGCGGCCTCGCCTCCACTGTCCACAGTACCGACCTTCCCCCCTGTCCGCCTTCCTCCTACTCCACCATCTGGCCACCCACAACTCCTACCTCTTGCAATGCAAATCTCATATTCACGGACCTCCCATGCTCTCGCTCATCTGCAGTGACCCGAAGACCAAGTTGTGCCCTACCTGCCTTGCTAGACTTGTGGTGCACCCGACCGCCGCACCTCCTCCTAGAGGTGACCCTTCTCCGCGACCTGCAGCGTGAACCGCCACCCCGAGCTGCCTCCTTGTGCCTGATCCAGTAGTCTGCGAACCCCTTCCCCGCTCTGGTATTATTTTCTTCTTCTTTCTATCTTGTGGTGTTTTTTCAGCTGGAACCACTTTGACACCTTGTTAATCCTGTTGTATCATTTTGGAATTTGTTTTGGTTTGTGAAATATATATTTTTAAGGTTCATTATGTGCAAGTCTTAGAGTCTTAGAACTTATGGTGTTTATTTTAAATGCTATTATTTCACTAATTGGAAATTGGGGGTTTTCATTAAATGTTTGGCGTCAATTATAGTGTGATGGTGGTTGTCTATTTGTGAACATGGTTCAACATGTTTGGTTTACTAATTCTAGGACTTGTTTAATGTGTAAAATGTTTTGGAAATGGGTTCTATGGTTTCAAGGGGGTTGTGTTATGTTCCTTAAATTATGTGGGTTGTTGGTTGTGGTTTTAAAGAAAGTGGTAGTTTTGTGAAAATAGTTTTGGGCGTTTTTATTTTCTATATTTTGGTGTTTTAATTTATTTATTTTGGCCAAGTCCCAACACCTTGGGTGTTGATTCACACTTTTGCCTCATTTTAGGTGTGCGATTGGTGCGCGGGAGGTTTTCCTTCCCTCCGCTGAAGCGTTACTGCGTCCGTGCTTGGTTTGACATAGGCGAACCCAATTTTTCCCTTCCTAATTAATTCCTTGGCACTTGCACGCTTTCAATTTCTCTCAAACATTATTTGCACCTATGTTCCAACTTTAGTTATCTTATTACATCGGTTTGGAGTTTGGTTTTGTGTCTTTGCATTCGATTTACCATGATTATAGTTTGTTCTGGACCCACAAAGGTGCAGTTGAGGTGCGAACGAAGATTCGCATCGGTTTCGGGTTGGCGTCTTTTTTCCGCCTTGGTTCCAAGTGTGTTGAGCTTTGCTGTGTGTTTTTGAGTGTGTGTTTGATCGGAAATGTGTTCTTTGGATGAGTTTTGGGTGTTTGGGCTATGAGTTACTTTTTGGAAATCATTTTATATTTTTTAAAGTGGTTTATTAAATAGTGAAAATAATGCAAGTATATTTTGAAAGTAGGTCGAGGTGGTTCTATGAATTGTTTGTTTGTTTGGATTTTTTATGTCCATGTTTATGTATTATATTTACCTTTGAGGTTGCAGCGCGTTGACAAGATTCTTCCACGGTCCTGCGATGATCGGCATGCGCGTGTTTGTACGTCTATGTAAGGCATGACTTGCCATTGTGTTTGGACTGCGAGTCAAGGTAGGTCCCCCATTTTAGTCACCTTTAAATTTAGAATTTATTAATTGCTTGATGTTTTGTTAATTTTAATGAATGATAAATAATATTATATAATAAAATTTTAAATGATTTAGTGTGAAAAGATCCGTTTATTTTATACCGAACACTTGGAACATTTTCTTGACGGGCGGACACCCAGTTTTGAAAGAATGTCTGTTTGGCCTTTAAACATAATTCACGAAATTTAAAACTTACT
The DNA here is from genome assembly GCA_963277665.1 of Viscum album. Taxonomy (NCBI): domain Eukaryota; kingdom Viridiplantae; phylum Streptophyta; class Magnoliopsida; order Santalales; family Viscaceae; genus Viscum; species Viscum album. The sequence continues at coordinate 1,068,933,775 of OY728166.1, read as the reverse complement.
TCTAGTTTTAAAGATAAATGATTTATTCTGAACAAGTGTTTTGAGTTTTCTCAATAAATGAAGTTTTGCTTTAATATTGGTGAAGGCCTATTTGGATCTTTAATAAAATAGATTATTTTGGAAAACCAACTTGGGGGTGATCTTTGGTGTGCGTTGATTGTGTGAGCTATATGTGATTTTAGTGCTTTGTGACTGTTTGATTTATATTGTGGACACACCCCTCTTTTATTATATGTATTGACATGGGAACCTGGCATAGTGAGTGAATCTTCTGAGAACTATTGTTGCACTAGTTTAGACGACGCACTGGCTAGTGGCCCCATACTAGGGGAATACTGAGTTATTGCTGCTATGGGGATTGGGCCCCTCGGTTAGGCCATGAAGGTCTATGCCGGGTAGTAGTATGGGTGTTATGATGTCATCGAGTCGGGGAATGCCTTCAGGATGAGTCAGATGTATAGTATGTTCTGGATTGTTCATGATCTCCTAGGTTCGACCCATGTTTCTTTTAGTGTTTATTTGTGTGTGGAGGACGATTGAGAGGTCGAGTTCGGTTTCTGACCCATGTGTTCCACTTTTACCATTTTTCTTATTGTGTGTTGTGTGTGATTCTCCTTTTGACTAACACCTAAAGTTTGGATTTCTAAATTGTTTGCAAAATGTTTTAAAAATGCAATGCACCTGTTTCTTTCAACATTAAACTTGTTCTAAATTAAAAAGGGTAATGGACTGTTACATGTTTTACAAATGAAAGTGTGCGGAAACCATATTTTATATAAATTAGTTCAAACCTGGAATTGATAAATTCTTTATTTTTTGATATGTGCATTGGGAATAGAATTAGTCGGGCCTACCTATTGATTTTTAATACTCACACTTATAGTGTTTTCTTGTTTTTAGTTCTGTTGCAGGTTCCAACTTCAGTTGTTCGCCTTGAGAAATGTTGGTTATGGTATTGCAGAGTGACCCACATGGTCACCTGGAGTTTGGATCGTGGTCAGGTTAGTAGTGTTGTTGGTTGCTCTTTATTTATTCATTTTTGTTCTATTATATTTTATGCTGTTTAGTTTATTTTCCTTTGGGCCAAATAATTCCCACCTACTTAATTTTGATGTCCAGCACTAGTTGTCAGCCCGTGGGGATCGGGAACGCCCCTCGGGCCATGTCGTGGGCCGGTTCGGGTGATCGGTTCACGGTCGACCCGGGTTGGTTCGTGAAAAAATGGTATCAGAGGAGGTCCTTATTATTTGGGATGTCTGGTAGATGGAGATTAGGGTGTCGGGACTCGAGAGGTAGGTATGGGAAGGACGTCATGAACCCTTGCCGGTTTCGCACCTCGAGTCTCCAGGGATTGTCCGGTAATTGAGTCTTTGTTTCGTTTTGGTTTGTTTTGGATTGAGGGATGACAACGGAGGTAAACCGATGTTACATCGTGATCTCACATGGAGTAGTGACCCATGTGAAGTCCGGTTACACGGTTTGAATTCCTCCTAATTGTTGATTCTTACTTGGGGAATGACCCACTACCATGTTTCCAGGTTAGGTGTGATCGCTAGTCCCTCACTCTGGTGGTTTGATGCAAGTTGAGTGTCATTTTTCGTTCTGGTTGATGTTAGTGCATTTTTGGAAATGAAAAAAGGGGTTTTTGAAAATGGGATTGATTTATTTTAAATGAATTTAAATTTATGAAATGGGTTTTAAAACTGAAAGCCTTTGGTTTGGAAAAACTTGTGTTTTCTTGGAAAGTGTTTGAGAATGGTTTGGCGTGAAACCTCAGGTACTCCTTATGAACATTTGTACATGTGAGAACATGTGTGGAAAGTGCATGTTTGTGCGTGTGAATGAAAGTGGATGAAGACATGTGCAACGGTTCATGAGATTACCTGGGCGTATTTGAAATTAAAGGCTTGACCATGTTTTTCTAAATTGGATTTTAAAGAGGAGAATGGTTTTGGAAAGTTATTTTGGTTTAAAATTGGATTTGGTATTTGGGGGAGTGGTCTTGAAAGAAATCAGTTTTGAAAAAAAAATGGTTTTTGAATCTAAAATGGAACGAGAATTTTGGAAAGGAAATTTTGGGTTGTGTTTGTGGTTGTTTGGTTTCTTGAGCTAGTTGTTTTTGGATGAGGGTGCTTTATTGATGTTGCTTCGATTGATATTTGTTTCGTCTTGGTGATATATATGTTGTTCAGAAATGCTACCCAAAAAGGTCCCCAGAGTTGATGAGTCATGCCCAGTTTTTGGTCCTTCTCGGACGTTGTCTATACTTCATGGTGATTGGAGTCTGTTAGAGACAGTGTAGTGGCATGAAGAGGTCGAGCGCAACTTCAGGGTGTTGGTAACTCCCAAAGCTGTCAGAGTGCGTGTTGTTTTGGATCTGTTCGAAGGTCCAGCTCTGGACGAGTAGGATTTGTTCGCCTCTCCATTACTGCAAGTTGGGAGGATGTGGTATTTCTATAAAGTCATCTTCATTCAATGGTTTATACTTGTGGAGGTGAAGACTAAGAAAGCGGAAGAGATCATGCGTTCTCAACATGGACAGTAGGCAGTGAAAGAGTATGTTGACCATTTCAAGGATCTTGTGTCTCCTTTTCCAGGAGTAGTGTTGCGGGACTGGGTGAAGACTCATCCCTTCATCAGGGGTATTCGTCCAGAGATTAAGGAGTGAGTCCTCCCTTTTTGGGAGCATCACTTTTGAGATGTTGGCCAATGAGGTGTGCTTAGCTGAGTTGGTTTCCGGAGCACAAACGGTTGACAATCCACCGTATCCAGTTGCACGTGAAGGTCCCCCATCTGATGAGCAGAGTGTGTCAGGTAAATTTGTTTCTAAATATTTCTTTACAGTGGCTCTAACCCCCAGTTAGTCGGACCATCTAATGTTGTACCGTCAGTATGGATGGTTAGGGAATACGAGTCGCTATGTCACACCCCCCAAAGACGTGCCATCATTGCAGGTTTTTGGATCATCTAGAGAAGCTTTGCAGGAAGCGTCGCCTGAGGAAGACACTGTGACCAGAAGATTCTAGTGCCTGACTATGAGGCAGGAAATGATTCAACCATCAGATCCCCAACCACAGGTCTTGGGGTGAAGCTCGCTCGCAGTCAGATGTTTACGGGGGTGTGAAGCCTCAGTTCGGGTTTGGGTGTTTAGTGTTTCCAACGAAACATTTAATGTCCTTCCGTTCTCGTCTTTCACTGTTAAAGTTTTGGCATTGTTGTCGGTTCATTGTGTCGTCATGAGGTTGGGATGAATGTGGTCATTTGTAATCCAAACAGTCACGTTTGTCTGATTATGGTGTTTAGGATCGTGTGTTTTTCTTAAAGGTATGTTTGGACCTTGCGTGAGTTAATATTGGTTTGGCGATGTTCGTTTGGAGATATAAGTGCCTGCGGAGGAGTCCAGGTTTGCTGTTATGCTCGGGTTTACTGCTTGGATTAAGTTCTGCTTGGAGATTTTCCTATCATCTTAGGGATTTCTTTGGTCTGAGTCGAGAGTTCCACGTTTTGGAGGAGGTGTTGTTTCGCTCGTGCTATAGAGGTTAGTCTGGATCGGTTGGGAGTTCCCGTGTCGCCCCCCTTCCCGAGGTGGTATGTTTAGGTGTTAGTTTCTGCGCTAGTTGAGTTCTTGTGGTTGGGAGAAACCTCTTGTGTTCTCCTATTCTCTTATGTTGTGGTTTCTGCTAGTTTTATTTGGGCATGGATTCTTGTTTAGCCTATCGTTTAGCTGAGTAATTTTCTGGGGGCAGAAAGTATCTGTGGTGGGGAGAATTGTCACAACCGCCATTTCTCTTTATATTATTTTTATTATTTCTTGGTTCCGAGTGTCCGCGCCGCAGTCCGGGCTACGCCCCAGATTAAAGTATTTGTTGTTTGATGCTTTTTTTGGGTTTCGGACGCGTGTGCGACCGCAACGTGGTTGGCGGTCGCCGCGCAGTTGGCCCGGGTGTCTGGAAAGTGCTCTTTTTTTTATAACTTTGTTTTATTATTTTAATTTGGTTTGGCTCAAATTATTATTAAATGGTTATTTTTATTAATTATTATTATTGTTAATATTATTATTATTAATATTCTAGTATACTATTATTATTATTATTTTATTTCTATTATTATTATTTTTTTCAGATATTAATATTATTATTACCTTATTATAATGAAAAAATATATATCTTGGCCCTAACCCTAGTCACCAGCGCAACCCCCCTTCTCTTCCCCATTTTTTCCTCTATTCCTACGGCACTTCACCTGCTGATCTCCCTCTGCCTCGCCCGACCATAGCCGCCTCGATGCTCCCTCTGCCTCACCCAGCCATAGCCGCCCCCGGCGTTCCCTCTGCCTCGCTCAGCCACCAGCCCCTCTCCCTCACCCTCACACACCTGCTCTGGAAACCCCGCACGCACCAAGCTTCACCCGGTCCTCTCCTTCACGCTGTATTCCCCTACCCGGCCTCCCATCCTGCCTGTAGCGATCTGGAGCCCTGCGCACCTCCCATTCCCATCACCTGCTTCCCTAATCGCGAGCCATCTGCCTAGTTTTTTTTCTTCTCCCTTCCGCGTTGCAGTGCTTCACCCGGTCACCTGCTCATCGTCCTGCGCAAGCGGCCTCGCCTCCACTGTCTGCAGCACCGACCTTTCCCCCCTGTCCGCCTTCCTCCAACTCCACTATCTGGCCGCCCGCAACGCCTACCTCCTACAAAGAAACTCTCATATCCACGACCCTCCCATGCTCCCGCTCATCTGCAGCGACCCGAAGACCCAGTTGCGCCCTCCCTGACTCGCTAGACTTGTGGCGCACCCGACCGCCACACCTCCTCCTAGTGGCTCCCCTTCTCCCCGACCTGCAGTGTGAACCGACACCCTGAGCCGCCTCCTTGCGCCTGCTCCAGTAGGCCGCGAACACCTTCCCCGTTCTGGTATTTTTTTCTTCTTCTTTCTATCTTGTGGTGTTTTTTTTCAGCTGGAACCACTCTGACACCTTGTTAATCCTATTGTATCTTTTTGGAATTTGTTTTGGTTTGTGAAATCTTTATTTTTAAGGTTCATTATGTGCAAGTCTTAGAGTCATAGAACTTATGTTGTTTATTTTAAATGCTATTATTTCACTAATTGGAAATTGGGGGTTTTCATTAAATGTTTGGCGTCAATTATGGTGTGATGGTGGTTTTCTATTTGTGAACTTGGTTCAACATGTTTGGTTTACTAATTCTAGGACTTGTTTAATGTGTAAAATGTTTTGTAAATGGGTTCTATGGTTTCAAAGGGGTTTTTTTATGTTCCTTAAATTATGTGGGTTGTTGGTTATGGTTTTAAAGAAAGTGGTAGTTTTGTGAAAATAGTTTTGGGTGTTTTTATTTTCTATATTTTGGTGTTTTAATTTATTTATTTTGGCCAAGTCCCAACACCTTGGGTGTTGATTTGAACGTTTTCCTCATTTTAGGTGTGTGATTGGTGCGCGGGAGGTTGTCCTTCCTTCCACTGAAGCGTTACTGCGTCTGTGCTTGGTTTGACGTCGGCGAACCCAGTTTTTCCCTTCCTAATTAATTCCTTGGGACTTGCACGCTTTCAATTTCTCTCAAACATTATTCGAACCTCTGTGCCAACTTTAGTTATCTTATTACATCGTTTTGGAGTTTGGTTTTGAGTCTTTGTATTCGATTTACCATGATTATAATTTGTTCTGGACCCACAAAGGTGTGGTTGAGGTGCGAACGAAGATTCACATCGGTTTCGGGTTGGCGTCTTTTTTCCGCATTGGTTCCAAGTGCGTTGATCTTTTCTGTGTGTTTTTTAGTGTGTGTTTGATCGGAAATGCGTTCTTGGATGAGTTTTGGGTGTGTGTTCTATGAGTTACTTTTTGGAAATCGTTTTATAATTTTTAAAGTGGTTTATTAAATAGTGAAAATTATGCAAGTATATTTTGAAAGTAGTTCGAGGTGGTTCTATGAATTGTTTGTTCATTTGTATTGTTTAAGTACATGTTTATGTATTATAGTAACCTTTGCGGTTGCAGCGCGTTGACAAGATTCTTCCACGGTCCTGCGATGATCGGCATGCGCGTGTTTGTACGTCTGTGCGAGGCATGACGTGTCATTGTGTTTGGACAGCGAGTCGAGGTAGCTCCCCCATTGCACTCACCTTTAAATTTAGAATTTAGTAATTGCTTGATGTTTTGTTAATTTTAATTAATGATAAATAATATTAGATAATAAAATTTTAAATAATTATTTAGTGTGAAAAGATCCGTTTATTTTATACCGAACACTTGGAACATTTTCATGACAGGCAGACACCCAGTTTTGAAAGAATGTCTGTTTGGCCTTTAAACATAATTCATGGAATTTCAAACGCACTTCTAGTTTAAAAGATAAATGATTTCTTCTGAACAAGTGTTTTGAGTTTTCTCGAGAAATGAAGTTTTACTTTAAAATTGGTGAAGGCTCGTTTGGCACTTTAATAAAATAGATTATTTTGGAAAACCCACCCGGTGGTGATATTTGGTGTGTGTTGATTGCGTGAGCTATATGTGATGTTAGTGCTTTGTGACTGCTTGACTGACATTGTGGACGCACCCCTCTTTTATTATATGTGTTGACTTGGGAACCTGGCATAGTGAGTGAATCTTCTGAGAACGATTGCTGCACTAGTTTAGACCACGCACTGGCTAGTGGCCCCATAGCAGGGGAATACTGAGTTATTTCTTCTATGGGGATTGGGCCCCTCGGTTAGGCCATTCAGGGCTATGTCGGGTAGTAGTATGGGCGTTGTGACGTCATCGAGTTAGGGCATGCCTTCAGGATGAGTCAGATGTATAGTATGTTCTGGATTGTTCACGATCTCCTAGGTTCGACCCATGTTTCTTTTAGTGTTTATTTGTGTGTGGCGGACGATTGAGAGGTCGAGTTCGGTTGTTGACCCATCTGTGCCACTTTTACCATTGCCCTTAGTGTGTGTTGTGTGTGATTCTCCTTTTGACTATAACTAAAGTTTGGATTTCTGAATAGTTCGCAAAATGTTTTAAAAATGCAATGCACATGTTTCTTTCAACATTAAACTTGTTTTAAATTAAAAGGGGGAAGGGACTGTTACTTGTTTTAGAAATGAATGTGTGTGGAAACCATATTTTATATAAATTAGTTCAAACCTGCAATTGATAAATTCTTTATTTATTTATATGTTCATTGGGAATAGAATTAGTCGGCCCTACTTACTGAGTTTTAATACTCACGCCTATAGTGTTTTCTTGTTTTTAGTTCTATTGCAGGTTCCAGCTTCAGTTGTTCGCCTTGAGAAATGTTGGTTGTGGTATTGGAGAGTGACCCACAAGGTCACCTGGAGTTTGGATCGTGGTCCAGTTAGTAGTATTTTTGGTTCCTCTTTCTTTATTAATTTTTTTTATATTATATTTTATGCTGTTTAGTTTATTTTCCTTTGGGCCAAATCGTTCCCACCTGCTTAATTTTGATGCCTGGCACTAGTTGCCAGCCCGTGGGGATCGGGAACGCCCATCGGGCCATGTCGCGGGCCGGTTCAGGTGACTGGTTCAGAGTCGACCTGGGTTGGTTCGTGACAATCCTAAAGTTACAGTGTCCTAACCTTCAATGTCATAACCAAGAATGGTTTTCCATTTCACTAAGACATGGTAGATCGTGGATCCTAAGGTCTTCTAGGTTTAGTGAGTAAACATTCTCTTGCCTGTTGGAAGAAAGAATAAAATCTTCCTTGGAATTTTATACTAAACACTTGTCATTCCTAAAATTCACAAGGTAAGCTTCGACACATAATTGACTTATGCTAATAAGGTTTTTCTTAAGACCCTTAGAAAATAAAACATCTGAAATCAAAGTTTTTTCAAGAATAAAAATATTACCTATACCAATAATTTCTCTCTGAGCATTATATCTGAAACTTACTTTTCCTCCCTTTGTCTTGATAATCTTTTCAAAGAAGTTTTTGTTATCAGTCATAAGCCAGGAACATCCGCTATCCATGTACCATGTATTTTTGTTGGTATTATCGTTATTTTCTTGAAAATAAGTGTATTATAATTTCGGAACCCAAAATTTCTTGGATCCGGAAACTTCAGAAAGAAAAATTTTAGGAATCCACATTTTCTTGGAAAAATAAGCTTTATGAAAACCTAAAGTCTGAGTTTTATTTAAGGAAATTTTTTCCCCAATTCCCACCACACAGACACTTAGTGCTGAATGGATCACTTTGAGGAACAAAATAATTATTACTATAAATAGGTTTTAAAATTATATTACCAAAACCAGAATTATTCCTTAAAGTTCGAATTTGGGAATACATCTTATCAAAATTTTCTTTACCTAACATAAATTTTGACAAACACTTCCTCAAGGAAAATATTTCTGACTTTATCTTAATAAATATGTTTTTATCCTTAAAAACATTAGTTTTATCACTAGAGTTAGTCTCGAAATAATTTTTCTAAGAAATTACTTTTTCTAGATCCTTAGAAAGTTTATCCTTCTCAGAATTAACTTCCCCAAGGCTTTTTGAAACATTTTCCAAATTATAATTTTTCTTATCATGATCTTTAGAAAGATTTTATATTTCCATAGTAAGAATAGTAATTCTAGAATTTTCCTTATCCAGATTTTTCTTGACTTTAGAATTTTCATTATCAAGGAGCTTAGAAAACCTAGAAACTTCTTCATAAGTAGGTAATGTATTATTATCATCATAAAAAGATTCTTCATCTAAGGATTCATAATATTTATATCATTATAATTAGTATTCAAGGATTCATTGGTTATAGATTTATCATTGTGTACCTTGGCCATTAAACAATGATTTTTAATAGGTAACTTTGCAAGGAAACCAAGATTCTTCTGACCAAAAGATTCATACTCTGAGGATTCTTAAGAAGAGCCACTACCACTAGCACTCCATGTTTCATTGGCTTTCAAAACATTATTATCCTTATCCTTGTAGTATTTCTTTATATTCCTCTCAAAATGATTTTCCTTTCTATCCTTTCTCTTAAGCATAGGAAAATATGGCCTTATATGCCCTGCTCTTTTTCATTCATAATAAGTGACTTCAGAGTCTTTCTTGTCCTTTCTTTCTTTCTTTTTGTATCTAGATTGAAAGTTATTCTGTCCAACAATCTTGTTCATCCTTCGAGCAAGATTGGATAACTCATTTTCTGATGATTCACATCCACTAGATTCAGATTGAATAACAACCTTCTTGGATTTAGATCTTGTAACTCTCTTAGGAGTCTTGGATTTCATATGATTTGAAGTAGTTATAAAAGAAACACTTCCATTTCCATTCTTCTTCTTTATATTGTCAGCATCTCTCTTCATTGTAGTTTCATGTTGAATAAGAGTTCCAAAAATCTCATCAAGAGAAATCTAGGTAACATTCCTATTTTCATCTATATATGTCCTCTTAGATTCTCATTTGTTAGGCATGATGTCTATGATTTTGTCTACAAGAGCTTCATCATCTAATCCTTTCTCACCCATAGATTGTAAACTGTTAACCATATCCATGAATCTTTATTATACCTTACATATGGGTTCTCTATGAGGAAAGCAGAAACCATGATATTCAGCTCTGAGCATAGCTCTTCTAGTTTCAATATCTTTTGAAGTTCCAAAGTATGTTACTTTAATACTCTTCCAAATACTATTTGCTGCTTCACAAGATGAAATTTGGATATATATATTTCTAGTAATGGAACAAAGAAAAGTATTTCTTACCTTAAAGTTTAGCTAGTATTCCACCTTTTATGGATTATTAAAGGTTCTAAGTTCCTTGTCATGAATCTTATAATCTCCAGTTAACATAATGTAGTTGTCAACACTAGCATTTATCACAAAGGTCTTCATTCTGACTCTCTAATACTCATAGTCATTTCAACCAAATATTGGTGGTCTAGTATGATTAAGATTGTCAATCAAACCAACATTCATTCCTGCCATCTATAAGAAAGTATATTTCAACACAAACATTGTTAATAATAGAATTTTGTAAACAAGGATAAAAATTCTTATGCAAGGAAAATATACAAATGAAAACTTGAGCAAGAAAACTTATATGTGAATATAAGTATTTTAGATATCTCCTCTGATACCAATTGTATGATTGAAATAATGATGTAGATGCTCAATATACAAGAGGGAGGTGAATTGTATATTTTAAAAATTACTTTGGATCTTTTAAAGTTGATTTAAAACTTTCTATTATTTAACAAAGTTAAACAAGGTAAATTTACAAGACCTCTTAGTTCTACAAACAAGCTAGATTCCAGAAATATGGTTCTGGAAATGAAACATAAGAAACATTTTCAAGGGATAAGATTCTACCTTAAAGCGTATAGAATCTTACTAATCAGAGTACAAGTATAAGAAAGTATAATATAGTTATACTTTCCTTATTAATCAAAATGCATCAGAAAACGAACTTGAAACAAAACATGTAACAAGTATGAAATCTTTTAACCGAAAAAGTTGGGTATCCAACAACCTTGGATAAAGGTCATTTATTTATACTTTCAAGAAATTCTGTCTTACCCACACTAGGGTAATCCCTCGATAAAAATATCAGAATCTGTATTGCTATTCCCACAAGCCATTGAAATTCAAGGTAGTCAGAACCTTTGTCTTCTTTATCATGGAAGTACTCGAACTTTAAGGTAGTCGACACCTCTGTCTTCCTATCCCCAGAATCCCTCCAATGTACTAAGCAAAATTCAGAGTCGCACGAAGAAATCTGAACAAGATGTTCAATACACACAAAGGATGAGAGTCTCTCTCTCTATAAATCACTTCAGTAGCATGTGGTCTCTAGAGTTATCAAATTTTTCCAAAGTCAAAGTCAAGTATTGAGCTCATTCAAATGAGGTCCTATTTATAGGTACTTCTCAAACAGTTGGCTCCCTCCTCCAATGATCATTTTTTTCCTTGAATATCAGAGGGACTTGTATATGTGTAACTCAAACATTGGTTGGTTAGAAACTGATGTTTCATAACTATAACTTGAGTAAGTAAAATATGGTTTCTCAACCAGATCAATTTTTATGAGTCTATGGAAAAATAAAGTTTGGAGTATAAATTACATGGATATTTAGATTCTATTTTTTAAGGAATTCGGAATCAGAATTCTATATATTTCAGAGTTTGAATTATTAGGAATTCGGAACCTGGATTCTAAGGAATTCGGAGTCTAAATTCTAAGGAAGTCAGAACCTGAATTCTAAGGAATTTGGAACCTGAATTATAAGGAATTCGGAACCTCTATTCAAAGGGATTCAGAACCTGAATTCTGAAGAATTCAAAACCTGAATTCTAAGAAATTCAGAGTTTGAATTCTAAGGAATTCAGTACCTGAATTCTAAGGAATTAAATGTATAAATTATAATGAATTCAGAGCATAATTATAAGGAATTCAGAGTCTAAATTATAAAAAATTTGGAGTCTGAATTTCAGAAAATTCGGAACCTGAATTTTAGAGAATTTTAAACCTGAATTTCAGAGAATTTGGAATCAGAATTTCAGATAATCCGGAATCTGAATTTCAGATAATTTGGAATTTGAATTTCAGAGAATTGAGAATCTGAATTTGATAGAATTTGGAATCTGAATTTCAGAGAATTAATAATCTGAATTTTAGAGAATTTAGAATCTAAATTTCATAGAATTTGGTATCTGAATTTTAGAGAATTCTGAATCTGAATTTCAGTGAATTTAGAATCTGAATTTCAGAGAATTCAGAATCTGAATTTTAGAGAATTTGGAATCTGAATTTAGAAACTAAAAATAGAACACTTTATATCTAAGTATTAATATGATTATGAGGTTTTAAAAATGAAACTGAATTATACAATTATACATAAAATGATTTAGATTTAGTGAAACTAAATCATGAACAATTAAAACAAAGATAGGGGAAATTTTCCTTGGGAAAGGAAAAATTTTCTTATTAAGGAAGATTATCAAGGAAATAAAATTTTCCTTGAGAAAGGCTGTTTGTGATTTTCAAAAGATAATAGAATGGAAAAGTCATAAAGAAACCTTATTATCTCAACAAAATGTAGTGTATCACAAAAGATAGGGGATTTCTGTGTATTTCATATATCTTCTAGAATAAATTTTGGATGTCATGTTATGTATTCTTTTTAACAGAACTTGTTGAATCCTAAAAATTTCAATTTCTATCCATTTGAAACTACTAATTAAAATTTTCATAATATTTTAACATGATTAATATCCCTTAGAAATGATTTAGAGGATTTATCATCATTCATATTTTTGAAACAAACCCTCAAATCCTATAAGCTAACTTTTTGTATCACTTAAACCTTTGATGGTCAAACCACATTGAAAAAGTCATCATAGACATTAAGACAGTTCCCACTCCTTGGCCTCAATTGTGATGATTTAATCTAGGGGATAGGGTTTCTAATTTATATAATGCACTTTACTATCATACTCTTCTCTCGGGACCTTGTTTGTTCTAGGGGTTTGTGTCTTTAAATACTCATCTTTCATTTTCATTTCTACAAAGTATGTTTAATTTATGTGTTTTTTTCAGGTTATTCTTTCTCCTTTAAATTTATACATGAAATGTTAATGTGTGTGTCTATTTGTTATACGAATCTAGTGTAATTGGTTTTTTCCACTATAATAACGGGTTTTCATGAGAATGATAGGTATTTTGTAACTAGGAATGAAAAGAAAATCTGGAATAGCAGTGGAAACACAGGATGAATTTTTCTTCCCTTATTATTTCATTTACTGATTATTTATATATGATGCTACACTAATTCTATGACATTAGCTTATGTGTATAGTTTTTTATGCTTTATTAAGAAATATATGATGAAATTTTTTACGAAGATGGAAGGTATGATAAAGTCTATATTTATAAGTGGATCTATATTTTTAATAAGGTAATAGAAAAATTTTCAAGTTATAAAGTTGGTATAAGACCATGATGAAATATACATACACACATTTCTACTTAATTGATAATAGTGTTATGTTGTAAATATGTCTAAGAGAGTAGGGTAACCATAAAATTAATGATAGATAAATTTTTAGGATGACCCTTTAAAAACATCTAGTAGATATTACTTGAGAGTTAATAGGAATGTAAGATGAAGAATTTAATAATATATATATATATATATGAAATTAAATTTAAAGTATTGTAGAATTATCAATAATGAGTATGAATGGGAAGGTAAATTGTAATTAATATTAAAGAGTAACATTTTAACAGATATATTTTAGGTGTTTATAGAGTCATAATTATTACTTCAATTGAGTGTGATTATTATTATGTTTAGTTAGTTAAAACTAGATTTAGGATTAGGAAAGGATTGATCAAGATGTCAGTAATTATGTATTAAGTTGAAATCATTAAGGGGTTAGAGTTAGGTTATAGTTGGTTTTCATATTTATGTAGTGGTGTCTAATTATTAAATTAATTATTCAAAATTTATTTATTAAGTATTTAATGGAAAAAATAAGTATTAGAACAGTTTCCATAAAAATTACTAGTATAGGTAATACTATATAGTGATAATTATTCACTATATATGTTTTCCTTAATTTACCAATTACTACATTATTAACAATTATTGTTTTATGATGAAATGTCGCATTTATTTTTTTCTTTATGATGTTGTCTTTTATTTAGTACATTTCTATGATAATATTTATTATACTATGAGCATGAATCCTTGCATGATCGTTTCTATGTATTTTATTTTATTCTTGTCTATTCATTTTATTTATTTTCTGTGTTTGTTTTGTTTTATGTTATACATGACTTAATGTGATTTCATGTATAGTCCTTTTTGGGTTGTAATGGATCATAGTTGTGACTAGCATTTATATTCTTTAATGGAATGTAATAACTGAAGGTGAAGTGTAAGTATATATATATGTAGGTAGAAATGGATCAATAATTAAAAAAATAAAAATATTTATAAATTTTAATGTCTAGATATAACAGACACACACATTTCCATAGGGTTGTGATTTCTTAGGGTTATGTCATATTTTGGTATTTGAAGGCTTAAAGATAACATGATTTGATGGGGTCATGATGTGATGATGTGGGGATATAGTGGGGGTGTGTTTTGGTGTAGAGGATGTAGCTGTGGTTATGATGTTCTGATTATCAGATGATTCACATAGTTAGAGATCATGGAATGCATGTTGCTGGTTGATATTATGTGATACTTGACACAATTTTAGAGTTGGTCTTGCCGATTTTTCTTGAATATTTGGATGGTTGAGATGTTATGATAGAAATTGTGATGTGATATGATTATGATGAGGTTAAATTTCTAGGACTCTTCTCATATTATTATATATCCCTAGAAATTATAAATTTCATTTATTACTTTATTATTATACGCCAAGGTTTAATATGTATTATAAGGTGATGTGACTAAAGTTGAATTATAAGTAAAGTATATTTTTCTCACTAGCTTAATCATAGTCTTCCCCTTCTTAGTTTTTTCACATATGTCTATCCTAAATCCATTATACGACATATATGTAGCTAAGTGCTTCTAATTTCTCACCCCTATAATGTTTTCTAAGTGTTTTACAATATAATCTGAGGGATATTGGAGCCATTGTTTGGGTAGATTGGGTGATGATTTGTGGTTTTATTTTATTTCCTAAGAATTAAAAGGGTAATGCATCATATTATTATGACAGATACCCTCGGTTTAAGTCTCTAACTCTTGGATTATTAGTGTCTGGCTTTAGGGGATAATCATCTCCTCAACCTACCTAGGAAGGGATTCAGTAGGGACGAGCCATGATATTTGGGTTTAAGGGCTTTATGGCTACTATTCGGGGTAAAAACTAGTATTTAAAACCATTGGTGGAAGTCACCCAAATTTAAACTCAAAACTCATTTATCTAACCATGATAGTATTTTCACTAATCAAATTTAAAACAACTGGACAAAAACATAAAATTACTGACAAACACAACTTAAATAACTTATCATCCTTTCTATTTTCCCTAACGCTTCAATGGTAGGTCTATTAAAAAAGAGGGAGATATGTAGAGAGAGATTTACTCTCATATTCTTAAAAAGTAAAGTAAAAAATGATGATACACACCTTATGTGAACATCATATTTCTCCACAAATAGCATCATAGATGTTTTCGCTATATTTCCCTTCTAATGCTTCAATAAGGCAATTCAGTTCATCAATTTAATAGAGGAATGTGAATGTCTTATAATTCCACCAAAAACACCAAAAAATAATTACATGGTTTGTGAATGAATATAGGTTTGGTGATCATGGAAAAAAATTTCTGGACATGTACAGATAATAGAAACCATATGTGGCATTCATGCTTGTAAAAATGTAATTCACACTAAACATACTCCATTCATGATAAAAGATGGTGGTAGAAGAGCCCAAAAGACCTACATAAAGGATATATAGGATCCTTATCAATAATGATATAAATTCAAACTAATTTTTCATTTTAATTTTGTATCTATAATATTATAAAAAACAAACCAGTGGTCATAGTAACTCAAATTATACCAGAACATAAAAAAATCACACATCAACTAAATATTGCAGTCCCATATAGAAACCCATGGACATTCAATAAATAAGAGTTTAAATAAAAACATTAGAAAAAATAACTAAATCACACTTTAGATAAATAATTTAATAAATTATACAAGAACTTTAAAATCATCTATACAAGGTGTTTCAAAAAAATAGAAGAGAAACAAAAGAAATCAAAAATAGTTCAAATGTTTTCGAACCATTCCCTTCTTTTTTCATCTTTCATTAATCAATAAAACTATTAAACATGATGATGTTCCTCCAATGAGTTTTTTCTATATAATTAATCACAAATTCACTAAACACTTGTAAAAATACAATAAACAGTGAAATTGAGGAATAATAATTAACAACGAAATTAAGAAGAGGTTTCTATAAAACATGTAAGGAATTGATTGATAATTGTGTCAATAACATTCCCATATGTGATGTGTAACAATTTATTTTATTTTACAAAATGATAAAAAAATAATTTACTAATTAATTAATATACAAGGTATTTCTTAAGAGAGAAGTAAAATGCACCAGAAAAAATATATATCAATGGTGGAATGGAATAAGACCATCTATTAAAAATTTTCATTTATGCATAAGAAAAAAACCTAGTAAAATATATATTTTGTTTCATCAATAAAATAAGTACACTTTTATTTTATGGTGGAGAGAAACTGGACCATTTACTAAATAGTACAATAGGAAGGTATGCCTATAAATGAACATGGATATCTAAATATAATTCAAATGAAGAATTAGAAGAAATAATTTAAACAACTCATGAAGCTGGTAAAATCTACTACAACTAATAAAAAAATATTTTAGTTACCATAATATGAGTCATGCATTGGATGATAAAGCTTTTTGGGGTTTAGATACCAATTTTTTCTTATACCTCAAAAACACATAGAATATTTTAATACATCATTATGATAGTTTAATCCAAAAAACATATAATAACTGTGGAAAAACATGCACCATAATGAATCTCATGTGTATCCCCTATTAATTTAGTGTTTAATAGACTTTGATGTTGACTTTATATACATACAAGTGACAATTATTCTATAACCACATTCTATAAAATATAATAAATATTTATCTAAAGAATAAAATAATAAAATTCAATAGAAATGTTTTTTTCTATGTTTGAACCCCAATAATAACTTTATTACACTCAATATCATCAAAACAATAATTAAAAATTAATGTAATATGTATCAATTAACATAAGAAAATGTGAAAAAAATAGCTACAAAGATCTTACCATTGAATGTTAGGTATATCAAATATGGCATCAATCATTGAATAGAACCACCCCACCATAAATGTTGGATGTAGTTGATTTAGTATATTATCAATCCAATCTATAAAAAAATTCCTAAATTAAAAAAAAATCAACTATGAGATTTATAAAAAATGGGAATATAATCAAAATTTGAAATATGATTAATAATTCTTACTTTAGGAGTCATTAAAGAATTTACATAGTCCAAAACATTTCTAAAAAATTGAATAAAATCATATGTTTTTGCATCCTTATATCTTTTTTAATCACATATATAATCATTCTCATTTTTTAAAGATTGATCGGCACACCATATCTAATAGAGGAAATTTTTATTCATATATATCTCCTGGATATACTTAGTCATATTGACTGCCATAAATTGGGAATTATGTTCTGATATAAGTCTAAAATCACATCTCTCACTTCTATATAATAATATAGAATGATAAAATTCTTGATTTAAATATAACCTAATAAATATAAATAAATAATTAATATAAATAAATAATTTTATTAAATGTTTGCATGTAAAAAAATTTCAATATATATTACTATATGGGTCATTCAACCACATAGTAAAGAAATTAGTGAATCTCATCTAGAATATCAATCCCATAGATTTTAAATAAATAGAGTATCATATATTTAAAACAAATATTATCAATTTTACGATGCTTGAAATTGAGGTTGGGGGGTAAATATTCAACAACTTCACTCAACCCCCACCATGAACACATGATCAATAGTAAGGTATCCATGATTGTGTTTCAATGTGTTTCTTAAGAACAACATACCATTAATGAGATCTCTACATCAAATAATAAAACATAAAAATCCCTTAAAAATACAATAATTAATATAAATGTTACATTTTGTTAATAAAAACTACAAAAACTCAAACTCACCAAAGAATTGCTACTAATTTTTCTCTTGTAATACCACCTAAATAATTATCATTGTACTGTATTTCATTTTTTGAAACCACACTATAAGAGTGAAATCAAGAAAATTAGAGATAATGTGCATTTTTGGACTACTCGGGTTGACAACATTTCCGAACACTCTCAGTATGTATTGACTTCAAACGTTCATTAAAAATTTATTATAGAAGATTGTATCTTGGTTTTCTATAATTATAAAAGTCTTTGTATTTAAAAAACCATCAAATATGCAAAAAAAAAATTATACATAATTGGATAGTTCTATACATATCGCATTGGAAAATTCCCCTTGCATTTCACACATAGTGATTGGGAATGATAGAGGAAGGAGTAGGATGCAAGGAAACGATAGCTATGAGATTGGGGTAGAGTGGGAGAATGACTGAGAAACCACAGTCTACAAGGGAATCCTTAATTATAACTCCCAATATCCAAGATAGAGTCTGGTAAGGAAACTGTGGATTGTAGATTGGGGTAGAGTGGGAGATTGAATGAAGAATAGCCAAATGCGAGGAACCCTAACACATAAAGCATGATATTTGGGATAGACAATGGTGGATTAAAGGAAAAAATCCTAGAACAAAATGATGAATTTCAGTATGAAATTAGGATGAATCGTTTTGTTTTTACTTAGTTTTTTTATTTACATGGATATTCGAAATGGAAAATTAAATAACATTAAATATTTCTTCATTTCTTCATTTTTATAATTAGTAAATTTCTAAAAATAATATAAATTTTTATAAATTTTATTAAAAATATTTAAATAATAATAATAATATTTTTATTTAAATATAATTTTTATAATATTAAGAATTATAAATTTAATATTATTTATTCTTTTCTAATATTTATTAATTTTTAATATTTCAGTTATTTATTCATTATTAATATGTATTCATTTAATATTTTTATACTACATTCCTTTTTAAATATTTATTTATCAATTTTTATTCATTAATATTTCACATTTTTAAATGATTGTAATTTATATAAATACTATTTAATCATTTTTGTAATATTTCTTGTGTTTAAATCTCTATACAATCATTATTATTTCATTTCTTTTTTTAAAATGCAATTGATAGTGAGTTTAATATTTATATTTTTATTAATAAATTATATTGATTTTTTATTTAAATAAATACAGTTATAATATCTATAAATATAACTATATGTTTTTATTTAGTCTAAATTATTTATTCATATATCTCTTTTTCTAGAAATTAATTATGACTACCATCCTTAAAACCTTCAAACACATCTATTCAAAACGATATTTGAACCTCAAAAAATGAATATGGGTGGAGTATCTCTAAGTTTTCATCTTTGACTTGGTCTATACACCTGTGAAAGGGAATTCAAAAGGTGATACTTAATCCTCAAGTCATATAACCAATTATCTTAAGAATCTTGTGATTAGTGGAAACTTATGAGCATGATTTATGAGATGTAATTGGATTTCAATGAGTGAAATAAAGATAAAGTCTTCTTTTCGGAGACTCTTATTCCTGATTTGTTTGAGAAAGACAATAACTCTCAATGATCGGATCCTAATTTTCCTTCCATTATGTTAAAACTCAATGGTAAGGACACCATTGTTAGATGGAAACAAGATCAGAATTTTACATAGCATTTCTGAGATCATATTGTGGTTCCTTCACTTTGTCTAGAACAACTTCTTTCAATTTATCACCATTCTAAGTGGGTGATTCATCTAGGCAACCAAAATATGTAAAACACACTAAGGATCCATTTCTAGTTGTTATATATTAAACTAAGGGTAGATGGTTATATTATGAAATGCCTCACATGTCTCCAAGTTGATGTAGAATATCAACGACTGACTGAACTATTGCAATTTCCACCCATACCTATGTGGAAATGGGAGCATATTTCCATGGAATTTGTTACTAGTTTGTCAAAGATGATTTTAAAACATGATTCTATTTGAATGATTGTAGACCTACTCACAAAGTCAGTTTACTTTATCCCAATTCATGAATCTAACAAAGAGGATAAATTAACACAGCTCTATATTAGATAAGTGGTGATATGACATGGGGTACCAGTTTCTATTGTCTATTTAAGAGATCCTAGATTTATATCTAATTTTTTTTGCTTCTTCCAGTATTCTCTTGGAACCCAATTGATCATGAACATGGTATATCATCCTCAAATGGATGGGCAGTCAACACATATGATTCATACACTAGAGAAAATATCATATTATTGTGTAATGGGTTTCAGTGGCTCAATGGAGGATCATTATTCTTTAGTGGAGTTTTCATTTAACAATAATTTCTAGGTCACAATACATATGGATCCATTTAAGTCATTTTACGGTCATTATTTTATATATGCACTTTGTTAGATAGAGTCTAGGGAAACCTCACTAAGTTGACCTATCCTTGTCCACGCGATGATTGAGTAGATTAAACAATCAATAAATAGATGAAATTGGTCCAAAATCATCAAAATTATTATGTAAATCAATATTTTTACCCATTATATTTTACTATGGGTGACCATGTATTCTTTATGTTCTCTCCTAGGCTCGTACATTGTCATTTGGGAAAGTAAGGGATGTTGTCTCCTCGATACATCTGATCATTTTTTGTACTTGAATGTCTTCAAGATATACCTTATTAGGTTATTTACAACCTAGATTAAGCACAGTTCATAATGTAATTTGAGTACCTCAATTGAAGAAGTACCATCCTAACCCCAATCACATGATTTGATGGGATCATGTCATACTTAACCCAAATGATACAATTGTGAATACCCTGATTCATATTATGGGTTGGAAAGACAAGATCTTTCAAGAAAGACTTATCTATTTGGTCTGAGTCTTATGGAGACATGTCTAAGTGTATGAAGAGACTTGGGAACAAGATATGTTTATGTAGTATCAATGGACAAAAATATTCCAATATGCTTCCAACATCCAGCTTTCCGAGGTCAAAAATCCTAATGCTGAGTAGAAAGGAATACCCCTCAGTTTGTTTGTCATAAATAAAACTAAAACTAAATAAAATGAACTACTTGAGATTATTTTTATTGTATTTAATAAAATTAAATAAAACAAGGACCAAGGGATGTGAGTTGATTCGGAGGGATGGTTTTTCTTAAATCGTACCAACCATGAGATTTATTAGGGTGTCTTACCTATCCTTTCTGTATTGGATAGAATAATATAAATTTCTAGTTCCTATATCAATGTTATCTATAACCATTTAAGATTTATAATGATTGATCTATTTCAAAATATGAAATTAAGGATGGATCTCACTTTCCCACTCCCCTTTATCACATTGAGATTTGTCCCCTAAATTCCATATCTTTTCT
Organism: Viscum album; assembly: GCA_963277665.1. Lineage (NCBI taxonomy): Eukaryota > Viridiplantae > Streptophyta > Magnoliopsida > Santalales > Viscaceae > Viscum > Viscum album. The sequence goes on along the minus strand of OY728166.1, from coordinate 1,068,912,613 downwards.
TGTGCATTTAGGGGATTTGATTGAATAAATTCAAAGTGATATTAATTTTATATTACATAAAAATACCCTTTGAATTTTTTATTCCCCTTCTCATAATTTAATTGAATTACTTTAATTGTATTCATATGATTCCTTCATATGTGCTTTTGGAATTTTAGTTTGAATTGGGTTGTTTATATTGCATAGAGGCTTATTCATGCATGAGGACTATTTAACCATTGATATTGTTTTATACTAGAATTATATGCTATTCTTTACCCATTTAGTGCTTTCATTTTTTACCATTGATTAGGTTGTCTCTACTATTCCAATCTCGTGCCCCATCCGTCCTACCGCTCAACCATTTTTTGTTAAAAAAACCATACATTTTATCCTAGCTGCCCACGTGGCATTGATCTGGTATTTTTTATTGCATTGTCTAACATCATGTTGATAGGTCATAATTGGTCTTTCTAATACACCTTGATTAGTGGTGATTCATTCTATATGTGTAGATGGTTTTGTTTCTGGTTTAGCAACATCACTCCTGAAGATCTTTTCCTTCACTGTACAGAGGATATCGAAAGAAGAAGAAGGATAAATAAGGAATTCTTTCCACCTGCACTCTCCTATATCAAACTCATTCCACATCCTAGAACCGGAGTACCTCTCTAGTTGATAATCAGTAGATATTTACTCAATCTTGGGTTTAGTATGACTATGCATTAGAGAGGTTCTAGATTATGACTTGATTTTCATTGTAACCAGGCTTCAGTTTAGAATCTTGAATTTATAATGATTTATTTATTTCCTTCATGTATATATCTATATCATTTTTAGGTATGTACTTGAGTCTCTCTAGGAGTGAATGATATTGAATCTACATGACAGGTTTGATCAGCGCTTCCTAGTTCAACAATGTCGTCCTCATTGGATAGTTTCTCTAGTCTTTTCTTCTTAATTCTTTGAGTCTGTAATTCTTTTCTTGTTCTTTGATTATCAATAAAATTATGACCTATATGGTGTTCTATCCATGCTTGTATTATCATGTTGACCTGAAGAATGTTATATCTAGTGTTATTTTATTTTTTTACTTTCTATTTTTGTGCTTCCAATAGTTCATTTGATTAAGAAATCAATTTAATTTTCTTGTCACCAAAGTTTTAATTAAAATAAACTGAATCTTTAATCATGTAATACTTGATACTGGGTTTAAGATGTTCTAGGGTTAAATGTATAACCTGAAAAGTGGTATTAGAGCCTTCTATAAAGTATATAATGGGTTATACTAACTTTTATATTGTTAAATTTGATGATGAAAATGATTTCAATCTATAGAGAATTAAAATGACTTCCCTACTAGATCATAACTATTTAAATGATTCCATTGATGGAACTAAAAAGAAAGTAAACACTCTTTCCCCTGATGGGAAGACTGATATCACTTTTGTTGATGTCCTGAGAGAAACTCTTAAGAAATTGCATAGATTAATCCTTTTATCTTTAGGAGATAAATTCTTTAGAGAGGTTTCATAAAAGTCTTATACTATCGGTTGATGGTCTAGACTTGAATCCCTTTACATGAATAAGTCTCTTGTTGGTATATTATATGAAAAATGAGATTATCTACTTTCAAAATGCATTGTGGAAATGTAGTAAGGATACACATTGATGAATTTAATAAAATATTGATACATCTAGACAACATAGACATTTAATTAAATGATGAAGATCAATCCATAATATTGTTAACTTTATTCGATGATACCATTAATTATGTCAACGATTTTATGATGTATATAAAGGACACCCTTACTCTTGAAGATGTTAAATCTTATTTAATCTCCAAAGACCATCCAAGTAAGGGTAGCATTAAGACTAAGGTATAGGGTTTGAATATTAAGGACAAAAGTCAATCTAGGGGAAGAATCGAGTTAAGGGGTAGGGGGAAATATAGGGGTCATTCTAAAAAGAAATGGTATAAGTATAAGAAAAAAGTAATCAAGTGTTTCTAATTAAAAAAACCTAGTAACATTAAGAGGATTGACTTGATAAGAAAGGTGAATATAAATACAATATTAATGACCATTCCAAGTTAGTTATGTAAAACATTGACACTACTGATGTGTTAAACATTTCTAACATTTCTATATTAGATGAATGGATCCTTGATTCAAGATTTTTATTCTACAGGTATTCTAGGAAGGAATTATTTACTGAGTTAAGGGAAATTAAATCTAGTGAGGTGTTTATAGGAAAAAACAACTATCATATTATGAGAATTGGCTTAGTTTCATTATAGATTCATGATAAGAATGTTAAAACTCTTTAAGAGGTTAATTGGGTACCCAAACTAAAAAGAAACCTCATCTCCCATATGAGTCCTTGACCATAAGGGATAAGTTTTAAATTAGACTCTTGGAGTATCAAGGTTTCTTAAGGATCCCTCATTATCATGAAAAGAAACCTTCATAATAGACTTTATGTGTAAGATGGTAAGGTTTATATAAGTCAATTAAGTAGATCCTGTGACTCAGAACTTGATACAACCACCCTTTGGTGTAGATGGATAGGGATCATTAGTGCCAAAGGTCTTAATTAACTTAAAAAACAAGGTATTCTAATTAATTTCAATCACAGCAGTCTTCCATTCTGTGAAGATTGTGTATCTAGAAAATCCCGAAGAGTTAGCTTCAGTAGGTCAATGTATAAGGCTAAATAACCCTTTTAGTGTGTCTACTCTGATCCATGGAGTCCATCTAGGGTCACCTCCCATAATGGAGAGTTTTAATTCATTTACTTTATTAATGACTACACTATAAAAGTATGGATTTATATACTCAAACATAAGTTAGATACTTTTTAGAATTTTTAGTAATAGAAAGATGGGGTAGAGAGTAAATCTTATAAGAAACTCAAAGACTTAAGGAATAATAATGGTTTAGAAAATATATCAACTAAATTCATTATATTCTGTGAATATGGAGGAATAAAAAGATATCATACTATTATGGAAACACCACAATATAATGGATTATCTGAAAGGATGAATAGGATTGTTCTAGATAGGGTCAAATTCATGTTGTCCCATTTAAAACTCCACAGGTCCTTTTGGGTTGAGGCTACCTCTACAACAATATACTTGATTAATTGATTCTAATCCTCTACCAATTCCTTTAATACACCAGAAGAAATCTATAAAGGTTCACCCCTATGTCTTTCACACCTTAGGATATTTAGATCTATAGAATATGATCATACACATATAGATAAGCTACATCCTATGGATGAGAAGTGTATATTTGTGGGTTATATAGAGGGAGTTAAGGGGTATTGTATATGGGTAGATAAGTTAGGTTATCAAAAGTGTATATTCTTTCAAGATTTTGTGTTCCATGAGTCTGGTATCTCTAATGATAAGAGAACTGAATCTATAGAATCTTATGAGGAAAATGGATAATCCTCTAGATTCACAACACCCATATCTATTGAGGTTCTTTTAGAATCTAGATACCAATCCCAATCCCAATCCAGGACTGGTTTTTATCCCCCTATTGCTCATAATCAAGCTAAATTTGTTTCGGATTCAGATTATGAACAAGAAACAGAGGAACCAGATAATCTAATAAATTATCAACTCACTCGTGATAGAGAGATAAGATTCATAGGGCCTCCAACCTGCTTTAGTCAGGCTGCTATTGTTGCCCATGAGTTTAATTTCGATCATGATTTGTTTAATGATGAACCAAAAACCTATAATCAATCCATTAAGTCCAAAGAATCCACTAAGTGGCTAGATTCTACGCAAGAAGAAATGAATTCACTCCTTAAGAACAACACTTGGGGTGTAATTTCCAAACCTAATAACCAGAAAATTATAGGTTCCAAGTAAATATATAAGAAGAAAATAAATAATGTCGGAGAAAATAAATTCAAATTTAAATCCTGAATGGTTTTTAAAGGTTTTTTTCAATGTGAAATCATTTATTATATTGATATATTCTCCCTAGTTGTTAAAAAATAATCTTTAAGAATTCTTATTGCTTTTTCTTCCATGTTTGATTTTCATATTGAACAATTGGGTGTAAAAACTACATTGTTTCATGGTACCCATGATGAAGAAATTTATATTACTCCACCTAAAATATTTTCAAATATATTTAAAAAAAATAAAGTTTTACATCATAGGAAGTCTTTATATGGACTTAGACAATTTTATAGGAAATGGTATCAAAGGTTTTATTCTTTTATGATTGAAAATAACTTATCCAGAATTATGTTTAATGCGTATGTATACTATAAAACTATTAAACATTAATTTGTTTACTATTTATTATATGTTGATGAAATGATTTTAATATATAAAAATATGAGGATTATAAATTCTGTAATGAACCAATTGAACTATATCTTTGAAATGAAAGACTTAATACATGTGAATCAGATATTGGGTATGGAAATAGTTAGATATAGTAAGGCCCAAACCTTTCACTTATCTCAGTTATCTTGTGTTGAAAAAGTATTAAAAAGTTATCTAAAAACCATTTAGAATTACATTAGGAAAATTTTTCAAATTTCCCTTGGAACAATCCCTTAAAAATTATGATGAGGTTACTTTTATGAATAAGATTCCATATATTAATGTATTAGGATGTATTATGTATGTTATGTTCTATTCTTTCCCAAATATATCATTTTCTATTTTTACATTGAGCAGGTTTATGGGGAAACCTGGTAAGAATCATTGGCATGCCTTGATGTGGCTTCTCAAGTATGTCTCAATGTATAATAAATTAGGAATTCGATATGTTTTAAATAGTAGTTCTAGTTTTGATATTGTTGGTTTTGTTGACTCTTATTATTTTGTATATATTGACCCTTAAAAATCACTAACTGGTTTTGTGTTTCTTGCATACGGAGGACAGGTCGCCTAGAAATGTAACATGAAATCCGTGGTTTATCTCTCTACTACTGAGGCAGAGTATATAGCCATCATAGAAGCCATAAAATAGAATACATGGTTGAAATGATTGATTTTACAGTTGTTTTTCTCTATTGATAGTGTAATAGTCCATTGTGATAGTCAATCTTCATTACATCTGTCTAAGAACTATGTATGTCATGGTAGATCAAAGAACATTGACAATATACATCATTTTGCTAGGGATATTCTAGAATTTGTGATAGTTATTGTCGCTAAGATACCCATGGGGGAAAATCTGTCCAATAGTTTGACTAAGGTCATGCCATTGCATAATTTCATGCATTGCCTTAAATTAATGAACTTAGTCCCACTTCTATAAGTTAGGTTGCGAGAACATCATCCTTAAATTCATTTAGTAACAAGGTGGTAATTTTTTTATGCCCCTTCTCATATTGAAATTGAAAAACTTTAATTTTATTTATATGATTCCTTCATATATGCTTTTGGAATTTATGTTATCATGGGTTTTTTTGTTGAATGGAGTTTTATTTCTTCATGAGGACCATTTAACCGCTTATATCATTTTATACTATAATTCTCAATAATTCCTTACCCATGCTGTGCTTGCACTTTGGATGAGTTCCTCTATATGTGTCTGTTTGGATCGGCCTGGATCAATGGTGCCTCTACTGTGCTAATCCAATGTCACCATCTATCTTGCCACTCAACCATTTTTATTAGGCAAACCGTGTAATGACCCGAAATTCTGAATAAATCTTGTTTTATAATTTTTTGTGTTATTTTATTTCATACTCAACAAAAAAATTTCATTTAATAAAATGAGAATAATTAAAATGAGGCTGTTGGGTTTTGAATATTATATGACCGTCAGTCAGTATGACCTTTGGAAACTAAATGTCGTGTTTATTGTCTCTAAATACAATTGATCTTGGTTAATTAATATAGAAAGAAGATTCGATGGCCTCATCCAGTAGTCTCGGGTCAATCGAAGCCCATCTAACAGAACTTGGGAAGAGGTAGCACCAGTAGGCTTTTCTCTGGACCAACCCCAAGATGAACTTCATCATGTGAATCTAGAATGGAATCGCCTTCACAAGAAGTTAAAACTAATACAGATTACTACTCGTGCAATTTTATTCAATCCGCCCTCAGATTCTCTCACCTTAGCACACCTTACACTTAGGTCCTATGCTGGGGTAATAAGAGGCTATGTAAAGAGACCATAACTATTTTGTGTAATCCTTTGAGATAAATAAAATCTTTTTTTCTTCTAATGGTGAATTTTGTGAGTTTTCAAATGTCCGGATAAATATAGTATGCATATTTTTGATGAATTCTAGAAAAATGATATTTTAAATTATTTTTGTAAACCTTAAATAATTAATGATGTGTAATGATTTTCAAAAATGGACTTCTGCAAATGTGTTCAGTAAAAAATTTAGAGTCTAATAAGATCAACTTTATTTTTGATGAATAATAAATTATGAATAGTGATTTTATTCTTAGGATTATTAATGTGACCAAATGGATTAGTAATCTCACATAAAGAAAGTATTAATATAATTTAGGCACCATGATTAAGTAGTGTGATTCAATAAAATAGGTAAATAACTGTTTTATTAATTATTAGTCAAGTATTAGTTTCTTCAGGTGAATAGTGTTTTTTAATTAAAAATTAAATTAAAATTATTTATAAAATTATTTTTATAAAATGGAGTTCATTTTTGAAATCAGAGCATCGATATTATGTTAAGGTAATTTTTGGGGATTTTTCTCAGAAAAATAAATTTTCGGTGAATAGAGTTTTTATTTAAAAATTAAATTAAAAATATTTAGAAAATTATTTTTATAAAATGGAGTTCATTTTTGAAATTAGAGCATTTATATTTGGTTAAGGTGAAATTTTGTGATTTTTCTGAGAAAGTTGAATTTTCTATGAATAGTGAAAATATAGTTTTTAAGTTACGGGTGTTTAATGACATCATTAAATGATGTATTAAGTATGTAATCAATATGGTGGACTTATTAATAGTAAGATAAGGTATTAGGTGTCCCATATGGCCAATACCATGGGTGAATACCATGGGCAAGCCCATGGTTTTTCCAATACCACCAATGAGGTGTCCCTTGGCCATTAATGCCTTGTCCCCTCACTCCCCCTATAAATACCAATCCATTCTCTCATCGTTTCGACTCCCAAATCATCCTCAAAGATGTTCTGGTCTCCTTACCCCCCAATGAGTCCTACCAAGGTTCCCCCAATCCTTCAAGGTCCCAACCTTTGAGTTTTAAGAGTTACGTATTAAGGTAAGGGATCCTAACTCTCTCTTTCTCTTCAAGTACTCTCTTTTATGTCATTTCTTTTATTATCCATGTTCTTATGTTGAAGGATGTTCTTTTATATTCATCCTACTGTCCTCTTCATGTACATATGATGAGATACCCCCTCTTTCTCTCATTAATTCATTTCAATAATGTTTAAGTGGCGTCGTTAGGCTGCCGAATTTTTAAGGGATTCTTCCACCCTTCTCATTTTCAAGATCTATTTTGATGTCAAGTATTTCATGTTCCTTTTTATTATGTTGGGGTATTATCTCTATATCTCTAATACTAATCTTCTATGTTCATATTATTAGAGACCCTATTTTATCTCATCAATTCTTTTTTTTATGTTTAAGTGACGTCGTTAGGCTGTCGAATTTTCATAAGAGAAATCTTATTTTTGTCATCCTGTCATGTTCTTCATTTCATATGAAATATCTTTCAAATTTCATTACCATGTTCTTAAATCCTTTATATTCTGTTACCCTACTGTTTTAAGGATCATTTATGAGTGGGTGACCCATGTACCCTCTCTTTTCAATGTTTTCTAAAACACTGTAATATTGCCGTTATGCTGCAGAATTTTCATCTCAAAATGTCTCTCTCTTTTTCTCAAATTATTTTATTTTATTAAGTGAATAATAAAATCTCTTTCTTCTACATGTTTATTCTCATATATATCAAAAAAAATTATTTTAAATTCTTGTATTTACATACATAAAACCCGCTTTCCTTTTTCTGTGGGTTTAAAGTGACATAAAGATCACGTCTTTAAAGAAGTTTTTAAAATGTGATGACTATGAAATGAAACCCATTTCTTTTATTCTATATGGGTTTTTTATAAAATTATTTATGATGATATATTTGTATCACATGATAATAAAGGAAAATTTAATGGTGTGCCCTGATAGCGCTCCAATGCATTAGGTAAAGACTTAATCTCTAGAGATGACCATTTTTAACAACGCCTTGTTGAATAACAATGGTAATTTTTTAATGACACCTTGGGGATGGACCTTGGTGAAACATGTTTCCGACGCTTTCTTCAGGGCACGCATGCATCCGTCTGCGGAGGAGGATGCACGACATTTGTTACCCAGCATTCCCGCTTTCCAAAGGCGGGCGAAATTTGCTCCTTATTCAGGGACGTCTGCTCCTTAATCGAAATGGGATGATGGGATGTCGGTTCTTCCTTCTGTGGATTCCTCCTCAAAACTCATCACCTAGTCCAGGTCTCCCTCATAGATTTAATACATTGTTCGTGATACTCTTCCCAGTTCCATGTTTCCATGGATGCTGGTTAATTACACTGCTTCTTTCGGGATATTCCAAAGGGTCCGGTCAGGGCAGCAACATTCAGTCGGGGGAGTAGTCACGTCGAGGCATCAGTAGCATGTCTGTATGCTGGGGAACTGGTGTGTCTGTCTTTTGTCCCTTGTCATGGGGATTCATGAGGGCGTGGAAGCTCGAGGCATCCCACATCAAGCGTGGGTAAATATATTCCATAGACATATATCTGAGGTTTTCCTCAGCTTCCTGTGTTTAACACAGGGTATGTCGTAGGTTTAACGTCCAGCGGAGACAGATCAGCCCGATCAGAGCATTAGCTGGAATGGATCGGATTGAGGAATTTCCATTGAAGGGGTGCCGATACCGGGACCAGCCCATGGGAGGCTATGAAGAAGAGTGTAATGGTATGATCTCACTGGGATATGGAAGTCCGGGTGAGAATCAGGATGGGTGATGGAGAGTTGAGTGAAGTGGAGGGGGAATGAAACGGGACCATCACAAGGGTGACAGTAATGTTGGGCTTGAGTCTCGAAGAGACCTCCTACGTATCCCCGTGGTAGTGAATCAAAGTCCGCGTAGTTTTGGATGGTGTCGGCGGACCGGCGTGAAGGTGGACCTTGGTACGATGGATGTCGTCAACGAACCAACATGAAGGTGAACTCAGGGGTCCACTGGTGGTGGGATTGAACCTCGTGATGGCTTCCTACATACCACGCCTTGACATGGATCAATGACCTCTTAGTTCAAAGGGGCTTCGTCGGCGAACCAATGTGAAGGTGGACCTTGGTCCAGATGGTGTGGGGATTACACACTAGGCTGCCCAGGTGCTGGTGACCTAACGTGAATAAGGTCGGGATGACCAACAGTTGGTGGGATTGAACCTCTGGGAGGCCTCCTACATACCATGCCTTGACATGGATCAAAGACCATGTAGTTCAGGTTGGACGCCGAAAGGCCGATGTGAATGAGGAGGACCAGGGGTCCTAGTGGTTGCGGGATTGGACCTCGTGGAGGCATCCTACATACCATGCCTTAGCATGGATCAAAGACCACGTAGTTCAAGTTGGTCACAATGACTTGCCGCTGGACCGGAATGCAGTTTAGCGTCGTGCGGGACGAAGATGAACCCTGACGTGAATAAACGACGGGTGGTCTTGGACCTCGTGGAGGCTTCCTACGTACCATGTCGTGTCATGGATCAAATTCCTCGTAGTTCAAATGTTGGAAGTCATCAGTGAACCGATGTGAAGGTAGACCTTGGTCCAATGGGAGATGGGCTTGAACCTCGGGGAGGCTTCCTACGTACCATGCCTTGACATGGATCAAAGACCTCATAGTTCAAAGGGTTTCATCGGTGAACCGACGTGAAATTAGACCTAGGGGTCCACTAGTGGTGGGATTGAACCTCGTGAAGGCTTCCTACATACCATGCCTTGACATGGATCAAAGTCCTTGTAGTTTGGAGGGTGGGTGTCAGTGAACCGACATGAGGAAGGGACCTTCATCATATGGGAGATGGGCTTGAACCTCAGGGAGGCTTCCTACATACCATGTCTTGACGTGGATCAAAGAACTCGTAGTTCAGGTGGTCACAATTGATTTATATCAGACTAGAATGTAGTTTAATGTCATACTGGACGAAGGTGGAACTTGACGTGAATAAATGACGGGTGGGATTGAACCTCGTGGAGGATTCCTACGTACCATGTCGTAACATGGATCAAAGACCTCGTAGTTCAAAGGGGTGTGCAGTTTAATGTCATGCGGGACAAAGGCATACAGTTTAACATCATGCTGAATGAGGGAATACAGTTTAACGTCATGCTAGAAAAGGGCATACAGTTTAACGTTATTCTGGATGAAGGTATTGTCATGCCGATTCTCACTCTAAGCCCATGTGAGTCATGCTCGGTGTGAGAAACAAGAGGCAGAAAGGACCAGACGATCACGTCGCAAAGGGTGCGTCCGTGAGAAGCGAAGAGGGGCTTACGCGTTAGGTGGCCCATGGTGCTGGGACTTACTCCAGGATGGATGCCCGAAGTGTGGAAAAGCACAGCGAGAGAGGGATTTTGGACCAATGATGGGAGGTGCCTCATTCCCTATCGCGCCCTCCAATGACCCTGGTAGTGGGGAAGTACGGAGGTGCATGGGTGATACCTTTCGCAAGAGGGGCTAGGGGCTTGCACCAAGGTGGTTTCCCTTCTCCCATGGACATACGCTACTTCAAGAAGGAGGGTATCATCCTTTGTGGAGGGGGTGACCCCGTCTCTGTGGAGACGGGTGGCATAAAAAATGTCCGATCTGGGAGGACCCCATGTGGGAAGCACGGGGCCGGATCACAGTTTAATGTCATGTGTTGAGGACGAGGTGCTTGGTAGTTTAATGTCATGTAGCTCAGATGAGGTGGGTTCACTCTACACCCCTAGGACTTACATGACCGGCACCCTTTTCTCCTCGGGGAAGGGAAGGTACCAGTAAGGTCGTGGTCAAGGGGGGTCATAGAGAGAACCATCAAGGGGTCCACATTAGCGTGGCTATGTGAATAAGAAATATCCATTAGCATGCCTATGAAAAGAAGAATTAGGTGAAGCAACACTATAGGTGATGTTGTCCTTGGGGCTTTGAAATCACATCGTGAAAACCTGGAGGGTCACACGGGAAGAGGAATTGCTAAGTAGAGGAGTGTGCTTCACGAAATGGGGTGCCTTGGCCTTAGCATGGGGAAGAGGTGTGAGTGGAGAGTGCTTCACGAAGTGGAATAGTATTCGCGGAGCACTGCCTCGCGAATCAGAGGTGCCTCGCGAAGCAAGGTGCTGCGAGGCAGTGTGCTTCGCGATATGTAGTGATCCTACCTTAGCATGGAGAACACTAGTACAAGATGGGTGTTTTGCGATGCATAAATGCTCCGTGGCTTCCTGGGTTCCCTTGGGAATCCCCCTCCTTTGCGAATGCCCTTGATATTCGCAAAGGGCATCCCTCTTAGAAGAGGGGCCCAAAACGAGACAAATCGAAGGTGTCATGCGAAGTAGAAGTACCTCGTGGAGCTCATGATTCCTGGGGAAAAGGGTGCTTTGCGATTGAGTAGGGGAGAAGTCGAAAGGTCGGATTATCCATTCTTTTGGACTCAGGGGGAGCCCAGAATTTATAGGCAAGGGGTTCCGTGAAGCAGAACTCACGTGCCGCCTCCGGTGCTTCATGGTGTGCTCGCGAACGCCAGGCCGTTCGCGGATTGGTACCGCCTCCGGTGCTTCGCGGCGCGCTCGCAAACGTTAGGCCATTCTCGAAGAGGTACTGCCTTCGGTGCTTCGCAGTGGGCTCGTGAACGTCAGGCCATTCTCAGAGAGGTACCTCCTCCGGTGCTTCGCGGGGGGCTGGCGAACGTCAGGCTGTTCGCGGAGAGGTACCGCCTCCGGTGCTTCGCGGGACCGTGATGCTCGAGGGTGCTTCGCGTCGGTGCTTTGCGAGGCAGCGTGCGGGGATTCTTTTTCGGCCCTTCCTTTTGTTCAATATTTTGGTACCAACAAATTATCCCCCTCAGACATGGATCCGCGAAGTGATGAAGGGTTGTAGTCTGAGGGAAAATCTATAAAATTGTCTGCGGTTTGCGATGCGACTTCGCGAAGGGGGCCCGCGGTGCTGAACGCGGCCACGGGATCGGGACGTGCCGTGATGTTCCACACGGGTGGGACGCGCCGCGAAGCTCCGGGGTCGCCGCCTATAAATAGTGGGCCAACCTCTTTTGTCTTCACGTGATTTTCTTGTCCATTTGCGCTCTCAATTTCATGAAGCTCTGCGTACTCTGTGCCTGCTCTCCGTGAATCGAGCTTCGCGGCGAACCGTGGGTCTCCGACACCGTGATCGTACCCAGAGAACTCCTATTTTCCGGCCTAGGTCCAACTCCACGGCTTGGTTTTGTAACCAATAATTGTGAGAGATCTTCACGAGCCAGCTTCGCGATCCATCTTCGCGATCCTTTTTGAAAAATTCTTTTCTGAGTGTCGGAACCGAAATGGCCCATCGAGAAGCTGTATTGGGGGTGCTTGCAGACGCCACCTGGAGGGATGAGATGGCCCACTATCTGGGCCTTAGGGAGATTGTCCGAAGCCACTCGGACCATACCTCTTTGACGGAACTGCTATCGGAGGGTCAGAAGAACTCTCCGCAGTGGAAGAAAATTCCCTTGTATGGATTCGGGCTGAGGGATAACATCTTCATCCCTAAGGTGAGTAGGGACGAACCAGCTTGCTAGTTTAGAAGCACGCCATGTCAGCACCAATGGTTCAGGGCAGCCGATGGTCATGCATGAGAGGATTTCACACCTGTCACTGCTGACTGTCTCTACAACCATTTGAACAATATTGATGGGAAGCCACTACAACTGGAGACATCTCCTCCTCTGTACCGTACCATGATAAAGGTGGCGTTGTAAGATCCGAAGAAGGGGTGGTCCGATGAGTGGGACCTGCACCAGGGCGGAAACTTTACTAATGACTGGGCCTGGGCCTACTGGGTAGGTGCCTCATGCGAGGAGTTTGGGGCCGAGCTGAGGATAGTGGGTTTATATAAGGCGGCATGGGCCTCCCAATTCCACATCTACCAACCGAAACAACTGATTCCTTAATTGATGAGAAGATGGTCGTCTAGGACCAATACCTTTCACCTGCACCACGGGGAGGTGGGCATCAGCCTGTGGGATGTCCACCAGATTTCGAGGGATCCAATCTTGGGGGCCATGTATGATGAGTTCCTCCCCATCATGAGCATGTGGGAGGATACAGAACAAATGTCGCACGTCCTCCTATGCAGACGGATGCGTGCGTGCCCCGGTGAAAGCGTCGGAAACAGAAATGGTGAACCCGACGTGAATGAGGACTTGGAATCCAAATCACACCATGTACCCCCGAAGGAAACTCTCCAGGTCAAGGGACCAAGAGTGAGAATTAGGCTGGGCTCGAAGCAAAGTGTTCAGGCGTTCTTACGTACCCCATGAGGATGGGAATCAAGTCATACGTAGTTCTAAAAATGCAGTTTAATGTCATGCGGGACGAGGAGCAACCTAGCCGTGTTGGTACACATCCCGCCAAAACTACTAATCCCACGTGAGTCATGCTCGGTGTGGGAAACAAGAAGTAGTGGTGGGAGTTTCCCAACACAGAAGGGGTTCAGGTTAGGGCAAAGGGACGCATGGTGAATACCGGCCCAAAAACACTAACACAACCATGTAGCACACCTAGATGCGCGAAGAGATAGAGCCGAATATGTTGGAATTCCACTTGAACATTAGGAAGTAGAAATTTGTGAATCATGAAGCTCGAGATTTGGATCACAGTGAAGGCGGCGTGATGATAGAGGATAACTGGTAATCATGGCGGAAACACAGCATCCATATCACGTTATCCTAGAATGGGGACAAACAAATGAGGGTTGATCGTTGACCATGTTCGAAACATGGGACCATGTCGCAAATGTTGTCAAATATCCTTAGGGACGTTGGCCCGAAATGATTGGAGGGCACTTAGGTCTAGTATCCATGGAGATCCCTTAAGCCTAGTATCCATGTCGTCCGAGGGTCCTTTTGGATGTAGAAGAGGATGAGGATCCAAATGGCGAGCTCACGAAGCATGGTCATGGGATAAGGGGAATGTCCCCATGAAAATTCCACACTTCGGGCTCTTTGTCAAAACACATCTGAATATGACAACGAGATGTATTAGATAGAGGTAGAAGAGTCCTTTACCATAGGGATATCTTAGTTTAGGGTCGTAAAATTTGGACCATGGGTAGGAGGAAGCACAGGAGGCACGTGATTGGTATTTAAGAAAACCCGACGTGGATGGGAACCGAGGGTTCCAACCACCATGTGCTTCTCGGATTGTTTTAGGTCAAGGGACCATAAACGAGAGTTGAGTTGGGCCCACGGGGAAATTATCGGGTGCTCCTACATATCTCATAAGGATGAGAATCAAGCCTCAGGTAGTTCTTGAGAGAGTCTTAGTTTATGGTCTTAGAACTCGGACCATGAATGGGTAAGGGGAGTAGGGGACACATGGCAAGGCGGTTACAAAACCCGACCTGAATGAGGACCTAATCCTTACTTACCACGTGTTCTTTGGGGAAATGCTCGAGTTAAGGGACCGAACATGAAGGTTAGGCTGTGCATGCGGGGAAGTGCCCGGTGCTCCTACGTATCTCATAAAGATGAGAATCAAGCCATACGTAGTTATGAAAGGTGGCACGGTAAGGTACCAGTTCCGGGGGAAAAGGGGAGTGCGGGTGTGGCCCTTACACTAAAAGAAGAGGAATTTGATAAATCTTGTTTGTCCTTTAAGGTGAGTGGTTTTTTTTTGTGAAGCGATAGGCCTAGGGTAGAAATCCCTGGTGTCGCCACAATAATCAAGCCATGAAAGGCGTTGACAAATGGCATGGCACATGACCAATACCCAACATGATTTCCTCTACAATGAGGTCATCAAAATACAGTGCCGTTTTTCGTCGTGCATCTAGGACAATAATGTCACAGTTTAGGGTCGTATGATAGGACCAAGCATGCATTTTAACGTCATGCATCGCAGACGTAGCAGAGGCGATGCTAGGCGAGGAATGTGCGCAGTGTCATGAAACACAATTTATGGAGACATGATCCCACATCACACTGTACGCCACTTCGAGAGGGAGACCTCAGGTCGAGGGGCCTATATAGAGGTAAGAGGTGAAAAGAGGGGAGGAGACTAGATCCCTAAATGGGCTGGACCCAAAGACAAGGCGTCCGGGTGGTCCTATGTATCCCATGAGGATGGGAATCAAGCTGAACATAGTTCTATATGGATATTAGTTTATGGTCTTAGAGCTCGGACCATGAATGGTGACAACTTCCCGAGTAAGCGCAGACGTCAACTTGATCCCTAAGCCCACGTGAGTTAAACTCGGTGTGGGAAACAAGGGGGGAATCCTTATAGCAATACTTGGGGCGTCCATCAAAGGGGAGTTGGCAGAGAACCTCGAAGGACACCTTTGACACGGCTTGTTCCCCCAACGCGCAGACGTGCACGGAGTAATAGTACCAAGAGTTCCGAGGCTCTACTTGGACATGATGAGAATGGAGAAGGATTTGAATCGTGTAACTGACATTTTGGGCTTAATGGGGTTGGCATGGAGATAGAGGAAAACTGTTAACCGTGGCGGAACAAATAGTCTCCATATCGCGTTAGCCTGAGGTGGGAACAACAAACGAGCATCGACCGCTGACCATATTCGCAACGCGGGATTTTATCGATTTGTTGTCTGCAACCCTCGGGGGCATTGGCCCGTAACAGTAGGAGAGCCCTTGGGCGTAGTATCCATATCGTTCTTGGGGGTCCCTCCAGGTGTGAAAGATGATGGAAGCCCTGATGCAGGGATACACAAAGCCTGGAAAGAGGGTGCGGACGTGTCCGAGTAAAGTTTGGCATTCCAGGTAATAAACCAGAGTACCCTTAGGCACATTGGTGAACCACTGATAAGGGTCGACGGAATAGATCGGGAGGGATAGGTACATGGCATGGTAATTACAGGACAGACGTGAATGAAGAAATAATCCCATACCACACCATATACACCCCTCGTGGAGGAAGGGTAGGACAAGGAGCCAAGATGGGATGGAGATTCCCAAGAGATGGGGCTGGACCTGAAGCTTAGTCATTCAGGTGGTCCTATGTATCCCATAAGGATGGGAATCAAGACACACGTAGTTCGAGAAGATACCCAGGGGCAGGATAGCCTAACGAGGATGTGTACGATGTGGCGAGTAGCATGACGTGAATGGGGATGTAATCCCGCACCACAACGCACAATCTTGTGGGAAAGAACCTGGGCCCGGGGGCCCGGTAAGGCCAAGGGGCCGGAGGCTGGGCCTCGGTCAGGAAGTCCTAACAAGCTCACAGTTTAACGTCTTGCAGTGAGGATGAGGGTCGGGGATAGGATTCCCTGGACAGAGGAGGTGTATGGTACTGACGTGAATGTGGACATAATCCTTCACCACACCATACACTCCAAGTAAGATCTTGGGCTAGGGCCCGAAAAGGCCAAGGGGCCTGAGGCTATGCCTCGGTGAGGGTGGCATGAGGCTGGGCCTTGGTCAGGATGGCCTGACTAACTTGCAGTTTAACATCTTGCAGCAAGGACGGGGAAAGAGATGACTGTATCTCGTCCGGGGATGTGTACGGTATGGCATGTAACTTGACGTGAAGGAGGACGTAATCATACACCATGTCGTACATTCTTTATAAGAGAATCGGGGTCATGGGCCCGACCGCTGGCACCACCCGGAGGGAAGTTTGTCGCTTCAGGATGGGTCAGAATGAGTTACTACACTCGATGTTTGGGCCATCTCGGGGTGGACCCGAGGATCCAGGACACTGTTGACCATGTTTGAAACACAGTGTTCCTATGGTGACCTGATATGGGAGAAACAAATGAGCATCGACTGTTGACAAAAATCGCAACACGGGACTTGTCTCGGCTTGTTGCTTGGAATACCTGGGGGGCATTGGCCCGTATCGGTAGGAGATCCCCTAGGCATAGTATCCAGGCCATTCTTGGGGGTCCCTCCGGGTGTGAAAAATGATGGAATCCCAGTCAAGGAGTGGGTGAAGCATAGCTGTATCCATCCACGAAAGAGGCGAACATCTCCAGGGGGACGTGCAGCTGGGTCGAGGCTTGCTCGATGTGAGATGGGGAAAATGTGTGCACACTGCCATATGTCTTGACCTGAGGGGAAGATTTTGGCTTTTGGGCTGGGCCAACGGACGAAATGTCTGGGTGTTCCTACGTATCCCATTAAGATGGGAATCAAGCCATACGTAGTTCTTGAAGGCCATGCAGTTTAACTTCATGTGGTGAGGTCGTGGGAGGATAGAATAACGGGATTGGGCACATGGTGCAACCCTTACAATCCTTGTATGAGCGGGGTTGTATGAGATGGGCTAAGAAAGCCTACTTCTCGCTATGCAAGGACCCTTCAAAGAAACTATTCCCAGGGGGATAGTGGGAGAGAAGAGCTTGGGGATGGGCTCAAGATGAGGTGTCCAAGCGTTCCTACATATCCCATTAAGATGGGAATCAATCCACACGTAGTTCTTTAAGCACAGTTTAACGTTGTTCTAGATGCAAAATGTGTCTCAAATGGGTATATGTACGGTACGGCAGGTAACCCGACGTGAATGAGGATGTAATCCCACACCACATCGTACAATACCATAAGAGAGTCTGAGTCGACGAAGGCCAAGGGGACCTAGGTTGCGCATTGGTCAGGGAGGCCTGACTGGCTTGCAGTTTAACGTCTTGTAGTAAGGACGGGGGTCGGGGGCCCGAGGAGGCCAAGGGGCCTGAGGCTAAGCCTCAGTCAGCAAGGCCTGACTGGATTTCAGTTTAACGTCTTGCAGTAAGGATGAGGAGAGATCATAGCTTAAGGTCATAGAGCTCAGACCATTTTGCAGTTTATCATCATGTAAGACGGCGGTGCAGTTTAAGGTCGTGCAGGACCATACAGTTTAAGGTCGGGTTGGACCATACTATTTAAGGTCGTGTTAGACCATATAGGATCAGGCAAAGTATTGTTTGAGGAACCTGGAATTAGTGGGAGGAGTTACGCGCTCACCATCAGTGGTCACCAAGGAGTACGCCCCATTGGGGTAAACCTTATGGATGATATAAGGCCCTTCCCATTTGGGTTCTAGATTGGGCGGTTTCCTACCGGGAATCATTGGCGCTCAAAGGGCCAACACTAGGTCACCCTGTAGAAAACAACGGAGGAGAACCTTCTTGTTGAAAGCCCTCGCTATCTTATTCTGATGCCTTTCTAGATTGTGCAGGGCACAAAGCCGGTTCTCATCCAGTGCTTCTAATTCAGCTAGACGGATTTTGGCCACCTCATCTGGCGCCTGCTGGTCATAGACTGCAGTTCGTAATGATGGCAGCTGGATGTCAATGGGTAGGACAGCCTCAGCCCCATACACCAGGGAATATAGGGTCACCTGGGTAGAGTTGTGAGTCATCATTCGATAAGCCCAGAGGGAGTTGGGGAGCTTGTCCGGCCAACTTTTCTAGTTCTAACCAACCATCATCTGCAGAATGTTAGAGAGGGTTTTTTTGAATGCCTCGATCTGTCTGTTTTCCTGCTCGTGATAGCGGGAGGTATTGTTCTAAAGGATGTTGTACTTGGAGTACAATTTCTTCAGCTCAGCTGCTCAGAAGTTGGTGCCTTTATCAGTGAGGACGGCATGAGGGACCCCAAACCGGTGGATAATATTGGAGCTCACAAAGTCGACGATGGAACGGGCCTTGACCTCATTGAGTGAAACTACCTCTACCCACTTGGAAAAGAAATCTTAGCAGTCAGGATGAACCTACACTGGCGAGCTGTTGCCGGTGGATATGGTCCCACTACATCAAGTCCCCATACCGCAAATGGCCAAGAGTACTTGGTGGGGTGGGGGGGGGCTCCAGCGGCCGATGCAGGAAGTTGGCGTGAACTTGGCACGCGTGTCATCTCTTGGCATACCCGATACAATCGTGGGTCATAGAGGGCCAGAAGTACCCCAACCTTCGGATTTGATGGGACAGCTTCGACCCAGCTTGATGGGCACCACAGGAACTGGTGTGGACCTCTTGCATAACTTGAGGAATCTATAATCCTTGAATGCAATGGAGGGGGATGCCATCGAAGCTCCACTTATAAAGGATCTGTTCAAGACTGGGGCCTCTATGGAGGGTAAATTGTAGTGCACGGCGTCGGATTCGCTTGTGATTGGCCCGGTCGTCTAGGAGGCGACCATTTTTGAGATACTCGACAAAAGGTGCCCTCCAGTTGGGAGCGTCCTTGGCCGCTGTTTCTGACGAACCCGGGAACCCTGACGTAGTGGGTCTGGCAGTGAGATGACTTACCTGCATGTCGTCATTGTCTTCTTGGGTGACGGGGGCGATGACTCTCCGGTGTGCCACATGTATAATCAAATCATCTTTCTCAGGTTATGCGAGCGACACATCTAAGCCTGCCAAGGCATCTGCTTGACCGTTATGTGACCGTGGGACATGGGTAATCTCTGGTCGAGAGGAGAATTAGGCCATTACACAGAGGGTGCACTCCAGAAACGGTACAATCTTCTTCTTCCTGACGACATAGTCTCCATTGACCTGTTTTATTACCATCTCGGAATCTCCTTTCACATGTATATGGGGTACATCGATCTCGAGGGCCAACTCGAGGCCAGTGATGAGATCCTGGTAGTCTTCCTCGTTGTTGGTACAGCCTTCTGACAACAGGAATGAGTATGGTAGGATGGCTTGCACCGGGGTAATGAAGAGGATACCCAGGCCCACCCTGTTGAGCTTAGGATCATTGAGCCTCCTACCGGTGGGGCTTTGGGAGGCACCGTTGAAGTGAATTTGACAACATGGGACGACATGATCGACTAAGAGGATCGCTTCATCAGGAAAATCCATCTCTGAGGACTGATCCACGGATGTTGGGTGGGCGGCTAAAAGGTCTGCCAATGCCTGTCCCTTAATGGACTTCTGCAGCACGAACCTGATGTCAAACTGCTGGAGGATCACTGTCCACCACGCTAGTCGGCCAGTCAACATGAGGCAGTTCAGGATGTACTTCAGTGGGTCTACCCGAGAGACCAGTTGTACCTCATGGTGCTGTAGGTAATGCCGCAACTTCTATACGGCAAAGACTAGCGCAAGGAAGCTGTTTTTGATATGGGAGTATCTAACCTTCATATCGAGAAGCATGCGGCTGAGATAGTAGAGACTGTTCTCATTACCCTCGTTATTCTTCTGGGCGAGAAGTGCACCGAGGGACCATTCTAGGGTGGTCATGTAAAGTACCAGTGGCTTTCTGAAAATAGGTGGCATCAAAACTGGAGGTTGTAGCAGATACTGCTTGATTTCCTCGAAGGTGGTATGCCACTCTTCATCCCATTCTTAAGCAGCACCTTTCTTCATGAGTCGGGAAAAGTGCTTACACTTCCTGGCCAGATTCACAATGAATCGGTGTATATAGGCTAAGTGGCCTTGGAGACCTTGAAGTTCTCAAATATTTCCCAGGGGAGGCATTTGGCTGATGGCCTTGATCTTCTCTAGGTCGATTTCAATGCCTCGGTATCTAACAACAATGCCAAGAAACCTTCCATAGGTGACCCCGAAGGCACACTTCAACGGGTTCATCTTCAGGTGATGGGAACGGATGAAACCGAACACTTTCTCAAGGTATTTGAGATGGTCCTGGCGCTGGAATGATTTTACCACTAGGTCATCTACGTATCATTCCACCAGCATCCCAAGAATTGACTTGAATATGCGATGCATGGACCTCTGATAATTGGCACCTGCATTTTTCAAGCCTAAGGGCATAACCTGGTATCAAAAGGTACCTTCGGGAGCCCTGAAGGCAGTGGACTCTTTGTCTTCGGGGGCCATCCAGATCTGGTTGTACCCGGAATACCCATCCATGAAAGAGAGAGCTTGGAACCCGGCCGTGGCATCCACCAATAACTCAGTCACCGGGAGGGGGAAGTCATCCTTTGGGCAGTGGCGATTGAGGTCACGGATGCCGATGTAGACCCTGATCTGCCCATTCTTCTTCCTAACTGGCACAATGTTGGCAAGCCACTTGGGGTACTGGACTTCCTTAACGAAGTTGGATTTGATAAGCTTATCATCTTCGGCCTCAAACATAGCACCATGAGAAGGGTGCATCTTCCGGGGAGGCTGCATAAACCCGCGATGGTTTGACGGGAGGCCCAGACAGTGAATGAATACCTGGGGATCTAGTCCTGGAATCTTTTTGAAACTCCAGGAAAACACGTCACGGTATTTTTTGAGAAAGTCTATGTACCGCTGTCGCTCCTCGGGGGACATAGCTGTAGTGATCAATGTGGGTCTCAGATCTTCCTTGCTACCAAGGTTCACCTGTACCAGTTCATCAACCGTGGTAGAGACGCCATCCTCGAAGGCAGGGGGAGCATCCTCCAGGTCTTCCTCTACACCCGTGGGGGGATTTCCCGCAACGGGAGATACTTCTGGGCTATCAAAACCTGAGGGACAGCTGGTGCTGGATTGGGAAATAGTGGTCATCATATTAGGAGACTCACTCACCATTGAGACCACAGTAATGAAGGAAGTCGACCCAATCCCATCTGGCCTTCGGCCTAAGGGGCCACGTTTGATGACATCAATGCAGTGGTAACATGTCGGCCTGAGTCAGTTGATTCCATCCTGGTGGAAGAGACACATATGGCATACCACCATTGTTATAAGCTTTACATTCCAGTACCGCACAGGGGTAGGAGGCTCCGGGATCACCTGAGCCTAGTTGGTGTAGGAGTACGAGGTGATTTTCTGTCGTCGCTTGGACATGGGAACATGCCTTCCTTTCATACTTGAAATAACAAAACATTGCCCTATGTCGGAGGTCGTGGCCTCCAATCGGTGGATCGGGAGGATGTAGGTGTCATCCATGCTTGCCCAGGGATCACTTGTGATCAGAGCGTGTTCATCCTCACTTACGAGGATTTTATTATCCTTACTCTTGTAATAATCAGCATCCAGATAGCGGGCCTCACAAGAGGCAAAAGGAGATGCATCTCTTTGGAGCATGACTACTCGACCATTGAGGGAGTATTTGTGGCACTGGTGATACGACGAAGGGACTGCTGTGTGCAGATGGATCCATGGCCTACCCATCAACGTGTTGTAGGTGGTGTCCTGAGAGACGACCATGAACTCAGTGCTGTCAATTAAGCCACCAAACAAAGTCTTCAAGAGGATCTTGCCGACTGGGGTTTTCTCGGTCCTGTCGTATCCCTGGATTCTAAGGTCAGAGGGAGTTAAATCATCTTCAGACAGACCTAGCTTTCGTAGTGTCCGAGTCAAGATTAGGTTGATTCCGGAACCTGTGTCAACGAGGCAGTGGTGGATTTCCACACCATTGAAGTGGCCGATGATGTACAGTGGGTGAATATTCCCCTGTATAAGAGGGTCCTCATCTTCACCGGAGAATGAGATAACCTCCTGACATTCGGCGTTCTCAATTGTCTCACCATTGAAGGCTTTCGCAGCTGCTACCTCAGTCTCAAACTGAAGGGGGCTCCTTAGGGCCTCAGCAAGTGCTTCGCGCATTGCAGACGATAGGCGAAGGGCCTCAAGGATAGAAAGCCTTGATGGAATTCTGGATAGGTTCTTCAGGACATCATACTTTGGTCCCAAGCGCGAACCTCTTCTTACAAGAGGTCGTTCGGCAGTTGGAGGCATAGCGGGTCCTGCCGGTTGAACCGGCGGTTGGCTAGTGTTGGGTACATCCTGCTGCCTACTAGTTGAAGCCTAGAGAGTAGTCGCCGGACTAGAATCGGACAGCGGAGACTGTTCTATAGCCGGGAAAGACTAACTGTGATACGAATGAGGCAGCTCTTCCTGATCTAGTAGGACAAACGCTGGTGGAGGTAGAGATGAGGGCGTCAGATGGGGTTGCATGTACTGAGCTCTGCGCTGAGCCTATTGTCTGGTCTCAGTCGCGTGCATAGCCTGACTGAAAGTTCCCGCGGATGTACCTCGACGACCGGCTTGGTTGTGGTTCCACTGAATTTGACGTCGGCTGGGGACGTTGGGGAGGCTCTCCTGGTGTTCCCCTTTGTCGGGAGTCATATAGGGATTTACCAGCTCCACGGTGTTAACTGAAACGTACCCTTGGCTGTCGCTCGATGAGTCATCCACTACCTGGCATATTCTGGGAAGAATCCCCATTTCAGGGGGCATAAATTCACCAAGAGTGCGGGATGACGACGGCACCGGTGGAGCACGTTGTTTCTTCTTGCATCGTTGCTGCTTGCCCTTTTGGGAAGAGGTCGACTGTGAAGGTGATGCAGAGGTACTGGCTACTCCTTCTGAAGGTTACGGCTGCTTCATGCATGCCCGGATGATACCATGGTCGTGGGAGACAACTTTTCGAGCTGTCTAGTCGTCGTATCTCTAGGACCCGCATCTGGGAACCTGCTTCCACTCGCCTTCGCTGTCACTACCGATCTCTGACCCTGCAAAGACACCCACTACTTGTGTTGGTGCTAGGCCCAACCTGACTATGTTTTTATTGACCTGGTCTTGAAGCCAGTCTTTAAACACATATCATTTCTTGAGGGTGTGCCCCAGAATCTGATGATAAGGATAGTAGTTGGGGTGATCGGTAAGATTCACCTCCGACAGCCTTTTTCACTCGGGTAGGCTCACAATCCCTTGCTCTAGAGCACTTCGTAAGTAACCAGGGACCTGATTCTCGTTGAACGAATAAGTCTGGTTCCTTTTTTCCGGATAGGGGGCTCTGGGGCCCTGGACCTGACGAAGGGCCAGAGGGGCCTTCCGAGGAGGCGGCACCTGATTGTCTTGCCTAGGTGGTGGTGGTGCATTGCACGGAGGAACCTGTCGATTCTGAGGCAGTCGCTATTGGGCAAGAGCCTGCGCTTGAGGTGGAGGACCTCTGCGAGGTTGTGGGGATGGTGTCATCGGCAGTAATTCCAACTGCCTTGGGGAATCTATTTGGGCCACCGCGGCGGGTTCGGCTCTGGCAGCCCTCCTGGCCGGGATCATAGGGAGAAATGAACGTGCCTGACTAGCCTTTTGCAGGGCCTCCTCAAGGTGATTATCCTTATCTGAGAAATCCTGGAACCCTCCAGGGTAGTTCTGGGTAATTAGGGAAGGAAACAGCTCCATTTTAACATTCCCTAAACACATCGTCAGTAATTTCTCCTGAGTCAGTGGCATGTCGAGGGAGTATGTAAGTCCCTTCCACCAGGTGATGAAATCTGCGACTCGCTCATCAGGCCTTTTCTTGAACTTGAAGAGGTCTGCAATGTTGTTCTTCCACGTGGTGGAGCTGAACTGGTATAGGAATTTCCGGTGGAGATCCTCCCAACCGGTCACCAATCCGATAGGGAGATGGCTGTACCAGACGAATATGGGACCTTCCATTGTCTGCACGAAACATCGGAGCTTGGCGGCTTCGTGCTGGGCTGGAGTCCCCAGCATGGGGTCACACCTGGAAGAAAAATGGTCCAAGTTCTGCGGCGGGTCCCCTGTCTTGTTGAAGGGCGGGAAAGTGGGTTTCCCAAAACCCGGGGGTGCGGGCATATCATCCACCCACGTGGGATACGGCTTTCCATTCGGTGGGACTGCCACCTGCCGTGTTTCCAATGCTTTGAGGTGTGCTATGAGTGCCGCTATAAGATCATCCAGGTGGGGGTTTCTATCTTGACGGGGATCCCTAATCACAAGTGTTCTTCCAGGTTCTTCGACACGATAGATGGCTTCGGAGGCTCGTGGAGCGACTGGCGGAATGGCCTGTGGGGTGACTGGGGGAACCCGAACTGGATTCTTCATATTTCCCCGTCATTTAGGAGGGTTTGGCGAGATGTATCGTGCCCTCTTGCCGTAAGTTCCGGCTTCTGCCCTGTCTGTGGAAGTGGCATGATCAGGTTTTCCCGGAGGAATCTCACAGGGGGGGAATTGTTCCTGCCCCTGCTGCCCCAGCTTGGGATTACCATAATCGGGTTACCGATTTGCAGCACGCTCAGCCAAGAGTTCGTCAACCAGCCTCTTCTGCTCAGCAAGCTGCTTGTGTAACGCAGCCTTCTCGGGATCTTCATCTGTCTTCCATATAGAGGTGGACAGGTCAGAGGGCTTGACAGTTCCGATGTTCTCCTTACCCTTACCGGAATTTCGACTGAGTACCAGCGACTCAGTGGGTACAGGGAGGCCTAGAAGGTTCCTCTGCCGACGGGTAACCCTCCCTGATGGGTCCAGTAGTAGCGGTACACCCTCGGGGGGTAAGTCTCCATCGAGAAATTCAAGATCGTCTTCCTTGTCCACTATGTGATCCATGTGGACCGCGGCCCCTCTCGAGGGCATGTCCTCAATGTCGCATAACGAATCGGGTTGTCGTCAGATAGGACTGAAGAGGATAGAGGCATAGTGTCCCCAACCACGGACTTTCACATGGGGGGTAGCTTCCCTGATAACTCTGCGGAGTACATTGAAACTCTGAACACATTTCTGTTGAAGGGTGCTCTGACGACCTGGTGACACAGGGTGCTGGGCCACAGGGAGTGCGGCCAAATCGATCAGGCGGCATTGCTCACTGATTTCTTCACAGTTCTCTCAACTTCTGGGGTACATCACCTGCTCGTAATGAAGGAAGAAGTGTGTCTCCCATAGGGTTCTGAAAAATCACAACACTTCTTCTAGGGGTAAGGGTCTTTGGTGCATTAAAGTTCGGCACTGCCATCGACAAGAACTTCTCCGGGAAGTGATCCGCTGCGAGAATTCTCTAGAAGCTCCTGGGTTCAGACTCGGGGTCTGGCCTTATATTTCCCCACTCATCAACCAGGGGTGGCTGAGGGACCGGTAGCATTATCGAGGCGGACCTCTGGGATAGTAAACTTGGCGGTGGAGAATACAGAGAACGAGCTGACTGGCCGCTGAATTCTGGGCCATCCTCTGAAGAGTGAGGTGACCTTACCACGATATCACGATACGATGGGCTGATAGCCACAGCTTCAGGCGCAGGAGTTTTGGTTTCCGGTGATAGGTCATGTCTTTTCTCTACCGCCGTTGGTCCCCAAAACAGCTCTCCGTGATCTCTGGTAGAGGTAGAGGGCTCTTTTGGTGAAAATGGTGGTGATTGCACATTCTGGACCTGCGGAATTTCCACAATTTCTTCCTCCTGGATGTACCTGCGGAGAGGGGTGGGAATCCGGTGGACCTCGCATTCTGGGAGAATGAGGCTGACGTGCCTGGTTCTTGCCCCAGTCCTTGATGTGGAGGAGCGGGGAGAAGGTTCCATCGCTGAGTCGCATTCCACTTTAGAATCCGAGAAACGAGCCGGTTTGATCTTCACCCGCTCCCCCCCCAGGATTCTTCCTGTGGCGGCGACGACCAGCTCTTCTACCCCGGGGTGGCTCTTCAAGACAAGGTTGATTCTCAATATGTATTCTTGGGCCAGCGCTGGCGCCGTGGTGGAGAGGGCCCCCACTCGAGTTGGCCGAGGTGCGAGGGGCACCAGGGAAAATGTCGAAGGGTACGTGGGGAGGACCTCCATGGACAGTACGGGCGGAGCGAGGCTGACCTTCCCTCCTCGAGTTCCTAGGGCGAGGAGGACCTTCGCCAGTTGCAGAGAGGATGTTGGGAGGACTCCCTTGTTGGAGAAGGACCGGATGGATCGTGCCATCATATCGGCGGTCGGGGGTAGGAGGAGGGACTCCATACCCTATATAGTGGGCGCGGGAGAGGTTTCTGCGCCATGTGTCACTGCTGCGGGGCGGGTCTTCCTTCGAGATGGGGGTAGCACGAGGCATACCTTCGTGACGAGCTTCGAAGTGGGGAAATACCACGCTCTGTAGAATGGTGGTACGGAGAGGACCCCCATATGGAGTGACGTTACCGCAGATTGGTTCGTGGCAATCATCGCTCAGGCTTGCGACCCTGAGAGTCACCCTAGCCTGCCCGTGGGGCGGCTGAGGCCTCGATCCCGGTCGGGTGAAGGAGTTCCCCTGCTCAGTGTATGCAAGAACTCCATGATGTACGTCGGCGGTGGCTTGGGCCATAGTAGTTGTTGATGTCGACGTATCTTGGCGAGCGTCCTCAGCCCGGGCCCAATGCTGATGTCAGGTCAGACAAGCTGGCACATGTGGTGCAGGGGCATAGCTTACTTGCTCTTCCTGCAAAGTCAGACGGCGACACTGACGCGACCGAATGGGAGCCCGTGCCTGGAGCCCTGGGATCGGAACTCTTAGAAGGCCGATCCGGAAACCACCCGTATCATCAGCATAAGGCGAGGAGTCGTCGAGGCCTTCCAGGGACAGGCTCCTGAAATGATTGAACGTTGGGGTGGGGATCAGCGGCTCCCTGCGTGGCCTGTTAGGGCGGCATTGATGGCGGGGCCTGGATGCCTCCAGGTCCAGGCAGGCCATATCCCGAGTTGGGATGACCCCTTCCTCCTCATACCTGCGTACAAGGCCGCTGATCACCCTTCTCTGGATGATCTCTGATGGGGAGAGGGGACGTGGGTGCCCTGTATTCACAGATGTAGAGGCCGTCGTGGTGGCAGCAGAACCATGCTGGGCGGTTGTGCCGGTATTTCCCCTGCCCCTACGTAGGCGAGCGAGCAGTGATCGCGTCTCCATAGCAGCAACCTGGATCTGAGGAAATGGAGAGATCAACTCATCAGTACTGCGAGAAAAAGGATTGACAACCAGTGCCCCAACGTCATTCCCTCCTCCACATCTGTAATAAGGATCCATGCCAACACGTTGCAAAATGGAATGGCCCACATTATACTGCCCCAACTTCTGGTGAGTTTCACGCTAGGCCCTCCATTTTCTTGGCGGGTCCCGGTGCCGGATATCTGGATCTGGTGACATGTCAATCTACTGGTTTCTCAAACTCTACTAATCTCTACATTGAGGAGAAGAATTTCACGTCGGGTTCCCAATTTCTATTTCTGACGCTTTCTTCGGGGCACGCGTGCATCCGTCTGTGGAGGAGGACGTGCGGCATTTGTTTCCCCACATTCCCTCTTTCCAAAGGAGGGGGGAATTCACTCCTTATTTAGGGACATCTGCTCCTTGATCGAAACAGGATGATGGGATGTCGGTTCTTCCTTCTGTGGATTCCTCCTCAGAACTCATCACCTATTCCGGGTCTCCCTCATAGATTTAATACATTGTTTGTGAAACTCTTCCTAGTGCCATGTTTCCTTGGATGCCGGTTAATTACACTGCTTCTGTCGGGACATTCCAAAGGGTCCGGTCAGGGAAGAAACCTTCAGTCGGTGGAGTAGTCTCGTCGAGGCGTCAATAGCGTGTATGTATGTTGGGGAACTGGTGTGTCTGTCTTTTTTCCCTTGTCATGGGGCTTCTCGAGGGTGTGGAAGCCCGAGGCATCCCACATCGAGCGCGGGGAATTATATTCCATAGACATATATCTATGTTTTTCCTCATCTTCCTGTGTTTAACACAGGGTATGCTGCATGTTTAACGTCTAGAAGAGACGGATCAGCCTGATCAGATCATTAGCTGGAATGGATCGGATTGAGGAATTTCCCTTGAAGGGGTGTCGATACTGGGACCAGCCCATGGGAGGCTATTAAGAGGAGTGGAATGGTATGATCTCGTCGGGATATGGCAGTCCGGGTGAGAATCATGATGGGTGATGGACAGTTGAATGAAGTGGAGGGGGGATGAAACGGGACCATCGCAAGGGCAACAGTAAAGTTGGGCTTGAGTCTCGAAGAGACCTCCTACGTATCCCTGTGGCAGGGAATCAAAGTCTGTGTAGTTCGGGATGGTGCCGGCGGACCTACATGAAGGTGGACCTTGGTCCGATGGATATCGTCAGCGAACCAACATGAAGGTGAACCCGGGTGTCCACTGGTGGGGGGCTTGAACCTCGTGAAGGCTTCCTACGTACCAGGCCTTGACATGGATCAAAGACCTCATAGTTCAAAGGGGCTTCGTCGGCGAACCGAAGTGAAGGTGGACCTTGGTCCAGATGGTGTGGGGCTTACACAATAGGTTGTCCAGGTGCTGGTGACCTGATGTGAATAAGGTCGGGATGACCAACAGGTGTTGGGATTGAACCTCTAGGAGGCCTCCTACGTACCATGCCTTGACATGGATCAAAGACCACATAGTTCTGGTTGGACGCTGGAAGTCCGATGTGAATGAGGAGGACCAGGGGGTCCTAGTGGTGGTGGGCTTAGACCTCATGGAGGCTTTCTACGTATCATGCCATAGCACGGATCAAAGACCACGTAGTTCAGGTTGGTCACAATGACTTGCCGCTGGACCGGAATGCAGTTTAGCATCGTGCGGGACAAAGATGAACCCTGACGTGAATAAACGACGGGTGGGCTTGAACCTCATGGAGGCTTCCTACGTACCATGTCGTGACATGGATCAAAGTCCTCATAGTTCAAATAATGGAAGTCGTTAGCGAACCGATGTGAAGGTGGACCTTGGTCCAATGAGAGATGGGCTTGAACCTCGGGGAGGCTTCCTATGTACCATGCCTTGACATGGATCAAAGACCTCATAGTTCAAAGGGTTTCATCAGTGAACCAACGTGAAAGTAGACCCAGGGGTCCACTAGTGGTGGTCTTGAACCTCTTGAAGGCTTCCTACGTACCATGCCTTGACATGGATCAAAGTCCTCATAGTTCGGAGGGTGGGTGTCGGTGAACCGACGTGAGGAAGGTACCTTGGTCCGATGGGAGATGGGCTTTAACCTCAGGGAGGCTTCCTACATACCATGTATAGATATGGATCAAAGACCTTGTAGTTCGAGTGGTCACAACGGCTTGCCGTCAGACTGGAATGTAGTTTAAAGTCATACTGGATGAAGGTGGAACTTGACATGAATAAACGATGGGTGGGCTTGAATCTTGTGGAGGATTCCTACGTACCATGTCATGACATGGATCAAAGACCTCGTAGTTCAAAGGGGTGTGTAGTTTAATGTCATACAGGAAAAAGGCATACAGTTTAACGTCATGCTGGACAAGGGCATACAGTTTAATGTCATGTTGGATGAGGGTATACAATTTGACGTCATGCTAGACGAAGGTATTGCCATGGTCGATGCTCACTCTAAGCCCACGTGAGTCATGCACGGTGTGAGAAACAAGAGGCAGCAAGGACCAGATGATCACGTCGCAAAGGGTGCGTCCGTGAGAAGCGAAGAGGGGGTTATGCGTTAGGCGGCCCATGGTGCGGGGACTTACTCTAGGATGGAGGCCCTAAGTGTAGCAAAGGACAGCGAGAGAGGTATTTTGGACTAATGATGGGAGGTGCCTCATTCCCTATCACACCATCCACTGACCTTGGCAGTGGAGAAGTACGGAGGTGCATGGGTGCTACCTTTCACAAGAGGGGCTAGGGGCTTACACCAAGGTGGTTTCCCTTCTCCCATGGACATAAGCTACTCCGAGAAGGAGGGTATCATCCCTTGTGGAGGGGGTGACCCCATCTCTATGGATACAGGTGGCATAAAAAATGCCCGAGATGGGGGGACCCTACGTGCGAAGCACGGGGCTAGATCATAGTTTAACGTCATGTGTTGAGGACGAGGTGCTTGGCAGTTTAACGTCTTGCAGCTCGGACGAGGTGGGTTCACTCTGCACCCCTAGGATTTACATGACCGGCACCCTCTGCTCCTTGGGGGAGGGAAGGTACCAGTAAGGCCGTGGTCAAGGGGGGTCGTAGAGAGAACCATCGAGGGGTCCATGTTAGTGTGGCTATGCGAAGACGAAATAGCCGTTAGCGTGCCTATGCGAAGAAGCATTAGACGAAGCAACGCTACGGGTGATGTTGTCTATTGGACTTTGAAATCACATCGTGCAAACCTGGAGGGTCGCACGGGAAGAGGAATTGACAAGAAGAGGAGTGTGCTTCGCGAAATGGGGTGCCTTGGCCTTAGCATGGGGCAGAGGTGTGAGTGGAGAGTGCTTCGCGAAGTGGAATAGTATTCGTGGAGAACTGCCTCGTGAAGCAGAGGTACCTTGAGAAGCAAGGTGCTGCGAGGCAGTTTGCTTCACGATATGTAGCGATCCGGCCTTATCATGGAGATCACTAGTACAGGATGGGTTTTTCGCGAAGCATAAATGCTCCGCGACTTCCCGGGTTCCCTTGGGAATCCCCCTCCTCCGCGAATGCCCTTGAGCTTCGCAAAGGGAATCCCTCTCAGAATATGTGCTCAAAATGAGACAAAGCGAAGGCGTCACGCTAAGTAGAAGTACCTCGCGGATCTCATGATTCCCGGTGCAAAGGGTGCTTCGTGATTCGGGAGGGGAGAATCCAAAATGTCAGATTGTCCATCCTTTTGGACTCAGGGGGAGCCTAGTATTTATAGGCAAGGGGCGCCGTGAAGCAGAACTCGTGCGCCGCCTCTGGTGCTTCGCGGTGCGCTCACGAACGTCAGGTCGTTCGCGGAGAGGTACCGCCTCCGGTGCTTCACGGCGCGCTCGCGAACGTCAGGCCGTTTGCAGAGAGGTACCGCCTCTGGTGGTTCGCAGTGGGCTTGTGAACGTCAGGCCGTTCGCGGAGAGCTACCACCTCCGGTGCTTCGCGGAGGGCTTGCGAACGTCAGGCCATTCACGGAGAGGTACTGCCTCCGGTGCTTTGCGGGACCGCGATGCTCAGGGGTGTTTCGCGTCGGTGCTTCGTGAGGCAGCATGCGGGGCTTCTTTTTCAGCCCTTCCTTTCGTGCAATATTTTGGTTCCAACAAAATAGAAATGATTTTCTATGTTAAATGTTGTAGCCACATATTCAAGTTATGAAACATGTTATTTTTATTATGATATGCCTCACGATCTCTTTCTCATGCCTTAAAGTTATTTTTCATGACTTTTTTGATGTATCTCAAGTTCACATGTAAAATGTTTCCCTTGTTTCCCTTACTGGGCCTTCTACTCACCCTTTCCTTTGATGTATGCTCCTAGGTTATGATATGTTGTAATGAACTTATGATGAAAAAATGTAGACACCTTTCAAGTGTTTAAGAAGGATGTTTTATGTTGTCGTGTATTAAGTTCCTGGTTTCCAAGACACTGAACCTTAAAGATCCTCGGTTTTGTATAATGTAATGAAAGTTTATGTGATAAAAATGCTGGATTTTATAGTTAGTATCAAAGTATGGTTTAGTTATTTGTGGAAATTAGGATATAAAAACTTTAGGAAGAACCCTATAGAAATGTTTAAATATAGGAAATCTTCCTGGTATTTTGGTGAGTATTGAGTAAGTTGTTTATCAAGAAAATACATCTCTGTCTGGATACGAGCAGGTAGAGGTGGCTCTGGCACAGATGTACATAGGGGTAAAACCCAAAAACACCACTTGAGCTAGACTCGAATGAGAAATGGTGCACAACAACGGGCCTTGTTTCACTCTTGGTTACGACACTCCCGGGAGATATGCTTTGGTAAATTCATAAGCTTAGTATGAACAAATATTAAAGGATCAAAGATAAAATAAAATAAAGATTCACATAAGAATTTATGATCATGGATAACCTAGATTGGAACCTAGGGGATCACAAGTTAGGATATAATTTTCTTCTACAAGTTTATCCTTCTATGATTAAAGTTTCCTTTTCAATATTATTGGATAATTATTTAAGCCCCTAATTATACTTTCTTTTCTTAGTTAATGGAAGGAAATAGAATAACATGTCCCAAAAATCAATGTGATAGGAAATGTGAAGATTGCTCTGTTAATGTGACATAGATGACGAGAGATCAAGTTGAACATATTGTGATTATGCCAAACCATCTATCAAAAATCACAATTAATAATTGGTACCTAGTTGAATTTCCAAATTCATCAAGGAAGAAGAAGGAAAAGTCTCAAGGATTCTCATCTGATAAATTTGATAAGGGAAAGAAGACCCAATTTCCTTTGTGAAAAAAGTGTGGAAAGAGGAACCAAGGAGAATGTCACAAAGGAACCAGGAGATGTTTTAAGTGTGGGGTGGTAGGGCATAAAGTATCCAATTGCTTTAGAAAAATGGATAATGTGATAAATAGGGATAAGGTTCGATCTAATGTACCTTATACTTTTCAATGTCGTAAATGTGGAGAAGTTGGACACTATCCAACGCAATGCTCTCTCGGAAGGGATGTGAAGCATGATGAGCATCAATAATCTTCAAGGAAAAGGGAACAATGTAAGTCCTATGCTGAGATGTATCATGATGACTAAAGTATATGTAACTTCTTCACAATAATTGTCTATGTCATGTGGGTTTTTTAGTTCATGCCTTATTAGCATATCTTTAATGTTTTTTAAGAACATGAAGTCACTACCTAAGATGGTTTTATATCATTAAGAGAAAAAAATATTGTTATGTATCACATGTTGATGTTGTGAAGCTATTATTCTTAAAAAATGATTAAGGGATTAAAAGATGATTATTATTTTGGAAAACGTTCACTATTTTGGGAACCCTATATGATCAAGGTAAATAGATTACTACGATATTTTCTTTGAGGAATAAAGGTTGAATTATATTTTGAAGAATCGATGAATTTAAGGTGAACTTATGGTAATATAAGTTACTTATAGAAATGATTAACCTATCTTAGGGAAAATATGTTTAGGTTAGCTACTTTTGTTATAAGATGTTAGGAGTGG
Organism: Viscum album; assembly: GCA_963277665.1. Classification (NCBI taxonomy): domain Eukaryota; kingdom Viridiplantae; phylum Streptophyta; class Magnoliopsida; order Santalales; family Viscaceae; genus Viscum; species Viscum album. Next base: position 1,068,878,864 of record OY728166.1, on the reverse strand, counting down.
TTGAGGTTGTTTGGAGATGAAAAATGAAGTTTATTTTGGAAGACTATGTTATCAAATCCTTCTTGTATTTGGGTTTCAATCTTAGTTTGGTTTATTTTGAAGAATTTTAAGGATAGTTATTTATGGAATGATCTATGATGAACTTTGGGTAGTACTGTGGAACTTTGAAGATTTAAAGTAGTTTCCCTTCCTCTGGGGTTCTTTCCTTTTTAAGATTTGTTTTATCTTACCCTTTCTATTTTTGGGATAATTTTTAAAGATAGAAGAAATATATAGTTAATATTTTTTTGGATTATGTGATTCTCTAGAAGATGATTCTTGTGATTTTGATGAGACCAAGTGTTTTTGAATGCTTATCGTTTGGAGAAAATATTAGTTTTGGTAGAAACTTATTAAAGGATGAAACTCTACTTGAAGGTAGGTATATTTCCTTATGTTTTTATTCTATGTAGTGAATTAATTCCTCAAAATTATGAAAAAGAACATAAAAAAAAGTTGTTGGTTTGTGTTTCCTACTGGTTCATCAAAGACCATTTACATAAATCATAACTTTGTGATTTTCTTGTTGTTAACTTTCTCCTAATCATGTTTTCTATCACTCTCCCTCAAAACGTGACCCTTTGTTTTCTCTTCCATGTCCATGTTTTCCTACATGGAATATTAGTATGGGTTAACTCGGGTGACCTTTGTACTTCCTTTTCTTTATTTTAAAGTATTAGTGTTACTAACTCTTTTTCTGATGTGGGACTTTTAATGAAATTTCCAAACCCTATTTGAAAAATTTTGAGGACGCAATTTCTTAAGGGGGGAAGATTGTAACGACCCGAAATTCTGAATAAATCTTGTTTCCTAATTTTGTGTGTTGTTTCATTTCATACTCAACAAAAAAAATTCATTTAATAAAATGAGTATAATTAAAATGAGACTATTGGGTTTTGACTATTATATGACCATTAGTCAGTATGACCTTTAGAAACTAAATGTCGCATTCATTGTCTCTAAATACAAGTGATCTTGGTTAATTAATATAGAAAGAAGATTTGATGGCCTCATCCAGTAGTCTCGGGCCAATCGAAGCCCATCTAATAGAACTTGGGAAGGAGGTAGAACCACTGGGCTTTGCTCTGGACCAAACTCAAGACGAACTTAAACGTGTGAAGCTAGAACGGAATCGCTTTCACGAGAAGTTCAAACTAATTGAGATTACTACTCGTGCAATGTTGTTCGAGCCGCCCTCAGATTCTCTCACCTTAGAACACCTTACACTTACGTCCTATGCTAGGGTTATAAGGGGCTATGTAAGGAGACCATAACTATTTTGGGAAATCCTTTGAGATAAATAAAATCATGTTTTCTTCTTATGGTGAAGTTTGTGAGTTTTCAAATGTCTGGATAAATATAGTATGCATATTTTTGATGAATTCTAGAAAAATGATATTTTAAAATATTTTTGTAAACCATAAATAATTAATGATGTGTAATGATTTTAAAAAAATGGTCTTCTGCAAATGTGTTTAGTATGAAATTTAGAGTCTAGTAAGATCAACTTGATTTTTGATGAATAATAAATTATGAATAGTGATTTTATGCTTAGGATTAGTAATGTGACCAAATGGATTAGTAATCTCATTTAAAGAAAGTATTAATATAATTTAGGCACCTTGATTAAGTAGTGTGATTCAATAAAATAGGTAAATAATTGTTTCATTAATTATTAGTCAAGTATTAGTTTTTTCGGGTGAATAGTGTTTTCTAATTAGAAATTAAATTAAAATTATTTAGAAAATTATTTTTATCAAATGGAGTTCATATTTGAAATCCGAGCATCGATATTATGTTAAGGTAATTTTGGGGGATTTTTCTGAGAAAAATAAATTTTCGATGAATAGTGTTTTTATTTAAAAATTAAATTAAAAAAATTTAGAAAATCATTTTTATATAATGGTGTTAATTTTTGAAATCAGAGCATTGATATTTGGTTAAGGTGAAATTTTGGTTTTTTTCTGAGAAAGTTGAATTTTCGGTGAATAGTGAAAATACAGTTTTTCAGTTACGGGTGTTTAATGACATCATTAAATGGTGTATTAAGTATGTAATAAATATGGTCGACTAATGAATAGTAAGATAAGTTATTAGGTGTCCCAAGTGGCCAATACCATGGGATAATACCATGGGCAAGCCCTTGGTTTTTCCAATACCACCAATGAGGTGTCCCTTGGCCATTAATGTCTTGTCCCCTCACTTCCCCTATAAATACCAAGACATTATCTTATAATTTAGACTCCAAAATATCCTCAAAGAAGTTCAGGTATCCTTAACTCTCAAGGATTCCTCCCAAGGTTCCCCCAAGCCCTCAAGGTCCCAACCATGGAGTTTTAAGAGTTACGTATTAAGGTAAGGGATCCTACCTCTCTCTTTCTCTTCAAGTAATCTCTTTTTTGTCATTTATTTTATGCTCCATGTTCTTCTGTTGGAGGGTGTTCTTTTATATTCATACTACTTTCCTATTCATGTTCATATGATTAGATACCCCCTATTTCTCTCATCAATTCATTTTAAGAATGTTTAAGTGGCGCCATTAGGCTGCCGAATTTATAAGGGATTCTTTCACCCTTCTCATTTTCAAGATCTATTTTGATGTCAAGTATTTCATGTTCATTTTTATTATGTTTGGGTATGATCTATATATATATCATACTGATATTCTATGTTCATATGATGAGAGACACTATTTGATCTCATCAATTCTTTTTTTTTTGAAGTTTAAGTGACGCAGTTAGGCTGCCGAATTTTCATAAAGAAATTTTATTTTTGTCTTCCTTTCATTTTCTTCATTTCATATGGTATATCTTTCAAATTTAATTACCATGTTCTTAAATCCATTATATTCTTTCACACTACTGTTTTATGGATCATTTATGATTGGGTGACCCTTGTCCCCTCTCTTTTCAATGTTTTCTAAAACCCCGTAACATAGTCGTTATGCTGCAGAATTTTTGTCTCAAAATGTCTCTCTTTTTCTCAAATTATTTTATTTTATTAAGTGAATACTCAAAGATCTTTATTCTATAGGGGTATTCAAATATATATATATATCAAAATTTTCTAATTTAAATTCTGGTATTTACATACATAAAACCCGATTTCCTTTTTCCGTGGGATTAAAGTGACATAAAGATGACGTCATTAAAGCAGTTTTTAAAATGTGATGACTATGAAATGAAACCCATTTCTTTTATGCTATATGGGTTTCTTTTAGAAATGATTTATGATGATATATGTGGATCACATAATAATAAAGGAAAATTTAATGGTGCGCCCTGATAGAGCTCCAATGCATTGGGTAAAGACTTAATCTCCAGATGTGACCATTTTTAACGATGCCTTGGTGAATAACCATGGTAATTTTTTAATGACACCTTGGGGATGGAACTTGGTGAAATGGAAATGATTGTCTATGTTAAATGTTGTAGCCACATATTCAAGTTATGAACCACGTTTTTTTATTATGATATGCCTCGTGATCTATTTCTCATGCATCAAAGTTATTTTTCATGACTTTTTTCATATATCTCAAGTTCACATGTAAAATGTTTCCCTTGTTTTCCTTACTGGGCCTTCTGCTCAGACTTTACTTTGATGTATGCTCCTAGGTTATGAGATTTAGTAATGAACATAGTATGAACAAATGGAGAAGCCTTTCAAGTGTTTAAGAAGAATGTTTTATGTTGTCATGTATTATGTTCCTGGTTTCCAAGACACTGAACCTTAAAGATCCTTGGTTTTGTATAATGTAATGAAATTTTATGTGATAAATAGGCTGGATGTTATAAATCGTCCATTTTATCCCTATCGTCCATGTGGTATTGATCCAGAATTTTTGATCACATAGTCTGATTCCCCATTAATAGGCCATCATTACTTCACTTATTACACCTTGATTCGGGGTAATTCATTCTATCTGTGTAGAGGGTTTTGTTTCTGGTTCAACAATAATGATCTTGAAGATGTTTTCCTTCACTATTCACAATATCTCAAAGGAATAATATGGAGAACTAAGGAGTCCCAACCACCCACACTCCCCTCTATCAAACATGAACTACCTCCTAGAACTAGAGTACCTCTTCGATGGATAATTAGTGGAGATCAACTCGATATTGGGTTTAGGGTGACTATGCATCAGATACAATCTAGATCTTGACTTTCTTTTCATCATAACCGGGTTTCAGATTAGAATTTTTTCTTTATATAAATTTATTTATTTCCATCATGTATAGATATGTATACATTTTGGGTTTGTGCGTGAGTACATCTAGGATTGGATGATGTTTACTCTGCGTGATAGGTTTGATCACTACCACCTAGTTCACCAAGGTTGGCCTCTTCAGATAGTTTCCCTAATCTTTTCTTCTTGATTTTTAATGTCTTTTTGTATTTACTTGTTTTTTATTAGAAATAAAAGTATAAACTAAGTGGTGTTATCATTGTTCACATAGGATCATGAAGATATGAATCATGTTATATCTGGTGTTATTTATTTTTCTGCGCTTTCTATTTTTGTGCTTCCAGTAGCTCGTTTGATTACAAAATATGTTTCATTTTATTTTCACCAAAATTTTAATTTAAATATAATGAATACATAATCCTGTAATATTCTACAATGGGTCTGGGATGTTTTAGGATTAAACGTCTAACCCCAACATCTTTTATCGAACTCACATCTCTCTTGATAACTGAGTGATTTAAATTTAAAATCTCAATTAATATAAATTAATTATGTGTTCAAGGGGGTGGAAAAAATTTTAATTCTTAAATGAAGGAGCAATGAAAAGTTAAAACGCATTTCTTACTTTCATACTAAAATATGAATTTGAATTACATAACAAAATCAAAAGAAAAAAAAAGAAAAGCAAGAAAACATCCTAATTAAGTAGCATCATCATTGATGATGAATGACTCCTCCACTCTCGCTTCAGATGTCGGGTATAAATTTCCCACAAGCCTCTTATACTATTGGTAGAATACCTCCTCTGGGTCTATTGAATTTTGTATTCTGGGTCCTTCGGTCCAGGTCTGGCCTCTGATCTCCTCCTAAACAACAGTGTGCTCCTCTATTTATAAAAATAAATTTATATCTTTTGAATTTTGAATTATCTTCATTCCCTACTTCAATTTATTATTCTATTTGAATAATTATTCCTTATATCTTTTCTTTTTAATTCTTCTTCTTATCTTTATATATCTCTCATCCAGTGGTTGTTGGCTAAATCAATTCCTAGATTTGTGGGGGTAATTTTACTCCTTATATCTTCCCTTTATAAGTCGAGGCTTCCATATATGTCTTCACTTATATTTTCCCTAAGTCACCTTTTAAATCATGTGGGAAGATTGTGGATACCCTGAAAATTTTGGGTATTTGAAAATGGGTAGTAATTGAAATGTTGTGTCGTGGGTGATTCATTGTGGTAAAGCCCGTGCATGGGTTATCCATGGACACACTGTGGGAGGCACCCTATGACGCAACACTTCTCAATAATATTCAACCATGACATAATGGTTTGATCGACAGTGTAGTAAATATTTTGGTTCAGGATCTCCTTTTGACTACATCGCATAGCACCGGGTTGCACTATAGTAATCTCAAAAACATAGTGGGAATCCCAATCTTCTCCAGAGGTCAATGGTGTTTTCCGTTGGCTCCCACGGTGCTCTGGTGACTTCATGCGATGGAAGAAGTGAATATGGTGCTCTAGTGACTTCAAGTGGTAGAAGTGAAGATGGTGTGTCTGAGGTGGGTGATGCATAATTATTGCAGAATGATGCTATTTATGATAAAATAAGTTGTACCTGCATGTTTCGCCATGGCACGCCAAAAAATATAGCTTTTAACTGACTGCATATAATGAAAACACTATCCACCAATATCTTAGAATCCCTTAGTGGGGAATATCTCCTATAACACCGACAAATCCCCCTTTAACACATCTTAGTATAACCATAGGGCAGTTGAATTGGGTGCTGCCACACATTCCAAGCCCTGTTTGAGAGGAGGGGTATGTCACACATGATTTAATTATGATGCACTGTTTATTTTATTTATTTTTGGTTTGAAGATATAATTTTAAAATGAATCGAACTTGTTTTAAGAAGCTAAACTGAGATTTTTCAAATAAATATTGTATGATGACCAGCAAGGTGTCTAGGAGAGAATCTTTTTTTAGGAGATGAAGTTATTATGATTAGAGATTCTAATAGAGAACAAGAGGAGGGGTATTCCACACATGAAATAATTATGATACACCATTTAGGTTTGGATTTTTGGTGTGAAGATCTAGTTTTAAAATGAATCTAACTAGTTTTAAGAAAATAAACCAAGATTTTTCAAATAAAGATTGAATGATGAACAACAAATTGTCTTTAAGACTATCTTTTTTTGTTAGGAGATGAAGTTAGGGTGATTATAGATTTTGATAGAGCTCAAGAGCATGGTTATGTCACACATGATGTAATTATGATCCACCATTTAGGTTTGGATTTTTGGTGTGAAGAGATAGTTTTAAAATTAATCAGACTCGTTTTAAAAAGCTAAACTAAGGTTTTTCAAATAAAGATTGAATGAAACTCGTAGGGTGTATAGAAGAAAATAATTTTTGTTAGGAGATGAATTTAGTGTGATTATAGATTCTGATAGAGCTTGAGTTAGGCTCGTTGGATGATCAACTTTAGTAAGGGTAAAATTTTCATAGCCTAGGGAAGTCTTTTGGGGGGCATTTGGGCCCACATGAATGAATAAGGGGAGGGGAGTGTAATTATAGAGACACTACCATAGAATACAAACACAACATCCTAAAACTATCACATAATGCTCACTCAATAAAAATATTTGTATCAATATTGATAGGATAGTTGAATTTTGTATTGCCACACACTATGAGCACTGGTGGAGAGGAGGGGTATGTCATGCAAGATGTAATTATGATCCACCATTTAGGTTGGTTTCTATTTCTTGATGTTTGGATTTGTGGTGTGAAGAGATAATTTTAACATGAATCATACTAGTTTTACGAAGTTAAATAGTGGTTGTTCAAATAAATATTGAATGATAACCAACAGAGTGTCTAGGAGCATATCATTTGGGATTCTAGGTTGGTGCTGATTGTTCAAGATGTATATGAGAATTTTTGTTAAGAGATGAAGTTAGTGTGAGTAGAGACTCTAATAGAGCTCGAGTTAGGTCTGAGAGTATGGATGATCTACAATAGTAAGGGTCAAACTTTCATATTCAAGGTAAGTCTTGGGGGGGAGGGGTTATTTGGGCTCACATGAAAGAATAAGGGAAGGGGGTGTAATTTCTGAGACATAACTATAGCAGTCAAACACTACATCCTAAAACTATCACATAATGACCACTCTAAAGAGATTTTATTCATGAAATTAGTTAAATTTTAATTTTAATTTTAACAAATTAACTTCAGTTTTGGATTTATAATATCAATATTATCTAAAGATTATTTTTGATACTTTTCTCAAATAAGTGATTTTTAGATGAATAGTGAAAAATACAATTTCTTCCAAAATAATGACATTTATTACATTACCAATGTATAAGAAAGATATAAATTTTATAAACCTATTAATTGGTCAGATATTAATTTAAGGAATAAAATTATTAATTATAAATATATTTTTCTAAAAAAATAATAAAATTTAGGCTTAACCTTATAAATCAAAATTAATTTTACAATTCTAATATCTTTTTAATATTTAATTTTAATAAATTATTTTAATAGTAAAATTCAATTTTGGATTTCCTTGGAAGATAAATATGTTCTCTTTATTTTATAATAAATCAATTTATGATAAGAAAATTTATAATGTTGATGACCATGGGTTGCACATAAGTTTTATGTTTGGAAACAAACTTTTTCTAACAATTGTTTTTATGCGACCTGTGCGTTAATTTTAAAATTAATCTTTAAAACATTAAGAAATTAAATTTGATAATTTTTTTAAAAAAATTAAATTGTAATTTTAAAATTTGTTAAAAATTTCAATTTTAATTTTGGAAATTAAAATTAATTATCAAGGATAAAAATTAATTACCCTGATAAAAGTAAAAATGGTAGAAAAAACTGATGAATGGAGAGGAAATGACCCCGAAAATTTTCCCAAAATGGACAGTAGTGGTTTTTAACAACCAAAACCCACCTCTGTTCTTATTTTGTCTCTTTTTATCCTTTTACACTTCAATATTATCTTTACATTATTGAAAATGTAAAGGGTTCTTTCAAAATTGTGCTCCTCTTCACATATAAAAGGGGTTCTTTCCACCACATCATGTTATAGATTTACCTTCAAATACATTCTTAAAAACATTAATTTTATTCTTATGATAACCCTTTTCACTTCCTTAAGCCTCTGGTCACCATTATTTATCTTTAGGCCTCCATTTCCAATGATATTTCTAAGAGAAAACTCAATCTCTTGATGTAAGTATTACCTCATTTTAATGATTTTCTTTCTCAGTCTTCTTTTTTTAAACCATCACTAACCACCTTAAAATAATTACATAAATATTATTAATATAACAAACTGTAATTATATAAAATTAACAACCCTTATTTATTCATTTCCCTCCACTATGAAAAATAAAGGGATTTTAATAGCACATATGTGTGGACTACCGCCTCCACGAATTGATGTTTTCCAATTTTCATAACCAGTTATCACAGCTGGATATAATTATATAATTTATGAAAAAATATTTTATATACAATATATTTATTATTATAAAATTATAAATCAATATTTAATTTAAATTCCTCTAATATTTTGAAAAATAAAAACATAGTCATTCGTATGTGTGGACTACCGCATCCATGAATAGCGTGTCTTATTTTTATAAAAAACCAATCATGGATTGTCATAAAAGTGTTAATAATTAACCAATATGATATTAATAAAATTATTAATGTTAGGAAATTATATAAATTCTATACCTTCCTCTTATTTTATGAAAAAATGAAAACATCTTAAGTGCATACGTGCAGACTGTCACCTCTATGATGTAACATTTTTCATTTTTCATATTGATTTTCAATAATTATACAAAACACTTAAAAATTGATTCATAAAAAAAATAATATAAATTTTATCATTATTATAATTTTATTAGGATATTATGTTAAAATAATCATTTTTTTAACCATACCCTCCCATAGAATTATGGTATGTTCATGTTTGGGTCGGTCTAACCACCTACTCAAACGCTGTTGTAAAACTATATCATGGATGAATATGGGAACTTAAATACTATTACTATTATATTTTAATAATAAATTCCATATTGTTTTATGTTTCTCTAAATATTATATTAATTATTTAACTTATATTTAAAATACCGTATTTGATCTCTAAAATTATTAAAATAAGTTGACACTGATCCCAATTTCACGCAACATAACTTATACAATTATGGGATAATATGACAGATTTATAAATCAATATAATTATCTATTCCAATACCATAAATTATCTTGGAATGATTAAATTTTGGATGATAATAAATAATATCATCTCTATGAAGAAACTAGTTTGAAATGATCAAGATAACTCACTTCTAATATTAAAAATAGACAATAATTAACATACATGTTGCGAATAATTATAAATAAAGTTTATAAAAGAATATAATTGTGAATATGGTTATGAAATAGTTTATTAAGATATATTTTTTATAACAGAAGTTAGGGTGCATTATTCTAAGTAGGATTAAAGGTTCAAGTTCTTTGTCTCAAATTTTAATTCATTGATACATGATTATGATACACACTATGTTTTTTATTATATGGTGTACTTTCTACCCATTAAATATATTATATAATGATACTCTTTCTATTGATGTTATTTATTGTTCAATTTTAAATTTTATCCTTTAAGGGATTTTAATTTAAATGTTACCTAATTCCTCAAAATGCCCACAAATTCTATCTTTAAGAAAGAAAATTGTGTATGGTTTTTCAGGAAATTACATCCCTATATAGATACTAGAAATTAGATGTGTCTATGGAAAAGATTAACCTAGGGGTAATCACCCAAAAAAAATTTGGTTATGTATCAACTAAATCTTCACTTGGTGCAAGATGAGTTGGCCTAGGACTGCACACCTGACTAGAAATTCCCAGTGGATATGATTTGGATAATTCACATGATCTTTACGAACCTTAATGAAGGATTTTCATACAATTATTTTGGAATCCTACCATTGAAAACTACTAAACTCAATTACTATCTTCTATTGATAATACAACACTTTGAAACGACCCTCACCACCACCTTTTCATTATTTATTTTTAAATGGTAATTCCTATTGAATTGATAATACCCCATAGTTTCTAAGTTGATTTAGTAAAAATATCCTATGAGAATGTTATGAAATGTCTCGTTAACACACATTATGAATACATTAGAAATAATTAGTGATATGACGGGCCTAGTATAGATTGAACCTCAATTTATTGGTAGGTTTTATGTGACAAACTAACTAGGGTATTGGCTTATATCTTACCCATATAAGTATGATTTCTTGGCCCAAGGCATTGATGATATGTTTATGATGTCCAACATTATTCATTCCATTAGTATGAGATCAACAATTATTATCCATTTTTTATTTTTTCCCATAAATATAGTATACTATCATTATCATTTTATTATGAAATTATTTTTATCATTTATTTTATTTTTTCAATACTATTTAGGCCATGATCATGTTATGATATCTTCTATTTTAATCAAATCTTTACTACGTTACTCCTTGTTGAGTATTTGAGATCAACTTTATTTTTTTCCTTTCCCCAAGAAACCTAGAAGAGAACTATGTGCAATTTTAAAGGATATACAAGAAGGCATAATAATGTTCTCATGGAGTATTTAGGTTTTATATTATGTTTTAAATCATAATGTAAACAATACATATGTATCTAGTCCACCAAGACTACTAAGTTGTTAGATCCTTCAGGGACTCTTGTATTTCATACTAATAATATAATATGACTACCAACTCTGGTATTATAGATACTGGGTTGATACAATTGGCATTAGAGGAAGTTTAATATAAACCTTGGGGACTGTATTTAGAGTAACCTAATTATATATCCCAAATATTACGTAAAACCCATAAGATTTCATGGATTTTTCCATAAAAAAACAAATTGGAATTGTATTTTACAATTCAATATCATGTGTTAATTATGTGTATGCCAGTGTTTAATTTTAACATCCTGGTTCCGGGTGCTGCTCAGAGGCACCCCATACCCAGTTGCTCACATGTCCTCAAATGCATTTCCCCGAATGCTACATGATGCTGACTAGCATCGAGGGCCTTGGGTGTGATAGTGGAGAAAATATGACCTCATTGTCAAAGTAACACAACAGAAGTAAAATAGATAACAATATCGGAAGCAGTAATAATACCATACAAAATTAAACAGTAGGATACTGGAAGAAATAAACTAGAGCACATAGATATATATATATATATACATATATATATATGATTCATGATACATATGTCTAGGAAAAAATCCAAACAATTCACAATGTTGGAATACGGTAATAAACCAAAGTACAAAATAAAATAGATAAACTCTAATAGCATCACAAGCCTCAGCTTAGTCCCATGCTCTCCAAATCCACAGAAATCATGTATTTGAAGTAGTAGGGTGTTTTCCCTTATCTATACATGCCAAAATATAATCTATTTGGTCCCAAAATCATGACCCAAACAGGGTGTGAGACTAATCCCAGTAGGAAACCACCCAAATATCTCTGCCTAACAGTCAGTGAATATATATGGCATGCAATAATTAAAAAGAAGCAGTAAATAAGGAAATAATAAAAAGTAAAAAATCCTACAGTTTCAAATGAATTCAATTTCATATGTTAAGTAAGAAGATAATCACAAATAGGTAACCCTTTGGTAAGTACTCACATCCTAACCCCTCTGGTTCAACTAAACAACACAAGAAACCCTCTAGGAAGCACACACAGTTTAACCCCTATAGTTCAGCTTTAGCAAAGACTCTCTGAGGAAGCACTCACCTTCAATTCCCCCTTTAGTCTCATATCAGTAACTATAAACACTCTAAGGAAGCACTCAACGTCCAATTCCTCATATGGTCTCACAACGGGGAACTACACAAACTCTGAGGGATCACTTACACCCATCCCCCATATGGTCTTGTAAAGTAAAAGTAAACAAAAACTTTGGAAAATCCCTCAACATCCATTATCCCTATGGTCTACTACACCAAGTTCCCACCCTATGTAAGTCATTCGTACATAATGATATAGGCAGCCAAAGTAAACCTCAAGAACTACTTGGCTAAATAATCTACAACATCTCACAACATGTCATATAAAGTCACTCCATCCTAACAATACTAGGCATGGAAAGAAAAGTAGCCTAACATGTAAGATAGACCAAATCGTCAAAAGAAGAAAACATGGGAAAAACATCCATATCATGGAAAATTTAACCCTATTCATAAAAAATTAACCACAATCCAAATAAACAAGGCATAGCAGGAAATAACAAGGATAAAAACCATAAACACGCAATACCCTGAATGTGGTTATTAGGAATGTTTTCACATATACTTCAAAGACTAACTACGGAAAGGCACAAACCACCTACCTCAATGTTGTGAGATCTATATACATGATCCTTGGGCCTTGAATCTCCCTAGAACATAGTAGATATATAAAAACATTAAAAATGTTCAACTGATAATATCTCGTTAAAGAAGAGAAATCAAGAGATGGGGTTCAAGAAGAAAGGGGAACTCACTGATATGATTCCAACGCAACCGAAAGAGGTCGAATCAGAGAATGGATGGTGAGTCGGGGGCTTGAAGAATATTTACAGTCGTATTCACTCCCGGAGGAGATAGGTCGAGAAGAAGATGGTTCTATCCATCTTGCATGACCCATGATCGTTTAATGAAATAAAAAGAAAGTACATGACGTGTTCTTTAAAAGTACATGACATGTACTTGCCTTATCCTGCCTCTGTTTTAGGTGGTCTCCATTTCACAACACATTTCTTTGTACTTGGTAACTACACGACCAGTACACAGTAACCCATGACAACTAGGTACATGTCATGTAGATATAAGTACATGGCGTGTACTCCTGAAATTTCCAAAAACTCATCTTTTTCTAAAAAACAACCAAAAAAGAAAGAAATACCTGAAAAGAAGATCTGGGTTCTTACAAACTTCCCCCTTAAAGAAAATTTTCCCCAAAATTTCCTAGCAAGGCTGTGTAGAAGAAGAATCCTCGAACAGCTCTAGACACTACAATCATACATCAGCCTCCCTCTCCCAGGTCTCATCCTGTACTCGCTCATGCTGCCATAGCACTTGTACGAAAGGAATAGACAGGCCACAGAGAATCTTTGCACTGTGATAAAAAAATCCTAATAGGATGCTCCTCGAAATATGTGTCCAACTCTTGATCAACCCCCTTAGGTTGGAAGACATGAGATGGGTCCGAGAATTAATGTCGTAGCTGAGAAATGTGAAAGATTTTGTGCATAGCCTAGTACCTCTGAGGTAACTAAAACTGATAGTTAACCAGCCCGAACCTTTCCAAAACCTCAAACGGTCCAATGTACCTCGGGGAAAGCTTACCTTATCTCCTAATCCTATTATGTCCCAACCTAGGTGTGACACATAAAAAAACCTGATCTCCAACCTCGAACTCTAGAGGTCATCTCTGTTGATCATCATAAGAATTCTAAAGTGACTATACAATATCCATTCTCTTCTGAATAAACTCTATCTGCTCTGTGATCTCCTAGAAAAAACAAGGTCCCAACATAACTATCTCTCCTTCCTCCAGCCAACATAAGGGTGATCAACATAGTCTACCATATAGAGCATCATAAGGTGCAATCTGAATAGTTGTTTGAAAACTATTATTGTAGGAAAACTCCACAAGAGGAATGTGCATCTCCCAAGAACCTCCAAAATCTAGGATGCATGCTCGAAGAATGTCCTCAAGCACCTGAATCATACACTCGGACTGGCCATCTGTCTGAGGATGGTAAGTTGTACTCATAAGTACTTGTATACCCAAAGCTCTCTAAAGTCCATGCCAGACCTGAGAACTAAAATGTGCATCTCTGTCTGAAACAATGGAGTGTTGAACCCCATGTAAATGTATAATCTCTCTGATGTACAACCTTCCCATCTCATCAATATTGAAGGTCTCCTTGATCGACAAGAAGTGATAAATATTCATGAGTTTGTCAATGAAAACCCAAACCACATCATTCCCTTGAGGTGACCTCAGTAACCCTGTAACAAATTCCATTGCGACATCATTACACTTCTACTCAGAAATGGGTAAGTTCTGGAAAAGCCATGTTGGTCGTTGATGCTCTGCCCTCACCTGCTAATAGGTAGAACACCTCATGAAAAACCCAGTAACATCTCACTTCATACCTGGCCACCAATACTAATGGTGTAGATCACGATACATCTTGGTGACACTAGGATGAACTTTCCAAACTGGGGAATAAAAGTACTACATCAGCTCCTCACATATTTCTACTGACACCCATACATGCCCCTGAAAATGAAAGATCTCATCCTCAACTATGGTCCATCCAGGAATAGGGTCCTCTCCTAACAAACTCTCCCATAGGACTAGGCCTTCAGAATCTGATAGGTGATTCATTCTCACTCGATCAAGTAGAGTAGAGGCAACAACTATTGGAGAAAGAAACATCTTCCTCTGTCTATCATGAACCTCCAAATTCATCTCAAAGAATAGGGTCATAAGCTGCCACTCACTGCTGGCCTCTTGAACTGCCTACATTTGAGTCCCCCTACTCAACGCATGAGCCACAATGTTGCCTTTCCCAGGCATGTAGGCAAGCTAAAAGTCAAAGGAATGAGGGTACTCAACCCACCTTCACTGTCTCAAATTTAAATCGTGCTGAGTGAAGATATACTTGAGAATTTTTTGGTCGATGAAAACCTCAAAATGTTCTCCCAATAGGTAATGTATCCATCAGCATAAAGCATGAACAACTGCAGGCAACTCAAGATCATGTGTCGGGTAATTCCTCTCATGTGGCCTCGACTACTGAGACCCGTACGTAATGACTCCTTCCCCCTGTATAAGCACTGCTCACATCTTGATACCTGATGAATCATAGTACACAGTATATATCTTTCTCGGCTCTATAAATACTAGTATTGGTGTTGAATTCAACCTCCCTTTTAGCTTCTGAAAGAATGAATCGTAAGAATCTGACCACAAGTACTTCACACCCTTCTTAGTTAGGCCCGTCAGTGGCACTGATAATCATGAGTGAAGATATACTTGAGAATTTTTTGCATGGTGAAAACCAAAAAATGATATCACAATAGGTAATGTCTCCAATAGCGTAAATCATGAACAAATGCAGCCAACTCAATATCGTGTGTCAGGTAATTACCCTCATGTGGTCTCAACTTCTAAGACCCATATGAAATGACTCCTTCCCCCTGCATAATCACTTATCCAAGATTGATACCTGATGCATCATAGTATACAGTATAACTCTTTCCCAACTATGGAAATACTAGTATCAGTGCTAAAGTCATCCTCCCTTTCAACTTCTGAAAGGCTGACTCACAAGAATCTGACCACAAGTAATTTTCACCCTTCTTAGTCTAGCCTATCAGTGGTGCTGCTATGTGTGAAAATTCATGTATGAAACATTTGTAGTAACCATCCATACCTTGAAAAATCTATACCACAAAGAATTTCTTTAGCTACTTCCAGGAAACTAATGCTCTCACTTTCTCTGGGTCAATTGATACACCTGTCTCTGAGATATCATGACCCAAGAAGTGATTCTAGTTTATCCAAAAGTGAAATTTTTAGTGATTAGCATATAACTAATGCTCTATCAGTGTACTCAAAATGATCTCAAGATGTGTGGCATGGTAATTTTGAGTGTGATAGTACACTAAGATATCATCCATGAATACTACTACGAAAGAATCAAAGTATGGATGGAACACTCAGTTTTTCAGTGCCATGAAGACTGTAGGCATGTTCGTGAGACCGAACAGAATAACCACATACTCGTATAGACCATACCTACTCTAGAAATTTGTAAGAAGTATATTAGATATTCTAACGCATAACTGATGGTAACCGGATCTCAAGTTAATCTTCAAGAACACTCGGGCCCCTCGAAGCTGATCAAAGACATCATCAAACCTCGACAAGGGATATTGGTTCTTGACCGTCAACTGGTTTAACTTCTTATAATCCAAAAAAAATTGAGGGTACCATCCGCCTTATTTACAAATAGGACAAGAGAACCCCAATGAGAATTGCTGGTTCTGATGAACCCCTTTGCCTAAAAATCCTCCAACTGATTCTTGTGCTCCTATAACTATGTTGTAGCCATCCTATATGGAGGAATGGATAACGGTGCCACTCCTGGTATAAGATCAATAAAAAATTACACCTCTCATTCCAGTGGAAAACCTGAAAATTCCTCTAGAAAGACATCCCTAGAATGATCCACCACTGGAGGAAAGTCAAACAATGAAGTCCCCTGGTCAACCAGATATAGACTAGCAATCTGGGCTATAACTCCTACAAACCCATGTTGCTCGGGTCCCTCTCTTGTCACATAAACATCCCATTTTCCTTTGTGAAGAAACAATCTACCCTCCGGTGATGTGAAAGTCACCCTACGGCGATAGAAATTGACAAAAGCCTTAAAGGGAACTAACCAGTCCATTCCTAGAATGACATCATAACCTATCATATCTAGGACATAAAAATCTCATAAGAAGTGACACTCGCCAACCTTTAGAGGGAACTCCTTGCACTAATGTACACTATTTGTTCGAGTCCCCAACAGAGTGTTTAGATTCAAGATATTAGTAGAGGAAAATATATAGATCCCAAGGCTCTCTAAAATAGGAAAATATATAAAGATATGGGAAGCCCCTGTATAGAAAAGTGCTGAAGCTAAAACAGAAGCAACAAGAATCGTACCTCAAACTGTTGAGGGTATGGGATCCTGCTCCTGTTGGGTTTTCTCCACTTCAAAAGCCTATCTAGTACCGTGACCCTATGACCCTGCCTGACCACCTTGAGCTGATCCACCCTATTGTCGCCGAATGCCTAGAGATTGGATACCATGTCCATGGCCTCCACCTTGGACCGAATGGCCAAAAGAACTCCAGATACCTAACTGATGAGAAACTGGTGGTTCTTCTCTTGAATGTGGAGTCATAGAAAAACTCCTATCACTAGCTGTTGGTGATAAGAACTGACAGAATCACTGAAGATGACCCTTTTTGCACAATATCAGCACTCCACTGGGTATCTCGGGAAATGTGCCCTCATATGCCCTCTCTTTCCGCACTGGTAGCACACCACCTAGCTACCAGAGGATATCTCTCAACTTCTTGGATATTCATTCATAGATTCTTTATAGTGCTTACGGCTGTTAGTAGGAGGGATACCAACTCTAGATGCTAAGACGCCTTGTCTTACAGCTCCAAAATCCCCCAGACTGCGCTTCGTGATCAGCGCCTGGTTGACTATATAAGTGATGGAAGTAAACCTAAAGATGTTCACCTAAGATCGAATGTCATGCCTGAGACCATCCTCAAACTTTTTTCCAGAAATAACTTGTCACCTCTTGGGATGGGTTTGAAATGTTGTATCTCTTTGAAGAGAGAAGAATACTTCATAACTGAAAGAGTACCCTACTCCAGACTCATGAACTCTTACGCTTGATTGGTCCTCAAGGTCTATGGGTAGAAGTAGTCATAGAAGTTATGATAGAACTCATCCCAAGCCATACCCTTCTAGCATCCCACCTATGATATCACATCCCACTATCCCTTGGTGGAGTCCCGAAGCATATAAGCAGCGAGCTTCACCCTCTTCTCTGGAGGAGTCTCCAGATGGTCGAAGATAAAAAGCATGGATTCTAACCATGACTCTGAAGCCTGAGGTCCTCCTTCCCCTGTGAAGGTGGGAGGATTCTACTACCAGAAAACCCATGTCATTTCTTCCATTGACGGGGTAGGATGTGGTGCTCCCTAGAAAGTCTTCATAAACCTCATAAAGCCCTCTCAAAACTGTGTGTCAGCACCTGTGTCCAGAATAACAGCTGGTTCCATGACTGAAACAACTAGAGGATCGACTAGTCATCCCTAATCAGCCATATCTGGTGTTTTATCACTTCCTTGTAACTCGATTACTACCAGAGGATGTCTCAGTGGTATGACTCTGTAAGGTCAAGCACACACCTTAGATCAAGATTATCATGGACTGAAAACTAGAAGTGTAAAAAGGAACAATAGAAAGAAAGAATTCAATTTTTTTCCAAAACATGGATACACGGTGTGTATAATTCCTACACGACATGTTATTTTAATAATTAACATGGGTGTCCACGTTTTTGAACCCAGGTCATGTAACACCCCAAATATTGACTTTTTTCCTAACACACATCATGTACTTGAATCCTCTTCCCCTGCCCAAGTTCCCTTACACAGCTAAGCTATATTTTTCTCCTAGAACAAGACTAAACAGCTTGTTAGTACTATAAATGGCGTGTACTAGACGAACTTCACCGACCTGTGTTGTTCGTTACAAGGACAGATACACAAATCACTATACAAGACATGTTCCAGATGGACTTGGTGTGTACCATAAGGATTCCACCACCCTGTGTTGTTTGTTACATGGTCAGATTCAAGTGTTAAACTACAAAGTGTGTTCAAGATTGACATGACATGTATAACCTAAGTTTTATCCATTTTTGTCATTTTTCACACAGGTGGACACATGGTCTACATAACATGACATGTACAGCTGATACACAATATGTTCCCCCAAATATTTCCCAACCCCGTGTCTCTGTACACACAGCTAGTGATATGGTTAGAGACTACATGGTGTGTACGTACAATACATGGTGTATTCTCAAGAAAAATAGTTCCTTCCTGAATATGACACATGGTGTGTATTCATAATTACACGTAGTGTATTCTGGGTTTTTCTGGACAATAAATCTCAAAAACAACTCTGAAACCCAGAAAAACACCAAAATGAAAATTAAAGTGACAAATTCCGATCTATGAGGGCTCATACTCCCCGCGAATCAAATTTTGGAATATCATACATGTCATACATAAGGAATAACAATACAATGATACACCAAATTCTGATCCATGAGGGCCCATAACACCTCATGAACCAAAGTTTGGCTTCCATTCAAAAAAAAATTACACAATCTAATACCCTATCAAATAGTAGGTATTCTATCGAGGAATCTATCATAACAACATTCATATCTAGCACAATATCTATCACAACAACATGCAATCACTAATGCACCCTAAATGGCATGGAAAGAGTGCATGACATGTGATCTCTAGAAAGTGTCTATATGATGCATAATATGGAATAACCTCATCTCATTGGGTTGCAACAGAAATAAAACATCAATAACATCAATGATAACAGCACAATACATGTGAATCACCCAATGGTGAAAATAAAATCAACTGTTAAATTGAAAAACCATAAAAATTGCAATAAACGAGGGAAATTGGCTTCTCCCTGTACACGGGTTAGATACTCCCAGACACAACTTATTACCAAGTACCTATTTTTTACTATCCCTGGCTATAGAATCCAAATATTTTGTCAAGAAGAAAATGACCTCCTCATATGCCAGTTTGTAACGTCCCGGTTCTGGGTGCCGCCCAAAGGCACCCCGTACCTGGTTGGTCACATGACCTCAAGCTCATTTCCCCGAATTCCAGAGGTAGCTGACTAGTAGTGAGGGACTTGGGTGTGATAGTGGGGAAGCTATGCACTCATTGGCAGAGTAACATAGTAGAAGTAAAATAGATAATAATAGCGGAAGAAGTAATAATACCATACAAAAGTAAACTGCAGGAGACTGGAAAAAATAAAATGGAGCACATATATATATGATGCATGATACATATGTCTAGGAAAATATCTAAACAAGTCACAATGATGGAATAAGATAATAAACCAAAGTACAAAAGAAAATAGATAAACTCCAGTTGCATCACAAGCCTCATCTTGGTCTCATGCTTTCCAGCTCCATAACAATCATGTACCTGAAGTAGTAGAGCACTTGCCCTTATCTATACCTAAAAAAATATAATCTATTTGGGCCTAAAAGGATGACCCAAACAGGGTGTGAGACTAATCACAATAGTAAACCACACAAAGATATGTGCCTAATAGTCAGTAAATATATATGGCAGGCAATAATTAAAAAGAATCAATAAAGAAGCAAGTACTCAAAAGTAAACAATCCAACAGTTTCAAATGCATTCAATTTAATATGTCAAGCAATTAGATCATCACAAACAGGTAACCCTCTGGGAAGTACTCATAACCTAACCCCTATTGTTCAACCAAACAACATAAGAAACCCTTTGGGAAGCACACATAGTTTAACCCCTTTAGTTCAGCTTTAGAAAAGACTCTTTGAACAAGCACTCACCGTCAATTCCCCCAGTAGTTTCATATCGGTAACTATAGACACTCTGAGGAAGCACTCAATGTCCAATTCCCCCTGTGGTCTCACAATATGGAACTACAGACACTCTGAGGGAGCACTTACGTCCATCCCCCCTATGGTCTCGCAACGTAAAAGTAAACAGACACTCTAGAGAATCCCTCAACATCCATTCTCCCTATGGTCTACTACACAAGGTTCCCACAGCCCTGTGTAAGTCATTCATGAACAACGATATAGGCAGCCAAAGTAAACCTCAAGAACCAATTGGCTAAACAATCTACAATATCACAAAGCATGTCAGATAAAGTCACTCCATCCTAAAAATACTAGGCATAGAAAGAATAGAAGCCTAACAGGCAAGCTAGACCAAACAGTCAAAATAAGAAAACATGGAAAAAACATACATAACATAAAAAATTCAACCTTATTCATAAATAATTTACCTCTATCCAAAAAAACAAGGCATAGTATGAAATAACATGGCTAAAAACATAAAAATGCAATACCCTGAACAAGGGTATTGTGCACTTTTTCACATATAAGTCAAAGGCTAACTACATAATTGTAACACCCCGAGATTTTATGAAAAATATTCTTTTTAATTTCATTAATGTCTTGTGTTGTACGATACACCAAAAGGAGCTTGCACAACACACATCCTTGACTTGCCTTGCATTACACGCAATTGCGACCTTCCTCGATAGCATGTGTAGTACGCAATACCGAGTTTCACTAAACAACGATATGCTATTAAAATATTATTAAAACTAGCCGTTATGAATAGTAATAACCACTTTTTGAAATTTTGTAATTTTTTTTCAAAATGGACTTCATTTATGGATTCATAATATCGAAATTAGCTTAGGGTGAAATTTTGGTACTTTTCGGATAACTTTCATTTTCTAATGAATATTGAAAATTAGTAAATTTTAATTAAAAACAACCTTTTTAATAGAAATAATTAATAGTGATAAATTATTAATTTGATTGGTTTTAAAGTATATTTAGAATATATTTTTACAATTTAATACAATGTTGGTTATTGGATGTAATTTCACATTTAAACCAGACATAAACAACTGTCAATCTTTTGATAGTTATTATCTCTTAAGAACACTCTATTTGTTTTGACGACGGGAATTAATTTTTAATTAATTAATGCAACTGATATGTTTTGAATTTGGTAAAATAGACA
This sequence comes from Viscum album, assembly GCA_963277665.1. NCBI lineage: Eukaryota > Viridiplantae > Streptophyta > Magnoliopsida > Santalales > Viscaceae > Viscum > Viscum album. Next base: position 1,068,857,064 of record OY728166.1, on the reverse strand, counting down.
TCATTTTTGAATTCATGATATCAAATATATCTTAGGCCTAATTTTTGGTATTTTTCTGAAAACTTTCAATTTTTGATGAATAGTGAAACCACTAAGTGGTAGTTAAAAAAACTGAATTTTTCATAAAACTTAATTTTACCGCTTCTGTGAGTGGAATTTAAAAAATCCGAGAGACACGGTTAATATCAAGGACTAAAATGTGGTTCAATGAGATGAAAATAATTTTTGGTGAACAGTATCTTTTTACTTTTTTTATCACGGTTAAAAGTAAATATGGTAATTAAGGGTAAAAATGATATTATTATTACCCTAACAAATGTCCTAATTCTATTGGACAAGTTTAATTCGAACAAACCCAACCTTAGGAATAAAATATGACCATTTAGGATCACTTGTATTAGATTAGGACATTTATTATTAATTTATTTAAAGAAGGGTTAAAATAGTTAAAATAAAAGTTTAATAAGTAAATCATTTTTAATATGGGGTTATACATAAGATAAATTCTTCTATAAATATTCATTAGAAATATAAAAATATTTCCTACATAATGATAGTTTATTTGTAATTTTTAGACTTTAAATAATTTAATTTATTTATGACACAAAGATGATGCAGTAATTATCTTATTAATGAAATATTGACATAATTGATGTTATAAACACCAAAATAAATGTAATTTGAGACTTTTTATGAATTACACTAATTTTCTAGGTTAATAGGACATGATAGTATTGATTTAATTAACTTTTTACGAACTAATAATTCTATTATGAGTGTCACAAAAATCAATTACTAAATAGTGTCAAAATTGACATAAAATAGTTTTTAAAACAAATATTATATTAGTAATTGTTATTTTATTCCTAAAAATATAAGGTTCGGCCAAATGACTTATATTAGGTTATATATATTAATGATAAACAACTTGGGGTTCTTTTTGCTTCTTATAGTATGTTTATTAACCTTATAGTATAAGAACACAAGAAGACACGGTAAAAGTAAAATTATTTAACTTAATATTAAATCTAAATGATAAGGTTAAAATAGGAACCTAAACATGTCTAAATTCTATTGTATGAGAGTATTTAGACCCATCCCCACCTTATCTTAGAAATAAATCAATTTGGTGCTATTTAAAACCGAACTTGACTTTATAATAAAATAATATTTTTAGTTTTTCCAAAGGAGCCCATGTCCTTCCTTATAAAAGGGCACCTCCTCCCTCTCCTCCTCACACCAATTTTAGCCTTCAAGCTCGACCAAACCATTCCAAATTATCTTCTACACTTCCCTAGTAACATCCTAGAGGTTCTGGTCTTCCTGAAAGACCAATTTTAGTGCCCAAAATGGAGGTCTCAAATAGGTGCTTCAAAGAAGAGGTAATGCCCGTTACTGATTCTTTCATCTTTATTTCTTCTTCCACATCTTCTTCTTAGCTTGTTTCATTATGAAGTAATAACATCAGTATCACTTATATACTGATATGTTATTATAATTATGAAACAACCTTATTTAACCATCTATCCATCCTATGGAAAACGAAATCACCGCGCGTGCGTACGTACGGAATACCGTCTCCACGCCATGGTGTAATCTATTTTCCACCACCACCTTACTTGGATGGGTATAATGGTGTACATAATAACTATATATAATTATTTTAAAGTCATATTGATTCTGAAATATTATACATACACTCTAATACAATTCTATGATCATGATAATGATATCATCGCTCGTGCGTACGTACGGACTACCGTCTCCACGATGCGATGAGATTCATTCTCCACGTTAACCATTCATGAATGATTATAAAGTATATATAATAATTAATAATGAAATATATGGCATAATAATGATTCTGTATTTATGTGTATATATATTTATGTCATCTACTTAATTCCATTCAACTCAATAAGGAAAAGAAAACAGCATTCATGCGTACGTACGGTCTACCGTCTCCATGAACGGTGTATTTCTTTACATTTACTGATATATTATATATATATATTCTGAATATATATTATAAATAAATAATGTTTTATATTCTGGAATTAAGTAATCATGATCTAAGTAATCATATTAATAATTACAAGTCAAAACAAGGACGACAAATGAAACGATTTTACCCAAAACGCTCTTTAACATGGAATTTACAAAAGAACGGGTAATATAAAGCCATAAGTGAACCATATATGATATCATAACAATGAGTATGATTATGGAATAAGTAAATGACATTATTTAAATCATTGTACAGGAGGTTCGGACACATACAAAGCAAATCAGACCTAAGGTAAGGGAAATATCACAATCTCAATTTTATCCGAGATTGTTTATACTTTGAAATTTACTGGGGTGTATTTTATCATCCACATCCATGTTTCCTCAATATGTAATATTATTTCCATCCACCTACAATTGTTTAAATCAAATTTTACCCTTCGGTGAGTTTTTAGTAAAGTATATGAAATGAATCTTTTGTCGTTTTTCATACGAGGTACTTTTTGACTTTTCCAACAAAAGTATGAAGAAAGTTTTTTTAACTTATACGGCATGAATGGATTTTTAAAACATTATTTCCAAGGAGATTCCTTTACAATTTTTCAAGTTTATTTTTAATCAACTTATCTTAGTATAGAATTGTATGACATGTTAAGGAAGGAAAAGTGTTTTTGAAGTAGAAAGGATATTTTCCTCAAGAATGGAGTTCAAGTGTTTTATCAAAATTATTTTCCATCTAAGATAATAAAGGGTTCTTTTTCTATCCCTATTATTACATGGATTTGATTATTTTGTGATGGAAATATATTTATGAATTCCTTTATCTTATATTAATTTTTTTATGATGTCATGTTGTTTAAGAATCCCATTTTTATTACATGGGTTATGCTATGATGTATGGTTTATGATTTTTTGGAACACATAAGAATGGTATCATTATAAGATGGGTGGGACCTATATCTCCCACCAATGCATTGGGTAAAGATTTTATATCTCATGAGATAGACATGGCTGGAACGGTAAGTTATACCGGTTCAGTGAAACAGGACTGAAACGAGGGTGACTCGGTTCAGAAATGGACTTTGTCCACTAAGATAGTCTTGGAAATGTGTCTTGACTAATAAGAAATGATTCTCTATGATTATGTGTGTATGCCACAAAGTTTTATGTTTTAAGTTATGATTATTGGGATTACATTTCACTACTATGATTTATCCCATGTTATGAAATTATAATCTCTTTTGCAGGTTAAGATTTCCAAAAGTTATGTGCTTATGTATATGATGTGATTGATATTTCTTTTGTTTACCCTTACTGAGCATTTGAGCTCACCCTTTTATGATTTCTTTTCCCCGGGACATAAAGAAAGGATTTAGTTTTTTAAAAAAAGAAGATCTTTATGGGAGATGTTGATGAGCTTTCACCACGATTAGAAGATTATATTCCGAGTTTCCAAAGACACTAAACTATTACGGTCCTTGTGTGTGTGTTTTTGTAATGTATTAAGTATTCCACAAAAGTAATGTAATGTCCATGTACGTCAAGCTTCGGGTCTCTACAGTTGGTATCAGAGGAAAGGTTTAGTCAACCTTTGGAAACTAGGATGCGAAAACGTTAGTGAGATCCCTAGAGATATTTATAAGGTATGTCTAGGGATGTCCCTAAGGATAAGTATACGTATAGGATACAATCCTAGAACTACTGTAACGATCATAAAATTTAACCTAAGATGTTAGATATTGAGGATACTCCCCCTTTATTATGTTGTTTTCCCTAGCATGATTTTTTCCTCTCACACTATTCTTTTTGGGTTTTAGACGATGGATGGAACCCGAAGGAACCGTGTTGATCAATGTAATGGACAATGCAATGATTGTCCTCTTGAACAAACAAATGTTTTGGGAGATGGAGTGCAAAATCTTATTGCTATACTTACACAAGCTATGAATCATTCTGGACTTCCAAATGAGCAGAGAAGGGAATAATATTCTATTGAGTCCTTCATGAGGCAATGTCCACCTTCTTTCAGTGGGTCTTCTGATCCACTTGTTGCTGAACAATGGATCATTACCACTGAAAAGATATTTTCAGTTCTTCAATGTTCTGAACATGATAAATTCATCTTAGCAGTATATCGTTTGGAAGGTGAAGCTAATCAATGGTGGAATCTTATCAAGAATACGAGGCCAAGAGATGAAATTGAGTCCATGGAATGGGATGAGTTAAAGAACTTATTTTTCAATAATTACTTCCCTCATATTCTTCTAACAAAGATGGAGAAGGAGTTTCTTGAACTAAAGCAAAAGGATGATGAATCTGTTGGTATATACGAAGCGAATTTTACAAGGCTTGCAAGGTATGCATCTGGCTTTATCATCCAACCTAAAAGTAAAGATGATCGATTCTTCAGTGCATTAAAACCAAGTCTTCGAAGGGAATTAGCTATAATAGACTTCAGTAGCTATGAAGAAATTGTGTGTTGGGCTATCAAGTTAGAAATGGAAGTTGGTGTTATCCATCTCATAGTTTTGACAAGAAACGAAAGATGGAGTTTAAGGAGAAATCTCAGAATAATGGTGAAAAGAAAATGAATGTTTCCTTATGCTCAAAGTGTGGAAAGAATCATGGTGGAGATTGTCTTAAAGGGACTAGAAAATGTTTTAAGTGTGGAAAAGAAGGTAATCGAGGAGGTGAGTGTCGAAGTAATGGAAAAAGGGTTTCTAATGATTTGAATAAAGAAAATACTGCAAAGAACGCACCAACAACACTTCAATGCTTCAAGTGCAAGGAAATGGGGCATTATGCTAATAAATTCCCTAATCCAAGGGTTAGTGATGATCGACATGAGAAACCACTTAAGGCAAAGGACAAAGGGAAGTCACATGCGATCACTATTGGCGATGTTGAATATGAAAACGATGTGGTGGAATGATTAAGTGTTTATGTAATGGGATTCCAGAATAATGTTGTTTATAGTATCGTGGAATATTGGAATATTTATGTTTTGGTCTATTATGGTTTTCAATAATTTTATGGCATCAGTAACCATGAAAAGTGATTGAAATATTTTTGGACATCAGATGATATGCACATAATGAAGGGATAAAGAGAATCTAATATTTTTGACAGTATTCATGAGCTCATGATTGATATAAGGACTAAGTGATATCATGGTTTGAGGATATAGAATTTTGAGGATTTTGGTATGTGGAAAGTGTTAACATTTAACTACATTCATGTTTTCACTAAGGTTCAATGGATATTCATTCTTCAAGAGAATACATGATTAAGGTATTCACATGTTTGTAATTTGACCAACAAGATATATCTTATGATATATGGGGGATAAATGATGGAATTCACATGATCATTTTCTTTATACTATGAGCTTGGACCGAAGTAGTTTAGATAAGCCTAAAGATTGGAATGGATTATGTTGGACATAAGTTGGTATTTTTTAAGGATAAAACTTTTTTGATATTATTGATGGGATGTTATAGTAATATAGCTTTAGAAAAAGGACAACCTGCAGGACGGGCGACAACCCATCGCGTCAGACAAGGCTATGGGAATTGAACCCACAACCGAAGTGCGACTGGCCTTTATCGCCTGCCATTGGCCTACAGGAAGTCCCTATTTAGTAGAAACTAGTTTTATTATATTAAGCAGTATGATATATGAAGTATAAGTCCATTTTAGGAACCATATATGATTAATATCACTATAGATCGACTTATGTATTTTTGATAACTTTTATAACCTTTTATTTGAGACAGATGGAATGACCCATCATTCTATCACATGAGCTGCTAACACTTCACAAATGAAAAATTCAACTTCATTTATTTAAGAGATGAAGTGGGAATTGTCCAAAGAACGACCAACAGTGAGACTATACCAAAATCACGAAAGTATTTCTTCTAATTCCAATTTCATCAACTTTGGGGAAATGATCTTGAAAACCAAAAATGTTGTCCTAGTGCTCTTATATCTGATGAATCAGATGGTACCTTATATAGTCACAAATTTATGGCTTTGTGATTTCGGGCTTTTCTATAGCCATTTTCTCTACCACTCTCCATCAGAACTTGATGGTTAGATTTTTCTTCCATAACCATATTTTCACCTGTGTTCTCCTATGTGGAAACCTAGTGATGAGTTAATTTGGGTAACCGTTACATTTCATAATTTATATTTTAAAGCCATGTTTTGGTATTCTTTTTTACGATGTGGGTTTCTATTAAACAAACTTTTGAATAGTAAACCATTTATAACCCCGATGAATTTCGAGGGAGAAATTCATTTTAAGGGGGGTAGAATATAACACCCCGAGATTTTATGAAAAATATTCTTTTTAATTTCATTAATGTCTTGTGTTGTACGCTACACCAAAAGGAGCTTGCACAACACGCATCCTTGATTTTCCTTGCATTACAGGCAATCGCGACCTTCCTCGATAGCGTGTGTAGTACGCAATACCGAGTTTCACTAAACAACGATATGCTATTAAATATTATTAAAACTAGCCGTTATGAATAGTAGTAACCACTTTTTGAAATTTTGTAATTTTTATTTTTCAAAATTGACTTCATTTCTGGATTCAGAATATCGAAATTAGCTTAGGGTGAAATTTTGGTACTTTTCGGATAACTTTCATTTTCTGATGAATAGTGAAAATTACTAAATTTTAATTAAAAACAACCTTTTTAATAGAAATAATTAATAGTGATAAATTATTAATTTGATTGGTTTTAAATAATATTTAGAATATATTTTTACAATTTAATACAATGTTGTTTATTGGATGTAATTTCACATTTAAACCAGACATAAACAACTGTCAATCTTTTGATAGTTATTATCTCTTAAGAACACTCTATTTGTTTTGAGGACGGGAATTAATTTTTAAATTAATTAATGAAACTGATATGTTTTGAATTTGGTAAAATAGACATCATTTTTGAATTCATGATATCAAATATAGCTTAGGCCTAATTTTTGGTATTTTTCTGAAAACTTTTAATTTTTGATGAATAGTGAAACCACTAAGTGGTAGTTAAAAAAACTGAATTTTTCATAAAACATAATTTTACCGCTTCTGTGAGTGGAATTTCAAAAATCCGAGAGACACATATCAAGGACTAAAATGTGGTTCAATGAGATGAAAATAATTTTTGGTGAATAGTAACTTTTTACTTTTTTTTACCACGGTTAAAAGTAAATAGGGTAATTAAGGGTAAAAATGATATTATTATTACCCTAACACATGTCATAATTATATTGGACAAGTGTAATTCGAACAAAAACAACCTTAGGAATACAATATGACCATTTAGGCCCACTTGGATTAGATTAGGACATTTATTATTAATTTATTTAAAGAAGGGTTAAAATAGTTAAAATCAAAGTTTAATAAGTAAATCATTTATAATGATGGGTTATACATAAGATAAATTCGGCTATAAATATTAATTATAAATCTAAAAATATTTCCTATATAATGATATTTTATTTGTAATTTTTAGACTTAAAATAATTTAATTTATTTATGACACAAAGATGATGTAGTAATTATCTTATAAATGAAATATTGACATAATTGATGTTATTAACACCAAAATAAATGTAATTTGAGACTTTTTATGAATTAAACTAATTTTCTACTTCAATATGACATGTTAGTATTGATTTAATTAACTTTTTACGAACTAATCATTCTTTTATGATTTTCACAAAAATCAATTACTAAATAGTGTCAAAATTGACATAAAATAGTTTTTAAAACAAATATTATATTAGTAATAGTTATTTTATGCCTAAAAATCTAAGGATCGGCCAAATGACTTAGATAAGGTTATATATATTAATAATAAACAACTTGGGATTCATTTGGCTTCTTATAGTAAGTTTATTAACCTTATAGTATAAGAACACAAGAAGACACGGTAAAAGTAAAATTATTTAACTTAATGTTAAATCTAAATGATAAGGTTAAAGTAGGAACCTAAACTTGTCTAAATTCTATTGTATGAGAGTATTTCAACCCATCCCCACCTTATCTTCTAAATAAATCAATTTGGAGCTATTTAAAACCGAACTTGACTTTATAATAAAATAATATTTTTAGTTTTTCCAAAGGAGCCCCTCTCCTCCCTTATAAAAGGGCACCTCCTCCCTCTCCTCCTCACACCAATTTGAGCCTTCAAGCTCGGCCAAACCCTGCGAAATTCTTTTCTCCACATACCTAGTAACATCCTAGAGGTTCTGGTATTCCTCAAAGACCAATTTTAGTGCCCTAAAAGGAGGTCTCAAAGAGGCGCTTCAAAGAAGAGGTAATGCCCGTTACCGATTCTTTCATCTTTATTTATTCTTCCACTTCTTTATCTTAGGTTGTTTCATTATGAAGTAATAACATCAGTATCAATTATATACTGATATGTTATTATAATTATGAAACAACCTTATTTCACCATCTATCCATCCTACGGAAAACAAAATCATCGTGCGTGCGTACGTACGGAATACCGTCTCCACGTCGTGGTGTAATCTACATTCCACCACCACCTTACTTGGATGGGTATAATGGTGTACATAATAACTATATATGATTATTGTAAAGTGATATTTATTCTGAAATAGTATACATACACTCTAATACTATTCCACAATCATGAGAACGATATCATCACTCGTGCGTACGTACGGACTACCGTCTCCACGACGCGATGAGATTCATTCTCCACGTTAACCATTCATGAATGATTATAAAGTATATATAATAATTAATAATGAAATATATGACATAATAATGATTCTGGATTTATGTGTATGTATATGTATGTCATCTATTTAATTCCATTCAACTCAATAAGGAAAAGAAAACAGCGTTCATGCGTACGTACGGTCTACCGTCTCCATGAACGGTGTATTTCTTTCCATTTACTGATCTATTATATATATATATTCTGAATATATATTAGAAATAAATCATGTTTTATATTCTAGAATTAAGTAATCATGATCTAAGTAATCATATGAATAATTACAAGTCAAAACACGGACGACAAATGAAACGATTTTACCCAGAACGCTCTTTAACATGGAATTTACAAAAGAACTGTTAATATAAAGCCATAAGTGAACCATATATGATATCATAACAATGATTTTGATTCTGGAATAAGTCAATGACATTATTTAAATCATTATAAAGGAGGTTCGGACACATACGAAGCAAATCGGACCTAAGGTAAGGGAAATATCACAATCTAATTTTTATCCGAGATTGTTTATACTTTGAAATTTACTGGCATGTATTTTATCATCCACATCCATGTTTCCTCAATATGTAATATTATTTCCATCCACCTACAATTTTTTAAATCCAATTTTACCCTTCGGTGAGTTTTTAGTAAAGGATATGAAAGGAATCTTTTGTCGTTTTTCGTACGAGGTACTTTTTGACTTTTCCGACAAAAGTACGAAGAATGATTTTTTTAACTTATACGGCATGAATGGATTTTTAAAACATTATTTCCAAGAAGCTTCCTTTACATGTTTTCAAGTTTATTTTGAATCAACTTCTCTTAGTTTAGAACTGTATGACATGTTAAGAAAGGAAAAGTGTTTTTGAATTAGAAAGGATATTTTCCTCAAGAATGGAGTTCAAGTGTTTTATCAAAATTATTTTTCGTCTAAGATAATAAAGGGTTCTGTTTCTATCCCTATTATTACATGGATTTGATTATGTTGTGATGGAAATATTTTTAGGAATTCCTTTATCTTATATTAATTGTTTTATGATGTGATGTTGTTTAAGAATCCCATTTTTATTACATGGGTTATGCTATGATGTATGGTTTATGATTTTGTGGCACACATAAGAATGGTATCATTATAAGATCGATGGGACCTATATATCCCTCCAATGCATTGGGTAAAGATTTTATATCTCATGAGATAGACATGGCTGGAACGGTAGGTTATACTAGTTCAGTGAAACGAGACTGAAACGAGGGTGACTCGGTTCAGAAATGGACTTTGTCCACTAAGATAGTCTTGGAAATGAGTCTTGACTAATAAGAAATGATTCTATATGATTATGTGTGTATGACACAAAGTTTCATGTTTTAAGTTATGATTAATGGGATTACATTTCACTACTATGATTTATCCCATGTTATGAAATTATAATCTCTTTTGAAGGTTAAGATTTCCAAAAGTTATGTGCTTATGTATATGATGTGGTTGATATTTCTTTTGTTTACCCTTACTGAGATTTTGATCTCACCCTTTTATCTTTTATTTTCCCTAGGACATAAAGAAAGGATTTAGGTTTTTTAAAAAAAGAAGATCTTTATGGGAGATGTTGAAGATCTTTCACCACAATTAGAAGATTATATTCCGAGTTTCCAAAGACACTAAACTATTACGGTCCTTCTATGTGTGTTTTTGTTATGTATTAAGTATTCCGCAAAAGTAATGTAATGTCCATGTACGTCAAGATTCGGGTCTCTACAAGAATGGCACAAACCACCTACCTAGGTGCTGTGAGATCGATATACATGATCCTCAAGACTTGAATCTCCATAGAACATCATAGATCAAGAAAAAAGTTAAAAATGTTCAACTAAGAATATCTCATGAAAGAGGAGAAATCAAGAGATTAGTTTCAAGAATAAAGGAGAACTCATCGATGCAATTCCAATGCAACCAATAGAGGTCGAATCGGAGAACAAATAATGAGTTGGGGTATGAGAGAAGATTTTCGGTTTCATTCGCTCCCGGACGAGATAGGTCAAGAAGAAGATGGTTATGTCCATCAGACGTGACCCCTATCTATTTAATGAAATAAATAGAAAGTACACAGTGTGTACTTTCCTTATCTAGACTTCACTTTAGGCTGTCTCCAGGTCACCACACACGACCATGTACTTGACCGTTACACATCTATTACACGGTCACCCGCGATAACTAGGTACACGGCGTGTACATATAAGTACACGGTGTGTACTCTTGAAATTTCTAGAAACTCCTCTTTTTCTCAAAAAAAAAACCAGAAAAGAAATACATACCTTAAAAAAATATCCAGGTTCTTACATTATTGACTGAGATTAATGGAAGTAATGTGAAATGTATCAAAACTCATAGTCATTATAGGGATGTTCCTCCTAAGAAAGTCAATGAGGTAGGAGTTGGATCTGATCAGATCATATCCATATTTCGGTAGTTGAACTAAGTTATGATAATTAACCTCTCCCACATAGAGACACATTCCAATCCACAATGTGGTGTGACTTTTTCAAAACCCTTCATGTGCCATCAACCCCCACCATTAAATAGAACTATTAATCCATTGATAGTTAAAAAATGGATCAAGTACATAGAAAAGGTATTTATCATTTCGGGAAGTAGCGAATGGGAATATTTCATCATGTGGGTATGTCATTTGAAGGGAGATACAAATCAATTATGATCATTAATTTAGAACACTAAAGATAAATTGGAGATAAAAATCATGGAATGGAGAAATATTTAAGAATATATTCTATGAAAAATAATTTCCCCATGATAAAAGGGATGAAATGGAATAAGAATTAATAAATCTAAGATAAATAGAAGAAAATTTTTCTGAGTATGAGGTTAACTTTACAAGGATAGTTATATAGGTTGCAGACTATGCATGTAGACTAGAAAAAAGATTTATCATTTCTTTGATGAGATAAAGCTGAGCCTTTAAAGATCATTAGTATCTCAAACATTTTCATCATATGAGGATATAGTCTCAAGTTCCACTAAGGATGAAAATTAATCACCAAGATGTATCTCTTCAAAGGAAATATAGTGAATAAGTGGACATCTAAGTACAAGAAAAATAAAATAATGTTTAAGGGGTATAAAGGTTGTGTGAGATTTCAAACATGAAATAACTATGAAAATAAAAACTCACATACTTTCTTGAAAGGAATTAGAGTTTTTTTTAGTGTAGAGAAAAATTCATCAAGCTTAAAAATGCAATAGAAAGGTATATTTTTTTTATGTTCATTTCTTTAACTATAAGGGTATGAGGAAATATACAACATAATGCCCCACACATCAAAGGGAATTTACCTTATAAATGTTTAGGGAGAAATTTAAAGCTTATGAAATCACTAAAACTGAGGTTGAAGTTCCAAATGACACTATATCATACACATTGATCCTAAAATCAATGTTAGTCAATGATTCATTTGATTCTAGATCTAGACACTCCTTTATATCATGCATGTTTACAAAGAACATTGAGTAATCCCATAATACTCTGAGAATGGAGTTCTTAGTTAATACACTTAATGGTATTATTATTACTGAGAACACTGAATCATCCCATAATACTATGAGAAATGAGTTGTTGATTAAGAAACTTAATGGTATTATTATTGAAACAAAGGTTTATCGAGCAGTATCTATTAAGATACATAGTTATTACCTTGTAGAAAAATGGATGGTTATACCTATGGTTGATTTTGAATTAATAATTCATATGGATTGACTCTCAATGTATAATGGAAGAATTTATTACATAGAGAAAGAGATTACTATTTGTGAAGGGGGTATAGAATCCCTTGTTTTAAATGGAGAGACTCTACCTCCTACGACTTTTCTAGACCCTCCTCTAGAATCCCTTGTTAATTAAATTACAAGAGAAGAGGAATAAAAATCACTATCTAGGGATGAGTAGGATATACTATGGATAAAGGATGTAACCATTTTAAAAAAATAAATTAATTTATTTTCAGAAGAATAACTTGGTCAACCACTTAAGAATTATGTTTAGATTTCCAAAAAAACTCATTCTTGATGTAATATCCATATCCAAAACTCCCAATAGAATGAAACCAGTGGTTTTTATATAATTGAATAAACAACTTCAGGATTTCTATGATAAGTGATACATGTTCCCTAGTGTTTAATCATAGAGATCCAATGTTTTATTTATTAAGAAAGAAGAATGATTCTATGAGATTATGAATCAATTATAGGGAGATCAATTCAATTACCAAAAGAAATAAGTATCATTTACCACACATTGATGACTTATTTAATAAACTTCAAGGAGGTAAATATTTTCCAAAGATCAGTCTCTGCATTGATCATCATCAATTAAGGGTGAATAAGGAGAATATATCGAGGATGACATTTCGTATGTGATATGGAAATTTTGAGTTTATAGTAATTCCCTTCAAATTGACTAACACAACTTTTTTATTTATGGGTATGATGAATAGAGTATTCAAATACTATCTTGATTACATCATGATTTTATTAATTGATGATATATTATATACTCCAAAATCTATGAAGATTATGAGAACCATATGCAATTAATTCTCGAGACCCTCAGAGAAATAATTATATAAGAAGTTTAGTAAGTGTGAATTATGGCTCCATGAAGTTTCTTTTCTTGGCCATATTATCTCTATAGATAGAATATATATTGATCCTTTAAGGATAGTGGTAGTCAAATAATGTCCTACACCAATGAATATAACTGAGATACATAGTTTCCTCAGTTTATCGAGTTACAATCAGTTATTTGTTCAATATGTTTTTGAATTGGCCAACCCATTAACCAAGTTGACGCGTAAAGGGGTTAAATTTACACAGTCCATGGATTATGATGAAAGTTTTATAGTTCAAAAGGAAATATTGATTATTTCTCTAGTATTTAATTTTTTGTTAAGAAATGAATGATTTTTAATATATAGTGATGCATTGAAGAAAGGATTAGGTGATGTTCTTATGCATAATGATAGAGTGGTTGCTTATTCATCATGGAAACTGACGGTCCATGAAAATAACTATCCAACTCATGAAATTTAGTTGGCAGTGGTAATATTTTCTTTGAATATATAGTGGTTATATCTCTGTATAGAAATATGTGACGTATATACGAACCACAACATTTTGAAGAATATTCTACCTTATAAAGATCTCAAAACAAGGAAAAGAATATTGTTGGGACTACTAATAGAATTTAATTTCTCAATAAACTACCACTCTGGGAAGATATATAAGGTGGTTGATACATTGAGTATGAGGGACCTTTGAGTTTTGAACATGATGAGGATTAATAAAGATCCTATATCCAGGTATCTAGTAAAGATAAATATGGTGTTTTTTAGGAAAGAGGATCCATTATTCCTTTTCCAAGAAACTGTTAAACCATCTTTACTAGAAAAGATAGAGAATTTTTAGTAGGGTGATAAGGATTTACAAAGGTGGATTAAAGTACTTAATGATGAGAAATTGGAAAAATTCATCTATAAAGATGGAGTGTTGATGTTTGGAAAGAAGTTATGTGTCTCATCCATACCTAAACTAAAGAGGGGGCTGCCAAATGAAGAAAATAGCTCAAATTTCTCTATAAACCCCGGTATTACAAATATGTATAGATATTTAAGAGAACATTCTTAAGATGATCACTACTGGAAACTAGACCTATACCCACATGCTTATACCAATGATTTTCAAAACCATTAGTATATGTTACCTATACTAAGGTTTTTTCCAGAACCATTGGTATAGGTAGATTATACAAAAGTTATAACAATGTCTCTATAAAACCATTGGTATTATCACATTAAACATAGCCTATACCAATGGTTTTAATGAAACCATTGGTATATGTGAAGGTTATACTAATTATTTGTTTTAATTGTTGGTATATAACTCTGTACAAGATTTCTATACCAATAGTTATTTGAAACCATTGGTATAGAGTCTATTATACCAATAGTTTTTAAAAACCATTGGTATATCCTTATACTATAAAAGTGGCTTCCCTAGACCCAACTTTATTATTACTTTTCAATTACCATATCATGTATACAATTAGATATGCATTGTAAAGACCCAGTATTTTATCAATAGAATTATTTCCCTACTTATAATTATGTTATATGGTATAAAACAAAAACATAGCATATAGATCACAATAAAAACATTATTCTCATAAAATAAGAATGAAATATGTGATATTTAAAGGACTTAAGGATCCTATACCGATAGAATAATAATTTAAACCATGGAATAGTAACATGACCATTAGGAATAGTAATCTGGCCAATATAATAGTAACCTCACCTATGAAATTATAAATAAAATTTAGGCATCTTATAAATGAAAATATGATATAATTATATCATAATATAAGTAAATACATGTTTTAAAAATAATAAATTAAGTATTTGTTTTTTTGTAAAAGATAATTTTTTATTTACAATTTAATAATTAATATAATTATTTAAAATAAAATTTATTTTCATGAAATAGATTAATAAATTAATATTTTTTCTTATTATGATAATAAGATAATTTTATGAGACTTTAATTAATTTTTTAAAGTGTCATAAAATTGGTTATAATATTATAATTTGTATTTTTTTGAATAAATGAGGATTTTAATTAAAAATTAAATTTCTAATATTTAGAAAATTATTTTCATAAAATTGATTTCTCTTTTGAATTATACACATCAAGAAATGGTTAGGGTGAATTTTTTTAATTTTCTAAAATAGTTGAATTTTTGGTGAATTCTGAAATGTGGTAATTTATGGTATATATACATTATAAGTTAAATACAATATTCCTTGAGTAATCGCTGATGTAAGAACCACAATATAAAACATAAATTCATTATTTAATATATTTAGTGATAAATTTAAAACTATTCATATTCTTTGGCTAAAATAATAAACTAATGAATAAAATGATCAAAAACACCCCTCTCCTCCACTACATATATCATCCCTCTCCACCTCTTCAAATCTCACATTCAAATCCTTTAATCTTGACCGAATTATATCCAAAACTCTTCCTAATTTAATCCCCCACTTCCATGATCCCTTGGTCTCAACAAAAGTCCAAACAAATTTCCATAATGACGTTCTCAAGGAGGAGAAATTCAAGAGGCAAAATCCTCTTCCCTTTTCTTTTAGCTTCTTTTCAATTTCTTTATTTATTTATTATTCTATTCTCAATTCCCCTTATCCAAGTAAAATTATAAATCCATCATCTTATATAATGAAATTTTATTGTGTTAATTAAATAATCCATTATCAAACCTCTTCACCTATCCCTTTTATTCTAAAAATGAAAACATCGTTCATAAGGTGTTGATTTATCGTCTTCGAGGAGGACATGTTTTCATTTTCATTTACCACCTTCAAGGATGGTTATAAAACCATTATAATGGTTGAAAATACTGTTAAGTGTATGTTATAAAAACTTTATTCTATATAACTAACATTTATACATAATATTAAATAATATAACAAAACTAGTTCATAAGGATCGAAAAACCGCCAAAATATTATAAATAATTATCATTAATGTGTTGTCTAATAAATCATCCTCATACCATATAAATAAATTAAATATATGACCAATTATGCTTCTAAAAGTTCATTAATAACATATTATTTCAATTCTGTAAAACCATCCACATTTTACATGAACTTCCATGCATGTATACAAGTGAACAAATCGTGAAATCCAGTAAAAACAAACACTCCTGAACGATTAAATTAAACTCTAAAACTCATCAAAACGAACATAAATGAACTTATTTTTACTATAATAAAAAAAATACATGTAAAATATGTTTTTTATTTATTAATTAACTAATATAATTTTATTATCCAAGATATTAAAGTGAAGAAATCATTCATACAAATGGTAAGGGGATTCTTAAACTGAGCTCTCTTTCTTTGGGTTTCCCCTCTTTAACTCCATTTTTAGTATGGATGTTTCATTAATTACACTTAAATATCATTTCAATATCCTTATGTTTTCATTTATAGGATATACATGTTTCCATTCTGATTTTACGACAAATGAAAATATTTTTCCAAAAGAACTCTTCTTTCTAAAAACACATCTTTTACTTTTCCAGACATTATTTCTTCTTCACTTGGGATTAATGATACTTATACCAAGTATGTTATTATATTTTTTTATAAGAACCAAAGGTTTTATTCATGAATTTGTGATTTATGAAATTCTCATAAAACCCATTTCATTTCTGTGGGTTTTTTAAGAAAATATTGATATACATTCTTTGTTCCATGCATGATTATGTTAATGTTATGATGTGATGGGTACACCCAAAATTATATAGTTCATGTTAATGTTATGATGTGAGGGGTGTGCCTGAAATTATATAGCACTATAATTCATTGGGTAATGATATATATCTCTTGAGAGAAAGTGAAAAAATGCATAGAAGTTGACCAGTAAGACATGATGTTTCATTTTTATGCATTTCCATATTCCATGACATTATTTAATGCTTCCTATCATGATTATGATGATGGTCCAATGATTATGTTAAGATGATGATGATTATGCTCTCCCATGTTATATTGATTCATGTTTTTATTTATCCTCTTACTAGGATTTTAGATCACCCCTTTCTTTGATGTATATTCTCAAGTGATTACTTATACTAAGGAAGAAATGAGGACTACTAATAATCTAGAGAATAAGGGGTTAAAATAACATTTAAGTTTTATTAAGTAAAAGTTATGTATTGTACTAATTTTACCAAGACACTAAACCTTTGTAACTTTTTTGTGTAACTCTTTTTTGTTTTTTGTTTTTAAAATGACGAAATAGTCATTTAAGAAAAGTAGGGTCACTATAGTTGGTATCAGAGCACAATTTAGTTGATTTGGGAATTAAGATTAGAGAAAATTAGTTAAAAACATTAGTATGGGACTAAGTATATGTAAGAACCCTATCACAAACCATCCCAGGTACCTTGGTTACCTGATAACCGATCTAACCCTCACATAGACCAAAGGGAGTTCATGATCCCCCTGGGTTTGCGACTAGCACCTGGCATCGTACAACATGCAATTGGGAATGAATTTCCACCAAACATAGTAGAAGAAAAAGAGACAAGAAAATATACATAACAAAGAAAACTGCACTAGGAGTAATGTACTAGAATACAACAAGTCTTAAAAACCCAAAGTACTATAACCCGAGTACTAAAATAGAGTAAAAAAACCCCAAGTCCTTGAGAACACAACTCACCATGACCAAGGTTCAATAGTTGGATCCACCTCCAAGAGATCCTTTCCCCTTGCTCAAACCTGGAAGAAGATAATCTACAAACACCCAAAGGCACAAGTAGGGTGTGAGTAAAAAATTCCAGTAGGTTCTCACCAAGTATTCCATAACAATTTAAAAATACATATTAACCAATATAATGCTTTAAATTTTTAAAATAAAAAGGTTTTTAATTTTAAATCATATTTAGAAAATTCATGATATACTGTTCAAATGATGTAAAATACTTTGAACACAGGTTTTACTTTACATGTGATGGAATATTTATAAAACAATTTCTTAAATAAAAAATTTATATAAAATAGTTTATATAAATCCTAAAGTCATGTAAAGTAGTTCAAAAAACATTGTCTTGCATTTATATATCATATATGAAACAAGCAAGCAACATGGTCATCTACCAAAATGTACTAGAGTATTTTCGGCTATAGGACTCTTCACTCTCTAAGTGATCTTAGAAATATATGTATACACACACCCCCTAACACTGGCCAGTGGTGACTCTTCACCCTCCCATAGGGAATGTGACCCACTTCATGTATGATTTAGAGTGTTGTAATAGTGTAGAGTGTGTCCAAATAACTCACCAACTACCTAAGGATTGCATTATTTCTGTAACACCCCATGATTTCATAGTAAGTTATTTATTCAAAGTAATTTAATAACTTGCACTACATGCAACACTGAGTTCAAGCACACCACGACTTACCAAACTAGTCATTCAAAAGCAGTTATGAATAGTATTAAATGAATTTTTAACTTTATATAATCCTTATAATTTTATAATTAATATTATGAGTTTCTTAGAAATAATGTAAGAACAAATTCATTTTTTCAGATAAAAGAAGTATTTTTTTTAAAAATGCAATTTTGCCGTCTTTTAATGGAGAACCCGTTTTAAATCCAATATTTTAAACTTATATATATTAAATTTTACTAAATAAATTTATTATTTATAATGGGGACATCAAAATTTACTTTGTGTAAATTTTTGGAATTTTTCTGATAAAGTTCATTTTTTAATGAATAGTGAAAAATATTGTATTTTAATTCAAAAGTGCCTTTTCATATTATTTATTTATATGTTTAGATTATATTTTTAATTGATTTTAAAGTGTAATTAGAATATATTTTTACCATTTAATCTAATGTTGTTTATTGAAATTAATTTCACTTTGAAATTGGACAAAAACAAGTATCAATCTTTTGATAGTTATTGTTTCTTAAAAACACGCTATTTGTTTTAACAATGGGAATTAATTTTAAATTAATTAATTCCACTTATATGTTTTGAATTTGGTAAAATATACTTCATTTTTTAATTCGGGGTATCAAAATTATCTTACAGTGATTTTTTGATATTTTTTTGAAAACTTTCAATTTATGATGAATAGTGAAAAACACTAAGTTATTGTTTAAAACCGACTTTTTATTTAAATAATTATTTATTTTATTTTAATTTATTTTAGTTCATAATTGATACATAATACCTATATATGTTCAATGTAATTCATTGGAGTCATTTTTTAATAATAGTAGATACATGAAATTTTATTGAACTATTCACCGTCTTTTACCCACCTCCTAGAAGAATTTGAAAATTCACATAGAACTTAATTTTACAGCTTCTATGAGTTGAATTTCAAAAATATGAGAGACATGGTTAATATAAAGGATTAAAATGTGGTTCAATACGATAAAAATATTTTTTGGTGAATAGAAACTTTTTACATTTATTTACCGCGGTTAAAGGTAAATAGGGTAATTTAAGGTAAAAAGAATATTTTAATAATTCAAAATTACCTTAAAAAATTTCCTAACCTTATTGTATGAGTAATTGCCGACCATGGACATCTTTTGGTAGATTTGGGGACCACATGGAGCGACTTAGGATTGATAATGACACTTTAGTTTAATTAATTTAATGTAAAGGCAAAATTGACATAAACAAAAACCTTTTAGTAATTAGTTTTTATATGGTGTTATATAAGTAATATTTTTGAATATAAATATTAATTTAAAATATAAAACTATTTCCTACATCATGGTATTTTTTTTATAATTTTTATACATTGAATAAATTAAATTATTTATGACACTATAATGATGCAGTATTTACCTCATTAATAAATTATTTAAATAAATTAGATTATAAGTATTAAAATAATATCCAAAACATATCCAATTATTATTGGATGATTTTATTTCGAACATGAGTCATCTTAAATTTGACTCTAATGATTTTTGGACTTTTAGAAACTGAATATCATTATATAATAAAAAAATATTCTCACACTTTCATAAAGATCCCCTCCTCGCCCTTATAAAAGGAGACCACTTCTAACCAATTCCTCACACCTCTCAAGACTTTGGTATCATCCAAAATCTTCCAAATTAATTTTCCTACATCCCTATCCTCCTTTTAGAAGCATTAACTTAGGCATAAAGCACTTCAAATAGTCTTTTTGGTTCAAACCAAAGGAAGTTACCCAAATTAATGGTAACAGTTTCTCTTAACTTCTTTTCTTTTATTTTACTTCTCCAACCCCTAAACTCTTTTTATTCCTTCCTTTTATAACTACACAATTATCCTTAATATATTAGGATGTTTTTATGATAAGGATTCAAATTACACTTACACACACCTCCATCTAATGGGTGAAGAATATAATGTTTCTGTGGATGGAAAACTAACGCCTCACGAAATGATGATTGTTCAATTACCTCCTACCGCCTCTCATGGTGGCCATTATGATGGCACTATATTTATATATGATATATATTTTGTTTATGTTTTCTTCATTCTTATGTATTTTTCTTTTATACCCTACCTTAATGGTTTCCATTATGGGTAAACATGATAATTTCATTTGAGGAAGTGCGGACTACCGCCCCCTCAAAGTGATATGACTCGTTAATACGATATGTGGGATGAATAAAGGATGGATTTGATGATATTATATGTTATATTATACTATAAATATAATATACCTATGTATAATTATGTTTTAAGTCTATTAAAATAAGAAATAGAAATGAAAGTAGCGTTCATGCGTACGTACGGCTTACCGTCTCCATGAACGATGCATTTCATTCTTACCCCAAAATGATATGTAATGTTATAAATACTTGTATATACTGGATATATATGATATATATGATATCTAAATCAGTAATATTATTATGGATATAATTATCTTTTGACCATGTGAACAACTTGTAACTATAAGGTGTTCATTTTTTACTCAAGTGCCAAATATCGACAAAACGAACATTATTAACTTAAATGATTACATAATGTTTATAACATGGTAATAAGTGATATAAAACGAATAAAAAACTTAGAGAAGGTTATTAATCAAGTATAAATTAACTTTAGTTTATTATTCATGACATTAAAGAACGAACGGGTTAAGTCGGACACAAGGTAAGGGGTTTTCATCTCACTCATTATTCCCGTGAGATTCATGCCATATTGCCACTATTAACTTTTGTGTGGTGTATGTACTGCCAATAATTGTATTATTTGTGTAATAAACTTTAATTTATGTGTATTTACATATTCATTGTTTGATACTTCTATTATGGGTTGTATGTTTCATAATTTACCAAATTGGTAAGGGTTAATTCTTCAATCTCATTATTATCCGAGGTTGTTTTGCGTAAGTATCTATAGGGACATATTTACTATCCATGTCCATGTTTCATAAAAGAGTTTTCAAAGGGATTATTTTTAAGGGACTTTTTACTAAAACATCATTTTAAATGTTTTAAATATTTATTCTTCTAAATCATTCTCATTAATGTCCATTTTTTCAAAATGGTTTTTAAGGATTTATTTATATGGACATGAATTTTTTAAAAATGTTATTTCCTTTAAAAAGTTTCAATGTGGTATAAGACAATTTGATTAAAAAAATTCTTCAAATTTATTCCTTTATAAATTGTGTAACTTTTAAGTGTTTTCTTGAAAAAGGGATATTTCTCTCAAAGAGTTTTAAAAATCATTTTAATCTATGTCAACATCCTTTGATGAATTTTAAACATGTTTGAAGTAGATTTATTATTATACAAATCTTCTATATTGTATTGAATGTTTTGTGATATGTTTGACTATATATGTGTTATTTTTATACCATTCATGGTTCATGGTTAAAGTATTGACATTCCGTATGCTAGTTTTAATACAAATTTTTATGTTATGTTTCAACCTTTTCGTATGAGGAATGTATTGGACATAGTAAGTGACAGGTGGAGCCCGTTATAGCTCCTCGATGTATCGGTAGGTAACATGAGACAACTAGATGTGGAATTGGACGAGTCCATTTCCCAATTTGAGATATGGTATTGGCCAAGGCCTTAATCATTTTTATATGTCTTGGCCGAGGCCTTGAAAAAATGTTTCAGAATGTCCGGAATTATACATTCCCTTATTATGGAAATAATATCGATGGTTCATGTGGTCATTCGACTAGTAGAATACCCATGATTATGTTTTATTATGGTATTATTTACTTAGCTCATATTGTTGCCATAAATGTATTCATGTTTATTATTAGTAAAGGCTTGTGGTTTCAATTATTTACTATGCTTAATATTTATGTCATTTTCCACTGTATTATTTAGCCTTACTGAGTGTTTGAGCTCACCCATTTCTTATGTTTCATTTGCCCAGGATTCCAAGAAGTTATTTATGAGTGACCTACAAAAATAATCTAGGAGACTTGGATATTTATAATGAAATATATTTGTGTTGTATTTATCTTCAATCTGTAAAGTTGAACTTATATATGAATCTTGTTTCCAATAATACTAAACAGATCGGTCTTTCGAGACATGATTTCCTTGTGATCATGCCAATTTTATGTAATAATTCACTAACTCTGGGTAACTCGGGTCTGGGAATTACAGTTGGTATCAGAGGAAGTTTAGTACAAACCTTGGAAACTAGATTTAGATAAACTCTGATTAGATAACATAGCCCTAAGATAGACTTTGAGGATTAGTATAGAAGAACTTCCTAGAATTTTTGTATTGTATATACTTTGTAATTTTTCTAAGAAATACATCCCTGTCTGGATACGAGCATGTAGAGGCTACTCTGGCACAGATGTACCTAGGGTTAAAACCCGAAAACACCGCTTTGAGCTAGACTCGAACGAGAACTGGTGCACGATTACGGGCGTTGCTGCACTCTTGGTTACGACACTCTCGGGGGATATGCTTTGGATAATTCTCATTTTCTTTGCAAACCACTATGAAGGGTTTATGAGTATATATCTCCTTAAAGAAAACATTTTTGTGATTATGGATTATATCCATAAACTTTTCAATTTACGTTAGGTATTTTACATGTTTGGAATTATGAATTGTGATTCATAAACTGACCTAGTGTATGCCATTGTTTAGAAACAGTGCCCAGTAGAAGGAATGAGAACCCCAGCAATACATATGATCCAAAGAGTAAGAAGGGTCATATAATTCATGGTATTAAGACAACATTTAGAAGTTAAATAGTCTCCCATGTATTCTCAAGATATAAAGAAATAATATCATGTGTTAGTAAGATAAGTAAGGAATTCTCTGAGTCCTATGGCTTTGAAGGGAAGAAAAAGAAGAAAAGGATGGTATATAGAAATATGGATAAAGGGAATAGGGGAAAGAAGGATTTTCCCATATCTGATAAATGTGGAAATAATAACCTTGGTAAATTCTTGAAGGAAAAGGAAGTTTGTTATATGTGTGGAGAAAAAGGACACCAAGTACATGATAGCAAGGGTAAGAAAAAGTTTTCAAATGTAAAATGCTTCATCTGCAAGGTGTTGAGACACTATGCGAATCAATGTCCCAGACATAATAGTATACTATAAATGATGTTATTGGATAATAATCTAGTAATGATAATACCTCAGATGAAGATGAATTACTAGTGTTCTTATGTTGTTATTATAGAATTATTTCATTTGAGTATTGTATCTATAGTATACTGGTTATATGAATTATAGAGATAAATAAGGATTGTACTGCAGTACTATTTTATTGAGGATTTTAGACTATATGGTTCTAAGAAAAGTGACTTAATAGTGAGCTAAACTTTTGGTAAAATACATGGCTGAAGGAAAGGTAATCCTTAATATGGTCCCGATAATGAGGTAGTGATTTTGGAATAAGAGATGGATGATTTGAATAATTATATTGGATATTCTTGACTACCTTGAAACTGATTAATGATTTTTCATCGTTGGAGTTTACAACATTTTTGGATAGAAGGAGTATATCCAGTATTCTATAAAGAATAAGGTAGAATGAATGTAATCAATAAGGTTTTATGGTAATTCAGGATGTTACCATGTTTTAAAATAAAACATGATGAAGGTGTTCACAAGTTATTACAAGGAAAAAAGGATCTTAATTGTGTTTAACTTCTAAATTTTGGACTGTGAGTTTGGATAGTAGTATTTTGGATAAGTATAAAGGTTGGAATGGATTAAATTTCAAGGTTATTTTTGGATTTTTATATAATAACAACATGCAGACCGTGTGACAACCCGTCGCGTCAAAAAAAGCTATGGGAATCGAACCCACAACCATAGTGCGATTGGGATTTATCAGCTACCACTGGACTATGTAAAGTCCATAGATAGTATAATGCAGTTTCATTTTTTAAAAGGTCTGGTAGGTGAATTATAAATTCATTTTTTTGTATCCTTATACGAATAGGATAAATAGAATATATTCTTTTCAGTTCTATTATCATTTAGAGTGAAATATGAGTTTGTGGTAGAAATTAGTTAAATGATGAAACTCTACTTGTCAAGTATATATATATATATATATATATATATATTTTCTTCTTTTATTATATGAATAAATTAATTCTTAAAATTTTGGTAAGTGATCTTAAAACTAAAAATGTGTTATCCTAATACCTTATGTTTTGTTGAACCGATGATTTTTTTAAATCATCATAGATTGTTGGCTTTGAGGCCCTCAATTCTACAATTATTTGTGAATGATGACCTCAATCACTCCCTATAAATATTTACATTTTTTCTCCAATTATGTGTCTCTAATTTCCACCAATGTTCTCCTAATGGAAATCATAATTTGGTGGTGACTTTTCTATTCCCCTTTTCCTCTTATTATGACTCAATCTTATTATCCTAATCTCCGATGTGGGTTTTCCCACAAAGGAATTTTCTATTTTCAATATTTTATTTTAGAAGAACAATTTCAAATTGCGAGGACTCAAATTATTGAAGGAGGGAAGAATTTAACACCCCAATATTTCATGGTACGTTATTTCTTCAAAGTAATTCAATAACTTTCACTACACACAACACCGAGTTCAAGCACACCACGACTTACCAAACGAGCCGTTAAAAATAAGTTATGAATATTATTAACTAAATTTTGAACTTTATATAATCCTTATAATTTTATAATCTATATTATGAGTTTATTAGACATAATGTAAGAACAAATTCATTTTTTTTAGATAAAAGAAGTATTTTTTTAAAAAAATTCAATTTTACAGCCTTTTAATGGAGAACCCTTTTTAAATCCAATATTTCAAACTTATATATATTCAATTTGACTAAATAAATTTATTCTTTAGAATGGAGACATCAAAATTTACTTTGTGTAAATTTTTGTAATTTTTCCGATAAAGTTCATTTTTTAATGAATAGTAAAAAATATTGTATTTTAATTCTAATGTGCCTTTTAATCTAAAATATTTATATGGTTAGATTATCTATTTAATTTCTTTTAAAGTTTAATTAGAATATATTTTTACCATTTAATCTAATGTTGTTTATTGGAATTAATTTCACTTTGAAATTGGACATAAACAAGTATAAATCTTTTGATAGTTATTGTTTCTAAAAACACGCTATTTGTTTTAATAATGGGAATTAATTTTAAATTAATTAATTACAATTCTATGTTTTTAATATGGTAAAATAGACTTCATTTTTGAATTCATAGAATCAAAATAATCCTAGGGTGAAGTTTTGATATTTTTCTGAAAACTTTCATTTTTTGATGAATAGTGAAAAACACTAAGTTATTTATTAAAACTGACTTTTTATTTAAATAATTATTTATTTTATCTAAATTTATTTTAGGTAATAATAGATACATAATACCTATATATGTTCAATGTAATTCATTGTAGTCATTTTGTAATAATAGTAGATACATAAAATTTTATTGAAATATTCACCGTCTTTTACCCACCTCCTAGGAGAATTTGCAAATTCACATAAAACATAATTTTAGCGCTTCTGTGAGTTGAATTTCGAAACTCCAAGAGACACGGTTAATATCAAGGAGTAAAATTTGGTTCAATAAGATAAAAATAATTTTTGGGGAATAGTAACTTTTTACTTTTATTTACCACAGTTAAAGGTAAATAGCGTAATTTAAGGTAAAAAGAATATTGTAATAATTTGAAATTACCTTAACACATGTCATAACTTTATTGGAAGAGTAATGTCCGACCATGGCCATCTTTGGGACTATTTTGAGACCCCATTGAGCCAATTATGAATAATAATGACACTTTAGATTAATTAATTTAATGTAAAGGAAAAATTGATATAAACAAAAACCTTTTAGTAAATAATTTTTTATGGTGTTATATATGTAATATTTTTGACTATAAATATTCATTTGAAAGATAAAAATATTTCCTACATCATGGTATTTGTTTTATAATTTTTAGACATGGAATAAATTAAATTATTTATGACACAATAATGATTCAGTATTTACCTCATTAATACATGAATTAAATAAATTAGATTATAAATATAAAAATATTATCCAAAACATGTCCAATTATTATTGGATGATTTTATTTCGACCATGAGTCATCTTAACTTCCACTATAATGATTTTTGGACTTTTAGAAACTGAATATCATTATATAATAAAATAATATTTTCACACTTTCCTAAAGTGCCCCTCCTCCCCCTTATAAAAGGAGACCACTTCTAACCAATTACTCACACATATCAAGCCATTAGACTCATCAAAACTCTTAAAAATTAATCTCCCTACATCCTTATCCTCATCCTAGAATCCTTAACTTAGGTATAAGGCACTTCAATTAGTCTTTTTGGTTCAAACCAAAGGAAGTTACCCAAATTAAATGTAACAATTTCTCTTAACTTATTTTATTTTATTTTACTTCTCCAAACCCTAAACTCTTTTTATTCCTTTATTTTATAAAAAAAAATTATCCTCAATATACTAGGATGTTTTTATTATATGTATTCGAATTACACTTACACACACCTCAATCTAATGGGTGAAGAACATAATGTTTCTGTGGATGGCTAACTAACACCTCACGAAACGATGATTGTTCAATTACCTCATACTACCTCTCATGGTGGACATTATTATGGAACTGTATTTATATATGATATATATTATGTTTATGTTTTCTTATTTCTTCTGTATTTTTCTTTTATATCAAACCTTAATGGTTTCCATTATGGGTAAACGTGATAATTTCTTTTGAGGAAGTGCGGACTACCGCCCCCTCAAAGTGATATGACTCGTTAATACCATATGTGGAACGTATAAAGGATGGAGTTAATGATATTATATATGATATCATACTATAATTATAATATACCTATGTATCATTATGTTTTACGTCCATTAAAATAATAAATATAAATGAAAGTAGCGTTCATGCGTACGTACGGCTTACCATCTCCATGAACGGTGCATTTCATTATTACCCCAAAATGATATGTACTGTTATAAATACATGTATATACTGGATGTATATGATATATATGATATCTAAATCATGAATAGCATTATGTATATAATTCTTTTTTGACCATGTGAACAACTTGTAACTATAAGGTGTTCATTTTTTAATCAAGTGCCAAATATCGACAAAATGAACATTATTAACTTAAAAGATTACATAAAGTTTATAACATGGTAATAAGTGATATAAAAGGAATAATAATCTTAAAAAAGGTTCTTATGCAAGTAGAAATTTACATTAGTTTATTATTCATGATATTAAAGAATGAACGGGTCAAGTCGGACACGAGGTAAGGGGTTTTCATCTCACTCCACATTCCTGTGAGATTCATGTCATATTGCCACTATTACCTTTTTTAGGGTGTATGTACTGCCCATAATTTTATTCTTTGTGTAATACACTTTAATTTATGTGTATTTACATATTCATTGTATGATACTTCTTTGATGGGGTGTATGTTTCGTAAGTTACCAAATTGGTAAGGGTTAATTCCTCAATCTCATTATTATCCGGGGTTTTTTTGCGTAAGTATCTACTGGGACATATTTACTATCCATGTACATGTTTCATAAAAGAGTTTTCAAAGGGATTATTTTTAAGGGACTTTTTAATAAAGCATCATTTTAAATGTTTTAAATATTTATTCTTATAAATCATTCTCATTAATTTCCATGTTTTCAAAATGGTTTTAAAGATTTATTTATATGGACATGAATGTTTTGAAAAAAGTTATTTCCATTCAAAAGTTTCAAAGTGGTATGGGAAACTTTGATTCAAAAATATATATAAATGTATTCCTTTCTAAATTGTGTAACTTTTAACTATTTTCATGAAAAATGGATATTTCTATCAAAGAGTTTTACAAATCATTTTCATCTATGTCAACATTTTTTGATGAATTTTAAACTTGTTTGAAGTAGATTTTATTATGATACAAATCTTCTATACTGTATTGAAGGTTTTGTGATATGTTTGACTATGGATGTGTTATTTTTATACCATTCATGGATTATGGTTAAAGTATTGACATTTCGTATGCTATTTTTAATATGAATATTTATGTTATGTTTCAAACTTTTCATTTGAGGAATGTATTTGACATAGCAAGTGACGGGTGGAGCCTGATATAGCTCCTCAATGCATCGGTAGGTCTCATGAGACAACTAGATGTGGAATTGGCTGAGTACCTTTCCCAATTTGAGATATGGTTTTGGTCGAGGCCTTAATCATTTTTAGACGTCTTGGATGAGGCCTTGAAAAAATGTTTCAGAATGTCTGTCATTATACATTCCCTCATTATGGAAATAATATTGATAGTACATGTGGTCATTTGACTAGTATAATACCCATGATGATGTTTTATTATGGAAATATTTACTCAGCTAATATTCTTTCCATAAAAGTAATCTTTTTTATTATTGGTAAAGGCATGTGGTTTGAATTATTCACCATGCTTAATATTTATGTCATTTTCCGCTGTATTACTTACCCTTACTGAGCATTTGAGCTCACCCCTTTCTTATGTTTCATTTTCCAAGGATTCCAAGAAGTTAGTTATGAGTGACCTGCAGGCATAATATAGTAGGCTTGGATGTTTCTAATGAAATATATTTTTGTAGTATTTCTCTTAAAGCTGTAAAGTTGAACTTATGTATGAATCTTCTTTCCAATAATACTAAACTGATCAGTCTTTCGAGACATGATTTACTTGTGATCATGCCAATGTTATGAAATAATGCACCGACTCTGGGTAACTCAGTTCGGGGAATTACAGTTGGTATCAGAGAAGTTTAGTACAAATCTTGGAAAGTAGATTTAGATAAACTCTGATTAAAGAACACAGCCCTAAGATAGACTTTGAGGATTAGTATAGAAGAACTTCCTAGAAATTTGGTATTGTAGAGATTTTTTGAGTTTTCCACGCAATACATCCTTGTCTGGATACGAGCATGTAGAGGAGGCTCTGGCACAGATGTACCTAGGGGTAAAACCCGAAAACATGGCTTTGAGCTAGACTCGAACGGGAACTGGTGCATGACAACGGTCCTTACTGCACTCTTTGTTACGACACTCCCAGGGGATATTCTTAGGACAATTCTCATTTTCTTTACAAACCACTATGAAGGGTTTATGAGTATATATCTCCTCAAAGAAAACATTTTTGTGATTATGGATTATATCCACAAAATGTTCAATTTCCATTAGGTATTTTACATGTTTGGAATTATGAATTGTGATTCGTAAACTGACCTAGTATATGCCATTGTTTAGAAACAACACCCAATAGAAGGAATGAGAACTCCAGCATTACGTATGATCCAAAGATCAAGAAGGGTCATATCATTCATGGTAATAAGACAACATTAATAAGGGAAATAGTCTCCCATGTATTTTCAACATATGAAGAAATAATATCATGTGTTAGTAAGATAAGTAAATAATTATCTGAGTCTTATAGCTTTAAAGGGAAGCAAGAGAAGAAAAGGATGGTAGAGAGAAATATGGATAAAGGGAATAGCGGAAAGAAATATTTTCCCATATGTGATAAATGTGGAAATAATCACCTTGGAAAATTATTGAAGGAAATGGGAGTTTGTTATAAGTGTGGAGAAAAATGACACCAATTACGTGATTTCAAGGGTAAGAAAAAGTTTTCAAATGTAAAATGTTTCATCTGCAAGGTGTTGAGACACTATGCGAATCAATGTCCCAGTCATAATAGTATACCGAAAATTATGTTATTGGACAATAATCATGTAATGATACTACATCAGATGAAGATGAATGACTAGTTTACTTATGTTGTTATTATAGAATTATTTCATTTGAGTATTATATCAACAGTATAATGGTTATATGAATTATGGAGATAAATAAGTATTGTACTGCAGAACTATTTTATTAAGAATTTTATATTATATATTTCTAAGGAAAGTTACCTAATAGTGAGATACAATTTTGGTAAAATACATGGTTGAAGGAAAGGTAATAATTAATATGGTCCCGATAATGAGGTAGTGATTTTGGAATAATAAATGGTTGATTTATATAATTATATTGGATATTCATGACTACGTTGAAACTGATTAATCATTTTTCATCATTGGAGTTTACAAAATTTTTCTATATAAGGAGTATATCCATTATTCTATAAAGAATAAGGGAGCATGAATTTAATCAATAAGGTTTTATGGTAATTCAGGATGTTACCATGTTTTAATATAATACATGATGAAGGTGTTCAAATTGTATTACATGTAAAAAAGGATCTTAATTGTGTTTAACTTCTAAATTTTGGACTGTGAGTTTGGATAGTAGTATTTTTAATAAGTCTAAAGGTTGGAATGGATTAATTTTGAAAGGTTGTTTTTGGATTTTTATAAAAGAACAACACGTGGACTGTGTGACAATCCTTCGTGTCAGAAAAAACTACAGGAATCGAACCCACAACCACAGTGTGATTGGGATTTATCACTTACCATTGGACTACGTGAAGTCCCTGGATTGTATAATGTAGTTTCTCTTTTTAAAGGATCCGATAGGTGAATTATAAATTCATTTTTTTGGAACCCTATACAAATAGGATAAATAGAATATATATTCTTTTTAGTTCTATTATCATTTAGAGTGAAAGATGAGTTTGTGGTAGAAATTAGTTAAAGGATGAAACTCTACTTGTCAAGTATATATATATATATATATATTTTCTTCTATTATTATATGAAGAAATTAATTCTTAAACATTAGGTAAGGGATCTTAAAACTAAAAATGTGTTGTCTGAATACCTTATGTTTTGTTGAACCGATGATGTTTTAAATCATCATAGATTGATGGCTTTGAGGCCCTCAATTCTATAATTGTTTGTGACTGATGACCTCAATAACTATCTATAAATATCTAAATTTTTCCTCTAATTATGTGTCTCAAATTTCCACCAATGTTCTCCTAATCGAGATCATAATATGGTGGTGACTTTTCCCTTCCCCCTTTCCTCTTATTAAGACTAAATCTTGTTATCCTAATCTCCGATGTGGGTTTTCCCACAAAGGTATTTTCTATTTTTAACCTCTTATTTTCGAAGAACAATTTCAAATTGTGAGGACTCAATTTTTTAAAGGAGGGAAGAATATAATACCCCAAGATTTCAGAGTACGTTATTTCTTCAAAGTAATTCAATAACTTGCACTACACGCAACACCGAGTTCAAGCACACCATGACTTACCAAACTAGCTGTTAAAAAGTAGTTATGAACAGTATTAACTAAATTTTGAACTTTATATAATCCTTATAATTTTAGAATCCATATTATGAGTTTCTTATACATAATGTAAGAACAAATTCATTTTTTTGAATAAAAGATGTATTTTTTAAAAAAATGGAATTTTACCGCCTCTTAATGGGGATCCCTTTTTAAATCCAATATTTGAAACTTATATATATTAAATTTGGTTAAATAAATTTATTCTTTAGAATGGGGACATCAAAATTTACTTTGTGTAAATTTTTGGAATTTTTCTGATAAAGTTCATTTTTTATTGAATAGTGAAAAATATTGTATTTTAATTCAAAAACTGCCTTTTAATATAATTTATTTATATGGATATATTATCTTTTAAATTTATTTTAAAGTGTAATTAGAATATATTTTTACCATTTAATCTAATTTTGTTTATTGGAATTAATTTCACTTTGAAATTGGACATAATCAAGTATCAATCTTTTGATAGTTATTATTTCTTAAAAACACGCTATTTGTTTTAACAATGGGAATTAATTTTAAATTAATTAATGCCACTTATATGTTTTGAATTTGGTAAAATAGACTTCATTTTTGAATTCAGAGTATCAAAATTAGGTTAGGGTGAATTTTTGATATTTTTCTGAAAACTTTCTATTTTTGATTAATAGTGAAAAACACAAAGTTATTGTTTAAAACCAACTTTTTATATAAATAATTATTTATTTTATTTAAATTTATTTTATGTTAGAATAGATACATAATACCTATATATCTTCAATGTAATTCATTGGAGTCATTTTTTAATAATATTAGATACATAAAATTTTATTGAACTATTCACCGTCTATTACCCACCACCTAGGAGAATTTACAAATTCACATAAAACTTAATTTTACCGCATCTTTGAGTTGAATTTCAAAAATTCAAGAGACACAGTTAATATCAAGGAGTAAAATTTGGTTCAATAAGATAAAAATAATTTTTGGGTAATAGTAACTTTTTACTTTTATTTACCGCGGTTAAAGTTAAATAAGGTAATTTAAGGTTAAAAGAATATTGTAATAATTCAAAATTACCTTAACACATGTCCTAACTTTATTGAATGAGTAATGTCCGACCATGGGCATCGTTGGGTTGATTTTGGGACCCCATGGAGCCACTTATAAATGATAATGACACTTTAGATTAATTAATTTAATGTGAAGGCAAAATTGACATAAACAAAAACCTTTTAGTAATTAATTTTTATATGGTGTTATATAGTTAATATTTTTGACTATAAATATTAATTGGAAAGATAAAAATATTTCCTACATCATGGTATTTGTTTTATAATTTTTAGACATGGAATAAATTAAATTATTTATGACACAATAATGATGCAGTATTTACCTCATTAATACATGATTTAAATAAATTAGATTATAAATATTAAAATATTAACCTAAACATGTCCAATTCTTATTGCATGATTTTATTTTGACCATGAGTCATACTATATTTGACTCTAATTATTTTTGGACTTTTAGAAACTGAATATCATTATATAATAAAATAATATTTTAACACATTCCTAAAGATCCCATCCTCCCCCTTATAAAAGGAGACCACTTCTATCCAATTCCTCACACCTCTATATCCATTAGGATCATCCAAAATCTGCCAAATTAAGATACCTATATTCCTCTCCTACTGCTAGAATCCTTAACTTATGCATAAGGAACTTCAAGGAGTCTTTTTGGTTCAAACCAAAGGAAGTTACCCAAATTAAAGGTAACCGTTTCTCTTAACTTCTTTTCTTTTATTTTACTTCTCCAACCCCTTAACTATTTTTATTCCTTTATTTTATAACAATGACATTATACTCAATATACTAGAATTTTTTTATGATAAGTATTCGAATTACACTTAAACACACCTCCATCTAATGGGTGAAGAACATAATGTTTCTATGGATGGAAAACTAACGCCTCACGAAATGATGATTGTTCAATTACCTCCTACCCACTCTCATGGTGGCCATTATGATGGAACTGTATTTTTATATGATATATATTATGTTTATGTTTTCTTCATGATTATGTATTTTTATTTTATATCATACCTTAATGGTTTCCATTATGGGTAAATGCGATAATTTCACTTGAGGAAGTGCGAACTACCGCCCCCTCAATGTGATATGACTCGTTAATACCATATGTGGGATGTATAAAGGATGGAGTAAATGATATAATATATGATATTATACTATAATTATAATATACCTATGTATCATTATGTTTTAAGTCCATTAAAATAAGAAATAGAATTGAAAGTAGTTTTCATGTGTACGTACGGCTTACCGTCTCCATGAACGGTGCATTTCATTCTTAAAGCAAAATGATATGTACTGTTATAAATACATACATACACTGGATATATATGATATATATGATATCTAAATCATGAATATCATTCTAGATATATTGATCTTTTTACCATGTGAACAACTTGTAACTATAAGGTGTTCATTTTTGACTCAAGTGCCAAATATCGACAAAATGAACATTATTAACATAAATGATTACATAATGTTTATAACATGGTAATAAGTGATATAAAATAAATAATAAACTTAAAAAAAGGTTCTTAATCAAGGATAAATTATCATTAGTTTATTATTCAGGATATTAAAGAACGAACGGGTCAAGTCGGACATGAGGTAAGGGGTTTTCATCTCACTCCTTATTGCCGTGAGATTCATGCCATATTGCCACTATTACCTTTTTTGTGGTGTATATACTACCCATAATTGTATTCTTTGTGTAATATACTTCAATTTATGTGTATTTACATTTTCATTGTATGATACTTCTTTGATGGGGTGTATGTTTCGTAAGTTACCAAATTGGTAAGGATTAATTCCTCAATCTCATTATTATCCGAGGTTGTTTTGCGTGAGTATCTACTGGGGCATATTTACTATCCATGTACATGTTTCATAAAAGAGTTTTCAAATGGATTATTTTTAATTGACTTTTTAATAAAAAATAATTTTAAATGTTTTAAATATTTATTCTTCTAAATCATTCTCCTTAATCACAAAAATGTTTTAAAAATGTTATTTACTTTAGAAAGTTTTAAATGTCTTCATTTATAAATTTTGTAACTTTTAAATGTTTTCATGAAAAATGGATATTTCTCTCAAAGAGTTTTACAAATCATTTTCATCTATGTCAACATCCTTTGATGGATTTTAAACTTGTTTGAAGTAGATTTATTATGATACAAATATTATATATTTTATTGAAGTTTTTGTGATATGCTTGACTATGGATGTGTTATTTTTATACCATTCACGGTTTATGGTAAAATTATTGACATTTCGTATGCTAGTTTTAATAAGAATGTTTATGTTATGTTTCAACCTTTTCGTTTAAGGAATGTATTGGACATAGTAAGTGACAGGTGGAGTCTGTATAGCTCCTCGATGCATCGGTAGGTCTCATGAGACAACTAGACGTGGAATTGGCCGAGGCCCATTCCCAATTTGAGATATGGTTTTGGCCGAGGCCTTAATCATTTTTAGATGTCTTGGCCAATGCCTTGAAAAAATGTTTCAAAATGTCTGGCATTATACATTCCCTCATTATGGAAATAATATTAATAGTTAATGTGGTCATTCAACTAGTAGAATACTCATGATTATGTTTTATTATGGCATTATTTACTCATCTCATATTCTTTCAATAAAAGTAATCATGGTTATTATTTTTAAAGGCATGTGGTTTGAATTATTCATCATGCTTAATATTTATGTCATTTTCCCATGTATTACTTACCCTTACTAAGCGTTTGAGCTCACCCCTTTCTTGTGTTTCATTTTCCCAGGATTCCAAGAAGTTAGTTATGAGTGACCTGTAGGCAGAATATAGGAGTCTTGGATGTTTCTAATGAAATATATTTGTTTTGTATTTCTCTTCAAGCTGTAAAGTTGAACTTATGTATGAATCTTGTTTCCAATAATACTAAACTGATCGGTCTTTCAAGACATGATTTCCTTGTGATCATGCCAATATTATGTAATAATGCACAAACTCTGGGTGACTTGGTTTGGGGCGTTAAAGTTGGTATCAGATTAAGTTTATTACAAACCTTATAAACTAGATTTAGATAAACTCTGATTAGAGCACATAGCCCTAAGATAAACTTTGAGGATTAGTATAGAAGAACTTCCTAGAATTTTGGTATTGTAGATATTTTGTGAGTTTTCCAAGAAATACATCCATGACTGGATACGAGCATGTAGAGGCAGCTCTGGTACAGATGTACCTAGGGGTAAAACCTGAAAACACCTCCTTGATCTAGACTCGAACGGGAACTGGTGCATGATAATGGGCCTTGCTGCACTCTTGGTTACAACACTCCCGGGGGATATGCTTAGGATAATTCTCATTTTCTTTACGAACCACTATGAAGGGTTTATGAGTATATATCTCCTAAAAGAAAACATTTTTGTGATTATGGATTATATCCATATATTGTTCAATTTATGTTAGGTATTTTACATGTTTGGAATTTTGAATTGTGATTCCTAAACTAACCTAGTGTATTCCATTGTTTAGAAATGACGCCCAGTAGAAGGTATGAGAACTCCAGTAATACATATGATCCAAAGAGTAAGAAGGGTCATATCATTCATGGTATTAAGCCAACATTTATAAGGTAAATATTATCCCATGTATTTTCAACAAATGAAGAAATAATATCGTGTGTTAGTAAGATAAGTAAAGAATTCTTTGAGTCCTATGGCTTTGAAGGGAAGAAATAGAAAAAAAGGATGGTAGAGAGAAAGATGGATAAAGGGAATAGGGGAAAGAAGGATTTTCCCACATGTGATAAATGTGGAAATAATCACCTTGGTAAATTCTTGAAGGAAATGGGAGTTTGTTATACGTTTGGAGAAAAAGGACACCAAGTACGTGATTGCAAGGGTAAGAAAAAATTTTCAAATGTAAAATGCTTCATCTGCAAGGTGTTGAGACACTACGCGAATCAATGTCCCAGTCATAACAGTATAATTCAAATGATGTTATTGGATAATAATCAAGTAATGATACTACCTCAGATGAAGATTAATGACTAGTGTTATTATGTTGTTATTATAGAATTATTTCATTTGAGTATTGTATCTACAGTATACTGGTTGTATGAATTATGGATATAAATAAGGATTGTAATACAGTACTATTTTTTTGAGGATTTGAGATTATTTGGTTCTAAGAAAAGTGACATAATAGTGAGATACACTTTTGGTAAAATACATGGTTGAAGGAAAGGTAATCCTTAATATGGTCCCGATAATGAGGTAGTGATTTTGGAATAAGAGATGGTTGATTTGAATAATTATATTAGATATTCTTGACTACCATGAAACTGATTAATGATTTGTCGTCATTGGATTTTACAGCATTTTTGGATAGAAGGAATATATCCAGTATTCTATAAAGAATAAGGGAGCATAAATGTAATCAATAATGTTTTATGGTAATTCAGGATGTTACCAATTATAAAAATAATACATGATGAAGGTGTTCACATGTTATTACATGGAAAAAAGGATCTTAATTGTGCTTTACTTCTAAATTTTGGACTGTGAGTTTGGATAGTAGTTTTTTGGATAAGTCTAAGGGTTTTAATGGATTATGTTTGAAAGGTTATTTTGGGATTTTTATAAAATAACAACACATGGACTGTGTGACAACCCGTCGTGTCAGAAAAAGCTACGGGAATCGAACCCACAACCATAGTGCGATTAAGATTTATCACTTACCACTGGACTACGTGAAGTCCCTGGATTGTATAATGTAGTTTCTTTTTTTAAAG
This sequence comes from Viscum album, assembly GCA_963277665.1. NCBI lineage: Eukaryota > Viridiplantae > Streptophyta > Magnoliopsida > Santalales > Viscaceae > Viscum > Viscum album. The sequence goes on along the minus strand of OY728166.1, from coordinate 1,068,819,037 downwards.
GGTCTGATAGGTCAATTATAAATTCATTTTTTTTGGAACCCTATATGAATAGGATAAATAGAATATTTTTTTAGTTCTATTATCATTTAGAGTGAAAGATGAGTTTGTGGTAGAAATTAGTTAAATGATGAAACTCTACATGTCACGTATATATATATATATATATATATATATATATATATTATTTGTTTCTTCTCTTATTATATGTTGAAATTAATTCTTAAAATTTTGGTAAGGGATCTTAAAACTAAAAATGTGTTATCCTAATACCTTATGTTTTGTTGAACCGATGATTTTTTAAATCATCATAGATTGATGGATTTGAGGCCCTCAATTCTACAATTGTTTGTAACTGCTGACCTCAATAACTCCCTATAAATATTTACATTTTTACTCCAATTATGTATCTCTCATTTCTACCAATTTTCTCCTAATCGTGATCATAATTTGGTGGTGACTTTTCTGTTCCCATTTTCCTCATATTAAGACTAAATCTTATAATCCAAATCTCCGATGTGGGTTTTCCCACAAAGGTATTTTCTATTTTCATCCTTTTATTTTCGAAGAACAATTTCAAATTGTGAGGACGGAATTTATTAAAGAAGGGAAGAATGTACCACCCCAAGAATTCATAGTAAGTTATTTCTTCAAAGTAATTCAACAACTTGCACTACATGCAACACTGAGTTCAAGCACACCACAACTTACCAAACTAGCCGTTCAAAAGTAGTTATGAATAGTATTAACTGAATTTTGAACATTATATAATTATTATAATTTTAGAATTCATATTATGAGTTTCTTAGACATAAGGTAAGAACAAATTCATTTTTTCAGATAAAAGAAGTATTTTTTTTAAACGCAACTTTACCGCCTTTTAATGGAGAACCCTTTTTAATTCCAATATTTTAAACTTATATATATTCAATTTGACTAAATAAATTTATTCTTTAGAATGGGGACATAAAAATTTACTTTGTGTAAATATTCGGAATTTTTCTAATAAAGTTCATTTTTTAATGAATAGTTAAAAATATTGTATTTTAATTCAAAAGTGCCTTTTAATCTAATTTATTTATATGGTTAGATTATCTTTTTAATTACTTTTAAAGTGTAATTAGAATATATTTTTTCCATTTAATCTAATTTTGTTTGTTGGAATTAATTTCACTTTGAAATTGGACATAAACAAGTATCAATCTTTTGATAGTTATTGTTCCTTAAAAACATGCTATTTGTTTTAACAATGGGAATTAATTCTAAAATAATTAATTACACTTATATGTTTTGAATTTGGTAAAATAGACATCATTTTTGAATTCAGAGTATCAAAATTAGCTTAAGGTTATTTGTTGACATTTTTCGGAAAACTTTCAATTTTTGATGAATAGTGAAAAACCCTGAGTTATTGTTTAAAACCGACTTTTTATTTAAATAATTATTTATTTTATTTAAATTTATTTTCAGTCATAATAGATACATAATACCTATATATGTTCAATGTAATTCATTGGAGTCATTTTGTAATAATATTATATACATATATAATTTTATTAAACTATTCACCGTCTTTTACCCACCTCCTAGGAGAATTTGAAAATTTACATAAAACTTAATTTTACCTCTTCTATGAGTTGAATTTCGAAAATATGAGAGACAAGGTTAATATCAAGGAGTAAAATTTGGTTTAATAAGATAAAAATATTTTTTGATGAATAGTAACTTTTTACTTTTATTTACCACGGTTAAAGGTAAATCGGGCAATTTAAGGTAAAAAGAATATTGTAATAATTCAAAATTACCTTAACACATGTTCTGAACTTGTTTTATGAGTAATGGCCTACCATGGGCATATTTGGGTTGATTTTGGGACCCCATGGATCCACTTATAAATGATATTGACACTTTAGATTAATTAATTTAATGTTAAGGGAAAATTTACATAAACAAAAACCTTTTAGTAGTTAATTTTTATATGGTGTTATATAAGAAATATTTTTGACTATAAATATTCATTGGAAATATAAAATTATTTACTAAATCGTGGTATTTTTTAATAATTTTTAGACATTGAATAAATTAAATTATTTATGACACAATAATGATGCAGTATTTACCTCATTAATAAATGATTTAAATAAATTAGATTATAAATATTAATAAAATATCCAAAACATGTCCAATTATTATTTCATGATTTTATTTCGACCATGAGTCATCTTATCTTATACTATAATAATTTTTGGACTTTTAGAAACCGAATATCATTATATAATAAAATAATATTTTCACACATTCCTAAAGAGCCCCTCCTCTCCCTTATAAAAGGAGACCACTTTTAACCAATTCCTAACACCTCTCAAGCCTTTAGGCTCGACCAAACTCTTCCAAATTAATCTCCCTACATCCCTCGCCTCCTCCTAGAAGCCTTACCTAAGGAAGAAGGCACTTCAAGGAGTCTTTTTGGTTCAAACCAAAGGAAGTTACCCAAATTAAAGGTAACTGTTTCTCTTAACTTCTTTTCTTTTATTTTACTTCTACAACCCCTAAACTCTTTTTATTACTTTCTTTTATAACAACATCGTTATAATAAATATACTAGGATTTTTTTATGATAAGGACTTGAATTAAAATTACACACACCTCCATCTAATGGGTGAAGAACATAATGTTTCTGTGGATGGAAAACTAACACCTCACGAAACGATTATGGTTCAATTACCTCCTATCACCTCTCATGGTGGCCATTATGATGGAACTATATTTATATATTATATATATTATGTTTATGTTTTCTTCATGCTTCTGTATTTTTCTTTTATATCATACCTTAATGGTTTCCATTATTGGTAAACGCGATAATTTCATTTGAGGAAGTGCGGACTATCGTCCCCTCAAAGTGATTTGACTCATTAATACCATATGTGAGATGTATAAAGGATTGCGTTAATGATATTATATATTATATTATACTAGAATTATAATATAATTTTGTATCATTATGTTTAAAGTCCATTAAAATAAGAAATAGAAATGAAAGTAGCGTTGATGAGTGCGTACGACTTACCGTCTCCATGAATGGTGCATTTCATTCTTACCCAAAAATGATATGTACTATTATAAATACATGTATATACTGGATATATATGACATATATGATATATATGACATATAAATAATTAATATCATTCTGTATATAATGATATTTTGACCATGTGAACAACTTGTAACTATAAGGTGTTCATTTTTGACTCAAGTGCCAAATATCGACAAAACAAACATTATTAACTTAAATATTTACATAATTTTTATAACATGGTAATAAGTGATATAAAATGAATAATAAAATTAAAAAAGGTTATTAAGCAAGTATAAATTAACTTTAGTATATTATTCAGGATATTAAATAACGAACGGGTCAAGTCGGACACAAGGAAAGGGGTTTTCATCTCACTCCTTATTCCCGTGAGATTCATGCCATATTGCCACTATTACCTTTTGTGGGGTGTATGTACTGCCCATAATTGTATTCTTTGTGTAATACAATTTAATTTATGTGTATTTACATATTCATTGTATGATACTTCTTTGATGGGGTGTATGTTTTGTAAGTTACCAAATTGGTAAGGGTTAATTCCTCAATCACATTTTTATCCGTGGTTGTTTTGCGGAAGTATCTACTGGGACATATTGAAAATCCATGTACATATTTCATAAAAGAGTTTTAAAAGGGATTATTTTTATGGTACTTTTTACTAAAACATCATTTTAAATGTTTTAAATATTTATTCTTCTAAATCATTCTCATTAATGTCCATGTTTTCAAAATGATTTTTAAGGATTTTTTTATATGAACATGAATGTTTTAAAAATTTTATTTACTTTAAAAAGTTTGAAAGTGGTATGGGACACTTTTATTAAAAAATTTCTTTAAATTTATTCCTTTATAACTTGTATAACTTTTAAATGTTTTCATGATAAAGAGATATTTCTCTCAAAGAGTTTTAGAAATAATTTTCATCTATGTCAACATCCTTTGATGGATTTTAAACTTGTTTGAAGTAGATTTATTATGATAAAAATATGCTAAATTGTATTTAAGGTTTTGTGATATGTTTGACTATGGATGTGTTATTTTTATACCATTCATGGTTTTTGGTTAAAGTATTGACATTTCGTATGCTAGTTTTAATACGAATATTTATGTTATGTTTCAAAACTTTCGTTTGAGAAATGTATTGGACATAGTAAGTGATGGGTGGAGCCCGCTATAGCTCCTCGATGCATTGGTAGGTCTCATGAGACAACTAGACGTGGAATTGGCCGAGGCCCTTTCCCAATTTGAGATATGGTTTTGGTCGAGGCCATAATCATTTTTAGACGTCTTGGTCGAGGCCTTGACAAAATATCTCAGAATGTTCGGCATTATACATTCCCTCATTATGGAAATAATATTGATGGTTCATGTGCTCATTCGACTAGTAGAATACCCATGATTATGTTTTATTATGGCATTATTTACTGAGCTCATATTATTTTCATAAAAGTTATCGTGTTTATTATTGGTAAAAGAATGTGGTTTCAATTATTCCACATGCTTAATATTTATGTCATTTTCTGATGTATTACTTACCCTTACTGAGTGTTTGAGCTCACCCCTTTCTTATGTTTCATTTTCCCAGGATTCCAAGAAGTTAGTTATGAGTGACCTTCAGGCATAATCTCAAAGGCTTGGATTTTTCTAATGAAATATATTTGTGTTGTATTTATCTTAAAGGTATAAAGTTGAACTTATGTATGAATATTGTTTCCAATAATACTAAACCGATCGATATTTTGAGCCATGATTTCCTTGTCATCATGACAATGTTATCTAATAATGCACCAACTCTGGGTAACTCGGGTCGAGGCATTACAGTTCGTATCAGAGGAAGTTTAGTATAAACCTTGGAAACTAGATTTAGATAAACTCGGATTAGAGCACATAGCCCTAAGATAGACTTTGAGGATTGGTATAGAATAACTTTAAAGAATTTTGGTATTTTAGATATTTTGTAAGTGTATCAAGCAATACATCCCTGTTGAGATACGAGAATGTAGATGTGGATCTGGAATAGATGTACCTAGGTGTAAAACCCAAAAACACCACTTTGAGATGGACTCGAATGGGAAATGGTGCACAACAACGGGCCTTGCTACACTCTTGGTTACGACACTCCTGGGGGATATGCTTTGGATAATTCACATTTTCTTTACAAACCACTATGAAGGGTTTATGAGTATATATCTCCTAAAAGAAAACATTTTTCCTATTATGGATTATATATATAAACTGTTCAATTTATGTTAGGTATTTTACATGTCTGGAATTATGAATTGTGATTTATAAACTGGCCTAGTGTATGCCATTTTTTAGAAACGACGCCCAGTAGAAGGAATGAGAACTCCATCAATACGTATGATCCAAAGAGTAAGAAGGTTCATATCATTCATTGTATTAAGACAACTTTTAGAAGTTAAATAGTCTCCCATGTATTCTCTACATATGAAGAAATAATATAATGTGTTAGTAAGATAAGTAAAGAATTCTCCAAGTCCTATGGCTTTGAAGGGAAGCAAGAGAAGAAAAGGATGGTAGAATGAAATATGGATAAAGGGAATATGGGAAAGAAGGATTTTCCCATATGTGATAAATGTGGAAATAATCACCTTGGTAAATTCTTGAAGGAAATGGGAGTTTGTTATAAGTGTGGAGAAAAAGGACACCAAGTACATGATTGCAAGGGTAATAAAAAGTTTTCAAACGTAAAATGGTTCATCTTCAAGGTGTTGAGACACTACGCGAATCAATGTACCAGTCATAATAGTATACTACAAATGATGTTATTGGATAATAATCAAGTAATGATACTACCTCAGATGAATATTAATGACTAGTGTTATTATGTTGTTATTATAGAATTATTTCATTTGAGTATTGGATCTAGAGTATACTGGTTATATGAATTATGGAGATAAATAAGGATTGTACTACAGTACTATTTTATTGAGGATTTGAGATTATATGGTTCTAAGAAAAGTGACTTAATAGTGAGCTACACTTTTTGTAAAATACATGGTTGAAGGAAAGGTAATCCTTAATATGGTCCCGATAATGAGGTAGTGATTTTGGAATAATAGATGGTGGATTTGAATAATTATATTGGATATTCTTGACTACCTTGAAACTGATTAATGATTTTTCATCATTGGAGTTTACAACATTTTTGGATAGAAGGAGTATATCCATTATTCTATAAAGAATAAGGGAGCATGAATATAATCAATAAGTTTTTATGGAAATTCAAGATGTTACCATGTTCTAAAATAATACATGATGAAGGTGTTCACATGTTATTACATGGAAGAAAGGATATTAACTATGTTTAACTTCTAAATTTTGGACTGTGAGTTTGGATATTAGTATTTTGGATAAGTATAAAGGTTGGAATGGATTAAGTTTGAAAGTTTATTTTTGGATTTTTATAAAATAACAACACGTAGATCGTGTGAAAACCCGTCGCATCGGACAAAGCTACGGGAATTGAACCCACAACCATAGTGTGATCGGGATTTATCACCTACCACTAAACTACATGAAGTCCCTGTATTTTATAATGTAGTTTTTCTGAAGGGTCTGATAGGTGAATTATAAATTGATTTTTTTTGGAAACCTATATGAATAGGATAAATAGAATATAAATTTTTTAGTTCTATTATCATTTAGAGTGTAAGATGAGTTTCTGGTAGAAATTAGTTAAAGGATAAACTCTACTTGTAAAGTATATATATATTATTTTTTTCTTCTCTTATTATATGAAGAAATTAATTCTTAATCTTTTGGTAAGGGATCTTAAAATTAAAAATGTGTTATCCTAATACCTTATGTTTTGTTGAACCGATGATTTTTTAAATCATCATAGATTGATGGATTTGAGGCCCTCAATTCTACAATTGTTTGTGACTGATGACCTCAATCACTCCCTATAAATATTTACGTTTTTACTCCAATTATGTGTCTCTAATTTCCAAAACGTTTCTCCTAATCGAGATCATAATTTGGTGGTGACTTTTCCATTCCCATTTTCCTCTTATTAAGACTAAATCTTATTATCCTAATATCCCATGTGGGTTTTCCCACAAAGGTATTTTCTATTTTCAACCTTTTATTTTCGAAGAACAATTTCAAATTGACAGGATGCACTTTATTGAAGGAGGGAAGAATGTAACACTCCAAGATTTCATAGTACATTATTTCTTCAAAGAAATTCAATAACTTGCACTACACGCAACACCGAGTTCAAGCACACCACGACTTACCAAACTAGTCGTTCAAAAGCAATTATGAATAGTATTAACTGAATTTTGAACTTTATATAATCCTTATAATTTTATAATCCATATTATGAGTTTCTTAGACATAATGTAATAGAAAATTCATTTTTTTCGAATAAAAGTAGTATTTTTTTTAAAATGCAATTTTACCGCCTTTTAATGGAGAACCCTTTTTAAATAAAATATTTGAAACTTATATATATTCAATTTGACTAAATAAATTTATTCTTTAGAATGTGGACATCAAAATTTACTTTGTGAAAATTTTTGGAATTTTTCCGATAAAGTTCATTTTTTAATGAATAGTGAAAAATATTGTATTTTAATTCAAGTGTATTTTAATCTTATTTTTTATAAGGTTAGATTATATTTTTAATTGATTTTAAAGTTTAATTAGAATATATTTTTACCATTTAATCTAATTTTGTTTATTGGAATTAATTTCACTTTGAAATTGGACATAAACAAGTATCAATCTTTTGATAGTTATTGTTTCTTAAAAACACGCTATTTGTTTTAACAATTGAAATTAATTTTAAATTAATTAATTCCACTTCTATGTTTTGAATTTTGTAAAATAGAATTCATTTTTGAATTCTGAGTATCAAAATTATCTTAGGATGAATTTTTGATATTTTTATGAAAACTTTCAATTTTTGATGAATTGTGAAAAACACTAAGTTATTGTTTAAAACTGACTTTTTATTTAAATAATTATTTATTTTATTTAAATTTATTTTAGGTCATAATAGATACATAATACCCATATATGTTCAATGTTATTCATTGGAGTCATTTTTTAATAATAGTAGATACATAAAATTTTATTGAACTATTCACTGTATTTTACCCACCTCCTTGGAGAATTTGCAAATTCACATAAAACATAATTTTACCGCTTCTATGAGTTTAATTTCAAAACTCTGAGATACATGGTTAATATCAAAGAGTAAAATGTGGTTCAATAAGATAAAAATAATTTTTGGTGAATAGTAACTTTTTACTTTTATTTACCGCGGTTAAAGGTAAATAGGGTAATTTATGGTAAAACGAATATTGTAATAATTCAAAATTACCTTAACAAATGTCCTAACCTTATTGGATGAGTAATGGCCGACCATGGGCATCTTTGGGTCGAATTGGGGACCCCATGAGCTACTTATAAATGATAATGACACTTTAGATTAATTAATTTAATGTAAAGGAAAAATTGACATAAACAAAAGCCTTTTAGTAATTAATTTTTATATGGTGTTATATAAGTAATATTTTTGACTATAAATATTAATTGGAAATCTAAAATGATTTCCTAAATCATGGTATTTGTTTATAATTTTTATACATTTAATAAATTAAATTATTTATGACACAATAATGTTGCAGTATTTACCTCATTAATAAATAATTTAAATAAATTAGATTATAAATATTAACATAATATCCAAAACATGTCCAATTCTTATTGGATGATTTTATTTCTACCATGATTCATCTTATCTTTGACTCTAATGATTTTTGGACTTTTATAAACCGAATAGCATTATATAATAAAATAATATTTTCACACTTTCCTAAAGAGCCCCTCCCCCCTATAAAAGGAGACCACTTCTAACCAATTCCTCATAGCTCCCAAACCTTTAGGCTCATCCAAACACTGCCAAATTAAGCTCCATACATCCCTCTTCTCCTCCTATATGCCTTACCTTAGGCAGAAGGCACTTCAAGGAGTCTTTTTGGTTCAAACCAAAGGAAGTTACCCAAATTAAAGGTAACAGTTTCTCTTAACTTCTTTTCTTTTATTTTACTTCTCCAACCCCTAAAATCTTTTTATTCATTTATTTTATAACAACACCATTATCCTCAATATACTAGGATTCTGTTATGATACGTATTCGAATTACACTTACACACACCTCCATCTAATGGGTGAAGAACATAATGTTTCTTTGGATGGAAAACTAACGCCTCACGAAACGATGATTGTTCAATTACCTCCTACCAACTCTCATGGTGGCCATTATAATGGAATTGTATTTATATATGATATATATTATGTTTATGTTTTCTTCAATCTTCTTTATTTTTCTTTTATATCATACCTTAATGGTTTCCATTATGGGTAAACGCGATAATTTCATTTGAGGAAGTGCGGACTACCGCCCCCTCAATGTGATATGACTCATTAATACCATATGTGGGACGTATAAAGGATGGAGTTAGCGATATTACATATTATATTATACTAAAATTATAATATACATATGTATCATTATGTTTTAAGTCTATTAAAATAATAAATCGAAATGAAAGTAGCGTTCATGCGTACGTACGGCTTACCATCTCCATGAATGGTGCATTCCATTATTTCCCAAAAATGATATATACTGTTATAAATACATGTAAATACTGGATATATATGATATATATGACATCTAAATCCTGAATATCTGATATTTTGACCATGTGAACAACTTGTAAATATAAGGTGTTCATTTTTTACTCTGGTGCCAAATATCGACAAAACGAACATTATTAACTTAAATGATTAAATAATGTTTATAACATGGTAATAAGTGATATAAAAGGAATAATAAACTTAAAAAAGGTTCTTAAGAACGTAGAAATTAACTTTAGTTTATTATTCAGGATATTAAAGAACGAACGGGTCAAGTCGGACATGAAGTAAGGGGTTTTCATCTCACTCCTTATTCATGTGAGATTCATGCCATATTGCCACTATTACCTTTTGTGTGGTGTATGTACTACCCATAATTGTATTATTTGTGTAATAAACTTTAATTTATGTGCATTTACATATTCATTGTATGATACTTTTTTGACGGGGTGTATTTTTCTTAAGTCACCAAATTGGTAAGGGTTAATTCCTCAATCTCATTATTATCTGAGGTTGTTTTGTGTAAGTATATCCTGGGAAATATTTACGATCCATGTCCATTTTTCATAAAAGAGTTTTCAAAGGGATTGTTTTTAAAGGACATTTTACTAAAACATCATTTCAAATGTTTTAAATATTTATTCTTCTAAATCATTCTCCTTAATGTCCATGTTTTCAAAATGGATTTTAAGGATTTATTTATATAGACATGAATGTTTTAAAAATGTTATTTCTTTTCAAAAGTTTCAAAGTGGTATGGGACACTTTGATTCAAAAATTTCATTAAGTTTATTCCTTTCTAAATTGTGTAACTTTTAAATGTTTTCATGAAAAATGGATATTTCTCTCATAGAGTTTTACAAATAATTTTCATCTATGTCAACATCCTTTAATGGATTTTCAACTTGTTTGAAGTAGATTTATTATGATACTAATTCTCTATATTGTATTGAAGGTTTTGGGATATGTTTGACTATGGATGTGTTATTTTTATACCATTCAAGTTTTATGGTTAAATTATTGACATTTTGTATGCTAGTTTTAATATGAATGTTTATGTTATGTTTCAACCTTTTCGTATGAAGAATGTATTGGACATAGTAAGTGATGGGTGGAGCCCGCTATAGCTCCTCGATGCATCGGTAGGTTTCATGAGACAACTAGATATGGAATTGGCCGAGGCCCTTTCCTAGTTTGAGATATGGTTTTGTATGAGACCTTAATCAATTTTAGACGTCTTGGCTGAGGCCTTGAAAAAATGTTTCAGAATGTCCGACATTATACGTTCCCTCATTATGGAAATAATATTGATGGTTCATGTGGTCATTCGACTAGTAGAATACCCATGATTATGTTTTATTATGGAATTATTTCCTCAACTCATATTCTTTCCATAAAATTATTCATGTTTATTATTGGTAAAGGAATGTGGTTTCAATTATTCACCATGCTTAATATTTATGTCATTTTCCTCTGTATTACTTACCCTTACTGAGCGTTTGAGCTCACCCCTTTCTTATGTTTCATTTTCCCAAGATTCCAAGAAGTGTATTATGATTAATATGCAGGGTTAATATAAAGGGAATAACGGTGTTCTCAAATAACTATTTACGCTGTGTTTTATGTTTGAAATTGTGATGTAATGTTAATGTATGTAATCTATTTTCCAAGACTGCAAAACTGATCGGTCCTTCGATACTTGATTCCTTATAATCATGTCATTGTATTAAAATAATGCACCAGATCCAGGTAACTGGGGTCGAGGTGTTACAATCTCTTACACAATAAATGATGGTAAATTTATGTTAATAATTATTAAAATAAAATAAAATACCATTCTCCCATTTCAAAATTCCAATTTTCCATTTAAAACCAAATCCGTTTTTAATAAAAAAACTTTTCTCTTTCACAATAAAAAACCACTAGGTTTCTATTGAAACTTATTAATACGTTTTTACAAGTTTGAAATATATTCAAAACAAATTCCATAAATTTTTCATTTTCACAATTAATTTCAAAAATTTTATTGAAATAATTTCCATCAAATCTATAATTTAAATTCAAAATTTTAAATATACCAATTTCCATAAACAAAACCCAATTCAATGGAATTTGTGGTTTTCCCAATTTCCATAACAAAACCATTTCAAATCTACCAATTCAATAGAATTGGGTTTTATAAAATCAATTGAAATCATTTTTGAGCTATTAAATTTAAATAAACAGTTTAAATAAATCAAGAAATTCAAATGTAATCAATTTGGTCATACAGGACAGAACCAACTACCTTTTTTTCCTAAAAAACAACACTCGCAATGGAACCCGTTAACAAGAATGAAGGTGTATAAGTCCTTGAAGTAAAACATTGAGATGAGATCTAACAAAATGGTACATAGATCCATCAATTCTAGGATAATATATTTAAAACCCAAGAGATGAAAAATGGATAATGATGAATAATGAGAGACAAAACTTACCTGATAATCCCATTGCAAGAACAACGATGATCGAATGTCAAACAAATGGATCTGGAAGGGTTTTAAGACTTCAAGATAGCCTAGAGAAGGCCTTAGGTTGAGTGAGTTGAAACTAAAGAGGGCCCAAAAGGAAAATATCAACTGCACTTGTTGTTTAACAAACCATAGTTGGGGTATTACATGACGGGTAATCCCAATACACATCATGAAATACTTAATTTTCATAACTGACAAAAAACACATAACCTTAACTTAAATTCCAATGCTCTAAATTAAAAACTGGTATTTAATTATTTCATAATGTTTAATGAAAAATCATATTGTGTACCCACCAGAGAGTTTAGATTTTCATGAATTTTATGCAGAACCATTACACGACATGTAACCCTATTACACGATGTGTAATCCTCTGGAAGCCTGTAGAAAAATCTTATTCAAAGATGAGAGTCCAATAAAACTTTTAATTCACCAATATAGATATCCTCCCAAGTAAACCTCATCCCTAACTGGTCAATGAAAATGAAAACCCATGAAAAGGTTTAAGGCGTACCTATCAGAACGATATGAGGATGTTACAAACTCCCCACTATAAAAACATTCTTACCATAGAAAGCCTGTGAAGAAGCTTCCATGACAAAAAAGGTAAGGCAACTAATCTATCATCAGTGCCTCATGTTCCCATATCTCATAGTAATCAAAACCTTGTTTTCATAGCACATGAACCAAATGTATCATCCTCCCATGAAGTACCATGGTATAAGAATCAACTATCCTAATTGTATGCTCAGTCAAAGATAAATCAATTTCAATCTTCAGAACACTCCATCTCCATATGTGAGATGGATAAGAGAGATAATTTCTTAGCTGTGATACATAGAACACATTATGTATCATTGTCAGCTATGGTGGAAGTTCTAAACGGTAAGAAATATTCCACACATGTTCAAAAACCTTTAAAGGTCCCACAAAATGAGGAGAAATTTTCCCTTACCTTTCAATCTGTTGATGACCCAAATGGGGTGAAACTTTCAACAAAACTTGGTCACCAACCAAGAACTACAAAGTTTTATGGTGTTGATCAGCATAAGATTTATATCGATTTTATTCCATCAACATTCTCTGAAGAATCAACTAAATTTTTTATTTCTTCCCTTGAACCAATCTTGTTCCAACCAAGGAACATTCACCAATATCTAAGAAACATATTAGATATTTACACAACTAACCATATAATGCCTCAAAAGGTTCCATTATGATCATGGACTGGTAACTATTGTTATAAGAAAACTCGACCAGCCCCAAGTGATCATTGTAATCCCCAAAAAAGTTGAGAACACAAGAATGAAAAATATCCTCATGAATCTATATAGATATCTCTATTTGGAAATCCAATTGAAAATGGAAGGTCATACTCAAATGAACCTGATATCCCAGTGCCTCTTAAATGCCTCTCGAAAAGTGAGAAGTGAACCATGGATCCCTATTGGATACTATAGCATATGGATTTCTATGAAAACGTATAATCTCTTTCATGTAGAGATTTCCCAACTCCTCAAATTTTATTGTATCTTGAATGGGTAAAAAGTGTGTCGACTCAGTCCGCCTGTTGATCACAAACCAAATCACATTATTCTTTATACGAGTACATGGAAACCCAACCACAAAGTGATATAAATTTCATCCCAATTTCATGTAGGGACTGTAAGTAGTTGAAGAAAACCCAAAGCTTTATGGTGATCAGATTTCACCTACTGGCATGTATAATAGTGGGAAATAAACTCAGAAATTCATTGCCTCATCCTTGGCCACCAAAACCACCACCTCATATCAAATAATATCTTAGTGGTTCCTAGGTTCACAACCCACTGGGAATTATGAAAATCCCCTAACACAACCTTTCTTGTCACTAAAGGCACAATGAGGTGATCTCGATAACATAAAAAATCCTCCTTGGAGAATAACTAATGGGAAACTATCTCCCCACTATAAATAGAGTCTCAAATGATACAAAATTCATCATCATGCTCTTGGTCTGGAAAAATCATCTTGAGAAGAGAGTTTTTCAAATGAATACTGGCTAAATAAACTTCAACCCCTTTCTCTAAAACTCTAATATAAAACTGCACAAAGAGAGACTTCAAATTCCACACATTCAAAGATTCATTCACTTATTGGATTAAAAGTTTATTTCTTAACATATCTACAACAAAATTCCCTTTCCCTGGGGTATAAGATATGTGAATGTCAAAAGATTACATGTACTCTACCCAATTCCACTGATGAGGATTAAAATATTTTTGTGAGATGATATAACTCAAGATTTTGTGGTCTGAATACACAATAAACCATTCTCCAAAAAGTAAGTTCCTCCAAATCTTATACACATGCATCATAGTTTCAAGTTCATGGTTGTGAAGAGGATAATTCTTCTCATGTGGCCTAAGTAGATGAGATCTATAAGCTACTACATGATTTCCATGCATAAGAACACAACTTGATCTTGAACCTGATGCATCACAGAAGCCCACGTATCCCATCCTTTCTTCTAGAAGATTCAACATTGGCATAGTAGTCAGAATACATTTCAGTTTAACAAATGAATTCTGACATTTTTCATTCTAATAAAACTTCACCCCTTCTAGGTCAGAGTAGACATTAGAGAAGCAAACTTCAAGAAGTCCTTCACGAACCCATAGAAATATCCTAATAATCCCATGAAGCTCTGAATCTCAAAGGCATTACGTGGTTTCTCCCAAGTCATAAAAGACTTTACCTTCTTAGGATCAACTGATATACCCTACCCCAACACCATGTGTCCAAATAATTTTACTTCCCGAATCTAGAAATCACATTTTGAATGCTTGGAATAATGTCAGTGATTTCTCATTGGACTCAAGACTCTTCTCAGATGATGCACATGATCCTCCTCAGACTTGGAGTAAATGAGGATATCATCCACAAAGACTACCATAAAGGTATCCAGATACTTGTGTATAATCTTGTTCATTAATTCCATAAATACTCTAAGAGAATTTGTCAGATCAAAGGGAATAATAAGGTACTCATAATGGACATACCTTCTCTGAAAGGAAGTTTTCAGAAAACCAGATCCCTTTGTCATCAACTAATGGTAACTAGATAATGGGTTAATATTTGAAAACCAATTCACCACTTTCAACTAATCAAACAGATCATCAATCCAAGGAAATAGATATTTTTTCTTTACCGTAACTCGATTAAAATTTCAATAATCAACAAATAAGAAAATGGAACCATCAACCTTCTTAGTGAAGAGAAACAGCGCTACCCAAGGTGGCACACTCAGGAATATAAATCCTTAATAAATAAGATCATCGAATTAGTACATCAGATCTTTCAGTTCAGCTAGTGTCATGCAGTAAGAGTGAATTTAAATGGGTTGAGTACTAGGAATTAATTCAATGGAGAAATCGACATCCATCACTAGTGGTAAACCATTGAAATCATAAGGAAACATGTTAGGAAACTCAATGATGACTGGAGGTAGATCACAACTCAAAGATTCCCACTTCAGATCAAAACAAAACACTGATATTACTTTCCCTAAATCTGTATTAAAAGGTTCTTCTCTTCTCAAAATTGGGTCCCATTCTCCCTGAAAGATAAGAGGTATACCATTAAGTGTTTTATGGTAGATCTATCAAAGATAGTAATCAATTCAGGATTTATTGTCAATGATCCATTCCATCCTAAATATGACATCAAGATATTTAAAGTCGAAAACAAAAAAACTCTAAGCAATATTGACATCTGAAAAAAAGAAAACACAAGTGGGACTATAGAGATCCTTCTATCTCTTCATACCAAGGGGTGTATTAATATCCATCACACAAGATAAAATCTCCATAGGAATATTAAGAAGATTTACAATACAGGTTGAAATAAATGAGTGATATGCACCAATATCAAATAGAGAATTCACTAATGACGAAGTTATAGTAATGGTACCCCTCACAATTGTTAGACCCATGTTTTATTCACCTGGAGAATCTTCCACTACATGAAGAAGGTTCATTCTAGATGCATGTGAATGGAACCCTATTATACATGAATCATATAATTTTATTACTTTATTAAGAGAAGATGATGATCCTGTTCCACTACATAGAGTAGAAAAGTTGTGGAAGAATCTATATAGGAGTCCTGAATGTTTGTGGGAGCTACAATTCTTGGGTTCCTCAGCTCAAACAATTCTAGAATGTCCTGGATTTCCACAATGGTAGAAAATCAACGGAGTTCCCCTGGCACTGTAGGAGGTCTTTAATGACTCCGTGGTCATGAAATTTCATGACAATCATCAAACATTCATTTTCCCTTAAAGGAACTAATGCTACGACTAGGAGAATAAGGAAATCCCGATAACCATGAATTTCCATCCAAGTCCATATCGGCCATTATCGCCCTATCCATCACGCTAGTATAAGTGGGAAGCTTCAGTAGTAAAAAATAAGAATTGACATTTGATTGATGTCCCAACTTGAACCATCAAGCCTACATCCTCTCATTAGATACAATCTCCGGAACAAACTGCAGCAAATCAACAATGCAATTTGAATATTAAATCATGGTTCGGTTGGATATATCAATCTTGAAAAACTATATAGCCTTATCCCACACCATTAAATTTGGATAGAACTGATTAGTGAAAAAACCTTGAAGTCTTTCCATGAAAAGCCTTCATGTTTCTTCACCATAACCATTATGTCCCACCATTTCCTAATCGGTCCATCTAGAACGAATGTGGAACACATAAACTTGATATCTTCTGAGGCCTCTAAGAACTTAAAAAGATGTTTTATCCTGACCAGCCATTCCTTATCATGTTGAGGGTTAGTGGAGCCTTTTAAAAAGTGTCTTCTAGTAAAGTAACTCTTGAGAATGATTTTGAAGAACATCTAACTAAGGGTCTAAAGAAGGAGCCTGAATGGAGACTGGAGGTGGTGCTTGTCCTAGATATTTGATAGTGCACACAATCACCTCAACCAGATTCATATCTATAATAGGATTTTCTTACTGAGGTTTAGTAGTAGCCTCTTCCTAAATTGATTCACACATATTCTTGGAGGAACAATGCTACACATCATAAACAGGAAACAAAGAATACATTATATTAACATCCAAACGGAGCAAGAAGGTAAATTATTCCTAACATATAGAACAAACTAGATTTTTATTTTACTCTATCTAAATCAGAATAGGGAAAATACTAGAACTAATCAATAGGAAATCTTTCCATAACCACCACTAAGAACCTAAGGTTAATTTTGATGAGAGATGTCTAGAAACTCAATCAAAAAAACCTCCTATGTCCCGAAAAGATTTCACAAATGCATACTGACTTCAAGATAGAAGATCAATAGACTCCTTTGACACCACATTGTCACGAGCCAGCTTGGGTACCCTAGTAACCCAATAATTTATCTGACCCTAAAATAGCCTAAATGGAATTGCCAATCCCCACAGGTTGAGAACTACCAACTGACATCATACAACATGAAAGTGGGAACAAATTTTCCACAAAACATAGCAGAAGAAAAAGAAACAAGACAATATGCATAACAATGGAAAATCCACTGGGAGTAATGTACTAGAATACAACAAGACATAAAAACCCAAATTACTACAACTGAAGTACCAAAATAGAGAAAAAACACCCCAAGTCCCAGAGGACACAACACACCCTGACCAAGGTTCAAAAACTAGATTCACCTCTAAGAGATCATTTCCCCTTTCTCGAACTTGGAAGAAGATAATCTAAAAACACCCAAAGGTACAAGTAGGGTGTGATCTAAAAAGACCAGTAGGGTCTCACTAAGGATTCCATAACAGTTTTCAAATATATATGAACCAAAATAATTCTTTCAATCATAAAATTTAACAAGTTTGGTGTTTTTAATCATATTTAAACAAATCATTATATACAGTTCAAATGATAGAAAATACTTTTAGCACATGTTTTACATTACAAGTGATGGGATATTTATAAAACAATGGATTAAATAAAACATTTATATAAAATAGTTTATATAAATATCGAAGGCTTTAAAAATAGTTCAAACAACATTGGAATACATTTATATCTCATATATAAAACAAGAGAGCAACATGGTCTTCTGCCAAAAGGTACAACAATGTTTCCATCTATATGACTCCACACTCTCTAAGTGATCTCATTAATATGTATATACACATTCCCCCTAACACTAGCTAGAGGTGAATCATCGCCCTCCCATTAGGGATGTGACCTGCTTCATGATTGTTTTAGAACATTTTAATAGTGTATAGTGTGTCCAAATAACTCACCAACTACCTAAGGATTGAATGCACCCTTACACAATCAATTATGGGAAATATATTTTAAGACTGGTTAAATTACAATTATATCCCATTATCCTATTTCAAAATTCCAATTTTCCATTTAAAATGATAATGAGTTTTAATAAAAAAACATGCCTCTTTCAAAAGATAAAACCTTTGGGTTTCTATCTAAACTTTTTAATCCATTTTTACAAGTTTTAAATCCATTCAAAACCAATTCCCTCAATTTTATTACTCATTTTCACAATTAAAATAAAAATTTTAATTAAAATAAATTATATCAAATCCATAATTTAAATTCAACAATTTAAATCAATCTATTTCCTTAAACACACCCCAATTCAATGGAATTGGGGGTTTTCCCAATTCCCATACTGAAACCATTTTAAATCTCCCAATTAACCATAATTGGGTTTTATCAAATCAATTGAAAGAAAGCTTGAGAAATTAAATTTTAATCAATAATTGAAATAAATCAAGAAATTTAAATGTAATCAATTTGGTCAAATGGGATGGAATCACCTACCTTTTTTCCTAAAAAACACTTGCAACGACACCCATTAATGAGAATGAAGGTGTAGAATACCTTTTAAGTACAACCTACAAGCGATATATAACACAAAAGGATGTAGATCCATCAATTCCAGGATGATATATTGAAAACCCAAGAGAAGAGAAAGAGATAAATATGAAGAACTAGAGATAATGCTTACCTTGGAATCCCATCGCAAGAACAACGATGATCGAATTCCAAAAAAATTGATTCAGAAGGGTTTGAAGGATTCAATATTACCTAGGGAAGGCCTCAGGTCAAAGGAGTTGAAACTATAGAGGATCTAAAAGGAAAATGACCAACCACACTTCCTGTTTAAAAAACTGTTGTCAGGGTATTACACGACATGTAATCCCAATACACATCGTGAAATATTTAATTTTCGTAATCGTTGAAAAACTTGTCGCGTTGACTTAAATTCCAACACTCCAAATTGAAAACCAATATTTAATTCTTTCACGATGTGTAATAAAAAAACACAATGTGTACCCATCACAACGTGAAGGCTTTCACGACTTATATGCAGAACCATTACATGACTTGTAAACCTATTACACTACGTGTAATCCTCTGGAATCCAATAGAAAAAATCCCATTTAAAGATGAGATTCCAACAAAACTCTTACTTCATCATTATAGGTATCCTCCCATGTCAACCTCATCCCTACCCAGTCAATAAAAAAGAAAAACGATGACATGGTTTAAGGCATACTTGTTAGAATGGAAACAGGATGTTACACACCCAAGAAGAATTATTTTAGAAAAATGATAAACATAGGGATCCCACATGATATGAATATATAGTTAATTTAATAATGGAATAAATTTTTTATTCATGAAATTTTTACTTATATTCAAACATTTTATATTTTTGAAAATGGTAGGAACTGAGAGAAACCTGTCCAACAACCTGTGCGAGGGACAATGCAGTGATTGCTCAAATGACATCCCCAATTCCTTAAGAGGTGGAGTTAAAATTTTTATAGATATTATTATCCATGAGTCTCAGGATATGAACAATATCCTGAATAATATGGAACTTCCTCCTTCATATAAGAAGGAGCAACTGGGTATCAAGTATTTTATGCAGAAATGACCACTGATATTTAGTGGATCTTCTAATCCACTAGTCGTGGAACAATGGGTTAACTCAATGGAGAAGATATTTTATTGTGCTTTACTATTCAGATATGGAGAGGGTGACCTTGTTTGTTTATCATCTATATAGAGTAGCCGATCAATGGTGAGTATTGATTAAAAAAACCATTCCTAAGGACAAAATTGAAGATATGGAGTGGGAAGACATTAAGATAATGTATCTTAATAAGTATTTCCCTTTAAACCTTTATATAAAGATAGAGAGATAATTCATAGATATGAAGAAATTAAAAGGTGAATCTATCATATTTTATGAGAAAAAAATTCAAGTCTTTCAAGGTATGCCTTTGGTTTTGTTGTCAACAATGACATAGAATTTGATATATTCTTTAGTGGTTTAAAACCACACCTTCAAAAGGCTCTAGTAATTTGAGATTTTGGGAGTTATGAAAAAGTTTTTTGATGTGATCTCAAAATTGATATAGAGTTTAGTAATATTCCCTTGGATATGGAGATAATAAATGGAATAAGGAGTTTCATGTTTGGGGATCTATTGAAAAAGGTGAAAAGAATGTTCAACGAATCACATGTCAAAAAATGTGGGAAAAAGCATCATCAGAACTGCCTCAAAGATATGGAGAAATTCTATAAGTATGGGAGAGAAGTCCACCAAGCACATAAATGGCTAAGAGACATAATGAAGCAATCCAATATGATGTAGGAAAGGAGATCAGCACCAATGGTTCAATGCTTCAACTGTAGGGAGCAAGGGAACTATTCAAGATAGTGCACTAAACATCAATTCCTTAAGTTTAATCAATGTCAACAACCACCAATTCCAAAGGAGTAATGGAAAGCTTATTCCATCACTATTGCTAAAGTGGAGTAAGAAAATAAATTCATACAAGTAACACTTTCTATTCAATCAAGAATGGAAAAGGCCTTATTTGGTTCTAGTTCTATACATTCTTTTATATCTTGTATGTTTTCTAGATCTATTGAATCGAATCCCCAAAACATTGAGGTAGAGATATCTGTAAAAACACCTAGTGGTGAAATCATTGAAACCCAAGTGTTAGACTCTTATACTATTTTCATATGAGGGAAGATTCATCCAGTGAATCTCATGATACTTTACTTGGTGGAATTCAATGCTATACTAGGGATAGATTGGTTCTTGTAATATAGAGAACACATCAACTATTGAGAAAAGGAAATATATTTTAATATTCAAAACCATCCCAGGCTTCTTTACAAATGTAAGGAAGACCATGAATAATCTTTGGAAAATCCTTCAATGGTGTGGGTGTTGATTACCTGTGAAGAAGCATACCTCACTCAAATGGTTGAGGGAAAGGAAGTTATAAACCTTGGGGAAGTTCCCATTGTGAGGGTATACAGTGATGTATTTCCCAAAGAGTTACCCAAACTTCCCCCAGATCATGAGGTAGAGTTCTCCATAGAACTCATACCCAGAGGTACTCCTATCTCAAAATGGTCCTACAGGATAGCTTCAATCAAACGGGAGGAGTTAAAGAAGCAGCGGTAGGAGAATTTTAAAAAAAGGTTCTAACACCCTAGTACATCTCCTTGGGGTGATCTAGTTCTCTTTGTGAAGAAAAATGATGGATCAATGTAGTTTTGTATCAATTTTCAGGAAATCAACATAATCACCATAAAGAAAAAGTATCCTCATCCAAGGATTGATGGATTTTTATATCAACTATGATGAGATCAATACTTCTTAAAGGTGGATCTACATTATGGATAACATCAACTGAAGGGGAAGAAGGAATATATTCAAAAGACTAACTTTTCATACAAGGTATGTGCACTATGAGTTTCTAGTGATTCCCTTCAGACTTACTAATGCACCTGCAATCTTCATGGATTTTATGAATGGTGTCTTTAGACACTACCTTGAAATTTTTTTGGTAGTCTTTATCAATGATATTCTCATCTACTCTGAAATAAAGGAGGAATTTTAATAACGTCTAATAATTGTGTTTTCGTCATTAAGGAGGTAGAAATTGTACACCATTTTTAGAAAGTGTGACTTTTGGATGAAGCAAGTCACATTCTCAGGACATGTGATAACAAGTGAAAAAATTTCTATTGACCCTTCAAAAACAAAGGAAAATAAGGAATGAACTATACCCTCTTGTGTCATGAAAATCCACAGTTTTCATGGATTAGTAGGGAACTACTGACGTTTTGTGATAAATTTATCAATATTTTTTTATCCTTCTAACTAAGTTAATAATGAAATGGTTAAAGTATGTATGGATGAAAGAATATTAGGAAATCTTCGAGGAGAAAAAGAAGAGGGTGATCACTGCACCTATGCTCACATTACTAACAAGTGGTGAACATTTGGTGATATACATTGATGCTTCAAATAAAGGCTTGGGTTATGTACTTAGGAAAAATGATAAAGTGATAGCCTAGGCCTCATGGTAGTTGAATATCCATGAGTATAACTACCCGACGCAGGATTTGGATCTGGCAGTTGTGATTTTTACCTTGAAAATCTAAAGACACTACCTTTATGGTGAGAAGTGTGACATATATGATACAAATCGAGAAAGTCCCTATCTTCATAGATATACCAAGAAGGGATTTGGAAATCATAATAATAGGTTATACATCCTACATTTCCCAAATGATTTCCCAACCATCTATCCAATATAATATTAAAGAGGCGCAATGGGCTGACCTGGATCATCAAAAGAAGTTGAAATTAGTAAAGGAATAGAAGTTACATGAGTTCTATATCGATGATAATGGTGTGATTCGGTTTGGAATGAGGCTTTGTTTTCCATCATCACCTGAGATAAAGGAGCTATTGGATTATGCACATAGCTCAACATTCTCTATCCATCCTAGAAGTACCAAGATCTACCGTGATCTTCGAAAAACAATTTTGATGGGATAACATGAATATGGATCATGTGAATTTTCTGATTCATGAAAATTAAATTTACTTTAAATTTAAGTAAAGGACTTGAAATCAGTTCTAACAAAAAAATGCGATATTAGATAGCCATGTTATGTTCCTAAAAAAAATTGATATGAATTGTCATTGGTTTTTCTAGAGTATTAATATATAAGAATGTATATTTAAATATATATGTTGAAATATATCTTGAAAAAGTAAGTGGAGGGATTTATGATGAAAATATTCATTCCATCCATATTCCCACATACCGGTCGGTGGAACAGTAATTCTGGTGACCATTTTTCCTCTGGTTGTGAAAGAAAATTAGTTTCTTTTAAAAAAATCATAGATATGCCTAATCAAGAGTGTTTTTTGAGGATTTGGAAATTTCAGCCTGTGGTAATTTAAAAGGGGTGGATACTAATAAAAAAAGAGAAATTACTTTTTAAAAGTCAAAAAAGGGGTGTTGGCCACCCAACCCTTTTTTGGAATGTCATCCTATGAGCTGGAACCCCATCCAAGAAGCCTCCTCATCCCTACCACTCGGCCGAACTTCCTCCCGTGGTTGGCATTCTCCAACTCCTCATTGTCTGCGTCGCACCAAGCGGAACATCATCAGAGTCCACCCACCACAAATCGAGACCCCTTATGAATGCCACTGTAGCCACAGATCCAGCCATCAATGCCCCAAAGTTCCATTGTGCCTATGCCCTTGGCTGACTGTGTCGACAGCACTCTAGACCCGATCTCTATGGAATTCAAGAATGTTACAGCCTGTCGCATACATAGCTTATTTTAAATGTATTTATATTTTAATTCCCATTAATGCTTTGTTTTGGGGGTTTCTAAAGGTTTTATGTAGAACAGGTGAGTTTTCATGAATTGGGCCAAACTGTGAGCCCAATTCCAGATTTAAAAATAAATATTGTTTCTTTTATAACTTTTTCATTTTTTAATATTTTTTACTAATTCTAACTCAAAAATGTCCTCCCTGATATATTAACACCACAAATAAAATTTGGCGGCTTTAGAAATCCATAACCAATGTTTATTTTGGTTTTTATTTAAGGGATTGGACCTTCCTGGAATCCCATGTCGATTTTTAAAAATTAATTTTATTTATTTAATAACTTACTAAATATTAGGTATTTTTTGGTTATTCCAAGTCTCACACGATCCCATTACACCGATACGTGCCCCCAGCCTATTTACAACCTCTTTGGCGCTCTTTAGAAATGAGATATAGGGAGGAACTTCTTAGGGTTCTTCAAATCGTCCATATTTGAGAAGGTAAGTTGATTATTTCATAAATCTTTTAATTTTCACTCTTTTTCCCCCATTTCAGTCCCCACATGAACTTCTCATACCCATTAGAGAATCCATATCAGGTTTTGTTGCATGGAGATTCAAAGTTTGGAGCATTCGGTTCGTTTGATTCAAGATGTTTCCAGTAAGTGTTTCTTTCCTTGATTTCTTCCCCTTCCTTAGGGTTTCTTTCACCCTTTCTTAAAGTTCCTCATGTCCAGATGTTGAGGTTAGAAACTAGGGTTTTATTTGGTGTCTTTTTGGTCAAATTTTGTGGTCTAGGTCTAGATTTATATTCCTTAAGGTGTGGTGGTGGTGCGGTTGATGTTTCTCACCATGTTTTAAGGGTTTCAACATAAAAGGTAGGTGATTCCATGTGTAAACATTTCTAGATGAGTTAGTTTGCTTGAATTATTTATTATGCATATTCCTAATATTCTGTGTGTGGTGCGTGAACTATTTATGTTGGATTTGGTAAAGCATTTGTTTTTATAGTTTCATTTTAGCTTAAAATTCGGTGTTTTTCATGTGCAACCCTTTGGGTATTGTTTGGGTGTGTTTTATAACATATGAATTTGGTTTAATAAATCTTTTTTGGGATGAAAATTATGATTTGGTAGGGTATTGGTGTTCCATTAGATATTAAAGAGGTTTTTTAAGGGTTTAAGGTGTAAAAACTTATTGTACTTCTTGAAAGTGATTTTGAAAACGTGTGCTTTTCATGTGGATCTTTTGTGGTATTCTTTGAGGTATTTGTATAACACTTCGGGGTAGTTTAATAAATGTTTTTGGGGCTGAAAATTCAGTTTTGAATTTGTATTGGTGTGATTTTTACCTTGAAATATTGTTTTGAAATGGGTTTTATGTGAAAATATTTCGTACACTATTTATAATTGTTTTAAGAATGTTTTGGGTGGTTTAATGATTTATGTAAGAGGTGAAACCATATTGGAAAATTGTTTTGGATTGTTTATAATTTCAAAACAAGCATTTTAAATGTGAATAGATCTATCATGTGATCTATATCCTATTGGAAATGTTTTATAAAAATGTCTAATGGATTTACTGAAATGAGAAAGAGGTGTGAATGTGATGTGGGCTGTCTATGTGAGTGCGATGTGAAAAATGGATTTTGTTTATAAAAAGGGTTTTATGAAACATGTTAATGGGATGTTATGTGATTTTTATCAAATTTTTAGGGACTTCATAAAATTGTTAAAGGATGTGTTGGATTTTGAAAGTTATGCAAAACGTGTTGTGGGATATTTTGGTGTGAGTTTGATTTCAAAATGCATTTGAATGAAAAGTGGAATTTGTGACTTGTGTGATGTACATGGGGATGTTTGGTTAATGTGTGATGTGTAAGTGATATTTTCATGTGAAAAGTATATTTCTTGGCTTCTTGAACTTATTTGAGCACAAAGGGAAACCCCGGGTATCTAGGTGGGTGGACGTGTACTAGTATGCTAGTGAATCCGTGGGGTTTGGATTCAGTTTCACTTTTCAATATTGACGCTTACAACTCTAACTAAACTATGATGATGATGATGATTGGGGACTACTAGGTTATGGGTATGTTCCCTACTAGTTGCTCGTGCACGAGAACAGATATTTTTTGTGGTTACTCTCACCGAGATACGAGGTACCTGGGACCCACAGCTAACTAGTGCCTAGGGGTTATTTCCTATTGCTTGTGCTCATTAGATCTTTTATACTTACCATTGGCATATGGTATATTTGGCTAGAAAATTCACTAGATTTTGAATTTATTTTAAAAGTGTTGATTATTTAAATTATCCCACTTGAAAGCTATTTTTTTAAGTTTCATATTTTAGAAATTGTAACTAGAAATTACATGTTTTTGAAAACTTTCATGCTTTTCATCTTTGAATGTTTATCACATGGAATATCTTAGTGGTGGTATCCTACTGGGAATTGGATCACACCCTACTTACACCCTTGGGTGTAAGTAGACTTGGTTATTTTTGTTGTCGCGGGTTTGGGTACAACTTTTGGCCCAACAGTTCAGGTTTTCACCGGTCATTCATGATGCGGTGTTGTGGAGATGGCTTGAGAGTGATGCCTCTTTCCATGTTGAGGTTCTTGGGATGTTAATTTTTGGTTTTGTGCCTTTTTTATAGTCTTGTTGAGTTGTTTTATACTATGTAATTCAGTTCTGAATTTTTGTAAAACATTGTTTGGTTTGAAAAATCCAGATTGGTTTTATTGGATTCATTTGTTTTTTATGTTTATAAACTTGGGTAAATCGTTCCCAATTCTCATTTTATGATACCCAGGCACTTGTGCCAGCCCGTGGAGATCCGTAATGCCCTTCGGGCCTTGTCACGGGCTGGGTCAGGTGCCAGTTTTGATGGAGACCAGATTCGGTTCATGACAAAATGGTATCAAAGGAGGTTCTCTCTCTTTGGGTCATGTTATTTGGGGAACAGTCGAGATAGTCTGGAGTTAGGATTTTCAGGACTTGGAATTTCAGTTATGAGTAGTGTGGCTGATCACCACACCTCATGATGGGATTCAAGTCTCTAGGGGAAGTCATGACCTTTCGGAGTCCTTTGGTTTTCTTGGTTTAATGATGATTAGGGGAAATGAAAAGAGAGTTGGGTTAATGGTCTCAGTAAGCTCGCAGGGCCTGGAAAGCCATGTGGAGCTGGAGATATTCCCTAGAACACTCTCTGTGACAGTGAAGTGATTAGAATATGGCCACCAACCATATTTCCAAGTCACCCACTGAAACTAGTTTCCTCTCGCATTGTTTTGTGTTCTTTAGTTTCGAAATCATGGAACTTTGGTTTTAAAGTGACTTGGTTTTAAGAAGTGTAAAGTTTTTGTGAAATTATTTTCATATAAATATGGAATGGTTTGATTTATGAAATGGTGGAACTAAATTTTCAGAATTGTTTTTAAATAGAAAACGGTGTGCTTACACCACTTTTGAAATCAGGAACTATTTTGAAGTTGGTTTTGAAAAAGTATTTCAAATAGAGTTTTCTAAACTATCATAGGGTGTTTTTTTGGGATGAGATGTTATTAAATGATGTGAATAACATGAAATTGAGTTCTTGTATAAATGGTTGTGTCTTTAAGAAAATTTTAGTAATATTTGAATTGGGATTTGGATCTCCAAGTTAGTAGTTTTGAGAAAAAGGATGTGTTGGTTGACCGTATTGGTTTTGAAAAGTGGAAAGAATATTTGTTTTAACCTTTGGTATTTCTATGAGTGACCACATGCATGGGGTTATATGGGATGATGGATAGTTGATGGCATGACTGGATGAGTGTCGGGACGGATATGAGGAGGGTTCCCGGTGTGGCACAAAAGCATGCATGTGTGAGGCCCATGGGGTACCATTGATGGATACGCTTACTGCTAAACCGTTTGTTTTCAAAGAATTGGTTTTAAATAAATAAATGGTGTCCTAAAGAATAGTTTGGTATGGTTTGTATTATGTGTTTTTGAAAATTTTGATGTTGTGGGATGTTTTGAGTCCAAGAACCCCTTCTGTTTGAACTGTGTTTTGGGTTTTTGTTTGGTCGGTAAGCTGTGTTGTAGAGATGGTTAGTGGTCTTTTTGAAAAATGTTTTGGGATGACTTTACGGCGGTTACCTTCATGTGTTTGGATCTGTTTTGTGGCATGTTTTTACCAATGGACCAGCTTGGTTGGGTCCTTCAGTTATCTCATTGGATAAGGTACGCCCCCATTAAGGGTTAATGCACAACTAAAGTGAAACCTGTATTGTTTCACCATTGGAAAATCCTCCAGTTGATCAATATAAGGAATATTTTATCGATCATTATTGATTGAGTCTACATCCATTCATTTCTTTAATTTTTGGATCCTCTTGTAGTGGGATAGTGCTTGTGGAAGGTTGAAAGAGACCTTAGTTTCTTAAGTGTCCTTATTCATTGAAGGTGGAAGTGTTCTTTGGATGTTAGTGTGGATGAGTGTCTTGATGGTGTCTAAGAGGGCCTCTGGGTTATTCATAGATTCTTTGAAGCAAGAGTTATTATTAAACCACCAATTTTGATATTTTGGTCATGATAGGATATTGATTCCACTTTTTGGACTTGTCTGTTGTTTAGGGACTTGGAATATGGTCTCGTTCCATGTATTGTTTCTATCAATCGCAAGGGTCATGTTCGGTGATGCATTGTGATGTTTTGCGCTCTTTTGACTGTAAAGGTGAAGGTCACACAATCCTCAAAGGTTCTTTGTTATGTTGGGAGTATGTCTCCCTTGGGAAAAACATCAAATCCTCTATCTTAGAGGAAGGTGTTTATACGTGTCCTGCCCTTCGGTTGTTTCTCACCCAAAGAAACAAGGTGTGAGGTGTGTTCATATCCTAATCCCTTGTTTCAGTGAAATGTCTGGTTTTGGTAAAGTGAGTTATAGAGTGTGTTATGTCTTGATGAACCCATAGGGGTAGGCGGTGTAGTTGTTTGTGGCATCAAAAGAAGAAGTTCCATATAGGGGTTTTTACAGCCTAACTGTGAGGCCGAATATGCTTCAATATTTTGAGCTCCAGCTATAGGTCTCGGAGAGAAGTTGGCGCGTAGTTAGGGGAAACCCTAGTATCATTTAAACCCTTGTACAAAGTCCTATCCTCAGTATGAAAGATATTAAGAGTTTAAACCTATGGTGTCATCATATTTCTTCTGTTGTTCCAATTCGGTGGAAATAGGTGGAGGTTCTTGTACCCATGTCATCACACAATGTTATTCCCTACCCCTTTGGTTTCCCTTGAGTCTCTGGAGAATGGTTGGAAAGTTGTCTAGACAAGTTGAGCACACAGTTTTCACATGGTTAGTTCTAACCATGAACAAAAAAAATAACCATGCAAATATAAGGATCCACATAGTTATCGCACAGTTTCCCAAACTGTGCAGACTAACCGTGCGACAGTCCTAACTCCTTAATTTTGGGGTCTTTTCGTTTTGGCCCACGTCGGTCGGTTAAGATGGTTGGTTCCTGTGGTGGGAAGACCTACCATGGGTATCATGCATATTATTTTGTAAATTTCTAATGGATTTGTACCCATTGTACTAGGGAGTCTGTTTGGGCCTCACCCGATTAGTGTATTGATTCTGTCTTGGGAAAACAATTAAGTTGTCTCTTATGGTGGGGAGCCCATTTGTGTCTCTTCATAAGAGTAACTCATATTTTTCCTTGGTCTTGTCTAGGAAGTAGGTATTATCATTAGGAGATATATAACTTCCTATATCATCCTTGGGTAAACATTGATATTGGAGAGTGCCCAATGGTTTAGTTATATTTGGGTAAGTGTAACCTTGTTCGATGTTGTTGTTTATTTGGGTAAATTGATTGAGTATTGTTCAGATTGTGTTTGAGTAGTTTTAATTTGGGATAAAGCCTTAATGTGTTTGATTTTTTTAGGAAAGTTTTTTAAGTTTGGTTTGTGAGAGTATCCCTTCCTTCATTGATCACTGGAGGTGTTTTGGCCTTTGGGGGAGAAACCTGGCAAGGGAGTACCTCCTGGTTTCTCAGTTGGGTTTGGTTGTTGCTTTGGCCTTGTTGTGACTTTCTGGGGTGGAAAGTTTTCATGGTGGGTATAATTTTCACATAAATATCTTATTTTAAATGTATTCATATTTTAATTTCCATTAATGCTTTGTTTTGGGGGTTTCCAAAGGTTTTGTGTAGAATAGGTGAGTTTTCATAAATTGGGCCAAACTGTGAGCCCAATTCCAGATTTAAAAATAAATATTGTTTATTATATAACTTTTTCATTTTTTTAATATTTTTCACTTATTCCAACTCCTAAATGTCCTCCCCTGATATATTAACACCACAATTAAAATTTGGAGCCTTTAGAAATCCATAACCAATGTTTATTTTGGTTTTTATTTAAGGGATTGGGCCTTCCCGGAAGCCCATATCCAGTTTTAAAAATTAATTTTATTTATTTAATAACATATTCAATATTAGGTATTATTCGGTGAATCCAAGTCTCACACGATCCCATTACACCCAGCCGCGCCCCCAGCCTATTTCCCCCCTCTTTGGAGCTCTTAAGAATCGTGATATAGGGACGAACTTCTTAGGGTTCCTCAAATCTTCCAGATTTGATAAGGTAAGTTGATTATTTCATAAATCTTTTAATTTTAACTCTTTTTCCCCAATTGCAGCCCCCACATGACCTTCTCATCCCCATTAGATAATCCATATCAGGTTTGGTTTCTTGGAGATTCAAATTTTGGTGTATTTGGTTCGTTTGATTCAAGATGTTTCAAGTAAGTGTTTCTTTCCTTTATTTCTTCCCCTTCCTTAGGGTTTCATTCACCCTTTCTTAAAGTTCCTCATGTCCAGAAGTTGGGGTTCGAAACTAGGGTTTTATTTGGTGTTTGTTTGGACAAATTTTGTGGTCTAGGTCAGGATTTATATTCCTTGAGGTGTGGCGGTGGTGTGGTTGATGTTTCAAACCATGTTTTGAGGGTTTCAGCATAAAAGGTATGTGATTCCATGTGTAAACATTTCTATATGAGTTAGTTTTGTTGAATTACTTATTATGTATGTTCCTAATATGCTGTGTGTGGTTCTTGAACTATTTATGTTGGATTTGGTAAAGCATTTGTTTTTATAGTTTCATTTTAGCTTAAAATTCGGTGTTTTTCATGTGCAACCCTTTGGGTATTATTTGGGTGTGTTTTATAACATATGAATTTGGTTTAATAAATCTTTTTTGGGATGAAAATTCTGATTTGGTAGGGTATTGGTGTGCCATTAGATAATAAAGAGGTTTTTAAGGGTTTAAGGTGTAAAACCTTATTGTACTTCTTGAAAGTAATTTTGAAAACATGTGATTTTCGTGTGGATCTTTTGTGGTATTGTTTGAGGTGTTTGTATAACACTTGGGGGTAGTTTAATAAATGTTTTGGGGGCTGAAAATTCTGTTTTGAATTTTTATTGGTGTGATTTTGACATTGAAATATTGTTTTGAAATGGGTTTTATGTGAAAATATTTGGTACACTATTTAGAATTGATTTAAGAAAGTTTTGGGTGGTTTAATGATTTATGTAAGAGGTCATACCATATTGGAAAATTGTTTTGGATTGATAATACTTTCAAAAGAACCATTTTATACGTGAATAGGCCTGTCATGTGATGTGTATCATATTGTAAATGTTTTATAAAAATGTTTAATGGATTTACTGAAATGTGAAAGAGGTGTGAACGTGATGTGGGCTGTTTGTGTGAGTACGATGTGAAAAATGTATTTTTTTTTATAAAAATGATTTTATGAAACATGTTAGTGGGTTGTTATGTGATGTTTATCATATTTTTAGGGACTTCGTAAAATTGATAAAGGATGTGTTTGATTGTGAAAGTTATGCAAAAAGTGTTGTGGGCTATTTTGGTGTGAGTTTGATTTCAAAATGCATTTGAATAAAAAGTGAAATTGGTGACTTGTG
This sequence comes from Viscum album, assembly GCA_963277665.1. Taxonomy (NCBI): domain Eukaryota; kingdom Viridiplantae; phylum Streptophyta; class Magnoliopsida; order Santalales; family Viscaceae; genus Viscum; species Viscum album. The sequence continues at coordinate 1,068,787,089 of OY728166.1, read as the reverse complement.
TGATGTATATGGGGCTGTTTGGTTAATTTGTGATGTGGAAGTGATATTTTCATGTGAAAAGTATATTTCTTGTCTTGTTGAACTTGTTTGAGCACAAAGGGAAAACCCGGGTATCTAGGTGGGTGGACGTGTACTAGTATGCTAGTGAATCCGTGGGGTTTGGCCTCAGTTTCACTTTGCAAGATTGACACTTACAAATCTAACTACACAATGATGATTATGATGATTGGGGACCACTAGGTTATGGGTATGTTCCCTACTAGTGGCTCATGCACGAGAACAGATATTTTTTGTGGTTACTCTCACCGAGATATGAGGTACCTGGGACCCACAGCTAACTAGTACCTAGGGGTTATTTCCTATTGCTTGTGCTCATTATATCATTTATAGTTACCATCATCATACGTTATATATGGCTAGACAATTCAGTAGCTTTTGAATTTATTTTAAATGTGTTGATTCTTTAAATTATCCCACTTGAAAACTATTTTTTTAAGTTGCATCTTTTAGAAATTGTAACTAGAAATTACATGTTTTTGAATACTTGCATGCTTTTCATCTTTGAATGTTTATCACATGGAATATATTAGTGGTGGTATCATATTGTGAATTATCTCACACCCTAATTACACCCTTGGGTGTAAGTATACTTGGTTATTTTTGTTGTATCTGGTTTGGGTACAACTTTTGGGCCAACAGTTCGGGTTTTCACCGGTCATTCATGATGCGGTGTTGTGGAGATGGCTTGAGGGTGATGAATCTTGACATGTTGAGGTTCTTGGGCTGTTCATTTTTGGTTTTGGGCCTTTGTAATAGTCTTGTTGAGTTATTTTAGACTATGTAATTCAGTTCTGAATTTTTGTAAAACATTGTTTGGTTTGAAAAATCCAGATTTGTTTTATTGGATTCATTTGTCGTTTTATGTTTATAAACTTCGGTAAATCGTTCCAAATGCTCATTTTTTGATACCCAGGCACTTGTGAAACCCCATGTGGATTGGGAACGCCCTTCGGGCCATGTCACGGGCTGGTTCAGGTGCCGGTTTTGATGGATACCGGATTCGGTTCGTGACACAGCCACTCGATTGGACCATCGTCGCTTGGGAACTATCAACTACTGCCCTGGGTCCTTGCCTTCGGCCAATGTGTGCATCAGATGAATCTACAACATCTTCACCTGGACGTCATTTGAGCTGTTGGCCCATGGTTGTTCCTCACTTGTTGGAGACCACTGACCGGACTTACCAAGCACCACTCATTGCGAGCGATGACCCCACCCCGCAACGTGCTCCGGTAGATTCGCCCGACCCAAAATGGGTCAGGTCGGGTCTTCCTAGCCTAGAACACCCCAATGCAGGGTCTAAATAGGACAGTATAGAACTATTAGGGTTTATCCCAACCCCCAATGGTTATTTCCATGGTTTTATAGCCCATGTTAATTTTATATAATCAAAATTAATTAAGTTATTTAATTTTAATTCCAGTATTAAATAAAATTCTTTAAAAATTAATTTTTTGGATTAAAAATACTAATATTTTAATACTCCAAAAAAATAATTTAATTTTGGTATTAAATTAACTAATTATTTAATATAATTTTTGGAATTAAAATTCAATTAATATCAAGACCAAATACAATTAAATTATTTGAATATAAATAATTCATTAAATTTAGTAAATTCCCTCATACTTCATTTATTTCATTTTATTTTATCATGCTTTTACCATTACCAGTTGACTGGTCTTGAGTAATTGGTTGACCATGTGTACATCTATTTTATTTATTTATTTAATTGTGTGTGATGAATGTAATTAAATAAGATTGTATGTGCATCATCATCTTTTATCATTTAATATGAATAAGGGTTTCTGAACTCAGATAAAAGTTAGTTATCTATATTTTTTACTCCAAATATTCCCTCATATACATGATTTTTTTTGCCGTGATGAGGATGGTGTAAGATGCAGATAATTCCAAGTCGAGATGAAATCTAGATGATATTTGGACACACCATATAGGGGATGAGTTGCATCATGTATCAAGCTACAACTCAGGTATGATTCCACCAGGTCTTGGTTAATCTATTAAGTTTAAATGGATCAACCAATATTAGTTTTTGAATACTATTCAATTATATATTTTCTTTATGCATTTGTTTATTATTTTATGCATTTTCATGATAGCGATAAACACATAAAATAATAAACAAGAAAAAATTCATAACAAAGCAATGAATGTTTTCTATTAATGTTCAATTTTTATCATGAAAAAAAAAATAGAATGGATAGATTAATAGAAATGGATTACACTCATAAAAAATATTGAAATCCTCATAGAAATATTAAGTTGAAAAAGTCTTCCATAAATTGAATTGGAACACAACCAGGTGTTCAGGGTGCTTGGTCATCCATAGTTGAGGGTGTCTCCTACTACTAGGGAGTTCTTATGAGAACATTGGATTGAATTAACTAAATTTAGAAGAAAAAGAGTAAAAATATATATCTTATTTCAATTTCAGAGGGAATCATTGAGTAAATAATATTTATGATTTTAGAATCTGGGAATTCACTAAACAAATCAAGGATTCATGAGTTAATGCGGTTGGTTAGTCAAACGCCTACCTTGAAATCTCTAAGTAGTGGCATAGCCATAACTTGTAGACTATAAGGAGAGGTTTGAGAATCCTTTCCACTAGAATACTCAAGCAACATAGTATTCTGATTCTAGTATAGAGGGTTTGTAGAATTCGATAAACTAGCGGGAGACATTTTTGGATTTAATTAATTAGTCAATAATATCTAAATCAGTAAGCAAGATAAAATTACTAATATGTTAGTTTAATTTTTTTAGAAAAATGGAATGTAATACAACAAAATTCACTACTATGAGATTGGAAAAATAAAATGTCCAAACTAGCATGAAATTCCATGAATGGTGTAGGCACTTTCACAAAATACTACGACATCAAAAATTCAATGTACCGGTATTCCCAGTACCTGTTAAGTCACCTCAGGAAGCGAGGGTGTGAAAAATGCTTACACGAGACTCATGTATGATGCATGTAATGCTTTTTTCATAATTTTATCACCAATATTTTATGTTATTTGTGGATACAACATCAGGACATAGATGGTATTACATGTAGTTTAATCTATGATAATTTAGTGAGGAGAAAGGGAAGCATACATATGAATAGGTTATGATTACACTTGATATGTGTAAAATGAAATATGCATCATGATCTTTCAATTTATCCCATTATCATATCATTTTAACCTATTTACTCTCGTTTCTTTTAATATTTAAAAAAGGGACATTATGAATAAAATGATTTTTTACCATCTAGGTAAGGTTATCCAAGTAAATAAGAACTTAAAGAAAAAATAATATTTAATTCTTACGGTGAACAAGTTAAAATACGAGGTGAAAAAAACAATGTAAATAGAAATTCCAAAGTTACATTTTCATTTTCCTTCAAAGAAATAGGTATTAAACAAGTGGTTATTTTCTTCACATAATTCAATGGAATTTTAAATGCAATAAACTAATGCGAATAAGCAAGAAATCACTCCTTCTTCAGGTATATTCATCATTATATGTAATCTTTTGGTTGTAATTATTGGGAATTAAATAGAATATTCCTTTCACATATGTGTATTTAAATACAATAACCATGTAAATAAACATTACTAGAAGTAAGGTGTGTTCTCCAAGTCGTTGATAAAGGGTGGTTCCTAAGTCAATGGTGAGAAGCACAAAACTTCTAATTTCCAAGTGAATGATTCTAGTAGATATTTAGTTGAGAATAACCAAAACATTTATCACATGTGTCCTTTGGACACAAGGATACATTATTTGGGTTTAGGAATGAATGTTGTTTGTGGCGTATCATACTGAACTGATAGTTATATGGTTCATGAATCATTGAAATTACCTCATGAATATAAAATGTTAGACTATTTTACCCTGTTGTGAAAGGATAATAATTTGTTAAAAAAAACTAAATAGTTTTAAATATTATACTAAGTTTGGTTTTATACTCATTGTATTTAAATACCTTAGGTATTATCGACACAATTATGTAGTTAGTTTTTTACAAAAAACCAATAGAAATAAAGGTAAGACACAATTCTTTTAGAATTAGTTAGGATAGATTGTGTGAAATATTAAAAGGGTATGATGGTGTTAAGTATACTTTATAAGAGTCCTTTATGTTGTTAAGGAATGGGAAAGTTATGTATGGAATATGCATGGTCATAAGATATGAGATGCTTCATGCTGGAATGTCGAAGAATATTCTGACCAAGAATTTATCGATCATTGTAATGTATCACAGATTAATTCCTAAACACACATTACTTTATCCACATAAAAACTATGATTCTAATAAGAGGTATCAATAATGATTCATACATGTTAACATTGATAAAAATAATGTATCATTGAGTAATTCCTAATCATACATTTCCTTATACACATCAGAGTCCTGATTTAAGTAATGTAGGATCAATGTTAAAACTCATTCATTGTAGATACATCCATTTTTTGATACATTCTTGGAAAATAATGACATTATCCCATAGCCATATTCCAATTATCATGAAAAATGGATATAATATGATTTATAGTAGGATGGAAATCTATTATGTCATAAGAACATGTGTTTCGATGAAAAGTGTTTGTTATGGATATAAACAAACTTTCATCAAGAAAAACACAATGTTCATCTATAGTAATCATCTTAAATTTTTTAAGGATATTACATAAATACCTATGATAGAAAATTCATAGTCAATTTATTGACTATATTTCTATAAAAAGGATAATATATATATTTGATATAGTGGGAGAAATATTTACTTGGTTTTAGTCAAAGTCACAGACACAAAAATGGTTGGCATAGGAACAAGTTCCACAAGAGGTTTGGAAGAGAATGTTCTAGAGACACATACTGTGTAGGAAGGATAAAACCATGGTAATGGTTTTATATTCATCAGGGCTGGTGATAAATTATTCATTGATAATAATAATTTCTACATGTAAGAAATATATGGAATTTTTTTAATATTGACAGGATCAATTACAATTCAATAATGGAATCCATGTATCAAAGTAAATGGGGCTTATTATTTTGAAGACTATGGTGGGTATTCAAGTGAGATGATACATGGATGGTATAAACATGGTATTGATAAGGATATATTGGTAATACCAAGTTATTATGACTAAATCCATTATAATTTTACATTTCATAGCTAATTTCTATGATCATTTTATTGTGCATTGGATGTCAAGACCACCTATCATGGAAGGTGTAAATATGAAACAACTAGAAAGGGATTGTGACATCATATAATGCCAATAAGGGTTAAAAGTTACAAAATATTGTTTAAGATTAATTTAAGTAATAAGATCATTGAATATTAATTTGGAATGATTTTTTCCCATGTGTCTACCAAAGGTTAGTGGTAGCACCATAGTTTTCCAAGTATAAGTTAGTGGTAGCACCATAGTTTTCCATGTGTCTACCATATGTTTTCTAAGTATAATATGTTTGATAACTGTGATATCACTACAGTTATTGGTCTTATAATTATTTAAGGATAGGATAGATGTAAGTCTATAGAGATTAACTTAAAGTAACAACCTAACTTATAGGGAATGGTATCTACTTAGGTAGATCTAATAGTTTCCTAGATCAATTAAATCGTGTATATACTGACATGGTATTGAAAAATACAAGTTGGAAAAATGTTAGAGAGAATTTTTACCAGTGTAACATGGAATATATCTCTCCATGATAACATGAATAGGCATATGAGAATATTAGTGTAGTGATTTTAATTATATGTTCTTCTGTGATGGATCAATCGCTTATGCCATGATATGTACAAGAAATGATATTGCCTGTGTATACTTTATAGTAGAGAAATATCAAATGTATCCAGTAGAAATTAAAGAGAAGCAGTCAGAACAATCCAATTATACTTGAACATGTACAAAGGATATATACATAGTATGTGGAGAGGAAAGGATACTAGGTTTTAGGGAACACAAACTAGTATTTCTTAGATCAATGTGATCTAATATCACGGTAAGTCTAAGTAATGAACGAGACAAGATCCTATATGCTAGTGGTAGATATACCAACAATTATTAAGTAAATTTCAGATTTTGAGGTAGATAGTAAGTAGCTTATTAAATGCAACAATTTGTTTCAGATCTTGGACTACCACTAATTAATTAATTTTTTATCATGATGATAATTCATTTACTAGTACTAGATAAGATGTCATGTTTTGATAGTGTAAAAATAATAATAAAATCAAGTATATTGTCTCTTGAAATGTCTTACTCAAGGAGGTGAGGTCAAACATAGTAGAATTTACACACAGTACAGATGTGAAAGGCCTAGTAACTAAATTCATGACTCAGTAGAAACATGATCTTAATCATGTGAGTGCTAAAAAGGATAGTTAGTAAGTTGGATATATTGCAAGTGGAAGTGTTGTAAAAGTGGGTGCCCTAGACCCAACTTTATCAATAATTTTTTATTACCATATCATGTATACAGTTAGATATGCATGATGTACTCTTACAATTGTAGTGTATAAATTTCTGCAACCACTATATAATGGTAATGTTTGTATAATAATTTTTGTATCAAAAGGTTATAGCAGATCACATTCTATAATGATAACTTCGAGATATTACGACATTAACGTTAAATATATGTCCAGTGGTCATGATACATCATACTGACTTGACATAATTGATGTCTGAATATCACATGTTCGGGGCTCATAATCATTGATACTTCTTCTCATGAAGTTCTCACTTGGTGATATTTAGCAGGTGAGATCATGAGGATATATCCACCAATAGTAACACCACATGTTTCAATTTTCATTGGTAGTTCTTATCTATGGACATGTGTATTAGTCTCCTGACATAATATCATTAACAATGTGTTCCATTTTATCACATACTTTTATGCAATTAAAAAACCATGATAATGAAATCATGGTGAGGTTGATTGTGTTGGGTGTGTCATTGGTGGTATGACATTAGTTGAATGGTAAAGATATAATTTGTTGCTTCCTAGTTGAGGAAGTAACATATATTGGCCCCAGTTGATCATGATGGTAGTACCTTCACAAATCCTTGGCCAATGTATTTAGAGGAAAATCAATTCATTTAGATAAAAAACCATAAAGAAATAAAGGAAAATTCCATAAGTGTGCATCCTACTTTATGAGATATCTAAATACTAAGAGATTATATTACACAGTACATGTTCACAGGTTTTTTTCCATTACTAAAAATATTCATTATCTCTTTAGGGGACTTGATGGATTTTTAGACTCCATAAATGTCCTATGAATACGATTCACTGCTATTGAGATAAGGGCCTAGAGGGTCACACACAATAGCACATTCAAGAGTCATCCATATTCTGATGAATAGGAATGTTGGACCTGGTGAACCCACCAAGAGGTCTGAGAGTCTTCTAAGTTATCAATCACCGATAAATAAATAAATTCATTACAATTCAAGTACAAAATAATTGGGTTGAAATTATTTATTAAATGTATTTACAAGTGTTTAATAAAATACATGAAAAATATTATATGAAATAATATTAATTTAATATTTAATGTTAGTTTCATATTAGTGGGAATTATGAGTCAATATAAATGACTCAGGTTTTTCACCTAATATATTTAATATATATTAAAAGTATGTGATAAAATATAAATAATATTTATGATGCAGTTTAGTTTTTCATAAGTATTTATCTATTTCTTATTTAGAGGGTGTTTTATTTCCAGGGGTTGCAAAACTCTTCCAAGTATTTTGAGTGTCCTACTATATAAACAAGAGAGTGGCTCATTTCCTGAGCACTATTTATGCCAATGAAATGATATCCTTTCTCTCCTCTAGCCTTCTAGAGATAGGATCTCTCTGCAAGTGCCAATCCAAGTATACCTTTGACGTATCTAAGACACGAGATCAAGGTAATCATCGTGATGCCAAAGGATTCATCAAATCCCACACTAGCACACAAAATTTGATGAACGGTGAGAGAATAGATTGTTGGAGCATGTGTAAATGATATAGAGGATTTTGGATTTAGATACTTCAAGAAATAGTTGTAGATGACAAGTTTTAGTTGAGAGTGCTTCAATTTGAATGAGATAATAATTCAATTTTATTTTTGTGCTTATTAAATTCTTGCGAGATCTGTGAACCTCTACTAGGGATCAGATTGCTAAAGGCAGGAATTTCTGTCATTTTCAGTGATAAAAAATTTAAATCCTTATCCTACTGAAAAATGGCACATACCCTGGTACCAACACCTTCAACCCAAAAGCTAGCGCACAACCTTTTCCTCCTTCTATTTGACTCTCATCCAAAACCATATGACTAGCATTCCATTTTCTTCCCAATCCATGTCCATCTATCCTCAGTTTTTGTTTTCATTAAATTATTCTTCAACATGAAATTGGTGAGGTCTAAGTCGATTATATCTTCTTCCAAGATTCATTTTCATTTTTTTCTTTGTATAAAATACTTACCAATATTTTTCATGACATTATTATTCTAGATTCATTGAAGAAGGATTAGTTTTGATTGTAATTTTTAATTTATTACATAATCAATTTTATTTTTGGTGGTTTATTTTTTTAACTGATGTGATTTTGATCTAAAATCATTCTTGATGTGACCTACACATTCTCATATCCTAATCCCATAAAAATTAATCCCTATGAGTGTGTTTCCATCTTCTTACCCAGCTACGACGATCCATCCATGGTTTATCTTTTCATTCATCTTTTCTTAAACATCAAATTTATGAATTCCAAATTGGTCATATATTTTTCCAAGAATAATTTTCTTTTTTTATCAGTCATATTTTCTGTGTATTCTATAATATTTTAGTCAACTACTTGAGCATGTTATCTTTCTCTAGAAATTATTTTTTTCCAATTTTAGTGGTTTATATGGGGGAGATTATTTATTATTTTATTAGATACCCATGTTTCCTTTTATTTAAATTCCTCTATTTTTATTTTATTTGTATGATATTATTTCTACTCTATTTTTTATTTTTGATCTTATAAAAAAGGGTATATGTATTTAGATATATTGAGAGGGAAGTTTAGGTTTTTTAATTATCAAAAATGGATATAATGATGGAACCACACCTTTTTTTATTATGTTTCAATAATTAATTTATCCCAATCTTGTATTTTCTATTAGTATATTTTTTTTAGTTATTAAATTATACCGTTGAGTATTATTTGAATGATTTAATATGATTAAAATGGTTTCTCAAGTTACACCGTGAGGTTGTGCTATGTAAAGCTTGTACTATTAAGTGTAATAAAGAGTATACTCAATAAGATAATTTAGAAGATAGTTTGTAAAGGATATTTTGAAAGTTGTATTTGGAAAAGGATGTATACATAAAATTACTATGAAGCATATGTAAACATACATACTGGATAAATCAGGGTAGTGACAGAACTCACTCTATATGCTATATTGAACTTATAAGGTTATCTTGGAATCTCATCCATGACATTCATATTGTGTTTTATGTGAAACATCATTTTATAATATTAGCATTTTTTAATCCTGGTTGTGACATGATATACATGGAATGGAGTATGAAATATGAAATTTTCAATTATAGTAGAAGATTCCTTTCATGATATCAAGTTATCAGAACCCACCTCATTCAAAAACATGCAATATGAGTTTTAGTTCTTAAAGATTTTGATATCAATTATTTGAAGCTATGAATTAAGCTCGACAATACATTTTTAGTAAAATAAATATACATCATGTGTTTATATGCCATCACTGTCACGAACCAACCCGGGTCGACCCTGAACCAGTCACCCGAGCCAGCCGGCGACATGGCCCGAGAGGCGTTCTCGATCCTCCCGGGCTAGCGACAAGCACCAGGGCATCAACAGAGGCTGTGGGAATTATTTCACCCAAAACAAATAATTAAATAAAGTAGGTGAAATAAAACTGATCATTGCAAAATAAATAAACAGAGAAAAGTAACTAAACAAGAACAAAAGAAAATAAAACTAACCAAAAGATACAACCACTATCTCTGTGTGACCTCATGGGTCACTCTCCAACTCATGACCAAACATCACCCAAAGTGAACGCACCCAAGCTGTAGCCTTCACAAACACTAAAAACAGAAAATAACTATAGGCGTGAGTATAAAAACTCAGTAGGCTAGCCTGATATCTATTCCCAATACACTACCTTTAATTAAAGAAATTTATTAATTCCAGGTTTGAACTAAATATACAAGATATTGGTTTTCACACACACACACTTTCATTTCTAAAACAAGTATCATTCCATTTCCCTTTATAATTTAAAAACAATTCTTAATGTTTAAAAGGAACAGGTTCATTGCATTTTAAAACATTTCTGTGAACAATTAGAAAACCAAACTTTAGTTATTAGCCAAAAAGGAAAACTACACGTAACACACAACACACACCAAGGACAATGGAAAAAGTGGCCCACATGGGTGAGCAACTGAACTAGACCTCTCAACTATCCACCACATACAAATAAACACAAAAATAAATATGGGTCAAACCTAGGAGATCGTGAACACTATAGAACGTACTATAGATGTGACTCATCTTGAAAGCATGCTCTAACTCGATGACGTCATAACGCCCTAACGCCCGGCATATCCCTACATGGCCTAACCAAGAGGCCCAATACCCATAGCAACAATAACTCAGTATTCCCCTACTATAGGGCCACTAGCCAGTGCGTATTCTAAACTAATGCAGCAATCGATCTCAGAAAATTCACTCAATATGCCAGGTTCCCATGTCAACACATACAATAAAAAAGGATATGTCCACAAAGTAAATCAACCATTAATGATGCACAAATATCACACACAACTCACACAATAAATGCATACCAAAGATCACCCTTGAGTGGGTTTTCCAAAATAATTTATTTTATTAAAGTGCCAAATGGGCCTTCACCAATTTTAAAGCAAAACCTCATTTCTCGAGAAAACCCAAAACCCTAGTTCAGAAGAAATCATATATCATTAAAAATAGAGGTACATTTGAAATTCCGTGAATTATGTTTAAAGGCCAAATTGGCATTATTTCAATATTGGGTGTCCGCTTGTCAAGAAAATGTTTCAAGTGTTTGGTATAAAATAAACGGCTCTTTTCACACCAAATAATCATATAAAAATTAATTATATTATATTATTTCCAATTTATTAAAATTAATAAAACATCAAGAAATTAATAAATTATAAATCTAAAGGTAAGTGCAGTGGGGGACCTACCTCAACTCGTAGCTCGGTGACGACGAAGATGCGGTACGTCCCAACTTGCGCACAAGCACACGCCACTTGTCAACGACCGTAATATCACAGAAAAACCTTTCCAATGCGCTACAACAACGCAATATATCTAAAAACATAGAAACATTGTCTTAAAAATAATAAAAAAGAATAAACAGAGTAAAACCCACCTTGAAACCGGTGCAGATGAAACGGAACGAACCCAAAACATGTTGTAAAACAAGGTGTGCCCCACAAATAAAGGCGAACAATACGAATCAATATGAATCACTTCACCTTCAGTGGCGGTAGACAAAGGATGGTCCGACGTGACCTGAGACACCCTTTTCGAACCCAGCAAAGGGATTCGCAGCCACGTCGGAGCAACACCCTACAACAATTAAACAACACCCAAAAACAATTAATGTAGAAGGACCAAAGCACGACCAGAAAGGTATCTGTGAATCACATAAACCAAAAGAAAAACCAAGCGCACATCGAAACCTTCCCAAAGTATCATTTTCATCACACTCACCAATAAATAAATTATTTCAGTAAATAAAACAAATTTTCTAAAATGCACAACAAGGCTTTACCCTAAAAACATACTCGATTTCCTCTCTTTAAATTAAAACGCACATCAAAACATTTTCCAAACATGGTTTTCACCTTTTACAAAAATAAAAACACAATTAAAATAACTTATAAAACAACCTCAATAACACCCCCAAAATCTTTTAAACCCAAAGGGAACCCAAACCCTCTAAAAAAACTATATACCAAAACCATATCAAAATACAATTTAAATCCTACACATGATTTAATAAACCACAAGCATGATTTATAAAATTATAAGCAGTGACTTGAATAAATTCTTTCCACATAAAACAAACACCTTTTCACATAAAGTCTCCACTTTAAAACTAAATCCACCTCAAAAAGTGACTGACAAACTTAGACGGAGCATAATCACAAATAAGAGACTGAAGCACTAACAGATAATTACTATAAACATTAAAACACAAAAAGACCCAAATTCAGCAGGTCCGAAACCAAGAAACAAACCAAAAACTTATCCCGAGACGAAACCTACAGATCAAAACCAAGCTTCACAGTCCCTTTTCACACCCTAAGGGGAGTTGCACGTCGAAGAAAAGGAAATCGGGCTGGTCGCGTGAAAACAAGGAGGCTGCTGCGCAAAGGGATGGGGAGCTGGGGGTCAGGTTCGCTGAAAACTTGCCAAATGGGTGGGTTGAGGTTCGGATAGTGGGTGCCCGGTGGGGGACACGGAGCCAGGGTGTCGCCGGCCGGATGGAGCAGGGAGGAGGCCGCAGACAGGAGGGTGGTGGCATGCTGGTTGGAAGGGGAAAGGGAAGGCGCGGTCATACCAGACAAGCAGGGGGGAGTTGGCCTTGCGCCGGCTGGATAGGAAAAAAAGGGGGAATGCGAGCGGCCTTCTTCTGGTGCAAGAGACGAGCGAGCGGGAGATAGCAAAGAGAGGGGGGGTTGTTGCACGGCAGACGAGAGAGGGGGGAAAGGGAGAAGAAAGGCGGAGGCCGACAAGAGAGTCCGAAGGTGCGATGTGGGAAGGTGGCATAGGAGAGGGGTGAGCGGGAGGTGGTGGAGCGTGGGTGAGGGGAGGCAGAGTCGGCCGGCAGAGGGTGAGCAGGGCAGGGAGCGGCGTGCAGTAGAAAAAAAACAGGGGGGGAGAAAGGGGGGGCGATGCGGGTAGGGTTAGGGTTAAGAGGAAGAAAAAAAATAATAGAATACAATAACAATAATAATAATAATAATAATAATAATAAATATTAATAAAACAAATAATTTTTATTATCATTTATTATCCATTTTATTTTGAGTAATAATAATAATAATAATATCAATGTTACAATAATAATATTAGTAATAATATTAATAGAAAAATGATAATAAAAATATTAGTAACAACAAATGAAATTAAGAACAATCTTAATGATAATTAAGGTGAAATTTGATTATTTAATTTATTGTTTATTTGGAGTATCACGCCATCGCACAATCACCAGGACCAAACGCACGGTCACCGTTAATGGTGAGGTGACCGTAAATTGGCCCAAGACCCACCAAAAAAAACTTCAGAAAAGTTCAAACAGGGACCCAACTATACCTCATCCAAGAGACGCAAGACCGAGTAAACAGTAAAAATAAAATAGAATAAATAGAAGTCCGAGGTAGGGGTGTGACAATTCGTCCCACCACAGACACTTTCTGCCCCCAGAATGTCACCAAACCAGCAGTTGACAAAACTGGAGTCCATGACCAGACAAAACTGAGGGAAAACTGTGAATCCCGGGATGACCTTACTGTCAACAGGTCACACCCAACCAATTTAAGAGAAAACTGAAGCCCGAGGATGAGGGTAGAACACGGGAGAGTTCTCCCCACCAAAAGAATTCACTAATACGAAAACCTTGAAACCCGAACACACCACCCTCGAGGGGGGACAACGCGAGAAACTCCCAAACCAAACCCAGTTAATTTCACCACATGGACCGAACAACACCTAGAGACTTAAATGGAAAGCTTGCTACAAAATGACCCAAGAACCCAGGATAAGTAATTGACTCAACCCCTCACACACTGACTGAATGAAATCCTCACCGCAATCAGAAACTAGGGAATTCCTAGACCGAACTCAGAAAGGACCCCGAAACACCACCTGTTAATTTCATGGAACCAAACATCTCCCTAACGAACACAATTGAGAACCAACTCAGAATTAGAACGACACATTCATTCACGGGCCCAACACCCTTCAAGGAAAATCGAATGACTTGAAAACACACAGAGAATAGATAAGACCGCTTAGACTGCGGTAGAACAAGTTCATCACATCACCACAACTATGATGAGCTTACAGTGGTGACAAGAACAAAACAAGGAAACTTTGGATATTTCCATCCCAAAGCTGAAAACATTACTCGATCCGAGGTTCCACACACCCTCAGCAACTCCTGACTGTGTGCGAGCTTCACCCTGAGACCTGTGGCTGGGGCCCTGATGGCTGAAGCATCTCCTGTCTCACAGTCAAAAATTTGCATCCTCCAGTCTCCAACTCCCACCCGAACATCACTACTTTCTGAACTCTCCCCGGTGACCCGTGTGTTCACACAGTAGTAAGACTTTGGATTAATGCAACAAAGTGGCTTAGAATTCCTGAACTGGCTACACTAGTGGCATGCAAGAGAACTGTCCGACGAACTGGAAGTCGGCACCGATGAACAAGATTCTTCATATATATATTCCTCTAGCGCACCCCGCTTTCCAAATGGTGAACCTTCGCAAAAACCGACCACCATCAACTACACCCTGAACTCCAATGACAAAGGGATATCCCATCCTTACTAGTTTGGATCCAGACCCTCAAATAAACCTGAGACGGTACGAACCTTATGACCCCTGGGAATTCCCCACAACCCAAAGACACAAACTATCTCCATTGACCATACAACTACCTCTAACGGACTTCGACTACCTCATTAGACAGACAATGCACGAAAAGAACCGGGGACTGGGCATAGCTCATCAACAACTTTAATAGACTTTCTGGGCATCATACTCATAACACGAAAAACATCATCGAAACCGGCATCATGCCAAAACTCAATTAAAGTGACAACACAAGACAAGGAAAACAGGATCATAAGCCAAAAATATAAAAATACAAGCATAAATAACTTTTCAAAAGGAAAATTATTTCTTTAAAATTTTAAAACTCGCCTATGGCACTATAAGAACCGTCACATGTGAGTTCATTCAATATCTCTCACATCATCTGCGAACAAGTGCCCCTGTTCACTCTCCGTACATACTCACGCACGTGTGACCCACCATAAGAAGTTCCAAGGTTAAAACACTTCTTTTTTACTTACCAAATCCAAACACATACCATGTTTTTCCAAACCAATACACTTCCTCATTGAAAACCCACTTTACAAATTTCAAAAACAATTTGGAAGAAACCCTTTTTTTCATTTCGAAATCACTTTCATTTTCAACACACACACACATCGACCGAGTTCAAAACGAAACACAACTGATCATAAACAATCAGAATGAGGGACTAGTGTCTATTCCTAACCCGGAGACATGGTGGTGAGCCATGCCCCAAGTAATACATAACACTAAGAGAACCTTAAACCGGGCACTTGGACTCCACATGGGTCACCACCCCACGTGAGGCCGCAATGTGAACCGATTCGCTCCCATTGTCATCCCTCAATCCAAAATAACCAAAGACAAAAGACTCAGATCCAGGACTACCCCTGGAACTCAGGTCTCGTCGCAAGCAGTGGTGATCAGGCACAGACCCGTAACCTACCTCCTGAGCCCTGACAGTCCTAATCTACTTCTACCAGACACCCCAAATAACAAGAACCACCTCTGATACCATTTTTTCACAAACCAACCCGGGTCGACCCTGAACCAGTCACCCGAGCCGGCCCGCGACATTGCCCGAGAGGCGTTCCCGATCCTCCCGGGTTGGCGACAAGCGGCAAGTCATCAATAGAGGCTGTGGGAACGATTTCACCCAAAAAAAATAAATAAATAAAGAAGCTCAAATAAAATAGAGCAACGCAAAATAAATAAATAGAGAAAAGTAACTAAACAAGAACAAAAGAAAATAAAATCAACCAAAAGAGACAACCACTATTTCCATGTGACCTCACTAGTCACTCTCCAACTCATGACCAAACGTTGCCCAAGGTGAACACACCCAAGATGTAGCCTAAACAAACACTAAAAACAGAAGAAAAAAAACTATAGGCGTGAGTGAAAAAACTCAGTAGGCTAGCTTGATATCTATTCCCAATGCACTACCTTTAAATAAAGAAATTTATTAATTCCAGGTTTGAACTAAATATACAAGATATTATTTTTCACACACACACACTTTCATTTCTAAAACAAGTATCTGTCCATTCCCTTTATTATTTAAAAACAATTCTTAATGTTTAAAAGGAACAGAAGCATTTCATTTTAAAACATTTCTGCGAACAATTAGAAAACCAAACTTTAATTATTATCCAAAAAGAAAAACTACACGTAACACACAACACACACCAAGGGTAATGGAAAAAGTTGCCCACATGGGCCAGCAATCGAACTAGACATATCAACTGTCCACCACATACAAATAAACACAAAACGAAACATGGGTCAAACCTAGGAGATTGTGAACAATCCAGAACATACTATACATGTGACTCAACCTGAAAGCATGCTCTAACTCGATGACGTCATAACGCTCTAACGCCCGGTATAGCCCTACATAGCCTTACCGAGGGGCCCAATCCCCATAGCAGCAATAACTCAGTATTCCCCTACTATGGGGCCACTAGCCAGTGCGTATTCTAAACGGGTGCAGCAATCGTTCTCAGAAAATTCACTCAATATACCAGGTTCCCATGTCAACACATACAATAAAAATGGATGCGTCCACAATGTAAATCAATTAGTCATGATGCACAAATATCACACACAACTCATTCAATCAACGCAAACCAAAGATCTCCCCTGAGGGGGTTTTCCAAAATAATTTATTTTATTAAAGTGTCAAATGGGCCTTCACCGATTTTAAAGCAAAACCTTATTTCTAAAGAAAACCCAAAACCCTTGTTCATAATAAATCATATATCTTTAAAACTAGAAGTACATTTGAAATTCTGTGAATTATTTTTAAAGGCCAAACATGAATTCTTTCAATATTGGGTGTCCGCTCATCAAGAAAAAGTTTCAAGTGTTCGGTATAAAATAAACGGCTTTTTTCGCACCAAATAATCATATAAAAATTAATTATATTATATTATTTCCAATTTATTAAAATTAATAAAACATCAAGCAGTTAATAAATTCTAAATCTAAAGGTAAGTGCAGTGGGGGACCTACCTCAACTTGCAGCTCGGTTACGACGACGATGCGATATGTCCCAATTGGCGCACAAGCACGCGCCACTTGCCGACGACCGTAATATCACAGAAAAACCTTGTCCATGCGCTGAAACAACGCAGATTATCTAAAAACATAGAAACATTGTCTTAAAAATAATCCAAAATAATAAAAAGAGTAAAAACCACCTTGAAACCGATGCAGACGAAACGGAACGAACCCAAAACATGCGGTAAAACAAGTTGTGCCCCGCAAATAAAGGCGAACAATCCGAAGCAATCTGAATCACTTCACCTTCAGTGGCGGCAGACAGAGCGCGGTCCGACATGACCCAAGACACCATTTTCAAACCCAGCGAGGGGATTCACGGCCATGTCGGAGCAACACCCTACAACAATTAAACAACACCCAAAAACAATTAATGTAGAAGGACCAAAGCACGATAAAAAATGTATTCGAGACTCACATAAACCAAAAGCAAAACCAAGCGCACATTGAAACCTTCCCAAAGTATCATTTTCATCACACTCACCAATAAATAAATCATTTCAGTAAATAATACAACTTTTCTAAAATGCACAACAAGACTTTACCCTAAAAACATACTCTATTTCCTCCCATTAAAGTCAAACGCACCTTGAAACATTTTACAATCATGGTTTTCACCTTTTACACAAATAAAAACACTATTAAAATAACTTATAAAAAACCTCAATAACACCCCCAAAATCTTTTAAACCCAAAGAGAACCCAAACCCTCTAAAAAACAACTGCATAACAAAACCATATCAAAATACAATTTAAATCCTACACATGATTTAATAAACCACATGCCTGATTTATAAAATTGTAAGCAGTGACTCGACTAAATTCTTTCCATATAAAACAAACACTACTTCACATAAAATCACCACTTTAAAACCAAATCCACCTCAAAAAGTGACTGACCAACCGAGACAGACCAAAATCACAAAGAAGAGACCGACGCACTAAAAGATAATTACTATAAACATTAAAACACAAAAAGACCCTAATTCACCAGGTTTGAAACCAAGAAAAAAACCATAAACTTACCTCAAGACGAAACCAACGGATTGATACCAATATTTTCGGTCCCTTTGCACACCCGAAGGGGAGCTGCACGTCGAAGAAAAGGCAACAAGGCTGGTCGCGTGAAAACAAGGAGGCTACTGCACAAAGGGATGGGGAGAAGGGGGGTCAGGTTCGCGGGAAATGTGCCAAAAAGGGGGGTCGGGTTCAGACAGCGGGTGCCCGGCGGGGGACACGGAGCCATGGTGTCGCCGACCGGATGGAGCAGGGAGGAGGCCATGGACAGGAGGGTGGTGACGTGCTGGTTGGAAGGGGAAAGGGAAGGTGCGGTCACACCAGACAAGCAGAGGGGGAGTTGGCCTTATGTCGAATCGATAGGAAAAAAGGGTGGAATGCGGGAGGTCTTGCACTGGTGCAAGAGAGGGGCGAGCAAGAGATAGCGAAGCGAGGGGGAGTTGTCGCGTGGCGGATGAGAGAGGGGAAAAGGGAGCAGAAAGGCGGAGGCCAGCAAGAGGGTCTGGAGGTGCGATGTGGGAAGGCGACGCAATAGAGGGGTGATCAGGAGGCGGTGGAGCATAGGTGAGGGGAGGCAGAGTCGGCCGGCAGAGGGTGAGCAGGGCAGGGAGTGGCGCGTAGCAGAAAATAAAATAGGGGGGAGAAAGGGGGGCGACGCGGGTAGGGTTAGGGTTAAGAGGAAGAAAAAAACAATAATAAAATATAATAATAATAATAATAATAAATATAATAAATATTAATAAAACAAATAATTATTATAATCATTTATTATCCATTTTATTTTGAGTAATAATAATAATAATATCAATGTTACAATAATAATATTAGTTATAATATAAATAGAAAATTGATAATAAAAATATTTGAAACAACAAAGGAAATTAATAACAAACTTAATTATAATTAAGGTGAAATTTAATTATTTAATTTATTTTTTATTTAGAGTATTGCGCCACCGCGCCATCACCAGGACCAAATGCACAGTCACCACTAACAGTGCGGTAACCGTAAACCGGCCCATGACCGAAAAAAAAACTTCAGAAAATTTAAAATAGGGACCCAACTATACCTCGTCCAAAAGACGCGGGACCGAGTAAATAGTAAAAATAAAATAGAATAAATAGAAGTCTGAGGTCGGGGTGTGACAATCACCCATTAATTTCATTGTCATTATGTAACTCAATGTTACATGAACAACAATGCTATATCTAGTATGAAAGTGAGGATACCACAATAAAACAATCCTTTAGAGAATCAATTCAAGGATATACAGTTTCACCAATATAATTTTCATTTTGATACTCTGTTTTATGCTATTTTGATATTTTTATCTACTATTGTTTTCTAATTTTTATTTATTCTATTTTACCATTTTCTAATTACTCACAAATGCTAATGATATTATTCGACGTGGTTTAAAGTTGTTTGATATTGGATTGAATGAGTTATTGGTTGTAATTCATATATGATTTTTTTGAGAAGGATAATCCAATATTCAAACAACATAAAACTAAGTGATTAAATGAGGACCCAACATCGTGGAAATGAAAAATAGAAATGAAGTGAGAGATGCCATTATGAATAGAATTTATTACATAATACGTTTAAAAAAACATCATTTTCAAAACAATCAACCAATGAAAAAGAAATGTTGTAAGAACATTTCCCTACTTTTAATTTTTAATTAGTAATCTATTTCTTACTTTTTAAAAACCTATAACCCCAATAATACAACTTACAAACTGGAAAAGTATAGCATGGAAACAATAACCAACATGGAGAGGGAAAAGATTTTTAAAACCATCCTATCACTACATTACCAATAAAAAAAGGTAGAATTATTGGGTAACCAAATCATACAAGTTCCATAATAAAAAATTAAGGATCTAGATATGGAATACTGAGTAGTAGAATCATAAGAAAGACACTAAACAAGAAACACTAAATAGGAAACTGGGCAGAGTTCTTAGGTATAGAAGATATTTAACAAAGAAAGTGTATAATGAGGAATAAATAACATTATCGACAAGAAAACATAAATAGATAACAAATAACATAGTCCTAATCAAATATTTGTGAGAGTGATATTAATTAATTAGATAAAACATAATAGATAGGAGTTGGTTTTCCCCTATTCCATGTATTATACTTTATTTGGTTTGTTATTTGTAGACCTGAATTATAGCATATGATATTTCTCATATTCTTTATTTGGATATATACGATTATGATTTGATTAATTTCATATTAAAATTGGTTTTAATGAATTTTTTAATTATGGTTTACATTGATTATATCTTGTTTTACTTCTAAGTTATATTATTTTTTTAAAAATATTTCTAAAAAACACTCATTTCATTCTTATGTAGATTATGAAAGATATTGAAGAAATTAAAAGGAATATACTATTTGATAATGATCAATGAATTCATGAACTAGGGATTCCTCCTTTGGTTCCCTTAGTGAGTATAATAATTACAATACTTTTCTTCTTCATTGCATTTAATGTCATTCTCTTATTCTTCATAAAAAAATTAGTGGCATTCACCTGAACTGTAGTTTAATTATCCACATCCTACTATTATGGTCCTGATCATGGTTGATCCAAGAACTACATGGAGCACCCCTTGTACCCATTCACACTCAGACCCACTAGTGGAAGTCCTATCTACCACACTTTTTCATCCTCCACTTGAGCCTCCAGGTATGTTCCCATCCATGCATCTATCATTATCTTATTTGGGATCTACTTATCATACCATACCTATATTGCCTCCAGTTATGTTCCCCCATATATCATATCCACATCATATTATGTATCCTTAACCCCTCTATTCAAATCCTACCATGTCTACACTGCCTCCATTTCCTACTATCCATCCAAGATTTGTTGATTGTTCTCCTTCATCTTCCACTCCACTACACGTAGATAAACTTGTTCATGCATTGTAATAAGAACATACTTCAGAGGATACTGATCCAGGACAACCCACTGATCTATCGGACCCTAATGACCAACTTGGATCGTATTTTTTATAAGTGTCTCAAATTATGTAACATCATTTTTTCATATTGTACTGTGAATTAATTCTACTTATTTTTTCTTTTATCTTATTTAGTGGGTTATTCAAATAGGCGATGTGGGTGAACCTTTATGAGTGAATCCTAGAATCTACAAACAAAAATAATGGTAGATTATAATGAATAAAATTAAATGATAGGTAAAAATTTCAAACAATGTAGAAGTTTTATGTAAACTTTATCCAAGTACAAAGATATAATTTCAGTGAAACTGGTCTCATAGAGGCATATTGGTAATGAAATCAAGAGGAGAACATGGGTGGAGATATGGGTATGAAATTTTTTTAAATTGATATCTATATTATTTTCATATTTATATGAATTAACATGTTCTTTGCTTCAACAGTTTAAATTTACTAATAGTGAAGTTAATAAGGTCTCATGGTTGACGTATCTTGGAAAGTTTTTGGGATAATATAAGCACAAGTTATTTGTTGGTTGGAAAAGTAGAGTCATATCTGATTTAGAGGGTGTACCAATATTCACTAACTATCCAACAACAAAATACCAATAAATAATTGTATATTGGAAGAGTAATAAGTTTAAGTTATTCTTAATCATTAATGGATTGTATTGAAAATTTAATTGTTATTAATTGAATTGAATTTTTTCTTTCAGTATGCGTTATAAAAAAAGAACAAGGATTCTATGATGTGTATGAAAACTTTAGGGTGAATTACAATGTCGGATCATGAGAGACTCCATGTACTTTAATATGAATAGAAATAATATATATATTATATTATTGCTTAATTCTAAGATATTTATTTGATAAAAATAAAATTTGGGGGATATCTCTATTAGATAGGCTTCACAAATTTTCATGTTGAGAGAGAACTAAAATAAAATAATCTATATTTTAGAAAATATTGAATAATAATCCCAAAAATTAAGTTCCTTATTCCAAACTTATTATAATTCAACCAATGACCAAAAAATATATTTTTTTGTTTTTTAGAGTAATTTTTTCACATATTTTTCAAAATCAGGCGCTTATTGTTTTGAGATGTTATCAATAACAATTTGGGAAACATTTGGGGAGTACAAAATTTCATAAATTCTTTTACCCACCAATGATAGTTTTAGAGCGATAATACATGTTCTATTTTCATTCATCTTATCTCAAATTGTGTTTTTCATGTTCATTATATTCAAATTTCTTTATTTTAGTTTCATTTTTTAAATTGTAATCTAATTTTAATAAATATTATTCATGTAAACTATAAAATCTTCTTATATGTAGTTTCATATATTCCAGACAAATCTACTTAACCTTAATTTAATATAATCAAACCAACCTAAATTTTTCATTTCATTTTATTTGTCTTTTCAATAAGTACAAAAACAAATCAAAAAAATGATTTAACAAAATATTAATAAAATAGTCCTAAAATAAACTCACATAGTTCTAAAATTGAAGGTTGAAATTCCATATTAATTTAGAAGGCTGGGAATTCCCCATTTAGTTGTATTTGCATGAAGAAATTTAATTTTTCTTCTCATGAATCCTTTTAATATAAGGTTCAAAAAGACCTTTTAATCTAGAATTTGTAGGTATAATGATGTTCTCATACTCCCTCCAGGTTGTGCTAACAATACTCCAAAAATGCTGAAAGTTCCATTAAAATCCATAAATTCCATCTTTATTTATTTTAATTTAACTCCTCAATGATATGTCAATATAATCCTTCAAGCATTTAAAAAATTCTTAAATGAATGAATCATTCCTCAAGGTCTAAATTTGAGAACTTCTCATATAAACAAATCTGTAAAACAAATAACCTATCCCAAAATTAACCAATTTTTATAACCCAAGATGAACCAAATACCTTAACAAAAAATAAACTAAATAACCTAACCCAAAGTAAAATAAACAACCTAACCCAAAATGAATTAATTAACCTAAGAAAAAAAATGAAAAATTGACAAAATGACCTAATCCAAAACAAACTAATGACCAAATTACTAAAACAAACCAAGTGGCATAACCTAAAAAAGTCATAACCCAAAAATAAACCAAATGACCTAGCCCAAAATAAACCAAATAACCTAGCATAAAAAATACATAACCCAAAAATGAACAAAATAACCTAACCTAAAAATACCTAACCTAAAATGAACAAAATGAAGTAACCCAAAATAATCCAAATAAACTAAAACCAAGTAAATTAATGGATCTAACCGAAAAATAAACAAATGACCAAATGAACTAACCCAAAATTACATAACTCTGAAATGAACCAACTAGCTAAACCCAAAATAAACCAAATGTCCTAACCTAAATATGACATAACCCAAATATGATTCAAAAAACCAAATCTAAAATGACCTAAACCAAAGTGAAAAAAATAACATTTACCATAATTAACCAAATTAAATAACTCAAAAATGAATTAAACAAAAAATGAATCAAATGTCTTAATCCAAATAAAAAAATGATCTTACTTAAAATGAACCAAATGATCAAATGACCAAATGGAAAAATATTCCAAAATATTTAACCAAAAAAATGAACTAAATTGCATAACTAATTAATGAAAGAAACACCCTCACCCAAAATGAATCAAATGACCAAAACAAAAAATATGAAAAATACTCTAACTGATTGACTAAATAACCAAATAAACTGACCAAAAAATGAACTAAATGACCAAATGACCAAAATAACCAAGTGAAAAAATAACAAAATAATGAAACACAAATATAATTGGATCAAAATGATCATAAAATGGGAATCCTCATCAAACCCATGTTTAGAATGATAATTAGTATGTATATATTATGTTATGCCACTAGTATTAAATTTCCAATTAAATGTATATTTATCTTTCAATGAAAGAAATGTCTGAGACATGTGAAAGAGACATGTGTTGATAATGGTTAATGACTAAAATTGATTGACAGTGTTGATTATATATATATATATATATATATATATGTAATAGTATTTTAAATGGATTTAAAAATATTGATAATCAATTGGTTAAATGTTAAATATAAATATTTGTACTGCCTTAAATGTGCATTGTGGTTTTTTTTTATTTATAGGTTCTAGTAGATGTGTTGGATGAACCAGTTGTGGTTGTTGGGGAGAGGAGGTTATACCACAGTTTTGTAAACCATTGGGATACATGACTACTGGACAACATGTTATACCCATGACTCTTAAAGTATGGGTATACAAATATACCGATGATTTATTCCAACCATTGGTATCAAACGTTGAACATGAAATTTACCAATGATTTCAATAAACTATTGTATTAGGAAATTCTCAAAAAACAATACCAATGAATTTATAAAAACAACTGGTATAGGGATATACACACACTAAACATACCAACTGTTTAAGAAATCATTGGTATAGCCTATAACAACAGTTCTAGGGGCTATACAAATGGTTTAAAATCTTTGGTATAGGGTGAATCTTCAGTAGTGGATGATATTAAGTGATAAATTGCATATTATGAGTCTGAAAATGGATCTACATCATATCATCACTATGTTGAAGGAATCAATAATAGATTCCCTCTAGTGTTAATCAACACATGTTCCACAATCTCCAAACATCACCCTAGGAATCTATGGGTGTTAGCACAGTAGATCATATCACTTGCATCATCCACCTTTAACCGCCTTGAGAATCTCTTTCAAAGGATTCTCCTTGATCTCTCTAAAGTAGATATTGGAAGGTGGAGGAACATCACTCTCAGTTATTGGGATCATTCTGGGAGAAAGAGCTCTTTAGGGATTAAGAGGATTTTCTTTGGCTATCATTGTGTGCAAAAAAATGAATTTGGCTCTTTTAATAAAATAATATAATTGGGTTTATATACCTATGGGGTTAGATGTAAATCATTGCGCAATTTCTCGTTATTGGTTATTTAATATCTATGAAACCTCATGTCAATAATAATAATAACAATATTTATTGACATGCGCTAAACTCACGAATTAAAATCAAATTTATTTATTCAAATAACATTCAATATATATTATTTATCACAAGACCATTAAAACTAGTCTGCCTTTCCCCCACAATAATTATCAGGCCTTGAATAAGGACTATTTATTTAATAAATAAGTATAATTATATTGTCAACAAATATTATACCCACTAAATAGAAAATAAATATTTATTTAATATTCTGCTCAATAATATTCTCTCGAATAACTAGTGATGGAATATATACGATCAAGAAAACATGAATATTAATTAAACAATGTGTGAGAATAATATTTATTCAACTTGTAAATAATAAATAATAATATATTATTTAACTAATATTCTGGATACACTTAGTGTGTGACCCTCTAGGCTTTTTTCTCGGTGGCATTATGTAAAGTATCCTAAATTCCAAGGTTAGCCTCTAGCAACACGCCAAGGTACCCATAGAGAAACTTTTTAATGCCACAATGACTTAATACCTCATATGAAGACTAACTCTATAATATAATCCTTTTATCACTATATCTCTAATCAAGTAGGTTGCATGTTGGTACCACCAACCTATGTGCTTGATGTATCTTTCTTTGACTTTACATAAATAAAACATGCCTATATAAAACCATGGACATGGATTTATTTAGGCTATATCTTTTCCATTAAAGGGTATGAGATATTAACTTTCATTAAGGAGCAGAAGGTATGATTCCTTTATCTTGTTATTTATTAATGAAATATTACTCATGACACACCCAACATATCCTACCTCATTGCAAACATATGTTGTCATGATTTTTATCAATACATAAAATTATGTGGCTTATAACACTCATTAATGATAATATTAATGTATAAGCTTCAATACACAAGTCTGTAGATAGTAATATCGAATGACACATAAAATGTGGATTTCCTACTGGCAGGTAATTTTCTTGAAATATCCTACACTAGATATTACCAAGGGGGTACACCATGAGAAAGTTCCTCAAAGCCCTATGATTCTCCACCCATGATGGTTTGAATCATTTGTTTCCCTAAAATGATTTCATCTTGTTATAGAACATATATTTAAGAATAATTTCATGAAACCTCTGGGTTCTAATCATAGTAGGGGACTTCTATGAATTTTCATTGTGACAACTACTCTTAGGACATTATCACATGATATGTTATGCACAAGAATAATCATAATGTGATAAAGAGTTTATTAATATTAATAACAATGATTATATGTTACCATAAAGTACATATATGTTTGTTCCAGGGAACCAATTCCAATAGACTCTCACTTACACTAGTGACAACTTCTATGAACCTTATATCCACTAGCTCTCATATGACACTCATTCTTTTACTAAGATAGTCCTTTAGTCAAGGGGTTTTTGATGTTTTCTTCTGTTGGAAAATTGATTACTAAAACTTCACCTCTATGATAAAAATCATTCAACAGGTGATAGTTTCAGAGTATGTGATTTTATTGTTGGTGTGATCTTGGATCTTTTTAAAGAGTCACCACTATAGTATTATTACAATACATTGTGATAGGGTCCATACTAATAGGTACCACATGAAACTCCTATAAATATTTTCATATATAAATAGATTACTTGGATACATCAGAAGCCATTATATACTCGAACTCCACTATAGAATCAGTGAAAATTGGCTTCTTTGAACTCTTCAAGATCATAACTCCTCTATTGATATAGAAAACATATCCTAAATGTCACTTTAGATCATTCTGATCTATTTGAAAAGTTGAATTGGTATAACCCCTAATGACTATCTCTTTTCCTCCTCTATACACTAGGAACATATCCTAAGTTCTTATCATATACTTGAGGATAGCCTTAACAACATACTAATGTTGTTCTCCTAGATCATCTTGATATCTGTCTACCATGCTCAATGAATAGACAACATCAAGTCTAGTACGTAACATGGAATACATGATTGATCCTATCAATGTAGTGTATGGGATCTTACTCATTCTATATTTCTATTTTTGTGTCTAAGTATGCATTTTATTAGAAAGATGTATACCCTGTGACACTGGAACCAATCCACTAGATTGTTCCATACTAAATCTCATTAGTATATAGTCAATTTATGTACTTTGATTTAGAAAAAAATATTCTCTTAGATCTATCACGAATGATCTTGATCCCTACAATATAGGTTACTTCACATAAGTCTTTCATGGAGAAACATTGGTTAACTAGTCCTTGACAAAATATACAAATAATATGTCATTTCCAATAAGTAATATGTCATAAATTTATACTACTAGGATAACGACCACATTACCAATAAACCTCATGTAAATACATGGCTCACATTCATTCTTAATTAAACCAAATTATATTATAGATTAATTTAAAAAAATGTTCGATGATCTGGATGCTTTCTTAAATATATAAATGGATCTTTGCAACTTGAAAATATTTTTGGCATTGACTAGAGTAAAAAACCCTTCATATTGTGTAATTTAGACATCTTCCTAAAGGATCCCATTAAGTAAAGTTGTTTTTACATCCATATTCAAAATTTAATAGTCATTGAAAGATTCAATAACAAGTAAAATTTTGATGGTTTAAAACAAGGAAACTAGTGAAAATATTTCATTGTAGTCAATTTCTTGACAATGTTTAAAAACTTTTGAAACTTTAATTGCTTTATAAGTATTTAATTTACCTTCCATGTCTAGTTTTCTCTTGAATACTCATTTTCACCCTATAGACTCTACATCAATTGTCGCATCAACCAGAACCCAAACTTAGTTCTAATATATGGAATCCATCTCAGAATTCATGCCTTCTTTCCATCTTTTAGTTGTTGGGATCTTTATTATTTATTTGTAGGAGAGAGGTTCACCATTGTCAACTAATGTTGAGTTACCATCTTTAGTGACTATAAAACCATATCTCTCTAGTTATCTTACCTCTTTAGTGCTCCTACGCAGTACTTGTGTTTTTTGAACCACTTCCATAAGGACCTATAGAATATGTTTCTCTACCAAATCTACTGTATCTTGAGCATAAAAATAATCGAAGTCAATATTTCTCCCACTATTCTTTTTGAGGATGTGAACCCTCTCAAGAAAAATAGATTTTTAAGCCATTTCACTTTCTTGTTTGAGGGGTTGTATAGGTAGTATCCCTTTTGTTTCCTCGGGATAGCCTATAAAGATACACTTTGTGCACCAGGGTACTTGTTGGTTGCTTAAAAAGGCCTTGACAAACACCCCACAACCCCATACATGTGTATGCGAAAAAACAAGTTTCTTTACACTATATAACATGAAGGGAATTCCATTTTACACTTTAGTTGGTACTCAGTTTAGTGTGTATTCTACAGTTTGTAATTCATATTCCCAAAATGATAATGGAAGATCTGCATGACTCATCATCGACCTTACCATGTATAACAAGGTATAATTACTACTTTAATTAACACCATTCCATTATGGTGTGTAAGGTGCAGTAAGTTGAGATAGAATCTCCAAATCCCCTAGAAATTAGATAAAATCTTGGTTAAGATATTCACCACCTTGATATGATAGATGATTCTTTGTCTTCTTTACAAGTTGATTATCTACTTAATTATTTAATTATTTGAATTTCTCAAAGGACTCAAATTTATACATCATCAAGTTGACATATCCATATCTACTCATGTCATTAGTAAAAGTTATGAAGTAATTAGATTCTATTATAAATGTTCCACACACATTAGTGTGTACCAATACTAAAAGATCCATGACCCTTCCACCCTGTCTAATGAATAGAAGTTTGGTCATTTTTCCTTGTAAAAAAACATGACATCTTTCAAGTGATTTTAGCTTTGAAGAGTATAAATAACCATCTTGATAGAGCTTTGTCAAATGCTTCTCATTTACATGACCAAGATGGTGATGTCATAGCTAGGTGTTATATAATTCATGTGAACATGAATCATTATCTATTAAAAATACTTGTTTTCTACAATTTAAAACATAAAGATCATTATTTAAATTCATCATACCATAACATATGTTTACTTTATAAAAAAACATTTATTTCCCAACTTGAAAATAAAACCATCTCAATAAAGATAGGATACATAAATTTTATTCTTAGTAATATTAGTTATACAATAACAATCCCCTAGAACAAATATCATTCATTTTTTCAATGAAAGGTTATAAGGCCCCAACCTTAAACATTAATTAATATTGATTTAATCCAATAATTTTACTTTAATTCACATAGAGGATATTTTTAGGTTTAGAGATTTATATAATTAGGCCATAAAACATACATAACATATCAAATATAAAAATTAGACACTTCTACTCACTATCCATTTTTTCCATAAAACAAAAAAAAATTAAAAAGAAACATGGTTTTGTTTAATTTTTAAACATCATAACTTTTTATTGATCCCATCCTTGAATCTATTCTTCTTTAAATCCTGTGAAAAACATTTCAACACTTTGGATGATCATAAAAATACTAGTAAGATATAAACAAAGAAGTAAATCAATTGTTCTTGTGAAAACATGTAAACCATGAATACTTTATCATAAAGTAATATTTTTTATCCTTAAGAAGTAGTAAATACACTTCACTAGATATATTCTCTTTGATTACACTTTTTCAATAAAAATATTAACTTAAAACCCATAGAAAGAAACAAATAACATATAAAGGTAACTAGGGAAATAATCATACTTAAATGGAATATCCATATGGTCAACTTACACACATATCACTCTTTCAAATAGAATATTCATACGCCTGACTTCTATAGCCAATGCATTAGAGGTTATAATGTAACAAACCATCCTTAGTTTATCATGAAACCATCCATATTTTATTTATCACATAACCACCAATATTTGGTTTATCATGTAACTACCCATCAAAAGTCAAAGTACCATTATATAATCATAACACATTAAAGATTGAAATTGTCAACATTTCACTCATAAAATTTCATTTGAAATCACAAGAAATAATTTATATATATTGAAAATTTAAATCCATTTTTAAAACCATTATCAATAAAAAAATACCCAAAAAGGTAATAATGTATTTCTTTTCCCTTTAAAAAAATTTAAGGCTTATAGAGGAAGCCAAATATCAAATAACGGTTATGGTAGCGGAGAAGTCATTGTTTTCATATACATTAAAAACATTCCTTTTTTAATTTAGTAAAATTATTCATATAAAAAGATTCTTTTTAAAACCTTTGAATGAAATTATAGTTAAATGTATTTTTATATACACCATATAAAATAATTTTGTGTATAACATCAAAATATGTCTCAATAAAAGGAGATTGATAAAAAGTCCCTTACCTCGACTCTAAATCATTTCGTACGTTATTTATCTTCTTGAATAAAAAACTTAGGTTAATTTATAATTATTGAGAACCTTTTTAATGTTAATTATTTCTTTTATATCACTTATTACCATGTTATAACAATTACATAATGATTTATGTTCACGTCGGATGTTTTGTCGAGATTCAGTACTTGAGTCGAAAATGAACTTGGTAAGATGTCAACAGTACATCTAGTCATAAGTAATTCATATACATAATAATATTAATGGAATTATTATCATTTTTATACATAAATTGTAATTTTAAATAAAACCATTGAGGGTGGTTATGAAAAATGAACAACGTTATAATCATGGAGATGGTAAGTCGTACGTATGCATGAGTAACATTTTCCATTTTTCATTAATCATTATGGAAAGAAGATAAGTATAATTTTACCTTTCCATAATTATAATAACATAATTAATATAATATTAATCATTTAAATATACTTATATATATATATATGAAACAAGTGATATAATTAATAAAAACGAGTCAGATCTCTTTGTGGAGGTGAGAGTTCACATGTACGCACGAATGATGTTATCATTTTTATGTGCATGGAAAGTAGGAATGTAATTGATATATTATTATCTTATAATGATTAATATTTAATTAATATAATATATTAACATTAATTATTTTATTATAACTATTCATGAGAGATAGTTATGAAAAACGAATTAGATCGATTTGTGGAGGTGATAGTTCACACATACGCTCGAACGATTAATACCCTTCCCATTTAATGAAAATAGATATGGATTTAGGTGATGATATTATCATGATAATATCTCAGTATACTGAGGTTTATGTATTTATTATTTAATCTAGGAATAAAAATATTTAAATTAAGTGGAATAAAAAACAAGATCGAATTACTTAAAGAAAACAAATCCTCTTCTTTAGTTGATCACCTTTAAAGAACAACTTAACACCTCTAAGGAGGGTGTTATGACTAAAATAAGGCCTCAAGAATGTGGGTATGGATTTTAGGAATTTTTATAGGTATATATTGGTCAAAACAAAAGGTTTATAAAGTGTTAATAATAAAGAGGAATTGGTATCATTTTATAGGAGAGGGGAGGGGCACCCTTGGAATTATTAAAAGTATTAAATTAATATAAATTTAATTTCGATTCCAAATGGTTGAAATTATTTAGTTATAATATTTTATGAGTATGGTTATAAATAAAATCATCCAAAATAAAAATAGACATGTTTTAGTATTTTTTTTAACCCTTATCTTTTTGTTTTTACCCTATTTAACTCTTACCATTTTACCAACTAATTTACACTTAGAGGGTTGAAATAATTACCAAAACATATCAAATGTTCAATGAATGAGTCATTAATGAAATTTTCATAGTTATATCAACTTTTGGTCTAAATATTATATTTTTAGAAATTTTTATCATTTAATTAAATATTTTATATTTTAAAATATGAACTGTGTCAATTGTGACACTATTCCTTACATGACTTTTTACAAATATCATAACAACATGATTCCTTAAAAACTACATTAAATAAATCCTAAAATTTCATATTCATCCATAAAGTTCATGTATGGCATCAAATATTTCATATTTTATTTATTTTAATATTATTAATATCATTTAATAGATTCTTTCTTTAATAAATCTATTACTGCATCGTCTTTATGTCATAATTAAATCTAATTATTTAATTCCTAAAAATAAAAAATAAATAACCATGTTTTAAGAAATATTTTTATGTTTCTAAGTAATATTCATAGTCAAAGATATCACTTACATAAACCCATATTAAAATTGTTTTAGTAATAAAATACATATTTTCCTTTACTTTAAATTAAATGTTATAAATGTCATAATCACACACAAGTGTCTTAAAAGGGTCGCCATTTATGAATAAGTATTTTCATGGTTGATAATAAATAATCCAATAAGATTAGGACAAGTGTTAGGGTAATTTTGTAATCTTATAATATTAAGTTTACCTATACTTACACTATTTACCTTTAACCGTGGTAAATAAAATACTAAAGTTACTATTATCCAAAAATTATTTTGATCCAATTGGACCAAAATTTTCATACTGAGTAAAACCATGTATTGTTTTTAAGAAAAATAAATTCACATAAGTTAAATTTGGTTTAACACTAATCCTGTTGAAGGATCGAGAAAACATTTTTTTTAAGTAAAGCGTTCAAAAGTTCACATAGTCTTTCTTTTTAATTTTAATTTGAAAAATAATTAAATGAACTAAATTAGATTAAATTATAAAATATTCATATAATTATACCTTAAAAATATGTAAAATTATAATCTAGAAATATAGAAAAATTTGAAAAAAAGCAGTTTTGAATTAAAATGCAGTATTTTTCACTACTCATTAAAATATGAAAGTTATCAGAAAATACCAAAAAATTATCCAAACTAAATTTTGAAATCCATATTCTAAAGAAGAAGTTTATTTGGTCAAATAGAACATACAAAAGTGTAAAAAATAGATTTAAAATGGGTTCTCCATCAAAATGAGGTAAAACTGCATTTTTTTGAAAAATACTTGGTTTTTCCGAAAAAATTAATTTGTTATAATATCATGTCTAGAAAATATATGAGATGAATTTTAAACATTAAATTAAATATATTAAATATATATTTATTTAATAAAACCCATAAATAGTGATTTTATTATTTCATAAAATAATTTATTTTCATTTACATAGTTTTTTTAGGAAAACACATCCTCTATATTCAATTAGTTTTTATTTAAATTCCTTATTAATTTGGTAACCAATGAATAATTATATAAACATGTGAAACCCATATTTTAATAATTCAGTTAATCCTTTTCATTCCCACCATTCTAATCGATATGTGATAACTATTGTATTAAATAATAATATTAAGTTGTTCACTTAAGCTAAATGTGACATATCATGTATGCTATTGAACATAGTGTTTGTTTTTAAAAAAGTTAGGAGGTTACATTCTACCCCCCCCCCCTTTAAATTTAATCCTCACAATTTTAATTTGGGGTCTATAACTATGGTATTACGTTTCAAAATACCATTATTAAAACCTCACATCGTAAAAATGATTATCTAAAATTTCATTTTAAAAGAAAGAAAGGAAAGTATGAAGTTCACCAGAGATAACATGTACTAGGGTTCCATATAGGAAAAAATGGATACTAAAGACAAAAATAACAATCATGTTCTGATGGGAATAATATAAACATTATTATGAGAAATCTAACAATCAAAAAACCATAAATTTTTTACGGTTTAAATAGCCTTTGAATTCATAGTAGGAAAAGTAAATGGAAAATGTTTTTGTTTTAAGATCCTTTTTATAGAGTTATGGAATTAATTTACTACCTAGAATAAGATCATAAGTAAATACAATTACTTGACAACTAAAGTTTCATCCTTTAATGAAATTCCACCACAAACTCATCTTTTTCTCCGAATGATGAGTATTTAAGAGGATTTTTTTATATCTAAAACACTAGAATAAAATTATAGAGAATCTCATAATTCACAAAAGATTAAATATATATTCATACTATCTTGAAATATTTACCAAAACCAAAAAGTTATTATAAAATAATATAATTCTACAAATATAATAAACTTTAATATAATAACAACTAATTTTAATTTACAAAATTCAAAAGTAATACCCAAAGTCCAACATTGACTATTCAACAAATAACTATCCTTAAAATTCCTCAAAATATTATAAATAAGATTAAATCAAAAAAATTAGAAGGATTTGATCAAATAATATTCCAAGATAAGTTCTAACATTTAACTCCAAATAACATTAACCTCTTTAATGTCTCAAACCAAAAATGTAATTTCAAAAATCACATATTCTCCAAGTTAGGTTAATAATTTACATAAATAACCTGAATTACCATATGTGCACAATAAAAACATAGATTCTTCCAAAATAATATTGAACCATTAATCCTCAAATAAAATATCATAGTATTATATTTTTCTTAGGTATATAGGGTTACCAAAATAGTGAACCTCTTCTGAAAGAACATTTATCACTTAATCACCAAATCATTTTACTATACCAAGGATATCCATTTCATAAAACATAAATTCCAAAAATCAACTTATTCTTATTCCATCAACAACTTTATGGAAAAATAAAATGAAATACTAACCAGGGACTTCTCGTAGGAAAATGGTAGGCAATAAAGCTTTTTCGCACATCGGTTGTGGGTTCGATTTTCACAGACCTGACTGATGTGATGGGTTATCACCCTTCCTGTGGGTTGTCCTTTTCCTAAAATTATATAATTTTATGACATTCCCAAAATTAGATAAAATCCTCAAAAATAATCATAATGTATTTTATCTTAAAATTTTATCTCATACCATTCATTTTGACACCCAAAATGTAATAACCCATAATTACCTCAAAATCAAATATCATATAAAACCTAATAGTTTTCCATAACTTTTTAATTATGTCCACGCAAGAAAAGATAATTATTTATTAAATAATTTTTTCACAAAACAAAATTTAGGGTTACACGTACTAGAAAAAAGTATTCCAAAGTAATCCCATCATAAAAATAGAATTAATACTTTTAAAACTTTCATCATCCTACAATCTATTGTAAATCTTGAATCCTTTATATATAGAATTTTTAATCATTCAGCATTATTCATGATCATTTACCAATTCTTTTTAATATTATTCCTTAATACTTATTTCCTACAAAGAAAAACATGAATCATGTCCTAATATTTAATAATATCAAAACATGAGACAAGAAATAATCCATACCTTTCATAGGTCATTTTTAGTTTCCTAATATTCAATTGTAATGTTATTAGGTATTATTAAACTGATATTTATATGGTCCTCCTGATCCCATTCACAAACCTTCTTCTTAGAATATTGATTTTCATAATGACCATACTCACCACATTTAAAAAATTCAATTGATAACTCGGAAAGAACTTGTTTCCCTTTCTTCGAGTCAACTGAACACTACCATTTTTCCTTGGCATTTTATTGCTTTATAACCTTCATTACCACATCTATAACATCTTCTAATAATTTTATAAAAATTTCTAGGTGTTTCTTTCAACATCCTCGACACATATGTCATTGAACATACTTACCTTTATGATTATTACCTGAACTTCCATAGGGTTTCATTTCTCTCATATATGATGTGTTCGAAAACTCACTATGGTTCTAGTGGTTAATCATGACTCCTGATAGTTGGCTTAGAATAACCATGAGAATTCTCATTATGGCTCCTATTTCATTCAGTTTCTTATTCATAGAACCACCACATTTTCCTTCACATCCATTATTACTTTGGTGCCTGTCGGATCCATCCATTTACTAAACCCAAAAAGGGTAGTGTGATTATATCAATAAAATCATTATACACTATCATATAAGGAAGATAAAAACTAAGATATACTTATTCATGTTATCTCAAACTCATTCAATTTATATAAATTAATTATGACTCTCTCTATTATGATAACCATTTTAGTTATATATAACTTGTAACTTATACATAAATATCA
This sequence comes from Viscum album, assembly GCA_963277665.1. Classification (NCBI taxonomy): domain Eukaryota; kingdom Viridiplantae; phylum Streptophyta; class Magnoliopsida; order Santalales; family Viscaceae; genus Viscum; species Viscum album. The sequence goes on along the minus strand of OY728166.1, from coordinate 1,068,750,780 downwards.
CCCTAACCTCTAAATTTGTCTAAACCATCCTCTTATACCAACTATATGACCCTAGCATTAAACATTACTTAATCTTGATTTAAGTAAATAATTTTACTTTAATTCATGTCAAGGATCATTTTAGGTATATATATATAGATAATTAGTCCATAACTCATACATAACAACTCAAATATTACAAAGTAGACACTTTTACTCACTATATAGTTTTTATAAAATAAAAACATTTAAAAAGAAACATGGTTCTGTTTCATGTTTAAAATTAATAATTTTCCTTGATACCATCCCTAACTCTATTCTTCTTTAAATCCGATGAAAAAAAATTACAAACATAGTATGGGCATAAAAATATCAGTAAAGGATATACAAATAAGGAAAACTGTTACTTTTTTCAAAAACATGTAAACCATAAATACTTTATCATAAAGTAATACTTTTCAACTTTATGAAGTAGTAAATGCACTTAAATGGATATAAGTTTATTGGTTACACTTTTTGTGATCAAAATATTACCTTAAAACCCATATAAATCAATATTTAACATATAAAGGTTACTTAGGAAATAATCATACTTTAATGGAATAACCATACATTTGAATTCCACACATGTCACTCTTAAAAACGGAATAGTCATATGGCCGACTGCCATACCCAATGAATTAGAGGTTATAATGTAGTCACCTATCCTTGGTTCCTCACGGAACCATCTATATTTGGTTTATCATGTAACCACCCATATTTGTTTTATCATGTAACTATCCATCAAATTTCTAAGTACCATTATATAATCATAACACATACAAGATTTCAATTATCAACATTTTACTCAAAAAAATTAATTTTCAATCACAATAAATAATTTGAAGATATTGAAATTTTAAATTCATTTTAAAAACAATTTTCAATACCAAAATACCCAAAAAGAGAATAATGGATTTATTTTTCCTTTAAAAATATTAATTATTATAGAGGAAGTCAAATATCAAATAACAATTATGGAGGCGGAGAAGTCATCGTCGTTGTATACATTAAAAACAATAATTTTATCCTTTAGTAAAATGCTACATATAAAACGATTCATTTTAAAAACCTTTTAATTAAATTATAATTCAACGGAGTTCATTATACATCGTTTAATAGAAGTTGGATTATAACATCAAAATATGCCTCAATGAAAGGATATTGAAATGAAGTCCCTTGCGTCGTGTATAAATCATCTCGTACGTTCATTATATTAATGAAAAATAAACTTAGGTTAATTTATACTTTCTTGATAACCTTTTTTATGTTCATTATTTCTTTTATATCACTTTTTATTATGTTGTAACAATTACATAATAATTTAAGTTCATGTCAGATGTTTTGTCGATATTCGATACTTGTGTCGAAAATGAACTTGGTAAGATGTCAATAGTCCATGTGGTAATAAGTCCTTAATCTCCACAATAATATTCATGAAATCAAAATCATTTTTATACATAAACTATAACTTTAACTAAGACCATGAAGTGTAGTTATGAAACATGATCAATGTTTTTATAATGGAGTCACTAAGCCGTATATACACATGAGTAACGTTTTCCATTTTTCATTGATAATTATGGAAAATATTTAAGTATTATTTATATTTATATAATTATAATAACATAATTAATATCATATTAATCATTTAAATATATGTATATATGTATCATAAACGTTATATAGTGAATGAAAACGAGTCACATCACTTCATGGAGGTGATAGTTCACGCGTACACACGAACAACATTATCATTTTTATGCACATTGAAAGTAATAATGTAATTGATATATTATTATATTATAACTATTAATATGTAATTAATATCACATATGAACATTAATTCCATTATTATAACTAGTCATGATATATAGTTATGAAAAAAAATTAAATCGGATTGTGGTGGTGATAGTTCACACGTACGCACAAACGATTAATTCATTTCATATTTAATGGAAGTGGAGATGGATTAGGTGATTATATTATCATTATAAAATCTCATTATATTTAATATAATTTAGTTATTATTTCATCCTATAAGAATAATATTTTAAGGAAGTGGAAGAATAAATAAAATAGAAATACTTAAAGAAAATGACATTTCTTCTTCAATTGAACACCTTTGAAGAACACCTCAACACCTGTAAGGACGGTGTTATGCCTAAAATAAGGCCCAAATAATGTAATGATGGATTATAGGAATGATTTTGTGTAGATAATGTCCTAACCAAAAGGTTTTGGAATTCTAATTAATAGAGAGGAATGGGTGCCTTTTTATATGAGAGGGGAGGGGCACCCTTGGAATTATTAAAAGTATTAAATTAACATAAATTCAATTTTGATTCCAAATTAGTAAAAAATAATTTAGTTATAATATAGCATTAGTTTGGGTAGAAATATAACCATTCAATTAAAATTTTAAAGGTTTTATTATTTTTTTAATCTTTATGTATTTGTTTTAACCCCTTATAACTCTTACCATTTTATCAAGTAATTTACACTTAGAGGGTTAAAATAATTACCAAATCATGAAAAATATCCAATGAATGAGAAATTATTGACATTTTTAGAGTTATATAAACTTATTGGAAAAATATTATATTTTTATAAATTTTATATCATTTAATTAAATATTCTATACTTTAAAATATGAATAATATCAATTTTGATACTATTCATTACATGAATTTTTAAAAATATCATAAATAATTTATTACTTAATAAACTATATAAAATCAATAATAACATTTCATATTAATCCATATAATTATTTTATGGAATCAAATATTCCAAATTATATTTATTCTAATATTATTAATATCATTTATTTGATTCTTTCATTAATAAATCTATTACTACACCATCTTTGTGTCATGATTAAATTTAACTATTTAATTACTAAAAATTATAAATAAATTATCATGTTATAGGTAATATTTTTATATTTATAAGCACTATTAATAGTCTAAAATATCTCTTAAATTACCCCGTATAAAAAAAGTAAGAAGAGACATATTTATGACATATTTGTATTTTCTTTAAATCAAATGTTATAAATGTCATAATCACACCCAAGTGGATCCCAAAGGTCAACGTTTCGGCCCAAGAATGGTAGTGGTAGATAATAACTCATAAAATACTATTAGTACAAGTGTTAGGGTAATTGTATAATATTATAATATTAATTGTACCTTTTATTACCATATTTACCTTTAACCGTGGTAAATAAAAAACTAAAGTTACTATTCAAAAAAATTATTTTTATCCTATTGGACCAAATTTTTCATACTGAGTACAAATATTTTTATCCATTTTTGAAAATTCAATTCATATAAGTGGATAATTTTGGTTTAACACGAATCCCCTTAACGGATCGAGAAAACAAGTTTTTTAAGTACAACATTCAAAATTTCACATAGTTTTTCTATTTAATTTTAATTTGAAAAGGAATAAAATGAAATAAATTGGATTAAATTATAAAATATTTACCTAATTATACCATAAAACCATGTAAATTTATAATCCAACAATATAAATAAATTAGACAAAAAAACAGTTTTGAATTAAAATGCAATATTTTTCTCTATTCATTAAAATATGAGAGTTATAAAAAAATACCAAAACATTATCCGAACTAAATTGTGATGTCCCACTTAATAATAAGAAGTTTATTTTTTTCAAATATAAAATATAAATGTGTAAGAACTAGATTTAAAATGGGTTCACCATCAAAAGGTGGCAAAATTGCATTTTTTTTTAAAAAAAAACTTTTTTTATCTAAAAATTTGAATTTGTTCTTATATAATGTCTAGAAAACATATAATATTAATTTTAAACATTAAATTGAATATATTACATATATATTTCATTAATAAAATCCATAAATAGTTATTTTCTTATTTTATAAACTCACTTGTTTGCATTTAAATAGTTTTTTTTTCAGAAAAACACATACTTTACATTCAATTGGTTTTTATTTAATTTTCAAATTAATTTGGTAACCAATGGATCCTTATATAAATATGTTTAAACCATATTTTCATAATTCAGTTAATCGTTTTAATTCCCACCATTCTAATGTCTATTTGATAACTATCATATTAAATAATAATATTAAGTTGTTCATTTAAACTAAATGTGGTGTGTCATGTATGCTATCGAAAATAGTGTTTCCTTTTCGAAAACATAGGATGTTACATTCTCACCCACCAAATTTTTTAATTTCATACTCAAAATTTAAATTTGGTTTCAGAAACTAAGGTATGACTTTTCAAAATACATTTATTGCAATCCCACATCAGAAAAAGGATTAACAAAATTTAAACTTTAAAATAAACAAAGAAAATTACGACGGTCATCTGATATAACACATACAAGGGTTCCATGTAGGGAAAATGGATATATAATAGAAAAAAGTGATCAAGTTCTGATGGAGAATAATATAAATCATTGTTAGGAGAATGTTAACAATCAAATAACCATAAATTTGTGAGAGGTTAAACAGTCTTTGATTTCATAGTAGGAAAAGTAAATGGATTTTTTTTATTTTATGATCCTTTTAATAGCGTTGTAGAATTAATTTACTTCCTAGACTAATATCATTATGAAATACACTTACTTGACAAGTAGAGTTTCATCCTTTAATAAAATTCCACAAAATATTGCATTGTTTTATCCAAAAGATGAGCATTTAATATGAATTTTGTTCACTCCTAAAACACTAGAATCAACTTATAGAGAATCAAATAATCCAAAAAAGATTAATTATATATTCATAATATCTTGAAAAATTTAAAAAAAACGCAAAAATTAAGGATAAAATAATATAATTCCCCAAATATAATAAACTTTAAAAGAATAATATCTACTATTAATCTCAAAAATTTAAAAGTAATACCAAAAGTCCAATATAGACCATTCAACAAATAAATCTGTTTAAAATTACTAAAAATATTATAACTGAGATTAAATCCCAAAAAACAGAACGATTTAATCAATTAATCTTCTAAGATAAGTTCTAACTTTTAACACCAAATAACATCAACCACTCTTAAGGTCTCATACCAAAAATATAATTTCTAAAATCACATATTCTCTAAGATAGGTTAATCATTTTTATAAATAACCCAAATCTCTATAAGTCCAAAATAAAAACATTGATTCATCCAAAATAAAATTAAACCATTACTCCTAAAATAAAATCACATAGTATTCAATTTTCCTTAAGCAAATATGGTTCCCCAAATAGTGAACATCTTCCAAAATAACATTTATCATTTAACCCCCAAATCATTTTCCTATACCAAGGATATCCATTTGATAAAACATAAATTTCAAAAATCAACTTATTCTTATTGCATCAACTTGTTTAACTAAAAATAAAATTACATACTAACTATGGACTTCCCATAGGCCAATGGTAAGCGATAAAGCCTTATAGAATTTTGGTTGTGGGTTTGATTTCCACAGCCTTGACTAACATGATGGGTTTTCACCCCTCCTACATGTTTTCCTTTTCCCATAATTATATGATTTTATAATATTCCCAAAATGTGATAAAATCCTCAAAAATAATGATAACATGTTTTATCCTCAAAGTTTATCTCACACATTTCATTTCAAAACCCAAAATATAATAACCGATAATTTCCTCAAAATTAAAGATCATATAAACCTTGATGGTTATCCATACCTTTGTAATTATGTCTACACAAGAAAATATAATTCTTCATCAAATAACATTTTCACATAACAAAATTTAGGGCTACACATACTAGAAAAAAGTATTCCAAAGTAATCCCATCATAAAAAGAGCATTAATACTTTTAAACATTTCATAATCTTAGAGTTTACTATAACTCTTTAATCCTTTATATATAGAATTTTTAATCTTTTAGTGTTTTTAATGATCCTTTAACCATGATTTTCTATATTATTCTTTAATACTTCTTTCCTGAAAACAAAAACATGAATCATGTCTAAATATTCAATAATGACAAAACATAAGACAAGAAATAATCTATACCTTTCATAGTTCATTTTTAGTTTCCTAATATTTAATTAGAAAGGCATAAGGTATTGAAAAACATATATTTTTATGGTACTATGGATTCCATTTACAAACCTTATTTGTAGGACATTTATTTTCACAATGACCATACTCCCCACATTTAAAACATTCAATTGATAACTCAGAAAGAACATCTTTTCCTTTCTTGGAGTCAACTGAACACTTCCTTTTTCCTTCGTAGGTTATTTATTTATAACCTTAATTACTACATATATAACATCTTATCATCCATTTAAAAAAATTTCTAGGTTTTTCTTTCTAAATCATCAACACATATATCATTGAATATACTCAACTTTATGATTTTTACCTGATATTACAGAAAGATTCATTTCTCTCATATATTATGCATTAGAAAACTCACTAATATTCTAATGGTTAATCATAACCCCTGATAGTTGGTTTATAATAACCAAGAGAGTTATCAAGGAAGCTTATATTTCATTCATTTTCTTGTTTAGATAACCACAACATTTTCCTTCACATCCATTGTTACTTTGGAGACTGATGGATCTGGCCATTTACTAAAACTAAAAAGGTTAGTGTGAGTATATTAATAAAATCATCATATACTATCTTATGAGGAAGATAAACACTAAGATATACTTATTAATGTTATCTCAAACTCATTGAATTTACCTAAAATAACTATGTCTATTTTTATTATGCTAACCATTAGGGTTATATATAACTTGTAACTTATGGTTAAATATCACCCTAACCTCTAAAGTTGTATAAACCATCCTCTCATACCAACTATAAGGCTCCAACTATAAACATTACTTAATATTTTGTTAAGTCAATAATTTGACTTTTATTCACATCAAGGATCTTTTCTTGTTTAAAGAATTCGAGAATTAGGCCATAACTCATACATAACAACTCAAATATAACAAAGTATACACTTCTACTCACTATCCATTTTTTCATAAAGGAAAAATGTTAAAAAAGAAACATGGTTACGTTTCATGTTTAAACTTCATAACATTTATTTAATACCATATTTTACTCTATTATTCTTTAAATCCTATGAAAACATTAAAAAATTAGAATGAGTATAAAAATATAATTAAGGGATACATAAATAAGGGAAAATTTTAGTCTTTCGAAATCATGTAAACTATGAATACTTTATCATAAATTTATACTTTTCACCTTTAAAAAGTAGTAAATAAACTTTACTTGATTTAATCTCATTGCTTACCCTTTTTTTAATCCAAATATTACCTTAAAACTTATATAAAGAAACATATAACATATAAAGGTAACTTGAGAAACAATCATAATTAAATGGAATAACCATATAGTCAACTTCCACACATATCACTCTTACAAATGGAATAGTCATACAACTATGTTCCATACCTAATGCAATGGAGGTTATAATGTAACCACACGTCACATGTCAAAGTACCATTATATAATCATAACACATAAAAGATTGCAATTATCAATATTTCAATCATAAAATTTCATTTGCAGTCAAAAGAAATAATTTCTAGATATTGAAATTGTAAATCCATTTTCAAAACCATTTTAAATTTCAAAATACCTAAAAATATAATAAGGTATTTCTTTTCCCTTTTAAAACATTAAGTCTTATAGAGGAATCCAAATATCGAACAATGATTAGGGTGGTAGTGAAGTCGTTGTCGTCATATACATTAAAAACATTCCTTTGATCATTTACTAAAATGATTCATATAAAAATATTCTGTTTTAAATCCTTTGAATGAAATTATAAGTCAAAGGGGTTGATTATACACTATATAAAAGAAGGTGTTGTATAAAATCAAAATATGCCTCAATGAAAGGAGATTGAGATGAAGTCCCTTACATCAAATTTGAATCGGATCATATGTTATTTATCTTCTTGAATAATAATCTTAGGTTAATTTATAATTTCTTGAAAACCTTTTTAATTTTCATTATTTCTTTTATAACACTTATTACCATGTTATAACAATTATATAATTATTTTAGTTCATGTCGAACGTATTGTCGATATTCGGCACTTGAGTCGAAAATGAACTTGGTATGATGTCAATAGTTCATATGGTCATAATTACTTCAAATCCAAAATAATATTTTTTTAAATTATTATAATTTTTATACATAAATTATACCTTTAAATCGAACCATGAAGTTTGGTTCTGAAAAATGAACAATGTTATAATCATGGAGACGGTAAGTTGTACGTACACATGAGTAACATTTTCCATTTTTCATTAATCGTTATGGAAAGAAGTTAAGTATTGTTTTAGATTTCCGTAATTATAATAAAATAATTAATATCATATTAATAATATAAATATACTTACATATATCCTAAAAGTGATATAATAAATAAAAAAGAGTCGCATCACTTTGTTGAGGTGATAGTTCACACGTACGCACGAACGACGTTATCATTTTAATACACATGGAAAGTAAGAAATTAATTGATATATTGTTATCTTATAATGTTTAATATGTCATTAATATAAAATATGAACATTAATTCTATTATTTTAACCAATCATGAGATACAATTATGAAAAATGAATTAGATCAGTTCAGGGAGGTGATAGTTCACATGTATGCACGAAATGATTAATTCATTTCCCATTTAACGGAAGTGGAGATGGATTTAGGTGATGATGTTATCATGATAAAATATTATAATATTGAGTATGATAGATTTATTATTTTATCTAGGATGAATAATATTAGAAGGAAGTGGAAAAATAAATAAAATTGAAATACTTACAGAAAACGATACATCTTCTTCGGTTAATCACCTTTGAAGAAAAACTTCACACCTCTAAGAAGGGTGTTATTCCTAAACTAAGGCCTAAAGAATGTGTAGAGGGATAGTTGTAAGATTTTTGGGTAGATTTTTTACAAACCAAAATGTTTTGGAAGTGTGATCAATAGATAGGAATGGATGCCTTGTTTTAGGAGAGGGGAGGGGAACCCTTGGAAATATTAAAAGCATTAAATTAATATAAATCCAACTTCGATTCCAAATGGGTAAAACTCATTTAGTTATAATATAGGTTGATTATGGGTCAAAATTGTATCATCAAATGAGAATTAGACAAGTGTTATTTTTGTTAATCCTTATCTTTTTGTTTTAACCCCTTTTAACTCTTACCATTTTATCAAGTAATTTACACTTATTGGGTTAAAATAATTTCTAAATCATGCCAAAAGTTCAATGAATGAGTAATTAATAAAACCCGTATAGTTTTATCAACCTTTTTTCTGAATATTATATCTTTTTAAATCTTATACCATTTAATTAAATATTTTATATTTTAAAATATGAATTATGTTAATTTTGACACTATTCATTGCATGACTTTTTTAAAATACCATAAAACTTTATTCCTTCAAAAAAACTACATTAAATCAATCTTAAAATGTAATATTCATCCATAAAATTTTTTGATGACATAAAATATTTAAAATTATATTTATATTAATATTATTAATATCATTTATTTTATGCTTTATTTAATAAATCTATTATTGCATCATCTTTCTCTCTTAATTAAATTTAATTATTTAATTCCTAAAAATTATAAATAAATTACCAGGTTGTACTTAATATTTTTAAATTTCTATTTACTATCCATAGTCAAATATATAAATTACATAACCCTATATTAAAAGTGTTTTAGTAAGAATAGACATATTTATGACATATTTGCCTTTACTTTAAATTAAATGCAATAAATTCCATAATCACACCCAAGTGGTTTCCAAAGGACACCATTTAGTCCCTTGGATGGTAATGGTAGATAATAACTCATAAAATAAAAATAGGACAAGTTTTAGTGTAATTTTATAATTTTATAATATTAGTTTTACCTTTAATTACCCTATTTACCTTCAACCGTTGAAAATAAAATACTAAGGTTATTATTCAATAAAAATAATTTTGATCCTATTGGACCAAATTTTTCATAATTAGTTCAAAAATTTAAGTCCACTTTTAGAAATTCAATTCAAAGAAGTGGTTAAATTTTTTTTAACACTAATCCCATTGATGGATTGAGAAAACATCTTTTTTAAGTAAAACATTCAAAAGTTTACATAGTTTTTCTATTTAATTTTAATTTGAAAAAGTATCCAGTGAACTAAATTGGATTAAATTATAAAAAAATAATCTAATTATAACTTAAAACCATACAAAGGGATAGTCTAACAATGTAAATAAATTAGATGAAAAGGGAGTTTTGAATTAAAATGCAGTATTTTTCACCATTCATTAAAATATAAAAGTTATCCAAAAAATACCAAAAATTTATACAAACTATTTTTTATGTCCCTATTATAAATAAGAATTTTATTTTTTCAAATATAACTTATAAAAGTGTCAAAAATATATTTGAAATGGGTTTTCCATCAAAAGGTGACAAAACTGCATTTTTTACGTACTTGTTTTATCTGAAAATTTTAATTTGTTCTTATATCATGTATAGAAAACATATAATATGAATTTTAAAAATTAAATTTAATGTATTACATACATAATTTATTAATAAAACCCATAAAGAGTGATTTTAGTATTTGATAAACTCACTTATTTTCATTTAAAAATATTTTTTAGAAAAACACAACCTTTATATTTAATTGGTTTTTATTTAATTTCCTAATTAATTTGGTAACCAATGAATCATTATATAAACATTTTTAGATCATGTTTTCATAATTAATTTAATCCTTTTTATTCCCATCATTCTAATAGCTATGTGATAACTATCATATTAAATAATAATTTTAAGTTATTCATTTAAGCTAAATATTATGTATCATGTTTGTTATCGAACATAGTGTTTCCTTTTGAAGAACTTGGGATGTTACAAAGGTGGTAGTCACCAATCGATAGAGTATCCAGCCTCACACTATTGAAATCTCATAGATCCACCTCTTCTCTAGTAACAGTTTGAAATCTATTCAGTTCCTATATTTGGATACAGATGTGAGCACGATAAGATGTATGTGATACCCAATGTGTAGATATTGAAAGATTACACTTGATAAAAAATTCACCTTTATATTTCCATTACTTATGGATGAAGTTATTTTTATAGTTTTCTTTCTTACCACATGAAAAACATACTATTTCCTTTTCCTTTCGCAACCTTTAAATATTCTTCTTCTTCTAAGGATGATGCTTGGGATCTTTAGACCTGTTAGGATTCTTGGAACCTTTTACTTGTTCTTCCTTTTCTTATTCACCATAAGGATAGTGGTTTTATCATTATTGATGTCCTTATCCACTTGTATAATCATATAAAGGATTTTTTAAAGACTCTTCTCATTATTGCTCATATTATAATTAACAATAAAACCAGAGAAGGACTTGGGTAGTGATGAAAGTATGAGATTTGTGTGCAAACCATCTAGAAATTTAATCCCTAAGATGTCTAAGATCTCAATATAGACAATAATATTGACTACATGAGGCCTAGTTAGTAGAGAATATTCAAGATTAGTTATAAATAGAGTATTATAGATCTTGTATCTCTCTTTGTTTCCTTCTCTTGATAAAAATACTAAAGGTGATACACCATTCTATACGCATCAATATCCTCATGTTGCTTCAAAATATCATTGGTCATGGATAATAACATGAAACATTGAACATAAATGTAACTATTTAAATGTTTCTCATAGAGAGTTAACTCTTCATCACTAGCCTCATTACCAGGCACATCAGGAATAGGTTCTGTTAGCACATAAAATTTCCTTTCATGGCCAAGAATAACGCTTAAGTACCTTTTCCATTCTTTGAAAAAAAATCGTTGAGAAGCTTATCCTTATCAAGTATGGATCACAGTTACATGTTTGAATTCATTTTAATATTATTTCAAAAAATAATACGAGAATATGTTTTAGTACTTTATGAGATAAAATTTATACAAATAAATAAATATTATATTATTTAATCTCCCGATATTTTATCAAATCCCAATATCCCTCGCCATTGGCTGTAGAATGTTCTATTTCTTGGAAATTATAGTGGAAAGGATCCATATCCCCATTATCATCATCCCGAATTTGTATGGTCAAGAAAATTTAAGTGTTTTGTGTAGTCATTTCAAATTTCAACTACATTAACTCATAGTTCCTTGACCTGTTGAGTGGAATACCCAATCCTGAAATAATTAAATTTGATTTCCTCAACATTTGCCTCTTAGTTACACAAAATGCTACTTTGGAAGAAAACCCTTGATATAAACTAAGTTAATTAAAACCCAAACTTTATGTTATAATTCTCCAATAATTTATACCATCCCAACTTTGGTTGGTCAAACACTTTGAACTATGGTTCTATTTTAACTGAATTAGTGGAAGGCTATACCGACTTAATATATATAATTGAGAGATTTTATCTTTTATGTGTTTATTTTTTTAATTATTATCATTATTAAATTCTTGTTAACATTAAGTGGATTTACTTAATTGATTAACCAAGTATTAGATAATGTTAATGCATAATCCAGTTTATTTTAGTCTTATCTCGAATGATTATTAATTCATTAATTCATGTGGTCATGACAGAACATCCACAATTAAATAACCATGAAACATAAAAGAAATAAAATAATATTGGTGTTATCACTATATTTTACTAGTGTTTAGTTTATCCATTAGATGATAAACTAACCATCAACCTAGTGGAAAACACCTTGAACCAATTAAGGTTCATGTTTTAGCTTTCTGCTTTCTGCTTATCCACCTATATATCTCTTTTGGATTGTCTTCGCCTCAACTCCAAACTTGAACTACCTCAACTAGCTTGGAAGATCCATCCATTAAATAATATTTTACTCACACATAGGTGAGGGTATCTAAAGGATATGTTACTGAGTTTACATAAAAGAAACCATGGGCATGAAGACCTGTACATAATGAGAGGAGATATGACATGCTGGCCAAAAAATTAATTTAATGAAAAGTTAAATGAAATCGTTTAGGTAAAAAGGTCTGTTCTAAGCTCATGATCATCCACAACCATGCAATGAATTACGCATTTAATAACATTATCATTCAATTATAATCAATCTTATTTCAAAAAAATGACACTTAAAATAATTAATTACCTTCTTTAATTGATCAATTCTCTTATCTCAATTCTCATCAGAATTTACTTGATATTATCATCCACTAATGTTTTAAACAATTTAAATAAATTTATTTAAAATTAACTGTGTACAAAAATGTACCTTAGAGGAAACACTGTGAGTACCCATCTGAACTACCCAACGTGTATTATACTTGACTACTATTCACTCTTACAACATGTGGCATACATGAAAAATCATGTAATATAATGATGTGTACCATTAACTTAATGAATTCATGATTTAAATGATTTACTTATTTTTATGTAGCATGTAATGCTTCAATGCACATAGAGTAGTAACTACAATACGACTTATACATGATACGTAGATCTGAACATTATGTGGAAATTAATTAAACATTTATATAAATTAAAAACCCATCGCATGGAATGTCTTATAAACTTAATGGTCACACAGAAAAACATGTTGATAAGGTTTTCATAGTATAATAAACTAATTTTAATTTTTTGAAATTTGATAAAAGTACCTGGCGTGTATAATGGAATTTAAATGATGTGTAATATTCTCACCATCAATCCATGACACATGCTTAGGGACTCAGCGTATAACCGTGTCATGGAAAACTTTGGAGTACAAGGAATGTACATGGGTGACACATCATGTGTTCTCTGAGTTACATGATCACCAACAATGTAGGTCTTGTAAGAATATACATAGCTCGTCGATGACTAAAGTACCACACGTCGTGCACCAAAGTTATATGGTGTGTATTCTTGCTAATCGTTCACTAGGCTAGCCCGATCAACATAATGTGAATATTTAAATTCACCGTATATAATAAATGATCATGCATTGAATTAATTTTGAATTAATTCATAGTGCATTAAACACTAGTACACATCATGTACCTCTCGGTTACATGGTGTGTACTCTTGTGTTATCTGGATAGATTCCTCAGCACCTTTGGATGAGTTCTTAGAATTTATTTCATTAATAAAATTAATAAATTTGAGTATATTTTCTAGAAATGAAGAAGAAAAAAGTAGATATAACGATCTAGATTAAATAACAATTAAAACAGAATTCAAAAACCAATAACAAATGCATAAATAAATCAATGATCTTTAAATAATTATAAATAATTCTGCAACTACTCTAATACCACTTAAAGGTTCTGGTCATAGCGGAATCATGTTATGGGTCATGCTCAACTTTTATTTTTGTAATTATTTATTATTAATCCAATATTTACATGAATATAAACACCATGATCAATGTAATTAAATCAAATTGTACAGAAAATGGATAATCACTAGAACTGAAGTCCAAGATCTCACATATTATTTATAATTAATTTAATTAATTAAAGAACTACCTTGCGAGATATTCTTCCTTGGTTGATGGATATGAAAATTTATTTACATTGTACCATTATTAAATTGAAGGAATCAATAGTATATTCCCTCTATTTATGATCCACACATATTCCACAATTTCATAAAATTTTCATAGGAATATCTAGGTGCTAGAACAATTGATCTTATCACTTTCGTCATTCACCTTTGATCACCTTTAGAATACCTTCCAATGGATTATCCTTGATCTCTCTAGAGTCAAGAGTGGAAGGTGGGAGGAAATAACTCTCCGTTCTTGGGAGTATTTTGGGAGAGGGATCTCTCTAGGGATTGAGAGGATTATCTTTGACTATCATTGTGCAAAACATAAATGAAATTGGCTCATTTAATAAAATTAATTAATTGGGTTGATATACTAGTAGGGTTAGAAATAAATAATTTCAAAATTTCCCCTTATAATTTATTTAACCCCTGTGAAACCACATGCCAGTAATAATAATACTAGTATTATAATTATTTCCTGACATGTGCTAAACTAACAAATTATTATTAATTATTATTTATTCAAATGATATTCAATATATATTATTTCTGACCAAAATATTAAACTGAGTATATTATTCCTCCATAATATTTATCAGACCTTGAATAATGACTATTTTTTGACAAATAAATATCCCTACATTATTTTCCAATAAATATTATATCTACCAAATAGAAAATAAATATTTATTAAATATTCATCTCATATAATATTCTCTTGAATAACAGAGGAAAAAATATATGTGATCAAGAAAACATGAATAATAATTAAACTATATATGTGAATAATATTTATTCAAATTTGTTGGATCATTTTCTTAAAGTATCCAAAAAATATAAATGTGTTTTCTCATTTTTGAGTATATCATTTATTTTTTACTAAAATTCCATTTTAAAATAAAAACATTCACTTTGATTGATACCAGTCATATCGTGTATCATCTTTATATGAGATTGATTCCTAAATTTCAAAAATTATTTATAGACCATTTTCCTAAATTATTAATACAATCCGAGTTTGTTTTCTCAGTTTTCAGTGAGTGACACTTGTTTTGAAATGAAATTTTAATTTTAAATTCGTAATATACACTTTGATTCATAATAGAAACACTGTATATGAAGTTGAGGTGAGGCTCATTTCTTCATGTCTCAAATAACTAATGGATAATTGTACTAAAGTATCAAAACAAACTTAATGTGTTTGCTCAGTTTTGAGTACATCACTTTTCATTTTTACTAAAATGTAAATTCTATACTCAAACTAAACAATTTGAGTAATACTGGTCACACTATGTGTTATATTGAGGTGATTGTTATTTCTACAATTCAAAAATGACATTTGTATATTTTTTCTAAATTATAAAAACAATTTTAATGCATTTTTTCGGTTTTGAGTACATCTTATTTTTTTTACTAAAATGTCATATTAAACTAAAAACACATACTTCGAGTCATACCAACCACATAGAGTGTCGTATTGAAGTGTGGTCAAATTATACACATTAATAATGAATTATGGATCATTTTACTTAAGTTTATAAACTATCCAAGATCATTTACTCAGTTTTGAGCATGTGATATGTGTTTTGAACTAATACATAAATTTTAAAAAATAAGTATGAAATATAAATGATAAGTAAATTAACTAAAAAAGTAAATAAAATGTTGATAAAATTAACTAAATAAGAAGTAGGAAGTCACAAATTCATGATGTCTTTATATATTTGGACACAATATATTCTTCCTTATCATTTATAAACAAATTGATTTCCTCCATTATTTTTCTCATTTAGAAATAGATAAAAAATAATATATAATCATTCTGATACTAATTCTTCAAACCCAAAATATATTTCTAAGGTAATAACTTGTTTTAGATCACAAACATAGTAGGTAGTCACCTAGAATTGATGTTTAATAAAATTCTGACAACATGTATATTGTCTACCCATCTCTTAACAAATTTACTTCTTCTTTTGAGTATGTATATTATTGAAAATATTTTTAGTACTGAGAAAATACAAAAAATAAAATGATTAAGAAATTATTTTAATGAAATTTTAATTAACTTCAGAAATTTATTTTTTGGGATACTAGTATTATTATTATTTATGATATCTTTTATAAACTTTCAAACATAATATCCATAATCATTGATGTTATCTTGCTTCAGACATTCCATAAACATTTTCCAAAATAAATAAATTATTTTGCAAAATATTTTGATCATGAAATATTTCTATATATACCTTGATCTATTTCCATTTTTAGAAATACATAGGCTTCCTATATTCACCCACCGACTTCATACCATGATTTTTCTTATATTTAGTGACCACTCTGTTATAAAACAATTCTTGTTAAAACACAAACTAAAACATATAATTTGAATTATATCTATAAAATGTTGACTATAGTTCATAACAAAATCACAATACATATCATGTGTATTTAGTTTGATTGATATCCATGCATTAGATCCAAAAAAAATATTTTTGATATTAAAATTGATGGTTATTAGCATCTAGTACTTCATAAAAAACAAATAAGCAATGAAAAAACAAAAATATTTTTTATTTGATCAAATTGTAGAGTTTTACCCCTGAAATGTAGGAATAAAAAAGAGTATATCATCTATTAATTTCTTATCAAATGTATTATTTACAACATATTTTTTCTTATCAATTTATTTTGACTCAAATTTAATTTTTTTAGTATAAATGATCACAGTTTAATGAATCTAAATCATGATTTGAAATGATTTCCCTTTATATAGTAGAAATATTAGTGCCTATAGAAAATTTGAACATTGATTAATTTTTATGAACATATTAGATCATTTTCTGGATAGATTTATTATGAAAATGTTTCTTATGTATGTATTCACATTTGAGACTCCCAACTATTCAAACTTGATAATTTCATTTATAATCTCGAGACCAACATCATTAGTAATGAATGTTTCAAATATTTCTTCTTTATATGGAATGTAGAAAACATATCAATATTTCAATGTGGTATCTTCATGAAGTTTTAATGATAATATATGTTGAAGTGGAACTAGTATAGAGAATTTACTCTTAGAAGGTCCTTTTTTTTCTATGTTGATTCACTAGATTGTCTTGACTTGACCGTCTATTTCCCAATTGTTTTATCTGTCTCTAATATCATACCTCACTTCAGACCATTTTTCATCAACTATTACAGGTTTTTCAATTGAAAACATATGTTAAATACATACCTTATGTACCTTAATAATATTTTATGGTCATGCTATGAAATTTCAAATATCATCATTGATATTTGTAATATTTGGATCATCAAGTGGAATAAGTAACTCAATAATCAACTATTGAGATACCTCAATCTCCACTCTCATGTGATCCTTTGGGAGTTCATTATTGTGTATCATGTCTCTTGGGATATTATACATTGTACCCCATGAAATATGGTTGTGTGTGGGTCTTGAAAGACAGAAATCATATAAAACATTACCCTACAAAATTTTAGTAATATAAAGTTACCATAAGTTGTTTGATTCACATATAGAAGAAAGAGTAATGACAAAATGGATTGCCTTGGGTAAGGTATGAAGTTAAGGGGAATTACTATCCTCAAAGCTAGTATGGTCATTTGGTTGTTCATGTGTTGATCTTTCTCATACTGATTTTGTGTTTTCATCGACTAGTTTACCCTCCTCATTTACACGAGCCTCCTTCCATGGCACATGAAGTGGTCTAGAAGTGGATTCAGATTTTGATTCATCAATCTACATATAGAAAAAATAAAATATGTTGTTTAATATCACATAAAACATTTATTATTGATTTAAAATAAATATAAATTTATTTTCTAGTGAATCGTACCTCATCATTGCTTTGTGATAGGGGTACATTGGTTTTTATGCATATTTTTTATTTTCATCACTCCTTTTTTATTTCATAAATTAAATTTTTTTAATCAAATAGGATAAAATAAATAATTTCAAATAATATATTATAAACCAAAATTCACATGAAATTATTTCTCATTGTGATGATTAATGAAATCATTCCATGTTTCATGATTTATAATGTGTGCATAAGAAACTGGTGGGTGGGGATTTATTTTCTCCTCAGCATCCCTAATATAAAACTTGTTAATAACATTCTGGAAGCCTATGTGGGATTTTTTAGTGTCCATTAAGACATATTTCTAATAAAATTCATCTAAAATAAATGAAATCTATATGGAATAATGAAAATTAAATCAATGTTTTATTATATAAATTTTGGTTAAATAGAGAAAGCATAATATAACATTACATTTATATCTTCCAAAAGAGTTTTCTTTATTATAGGTTGTACATGGCACCACAAATCAATATAAATTGACACATTCATCCTTGTTGTGACCCCAAAATAACTAATAAACATTGAATTGTTAGGGTCAACAGGCCCTGCATTGATTCCATCAAACCTCAAATTTTATACCCTTACTTCTTACCTTGATAATTTTATCAACATTGTGATGCTACATCGTTCTTGTTTTTTTAATCATTATGTTATAGATCCCCTAAAAATTCTGTAGTTTTGACATCAATAGCCAGTTATTCCCTAATATTGGTAACATCATCATGTGCAGAAGATATTGTCTGTATGATTTTTCATACATTTAATTTAGATTATGTTAATATAGTAGTGAACACATAATATTATGAGGAAAAACATAGTATATTTAAAAAAAATTAACCTTATCATTGAAATCTATTTATTTTTTAAAATTTTGAATAGATTTTGATACTCTATTGAGAATCAAAATACCCTCTTTGTGGTCCCCTCTAATATACAAGAAATTATCTACATTGGAACCACCATGAACTGATTAAGATCACCCAATGAAAGCATTATCCTCAATTGAATTTTCATCTTACCCTATAATTAGTCTCCTGTAAGAAAATCAACTGATTCATGTTTGTTGAATCTGAGACATAAAATACTTTCACTGCTTGTGATGTCATTATGAATGGATCTTACTTTTCCCCTGCCTTACTGAAATTAACCTTCAAGAAGCTCATTTCATAAAATTTCTATTCAATCTTGTTGTAAAACCATTTTCAATGGAAAATCAGCACTTAAAGTGTTATAGAATCCAATTGGTGTATCTATTTGATAATTTCGAAATGTGACATATTCACATAAATTTGATTTCTATCCTTAGAACCAGATATGTGCATCACTTTTTCTACAAGTGTTACTCCACTATTTTTTATCATGATATGGTAATAATGTTATTTTTTATAAAACATATAGTCATTTATTACAAAACTAGTGTAAAATATAAAATTTTCATTTAGTCCCTTTTCAATCCATCAAAGTAGTTTGATAATTTAATTCATATTTTCTGATAACACCTTATAAATGTGATCTCAGAACCATCCTACAAACTATTGATTATGTGTATTTGATATACATCATTCATCCCTTGATGGATTCAAATCTCTAAGAATTTATTTGTGGGATTCAACATATAGTTCAACATCTTACTATTATGTAAAATATAAATTTATGCTTTCTCCTGGTCTTTGATGGTAATTATAATGACATCTCTTTAGTAAATCCCTTATCCCATAAGGCTTCCAGTGTGATGAGACTTTAAGAGACCAATTTTATCTGTATCTGATAGGTAATCGGTATAGAATTCAACAACTTATTCAATAATATATCATTTTGCAATGAAACCTTCTGGATGAATGTGATTTTTGTCATACCCTTTCAAAATCTTCATATACCATTCAATGGGGGTACATCCTCCTTTAATAGATAGGACCACATAGTTTAACCTCTATAACTAAGTGAACCATAAACTAGACCATTATATCAAATAATGGTGGTGGTAAGAACATCTTTAATTCACATAATATGACTGTAACATGCTTATTCATGATTGGAAACTTTTTCGGGTTTATAACTTTACTGCATATGGATTTGAAAAAGAAGCAGAGTATGGATAATTTAAATCATATATTTTTTGGTATAATGTTACGTAAAGTGAAGGGAAAAAATCATGTATTAAAACATAACATTATTTTGATTTTATTACCTAAAAATTCAAATTATTCATTGATACAACAATCATGATATTTTATTAATACCCCTTTAGAAATTTTATATCATTAAGGAAAATGAAAAATTACATTTTTTTCTAGTCTGGATAGAGTGTAAGCTACTAGAGGAAAAAAAGTATTCCCTTTACACTTCATTGGTGCCAAATTGTTCCGTATCCCCATGTCTATCATGTCTAACCTAGCCTTGATTTCGCCTATTGTTTTTCAAGAACATTTAGTAATGTTATAATAACACCATCAAATACATTTTTTCTATATGCATGACATCAAGAAAATGTCTGATGTATAAAGAATTACAATACGATAATTCGAAGAAAATTAATCTCCTTTACTAACATGATTTCATAAGGTTTTTCAAAAATGGTTTATCTAAAATATTTTCAATACCTTATACTTTATTGAATAGTTTATCACTCATTAATAGAGATAGTTTTATACCATGTTCAGTATTCCCATATAATGATGTCATCCAAGATCCATATTTATGTCATCAAAGAAAAAAAATTGATGTCCTAAACACACGGTCTTTGATGAATGTTTCAACTAAACTGAGTGTGTACATTCTTCACAAATGGGACACCCCAAAATTACTTTAATGTTATATCCTACAAAATTCCATAAGAAGGAAAGTCATTTATTATCATGTACTATATGGCCCTCAATGTGAATTCTTCACTTCTATGAGCATCTTACATTGTAACACATATATCCCACATTAATTTTAGATCTTTGATCAATGGATTCAAAAATACATTAATATCATTACTAGGTTTTTTTGATCCAGATATAAATAGAGACAAGATAATTTATTTTTTCTTCATTCATAACCATGGAAACAAATTATAATTTACCAACATGACAGGACATGTAATGTGAGTACTAATTTGTATACCCAAAGGATTTATTCCATCTATAGATAATTCAAAATAGAAGTTTCTTGGATCATATACAAATTTAGGATACTCATAATCAATTTTCTTCAACTAAGGAGAGTCATCTAGATGATGTAATTTCCCATATTTAATTCTTGTATATGCATGTCAAGTCAATTTTCTAATAGTTTCCTGAAATCCATATAGTCTTCAAAACAATAGAATGATAGAAAATTACCATACATCTTTCGAATAACATGATTCATCATTCTTGTATCAATTCATTTCACACTTAATACATTTTATGAGTGATTCATAGTCCTTCTGAGATAAGTTATTTTTAGATGAATAGTGATAAATATAATTTATTTTTCCCAAATTTTGTCTTGTATTAATTTATTACTATATAAACTTGAACTTTAATTTCATAAAAACTCTTAATTGTTCAAATATGTATTTAAGGAATACATTTATAAATTTTAAGAAGTTGAATGGTGATGATTAGATTTTCATTGAAGAATCAGGTCCCTCAATTGTGTGAGGTTCTATCCTTCTAAAATCAACTCTTATGGAAGTATTTTTTATCCTAGTGCACCTCATTTATTTATTGTTCCTCATGAGGTAAATCAAATTGGTTCATGTGTGGAACGTTTTATCATGTCATGAGAATCAGGACACCTCTTAGATAGTTAGTGTGTAAAGGATTTTAGTGTGTAGTTTTTTCTATAACTATCGATGGAATCCAATTGGAATGAGACATTTCAATTCTACAAATTGATATCTTTGATTTAATCTTGAAAATATATTGTTCAAAGATCATTTCAACTATTATTCTCGATAAGTGAGTTTTACATCTCGTCATGGATCATGAAATTTCTTTAAAGGGGGTTGGGATATGAATTCTGGCAGAATAAGACTTTAAGAATGAATGGTCAAAATATTCTTTTATAAATTGGTAGTAGTATCCATAGAAACTATTAATGATATTAAGAATAGATATTTTTCCGCCATTATGGATTATTATCCTGATGCTTTTCCAAAAACTTTATCTTGTTTTCCTCCTAAAAGAGATGTGAAATTTTAAATTGACATACTTTCAGGAAAGGCTCTATTTCCCTAACATTTTATAGAATGGGTTCAATAGAATTGAGATAATTAATTATCTAGTTTTATGAATTAGTTCTTAAGGGATTCATAAGACCATGTACATTTATTTGGGTTTCTTGAGTGTTCTTCATAAATAAGGCATATGGTTTATTTCGACTTTGTGTTCATTATTGTAATTTTAATAAGGTTATGATAAAGAATCAATACCCTCTCTCATGAACTGATAATATGTTTGAATAGTTAAATGGATCCAAATGGTTCTCTAAGATTGATCAATGGTGTTGGTATCACCATCTTAGATTTAGGAAAGATTACATTTTGAAGAAAAACTCCATAAGTCATTACAGTCATTATGAATACCTATTCATGCATTTTGGTCTCATGAATTTACTAAAAATATTCATAACATTGATAAATCACATATTTCAAAGTCAACTAAATTTATTCATTTTTTTATTTTTTGTTGACACCTTGTTGTATTCTTGAACTATAAATGATCACAAATAACACTTGGAGATTATGTAAAACACCTTATTGGAACACAAACTTTATGATAATTTCCCTAAGTGTGACTTCTGGATATAAGAAGATCACTTAATTTGGAATATCAATTTTGAGAGATTCGTATCGATAGACCCTAAAAAGATTAAAGTTATTGTCTCTTAACAACCATCGAAGAGTGTCTTGGTGATACACAACTTTCTAGACTTAACCAGTTACTATCACCACATTCTTTTTGATTTCTTAAAACCCAATTCTCCAATGAAGACACTAACATAGAAGAGAATTCTATTTAATTTGGGTGATGATTTTCATAAATCCTTTCCTATTCTAAATGATCGACTCACATCAGCATCCATCCTCATCTTTTCAGAACCATGGGAATTTTATATGATCCATTATGATGCATCTAGATCTTTTTTGGGTTGTGTTCTCATGCAGGAAGACCATTTTAAAACTTATAGCTGAAGATAGTTGTAGGTAAATGAAAATAATTACCTAACTCATGATCAGAAATTAGCTACATTCATTGATGATTTGAAACATGACGTCATTATCTCTTTGTTGATAAGTTCATTATGTTTACCAACCATAAAATCTCAAAACATGTCTTTCGTAAATATACTTAAACCTAAGGAGACAAAGAGGTGTAGAGTATCTGTAAGTATTCAGCTTTGACTTGGTTTATATAACTAGGAAAAATAATTCATAATCTGATTCTTTAAACCGAAAGTCATAGAACCAAATAATTATGGAATATCATGATCAATAGAAAATGATTATTATGATTACTGAGATGTAATTGGATGGAACTGAGTGGAATAATACTGAAGTATTATTTCTGGTGACTCTTAATCTAGATTTGGTTGAAAAATTCAAGAATTCTCAACGTTTTGATCCTAATTATATTTATATTAGGTTAAAACTCAATGGTGTGGAGTCTATTAATAGACTAAATGAAGATTAGAATTCAATTTTCTGTTTCCAAGATCGGATAATGGTTCCTTAATCCTGACTAAAATAAAATCTTTCAAATTATCACCATTCTAAGAGGGTGATTCATCCAGGAAATAAAAATTTGTAAAAGACATATAGGATCCATTTCTATTTATCAGGTATTAAACTATGGGTGGTTGATTAAATTAGTAAATTCCACACTGATCACTAGGTTAAGGCTAAACATATTTGAGATATCGAATAGTTGTAATTATTACCTATACTAATATAGAAATGGGAGCATATTTCCATAATGTTTGACATCAGTTTTCCAAGGCTGATTTAGAATCACGATTTCATATAGATGACTGTAGATGGACTCACAAATCCATCTCACACTATCCCAATCAAAAAATATCACATGGAATATAAATTAGTAAAGATTTATATTAGAGAAGTGGTGAAATTGCATGGAGTACTAGTTTTTATTATCTTTGAAAATGATCCTAGATTTTTATATCCTTTTTATCACTCCTTGCTACAAGCCCTAGGAACTCAATTGACCAAGAGTATGGAATATCATCCTCACATGGATGGTTAGTCATAACATACAATTCGGACACTTGAGGATATACTACTCTATTCGTGTGTAAGGTATTTTAGTAGCTCAACGCAGGATAATTTGTCTTTAGTGTAGTTTCTTATAACAATAGTTTTTAGGTCATGATTAATATGGATCTATTCAAGGCATTGTATGGTCATTCTTTTAGATATCTACTTTTTTGTTTAGAGATATAGAAAACTTCACTAATTAGACCTAGAATTGTCCATGAGTTTACTGAGTATATTTTTACAATTAGTAAACTAATTTCATTGGTTCATATTCATAAGAAATGTTATGTAAATCATTACTTTCACCCATTATCTTTTACTATGTGTAACCATTTATTCTTGAAGGTGTCTCCTAAGATCAGGCATTATCATTGAAGAAAGAAAGAAATGTTTACTCCATAGTATATATGATCATTTGAGGTACTTAAATGTCTTAGAGATATGTATTGTCACATGATTTAACACCTTTATTTAACTTGGTTCATAAAGTATTTCGAATACCTCAATTGAAGAAGTACCATCTTGATCATTGTCAGGTAATTTGATAGGATCATGTCATGATTAATCTTAATGATATAATTGTGAATACCTCGAAACACATTCTGGATAATCTTATGATAAATAAATATCGTTTTGGTTAGAGTCTTATGGAAACCTAGAAATTTCCATGAAGAGACATGAGAATGAGATAAGATAATGTGGGGGAAATATTCATAAATTGTCCAAGATAAGTCCAACATCTAGCTTTCTGAGGATGTAAATTCTAATGGTGGGGAGAATAAAACACCCCTGATTTGAGGTACAATTCTATTTTATTCTTTATTTTTAAGCTATATGATTTTTAGATTGAGTTTTAAGAGTTTAAGGATAGTTTTATAGTGTTTTGGAAAGCTTTTAGAGGGTACATGGTTTGAGAACAGTTAGGGGAAACCATGTTGTGTTCCCCAAGTAATCATGTGAAAGAAGAAGGGGTATTATAAGTAAGTTCATGGATGGATCATGTGTTTTCCAAACCATTTACTAACCTTGTAACTTGTAAAAGTTTGGGATAGAGACGATTCACATGGTTGGCACACAGTTTTTGAAACTTTTATACCTAAATTTTCAATACAATTAATGAAATCCAAATATTATATTTTAAACTCAAAAACTCTCATAAACCCCATTATTCCTCCCTTTATATAGGTTCTCAAATATCATGCTTCTACTAATCTATTTTGGTGATCTTCACCCTTCTAGAGCCTAATTTCAATAAATCAGACAACATTTGATCTCAGAAATAAAACGTAAGATCCTTGTTCATCCCCTATCTCCTTGATCCTCTCATTCTCTCTAAATAGAAACCCTATATTGGGTCTATCATGACCAGATCTATGATTTAGGGTGTTTTTTTATAAATCTTCTTTTGAATTAATTGAAGTAATTTCAAGGAGATATAAGATCTTTGAGATATCAAATCTATTATTCACAATGAAACTGATCAAGGTAGGTGGATTCTCCCTCTCTACATTTTCTGTAAAACCTAAATTATTGGATTTATAAATTTATTCTATTGTTCTTTTCAAAGGAAAAAATCATGTTGAATTATTGTTGTAAAACCCTATGTTTTTTATCTTAAAATGATGGTTTATCAGTGACACTAATAACATGCTAGATAAATTGATAAAAAGGAAAATTTATTTTTAAGAAATGAATGGGTGTGAGACCTTGTCATAAATTTAGGATTACACGAGTTCATATTTAAACATACAAAACCATTTTGGTATAGTCTTGGGGCTAGTGCCATTGGGGCCCATTGGTAAATGGATAATTGATGAATTAGAGGGAAGGACAGGTTTTTTTATCATGAGTTAGGACTGATCAGAGTCTTGGTGCATGCATGGGTGTGTGTGTGTTCTGGATTGGGTTTCCATGTGGAGTTTATTGGTTTGAAATAACCTCATTAAAAAAATATTTTTAAAACTAATTTTTTTGTTATTTTCAACTGTTTGATATAAAACTATGAGAAACTTTTTTCTTGTCCTAGTGGCATGCATGAGATATCTTACTATTTTCCTACTGAGTTTTATACTAAATCCCTTCATATATTCCTTGGTGCATATACATAATTTTTTTACCATTTAAAAGTATCATTAATGTCTCATGTTTTGATTGAGTATTTTGATGCATTGGTCTTGGTAATAAGGGTGGATCTTAGAGTTGTTTTTGTTGGGTGGTGGTATTGATTACATATTAGTGTTATTGTGTTGTGTTATTTTTTTGTGTTATGGTGTGATTATATATCTTATAATTTTCTACTACATTGATATTGTTCATTTTTTAGGATGTCGAATTTTAATATTTTATTTTCACGCATTATATAGTATCTCGCATTATGGGTATTGTTTTATTCTCAAGTTGTGTGTGAGCACATGTGTGTAAGGGAAAATCATCCTCACACGACTTATCACACCTAATGAATTTATTACCATTATTTAGTGTTTGGATAATGTTAACTAAAAATAGTATAACCTCATACCTATGCAATCCAATAGGTCAGGGGTAGGATTTTATAGGACCGTGCGAGCTGAGATGAGTTTATAAATTCAACGTACCACCGAGGCTTTAAAATTGGCATAAAATCATGTTGGTATGAAAGAAATATATATTCATTGGATTACATTTATCATCAATGTGTACCAAAATTTAACCTGGAAACTATTAAAATAGGTGATGATAGACCATTTTAGTGGATTGTACATTCAAAATACTTACGAAGAACTCGCTACTCTGTAATAATAGGGATTAGTACTAAAGTATATCGAACAATTTGAGTATCTGACATCACTACCCCCACACCAAACCAAGCCAAAATATGTCTATTATTTTTTACATAGTTAAAAAGAATATATTCAATGTTGGGTAAAATTAAAAACATAAATACTCAACTACAAGTGATACAATTATCTCAGCATGTGGAACTCACTTTCACAATAGATGTGAGTGCAAAGTTTTGTGGTGGTCAATCATAGAATTTTAGGTGGGGGATATTGTTTTGGATGTTTGGATAGGTGGCTTGGGAAAGAGTTCAAGGGGATATAAAGTGTTTTATCTCTTGTGTACTTCTTCTTCCTCCACTATAATTTCAGTTTAATAGCTTGGTTATGTACAAGTTGTTCATTAGGTTTGTATCAACTTTACTACCTAAACCAAACAAAATAGGGAGTTACTTCCACATGGACATGATCTGTGTGGAGAATTAATTCCAAATATTATTCTATCATGTTTATATAATAATCATGTGTTCTATAAAAACAATTAATATTCTAAGGGACTATTTTTTATTTATTGTTCATCTATTTTCTCTGTCCAAAGAAATTTTGTTCTAATTGAAGTGGGTTTTGTTTTCTTCTTTTTTTATAAAAAATAATTCCCATTATTTCAGAGTTACTAAACACCTCTAGGGATGCTAAAATTTATATTGGATTTATACTAAAATCTATGAGAAATAAAATCTATGAATCTACACGTACTCAAAAATATCGATGGAGGAATATAATTTTTGATTTCAAAAATTACAAAATCAGTAGTTCAAGGAAACTAGGTAAATAAAATAGTTATGAACCTTCGGAAGTGGGGTAGAGGGATTTCATTTTATGAAGCTTTAAATAGATTTTAAGGGTAAAATCTTAACATATTCCAAAAACCCAATGCCAAAATCACAAGATCATATGATATAAATCTTACTGTGATCATATATCCAACCGCTTTAAAATTGCAGCTTAACTTTTGTAAGTTATCTCTTATGGGTTGGATTATATTTTTTAAAGGAGATAATCCAAGGAATAATCAAGACAAGAAAGTGAAATTGATCAACCATTGATAATTAAGTAATTGGAAGTTGATCTGAATTTGAAAGGGTATTACTAGATCACTCTAGAGAGCCAAGAAGCATATAATAGAGTATTGAAGATTGAGAATATTAATCTAAAATTAGAAGTGTTAGGGAATTTTGTTTGGGATATTAACATCAAACCTTATACTTAGAAACAATACACTTCCCAAATATGGATTTAGCTTTATGTATTGAGTAGGGTTTTTTGGCACCCAAAAATTCTCAATGACATTTCATCTTGTATTGGAATCACATTGAAGATGGATGAGCACACTACATAATATTGGTTGAAGCCAATATTTTTTTAAAGGTTGGGGCTAAATAAAATTTTATTGAACTGATAAAGGAACCCCCATTTATTGGTAGGTGAACCCATTACATATCTCATAGGCCAAAGAAACTAATACCTACTAACATGGACTAGGCTTAAACAAGGTCCAAATACCTATGGCCCAAATTCTCAAATAACCACCCCCTCACCCGCATAGTTCACCTATGATGAATATACCATAAGAATCCTCCCTACATGGATCATCATTGATTAAAGCCATAGGTTTCCTTCTCCCACAATATATCGTCACCACTGATACTCCCCACTACCACAATCTAGAGGCCACTGCTTCCCTTACCATCCTGTCACTACAAATGCACCCTTTTGTCATCCTTGTCTCTACCAACACACCCTACTACCACAAGAATAAGGTTGTTACCTCCATCTTCATCCCATACCCTTCAAATTTACCAACTACCACAAGCCAGATTCTCCAAAAATTCAACCCACTACCACAAAATAAAGTTCACCTCCAATGTACTCCTACTGCTATCTGAACACCACCCACAAAAATGGGTTGCAGTTAGGATTTGATCCCTATATCCACCTAGGCATGATTCTATAGGTGATCATATGTTCCTCATTACTAATGGATCAAGGATAGAAATTGGAATTTAATATGAGTATATCCCACCATTATATAATTTATTTAGGATAATGGGACACATTATCTCTAATTTCAGGGTTGTTCACAAACATGTTAAGCTAGTGGGAATACATAAAAGAGCATGTAAAAAAGTGAGCAAATGAAATAAAGGAAAGGGGACTTATTTACAAAAAAAATAAATTTACTGTAATTAATTTAAATAATAAAATCAATGAGATAGATAAGAAAGATATTAAAAAATAAAATACAGTTATAAAACTCAAAATTAGTGAATCATTAAAAGATTCCACCATGATAGAAACTAAAATTATGAATACATATAGTCAGGTGAGTCATTCTGTAGATGATTTTGAAAAAATTACCAATGTTTCAAGAAAGAAAAACCCAAGGAAAACATGGAGTCATATAGATTTGGAGGAAGAAAATTATGTTGTAAATATCAATAGTGACAAATATCTAAAGGAATATTTCAATAATATAATTAATCATAAAAAAGAAGAAAATGTTAGTTAAATTTTTCCAGGAAAACATTATAGTTGAAACTTTGAATCTATGTGGCTAGAACTTTGTAATGGAGATGTGGATCTGATCTCATGTAGGGGTGAGAAGGTAAAAAATAAATAATTAGGAAATCCTTAATGTTTTAAATACTAGTTATCAAACTAAAAATATTTTGGATAAAAAAGAACAATCTAGGAAGGACTCAAGGATCTTGATGAAAGAGGATCCATAAGGAAGGGTGAATAAAAAGAGGAATAATTATATATATATATATATATATAGTTTTAGTGTTGATAAACTAGTGGGGGTTCTATAATAGTTAAAAACTGGCACTATTAAAAGGGTTAATTCCTTTTCGAGTGATGAAAAACCCTCAAAATAGTTGAGGGAAAATATTCACCTAATAAGAGGAAAGCTATAGGATAAAGGAAAAAGGTAAATCCAAGGATAAATGGTGATATTATATTATAATTTTTTGGGTTTATCTAACATTGAAACAACTAGAAAATTTTTAAGACATATGTTTAACCACAAACATGGTATTCTAGGCATACCTAGACTCATGCCTCTCTACCACTAGAGTGTTGTTGACAACCTTTACATCATTTATTAAAATTCAATTTTAAATAAAGACACTATACAATGAAAAGAGTAGTTTACCACTATATATTTTGAATAGAATGGATAATTTAATTTCTATTCTTTAGTTAATGGAAAGTATAAGTATCAAGAATGATTGAATCTTGGGAGGGAGATTCAAGAAGCTAAAATAAGGGTCAATGGCCCATGGATTTTATTAGGGGACATCTATACCATTATGAAGATTGAGGAGAAACATAGATCTACCCACCTTCCCACTGCATGCAGATAATTTTTAAGGAATATACTTATATAAATGATCTCATGGAAGTTATACTCATTGGGGTAAAATACAAATAATATAGAAATCATGGAAATAAAATTGTGGCTAGTAAACTTGATAGTGATCTTGCTAATTATGTTGCAATGGATCGGTATGAATATGTGAGTAGTATTACCATGTCAATGAATAATTCATATATGTTGGATCATAATGTATATGAAGATGAAAAAATACAAGAAGAGTGAATTTTGAGTTTAAAATATTTCATTTTTAACCTTAAAAGAAACTTTTTTTAACAAGATTAAACAAATAGTATTCACAAAAACTATTAAGTATTTAAAAAGTGATTAGACTTGGCCTTTGGGTCTGATAATAAAAATATTGTAATAAATAAGATTTAAATATTTAAGTCACAAGTCATAATCACAATGGTTATGATATATCATAGTAATAAAAAAAATTAGTTATTCTATCTAAAAGTGCATAGAATAATTTTCCAAGTAAAACAATTGTATCGTAATCAATGTTATTATGATAAAAAAATACAAATATAAAGATGAATATAAAAGTATCACTTTATATTATATGTTGTGGAAATAAGACTTTTCATAAAACAAGTAATAAAAATTAATAGGGTTCTTTTATCCTAAAGACAAGGGAATCAAGTAGCCTTGGATAAAGTTCCCTTGTGTTATACTTACAAGAAAGTTTGTCTTTCCCGAACCAGAGAAATCCCTCGATATAAAGATCAGTCTATCTCACTATCCCTGCAATCCCTCGATACGAGGATCTGATTCACTATCTATCTATCCCCTAAAACCTTTAATACGAATATCAACTCTTTCTTTCTATCCCTAAAATCCCTTTATCAGTATGTTGATAAGATCCTCTGTCTTCCTTTCCTTGAAAACCCTTGATCATAATCACACAATCGAAACACACAAAGAAATTGCAACAGCTTTTTTAAGGATAAAACCTGACAAGGATTCCTTAAGAATGACTCCCTTTAAAGTAATACAAGAGACTAAGAAAAATTTGTTTACATTTTTTACACTTTAGAATAATTGAGAGTCAAAACGAATTAGATTTAGTCGCTACAGTAGCATCACAGACACCCATATTGTGTCAAACTCTTCAAATGACTTGGTATTTATAAGGCAAGACATCCAACAATCATCTTGATATCCAATGGTCATATCTTCTCTAATTTTTTTGAAAGGACTTGAACACCTGGAACTTTAATAGTTATATTATAAAATAATGTATTCTATCATTTTGTTTTACACATTTATAATGTAAAATGTATTCCATTACAATAGAATATAGTTTTTAATATTTAAAACATAAACGTAGATAAATATGGTGGATTAACTTATAGAATTTCAATACTATTTTATTTATGAGTATGATTCGGATGCTACCATTTTTGATGTAAAATCTAATTAAAAACTTTTGATAGTACGAAAATAAGACAGAAAGTCTTTAAATATGATTTGATAAAGGTGAACCTGATCACTATAAGATCTATTCTCATTATAATAATTGTAATGAATAAAGTAGGTTTTTAAAACTAAATCTATGTATGGTAAAACTAAAATGTTTTATATAAAACATTCATAAAATACGTTGGACATGAAAGAGTTAACAATTAAGTATTTAACAAAGAGTTTGTGATTTCCCAGACAAAAGGAAAGGAAAAGTCAAAAATAAACTTTTTAATCAAAAATATCATCAACCTATTTTGGTTTTATTCCAATATATTAGGGAAAGGACACCTTTTCCTTTTAGATTCAACAATTTGTGGATAAAACATCAGAATTATAAGAATCTAGTTACAGATGTCTAGAAATATTTTCAATGCAGAAATGACTTATATGGTTGTGTGATGAAGCCCAAAATGTTAAAAAAGTTAAAAAATAGAGAAAATTTATTCTAGACCTGTGTAAGTGGAGATAAAAACCACATATATTAAATTGGATCAAATTAAATAAAGAAACACTGATAAGGATTTTGCAGAGACCCTTGTTCAGGAAGAAAATTTCACTATTAAAGAACTTAATTCTATAAATTAAACATTAAATTATTAAAGTAACTATTAAAATTTAGGTAGGTTATGGAAGGAGATAAAAACAATTCCCTTTTCAACTCCCTTTAAAGAGCTTAGAAAATATCTAGCCCTTTTTCTCGGCTTCAGGATAGGGACACTATCCTTTTTGGAAGTTAGGATCTAGCAGAGAATATTCTTAATTACTACAAGAAACTTTTCAATAAAATGAATTTATATACACACAGCCTGCTGAAAATGTTATATCAATAACTCTTGATAAATACGTGAATCATTTTCTCATCAAAATACAAAATCCTTAGAGGTTAATGAAGGTATTTTTCAACTTTAATCCTAGTAGTGCCTCAAGCTCAAATGGATTTACTGGAAATTTATTTTAGGATTCCAATGATATTGTCCAATCAAATGTGAATTTTTTTCATATTCTTTCAGTAATAATTTATCTCTTCTAGCACCAAATCTAGGTTTTTGACTTTAATCCCTAAGGTTGAAGATGAAATTCAACATAGTTAGTTTAGACTGTGGTATTTTTTTAATGTAAATTTTGAAAATATCACGAAAATCATTACCAATAGACTTCCTATAATTGTTGGAGTTGGTGTCCTAGGACTAATAGTTTTTACTTTTATTATATTTATATTCGATGTATTGCATATTAATTATACATCTTATTACATATTGTTCATTATTTCACATGGAATTAATGTAATAATGTAGTAGACTATTTTTCAAATTGATAAGGTCATAGCAGTTCTCTAATATAATGAGAACCAGGAAGGGTTATGAAAAG
Source organism: Viscum album (assembly GCA_963277665.1). NCBI lineage: Eukaryota > Viridiplantae > Streptophyta > Magnoliopsida > Santalales > Viscaceae > Viscum > Viscum album. The sequence continues at coordinate 1,068,717,046 of OY728166.1, read as the reverse complement.
ATTCTTAATATAGTTATATGGTTTGATAATGTACTATAATGGGACACATAATATTTATAATGTCAGGTGTGATTTCTCAAAAGAATATGAGGCTTCTTCTCATGAAGTTTGTACTTGGTAATCTCTAAGACGAGAGATTATGATAACAGACCTGCCAGTAGGAATTCCTCATGTTTTGGGGTCATTGGATATTCCTATATTGAGCATTTATAATGGTTATTAGACTTTAAGATTATAATTAATGCAGGTCATGACTCATTTAATTAGATTTACTAACAAAAACCATCACGTCATACATTGGCGAGAAGTAGGGTATGTTGGATGTGTCGTGATTGACATGTCATTAATGGATAAACAAAGCAAGGATTGTATATTCTATCTTTGTAGGAGTATATATCTAGACCCTTTGATTGGAACATAACTATTTTCTAAAGTCCAGGGTCATAGTGTAACATTTTATTTATTTCATATTGTCAAAGAAACATATCTCCAGCATATAGGTGGATGAAACTATTGTGAAACATACTTGGTGAGATATTGTGATAAAGAGATTATATTGTATAGTGAGAGTTCGTATATGGTTTCCATCATTTCATAATTAAGTTCTTTCTCTTGGGTTCCTTGACTTGTTGCTATATATTAATCTTATACTTTAGGAAATCCCACCAACTGACAATGAGAAAGAATCCTAGAGGGCACACACAAAGTGTTTCTGTTGATCTTAATTAAATTCTATTTGAATTTATTCGCTGGTATGGGAATAAAAATATATTTATTCGCCAGTATTTGAATAAAAATATATTTATTTTTTTTATTGAATATATAATAAATATTTATTCACTAATATGTGGATGAAATATTTATTTATGAATAAAATATTTATTGGGGTATTTAATAAATACCAAGGATTTTGAACAAATCAAGAGCACGTCTAGTGATAAAATAATTATTTACAAGCCAGTAAATATTATTTATCAATTTTCACAAGTTAGTGCACCGAAAATCAAAAATATTATTTTATATTGTGGAATGAGGTTTATTAAAGGTTTTAAATGTTATTGAATGGATGAAATGAAATTAAATAATATTTTAACCTAAACTATAACTCTATAGAAAGACAATTATATCTATCATATATTGAATCCAAGATTGAGAATATAGAATTGTTGTACATAATGAGTTGTCTCTCAACCCTCCTTCTCTCTCCCTCGCAAGAACAAGAAATGTATGAGATATTTCTTCAAGGCCAAAGAACAAGAAATTCAAGACATTGGATTCTCTGTACTAGTACCCAGAGATCGAGTGGCATTGCTTAGAGATCATATGAGCGTGTGTGGATCACTACTAGAGGGATTCTATCATTGGATCCTTATAACACAATGAAGGAAATCTGGAAGGGTATTTTTAAATGATCAACATTCATCAATGCAGAAAGTTCCTAAGCCCAGGTATTTATTTTTTCAGATATTAAATAAATTAAATATAAATATTACGTGTAATATCCTCACTCATGGTTTTGGGAAATGATAATTAAAAGAAATTATAATATATCACCTACCACCACACACTTATTTTATGCCCAAAACCTATAATAATAACTCAAAAGGTTTTATCATTGAACCAATATAGATTCATCAAAGGTAGGAATATTCAAGGATCCCATATTCCTGCCTTGGAATGTGTGAGTTTTCTTAATAAAACCAATAATACTGGAAACATTCTCATCGAGAATGATGTTAAAAAAGATTTTGACACCATTAGTTTGGATTTTATCTTCTATATTATGAGAAAGTTTTTATTCTGTGAAACCATCATAAGATGGGTAAAATTATTTTTCTCCCCTATTAAAGTTTCTATTCTTATAAATGGTTCCATAGAGGTTATTCCACTTGCTCTAGAGGGGTGACAAATAGAGACACCATCTCAACCATTATATTCATTATTTCTAAAGACTATTAGAGTAAATATATCACTAAAATGGTGGAAGAGGGAAAATTGAAACAAATACAAGTTGCAAGGGGAATCACAACACCATCTCACCTTCTTTATACAGATTAGATTATAGTCTTATACCAAGGTGATAGATGAAATATAAAGCCCAAATTGGAGATTTTCAATCATTATATGGAGGTTTTAGGGAAAGAAATATGCTGAGAGAAATATCACATATTTTTTTAAGAACACTATTTATAGAAACATGTTTATTTAGAACTAATTTGGTGGTAGGGAAGGAAATTTTCCTTTCATGTGCTCAGGTAACCTGGTGTATTATGGGAAACTCAAGGTGAAACCCTTATGAAGTGATTGGTTCTATTAAAGATATACCATAAACTTGGAATGGAAAATCCATTTACATGGTAGGTAAGTTCTATATGGTTAAGGCCACTTTTTTTGGAAGCTCCTAACTGACAGCTCTAAAGACCTTTCTTTTTTTCAATGATGATTCATCAAGAGACTTAGATATAAGAATCTCCATTTATATTAGTCTTTTATATGGCTAGTTCAAAGTGAATCATATGCTGATTTCATTATGCAATAAAGTTTTCCACTCTCAAGACCATTCTCTCTCAATTTATAGAATGAAAACTGGATTGGGTTCCTTTAAAGGAGCATAGTTGATAACTTTCACTCTGTTAATTACCACATAAAAAATTGGAATGGTTTAGAAATTAAAATAGAGGGAATACCCTCTATCATGAGAAATATAATAAAATAATACAATTTAATGCCTCATAAGGACATGCATGAGTGGATACCAGTGAAAATGGGGTTATTACTAGTAAAATATATAACTAATTCAAAAATGGGATGCCTAGTAAAACATAGAAATTGATCCAGAACCATCAAATCTCATCGATCAAATCCACTAGAACCTAGTTTCTCTAAAGAATCAACAAAATAAGTATCCCAACTAAGGAAATAATAATGGTTTATGGTTTCATGGATATTCTATCTATGTGTATTATAGGTCCAATACCTAATAGTAGGAACATGTTTTATTGTACTACCCCCTCATGAAGTCTCTTTGGAAGGCCATGATTGGCCTGTTTGAGATCCCTCTTATATAGGCTTACAATCTAAAGTACCAACTCAAAGCTGCTAGCATTCATGGTCTCTCCATGTACCTATAAAACCTCTTTCATGATGTGATTTCTGAATCCTACTCGATTATATAGAATTAAAAATAACTCCATTTACAATAGAAACTCCCTCTGAATGACTAAATTAGTGAAGAAAATTATGACTATAGTTCAACTTGTAGATAAGTTGCATTTTGGGTGTATAGAAAAAAACTATAGGATCATTCAGTCTCAAGGAGGTTAGAAATCAAACCCAACTTCAAATTACCTATAATAACTATCAGTATGATCTAGAAAACATTGATCCATGCCTAGATTAATGTAAATACTTATCAAGAATCAACATGGAATTTGAGAAGGGATTACGGGGTGGTATTATGGGAAGCTTTTTTAAACATTGTGGACGCACATATACCCTTGAATAAACTTATAAATTTAATAAAAATCATGATACCAAAAATATATAAAACTTGTGGATCTAGTGTGACTCAACAAGTATGATTCATGCAATCAAGAATAAAATAACAGATGTTTGTTGGGAGCTTCTTCTACACTAGATTACATATATATAGGACATTTACTCCATTATCTTTGTTATTTCACATACCTACATAGAGGGGAATGAATTTCAAGTGGATTCTTAAAAAGGGGTAACTTATAACTCCTTGGTTTAAATGGAAGATGTTTCACATGCTTTGATTGGATTGGCAGAATGTGATATCTATGAAACTCCCACTCTCAGAATCTTGAAACTTTTGACTTGTATTGAATCTATTCAAGGACTTTATATTTCATTGAATCTATTCAAGGCCTTTACCACCTTGGATAAATTTCCTCAATATTTTCATTTTATAAAGGATTTTTTGAAAATGATATAAAATTATTTTAATATCAAAAAAATACTAAAAGCTGTGAAATTTTTATCTTCTATCAATTTTATTTTCTTGAAAAAATGAAATGACTTTATTTCTATTTTTGAAATATTTTCATATTAGCAGGACTGATTTAAAATGATAATGCATGTATAAATAAATTTAATGGGAGTTAAATATTACTATAATAATAAAAAAATTATTGTAGACCACATGTTTAAACATGAAAAATGTTATAAGAAATTGGTAATAAAAGCATGGTAAATTATCAGACATAATTGTTTTGTTTATTTCGTGATGAACATGATATGTTTCAAATATCACAGATCAATTTAAAATTCCTACGTGGTTTTTTTTTGAATAAGTGTAAAGTATGAAAGTAAAATATGTGGAAATTAATTAATAAACCTGAAGCATCATAGAATATGAATAAGTGAACTAATAAGCATTTATTTTGGTGATAATTTTATGTATAGAGTAATTATATAGGCATTGTATCATGTATTGAGTTATTGATCTTTGTTTAATCAATTAATTGTTGTTATGACTTGTTGAAAATATACTTATTTAATCCTCTAGAATGAATATGTTTCTTTTTTATTATCTCAATATATGACCTAATGAAAATGGTGATGATTTACTTAGAAAGATTAAAATGGTGTTATATAAATGATATGATCGATGGTTGAAAGATATGATTGACGTAATAATGGGATGCAAATGAAATGACAGATGGTTTATGATAAGGTTTGTGGATGGCTGTTGGTGGTTTATTTTTTACCATATGTTTTCTTAATTTTCATTTATTGCATGTTTTTTATTATTTGTTGTTAGTTTCTTGATATGTGTAGTTTTCTAAATTACTTAATATGATAAATCATGATATTGTGCATATTTAATTAATTTTTACTGATTCTGCAACTTCTATACTTTAGTTTGTTTATGGGAACCTCTTAAATGAATTAAAAATTGTAATGAAAAGGTGATGTTGTGAAAATTAATGATGGATATTATCTAGGATCAGCTCAATATTACTCAATTCTTGTGTGATGTAGCTAAATTATAATTTTTTGTTAAATGACATTTAATGTTTTCATAATATAAATTCTTGTATGAGTTTAAACCAAAACATGATTTTGGGTTGGTAAGGGGTTTGGATGTTCCATTTGATGTTGAAAAGATTTATGTGATGTGCACTAACCTTATTGTTCCCTTGTTTGGAAATGATGGATAATTTGACATAACTCCTCATATGTGGGTGATGAATTCTAGCCACCTAGATATGGATGATGAAAAAATCTCTAAATCAGGTTCAATATTCTATTCTCATTACTTCCATTGAGGCATCATAAACATGTGTAATCTAAGGATCGATTAGTCTCTCAGCCTTCAGAGGGTATTTATGGTTAATTTGGTTTGACATAATTTGATAAACCTACTCCATTAATTAAATAAATCTATGGTGAATTTTAAAATTAGAAAAAAAATTGATTTAAAAAAAGGGTGTGCATCAAATTCTGGAATTTCTTATTAAAAATTATTATATCGCTTTAATATTTTAAAGGGGTTTTCTTCAATAGTGAAAGGTTTTAAAAAATTATAGCATATTCCAAATGGGTAAAATTTTTCAAATGGGGTCTCAAAATCAACAGTTTGAAAGTAATTTTGATGATAAACTAAAATCCATTTTGAAAGAGGGTGTGTAGATGTCTATAAACATGGTTGAATTTCGCCTTTCTGAAAATAGTTATCACTCTTCTAAAGGTTTTAAGTTTTTAAAATGATTAAAATTTTAAAATATTTAAATTATTTTTAATGGTATATAGGTTATTCAAATGGGTAACTATTTCAAACATGTTCTTCTTTAATATGTTTTCATTTCACTTAGTAACTAGGACTCTGTTTAAGAAGTATCCTCCCATGAATATTAACTTTAGGTTATTCTTATTTAGGTATAATTTTAATTATTGAGGATGATAATTTTTTGAGAGGTGTCTAATGTTTTAGTTTGGATTTTCCCTAAGAATTCCTATATTTTTTGTGGGTGTTGAGGGAGTCTAGGGGTATTTTCTAATATTTTTAGAGGTTCGAGAATGTTTAAATAAATTTTAGATGAATTTTAAAGTAATTAATTATTTTTTTGGGTTTAAAAATATAATTTTATAAAATAATCAAAGTAATTATTACACCTAGTTTTTTATTTATAAAATTATTATTTTTTAATTTTTTTACCCTTCTACATGACCCCTTCCTTGTACAGGGGTAATCATTGAAATTCTTTTTACCCTTATGCAATAACAATTTTTTTCATAAATGTAACCCAATTTACCTTTACATGATCTCTTCTGATGTAAAGGTGAATAGAATAATTCTTATGTTGCATAAAATTAATATGATATACCTTTGAAAAATTCCTTCTTGCATAAAGGTAACCTGATTTACCTTTTCACAAGATCTTACTATGTAAAGGCAGACCCATACCTATGTAAAGTTTTTTTCTACCTTACATAAAGAAAAAATATGAAGACCTTTTCAATGAACACTATTTTAGTGTAATGGTAAACCACATTACCATTTTGTATAAACTCCCTTAAGAATAACAGTAACCTCACTAAACTAAAGATTTTCATTTTCTTCCAGAATTATTCTACAACCAGATTTTATGAAGTGAGTAAAGTAAATAAAGAAAAAGGAACATGTGTACAAAAAAACACTGAATTTCCTAAAATTAATGAAAAGAATAAAATCAATGATATAGAATCAAGAGATAACAAAATCAAATGTTGGGACACAACTCGAAATTGGTGAATCATCAAAAGAATATACCATGATAAAAAAAAATAAAGAATACACATTTAAGTGAGTCAATCTATAGATGATTTTGAAAAAATTACTAATGTGTATAGAAAAATCTAAGGAAAATATGGAGTCAAATAGTTTAGGAGGAAGAATCTGAGGTTGTAAATTTAAACAGTGATGAATCTCTAAAGGAATATTACAATATGGTAATTAAATATAATAAAGAATAAACCAATAGAGTGACCTTTGTCCAAGATAACACTATAGTTGAAACATTGAATCAATGTGGATAAAACATGGTAATGAATATGTGGATATGAACATAATCATTTATGAGAAGGAAAAAATTAAATATAATTATTAGGAAATCTATAATGTTGTATAGACTGGTTCTCAGACCAAAAATATTTTAGGGGAAAAAGAATAATCAGGGAAGAATAATTTGAGGAGCTTGATGAAAAAGGATATGAAAGGTTGGGTGAATGGAAAGGGGAATCAAAATGATATTTCTAAAAATATTTTTAATGTTGATAAAATATTGGGGGATCTATTAGAATTATAAACTAACACTTCTGAAAGGGTTAATGGTCCTCAGAGTGACAAAATATCCCACAAAAATGAGTTAATGAAAAATATTCACCTAGTAAGAGAAAAAATATTGGCATGAAAAAGGGATAACAAAGGATAAATTAAGATCTTATATTATAATTTTTAGGTTTTATCTAAAATTTATATGACTATAACCCTTGGAAAAAATATTATTAATCACAAACATAGTATTCTAGGCATATCTTGACCCATGTCTCTTTTCCACTTGTGTTGTTAAACCCCTATGTGTTATTTCTTATAATTTGGTTTTAAATGAATGAGCTATACAAACTAAAGAGTTTTTGATGAAAATCTATTTTCAATGAAAGGTACAATTTAATTTCTATTCTTTGGTTTGTGGAAAGAATAAGTATCAAGAAAGGAGGACTCTTGGGAGGGAGATTCAAGAAACTAAAGTAAGGATTAATATCCCTATATTTTATTAGGAGACATCAATACCATGATGAAGATGTAGGTGAAAGCTGTATTAGATCACTTTCCCATTGCATGTAAAGAAATTAGGGACTATATTCATAACAATGATCTCATGGAAGTTAGCCTCATTGGGGAAAAATTCAAATTGTATAGAAATCATGGAAATGAAATTGTACCTAGAAAACATGATAGGGATATTTCTAATTACATTGAAATGGATTGATATGACTCTATGAGTAGTATTACCTTTCCAAGGTATAATTCATATCATTATCCTATTTTTATTTTATCCCAAAATATTTGGAAAATGTTAACTTTTCATTTTAGATTCTATAATACCAGGTTAAAACATCAGGATTAAAGGAATATGATTAAAATTGTCTTTAAATATTTCCAATATAGAAATGACTCATATGTCTATGTTATAAATCCCAAAATGTTAAAAAAATTAAAAAAACTAGAGAAAAACTTTTCTGGAAATATGGAAGTTGAGGTAAAATCCCTAGAGAATAAATTGGCTCAAATTAAATAATGAAACGCTGAAAATATTTTCCGGATAGCTTTATTGATTAGGAATTTGTAACTATTAAAGAACATAACTTAGTGTTGTAGATAAAACATGAAATTAAAAAGGAACTATTAAAAGTTAGGTGGTTAAGGGAAGGTGATAGAAACACTTTCATTTTTAACTCTCTCAAAAGAGCTAGAAAAATATCCAAACCTCTTTCTCAACTTCAGGATAATGACACTCTTTTCAAAAAGGTATGATCTATTATAGAATATTGTTAATTTCTTTAATAACCTTTTCAATAAAATTAATTATTGTCCACACAGACTGCTGACGATGTAATATCAGGAACTCTTGATAAATGAGAGAATGATTTTTTCATCAGAACTCCAAAATCCTTATAGATTAAATATTTTTTTCAACTTTAATAATGGCAGTGCATCAAGACCATATGGATATTCTAGACATTTATTTTTGGAGTTCATGGATATTTTCCAAAAAAATGTTTATTTTTTCCAACTTATTCAAGAATGAATTTCTCCCATGTGGTACCAAATATATGTTTTTCTCATTGATAACTAAGGTGTAAAATGAAAGTCAACATAAATAGTTTAGACTTATATCTTTTGTTAACTCTAAAAATTTTTCAAGAAAATCATTTCTAATAGAATACCTCCAATTAATCACATAGTTCTGTCACTAAAAAAATATGGATTCATCATATATTTTAATAATAAAGATTAAATTATCATTTCCTTGGAATTTGTGAACATTCTTAAGAAAACCAATAGTACTGGAAGAATTTTCATCAAGATTGATATTAAGAAATATTTTGACATCATTAGTTGGGATTTCATATTCTTTATTCTAAGAATGTTTGGAATCCATGAAACCTTCATAAGATCTATAGATTTATTTTTATCCTCTATGAAAGTTTCCATTCTTATATATGGTTCCCTAGATAGTATTTTAATTTTTGAATATTCTTTGAGTAGATATATCACTTAGATGGTGAAAGAGGGTAATTAAAACAAAATAGAGGTCATAAGAGGAATCACAAAACTATATCACATTCTCTATACTGATGATATTACAGTCTTCTTAAAAGGTTATAGATGGAATATAAAGGCTCTGCTAGAGATTTTCAATTACTATGAGCAGATTTCATGTAAATTCATTTGCTGAGAGAAATATCAGATATATTTTTTAAAATATTTTCTATTGTAAGAAAAATGTTTATTTTGAACTATTTTGGGGGTAAGGGAGGTAATTTTAATTTCATGTGCTCATATGTGCTGGAGTTTTTGGGGAAACCCAAGGTGAAACCCTTAAATGAAGTGGTTGGTTCTACTAAAGAGATACTAAGAACATGGAATGGAAAATCTATTTACACGGTAGGTAGTATCTATACGGTTAAACCCACATTATGTGGATGATCCTAGATGAAAACTCTGAAGAAATTTATTTTCTTCAAATATGATTCATCAAGAGACTTAGATATGGGAATCTCAATTTATTTTATTCTTCCATATGACCAGTTCAAATTGAATCATATGTCGATGTCATGATGCAATCAAGATGGCTAGTCTCAAGAACATTCTCTATTAATTTCTTTAATGACAACTAGATTGGGCTCCCTATAAGAATCACGGTTGATAACTCACACTCTATTGATTCCCACATAAAAATTGGGAATGATTTAGAAATGAAAAAAAGGAACACCCTATATCATTTGGAAGATAATAGAATAATATAATTCCATGCCTCATGAGGACATGCTCAACTAGAAACTAGAAAGAAATGGGGTTATAAATAGTAAACTGTATAACTTATTAAAAAATTGGAAGCCTAGTCTAACATGGAAATAATTCCATAACCTTCAAAACACATTGAACCTAGATTCTCTATAAATCATCTAAATAAGGATCCCAACTAAGGAAAGATTGATGATTTATGGTTTTCAGGGGTGTTTTATCTATGTTTTATATAATCGCAATACCTTATATTAAGAATAACTTTTACTGCACTTCTCCCTCAGAAAGACTCTTTGGAAGGCCAAAAATGACCTGTATGAGATCCCTTTAGTATAGGATACCTTTAATACTTCCTTCTTAATGTGATTTGAGAACCTTAATGGATCATATGGAAGAGAAAAAATAGCATCATTTACAATATAAACTCCCTCTTAGTGACTGAATTACTAAATAAAATCTTGATTGCAATTCAACTTGTAGATTAGCTATTTTTCAGGTGTGTAGAAACTAAACTATGAGATATTTTGGCCTCAAGGAGGTTTGGAATCAAACCCAACATCAAATTACCTAGAACTATCAGTATGATCTGGAAAACATTGATCAATGGCTAGATTAATGTAAATAATGATGGAAAATCAAAATGGAAACTAGGAAGCGGTTATAAGGGCAGTATTATGAGGAGATTCTTTGAAGATTACGGATGCACATATACCCTTGAAGAGGAAATTAATGCACTAGTCAATGCAGTATAGATCATGATACCAAAAATATGGAAAACATTTAGATTTAATGTGACTCAACAAATAAACTGTGATATCTTTTGGCCTCAAGGAGGTTTGGAATCAAACCTAACTTCAAATTACCTATAACTATCAGTATGATCTGGAAAACATTGATCCATGGATAGATTAATGTAAATACTGATGGAAAATCAAAATGGAATCTTGGAAGGGATTAAAAGGGCAGTATTATGGGAAGATTCTTTGAACATTATGGATGCACATATACCCTTGAATAGGAAATAAAGGCACTAATCAATTTAGTATAGATCATGATTCCAAAAATATGGAAAAAATCTAGATTTCATGTGATTCAACCAGCATGATACATGCAATTAATAATATAAAATGATGTATGTTGGGAGTGTCTTCCACAAAGGATCACATACCTACATGACCTTTACTCCATTAACATTGTTATTTCACATAACTATATATAGGGGAACACATTTTTGGAAGTTTTCTCAAACAAATGGGTAACATGTAACTCCTTGGTTTGTATAGAAGGTGTTCTACGTGATTTGATTGGCTTGGTGGAATGCGATATATATAAAACTCACACTCTCATAATCGTATAACTTTTGACTTTTATTGAATCTAGTCCAGGAGTTTACCACCTTGGATATATTTTCAAATTATTTTCATCTTTCAAATGATTGTTTTAAAAAATGATATAGAATGATTTGAATACTGAAAAAAAAACAAAAAATTATACATGTTTTCTCTTCTATCAATTTTATTTTCTTGAAAAAAATAAAATATGTTTATTTCTATTTTTTAAAATACTTTCATATTAGTGGGATTGATTTATAATGATAATGAGTTTATATATAAATGTAAATAAAATTAATGATACATAATTTGAATTGATAAATATTGTGATAAACATGAACTAATTATTGTAGACCATGTGTTTAAACTTGAAAAATGTTATATGAAATTGGATATAAAAGCATGATAAAATATTAAATATATAATATTTTTTTGTATTCCATAATGAATGTGTTAAGTTTCAAATATCACAAATCAATTTAAATTTTTTGACATGGTTTATTTTATATGTTTTTATTAAGTGAAAATTATGAAAGGAAAATATGTGGAAATTAATTCATACATATGAAGCACCATGGAATATAAATAAGTGAATTAATAAACATGTACTATGAGATGATAATTTTAAGCATGTCGTAATTATATAAGCATTGAATTTGAATTTTATTTGTACCCCCACATGAAATGTTACTTCTAATGATGAATAATAACCTTCATTGAGTTATTGGTCTTTGTTTAAATGATTAAGTGTTGGTATGACTTGTTTATAACATACTTATTTAATCCTCTTATATGAATATGTTTGCTTGTTTCTATCTCAAGATATGTCACAATAAAAATGATGATGATATCCTTGAAAGGATTGATATGATATTATATAAAGGATGTGATCGATGGTGGAAAGATATGATTGATGTAATAATGGGATACAAATGAAATGATGGATAAGTAATGATTAGGGTGGTGGTTGGATGCTAGTGTCTTTATTCTTTAGCCCTTGTTTGTTTAATTATGAGATACTACATGTATTTTACTAGCTTATATGGTCTCTCATTGTCCCAACAGAGGTGGTGTCTATTCTGAAGGCCATGGTTGACATATATCCTGTAAACATTGCATGCATGGCGGAAAAGACTATCTTGTGATTGACATGTGTTAGCATCTGTATGCTTTTCTAGATGATTCTTAGTTCTCAAACACTCTCGATCTACAGAGGAAACCATACCAGCTCTAGTGATACTAGATGACACTCATCATACTATTGATATCTCTAAATATGAGTATCATTATCTCTAGTCTCGACGTGTTGGTACTTCATAGAGTGAAACTATTTCTCATTGTGATGCTATTGTTGATCATTTATCTCAGCAATCCACCTAATGGGTTTTGAATCTAGATTCTTAAAGAATATAATTGGGAATTCCGGTATTCTTTAGTCCTATAGATAAACTTCAACTGGAGTTAACATTACTATGGTTGATGATAAGACAGTGCACATAGCTAGTTATGAGAGTTTCTCAATTATACCTAGTTTTACACTCTCTTCAGTTTCTCTAGTTCCAAACTATCCTTTTAATTTACTATTTATTAGTAAAATTATAGATGACTGACAATTCCAAGTCATCTTCTCACCTACTTTAGTTGTCTTTTATGAGCCTTCGATGGCTCAGGTGCTTGATAGCAGACAACTTCAGGGGGTGTGTACATGCTTGACTTGACCCCATCACTCACATTTCCTCCCACATATAACTATATCATATAGCTTCATTATCACCTTTTCCATCCAAATTCACCCATTCTTCAATCACTTTTTCCAGAGTTGTGTCATTTTTCTCCTTATGATTGTGAATTTTTTCATTTTGTTAAGAATCATCAGGTCACCTATGTCCCCCGAGTGATTACTCATTCATATGATCCATTTTATTTAGTTAATTATGATGTATGGGGACCCATTCATGGTCCATTTAAACTGGGTTATCATTATTTTTTCACCTTCATATATTTTTTTTCAAAAAATTCATGGGACTTGTTGTCAAAGGTGTAATAAGGTGTGCGCCTTGGCGAGAGGTGCTATGAGCTGTGACTGTAGTACCTCTCCACTTTCATGACAATGAGATATCACCAAGGATTTCTAAAGGACTATGCATCACATGCCATTCATTTATGATATTAGTCACAATGTGCAAAAGTGGAGTGACCTCCAAACAAATAATGTCACCTTTTTCAAAAAGTGCCAAAAAACGGGACCTGAGAGTATTCATCAGAAACATTAAATTCCTCATTTAATGAAATAATAAAAAAAATATTATAAAAATTAAAAAAAGTTAAACTCTTCCTCCATTATAAGGAGGACGGTAGGCTGCCCACACAATTCTAGGTAGCAGGATTAGATGCATGGTCCCTGGGTTGTAGTTGTACTATCTAGTGATGTGGGCAGCAACACCATTATCTCTCTTACTTTTTATTAGTTTCTAAAGTTCAATTGATGATTATTTTTATTTTTAAGTTCTCAAGGATTGGTTATTATATTTTGTCTTCATTAAAAACTATTAGTATGTATCATAATTTATATTATTTTTATAGAATTTATGTTTTTTTAATTTAATTTTTTTTAAAATAGTATATATTTAATTATTTCATAGAATTTGTCACAGTTTATAGTGGTTCACACCTCACACCACACCCCCAAAAGTCCCATGTGTCTTATTATGTCATGTGCCTTTAAAAACTATGGACATGGGTCTATTTGTTGAAAACAAATTCTGAAATTTTTACAATGTTTCTCTCTTATTATCATGAAGTCCAAACTCAGTTTTCCACTAAAATTCGATGATTATTCTCTGAAAATGGTAATGAGTATTTTTCTATACCATTTTAGTACTTTTTGGATGACCATGACATTCTACATCAAACTTCTTGTCTTGATACACCTCAAAAAATGGTGTTATTGAATATAAGAACCGTCATCTGTTAGACGTTTCTCGTGCTCTTTTGTTCCAAATGAAAGTTCTGACCATATTTTGAGGTGATGTCATTCTCACTGCTACATATCTCATTATCATAATTTTCTTATGCTTTCATTAGGGAGACACTCCCTTCCATTCTTTATTACCAATTTAATCACCACATTCACCACCTTTTCGCATCTTTGGTTGTGTCTTCAATGTATGGGATACTCGCCCCTCCCTTTCCAAGTTTGATTCATGCACCCTCAAATGCATCATCCATGGTTATTTACAAACTCAAAACTTCTATCTCTAATTTTCCCTAAACATTCATCATTATGTCACGTATTCTGAAGTTTAATTTATCAAATCGACCATCTTTTCTATTCTTGATTTCCCACCATCACCTTCTATTCTTGATTCATCCATAAATTTACCTTATTCTATTCATCTAATACTGTCATCTATTCATCATGATATTGTTCAATCCCATTTTGGACAAGTTTACTCATGATACCCTTGCATACCGACCACCACAGAGCCTGATATAGCTACTACAACTGATGGCTCACCAAAACCTTTTCATCCATCACCCTAGTAATTAGTTTCCCTTCATAAACATGGATGAATTTATCCATCCTAAAAATAGTTATCACTCTTCTAAAGGTTTTACGTTTTAAAAAAAATTAAATTTTTAAATGATTTAAATTATTCTTAATGTTTTATATACTATTCAAATGGGTAAACATTTAAAACTTTTTCTTTTTTAACTTGTTGTAGTTTCTCTCAGTAACTATTATATGTTTGAGAGGTATCCTCTAATGAATATAAACTTTGGGTTATTATTATCTAGGTATAATTTTAATTCCTGAAGATGATATTTTTTTGAGAGTTATCTAATATTTGATCTTGGAATTTCCCCCAAACGTTTTTCTGTCTTTTTCTAGGTGTTGAGGGAGTTCAAGGGTGTTTTATAGTATTTTTAGAGTTTTTAAAATTTTTAAATCAAATTTAGATGAATTTTAAAGTAATTCATTATTTTTTGGGTTTAAAAATTTAATTTTTGAAAATCATCGAAGTAACCCTTAAACTTGTTTTTTTAATTATAATATATTTTTCAATTTTGTTTCCCCCTATGCAAGACCCCTTCTTTACATAGGGGTAAATAGTGTAATTATTATTACCCTTATGTGATACCACCTTTTTCATAAAGGTAACCCAATTTTCATTTACATGAGGCCGTCCTATGTAAAGCTGAATAGAATATTTCTTATTCTATGTAAAATTAAATCAATATACCCTTTCAAAATTCCTTCTTGAATAAAGTTAACTTGATTTACCTTCAAATTAGATATTCTTACCTAATGGTAGACACATCAATAAGTAAAGGTTTTTTCACCCTTAAGTAAATGTAAAATATGAAGACCTTTTCACTGACCACTCTTTTGGGGTAAAGGTAAACCGCATTACCATCATATAACCTTATGCATAAAGTAACCTCTTAAAACAGAAAATTTCAATTTTTCCATAATTATTTTGTAACCCAATTTTATGATTTAAAAATTGAATTTAAATGGGAAATCATGATATTATGAATGTTTTTCATTGTAAATGTTATTCCCTGGATCTATAACTTCTTTTTTAAAAGAAATTAATTGTTATGGAGTAATACAATATAATACACTGAATAATAATGGGAAATTAGAATAATTTTCGGTTTCAAAATAAGGAACATGTACAGGTGAGCTACAGTGTGGAAAATACATTTTGTAGGGAATTTCCTTCCAATTTTTGTAACAAAATATTTGAGAATTATATGAGTTTAAAATTGAAGAAAGTGTGTTTATGAATATTTAATATACCAGGTGGTTCAAAAACTTTGGTGAATCTATTTTTATATACATGTGACTTACTCTCCCTCTCTCTTATCCCTCTACCTACTTTCTTGAAAACTTGAATTCATAGATTTATAAATTGATTTTATTGTTATTTTGAAAGGTATAACTCATGTTGAATTCTTGTTGGGAAACCCTTTGTTTTGTGGATTAAAATGATGGTTTGTTGGTGATGCTCATAACATGCTTCATAAATTGATAAAAATAAAAATTTATTTTTATGAAATGAATAGTTTTGAGACCTTGTCATACACTTAGAATTACATGAGTTTATATTGAAATGTACGACTCCATATTGGTTGGGACATTGGGCTAGTGTCTTTGGGGAACATTTGTAAATGGATAAGTGATGAATTAGAGGAATGAATATGTTTTTTGATTGCGGGCTAGGAATGTTCAAAGGTTGGGTGCATGCATGGCTGTGTGTGTGTGTTGGATTTGGTATACCATGTGGAGATAATTGGTTTTAAATATTGTGTTTAAAGAAATATTTGTAAAACGGATTTGATGTGCTTTTCATCCATTTGATATAAAACTGTGAGAAAAAATTTTCTTGTCCTAATGGCATGCATGAGATATCTTTTGGTTTTCCTACTAGGTTGTATTCTCACGCCCTACATATACACCTTGGTACATAGAAATAAATTTTTTCACCAATATACACGGGGAATTTATCATGTTTTTCTATATGATCTTGATTCAGTGGTCTTGGTAGTGGAGGGTGTAGCATGAAGTTGTTTGTGTTGGGTGGTGGGAGTGATTCCATATTGATGTTTCTACGTCGGTTTGTATTTTGTGCTATGGTTTGATTATATATATTTTCTTCTACTTCTACACTTATATTGAATTTTAATTATTTATTTTCAAGAATCATATATATCATTCTTTGTGAGTATTTTTGTATTCATAGGTTGTGTGTGAGCTTGTGTGTGTAAGGAAAAATCATCCCCCCATGACTCATCATAACCTAAGAATTTATTACATGTCTTTAGTGTTTGGGCGACGTTAACCAAAGTTAGTAGCACCTTGGCCCTTCAAAATCCAATGTGTCAGGGGCAGGTTGTTATAGGATCATGCGAGAAAAGACGTGTTTTCAAATTCTACAGACCACTGAGGTTTCAAAATTAGCTTCCACTTAGGTTGGTATGGAAGGAATGTATATTCATTGGTTTATAGTTCTCATTGATGTGTACCAAAATTTAATGTGTCCACTTTTCAAAGTGGAGATGATAGAACATTTTAGCGTCTTGGAAATTCAAAATACTTACAATGAACTTGCCACTCTCTAGTAGCAGGGATCAATTCTGGTGTATATTGAACAATTTAAGTATCTAACGTCAATTCCCCCACACCAACACAATCTACAATATGTCAAGTATTTATTATATTTTTTAGAAGAAGATATTCAATGTTGTGTTTCATAAAAAACCGAAATAATTGTCTACAAGTGATAGAGCTAGCATGGCATATGAAACTCACTTTAATGAGAGGTGTGGGTGATCAGTTTCGCGGGGATTGGTCATATAATTTTAGGTGGGAATATTTTTTGGCAGTTTAGCAACTGGTTTGGGCTAGTGTTTAAGGGGTTCTAAGTGTTTTCTCTCTTAAATTATTATTTTTACTCCATTGTAATTCCCATTAGATCCCTTGTTATAAAATTCAATAGAGAATCAAGGTACAATATTAAACAGGGTCTAAAGACCCATGGATTGATTTCTCAAATAACCATCCCACTAATCCAAATAGTTCAACTATGCTGAATCCATTCCTGGCATCCTCTTCACCTAACTCATTGCTGATGCAGACCAATTGTCTCCTTCTCCGTCATTGTCTCATCACTGTCAATGCATACCACGACCATAAGACAGAGGCCACCACCTTCCTTGTCGTCCCATCACCGCCGACTCACCCCACCTCTATACCTGTCACCACCAATGCACCCTACCACAACCCATATTCTCCATATATGCAACCCACTGCCGCAAATCAAAGTTCATCACCCATGCACTCCTGCTACTATCATACCACCACCCCTAAAAATGGGTTGTGGCCAAGATTTTATCCCTGGCTGCCTAGGTGTGGTGCCCTAACTGATAATATGTTCTTCATTACTAATGGATCAAGTATATAAATTGGAATTGAATATTATTGTATTTCCCACCATTCTATAATGTATATAGGGTACTAGTGGATAGCATCACAAATTGAAGGGTTGTTCAAAAACATGTGAAGCAAGTGTGAATACATAAAAGAGAATGTAAATAAGTGAGAAATGGAAATAAAGGAAAAGGGACTTATGTACAAAAAGAAAACATGACTTTATTAATATTAATGGAAATAATAAAATCAATGAGAGAGATAAGCAAGGGATTACAAAATAAAATGAAAGTATGAAACTCAAAATTGTTGAATCATCAAATGTTGATACCATGATATAAATTGAAATGAATAATAAATATTCTCAGGCGGGTAAATATATAGATTATTTTGACAAAATGACCAATGCTTCAACTAAGAAAAGCCCCAGGGAAACCTGTATTCAGATATTTAAGGAAGAAAAGAAGGTTGTAAATTTCAACAATGATGAATCTATGAATAAATATTTCAATATTATAATTAATGATTATAAAGAAGAAATGTTAAACTGAACTTTGTCCAAGCTAACACTATAGGTGAATCATAGAATCAATGTACCCGAAACATGGTAATGAAGATGTGGATATGATCTCAAGTTGGGATAAGAAAGAAAAAATTAAAGAAAATTATCAGGAAATCCATAATTCTTTAGTGACTGGTTCTCAAACTGAAAATATTTTGGGTGAAAAAGTATAATGGGGGAAGAATAATTTGAGGAGCTTGATGAAAGGGGATTCAGAAGGAAGGGTGAATGAAAAGAGGAATCAAAAAATATATCTAAAAATATTTGTAATATTGATAAACTAGTGGGAGGTCAATCAGAGTTGGAAGGTGACACTATTCAAAGGGTGAATTCCCATAGGAGTGAAAAAAATCCCATAAAAACAGAGTTAATGAAATATCATCACCCAATACGAGGAAAGCTAGAGGGGGGAGGGAAAAAGGGAAACACAAGGCTAAATGAAGATCTTATATTATAATTTTTAGGGGTTAGCTAACATTGATACAACTAGAACCCTTGGAAGACATATTCTTAAACACAAACATCATATTTTAGGCATAACTCGACCCATTTCTCTCTTCCGCAAGAGTGTTGTCGACACCCTATGTGTCATTACTCATAATTATGTTTTAAATAAATACACTATACAAAAGAAAGATTATTTTACCATAATATATTCTGAATAGAAGAGAAAATTTAATTTATATTCTTTGGTTCATGGAAATAATAAGTATCACAAAAAAAGGACCCATGGGAGGGAGATTCAAGAAACTAAAACAAGGATCAATGGCCCCAAACTTTTATTTGGGTATATAAATACCATTATGAAGATAGAGGAGAAATTTGGATGTGCTCAACTACCCACTAGATGTAGTGAATTTGGAGATTGTATTCATAGTAATGAGCTCATGGAATTTACCCAAATTGGGGAAAAGTATACTTGGTATAGAAAGAATGAAAATAAAATGGTACCAAATAAACTTGATAGAGATCTTGTTAATTACATTTCAATGGATCGGTATGAATATTTGAGTAGTGTTACCTTTCCAATGTATAATTCATATCATCATACAATTTTAGTTTTACCTAAATATAGTATGAAAAAGATACATTTTCCTTTTAGATTCAATAATTTCAGGATAAAAAATTATTATTATAGGAAGATAGTTACAGTTTTTTAGAAATGTTTCCATTGAAAAAATGAATCATATTCTTGGGTTATAAGCCCAAAAATTTTAAACAAAAAGTTAAAAAACTAGAGTGAAATTTGTTCTAGAAATATGGAAGTAGAGATAAAAACCCTAGAGAATAAATTGGCTCAAATAAAATAAAGAAACAATGAGAAGGATTTTGAGGACATGCGCAACTGGAAACTAGTAAGAAATGGGGTTATGTTTAGTAAACTATATAACTCATTCAAAAATTGGAAGCCTGGTGCAACATGGAAATAGTTCCAGAACCCTCAAACCATGGAAGTTGGCTTCTCTAGAGAATCATCAAATGAAGGATCCCAAGAACGAAAAGATTAATGATTCATGGTTTCCATGGGTGTTCTATCTATGCTTTATATAGGTCAAAAAACTATTACAAGGAACAATTTTTTTAGAATTAACCCCTCATGAAGACACTTTGGAAGTCCCTGACTGGCTTATTTGAGATCCCTCTTATAAAGTCTACCAATATAGATGACCATCTCAAAGATGATATCATTTAGGGTCTCTCCACTTACCTTTCAAAACTCCTTCATGATGTTATTTGGGAATCCTACCAGGTAATATGGAAGAGAAAAAATAACATTATTTACAATGGAAACTCTCTCTTAATGACTGAATTATGGAAGAAAATCCTAATTGCAGATCATTGTTTGGGTGTACAGAAAACAAACTACATGATATTTCAGTCTCATGGATGTCAAGAATCAAACCCAACTTCAAATTACATATAACTATCAGTATGATGTGGAAAACATTGATCCATAGATAGATTAATGTAAATACTAATGGAGGATCCAAATGTAATCTCATAAGGGATTACAGGGGTGGTATTATGGAAAGATTATTTGAACATTGTGGAAACACATATACCCTTAAAGAGGAAATGAAGGCACTTATCAGTGCAGTATAGATCATGATACCAAATAGATGGAAAACTTGTGGATTTAATCTGACTCAAAAATCATGATAGATAAAATAATGAATAAACAATATTTTATTTGTTGGGAGCTTCTTCCAAAAAAGATCAGATGTCTACATGACATTTACTCTGTTAACTTTGTTATTTCACATACCTATAGGGAGGGAAACATATTTTCAGGTGGATTCTCAAGGGTAACTTTTATCTCCTTGGTTTGGATGGAAGGTGTTCCACGTGATTTGATTGGCATGGTGGAAGGTGGTATCTTTAAAACTCACACCCTCGTAATTTTGTAACTTGTGACATTAATTTAATATAGTCAAAGAATTTACCATCTTGGATAATTTTTTTTATTGTTTTCATTTTTCAAATGACTGATTAAAAAATGCTAAAAAATGATTTGAATACTGAAAAGAAGACTAAAAATTATCCATATTTTTTCTTATATCAATTATATTTTCTTAAAAAAATGAAATAACTTTATTTGAGTATTTTTTAAATATTTTCATACTGATATGATTTATTTAAAATTATAATGAATATATAAATACAAGTAATGGTATTTAATGATGCATGATTCAAATTGAGAAATATTGTGATAAAATTAAACTAATTATTGAAGAGTACATGTTTAAAATTTAGAAATGTTATAATAAATTGGTTATAAAAGAATGATAAAATATCTAAAATATAAATTTTTTGTGTATTCCATGATGAATATAATAAGTTTCATATATCACAGATCAATTTAATTTTTTTTCATGGTTTATTTTTCTATGTTTTGATTTAGTGTAAAGTATTAAAGTAAAGTATACGGAAATTGATTAATAGATCTGATGCATCATGGAATATTGCAAATGGTTGGGGAGGGGGTATTACTAAAATATAAAGAATTTCAAGCATATAGTAATTATATAATCATTGAATCTGAACATGACATGTACCCTCACATGAAATACCACTCCTAATGATGAATAATATACCGTGTTGAGTTATTGATCTTTGTTTAAATGATTATGTGTTTTTATGAATTTTTGATAATATTCTTATTTAATCCTCTAGCATGAATATGTTTGTTTGGTTCTTTCAAGATATCACCCAAATAATATTATAATGATATATTCAGAAAGATTGAAATGATACTATATAAAGGATGTAATTGATGGTGGAAATATATGATTGATGAAATAAAGGGATGCAAATGAAATGATGGATGGGTCATGCTAAGGGTGGTGGCTAGCTGCTAGTAGTTTATTTTCTAGCCTCTTTTTAATTGTTAGATGTTGTATGTTTGGTTATTAGATGTTATGTTCTCTAGTGGTCCCAACAAAGGTTTTGACTATTATGGAGGTTATGCTTGACCTACTTTTAGTAAACATTGCACACAATGTGAAAAAAAAACTGTAGCACAATTGATACATGTTGGCATATGCATGGTTGTTCAAATGTTTCTCCAGATCCTAGATGCTCTCGATCTGCACGAGCTTCCATTCCTTCCCTAGTTCCTCCATATGACACTTTCCATACTGTTGATCTATTTAAGGATGAGTATTGGTATCTCCAGTCTCAATGTTTTGGTACTTCACCGAGTGCTATTATTTCTCATGATGATGCATATGGTTCTTATTTATCTTAACAATCCACCTCCAGGGTTCTTGAATTTGGCACATCAGATCATATCACTGAGAATGAAGATATTATTTGATCCTATAGCCCAAATTTAACTATAGAAAATGTTACTATGGTGGATGGTAAGATGGTACAAATTTCTAGTTATGAGAGTTGTCTAATTACAACTATCTTGTTTCTCTCTACAGTTTCTCTTGTTCCACACTGTTCTTTTAGTTTACTATCTATTATTAAAATTATAGTTGACTTGCAACACAAAACCATCTTTTAACCTACTTAAGTTGTCTTTTAGAAGGTGATTGGTAGCAGACGACTTCTACATGGTGTGTACAAACTTGAATCAACCCCAGATCTTTCCTATTCTACCACTTCAGACTATATCCTGCAGCTTCATTATCACCTTGTTCATTCACATTCACCCATTCTTCAGTCACTTTGTTCATATTTGGGTAATGTTCCTTATTTTTATTGTGAACCCTATCATTATTCCAAGCATTACTAAGTCACCTATATCCCCTGGGTAATTCCTCATGTGTCTAGTCCTTTTCATTCAGTTCATTCTGACATATGGGGTCCCGATCCTCATCTATGTAAACTAGGTTATTGTTATTTTGTCACATTTATTGATAATTTTTAAGGAATGACATTGGTATATTTTTTGAAAATTCATTATAAATTTTTTACAATGTTTTAATCCTATTATCAGGGAGTCCAAACTCATATTTCCATCAAAATTCATTTTTTGCGCTCTGACAATATTGGAAGTTAGTATTTTATGGCCTATTTCAGTCCTTTTTGGATGAGCATGTCATTTTATATCAAACTTCTTTTCCTAATATATCTCATAAAATGGTGTTGTAGAGCATAAGAATCAACATTTATTAGTTGTTTTCCATGCTATTTTATTCCAAAGAAGATTTCTAATCTTTTTTTGGGGTGTTGTCATTCTCACTATTACATATCTCATTAACAAACATATCTCATTAGTTCCCAGGGGGGACACTCCCTTCCATTCTTCAATACCAACTTCATCACCACATTCACTACCTCTTCTCATATTAGGTTGTGTATTCTATGTATGGGATACTTGTCCCTCCCTTTCCAAATTTTATGTATGCACCATTAAATAAATATTTCTTGGTTATTTTTGAACTTATCATGGCAATTGATGATTTCCCTTGGACTTGCGTCATTATGTCACATCTTCTGACGTTTCCTTTATTTAATCATCTATCTTTTCTATTCTAGATTTCCCACTATCACCTACTACTACAGATTTAACCATAATTGTACCTTACTCTCGTCATCCACCACCATTATCTCTTCCTCATGATGTCATTGGATCTCATTTGAGCCAATTTTACTCTTGACACCCTTTCATACCTTCCACCCTAGAGCCTGATGTTTTTACTGCACCTGATGACTCACTGGATCCTAATCATCCATAACTGGAGTTTCCTGTTTCCCTTCACAAACATGGATGAATTTCTCCTTGCTGAAAATATGTATCATGCTTCTAAAGGTTTTATGTTTTTAAAAGGATTAAATTTTTAATAGATTTAAATGATTATTAATGATTATGGATTATTCAAATGGGTAACCATTTCAATATTGTTCTTATTTAATGTGTTTTAGTTTCTCTCAATAACTAGGACATTTTTGGGAGGTTTCTTCTCATGAATATTAACTTTGGGTTCTTATTTGGGTATAATTTTAATTCTTGGGTATGATAATTGTTTAAAAGGTATCTAATGTTAGAGATTGGATTTTCATCAAACCATCCTCTATCTTTTTCTGGGTGTTGAGGGAGATTAGGGGTGTTTTATAGTATTTTTAGAGGTTTGGGGTGGTATAAATAAAATTTAGATGAATTTTAAAAATAATTAATTGTTTTTGGGGTTAAAAACTTGAATTTTAGAAAATTGTCAAATTAAC
The DNA here is from genome assembly GCA_963277665.1 of Viscum album. Taxonomy (NCBI): domain Eukaryota; kingdom Viridiplantae; phylum Streptophyta; class Magnoliopsida; order Santalales; family Viscaceae; genus Viscum; species Viscum album. The sequence goes on along the minus strand of OY728166.1, from coordinate 1,068,692,504 downwards.
CCGTACACCTGGTTTTTTATTCATAGTTTTTTTTTCAATTTTGTTTCCCCTTATTCAAGACCCCTTCCATGCATAGAGGTAAATGATGAAATTATATTCACCCTTACATGAGAACACCTTTATAAATAAAGGTAACCTGATTTACCTTTACATGAGCTCTTTCTATGTAAATATGAATAGAATAATTCTTATGCTGTATCAAATTAAACTGAGATACCCTTGAACAGTTCCTTCTTGCATAATGGTAACCTGATTTGACTTTAAATGAGTTCTTCCTATGTAATGGTAGACCCATCCCTTTGTAAAGGATGTTTGGACCTTATGTAAATGTAAACTCTGAAGACCTTTTCATAGAACACTCTTTTGGCGGAAAGGTAAACCGCATCACTAATATGTAGAACCTCTGTTATCCATAAAGGTAACCTCCTTAAACAGAAAATTTCCATTCTCTTCTAGAATATTTCATTAATAACATTTAATGATTTAAAAGTAGTATTTATATGGGAAACCATGATATTATGGATTTTTTAAATTATAAATGTTATTCCCTTGATCTATAACTTATGTTTTCAATGATATTAATTATTATAAAGAGATAGAATATAATACACTGAATTTTAATGAGAAATTAAAAGAATAGTCTACTTTGAAATAGGGAACATATTCAGGTGAGATGCAGTGTAGAAAATTTATTTCTAGTGCCTTTCCTTTCCCTTTTTGTAACAAAATATGTGGAAATTTTATGGGATTAAAATAGGGAAAATGTGTTTCTGAATATTTAATATTCAACATGCTTTGAGAACTTTTGTGCATCTATTTTTATATAATTTTGACCTAATCTCTCTCTCTCTAATTCTTCTAATTCCTTTAAAATGTTGAATGATCAAGGATGGTTAGAGGAGCATTCCAAGAACACTCTAGTAGTCCCAAACATTAACCTAAATAGTTCCTTATGATTTCCATACTGGGAAAATATCTTGTTCTCTCCCTATAGCAGTGCAGTGCATCACAACAGGTAGTGGATTTCTATGAATTTCATATATCTTCTAGAATAAATATTGGATTTCATGTTATGTATTCTTTTATACAGACATTATTAAAGCCAACAACTTTTTATTTCCATCCCTTTGAAACTGATAACTAGATTTTTTATAATATTTCAACTTGATTAATATCCCCTAAAAATGAGTTATGGGAGTCATCATCACTGATCTTTTTAAAACTAACCCTTAAATCCTATAATTCAACTATTTGTATCACTTTATTATCATACTCTACTCTCTTTCCTTTTCTTGAACGGAAACCACAACACCACCATTACTCATCTTAAGCTTCGATTGGTTCCTCAGAGTTAGGGGTTTGATTCTCGCTTGTTGAGCTTCAACATCATAATTTCACCACTATTGATTTAATCCCCTATACTATGTTGGGTGGTGTGGGGTGGGGCAGTTTTACGCAGCATAAACTGCACTATTAAGGGTGATCCTAGGGTTGTTTAATTGATTTACCGAGCATGGGATATTCTTTATTTTTAGTTCTACAATGTATGTTTAATTTATGTGTTATTATTTAAGTTATTATTTCTCTTTAAAATTTCTATATGAAATGTTTATGTGTGTGTCTCTTTGTTTTTTGGATCTAATGGCATTGGTTTTTTATACTATAATATGTGTTTTTTCCTGAGAGATGATATGTATTTTGTGAATAGGAATGAAAATGAAATCTTTAATGGAAGTGGAAATGTAGGATGAATTATGCTTCCCTTATTATGCCATTTATTGATTATTTATATATGATGCTACAATAATACTATGAAATCATCTTATGTGCATATGTTGTTATGATTTATTAATAAATATATGATGACATTTTTATGAATATGGAAGGAATGATAAAGTATATTTTTATAATTGAATATAAATTTTTAATAAAGTAATAGAAAAAATTTCAAGATAGAAATTTTTCATAAGACCATGATGAAATATAGCTACACATGATTTTACTTAATTATTAACAGTGTTATGTTGAAAATATGTGTAAGATAGTAGGGTAACAAGAAAATTAAATATAGATAAGGTTTTAAGATGACCTTATAATAACATCCAGTAGATATAACTTGAGAGTTAATAAGAAAGTAAGATGAAGACTTTAATAATAAATATATAGATATGTGATTAAATTTTAAGTATTGTATATTTCTCAATAATGATTATGAATGGAAAGGTAAATTGGAATTAATATTAATTTGTAATGTTTTAATATATATTATTTAGGTATCTATAGAGTCAGAATTATTACTTAATTTGAGTGGTTAATTATTAAGTTTAGTTAGTTAAAAACTAGTTTCAAGATTAGGAAAGGATTGGGCATGATGCCATTAATTATGTCTTAAGTTTAGAACATTAATTGGTTATATTTAGGCTATAGTTGGTAGTCATATTTAGGTAGTTGTGTCTAATTATTCTATTAATTATTCAAAATCGAGTTATTAAGTAATGAATGAGAAATTAATATTATCATGGTTTCAATCATAATATCCAGTAGCGATAATACTATATAGTAATGATTATTCTCTATATATATTGTGATTAATTTACTAGTTAATTCATTATTAACAATTCTTGTTGTATGTTGAAATTTTTCCATTATTTTTTCTACATGATGTTGTCTTTTATTTAGTACCTTTTGATGCTAATATTTATTGTACTATGGACATGAATACTTATATGATTGTTTGTGTGTATCATTTTTGTTTTCTTGTGTTCTTGTCTATTGATTTGATTTCTTGTCTGTGTTTGTTTTGTTTGATGTTATAATTGAATTAAATTGATTGGTTGTATAGTCTTTTTTGGGTTGTAATGGATCATGGTTGCGACTAACATTTATATTATTATACGCGATGTAATAACTTAAGGTGAAGTGTAAGTATATATATGTGGGCTATAATGGATAAATAATTAAACAAGTTCAAATATTTATAGGGTTTAATGGATAACTATAACACATGTACACATTTCCCTTGGGATATTATTTATTAGGGTTATGTCATATTTTGGGATATCATGGCTTAAGAATAACATGATTCAATGGGTTCGATATGTAATGATGTGGGGAGATGGTGGGGTATGTGTTGTGCAGCACATGATGCGGCTATGGTTGTGAAAGTGATATTATGGGATGATTTGCAGTATTTGAGAGTAGGGAATGTTCATTTCTAGTTGATATGATGGTGATTCTTGACATAGGTTGAGAGCTGGGCTTGCCTGTTTTTCTTGAATATTTTGATGGTTGTGATGTTATAATAAAAATTGTGATGTGATGTAATTATGATGATGTTGCATTTTTAGGATTCTTATCATATTATTTTATATCCCAGGAAATTATAAATTCCATTTCATACTTTCTTAGGATATGATAAGCTTTAATATGTATGGTAAGGTGATGCGACTAAATTTGAATTGTATGTAAAATATTTTTTTCTCTCAAGCTTACTTAGACTCTTATCTTTCTTAGTCATTTCACATATTAATAAGACAAAACCTTTATTACACTTGGATATAGGTGAGTGATTCCAAGTGCTCACCCCCTCTAAATTTTGTTAAGTGTTTTTCAAGATATTCTGAGAGAAATTAGAGTTGTTCTAGTAGATTGGGTGTTTATTTATGGTTTTGTTTTATTTTCTATGAAATAAGAGGACAATATAATGTATCATATTATTTTGATAGATACCCTCAGTCTTATTTGTCAAATTATGGCCTATTGGTGGAAGGCTTCAGGGGACACTCATCTCATCAACCTACCTAGGAGGGGAATTTGTAGGGACGTGTCATGATATTTGGTTTTAAGGATTTTATGACTACTATTAGGGGTTAAAAAATCCAGTATTTGCAACTGTTAGTGGACACCACTGAAATTTAAACTTGAAAACTCATTTTTCTAATAGTGAAACTATTTTGACTAATCAGTTTTAAAAAAATTGCACAGAAACATGAAAGTAAAGAAAAACACAACTTAAATCACATAACATCCCCTCTTTTCCCCCTTACTTCAATAGAAGGGCTATTAAAAGAGATAGAGATATGGAGAGAGGTTGATTATTATATTCCGAAATATTATAGTAAAAAATGATGATACACACCTTGGGTGAACATCATATTTCTTCATAAGGAGCATCATAGATTCTTGCACTCTATTTCCCTTCAAATTCTTCAATAAGGTAATTTATTTTATCAATTTCATAGCTGAATATGAATATATTATCATTCCATCAGTAGCACCAAAAAAGCATCAAATTTTTTGTGAATGAATATAGGTTTGGTGAGCATGAAAAAACTGTTCATACATATACACATAATAGAACCCATATGTGTCATTATTGATTGTAAAAATATAATTCATACAAAACATACTCCATTCACGATAAAAGATGGTGCTCAGAGAACTCAACAGACTGACATAAATGTTATAAAGGATCCTTTTTAAGAATGATATAAATTCACACTCATTGTGTATTTTAATGGTGTGTCTCTAATATTATAAAAAACAAACCAGATATCATTTTCACTCAAACCATACCAAAACATCATAAAATCACACATCATATAAATACTCCAATCCCATGTAAAAACCCATGGATATTCAAAAAATAAAATTTTATAGCACAAAATCAAATAAAAAATAAATAAATCACAATTTAGATAATTATTTTAATAAAATATTCAAGCACTATAAAATCATCTATATAATTTATTTAAAAAAACAAATAGAAGAGAAACTAAATAATCAAAAAAAGATTCAATATTTCCTAACCATTCCCTTCTTTTTTCATCATTAATCAATCACTAGAAATATTAAATATATAGATGTTCCTCTAATGATTTTTCCTACATAATTAAGCACAAAGTCACTTAACACTTGTGAATATTCAATAAAAAGTGAAATTGAGGAGAAACAATTAATAACGAAATTAAGTAGATGTTTTTACACTGCATGTAAGGAATTGATCATTGATTGTGTCAATAACATGCCCATATATGACGTGTAACAAAGTATTTTATGTTATGAAAATGATAAAAAGGTTAATTTACTAATGTATTAATATTCAAGGTAATGCTTAATAGATAATTTAAATGCACTACATCAAAAAAAATATTAATAGTGGAATGGAATAATGCCATATATTAAAACCTGTAATGTATGTATAATAAAACATCCTGGTTAAATCTATAGTTTTTCTCATAGATAAAAAACTTCACATTGATTTTATGGTAGTGAGACACCAGATCATTTAAGAAAAATTAGAATAGGAAAGTAAGATAACAAATGAACATAGATATCTAAATAAACTTCAAATGAAAAATTAGAAGCAAGAATTTAAACAACTCATAGAACTGATAAAACCTATTAAAACAAATATAAAAATATTTCACTTACTATAATATGAGTCAGGAATTGGTTGATAACGGTTTTTAGTGTTGAGATATCTATGTTTCCTTAGAACTAAAAAACAAAAAGAATATTTCAATACATCATAATGATAGGTTAATCCTAAAAAATATATAATAAGTATAAAACAAAGTGAACCACAATGAACCTTAAGTGTATCCCCTATTAATTTGGTGGTGAATATACTTTGATATTGACTTTCTAAACTTACAATTAACTATTGGTCTATCACAATGTTCTATAAAAAAATAATAAATATTAATCTAAAGAATAAAATAATAAAATTCAATAGAAATTTTTTTTTTCTGTGTTCGATCCCCAATAATAAATTTATTACACTCAATATCATCAAAAAAATAATTAAAAATTAAATTAATATGTATCAATTTACTTAAAAAGCATGACAAAAAATAGTTAAAAATATCTTACCATCAAAGAATAGGTATTTCAGTATTGGAATCAATCATTGCCCCAAACCACTCCACCATAAATATTGGCTATACTTGATTTAGTGTATGATCAAGACATTCTCTCACAATCAAAAATGCCTAAATTAACATAAAATATCAATTATGAGATTTATAAAAATTTAGAAAAAATAAATAAAAATTGAAATATGATTAATAATGCTTACATTATGAGTCATCATAAAATTTAAATGTTACCCAAAATATCTAGAAAATTGAATAAAATCATATGGTTTTCCATCCTTATAACCACACTTATAATCATACACATTTTCTAAAGCTTCACCGACATTCAATTTCCAATGGAGGAAATTTTTACCAATATATCTCTCCTGGATATAATTACACATATAGATCCCCATAAATCGGGAATTATGTTCTAACATAATCCTAAAATCACATCTCTAACTTCTGGATAATAGTGCAGGATGGTACAATGATTGTTTTAAATGCAACCTGATAAATACAAAAAATTAATTAATATAAATAAATAAATTTATTAAATGTAAGCATGTAAAATAAGATTAATATATCTTACCATGTGGGACATTCAACCACATAGTAAATATAATGGCAAATATCATGTGGGATATCAATATCACAGATTATAAATAAATGTGCTATTATGTCTTTAAAATAAACATGATCAATTTTACAATCTTTGAAATCGGGGGGCCAAATATTCAACAACATGGATCGACCCCCTACAACACACATGTGGTTAGCAGTAAGGTCTCCATTATTATGTTCCATTGTGTCTCATAAGAAAAAAATACCATTTATGAGATCTCTCCATCATATAATAAATCATAAAAACCACTTATAAAATACAATAACTAATATAAATTTTACATTTTATTAATAAAAACCCAAACTCACCGAAGAATCATTATTAATTGTTTTCTAGGAAGAACACGTAAATAATTATCATTGTACAATATTTCATTCTTTTGAAACCACTCTATAAGCGTAAAATAAAAAAATTAGAAAACAATGTGAAATTATAGACTACTTGGGTCAACAACATTGCTAAAACTCTTAGTACGTATTCACTTGTGACTTTCATTGAGAAATTATACCATAAGATTGAATCTTGGGTTTTTGGAAATATAAAAGTTTTTGTATTTAAACCATCAAATCTACTAGAAAAAATATTATCTGTAATTTTATGGTCATCTACATATTCCATTGAAACATTACCCTTTATTTCACACACAATGACGGGGAATGATAGAGGAAGGAGTAGGAGGAAAGGAAACCATAGCTACGAAAATGGGGTAGAGTGGAAAAATGATTGAAGAACGAAAACCTGTGATGTAAGACTAACTCAGAACTGACAATATCCATAGTAGATTCTAGTAAGGAAACCACGGATTGTAGATTGGGGTAGAGTGGGAGATCGAACAAGAATCCACCAAATGCAAAGAACCCTAACACATAAAGCATGATATTCTGGATAGATAAAGGTGGCCCGATAGAGCGAAACCAGATTTTCAAGATAAAATAGGGATAAATATTTTTTTTGCAGAGATACGAAATTAAAAATTAAATAACATAAATATTCATTCATTTATTCATTTTAATAAATAGAAAAAGGTTTTAAATATTATTAATTTTTTAAATATTATTACAAATATTTAAATACTAATAATAAAATTATTATTTAAATACAATTTTTATAATATTAATAATTATTCATTTAATATTATTTATTATTTTTTTACATTTTTTCATTGTTAATATGTATTCATTTAATATTTTTGTAGTGAATTTATTTTTTAATATACATTTATACATTTTTATTCATTAATATTTCATATTTTCATAATGATAGTAATTTATAAAAATACTATTTAATAATTTTTTAATATTTTTTTGTGTTTAAGACTTTATACAATTATTATTATTTTATTTATTAATTTTTAAATGCAATTGATAGTGAAATTAATATTTATGTTTTTAGTAGTAATTTATATTGAATTTTTTTTATTTAAATAAATACATTTATAATATTTATAAGTACAATTATATATTTTTATTCACTTTAAATTTTTTATTCATTTATCTATTTAGTGAGAAATTCATTATGACTAACATCCATAAAACCTAAAAACACATCTATTCATAAATAGATTTGAACCTCAGACAACAAAGATGGGTGGAGAATCTTTAAATATTCATCTTCCACTTGGTCTATACATCGGAGTAAGGAAACTGAGAGGGTTATACTTAAGCCCCGAGTCATATAACCAATTAGACAAAGAAGCACATGATTAGTGGAAACCGACGATCTTTATTGCTGAGTTATAATTGGATTGTACTTAGTGAAATAATGATGAAGTATTATTTTTGGTGAATCTTATTCACAATTTAGTTGAGAAATTCAAGAATGCACAATGATCAGATCCTTTTTTTCTTTACATTAGGGAAAAACTCAATGGCGAGGAGACTATTGATAAATGGAAATAAGATCGGAATTTGATGTTGTGTTTTTTAGATCAGAATGTGGTCTCGTTGTCTTTTCTAGGACAAATAATTTCGGTTTATCACCATTTTAAGTGGGCGATTCATCTAGGAATCCAAAATATGTAAAAGACACTAAGGATACATTTTTGGTTGTCAGATGAGAACCTAAGGGTGGTTGGTTATATTATGAAATTCCTCACATGTCACTGGGTTAAGGCTGAACATCAATGACCAACTGAACTGTTGCAATTGTCACCCATACATGTTTGGAAATGGGAGCAGATTATCATGGCCTTGGTTACTGGTTTTTCAAGGATTATTTGGAAACATGATTCCATATGGATTATTTTACACCAACTAACAAATTCATACAACTTTATCTAAATCTAATAATTTAACACAACAGATAATGTAACGAAGCTCTATATTAGAGAAGTGGTGAAATTTCATGGGGTACTATTTTCTATTGCATATAACAAAGATCCTAAATTTATATCTCATTTTTTTCTCCTTCCAGAAATCTCTTGAAACATAATTGACCATGATCATGTAATATCATCCTCAAATGGATGGGTAGTCAAAATGTACAATTCAGACACTAGAGGACATACCATTTTCTTGTTTAATGGTTTTTTATGGCTAATTGGAGGATTATTCACCTTCAATGGAGTTTTCTTATAAAAATAGTTTTTAGGTCACAGTATATATAGATCCATTCAAGGTATTGTATGATCATTCTTATAGATATTCACTTTTTTGGGTAGATACAGGTGAAACTTCACTAGTTAGACCTAGATTTGTCCATGAGATGACTGATTAGATTTAAATAATGAGTAAATAGATGGAATTGGTCCAGATTCATAAAAAATCTTATGTAAATCAATATTTTCTCCCATTATATTTTACTATAGGTAACCATGTATTCTTGAAGGTCACTCCTAGACTCGATCATTGTTATTTGGGAAATAAAGGGATGATATCGCTTTGGTACATATGATCATTTTGGGTACTTGAACATCTTGGTGATGCGGCTTATTGTGTGATATACGACCTAGATTTATCTTAGTTCATAATGTATTTTTAGTACCTCAATTGAAGATGTGCCAGACTGACCCCAGTCACATGATTTCATGGGATCATTCCATACTTAATCCAAATGATACAATTGTGAATACCCTGATTCACATTATGGATAGGAAAGACAAGATATTATGAGACAAACTTATCTCGTTGGTCTGAGTCTTATGGAAACATGTCTAATTGTATGATGAGACATGGGAATGATATATGTTTTGGTAGGAGAAATGACAAGAAATCTTCCAAGAGGCAGCCAACATCCAACTTTCTTAGGATGAAAATCTTAATGGTGAGGAGAATGTAACTCCCCCCAGTTTGTTTGTCAAGAATTAAAATAAAACTAAATAAACTAAAATACCTGAGATGATATTGATTGTACTAACTCAAAAGAAATAAAACAATGACCAAGGGAAATGAGTAGATTTTGAGGGATGGTTCTTCTTTAATCATATCAACTGTGAGATTTATTGGGGTATCATGCTGAGACATTCATCATTGGATAGAACAATCTAAATTGTTGGTTTCTCTCTCATTATTTTCTAAAACCATTTAATATGAATAGTTATTAATCTCTTACAAAATGTGAAATTAAGGCTAGCTCTCACTTTCCAACTCCCCTTTATCACATTGAGATGTGTCCCCTAATTGTCATCTCTTTTGTTATGCATTTAGGGGATTTGATTGATTGACGTTCAAAGTGATATTAATTTTAAATTATATACACATCATATTCTATTTTTTATTCCCCTGCTTATATTGAAATTGAATTCCTTTAATTGTTTTCATATGATTCCTTCATTTTTGCATTTGAAATTTATGTTTTCATGGGATATTTTATATTGCATGGATTTGTATTCCTGCACGAGGACTGTTTAAACACTTATAATGATTTATAATGGAATTATTGGTTATTCCTTACCCATATAGCACTTTCATTTTGGATCATTGATTGTGGATTCTCCAACGGTTGTGATCACATTCAGCTGTGTTTGTTTGGATCGTCTTGGATATGTGCCACCCTTACTATGCCAATCCCATGGCACCATCTGTCCTACTGCACAACCATTTTTTGTTAGGATAACTATCCATTTTAACCAAGACATCCACTCAGTGTTGATACAACATTTTTTATCACACCAACTAATTACATTTTGATACGCCATCATTTCTTCACCTGTTATGCCTTGATTTAGGGTGATTCGTTCTATCTATGCATAGGGTTTTGTTTCTGGTTTGGCAACAGTGCTCCCATAGAGAATTTCCTTCACTCTATAGAGAATCATGAAGGAAAAAAGAAGGATAACTAAGGTGTTCTGGTAAACCACACTCCCATATATAAAACTTTGTCCACCTCCTAGAACCAAAGTACCTCTCTGGTGGATAATTAGTGGAGATTAAAATGATCTTGGGTTTAGGGTGACTACACATTAGAGAGTTTATAGATATTGAATTTATTTTCATCATAACCAGGTTTCGATTTATAATCTTGTCTCTCTAGAAATTTATTTATTTTCATGATGTATATATATGTATCCTTTTGGGTATATGTGTGAGTCCGTACATGAGTGGATAGTGTAGAATCTACATGAAAGGTTTTATCACTACCACCTAGTTCAAGATGGTCGGCCTCATTAGATAGTTTCTATGGTTTTTTATTATTTATTATTAGATTTTTTATTTGTTTACATGTTATTTTATTAGAAATGTATGACCTAGGTTGCATTCCCACCATGCACATATGATCACACTAATCTGAATCACATTTTATCTAGTGTTATTTCCTTTTCTGTACTTTCTATTTTTATGATTCTAGTTGCTTGTTTTATTAATAAATATATATTTTTCTTTTCACCAAAATTTTAATTATAACACACCAAATATATAATCTTGGAATAAATTATAGTGGTTCTTGGATGTTATAGGGTTAAATGTCTAACTATAATAAGTGGTATCAGAACCTACTATAAGGTAGATAATGGGTTCTAATAAATTTTATATTGATAAATTTGATGGTGAAAATGATTTCAATTTATAGAGAATTTAAATGACTATCCTACTAAATCATAACCATATACATAATTATGATATCATATATGATCTTCTAATAATGCTTTGTTAATAATACTTTAGTATTATCGTCATTTCAGGTGTTAACTTACTCATTTTCATTTATATGTTTTGCTACATAAGTCGTGTTTGTTATGGATAGGTTGTTTCTTATTCATATCAAGAATGATATAAAGTTCTTAAAAATTACTTTTAATCACCAAATGAGAGTTATTCTTGAATGGATACGATGGGGAATGAATCTCATCGCGTTCGTGGAGACAGTAATCTGTACGTAAGCACGAACGCTACTTCCATTTCATTTTTCATTTTAAAAGGAATCAAAACCAAATTACACATAGGTATATAATTATTCCAGTATAATATAATATCTTATATGTGTTACTTAAGTTCATTAACACCATCCTTTATACATTCCATGTATGGTATGAACGAGTCATACCACTTTGAGGGGGCGGTAGTCCGCACTTCCTAAAATGAAATTATCGTATATATATACAACATGAAATGAATAATGGTATGATATAAAATGGAATTTATAAACTTATATATAAAATAAATATCATTAATATCATATTTAATTATAGTTCCATCATAATTGCCACCATGATAGGTGGTAGGAGATAATTGAACAATCATCGCTTTATGAGGCGTTTGGTTTCCAACCACAGAAATATTATGTTCTTCACCCATTAGATGGATGTGTGTGTAAGTGTAGTTCTAATAATTCTAATAAAAATATCCTAGTATATTTAGGATACTGGTTTTGTTACAAAAGAAAATAATAAGAAGAGTTTAGGGGTTGGAGAAGTAAAATAAAAGAAACGAAGCTAAGAGAAATCGTTGCCTTTAATTTGGGTAACTCCCTTTGGTTTGAACCAAAAAAGACTCTTGAAGTGACTTATGCCTAAGGTAAGGCTTATATGAGGAGGATAGGGATGTAGGGAGCTTAATTGGGTAGATTTTGGATGAGCCAAAAGGCTTGAGAGGTGTGAGGAATTGGTTAGAAGTGGTGTCCTTTTATAAGGGGGAGGAGGGGCTCTTTAGGAAAATCAAAAAATATTATTTTGTAATAAATTCATATTTTGTTTCTAATGGTGCCAAAGTGGATTATGTAAAGTATAATGTGGTTATGGGTTGAAAACCACTCAACTAATATAATATAGACAGGTTTCGGTCATTATATTAACCTTATCTTTTAGTTTTAACTCTTAGTTAATTAGTTTGACAGTTACCATGTCACTTTGTATTTTTATATTATATAGTTAATAAACTTACTGTTGAGCCCTCTGGAAGATTGTTGAAATTATTCCTATGATTGCTGTTTTAATAATCACAAATCATCCATTACTTAATCTAGTTGTATTTCTCATATACAGAATCACAATCTCTTAGTGAATCTATGTATATTGGTTGGATCATGTTTTTATCTCTTTGTTATTGATTTACAAGTATTCTGGAAGTCCTCTGGATCAAAGGACAATGGTCGCACCGATCCATATCAAAGGACAACGGTCGCACCGATCCATATCAAAGGACAACGGTCGCACCGATCCATATCAAAGGACAACGGTCTAACTGATGCTGATCAAATGAGTCACCGATCATGACACACTGATGCTGATCATCTGAGTCACCGAAGATGACTCACCGATGCTGATCATCTGAGTCACCGAAGATGTCTCACCGATGTTGATCAAATGAGTCACCGATCATGACACACCGATTCAGATCCAATGAGTCACCGATCATGACACACCGATGCAGATCAAATGAGTCACCGATCATGACACACCGATGCTGATCATCTGAGTCACCGAAGATGTCTCACCGATGCTGATGTTGATGACTTACTGATCACTTGACACACCGATAGTCATAAACAGTTGTTTGAATTTATTTATCTTTATTTAATCTAACCAATGGTCATATTAGGAATATTTTAATGCTCTGTCATTTATTTAATGAAGGTTGTTGGATGTCAGGGAACTGTACCTCGTACCTGCAAAAAGAAATCATTTCTTTTACTGGAGCTCATGCCATAAATACAAGAATCTCCTGCTGGTGCATAAAGAGATACGGGAGTAACAACGACAAGACATTCGAGCGCAAAGAGTGGTGGATGAGATAGTCATAGAAAAACACAGAACCTCATACACACTCAAGCCTACTCAAGAAGAGTTATGTACTTCCATGAGGACATTAAAGAACTTCATTCACTACATTTCTCGCTATCTCTAAATCTGGATACCAAGAAGATGACACTTTGTTTGTCAGACAAAAACCAGACGAGGACTCAGAATCATCTCTGATCAAACTCAAGGAGTCCAAAGCTTCATTGCAATCACTATAGCCTTTTCAAAACTCTACATCTCTGCTCTGTGATTCATTATTTTTACATTTAGAGCAGTGTGTGTTATCTCTTGCATTTACCACACACATTGTCTCCTATACTTTAACTGGAGGATCTGTAAATCCTCACTCAAACTCTTATATCTTCTACTTCCCACTAAGATAGTGGTAGAGGTCGTGTGTGACCTGAACAGCTGGTTGTTGTTGTTCTGTTTCCCACGAATAACAGTGGTAGAGGTCTTGGACCTAGACATGTGTAAACTGTTGTGAACCCTGATCCAGGTTGTGGATAAAATTTATACAAATTTTTTAGAGGACTAAGTCTCGGCTTGATACTGAACCTCTTGGTTATATGTGTTGTGTTATATCTGTCAAAGTTATTCTTTTATTCTGCTGCTAATTTCTTTATAACCAAAGCTGTTTTAAAGTCACTTTGATAATTAAATTCGTAAGTGTTTATATTAGTTGTAAATCAGTAAGTTGGTTTCAAAAGTTAATCAACCTTTATGTTTTGATTAACTGGGAAATAATCAATCCCTTGAGAACCCAACCGAACCCTTACTTTGATATAAATTCACTACAGTTTAATTCAGTATTTTATATGGGTGTTTTTAAGACAAAGTATTTAAAACAGAAATTTTAATTGGAACTCAATTCACCCCCCTCTTGAGTATCCACTCTGACCAACAATTGGTATCATAGGGAGGTTTAAATATTTTCTAAAAGTACTCTGTTTTTCAATTGTGATTTTAGTTGTATTTTAAAGTTCTTAAAATTTCTGTTATTTCTAAATTTTTATCTCTTTACAATATTTGCTTTAAGTAAGCTATCATGGGTTATAGACTTGAAGGCGTTGCTACCAATAGACCACCGTTTTTCAATGGAACTAACTATGCTCAGTGGAAAATCAAGATGAAAATTCATTTAGAAAGCATGGGTTTTGATATTTGGACTGCTATAGAATCAGAATATAAAATTCCTACTACTTTTAGAACTACTTGGAATGAAGCTACTAAGGCTTCCTACAATAATAACTGCAAAGCTATGAATGCCTTGTACTGTGCTTTAGGAGCTGAGGAATTTAATAGAATATCTACCTGTAAAACTTCTTATGAAATTTGGGATACCTTATCTATTTATCATGAGGGAACAACTAATGTTAAAGAAATGAGATTGAACACTTATACTATTAAGTATGATAATTTTAAGATGAAGCCTGATGAACCCATTTCTGACATGTATCTCAGGTTTAATGAAATTGTCAACACAATGACTTCTATGGGAAAGGATGTTCCATCAAAGGAACAAATTATGAGAATTCTGAGATGTCTACCTGAAAGATGGAGGGGAACTTCTGTCTCAATTAGAGAATCATGTGATATTGGTGAACTACCAGTCAAAGAAATAATTGGAATGTTGATGATGTATGAAGAGGAACTCAAGGTTAAAAAAGAAGAAGAAGATGAACCTAGAAGGAAGTCAGTTGCTTTCAAGACTTCAACTTCAAAGAACAAGGATAAGGAGAAGCTTCATGCTATAAATGAGAGTTCAATCTATGAATACAGTGAATGTGCTTCTGATAGTGATGCTGAGATGGATCACATTGCCAGAAGATTTAAAAAGTTTTATAGGAAGAAGAAGTTTGTCAGAAAATCAAATTATAAAGGTAAGTATGATAGAAAGGGACATTGGAAAAAGAATTAGAAGAAATCTGACAAATCAGACGAAGTTGTCTGATATGAGTGCAAAAGAAAGGGTCACATAAAAGCAGACTGTCCAAAGTTGAAATACAAGAAGAGGTATGATTACAAAGACAGTAAGTACAAAAAGTCTATGAAGGCTACTTGGGGTGCTTCTGAGGATAGCTCCACTGAATCTGAAGTTTCTAAAACTGAGCACAGAAATAAGGCAAACATGTGTTTTATGAAAAACACCTCTGAGGTAACATCTGAAACTCCTGCTTTAAATTCATATTATTCTGAAGATGATTATGACTCAGAAAACATGTCAAAATCTGATCTATTTGAATATTTTGATATGTTAGAAGAAACTTGTAATGAGCTGAAAGACAAATACAAAGGGTTAAAGAAACATTATGCTTTAACTGTTAAACATATATCTGATCTTGATATTGAAATGGAAAAGAATGCTCAGTTGATTAAAGAAAACACTGAACTGAAATTATCTAATGAGCAACTCAAGAAAGACTTAGAGAAATTTACAAATGGTAAAGATACTCTTACTCAGATTCTAGGTAAGCAAATAGCACCTAAATACACTACTGGTATAGGATACCAACCTGGACAAAGGAAGATTACCAAAACTAAATTCATTCCTAAATATGGACATAATGTAGCTAATTCTGAAACATTATGTGATTCAACTAGATATATTCATATTTATGGATCTAATAAGGTTTACCTTTCAAAATTTGTTGATTCTAAAAATTTTATGAGACCCATAAGACAAATTTGGGTACCAAAAGCTCTGATTGCTAACCTGTCTGGACCCAAGAAGATCTGGGTACCAAAATCATTTCCTATCTAAATCTGTTGTAGGGAACCTGCTTAAAAAGCTCCTGTAGAAATCCTTGGTATTTGTAAAGTGGATGTTCAAGACATATGTCTGGAGACTTCTCATGCTTTAAAAGCTTAGTCAGAGTTGATGGAGGTTTTGTCACCTTTGGTGATAATTCTAAAGGGAAAATCATCGGCTTAGGCCAGATTGGTAACACTGACTGAGTATTAAATTCTAAAGTTTTATTTGTTGATGGACTTAAATACAATTTGTTAAGTATTTCTTAGTTATGTGATGATGGTTTTTATGTTAAATTTGAAAATTATTCTTGCAATGTTTTTAATTCTAAAAATGTTTTAGTGTTTGCTGCTTTGAGAAATGAAAATGTTTATGCTGTTGATTTAAATTCTTTAGCTAAGCAAAATATTACTTGTTTAAATGCTTTTCATAAAGAGTCTTGGCTTTGGCACAGAAGATTAGGACATTGCAATGTGCATTCACTTAGAAAACTTGCTAGGAAGAACTTAGTTAGAGACCTACCCAAACTTGAATTTCCAGCAGACAAAGTTTGTAATCCCTGTCAAAAGGGAAAGCAACATAAATTTTCTTTTAAATCAAAGAAAGCAGTTTCAACTTCTCAACCTCTCGAGTTGGTTCACATGGATTTATTTGGACCTTCTAGAGTTTCTAGTTTAAATGGGAAGCATTATGTCTATGTTCTTGTAGATGACTTTTCTAGATATACTTGGGTATATTTTCTAGCTCACAAAAGTGAAGCCTCTTCTTTATTTTTAAAATACTCCAAGTCTGTAGAAAACCTTAGTGGACCGAAGATTAAAACTCTGAGAAGTGATCATGGCCATGAGTTTGAAAAACATGATTTTGAATCTTACTGCTCACACAATGGCTATTGTCACAATTTCTCTTCCCCTAGGACACCTCAACGGAATGGTGTAGTAGAAAGTAGGAATAGAACCCTACAAGAAATTTCCAGAACTATGCTTAATGAGTATGACCTACCTATTTATTTTTGGGCTGAAGCTATAAATACAGCTTGTTATGTTATCAATAGAGTCTTAATCAGACCTGTTCTTAAGATGACCCCTTATTAGTTGTGGAACCATAGGAAACATAAGGTTAACTACTTCAAAGTTTTTGGTTGTAAAGTCTTTATTCTTAATACTAAAGACAATATCGAAAAATTTTCATCCAAGAGTGATGAAGGAATTTTTCTAGGTTACTCAACTTCTAGTAAAGCCTATAGAGTTTTCAA
This sequence comes from Viscum album, assembly GCA_963277665.1. Classification (NCBI taxonomy): domain Eukaryota; kingdom Viridiplantae; phylum Streptophyta; class Magnoliopsida; order Santalales; family Viscaceae; genus Viscum; species Viscum album. The sequence goes on along the minus strand of OY728166.1, from coordinate 1,068,674,840 downwards.
TAAAAGAACCAAATGTGTGGAAGAATCTGTTCACATCAAATTTGATGAAACTGGTCCACATGAACCTAAGACCTATCTTGAAAATCTAGAAGATGATCTCTCTAGTTTGAACCTTAATAATAAAGATAGTGGACCTGTAGTTAAAACATCCTGTTCTGGAAATTTTCCAGAACCTGCTTTTGTTGAACCTCAACCTGTAGATGAACCTGAAATCTCGAGCCCTACCTTTTCTAGATCAACTAGAATTCTGAAGAATCATCCTTTAGATGCTGTTGTAGGAAATATTGATAGAGGGACATAGACTAGAGCTTCTCTTAGAAATCAGGTTGAACATCAAGCCTTCTTGTCACAGCTAGAATCTAAAAATATCAATGATGCTATCAATGATGAATTTTGGGTAATGGCTATGCAAGAGGAACTAAATCAAGTTGAAATAAACAAAGTCTGGAAATTAATAGAAAGACCTAAGGAAACTATAACCATAGGCACAAAATGGGTGTTTAGAAACAAAGTTGATGAATCTGGAAACATCATTAGAAACAAATCTAGGCTAGTTGCACAAGGTTACAATCAAGAAGAATGAATTGACTATGAGGAAACCTTTGCACCTGTAGCTAGATTAGAGGCTATTAGGATCTTACTTGCCTATGCATCACATCTAAATTTCAATTTATATCAAATGGATGTGAAAAGTGATTTTTTAAATGGTTTTATTGTTGAAGATGTTTTTGTAGAACAACCACCTGGTTTCACAAATCCTCATTTTCAAAATCATGTCTTTAAGATTTCTAAAGCTTTATATGGTTTAAAACAAGCTCCAAGAGCTTGGTATGAAAGAATTTCAAACTATCTTATTTCAAAAGGATTTAAAAAAGGAATAGTTGATCCCACTCTTTTTATAAAAAGGATTTCAAAAGATGTGTTAATAGTACAAATCTATGTTGATGATATTATTTTTTGATCTTCTAAAAATTCTTTATGTACTGAATTTTCAAAGGTTATGAAAAATGAGTTTGAAAAGAGCTTAATGGGAGAGATTAAGTATTTTCTTGGATTTCAAATCGTTCAAACTAAAGATGGTATTATTCTAAATCAGAGTAAATATACTAAGGATTTATTAAAACGTTTTGGTTTAGATAGTATTAAGGAAAGTGATATACCTATGAGTACTACCTGTAAGTTCGATGTTGATGAAACTGGGAAACCAGTTGATCAAACCTATTACAGAGGCATGATTGGGAGTTTACTTTATCTTACTGCTAGTCGACCAGATATTATTCTTAGTGTGTGTATGTGTGCTAGATTTCAAGCTAATCCTAAAGAATCACACTTACTGGCTGTTAAAAGGATTTTTAAATATCTTAAGTATACTGTGAATTTAAGTTTGTTTTATCCAAAAGGAAAATCATTTGACCTAACTAGTTATTTAGATGCTGACTTTACTGGATGTAAGTTAGATAGGAGAAGCACATCTGGAACATGTCATTTACTTGGAAAGTCCCTTGTATCATGGTGTAGTAAGAAACAGAACTCAGTTTCATTGTCTACTGCTAAAGCAGAATATATTGCTGCTGGTAGTTGATGTGCACAGATTCTGTGGATGAAACACACTTTATTGGACTATGGATTTGATTTTAAACAGGTTTCAATTAACTGTGACAATACTAGTGTGATCAACATATCTAAGAATCTTGTGTCTCACTCTAGGACTAAGCACATTGATATCAGACATCACTTTCTAAGAGATCATTATCAGAAAGGTTATATTTCTCTAGAATTTATTAGTTCTGAACATCAATTAGATGATATTTTTACAAAGCCTTTATGTTCTAAAAGAATTAATTTTATTAAACAAGAATTGTGTATGATCGATCTGTGAAACTGATCTGTGAAACCGATCTGAGAAACTGATCTGTGAAACTGATCTGTGAAACTGATCTATGAAACTTATCTGTGAAACCGATATGTGAAACCGATCTCTGAAACTGATCTGTGAAACTGATCTATGAAACTGATCTGTGAAACTGATCTGTGAAACTGATCTGTGAAACTGATCTGTGAAACGGATCTGTGAAACTGATCTGAGAAACTGATCTGTGAAACCGATCTGAGAAACTGATCTGTGAAACTGATCTGTGAAACTGATCTGTGAAACGGATCTGTGAAACCGATCTGTGAAACAGATCTGTGAAACTGATCTGTGAAACCGATCTGTGAAACCGATATGTGAAATTGATCTGTGAAACTGATCTGTGAAACTGATCTGTGAAACCGATCTGTGAAACCGGTCTGTGAAACCGATCTATGAAACCAATCTTTCATTATATTACTTTTTATTTTGTTGTTATTAATTAACTACTTTTATCTTTATTATGGGAACCCTAAATGATGAAATAAATGATACGCGGATATTTATATTCCCCAAACCGCCGACCTTTCATTTCTTTCCCGCCAAACCTTATTTCCTCTCTTTTCCTCTACTTCGAACCTTCGAACTCCTGATTTCCCCAGAATCGTCAAATGGTTAAGCAGAAGAGACCGAGTAAAGGATCAAAAAGTCATGTACCTTCAAAGCATGCTCGAGTCGAGTTGAGTAGTACCACTCAAATATCAGTAAATCCGAACCTGGAAACTCGGATTGTTGCTGTAGAAAAGGAAGTCAGCTCCACCTGGCTTTTGACTAGTAAGTCGCTGTTTTTACAAGTTTTAGATTCACAAGGATGGAAACCCTGGTTCTCAGATAACACTCGTGTATACTACCCAAAGCTAGTGCATGAGTTTTATATTAATCTGCAAGTTACTTTATATGGTGTCGAGGTTGCCAGAATGTCTTCTGTAGTGAAAGGAAAGAAAATATCATTTTTGTCTAAACAATGGGCTGAATGTTTGAATGTACCCCATGAGGGTCAGTATGAGGATTACGCTGGAAACATTACTCCAACCACTGAATACTTCTCTTATGAGTTAGCTTTGGAGCTTTTGACTGGAAACAGAGAGTCAAGGAGAATCATAGCCTCAGAGCTGGATGGTGAATGTAGACTTCTCTTTAAGTTTATTCAGCACCAAATGTTCCCCAGGAAAGGATATTTTGCTGCTGTAACATACCAGAATGTTTTTCTATTGTTTTTACTAAAGACCCATGAGAAGATCAATTTGTGTAGATATCTAATGGTTCACATAGCTGGAATGGTGAAACCTTCTAAGAAATCCACTGCCCTGTTCTATTCCAAAATGATCTCTGCTATGTTAAAGAATCTGGAATGTGTTGATGAAGCTGATAAGATAGTCGAATCTGACAGTGCTTATTGTGTTAATAAAGAAATTTGTAAACTGATGAAAATAAACTGGAACCCATGGAAGAAATGTTGGGTTGCTGATGAGGACAAGTTGTATGAATCTTACAATCACACTAATCATGGAAAGAGGCCAAAGGGTTTGAGAGACCATGGTTTGAAATCAGATGAGGAGCCAATTTATTCTAATAATGAGGAAGAAGTAGATGTTGAAAGGAATAAATACACTGAAGAGTCTAGTAAACAAGAGATGGAAGAAGCTGAAACAGAAGAAGGAAGTATGTCACCTCCTGATGATAGGAGTGATCCTGATACTGTGAGCCCTAAGAGAAGAATAGACTTTGGATATGCCAGTCCACCTTTACCCCTACCTGAATCAGAACCAGTTCTTGGTGATGAAGAAGCTAGTGACACTGAATTATCTAATAGTGACGTTTCTATGAAGAATGGAAATGAGAATGGAGATGATGATGATGATGATAATGATGATGATGGTGATAACTGACTAGTGGATGGTCTTGCTATACCTCCAACAGAAACACATCAAACTGTACCAGAAACATATGCCAATGGAAAGAGAGAATCTCTTGAAATTAGTGGAAAAGCAATTTATGATAAACCGAAATACACTCTGTGTGCTGCTGTCTGGGATGATTACCCTGGTTTTGCTGTTTTGGGTTTAGAGTATTCTGAAGAAGAAGAAGAAGAACAATCAGAATCTACTACGGTAATGATGGAAAGCCAACCAGTTGAGGCAAGGTCTGCTCATGGTGTTGATGTTGCAGGTGCTCATATACCTAGTTCTACTGTCTCTCAGTCTGATTTTGATAAGTTCAAAGTGAGTTGCTTACTTCTGTGAGAGATACAGTCAGAGAAGAGATTTAAAATGCTATTAAACCAGACCTGGCCAATACTGGTGAGTTTATTGGAAGGCACATAGCCTCTCTAAATCAGATTCTAAAGGATCTACAATCTGGCTTAGTTTCTTTATCCAACGAATTTAGATCCACCATCTCTGGTATGATGGAAGTGTTGAGAAATCTGATTGAACATCTTAAGAAGTCTGATCTGAGAAATTTGAAAGCTGAGATAACTCAGATAGTTGCTTAAGCCAGTACAGCCAAAGTAACCAAGATCACTACTCGTGAGCTAGAGGCTCTAAGGCAGATTGTGCATGATGAATTGGCCGCCATTAGGAAAGTTCTTGATTTGGACTCGTTGAGGAAGATGAAGGAGCACAATGATCACATTCACAAGATGGTAACAGTATATTCAGCAGATGCCACTAAAGCTCAGAGAGAGATCAAGGAAAAGGTTGATCACTACTTTTCAAAAATCTATACCAAGCATGAGATGACCGCGAATTTCAAAGTGTTAGCTGACAATCTGAGACTGCCTCCAGTCACTCAAGCTTTCAAGACTCAAGTTCAACAGTTGCAAGATTTTACTCCAACCTTGGAACGGTTCATGGAGAATAAGGATGATTTTAAGAAGGCTATACAGTATGGTGCAGAAGTTATTCAGAATTTCATAAATCTTTTGAATCCTTATCTGAATGCACAAGCCACTGCCATTGTGCTTCCTACTACTGACCCTCTCAGTGCCTCTGATGTTGCTCCAAATCAGATCTTCGTTGCTTAAGATCTATCTCAACTCCGACCAGTTCCTCAGCAATCTTCTCAACCAGCTCCTACAGCTCCACCGCAAATCCTAGTGGCATCCTCTCCTACAACCTCCAGAGTCATCTTACCACAATTTCAAATTCGACCAGTTCAACCTACCTCCAAGACTTCCAACTTACCAACCATTGATCCTTATGATAAGGGCAAATCCCATTACATCCCCAGAAATAGTTGTGCGTTGTTGTTGATAGGGTGAACCCTGTTGTGATTGTGCTATGATGTCTTATGAACTTTATTCTCTTTTATTTTTATTCTCACTGATGCCTTCTTTTAATCTCTTCTTTATCTGTTTTCCCTCCTTTTTTATTATCCCAAGGGGGGAGAAATCTGTATATCTATGGCTCTATGGGTATATGGGGAGATGAATCTCTCAAGGGGGTGATTTATATCTTTTTAGGGCAATGCTTGCATAAGAATTTAAAGGCATAAATTCAGGGGGAGATTTATATCTCATTATGTTTTTATTCTTATTGTGCCTTATTATTGATGATATATTATATTTATTTATGGATAAGCTTTGTGATTGGCTAAGATTTGTGATTATCAAAAGGGGGGAGATTGTTGAGCCCTCTGGAAGATTGTTGAAATTCTTCCTATGATTTCTGTTTTAATAATCACAAATCATCCATTACTTAATCCGGTTGGATTTCTCATATACAGAATCACAATATCTTAGTGAATCTATGTATATTGGCTAGATCATGTTTTTATCTCTTTGTTATTGATTTACAAGTATTCTGGAAGTCCTCTGGATCAAAGGACAACGGTTGCACTGATCCATATCAAAGGACAATGGTCGCACCGATCCATATCAAAGGACAACGGTCACACCGATCCATATCAAAGGAAAAAGGTCTCACCGATGCTGATCAAATGAGTCACTGATCATGACACACTGATGCTGATCATCTGAGTCACCGAAGATGTCTCACTGATGCTGATCATCTGAGTCACCGATGATGTCTCACCGATGCTGATCAAATGAGTCACCGATCATGACACACCGATGCAGATCAAATGAGTCACCGATCATGACACACCAATGCAGATCAAATGAGTCACCGATCATGACACACCTATGCTGATCATCTGAGTCACCGAAGATGTCTCACCGATACTGATGCTGATGACCTACAGATCACTTGACACACCGATAGTCATAAACAGTTGTTTGAATTTCTTTATCTTTATTTAATCTAACCAACGGTCATATTAGGAATATTTTAATGCTCTGTCATTTATTTAATAAAGGTTGTTGGATGTTAGGGAACCGTACCTCATACCTGCAAAAAGAAATCATTTCTTTTACTGGAGCTCATGCCATAAATACAAGAATCCCCTACTAGTGCATAAAGAGATACGGGAGTAACAATGACAATACAGTAGAGCGCAAAGAGTGGTGGATGAGATAGTCATATAAAAACACAAAACCTCATACACACTCAAGCCTAATCAAGAAAAGTTTTGTACTTCCATGAGGACATTGAAGAACTTCATTCACTACATTTCTCACTATCTCTGAATCTGGATACCAAGCAGACGACACTCTGTTTGTCATAAAAAAACCAGATGAGGACTCAGAATCATCTCTGATCAAACTCAAGGAGTCCAAAGCTTCATTACAATCACTAGAGCCTTTTCAAAACTCTACATCTCTACTCTGTGATTCATTATTTTTACATTTCAAGCAGTGTGTGTTATCTCCTACATTTACCACACACACTGTCTTCTATACTTTAACTGGAGGATCTGTAAATCCTCACCCAAACTCTTACATCTTCTATTTCCCACTGATATAGTGGTAGAGGTTGTGTGTGACCTGAACAGCTGGTTTTTGTTGTTCTATTTCCCACGAATAACAGTGGTAGAGGTCTTGGACCTAGACAGGTGTAAACTGTTGTGAACCCCGATCCAGGGTGTGGATCAAATTTATACAAATTGTTGAGAGGACTAAGTCTCGGCTTGAGACTGAACCTCTTGGTTATATCTGTTGTGCTATATCTGTCAAAGTTATTCTTTTATTCCACTGCTAATTTCTTTATAACCAAAGCTGTTTTAAAGTCACTTTGATAATTAAATTCATAAGTGTTTGTATTAGTTGTAAATCAGTAAGTTGGATTCAAAAGTTAATCAACCTTTATGTTTTGATTAACTGGGAAATAACCAATCCCTTGAGAACCCAACCGAACCCTTACTTTGATATAAATTCACTATAGTTTAATTCAGTATTTTATATAGGGGTTTTTAAGACAAAGTTTTTAAAACAGAAATTTTAATTGGAACTCAATTCACCCCCCTCTTGAGTATCCACTCCGACCAACACTTACTATATAACAACAAGAGACCCCCAAGTGGTCCATTAATGATACAACTATCATTATATAAGTCTCTTGGCAGAACCGTATATTTTTAGGAATAGAATATAAATTAATAATATAATATTTGTTTTAAAAACTCATTTATGTCAATTTTGACACTAATCAATAATTTATTTTAGTTAAAGTCTTAATAACTTTATTAATTCGAACCAAATTCATTTAAAAAATCCTAACATGTCATATTAACCAATAAAATTCTTGTATGTCATCAAAACTTTCGAATTATATTTATTTAAACATTTATAATATCAATTATTTGATTCATTCATTAATAAGGAAAATACTGCATCATTATTGTGTCATATATATTTTTACTTTTTCAATGTCTAAAAATTATAAATAAAATAAAATTATGTCTTAAATTGTTTTATCTTTCTAATGAATATTTATAATTGAAAATATAACATATATAACCCTATGTAAAAATTGTTTTTCTAAAGGATATAAGCTTATGTCATTTTTTGTATTCACTTTTACTTAATTAATATAAAGTGTCCCTATCACCTACAAGTGGCTCCATGGGGTCCCAAAATCAACCCAAAGATGACAATAGTCAGACATGTATCCACCAATAAGGTTAGGACATGTTTTAGGGTAATTTATTATTATAATAATATTATTTTTTAAGTGTTATTTACCGGATTTACCCTTTAACCATGGTAAATAAAATATTTACCGAAGTAATTATTCAAAATGTATAAAAATAAAAGTTACCTATTTACAAAATTTGGAAATCCTGATTCCAAATATGGAATCCATTTTTCCAAATTCAAAACACAGAAGTGGCAGAAATTAATTTAAAATTAATTCCCGCTGTCAAAACAAAAAGCGTGTTTTTAAGATATAATAACCATCAAAAGATTGACACTTTTTTATGTCCGGTTTAAATGTGAAATGATATCAAATGACCAAAATTGGATTAAATGGTAAAAATATATTCTAAATATAATTTAAAACCACTCAAATTCATAATTTATCACTATTAATTATTTCGATTAAAAAAGTTGTTTTTAATTAAAATTTAGTACTTTTCATTATTCATCAAAATATGAAAGTCTTCAGAAAAATACCAAAAATTCACCCTAAGATAATTTCGATATTCTGAATCCAGAAATGAAGTCCATTTTGAAAGATAAAATGTATAAAATTTCAAAAAGTGGGTATTACTATTCATAACGGCTAGTTTGATTGGTTGTGGTGTGTGTTAGAACTCGAAGTTGCGTAAAACACACATTATTATATTATTCAAAGTGAAGAGTACCATGGAAGATTGGGGTGTAACATTCTCCCCTCCTTCAATAAATTGCATCCTCATAATTTATTCTCAGTATTGGAAACTTGGGGTTGACATTTCAAAATATCTTTGTTGAAATCCCACATCGAAAAATGGATTAATGAGGCCTCTATTTAAAATAAAGAGTGGTAAGTATAAAGGTTGCTGAAAATAACACATACTAGGGTTCCATGTAGGAAAATATGGATATGTAAGAGTAATCTAACCATCAATATTTTATGGAGAGTGGTAGAGAACATGGCTATGAAAAGGATAAAAATCCCAAAGCCATAAATTTGTGATGATCTAAGGTACCATCTAGGACAACATTTTTGTTCTAAGTTCCTTTTCTTAATGTTGAGTAATTTATTTATGAGATTGGATAAGATCATAAGTAGATATACTTACTTTATAATTAGAGTTTTATCCATTAATAAATTTCTACCACAGACTCATCTTTCACCCCAAAACATAATACAACTAAAAAAATACTCTATTTATCCTAATCGTATAGGGTTCCAAATATAATGAATTTATAATTCACATATCAGAAAAAAAACTACATTATACCATCCAGGAAATTCACATAGTCCAGTGGTAGGTGATAAATCCAAATTTCACTATGGTTGTGGGTTTGATTCCCACAACTTTGTCCGATGTGATGGGTCATCACACGGTCTGTGTGTTGTCCTTTTATAAAAATCCAAAAATATCCTTTCAAACTTAATCCATTCCAACCTTTAGACTTATCCAAAATACTTCTGTAAACTCTCGGTCCAAAATTTATATGAAAGGTAAACATAATGTAGATCCTTTTTTCCCCATAATAGTATGTGAATACCTTCATCATGTATTCTTTTAAAACACTAAAACATCCTGAATTACCATAAAACCTTATTGAAAACATTCATGCTCCCTTATTCTTTATAGAATACTGGATATACTTCATCCATCCAAAAATGTTGTAAACTCCAACAATGATGGAATATATAAATATTTAATCAGTTTCAAGGCAGTCAAGAATATCCAATATAATCTACCCAAATCAAATATATCTTATTCCAAAATCTGTACCTCAATATTAGGACCATATTAAGGTTTATCTTTCCTTCAACCATGTAATTTCCAAAAAGTTTAACTTGTTGTAGAGTCACTTTTATTAGTACCATAAAATCTCAAATCCTAAATGAAATAGTACTGCAGTACAATCCTTATTTATTTCCAGCACATCATTGATATAACACTTCAATGAAATAATTCCAAAATAACAGCATAAGAACACTAGTCATTCCTCTTCATCAGTGGCAGTATCATAACTTGATTATTATCCAATAGCATCATTTGCGGCATAGTCTGATGACTGGGACATTGGTTTTCATAGTGTCCAATATCCTTGCAGATTAAGCATTGTACATTTGAAACCATTTTCTTACTCTTTCAGTCATGTACTTGGTGTCCTTTTTCTCCACACTTATAACATACTCCCATTCCCATAAAAAATTTTCCAAGGTGATTCTTTCTACAGTTATCACAAATGGGAAAATCCTTCTTTACCTTATTCCCTTTATCTGTCCTTCTCTCTACCATCCTTTCCTTCTCTGGCTTCCCTTAAAATTCATAGGACTCTGAGAATTCATTACTTATCATATCAACACATGATACTATTTCTTCATATGATGATAATACATGGGAGACTATTTCCCTTCTAAATTCTGGATTAAGACCATTAAAGATATGATCTTTCTTACTCTTTGGATCATGCGTATTGTTGGAGTTCTCATTCCTTCTACTGAGCGCCATTTCTAAACAATGGAATAAACTAGATCAGTTTATGGATCAAAAACCATAATTCCATACTTGTAAACACTTAAAATAAATTGAACAATTTATGGATATAATCCATAATCATAAAAATGTTTTCTTTGATGATGTATATACTCATAAACCCTTCATAATGGTTCGTAAAGAAAATGAGAATTATCCTAAGCATATCCCCCGGGAGTGTTGTAACCAAGAGTGCAGCAAGGCCCGTTGTTGTGCACCAGTTCCCGTTTGAGTCTAGCTCAAAGCGGTGTTTTTGGGTTTTACCCCTAGGTACATCTGTGCCAGAGCTGCCTCTACCTGCTCTTATCCAGACAGGGATGTATTGCTCGAAAAACTCACAAAATCTCTAAAATATCAAAATTCTAGGAAGTTCTTCTCTACTAATACTCCAAGTCGATCTTAGGGCTATGTGATCTAATCAAAGTTTATCTAAATCTAGCTTCCAATGTTATTGCTAAACTTCCTCTGATACCAACTGTAACGCCCCGATCCCAGTTACCCAGAGTCAGTGCATTATTACATAACATTGGCATGATTACAAGTAATCACATCCCGAAGGACCGATTAGTTTAGCAGTCTTGGAAACAGTAGATACATTTATAAAGTTTACATTACATTATAAAATTAAAACTTCAACAACATAGTCTCCATAGTCCACACTGATAGTATCCCTGTAGGTCATTCATAAATTACTTCTTCATATCCAGGTAAAAATAAAACATAGAAATGGGTGAACTCAGATTCTCAGTAAGGATAACAATAAAGAGGAAACTTTCATAAATAATCATAAACATTTAAGGAAATGTATAACTAAAAATCCTTTTAAACTTTAACTTCAGCATAATATGGAAGAAATAAAATTAAATAATTCCATTTACTTATTCACATGGATATTCTACTAGTCGAATAATCACATGAAATATCAATAACCACTTCCATAATGACGAAATGCATAATGCCAGACTATCATAACCACGTAGCCAAGGCCTCATGACAATACTACAAATAATATTTTTTCAAGGCCTCGTGCCAAGACACTAGTTTGTCTCATGAGACATACTGATGCATCGAGGAGCAATAGCGGGCTCCACCCATCATTTACTAAGTCCAATGCATTCCTAATATGAACAAGTTTAAACATAACATAAACATTCGTATTAAAACTAGCATATGAAATGTCAATACTTTCTTCATAAAACATGAATGGTATGAAAATAACACATCCACAGTCAAACATGTCACAGAACCTTCAGTACAATATGGATGTTTTGTATCATAATAAATCAACTTCAAATAAACTTAAAATCCATCAAAGGATGTTGACATATATGAAATCAAAACTATTTGAGAGAAATATCTCTCGTTTTTTAAATCATTTAAAAGTCACACATTTATTAAGGAAGTAATTTAAAAGAGATTTTTGAATTAAAGTGTCCCATACCACTTTGAAACTTTTAAAAATAAATATCATTTCAAAATATTCATGTCCATATAAATAAATCCTTAAAATCATTTTAAAAACATGGATATTAATTAAAAAGATTTAGAAAGATAAATATTTAAAACATTTTAAATGATGTTTTAGTAAAAAAAGTCCCTTAAAAGACTCCCTTTGAAAACTCTTTCATAAAACATGGACATGGATGATAAAAATGTCTCAGTAGATACTTACACATAAACAATCTCGGATAATAATGAGATTGAGGAATTAACCCTTACCAATTTGGTAACTTACGAAACATACACCCCATGAAAGAGGTATCATACAATGAATATTTAAATACACATAAATTAAATTGTATTACATAAAGAATACAATTATGGGTAGTCCATACACCACACAAAAGGTAATAGTGTCAATAAGACATGAATCTCACGGGAATAAGGAGTGAGATGAAAACCCTTTACCATGAACTTTTCCTTGGTCGATGGTATGTTAAAATCCTGTATAATAGTTAAAACATTGTTATTAAATTATAAAATAACCATATACAAAATTATGATATCATATATGATCTTTTAATAATGCTTTGTTAATAATACATTAGTATTATCGTCGTTTCGGGTGTTAACTTACTCGTTTTCTTTTATATGTTTTGTTACATAAGTCATGTTTTTTATGGATATATTGTTTCTTATACATATCCAGAATGATATAAAGTTCTTAAACATTACTTTTAATAATCAAATTAGAATTATTCTTTAATGGATATGATGGGGAATGAATCTCATCGCGTTCGTGGAGACGGTAATCCGTACATACGCACGAACGCTACTTCCATTTCATTTTTCATTTTAAAAGGAATCAAAACCAAATGACACATAGGTATATAATTATTCCAGTATAATATAATATCTTATATGTGTTACTTAAGTTCATTAACACCATCCTTTATACGTTCCATGTATGGTATGAACGAGTCATATCACTTTGAGGGGGCGGTAGTCCGCACATCCTCAAATGAAATTATCATATATATATACAACATGAAACGAATAATGGTATGATATAAAATGGAATTAAAGAATCTTATATATAAGATAAATATCATTAATATCATATTTATTTATAGTTTCATCATAATGGCCACCATGAGAGGTGGTAGGAGATAATTGAACAATCATCGCTTCGTGAGGCGTTTCGTTTCCATCCACAGAAACATTATATTCTTCACCCATTAGATGGATGTGTGTGTAAGTGTAGTTCTAAAACTTATAATAAAAATATCCTAGTATATTTATTATACTGTTTTTGTTACAAAATAAAATAATAACAAGAGTTTAGGGGTTGGATAAGTAAAATAAAAGAAAAGAAGCTAAGAGAAATCGTTACCTTTAATTTGGGTAACTCCCTTTGGTTTGAACCAAAAAGGACTCTTGAAGTTCCTTCTGCCTAAGGTAAGGCTTCTAATAGGAGGATAGGGATGTAGGGAGATTAATTTTTCAGAGTTTGGATGATCCAAAAGGTTTTATAGGTGTGAGTAATTGGTTAGAAGTGGTGTCCTTTTATAAGGGGGCAGGGGGTCTCTTTAGGAAAATCTAGAAATATTATTTTTTAATAAATTCATATTCGGTTTATAATGGATAAAAAGTGTATTATTTAAATTTTAAGGTGGGGATGGGTCTAAAACCACTCAACCAATAGAATTTAGAAAGGTTTGGGTCATTATATTAACCTTATCTTTTAGTTTTAACTCTTAGTTTATTAGTTTGACACTTACCATGTCACTTTGAATTTTTATATTATATAGTTAATAAACTTACTATATACCTCCAAGAGACCCCAAGTGGTCCATTAATGATACACCTATCATGATATAATTATCTTGGCCGAACCTTAGATTTTTAGGAATAGAATATAAATTAATAATATAATATTTGTTTTAAAAACTCATTTATGTCAATTATGACACTACTCAATAATTTATTTTTGTTAAAGTGTTAAAAACTTTATTAATTCAAAACAAATAAATTTAAGGAATCCTAACATGTCATATTAACCAATAAAATTCGTTTATCTCATCAAATTATTCAAATTATATTTATTTTAACATTTATAATATCAATTATGTTATTCTTTAATTAATAAGGAAAATATTGCATCATTATTGTGTCATATATATTTTTACTTTTTCAATGTCTAAAAATTATAAATAAAATTACATTATGTATTAAATATTTGTATCTTTCTAATGAATATTTATAATCAAAAATATAACATATATAACCCTATGTAAAAATTGTTTTTCTAAAAGATATAAGCTTATGTCATTTTTGTATTCACTTTAACTTAATTAATATAAAGTGTCCCTATCACCTACAAGTGGCTCCATGGGGTCCCAAAATCGACCCAAAGATGCCCATGGTCGGAAATGTATCCACCAATAATGTTAGGACATGTTTTAGGGTAATTTATTATTATTATAATATTATTTTTTTAATCATTATTTATCAGATTTACCCTTTAACCATGGTAAATAAAATATTTACCAGAGTAATTATTCAAAATGTATAAAAATAAAAGTTACCTATTTACAAAATTTTTACATACTGATTCAAAATATGGAATCCATTTTTCCAAATTCAAAACACAGAAGTGGCAGAAATTAATTTAAAATTAATTCCCGCTATCAAAACAAAAAAGCGTGTTTTTAAGATATACTAACTATCAAAAGATTGACACTTTTTTATGTCTGGTTTAAATGTGAAATTATGTCCAATGACTAACATTTGATTAAATGATAATTATATATTCTAAATACAATTTAGAACCACTCAAATTCGTAATTTATCACTATTAATTATTTCGATTAAAAAAGTTGTTTTTAATTAAAATTTAGTAATATTTACTATTCATCAAAATATGAAAGTTTTCAGAAAAATACTAAAAATTCACCCTAAGCTAATTTCGATATTCTGAATCCTTAAATGAAGTCCATTTTGAAATATAAAATGTATAAAATTTCAAAAAAGTGGGTATTACTATTCCTAACGGCTGGTTTGATTGGTTGTGGTGTGTGTTAGAACTCGAAGTTGCGTACAACACAAGCTGCTGTATTATTCAAAGTGAAGCATACCGTGAAAGCTTAGGGTGTTACAGATATTCAGGAAGAAATGAATTCACTCCTAACGAAAAACACTTGTGTTGTGGTTTACAAACCTAAGAACAAGAATATTATAGGTTCCAAGAGGATATATTAGATGAAAGAAAACAATTTTTGGGAAACTAAAATCAAATTTAAAGCATGAATGGTTTCTAAAGGATTTATTCAATTTTAAGGAATTGATTATAGTAAGATCTTCTCCCCAGTCATTAAAAAATCTTCTATTAGAATTATTATTTATTTTTACCAAGTTTTCTTTTTATATTGAATAATTGGATGAAAAAAGACTACTTTTTTCATGGTACCCTTGATGAAACAATTTATATGACTCCTCTATAATGATTTTAAAATCTATTTAAACCCAATAAAGTTTTCCTTATTGAGAATTCTTTGTATGGGATTAAAAAAATTTCTAGGAAATGGTATAAAAGCTTTGACTCTTTTATGATTGAAAATCATTTTTCCATAAGTAAGTTTGATGCATTTATATTCTATAAAAATATTAAACATGAATCTGTTTACCTATTATTATATGTTGATGACATGTTTTTAATCTATAAAAACAAAAGGATTATAAATTATGTCAATATCTAATTGAACATTGTATTTAAAATTAAATACTTAGGACATTATAATTAGATCTTGGGCATGGACATAACTAGAGATAGGAAGACCCAAACCTTGAACTTATCTCATTTTTCTTATGTTAATAAATTATTTAAAAGGTATCTGTTTGATCACATTAAAACTGTTAGTATTACTTTATGAGAATATTTTATTTTTTCCTTGGAATAATCCCTTAAAAATTATGATGAGGCTACTTTTATGAATAAGATTCCATATGATTATGTAGTAGGGAGTCTTATATATGTTATGGTCTGTTCTAGGACAGATATAGAATTTTATATTTTTTCTTTTAAGTAAGTTTATGGGGAAACCTGGTAAGCCTCATTGACATGCCTTAAAGTGTCTTCTCTGGTACATTTCTATGTCTGATAAATTGTGAATTTGATATGGATTGAATAATACCTTTTTGATTCCATTGTTGATTTTGTTGACTCTTATTATGCTGTAAATATTGAAACTTAAAAATCACTTATTGGTTATGTGTTTCTTTATTATAGAGGATTGATCACCTAGAAATGAAACATGAAATTAGTGGTTTATCTCTCTACTACTGAGCCAGAGTATACAGCCTTGAAAGAATCCATAAAAGATGTTATATGTTTTAAAGGTTTTATTTCTGAGTTGTCTTTATCTACTGAAAGTGCAATAGTACACTATGATAGAAAATATTCAATACATCTATCTAAGTAATATGTATAACATGGTAGATCAATTCACATTGACACTAGACTTCATTTTTTAGGGATTTTATAGAATATAGAATAGTGAGTGTCACTAAGATACCCATGGGGGACAATCTGGTTGATAGTTTGACTAAGGTCGTGCCATTTTCCAAGTTCATGAACTACGTAAAATTAATGAACTTAGTTCCACTTATGTAAATTAAGTTTTGAGAACATCATCCTTAAATTCATTTAATTACATGGTGGAGATTTGATGTTTTATTCCCCTAATAATATTACAATTGAATTACTTTAATTTTATTTATATGGTTCTTTCATATGTGCTTTTTGAATTTATATTTTCATGAGGTTTTTTATGTTTCATGGAGTTCGATTCCTGTATAAGGATTTTTTAACCACTTATATTACTTTATAATGGAATTCTCAGTTATTCCTTACCCATGTAGTGCTTTTATTTTAGACCATTGATTGTGGCCGATCCAACGGTCATGAGGTCCTCTAGCTGTGTTTGTTTAGTTCATCCAGGATCCACACTTCCTCCACTATGCCAATCCCACGGTGCCATCTATCCTGCTACTCGACCATTTTTTGGTAGGAGAACCATCCATTTTTTCCAGTCATCCATACGACATTGATATGGAATTTCTGGTCTCACCGTATGACTCCCCATTGATAAGTAGTCATTTTTCACCTACTACACCTTTATTTGGTGTGATTCATTATATCTACGCATAGGTTTTCTGTTTCTGGTTCAGTAATAGTGCTCTCGAAGATCTATTACTTCGATGTGCATAGTATCTCGAAGGAAGAATGATGAGAACTAAGGTGTTCTGGCCACCCAAACTTCTCTATATCAAATACATTCCACCTCTTAGAATTGGAGTACCTCTCTAGTGGAGAATTAGTGGATATCAACTCAATCTTGGGTTCAGGGTGACTTTTTATTAGAGAGGTTTCAGATCTCGACTTGATTTTCATCATAACCAGGTTTCAGTTTAGAACCTTGTCTCTATAGCGATTTATTTCTTTCCTTCATGTATAGATATGTATCCTTTTTGTGTGTATACATGATTCCTTCCATGAGTGTATGGTGTTGAATCTATATGATAGGTTTTATTACTGGCACCTAGTTTAACAAGGTCATCCTCCTCAA
Organism: Viscum album; assembly: GCA_963277665.1. Lineage (NCBI taxonomy): Eukaryota > Viridiplantae > Streptophyta > Magnoliopsida > Santalales > Viscaceae > Viscum > Viscum album. The sequence continues at coordinate 1,068,657,323 of OY728166.1, read as the reverse complement.
ATAGTTTCTCTGATCTTTTCTTCTTAATTATTTCAGTATATATTTATTTTCTTGTTCATTACTTAGAAATAAAATTATAACCTAGGTGGTGTTCTCACCATGCATTTAGGATCACACTGATCTAAATCATGTTATATCTTGTGTTATTTCCTTTTCTTCACTTTCTATTTGTGTGCTTCTAGTAGCTCGTTTGATTAGGAAATCAGTTTCATATTATTTTCCCTGAAATTTTAATTGAAATATACATAATATTTAATATTTTAATATGCGATAGTGGGTCCAAGATGTTCTAGGGTTAAACATTTATCCCCATCATCTTCTATCAAACTAACCTCTCTTTTAAGAACTTAATTATTCATATTTCAATTGTCAATTAATATGAATTAATTATGTTTTCAAGGTGGAATAATAAATTGTTAATTATAGTATAAATGTGCTGTAAAAATTTGAAAAAACATTCCAAACTTTCATACCAAAATATGAATTTGAATTACATAGAAAAAATTAAAAGAAAAAAATAAAATAAAACATCCTAATTAAGCAGCCTCATGGTTGATGATGGATGACTCCTCCACTCTCACTTCATATGTTGGGTATACATTTCCCACCAACCTCTTATGTTATCAGTGGAATACCTCCTATGGGTCTATTAAATTATACATCTTGGGTCATATAGTCTTGTTCTGGCCACCGGTATCATCTTAAATAGGAGTGTGCTCCTCTATTAATAAAATAGAAATTTATATCTTCTGAATTTTGAATTCTCTTCTTTATATGTTTTAATTTTTTATTCCCTTTAAATAATTATTCTCCATCTCTTCACATTTGATTTATTCTTCTTCTCTTTCTATATCTCTAAGCCCATGATTATTTCCTGGATCAATTACTTGTTTTTTGGGGGTAATTTGACTCCTTGTATCTTCTCTTTATTGGTGGAGGATTCTATGTATTTTTTCACTTAAATTTTCCCTAAACCCTTTGAATCATGTGGGAATCCCATGGATACCACAAAAATATTGGGTATTTAAATCTGTTAAGTGACTAAAACATTATGGTGAGGGTGATTCATTATGTCATAACCCATGCATGGGCTGTCCATAGCCACAGTATAGTTGATTTGGCCATATCGACAGAAGATTCCTTGTAATTTTCTTCAGTTGTTTCATAAATGAACCCTCCGAGATGCACCTTCAACCCTACAACACAGCAGTTACCTTCATCTTCTCCAAAAACAGTGGTTATGGAGTAGAAAGTTCTCCACGACATGACCTCCTTAACCCTTAAAAACCATGGTTCTACCATAAAAACACCCTCCATGGTGTAGGAGGAACCCTACAATGAAAAATTTTTCAAGAATCATCAACAAGGATAAAATGGTTTGATCCACAGTGAAAAAAATATTTTGGTTAGGTCTCTCCTTTTAACTATGCCATATAACCCCATGTTACAGTGTAGTAGTCTCGAAAACATAGTGGGAATCCTGAGCTTCTTCGGCGGTGTCAATGGTTTCTTCTAGTGGCTCCCATAATGGTCTGGAAACTTCAAGTAGTGGAAACAGTAAAGATAGTGTGTTTGAGCTGGGTGATGCACAATTGTGGAAAAATGACACTATTTATAAAAGTAGGTCCAGGATCCGGACAAAGCCCACAATTATAAAAAGATTAAAAAACTGAAAAAGTGGTAGCATAAGGGGGTTTACAAAGGAGAGAATAGAGTATACCATGTGCGTCTAGGTCAACAAGATTTGAGCAAAATTCTGGGATTACAAAGGACCATCATGAGGAGACCTTCATAACTACCCTCTTGGATAGAGCATCAGCAACCTGGTTTGCATCTCTATAAACATGACTGACTTCTAGTTGAATATGCTCAAGGAGATGTAGGCATGCAATCCACGATGGAAGAATTCTATGAGGAACATCCTTGGACCTTTCTCACAAAATGTGAACCACCATACTTGAGTCAGATTCCACCCATATGTGCCTCCAACCATGGTGGACAGCATAGTTGACAGCTTTAATCATATCCCATAATTCAGCATCAAGCGCAGAACCAATTCTGATATAATGATAGAAGCAGGCCTTAATGAAGCCCTGATGGTTACAAGACACCCCACCACACCCAAAAGGTCCTGGTGTACCAGATGTCACACCATCAACATTCACTTTCAACCATGATGAGATGAGAGGAATCCATCTAATTGATTTCAACATCAAAAGTTTCTTGACCCTGCCAGATACCCCAAGCATTTTCAGTGTTATAAGATCATAAATATTATTATTCATTGTACCTGTTTGTATCTTGGAAGTATCTTGCACTTCCCTGTAAACAATAGTTAGACCGGCCATCAAAGAGGGATTGCTGTTGTAAAAAATAACCTGATTTTGTGCCCTCCAAATCTGAACAAAGGCTGCCACAATATCAGTGATAAAAAGTGTTAAGACCTTCTCACTTTGACCAGATATAGTGACCAAGTTCATGAAATCTTCAAGACTATTCATTGATAAAGGAGTCCCAAAGACCTCTTGAAAATGTTCTGAAAATCTGCAAGAGAAGTTGTAGGCAAAGAAAACATGGTGAATTATTTCTTCAGCTTGGGTGCACAAATAGAAGCAAGAGGAAAAATGTATTCCCGTTAATTGTCGGAGTTATTTCACAAGTATCCTGCCTTTCCAAATCCACTGTAGCATCAGGCATCCTTCCTTTCCAAATAACTGAGACACTACTATAGAATACAAACACTACATCTTAAAACTATCACATAATTCACACTCAATACACATCTTTGTCTCACCGTTGATAGGATAATTCAGTTGGGTACTACCGCACAATCTGATCCTCATTAGAGAGGATGAGTATGTCACAGAGGATGTAATTATAATCCAGTATTTTGAATTATTTCTGTTTCTTGATGTTTGGATTTGTGGTGTGAAGAGAAAATATTAAGATAAATCAGACTAGTTTTAAGATTCTAAACCAAGTATTTTCAAATAAATATTGAAATATGACTAGAAAGGTGTATAGGAGCATATATTTTGTGATTCAATGTTGGATCTAATTTTTCAGGATGTATATGATCATTTTTTGTTAGGAGATGATGTTAATTTTATTAGAGATTCTGATAGAGATAAAGTTAGTTCTAGGAGTATGGATGATCTACTATAGTAAGGTTAAAAGTTTTATAGCCAAGGGATGTCTTTTGGGGTGCATTTGGGCTCACATGAAAGAATAAGGGAAGGTGGGATTGTAATTCCCTAGACACTGCTATAACATACAAACACTATATCCTAAAACTATCACATAATTCATAGTCTAAAGAACATTTATTCATGACATTAGTTTAATTTAAATTTAAATTTTAACAAATTAACTTAATTTTTGGATTTATAATATAAATATTATATTAAGATTAATTTTTTATATTTTTTTGAGATAATGATTTTTTGATGAATAGTGAAAAATATAGTTTTTTCCAAAATAGTTACTATTATTACATAATCAGTGTATAAGATGATCTAAAATTTTATAAAACCTATTAATTGGTCAAATCTGAATTTATGGAATAAAGATATGAATTTTAAAGATATTTTTTAAAAATATAATAAAATCTATGTTTAGATTTATAAATCAAAAATTAATATTTAAATTCTAACAATTTTTTTAATATTTTCTTTTAATTAGTTATTTTAATGGTAAAATTCAATTTTGGATTTATTTTTAAGCTAAAAACTATTTTATATTTTATAATAAATCAATTAATTACTTGAAAATTCATAATTTTTAGGACTATGGGTTGCACATAAGTTCTATGTTTGGAAACAAACTTTTCCTAAAAACTGTTTTATGCGATATGTGTGTTAGTTTTAAAATTAATTTTCACACCATTAGAAATTTTATTTGATAAAATTATTTTCAAATTTTAAATGAGAAGGTTCAAATTTGGTAAAATGTCAATTTTAATTATGGTCATTAAAATTAATTACCACAATTAAAAATTAATTACCCCGATAAAAGTAAAAATAGTAAAAATTGATTGACAAAGAGGTAATGACACAAAACATGTTCCCAAATGGATATTAGTGTTTTTTACTTACCAAAATCCACCTCCACTTCCTATTTTGTCCCTTTTGAGACTTTTACACTTAAATATTAACTTTAAATTATTGAAAATGTTGAGGGTTCTTATGAAATTGCGCTTCTCATCACTTGTAAAAGAGGATCTTTGCACCACATAACGTTACTATTGACGCTCCTTTTTGTCACAAAGTCTAAAATGACTAAAAAAGGGGGAATAACTTAGTCCAAAGTGATTCATCCTTTAAAGAAACATCAAAAATTGACAAAGGCATGAAAAAGGATTTCTTCCCACTTTGGTCGCGCAAGTTTCCTCATGGTCGTGCAAGTATACGTGTGCGCCGCATAGTGGTCACGCAGGTGACTTGCGCGCCCTCTTTGATTCTCGCTTGGGGTCTTCAGCAACCTATAAATACCCCCGGTGGGCCCCCCATTTCAGGGATGGAAAAATTCCAAAACTCATATTCGAGCTCTCTGCGCCCTAGTCTCTTCTAGAAGTCTTCTGAACACTTCTAAGGTAATTTCTTACATAGAATGGAAGATCTAAATAGGGGAAACAAGGCCTAAGTGTTGAAATTCATCATCACATACGCGCCTAGGTGTTTAAACCCTTAAGGGAAGTAGACACACCTGTGCTCGACCTTATACCTTCTCTAGAACATGTGCACCTCTCTTTTGGAATCCCCTAGGGATAATACTAAGGGCTTGAGCCAAGCCTCACCCAAGTATTTACCTATGGGTTGACCATCGCGCAGGTACCTATGTGCCGCACAGGTATACCTGCGCGCCCATGCAGGACCTGCACGCCTATTTCATTTTGGGTGCCCCTCCTGCCTAATGACCTCTCTTATTCAAATCCACATCTCCTCTTCCATATTGAGCCTTAAGAACCCTCTTTAAAGCCATTCATGGCATTATTTCTTGGTTTGATTCCTTATCTGAAAGGAATTCTGTGAAACATCTCTCAAAACCTAGTGATTTACATATCTTTATGTCACTATGTTTAGAGATTTCATTCATTCAACCTCATCCTTTATGATGAGAGGATCTCTAACCTGGGCCTCCTTTTTAGGAGTAATCCCCAGTCCATGTTCTCTAAATATGGGCATCCTGCTTAGGATTAAGCCCCAAATTCCCTATTCAATGGGCATCCTCTTTAGGATTAAGCCCCAAGTCCGATAGCCCGGTCCTCCTTTTCAAGAGTAAGCCCCAGTCCAAGTTCTCTAAATATGGGCATCCTCCTCTAGAGTAAGCCCCAAGTTCCAAATTCTCTTAACATGGGCCTCCTTCTTAGGAATAAGCCCCAGTTCCAAATTCTCTTAACCTGGGCCTCCTTCTCAGGAATAATCCCCAGTCCTCAAGTCCCTTTAACCTGGTCCTCCTTCTCAGGAATAATCCCTAGTCATAATTTCTCTTAACAAGTCTTAATTTACTTTTGATTTGGGCTTCCTTCTCAGGAATAAAACCAAATCATAAGTCCTCTCTAATTTGGGCATCCTTCTCAGGATTAAGTCCTAAGTTAAGTATCCAAATCTTCATAAAGCACATATACCTTTATGGACCTTATTACTGGGTTTCTTCCCTGAAGTAAATCCTAATATTTATCTATCTGGGCAGTCATACATACATAAGCCCCACATTATATCTTATGATTGCATCTTTTGTGGCACAATTTTCAGGTTTTACCAATACCTCTTGTTTCTCACACCGAGCATGACTCACGTGAGATTAGAGTGTAAAAGTAATTATGACATCTTTCTTTGAGACATCAATCATGCATAAACAACATACTCCCTTACTCGAACTATGTGGGTTATGATTCCTTTTCTAAATAAGGATATGTAGGTATCCCATCTGCGGGTACGATCCCAACTCTATAATAATCTATGCCCTTCTGAATGAAAATAAACTTCAACTGCCCCGCTGAGTGGCTTTAAAAAAACAGTATGGTTATCATAATGACCAATAGATTTCTATATAATGTATTGAAGGATACCATTGACTAAGAATCTCTAAAATATATAGATGATTCTATATCGATGAAGAACCTCGAATACATATAAAATATTCTCTAAATCTCAAACATATTAATCATTGATTTTCAGATCTAAAGGAACGCTCATTTTCATACTTGGTAACTTAATAAGGATTCACGAACATAACTTAAATCTATAAAGAGAGTCCCGGAGTAGAAAATAATTCCCCTCAAAAGGTGTCATGAGTCCGACTTCCCATCCTCTCGACCAATGCAAATTCTTAAGCCTCATCAGTCTACGGCTAATGAGCACTTACCTTTGTAAAGTAGGTCCAAATGGATATAGAATCCTTGGATGTTTCCGGTTCTATAAACAAACCCATTAGAAACCACTTGGAATGTTTGAACCTTAAATCAACGAGGTCATCCCCAATTCTAGTGGAAACAAAAAATGGTTAACCCGACGTGAATCCTTAACCAAGTTAAAGTGATGTTTTACTTATTTGTTAATCCCCTATTTAAACTCAATGAGAGGGCCCACAAAACAATCAATAACATATGTGCTAATCCAAAATATGTAGTGGCCAAACTTATCTTGATTATATATGTTATATCAAATAGGAACTATTTTCCAAGATATTCTATGTTACAAAAATGGATTCTCTTAAGTTCACACCTGTGAATACCTATGTTGTGAATGCCTCTACTGCTACTCCTACTGGATCTCCGTCCACTCTGAGGACGACATCACCTACTCCGCATCTTCAACGCTGGGTATCAAATGCGTTGGTTAAGGAATACCTTCAAAATGGTACTATTCTGACTCTTGAGGCTACTCAACAAGCCCCCCAAGTCAATAATTCACCCTGGTTGTCCAGACAGCGACGACCAGCGATCAAGAAGTAGGGGATGCCAACCACCATCTCCAACTATTTCGGGTCGTTATCCCCAGAACGCAGTCACCAGTCCCTCCCATATTCTAGGGAGTTAAATGAGAAGGCCACTGAAGGCCGATAGGAGTCCTTCCTGAGGGCTCCCATCAACAATCGTCACCAGACTCGTGCGGTAGTGCGCCCTCAACATGATGAGGGTATCATCTCCAGTCATTCGGCTCAGGTTCTTCGAACCCGAGCAGGCAAGACGAACCACCAGATGCGAAATCTGGTCAACATTGAGCAGGTTCTTATCTCTACCATCTCCAGAGAATTCCATCAACCTAACTTGGTGGAAAGCAATGAGCGGGCACACACACCCATCCATTTTAATTCCATTGTCCAGCAGACTCATCTGGAAGCAGCACGACAATCCCGCCAGGAAATTCTGACGGAGTACTATAGACAGGAATATACACCTATTTATAAATCATCTGATAGTCAGTAGGCTCATCTGACTACATACGATGAAGCCCGCCAATCTAATGTGTTGATTACCGGTAAACAGGCAAATACACCTGCTTACACTCATCAATCCTGCCAGCAGCCTCGTCTATCAGTATTGAAATAAGTTCATCAACCACATTTGGTGGAGTGAAATCAGCAGGCACATACACCTGCTATTATTGATCAAGCCTACCAACAGTCTTGTTTGGTAGCACTTGGAGAAGTCAGTCATAAATCTCCGGCGACAAACAGGAGGCAGACTCAACTCTCTGCCCCCACACATGATTACTGCCTGAATTCACTGACAAGAAAAGGACAACAGGAGTAGGCACATACACCTACTCCAAGCATGGAATGGACGTATATCCCAGTTCCGGCAGTTGAAGTCACCAAGCATATTTTGTCAATGGTGAAAGAGAATAAGAAAATCCCTTCTCATATTCTGGATGCTTCCCAGGAAATTATAATACCTTCAGCAGTATCTCAGATAAAGACACAAAAATCTATCCCTATCAGCGGAGTGACACATCAACATATCACTCCGGAACAGACACACACTATAACGACCCAAAGATTCATTAATGGAAAATATCTCTTGATCTAATTAAATGTCTCTTTATGTTTATATAAAATGTAAACTTCTTTGGTTTTATGTTAAGAATTTTGACTGTTGCTAATATAGTTGTTGAACAGTGATCACATAATTAGTATAAATATAGGATTTTAACAAATCCAATTTACTCAGACAAAGGAAGCGATGGCCTCATCTAGTAGAATTGCCCCATACGAAGCCCATTTGTCGAAGCTCGGAAAAAAGGTGGCATCTTTGGGCTTCGCCCTTGACCAAGCCCAAGCTGAGATTCATCATGTCAAGCTCGAACATGACCGTCTGTGGGAAAAGTGGAAGTTGATTGAAATTACCACTCGAGCGATGTTATCCGAGCCACCCCAAGAGTCTGTCACCATCACACACCTTACCCTTAGGTCTTAAATGGCTGTTTTAAGGGGTTATGAAACAAATAAGTAGTACTATGTTCATGTACATTATTTTTTTGTATATAATAATGAATATAATTTCTAGTCATTTTTGATACATTGTAAATAGTTTTTAAAGTAAAAAATGGTGTTTTTAGTTATTATTTAATTAAGAATCAATTTTATTAAATTAACGGATTTTTGAACTAAATAATATTTTAATAAAATAATATTATTATTATTAAATTAATTTTTATTAAATATAAATTATCTTATAATTTTATGAAAGCAATTAAATTTTTTTATTAAGGTTTGAAAGCCATTTCTGTCAAAACCCATGAATTTTGGATAAATGTCGGTTTTTATTTTAAAAGTGAAAATTAACATATTTAGAAAATTATTTAGATATAATAAATGTCATTTCTGGAATCATGACATCGAAATTAGCCAACGGTGAATTTTTTATAATTTTCTAAGACAGTCAAATGTTTGGGTAAAAATTAAATACCGTTTAAATATATAATGTGTTTTATGACATCATAATGACCCAATAGTGATGTAATAAAATACTATAATTGTTATTTTCGGCCAATATATGTTTTACCATTAAAATAATGTGATTTTGGGTTTGTTTGACTTACTTTTCAAAGAATTAATGAACCCCTCAAGACATATTCAACACCTTGCCTTTTAAAATTAATTTCCATGGGAGTGTGACTCACCTCTACATAAGCAACCCTAATATTTTAAGAAGTTCGGACTTTGGCCTTATAAAATATTGTTTTCCTCTTTCCTTTGCAAAAAACCATGGGCAAAAACCATGGGATGGTTTGGGGTTTGGATTAATTTAATGTAAGGGGACCCAAACCTAAACAATAAAGAATTCCCTCACCTTTCCTATATAAACCCACCCAAGCTCCCACTTCCTCCTCACTCAAAGCCCTTGGAGTTCGTCCAACCTCTTCCCTACTCTCTCTATAATTCTTCCAAGGTGCCCCAAGCTCCCAATAAGCCTCTCACAAGCCTCTCTCTATCCTTTGGAAGCATACTTCCAAGTAAGGGTTTTTTCTTCCTTTCTCATTTTTGTCAATTTTCATTAAGTTGTATTCCACTTTTAATATCAATTATGAATGTTGGGTTATGGTTTCACACATCCCCCATACTGCCCTCTTATTGTTTGAATGATGGGAGACCCCTTTCTCTCTCATTAAATGTCTCCCATGTACACCCGTTACTATGCCGAAATTCCGAAAGGAACTTCTCTCTCTTCTTTTACATTCAAGCAATAATTTTGTATCATGAATCTAAATTCCATTAAAATTGTTGGGAAATGTATCTATATTACCTCCTTACTGTCCATTACATGTAAATATGATGAGTAAACCCTTTCTCTCTAATCAACCATTTTTATGAATTCTTATGTCACGCCGTTACGCTGCCGAAATCGCACCGATTTTCTAAGCCAATGCCATTGTGTAGTGGATACCATGCCCATTTATCCATCAAGGGTATCCACCATTATGCACCTTTAATTATTGATTAAAAAGTTTCATGTATGAATTACACATTCCTTTATCATGGAATAAATGATTATGTTTTATGAATCCATGTTTTATGATCCATGTGGCACACTTATGCATGAAATGAAATGTTTAAGAAGGGTGCGCCCTTATAGCGCTCCAATGCATTGGGTAAAGTATAGTATCATGATACGTCATGTACAATGAGTTTTGACTCATGATAATTCAAGTTCAATGAGGTTTTACTCGTGCTTCATGTGCAATGAGTATTTACTCATGCTCTATGTGCCATGAGCCTTGGCTCATGCTAGTTCCATGTTAAGTGTTGTTGCCACATTTCCATGTTATGATTATCATTCTTTATCATGCCTTTATGTTCATGTTTCTTTTATGCTCTATTGATATGCCTATTGTCTAACATTTATTGTACTCCTCATGTTATTCCATGTGTACTCCCTTACTGGGATTTATAGCTCACCCTTTTCTTATGCATGTCCTCAGGTTATCCCATGCAATGCTAAGTACGAGGGAATGTAGTGGTCATGTAAAGGAGGTTTTCAATAAAGATGTTGTATTTCATGTTTTAAGTTTTTATGTAATGATCCTAAGCCCCAAAGACACTAAACCTCTCGATCTTCTTTATTATATCAAGTGAAGTTTTATGTAATAAATCATGTTTAAGTTTGTAATAAAAGAAGGGTTGTCATAGTTGGTATCAGAGGATAGGTTTAGTTATTTTTGGGATTAGGAAACCCTGGTAAAGCCTTAGATACAAGAATAAGTATAATAAAAACATCCCTAAGTTTTGGTAAGTACTGATTAAGTGGTGTATCAAACAAATACATCCCTGTCTGGATACGAGCAGGTAGAGACGGCTCTGGCACAGATGTATCCTAGGGGTAAAACGCGAAAACACCACTTTGAGCTAGACTCGAATGGGAACTAATGCACGAAAACGGGCCTTGATGAACTCTTGGTTACGACACTCCTGGGGGATATGTTTTGATAAATTCAAAAGCTTAGTATGAACCCTTATTAATGGAATTAAAAAAATGCCCCTACGAATGTATGTTAGAAATTAGATCATGAAAAGCCTAGATTGAAGCCTATAGACTCTTGAGTAAGGAAATAAAAGTTTATTTATAAGTCATCAACTTTTGTCTTTGGATTACCCTTTATGTGTTACCCCTAACTTTCCTTTTATTCTAGCCAATGGACGGTAATAGGAGGACTCGGGCTAAAAACCGTTGTGAAGATCAGTGTGATGATTGTACTAATGAGATGTCCAATCCAATTGGAGCGGGAATCGCGAACTTTGTCATGCTTCTCTCTCATATAACTCAAGTTTTGAATAGAAACACGGGTAAATAGGAACGTTCAACCCCCCCCCCCCCCCAAGAAAGAACAAGTCGCTATCAAGAGCTTCATGAGACAAAGGCCTCCTACTTTTAGTGGATCATCTGATCCCATGATCGCTAAACAATGGATCAACTCCATTGAAAAGATATTCTCTACCCTCCAATGTTCTGAACAAGAGAAGGTTCTCCTGGAGGCTTATCGTATGGAGGGTGAATCTGATCAATGGTGGATGTTGATCAAAAATATGAATCCTTAGGAGGAGATCGAGGCATTGGAATGGAAGGATTTCCGGAATATGTTTTTCGATAAATATTTTCCGCGCACCCTCTGGGTTAAGATAGAAAGGGACTTCCTTTCCATCAAGCAAAAGGATGAAGAATCTGTTGGAGCGTACGAGGAAAACTTCACAAGGCTTGAACGATATGCTTATGGCTTTGTCATTACCCCCAAATGTAAGGTTGACCACTTATTTGGTGGGTTGAAGCCTATATTGCGAAAAGCATTAGCGATCTGTGACTTCGATAGCTATGAGGAAATTGTCTGATGTGCCCTCAAGGTCGAAATGGAGATCGGGGAATCACAGGGGTATCATGAGGACAAGAATCATAAGGTGGGATTCAATGTTGTTGGTCCGATGGATAAATCCAATGGTTCTAAGAAGATCCAGCACCCCACTTTCCAAAAGTGAGGAAAGAAGCACCCTGGAAATTGCCTTAAGGGGATGAGAAAATGCTTCAGGTGTGGAAGATAAGGGCACCTAGCTGTTAACTGTCGGCAAGAAAGACCCACGGCTGTGATAGAGGAGAGGAACGCTCTGTTAGAACCTCAACGCATTGTTAAATGCAACAAATGAAAAAAAACCGGGTCATTTTTCAAATCAGTTCCCTAATCCAATGGTTTTTTAAGGCAACCAACAACTTCCAAGGCAGTAAGGAAGAGCTTTTTCCATTACTTATTCCGAAGTGAACCCCGACAACGAAGTGGTGACAGGTACGCTAGTTATTCATTCAAGAATAGAGAACATACTTTTTGATTCAGGTTCTATGCATTATTTTATATCTCTAAAGTTTAGTAGAACAATCCCAGCACCAACACAAATCATGGAAGTGAAGATGTCGGTGAGTACGGAAAATGGGGCAATCATTTCATCCCATGAGTATAAGTCCTCCCTTGTTATAATTTGTGGATTGAATTTCTCGGCAAACCTCATCATACTCCCTCAGGTGGAATTTGACTCAATTCTTAGCATGGATTGGATTTCCTTATATAGATCCAACATAAATTATTGGGAGAGAGAAATCACACTCCATATGGAGAATCGAACCCCGATTCTTTACAAGTTTCAGGAGGAAGATGAATCTCTTTTATCTCTATCATCTCATGCATGGATATTACTGCCCTATGAGAATGCGTATCTAGCTCAGATGATTGAGTCCAAGGAAGAAACCATCCTTGAAGAAATGCCTATTGTGAGGGAATTCGTGGAAGTGTTTCCCGAGGAACTTCCTGGTCTTCCTCCTAGAAGAGATGTTGAGTTCTCAATTGAACTTATACTCGGGGCATTACCAATATCCAAGACTCCAAATAGAATGGATTTTTTTGAGCTTTAAGAGCTAAAGAAACAACTACAAGAGAATCTAGATAAAAGGTTTATACGCCCAAGTGCTTCACCATGGGGTGCACCAGTCCTCTTCGTCAAAAATAAGGATGGGTCAATGTGGCTTTGCATCGATTATCGTGAACTTAAAAAAAACCACTATGAAGAACAAGTATCCTCTCCCAAGAATCGATGACTTGTTTGATCAGCTGCTTGGACCACAATACTTCTCCAAGGTGGATTTGCGGTCAGGATATTATCAAGTAAGGGTGAAGAAGGAAGATATCCCCAAGACTGATTTTCGTACAAGGTACGGGCACTATGAATTCATAGTAATGCCTTTTGGACTCACCAATGCTCCAGAAATATTCATGGAATTGATGAATAGAGTATTTAAAGATTACCTTGACAAATTTTTGGTAGTATTTATAGATGATATTCTAATATACTCGAAAACCAAGGAGGGTCATGAGGAGCATTTAAAAACTGTACTAGAGACTTTGCGCAAGGAGAATCTCTATGCAAAGTACAGTAAGTGTTAGTTCTGGTTGAAGGAGGTCTCATTATTTGGCCATATCATCACAAGAAATGGTATATCTATGGACCCCTCCAAAACATATGCAATTGAGGGATGGATGAGGCCAACATCGGTAATGGATATCCTTAGCTTCTTGGGGTTAGCTGGATATTATCGACGATTTGTGAGAAATTTCTCACGATTTTCCAACCCTCTTACCAAGATAACTCGAAAGGGATTAAAGTTTTCTTTGATTGATGAATGCGAATAAAGCTTAAAGGAGTTGAAAAGGAGTCTTATCACTGCGCCTGTGCTCACTTTACCCACAAGTGGGGAACTTTTTGTGGTATTCAGTGATGATTCAAAGAAGGGATTAGGCTGTGTGCTGATGCAGAATGATAAATTTATATCCTATGCCTCAAGGTAGTTGAAAATCCATGAGAAAAACTATCCAACGCATGATCTAGAGTTGGCGGAGGTGATATTTTCCTTGAAAATATGGCGGCATTACCTCTATGGAGAGAAATGTGAGATATATACTGACCACAAGAGTCTTAAAAATATATTCACACAGAAAGAGCTTAATATGCGCCAGAGAATATGGATAGAGCTCATAAAGGATTATGACTATTCAATACATTACCACCCTGGGAAAGCGAACAAGGTGGCAGATTCCCTAAGTAGAAAGGACCAAGCAATTCTATCAATGATGAGAATTGAGAAGGATCTAATCTTCTTAGACTTGATGAAGATGGATGTGGGAATCATAAAGAAGGGAACATCTTCAATACTTTCACAAATTATTTCTCAACCATCTCTTTTGGAAAGGTTAAAGGATGCTCAAAAGGATGATGTGGGAATTCAAGAAAAAGTGGAAGCTATCAAAAAGGGGAAATCCTCAGAGTTTAATGTTAATGAAGAAGGAATTGTGCAGTTTGGGAAAAGACTATGTGTTCCATCATGACCGGAGCTGAAGAAGGAACTTTTGGATGATGCACATAGTTCAAATTTCTCTATTCACCAAGGGAGCACAAAGATGTATCGAGATCTCTGAGAAAACTTTTGGTGGGATAATATAAAGAAGGAGATCGCTGAATATACATCAAAGTGCCTGGTATGTCAGCAAGTGAAGGCAGAGAGGCATAAGTCTAAGGGGATGATGAAACCATTGCCCATACCAGAATAGAAATGGGACAACATCACCATGGACTTTGTCACCGGACATCCAAGGACTTCCAAAGGAAACAATGCAATCTGGGTTGTTGTGGATCATCTTACAAAGACTGCACAATTCAGTGCTATTCGGGAGGATTTCTTTTTGGATCAACTGGAATGGATATATATCAGGTAAGTGGTAAGGTTGCATGGAGTACCATTATCTATTGTGTATGACCGAGATCCAAGATTCACCTCTATGTTTTGGAAGAGTCATCAACATGCTCTGAATACTGAACTGAACTTTAGTACGTCTTATCATCCTCAAACTGATGGCCAATCCGAGCGGACTATCCAAATGCTTGAGGATATGTTGAGAGCGTTCTCAATGGACTTTAAAGGAGGATGGGATCAACATCTTCCTCAGGTTGAGTTATTTTATTATAACAGTTTCCACTCGAGAATCCAAATGGCACCATATGAATCCCTGTATGGGAAAAGGTGCAGAACCCTGGCATGTTGGGATGAGGTCGATGAACGTAAGTTGCTTGGACCAGAAATGGTGGAGAAGGTGAAAACCATTTAGTAGCATATCAAGGCAACCTAGAGTCAACAGAAGATTTATGTAGATAATTTTCGACGAGACCTTGAGTTTAAAGTTGGAGACATGTTGTTTTTACGAATATCTCTATGGAATAAGGTCATGAGGTTTGGAAGGAAAGGGAAGTTAAGTCCAATGTACATCGGACCCTTTGAGATTCTTGATCGTGTCGGGGTTGTGGCCTATAGACTAGCACTTCCACCTTCCACGGCCAAAGTACATGATGTATTTCATGTATCCATCTTAAGGAAGTACATACCGGACCCTTCACATGTACTCTCTTCCGAGGTGGTACAATTGAAAGATGATCTTTTTTATGAGGAGTAACCAGTGAAAATCTTAGATCGTAGATAAAAAGTTCTACGAAATAAAACAATGCCCCTCGTCAAGGTTTTGTGGAGAAACTAGAAGTTTGAATAGATGACTTGGTAATCAGAGGATATGATTAAGCTGAGTTACCCACATTTGTTTTAGTTTGGGAAAAGGAAAATTTTGAGGGCAAAATTTCTTAATGGGGGAATATTGTAACGACCCAAAGTTTCATTAATGGAAAATACCTCTTGATCTAATTAAATGTATATTTATGTTTATATAAAATGTCAACTTATTTGGTTTTATGTTATGAATTTTAAACATTGCTAATATAGTTGTTGAATAGTGATCACATGATTAGTATAAATATAAGACTTTAACAAATCCAATTTACTCAGACAAAGGAAGCGATGGCCTCATCCAGAATAATTTCCCCATATGAAGCCCATTTGTCGGAGCTCAGAAAAGAGGTGGCATCTTGGGGCTTTACCCTTGACCAAGCCCAAGCTGAGCTTAATAATGTCAAGCTCGAACGTGACTGTCTGCAGGAAAAGTGGAAGTTGAATGAAATTACCACTCGAGCGATGTTATCCGAGCCACCCCAAGAGTCTGTCACCATCGCACACCTTACCCTTAGGTCTTATGCGGTTGTTTTAAGGGGTTATGTAAAAAATAAGTAGTACTATGTTCATGTACATTATTTTTTTGTATATAATAATGAATATAATTTCTAGTCATTTTTGATACATTGTAAATAGTTTTTAAAGCACAAATGGTGTTTTTAGTTATTATTTAATTAAGAAATATATTTTTTAAAATTAAGGTATTTTTCAATAAATAATATTTTAATAAAATAATATTATTATTATTAAATTAATTTTTATTAAATATAAATGATCTTATAATTTTATGAATGCAATTAAATTTTTTTATTAATGTTTGAAATCCATTTCTATCAAAACCCATGAAATTTCGATAAATGTCGGTTTTTATTTTAAAAGTGAAAATTAAAATACTTATGAAATTATTTAGATAAAATAAATATCATTTCTGGAATCAGGACATCAAAATTATCCAACGGTGAATTTTTCATAATTTTCTGAGACAGTCAAATTTTTGGGTAAAAATTAAATACCGTTTAAATATATAATGTGTTTTATGACATCATAATGACCCAATAGTGATGTAATAAAATACTATAATCGTTATTTTCAGCCAATATATGTTTTACCAATAAAATAATGTGATTTTGGGTTTGTTTGACTTACTTTTCAAATAATTAATGAACCCCTCAAGACATATTAAACACCTTGCCTTTTTAAATTAATTTCCATGGGAGTGTGACTCACCTCCACATAAGAAACCCTAATATTTTAAGAATTTCGGACTTTTTCCTTATAAAATATTGTTTTCATCTTCCCTTTTCCAAAAACCATGGGCAAAAACCATGGGATGATTTGTGGTTTGGATTAATTTAATGTAAGGGGACCCAAACCTAAACAATAAAGAATTCCCTCACCTTTTCTGTATAAACCCACCCAAGCTCCCACTTCCTCCTCACTCAAAGCCCTTGAAGTTCATACAACCTATGAACTACTCTCTCTAGAATCATTACAAGGTGCCCCAAGCTCCCAATAAGCCTCTCAGAAGCCTCTCTCTATCCTTTGGAAGCACACTTCCAAGTAAGGGTTTTTTCTTCCTTTCTCATTTTTGTCAATTTTCTTTAAGTTGTATTACACTTTTAATTTCAATTATAAATGTTGGGGTATGGTTTCGAACCTCCCCCATAATTCCCTCTTATTGTTTGAATGATGGGATACCCCTTTATCTCTCATTAAATGCCTCCCATGTACACCCATTACTATGCCGAAATTCAGAAAGGAACGTCTCTCTCTTCTTTTACATTCAAGCAATAATTTTGTATCATGTATCTAAATTTCCATTACAATTGTTGGGACATGTATATATATGACCTCCTTACTTTTCATTATATGTAAATATGATTAGTAACACCTTTCTCTCTCATCAACCATTTTTATGAATTCTTATGTCACGTCGTTACGCTACCGAAATCGCACCGATTTTCTAAGGCAATGCCATTGTGTAGTGGATACCATGCCCATATCTCCATCAAGGGTATCCAACTTTATGCACCTTTACTTAATGATTACAAAGTTTCATGTATGAATTCAAAATTCCTTTATCATGGAATAAATGATTATGTTTTATGAATCCATTTTTTATGATCCATGTGGCACACTTATGCATGAAATGAAATGTTTAAGAAGGGTGCACCCTTATAGCGCTCCAATGCATTGGGTAAAGTATAGTATCATGATACTTCATGTTCAATGAGTGTTGACTCATTCTAATTCAGGTGCAACGATGGTTTACTCGTGTTTCATGTGCAATGAGGATTTACTCATGCTCTATGTGCAATGAGCCTTGGCTCATGCTAGTTCCATTTTAGGTGTTGTTGCCACATTTCTATGTTATGATTATCATGATTTATCATGCCTTTATGTTCATGTTTCTTTTATGCTCTATTGATATGCCTATTTTCTAACATGTATTGTACTCCTCATGTTATTCCATGTGTACTCCCTTACTGGGCTTTATAGATCACTCTATTCTTATGCATGTCCTCAAGTTATCCCACGCAATGATAAGTACGAGGAAATGTAGTGGTCATATAAAGGAAGTTTTCAATAAAGATGTTGTATTTAATGTTTTAAGTTTTTATGTAAGGATCCTATGCCCCAAAGACACTAAACCTCTCGATCTTCTTTGTTGTATCAAGTGAAGTTTTATGTAATAAATCATGTTTAATTTTGTAATAAAAGCAGGGTTGTCATACACACCTCTGTTCCATTCCAAGAGGGTTATGGGGCGTACTCCCCCATATCATACAGACAACCAAGTCAGACACATACACCTGATTTGAGTGGAGATAATCAGCCTAACCTAACTATTTCTCTTGAGCAGGCACATACACCTGCCCATAATGACCACTTTCGTCAACAAGTGGTTCCTAAAGTGAGTAAGAAGGTGTCTAAGAAAAAGACCCGCCCAGCAGAGTCAAGAAATCAAGAGCCGATTTGTAATAAGGCCTTGCTCGATGCTGGAGTTCTTGAAGCTCGCAGACAATTATCTGTTGGAATTCAAGATTATACTCCCTCATTTCCCAATAGTTGGAATATTAATTCCAAATGTCTTTATCAGACACTTCCTCATGAAGGCTTGCTTCATGACAGTTTGGTCGATCTCAAAGTTTCATCTTCAGATGAGAGCCACAAGAACCCTCTGTGTGTCTAGAAGATCAAGGAGAAAAATGTTTCATCTTTTTCTGTAACCCATCATGGTGGTCCTCTCCATGATGATGAATTTAGCTGCGAAAGTCCTCTCCGCAGTAGTAATTCACATTACCTGTAAAATGCTTCAATGGACAATGTAGTAATGAGAAAGCCCTCTTATCTTGAGGCACTTGAAAATTAGAGGCCAGTCATGTCTGATTCTTTATCATTAGTAGGTGAAATACTTTCTCAATAAAAAGATAGCTCGGGGTGTAGGTCATTCTCTGAACCACCCCTGGGTCGTTCATCTTCTAGTTTGATCAGTGAATTCTCTACCAATCTTGTTGAATCCGATGAAGCAAAAAGGATGCACCAGCTCTGGTTTAATCGTGTAGAATAATCTTCATTGAATGATAAAGAGGAAGTACTGAATATGATAAAACAACTGGTGAAAGGTAAAGTGCCAGTCATGTTTTGTCCTTTGGATGACTCTCAGTATGACATTCCAGAGATGTTGACGGAAAATGTAATTCATGATATTCGTCTCAACATATGGAAAAATCTTTATCAATTGAAAAAGAAAATATTATATTATGATGAATATGAAGATCATGTCAAGATAATAGAAGGGTTACAATGCCAAAATGACTTGGCATCTCTCTCAGTTTCTCAATATCCAAAGGCTGAAAAGTAGCAGAGAGCCCTTCAGCATTCATGCCTTGGCACACTAAGAATATTTCTCCAGTTAATTGTCAATTCCCCATCTGGTATTCATATCAGGGGATGGGGTGCTCATGGAGAACTACATTTCACTATACTCTCTAGTTAGTAAAGCCCACCGAAAATGGTCTCATGCAATGTTATTGCCCATGGCCAGCCACATCCAATTGGCTTTGTTTGTAATCAAAGGCTTGCTCAAGAACATGCCTCAACTAGTTCTTCTGAAAGTCAAGCATACAGAGAACAAGTTGTTGAATTACTCCTATATCAAGCAAATGAGAATATTGAACAGGCTTCTTGTTTAGAGAAAGAACATCATCAAGTGACAGAAGTTTCATAAATCAACCAGCGTTCATTTGAGATGGGTGATAAAAGTGGATGTAGGTTGATGCATCCAGCCAATTTCCGGATTAAATTACACGAGATCAAGAGAGATTTTAAGAAAGTCTCAGATATAGCATGTCAAGAACCACCCCAACTTTCCAGACTAGGGAATCTTTTAACCCAACCCTCGGAATCAACAAATGGGATTCGAGAAGTTGACCAGGAACAGCAGGAACAACCCCAGTCCACCAGACTGGGGACTTTTTTAAATCATCAATCTCTTCCTCAGAGAAAGTTAGTCTTCTCTCGATTAGGGAAGAAGCCACAAGAGGAATTAAGAGATGAATTATCAGGAGATTCCCTCCAAATTATGGTTCTTCAAGAAGTTCCTGATGGATAAAATCGACAAAAGGCAATGTCTCATCAAAGACATGGAAGAAGAAAATATCATAGAAATGTTGATAGAAGGGATGCAATGCATTATGAATCCATTAATGTCATCAATGCCATTTTTTCTGATCCACCAGAGGATGCTCACTCAGGGGGATCATATGAAGAGTTTCCTGCTCAATAAGTTGTACACACAGACACAAATGAAGAAGGTGTGCATACACTAAATCAAAGGCTTACCCAGAATTTGGGTGTTCCTTCAAATAACCAACTTCCCCCTCTTCGAAAGGCATCCAACAAGGGGAAAGAAAAGAATCAGGTTACATAACCTTCTTCTGTAGAAGGCCAATCTCTCTCATTAGAGAAAAGATTTTCACAACAGGAGGAAGAAATGAAGAAATTGAGGAGGTTGAATGCAGGACTACTTCAAGGTAGTCTTCCCCCTAAGCGTGCTGGAGTCAGTCATCCATGGGAATTTGTTGCAGTTACTAATATGGATCAAGAATATCCTCCTCTATCATTACACCCTCACAGGTCTAATCCTACGGGTCATACGCAACAACAATCAGCGGTGCTACCATCAGTTGCAGTACCATCCACCACATTTTTCCAAGCTCCAGTTATTGCATCTGCTCAGGTCCAAGCTCAGCCGGATGTTTCTCAAAAGTTAACAACTACTATTGAGTCATTAACAGCTCAATTGGAAGCTATGGAGGGAAAACGATCTCAAATTCAACCAGAAACGAGAGCTTACACTAAATGGGTTGATGCAATTCCTCCCCCATAAAATGTTTCAAGTACCACATTCCCAATCTTTAATGGTTCGAGATACCCAGAGAAACACTTAACACGTTTTGTTTCTTGTTGCTATCCTATTATGGGAACCCCTCAGCAACAGGAATCAGTTAAGATCAAGTGTTTTGTACAGTCATTATAGGGTCCTTCTTTTGTTTGGTATACTAGCTTGCAATCCTGGTCAATTACCGGATGGGAGAATCTTCATCAACAATTCCTTCTTCAATTCAGCTCAACTTTGCCAATGGAAACAATTTTTTATCTTAAAAATTGTAAGAAAAGGGAGAATAAAAGGGTTTCAGATTTCATTGCTCGCTGGAAGGGATTAACATATTCCCTAATCTTAGCACTCCCTCAAGAGGAATTGTTTCCAATTTGTGTGGAAAATTTATGTGATGAATTACGCACACCGTTGATCCCTGTGAAATACATAGGAGGGTTTCGAGACCTTACATCAATCGCTCAACAGATTGAAGATTATCTTATGAAGACTAAGGATAAAACTCATGTAATTCCATTAGCTCTAGGAAAGAGAATAGGTAAAGCAGAGACTGCTACAGTTATGCTTAAACAAGCACCTGTACCTGCTTCTACTTCAAAACCTTCATCTTTCCGAAGGGCTCCACCTCCTGAGCATCAACAACAGAGGTCGTTTCATCAATATGATCAAATAGATCAAAGAAAAAAACAATTTGAGGATATAAAGATAAAATTTTACTGATAGAGCGCTGTCGTGGGCTCCCTCAAATGATTAGTGTGATTTTGGGTACTTAGGTGCAGTAGAGTGGCTGACCAAGGTCGTCTCTCAAAGGAGGAAGTGAATTTAACAACTTATTAGAGGTATTATAAAAAGAAATAAAATAGAATAGAGTAAAAACACTACTTTAAAGGATTGGGGTTTGTTGTAGTTTATGAATATAGAAGAAGTTTTCTGGAAGAAGATTGTATAATTTTTTTTGTTTTTAGTTTTAAAATGAATTTCAATTTAAATGACACAACAAGAACATGTTTTTTTTGAGAAATCTATTTAAAAAGAGTAATCGATCTAACTCTACCTCTTCACTTTAATATTAATCATTATCATTTAAATTAAAATTCACTTATTTATGATCCCTTAATTTGTTAAATCCTGAACCCTATGAGAATTAACTTTACCACAAAGATGATGTGAAATTAAACCTAGGCTAACTTCGGAACATGCAATCGCAGCACCCTTCTTTGATTGATGTTCTAAGATTAGCTTATGTTCAGTGGTAAATTAAGGCACATATCCATTCTGGAAATGAGTATGAATTTTTTTTAGGGATTATATTTGAACTCTACAAATTTATCCCGTGTGGTCTTGTATTACCGATTAAGATCGCGCTCTCACAATTTACACAAAATCTCGACCTCGCGTGTTTTTGTGTTAATTGTTCAATTGCTTGCTTAGTTTCTTACAATTTAAAAACACAATTCATGAATCATATTAAAATAATTACAGTATCTCAATGATTCAAAATAATTAAATGAAGAGGGTAGAATATAGATCGATTACTAAAAGACTACTCTTCCATGGGTGGCGTAATCATCGTAGAAGCGTTTTGCATGTGCAAAGGTTTATAATGGGTATAACCCAATAACGCTTCTACTCAAGAATTCCAGACCAAAGAGGAAGATTAATAAAAGAAGAAATTTAAACAAAACATAATAAAATAGAAGAAATAAAAAAAGAACAATGAAGTTTATTACACAAATGAAAACATTACAAAATGAAGAAGAGAAGGAGGCTTCGATGAGGGGATCCTTGCTTCAAGAGCTACCCCTCTTAAAATGGTTGGAGAATTTGGGTGAAACAAATTCTCTTCTGCCTCCAATCTTCCAATGCACGTCCCAACCCCTCCAAATAAGAAAAACTTCAATTTATAGAGGGGAGGGGAGGAGAGGTTACAAGTGGTTTCAAGTGTGAATGTGGAAATTCGGCCAAATATTTTATTCCAACTTTCACCGCCCATTTGACCACCAAAACTCCTGAATTGGCCGGCCTTCCAGAGGGATAAAATGTGAGGATATGGTTCCTCTATCTCCTCTACAAATTTGGGCTCAATACAGGCCCATATGAAGGAGGTATGGCCGAAATACAGAAGCTTCTCCATTCTGGCGAGTCCAGCCCAACTTTGTCTTAACGGACCAATTTCAACAACAAAATGAACTCTTTATCTCTAGTGTCCTGAATAAAAGTTGTAGATAATTAAGTTATTAACATTTTTACAAAAATTTAAATTCAAATAATAAATATAAAAATATTTATCTTCGAAATACTACAGTAAACTATAAAGGGTAAAACTGGAATTTTCATCAAATATTCAAATGAATGATCTAATCCCAAATTCTTTCTAATTAAACATATTTAACACAATGTGAGGAAATTATATCATTTATTATCAATAAAATATTCAATAAAATAGTGTTTTACCAACTCCCCCACACTTACCCTTTTGCACTCCTGGGAAAAACCTCATGTCTAGTAAACATCAATATCAAATCAAAACCAATTTTAAAACACATATCCTTGAGATCAATCAATTTCCCACCAAGAATCAAAAGATATCATGCCTCATTAAAAACGTTATTTCAAGTTCTCCATTTATATCATTCAATATATTTCCACTTCATTTATCCTCCCACGCACAAAACACTTACCTCGCTTGAATTTTCTCTCATCACTCAAATATCAATTTTTTTGCAATGTCTTTCTCATCCAAACTCATACAAGGGTCACCATAGGCTTGATAGATTCCTACATCGCTACCCGATGTGAGTCAAGGACATATGTTTATCATGAGGACTTTTCAGGGTTGTTCTGTGGCTTTCGGTTGGTAGGATTAAGATGTGAAAAACTCTGAGGCTGAATGAGGAGGGCTTGACTCTTTTGAAGCAAAATTGCATTAATCTAATTTTCACTTAAATATGGTCTTCTCTTCAATCCCCATAGTATCAATTCAGCTCCATCGTCATGAAAATTCATGAAAGGTTTACACCATTCATCATTTCAGCATAAAAAATGTCAATCTTCTCAAACATGATTTTCTTGAAAGCTTCAGATGGGTACAGCTTTCCACCTCAATTAGAAGCTCCAGAAAAGGCACAACTTTCAATATAATGACTTTCTTTAGCAGCAAACACATCTCTTCAGAATTTAATTTTCCACCCAAAGTATCACATAATGTGGTGGCACAACAAAAGACAGCTTCCCCCACACTTAAGCTCAACTAGATTATGCAATTTCACTTCAAGAGTTGGTTGGATAGGGAAAATTGGCTTGTAATGTGGCTTAACCTAACAGGTTGTGCATGGCTTCTAAGGGATACAAGGATTAAATATTCAAGGTAGGCCATTATAAAAAAGCATTCTTTGAAATAGGGGATTTAATACCAAACAAATGCCTCAATCATTTAAACATAATTACCTCAAACCCTCAAGTTTTGACAGGAATAGATCAAATTCTGGTTAAATCAAGTATGGTTTGGTTCTCTCAAGAAGTGAGGTGAATGTAAAGAATATGAAAATAATGGTTTAGAAGCCTCACAAGAAAGTGATTTCAAATATAAAGACAGTGAGATTGGCATGGGATTCAAAATTCAGCGTACTTTCATGAAATTACTAAATATTTGAACTTGAAACAAAGACATTTCAGCATTCATTTAAGCTTAGTTTCAAGGGGTAAATTGTTTAACTTATTGATATGGATTTAAAAATAGTGATGAGAATCATTTTAGCTCAAAAATTTCAAAAACACAAAGAAAATTGAAAAATAAACACACAAAATTTGAAAAACACAAAAAAAAAATTGGGTTTTTTTAACAGGAAAGCAATTGAAATTACTAAACTAAAAGGTTCCCACCCCCACACTTAAAATATTGCATTGTCCTCAATGTGAACCTATGAGATGATATATGCACATGAAATGCAGAATTTTTAAATAGGACAAATAATATAAAAGTGAAAGGGTTAGGAACAGCCTGATGTGCTCAAATGATGTTGGGGTCATGCAGTGTGATAAAATCCACTGCATCAGTAGGAAGTCCCTCAATGTATCTCTTCAAACGTTTCCCATTGAATGTAAAGCTCCTTCCAGTGTCCTCTTGTGTGATCTCCACAATGGGGGTCTTGTATGCTGTTCTATAATCCCACAATGCATCATCCAAGCGCTTGCTCCAATCCTTCCTATTTGGCTGCACGGTTTTCTCCAAGATTTGTTTCAACTCACGATTTGATACCTCAGCCTGGCCATTTGTTTGGGGGTGGTATGGTGTTGATGTTTTGTGTGTCACCCCATACTTTCGAAAGAGGGAAGCAAAATTCCTATTGCAAAAGTGTGTCCCTTGGTCACTGATGATGGCCTTTGGTTCTCCAAACCTGCAAAAAATTTGATCCTTGAAAAAATCCACTACAACATGAGAATTGTCAATCCTGGTGGCCTTGGCCTCCACCCATTTACTCACATAATCAACAGCAACCAAAATATAAAAAAATACAAATGAACTAGGAAAAGGACCCATAAAATCAATGCCCCATACATCAAAAATCTCACAGAATAGTATGGGTTGTTGGGGCATCTCATGTCTCTTAGAAATGTTCCCAGTGTGTTGGCTGTAGACGCCGGAAAAGTCCGTTGTTCCCAAACGAAGTTCCGGATGCGGAAAGCGAGGTCATATTTGGAGTCAGAAGCACGTTTCGGAAGGCTCGGAGGCCTTGCGCGGAATTTTGGAGGCCCGCGCGCAAAGTTGAAGTGAGGCGTGCAATCCTCCCGGGATACGCGCAAATACACTGGGCCGGCGCGCAATTTTGCGCGCCCGCGGCCCGCGCGACTCCCTTGCGCGCCGGGGCCCTGATTCCACGCCCGCGAAGGAAATTCCGCGCTTGCGCCATGAATTGCGTGCCGGTGGAAAGGTTCCGCGCCCGGGGTTGCCTATAAATACAAGGCGACCCCCGATGTTTAAATTTTGGTTGCCAAAATTCGAAGAGTCGCTCGTGCGCGCAATTCCACCCCCTCTGCACGCAATGTTGATCTTCAGGTAACCTCCTTTATTTTGCGCAAGCAAGCCTCAGGGTTCGCCTTCGCGCGCAAACCCTTTGGCTTCTTTCCTTTGACCAATTCCTTACCCTAAGGCATTCGCGCGTAAAAGAAGCCTCTTGCGCGCAATTGCCCCCGGGTGCGCGCAATCCAGCCCGATTGCGCGCACCCCCCCCCATTACTAAGTGGCCATTTGTTAAAGAATGAGTCGTTGCCCCAGCGCGCTATCAGAGGCCCGGTGCGCGCAATCTCCATCTTCCGCACGCAAAGCGCTGGCCCAATTGCGCGCCAGCCCGCCCAATTGCGCGCCGACCCGCGGTATTGCGCGCCAAGCTCCTCTTTTGCGCGCAAACCGCCAGGGTCGCCCCCTTTAACCCCCTGAGGGTACCCGCCTGCGTGGCGCCCGATGATCTTTATCCTGGGTGCCTGCACTGTGCGTTGTCTTCCCGTGCGGCCCTCCAGGCTCGCATGAAGTGACACGGACCCATCGGCGGCAACATTCGTCCGCGCTGCAGGACGTTAAACTGCCAGGCGTCCCTCGTCCAACATGACGTTAAACTGCATTCGTCCGCGCTGCAGGACGTTAAACTGCCAGGCATCCCTCGTCCAACATGACGTTAAACTACATTCGTCCGCGCTGCAGGACGTTAAACTGCCAGGCATCCCTCGTCCAACATGACGTTAAACTGCATTCGTCCGTGCTGCAGGACGTTAAACTGCCAGGCATCCCTCATCCAACATGACGTTAAACTGCATTCGTCCAAGCTGCACGACGTTAAACTGCCTAGCATATGGGCCTCCTCAAGGTGTAAGCCCCAAACTCCGCTTCGTCCTCAACACACGACGTTAAACTGTACTTCGTCCGACAAGACGTTAAACCATCTGCTTCTTCCTCAACACACGATGTTAAACTGTACTTCGTCCGGCAAGACGTTAAACCGTCCACATCACCCGATCTCGTGCCTCGCACGCAGGGTCCCCCCCGGTTTGGATGTGGCCCCCACCCGCTCGTCTCTGCAGGGATGTTGGGATTGGAGTGGCCTTCGCCCACGGGGGTAGGGTATTACAAACCCCTAGTTTCTTATGGGGGAATGAACATGTGTATCTTCATTGAGCTTTCCCACTGTCGAAGCCAGTAGAGGGCGTGACATGGATCGAGGTGTCTCTTACTGTCGGCCCAAGTCCCTCTCCAACTGAGTTTTGCCGCACTCAGGTTTCCTCAGTGCATAAGTCCTGACAGAATGAACTACGTGGACTTTGATCCCTGTCTCCTAAACAGGGTACGTAGGAAGCCTCCCTGAGGTTCAAGCCCACCACCTGGTCGTCCCGGTCGTATTCACGTCGGTTCGTCCATCAGTGGACCCCTCCCGGGTTCACATTCGCGTTGATCCACCCGGCCGTTCCATCCCCCTCTGTGTGAGGTGGTTCGGTTCAATCCTCCGCCCGGTAGCCTCGACCTCTTCGTGAGTCGTCTTTCCATCGTCCAGCATGACGTTAAATTGTATATCCGAACTACATTGACTTTGATCCGCGCTAACGCGCGGTACGTAGGAAGCCTCTACGGGGTCCAAGCTCTTCACTCCATCATCCATCCTGATCCTTACCCGGGCCGCCACATCCCGGTGGGGTCATGCCATTTCATTCCACTCCACTTCACTCGGGAAGCCGCCCATGTGCTGGCCCCAGCGTCGGTGGTTCCCCGCAAGGGGTTCTGTCATCTGATCCACTCCTCGTGTTGATCAGTCCGATGCCGTCCCCGCTGGACGCTAAACTCGCGGCATACCCCGTGTTAAACATGGGAAGCTGAGGAAAACCTCAGGTAACGCAGTTCCCCGCACCCAGCGCGGGATCCCTCAGGCCATCACGCCTTCGAGAAGCCCTATTAGGGACGGAAGGCAGACATGCAGAGCCGCAGTGTTAAGACACGCCCCCAGCACCCAGAGCTACCCGGTCTCCACACCGCAGGTTGCTGCCCCGACCAGACCCCTTGGAGCGTCTGGGCGGAAGCAGCGTAATTAACCGGTGTCCACGAAGATATGGCGCCGGGAATGAGATTCACGAACATTCTTAAATCTATGAGGGAGACCCGGATTAGGCGACGAGTTCCGAGGAGACGTCCACGGAAGGAGGAGCCGACGTCCCATCATCCCGGTTTCGATCAAGGAGCAGACGTCCCTGAATAAGGGACGGATTCCGCCCACCTTTGGAAAGAGGGACTGCGGGGCCACAAGCCACGCTCCCATCCCCTCGGGTCGACGGGAGCACGCGCGAACGCGTCCTGGAGGAACAGCGTCGGAACGGAAACCCGACGCACATCCGCACCGAAATAGAAAAATGGTGAACCCGACGTGAATCTCTTCTCCTTAATACGAAGACCGATAGCTTTCAGAGGTGTTGGAAGATTAGCATGTTGCCCGGCCGAGCATTCAGCACCGGGGCACGGGGCCCGCCAGGGGCTGGGGAGGGGAAATCGGGCACTCCGTCTCACGACGTCGATGGCCTGGGTTCCCCCCATGGAAGGCGTTGTGGCACTAATGATTGGTAGTCGATTACTTTTCCTGTCAGTATTAATGGGTTCTTCTCCCTATCTTCAGGAATCAGGTCGCCCGATCCAGTGCCCGATCGCCGCCCGCCCACTGGCGCAGGGGTAGGGGAAACACCGACGCGGCTACTCCGCGCGGTCCCACCCGTTCCACAGTCGTCCCAGCAGCCGCAGCTGCGGGACAACCACGCCCTCTCTCCCCCTCAGAGGTCATCCAGAGAAGGGTGATCAACAACTTGGTGCAGAGATATGAGGAAGAGGGAGTCATCCCCACCCGGGACATGGCTCGCCTAGACCTCGAGGAAGCTGCACCTCACCCCCAACGCCGCCCCCGAGGGCCGCGCAGGGAGGCACCGCTTCCTACCTCGACGTCCAACCGCTTCGGGAGTTTATCCCCGGAACGCTCCGACAGCTCCTTCCCCTATGCGGATGAGGTGGAGGATGTCCGGGACCACCCTATCCGAGATTCGCTCCAGGGATCCGCAATAAGGGCTCCTGCTAGGCCACGTCGACACCACCGACAGGCCTCTCAAGTCGAAGAACGGGCTCTCCACCTGCCTGCGCCGCTGATCCCGACTCGTCTATCCCGACGCCAATTTCGGGCACGAGCGGAAGAGGATGCCCACCTTGGGGCCCTAGCAACGGTGGCCGCGTTGGCCCAAGCCACTGCTGGCTCCAGTCACCAGGCCCCTGCGCATCCTGAGCAGGGGCACTTCTATGCCCGACATGGATCGAGGCCCCGACCGCCCCAAAGGCAGGTTGGGTTGACTCTCCCGGTTGCGGGCACAGGCAATAGCCACCGCGGACCACCTCGCGGTAGAGCTATTCACCAGCAGGGTCCACTCCGTGTGGCCGATCCAAGAGGCATGGGTGATCCCACCTTCCGATCCCGGCCCGGAGGCCTTCCCGGAAGTATATCTCCCCGCGTCCCCTTTGATATCTATCCCGGTGCTCCTCACAACTTGGTTTCTAGTCCTCTTGGCCCCAGCACCGGTGCGGCCAGAGGACGCCAGGACAGAGATCAGCCATGCCCCGAAGAACCACCCAGGGGCAGGAAGGCGAGGCGTCGATGTAGAGGGAGGAATGTTACGGAATTCCGGACAGAGATCCGACCGGTTCGTTTCTCTGATACAGAGGCGGAGTATGATTCGGCGACAGAGCCCTCCCCCCGATCCCGCCAGTCAGGGGAAAGGGTAGGAATGCGGCACGTCATCCTCGTACTTCCCGAGAGTGAGATCGATATGATCCCCGCTTCTTTCTGAAGGTATATCCGGAGTAGTGAGGGCTTGGTAGTCCCCCAAGGATCAAGCTTGCGGTTGGTACCGGCCCCTCCGGAAGCGCCTTCTGCCTCGATCGGAGAAGCCGGAGACCTTTTCTGGGGACCGACGGTCGAGCCACGATCCAGTGCACCCGCGGCGAGCACCGATGCTACGGCAAGATGTTTGCTCGTCGGCCCGTCCTATCGTGATGTGGTAGCTGGGGCACCACAACCCTCAGAGGACGGCCCGGGATGTGGAGGCCAATCGGCCTGCTCGCCGTATTCACCGACGGCCAGCCCGCCGGCCCAGTGGCTCGCCTCGGCACCACTGCCAGTTCCCCGTCCATTCCCAGTCGCTGAAGGGGACCAAGGAGACCTGGGTCCTGAGTTTGAGTCGTGGAGCTTCTGGACCGTCCTTGCAGAGGGCCACTTCCCTGAGAAGTTTTGGCCAGTCGCAGGACCGTACTTTGATGCACCCGAATCGCTCACCCCGGATGAGTTCGAATGCTTCCGCCGAACTCTCCGGGAGACTCACTCCCATCTTCACCGCCTACAAATTCCATATCCCGGGAGTCAAGCGCACCTGGAGGATATTGGTGAGCAGTGCCGTCAGATTGACCTGGCCACGCTCCCCGCGGTTCGGCACCCCGGGTCATTTGGGCACCACAGGGCCCTCCAACAACGATGCGTTGAGTGTTTTCAAGTACTCCTCAAGGTTATCGAGGAAGCCACTCCCCATGTGTATATCCGTGGATGGGGGCAGTATGCTTCCCTACGCTTCAGTGCGATTCGCCGACAGCCCGATTCGCTGGGTGGCCCTGAGGGTACATCCCCAGGGACGGAAACGGTCAATATGGCTGACCTGTCGGGAGAGGGGAACGACTTGGAACTTCTCGACGGGGGCTCTCCCCCCAAAGACAAGCCATCGTTGGATCCGTCAGTGAGGGTTACTCATCACCAGAGGAACCTCCCGGGTCTCCCCGCACCCACTGAAGCACTGACGTTGAGCCGAAACGTCAGCAAAGGTAAAGAGCACGGCAGGTCTATAAAGCCCGCCGACCCATCTGCCTCCATGCAGAGGGCAGAGGAGGATCCCGAAAAGGCCACGCTACGTCAACAGCTCGCCGAGCAGAAGAATCTAGTTGACCAGCTCCTCTCCGAGCGCGCTGTAGAGCGGCGGCCTGACTACGGTGATCCTAGGCCAGGACAGCAGGGACAGGAACAACTGCTCCTCGACGAGACTCTCCCGGGTAACCGTGATTACGCCGTGTTTTCCGACAGGGGAGAGGCCATTGCCTATGGCAAGAGGGCACGGTATGTTTCACCACACCCTCCCGAGCGGCGTGACTACCTGAGAGACCCCGCTCGGATTCCTCCCGCTGCCCCAAGGGCCGCTCCGCCCGCCATCCCACGAGCTGCCAAGTTCGACGACCCGGTCGACGACCCGATTGAAGGGCCATGCAATGCGCTCGTGGTTAGAGATCCTCGCCAGGACTGGAACCCATGTTCGGACGATCCAATGGCGGCACTCATCGCCCACTTGGAAGCCTTGGAGACTCGGCAAGTGGCGATCCCACCAGACGGCAAGCCATACCCAGCATGGGTGGATGACATGCCGGCACCTCCGGGATTCGGGAACCCCACTTTCGCCCCCTTCAACGGGACTGGAGATCTGCCACAGCATTTGGCCCATTTCAACTCGAGGTGCGGGCCTATGTTGGGAACTCCGGCGCGGCAGGAGGCCGCTAAGCTTCGCTGATTTTTCCAGACACTGGAAGGGCCAGCATTTGTCTGGTACAGCCAGCTTCCCGTCGGGTCGATAACTAGCTGGGAGGACCTTCGTAGACAGTTCCTCTACCAGTTCAGTTCCACGACCCGGAAGACGAGTATCGCAGACCTCTTCAAGTGCAAGCAAAGGCCTGATGAGCGAGTCGTGGATTTCGTCGCCCGATGGAAGGGTCTCACGTATTCCCTTGACATGCCATTGACTCAGGAGCAGTTGCTGACAATGTGCGTCGGTAACGTCAAGATCGAGCTGGTCCCTTCCTTGATCACTCAGAATTACCCCGGAGGCTTCAGGGACTTCTCATACAAAGCTCAACGTCTTGAGGAATCCCTGCAACAGGCCAGTCAGGCACACCCGCTGCCTCCTATGATCCCTTCAAGGAGAGTCTGCAGGGCTGAGCCCGCTGTTGTTGCCCAGATAGAGGCCCCCAGGCAGTTGGAGTTGCTACCGGTGAGGCCAGCTTCACAGCCTCACAGGAATCCGCCTCCACGGGCTCAGTTCCCGACCCAGCAGCGGCAGCCCCAGAACCGGCCGGCCCCTCCGCGTAATGTACCGCCACAACCCAGGAGAGATAATCAGGGTCCACCTCCTCGGCAGGCCCCTCCAGCCCCTCGTCAAGACTATGCTCCTAGGGCCCCGTGATACCTGACTTACTCATTTCACGAGGATCAGGTCCCCAGTTATTTCTGGAGCGCCCTGGAGCAGAGGA
Organism: Viscum album; assembly: GCA_963277665.1. Lineage (NCBI taxonomy): Eukaryota > Viridiplantae > Streptophyta > Magnoliopsida > Santalales > Viscaceae > Viscum > Viscum album. The sequence goes on along the minus strand of OY728166.1, from coordinate 1,068,624,986 downwards.
TTGTGCGATTGCCTGAGTGTTGGAGGCCAGAGGAGGCACATCTCATGGATAACCCCCACTACTGCCCTTACCATCGGGCCCTGGGGAACACCATCCGGCGATGCTACGTGTTTAAGGACTGGCTCCAAGACCAGATTAACAACAATGTAATCAGGTTGGGCCCAGCTCCAGCGCAAGTGGCGGGTGTGTTCGTGGGATCAGGTGACGATAGTGGCGACGAGGACGAATGGCAGCTGGTCTCCGACCGCGGATCCCAGAAGTATAATAACTGGATGGCCCGCAAGACGATCATTTGCGCCCATGGAATCATCCGTCCGCGCTTGAATCAGCCTGAGTCCCCAGAATCTGCGGGTGCTGCTTCGGCATCGTCGTCCCAGCCTGCCTCCTCCGAGAAGAGCAAACGGCGGCGGCGCAAGAAGGAAGAGCGTGCCCATCCAGTTCCGCCACTATCCCGCACTCTCAGCGATTTCATGCCCCCAGAGATGGGGGTCCCTCCTCGGATCCGCCCGGTGATGAATGATTTGTCCGATGACAGTGTTGGGTACGCTTCGGTTAATACCGTCGATATGGTAAATCCCTTTTCGGTTCCCGACGTTGAAGAAAACCAGGTGTACCTCCCTAGTGTCCTCGGTCGTCTCCACCGTCGGAGGAACCGCAACAACAGGAGTCGCTGGGGCACGACAGTTGGTACCTCCAGCCAGGCCGTGCACGCCACTGAGACTAGGCAGCAGGCTCAAAACCGAGCTCAGCACGCGCAGCCCCCCCATCCGGGGATGACGGATTCGACTCCGCCACTGTTTGTGGTGTGGGACCAGGCAGAACCGCCTCAGCCGCGCCACGACCAGCTCCGTCCTGCCACGAGTCCATCCCGGCCTCCTGGCCCCAGTACGGTGACCACTTCCCGGGCTTCAACCAGTGAACAGCGAGATGCACCAAGCACCAGTCGGCCGCCGGTCCAACCGGCAAGGCCCGTCATGCCTCCAACCGCAAAGCAACCTCCTGCAACCAGGGGATCGCGCTTGGAAAAAAAGTATGATGTCCTGAAGCACTTGGACGACATCCCAGCAAGGCTCTCCATCCTTGAGGCTCTGCGCATGTCACCTGAGATGCGCGAGGCGCTCGCTGAAGCCCTGAAGAGACCCCTCCAGTTTGAGACGGAGGTTGCGGCTGTAGAGGCCTTTCACGCCGAAACGATTGAGGACGCTGAATGTCAGGCAGTTATCTCGTTCTCTGGTGAGGACGAAGACCCTCCTATACAGGGGCACATTCGTCCGCTGTATGTTACTGGCCAGTTCAATGGCCTTGAAGTCCGGCGCTGTCTTGTCGACACGGGGTTCGGGATTAACCTGATTCCAACTCGGACACTCCGGAGATTGGGGTTGTCTGAGGATGACTTGATTCCCTCCGACCTCAGGATCCAGGGGTACGACCGCACCGAGCAAAATCCGGTCGGAAAGATACGTTTGAAGACCCAGTTCGGTGACCTGGTTGCCAGCATCGAATTCATGGTAGTCTCTCAGGACACTGCGTATAACGCAATGATGGGCAGGCCATGGCTCCACCTTCATGCGGCGGTTCCCTCGTCATACCACCAATGCCTTAAATACTCCCTTAATGGTCGAGTAGGCGTGCTTCAGGGAGATGCCTCTCCTTTTGCCTCATGTGAAGCCCGCTATCTGGACGTGGACTATTACAAGAGCAAGGATAAGCAGATCCTGGAAGGTGAGGTTGAGTCTGTCGCTATTGCAAGTGATCCCTGGGCTAGTTTGGATGACGCTTACGTCCTCCCGATCCATCGGTTGGACGTAGCCATGGTCTCGACGGCCTGTGAGTCTCCTGATGAGATGACCGCGACCGACCATGCCAGCACCAGCGGCCCAACAGGATCTGGTAGCCCCAATGCAGTTTCCAACGCAGTCTCTCCCGTGGACGATACCTCCCCGAGTGGAGAGGACGTGGAAGATGAACCCCCAGCCTTTGAGGAGGGCATCTCCGCCACGGTCGATGAGTTAGTACAGGTGAACCTTGGAACCGAAGCAGATCCAAGACCCACATTGGTCAGTGCTGCCATGCCCTCTGAGGAGCGGCAGCAGTACGTGGACTTCCTTAGACAGCACCGTGATGTGTTCGCTTGGGGCTATGACGAGATGCCGGGGCTAGATCCTCAGGTAGTCGTCCACCGCCTTGGTCTCCCGACGAACCATCGCGGGTTCAAGCAGCCTCCTAGGAAGATGCACCCATTCCACGATGCCATGGTTGAGGCCGAAGTTGACAAGCTTATCAAATCCAACTTCGTGAGGGAAGTTCAGTACCCCAGATGGCTGGCCAACATTGTGCCGGTCAGGAAGAATAACGGGCAGATCAGAGTCTGTATCGACTTCCGCGATCTCAACTGCCACTGTCCGAAGGATGATTTTCCCCTTCCGGTGACAGAGCTGTTGATCGACGCCACGGCGGGATTCCAAGCCCTCTCCTTCATGGATGGATACTCCGGATACAACCAAATCCGGATGTCCCCTGAGGATGAGGAGTTCACTGCCTTCAGGGCCCCCCAAGGTATCTTTTGTTACCAGGTCATGCCCTTCGGCCTGAAGAATGCAGGTGCCACCTATCAACGGGCGATGCACCGCATATTCAAGCCAATCCTCGGCACACTGGTGGAATGCTACGTCGACGACTTGGTGGTCAAATCGCGCCAGCGTCAGGACCATCTCAAAGATCTTGATAAAGTGTTCGGCTTCCTCCGGTCTCGCTGCCTGAAGATGAACCCGTTGAAGTGTGCCTTCGGGGTCACCTCCGGGAAGTTTCTTTGCTTTGTGGTAAGATACCGGGGTATTGAGATCGACCCAGAGAAGATCAGGGCGATTAGCCAGATGCCTCCCCCAGGTAACATCCGGGAACTGCAAGGGTTCCAAGGCCACTTAGCCTATATACGCCGATTCATCGCGAATCTGGCCAGCAAGTGTAAGCCCTTTTCTCAGCTCATGAAGAAAGGCTCCACCTATGTATGGGATAAGGAGTGTCAGACCGCTTTCAAGGAAATCAAGCAGTACTTGCTTCAACCTCCGGTTTTGATGCCGCCTGTATCCGGGAAGTCGTTGGTCCTTTATGTGACCGCCCTGGAACGATCCCTGGGTGCCCTTCTCGCCCATAAGAACAACGAGGGAACAGAGAATAGCCTCTATTACCTCAGTCGCATGCTCCTCGATGAGGAAGTCAGGTATTCCCCCATCGAGAAGAGCTGCCTGACGCTCGTATTTTCCATACAGAAATTACGGCACTACTTGCAGCACCACGAGGTACAGTTGGTTTCTCGGGTAGACCCGTTGAAATATATCCTGAGCCGGCCTATGTTGACTGGCCGTCTAGCGCGGTGGGCTGTGATTCTCCAGCAGTTCGACATTTGGTATGTGTCTTAGAAGGCCATCAAAGGGAAAGCATTGGCGGACTTTCTGGCTGCTCACCCAACCTCCGCGGATCAGCCGCTGGATCTAGGCTTTCCTGATGAGGTCGTTCTCTCGGTCGATCGTGCTGATCCATGCTGGCAGATGCACTTTGACGGTGCTTCCCGGAGCCCCACCGGTAGAAGACTCGATGATCCTAAGCTCAACAAAGTGTGTTTGGGTATCGTCTTCATTACCCCGGAGCAAGCCGTGCTACCATACTCTTTCCTGTTGTCAGAGGGTTGTACCAACAATGAGGTGGAATACCATGCCCTCATCACTGGCCTCGAGTTAGCTCTCGAGATCGATGTGCCCCATCTGTGTGTGAAAGGGGACTCCGAGCTAGTCGTTAAGCAGATCAATGGCGACTATGTTGTCAGGAAGCCGGAACTTGTGCCATTGCTGGAGTGCACCCTCCTCCTGATGGCCCAGTTCCCTTCTCGGCCAGAAATTGTCCATATTCCCCGGTCGCAGAACGGTCGAGCAGATGCTTTGGCCAGCCTTGCTGCGTCACTCGCAGAGCCTGAACAGGACAACCTGATCGTCCGCGTGACGCACCGCAGGCTCATCGCTCCCGTTATCCCGGAGGGAGATCGCGGCCCGTCGGTAAGTAATCTCACCACGGTTGCCCCTGTGCCTGGAGCCCCCAGTACCACAGATATGGCAGTCGAACCGGCCCCTGATTGGAGGACGCCTTTGGTTGAGTACCTACAACATGGCATTCTCCCATCGGATCGGGCCGAGCGTGAGCGAGTTCGACGCCGCACATCGCAGTTTGTCCTCCAGAGCAGTCCCGGCCTGGAGCAGATCCTCTATAGACGCGGATTTGATGGTGTTCTCCTCCGCTGCCTTCAGGGAGTTGAGATCCCACGAGTCATGCAAGAGATTCATGCTGGTTCATGCGGTGCCCACCAGACTGGGCCGAAGCTGTCCCACCAGATTCGGAGGTTGGGATACTTCTGGCCCTCCATGATCCATGACTGCATCGAGTACGCCAGGAAGTGCCATGCGTGCCAGGTTCACGCGAACTTTGTGCATCGGCCGCCGGAGACTCTCCATACCACCAGGTATTCTTGGCCCTTTGCAGTCTGGGGGATGGACATTGTGGGACCTTACCCGCCGGCGACGGCTCGCCAGTGCCGGTTCATTCTGACCGCCACGGACTTCTTCTCCAAATGGGCAGAGGCGATTCCGCTCAGAGAGGTCAAATCCTGTTCTGTCACTGACTTCATGGCCTCCAACATCATTTTTCGATTTGGAGTGCCTCACGCTATCCTCACGGATAACGGAGCCAATTTCCGAGCAGCCGAGTTGAAGAAGTTGTACGCCAAGTACAACATTCGATCGAACCATAGATCTCGCTATCATGCGCAGGAAAATGGACAGATTGAGGCGTTTAAAAAAAACCCTCTCTAACATTATGCAAAAGATGGTTGGTCAGAACAAGAAGAGTTGGCCGGACAAGCTCCCCAACGCCCTCTGGGCTTATCGGACGACGACTCGCAATTCCACCCAGATGACCCCTTATTCCCTGGTGTATGGAGCTGAGGCCGTCCTGCCCATCGAGATCCAGTTACCGTCCTTGCGCACTGCAGTCTACGATCAGCAAGGGCCAGACAGAGCTGCTGAAGCCCGTCTAGTCGAGTTGGAAGCACTGGATGAGAATAGGCTTCGCGCTTTGCACAACTTGGAGAGGCATCAAAGCAGAATGGCTCGAGCCTTCAATAAGAAGGTTCGCCTCCACTCTTTCCTGCAGGGTGACCTAGTACTGGCCCTAAGAGCACCAATGATCCCCGGCAGGAAGCCGCCCAAGTTGGAGCCCAAGTGGGAGGGACCTTTTGTCGTCCACAAGGTCTATCCCAATGGCGCGTACTCCCTAGCGACTATGGATGGTGAGCGTGTTACTCCTCCCACCAACGCTAGGTTCCTCAAGCAGTACTTTGCCTGAGTGAATTCGTCTCGCACGACATTAAACTGCATTCGTCCCGCACGACGTTAAACTGCATTCGTCCCGCACGACGTTAAACTGCATTCGTCCTGCACGACGTTAAACTGCATTCGTCCCGCACGACGTTAAACTGCATTCGTCCCGCATGATGCTAAACTGCACCACATCCGAGCTACAAGATGTTAAACTGTTCAGCATTCGTCCCGCATGACGCTAAACTACACAACGTCCAAGCTACAAGACGTTAAACTGTTCAGCATTCATCCCGCATGACGCTAAACTGCACCTCAAGAACTACGTGTGGCTTGATTCCCATCCTTATGGGATACGTAGGACCGCCTGAACATTCATGTTTCAGGCCCAGCCCCATCCTTCGACAATTTCCATCCCATTTCGGGCCCTTGGCCCAAGTGCCTCTGGGTATGCGGCGTATGGTGTGAACGCGGGGCTATGCCCTCATTCACGTCGGTTTGCTCACCACGCTGCATGCCCCCCACGTTTGGGGATGCTTTCCGCTCCCCCCTTTCTTTATCGTCCTGCATGACGTTAAACTGCACTTCAAGAACTACGTGCGGCTTGATTCTCATCCTTATGGGATACGTAGGACCACCTGAACATTCATGTTTCGGGCCCAGCCCCATTTCCCGGGAATCTCTATCCCGCGTTGGGCCTCTGGCCCAAGTTCCCCTCCTTTTTGTGCGAGGCGTATGGCGTGAGCGGGGGATTGTGTCCTCATTCACGCCGGTTTACTGGCCGCGCCGTACGCCTCCCCCGTTTGTGGGACTACCTCACACCCCTCATCGTCCTACATGACATTAAACTGCCTCTCAAGAACTACGTACGGCTTGATTCCCATCCTTATGGGATACGTAGGACCGCCTGGACGTTTGTGTTTCAGGTCCAGCCTCGTCTTTTGGTTGCTCTCATGGTGAGTCCTCCGACCCTTTCCGGTGATCTGTTAACATGTTTTGGGTACTCCAGTCTATGACCTGTAATGTCAGATTCAATCCCGACAAGTCCTGTGTTACTTGCCAGGCCTCGCGCTTCCTCTTGTTCGAGCCTTCACTCAAAGGGATCCTCGTTAGCGGTTTGGATACGATGCCTCAGTGCTCTCCTACCGCTCCGATTCGATTCCTGGGCCTCAAATAGATATGAATCATGTGCTTGAGCGGTTGATGCTCGTTTGCTTGCCTCATCCTAGGCTGACGCGATCGGATGTTGTGTTGTGAGTGTGGTCAGCAACGTCCTTGATCGCCATGTCGGCTCTTTCAGGCTCTGAACATTGGTTGCGCAGTCCTCATCACACTCCGCCTCTGTGCGTTGTAGTGGAATCTCGACACTCTCTCTCTTCATACTGACCTTCAGTACACCTCTACACGTTAGGCAGGCCAACCAGGGTAATGGTGTCTTTCGAGGCTCCCACGATCTAAGAACCAAGGATATGTGCTAATGTCCTCCCTAAGGGCCATGTGTAGCTAGACCCTTGTCCCCATGAGGATGAAGGAGTCTCCCGAACAATCGCGTTCTGGGCCCAGCATAGCTGGAGGCTAGCATCTCTGCCCCTCGGTTGATAGACATATGCAGGCCCCTATCCCAGGATCCTTCTCCTGGAATTGTGCGTGACCGCAGGGCTGGGATGTGTCCCCACCTCCGTTTTGTCCGCCGTACCGCAATAAGCGGATTCCTCCATGGTCCGAGCCACATGACCTTAAACTGTGTTTCTTGGTCTTACCACACGACCGTAAACTGTGATCGTCTTGGCCGCCCGACGAGAAACGGCACTGCATTGTGATGTTCTCCTCAGGGGACACTCACGTTGGGCGCTGGTTAATAACCACGCCATTTATCAATTCCTTTCATGGCTTGATTATTGTGGCGATGCCAGGGATTTCTTAATCACAGGCATGTCGCTGCACAAAGAAAAACCATCCACCTTTAAGGACAAACAAGAAATATCAAATACCGCTTCTTTTGGGTGCGAGGGCCAGACCCGCACCCCTCCCCGTGCTGGTGCCCGATTGTGTTGCGCCGCGCTTCAAGAACTACGTGTGGCTTGATTCCCATCCTTATGGGATACGTAGGAACGCCCGAATGTTTGAAACTTCGGGTCCATCCCCCACCTCTTAAAGATTCCCCCTTCTCTTGGGAATCCGCCGCCTTCGGGTCACCCTCAAGGCGTGTCCCTCGACCCCTTGCAGTGGTCCACCGGTGTCAAGAGTACTCTGGTCTATTTCCAGGAGGGTCAGGTTCAGCTTGGTCAGGTTCCTTCCACCTTTCAGGCTTCATGCTCCCCTTCATTCGGACCCATCGCCTACGCCCTGGGTGGAACCCCCGTGAGCGGTCTGGATACAATGCCTCAGTGCTCTCCCACCGATCCGGGCTGGTGCCCCCAAGGGCCTTGGGCAGCAAATCGATATGAATCCTGTGCTTGAGCGGTTGATGCTCGTTTGCTGCCTCATTCCATCAACGGTCAGTGCGATATTGATGCTACTTTTCCGCCACGGTCGGCAGTACTCCCATATCGTTACGCCGGTGCCCCCAATCCTTGAGTGAATGGCCGCATGATTCACATTACGTTTTCCACCCCCCATTCTGACCAGGCAAAATCTTGGCACTCTTGACACTATCCCTCAGTGCATCTTTGCATATCCAGGGGATAGGACCACGATGTGGCATACTTTGAGGTTCCTATGGTCCGAGCTCTAAGACCTTAAACTAAGATCTTCCCCTATGGTCCGAGCTCTACGACTTTAAACTAAGATCTCCCTAATCGGGGTTCTACGTCCTGCATGACGTTAAACTGCACTCTCAGAACTACGTGTGGCTTGATATCCAGCCTAATGGAGTACGTAGGAACGCCCGGGCATCTCGACTCGGGTCCAGCCTCAGGGATCGCTAAGTCCCGCCCCTCCTCGTCGCCGGTTGTTTGGCCTGGCTTCTGGTAGAGTGGTGCGGTTGTGATATTCTCCCTGACTCAGCTCGGGATGCCCCATTGCAATGATGGGAAGCGACAGTTGCCTCGTCAAAGAGGTTCTGTCTGAGAATTGGGGTGATTCATGGCCAGATTAGTGCATCCGCCTAATACGCTTTCCCCACGGTGGTGCAATTTTGGGAGCGTTAGATTCTGTCCGAACAAATCATCACTTCGCCCCATGCTTCGCATGCCCTTTTGATCCGGATTTCCACCCTTGTGTCTGAAGGAACCCCCAAAGTGGTATTGATGATGACATGTGATCCGCCTCCTGCAATATGAATGATGACTTTCGGTCCGTCTATTGCAGTAGTATGGTCGATTGATCCATTGTCCGCTTGCCGTCTTGGGCATTTCCTGGAAGGCCGACCGTCGTGGATTTCTGAATTCGGGACACGCGATTCACCCTTTCTCATTTCCCTATGTTCGGATAAAATCTCAACGCCCCTAGCGTTGTCCCGCTCGTGTGTCGGAACAAGTTGGTGGGATGGTACATTGATTAGGTCTGAGGTCTCCCTTCCTAGGAATGACCTCCCTCTCTTCTTTAGAAATCCATACCCAATTGTGGATGCCTGAAGCTTGGTTAACGCTCCCACAAGACAATGAATTGTGGTTGAGCACGTTAAGACCAAAATATGCAGATAAATATATTGGTTCATACAAGTGGATCGAAGTATTGAGTAGCGGAAGCAAAATGTTCTGGGAATGGCAAAAACAAAGCCCCTAGGGATTAGCATTCTGAATGAATCTTTCTAATGCCGCTACCCTTTGGCTGGCGGCCTCCAGGGCTGATTCTCGCTCTCTGCATGCCCTCTCTTCATCGGCGGTCGCAGCACGCAGCTCGTCGATCCTGGCTTGTGCACGCTCCCGCTCGACTTGAAGTGTGACCATCTGTTGGCCCGCCTCCGTCAGCTGTACCTGGGCGTCATCCAACTGGGCCGTCAATTTCTCCACAAGCTCAGTGCACGCTGCTACGAAGGCCTCCTTCTCTGCCGCCTTCCCTTCGAGGCGCCGGACTTCCTGCTCCGCCACAAGGAGTGCCTGCGTGTTCTCCGACATGTCCCGACATTGTGCGACGTCGGCATGCCGGCGGCTCTCGCGCATCTTTTCGGCCATGAAATCACGGACCGTCAGATGGAGGCGTTGAGCATCAGCTCCCCCGGCACACAGGAAGCGCAGCCAGGTTTTAAGCGATCCCATGCGCCCCAGCCACTCCGATGGGTCTCGCTTGAGGAAGCGCTGGATGCACTTCCACCCCCTGCAGCGCGTTATCCGGCTCTCCTCGACCGCCTCCGCGTCCGAGTCGTCCATCTCCTCGGGGCCGGCAGGCCGGTAGGTAGGGAAGGCATCCAGCAGGTCTGCTGCGGGGTCCGCCCCTGGGATGTCCTCACAGGGGATAGGTTCCCCAACATCTGGGCGACCTTCTTCTCTCGCCCCAGCGGCGTTGACACCCTCGTCAGCCCCTGACCTCTCTCCGATGGTAGCACCGCCGGCGTCCGCTGCCCCCTGATCAGCAGTTGGTGGGGCCGGCTCGGTGTGAGAAGTCTGTTCTGGAGAAGGCGGCATGTCTGCCACTGGTCCACTCGTGAATGGCCCGGGTTCGACAGCCCGACGAGCCTCCAGTATTGAGATCACTGCGCAAGGCATGCCATGGTTAGTCACGGATCGTCAACGGCAAGCACCAACAGTAAAGTAAGAAGACTTACGGGAATCCAAAGCATCATCTTCCGCTATCCCAGCCGCCGTAGGAGCAATTGCAGCAGGGGACCCCTCAGCGCTTGTCAGTTCAATGATGGGTGTCTGGCCCCCGCCCTGTCCTGCTGGTGCCTCTCCTACTCCTACTGAGGATGCCTGACCAACATCTGTGCACTCCTGAGGAAGGTGAAGAAATGGGTTAGAAGCTGCATAAGAGAATGGACGAAGCAGGTTGAGTAGGGATAGAAGCGGACCTCGAGGAGCTAGGTGATATCGATATTGTCGGAGCCGGCCACCTCGCCACTCTCCCGCGGGCTCCCTGGACGGGACCTTCCCTCCGAGCCTTCATCCTCCCCCGTCTCCTCCTCTTCCTCGGAGTCATCGTTACTATCACCTTCCTCTGGCGGCATCTGTTCTGGAGAAGGCTCTAGACCGAGCATCACCTTCACCAGAAGGGAAGGCTCCGCACGCTGACCACGTTGGCGCGCGTACTCGTCCATGGCTGTCAGATACGCATACCGCTGGTGGAAGTTCACCCTGTCGGCGACCTGAAGGCGCCCGACCTCTGGCAGATGGATCCCTTCTCTGGTTATTTTCTGCCAGATGATTTCGGTCCCCAGCGACTGCCGCAGGGTCATCCAGGCCGACCACAGTGCTGGGAAGACTTCATCGTGAGAGGGTTCGAGCAGACGCTTTATCTGCTTCCCGGGCCGCTCCCCGACCACCGCATGTGCCCCCTCTCTGGGCGCTGAAGTCGTGGCAGCAGCCTGTGATGTGCCCACCGCCGAAGTCCCTGCCCGCGCCGGCTCCGCTGCTTGGCGCGCCTCCGTTCTCCCCCGCGTGACGGCGCCTCGCCTCCTTCCTTGACGCCCGGTCTCCGCACGGGTGACCTCGAGCCGCCGAACTGGCTTCCGTAGAAGCCCCTCGGGGTACGCGATGGCCCAGTGTTCGGCGTACTCGGTTGCCAAGCCTGCGTCGACCCCGGTAGGAGGGAGAGTGATGACATCGCCAGAGCCGAAAGCGGCGAACATTAGCCACATCTGGCGAAGGACGCAAGAGTTCGTCTCCTCCCGGACAGCAGCGAATACCCTCTTCGGCATCCGTTGAAGGCACCCGAACTGCCTGGCGAACCGGGTTGGCACGTAGGGCTCGCAGATCACCTTCCCGTCGATCCGAGCCACTAGCACCCCGCCCCGCATGCTCAGGAAGTATTCGTGCTGCTCCAGCGGACCCTGTCCATTGTCGATCATCTGGCCAATGGGAGTGGGGAACGGGCCGAAGTTGAAATTGGCATGATTGCCAATCCGAATCCTCACGCCCTCCTCATTTAGGGTCATCGGAGCGACCCCCGCAATGTTCAACAGGGAGGGTCGCAGGCCGTTGCCCGGAGGAATGATGGCGTTTGGAAACGTGTACCCACCGAGGTGAGCAGCCACCCAGCCGTGGAAGAATTGAAAGGGCCCAAAGATCCTTCGTGGCGACCCCCCTCACGATATGCGTCCCAGGATGGCGTACAACTTAGCCAGCACTGGGACCCCGAGGCTGTATCTCTTGTTGGCGGCCATGGCGCCCGCCATCACCGGTGTCGCCGGGCGGACGCCCATCCTCGCGTCCCGCACTGGCAGGAACCACCCACTCAGAAAGGAGGCCAGGAACGCCGTGTACCGTACATTTGGGTCCCGAGCCTCGATGACGCGGTACCCCCATGAGCGGTAGTCGCCCGTCTCCAAGACCCGCCAGTACGACCCGTTCCGGCTCCTCTGAGCCGCGGTCAGGCACCGCTTCCCCCTGCCTGGCATCTTGACCGCTGGGTCATGCTCCAAGAACTGGCCGAACCACTCCTTGTAGGCTATGTCCTTGTGGAAGTCCTTGACCCCGAGCCGCTGTGTAGCCAGGTCCAGTAGATGCCATGTCAGAATGGGAGTCTGTGACCTGTCGTCCCAGGTGTTCTTTGGAGGCAGGAACTCATCGTATTGGTAACCCTCCAGCGGGATACCTCTGATGCAGTGGATGTCCCAGAGACCGATGCTAACCTCCCCATGATGAAGATGGAAGGTGTTGGTATCTGGGGACCAGCGGGTGAACAGCTCCGGCCCGAGCTCGGGCTGCTGGTAGAAGTGGAACTGTGACGTCCACACCGCCTCAAACAGGCCTATGTATCGCAGCTCCTCCGCGAAGTGATCGCAGGTGTGGCATACCCAGAACGCCCAGGCCCACTCACTGGTGAAATTGCCCCCAGACCGCAAGTCCCAGTCCTTCATCCAGCCCTTGGTGTCATCGGTGACACTTTGGCGATACGTGCTTGAGTAGAGGGCTGGAGAGTTCTCCGCAGTAGGCTCACCCCCGGTAATGGTTCGCGTCCTCGGGTTCAGGACATATACATCTAAGTGCCTGGTCTCCCTGGCAGGATGCCCGTTGTTGGTGATGTTGTAGCGGAGAAGCTCGTCCTCCCGAGTCACCCAGGTCCGTGGCGCATCAACCTCGAACCCCGGCACCGGAACCTCATCCAGGATGTCGTAGTTCCAGAGTGGCAGGTTGTCCGACAGCGGATACGTCTTCTGGGCCGGCGTCAGCAAGTCGAACAAGGATTGATTGTTGGAAACAATCTCCTTGGCTCCGTAGACCTCCTCGTTCGCCGCCATCTCAGCTCTGCGAATGGCGGCATCCCCCTCATTCACTTGATTCGCAGCCATATCAGAAGCTCCGGGAGTCGTGTGGGTTAAGGGATGAGGCGTGCGGGATCGGAGGAGGCTGGTAGAGAAATTTTGGAGTTGGTGCGCAATCCTAGTGGACGGCGCGCAATTGGGAAGTCCGTCGCGCAAAACCTCGGGTGTTCGCGCAAAACAAGCCGAAATCCGGATGGGTTTGCGCGCCGAACGGGCGGATTTCGCGCCGGCAAAGGCAATTTCGCGCACGAGAGCTTGGAAGCTTGTCGCGTGGAAGGCCTGTGTATGGTACGGGGGACCCAGGGACCATATTTATAGGCGAGGCCGGGTGTCCGCGCTGCGCGGAAAGCGCTTTGCGCGACCACGGCAGCGAATTTCGCGCCCGACGCCATTTTTGCGCGCCACAGTCCCGCGCCACCCAGGACTTCGGCATTCCGGCGTCTCCCTCGAAACCCGATCGTTGCGACCTCTCGCTGATCAGATTCCGAGGGGGGGCTTTTGTAGACGCCGGAAAAGTCTGTTGTTCCCAAACGAAGTTCCGGATGCGGAAAGCGAGGTCATATTTGGAGTCAGAAGCACGTTTCGGAAGGCCCGGAGGCCTTGCGCGGAATTTTGGAGGCCCGCGCGCAAAGTTGAAGTGAGGCGCGCAATCCTCCCGGGATGCGCGCAAATGCACTGGGCCGGCGCGCAATTTTGCGCGCCCGCGGCCCGCGCGACTCCCTTGCGCGCCGGGGCCCCGATTCCGCGCCCGCGAAGGAAATTCCGCACCTGCGCCATGAATTGCGCGCCGGCGGCAAGGTTCCGCGCCCGGGGTTGCCTATAAATACAAGGGGACCCCCGACGTTTAAATTTTGGTTGCCAGAATTCGAAGAGTCGCTCGTGCGCGCAATTCCACCCCCTCTGCGCGCAATGCCGATCTTCAGGTAACCTCCTTTATTTCGCGCAAGCAAGCCTCGGGGTTCGCCTTCGCGCGCAAAACCTTTGGATTATTTCCTTTGACCAATTCCTTACCCAAAGGCATTCGCGCGTAAAAGAAGCCTCTTGCGCGCAATTGCCCCCCGGGTGCGCGCAATCCAGCCCGATTGCGCGCACCCCCCTTACTAAGTGGCCATTCGTTAAAGAATGAGCCGTTGCCCCCGCGCGCTATCAGAGGCCCGGTGCGCGCAATCTCCATCTTCCGCGTGCAAAGCACTGGCCCAATTGCGTGCCAGCCTGCCCAATTGCGCGCCGACCCGCGGTATTGCGCGCCAAGCTCCTCTTTTGCGCGCAAACCGCCAGGGTCGCCCCCTTTAACCCCCTGAGGGTACCCGCCTGCGTGGCACCCGATGATCTTCATCATGGGTTCCCGCACCGTGCGTTGTCTTCCCGTGCGGCCCTCCAGGCTCGCGCGAAGTGACACGGACCCATCGGTGGCAACATTCGTCCGCGCTGCAGGACGTTAAACTGCCAGGCGTCCCTCGTCCAACATGACGTTAAACTGCATTCGTCCGCGCTGCAGGACGTTAAACTGCCAGGCATCCCTCGTCCAACATGACATTAAACTGCATTCGTCCGCGCTGCAGGACGTTAAACTGCCAGGCATCCCTCGTCCAACATGACGTTAAACTGCATTCGTCCGCGCTGCAGGACGTTAAACTGCCAGGCATCCCTCGTCCAACATGACGTTAAACTGCATTCGTCCAATCTGCATGACGTTAAACTACCTAGCATATGGGCCTCCTCAAGGTGTAAGCCCCAAACTCCGCTTCGTCCTCAACACACGACGTTAAACTGTACTTCGTCCGGCAAGACGTTAAACCGTCCGCTTCGTCCTCAACACACGATGTTAAACTGTACTTCGTCCGGAAAGACGTTAAACCGTCCGCATCACCCGATCCTGTGCCTCGCACGCAGGGTCCCCCCCGGTTTGGATGTGGCCCCCACCCGCTCGTCTCTACAGGGATGTCGGGATTGGAGTGGCCTTCGCCCACGGGGGTAGGGTATTACAAACCCCTAGTTTCTTGTGGGGGACTGCACATGTGTATCTCCATTGTGCTTTCCCACTGCCGAAGCCAGTAGAGGGCGTGACATGGATTGAGGTGTCTCTTACTTTCGGCCCAAGTCCCTCTCCAACTGAGTTTTGCCGCACTCAGGTTGCCTCAGTGCGTAAGTCCTGACAGAATGAACTACGTGGACTTTGATCCCTGTCTCCTAAACAGGGTACGTAGAAAGCCTCCCTGAGGTTCAAGCCCACCACCTGGTCGTCCCGGTCGTATTCACGTCGGTACGTCCATCAGTGGACCCCTCCCGGGTTCACATTCACGTTGATCCACCCAGCCATTCCATCCCCCTCTGTGTGAGGTGGTTCGGTTCAATCCTCCTCCCGGTAGCCTCGACCTCTTCGTGAGTCGGCTTGCCATCGTCCAGCATGACGTTAAACTGTATATCTGAACTACGTTGACTTTGATCCGCGCTAACGCGCGGTACGTAGGAAGCCTCTACGGGGTCCAAGCTCTTCACTCCATCATCTATCCTAATCCTTACCCGGGCCGCCACATCCCGGTGGGGTCATGCCATTTCATTCCACTCCACTTCACTCGGGAAGCCGCCCATGTGCTGGCCCCAGCGTCGGAGGTTCCCCACAAGGGGTTCTGTCATCTAATCCACTCCTCGTGTTGATCAGTCCGATGCTGTCCCCGCTGGATGCTAAACTCGCGACATACCCCGTGTTAAACATGGGAAGCTGAGGAAAACCTCAGGTAACGCAGTTCCTCGCACCCAGCGCGGGATGCCTCAGGCCATCACGCCTTCGAGAAGCCCTATTAGGGACGGAAGGGAGACATGCAGAGCCGCAGTGTTAAGACACGCCCCCAGCACCCAGAGCTACCCGGTCTCCTCACCGCAGGTTGCTGCCCCGACCAGACCCCTTGGAGCGTCTGGGCGGAAGCAGCGTAATTAACCGGTGTCCATGAAGATATGGCGCCGGGAACGAGATTCACGAACATTCTTAAATCTATGAGGGAGACCCGGATTAGGCGACGAGTTCCGAGGAGACGTCCATGGAAGGAGGAGCCGACGTCCCATCATCCCGGTTTCGATCAAGGAGCAGACGTCCCTGAATAAGGGACGGATGCCGCCCGCCTTTGGAAAGCGGGACTGCGGGGCCACAAGCCGCGCTCCCATCCCCTCGGGTCGACGGGAGCACGCGCGAACGCGTCCTGGTGGAACAGCGTCGGAACGGAAACCCGACGCACATCCGCACCGAAACATTGGCAACGAGAGCATGACTTACAAAACACATGGGCATCATGGAATAATCTAGACCAATATAATCCAGAGTCCAAAACCTTCCTAGATGTCCGTTGGGGTCCAAAGTGTCCACCACAAGCAATTGTATGACAGAAATGCAAAACAGACTCAAACTCATGATCGGGAACACACCTTCTAATCACTTGGTCACTACACATGCGCCATAGGTATGGATCATCCCAAACATAAAATCTTGACTCACTCTTTAATTTTTGGACTTGATGTTTCTTTAAATTTGTAGGGATTTCAGAAGCAACAAGGTAGTTAACTAAATCAGCATACCAAGGATGCGTACCTGAGATGGTATAGAGATGCTCATCAGGGAAAGTGTCCCGAAGTGGTACCTGATCCAAGGTGTCATCCTCTAGTGTGTGAGTAAGCCTACTCATGTAGTCTGCCACCATATTTTCTAACCCCTTTTTTTCCTTTATCTCGATGAAAACTCTTGAAGAAGGAGCATCCAACGGATAAGTCGTGGCTTTGCATCTGGCTTCTTCAGGAGGTACCTCAGAGCTGCATGGTCAGAAAAAACAACTACTTTAGAGCCCAATAAATATGAACGGAATTTATCTAAAGCAAATATGATAGCAAGAAACTCCTTTTCTGTGGTTGTGTAGTTTGATTGGGCTGAATCCAGTGTCCTCAATTCATAAGCGATCACATGTGAACGTCCCTCCACCCTCTGAGATAAGACAGCTCCAACCGCGAAGTTGGAGGCATCACACATAATCTCAAATGGAAGGTCCCACCGTGGGGGCTGTATGATTGGTGGAGTGGTCAGACACTTCTTTAGCTCATCAAATGATACCCTGCATGAATCATCAAAATTGAAGTCAATATCTTTTTGAAGCAATCGAGATAAGGGTAGAGCGATCTTACTAAAATCTATGATGAAGCGTCGATAAAATCCAGCATGCCCAAGGAATGATCGAACATCACGCACACATGTAGGATATGGGAGGGATGAAATAATTTCTACCTTAGATTTATCAACTTCAATGCCATGTTGTGAGACTATATGACCTAAGACAATTCCCTTTTCGACCATGAAATGACATTTTTCAAAATTTAAGACCAGATTCTTCTCAATACAATGATGCAACACATCACCCAAACTAGAGAGACATTCATAAAATGAGGACCCATAAACTGTAAAATCATCCATAAATACCTCCATGCAGGTCTCAATGAAATCTGAGAAAATACTCACCATGCATCTCTGGAAGGTACCTGGGGCATTGCGAAGTCCAAATGGCATCCTTCGGTAAGAAAAGGTACCGAATGGGCAGGTGAATGTTGTCTTCTCCTGGTCCTATGCTGCAATGGGAACCTGAAAATAGCCAGAACATCCATCCATGAAATAATAGTGTGTCTTCCCAGGTAGTCTCTCAAGCATATGGTCAATGAATGGAAGTGGGAAATGGTCCTTACGAGTGGATAGATTTAGTTTCCTATAATCGATACACACTCGCCAACTGTTTTGTACTCTCACAGGAACTAACTCATCATTTTCATTTTTTATAACAGTGAAATCAGTTTTCTTTGGTACAACCTGAACAGGGCTAACCCATTGTGAGTCAGAAATAGGGTAAATGATACCCGCCTCAAGTAATTTTTCAACTTCTTTCTTAACAACTTCTAGGAGGGTGGTATTAAGTCTCTTTTGTGGTTGTCTCACCGGTTTAGCCCCATCCTCCAAGAGAATCCTATGCATGAAAATGGAGGGACTAATACCTGATATGTCTGCCAATGTCCAACCAATTTCCCTAATGTTATCTCTCAAAAGATTCAAAAGTTTTTCTTCATGTTCAAAAGAGATATTGTTGGAAATTATGACAGGTAATCTATCACCACTGAGCAAGTATGCATATTTGAGATTTGGGGGAAATGGCTTGAGTTCCAATGTAGGTGGGTGATGTATGGATGGAGAAATTGATGCAACAGACATATCTACACAATGAACGTCAGTATCAGAATAAAAATCATCACAATCAGAGAATAAAGCACCAAATCCATCAGCATACTCAATGGCCATGTCATAATCAGAGTTCACATGATCAAAATCAGAATATGATTCCATTTCAAAATCAAATCTTAGAGAGTCTTGTTCCTTAAAATTGGTTGTAGAAGTATTCTTAGACATCAAAATAGAACCAATACTCATAATCTCCCTAAGCATAGGACAATCCAATTCCATGATGTTTTTACTTGGTGGTTCAAAATGGGAGATAACAAAAGTAGAATGGTCCTCTGAGGGGTACTTCATGGAATCCATAACATTAAATATCACAACTTCATCTTCAAACTCCATGGAAAGTGTACCCTCATTGATATTTATGATAGTTTTTGCAGTTTTGAGGAAGGGTCTACCTAAGATAATGGGGTCATGAGAACTTACCTGATCATCCTCCATGTTAATCACATAGAAGTCTGCTGGAAAGATCATGTCTCTTACCCGAACAAGTATATCCTCAAGAACTCCCGCTGGATATGTCGTAGCTCTATTTGCCAATTGCACCACTGCTCTTGTTGGCTTCAACTCACCAACCTGCAAGGAAGAGAATACAGATTGAGGCATCACATTTATTGAAGCTCCTAAATCACAAAGAGCATCAGAGAAGTGCAACTCCCCTATGGTACATGGGATGGTGAATGTCTCGGGATCCTTGCACTTTTTTGGCATTGCTAAAGTTGGTGTAATGAGTGCCGAGACATTCCTTCCAAGGTTGATCCTCTCATTTCCCTTGAGCCCTCTTCGATTGGTACAAAGTTCTTTTAAGAATTCCGCATACCTTGGAATTTTCTTAATGGCTTCAAGTAGAGGAATGTTGATCTCCACACGCTTGAATGTGTCCAAAACCTCCTTTTGCATTGCTTCTTCAGCCATCTTCTTGGTTTGAACAACCCTGTTTGGAAAAGGAAGGAGTTTAGGAGGTATATCATCAATATTTTTCTTACCTTTATCTTTCTCCTTGGATTTCTCATCAGTTGGTATGGAATGCGGATTCTATAGAGTAGAGGTGAATCTCGGTGGAATGGTAGGTCCAGATGTATCATTCATTTGCTTCCCACTTCTCAATGTGATGGTACTAACATTCCCCTTTGGATTTGGAGTGGGTTGGGAAGGTAGATTTCCAGAATTCTTACTCACAAGTTCATGGAGGGCGGTGGAAATCTGACTCATTTGAGTCTTCAACTCTCTCAGCTCTGAACCTTGACTCTTCAGCTCATTCTGTTGATTAAGAACAATTTGTTTCAAAAGATCATCAGTGTTAGAGTCTACCTTGTGTTGGATATTCCCTTGTTGCTGACTCGTTGATGTTTGAGCTTCGAATCTCCTTTGGGGTTGTTGGAAACCCTGTTGGTAAGGTGGAGGCTTCTGGAAGTTTGGTTGAAAAGGGGGCCTTTGTTGTTGTCCAGAGCCATACCTCATGTCTGACTGATCTTTCCACCCTTGGTTGTATACTGTATCAAACTTCTTTTGGGGATATGGTTGTTGTTGTTGCTGCTAAAATGGTCTCCCAGGGAACACTGTTGCACAATCTTCTGTCTCTTGTAGTTGTGGGAAACAGTCAGTTGGGTGGCTTGTCTCAGTGAAAATGCCACATGGCCTTGAAGGAGGGGGTTGGGATGTCTTTTGAGCCAATGCAATCTGCCTCACCATAGTTGTCAATTCTTCTAACATAGTATCAATCAAATGACTTTCAAGAGAAGAAGGGCTTACTTGATGTACTCCTCGAACATGTGGTGTACCTCTATCACCGAATTTTTGGGAGTTTTGAGCCATCTTGTCGATTAATGCACGTGCGGATGCTGGTGTCTTGTCCACCAATGCTCCTCCAGCTGCGGCATCCACCATGCTCCTCTCCATAGGTGTGAGTCCTTCATAGAAGTACTGAATGAGGAGTTGCTCACTGATTTGGTGATGTGGACAGCTTGCACACAGCTTTTTGAATCTCTCCCAATACTCATACATTGACTCCCCTTGTGCTTGCTTGATCCCTGAAATCTCCTTTCGAGTGGATGTGGTCCTTGATGCTGGAAAAAATCTCTACAAGAAAAGACGTTTCAAATCGTTCCAACAAGTTACATCTTCGGGTTGTAAATAATACATCCAGTCTTTTGCAGCTCCATCAAGTGAGAATAGGAATGCTCTTAATTTGATTTGATCTTCAGAAACATTTCTTGGTTTAAGGGTTGGGAAAACCACATTAAATTCTTTCAAATGCTTATTAGGATCCTCACTAGAGAGGCCATGAAACTTTGGAAGTAAGTGAATTAACCCAGATTTTAGTTCAAAGTCCGATTCGAGATTTGGGTATGCAATACAATTTGGTTGATAGTTAACATCAGGTGCAGCCAATTCTTGAATGGTTCTATTAAGTTCATTTCCATTGTTTCCATCCATTGGTTCCTCTTTTATGTTTGAACTTGAATTGCTTCCAATTTCAATGTTTCCAAAAGAGAGGAATTCACCAACTGGTTGAATATTGAAACTTCCCGTAGACTGAGAATTTCTGATTCAAGCCCTAAGGCTACGTTCAATCTCAGGGTCAAGATCTAAGAGATCTTCGAGATTAGTTCGTGTTATAGATCAAATAAAAATTAAAAGAAAGAAAGTGGACCATAGTAAAATAAAAATGAGAAGTTTGAGTTGATGGTCCAAAAATAAGTAGAAGAAAATAAAAAGAAGAGGAAGAAAAATCAGATTGGATAAAGATAGAAGAAAGAAGAGAGTAAGAGAATAAAATGTAAAATAAAAAAAATACCTCTAATTGGTTGAAATAATTACTTGCCTCCCCGGAAATGGCACCAATTTGATAGAGCGCTATCGTGGGCGCCCTCAAATGATTAGTGTGATTTGGGGTACTTAGGTGCAGCAGAGTGATTGACCAAGGTCGTCTCTCAAAGGAGGAAGTGAATTTAACAACTTATTAGAGGTATTATAAAAAGAAATAAAATATAATAGAGTAAAACACTACTTTAAAGGATTGGGGTTTGTTCTAGTTTATGAATCTAGAAGAAGTTTGTTGGAAGAATATTGTATAATTTTTTTTGTTTTTAGTTTTAAAATGAATTTCAATTTAAATGACATAACAAGAAGATGTTTTTTTTAGAAATCTATTTAAAAAGCGTAATCAATCTAACACTACCTCTTCACTTTATTATTAATCATTATCATTTAAATTAACATTCACTTATTTATGATCCCTTAATTTGTTAAATCCTGAACCCTATGAGAATTAACTTTACCACAAAGATGATGTGAATTTAAACCTAGGCTAACTTCGGAACATGCAATCGCAGCACCCTGCTTTGATTGATGTTCTAAGATTAGATTATGTTCTGTGGTAAATTAAGGCACATATCCATTCTGGAAATGAGGATAAATTGTGTTTAGGGATTATATTTGAACTCTACAAATTTATCCCGTGTGGTCTTGTATTACCGATTAAGATCGTGCTCTCACAATTTACACAAAATCTCGACCTCGTGTGTTTTTGTGTTAATTGTTCAATTGCTTGATTAGTTTCTTACAATTTAAAAACACAATTCATGAATCATATTAAGTGAATTACAGTAGCTCAATGATTCAAAATAATTAAATGAAGAGGGTAGAAGATAGATCGATTACTAAAAGACTACTCTTCCATGGGTGGCGTAATCATCGTAGAAGCGTTTTGCATGTGCAAAGGTTTATAATGGGTATAACCCAATAACGCTTCTACTCAAGAATTCCAGACCAAAGAGGAAGATTAATAGAAGAAGAAATTTAAACAAAACAGAAGAAAAGAGAAGAAATAAAAGAAGAACAATGAAGTTTATTACACAAATGAAAACATTACAAAATGAAGAATAGAAGGAGGCTTCGATGAGGGGATCCTTGCTTCAAGAGCTACCCCTTTAACAATGGTTGTAGAATTTGGGTGAAACAAATTATCCTATGCCTCCAATCTCCCAATTCACGTCCCAACCCCTCAAAATGAGAAAAACTCCAATTTATAGAGGGGAGGGGAGGAGAGGTTACAAGTGGTTTCAAGTGTGAATGTGGAAATTCGGCCAAATATTTTATGCCAACTTTCACCGCCCATTGGACCACCAAAAAGCGTGAATTGGCCGGCCTTCCAGAAGGATAAAATGTGAGGATATGGGTCCTCTATCTCCTCTCCATATTTGGGCTCAATAAAGGCTCATATGAAGGAGTTATGGCCGACATACAGAAGCTTCTCCATTCTGGAGAGCCCATCCCATCTTTGACTTCATGGACCAATTTCAACAACCAAATAAACTATTTAGCTCTATTGTCCTGAATAAAAGTTATAGATAATTAAGTTAGGAACACTGTTACAAAATTTTAAATTCAAATAATAAATATAAAAAATAGTTATCTTCGAAATACTACAGTGAACTATAAAGAGTAAAATTGGAATTTTCATCAAATATTCAAATGAATGATCTAATCCCAAATTCTTTATAATTAAACATATTTAACACAATGTGAGGAAATTATATCATTTATTATCAATAAAATATTCAATAAAATAGTGTTTTATCATTTACTCTTTCCAAAATGAACAATTTCCTGGTTACTTAATTTCGGCTTTGGAAAATAATTTAGTTCAATTTCCAAGGCCCAAAAGGCTGAACAAGGAAGGAGATGAAGACCATCCCAACTATTTCCTATTTCATCAGATGTTGTGGAATCTCATTCCGGAGTGTTTTGTCTTTAAGGACCTCCTGAAAAAAATGGTCAACTCAGGACAAGTCAAATTGAAAGGTTCTTCAGCTCAGGTAGCATGTGTTACTGCTACTAATCCAGAGGAAGAAGGCGAGTGGCAGGAAGTCAAAAACAAAAATGCACAGAAATATGATGATTGGATGGTTAGAAAAATGATAAACCGAACTCATGCCATTTTGTGAATGCAATTGAAGAAACTAATTGTGTCTTCTGCTATGAATGCCAAAGAAAAACCCTCTTCATCAAAGGGAAAATCCTCAAAGGGGTGTCGTAATTCAAAGAAAGAAGAGAAATCCGAAGAAGATGAAATCGTGTCAAAGCCCAAGATGTATTTGACTCTGGAAGATTTTATTCCATCTACTTCAAAGTCACGAGAACCATCCCACCAAACGGAACAGCCTAAACTAGATAATCATGCAGATTCTTCATCAGACGAAGAGTTGATCTTTGGTTTTGTTAACATGATTCACTTAACAGATCCTTATGCCAGTCGTTGTTTCGATTTTGATGAGCCCAAGTTCCTTGTATCAAACAGAGGAAGCATAGGAAGGTCCAAAGGTATGGGATATAGAGGAAGATGTGGATATCCTACAATCCATTATTCCAATTTTTACCCCTTCCAAAACTGTGTATAAAGCAGAAAATCATGGCAAAGCCCTTCATCGGGCACAACAAGAACAAGAAAATTATTCTGCCAATAGCAGATTCAGTCCTGGAACAGTCATTATGGAGGATCAATTGGAGGATACACCTTCTTCCTCCCAATAGGTAAATAGACCTAGAGGGTCTAATCTTCCAAAATCCATGAGTATTTCCAACTCCTATCCTCATACAAGATGCATCTACTTCCAACGCATCAAATTCTAAGGCACCTACAAAACCACATGTTCCTGTTGGGAAACGCAGACCTTTGGATCAAAAGTATGATGTATTGAAACATTTGGCCCAAGTACTGGCCAAGTTATCAATTTTGGATGCCTTTAATTTATCAAAGGATCTTCAGGAGGCACTCATCGAGGCTTTGTCAAGTCCTCAGGATTTTGAAATTGAAATTGTTGCAGCTGAAGTCTACCATGTAGAGAATAATATTTCAGAATTCCATGTAGTGATATCTTTCACAGATGAAGATGAAGATGATGTCGTGCATGGACATATTAGACCTTTTTACTTATCTATAAAGGTCAATAGTGTAGACATCCTAAGATCTTTCATTGATAATGGTTCAGGAGTCAACCTCATTCCCATTCGTACACTTTGTCGATTGGGCCTCACAGAATCTAATTTATCTCCTTCTACTTTGATATTGAAAGGGTATGATAAAAATGAACAAGAACCACTGGGCGAGATTACACTCAGAACTCAGTTTGGATACCTTGTATCCAATTCCGATTTCATGGTTTTTGATCATGATACAGCCTTCAATATTTTTCTTGGAAGACCTTGGCTACATCAACATGCAGTTATCCCTTCATCATACCATCAATGTCTCAAATATTGTTTCGATGGTCAAATTGGGACATTGTATGGTGATAAATCCCCATTAAAGACATGTTAATATCAATACATTGAGGCGGAATTCTATCACATGAAGGGTAAGGAGAAATCCACAGCAAGGGAGATTACCAAGGTTAATGCTCCATTTGGTTTGGAAAAGATTCTAGTAAATCCATTTACACATGTGAGTACAGATTATGTGTTGCCTATCAGTCAAATTGACAAGATAGACCCAAATCAAAATACTCTTATTGAAACTTCCATAATGTCAATTACGACAATAAAGCCAGATAGCATGAAAGATGTCGGTGACTCACCAAGTAATGATGAAATCTCAAATGGAGATGTCTTCATTTCATCCACTAAAATCCAGCAAGTCTATACTTCGCCAACCAGGTCAGAAGAAGTTATAGCAATGTCAGAGGTGAATGATGATGTCAATTATCAATCCATCATCTCCTCTTTAATACCCAAGAAAGACCCTTCATCATCAATCAGGTTAGAAATGGAAGCTTCTTCTTCAAGATGTTCAAATTTTAATATCTCTTTTGATCATGAAAATTATACTTCATCGTCTACTATGCCAGTAGAAACAGAAGAAATAACACAGGTTGAAGAAGAAGAGGAAGATCTCAGAGATGCTCCTCCAACTTTTGAAGAGGGTATCTCTACCACTGTGGATGAACTCAGATAAATAAATCTGGGTACAAAAGATGATCCATGCACCAGTTTAATTAGTGCGGCCATGACTCTTGAAGATCAGGAAATGTATATTTCATTTTTGAAGAAAAATCGAGATATATTTTCTTGGAACTATACAGAGATTCCAGGGCTTGATCCTAATGTTGCTACTCATCATTTGGGTTTCCTAGAAGAACATTGAGGATTTAAGCAATCCGCGAGAATAACACACCCAACTTATGCCTCCAAAATTGAAGCTGAAGTGGATAATCTTATCAAAAATAACTTTGTCAGAGAAGTTCAATATCCCAAATGGTTTGCTAATATTGTCCCTGTGAAAAATAAGAACGGACAAATTAGAGTTTTCATTGATTTCATAGATCTTAATCGGAAATGTCCTAAGGATGATTTTCTAGTTCCGATCACATAACTCTTAATTGATGCAACAGCTGGCTATGAAGAACTTTCCTTCATGGATGGATATTCCGAGTATAACCAAATACGAATGGCTCCAGAAGATGAAGAATCTACAGCCTTCAGAGCCCCTTAGGGTGTGTTTTGCTATCGGGTAATTCCCTTTGGCCTAAATAATGCAGGCGCAACATATCAGCGTGCCATGCATTGTATCTTCAAACCCTTTTTAGGGAAGTTTTTTGAATGTTATGTGGATGATTTGGTGGTTAAATCCAAACAACTTTCTAATCACTTGGCTGATTCGGAAGTCATATTCCACAAACTTTGACAACATAATTTGAAGATGAACCCCTTAAAATGTGCTTTTGGGGTAACCTCAGGAAAATTTCTCA
This sequence comes from Viscum album, assembly GCA_963277665.1. Lineage (NCBI taxonomy): Eukaryota > Viridiplantae > Streptophyta > Magnoliopsida > Santalales > Viscaceae > Viscum > Viscum album. The sequence continues at coordinate 1,068,599,255 of OY728166.1, read as the reverse complement.
GCTTTGTTGTACGCCATCGTGGTATCAAAGTCGATCCTGAGAAGACAAATTCAATACTTGGTATGTCACCTCCTCGAAATTTGAAATAATTTAGAGGGATTCAAGGACACATGGCCTATATTCGGAATTTCATCGCCAATTTGACAGGAAAAAGTTTTCCCTTCGCCAAATTAATGAAGAAGGGAGTTACATACGAGTGGACTGGAGAATGTCAAGAATCATTCAATATTCTCAAGATATATCTCTTGAGTACGTTGGTATTAATGCCACCTGTTGAAGGAAGACCACTTATCATCTATGTGACAGCTTTAGAGCGATCATTGGGTGCCTTTCTTGCTCAGAAGAATGATGCTAGTAATGAAAACAACCTCTACTGTCTCATTTGGACTGTGCATAAAGAAGAAATCCGATATTCAAGTATTGAGAAGTGCTGCATAGAATTAATCTTTGTAGTTCAAAAGTTGAGACACTACCTGAAACATCATGAGGTTCAATAGGTATCTCGTAATAACCCACTCAAATTTATCCTTATCCGTCCAATGCTTACAAGACATCTGGAAAGGTGGGTAGTTATTTTGCAGAAATTTGAAATCCAGTATGTGTCTCAAAAGGAAATAAAGGGCCAAGATCTGTCTGATTTCCTTGATAAACATCCTTCAGTAGAAGATACATCTTTATATATTGAACTTCCTGATGAATAAGTCTTTTTTATTCAAGATAATCTTCAAACATGGTAAATGTACTTTGATGGTGCTTCCAGAAGTCCAACAGGAAAGAAAATGGAAGATTCTAAATTCAACAAAGTTGGGTTAGGAATTGTTCTCATTTCCCCAGAAAAGGAAGTGTTACATTATTACTTCTTATTGTTAGAAGGTGGTACCAATAATGAAGCGGAATACCAAGCTCTTATCGCAGGATTGGAGTTGGCGCTTCAGGCACAAGTGAATCACTTAAAGGTGAAAGGTGATTCAGACCTAGTAATCAAACAAGTCAATGGGAATTATGCCATTTGAAAAGAAGAAATAATCCCTTTGTATGATTACGTTAGAGAGTTAATGGCGGAATTTCCTACGGAACCGACATTTTCTTATGTCCCGAGATTACAAAATGCTCAAGATGATGCATTGGATAATATAGCCACAGCTCTGGTAGATCCAAATCGGGACGAGACAATCATCAGTATTGCCCACCGTCGTACAATTGCACCTTATGTTCAAACAAAAATAGAGAAAATCAATGAAATTAGTCCCATTTTTTAACCATATGGTCATACTATAGGATGGATGACACCTATTAGGGAATACCTTCAAAATAGAACACTTCCACCTGATAGAGTCGGGAAAGAACAAGTTCAGAGACGTGTGGTCAATTTTACTCTTTATGATAGCCCAGATCACCTAGAGAAAATTCTCTATAAGCATGGTTTTGATGAAGTTCTCTTCAGATGCATTGATGGTGAAGATACAATGGATGTCATGAAAGAGGTACATGAAGGAGTCTGTGGTGCCCACCAGTCTAGACGTAGACTATCTGATCAAATTCGAAGGCTTGGATACTTTTGGACTTCAATGATACGATATTGTGTTTATTTCACAAAGAAGTTTCATTCTTTCCAAGTACATGCCAAATTCATTCATCAGCCCCTAGAGTTGCTTCATACAGCTAAATACTCGTGGCCATTTTCCACATGGGTAATGGATGTGGTGGGACCTTACCCTTTAGTTATAGCCAAGCAATTTAAATATATTCTTACTACTACTGACTTCTTTTCCAAATGGGCAGAGGCAATACCTCTCAATAAAGTTAGTTCTAAAAGCATTGTTAGCTTCATCAAGTCTAACATAATTAGAAGATTTGGTGTCCATCATACCATATTGACGGACATGGCACCAACTTCTATTCATCTGAGGTAAGGAATATTTATCAGGAATACAACATCAAATCCATCCATTCATCTCGGTATCATGTAGCGTCCAATGGCAAGATAGAATCCTTCAATAAGACTCTTTCAAACATACTGCAAAAGATGGTGGATAAAGATAAGAAGGCACGGCCTAATAAACTCTTTCATGATTTATGGTCTTATCGGACCACCACCCACACTGCAACGCGGTCAACTCCATATTCACTAGTATATGGAATGGAAGCAGTCTTGCCCATTGAAGTTCAGTTACCTTCGCTCAGAGTATCCATTTGTGATCATTCATCTATAGATGAACAATCTCAAAAGAGATTGGATGAATTGGAACAGTTGGATGAGAAAATATTGTGAACCCTACATCACTTGGAAGTCTATCAGAATCGAATAGCACGAGATTTCAACAAAAAAGTTCATCTTCGTTTGTTCATTCAGGGAGAATTGGTATTGGTTCTAAGAACTCCAATGATACCAATAAATAAACCTCCCAAGCTTGAACCAAAATGATAAGGACCTTATTCAATACATAATGTCTACTCCAATGGAGATTATTCTTTAATCTAAATGGATGGAGAACTCATCACTAATCCAACCAATTCCAGATTCTTAAAGAAGTATATTGTATAAATACAAAATACATCAGTTATGGTCCATGAATATGACCTTAAACTGTTTGCATTTCTCTTGTCCAACATGACGTTAAACTGTGTTTTCCTTACTACAAGACTTTAAACTGTATAATCACTTATGTCCAGCAAGACATTAAACTGCACCACCATCGGTCCATGCATATGACCTTAAACTATTTGCATTTCTTTTGTCCAACATGACGTTAAACTGTATCGTCCCTTTTCGTCCAACATGACGTTAAACTGTGAAAAAATTCTTAATACGTCCTATATGACGTCAAGATGTATTTGGTCCTTACTTCATGATAATAAACTGCACAGTCCCCGTTTTGTCCGACATGACGTTAAACTGTATTGTCCCCATGGTCATAGCTACAGGACGCTAAACTATACAGCACCCTTATTGTCCAACATGACGCAAAACTGTGTTCATGTCCAATATGATGTTAAACTATGTCCCTATATTTATCCTAAATGACGTTAAACTATACTGGTCATTCTTCCTACATGAGATAAAACTGAACAAAGTCCCTTAATACATCCTACATTACGTTAAACTGTATTTTTTCCCTGCTACATGACATTAAACTGTGCAGCACCAATAGTCCTCACTGCAAGACTTTAAACTACATAGTCCCTTCATATGTCCTACATGGCATTAAACTGTGCATCATTAAGGTTGTTTCTACCTCTTGTTTCTCACACCGAGTATGACTCATGTGAGCTTAGAGTAAACTTCAACCATAAAACCCTTTCTGGGACACTAACCATGAGTTAAGTCCCAACACCATTTTTTTAGGTCGTTGTTCTCAAAAACGACTTGATCACTAATTCATTCTTCAATTGAAATACGCAAACTTTGATCCTTGCGTTCTAGGCTGGGTACATAGGCAACCTCCTGAGGTTCTAGCCCAAAACCAATCTCTTCACATTGGTTCACCTTTGTCCTTACTATATGACGTTAAACTATACAACACTTTTGTCCTGTGTGAAAATAAACTACAACATTCTTTGACACCCTAACCTGAGAGGGAATCATTATTTACATTGATCTCCAATCATGTTATATTCCAAAGACTACGTGAAAATATGAAAATGCCTGAACCTTTTATCTTTGGTCAAACCATCATTGCACTAATGTCCCATTTTCATCCATCACTTGTATGAACCAAATCTGTACAAAGGGTATTTCAAGAACTACGTGTGGCTTGATTACCATCCTTATGGGATACATAGGAACGTTCAAGTGTCCCTCAAACCCAGCCCCATGTCTTTGGGCCTAACCCCAAATTTTACTTTTAGTTCCCTGGATGAAAATTCCCCTTGTAAAAACACACACAGTGTACTCCTTATAATGGTATGAGCTCTCTGACCTTAAACGAAGACTTCCTATACTCTCATCCCACATGACGTTAAACTGTATTTCAAGAACTATGTATGGCTTGATTCCCATCCTTGTGGGATACATAGTGAAGTCCAGCATCTCAATTTAGGACCCATCCACAGCATGATTATGGTTAGCATTGGTCTATGTATCTCTTTCATTCATTGAAAAATACCCATTTTCATGTGTCATACTCCTAACCTTAAATAATTCCAGATCTCCATAACCCTTTTCTTGACTTCTGGTCACAAAATGTCCATTTTTTGAGAGTTTTTTGCCTGACTATGCAGCACGTGCCCTTAGGCGGCCTTGCATAAACTGTCTATATAACAGACATGTCAGCCAAAAGATGCTATTATTTGACTATGCAGCCAATGCCCTTAGGTGGCCCTGCATAATTCAACCCCATAATGAGTTTGTTAAATAATGGTAACTTCATTCTTGGGAAGAAAACCTCTGTTTTCCTTAGTTTTATTAACGACAATATGTAGGGATCTGTAAAAATAGTCATCCTTAACATATTTGTCCCACGTTATTTTTCATGATCTGAAAGTATTCAAGTCTATGGTTTATATTTATTTTCCCTACGCTTGGGTCAGACCTTCATAGGAGTGACATTCATCCAATTCTTAGACAATCTTGTTTGGAAATATCTTCTCCATATTCAAGTACCTCTCTCCATATAGAAAACTCTATGCTTTTTAAAATTTGAATCTCCATAAACTTCCACTGGATTTTTAGCAGTAGAAAAGTAAATTTCTGAGAGTTCTTTTTTCTAACTATGCAGCACGTGCCCTTAGGTGGCCTTGCATAAGTAGTCTACATAACAGACCTGTCAGCCAAAAGATGCTATTATTTGACTATACATCCAATGCCCTTAAGCAGCCCTACATAATTCAACCCCCTAACGGGTTTGTTAAATGATGGAAACTTCATTATTGGGAACTACTTCTTCTAATTAATTTTATCCCTTTTTCATGTCATCCCTTAGATTCAAAATTTCTTAAGTCATTTTTTACATATTTTCCCTCATACTTGAGTGTGGTAATATGTTTTCAGATAAATTTTCAAGGAATTGAGTCAATTTTAATACATTTGGTCAAAGCTATTTCGACCTCAAAACATTAGCATTTTTATGTCTGATGTGCATGACTTTAAACTGCCCAGAAAAGATAAGGGAACTCTGAATAAAAGTCAAGTCCCTTCTCACTAAACATACATTTCATATGATTTAGGTAACATTGAGAAATTAAAAGATTCAATATTTGTAGGGTTATTTTTATAATCCTAGTAAAAATCAAACTATGCTTACTAGGCCCATTGGATTAGGTAAAAATTTAAAGCAGGTAGAAAAAGAGAATGCAGGCACAAATGATTGAAGATGAAAGTGTTTTTCATTGAGGCACAAGAGTTAGAAGGACATCCACAGACTAGAGTCTCTTCTCTTTTTTCAGGAATTACAAAATACTTTCAACATAACTCTTCATTTGATTTATGGCATCCTGAGCTTCATCAGCATCCACCTGGAATTCATTCATTCAACTGGATACAATAAGAGATGCATTAATACCAGCTCTTCTTGGAACAATTGTAAAAGAATGTTCTTGAGTGTGGTTTGAGAAAATTTTCTACTGATCAAACAGTGAATCTGTTTCTATCCAAGAGACATAGAAGATGGATACATGGATTTGATAATGAAGCATTGGAAGTAAAGATCCATTTGGAGAGAGTACTCTTTTCATATATTATTCTAATTCCATGTTTTTCTTCTCTCCACCAAACGGCAGCGGAAAACATTTCATCCCATGGGTTTTCCATTTTCATATCTGCAAAGAAATGCCATGGAGGAAAAATTTTAAAGTTCACACCATTTTTGTTTCTCTTAATTCACAGCACAACCGAAATAGAGGAGTAGTAGTGGAGCTGCATCTCACGAATATAGTTCTTTATATCTGGAACATTGACTCCTTGTAGATGACCATGACCATACAGAGGCAGGTAGATGCTCTATGGGAAATTAAGATGATATTTCTTCATGTACTTAGCCAAATCTGGGAGAGTTCTATCGTATATATCATAGTAATCATGGCCAAAAATGTTCATCATATCATCAATTCACTTGCTAGCCAATTCATCAGCAGTTCCGATTCTTCTAGGAGCCATTGAATCTGCACAAAGGTTGAATAATTAACTCTTAAGTAAGTTTATTTTTCATAAAATTTGTGATGAAAAGTGAAGAAATGGCTAAGGAATTAAGGCGCGCAAGTCCCAAATTGGCGCGCAAGTATAATTGTGTCACACAAGTTTTGGCGCGCAGGTTTCACCGCGCAAGTCCAAATGACTTTACAGCAGCACGACACAAAAGGAAGCAGTAGAAAATAGAGTGACTTGCGCGGCGAAGCCAACTTGCACGACGAGAGCTCAAAAGCATTCATATCCATTTGCTTTGCAAGAGGAATGACCGCATATATATAGGCAAGGACACACCCCTGCACGCTGACGCCTACGCGAATCGCACCTGCGCAACGCCAGCTGCGCGCTCAACACCTGGGCGCCGCAGTTCCTTGGTTTTCTCCTTTTTACTCAGAGTCACATCATCATTTCTTTTGGATCCAACTTTGAGGGGGGACTTTTTTTGACGCTCCTTTCTGTTACAAAGTCTAAAACAACTAAAAAAGGGGGAATACCTTAGTCCAAAGTGATTCATCATTTGAAGAAACAACAAAAATCGACAAAGGCATAAAAAAGGATTTCTTCCCACTTTGTTCACGAAAGTTTCTTCATGGTCGTGCAAGTATACTTGCACGCCACATAGTGGTCACACATGTGACTTGCACGCCCTCTTTGATTCTCACTCGGGGTCTTCAGTAGCCTATAAATACCCCCGGTGGGCCCCCCATTTCAAGGACGGAAAAATTCCAAAACTCAAATTCGAGCTCCCGGTGCCCTACTCTCTTATGGAAGTCTTCTGAACACTTATAAGGTAATTTCTTACCTAGAATGGAAGATCTAAATAGGGGAAATAAGGCCTAAGTGTTGAAATTCATTAACACATGCGCGCCTAGGTGTTTAAACCCTTAAGGGAAGTAGACACACCTGCGTGCCACCTTATCCCTTCACCAGAACCTGCGCGCCTCTCTTTTGGAAGCCCCTCGGGATAATACTAAGGGCTTGAGCCAAGCCTCGCCCAATTATTTCCCTGTGGTTTGACCGTCGCGTAGGTACCTATGTGCCGCGCAGGTATACCTGCGCGCCCAGTACCTGCGCGCCCACTCAGGACCTACACACCTATTTCTTTTTGGGTTCCCCTCCTGCCTAATGACCTCTCTTATTCAAATCCACCTCTCCTCTTCAAGATTAAGCCTTCAGAACCATCTTCAAAGCCATTCATGTCATGATTTCTTGGTTAGCTTCCTTATCTAAAAGGAATTTTGTGGAACATCTCTCAAAACCTAGTGATTTACATATCTTTATATCACTAAGGTTAGAGATTTCATTCATTCAACCTCATCCTTTGAGATGAGAGGATCTCTAACCTGGGCCTCCTTTTTAGGAGTAATCCCCAGTCCAAGTTCTCTAAATATGGGCATCCTCCTTAGGAGTAAGCCCCAAATTCCCTATTCAATGGGCATCCTCCTTAGGAGTAAGCCCCAAGTCCCCTAACTTGGGCCTCCTTTTCAGGAGTAAGCCCCAGTCCAAGTTCTCTAAATTTGGGCATCCTCCTCAGGAGTAAGTCCCAAGTTCCAAATTCTCTTAACATGGGCCTCCTTCTCAGGAATAAGCCCCAATTCCAAATTCTATTAACATGGGCCTCCTTCTCAGGAATAATCCCCATTCCTCAAGTCCCTTTAACCTGGTCCTCCTTCTCTGGAATAATCCCCAGTCATAATTTCTCTTAACTAGTCTTAATTTACTTTTGATTTGGGCTTCCTTCTCAGGAATAAAACCCAATAATAAGTCCTCTCTAATTTGGGAATCCTTCTCAGGATTAAGTCCTAAGTTAAGTATCCAAATCTCCATAAAGCACATATACCTTTATGGACCTTGTTCCTGGGTTTCTTCCCTGAAGTAAATCCCAATATTCATCTATCTCGGCAGTCATACATACATAAGACCCACATTATATCTTATGATTTCATCTTTCGTGGAACAATCGTCTGGTTTTACCAATACCTCTTGTTTATCACATCGAGCATGAATTAGGTGAGCTTAGAGCGTAAAATTAATTATGAAATCTTTCTTTGAGCCATCAATCATGCATAAACATCATACTCTCTTACTCGAATTATGTGGGTTCTGATTCCTTTTCTAAATAAGGGTACATGGGTAGCCCATCTGCGGGTACGATCCCAACACTGAAATAATATATGTCCTTCTGAATGAAAATAAACTTCAAGTGCCCCGCTGAGTGGATTTAAAAAAACCAGTATGGTTATCATAATGACCAATAGATTTCTATATAATGTATCAAAGGATACCATTGACTAAGAATCTCTAACAAATACAGATGATTCTATATCGATGAAGAACCTAAAATACATATAAAATATTCTCTAAATATCGTACATACTAATCATTTATTGTCATATCTAAAGGAAATCACATTTTCATACTTGGTAACTTAATAAGGATTTACGAACATAACTTAAATCTATAAAGAGTGTCCCGGAGTAGACAATAATTCCCCTAAAAAAGGTGTGATGAGTCCGAGCTCCCATCCACTCAACCAATGAAAATTCTTAAGCCTCATTAGTCTACGAATAATGAGAACCTACCTTTGAAAATTAGGTCCAAATGGATATAGAATCTTTGGATGTTCCCAGTTCTACAAACAAACCCGTTAGAAACCGCTTGGAATGTTTGAACCTTAAATCAACGAGGTCATCCCCAATTACAGAGGAAACAGTTACAGATTTTCCTTCAAATTTATTACTAAAGAACATTAAAATTTTTCTCTAAGAACCATTTTCCACTTCCTTTATCCTCTCTTAACCATTATTTATCTTTAGACGTCCATTTCCAAGGATATTTCTAAGAGAAAACTCAAGCTCTCGATGTCAGTATTACCTCATTCTAATCATTTTTTCTTAGTCTTCCTCTTCCCAAACTTCACTAACCACTGTAATATAATTATGTAAATATAATTAAAATACTAAACTATAATTATATTAAATTAAAAAACCTTATTTTTTTCATTTCAATCCACTATGAAAAACAAAGGGGCGTCAATAGTACAAATGTGTGGACTACCGCCTCCACGAATCTACATCGTCCATTTTTCATAATTGATTATCATAGATATTTATAATTATATAATTTATGAATAAATATGGTACATAAAATATATTTATGATTATGAAACAATAAATCAATATTTAAATTCAATCCCTTTAATTCTTTGAAAAATAAAAACATCGTCATGCGTACGTACAAACTACCACATCCATGAATGGCGTTTCTTATTTTTCTAACACACCTGACATGGATTGTCCTAAAAGATTCACTAATTAAATAATATTATATTTATAAAATTATTAAGGTTATGAAAGTAAAAATAATTCCCTACCTTCATTTTTTTGTGACAAAAATGAAAATTTCTTAAGTGTGTATGTGCAGACTGCCGCCTCAACGAAGTAACATTTTTTATTTTTCATCTTGATTTTAAATCATTATCCAAAACACTTAAAAATTGATTAAAAACATAAAAAAACTAAATAATATCATCATTATAATACTATTAATATATTATGTTAAAATTAATAATTTCTTAACAACACCCACCCCTAGAATTATGGTATGTTCATGTTTGGGTTAGTCTAACCACCTACTTGAACAATTTTATAAAACTATATCATGGATAAATATGGGAACCTAAATACTATTATTATTTTATTTTAATAATAAATTCATTTTTTTTTGTTTTTATAGGCTATATAAAGTATTTAACTTATTTTTAAAATATCATATTCAATCACTAAAATTATTGAAATAAGCCGACATCGATCCCAATTTCACACAATATAACTAAAACACTTATGGGATAAGATGATAGATTTATAAATCCAAAAAAGTTTTATATTAAAATACCATAAATTATATTGGAATGATTAACTTTTCAATAATAATAAATAACAATATCTCTATGATGAAACTAGTACAAAATATTCATGATAACTCACATCTGATATTGAAAATAGACAATAACTAACATAAAAATTGATAATAATTATAAAGTAAGTTTATAAAAGGACATAGTTATGAATATGGTTCTGAAATAGTCTATTAAGATAGTTTATTTATTCTAGAATTTAGGGTACATTCGTCTAAGTAGGATTAAAGGTATGAGTTCTTTGTCTCAAATTTTATTTCATTGAGACATGATTATAATACACAGTATGTTTTATATTATATGGTGAACTTACTACCCCTTCAGTATTTTATATCATTATTCTCTCATTATTCATGGTATTCAATGTTATATTTTAAATTCTATCCATCAAGGTATTTTGATTGAAAATTTACCTAAGTCGTCATAATGCCCAAAAATACTAACTTTTGGAAAGTAAATTGTGTGTGGTTTTTCAGGAAATTACATCCCTATCTAGATAATGAAAATTATATGTGGCTACAGAAAAGGTTCACTGAGGGTTAATCACCTTGAAAAAGGTTGGTTATGTATCAACTCAATCCTCACTCAGTGCAATATGAGTAGGCCTGAGACTACACACCCGGCTAAACACTCCCAGTGGATATGCTTTTTATAATTCACATGATATTTACGAATCTTAATGAAATATTTTCATATAATTGTTTTTGACTCATGCCATTGAAAACTAATAAACTCAATTTCTATCTTCTATTGACAATCCAACACTTTGAAAGGAACCTCACCACTTCCCTTTCATTATTCATTTGAAAATGGTAATTCTTATTACATTGAGAATACCCCATAGTTTCCAAGTTGATTTTAGGGATATTCTCTAAGATAACCACTTTATTCCATTGAATATGGAAACACTTGTATTCTATATTTCCATCATACATATAACCTTTTTCTATTTTTTCCAATATTTAGTAATAAGACCCTTTGGGAATGTTATGAAATGTCTAGTTAACTCACATGATGAATGCATCAGACATAATTAGTGACATGGTGGGCCCAGTATAGATAACACCTCAATGTATTGGTTGGTCTTATTAGAAAATAGCTTGAGTTTTGGCATATGTATTACCCTTATAAGTATGATTTCTTGGAACAAGGCCTTGATGATATGTTTATGATGTCTGACATTATTAATTCCATTAGTATTAGATCAAAAGTTATTATCTGTGTTTTTTTATTGGCATGAATATAGTATACTATTAGTTCAAATTGATTGTGACATTATTTTAATAATTTTTTTTGCCATACTATTTACGTCATGCTTATGTTATGATATCTTCAGTTGTAAGCTACTACTTACTATGCTACTCCTTACTGAGTATTTGAGATCACCCTTATTTTTTCTCTTTCCCTATGAAACCTATAAGCTAACTATGTGTAATTTTCAAGGATCTATGAGAAGGTTTTTAGGTTGTATATTATGTTCTTAAGTGTAATGTGAACAATAGGTATGTATCTAGTACACCAATATTAGTATGTTGTTATATCCTCCAGGGACTCTTGTATTCCATAATAATAATATAATATAAATACCAGCTTTGGGTTTATAGAGACCGGGTTTTTATAGTTGGTATAAAAGGAAGTTTAATAGAAAACTTGGGTACTAGATTTATAGTAACCTTGTTAAATATCCCAAATATTAAGGAAAAACTTTAAGATTTTAAGGAATTTTTTCATAAAAAACTAAATATGAATTTCATTTTAAAATTCAATGTCATGTGTTAGTTTTTTGTATCATAATTTTTATTTATTGAGATTAATGGAAGTAATGTGAACTATATCAACACTCATATTCATTATAGGTATGTTTCTATTGGTAAATTCAATGATGTAGAAGATGGATCTGATTAGATCATAACCATATTAGCGTAGTTACCAGAGGTTATGAAAAATAACTGCACCAACATAGAACCACATTCCAATCCACAATGTGATGTGACTATGTTGGAACTCGTCATGAGACATCAACCCCCACAATTCAATGGCACTACTAATACATTGGTATTTGAAAAATAGATCAAGTCCCTAGAAAAGATATTTCTCACTTTGGGAATTAATTAAAGGTTAATGTTCATCATGGTGGTATATCATCTAAAGGGATATAAAAATCAATTATGATCACTAATTTAGAACACTAAAGATTAATTATAGATAGATCACATGGAATATAGAAACATTAAAAAGATATTATATGAAAAATACTTTCCCTATGAGAAAAGGTATGAAATGTAAAGGGAATTCTTGAATCTAAATAAAAGGATGGAAGTGTTGCTGAGTATGAGGATAACTTTACAAGGATAGCTAGACTTGTTTCAGACTATGTATATAGACTAGAAAACAAGATTGATTATTTCTTTGATGAGATAAATCAGAGCCTTCGAAGATTGTTAGTATCTCAAAAAAATTCAACATATGAGGATATAGTCTCCATTACCATTAAGGAAGAAATGGAGTTATCCAATACTTATCTCTTTAAAAGAAATCTGGAGAAGAAGAGGTCGGTTGAGTACAATAATAATAAAAGAATGTAAAAGGGGAATAAAGGTTGAGTGATATTTCACACATGAAATAACTATGAAAATAAACACTTAGATACTTTATTGAATGGAATTAGACTTTTTTTTGAGATTGAATAGAATTTCATCAATCTTGAAAATGAAATGGAAAGGTATATTTTTATAATGTTCATTTATTCAACTATAATAAGATGGAGAAATATGAAAACCAATTCCCTAAAAATCAAGGGAATTTACCTTATAAAATATTGAGGGAGAAATGAAGAGCTTATGAGATCACTATAGCTGAGTTTGAAGTTCTAAATGACATTATAACATGTACATTGATCCTAAACTCAATGTTACTGAATGATTCCTTTGATTCTAGATCTACGCACTCCTTTAATTCATGCATGTTTACTAAGAACATTAAATCATCCCATAATACTCTGAGAAAGGAGTTCTTAGTCAAGACACCTAATGGTATTATTATTAATGAAAATATTGAATCATCCTATAATACTATAAGAAAGGGGTTATCAGTTAAGAAACCTAATTGTATTATTATTGAGACAAATTTTTTCGAGCAGTATTAAATATAGAATGTTTATTTGGTCCCCCATATAGTCATCAAATTCATTTGAAAATTTAATTAAAGTGTTTAGATAACAACTTATAAATGTGATCTCAAACCCATCTTATAAACTATAGATTATGTGTATTGGATATACATTCTTCATCCATTGATGGTTTCAAATATCTAAGAATTTCTTTGTGGTCTTTAATATATGGATAAATATCTTCACTATTATTTAAAATTTAAAGGTATGCTTGCTCCCACTATGTGATGGAAATTATAAAAACATCTCTTCTAGAAATCCCTTTTTAGATTAGGTGTCTAGTGTGATGAGACTTCAGGAGACAGATGATGTAAACATATGATAGCTAATCAGTATAAAATTCAACATCATCTTAAAAAATATGTATTTCTATAATGCATCCTTATGGACGACTTGGTTTTTTACATCCCCTTTCAAAATATTCATATACCATTCAATTTGGTACATCTATCTATAATAGATATGACCATATAATTGAACCTATCTAACCAAGTATACCATTAGGTGGACCATTATATCAAATAATGATGGTGGTAAGAACATCTCTAATTCACATAATATGACTACAACCTCCTGATTCCTGATTGGAAACTTCATAAAGTCTATAAATTTACTGTATATAGCTTTGAAGAAGAATTAGAGTTTGGATAATTTATGTAGTATATTTTTAGGTAGAATGCTACGTAAAGTGATGGGCATAAAATATTTTATCAAAGAATAATAGTCTTTCTATTTTAGTCCCTATAACTAAAAATTATTCATTGACATTACATTCTTGATATTTGATGAATAACCCACTAGAAATTTTACACCATGAAGGAAAATGAAAAACTAAATATTTTTTTAGTATGGATATAGTGTAAGCTTCTAGAGGAAGAAAAGTCTTCTATTTACCCTTCACTAGTACGAACTCTTCCCTTATACCCATGTCAATCAAGTCCAACCTAATGTCGATGCCATATTTTTTTCAGAAACATTTACTAATGTTACAATATCACTATCAAATAAATTTTTATCTACATGCATGAAATCATGAAAATGTTTTATGTATAAAAAATTCCAATATAGTAATTCAAATAAAATTGATCTCTTTTTCCAACAGGATTTTATAAGTTTTTTGAAAAAGGTTTACCAAAAATAGGTTCAATATCTTATACTTTATCGAAAAGTTGGTCACTCATTAGCAGAGATGGTGTTGTACCTTGTTCGGTATTCCCATTGAATGATGTTGTCTAGGATCAATATTTATATTGACAAGGTAAAAATTTCCGATGTCCTAAAAACACAGTCTTCAAGGAATATTTCAACAAAACTGATTTTGTGTATTCCTTAAAAAATGGGACACCCAAGCTTTCCTTTAATGTTGTATCCTGAAAATTTTCCACATGCAGGAAATGTATTTATCATCCTTTACAACATGTCCCTCAATGTGAATTCCTCACTTCTGTGAGATTTATACATTGTAACACCTATTTCCCACATCAATTTCAGATATTCGATCAATGGATCCAAATAGACATCAATATCATTACCTTGTTGTTTTGATCCAGATATAAGTAGAGACAAGATAATGTATTTTCACTTGAGGCATAACCTTGTAAGAAAGTTATAATTTACTATCATGATGGTCCATGTACTGTTAGTACTACTCTATGAAGCAAAAAAGGATTTATTCCATCTATACATAACGCAAGTCATAATTTTCTCATCTCATTTACAAATTCAAGATACTCATAATCAATTTTCTTCCACTTAGGAGAGTATGTTGGATGATTTAGTTTCCCATATTTAATTTTTTTATATGCATGTCATGTTAATTGTCTCATAATTTCCTAAAATATATATAGTATTTTAAACCATGGAATTATATGAGATTACCATACATCATTTTAAGGAATTTATTTATCTTTCTTGTTTTGATTCACACCAAACTTAAGACGTTTTATGAGTGATTCATAGTCCATCCAATATAAGTGATTTTTAGATGAATAGTGATAAATATAATTTATTTTTAAAAAATTATGGATTTTACTACTTTACTACTATATAAACTCGACCATTAATTTCATTAAATATATTAATTGGTCAAATATTTATTTAAAAAAATATATATAAATTTGAAGTAGTTAAATGGTGCTTGGTATATTTTTATGGAAGAATCTAGTCCCACAACAATGTGAGGTACCACCTTTCTGAACTCAACTATTATGAAAATATTTTATTTATCCTAGTGCACCTCATTTATTTATTTCTCCTCATGCATTAAATAAGATGGGATCACATATGGAAATGGTGTATCATGTCATGAGAAGCTAGAAAACTCTCAGACAAAGGGAGTGTAAATGATTTCAGTGTACATATTTTTCTATAAATATCAATGGAATCCAATTAGAATGAGACTTTTATTCTTTGAAAAAAAATTATATTAGAGAGATTGATATCTTTGATTTAATCCTATGAATGTATTGGTCAAACAAAAATTTAAACTATTATTCTCGATGCGGGTGTTTTTTCTCTCTTGATGGATCATGACATTTCTATAAAGGGGTTAGGATATGAATATAGGATGAAAAGGACTTTAATAATGAACTGTAAAAACTTTCTCCTGTATATTGGTAGCAGTTTCCATGTAAAAAAATAATTTTATTAATAATAGATATTTTCTTTCCATTATGGATTAGTACCATGATGATATTCCCAAAACATTCTCTTGTTTTCCACCTAAAAGTGATGTGAAATTTTTAATTCACATAATTTCAGGAATGACTCTATTTCCCTAAAATTTTATAAAATTTGGACAATAGAATAAAGGGAATTAAAAATATAATTTGATGAATTAGATGGTAAGGGATTCATAAGACAAATTTCATTTCTTTGGGATACTCCAGTGATATTTATAAATAAGGAAGATAGTTCATTTTGACATTGTGTTCATTATCATAAACTGAATAAGGTTATGATAAATAATTATTATCCTAACTCTTGAATTGGTGATATGTTTGGCCAGTTAAAGTAATCTAAACTATTCTCTAAGATATAACAATGATTTGGGTATCAAAAACATAGATTTAGGAAAGTTAATATTTTAAAGACAACCATCAGAAGTAGATATAGTCATTATGAATTCCTAGTCATGCCTTTTGGTCTCATGAATGCACTGATAGTCTTCATAACATTAATGAATCATATATTTAAAAGGAACCTAGATTCCTTGGTTTTTGTATTTTTTGATGACATCCAGATGTATTTTTGAACAAGAAATGATCACAAAGAACACCCTAAGATTATGTTTAGCACCTTGAAGTAACACAAACTTTATGGTAATTTCCATAAGTGTGACTTCTAGATATAAGAAACTCACTTCCTTGGGCATATCAATTTTAATAAAGTCGTATCGATAGAACCTAAAAATATAAAATCTATTGTCTCTTATAAATCATGGAATAGAATCTTTCATATACAAAACTTTATAGTCTTACCGAGTTACTATCACCACATTGTTCATGATTTCTTATGACACAATTATCCAGAGAATACACTGAAAAGTAAGGGAAATCCATTTCATTATAGTGATTATTTTCAGAAATACTTTCCTAATCTAATTAATTGACTCACTTAAACACCCATCCTCATCTTTTCAAAACCATCCGAATGTTATATGGTCAATTGTGATGCATCTAGATCTGGTTTGGGTTGTGTTCTCATATATTAAGATCAATTCATTACTTATAGATCAATATATTTGCACGTATGTTAAAATAATTACCCGAACCATGATATGAAGTTAGTTCCATTCATCCTTACATTGAAAAAATTACATGGTCATATCTTTGGTGATAAGTTCATTATGTTTACCAACCTAAATATCTTGAAACTCATATTTAATAAATAGATTTAAACCTATGTAAATGAATATGGCTGGAGTATCTCTAAATAATCATCCCTAACTTGGTCTATACACCTGGGAAAAAATATTATAGCCTAATGATTTAAGTCTAATGTCATATAACCAATTAGTTAGGGAAGCTTGTGATTAGTTGAAACTGATGATCGTGATTTCTAATATATAATTGGATGTAACTGAGCATAATAATGTTGATGTATTTTTCTGGTGACTCTTATTCCCAATTTGGTTTAAAAAGTCAAGAATTCTCAAATATCTGATCCTGATTATATTTCTATTAAGTAAAAAATCAATGGTGGGGAGTCCATTGATAGAAGGAAACAATATCAGAATTCAGCATTGTGTTTCAAAGATCAGATAGAGGTTCCTTCATCCTGTCTTGAACTACTTTTTTATTTTTATCACCATAATAAGTGGGTAATCCATCTAGGAATATAAAATATTTAAAATAAATAGAGTATATATTTCTGGTTGTAAAGTATGAAACTAAGGGTGGTTGATTATATTAATAAATTCTACACCGTTCACTAGGTTAAGGCTAAAAACCAATGACTGACTGGACTATTGTAATTGTTACTTATACCTATGTGGAAATGGGAGAAAATTTTCCTGGATTTTGTCACTAGTTTTCCAAGGATGATTTAGAATCATGATGTCATGTGGATGATTGTAGAGTGACTCACAAAGTTAGCTCACATTATCCCAATCCTAAAATATACCATGGAAGATAAATTAGTAAAGATCTATATTAGAGTAGTGGTAAAATTACATGGAGTAACAGTTTTTATTTTCTCTGACATAGATCCTAGATTTTTATTTTTTTTATCACTCCTTGCAGCAATCCCTAGGATCCAAATTGACTATGATCATGGAATATCATCCTAAAATGGATGGGCAGTCCGAACATACAATTTAGACACTTAAGGACATACTAATATGTTCTTATGTAATGGATTTCTATGGATCAATGGAGGATCATTTTTCTTTAGTGTATTTTTTGTATAATAATAGTTTGTATGTCCTGATGCATATAGATCTGTTCAAAGAATTTTATGGTCATTATTTTATGTCTTTACTTTGTTGGATAGAAATAATGTAAACATCACTAATTAGACCTTCCATTTTTAATGAGCTGACTGAGTAGATTTAGACAATTAGTAAAAAAATCATTCTTTTAGATTCATCAGAAATATTATGTAAATCATTATTTTTACCTATTCTCTTTAACTCTAGGTTACCATTTAGTCCTTAAGGTATCTCCTAGGCTCAGTAATCATCATTGGAGAAATTAAGGGATGTTGCCACCATAATATATCTGATCATTTCATGTACTAGAATTTCTGTGAGATATGGATTGTCCCATGATTTACCACAAATATTTAGATTAGTTTATAAATTATTTTGAGTACCTCAATTAAAGAATTACCATCTTGATCAGGTAATTTTATAGGAACATGTCATTCTTAATCTTAATGATATAATTTTGAATACCTCAAATTGTATTCTGGATAGGAAATACAATATCTTATGAGAAAGTTGTATCTCTTTGGTGTGATTCTTATGGAAACATGGCCATGTCCATGAAGAGACATTATAATGAGATATGTTTAGGCAGGTGAAATGGTTTGAACTCTTCCAAGACAACGCCAATATCCATCTTCATGAGGATGTAAATTCTAATGGTGGGGATTATTTAACAATTCTAGTTTGAGGTACTTTTCTCTTTTATTATTTATTTTCTAGTTATATGATTATTGGGTTTAGTTTTAGGAGTTTATGGATAGTTTCAAATATTTTTTGAAACATTTTAGAGGGTGCACGATTTGATTACAGTTAAGGGAAACCATGTTGTGTTCCCCAATTAATCATGTGAGAGCATAAGTGGTATTCTAAGAATTTACATGGTTGGAAAATTGGTTTTATAAACCATGAAGTAACCTTGAGACTTGGAAAATGATGGGATAAAGATGATTTGCATAGTTTTCACACAACTTTTCAAAATGTGTGACCAAAATTAGAAACGTAATTAATGAGATCCAAATATTATATTTTAAACTTGAAAACTCTCCTAAAACCTCCATTATTCCTCCCTTTATATAGGGTCTTGAATTTGAGGCTTCCACTACTCTATTTTGGTGATATCCACCCTTCTAGGGCCTGATTCCAACAAATTAGACAACATTCTATATAGTAAATGAAAGGTAAGAGCCTCATTCTTCCCCTCTCTCCTTGATCCTCTCGTATTATCTAAATAGAAACCCTATATTGGGGATATCATGCCCTGGTCTATGGTTTAGGGTGTGTTTTGATAAATCTTATTTTGAATTCATTGAAGGAATTTCAAGGAGATCCCAGATCTTTGAGATCTCAAATCTATTCTTCACAATGAAACTAATCAAGGTAAGCGGCTTCTCCCTCTCTTCACTTTCTCTAAAATCTAAATTCTTGGATTTCTAAATTTATTTGATTTTTCTTTTCAAAGGAAAAAACTCATTTTGAGTTCTTATTGGGAAACCCTATTTTTGGATTAAAATTATGGTTTATCGGTGACACTTATAACATACTTGATAAATTGGTAAAAAATAAAATTTGTTTTTATTAAATGAATTGGTGTTATACCTTATCATATACTTACGATTACATGAGTTCTTGTTGAAATGTATGATGCCATGTTGGTTTGGAATTGGGGCTAGTGACATTAGGGAACATTAGTAAACAACTAATTGATCAATTAGAGGTAAGGATGAGTTTTTTTCTCATATTTTAGGACCGCTTAAAGGTTTGGTGCATGCATGGGTGTTTGTGTGTTGGATTGGGTATTCCATGAGAATATAATTGGTTTTAAATCTTGTTTTTAAAGAAATATTTGTAAAACTTGTTTTATGTTATTTTCATATGTTTCATATAAAACTATAATAAAACTTTTTCTTGTCCTAGTGGGATGCATGAGATATGTTGCAGTTTTTCTACTAGGTTGTATACTCACCCCCAGAATATACACCTTGGTTCATATACATAAATTGTTTTCAATAATACAAGGGGAATTTCTCATTTTTTTACTAGAGGATTTTGATGCATTGGTCTTGGTAATGGAGGGTGTAACTTGGAGTTTTTTGTGTTGGGTGGTGGGAGTGATTTCATATTGGTGTTACTGGGTCGGGCTATATTTTTTGTTATGGTTTGATTATATATCCTGTATTCTGCTACTACACTAATATTGTTCATTTTTTTAAAGTTAATTATAATATATAATTTTCATGAATCATATAGTATCTTGAATTTTTATTTTATTCATAGGCTATGTATGAGAAGATGTGTGAAAGGAAAAACTATCCCCCCACGAATCACATGCACTAGGAATTAATTACCTATATTTAGTGTTTTGAGGATGTTTACTAAGGCTAGTATAACCTCAAACCTACACAAGACAATAGGTTGGGGGAAATATTTTATAGGATCATATGAGATTAGATGTGTTTTCTAATTCAATAGACCACCAATTATTCAAAATTGGCGCCAACTCATGTTGGTAAGAAAGAAATTTCTATTCATTTGTTTATAGATCTTGTCGATGTGTACCAAAATTTAACATGGTCATTTTTTGAAGTAGATATGATAGATAATTTAGTGCCTTGGACATTCAAAATACTTAAGAAGAACTCACTGATCTATAGTAGCATGGATCAGTTCTGAAGTATATTGAACAATTTGAGTATCTGACATTGTTTCCCCCACACTAACCCAAGCCACAATATGTCTAGTATTTCTTATATGGTTTGTAATAATATATTAAAAGTTGTGTCACATTAAAAACCTAAATAATCAACTACAGGTGATACAATTTTATCTACAGGTGGAACTCACATTCATGATAGATGTGGGTACTCAGTTTCGCGGCATCCAGTCATAAAATTCTAGGTCAGGGGGGATATTATTTTGGTAGTTGAGCCAGTTGGATTGGGAGAGAGTGAAAGGGGATATCAATTGTTTTATCTCTTACATTATTCTTCTTCCTGAACAATAATTTTTGTTTGATCCCTTGGTTATATATAACTGGTTCATTAGGTTCTCATCAACTTCACCACGTGAACCAAACAAAATAGGGAGTTACTACCACATGGACATGAGATGTGTGGATAAATAATTACAAATATTATTATATCATGTTTAAATACTAAGATTGAGTTATGTAAAAACCATTCATATTCTAAGGGACTATTTTTTATTTATTATGAATCTATTTTCTCAATCTATAGTCATTTTTTCTAATTAATGTGTGTTACATTATCTTTATTTTTTTGTTATAAAAAACCATTCCCATTATTTGGGAGTTACTACTCACCTATAAGGATGATGAAATTTCTAGTGGATTGAAACTACAATCTAAGAGAAATAAACTCTATGAATATTTAAATAATCAAAAATATCGAAGGAGGGATATAATTATTGATGTAAACAATGAAAAAATAATCTTCTCAAGGAAAATAGGTCAAGAAAATGTTTATGACCCTCGATATGGGGGGAGGAAGGATTTACTTTACTTAAGCTTTAAATTGAGGATTGGGGTAAAATATTAACACAATATAATAATTCAATTCCAAAATCACTAGATCATATGATAGAAATATTACAGTGGCCACATATCTAGTATTTTTGAAATAGCGGCTTGAATTTTGTAAGTTCTCTCTTATTGGTTGCATTATATTTGTCAAAGAAGATAATCCATGGAATAATCAAGATAGGAAAGTGAAAATGATTAACTTATGAGAATTTAGTAATTAGAAGTTCATCTGAATTGGTAAAGGGTATTTTCTTATCTCTATGGAGAGCTAAGAATCATCTAATAGAGTTTGGGATATTGGGAATATTAATCTAAAATTGGTCGTGTTTTAGACTTTTGTTTGGGATATTAACATCAATACTTATAATTAGAAAAAAAAACCCCAACCAAAATTTGGACCATAATTCATGGGTTGAGTAGGGTTTTTTGGAAACCAAAAATTCTCAATGAAATTGCGTCTTGTATTGGAATCTCCTTAAATATGGATGAGCACACTTTATAATATTGGTTGAGGCCAATAATTTTTTTAAAGGTCGGGGATGAATCCTCTTTTATTAAACTATGAAATCCCCCCCCCCTACTTATTAGGGGAACCCATTACATAGATCATAGTCACAATACAATAATACCTACTGACATGGACCAAAGGCCTAAACATGGTCCAATTACCCATGGACAGAATTCTCAAATAACAATCCCCCTCACCTGCATGATTCACCTATGATGAATACACCACATGTATCCTCCCTTCTTGGATTTTCATCATTATAAGCCATATGTCACCTTCTCCCCCATCATCCCATTAGTTCCAACAAATCCTACTATAGAAAATCAAATTCCTCTACCTCCCTTATCATCCCATCACTGCAGATGCACCATGTCACTATCCTTGGCGCCACCAACGCACCCTGCTGCCACAAGAAGGAGGTCTCTACCTCTGTCGTCATCTTGTATCCCTCAACATGGCCTGCTAAAATGATTAGAATTCTCCACAAACGCAACCCACTGCCACAAACCAGAGTCCACCACCCATGCACTCATGCTGTTATCTGGCCATTGCCCCAGAAAAATGGGGTGAAGTTAGGATTTTATCCCTAGTTATATGGGAATGGTGCCACAATTGATAATATGTTCTTAATTTCAAATGGATTAAGGATATAAATTGGAATTGAATATGTGAATATCCCACCATTTTGTAATTTCTTTAGGATAATGGGGTATTATATCTCTAATTGGATGGCTGTTTACAAACATGTAAAGCTAGTGGGAATACATAAAAGAGAATGTAAATATGTGAGAAAAGGAAATAAAGGAAAAGGGGATTATGTACAAAAATAAAACACTTAATTTTCTTTAATTAATGGAAAGAATAAAATAAATGAGATATAAAATAAAGATATTACAAAATCAATCATAGTTACACAACTCAAAATTGGTGAATCATCCAAAGAATCAACCATGATAGAATCTGAAATCATGAATACATACATTCAGGTGAGTCAATCTATAGATTATTTTGAAAGAATTACCAATGTTTCAAGAAATTAAAACCCAAGGAAAACATGGTGTCATATTTTTTAGGAGGAAGAAAATGAGGTTGTAAATATCAATAATGATGAATATCTAAAGTAATATTTCAATATTGTTATTAAAGATAACAAAGAAGAAACCATTAGTGAACTTTTTCCAAGTTAACACTATAGTTGAAACTTTGAATAAATGTGCATGGAACATGGGAGTAGATAAATATGAGAATCATTTTCTTATCATAACTACAAACACCTTAGAGATTATAGAAGTTTTTTCAAATTTAATCCTAGAAGCTTCTCAAGCTTATATGGATTTACTAGCCATTAATTTTAGGATTCCAGGGATATTTGCCAATCAAATTTTTTTTATATCTTTATACAGTAGGAATTTATCTAATGTGGTACCAAATCTGTGTTTTTTAAATTTCTCCCTAAGGTAGAGGATACAAGTCATGGACTTTACCTTTTATTGAACCTAGTTAATTCCTTTACCACCTTGTATAAATTTCTTGATTATTTTCATTTTTAAAAGTATAATTCATAAAATGATATAAATTTTTTTGAAAACTAAAAATAAAAATAAATACTATGCATGTATTATCTTTTGTAAATTTTATTTTTCTTGAAAAAATGGAATGAGTTTGTTTATGTTTTTTTAAATATTATCACATTAGTAGGATTTATTTAAAATGATAATGAATGTATAAATACATGTAAGGGTAATTAAATATTTTGATTATCATGAACTAATTATTGTAGGCTACATTTATAAACTTGAAAAATGTTATTAGAAATTGGTAATAAAATCATGATAAAACATCATACATAAATATTTTGTGTATTCTGTGATGAACATGATAAGTTTCAAATATCACATCTTGATTTAAATTTCCTACATGGTTTATTTTTATATGTTTTCGTTAAGTGTAAAGTATGAAATTAAAATATGTGGCATTTAATTAATAAACCTAAAGCATCATGGAATATGAATAAGTTAATTAATAAGAATTTATTATGATGATAAATTTAAGTATGAAGTAATTATATAATCATTTTATCCTGTATTGAGTTATTGGTCTTTGTTTAAATGATTAAGTGTTGTTATAGCTTGTTGAGAATATAATTATTTAGGTCCCTAGCATGAATATATTTTTTTGTTAATCTAAATATATTACACAATGAAAATAGTGATGATATCCTTGGAAGGATTGATATGTTATTATTTAAAGGATGCGATCGATGATGGAAAGATGTGATTGATGAAATATTGGGATGAAAATGAAATGACAGATGGGTTATGATAATGTTAGTGGTTGGATACTAGTAGTTTATTTTATAGCCTTTGTTTGCTTGATTTTTAGTTATTGCGTGTTTGTTTTTTAGATGTTGTTAGTTTATTTCTATAAGTAGTTTTCTACATTACTAGATATGATAAATCACTATATTGTTCATATTTAATTAGAATTTATTGATTCTACAACCAATTTTATAATTTATTTTGTGTATGGGAACCTCTTAAATTAATTAAAAATTGTAATGAAAATGTGATGTTATGAGAATTAATGATGGAGAATAGCTATGATCGACTCAACATTACTTAATGCTTGTGTGCTCTAGATAAATTATAAATGTTTGTTAAATGAAATTTAATGTTGTTTAAATATAAATTATTATATGAGTTTAAATGAAAACATGATTTTGGTTGGTAAAGGGTGGTGATGTTACATATGATGTTGAAATGATTTATGTGATGTGTGATAACCTTATTGTTACCTTGTTTTGAAATGATGGATAATACGACATTACTCTTATATTGGTGATGTACTGTAGCCACTTGGAAATGGATGATGAAAAAATCTCCAAATCAGGTTCAATATTATATTCTTGTTACTTTCATTAAGGAATCATAAAAATGTTCAATCTATGGATCAATTAGTCTCTCAACCTTTGGTGGGTATTTATGGTTAATTAGGTTTGTCATGGTTTGATAATCCTACAACTTTCATTAAATAAATCCATAGCAAATTGTTAAATTAGAACTAAAATTTTGATTTAAAAAAACGGGTGCATAAAATTCTAGAATTTCTTATTAAAAATAAATATATAACATTATTATTTTAAATGGGTCATATTTAATAGTGAAAGGTTTTAAAAAAATTATATCATATTCCAAATGGGTATTTTTTTTTGAAATGGGGTCTCAAAATTAACAAGTTAAAATTAATTTTCACGATGAACTAATTTTTTTTTGAAAAAGGGTATGTTGATTTCTAAAAACATGGATGAATTTCGCCTTTCTGAAAATAGTTATCACTCTTCTAAAGAATTTATGTTTTTAAAAGTATTATATTTTTAAATGATTTAAATTATTCTTATTGATTTATGTGTTATTCAAATTGGTAACCATTTCAAACTTGTTTTTATTTAATGTGTTTTAGTTTCTCTCAGTAACTAGGACTCTGTTTGAGAGGTATCTTCCTATGAATATTAACTTTTGGTTCTTCTTATTAAGCTATAATTTTAATTCTTGAGGATGATAATTGTTTGAGAGGTATGTAATATTTGAGTTTGGATTTTCCCTAAAAATTACTATATTTTTTTGGGTGTTGAGGGAGTCTCAATTTCTTTTCCAATATTTTTAGAGGTCAAAGAAGGTTTAAATAAAATTTAGATGAAGTTTAAAGTATTTCATTATTTTTTAGGTTTAAAACTTGAATCTTATAAAATCATAAAATTGAATCTTACACACAGTTTTTTATTTATAAAATTATTTTTTTTTCTTCTTTTCATACCCTTATGAAGGACCCCTTACTTGCATAGCGGTAATAATTGTAATTCTTCTTAACTTTACATGAGACCACCTTTCTGCATAAAGGTAACCCAATTTACCTTTACATAATCTCTTTTGATGTAAAGTTGAATATAATAATTCTTATGTTTTGTAAAATTAACCCGAGATACCCTTACACAATTCCTTCTCGCATAAAGCTAACCCACTTTACCTTTGAACAAGATATTCCTACTTAAAGGTAGACCCATCACTACGTAATGGTTGTTTTGGCCTTACATAAAGTTAAAATTTGAAGACCTTTTCAATGACCCCTCATTTTATGTAAAGGTAAATCGGATTACCATTATGTAGAACCTCCCATAAACGTAACATTAACCTCCCTAAACATAAAATTTCAAGTTTCGTCAAGAATTTTTAGGAAACCTGATTTTATGAAGTGAGCAAAAGAAATAAAGGAAAAGGAACTTGTATACAAAAAATAAAACACCAAATTTCATGAAATGGATGTAAAGAATAAATTCAATGAGAGAGAAGCAAGATATAGAAAAATAAAATACAGGGATGCAACTCAAAATTGGGGAATCATTAAAATATTTTTCCAAGATAGAAACTAAAATAAAGAATACATAGTCGAGAGAGTCAATATGTAGAAATTTTTTAAAAAAATACCAATATAGCAAGCAAACCCCAAGAAAAACATGGATTCAAATAGTTGAGGAGGAAGAATATGAGGCTTTAAATGTCAAAAATGATGAATCTATAAAGGAATATTATAATATTGTAATTAAATATGACAAATAAGAAAATGATAGAGTGACCTTTGTATAAGATAACACTATAGTTTAAACTTTGAATAAATGTGGATGAAACGTGGGAATTAAGATGTGGATCTGATCTCAAGTAGATATGAGAAGGGGAATTTAAAGAGAATAATTAGGAAATCCCTAATGTTCTATAAACTGGTTCTCAGACTGAAAATCTTTTAACTGAAAAAGAATAATCAGGGAAGAATTATTTGAGGAGCTTGATGAAAAAGGATTCAAAAGGAAGGGTGAATGGAAAGAGGAATAAAAAATATATATCTAAAAATAGTTTTAGTTTTGATAAACTATTAGGGGATAAATAAGAATAATAAAGTAACACTTCTCAATGGGTGAATTCTCCTAGGAGTGCCAAAAAATCCCGCAAAAAACAAGTTAATGAAAAATATTTACCCAGTAAGAGAAAATCTAGAGGAAGGAAAAAAGGGAAACCCATGTCTAAATGAAGATATTATATTATAATTTTTATGGGTTAGCTAATTTTGACATGAATATAACCTTTTAAAGACATATTGTTAACCCCAAACATACTATTCTAGGAATATCTAGTCCGATGTCTCTTTACAGCTAGCGTTGTTGACACCCTATGTGTCATTACTTATAATTTTGATTTAAATGAAGATGTTATACAAACCAAGGAGTAGTTAACCACTGTCAATTTTGAATAAAAGGGACAATTTAATTTATATTCATTTGTTTATGAAAATAATATGTATCATGAAAGGAGTAATCTTGGGAGGGAGATTCGTGAAACTAAAATAAGGATCAATGGTCCCTAGATTTTATTAGGGGACATCAATACCATGAAGAAGATGGATGAGAAATTTGGATCTTCTCACCTACCCATTACATGCAAGGAATTTAGGGACTGTATTCATAAAAATAAGCTAATGGAAGTTATCCTCATTGGGGGAAAATATACATGGTATAGAAATCATGTAAATGAAATGGTACCGAGTAAACTATACAGGGATCTCTCTAATTACATTACAATGGATGAGTATGACTCTGTGAGTAGTATTACCTTGAAAAGGTATAATTCATATCATCATCCTATTTTTATTTTATCCCAAGATAGTTTGGAAATTATAACTTTTCTATTTATATTAAAAAATGATAGTATAAAACATCAGGATTAATGGAAGCTGGTTGAAATTGTCTAGAAATCTTTACAATTCACAAATAACTCATATTATTATGTTATGAAGCCCAAGATGTTAAAAAAAAGTAAAAAACTAGAGAAAAACTTTTTCTGAAAATATTGAAGTAGATATAAAAACCCTATAGACTAAATTGGCTCAAATTCAATAAATAAAAACTGAGAAAGATTTTTTAGAAGACCCTTATTGAAAAGGAAATTGGAACTATTAAAGAACTACAATCAGTGTTGGAGATAAAACATGAAATTCAAAAGGAACTATTAAAATTTAGGTGGGTAAGGGGAGGTGATAGAAACACTTCCTTTATTAACTCCCTTTAAGGAGCTAGAAAATATCTGAACCCATTTCTTAGCTTTAGGATGATGACACAATCCTTTCTGAAAGGTAGGATCTAGTAGAGAATATTGTTAATTACTATAAGAAACTTTTCAATCAGATGAATTATTGTTCACACAACCTTATAACAATAAAATATCATGAACTCTTGATATATAAGATAATTATTTTCTCATCACAACTCCAAAATCCTTAGAGAATAAATAATTTTTTTTCAACTTTAATCCTGGAAGTGCCACAAGTCTATATGGATTAACTATCCATTTATTTTAGGATTTCATAGATATTTTCCAATCAAATATGTATTTTTTACAGCTTCGTCAAGAATGAATTTATACCACCTGGGACCAAATATATGTTTTTGAAATTGATCTATAGGGTGGAAAATGAATTTTAACATAGTTAGTTTAGACTTTTGTCTTTTGTTAACTCTTCAAAAATTTTAGGAAAATAATTTCCAATAGGCTTCCTATAATTACTCCCATAGTTGTATCACTGAACTAATATAGATTCATAAAATATATTAATATTCAAGACCACCTTATTATTTCCTTGAAACATGTAAAACATAACAAGAAAACCAATAATACTTGAAACATTGTCATCAATATCGATGTTAAGAAAGATCTTCACATCATTAGTTGGGATTCCATCTTCTCCATTATAAGAATGTCTAGATTCTATAAAACTTTCTTAAAAAGGGTATAATTATTTTTCTCAATTATGAATGTTTTCATTCTTATAAATTCTTCCCTGGAGGGTATTTCACTTTATGAAGACTATTTGAGTAGATATATCACTAAGATGGTGGAAATGGAGAAATTAAAAAAATAGAGGTCATCAGAGGAATCAAAACATGATCTCACCTTCTCTATTCCAATGATATTATAGTATTCTTCTAAGGTGATAGATGGAATATAAAGGCTCTCCTGGAGATTTTTTATCATTATGAGGACGTTTTAGGTAAAATCATCAACTGAGTGAAATATCATATATATTTTTAATAGATTTTATATTATAAGAAAAAAATTTATTTTGAACTACTTTGGTGGTAGGGAAGGTAATTTTCCATTCATTTGATTGTTTGTGATGGTGTTTTAGGGGACATCAAAGGAGTAAACCTTAAAATAATTGGTCAGTTATACTAAATAGATACTAAAAACATATAATGGAAAATATATTTCCAGGGTTAGTGAGATCTGTATGGTTAAATATATTTTATTTGGAATCTCCTAAATGACAACTCTGAAGATCTTTCTTATCATCAAAGATGACTTTTCGTGAGACTTAGAGTTAGTAATATCAATTTATTTAACCCATCCTAGTGGATAGTTCAAAGTGAATCATATACTTATGTCATGATTCCATCAAGATAGCTAGTCTCGATACCATTCTCTCTCAATATTTAGAATGAAAACTAGATTCGACTTTCTATTAGTAGCATAGTTGATAACCCAAAGTCTGTTGATGCCCACTTAACAATTGGGAAGGATTTAGAAATAAAAATAGAGGTAATACCATCTATCATCTGGGTGATAATAGAACAATTCAATTTTGTGCCTCATGAGGACATAATCAAATGGAAATTGGTGAGAAATGGGGATATGAACAGTAAACTGTATAATTCATTTAAAAATGGGAGGCCTAGTGAAACAAGAAAATAGTTCTTAAACCTTAAAAAACATTGAGCCTAGCTTCTAGAGAAAATCATCAAAAGAATGATCCAAACTAAGGAAAGATTAATGATTTATTGTTTCCATGGGTGTTCTATATATGTTTTATATAGGTCCAATACCTAATATAAGGAGAAAATTTTATTACACTAACCCCTTATAAAGACTCTTTGGAAGGCCATGATTTTCCTCTTTAGGATCCCTTTTATACAGGCTACCTTTCAAACCTCCTTCATGATGTGATTTGATAAGCCAACTATATTATAAAAAAGAGAAAAAACAACATCATTTATAATGGAAATTCACTCTAAGTGACTGAATTACTAAAAAAAATCCTGATTTTAGTTCAACTAGTTGATAAGCTATAGTTCGGGTGTGAAGAAAACAAACTATAGTATATTTTGGTCTCAAGGAGGTTAGGAATCAAACCCAAGTTCAAATTACCTAGAACTATCGGTATGGTCTAGAAAACATTGATCCATGGCTAGATTAATGTAAATACTAATGGAGAATCAAATTGGAATCTGGGAAGGGATTACAAGGTCACAATCATTGGAAGATTCTTCTTACATTTTGGACACACATATACCCTTGAATAGGAAATGAAGGCACCGATCAATGAAGTATATATAATGATACCAATTATATGGAAAACCAGTAGATTTAATGTGACTCGACAAGCGTGATATATGCAATCAGGAATAAACAAACTAATATATGTTGGGAGCTTCTTCAATAAAGGATCACATGTCTACAGGACCTTTACTCCATTAACATGGTTATTTCACATACCTATAAGAAAGGGGAACACATTTTTTGGTGTATTCTCAAACAAATGGGTAACTTGTAACTTATTGGTTTGGATAAAAGGTGTTCCAAATTATTTTATTGTCATTATAGAATGCGATATCTATAAAACTCTCACTCTCATAATCATGTAACTTTTGACTTTTATTGGAGGTAATCAAGGCCTTTACCGCCTTGGATAAATTTCCTAATTATTTTCATTTTTCAAAAGATTGTTTTAAAAAATGATATAAAATGATTTCAGGACTGAAATGAAGACTAAAAATTATGCATGTTTCATCTTCTATCAATTTTATTTTTTTGAAAAAATTAAATAAGTTTATTTATATTTTTTAAAATAATTTTATATGAACAAGATTGATTTATAATGACAATGCATGTATAAATTCATGTAAGGAGAATTAATGATGCATGATCTAAATTGAGAAATATTATGATAAACATGAACTAATTATTATAGACTGTATTTTTAAACTTGAAAATTTTTATAAGCAATTGGTTATAAAAGCATGATAAAATATATAACATATAATTTTTTTTTATTCCATATTGAATGTGTTATGTTTCAAATATCATAGATCAATTTATATTTTCTACATGGTTTATTTTCTTATATTTTTATTAAGTGAAAATTATGAAAGGAAAAGATGTGGAAATTAATTAATACATATGAAGCATCATTGAATATGAATAACTGAATTAATAAACAACTTGTACTTTGATATGAGAATTTTAAGCATGTAGTAATCATGAATTCATTTAATCTAAATCTTCCATGTACCCCCACATTAAATGATACTCCTAATGAAGAATAATATCCTATATTGAGTTATTGATATTTGTTTAAATGATTAAGTGTTGGTATTACTTGTTGATAATATAATTATTTTGGCCTATAGCATGAATATGTCTGTTTTTTATCTCGAGATATGTTACAATAAAAATTATGATGATGTCCTTGGAAGGATTGGTATGATGTTATATAAATTATTTGATCGATTGTGGAAAGATATGATTTATTCAATAATGGGATACAAATGAAATGATGGATGAGTCATGATAAGGGTAGTGGGTGGGTGCTTTTTTTTCTTCTCTAGCCTCTGTTTGTTTAATTGTTTGATCTTTTTATGTAAAATATTTATATTGGGAGAAAAAGAGGGGAAATAATTTTTATTGTATTTCATACAAAAAACACACGAATAGAGAGAATCATAGTTAGGGTAAGAAGAGAGAATTAGAAGAAGAATAAAGAGTGTAAGGAGAGGCATTAAGAGAAGACCACTTCTTGTAGAGGCCAGACTGGGACCACCAGTCATACTTCCCAGCTTCCAAGCTGTAGAAAAGATCTCAAATAATATCATAACCCCTACCTTATGAACCAACCCCCTTTTAATATTCTCTTCTTTCCCCTACCTCTTACAATTGTTAGTAATAAACTAAAAGTTGGAAAAAGCAAACTAATAAAAGGGGAAAAATAAAAATATACTCCTAGTAGTTATTACTCCCTTAAACAACTCTCAGATAGCCCCACACCTAGACATCCATATTCCTAATATTCACCCCTCCTTAAAAGCCACATTTTCCTAAAAGTGGAATTCCAATAGCTCTTCCCAACTATTTAAGTACTGAAACAAAAGCCTCTTTTTAAACATTGTAATGATAAACCCTGGAGGCATATTTGGCAGTGACCTAAGAATTAATGAAACATTTTTCAAGCGATTTCATAGAGCAGGTAACTTTTTTGGATCAGTAAACCGACAATAACATCAAATATTCATTATTACTTTATGTAAAATCCCTTCATATTAATAGCGTGGTACATATTTTTGGAGCTAAAATCCTATGAACAAGAACTTAAAATGGAACCATAGAGTTTTCTTTTGGGCAGTTCAACCATGAACCCAATATCTAGTGATGGTTCCATAATCCCAATAGCCACACATCCAACATTGAGTCTTATGACACCTCATCAAATTCCCAATGCAATAGGGACCAAAGGTAGGGGCCATGATATCCTCAACTCAAGTATATAAGATAAAAAACTAACTCGTTTGACAATTAATGATCTAGAGATTCCAGAGCTTATTTTATAGCCTTATGAATATTTCATTCATCTTTGTTTTCACTTATAGTTTGAATTTAATTTTTAACAATATAAAAAATCAATTTCCTAAGTTTATCTTTATCCACCCATAGGCTATAAATTATGATCTGTGTACCAAGAAGTTTCATCAGATTGAACTGCTGCAGATGATCTGTTTCAAAAAAATATGGTAACCAGTGTGTAGTGGTTTCCACTATTCGACACCAATCTATAAAAAAATCCAGTGATATCCTTTTCCATTGATTTCCATCCCACTTTTTATTTTTTGGGATAAAATCACAGCCAATAGAAACTAAACAATTATTTATTTCATCAAAACACCTATTTTCTTTCAAAAAACTTGGGGTCGTTGAGTTTGTCTAGGGAAAAGGTGATTCCATGTATGTATATCCATTAAAAAGAATACACATATAGACCACTGATCCAATAGGTAACCCACCCTTCCTTTACCTTTCGAAAAATCAGTTTCCTTATTATCTTCATTCCCCAATATCTGAGCGGGCTTGGGATGCTTTAACACCTCGCTATGCCCTAACATGTATTTGGTAACTCTACCACCCATGATGATAGTATCACACACTAATTTTATGTCTCTAAATTTTACTCGACCTGAGATAATACTGGTGTGGTGATTTCCCTCTTTTCCATGAAAAAAATATGCAACTAGTGGTACTTCTCTAGAAAGAGGTTATGGATAACAATCAAAAACAATTTGAGACTCTAGAACTACATCACCAAATCTCATTGTTTTCCACAAAAATTGGGTGTTTTCACACTAAAATAACCTTCTTTCTCTACCTCATTGAATTCCTTATCATATACTAAAGAAAAGAAAGTGTTCTTTTTCATACCTTTCCACTTCTGAACTACCGTTTAGGATCTCTAACTTTATACCTTCAGAGTAAGAGGGAATAAAATAAGAATATGTTTATTCTCACTTAAAATATTTTCCCACACATCCATAGTAGAACTCAGATCTAATAAAATATCTTTAGGTCACTCTAGTCTGAACCAATGCTTCACATGATGCTTCCATAAGAAAATATTAATTTGCTTCATGCCTTTCCAATATTTCTTCATTAGTTCCGACTTCAGTTGCTCCCATGTTGAGAAAGGATTTTTATTCATCCAAGACAACAACTAATAAAAAGTTGTTGTCTCCATAAAAAATATTCTCATCATGAATTTTCATTTATTCTGATATCCGATTTTCCTAGAAGTAATCTTCAACATTGGTGATACAACCAAAAGGATCGTTCCCAGAAAACAAAGGTAGTTCAACTCGTTTTTCTATAATCCTCGCTCCGTCAACTGGAGACAAGTAATTAAGCATAGGAATCACCTTTTTTTTACCTCCCAAACTCCATATTTTTTTGTCATATCCTAAAAATTAGGCTGTAGTGAACTATCTCTATTTTTTGGACACTGAGAATCATTACTCCTAGGACTATAACTCCTTTGTTTTCTCCACCGCTAGTTCCACTGAACCTTTTATCATTTGATAAGTTTTCCCCACATTTTACTACAACTGTAATTTATCCTTCTCACTCTACTCACATGTGAACTGTCCAGAATAAATTGGATGCCCTGCATGAACATTAGGAACCACCTTTTGGTCCTTCAGGTTGAATTTAAGCCGAGTGTATAGCTTCTCGATATTCACTTTTCTCCTAGTAAATTATTTCAAAAATGATGTTTTTTCCAATGCCTCATCAAATTTTCCTCACTTCATCTAGTAGTGTGAACACATTTTCTTTTTTTCTTATAACTTCGATGGAAATCCTCCACAGTAAACCACAAAAAATCACTTGTCGATTGTATCCTCCAACGTACATCTCTTCCTCTACAAAGCACACCTCACTACTACATTGAAATAAATTGGTCTTCGCATCTACAACACCAATTTTGGATGCACTACATAGTCAAGAAAAACTCTATGATTTCTTAAATGGACAATTGTCATACTCCGAGTTGTCCAGACCTCGTGTGTTGGTCGCTTTAACCTTTGTCCCTCTAATCATGTGATTCACCAACGATAGTGTCTCCTCTTTGTTTGGAAGCTCAAATTTTCCACCTATAATACTCGTGTCTATTCATTGTTTCATTTGACCCTAAATATGATTGTGTCATCAGCAGTATATGTGGCTTCAATAAGACGTTCGACCAACTCCAGCGATGTCACTCCCCCAGCGAGCATCCACTGCAATGGTGCCTCTTCCTAGAAACGCGTCTCACAATTCCTATCTCCTTGATCTTCTCATCCACAAGATAATTTTCCCTTGCAGCATCCACTTTTATATTTATAGTGAATCAAACTATTTTATTTTTCTCTCCCGGCATGCACACAACATTAACGATCAACAATTGGCAATGATCACCCCTCTCCCTTAGAAGTGATCATCTCTCTCTTTCGGCTTTCCCCAGAAGATTCACCAAATTTTATGTAAAATATTAAGATTTGGAGAAAAATATATGAAACAATGTTTATTGTATTCTATACCAGTAGAAAAAATAAATAGAGAGAATTAGATTTAGGAGAAGAAGAAATAGTGGATGGAGAGCTTCTAGGGGAAGACCACTTCCCATAGATGCCATATTGAGACCACAGGTCATACTTCCCATATTTCAAGCTATATAATAGCTCTCAAATAATCTCATAACCCCTCCCCTATTAATCAACCCCCTTTAAATATTCTCTTCCTTCCCCCACCTATTACATCTGGCTGTAACAAACTAAAAGTTTGAAGTAACAAACTAATAAAGGTGGGAAAATACAAATATACCCCTAGTAGTTATTACTCCCATGCCCTGCTCTCGGACAACCCAAACACCTGTATATTCACATTCCTAATATTTTTTACATGTTTTATATTATATTATATGGTCTCTCGTGGTCCCAATAGAGGGGGTGGCCATTCTGGAGGCCGTGGTTGACCTATTTCCCATATACATTTCAAGCATTGTGGAAAATACTATCATGTGATTGATACATATTGGAATCTACATGGTTATCCAGATGATTCTATAGTTCTCAAATGCTCCCAATATCCACAAGAATTTATACCAGTACTAGTGCCACAAGATGACACTCGTCATACAATTAATCTCTCTAAATATGAGTATTGGTATTTTCAGTCTCAATGTGCTGGTACTTCATTGAGTGATACTATTTCTAATGGTGATGCACCTGAAGCTCATTTAACTAAGTGATCCACCACCTAGTTTATTGAATATGGAATTTCAAAGTATATCTTTGGAAATTAAGGTATTCTTCAATCCTATAGCTCAACTTTAACTAGAGGTAATGTTACTATGGTTGATGGTAAGATAGTGCGCATAGCTAATTATGAGAGTTGGTCAATTACACCTAGTTTGATTATCTCCACAGTTTCTATTATTCCAAACTGTCCTTTTAATTTAATATCTATTAGTAACCTTACAACTAAATTATAATTCTAAGTTATCTTCTCACCAACTCCGGTTATCTTTTAGGATACTTTGAAGACATTGGTGATTGATAGCGAATGACTTCAAGGGGGGTGTACATGGTTAATGCGACCCCATATCTTGCCTATCCTGCCACTTCTGGACATATCTTGTATCTTCATTATCTCATTGGCCATCCAAATGCACCCATTATTTGGTCACTTTTTCTAGATTGGGGTAATATTTTTCCTTTTGATTGTGAATCATGTCTTCATATCAAGCATCATTGGGTCACCTATGTCCCTCAGGTGATTCCTCATGTGTCCAGTCCATTTTATTTAGTTCATTTTTACATATGGGGACACATTACAAATCCATGTAAACTAGGTTATCAGTATTTTTTCACCTTCATCGACTATTTTTTGAAAAAGACTCAGGCCTTATTATTAAAGCCATGATGAGGTGCGTGCTTTGGAAAGAGGTTCTATGAGGCATGACTATAGTGCCTCACCACTTTTGAGGTGAAGATATCTCATCGAGGCATGCTAAGTGATCATACCTCACATGCCATTCCTTTAAGAGATAGAGAATAGGGTGAAACATTGGTGCGACCTCCCAAAAAATCATGTCACTTTGTCAAGAAGTGCTGAAAAAATGGGATCTTAGAGACATTTCTCAAAAAAACATTAAATTCCTCATTTAATGAAATAATAAAAAAAAATTGTAAATTTTTTTAAAAAAAAGTGAAGCTCTACCTCCATTAAAAGGAGGATGGTAAGTCGTCCACTCCTTTCCAGGTAGTAGGAGCAGATGTACGGTCCCTAGGTAGCAGTTGCACTATCTAGTGATGTAGGTAGTAACACCATTGTCTACATTACTTTTCATTAGTGGATAAGATTCCATTTATAGTTATTTTAATTTTTAGGTTCTCAAGAATTGGTTATTAGATTTTGGATTTGTTAAAAACTATTAGTTTCCACATTAATTTTTATTATTTTGATAGAATTTATGTTTTTTTTAATATGAAAATTTGTTGAAAATAGTGTATATTTAATTATTTCATGGGATTCGCCTTAGTCTCTAAAGGTACTCACATCACAAAACATCCTCATATGGCCTTTTTACTGTATTGTGCCACATTCCTTTGACAACTATAGGTATAGGTCTATTTGTTAAAAACTCATTTTGAAATTTTTACCATGTTTCACTCCTATTATCATGAAGTCCAAACTCGTTTTCCACTAAAATTCTATGTTTTTGCTCTAACGATGATCATGGGTATTTTTCTGGCCCGTTTTAGTCCTTTTGGGATGAGCATGGAATTCTGCGTCAAACTTCCTATCTTGATACACCTCAACAAAATGGTGTTGTGGAACATAAGAATAGTCATCTATTAGAGGTTTCTCATTCTATTTTGTTCCAAATTAAAGTTATGACCATTTTTTATGTGATTTTATTCTCACTGTTATATATCTCATTAACATACTTTCCTCATGAGTTCCTCAGGGGGACCCTCCATTAAATTTATTATTACCAACTTCATCACTACATTCACCATCTCTTCGCATCTTCGGTTGTTCCTGCCATGTATGGGATACTCCCCCCTCCATTTCCAAGTTTTATGCATGCATTTAAATTCATATTTCATGGTTATTCTCAAAATCAACACAGCTATCAATAATTCTCCCCAGACTCATGTCTTTATGTCACATCAGTTGATGTTTCCTTTATTGAATCCTCCATATTTAATATTCTATATTTCCCAAAATCACTTCATATTCCTGATTCAGCCATAACATTACCATATTCTATTTATCCACCACCATCATCTCTTCCTCATTATTCCATTGGATTCTGTTTTGTCCAAGTTTACTCTCATCTCCCTTGCATACCTACAACCATAGAGCCTAATATAGCTATCGTAATTGATGAGTCACTGGCACCTGGTCATCCATCACCGTAGTTACCAGTTCCCTTCACAAAAAAGGATGAATTTCTCCTTGATGAAAATAGTTATCACTCTTATAAAAGTTTTATGTTTTTAGAAATATTAAAATTTTAAATTATTTAAATGATACTTAATGGTTTATAGATTATTCAAATGGGTAACCATTTTGAAACTTGTTCTTCTTTTATGTGTTTTAGTTTCTCTCAGTAACTAGGACTCTATTTGTGAGGTGTATTCCAATGAATATTAACTTTGGGTTCTTTTTATTTGGGTATAATTTTAATTCCTAAGTATGAGAACTATTTTAGAAGTATCTGGTATTTTAACTCAGAATATCTCCAAACCATCCTCTTTCTTTTTTCGGGTGTTGATGGAGTTCATGGGTGTTTTTTGGTATTTTGAGAGGTTCGAAAAGTTTTAAATCAAATTTAAATTAATTTTAAATTAATTCATTGTTTTTTGGGTTTAGAACTTGAATTTTAGTAAAGCATCAAAATAACCTTACACCTTGTTTTTTGAATTATAATATTGTTTTTCAATTTTTTACACTCTGCAAGACCCCATCCTTATATAGGGGTAAACATTGTAATTTTTTTACCCTTATGTGAGACCACCTTTCTTCATAAAGGTAACCCGATTTACCTTTACATGATCCTTTCCCATGTAAAGGTGAATAGAATAATTCTTATGCTATGTAAAATTAAATCAAGATACCCTTGCACAATTCCTTCTTGAATAAAGGTAACTCGATTTACCTTCACATGAGATCTTCTTACATAACAATAGACCCATACCTACGTAAAGGTTGTTTAGTTCTTATATAAAGGTAAAATCCAAATACCTTTTCACTAACCACTATTTTGGTGTAAATATAAAATACATTACCATTATGTAGAACCTACCTTATGCCTAAAGGTAACCTCCTAAAATAGAAATTTTCAATTTTTTTCTAGAATTGTTTGACAACCTAATTTTATGATTTAAAAATAGTACTTAAATGGGGAATCTTGAGATTATGAATATTTTTTATTTTAAAGGTTGTTCCCTTGATCTGTAACTTATTTTTTCAAATAAATTAATTATTATTGAGTGATAAAATTTGATAAATTGAATATTGAAGGGAAATTAGAAGAATTGTCTATTTTAAAATAGGGAACGTGTACATGTGAGTTGTAGAATGGAAAATTAATTTGAAATGACTTTCCTTCCTCTATTTGTAATAGAATATTTGGTAATTATATGATTTTTAAATAGGTGAAAATTTGTTTATGAATATTTAATATACTATGTGGTTCACAAACTTTTGTGCATCTATTTTATATACTTGTGGTATGCTCTCCCTCTCTCTTCTCCCACTCCCCACTTTCTCTAAAACTTGAATGATTTGATTTATAAAATTATTTGGTTGTTATTTTAAAAGGAAGAACTCATATTGAATTATTATTAGGAAACCCTCTATTTAATGGCTTAAAATTATGGTTTGTCAGTGAAGCTCATAATATGCTTGATAAATTGATAAAAAAGAAAATTGATTTTTATGAAATGAATGGGTGTGAGACCTTTTCAAACAATTAGAATTACATGCGTACATATTTCAATATAAGATGTCATATTGGTTGGTACTTGGGTCTAGTGTAGTTGTGTTACATTGGTAAATGGATAAGTAATGTATTAGAGGGAAGGGGAAAAGATCTCATGAGTTAGGAACATTAAAAATATGGGTGCATGCATAGGTGTGTGTGTTCTGGATTAGGTATACCATGTGAAGATAGTTTTTTTAAAATCTTGTTTTAAAAAAAATATTTTTCAAACTAATTTGATGTGATTTTTATCAATTTAATATAAAACCTTGAGAAAACGTTTTCTTATCATGTTGGAATGCATGAGATATATTGTGGTTTTCCTTCTGGGTTGTATACTCACCCACTGTATATCCACCTTGGTGCATATACATAAATTGTTTACCATGATACAAGGGGAATGTCTCATGTTTTTCATGAGGATTTTGATACAGTGGTCTTAGTAATGGAGGTTGGATCATGAAGTTGTTTGTGTTAGGTGGTAAAAGTGATTCCATATTGGTGTTTCCGCATCGGGTTGCCTTTTATGTTATGGTTTTATTATATATATTGTATTCTGCAACTACACTGATATTGTTCATTTTTTTAGATATTAAATTTTAACTAGTTATTTTCATATATCATATAGTATATTTCATTGTGGGTAATTTTGTATTCATAGGTTGTGTGTGAGAATGTGTCTGTAATGGAAAATTGTTGCCCCATGACTCATCACAACCTAGTAATTTATTACTTGTCTTTAGTGTTTTGAGGATGTTAACCAAAGCTAGTATCACCTTGTCCCTATGCATGAAAATTGGTTTGGAGAGTATTTTATAGGATCATGTTAGATAATATGTGTTTTTGAATTCAAAAGACCACTTAGGGTTAACAATTTCCAACAACTTTGGTTGGTATGGAAGGAATGTCTATTCATTGGTTTATAGTTCTCATCAATTTGTACCAAAATTTAACAAGTCCACTTTTCAAAGAGGAGATGATAGACCATTTTAGCATCTTCGACATTAAAAATATTTACAGTGAACACATTTCTCTCTAGTATAAGGGATCAGTTTTGGAGTATATTAAAAAATTTAAGTATCTAA
The DNA here is from genome assembly GCA_963277665.1 of Viscum album. Lineage (NCBI taxonomy): Eukaryota > Viridiplantae > Streptophyta > Magnoliopsida > Santalales > Viscaceae > Viscum > Viscum album. The sequence continues at coordinate 1,068,558,321 of OY728166.1, read as the reverse complement.
GATCACTTCCCCCACACCAACCCATGCCACAATATGTCTAGTATTTCTTACATTGTCTGGAAGATGATATTCAATGTTGGGTTGCAATAAAAACCTAAATACTTGGCTATAAGTGATATAGTTAGGTCTGTATGTGGAACTCACTTTCATGAGAGGCGTGGGTGGTCAATTTCAAGCCGTTCGGTCATAGAATTTTAGGTGTGGGGGGTATTGTTTTGGAAGTTCAGCCATCTAGATTAGGTGAGAGTTCAAGGGGACCTTAAGTTATTTTCTCTTACATTCTTCTTCTTCCTACACTATTTTTCTATTTAGATCCCTTAGTAATATAAAAGTGGTTAATTAGGTTCATATCAACTTCACTACGTGATCCTAAAAAACATGGAGTTACTACCACATGTATACAAGATGTGTGCCGAAGTAATTCCAAATATTATTATATCTTATTTAAATACTAAGCATGTGTTCTATAAAAACCCATTTATATTTTAAGGGACTATTTTTCCTTTGTTTTTCATCTATTTTCTCTATCTATAGACATTTGTTTCTAATTGAAGTGTGTTGCAGTGTCTTTTTTTATGGTATAAAAAAATAATTCCAATTATATGGGAGTTACTACTCACCACTATTCATGTTGACATTTCTAGTGTATTTCTACTACAATCCATGAGAAATTTACAATATGAATCTATAAATACTCAAAAATAACAAAGGAGGGGGTATAATTATTGATTTCAATAATGAAAAAATTAGCATTCTAAGGAAACTAGGTCAAGAAAATACTTATGTGCCTCGGGTAGGGGGGAGAAGGTTATTGAACCATTGAATAGAGGATCAAGGTACAATCTTAAATAGAGTCCAAATACTCATGGACCAAATTATCAAATATCCATCCCTTTCCCCACTTGGTTTTCCTATTCTAAATCCACTACAGGCATCCTAACCATATGGTTCATTACCACTGCAAACCAAATGTCTCCTTATCCCTCATCATACTATAATCACTAATTCACCTCGCTTCCAAAATCTAGAGGCCACTGCCTCTATTTTCATTCTATCGGTTCCGATGCACCCCATTGTCATCCCTATCACCACAGACGAACCCTTCTACCATAAGCAGGAGGCCCATGCCTCCATCATCGTCTTGTCGCCTTCAATTCACCCTACTACTATAATGTCCTTGATTTTTCCATGTATTATTTTTAAATATTATGTGGATTAAATTTGAGAGCAGTCGTTGAGACATCGTGTGATTCTGAGGCCCGGTGTGCCTAGAAAAAATGTTTTAAAAAATTAAAATATTATATAGCACACGTGCACATTTGTTGTGAAAATTTTGATTAAATTCTAAATAGGTTCCCAAATTATAAATAAGAGTGCATCATTGTATTCAGAACAACGAATTTACCATAGGTGCAACCTAAAATGTTTTGGTGTGGTTCGATTATGGAAAGTCATCATAGGCATTTTAAATGAATAAAATAAATTATGAAAATTGTATTTTATTTCATTTCTTCAATGAAGTGATGAAGTTAAAGGTTTATATTTAAATAATCCTTTTTTCAGAGATCTGGGGTTAGTATCATAACCATATAATCCTCTGGAGACCTTAGAGAGAGAGATCTAGTGAATTATCTTGGGAATGCGGTGACGGAACATTGAATCAGTGATTGACAAACGCCGATCTTGATGGATCTCAGTAATTATATCGATGTTCTGATTGATCTTCATTATAAAACAATCCAAATCAAGATAGGATTAATTATTATGATTTTCCTTTCCATGTTCTTGATTTCTACGATAAACGTAGACTAATCCAAAAAAATATTAGCTCACGGATCGATCTTATATACGGGATGGGATTATTCTGTGGGGTTTGATGGAAAATAAATCTTGTGATGATTGTTCTTGATTAATATATCATTATTACAGAAATAGGTCGAGGCCAGAATAAACAACAGTCGTGGTTATTTCCTTGGTATTGTTTTTTGTGCTTGTTCTCCCTATTTCTCGTTCATCCCAGGAGACCCCTGGTTCATGGTTCGACACCCCGGCTGACAGATCGATTGTTGTGCATGTGGTTCTTTTAACAATGGTCTGAGGTAGCAGATCCAGACTTGGTGTGATGCAACGGTGGTGTGATGGTGACGATGAAAAATGGATTGAAGAGATTCAGGAATACTCATTCTTCAGGAGAGTTTCATGGGGATGGATGAAGTTAGATTTCCAATCTGATTAAAATCCCAAGACTAATCTATTTGGTGTTGCAATGGATAAACAACCCTATATGTGATGTTTCAAGGTGAATGAACCACTGAAACATGATCTGGAATATTGGATAAGGTGTGTAGAGGATGAATATGGGTTCTTGGAAAACCAGATACACATGGTGTGTAGTCCCAACTATACGACATGTGTTTATCATTGGATGACTCGGTGTGTACCCTGGTAGGTACATAGACATGGGTTGAAGTACACGGGTTTCCTACATGGTGTGTACTCCCCCAAACGGCATGGTATAGTCTGAGTACATAGGCGGACCCCGGATAAAATGACGCGGTGTTTGAATACTTCTATAGACCATGTACCCCTCTTTTACATGACATGTTCTAAAGACACGATCCGTTATACACGAGCAGTACTCAAGGTCAAGGGACACGGTGTGCGACCCTACTACATGTTTTGTACCCCTTCCTACATCGCTAGAGCCACTTGTCCTTTATATCTTAGACAAGTTTCGTTAGGTTTTGTTCCCTTTTGTGTTTCCCTAAAAGTAGGTGAAATTTTTTTCCTACACCTAGGACTATGATCCCTTCAGAAGAAATTCTTGGATATAGTTTTTGGAATCCCTCAAGAGGCCTAAATAAGGATCCTCTATTCATTCTTCATGCCCTAGTTGGAGTTATTAGTATCGATGTGGCCAAAACTACACGAGCACCAATCCTCTAATTAGTAGGTTAATCTTGATTGAGTTGTTGGTATCACCACATGGACCTAGATTTGATCCTCATCTATTGTATCATATTCTCTTTAGAATACTAGTGTATCTCTCTCATGATGAGACCCAACTAGTAGTGCCTCTTGAATAGATGTCATTAGTGCTATTAGACTCAAAAGTGTGTTCTCCCAAATGAGTACTTCATGAAATCTTCGAGCAGAATTTCTAGTGTTGATATATAGTGTTTGTGACTTACCTATAGATTATGTGTCTTGGATTGAGTATATATGTATAATCTTGTTATATTTATTTTAGAAATATACCTTTTTATAGCTGATTGTACCTTCCTTTGTTTTATTTATTTTTTCTTTTGGAGTGTCCTACTTAGTATTGTTATACTCACCTCTACATAGGATTTCCCAAAATGTGTCATGTCTGGTATAGATGATCAACCTTTTGATGAATTCCTAGGTGGACCAGGACTAAGTGGTTCTTTGTGAGACTGGAAAAGCTGGGGTGTGTTCCTGCAGCTTTAAGACAGCAGTCCAAGTAACCTTTTTCTTATAAGTTGGAATTGTGGTTACAGATTCTTTTTAGTGTGCTTGTATATGGCCATGTTCACTTTACATTACTTACTGTCATACTCTAGTTGTGGGATATAGATGTATTCATGATTTGGTTACTTAGTGGTCTTTACATTTTTAACATTTTGTGGGATTGGAGATGTGTGTGTGTGTGTGTACATGTAAATAAGAAATGCCTCCCATGTTATTGATATTCCTAGTCAATACTAGTCACCTGCCCTAGAATGTTGTAGGTGGGAATAGAGAGCTACGGCATGGGCCCCACTGGGACGGGTCGTGACATAGTGGTACCAGAGCATGGTCAGTTCTACTTTTGGGATGGGAGTTTGTGATATTGGTTTTTCGAAACAATGTTAAGTGTTTTGTGTTCGGCTTTCAGGCCAGGGACTCTAGTGTTGGTTTGGCGGCTAACATATCTATACACCAGTACTCTAATAACATGATTTTCGACTCAGTACATGAGAACATTTGTTGTAAGGAAAAATAATGGTACATGCATCATATAGGAATTTTTTGTGGTTTCTATGTCCTTCTAGAGTGAGATATCTAGATATAATCAGTGAGCATGGTATATCTTATTTGTTATATATTACCTATGTGATGTATACCGACTAGGATTGAGCAGCTCAATCACAAGGATGACCCCCGTAGTGATGAGGCTTCGATACAGGGGCTAGTTCCCCATATGTTTCCTCTAAGTGGTGCACTAGCCATACCACCACCTGTAGAGTAGCACGTGGTACCCGAAGTACCAACGGATGAGAAGCATAAGCTGAGTGAACTTTATGAGTTTCAAAGAAAAATACCCATCAGGTTTCAAGGTGAGCTCATCCCATGGACAAAAGAGGATTTTCTTGAGGCGGTGACCCAGTATTTACATTTAGTCAGGACACCAATAGATCATATGGTGGTCCTGGCAGTGAGCCTTCTACATGGATCAACAAGAATATAGTGGATTATGGCTATCCAAACTCGTGATTAGGTGAATCTTTCTTAGAAAGAGTTAGATCACCACTTCAAAGAAGATTTATTACTTGTTATGCTGAGAGCTGAGCATATTCAAAAGCTTCTTTAGCTTCAATAGGGCAGTATGACAGTTGTTGATTATTCATTGAGGTTTACCAACATTTCTAGGAACTCAATGGATATGGTTTGAGATATTTAATTCAGGGTTAGGACCTTCAAGAGAGGTTTGTGTAGAGATATCTAAGACAAAATTATCCATTTATGCATTCCTACTTATGTTGGGGTGCTTGAGAGAGCTTTAGTGGTTGAAAACTTTTTGGATGAGTAGATACAACTGTTGTTAGTCAGAAGTAGGAAATTTGGAGTTGAAACCTTGGTATAAGGGAGAAAAAATTAGTCTTAGGGACTTAGATGTGGGATATGTTTTAATAGGAGGTCCCAGGATAGAGGATCAGTAGTTCAGGACTCACAGGGTGGGTCTAGTCTGCCTATAGAGAGGTAGTACTATTCATGTGATGGTAGGGGACATCTCACTAGAGATTTTCCAAACCATCGTATTGATGATAGGGAAACTGTTGTTGGACCACTGATATAGAAAAAGCGACAGTATAAAGAATATCTATAGGATGGAAGATGTGTAAGAGGAGTTGGGATAATAGAATTAGGTAGTAGATGTTTCTACATGTTACCACCACCACCGCCAAGTGGTCCACACCAGGATTAGAGAGCTGGATGACAGGGGAAGGGAAAACTACATGTCATCGAGTAATATGACCTAGGGGATCCAGGAATGATTCGAGGTATGATCCGTGTATTTTATAATTTTGTTTTGATACTGCTAGACATAGGTTATAGTTATTCCTTTCTCGCCACATATCTTATTCAAGGCCTAGAGATTTCAGTTAAAATGTTGACTAAATCCTTATTCTTGGAGACACTGAATGGAGGAGAATTAATGATCACACACTTATTTATATAGTGTGGCATGTCCCTTAGAGGTGAGAGTTTCGGTTGGAACCTCTTTGTGGTATAATTGAGGCTTTACAACATCACTCTTGGTATGAATTGTTTATCTACATTCCATACCCATATTGACTGTTTTAGGAAAAGGGCATGGAGTGTCTGTAATGATAGAACAAGGTTTAATTTTTTTGGTGAAAAGGAAACCCAAGTAGCACTAGATGGACTCATGCATAGGAGGGTGTATATGATTACTCATTAGTTGGCTAGCCCGACCCTTGTTGTAGTGGCTGTTATGAGTTTCTAGTTTTTTGTAGTGGGGGTGGAGTACGAGGACGTCTTTCCAAAAGATACTCCAGGTTTACCTCCCCAATTTTGTTTGCCATAAAGGAAGATGGGAGCTTGAGGTTGTGTGTAGACTACCTGATCTTAAACCATGTTACTGTGGAGAACAAGTATCCACTATCTAGGATCGATGACATCTTTGATCAGTTGAGAGGTTCATAATGGTTATCAAATCTTGACCTCAGACTAAGCTATCGCCAGTAGTGATTAAATGAGGAGGATATTTAGAAGACAACTTACATATGTCATTATAGTCATTATGAGTACATGGTGATGCCCTTTGGTGTGATGAACTCCCTAGTAGTGTTCATGGGACTCATGAAATGTATCATTCAACCTTACTTAGAACAGTTCATGGTGGTCTTCATAGATGATATCCTAGTTTACACAGTGTCCGAGGAGGAGCATGAAAGACACTTAAGGATAGTTCTGGACATACTCTAAGAGAACCATATTAATGGAAGGATCTCAAAGTTCCAGTTCTAGATTCAGGTAGTCCACTTTCTTGGATATGTAATCTTAGAAGATGGATTGGTAGTGGACCTGGCCAAGGTTGAGGTAGTGTTAGTATGGGAGCCACCTAAGAGCATGATGGAGGTGTGGAGCTTCCTTGGGCTAGTAGGATATTTTTATAGATTCATACTTGATTTCTAGAGGATATCATCACCTATGACATCTTTGACTCAAAAGGGTTATCCTTTTGTGTGGATGGAGAAGTTTTAGTTGGATTTTTAGTAGTTGAGGCAAATTTTGAAGATCACTCTAATCGTGATATTTCTAGAGGATGGTTTTGAGTATGTAGTGTTATGTGATGCATTAGGAACTGATATTGGTTGTGTCTTGATGTAGAGGCAAGCGTTTATTTTCTATAGTTCACACCAGTTGAGACCACATGAGCAGAACTATGTGACCCATTCTCTTGAGTTAGCAGTGGTAGTCTTTGCACTGAATATTTGGAGACAATACCTAATGAGAGAGTAGTTTATTGTATACACTGATCACAAAATTCTCAAGTATATATTCTCTTAGAAGGATCCCAACTTGAGAAATAAGTTATGGCTAGATTTCCTCTAGGATTATGACTTTGAGATTTTCTATACTCTTAGGAAAGAGAATTTGGTGGAAGATTCTATCAGTAGAAGATCTAGTTTGTAGTCAATGAATAAGGCATTAGACCAATTATCCTTAGTGGATGGAGATGGAATAACTTACCTCCAGTTTATGGTTTTCCTCCAATCCAATTTTTTATTTTATAAGAAACCACTTTTTGGTAAGTGGGAACCATACGAAAACCTTCACATATCACCGACCCATAACCCAAAATTCAAAATTCAAAAACACTACAGGAAAACCCTACCGCCACTATCGATGTCCAAATATCCACAAAAATAAAATTTCAAAAAACAATACATCATCATCCATCGATAAACGAGTCATCTCGATCCCATCACCTTAAGACTCGCACCCTGCCTCAAGTAACACACCTAAATCGAAATCCTGTCCGCATCCACGCCGGCGAGCTCCACCAGCGGCCGCCATCATCGTCGAAGGAATCGTCATCCCCGTATTCACATCAACACAACACCATGGTCTTCAACCTCCATGCCTCATCACCGCCGACCGCTCTAAACCAAACACCTTCGACGCTAAAATAATCACCATCACCATCTTCACTGTCTTGTAGTTGTCACCCCTCTAATCTTATAGTGATTTAGGGAGGCATAACTTGGGGATTTGGACAATAATACCCTATATGCTCATATGTCCATAGGGCATTCTCTTGATGGATATTTGAAAGGTGGAGGGTGTTTCATCATTTTTGGAGGACACATAGTAGTACTAGAGACGTTTCATGAGAAGGTTTTGAGGTAATTTCACACGTCCCCTTTCATGGTACATCCAGATGTGGTGAAAAATTTACGAGGACCTATGAAATCAGTTTTGGCGGATATGGGTGAAGAAGATAGTGGAAGGGTTTATTTCTTGATGCCTTACTTGTCAGTATGTGAAGGCTGAGCACCAGGTTTTATCAGGTTTAGTTCAACCCCTTGAGGTGCCAAAATAGAAGTGGAATGGGATATTGATGGACTTAATGATGGTTTTACCATGTATGCCTGAGTGAAATGATTCTATATAGGTGATCATTGAATGACTCACCAAATCTTCCCACTCCCTAGCTATCTGAGAGAAGACTTCTATAGAGATCTTGGGAAGCCTCTATGTTCAAGAGATAGTTCAACTCCATGGATTCTCATCAACGATAGAATCAGATCATGATGCTTTCTTTACATAATGACTGTTGAAGGGATTGTAGGAGGTTTTGGGCCTAGTTGTGCTTGATCACAATGTTACACCCATAAAAAGATGACCAGAAGAAGTGGACCATTCATGTTCTAGAGTGCATGTTTCGTGGTTTCATGTTACACTTTGGTAGTAGTTGGGAGGATCACCTACCACTTGTGGATTTTCCATACAATAATATCTAAAATTCCACCATTGGTATGGATACATTTGAGGCTTTTTATAGGTGAACCTATAGGTAACCACATTGTTGGAATGGCCTAGGGGTGTCATTACTCATAGGTCCAGAGTTGGTGTGAGCTACTACAGAGAAGGTGCAGATCATCCAGGAGAAGATAAAGATTGCACAAAGATTTCAAATGTCTTATGCCGACTGGCAATAGAGTCATTTTTATTTTGAGTAAGGAGACCATGTGTTCCAATGGGTTTCACCTTGACATGGATTACAGATATTTGTATGGGGTGGAAAGTTATCACCAAAGTTTATTGGCCTTTTTTCAAATACTATGTAGAGTTGGTGAGGTAGAATACTACATAGATCTACCACCACAACTAGATCAGGTACATGACATCTTCCATGTGTTGTCGCCAAGGAGGTATGTGCATGACCCATTGCACATCATCGGCTAAGGTGAGCTGGACGTCGAGGATGAAGTGACTTTTTCTAAGTACCCAATAAAGAACAATGATCAGAAGGAGTAGATCCTTCGTGGGTGGTTGAATCCTTCGGTGTGTGTCTGGTGGCAGCACCAAAATCTCTAGTAGGTCACCTAGGAGTGGGAGGCTCAACTTTGTGCTTAGTGCTCACATCATTTTTAGTAGCCTTTATTTTAGCTTTTCAAGGATGTAAATCCCCAAGGTTGGGAGAATGTAATGTTCTGGATTTTTTCATGTGTTATTTTTATATATTATGTGGATTAAATTCAAGACCAGGCACTAAGATGATGTGTGATTCGGAGGCCTAGTGTTCCCTGAAAAAATATTTGAAAAATATTAAAATATTATATACCATGTGCATGCAGTTTTTCAAAAAAAAGTGGAATAACTTAAAAATGGGTGTCTGGATCAGAAATATGAGGGCACCATTGCATTCTTAATAATGTCTTTACCCTAGGAATGACCTAAAATTGGTTGGCGTGGGTCGATTGTAGAAAGTCTTCATGGAGATTTTAAATGAATAAAATAAATTAAGAATATTTTATTTTATTTTATTTCATCAATGCAGTGACACAAAGACAAGTTTATCTTTAATTAAATAATTTGTTAGATGTAGATGGTTTGTCTCATTACCCCGGAATCCTCTAGAGACCCTAGAGAGAGAGATCTAGATAATACTCTCAGGTAGGTGACCACTGAACTTTGAATCAGTGATTGACAAATGAAGATCTTGACAGATCTCACCAATGACATCAATGTGGCAGGTGATATTTTTTATAAAATGATTTGAATCTAGGTAGGATCCATTATTTTGATTTTCCTTTCCTCATTCTTGATTTCTACAATGAACGCAGACTAATAAATAAACACATCAGCCTGCAGGTCGATCATATACGCGGGATGTGATTATTCTACAGGGTTTGATGGGTAATAAATCTTATGATGATTTTTCTTGATTAATTTATTATTCTTATGGGAATAGATTGAGGATGTAATGAACAAAATCCAATTTTCATTACTTGGGATTTTTCTTGTGCTTTTAATTCCTATTTCTTGTTCTTCATGGATGACCCTTGGTTCATAGTTTGACACCCAGCTGACAGATCGATCGTTGTGTGCATAGTTCTTGGCACAATGATCTGAGGCTGTAGATACTGACTTGGTGTTATGAAATGGAGGTGCGATGAAGATTGAGAAGGATGGATTGAAGTGATTCAGAAATACCTTTTCTTTAGGTGAGTTTCATGGGGATGGAAGAAATCATATTTTTTTAGTTGATTGATGGCCTGAAACCCATCAATTTGGTGTTACGATGGCCAAAATACCATGTATCTTAAGTTTGATGTGAACGTACCACCAGAATGTGATTCAGAAGATCAGAAGACGTGTACATAGAAGTAATACGGGTTTTTGGAAAACTTGATACGCACTGCGTGTAGTCCTGACTACACAATGTGTGTTTATCATTGGATGACTCGACGTGTACCCTGAGAGGTACACAGACAGAGGGTGGAGTACATGGGTTGCCTATACGGTGTGTATTCCCCAACACGACATGGCCTGGATTGAGTACACAGGATACCCTATATACAGGTATATTGGAAAGGATACATGGGATGACACCATGTACTAGCACATGACCAGAGTACATGGGATGACCCCAGATGAAAGGACATGACATGTGAATCCTTCTATATACTATCTACCCCTCTTCTACAAGACATGTTATAAAGACACAAGGTGTTATATATGGGTATTACCCAGGGTCAAGGGACACGGAGTGTGACCCTACTACATGTTGTGTACCCCTTCTTACATGGCTTGAGCCACTTTTCCTCCATATATTGGACAGGTTTCTTCAGGGTTCGTTCCATTAATCGTTTCCCTAAAGGTATGTGATAATTGTTTCCAACTCCTAGGACTACGATCCCTTCATCAATACTTTCTGGATATAGGTGTTGGAATCCCCTGAGAGGCTCAAACAAGGATCCTCTTTTCATTATTCATGCCCTAGGTGGAGTTCTTAGTCTCAACGTGACCAACACTACATGGGAACTAATCCTCTAATTAGATATTTAATCTAGATTTAATTGTTGGTATCACCTTATGGCCCTGGATGTGATACTCATATATTTTTTCATATTCTCTTCAGACAACCAGCATATCTCTCTCATGGAGAGACCTGATGAGAAGTACCTCTTGGATAGACATCATCAGTACTATCAAAGTCAGGAGTGTGTTCTCCCGGATGAGTGCTTCAAGGAATATTCAAGATTAATTTACAGTGTTGGTATATAGTGGTTGTTAAATACCTCTAGAATGTTTATATTGGATTGAGTATATCAAGATATTCTTATTATATGTGTTGTAGAAATATACCTATGAAGAGATGACTCTACCTTCCATTTTATATTTCTTTTTGGTTTTTGGGTGTCTTACTAAGTATTGTTTTACTCACCCATGCACATAATTTTCATGAACGTGTCATGTATTGTGCAGACGATAAACCTTTTGATGGATTCCAAGGAGGACCAGGACCAAGTGATGCTCTATTAGACAAAGCAGGTTGATGTGGGTTCTTTTATCTTATAGATAGTATTCCAAGTACCCATTTTCTTACAGGTTGTACGTGTGGTTACAAACTCTTTATATTGGTATTTTATTTTTCCCTATTAACATTACTTCCTATTGTACTCTTGTTGTTAGATATAGATGTATGTATGCACTGGTTACTTAGCAGTTTTTACATTTCAACATTTTTGGGATTGGATATGTGTGCATGTATATAGATACATAGGCAATACCTCCCATGTTAGTGATAAGCCTTCTCGGTTCTAGTCATCATCCCCTGATCTATTAGAGGGAGGAATGGGGAGTCAGGGAATAGACCCCACAGGGATGGTTCATGACAACTACTGCAAGACAGATTCTCTATAGATACAGCCCACTAACACAAACCAGAGGCTGAAACCCATGTACTCCTGTTTCTATGGGAACACTACCCCTAGAAACGGGTTTCAGCTAGGATTTGATCCTTGGTCGCCAAGGTGCAGTTCCATAGCTGATAATATGTTCCACATTGCTAATGTCTCACGGATAGAAATTATAATTGAATATGAGTACATCCCACCATTCTTTAATGTCTACGGGATAATGGGGCATAGCATCTAAAATTTTAGGGTTGTTTCAAAACATGTGAATCTAGTGGGAATACATAAAAGAGAATGTAAATAAGTGAGAAAAATAAATAAAGGAAAAGGGACTTATGTACAAAAAGAAAGAATGCATTTCCTAAAATTAATGGAAAGAATAAAATAAATTAGGGAGATAATCAAGAGATTAAAATATCAAATGCAAGGATACAACTCAAAATTGGTGAATCATCAAAAGATTCTACCATGATAAAAACTGAAATGAAGAATACATATGCACTGTTGAGTCAATATGTAGATGATTTTGACAAAATTACCAATGTTTCAAGCAATTAAAACCCAAGGTAAACATGGATTCAGATAGTTGAGGAATAAAATGAGGCTATAAATGTCAACAGTGACAAATCATTGAAGGAATATTTCAAAATTATAATTAAAGATAACAAATAATAAATGTTAATGTGACCTTTGTCCAAGCTAACACTGTAGTTAAATATTTGAATGAATGTGATTGGAATATGCGAATGAAGATGTCAATATGATCTCAAGAAGGGACAAGAAGGAAAAAAATAAAGAGAATTATTAGGAAATTCCTAATTCTATAGAGACTGGTTCTCAAAATCAAAATATTTTGGCTGAAAGAGAATAATCAAGGTTGAATTATTGGAGGATCTTGATGAAAGAGGATCTGGAAGGAAGGGTGAATGAAAAGTGAAATCAAAGAATATATCTAAAAATAGTTTTAACATTAATAAACTAGTGGGGTTCTATCAGAGTTGGAAGGTAACACTACTCAATGGGTGAATTCCCCTAGGAGTGACAAAAAATCCTGTAAAAATAGAGTTAATGAAAAATATTCACTCGGTAAGAGGAAAGATAGAGGAGGAAGGAAAATGGGAAACTCAAGGCCAAATTAAGATCTTATATTAGAATTGTTAGGGGTTAAATAACATTTACCCAACTATAACCCTTAGAATACATATTTTTAAACAGAAACATAGTATTCTAGGCTTAGGTTGACTCATGTCTCTCTGCCATAAGAGTGTTATTAACACCATGTGTGTCATTTATTATAATTTAGTTTCAAATTGAGACACTATACAAACCAAAGAGTAGTTGACCACTATTTTTTTGGAATATAAGGGAAAATTTAATTTCTATTTTCTGGTTCATGGAAAGAATAAGTATCATGAAAGGAGGACTCATGGGTGGGAGATTTAAGAAACTAAAACAAGGATCAATGGATCTTGGCTTTTATTAGGAGAAATAAATACCAATATAAAGATAGTGGAGAAAGTTGGATATGCTCAACAACCCATTGTATGCATGGATTTTAGGGAATGTATTAATAGAAATGATCTCGAGGATGTTACCCTCATTGGGGGGAAATGCACATGGTATAGAAAGAATGGAAATAAAATAGTACATAGTAAACATGACATAGATCTTGCTATTATAATGGATCAGTATGACTCTATTAGTAGTATTACCTTGTAATGGTATAATTTATATCATCATATGATTTTGGTTTTAGCTAAAGATAGTTGGAAAAAAGATAAGTTTTCCTTTTAGATTCAACAATGCTGGGATAAAACATCAGGATTGTATGAAGATGGGTACAATTATCTGGAAATATTTCCAATGCTGAAATGACTCATATGCTTGAGTTATAAATCCCAAAATGTTAAAGAAAAAATTATAAACTTAAGAAAAACTTGTTCTAGAAATATGAAAGTGGAGATAAAAATCCTAGAGACTAAATTGGATAAAATTCAATCAAGAAACATAGAGAAGGATTTTGAGGAGTCCCTTATTCTGGAGAGATTTGACACTATTAAAGAACTTGACTTAGTGTTGGAGATAAAACAAGAAGTTCAAAAGGAACTTTTCAAAGGTATGTGGGTGAGAGAAGGAGATATAAACACTTACTTTATTAAATCCCTATAAAGATCTAGGAAAATATCCAAACCTCCGTCTCCTATTTAGAATGGTAACACTATTATTTCTAAAAGGAAGGATCTAGAAGGGCATATTGTTAATTACTACAATAACCTTTTCCATGAGATGAATTATTGTACACATAGATTGATAAAAATTCAATATAAATAACTATTAATAAATAAGAGAATGATTTTCTCATTAGAACTCTAAAATCCTTTGAGATTAAAGAATTATTTTTTAACATTAAGTTTGTCAGTGCCTCAAGCCCAGATGGATTTACTAGCCATTTCTTTTATGATTTATGGGATATTTTCCAATAAAATGTGGATTTTTTTAAAGATTCTTCGAGCATGAATTATTCTTAGGTGGAACCAAATATATGTTTTTGACATTGATCCCTAAGGTGGGAAATGAAAGTCAACATAGTTTGTTCATACAACTGTCTTTTGTAAACTCGCCTCACAAAATTTTAAGGGAAATAATTTCTAATAGACTTCTTCTAACTACCCACAAGGTTGTATCACTAAATTAATATGGATTCAAAAAAGGTGGGAATATTGAAGATTACCTTATTACTACATTGGAATGAGTGAATCTACTTAAGAAAACCAATAATAATAAAATCATAGTTATCAAGATTGATGTTTATAAATATTTTGACACCATTATTTGGGATTTCATCCCCTCTCTTCTGAGAATGTTTGAATTCTGAATTTCCATCATAAGATGAGTATAATTTTTTCCTCTATAGAAGTTTATGGTCTTATAAATGGTTCCCTGGAGGGTATTTCACTTCCTTTATAGGGGTGAGATAGGGAGACCCTATCTCAACTAGTATCTTCATCGTTGATGAAGACTATTTCAGTAGAATATATCACTAAGATGGTGGAAGAGGGGAAATTGAAAAAAATAATGGTCATAAGAGGAATCACAACTCCATCTCACCTTCTCCATATCAATGATATTACAGTCTTCTTCCAAGGTGATAGATTGAATATAAAGGATCTACTGGAGATTTTTTTACCAAGGTGCTAGATGGAATATAAAATCTCTGCTTTTCAATCATTATAAGGATTTTTAAGGTAAAATCATCTCTTGAGAGAAATCTCACATGTATTTTTTTAAGATCTTATCAATTGATATAAAAATGATTATTTTGAACTAATTTGGTGGAAATGAAGTTAATTTTCCTTCTATGTGCTTGGGTTTCCTCGTGTTTTGTGGAAAATCCATGGTTAAACCCTTAAATGAAGTGGTTGTTTCTTTTAAATAGATACTAAGAACTTGGAATGGAAAATCCATTTCTTTGGTATGAATGATATTTATGGTTAAATCCACTTTATGTGGAATCTCTTGACTATAAAATCTAAATATCTTTCTTTTCATCAAAGATGATTTGTTAAGAGCCTTGGAGCTGGGAATCTCTATTTATTTTATTCTTCCATATGGCTAGTTCAAAGTGAATGATATGCTGATTTCATGATATAGTCAAGATGGCTAGTCTCTGTACCAATCTCTATCAATTTATGGATTGAAAACTAGATTGGGTTCCTTATAAGAAATATTCTTGATAACTCGTACTTTGTTGATTCCCACTTAACAATTAGTAATGTTTTAGAAATTAAAAAAGAGGGAATGCACTCTATCATTGTATATATAATAAAACAATACAATTTCATTCCTCATTAAGAAATGATCAACTGGAAACTGGTGAGAAATGGGTTTATGACCAGTAAACTCTATAACTCATTAAAAAATGGGAATCCTAGTGAAACATGTAAATAATTCCAGAACCTTCAAACCATGGAACCTGGATTTTCTAGAGAGTCATCAAAAGAGGGACCCCAATAAAGGAAAGATTAATGATTTATGGTTTCCATGGGTGTTTTATCTATGTTTTATATAGGTCCAAAACCTAATATTAGAAACCAAGTTTTTGGCACAACCTCATCATTAAGACTCTTTGGAAGGCCATTACTAGCCTGTTTGAGATCCCTTTTATATAGGACAACAATCTAGAGGATCATCTCAAAGATTCTAGCATTCAGGGTCTCTCTATATACCTTTCAAACCTCATTCATTAAGTGATTTAATAATCCTACTAGATTATATGGAAGAGAAAAAATAACATCATTTACAATGAAAACTCCCTCTCAATTACTAAATTACTTAACTAAATCATGATTGTAGTCCATCGTTCAGGCTTGTAAAAAAATAAATTACAAGATATTTCTATCTGAAGTTGGTTTGGAATCAAACCCAACTTTAAATTACCTAGAACTATCAGTATGATCTATAAAATATTAATCCAATAATATGTTAATGTAAATATTGATGGAGAATCAAAATGGAATCTAAGAATAGATTATAGGATAAGTATTATGGGAAAATTCTTTAAACATTGTGGATACACATATACCCTTAAAGAGGAAATGAAGGCATTCATCAATGTAGTACAGATCATGATACCAAAGAGACAACAAACCTGTGGATTTAATGTGACTCAAAAATCATTATATATGTAATCAAGAATAAACAGACTGATGTTTGTTGGGAGATGCTTCCACAAATGAACACAAGTCTACAGGGCCTTTATTTCATTAACTTTGTTGTTTTACATACCTATAGGGAGAGGAATGAATTTTTGGGTGGATTCTCAAAAAAAAGGGTAACTTTTAACTCCTTGTTTTGTATGGAAGGTGTTCTAAATGATTTTATTGGCATGGTGGAATGTGATACCTATAAAACTCTCACTCTCATAATTGAGTAGCTTTTGACTTTAATTGAAGCTTGTCATAGCCTTTACCGCCTTGAATAAATTTCTTGATTATTTTCATTTTTCAAAGGATTGTTTAAAAAATGATATAAAATGATTTGAATATTGAAAATAAGACTAAAAATTATGCATGTTTGGTATTATATAAATTTTATTTTCTTTAAAAAACTAAATAAGTTTATTTCTATATTTTTAAAATATTTTCTTATTTACATGATTGATTTAAAATGATAATGAATGTATAAATACATGTAAGGGGAATTAATGATTCATGATTTACATTGTTAAATATTGTGATAAAAATGAAATAATTATTGAAGATCGCATGTTTAAAATTGAAACATTTTATAATAAATTGGTTATAAAATCACGATAAAATATCTGACATATAAATTTTTTGTATATTCCTTAATGAATGTGATATGTTTAAAATATCAGATATCAATTTAAATTTTCTACATGGTTTATTTCACTATGTTCCAATTAAGTGTTAATTATAAAAGGGAAATATGTGGACATTAATTAATACATCTAACGCATCATGGAATATTACAAATAGCTGTAGAGGGGAAATTACAAAGCTACAAAAAATTTTAAGCATGTAGTGATTATATATGCAATGAATCTGAATGTTTCATGTACCCCCACATTAAATGTTTCGATGAATGAAGAATTATATCCCATTTTGAGTTATTGATCATTATTTAAATGATTATGTGTTGGTATGAATTGTTGAAAATATACTTATTTAATACTCTAGAATGAATATGTTTGTTTTTTTCTCATGATATGGAACAATTAAAATGATGATAATGTCCTTGGAAGGATTGATGTGATATTATATAAAGGATTTGATTGATGGTTAAATGATATGATTTATGAAATAATTGAATGAAAATTAAATGAGGGATGGGTCCTGCTAAGGGTGTTGGCCAAATGGTAGTAGTTTATTCTATATCTTCTGTTTAATTATTAGATGTTGCATGTTTGGTTATTAGCTTCTATAGTCTCTTGCAGTCCAAACAGAGGTGGTGGCCATTCTAGAGGTCGTAGTCAACCAACTTCCCATAAACATTGCCCATATTTTGGAAAAAACTATCAGATGATTGATACGTGTTAGCAGCTGCATGGTCATCTGGATGGTTCTCTAGTTCCTGAATACTCTCGATCAGCACAAGATGACTTACCTATCCTAGTGCCTCCAAATGAAACCTTCCATTTATTTTATCTCTTGGAAGATTAGTATCGGTATCTCTAGTCTCAATGTTTGGGTACATTATTGGGTGCTAATATTCCCATGATAAAGTATCTGGTGCTTATTTGTCTCATCGATCCACCTCTAGGGTTCTTGACTCTGGAACCTTAGACTATATCACTGAGAATGTAGGTATTCTTCGATCCTATTTCTCAACTTCAACTGGAGGTTATATTATTGTGGTTGATGGTAATATGGTATAGATTTCTAGTAATGAGAGTTATTCGATAATACTTATCTTGATTCTCTCTGTAGTTTCTCTTTTTCTAAATTTTCCTTTTAATTTGTTATCTATTAGTAGACTTATAGCTTACTTGAAATGTCAATACATATTATCACATACTTCAGTTGTCTTCCAGGATGTGCTTGGTAGAGAACAACTTTAGGGTGGTGTGTACATGATTGACTCAACCCCATATCTCATATATCCTACCACTTCAGACCATATCATACTGCTCCATTATCACCTTGGCCATCCACACACACCCATTCTTCAGTCACTTTGTCAGGATTTGGGTCATGTTCCTCATTTTTGTTATAAACCATGTGATTATGCCAAGAATTATCAGTTCATCTATGTGCCCCGAGTGATTCCTCATGAGTCTAGTCCTTTTGATTCAGTTCATTCTGGAATATGGGGACCCATTCCTCATCCATGTAAATTGAGTTATCGTTATTTTTTCACCTTCATCGATGTTTTTAGATAATTACATGGGTCTATTTGTTGAAAATTCATTCTGAATATTTACATTGTTTCTCTCATATTATCATGAAGTCTAAAGTCATTATTCCACTAAAATTCATTGTTTTCTCTCTAAAAATGAAAGTTAGTATTTTTCTTGTCCATTTTAGTCTTTTCTAGATGAGGATGGAATTTACATCAATTTTTTTTCCTGATATGAATCAAATAAAGCAGCATTGTAGAATGTAATAATCAACATCTATTAGAGTTTTCCCATTCTCTTTTATTCCATATGATAGTTCTGACCAATTTTTTGGGTGATTTAATTCTCACTATTACATATCTCATTAACAAACTTCTCTCATAATTTCTTTAGGATTACACTCCCTTCCATTCTTCATCACTAACTTTATCATCACATTCACTACCTCTTCGAATCTTTGTTTGTGTCATCTATGTATGGGATACTCTCTCCTCCCTTTAAAAGCTTGATGCACATATCCTAAAAAGATTCTTTCTTGGTTACTTGTGAAATTTTCATGAAAATCACTTCTTTTCCCTGGACTTGCATTGTTATGTCACATCTGATGATATTTCCTTTGTTGGATCCTCAATCTTATCTATTTCTAATTTCCCACCATAACCTACTACTCCTAATTCAGCCACAACTTTACCTTATTCTCTTCATCCACCAACATCGTATCTTCCTCATAATGTCATCGGATCCCATTTTGTCCAATTTTACTCTCAACACCCTTACACACCTACCACCCTGAAGATTGGTGTTTCTACCACACCTGATGACTCACCGGCTCCCAGTTATCCATCACTAGAGTTTCTCGTATCCCTTTGAAAACATGGATGAATTTATCCTTGATTAAAATAGGTAACACTCTTATAAGGGTTTTAATTTCTTAAAAGGAATAAAATTTTAAATGATTTAAATTATTCTTAATGGTTTACGTATTATTAAAATGGGTAAATATTTCAATATTGTTCTTATTTTTTGTGTTTTAGTTTCTCTCAGAAACTGGGACACTGTTTGAAAGGTATATTTCCCATGAATATTAACTTTGGGTTCTTATTTGGGTATAATTTTAATTCTTGAGGATGAAAATTATTTAAGAGGCATCAAATTTTTGAGATTAGATTTTATTATAACTTTACGCTATCTTTTTCTAGGTGTTGAGGGATTGTAGTGGTGTTTTCTTTGAGTCAATAAGGTTTTCCTTATGAATTTTCCATTCCATATTGTTTTGAAAATCACAAACACATTATCTTTAAGGAAAATTGCTTTTATAAGGAAAATTTATTTTATAAGGAAAATTGATTTTATAAGGAAAATCGTTTTTATAAGGAAAATTATCCTTATCATATTTTCATTATCTATATCCATATATTTCTTGAGAATAAGAATCAGATTCATTTCTATATTCTCGGAATCGTTTAAAACTTTGATATGAAGCATTCTGTTTTAGGCTCCGAATTCTGGATGAGAACTGTAATGAAGTTCCACTCCAAATTCTGGATACGAACTCTAATAAAGTTCTACTCCAAATTCTGGATACGAACTCTCATGAAGTTCGACACCGAAATCTAATGACGAATCCTGATTACGAATTCTCATTACGAATTCTGATGATGAAATCTCATTATGAATTCTCATTCTAAATTCACCTATTAAACAGAATATGATCATCTTTGCTTTATACACTCCGAATTTATTTAGACTCCGAATATTATTTTTGGTTAGACTCTGAACTTTAATTTTTCTTACACTTTTATATTTTTTCTACTCTTTGACAATTTTTTTACACTCCGAATCTTCACTCGAAACTTTTTAACTAATCTTGAAACGATGTCGTACTTTCTGTTACACTTGTTTTGTTATAAAACGATTCCTTCTATTCCGTTATGAACTAACCGTTGGTTAAGTGACACATGTACAGGTCCCTACAATTTTTAAGGAAGATATAACCGTTGGAAAGGAGGCCGACCAAGCCTATAAATAGGAGCTCATTTGAAAGAGCTCGAAATACAATGAAGTTTATTGATCTAGATACCACACGCTGCTAAGGTGATTTCTAGAGAGAGAAAGCTTTTCATGCTTTGTGCGTACTGAACCGATCGCTCAGTTTTTGCTTCATGCGACTCTGAATGTTGGTGATTACATTCGAGGACTTCTGAGGATAGGAAGACAGAGGTGTCGACTACCTTAAAGTTCAAGAGCTTCCTTGCTGAGGAAGACAGAGGTTCCAACTACCTTAAAGTTGAGGGCTTGCGGGGATAGAAAGAGAGAGATTCCAATCTTCGTATCAAGGGCTTACCCTGGTGTGGGTAAGACAGACTTTCTTGAAAGTATAAATCAAGGGACCTTTATCCAGGGTTGTTGGATACCCTTCTCTTTGGGTTAAAAGACTTATATTTTGTTATTTGTAGTTTTACTACCTGTTTGTTTCTGCTGTATTTTGTATTGTAAGGAAAGTATAACTTTCTTATACTTCCCTACTTGTACTCTGTTTCATTTAGATTCTATAAGCTTTAAGGTAGAATCTCATATTGTTATCTTTAGTAAAGTTTCAATTTCCCGATCCATATTTCTAGAACCTACTTTTGGAATCTCTTTCTAGTTTTAAGCAAGTACATAGAACTTGAAGTTTATAACTTCATTCCTTATTCCAATTTTTCAATTGGTGTTAGAGGTGTTCTGAATTTTCTTAGTTTAACTTTGTTAAACTTGTAACTTTCCTTATCTAAGGAAAACATAGTTATTCGTAACTAACTTTAAAGGTTCCAAAGGAAATTTTTAAAGTGTACAATTCACCCCCCTCTTGTATATTGAGCATCTACATCATTATTTCGATCCTACAATTGGTATCAAAGGAGGTCTCTGAAATACTTATACTCACGTATAAGTTTTTCTTGTTCATTTTCCTTTATTTTTCATACTTGCTTAGAAAGTTCTTTGTCATTCCGAACTTTGTCATTCTGAACTTTGTCATTCCGAACTTTTTCATTCTGAACTT
Source organism: Viscum album (assembly GCA_963277665.1). Classification (NCBI taxonomy): domain Eukaryota; kingdom Viridiplantae; phylum Streptophyta; class Magnoliopsida; order Santalales; family Viscaceae; genus Viscum; species Viscum album. The sequence continues at coordinate 1,068,536,741 of OY728166.1, read as the reverse complement.
TGTCATTCCGAACTTTTTCATTACAAATTATCATTCCGAACTTTTTGATTACGATCTTTTTCTACTAACAAGTTTGTGCATCCAAGGTTATTTTAAGTATGGTAGGAGTCAATGTTGGTTCCATTGATAATCTAAATCCTACAAGACCACCAATCTTTTATGGTAATGACTATGAGTAATGGAGATATCGAATGAAGACTTTTGTTATCAATACTAGAGTGGACAACTTTGTTATGCTTACTGTTGATTATAAAATTTCTGATAAGGAAGTTATAACTTTCACTAACCAGGAAAAGCAAGAGTATCAACTCAATTATAAGGTACGCAATACCTTACTTTGTTCAATGACTAGAAATATATATACCCAAATTTCTTCTTGTGAAGCATCTAATTGTATCTGTAAGAAGTTAGAGGTTACACACTTTGGAACTTCTAAAGTAATTGAAACTAGGAGAGCTATGCTTAGAGATGAATACCATGGCTTCAATTTTCCGTTTGGTGAACCAATCTGCAAAGTTCAACAGAGTTTTATGACTATAGTCAACAGTTTACAGTCTATGGGAGAGAAAGGTTTAGATGATGAAGCACTTGTGGATAAGATAATTGATATTATTCCCAATGAGTGGGAATCAAAGAGAACTACTATAGATGAGAACAGGAAGGTCACTCAAATTTCTCTTGATGAGTTATTTGGAACTCTTCTCCAACATGAAACCAGAATGAAGAGAGATACTGACAACATCAAAAAGAAGAATGGGAATGGTACTGTTGTTTTTACAACAACATCAAATCATATGAAAGCTAAGACTCTAGAGAGAGTAACCAGATCCAAGTCTAAGAAGATGGTTATCCAATCAGATTCTAGTGAAAGTGAAATCTCAGAAAATGAGTTAGCAAATCTTTCTCGAAGGATGAACAAGATAGCTGGAAAAAGAAGTTTCCAATCCAAGTATAGGAAAAAGGAAAGGAAAGATAGGAAAGATGGAGAAGTTACTTGTTACGAATGCAAGAGAGCTAGACATATTAGAGCAGATTGCCCTTTGCTCAAAAAGAAAGGAAAGAAAGTCATTCAGATGGGAACAGAAAGAAGTATTATAAAGCCAAAGCTAAGAAAGTTCTGAAAGAAAATGACACCTGGAGTGCCAGTGGTGGTGACTCTTCAGATGAATCTTCTGATTATGAATCTTCAGGAAAGAAGAATCTTGGTCATATAGCCAGAATACCTATTGAAATTCATTTCTTTATGGCTAAGGTATGAATTGCTGAATCATTGACCAATATATCTTTAAATTCTAATGATAGTAAGTATTATAACTCCTCGGATGAAGAATTCTCTTCTGATGAAGAAAATACTTTACCTACTTATGAAGAAGTTTCTAGGTTTGATGAACTTCTTGAAATTGAGAATTACAAACTCAATAAAAAACTTGATAAGGAAAACTCTAGGAATAATATTCTTACGGAATAATTATCAGATCTTTTCAAAGATCTTGATAGAAAAAATGATGATTTTGAAAATATTTCAAAAAATCTTGAGAAAGTAAGTTCTGATAAGAACAAACTTTCTAAATAATTAGAAAAAGTAATTTCTAAGAAAAATGTTTTCAAGTCTAGCTCTAGTTCTAAATCTAATGATTTTGAAGACAAAAACTTGGTTATAAAACTCAAGTCCGAAATTTTTTCCTTAAAGAAGTGTTTATCAAACTTTACCCATGGTAAGGAAAATTTTGATAAAATGTATTCCCAAATATGACCTTTATGAAATAAATTCGGATTCGGTTATACCCATGCAAAATCAATTTTTAGTAACAATTATTTTGTTCCTCAAAGTGCCCCATTTTGTACCAAGTGTCAATGTGGTGGTCACTGGGCAATGAATTGTTCCTTAAAAAAAACCCCAATCTCTAGGATTTCACAAAGCTTATTTCTCTAAGAAGATGTGGGTACCTAAAATTTTGTTATCTGGAAATTTTGGATCCAAACAAGTTTGGATTCCGAAAGTCTAATTCTTTTCTTGATTTCAAGAAAATAAAGAGAGTACCAATAGCAACACATGGTACATGGATAGTGGATGTTCCCAGCACATGACTGGTAACAAAATCTATTTTGAAAAGATTATCAAAACGAAATGAGGAGAGGTAACTTTCGGAGATAATGCTAAGGGAGAAATTGTTGGTATAGGTAATATTGTTCTTCTTGGTAAAACCTTGATTTCAAATTTTCTTTTTGTTAAAGGTCTTAAGCACAACCTCATTAGCATAAGTCAGTTATGTGATGAAGGATACCTTGTGAATTTTATGAATGATAAGTTATTAGTTAACAACTCCAAGGAAGAATTTATTCTCTCAGCCAATAGGTAAGAGAATTTTTACACCTTAAATTTAGAAGACCTCAGGAACCAAGATTTACCTTGCCTAAGTGCAATGGAATATCATTCCTGATTATGGCATATAAGACTAGGTCATTGTAACCTTAGGAACTTATGCAAACTCTCTAAGAAGAAACTAGTTAAGGATCTACCAGAGCTTAGATTTGATTCTTCTAAAGTTTGTGATCCTTATAAATATGGAAAGCAACATAAATCTAGTTTTAAATCAATCGGTGAAGTCTCAACAACTGATGCATTACAGTTAGTGCACATGGATCTTTTCGTTCTAACACAAACTGGAAGTATTGGAGGCAAATACTATGTGTTTGTTCTAGTTGATGATTACCCTAGATTTACTTGGGTTTATTTTCTAGAAAATAAGTATGAAGCTTTTTCTTATTTCAAAAGTTTTAGAGATCAAGTTAAAAATGATAAAAACCTTCTATTGAAAACTATTCATAGTGATCATGGAGGAGAATTTCAAGATTCTGATTTTGAAATTTTTTGTAGTAGAAAAGGTATTACTCACAATTTTTCAGCACCTAGAACTCCTCAACAGAATGGTGTAGTTGAAAGAAGAAATAGAATTCTTCAAGAGATAACTAGAACCATGTTGAGTGAATATTCTATAGCTAGATATTTCTAGGCTGAATCTGTAAGTACTGCTTGCTATACTATAAATTGAGTTTTGATTAGACCTTTTCTAAATAAAACTCTTTATGAGTTATGGAATGGTAGAAAACCAAGACTTTCCTACTACAAGGTTTTTGGTTGCAAAGTATTCATTCTGAATACTAAAGATAATCTACATAAATTTGCACCAAAATCTAATGAAGGAATTTTCTTAGTCTACTCCACAACTTCTAAGGCATATAGAGTTTTCAATAAAAATACTTGTACTGTTGAAGAAACAGTACACGTAAAATTTGATGAGTCTGATCCTTTTGTTTTTAAACTATCCCAACCTACATCCTCAGATGTGTTTTCAAAAACTGATTGTCAACCCTTGATAGAAGATCCTTTTGATAAGGAAAATGTTCAAGAAGATACTTCTGAAACATTTACCCCAGAAGATTTTCTACCCAATGTTGATGAACAGGCTTTTCAAAACCCAAATCAGGTGTTTCTTAAGAATCATCCCAGTGATAGTATCATTAGTGATGTAAATCAACCTGTAAGAACTAGAAGTTCCTTAAGAAATGAAATAGAGCATCTAGCATTTCTTTCCCAATTAGAACCAAAAAGCACTGATGAAGCTTTAGGTGATGATAATTGGATCAAAGCTATGTAAGATGAACTAAATGAATTTGAAAGGAACAAAGTATGGATCTTCGTTGAAAGACCTAAGGAAACCTCTGTTATTGGAGTAAAGTGGGTCTTCAGGAACAAATGTGATTAAAATGGAGTCATAGTGAGAAATAAAGCTAGACTTGTTGCTAAAGGCTATAATCAGCAAGAGGGAATAGACTATGAAGAAACCTATGATCTAGTAGTTAGACTTGAATCTATCTGTATTCTACTTGCCTTTGCAGCATTATTTAATTTTAAACTTTTTTAAATGGATGTGAAATGTGTTTTTCTTAACGGTTATGTTAAAGAGGAAGTTTTTGTTGATCAACCTCCTGGATTTGAAGATACAAAACATCCTGATCATGTTTTTAGACTTACCAAAGTTCTGTATGGTCTTAAACAAGCCCCACGAGCCTGGTATGATAGACTCACTGGATTTTTGCTTCAAAATAACTATGTTAAGGGAAATGAAGATCCAACCCTTTTTATAAAGAAAGATAAGAAAAATGTTTTGATTGTTCAAATTTATGTTGATGACATCATATTTGGTTCAACTCATCAATCTTTAATTGATTCTTTTGCTAGTCTAATGAAGTCTGAGTTTGAAATGAGTATGATGGGTGAGTTAATTTTTTTCCTTAGTTTTCAAATTTCCAAAACACTAGAAGGAATCTATATATCTCAACATAAGTATATTAAAGACCTTCTCAAAAAGTTTGGTTATGACAACACTAAGAGTATAAGTACTCCCATTGGTACCTCAAACTCTTTAGATCTTGATGAAGCTGGGAAACCAGTAGATCAAACGTCTTTTAGGGGTATGATAGAAAGTCTATTTTACTTAACAGCTAGTCGACCAGACTTAATGTTTTCAGTGTGCTTATGTGTAAGGTATCAATCCAATCCTAAGGAATCTCACTTAAAGGCATTGAAAAGAATTTTTCACTACCTAAAGGGAACCATGGATCTAGGATTATTTTATACTTCCGAAAATGATTTTGTTCTAAAAATATTTTCTGATGTTGAATTTAGTGGATGTAGAATGGATAGAAAAAGTACATCCGGAACTTGTCATTTCTTAGGAGATTCATTAGTTTCTTGGTCCTGCAAGAAGCAACATTCTGTAGCACTTTCCACTGCTGAAGCTGAATATGTAGTAGCTAGAAGTTGTTGTGCTCAAGTGTTGTGGATGCAACACACACTCACAGACTATGGCATGAGTTTCACTAAGACTCAAATATTGTGTGATAACACAAGTTCCATTTCCCTATGTAAGAACCTTGCACATCACTCTCGTGCAAAACACATAGATATTAGGCATCACTTTCTTAGGGATCACACACTAAAAAGAGATATTATTCTTCAGTTTATCGGAACGCAAGATCAACTTGCTGATATTTTCACAAAATCATTGCCTTCTGATAGATTTGAATACATTAAACAGATGTTAGGAATGATAACCGTAAGGTAATCTTTCTTAATTAACTTTCTGTTGAAAAACTCTCCTTACAGTAATAAACTCCTTTTCATAGGGGGAGTACATATGTTTGTTATTTTCTTTTTTTTAGTTTATAAAAAATGTTTCGTACTGAAATGTTCGGAATGAGACTTTCGTACTGAGAATTTCATAGTAATATTTCTATATTGAGACATTCATAATGAAATTCTCGTACTGAAATTCTTGTAATGAAATTTTCATACTGAAATTCTTATAATGAATTTTCATTTTTTATTATTCTTTTCGTACCGGGTTTCCGTACTGAGTTTTTCGTAGTGAGTTTTTTGAACTTTGTCTTTTTGTAGTAAAGATTTTTCGTAGTTAATTTTTATTCAAGAAGAAGGATGTTACCCATTACGAATAATCCTCCTAATCCAATCCGAAAGGTATGATTTCCTTACTCATGTTTTCTTAATCATACTTTACTAGATGGTATTTTCTTATATTTTGTTTTCGGATTATAGTTTTCTTAAGTCTTTGTTTTAATAAAAACCTCAAAAGATCGGATTCAAGTTTTCATGAGAATTGGTTTTCAACCGTCAGATCTGATCTCAGTTTTTTTACAACCGTTCGATCAACCGAGGAAGATGAACCGTTATATCGTTGCCTATTTAAAGGGGACCCCAAATGGTCATCCCACATTGATTTTTCAAGCTCCAGCATCCCGAAGCTCCGCCTCTCTATTTTAAAGTTGTTCCGATCTTCAGCAATCTATGTTCTGAACTTCCCAGAAGTCTTCAAATCCGGATGTCTATGGAAGTAGCTTCCTAAGACATGTCAACCTCTAAGCTGATTTCTCAATGGTTAGTATATAGAGAAAGGTTCCTGATTTCTTCAACAATTATGATTCTCTTATATCCAAGAACATAAAGCTTAACGGATGGGAATATGTTGCTATGTCTAAGCCCGGGAATCAAGATGAAGTACATTTGGAGTTTCTTTTAGAGTTCTATGAGACAATTTCCTTCTTTAAGGAAGATGGTAGGGAGAAATTGTCGTTTAAGTCTTATGGAAAGACTTATAAGATTTCTTATGCCAAGTAAAACAGCTTGGTAGGGCTGACCTATGAAGGAGAAGCCGAGTTCATCACTCATGTTTTGCCGGATTCAAAGGGAAGTTTCAACAAGGAAAAGGCTTTGAAGACTCTCGGACTGTCAGATGACAAGGCTCCGAAGATTTCTAGTCTGTCTTTGAATTTTTGGATTCTATAATTATGGGTACAAGGATTTATCGTACCGAGAAAGGGTGACAAAGACAGTTTGAATAAGAGCAAGATATTTATTCTATATTTTCTGATAAATCTAAGGAAGTTTAATCTGATGAGACACATTCTTATTACCATTGATAATGTTAAGAAAGGAAATCTGAGAGCTCAGATCATAATGTATCCAGCAATAATCTCAAAGTTAATAGTTCGGTGCCTTGAGTCTTTCAAGGAGGTTTGCATGTCTAAGCCAAGAGTTTGCAAAATTATGTTGGTGAGTGATGATACCCTTAAAAGGATGAACGTTGATTTCGACAAGAAGACTAGTGAGTTCTTTGATTTTCCAGTTCAAGAAGAAGTGGTTCCAAAAGTTGCTGAACCTGAATCTTCTAAGCCAGTGAAGAAGAGAAAGTTGAAAGAAGTTGAAGATGAAGCATAGAATCTTAAATCTAAGAAAGTTCATTCCGCACCTCCAAAACCAAAAAAGAATAAAGCTTACCCTGATGAGCTAGTTTCTAAGTAGAGGGAAGTCAAAGAGAAGAGAGTGCAAGGGGAGCCTCAGTTTGGCTTGGATCCTACGGAGGCTAAGGCCTTGAAGGAAAATACAGCGGTTTAACTAGAAAAACAAGTGAAACAAAAGAAGATTAAGAAGAAGATGTCTTAAGCTGAGTTGGTTTAGTCTTTATTGAAGTTTAATAAGATAGCCTCCGAAAACATTCCAGTCCCGAGATCTTTCTCTTTGGAATCTCTACCTAAGACTCCAGGAAGAAACTATGTTACTCCAGAGAAGGTAAAATCTATGCATGTTAAGGAAGTTGAGCAGTTTGAGAAAGCGGAAGAGGATGAATCAGTTGATGAAGGTAGTAGTGAGACCAGAGATCTATTGAAGCAAGTAGATGTTTATAAGGATACACCATCGGAACATTTGTCACTCTGAACTTCAGAAGCTGAGTCCTCTAAGTTAGTCTCTCCAGGGATGGATGAGGAGAAAGGAGAACAAGAAGTAGCTTATCATGCAAAGGAAGAAAATATTATACATGATATTTCTCAAATGGAGAACATAGAGGATGGTGCTCAAAAAGATTTTGATGATGAAGACAATGTTGTTCAAGTGTCTGATAGTGAACAGAAAACTCCGGAACAACAATCCAATCCGAAAGTGGACAAGGGAAAGCAAATTTTTGTCGATACCCCGAGCTCAGTGGCTGTAAAGAGAAGGGAAGTTGGTGATTCTTCTAATAAGAAGGATGAGAAATTTGAAGAATAAAATTCTCCAAGAAAGGTCTCGGATTCAGAGTCATCTTCATTGGGACATGACTTTGTTGTTCAGTCTTTAAAAAAGTTGGTAGGTTCTATTCCAACCTTCTCAAGTATTGATTCAAGATGGCAGATGCTCCAACATACTTTGAATCAGAAAATAGACTCTGTATCCATGGTTATGGATAAATGTGTTGAGATGGAGGCTCAGTTCAAAACTTTTTTTATCGGCTATGAAGCCCACAAAAGGTCTTGTAAGAAAATGACTAGTTGGTCGAGGAAAACTGTAGAAGAGATGAAGCTCTTGGATGAATTCCAAGATAATGTTAAAGATGCATTTGATACAGAAGAGAGGAAGCTAAATGATCTTACTTCTTCCTTTAAAGAAAAGTTGACAGCTGAAAAAGAATTTCCGGATTCAAGAAGACAGAGATCTGAATGGGAAGCTGAATTCTGTTGCTCAAAACTGGTGGAATGAAAGGGATCGTCAGATTGAGATTGAAGAGAACTTTTAAAGAAAGAACAAATTTTTAAAGATCAGTAATAAAAGCTTGAAGCCCATGAAGAAAAGATTGAAGCTCAAAGTGCAAGAATAGATGTTTTAGAGAAGAAAGATGAAGAAGACCATAAAGACTTAAAGAAGATAAAGACTATTCTTAAGGGTCTCATGTCTAAGGAAAAAGATCCAAAATAGACAAATCCGATCTTTTGTTATATCTTAGATTCTTTGTTTTTGATCTTTCAAACCTAATTAAAATCTTGCTTGCTCGTCTCTTTTTTTTTGTTACTAATTTTTCAGGTACTTTGTTAAATTTTCCATTCCCTCGAATCCTTTTTGAAAATCACAAAGGGGGAGAAGGAAAAAGAACTCTAACAAAGGGGGAAAAGGAAAAAGAACCTTAACAAAGGGTGAGAAAGAAAAAGAACTATAATAGAGTTTATCTAAGGGGGAGTTTTTCATTAAAGATGACATTCTTATTCTTAATGAAATACCATTCTGGAAATATAGAATATGATCCTTATAGTTTCAAAGCCTAAGGGGGAGTTAGTCGTATTCATCAACATCCATAAGCAAAGGGAGAGAAGCTTTAATGTTTTTTTCCTTAGTCTTTATTTTTCGTAAGGATGTTTGTGATTTCCAAAAAGGGTGAGATTGTTGAGTCAATAAGGTTTTCCTTATGAATTTTCCATTCCTTCTTGTTTTGAAAATCACAAACACCTTATCTTTAAAGAAAATTTCTTTTATAAGGAAAATTGCTTTTATAAGGAAAATTTCTTTTATAAGGAAAATCGTTTTTATAAGGAAAATTATCCTTATCATATTTTCATTATCTATATCCATATATTTCTTGAGTATAAGAATCGGATTCATTTCTATATTCTCAGAATCATTTAAAACTTTGATATGAAGCATTCTGTTTTAGGCTCCGAATTCTGGATGAGAACTGTAATGAAGTTCCACTCTGAATTCTGGATATGAACTCTAATAAAGTTCTACTCTGAATTCTGGATACGAACTCTCAGGAAGTTCGACACCAAAATCTAATGACGAATCCTGATTACGAATTCTCATTACGAATTCTGATGATGAATTATCATTCCAAATTCTCATTCCGAATTCACCTATTAAACAGAATCTGATCATCTTTTCTTTATACACTCTGAATTTATTTAGACTCCGAATATTATTTTTGGTTAGACTACGAACTTTCATTTTTCCTACACTTCTATAATTTTTATACTCTTTGACAATTTGTTTACACTCCGAATCTTCACTCCAAACTTTTTAACTAATATTGAAATGATGTCGTACTTTCTGTTACACTTGTTTTGTTATAAAACGATGTCATCTATTCCGTTATGAACTAACCGTTGGTTAAGTGACACGTTTACAGGTCCTTCCGAATTTTAAGGAAGATATGACCGTTGGAAAGGAGGCCGATCGAGCCTATAAATATGAGCTCATTTGAAAGAGCTCGAAACACAATGAAGTTGATTGATCTTGAGACCACATGCTGCTAAGGTGATTTCTAGAGAGATAAAGCTTTTCATTATTTGTGTGTACTGAACCGCTCGTTTAGTTTTTACTTCGTGCGACTCCGAATGTTGGTGATTACATTCGAGGACTTCTGAGGATAGGAAGACAGAGGTGCCGACTACCTTAAAGTTCGAGGGATTACTTGCTGAGGAAGACAGAGGTTCCAACTACCTTGAAGTTGAGGGATTGCGGGGATAGCAAGACAAAGATTCCGATCTTTGTATCGAGGGCTTACCCTGGTGTGGGTAAGACAGACTTTCTTGAAAGTATAAATCAAGGGACATTTATCCAAGGTTGTTGGATACCCTTCTCTTTGGGTTAAATGACTTATATTTTGTTATTTGTAGTTTTACTACCTGTTTATTTCCACTGCATTTTGTATTGAAAGGAAAGTATAACTTTCTTATACTTCCCTACTTTTACTCTATTTCATTTAGATTCTATACGCTTTAAGGTAGAATCTCATATTGTTATCTTTAGTTAAGTTTCAATTTCCGGATCCATATTTATGGAACCTACTTTTGGAATCTCTTTTTAGTTTTAAGCAAGTACATAGAACTTGAAGTGTATAACTTCATTCCTTATTCCAATTTTTCAATTGGTGTTAGAGGTGTTGTGAATTTTCTTAGTTTAACTTTGTTAAACTTAGAACTTTCCTTATCTAAGGAAAACATAGTTATTCGTAACTAACTTTAAAGGTTCCAAAGGAAATTTTTAAAGTGTACAATTCACCCCCCCCCCCCCCCCCCGCTCTTGTATATTGAGCATATACATCATTATTTCGATCCTACAGTTTTCTAGTATTTTTAGCTATTTGGGGAGGACTAGATCAAATTTAGATGTATTTTAAAGTAATTCGTTATTTTTTGGGTTAAAAACTTGATTTTTTTATATCATTGAAGTAACTGTTACAACTTGTTTTTTATTCGTAATTTTGTTTTTCAATTTAGTTTATCCTTAATAAAAAACCCTTCCTTACATAGGGGTAAATGCTATAATTCTATTTACCCTTACATGAGACCACCATTTAAATAAAGGTAACCTGATTTACCTTTATATGAGCTCTTCCTATGTAAAATTGAATATAATAATTCTTATGTTGTATCAAATTAAACTGAGATACCCTTTCACAATTTCTTCTTGCATAAAGGTAACCTGTTTTTTCTTTACACAAGTTCTTCCTACCTAAAGGTAAACACATCCCAACATAAAGGTTGTTTCTCCCTTACATAAAGGTAAAATCCAAATTCATTTTCTCTGACCAATCTTTTGGCATAAAGGTAAACCAGACCACCATTATATAGAACATCCCTTATGCATAAAGGTAACCTATTTATGTTGAAAATTTCCATTTTCTTTTAGAATTGTTTTTCCCCACAATTTTATGATTTAAAAATGGGATTTAAATGGAAAATCATGAGATTATAATTTTTTAATTGTAAATGTTATTCCATTGATCTTTAACTTATTTTTTTAAAGAAATTAATTTTTATGAAGATATTGAACATAATACACTGAATATTAATGGGAAATTATAAGAATTATCTATTTTTATATAGGGAACATATTCAGATGAGTTACAGCATGGAAAATTAATTTGCAGTGCTATCCTTCCTCTATTTGTGACAGAATATTTGAGAATTATATGGGCTTAAAATAGGGGAAAATGTGTTTATGAATATTTAATATTCTAGGTGGTTCATGAACTTTTTTGCATCTCTTTTTATATACTTGTGACATGATCTCCCTCTTTCTTTTCCTTTTGATTCCTTTCAAATGTTTCATGATCAAGGATAGATAGAGGATCATTCCAAGAACACTCTAGAAATCTAGAACATCAACCTCAATAGTTTCTTATGAGTTCCAGGTTGGGAAAATATCTCTTTCTCTTCCTATAATAGTGTAGTGTATCAAAATAAGTATGAGATTTCTATTAATTTCATATATCATATGGAATAACAATTGTATGTCATGTTATTTATTCTTTTAAAAAGACCTAGTTAAAGCCTAAACCTTTCAATTTTCATCCCTTTGAAACTGATAATTATATTTTCCATAATATTTCAACTTGATTAATAGCCCCTAGAAATGAGTTATGGGATCCATCATCATTCATATTTTTGAAACAACCCCTAAATCCAATAATTAAACTATTTGTATCACCTAATCCTTTAATGATCAAACAACATAGAAAATACTTCAAAGAAAATAAGCTTATACTCACTCCATGGTCTCAATGGTAATGATTTAATCAAGGGGAGAGGGTCTAAAATTTATATAATGTATTTTACTTTTAGGCTCTTATCTTATAACCTTTTTTGGTCTAGGGTTAAGGGTATATAAATAATCTTATTCCTTTTCATTTATAGAAATTATTTTTTATTTTATGTGTTGTTGTTCAAGTTATTCTCCATCCTTTAAATTGGTACATGTAATATTTACATGTGTGTCTCTTTGTTATGTGGATCTAGGGGAATTTGTTTTTTCTACTATAATATGTTGTTTTTCATAAGAAATGAGAGGTATTTTGTGAATGGGAATGAAAAGGTAGTCTGGAATGGTAGTGGAAATGAAGGATGAATTATGCTTCCCTTATTTTTCTATTTATTGATCATTTATATATGACTCTAAAATAATTCTATCACATCAGCTTATGTGTATACATCGTAATGGTTTATTAATAAATATATGGTGAAATTTTTTTAAAGATGGAAGATATGATAAATTCTATTTTTATAAGTGAATCTTGATTTTTAATAAAGTAATAGAATATATTTCAAGATAGTAAGTTTCTATAATACCATCATGAAATGTAGCTACACCTACTGCTACTTAATCGTTAATAATGTTATGTTGAAAATATGTGTAAGAGAGTAGGGCAGCCATAAAATTAATGATAGATAAATTTTTAGGATGACCTTGCAATAGCATCTAGTAGATATAACTTGAGGGTTGATAGGAAAGTAAGATAAAGACTTTAATAATAAATATATAGATATGAAATTAAATCTAAATTATTGTATAATTCTTAATAATGAGTATGAGTGGGAAGGTAAATTGGAATTCATATTAATGAGTAATGTTTTAACTGATATAGTTTACGTGTTTATAGAGTCATAATTATTACTTCAGTTGAGTGGGTTAATTATTAAGTTTAGTTAGTTAAAACTAGTTTCAAGATTAATAAGGGATTAAGAATGATGACACTAATTATGTATTAAGTTCAGAACATTAAGGGGTTACAGTTAGGCAATATTTGGTCATCATATTTAGGTAGTTATGTTCAATTATTTGGTTAATTATTCAAAATTGAGTTATTAAGTAATTAATGGAAAAATTAAATATTATCATGGTTTTAATCATAATATCCAATAGAGGTATTACAATATAGTGATGATTATTCTCTATATATATCATTCTTAATTTACGAGTTACTTTATTATTAACAATTCTTATTACATGTTTAAAATTTTCATTTATTTTTTATTCTTGATGTGGTCTTTTATTTAGTACCTTTTGATGCTAATATTTTAATGTACTATGTGCATGAATGCCTTCGAGACTGTTTGTATGTATCTTTGTTTTTTGCTTGAATGCTTGTTTATTCGTTTTATTTCTTGTTTGTGTTTGTTTTGTTTGACGTTATACATGACTTAAAGGGATTACATGTATAATCCCTTTTGGGTTGTAATGGCTTATAGTTGCGACTAGAATTTATATTCTTAAAAAAGATGTAATAAATGAAAGTGAAGTGTAATTATATATATGTAGGCTGTAGTGGCTTAATAATTTAATAAGTGAAACTATTTATTGGTTTTAATGGATAGAAATAACACATGGACACATTTCCCTTGGGATGTTATTTCTTAGTGTTATGTCATATTTTGGGTTGTGATGGATTAAGGATAACATGATTCGATGGGGTTGTGATGTGATGACGTTGAGATATAGTAAGCAATGTGTTGTGGTGTAGATAATGTAGCACTGGTTGTGATGATGTGATTATGGGATTATTTTCACAGGTTGATATAAGGGAAAACTTGTTGCATGTTGATACAATGGTGATTCTTAACACAGGTTGAGAACTAGGATTGCCTTTTCTGCTTGAATATTTTGATGGTTGTGATGTTATGATAGAAATTTTGATGTGATATGATTATGATGATGTTAAATTTATAGGATTATTCTCATATTATTATATATCCCAATAAATTATAAATTACATTTTTACTTTCTTTTCACATTCCAAGGTTTAATATGTATGATGAGGTGATGCAACTATAGTTGAATTTTAGGAAAATTATTGTTCTCTTGCTATCTTACTCACACTCTTTTATTTATTAATCGTTTCACATATGTCTATCGCAAAACTATTATTCCTAATTCATATAGGTGAGGGATTCCAAGTGATCAACCCTCCAAAGTTTGTTAAGTGTTTTGCCGGATATTTTGACAGAAATTGAAGTTGTTTTTCGGGTAGCTTAGGTGTTGATTTTTTGTTTTGTTTCATTTTCTTAGAATTAAGAGGATAATATATCCTATTCTTATGATAGTTGCCTTTGGTATTAGATACCAACTTGTATCCTTTTGGTATTAGTATTTGGGGAATAATCATCTCCCCACCCTATCTAGGAGGGGATTCAGTAGGGACAAGTCATGATATCAGGGTTAAAGGCTTTTATGGCTACTATTAGGGGTTCAAAAATCTGGTATTTTCCAACATTGGTGGACGATTCTAAATTTAAACTCCAAAACTCATTTTTCTAATAGTGACATTGTTTTCAATAATCAATTTTATAACACTTGTACAAAAACATGCAAGTACTACCAAATAAAACTTAAATCACTTATCATACTCTCTATTTCCCCCTTGCATCAATGATAGGGATATTAAAAAATAGGGGTAGATGGAGAGAGAATTATTCTCATATTCCAAAATATTACAGTAAAAAATGATGATACACACCTTGTGTGAACAACATATTGGTCCATAAGAAGGATCATAGATTATTTCACTCTATTTTCCTTCCTATAATTCATTAAGGAAATTCAGTTCATCAATTTCATAGAGGAATATGAATATCTTATCATTCCACTAGTATCACCAGAAAATCATCACATGGTTTGTGAATAAATATAGGTTTGGTGAGAATGAAAAAAATGTACGGACATGTATAGATAATTGAAAACCTTTGCATAATTCTCACTTGTAAAAATGTGATTCATACAAAACATATTATATTCATGATAAAATATGGTGGTCAGAGAACCCAACCGACTGACATAAAGGTTTTAGAGTATCCTTTTCAAGAATGATAAAAATTCATACTCATTGTGAATTTGAATGATGTGTCTCTAATATTATAAAAAAACCAATGGTCATAATAACTCAAACCATACTAGAACATCATAAAATCACATATTAACTAAATACTACAGTTCCATGTATAAACCCATGGATATTCAAGAAATAAAAGTTTATAGCACAACATCAAATAAAAAATAACTAAATGACAATATATATAATTCTTTTAATAAAATATTCAAGCACTGTAAAATTATATATACAAGGTATTTGAAAAAATAGAAGAGAAACTAAAGAATCCAAAAACTGTTCTGAGGTTTTTAAACCATTCCCTTATTTTTTTTCATCTTTCATCAATCACTAGAACTATTAAACATACCGATGTTCCTTGAATGAGTTTTCCTTGCATCATTAATACCAAAGTAACTAAACACTTGTGAACATACAATAAACAGTGAAATTGAGGAGAAAAAATTAACTACGAAACTGAGAACAGATTTCTACACTACATGTAAGGAATTGATCACTAATTTTGTCAATTACATGCCTATATATGATGTGTAACAAAGTATTTTATGTTAAGAAAATGATACAAAAATACTTTATTAATGTATTAATATAAAAGGTATAACTTAATAGATAAGTGAAATGCACCACATAAAAAATATTAACGGTGGGATGGAATAAGACCATCTATTAAAAATCGACTTTTATGAAAAATAATACATCCTTGTTAAATCTATATATTTTTTTCATAGATAAAAAAACTTCATTTTGATTTTATGGTCGAGAGACACTAGACCATTTAATAAAAAGTGAAATAGTAAAGTAAGCCTATAAATGAACATGGATATCTAAATATAATTAAAATTTAGAAGTAGAATCAATAATTTAAATAACTCATGGAACTGCTAAAATCTATTACAACTAATATAAAACTATTTCACTTATCTTAATATGATTCATAAATTGGTTGATTAATATTTTTTAGGTTGAGAATCCAATGTTACCTTAGACCTAAAAACACATAGAATACTTTAATACATCATAATGACAAGATAATCCTAAAAAACATATATTAAGTGTGAAAAAACATGCACCATAATGAATCTCGTGTGTATCCCCTTTTAATTTAGTAGTCAATAGATTTTGATATTGACTTTCTACACTTAAAAGTGACTTTGGGTATATCATTGTGTTCTATAAAATATAATAAATATTGATCTAAAGAATTAAATACTAAAATTTAGTAGAAATGTTTTTTTGTATTCAAACCCCAATAATAACTTTATTACACTCACTATCACTAAAGAAATAATTAAAAATTTAAGTTATATGTATCAATTTACATAAAAAACATGACAAAAAATAGCTAAAAATTTATTACTTTTGACCTAAAGGTATATCAACTTTGGAATCAATCATTCACAAGAACCCCTCCACCATAATTGTTGGCTGTAGTTGATTAAGTGTATTATCAATACAATCTCTCAAAATCAAAATTATTAAATTAACAAAAAATATCAACTATGAGATTTATAAAAAATGGGAAAAATTGAAATATGATTAATAGTGCTTACTTTAGGACTCACCGGATAATTTAAATGTTTCACATAATTTCTATAAAATCGAAGAAAATAATAATGTTTTTTATTCTTATATATTTTATAATCACACATATAATAACATGCATTTTCTAATGTATGATCAACATGTTGTGTCCAAGGTAGAACATTTTTATCCATATATCTCTTCAGGATATACATAGGCATATAGACCATCATAAATTAAGCATTATGTTCTGACATAAGTCTAAAATCACATCTCTCAGTTCTGGAAAATAGTACAGGATGATACAACACTTTCTTTAAATGTATCCTGATAAATAGAAAACATTTATTAATATAAATAATTAAATTTATTAAATGTAAGCATGTAAAACAAATTTAATATATCTTACCTTATGGGACATTCATACAAGTAGTAAATAAAATGGAAAAGATCGTCTATAATACAAATCTCATAATATGTAAATAAATGGAGTATCATGCCTTTAAAACAAATATTATCAATTTTAAAATGTTTAAAATCAAGGGGCTAAATATTCAACAACTTTTCTTGACCACCACCATGCACAAATGATCAGTAGTAAGGTCTCCATGATTATGTTTCATTATGTTTCGTAAGAACAACATACCATTTATGAGATTTTTTCATCATATAATAAATCAGAAAAACTAATTAGAAAATAAAATAACTAATATAAATGTAACATTTTATTAATAAAAAATATAAAAACTCAAACTCATCAAATAATCGTTACTAATTATTCACTTGGAAGACCACCTAAATAATTATAATTATACAACATTTAATTCTTCTGAAACCACTAAGTAATAGTGAAATCAAAAAATTCAGATACAATGTGAAATTCAGGACTACCCTAGTTGACAAAATTTCCAAACACTCTCAGTACGTGTTGAGTTGTGACTTACATTGAAAAATTATACTAGAATATTGTATCTTGGTTTTTTGGATGTATAAAAGTTTTCATATTTAAACCATCAAATCTTATAGACAAAATATTAACCATAATTTGATGGTTTTATACATATTCCATTAGAACATCCCCCTAAATTTCATACACAATGATGGGGAATTATAGAGTAATGAGCGGGAGGCAAGGAAACTGTAACTATAAGAATGGGGTACAATGGGAGAACTATCGAAAAACCACAACCTGTGAGGGAACCCTAGCCCATAACTGAAAATACCTAGGGTAGAGTTTGGTAAGGAAACTATGGATTGTATATTAGGCCAGAGTGAGAGTTTGAATGACAAATTTATGAATGCAAAGAACCCTAACACATAAAGCATGATAGTTGGGATAGACAGAGGCAGACGAGTGGAGAAAAATACAGAATTAACTAATGATTTTAAATATGAAATTAGGTTGAATATTTTTATTTTTACATATATTTGAAATGGAGGATTAAATAACATTAAAAATTTATCCATTTATTTATTTTTATAATTAGTAAAAGTTTTTAAAAATTATTAATTTTCTAAAATATTATTAATTTTTTTAAATATTATTATAAATATTTAAATACTAATACTAATATTATTATATAAATACAATTTTTATAATATTAATAATTATTCATTTAATATTATTTATTCTTTTAAATATGTATTCATTATTAAGATTTATTCATTTAATATTTTTGTAGTGAATTCATTTTTTAATATTTATTTATACATTTTTATTCATTCATATTTCATATTTTTAAAATGATTGTAATTTATATAAATAATATTTAATCATTTTTTTAATATTTTTTTTAAACTTTGTTAAATTATTATTATTTTATTTATTATTTTTTAAATGAAATTAATAGTGAGTTTAATATTTATATTTTTATTAGTAATGTGTATTGAAATTTTTTTACTTAAATAAATATAGTTATAATATTTATAAATATAAATATATGTTTTTATTCAGTCTAAAGTATTTATTCATTATCTCTTTGGTGAGAAATTCATTGTGGCTACCAGCCATAAAAACTTGAAACACATCTATTCATAAAGATATTTGAACCTCAGACAATGAATATGGATGAAGCATCTCTAAATATCCAATTTTGACTTGGTCTATACACCTGAGAAAGGAAATTCACAGGGTGATACTTAAGCCTCATGTTGTATAACCAATTTTCTATAAAATATTGTGATTAGTGGAAAGTGATGAATTTGATTGCTAAGATGTAATTAGATTTCACTTAGCTAGATAATTATGAAGTGTTATTTTCGGTGACTCTTATTCCTAACTTAGTTGAGTAAGTCAAGAATGCTCAATGGTCGGATCTTGTTTGTCTTTCCATTAGGTCAAAACTCAATGGTGAGGATACCATTGATGGATGGAAACAAAATTAGAATTTGATAATGCATTTTTGAGATCAGATTTTTGTTCTATTGTCTTTTCTAGAATAACTTCTTTTAGTTTATCACCATTCTATGTGGGTGATTAATCTTGGAAACCAAAATATGTAAAATACACTAAGGATCCATTTTGGTTGTCATATATGAAACTAAGGGTGGTTGGTTATATTATGAAATGCCTCACATGTCACTAGGTTGAGTCTGAACATCAACGATCGAATGAACTATTGCAATTATCACCCATACCTGTGTGGAAATGGGAGAAGATTGTCATGGCCTTTGTTACTGGTTTGTCAAGGATGATTTGGAAACATGACTCCATATGGATGATTTTTGACCAACTCACAAAGTCATTCGACTTTATCTTAATCTGATAATTTAACACAGGAGATAAATTAGCAAATCTCTATATTAGAAAAGTGGTGAAATTTCATGGGGTACTAGTTTTTATTATCTATGATAGATATCCAAGATTTATATCTCATTTTTTCACTCCTTGTAGCAATATCTTGAAACCCAATTGACCATGATCATGGAATATCATCCTCAAATGGATGGTAAGTCATAACATATGATTTAAACACTGGAGGGCATACCCTATTCTTATTTAATAGATTTTGGGGGCTCAATTGAGTATCATTCACCTTTAGTGGCCTTTTCAAATAAAAACATTTTTTAGGTCAAAATACATATGGATCTATTCAAGGTATTTTATATTCATTATTATATATATTCACTTTTTGGGTAGATACTGGGGAATGTTCACTAATTAGACCTAGCCTTATCCATGAGATGACTGAGTAGATTTAAGAAATCATCAAATTGATGGAATTGGTCTAGAGTTGTCAAGAATATTATGTAAATCAATATCTTCACCCATTTTATTTTACTATGGGTGACCATGTATTCTTAAAGGTCACTCCTAGGCTCGGGAATCGTCATTTGGGAACTAAAGGGATGTTGTCTCCTCAGTACATCTGATCATTTATAGTACTTGAATGTCTTGGAGATGTGTCTTATTATGTGATTTACAACCTAGATTCACCTCAGTTCAAAATTTTTTTTGATTACCTCAATTGAAGATATACCATCCTGACCCCAACCACGTGATTTAATGGGATCATGTCACACTTAATCCAAATGACAAATTATTAATACCCCCATTAACATTAGGGATAAGCAAGACAAGATCTTGTGATATAGACTTGTCTCTTTGGTCTGAGACTTATAGAAACATAGAAAAGTTTATTATGAGGCATTGGAATGAGATATGTTTCTATAGAAGCAATGGCCAAAACTCTTCCAAGACACCACCACCATCTAGCTTTCTGAGGAAAAAAATTCTAATGGTGAGGATAATGTAACACCCCCGGTTTGTTTTCATGAATTAAACTAAAAGTAACTAAACAAAACTACTTGAGATAATTGTGAGTGGACTGACTCAAATGAAATAAAGTAAGGACCAAGGGAAATTAATAGATTTTAAAGGATGGTTTTTCTTAAATCGTTCCAATAATGAGATTTATTGGGGTATCTTGCCTATCCTTTTAGTATTGGATAGAACAATCTAAATTGATGGTTCCTCCTTTAATGTTATCTATAACCATTTAAGATTCATATTGATTAATATCTTATGAAATGTGAAATTATTGATGGATCTCACTTTCCCACTCCCCTTTATAGCATTAAGATGTGTCACCTAAATTTCATCACTTTCGTTGTGAATTTTAGGGATTTGATTGAATTAAGTTCAAAGTGATATTAATTTTAAAATATATACACATCCTATTATGTTGTTTTATTCCCCTATTAATATTGAAATTGAATTACTTTAATTTTATTCATATGATTTCTTTATATGTGCATTTTGAATTTATGTTTTCAGGGGTTGTTTATGTTTCATGGAGTTTTATTCCTACATCAGGATTATTTAACCACATATATTATTTTATACTAGAATTCTTTATTATTCCTTACTCATGTAGAATTTTCATTTTGGATAATTGATGAAGGATGATCAAATGTCCATGAGTGCCTCTAGTTGTTTTTTTTTTGCTCGACTTGGATCTCCATTGCCTCTGTTGTGTTAATCTTGTGATGCCATCTTTACTACCACTCAACCATTTTTTTAGGAGAACCTTCAATATTATCCTAGAAGTCCTCATGATGTTGATACAATGTTTTTTATTGTGATGTATGATTCCTTGTTTATAGTTCATCATTTTTTCACCTGATATACCTTGATTCTAGGTGATTTATTCTCTCTTGGAATAGGGTTTCGTTTCTGGTTTGGAAACAGCGCTCTCAGAGAGCTTTCATTTGATGTGCAGAAGATCTCAAAGGAAGAAAAATGATAAATAAGTAATTCCAACCTCATGAACTCTCCTCTATCAAACTCATGCTGCCTCATAGAACTAGAGTACCTATATATAGTAAAATCAATGGATATTTACTCGATCATGGGTTTAGGGTGACTACACATCATAGAGGTTCCAGATCTTTACTTTATTTTCATTGTAACTAGGTTTTAGATTAGAATATTGACTCTGTAGATATTTATTTCTTTCTTTCATGTATATATCTGTATCATTTTTGGGTGTGTGAATGAGTCTGTCCATGAGTGTATAGTGTTGACTCTACATGACAGAATTGATCAATGCCACCTAGTTCAACAAGGTCATCCTCATCAGATAGTTTCTCTAGTCTTTTCCTCTTAATTCTTTCAGTCTATATGTTTTTTCTTGTTCTTTTATTAGAAATAAAATTCTCACCTAGGTGGAGTTATCATCATGCACATATGATCACACTGATCTGAATCATGTTATATCTCGTGATATTTCTTTTTCTATACCTTCTATTTTTGTTCTTCATGTAATTTTTTTAATTAAGAAATCTATTTTGTTTTTTTATCAATAAATGTTTTATTGAAATACACTGAATCTATAATCCTATAATACACGATAGTGGGTCCTAGATGTTATAGGGTTAAACATCTAACCCCAACAAGTGGTATCATAGCCTACTGTAATATAGAAAATGGGTTCTAATAAATTTTATATTGATAAATTTAATTTTGAAAATGATTGAAATCTATGGAGAATTAAAATGGCTACTCTACTGAATCATAATGATATAATTTATGCCCTTTCTAGCACTAAAAGGAATGTTACCACTCTTACTTCTAATGGAAAGACCACTATCACTTTTTTTGATGTCCCTGGATAAACTCTTAGGAAATATAACTGCTTAATACTTTTATCTTTTATATATAAAGTCCTTAGAGTGGTTTTATATGATTCTTCTACTACCGGTATATAGTCTAGACTTGGAATCCCATTACATGACTAGGTATATTGTTGTCATATTATACAAGAAAATTATATTATATACTTTCAAAATGTGTCATGGAATTGATGTCAGGATACAAATTTATGAATTTAATAAAATATTGTTAGATCTAGCCAACATAGACATTCAATTAGATGATGAAAATCAATCCATAATACTGTCAACTTCATTATATTATACCTTTAATTTTGTTAAAGATTATATGATGTATGGAAAAGACACCCTTTCTCTCAAAGAGGTTAAATCTACTTTACTCTCCAAATACCTTCAAAGTAAGGGTAGTGTTAAGACTAAGGCAGTGGTTTTTAAAATTAGGTGAAAAAGTGAGTCTAGGGGTAGAAGCGAGTTGAGGGGTAAGAGGAAAGAAAAGGTACAGTCTAAAAAGAAATTGTATAATTCTAAGAACAAACTAATCAAATGTTTCCAATATAAACAACCTGTTCAGATTAAAAGGATTTTCCCAATAAGCAAGGTGACTATAAATACAATAGTAATAAACATTAATTGTTAGTTGAGAAGGACTTTGATGCTACTGCTGTGTTAAAAGTTTATGAAATTTTCATCTATGATGAATAAATCCTTGATTCATGATGTTCATTACACATGTGTCCTAGGAATGAATTATTAACTAATTTTAAGGAAATTAAATCTGGTGATATATTTATGGGGAATAACAGGATCATTCATATTATGATAATTGGCTCGGTTTAATTAGAGATTCATTATATGATTGTTAAAACTCTTAAGGAGATTATGTGGATACCTAAATTAAAAAGAAACCCCATCTCCCTAAGAGTCCTTGACCAGAAGGAATACAATTTTTAATCAGACTCTGGGAGTCTTAGGGTTTCTTGAGGACTCCTTACTATCATGAAAGGAAACCTTCCCAATGGTCATTATGTGTTAGATGCTAAAGTTAATAGAATTCAATTAAACACCTCATGTGATTCAGAACTTTATACAACCACCCTTTGGAATAGAATGTCAAGGAACATTAGTGATAAAGGAATTAATGAACTAAAAAACAAGGGCTTCTGAGTAATGCCACTCCCAATAGTCTTCATTTCTGTAAATATTGTGTATATGGAAAATCCAGAAGAGTTTTCTTTATAAGATCAGTGTATAAGGCTAAATAACCCCTTGAGTGTGTCTAATTTGATCTATCCTTCTATGTTCACCTCCCATTGTGGAGGATTTTAAATTTTGTCCTTTATTGATGAATATGCTAGAAAATTATATATTTATATACTCAAACATAATTCTAATACTTTTCGGACTTTTAAGAAATGGAAAGATGGGGTAGAGAGTAAATCTAATAAGAAACTCAAAGTATTAAGAACTGATAATGGTTTAGAATATATATCTATTGAATTCATTGAAATCTGTGAATATAAATAAATAAAAAGATGTTGGACTATTGGGAAACACCACAATAGAATAGATAGATATAAAGGATAAACAAGACTCTTCTTGAGAGGTTTAGATGCATGTTGTCCCATTCAAAACACCCTAGGTCCTTCTGGGCTGAGGATACCTCTATGACAATATACTTTATTAATCAATTTCCATCCACTTTTATTTCTTTTAAGATACCCAAAGAACTTTAGAAAGGTTCAACCCCAATTCTTTCACACTTTAGGATATTTGGATCCATAGATTATGTCAATACATGTATAGATAAGCTAGATCCTAGGATTGTGAAATGTAAATTCATAGGTTATCTAGAGGGTGTTTAGGGGTATCATATGTGGGTAGTTAATCCAGGTTATCAAAAGTGTATAGTCATTCTATATGTTATGTTCTATAAGTTTGGTCTCTCTAATGATAAGAGAACTGAATCTGTAGAATCTTCTGATGAAAATGGAGAATCCTATATAGTCAAAATACCCATAGGTTTTGAAGTTTTTTTAGAATCCAAAGAACAATCCCAATCCCAATTCAAGACTGGGTTTTCTCCCCCATTTCTCAGACTCAAGATGAATCTAATTCTAACTAGGGTACTAAACATGAAATAGAGGAAACAGATAATCTAAGAAATTATCAACTCACTTGTGATATAGAGATATGATTCATTGGGCCTCCATCACACTTTAATCAGACTGGTATTGTTTTTTATGTGTTTAATGTTTCTTAAGATTTGTTTAATGATGAACCAAAAACCTATAAGCACACCATTAAGTCTAAAAAAGCCACTAACTGGATAGGTGATATAGAAGAATAAATGAATTCACTCCTTAATAACTACACTTCGTTTTTTATTTCTAAATAATAACCAAAAGATTATAGGTTCCAATTGGATATTTAATAAGAAATAAACAATATTAGAGAAACTAAAATAAAATTTAAATCATGTGTGGTTAGTAAAGGATTTATTCAATGTAAAGGAATTGATTAAAGTGATATATTCTCCCAAGTTTTTAAACATTATTCTATATGAATTATTCTTGATTTTACTTCAATGTTGGATTTTCATATTGAATAATTGGATGTAAAAACATATTTTTTTCATAATACCCTTGATGAAACAATTTATATGAATCCTCCTGAATGGTTTTCAAATATTTTTAAACCCAATCAAATTTTACTTCTTAATAAGTCTTTATATGGGCTTAAACAGTATTCTAGGTAATGTTACAAAAGGTTTAATTATTTTATTATTGAATTTTTTTCCAAAAGGAAGTTTGATGCGTGTGTATACTATAAAAATATTAAACATGAATATGTTTACCTATTATTATATATTTATGACATTCTTTTAATCTGTAAAAACGTGAGGATTATAAATTCTATTAAGAACCAATTGAGCTCTGTATTTGAAATGAAATACTTAGGGAATGTGAATCATAACTTGGGTATGGACATAATTAGAGATAGGAATACCCAAACCTTTCACTTATATTAGTTTTATTATGTTAGGAAAGTATGAAAAGGGTTTCTATTTGAATATATTAAAACTATTAGTATTCATTTAGGATAAAAAAATTTAAATTTTACTTGAAAAATTCCCCTAAAAATGATTATGAGGATTCTCTTATGAATAAGATTCCATATGATAATGTAGTAGGGCGTCTTATGTATGTTATGGTCTATTCTAGGCTATTTATAACATTTTCTATTTGTACTTTAAGCATGTTTATGGGAAAACCTGGTAAGTGTCATTGGAATTCCTTGAAGTGGATTCTCAGGTATGTTTCAATGTATGATAAATTGTGAATTCTATATAGATTAAATAATATTTTTAGTGATGAAATTGTTGGTTTTGTTGACTCTTATTATTCTGCAAATATTAACACTCGAAAATGACTTACTGGTTATGTGTTTCTTTCATATGGAAGACCAGTATCCTATAAATTAAACATGTAATCAATGGTTTATCACTAAACTATTGAGGTAGAGTATATAGCCTTGATAGAAACCATAAAATAGTCTATATGGTTGAAAGGTTTTATTTATAAGTTGTCTTTATCTGCAGATAGTGTAATAGTACACTATGATAGCCAATCTATATTTCATCTTATTAAGAACTATATATGCCATGGTAGATCAAAGAACATTGACATTAGACTTCATTTTGTTAAGAATGTTATAGAATCTAGGATAGTGAGTGTCACTAAGATACCCACAGGGGAAAATATGGGTGATAGTTTAACTAAGTTCATTCCATTGTCCAAGTTCATGCACTACCTTAAATTAATAAACTTAGTACAACTTCTATAACTTAGGTTGTGATAACATCATCCTTAAATTCATTTAATTACAAGGTGTAGATTTGTTTTTTTTATTCCCCTGATCATATTGAAATTGAATTACATTAATTGTATTTATATGATTCCTTCGTATGTGTATTTATAATTTATGTTTGTATGTAGTTGTTTATGTTTCATAGATTTTTATTCCTATATGAGGACTTTTTAACTGCTTATATAGTTTTATACTAGAATTAATGGTTATTCCTTACCCATGCAGCACTTGCATTTTGGACTGTTTATCACAGTCGATCCAAAGGTCATGAGTGCCTCCAACTATGTTTGTTTGACTTGGATTGGATCTACATTTCCTCCGATGTTCCAATCTTGTGGCACTATCTGTCCTTCCACTCAATCATATTTTTTTAGGCGAACCATCCATTTTATCCTAGTCGTCCACACAACATTTATCTAGTATTTATGATCATTCCATCTGATTCCCCTTTGATAGGCCATCATTTCTTCACTTTCTACACCTTGATTCAGTGTGATCAATTCTATTTGTGTAGTGGATTATGTTTTTGGTTTATTAATAGCACTCCCAGGGAGCTTTTCCTTCACTATGCAGAGTATCTTGAAGGAAGAAGAAGGAGAAATAAGGTGTTTTGGCCACCCACACTCCCCACTATCAAATATGTACTGCCTCCTGGAACGAGAGTACCTATATAGTGTAGAATCAGTGGAGATCAACTTGGTCTTGGGTTTAGGGTGACTATATATTAGATAGGTTCTGTATCTTGACTTTATTTTCATAAAAACTAGGTTTCAGTTTAGAATCTTATCTATAAAGAAATTTATTTCATTCCTTCATGTATATATCTATATCCTTTTTGTGTGTGTTCATTAGTCTGTCCAAGAGTAGACTATGTTGACTCTATGTGATAGGTATGATCACTGCCACCTAGTCTAATAAGGTCGACCTCTTTATATAGTTTCTATAGTATTTTCTTCTTGATTCTTAAAGTATGTATTTTTTTCTTGTTATTCGATTAGAAATAAATGTTTTACCTAGGTGGTGTTATATCTATGCACCTAGGATCACACTAATTCAAAGCACATTATATATGGTGTTATTTAATTTTCTATACTTTGTGTTTTTATGCTTCTAGTATCTCATTTTATTAAGAAATTTGTTTCAATTTATTTTCACCAAAATTTTCATTAAAATATACTAAATATTTAATCCTGTAATATGCGACAATGGGTCTTGGATGTTCTTGGGTTAAAATTCTAACCCCTGCATCTTCTATAGAACTCACCTCTCTCTTGGTCACTTAGTGATTCATATTTAAACTCTCGATTAATATGAATTAATTATTTGTTCTAGGGGGAGGGATAAATTTATAATTCTAAAATAAAGTTATTGTGAAAATTTGAAAACACATTCCTTTCTTACTAAAATATAAATTTGAATTACCCAAAAAAATCAAAAGAAGAAAAGAAATGATAGCAAACATCCTAATTAAGTAGAGTCATGGTTGATGATGGATGAATCCCCCACTCTTGATTCAGATGTTGGGTATAAATTTCCAAAAAACCTGCTACATTAGTAGTGAAAGATTTCCTCTGGGTCTTTTTAATTCTACATCCTGGGTCCCCTGGTCTAGGTATGGCCTCTTATATCCTCGTAAAAAGTAGTTTTCTCTTATATTTATAAAGATAAATTTATAACTTCTGAATTTTTAATTATATTCTTTCCCTGATTCAATTTTTTATTCCCTTTGAATAAGTATTCTCCATGTCTTCTCTTTGGAATTATTCTTCTTCTCTTTTTATCTCTCTTGGACAGTGGTTGTTGGCCAAATCAATTCCTTATTTTGGGGGGGGGGGGTAATTTGATACCTGGTATATTCTATTTGTAATTTGAGTCTTCCACATATGTTTTCACTTAAATTTTTTATGAGGCACATTTTGAATCATGTGGGAAGTCCATGGATACCCTGAAAATATTTGTTATTTTAAACTAGGTAGTGACTGAAACACTATGGTGTGGGTGATTCATTATGGAAAAACCCATGCATGTTTTGTTCATAGCCATGGTGTAGTTGATTTGGTCATGTCCATAAATGATTCCTTGTAATTTTCTTTGGTTTTTCCATAAATGAACCCTCCATGATGCACCTTCAAACCTACGACACAGTAGTTGCCTCCATCTTCTCCAACAACAGTGGCTACGGAGTAATATGTTCTCCATTAAAAAGCCTCCTTACCCCTTCCAAACCTTGGTTCTACCAAAAAAACACCCTCTAGGTTGCATGAGGAACCCTATGATGCAACAATTTTCAAGCATCTTCGACCATGAAAAAATGGTTTGATCCATGATGTAGAGAATCTTTTGGTTTTAGATCTCATTTTGACAATGTTGCATAGCCTTGGGATATAGTGTAGTAGTCTCAAAAACACAATGGGGATCCTAAGCTTCTTCGGCACTTTTAATGGTGTTTTCTTGTGGCTCCCATGGTGGTCTAGCGACTTCAAGTTGTGGAAGTAGTGAAGATGGTGTGTCCGAGGTGGGTGACGCGCGGTTGTGGCAGAATGACATCGTTTTTCTTGAAATGAATAGTACCCACATGTTTCACCATCCCACATCAAAATATATAGCTTTAAACTGACCACATATAACCAAACCACTGCCTACCAATGTATCAGAAGACCGCAGTGGGGATGAGCTCCCGCAACACTCACAAATCCCCACATTACACATCTTTGTCTCACCATAGAAAAGTTGAATTGTGTGCTTCCACACACTCCCAGCTCCATTATAGAGGAGGGGTATTCCACAAAATATTTAATTATTTTCCACCATTTAGGTTTTAATTTATGGTGTGATGATTCAATTTGAAGATGAATCAGTCTAGTTTTAAGAATTTAAACCTAGGTTTTTCAAACAAATATTGAATGATGACCAGTCGGGTGTCTAGGAGAATATCTTTTTTGTTAGGAGATAAAGTTAATGTGATTAGATATTATGAACAATGTGAGTTAGGTCCAGGAGTATGGATGATCTACAATAGTAATGGAAAAAGTTTCATATCCTAGGGAAGCCTTTTGGGGGGCAATTAGTCCCACATGAAAGAATAAGGGAAGGGGGAGTGTAATTCCCGAGACACTACTATAGCATACAAACACTACATCATAAAACTATCACATAATTATCACTCAATACACATCTTGGTCTCACCATTTATAGGATAGATGAATTGGGTACTAACACACACTTCAAGCCCCATTGGAGAGGATGAGTATGTCACACAGGATGTAATTATGATCCACCATTTTGGTTTTTTCTCTTTATGGAAGTTTGGATTTGTGGTGAGAATATATAATTTTAAGATGAATTAGAAAAGTTTTAAGAAGCTAAACCGAGGTTATTCAAATAAAGATTGAATTATTACCATTAAATTTTCTAGGAGCATATCTTTAGTAATGCCAGGTTGGAGCTGATTTTTCGAGATGTATATGAGCATTTTTTTAGGAGATGAAGTTAGTGTGCTTAGAGATTCTGATAGAGTCCGGGTTAGGGTTATGAGTATGGATGATATACTATAGCAAGGGAAAAAGTTTCATATCCAAGGAAGTATTTTTGGGGGAATTTGGGCCCTCATTAAAGAATAATGGAAGGTGGGAGTGTAATTCCTGAGACACTACTATAGCAGACAAACACTACATCCCAAAACTATCACATAATTCTCACCCTAAAGAACCATTATTCATTAAATTAATTATATTTTTATTTTTATTTAAAGAAATTAACATCATATTTGGATTTATAATATCAATATTATCTTAAGATGAATTTTTCAGATTTTTCCTAGATAAGTGATTTTTAGATGAATACTGAAAAATACAGTTTTTTTCCAAAATAATAACTATTATTACATTATCATTATATAACAAGGATCAATAATTTTATAAAACCTATTAATTGGTAAAATATTAATATAAGGAATAAGTTTATGAATTTTAATGATATTTTTTAAAAAAAATTGTAAAATCTATGTTTAACCTTATAAATCAGAAGTAATAGTTCATTTCCAATAATTTTTTATATTATATTTTAATTTATTGTTTTAATTGTAAAATTAAATTTTGGATTTATTTGGACACAAAATACATTTTTCAGTTTTATAATAAATCAATTTATGAAATGAAAACTCAAAATGTTGATGACCATGGGTTGCACATAAGTTATAAGTTTGGAAACAAACTGTTCCTAACAACTATTTTTATGAGATATGTGCTTTAAAATTAATGTTTCACACCATTAGAAATTTAATTTGACAAAATTATTTTCAAATTTAAATTATAAGGTTTAAATTAGCTAAAAATTTCAATTTTAATTTTGGTCATTAAAATTAATTACCTCGGTTAAAAATTAATTTCCCTAATAAAAGTAAAAATGGTAAAAATTGATTGATGAAGAGGAAATCACCCAAAACATGTTCCCTAATGGATGGTGATGGTTTTTTTCAACTAAAACCCACATCCCCTTCTTGTTTTTTTCCTTTTCATCCTTTTACACTTAAATATTAACTTTGAATTGTTGAAAATGTAAAGGGTTCTTCTGAAATTGCATTCCTCTTCACTTATAAATGGGGGTCCTTCCACCACATCATGTTACAGCTTTCTCTTACAATTTATTCCTAAAAACATTCATTTGGTT
Organism: Viscum album; assembly: GCA_963277665.1. Classification (NCBI taxonomy): domain Eukaryota; kingdom Viridiplantae; phylum Streptophyta; class Magnoliopsida; order Santalales; family Viscaceae; genus Viscum; species Viscum album. Next base: position 1,068,506,082 of record OY728166.1, on the reverse strand, counting down.
TCTATGGGAACCCTTTTCCACTTAATTAAGACTCTAGTCACCATTAGTTATCTTTATGTCTCTATTTCCAAGGATATTTCTTAGAGAAAACTCAAGCTCTCAACGTAAGTATTACCTCATTCAAATCATTTTTTCTTAGTCTTCCTCTCACAAAACTTCACAAAAACCTTAATATAATTACATAAATATAATTAAGATACCAAAATATTATTATATTAAATTAAAACCCCTTATTTATTCATTTCCATCCACTATGAAAAATAATGGTATGTCAACAGCAAAGATGTGTGGACTGCCACCTCCACAAATCAATGTCTTCCATTTTTCATTATTGATTATCATAGATTGTTATAATTATATAATTTATGAATAAATATGGTATATAAATTATATTTATTATTATTAAATGATAACTAAATATTTAAATTCAATCCCTCTAATTTGTTGAAAAATAAAACATCGTCATTCGTACATGTGGACTACAACATCCATGAATGGTATATCTTATTTTTCTAAGAGACCTAATAGTACTAAAAGTTTTATTAATTAAATAATATAAAATTTATAACATTATTAATTTTATTAAATTATAAAAAATTACCTACCTTCCTCTTTTTTTGAAAAAAATGAAAACATCTATAGTGTGTGCGAGTAGAATGTCGCCTCTATAAAGTAGAGTTTTTGTTTTTCATCTTGATTTTCAATAAATATCTAAAACAATTAAAAATTGATTCAAAAACATAAAAACATAAAAATAATATCATTATTCTAATGTTATTAATATATTACATTAAATTAAACAATTTATTAACCATACCCACCCATAGTTTTATGGTCTATTCATGTTTAGGTCAATCTAACCAACCACTTGAATGATGTTATAAAAATATATCATTGATGACTATGGGAACTTAAATAATATTATTATTATATTTTAATAATAAATTGATGATTATTTTATGTTTTTAAAGGTTATATTAACAATTTAACTTTTTATTAAAATATCATATTCAATCACTAAAATTATTGAAATAAGCCGACATTGATCCCACTTTCACACAACATAACTAAAACACTTATATGATAAGATGTTAGATTAATAAATCAAAATACTTTATATATTCCAACACCATAAATTATCTAGGAATGATGAACTTTTTTATAAGAATAAATAACAACGTCATTATGATGAAACTAGTTTAAAATGATTAAGATAACTCACATATGATATTAAAATAGAAAATAACTAAAATACATGTTGAGAATAATTATAAATGAAGTTTATAAAAAGATATAGTTATGAATATAGTCCATAAATAGTTTAATAATATAATTTTTTTGTTATACTATAAGTTAGGATGAATTCATCTAAGTAGGATTAAAGGCATGAGTTCTTTCACTCAAATTCCAGTTCATTGAGACATAATTATGATACCCATTATTTTTTCTATTGTATGGTGTACACACTAACCCTTAAAAATTTTATATCATGATTCTATAATTATTCATGGTATTTAATGTTCTATTTTAAATTATATCCTTCAATGTTTTTTAATTTAAATGTTACCTAAATTGTCATAATGCCAAAAAAATGACAACTTTTGGAAAGTAAATTATGTGTTGTTTTTTAGGAAATTATATCCCTATATAGATATTGGAAATTATATGCGTCTATGGAAAACATTAACCTAGGGGAAATCACTCTAAAAAAGTTTGGTTATGTATCAACTCAATCTTGACTTGGTGCAAGATGAGTGGGCCTAAGACTGCACACCTGACTAGACACTCCCAATGGATATGCTTTAGATAATTTACATGATATTTATATTAATTAATAAAGAATTTTTATATAATTGTTTAGGACTCCTTCCATTGAAGACTAATAAACTCAATTGTTATCATCTATTGATAATCCAACACTTTGAAAGGACCCTAACCATCACCTTTTAGTTATTTCTTTGAAAAGGGTAATTTCTATTGCATTGAGAATAACCTATAGTTTCCAAGTTTATTTTAGAAATATTCTCCTAGATAACCACATTATTCCATTGAATAGGGAAACATTTGTATTTTTTATTTCCATCATACAGATAACCTTATTCTATTTTTTCCATTATTTAGTAACAAGATCATTTGGGAATGTTATAAAACATCTCATTAACTCACATAATGAATTCATTAGACATAATTAGTGATAGATTATTCCTAGTATAGATACCCCCTCGATGTATCAATAGGTCTTATGAGACAAACTAACTAGGGTATTGTCATACGTCTTACCCATATAAGTATGATTTCTTGGAACAAGGCCATGATGATATGTTTATGTTTTCTGGAATTATTAATTCCATCAGTATGAGATCAAAAATTATTATCAATATTTTTATTTATTTCCATTAATATAGTATACTATTAGTTTAATTTTATAATGACATTATTTTGATCATTTTTTCATTTTTTTAATAATATTAATTCCATGCTTATGTTATGATATCTTCCATTGTAAGATACTCCTTACTATGCTACTATTTACTTAGTATTTGAGATCACACTTATTTTTTTCCTTTCACCATGAAACCTAGAAGAGAACTATGTTTAATTTTCAAGGATCTAAGAGAAGGCATAATAATGTTCTCATGGAGTTTTTAGGTTGTATATTGTGTTCTTAATTGTAATGTGAACAGTACATTTGTACCTAGTCCACCAATACTACTAAGTTGTTAGATCCTTTAGAGACTCTTGTATTCCATACTAATAGTGTAATATGACTCATGGATTTGGGTTTATAGGGATAGGTTTGTTAAATTTTTTATAAAATAAAGTTTAGTAGAAACCTTAGGGACTATATTTAGAGTAACCTAGTTAAACATCCCAAATATTAAAAAAAAACTTAAGACAATAAGGAATTTTTTCATAAAAATACCTAAGAGGAATTTTATTTTACAATTCAACATCATGTGTTAATTATGCGTATGCCAATTTTTATTAAATGAGATTAATGGAACCAATTTGAACTATATCAACACTCATATTCATTATAGATATTTTCCTCCTAATAAATTCAATGAGGTAAGAGTTGGAGTTGATCAGATCATAACCATATTTGGGTAGCTCACAGAGATTATGACAAATAACCTCACCTACATAGGTCCACATTCCAATAAACAACATTTTGTGACTATATTGGAACCCTTCATACGACATCAACCCCCACCATTAAATGGAACTACTAATCCATTGGTATTTGGAAAATGGATCATGTCCCAAGAAAAGGTAATTCTCACTTTGGGAAATAGTGAAAGGTAAAAGGTCATCATGGTGGTATATCATCTTAAGGGAGATGAAAACAAATTATGGTCACTAATTTAAAACACTAAATATGAATTAGACCTAAAACATGGATTATAGAAACATTTAAGAATATATTATATTAAAAATACTTTCCTCGTGAGAAAAGGGTTGAAGTGGAAATGGAATTACAAGATATAAGATAAAAGTAGAAAAAGGTTTATGAGTATGAGGATAACTATAAAGGATAGATAGATATGTTTTGGACTATTTATGTAGACTAGAAAACAATATTGGTCATTATTTTATGAGTTAAATCTAAGGATTCAAGGAGAATTAGTATCTCAAACATTTTCATCATATGATGATATAGTATAAAGTTCCTTTAAAGATGAAAAGGAGTTCTCCAAGACATATCTCTTCAATGGAAATCTGGAGAAGAAGAGGTTTTCTGAGTACAATAAAAAGAAAATAATTTCAAAGATCATAAAGGTTGAGTGATATTTTAAAAATGAAATAACTATCAAGATAAACACTCAGAGACTCGTTTGAAGGGAATTAGTGTTTTTTTTTTGAGTGTGGAGAAAAATTAATAAATCTTGATAATTCAATGGAAAGGTAGATATTTTTTATGTTTATTTATTTAATTTTAAGTATATGAGGAAATATGAAAACTAATTCCTCAAACATCAAGTGAATTTATCTTATAAAAGGTCGTGGGAGAAAGGCCAAGCTTATATGATCACTACAACCGAGGTTGAATTTCCAAATGACATGATAACATGTACATTGATACAAAACTCAATGTTAGTTAATGATTCATTTGATTCAAGATATGCACACTCATTTATATTATTCATGTTTACTGAGAACATTGAATCATCCCATAATACTTTGAGAAAGGAGTTCTTAGTTAAGATACCAAATGGTATTATTATTACTGATAACATTGAGCCATCCTATAATACTCTGAGAAAGGAGTTTTCAGTTAAGATGCATAATGGTATTATTATTGCAACAAAGGTTTATCATGAAGTATAAGATATAAAATTTTCATTTGGTCCCCAAGTTATATATCAAAGTCGTTCGACAATTTAATTTAAATTTTTAGATAACACCTTATAAATGTGATCTCAGAACCATCCTATAAACTGTTGATTATGTGTATTTGATATACATACTTCATCCCATGAGGGATTAAAATATATAATAATTTCTTTGTGGTATTCAACGTATGGATCATCATATTTACTATTATTTAAAATGTATAAGGTATGCTTTCTCATGATCTGTGATAGTAATTGTAACAAACTCTCTTCTAGAATTCCCTTATACCATAAGTCATCCAGTGTGATGAGACTTTGGGAGACTGTTGCTATCAATATCTAACAGTTAATGAGTAAGTAATTCAATAGTTTCTTCAAAAATATATGATTCTATAATGCATACCTCTAGCTGACTTTGATTTTTTGCATACCCTTTTAAAATATTTACAAACAGTTCAATGGGGTACATTCATCTGTAATAGACAAGACCACATAGTTGAACATATCTAACCAAGTGAACCATCAGGTGGACCATTATATCAAAGAATGATGGTGGGAATAAAATATCTAATTCACATAATGTGATAAAAACCTTTTTATTAATGATTGGAAACTTTTTTAGGTTTATAACTTTACTACATATGGATTTGAAAAAGAAGAAGAGTCTAGTTAATGTATGATGTACATTTTTTGGTAGAATTCTATATAAAACAAGGGGCATAAAATATTATATCAAAACATAAAAGTCTTGTGATTTTAGTACTTGTAACTTTAAATTAGTCATTGACACGACATTTTTGATATTTGATGAATAACCCTCTATAAATTTTACACCATTAAAGAAAATGAAAGATTACATTTTTTCTATATGGATAGAGTGTAAGCTAGTAGATAAATAAAATCCTTGCCTTTACCCTTTACCGGTGCCAAATATTCCCTTATACCTATGTCAATCATGTATAACATAGAATTGATTTGATCTTTTCTTTCTAGATCATTTAGTAAAGTGTCAATAACATAATAAAATAATTTTTTTCTACATAAATAACATTAAGAAAATTTTTTAATGTACAAAATATTCTAATATTATAATTAAAATAAAATTAATCTTGTTATCTAACATGATTTTAAATGTATTTTAAGAAATGGTTTACTGAAAACAATGTCAATATCTTATACTTTAGCAAACAGTTGATCACCCATTAGTAGAGATGGTGTTGTACCTTGTTCGGTATTCCCATTGAATGATATCATCCAGGATTGATATTTATGTCTTCGAGTTAAAAATTTCTAATGTCCCAATAAAAAATTATTTGAGGAACATTTCAACTAAACTGAGTGTATGGATTCTTCACAAATTGGACACCCTAACATTCCTTTAATGTTATAGCCTGAAAATTTTCCCTAAGAAGGAAATTTAATTATCGTCCTGTAAAATATAGACCTCAATGTGAATTATTCACTTCTATGATCATCATACATTGTAACACCTATATCCTACATCAATTTTAGATCTTCAATCAAGGGATCCAAATAGACAACAATATCATTACTGGGATTTTTTGGTCCAAATATAAGTAGAGACAAGATAATGTAGTTTCTCTTTATCCATAACCAAGGTGGAAAGTTATAATCTACCCACATGATAGGACATGTACTATGAGTAATAATCTATACACCAAAAGGATTTATTCTATCTATAGATAATACAAGACTGAATTTTCTCAGCTCATTTAAAAATTTAGTATACTCGTAATCAATTTTCTTCCACTGAAGAGAGTATGCTGGATGATGTAATTTCCCATATTTAATTTTCATATATTCATGTGATGTCAATTTTCTCACAGTTTAATAACATCCATATAGTCTTCTAAACCATGTAATGATATAAAATTACCATACAACTTTCAAAGGACCTGATTCATCATTCTTGTATAGATTCATGCCACACTTATGACATTTTAGGAGTGATTCATAGTCCTTCCAAGATAAGTGATTTTTATATAAATAGTAATAAATATAGTTTATTTTTCCTAAATGGAAACTTTAATTAATTTTTTACTATATAAACTTGACTTTTAATTTAATAAAACATCTTAATTGGTAAAATATGTATTTAATGAATAAATTTATAAATTTTAAGTATTTGAATGGTGCTGAGTAGATTTTCATGGAGGATTCAGGTCCCTTGACAGTGTGAGGTACCATCCTTCTAAATTAAACTCTTATGGAAGTATTTAATTATACTAATTCACTTTATTTATTTATTTATCCTCATGTGGTAAATAAAATGGTATCACATGTCTAAATGAGGTATCATGTCATGAGAATCCAGACACCTCTCAGACAATGAGAGTGTAAAGGATTTTAGTTTGTAGTTTTTTCTATAACTATTGATGGAATTCAATTAGAATGAGACTTTTTTTCATTGAAAAAAAGAATGAGACTTTTCGATTTGATAAATTGATATCTTTGATTTAATCCTTCAAATGGATTGGTCAAAGAACCTTTCAACAATTAGTCTCAACAAGTGAGTTTTACATCACTTGATGGATCATGACATTTCTTTAAAGAGGTTGGGATAGGAATACTAGAAGAGTAAGACTTTAATTATTAATGGTTATAAATTTTTATTATATATTAGTAGTAGTATCCATGGAAACTACTGATGCTATTAAAAATAAATATTTTTCTGTCATTATGGATTGGTATCCAATTTTTTTTCAAAAACTTTATTTTTTTTCCACCTAAAAGGGATGTGAAATTTTTAATTGGACTACTTTTTTGAATGAAACTATTTCCAAAACATTTTATAGAATGGGGTAAATAGAATTGTGGGAATTAAAGATCTAATTTTATGAATTAGATAGTAAGGTATTCATAAGACAAAGTGCATTTCTTTGGGATACTCTAGTTTTCTTCAAAAAGAAGGCATATGGTTTGTTTTGAATTTGGGTTCATTATCATAAACTGTATAAGGTTATGATAAATAATCAACATCCACCCTCTTAAATTGATGATATGTTTGACCAGTTGAAGGGATCAAAATGGTTCTCTAAGATTTATCAATGTTTAGGGTATCACAGACATAGATTTAGGAAAGATTTCATTTTGAAGACAACCTCCAGAAGTCATTACATTCATTATGAATACCTAATCATGCCTTTTGGTCTCATGAATCCACTAAAAGTCTTCATAACATTGTTGAATCATATATTTCAAATAAACCTAAATTTCATCGTTGTTTTATTTTTTTGATGACATCCTGATGTATTTTCGAACTAGAAATGATCGTGAAGAACACTTGGAGATTACGTTGAGCACATTTCAGGAATGAAAAATTTATGATAATTCCCCTAAGTGTGACTTCTGGATATAAGAAACTCGCTTCCTTGGGCATATAAATTATAAGAAATCTGTATTAATCAACCCTGAAAAGATTAAATCTATTGTCTCTTATAAACCACCTAAGTACGTCTTTGAGATACACAACTTTCTAGACTTATCCAATTACTATAACCACATTGTACATGATTTTGTATGACTCGATTCTCTAATGAAAACACTGAAAAGGAAGGGAAATTCATTTAATTTGAGTGATGATTTCCAGAAATCCTTTCATGAGCTAAATAATCAGCTCAATTCAGCACTCATCCTCAACTTCCCAAAACCAGTGGAATTTTATATGGTCTATTTTGATGTATCTAGATCTGGTTTGGGTTGTATTATCATGCAGTGAGACCATTTCGTAACTTATAGATCTAGATAGTTACATGTGTGTGAAAATAATTACCTAAATAATGATCTAAAATTAGCCACATTCATCTATTCTTTGAAACCATGACATCATTATCTATTTCCTGATAGGTTCATTATGTTCACTAACCATGAAATCTTGAAATGCATCTTTCATAAATATATTTAAAACTAAGGAAACAAATATGGGTGGAGTATCTCTAAATATTAATCTTTGACTTGGTATATCCACCTAGGAAAAAATTATTTATAAGTCAATGCTTTAAGCCTAAATTTATATAACCAATTAGTTAGGGATTCTTGTGATATGAGGAAACTGATGAGCATGATTTTTTAGATGTAATTAGATGGAACTAAACGGAATAATTCTGAAATATTCTTTCTAGGTAATCTTATTCCAAATTTGGTTGATAAAGTCAAGAATTCTTAGAAAACTGATCCTAATTGTATTTATGTTAGGTCCAAACTCAATGGTGGAGAGTCCATTAATAGAAAGAAACAATATCAGAATTCATCATTGTGTTATCAAGATCGGATAATGGTTCCTTCATCCTATTTGAAACAAATTATTTCAGTTTATCACCATTCTAAGTGGGTGATTATTCTAAGAAACTAAAATATGTAAAAAACATAGATGATAAATTTCTGGTTGATGGGTATAAAACTATGGGTGGTTGATTATATTGTAAAATTATAAACATGTCACTAAGTTAAGGCTGAACATCAATGACCGATCAGACTATTATAATTGTTACCTATACCTATGTGGAAATTAGAGCATATTTCCATAAAGTTTTCCACCAGTTTTTTGAGGCTTATTTAGAATCATGATGTCATAGGGATGATTCTATACTGACTCACAAAGTTATCTAACATAATCCCAATCCTAAAATATAATATTGAAGATAAATTAGTAAAGTTATATATTATAGATGTGGTAAAATTGCATGGAGTATCAGTTTCTATTATCATTGACATATATCCAAGATTTATATATCCTTTTTAGTTCTCCTTGAATAAATATCTAAGAACACAATTGAACATGAGCATGGAATATCACCCTAAAATGGATGGGAAGTCGAAACATACAATTTAGACACTTGAGGACTTATTACTCTGTTCTTGTGTAATGGATTTCAGTGGCTCAATAGAGGATAATTTATCTTTAGTTTAGTTTTTCGTATGACAATAGTTTCTAAGTCATGATTCATATAAATCCATTCAAGGCGTTGTATGGTCATTATTTTAGATCTCCACTTTATTGGTTAGAGATAGGGGGAATTTCACTTATTAGACCTAGCCTTGTCCATGAGTTGACTAGTTATATTTAGACAATCAGTTAATTAATTGTATTAGTTCATATTCATCATTAATATTATGTAAATAATTATTATTGCCCATTATATTTTACTATGGGTGACCATTTATTCTTTAAGGTCTCTCCTAGGATCAGGAATTGTCATTAGAGAAAGAAAGTGATGTTGCCTCTGTGGTATATCTAAAAATTTTAGGTACTTGAATTTCTTGGAGATATGTCTTGTCAAATGATTTACCACCTAAATTTAGCTCATTTAATACAATATTTCAAGTACCTTAATTGAAGAAGTCTCAGCTTGATCCTATTTAGGTAATTTAATGGGATTATGCCATGCTTAATCCTAATGATATAATTTTGAATACCTCGATATGTATTATGGATAGGCAAGATGATATCTTATGAGAAAGACACATCACTTTGGTCTGAGTCTTATAGAAACATGTCCATGTCCATGAAGATTCATGGGAATGAGATATGTTTATATAGGAGAAATGGTTAGAAATATTTCAATTGGTGCCGACATATATCTTTCGAAGGATGGAAATTATAATGGTGTGGAGAATGTAACACCCCTAGATTGAGGTACTTTTATCTTTTATTATTAATTTTCAAGTTATATGATTATTGGGTAGATTTTTAGGATTTTATGGATAGTTTCATTGAGTATTAAAACTTTTTAGAGGGTTCAGGGTTTGAGCACATTTAGATGAAACCATGTTGCGTTACCCAAGTAATTGTGTGAGAGAATAATTGGTCTTCTATCTAGGTGCATTGTTGTCTCATGGGTTTTCCAAAACATGTAGTAACCTTGAAACTTGGAAATTTTGGGGGTAGATATGATTCACATGGTTGGCACAAGGTATTTCAAACTGTGTGACCTAAATTTTCAATGTAATTAATGAAATCCAAATATTATATTTTAAACTCAAAAACTCTCCTAAAACTCCCATTATTCCTCCCCTTATATAAGGTATCGAATCTGAGTCTTCCACTAGATGATTTTTGTGATCTCCACCCTTCTGGGGCCTAATTCCAACAAATCCTACAATATTCAATATAGTAAATCAAAGGTAAGAGCCTCGTTCTTCCCTTATCTCCTTTATCATCTCATTTTCTCTAAAGAGTAACCCTATATTGGAGTTATCATGCCCAGATCTATTTTTTAGGGTGTGTTTTGATAAATCTTCCCTTGAATTTGTTGAAGTGATTTCAAGGATATCTTGAATCTGTGAGATCTCAAATCTATTCTTCATAATGAAAATCGTTGAGGTAAGTGGCTTCTCCCTCTCTCCACTTTCTCTAAAACCTTAATGCTTGGATTTATAAATTGATTTGATTGTTATTTTCAAATGAAAAAATCATGTTTAATTTTTATTGGGAAACCCTCTATTTTTTATCTTAAAATGATGGTTTGTTGGTGACACTCATAACATGCTTGATAAATTGATAAAAAGGAAAATTTATTTTTATGAAGTGAATAGGTGTGAGACCTTGTAATACAATTAGGATTACATGAGTTCATATTGAAATTTATGATTCCATGTGGTTTTGGATTTGGTTCAAGTGTCATTAGGTCACTTTGGTAAATAGTTAAGTGATTAATTAGAGGGAAGGATGGGTTTTTTCTCATGATTTAGGACCATTCAAAGGTTGGGTACATTCATGGGTGTGTGTGTGTTCTAGATTGGGTATTCCATGAGGAGATAATTTATTTTAAATATTTTTTATAAATAAATATTTTTAAAATTTATATTATGTTCTTTTCATCTATTTGATATAAAACTATGAGAAAACTTTTTCTTTTCCTAGTGGAATGCATGAGATATCTTGCAGTTTTCCTACTGGGTTGTATACTCACCCCCATACATATATACCTTGGTGCATATACATAAATTATTTAACATGATAGAAGGATAGTTAATGTCTTGTGTTTTCCTATAGGATTTTGATGTAGTGGGCTTGCTAATGGATGGTAGATATTGGAGTTATTTTTGTTGGGTGGTGGGAGTGATTCCATATTGGTGTTGATGTGTCAGGTTGTTTTTTATGTTATGGTTTGAGTATATATATTGCCTTCTACTACTACACTAATATTGTTCATTTTCTTGGATATTTAATTTTAATCTTTTATTTTCATGAATCATATAGTATCTTGAATTGTGGGTATTTTTGTAATCAAAGGTTGTGTGAGAGCACACGTGTGTAAGGGAAAATCATCCCCCCATGACTCATCATGATCTAAGCATTTATTACCTATATTTAGTGTTTATAGGATGTTAACTAAGGAAAGTAGCACCTCAAACCTATGTAATCCTATGGCTCGGGGGAATGATGTTATAGGATTGTACGAGTTGAGATGTTTTTTTGAATTCAACAGACCACTGAGGCTTCAAAGTTGGGTCAGTTTTGTAGTATATTAAACAATTTTAGTATATGACGTCGTTTCCCCCACACCAACCCAAGCAATAATATGTCTAGTATTTCATACTTGGTCTACAAGAAGATATTAAAAATTGGGTCACATTCAAATCCTAAATACTCAACCACATGTGATACAGTTATCTCAACATGTGGAAATCACTTTCATGATAGGCATGGGTGCTCATTTTCACAGTGGTCAGTGGTAGAATTTTAGGTAGGGGGATATTGTTTTGGTAGTTCAGTCTGTTGTCTTGGGAGAGATTTAAAGGATATCTCAAGTGTTTTATCTCTTACATTATTCTTCTTCCTCCACTATAATTTGAATTTTATATCTTGGTTATATACAAGTGGTTTATTAGGATCGCATCAACTTTACTACCTGAACCTAAAAAAAACAACGAGTTACTACCACATGGACACGAGTTGTGTAGATAGGTAATTCCAAATATTATTCTATCATGTTTAAATATTAATCCCAATATCTATAAAAACCATTCATATTCTAAGGGACTATTTTTTATTTTTTGTGCATCTATTTTCTCTATCTATAGACAATTCGTTCTAATTGAAGTGTGTTGCATTGTCTTTTTTTGTTATAAAAAGACCATTCCCATTATTTGAGAGTTATTACTCACCTATAAGGATGCTGAAATTTCTATTTGATTTATAATAAAATCTATGATAAATAAACTCTATGAATCTATATATACTCAAAAATATTGAAGTAGGGATATAAATATTGACGTCAACAATGAAAAAATCAGCAGTCCGAGGAAAATAGGTTATGAAAATGGTTATGAACCTCAAGGGGGAGGATAGATTTCCTTTTCTTGATATTTGAATAGAGTATTAGGGTAAAATCTTAACACAGTTCAACAATCCATTGCTAAAATCACTGGATCATATGATATAAATCTTACAGTTACCTTGTATCCAGTCGCTTTGAAATAACGTCTTGAATTTTGTAAGTTCTATCTTATTAGTTGCAGTATATTTTTCAAAGGAGATAATCCATGGAATAATCAATACAAGAAAGTGTAATTTATTAACCTATGAGAATTTAGTAATTTGAATTTAATATGAATTGGTAAATGGTATTTACATATCACTCTGGAGAGCTAAGAATCATATAATAGAGTTTGGAAGATTGGGAATATTAATCTAAAAGTGGGAATGTTCGGGACTTTTGTTTGGGATATTAACATAAACCCTTATAATTAGAAACAAACCATTGCCCAAATATGGATCCGGATTCATGTCTTGAGTAGGGTTTTTTGGAGCCCAAAAATTCTCAATGACATTACGTATTATATTGGAATCTCATTGAATATGGATGTGCACACTGCATAATTTTGGTTGAGACAAATATTTTTTAAAATGTTGGGGATAAAGCCTATTTTATTGAACTAATAAAAGACCCCCCCACCCCCTATTAGTAGGGAAACCCATTACATAGATCATAGTACCAAGACACTAATACTTACTAACATGGACCAAATTTTCAAATAACCATCCCCCTCACCCGCACTGTTCACCTATGTTGAATCCACCACAGGAATCTTCCCTACTTAGATCATAATTGTTATAGAACAAAGTTCACCTTCTCCCTAATCATCCCATCTCCACTAACTCACCCCTCTGCCGCAATCCAGAGGTCACCACCTCCCTTGTTATCTTATTACTACCGATGCACCCTATCATTGTCCCTATCTCCACTGATGCACCCTACTTTCATAAGAAGTAGGATGTTTTATACATCATCATCCTATCTCCTTCAATGTAGAATTATACTGCGATTCGTATTCTCTATAGTCGCAACCCACTGCCTCAAACTAAAGGACACCACTCAAGCACAACTACTTCTATCGGGCCACAACCCCCAAAAATGGGTTGCAGTTAGGATTTTATCCCTACCCGCCTAGGAATGGTGCCATAATTGATAATATGTTTCTCATTTATAATGTCTCAAGGATATAAATTGGAATTGAATAAGAGTATATCCCACTATTATGTAATGTATTCAGGATAATGGGGCACAATATCTCTAATTATAAGGTTGTTAACAAACATGTGAAGCTAGTGGTAATACATAAGAGATCATGTAAATAAGTGAGAAAAGGAAATGAAGGAAAAGGGGCTTATGTATAAAAAATAAAACATTGTATTTCTAATAATTAATGGAAAGAATAAAATCAATGAGATATAGAAGAAATATATTAAAAAATCAAATATAGTTATGCTACTCAAAATTGGGGAATCATCAAAATATTCTACCATGATAGAAACTAAAATGAAGAATACATATGTTCAGGTGAGTCAATCTATAGATTATTTTGAAAAAGTAACCAATGTTTAAAGCAAGGAAAACCCAAGGAAAACATGGAGTCAAATAGATGAGGAGAAAGAAAATGATTTTGTAGATACAAATAATGATGAATCTCTAAAGTAATATTTCAATATTGTAATTAAAGATAAAAAATAAGAAAATGTTAGTGAAAATTTTCCAAGATAACACTATAGTTGAATATTTGAATCAATGTGTCTAGAATATGGGAATGGAGATGTGGATCTGATCTCAAGAAGGACTAATAAGGGAAAAATTATTAGAAAATCCATAATATTATATAGACTAGTTATCATACTAAAAATCTTTTGGATGAAAATAAACAATCATTGAAGAAAAATCCAAGGATCTTGATGAAAGAGGATATAGAAGGAAGGGTGATTGAAAAGAGGAATAATATATATATATATATATATAAATATAGTTATAGTGTTGATAAACTACTGGGGTTCTATCAAAGTTAGAAATTGGAATTACTGAAAGGGTGAATGACACATGGATTGATGAAAAACCCCACAAAAGAGTTGAGTAAAAATCTTTACATAGTAAGACGAAAGCTATATGATAAAGGAAAAAATGGAAATACAAGGCTAAATAGAGATATTATATTATAATTGTTAGGTTTTAGCTAACATTGACACAACCAAAACCCTTTGAATCCATTTTGTTAACCACAAACATGGTATTATAGGCATAGCTAGACCCATGTATCTCTACCACTAGAGTTTTGTAGACATCCTTTGCATCATTTCTCATAATTTTGTTTTAAATGAATACACTTTACAAACCAATGAGTAGTTGACCACTATCTTTTTTAAATAAAAGGGATAATTTAATTTCTATTAATCGGTTCATGTAAATAATAAGTATCATGAAAGGATGACTCTTGGGAGGGAGATTCAATAAGCTAAAACAAGGATCAATGGCCCATGGATTTTATTAGGGTACATCAATACAATTATAAATATAGAGGAGAAACTAGGATCTAATAACCTTCCCATTGCATGTAGGGAATTTTTAAGGGATTTATTTATAGAAATGAGCTCATGGAAGTTAACCTCATTAGGGTAAAATACACATGGTATAGAAATCATGGAAAAATGGTGGTTATTAAACATTACAAGTATCCTGATAATTACACTAAAATGGATCAGTATGACTATGTGAGTAGTATTACCTTGTCATGTTATAATTAATATCATCATGAAATTTTGGTTTTAACCCAAGATAGTAGGAAAATTTTACCTTTTACTTTTAGATTCAACAGTTCTAGGATAAAACATCAGGATTATAAGAAGCTGGTTACAGATGTCTAGAAATATTTACAATGACAAATTGACTCATATGCTTGTGTTATGAAGCCCAAAATGTTAAACAAAAGGTTAAAAACTTGAGATAAACTGCTTTGAAACTATGTGAGTGGAGATA
This sequence comes from Viscum album, assembly GCA_963277665.1. Classification (NCBI taxonomy): domain Eukaryota; kingdom Viridiplantae; phylum Streptophyta; class Magnoliopsida; order Santalales; family Viscaceae; genus Viscum; species Viscum album. The sequence continues at coordinate 1,068,490,481 of OY728166.1, read as the reverse complement.
AAAACCCTTGAGATTAAATTGGATTAAATAAAATAAAGAAACACTAAGAAGTATTTTGAGGAGACCCTTATTCTAGAGGAAATTGGAAATATTAAATAACTTAACTCAATGGTGGAAATAAAACATGAAATTCAAAAGGAACTATTTAGAGTTAGGTAGGTGAGGGAAGGGGATAAAACCATTTCCTTTTTCAACTCTATTTAAAGAGCTAGGGAAATATCCAACCCACTTTCTCATCTTTAAGATGACAACACTATCCTTTATGAAAGGTAGTATTTAACAGAGCATATTATTAATTACTACAAGAACCTTTTCAATCAAATAAATTCTTGTACACACAGCCTACTAAAAATGTAATATCAATAACTCTTTATAAATATGATAATTGTTTTCTCATTATAACTACAAACCCCTTAGATATTAAAGAAGTTTTTTTCAACATTAAGCTTGAAAGTGCCTCATGCTCAGATAAATTTACTAGCCATTAATTTTAGGATTCTAGGGATATTTTCCAATAAAATGTGTATTTTTTTACAGCTTCTTCTAGTATGAATTTATCTCATGTGGCACAAAATCTATCTTTTTAACATTGATCCCTAAGTTGGAAGATGTAAGTCAACATCGTTAGTTCAGATTGTTGTATTTTTTTAACAAACATTATGAAATTATCAAGAAAATCATTTCCATTATAATTCCTCTAATTTTTGGAGTTTGTTTCATGGGAATAATAATTTTTACTTTGGTTATATGTATATTTTATGTATTTAATATTAATTAAATATATTATTACATATTTTTCATTGTTCTTCATGGATTTAATGTAATCATGTTCCGGATTATTTGTCCCATTGATAAGGTCATAGAAGTTCCATTTTATAATGATAACCTTGAAGTGTTATGAAAATATTCTTAATATAGTTCTATGTTTGGATAACATACTATAATGGGGCACATAGTGTTGACCTCACCTGTTTTGATAATCCCAATTATGCTTTCATATAATTTGATAATCCCAATCAATGTTTATCTATATATTAATTCTTTTAATCTGTGATATTCTATTATCAAGATGATAATAATATTAAAATAATCCTTGAGATATGTTAATAAATGTTTATATATGTTTATATGAGTTCTGAAGTAATTCTAACCAATTGGATATGTTGTGTATAAAACAGATAAGTGTTAAGTCACTGATCTGCGTATAGCTACTGATAAAGAGCTATCGGTACTCAATCTACCGATAGACTTAGTCTACCGATAGACAGAGTCACTGATAAGATAAGGTTACCAATATGTACAGAGCTACCAGTAAGCATAGAACATTCCTTTCGATAGAACAGAATGGAGCTACCGATGTGCATAAGTCTACTGATACACATAATCACTAGAATAAAGGAGCTACTGATAGAACCAGTCTACCGGCAGTTACCGATAGAGTAAGTCTACTGATACAAGTAGAGACAGTCACCAATAACAAGAGCTACTGATAGACAGATCTACCGATAGAACAAGTCTACAGAGCTACCAATAGAACAAGTCTACCAAGCTACCAATAGAGTAAGTCTACCGATAGAAGGATCTACCGATATGTTAAGAGCTACCGATATCAAGAGCTACCGATACAAGTTCAAAGAGCTACCGATGGAAGGTCACTATTACACAAAGTCCACCGTACACATCTACCAATAGAAGGATACTAATGGTTGACCAACCAGTCAAAATCTATACTCTCAATACTATTTATTTATTAATATAATGGTTACATTTGATGGTTTTAATGCAGTTAATGTTATTTAATGAATTTTGTTGCTATGTCAGGGAACCATACCTAGTACCCATGCAAAAGGTGATCATTCCTTTTTCTGGAGCTGAAAGCTATAAAGGGAAGGAAAGAGAACATTGGACATATACTAACAGATAGAACAAGAAGAGTTGATATGGGCATGAAAGAGAGGATCATTACAAAGTAACCAAGAAGGCACTTGAAGTGTGAAGCAAGAACTGGAAAGTGGTGCATACAGAAAGAATACATCCATACTCCAAGAACATTGAACATACACGAAGCAATTCTTTCCTAGAGGAGAACAAAAGTTGCATCTTGAGTGAAGAACTACAACAAACACTTCATGCACTCAGGCTGACAAGCTGAACCTAGAACCAAGGAAGAAAACGATACTCTGTTTTTCAGAACAAAAACCAGAGAAGGACTCAGAAGCTTTTCTGACCAACCAAACGAGTCCAGAGCTGCACTGCCAATCACTAAATCTCTTCTAAACTCATTCTCACTTACTTTAGTGATTCTTTCATTTACATTTCAAGTAGTGTGTGTACCCTGTTTATTTTACACACACACTGTCTTCTATGCTAAGTTGGAGGATTCTCAAATCCTCATTTAAACTCTATAACTCTCTTGTTCCCCACTATGGATAGTAGTAGAGGTTGAGTAAGACCTGTATATCTATGATCTGTTGTTTGTTTTCCCACGTAGAACTGTGGTAGAGGTCTTTGGACCTGAACAGTATTATACTATTGTTAACCTTGATCCAGGGTGTGGATCAATTTTTATAAATTGTTTGAGAGGACTAATTCTCGTCTTGAGACTGAACCTCTTGGTTACATCTGCTGTGCTTTTTAGTTTAAGTCTTGATTATATTATATATTTTATATTCTGCTTCTAACTACTTTGAAATATAATTTGTTTTAAATTTACTTTGATAGTTAAATTAGCAAGTGTTTATACTTATTGTAAACCATTAAGTTAGTTTCAAAAGTCAATTTAATATTTAGATTAAATTAACTGAGACTGAATTAGTCGTTGAGAAACTAATTGAACATTAACACTCTGTATAGATTAACTACAGTTTAACTTTGTTTTTAAATTGGGGGATCTAAAGAGAAATATTTTTAACAGAAATTTTAATAGGAACTCAATTCACCCCCCTCTTGAGTATCCACTCCGACCAACATTTGGTATTAGAGGGTTTTTTTTGTTAAAGGATTTTTTAAATACTCTGTTTTTTAACTATGATTTTAGTTTCATCTTTAAAGATATTAAATTTCTATTATTTCTAAATTTTATCTCTTTAAATTCATTTTCTAAAATCTAGTTATGGATAATAGAATAGAGGGTGCTGCTATTAACTGGCCACCTTTCTTCAATGGAACCAATTATTCCCAATTGAAACTTAAGATAAAAATTCATTTAGAAATTATGGGTTTTGATATTTGGACTGTTATAGAGTCTCAATATAAAATTCCAGAAACTGAAAGAACTGCTTGGGATGAACCTACAGAGACTGCTTACAATAATAAATGTAAAGCTATGAATTCCATGTATTATGCTTTAGGAGATGAGGAATTTAACAGAATATCTGCTTGCAAAACTGCTTATGAAATTTGGGACACTTTGGGTGTTTCTCATGAAGGAACAACCAATGTTAAAGAAATGATATTGAATACATATACTATTAAATATGATAATTTTAAAATGAAAACTGATGAACCTATTTATGATATGTATCTCATGTTTAATGAGATAGTCAATACAATGATTTCACTCGGAAAGGTTGTTCCAGAAAAGGAACAAATCATGAGAATCTTGAGATGTCTACCAAACTGATGGAGGGGCACTTCTGTTTCAATAAGAGAATCATGTGACATTGGAGGTCTCTCTGTAAAAGAGATTATTGGTAAACTAATGATGCATGAGGAAGAAATCAAGGTGAATAAGTAGGAAGATAATGAACCCAAAAGAAAATCCATAGATTTTAAGTCTACTTCTTCTAATAGAAAAGACAAGGAGAAAATGCAAATACAAACTGAAAGTTCAACCAGTGAAGATTCGGACTCTGAAAGTGATGCTGAGATGGCTCAAATAGCCAGGAGATTCAAGAAGTTCTATAGTAAAAAGAAATTCTTTAGAAAAATCAAACTACAAAGGAATGTATGACAACAAGGGACATTGGAAAAAGGATTGGAAAAAGCCTGACAAGGAGGATGATATAGTCTGCTATGAATGCAAAAGGAAAGGGCACATAAATGTTGACTGTCCAAAATTAAAATTAAAAAAGAAACATTATTATAAGGACAAGAAGTACAAGAAATACATGAAAGCTACCTTGAGTGATTCAAAAGACAGCACATCTGAAATTTCTTATTCGGAAAAGAATCGTGCCAACATGTGCTTCATGACCAATACCTCTGAGGTACCTGTTTCCCCTATGCTGAATGATTATTATTCTGGAACTGATTCTGAATCTGAAAACATGTCTAGTGAAGAACTATTTGAATACTGTAATATGCTGGAAGAAACATGTAATGAACTAAAGGACAAATATAAGTCATTAAAGAAACATCATGCTCTCACTTCCAATGTTAAATCTGCCTTTGATATAGAAAATGAAAAGAATGCTCAACTGTTAAAGGAAAATACAGAACTGAAAATGTCTAATGAGAAACTTAGAAATGACTTAGAAAAATTCACAAATGTAAAATATACTCTTACTCAAATGTTAGGAAAACAAGTTTCACCAAAATACACTACTGGTTTGGGATACCAACCTGGACAGAGACAGTTCACTAAAACTCAATTTATCTCTAAATCTGGACAAAATTATGCTTATTCCAGTTCTGGAAATTCATATGCTTCAACTAGCTATTCATATGGTTATAGATCAAATAAAGTTTATCTTTCAAAATCTATTGATTCTGTAAATTATATGAGACCCATAAGAGAAATATGGGTACCTAAAGATCTGATTGATAACCTTTCTGGACCCAAGAAGATCTGGGTACCAAAGTCATTTTCCATCTAAACCTGTTTTGTAGGAAATATGTTTGAAGAGTTCTCAAAAGAAGGTATGGTACTTGGACAGTGGATGTTCAATACATATTTCTGGGGATTACTCTTGTTTCAAGAGATTAATAAAGGTTGATGGAGGTCATGTCACCTTTGGTGATAACTCTAAAGGAAAAATCATCGGCCTAGTCCAGATTGGTAACACTGATTCAATTTTAATTTCTAAAGTTTTATTTGTTGATAGACTTAAGTATAATCTGTTAAGTATTTCTCAATTATGTGTTGATGGTTTTAATGTTAAGTTTGAAAATGATTCTTGTAATGTTTTTAACTCTAAAAATGTTTTAGTATTTTCTACCTTGAGAAATGAAAATGTTTATGTTGTTGATTTGAATTCCTTAGCTAAACAAAATGTTACTTTTTTAAATGCTTTTCAAAAAGAATCTTGGATTTGGTACAGAATATTAGGACACTGCAACATCTTTTCACTTAAAAATTAACTAGGAAGAACTTAGTTAGAGACCTACCTAAACTTGAATTCCCAAATGACAAAGTATTTAATCCCTGTCAAAAGGTAAATCAACATAAAGTTTCTTTTAAATCAAAGAAATAAGTCTCAACTTCTCAACCTCTCGAGTTGGTTCACATGGACTTGTTTGGACCTTCAAGAGTTTCTAGTTTAAATGGGAAGCACTATGTATATGTCCTAGTAGATGACTTTTCTAGATATACTTGGGTATACTTCTTATCTCACAAAAGTGAAGCTTGTTCTTACTTTATTAAATACTCCAAATCTGTAGAAAACATTAGTGGACTTAAGATTAAAACTCTAAGAAGTGATCATGGCCATGAGTTTGAAAATCATGAGTTTGAATCTTATTGCTCACACAATGGCTATAGTCATAACTTTTCTGCTCCTAGGACACCTCAGCAGAATGGTGTAGTAGAAAGAAGGAATAGAACCCTTCATGAAATTGAAAGAACCATGGTTAATGAATATGTCCTTCCTGTTTAATTTTGGGTTTAAGATGTAAATACATCTTGTTATATTATTAATAGAGTCTTGATAAGACTAGTTCTTAAGAAGACCCCATATGAGTTATGGAACAATAGAAAACCCAAAGTTAGTTACTTCAGAGTCTTTGGATGCAAAGTTTTTATTCTTAATACAAAGGATAATCTGGAAAAGTTTTCTTCTAAGAGTGATGAAGGAATTTTTCTTGGTTATTATTTAACTATCAAAGCCTATAGAGTATTTAACAAAAGAACCAAATGTGTGGAAGAATCTGTTCACATCAAGTTTGATGAAACTAATCCACATGAGTCTAAAACCTCTCTTGAAAATCTTGAAGAATATTTGACTGTTCTGGACCTTAATGATAAATCTAAAGAACCTTCTATAAAAACATCCAGTTCTGGGCATATTCCAGAATCTGCTTCTGTTGAACCCGAACCTATAGATGAACCTGAAATTTCTATTCCTACCTTTACTAGATCAACTAGGATTCTAAATAATCATCCTTTAGATGTTGTTGTGGGTAATCTTGATAGAGGGACACAGACTAGAGCTTCTCTAAGAAACCAGGTTGAACATCAAGCCTTTCTTTCACAGCTAGAACCTAAAAATATCAATGATTCTATCAATGATGAATTTTGGGTAATGGATATGCAAGAAGAGTTAAATCAATTTGGAAGAAACAATGTTTGGGAATTAGTTGATAGGCCCAAGGACACTTTGACAATAGGCACTAAATGGGTTTTTAGAAACAAAGTTGATGAATCTGGAAACATAGCTAGAAACAAAGCTAGACTATTTGCACAAGGATATAGTCAAGAGGAAGGTATAGATTATGAGAAAACCTTTTCACCTGTATCCATATTAGAAGTTATTAGGATCTTACTTGCCTATAATGCTCATCTGAATTTCAAGCTATATCAAATGGATGTCAAAAGTGATTTTCTAAATGGTTTTATAATTGAAGATTTTTTTATTGAACAACCACCTGGATTTACTAATCCTCATTTTCCAAATCGAGTTTTTAAACTTTCTAAAGCTTCATATGGTTTAAAACAAGCTCCAAGAGCTTAGTATGATAGACTTAGTAATTTTTTTATTTCACAAAGTTTTACTAAATGGATTTCTGATCCAACTCTTTTTATTAAAATAATTTATAAAGATGTTTTAATAGTACAAATCTATGTTGATGATATTATTTTTGGATATTCTAAACACTCCTTATGTACTGATTTTTCAAAGAGCATGAAAAATGAATTTGAAATGAGTTTAATGGGAGAACTTAAATATTTTCTTGGATTTCAAGTTTTTCAAGATGAAAATGGTATTATTTTGAATCAAAGTAAATATTCAAAGGATCTTTTAAAATTTTTTGGTTTGGATAGTGTTAAGGGAAGTGATACTCCTATGAGTACTGTTTATAAATTGGATGCAGATGAAACTGGGAAACCAGTGGATCAAACCAATTACAGAGGTATGATTGGAAGCTTACTTTACCTTACTACTAGTCGACCAGATATTATGTTTAGTGTGTGTATGTGTGCAAGATTTCAAGATAATCATAAGGAATCTCATTTACTTGCTATTAAAAGAATTTTTAAGTATCCTAAACGCACTGTAAACTTAGGCTTGTTTTACCCAAAAGGAAAATCCTTTTGAGTTAATGATTTATTCAGATGCTGACTTTACTGGTTGCAAGTTGGATAGAAAAAGCACATTTGGAACATGTCATTTATTGGGAAAATCCTTAGTATCTTGGTGTAGTAAAAAACAGAATTCTGTAGCTTTTTCCACTACCGAAGCAGAGTATATAGCTGCCGGTAGTTTCTGTACACGAATTCTGTGGAGGAAACACACTCTTTTGGACTATGGATATGACTTTAAGTGTGTTTCAATCAACTGTGACAACACTAGTGCAATTAACATCTCAAAGAACCTTGTATCTCACTCTAGGACCAAACACATTGATGTAAGGCACCACTTCTTGAGAGATCATTATCAAAATGGTGATATTACTCTTGAATTTATTGGTACTGAACATCAATTAACTGACATTTTCACCAAACCTTTAAGTTCGGATAGGTTAAGTTACATTAGACATGAGTTAGGAATGATTAACCTTGATCGGTAGCTACCTCACCGATGTGAATCCTCACCGATGTCATACCTCACCGATGTAATACCTCACCGATGGACCTCACTGATTGAAACTCTCACCGATAAACTCTATCGATGATTGCGCTGTTTTAAAACTTATGTCTGCCGCCAGAATCTGAATCGTTTTTACTTTATTTCATTTTATTCATTTATTTTATGATTCCTAAATGATAAAAACTAAGTCCTAGCTAATTCTCAATCCACAGAGCCTCAAACCCTTTACCCTCAAACCTTAGCTCCCGAATCTCTCAAGAACCCTAAATCCCTCGAACCAGCGATGGAAAAAACCAAACTTCCTACCATCAGAAATGACACTGATGAGACGAATGCAAAGAAGCAGAAGTCCCAGCCAGAAGAAAGTGGTAGTGATAGTAGAACTAGTTCAGTGAGGCGACTAGTGAATCCTCATTTGCAGAATAGAGTTATTGTGATTGAAAAAGAGATCTGCATGGAATGGCTGCTACCTAGCAAGTCATTAGTTCTCGAAGTGCTTGAAGATTAAAATTGGGTAGATTTTTTTTCGAACAACAATGGTCCCTACTATCCGAAGCTAGTGAATCAATTTTATGAGTTTGTAAGCTTTGAGAAATCTGAAAATGAGAACCGATTGACTTCTTATGTGAATGGAAAGGAGATATCTTTATCATCTGTTGAATGGGCTGAATGCTTGAAGGTTCCACATGAAGGTGTATATGGATATGTCTCGAAAGATATGTCACCTACAGGTGATATTTCCGATTATGAGACTTCTTTGGAAGAGCTTACTGGTGATGGAAATCAAAGACAAGTAGTAGCTGCAGAAATGGATGGAGAGAACATATTGTTGTTCAAATTTGTTCAGCATGTCTTAATACCGAGGAGAGGAGACTTTGTGAATTTAATGTATCAATATATCTATCTCCTACATCTCCTAAGACATTATGTGAAAGTGAATATGTGCAGATTGCTGATGATCCAAAAGAAAGACATGACAAGGCCAAAATCTAAGACTAATGCCCTATTCTTTTCCAAGTTGATCTCTGTGAAGATCAAAGTGAAAGGGGTAGATGAGTTTTAAGATGAGATAGTGGTAGTAAGAAACAACTTCTGTATCACAAGCAAAGTGTGAAAATACATGAAGATAAATTGGAACCCATAGAGAGGAGAGTGGGTTAATGATGACCAAAAGGTATATGATAAATTCAATCGTGTGGATCATCCTTCAAGACCTAAGGATGTGAGGGATCCAGGTCTAGGACCTGATGAAGAAGAACCTGAATACAATGATGATACTGAAGAAGAAGAAACTCCTATGAATGATGGGAGATATCCGGACTTGCCTCCAAGTCCTGCTGCTGAATTTGTATCTTCTAGAAAGGAAGCTTTAATAGAAGAAGATACACCTGCTAATAAGGAAGACCAGCTAGCCCCTGAGTATAAAGAAGAAAAGGATAATGAATCTGAAGCCTCTGATTATGTGTGTTTAAGTCTGAGTCCATTAATTGGAAGCTCAGTTGTGCCTACTGAGGATGTAGTAGGAGAAAGGGAATATGTTGTACCTAATCCATAGGACCCTCCTACTATTGCAGAGATGGAAATGATAGTAGAAGATTCTCCTTAGGAAGAAAGACCTGTTGATAATTCTCCTATTGTACAAGAGAATTCACTCATTGAGGGGGAGCATCAAACCAAGTTTAGAAGAGTTTCAGTGGCTGTTGATATTGAGGATTGGGCAGAAGACCCTGGTTTTGTGGTCTGTGGTTTAGACTATCCTGATTATGATAATGAGGCATCTCTAAATAGACCAAAAATCATTTATGATGTTGAGTCTGAGTTGCTACCTGAAGATGTGGTCAGAATGCATGACCTGGATAAGTTAAAGAAAAAGATTAAGGACAGTTTTGTGGAAGATACAAGGAATATGGAAACTTCACTAGTGTCATCAATCCAATCGATTATGACTGACTCAATAGCCATTATATCCTCTGAAAGAGTATCTATTGCAGTTTCACCTGCTGATTTGATCACCAAGGCTGACCTTGAATCCTTAAAGGATGATCTAAAAGAATCCTTTAGTGTTTCTATTGCTGAGTTGAAGCATTGTTTTGTTTAAGAGATGAGTATGTTGGAAAGATCTTTTGAACTCTCTCTCGGTTGTAATTTTTCAACCTTTATGGCTGAAATAGTGGAAGAAGTTAAAGAATTCCAGACTCAATTGTCTAGACTGGAAGCAGATCTTGAAGCTCTAAAGAAATTGGTTCTCTCATTGGAAAATTACATGAGCTCAAAATCCCAAGTAGACAAGGACTTAGTCTATTTCAAAAGTGTTTTGAGCCAGATGGTTTCAGTGTTTGAAGGTTTTAAAACTTCCATGAAAGATCATGTTAAAACCCTAGATTCCCAAGTTCAAAATCTTATTAGTGGGTTGTGATTAGCCACTAAATGAGGCTAATATTCATTGTTAATATACATAATATTCATGTTCTTTGTTATTCATAAACATCATTTTAGTGCATTTTACACTTTGAACATCATTTCACATTATGATTGTAATACCTTCTTAAAATGCACTATTATGTGGAACATTTTTGAACATCATTTAAAGTACCCAATGATTCATCTGATTTTAAGGAATTCAATTATACATATTTTAATTTGATATTTTTGTAAATTGATCTACACTTAAATATGAACATGTTTGATTCAGGGATCAGTGGAGAATTCATGGAGGATGATGGAGATATTTGGAAATGAAAGGAAGCAATTCTGGAGAAGGCAGATTGGACATCATCCCACTGATTAGGCTTTGGGGCCCAACATACAGGCCCAATTAATCCCAAATTTCGTGGGATGATAGAAGCCATGTACAGGAACAAATAACTCTGCAGGAGTTAATGCTAATTCGGCCTCCATGTTGGTCATTTAGGCGGACCAAGTTAGAGATAAAATTCTGGGCCAGATTCTGCGGCCCAGAAAAACATTCCACCAATTTAATCATATCTCGGAATAAGAAACTCCAAATGGGCCCAAATTTTACAGACGATTAGAAGACATCCGGAGATCCATTTTCTTCTTATATGTCCCACCCTGATTAGGCCCTCTAGAAGGTCATCCAAACGCGTCTATTCGGTGGATGAAATCTGGCTGCCACCTCGGGTCAAATGTGGAAAATTACAAATTCCACAAACTTTCCACCACCTTAGGCCTACCATACTCAAGTGGGATGACTTGTACTGTTGAAGGCTCGACCCAAGGCTCCCAAAATTCCTATTTAAGGAAGTGGTGGTGAAGGAGTTGAAGATCTTGGATGCTTTGTTTAATTTTAATGTTATGCTGCATTTTTGTTGCCTCAATTTTGTCTTTCACATGTAAGTTGTTCAATTCACTTAGTTTCTTTATAAAAGTTCTTCTTATACTCTTATTCTGTTGTTCTTAATATCACTTTGATACCGTTGGATCAAGGTGTTAATTTATTCACACCAACCCTTGTGAAATTATTCACACAACGGTGGAGTGATCATTTTATTTTTGTTGTTTTCTTTACTTCTCCATTTCCTCCCTTATGAGTCTACTTTCCGCTTCCATTGAAACCATGGGATAAATGGAGGGCTAACCCACTTATGGGTTGATCCAAGGGAGTAGCAAGGGGCTGGATTGGATGATATTTATCACCTAATTAATGTATAATCACTTCTTTAATTGGGATTTTTATTTGATGATTTTTAAACTCCATCGTCCTTGTTGAATTTAAGGCCACACACTTCAAGTACTAATACGATCCTTTACCTTGAAGTGCTCAAAACTTTGATCCTTCAAGTGTATAGGTGATTAGTATTAGAGGGTGTAGGCATTAAACCAGTAAGTGGTGATGTTGTTTTATCTCCTTAAATGAACTCATCTCAAATTTAAGAAATTGAAATCATTAAAAAGAAAATATGTCCAATCCACCCCGAGTGATAACCTAGGATCAACTCATTCTTTTAAATTGAATCCACTTAAATCTTTTAGATATCTTTAAAACCCATCCAAAATCAATCCAATTTGGCCACTTCATAGCCAAAAATCCATCCCTTAGGTTGTGTATCTTAGGTATCTTCTTAGGTCTCTGTGGAATCGACAACCCAAGCTACACTACAAGGACCGTTCTACCCTTCTTCTCTTGGGTAAATTTGGGCGTGAACCAGGTTGACCAAAAACTTCAAGGAAACAGTAACCTTCTCTATTGGTTCTTTTGCATCTAAAACCTCTGTGGATTTGAATCAGATTCGAGCTATGATGAAGGAGGATCTTGGTTTAGCATCAACCAGTGGCTCTGTGGACTCATCTGATCTGAGAAAATTTGTGCTTTCTACTAGAGATTCAGCTAGAGAAATAATGAATATATTTTAAGACTATATGAGAGAAGCCTCTTCCTCTCAGAAATAAGTGAAAGAAAAGGTGGAATCTTATTTCCAAAATATTTACACCAAGCATCAGCTCAACAATCACTTCAAACTTCTATTGGAAAACCTGAAGTTACCTCCTATCAATCAATCCTTCAGAGAACAAGTCACCAATCTAAGGTAATTGACTCCTGCCTTGGACAAATTCATGGAAAACAAGGATGACTTCATATCTTCTATGGAAAGAGGAGAAGGAATAATTAGGGATTTCAGAAATCTTTTGTTGCCTTTTCTACATGTTGATGCTAGGCCAGTGATTGTACCTCCAGCCTTACCAGCATCTGCCTCTACTGGTTCTCCAATTTAGATGACTCCAGCCCAATCCCTTCGAAGCCTCACATCTATGATCACTCAAAGAACTCCTTAGTACAGGCTAGTCACAGTTTTTGTGGCTCAGCCTCCTGTGATCAATTCCGAAATTCCTAAGCCTTCACCAGCATCCTCATCACTTGAATCTGCTACTGATCCCAAGGGAAAATCTCACATTGATTATGTGGATTGAACAAGTGGATAAGATGTTTGATAGGAATCCCTTGTATTTTTTTTCTGTCTATGTACCTTTTTGTAACATTTAATACAAGTGGCTTTCTTTTATTTCTCATTTTGTTCCTCTTCTCTTTGTTGTTTCCCATTTTTTGATTATCACAAAGGAGGAGAAATATTCTACAAAGATTCTATAAAGGGGGAGAGATATTCAAAGTACCAAAGAGAGGGAAATATTCACCTAGGGGGAGAAGTATTAAAGGGAGATATTAAAAGGGGGAGAATAAATATTTGGGAGAAAGTATCAAAGGGTGAGAAATTTTATCTACGGAAGAGCTATCATGCTTTGCCCCTCTGATACCATTGCATTTAATTCTCTGATACCATTGCATTTACTTCTATCTCTGATACTTTATGGTCTGTAATATACTATTTTCTCTCATACAATTGAATTTAATGATATATCCTCTGATACAATTACTCACTATTTTAAAATGATAATATCATAATTTGTGATTATCAAAAAGGGGGAGATTGTTGACCTCACCTGTTTTGATAATCCCAATTATGCTTTCATATACTTTGATAATCCCAATCAATGTTTATCTATATATTAATTCTTTCAATCTATGATACTCTATTATCAAGATGATAATAATATTAAAATAATCCTTGAGATATGTTAATCAATGTTTATCTATGTTTATATGAGTTCTGAAGTAATTCTAACCAATAGGATATGTTGTGTATAAAACAGATAAGTGTTAAGTCACTGATCTACGTATAGCTACTTATAAAGAGCTACCAGTACTCAGTCTACCGATCGACTTAGTCTACATATAGATAGAGTCATCGATAATATAAGGTTACCGATATGTACAGATCTACCGGTAAGCATAGAATAAGTCTTTCGATAGAAAAGAATGGAGCTACCGATGTGCATAAGTCTACCGATACACATAATCACTGGAACAAAGGAGCTACCGATAGAACCAGTCTAGCGGCAGTTACCAATAGAGTAAGTCTATTGATACAAGTACAGACGGTCACCAATAACAAGAGCTAACGATAGACAGAGCTCCTGATAGAACAATTCTACAGAGCTACCGATAGAACAAGTATACCGCACTACCGATAGAGTAAGTCTAACGATAGAAGGAGCTACCGATATGTTAAGAGCTACCGATATCAAGAGAAATCGATACAAGTGCAAAGAGATACCGATGGAAGGTCACTGTTACACAAAGTCCAATGTACACATCTACCAACAGAAGGCTACTAATGATTGACTAACTAGTCAAACTCTATACTCTCAATACTATTTATTTATTAATCTAACGGTTACATTTGATGGTTTTAATGTAGTTCATGTTATTTAATGAATTCTATTTCCATGTAAGGGAACCGTATCTAGTACCCATGCAAAAGGTAATCATTCCTTTTTCTGAAGCTCAAAGCTATAAAGGGAAGGAAAGATAACACTGGACGTATACAAAGAGATAGAACAAGAAGAGTTGTGGGCGTGAAAGAGAGGATCATTACAAAGTAACCAAGAAGGTGCTTGAATTGTGAAGAAAGAACTAGAAAGTGGTGAATATAGAAAGACTACATCCCTACTCCAAGAACACTGAACATACACGAAGTAATTTTTTGCTAGAGGAGAACACAAGTTGCATCTTGAGTGAAGAACTACAACAAACACTTCATGCACTCAGGCTCACAAGCTGAACCTGGAACCAAGGAAGAAAACGATACTTTGTTTTTCAGAACAAAAACCAGGGAAGGACTCAGAAGCTTTTTTGACCAACCAAATGAGTCTAGAGATGCACTGCCAATCACTAAAGCTCTTCTAAACTCATTCTCACTTACTTTAGTGATTATTTCATTTACATTTCGAGCAGTGTGTGTACCCTATTTATTTTACACACACACTATCTCCTATGCTAAGCTGGAGGATTCTCAAATCCTCAATCAAACTCTATAAATCTCTTGTTTCCCACTGTGGATAGTGGTAGAGGTCAAGTAAGACCTGGAAAGCTGTGAGTTGTTGTTTGTTTTCCCACGTAGAACTGTGGTTGAGGTCTTTAGACCTGGACAATATTATACTATTGTTAACCCCGATCGAGGGTGTGGATCAATTTATATAAATTGTTTGAGAGGAATAAGTCTCGACTTGAGACTGATCCTCTTTGTTACATCTACTGTTTTTTTTAGTTTAAGTCTTGAGTATATTATATATTTCATATTCCACTGCTAATTACTTTGAAATATAATTTGTTTTAAAGTTACATTGATAGTTAAATTAGAAAGTTTTTATACTTATTTTAAACCATTAAGTTAGTTTCAAAAGTCAATTTAATCTTCAGATTAAATTAACTGAGACCTAATCAATCTTTGAGAAACTAATTGAACATTTACACTCTGTATATATTCACTACAGTTTAACTTTGTTTTTAAATTGGGGGATTTTAAGAGAAATATTTTTAACAAAAATTTTAATTGGAACTCAATTCACCCCCCTCTTTAGTATCCACTCTGATCAACACATAGTATTTAGACCGTCAGGTGTAAGTTCTCATAAGAAGATGAGGCTTCTTCTCATGAAGTTCGCACTTGGTAATCTCCAAGACATAAGATTATGAGAACAGACCCTCCAGTAGTAATTTTACATGTTTTAGTTTCATTGGATACTCCAATCTACGAGCATGTGTAATGGTACTTAGACTTTAAGATTATCATTAATTCATGACTTAACTCACACACTTAGATTTATTGATGAAAACCATCACACCATATATTGGTGGGAAGTATGTTGTGTTGGGTGAGTCATGATTGACATGTCATTAGTGGATAAATTAAGGAAGGAATATATCTTCCATCATTATGGGAGTAGATATCTCGGCCCTTTGATTGGAACATAACCATCTTCTAAAGTCCATGGTCATAGTGTAACAATATATTTATTTCATATTGTCAAAGAAAGATATATCAAGAATATGGTTTTATGACACCATCGTGCAACATTCTTGATGAGATATTGTGATAAAGAGATTATATTTCACAGTAATAATTCATATGTGGTTGTCATAATTGAAAGATTAAGTTCTTTGTCTTCGGTTCCTTGACCCGTTTATAGATAGTAATCTTGGAATTTAGGAAACTCTGCCTAATGCCAATGAGAAATAATCCCAGAGGGCGCACAATAGGTGTTTCTATTGATCTCAATTAAATTCAATTAGAATTTAATTAATAGAATCAATATTATTCTCAAGATTGAAGAATAATTTTATTCAAGTTATATTGATCGAAAAAATTAAATAAATATTTTTTCACCAGTATGTGAATAAAAAAATATTTATTTTATTGAATATTTAGTAAATACTTATTTTTATGGTATGCGAATGAAATAATTATTTATGAATAAAATATTTATTAACGTATTTAATAAATATTGAGTTTGAATGGACCAAGACCAAGTTTAGTGATAAAATAATTATTTAAAAGTTGGTAAATATTATTTATCAATTTGCGCAAGTTGGTGCACCACAAAATAAAAATGTTATTATTATAAATTGGCATGTGGTTTGTTAAAGGTTCTAAAAGTATTTAATGGCCGACATGGAATTAAATAATATTTTAACCTAAAATCTAAATATATAAATAGACGATTATGTCTATTGTGTATTGAATACAAGATTGAGAATATAGAATTGTTGTGAACAATGAATTCTATCTCAAATACTCCTTCTCTATCCCTATAAAGAATGAGAAATGTAATAGATATTTCTTCAAGATCAGAGAATGAGTAATAATGAACAAACAACACAAGACATTTGATTATCCATAGTAGCACCTAGATATCAAGTGACATTGCTCAGAGATCATAGGGGCATGTGTGGATCACCACTAGAGGGATTCAATCCTTAGATCCTCACATCGAAATGAAGGAAATCCAAAAGGGTCTCTTCAGAAGATCAACATTCATCAAAAAAGAAAGTTCATAATCCCATGTATTCATTTTTTTGATATTAAATAAATTGATTATAAATTTAACATGCAGGATCCTCACTCATGGTTTTAGGAAATGATAATTAAAATAAATTATAATATATATCCCACCACTGCACGCTTCTACTAGGCCCATAACCTACACTAATTACTCAAAATTTTGTATCATTGAACCAATATGGATTCATCGATGGTGTGAATATTCAAGGCTACATTATTACTACCTTGGAATGTGTGAATTTTATTAAGAAAACCAACAATATTAGAAACATTTTCATCAAGATCAATGTTAAGAAAGATTTTGACACCATTAGTTGGGACTTCTTCACTGTTATAAGAATGTTTGGATTCTGTGAAACCTTCATAAGATGGGTAAAATTACTTTTCTCCTCTATGAAAGTTTCCATTCTTATCAATAGTTATATGGAGGGTATTTCACTTGATCTAGAGGTGTTATAAATGTATACCCCATATCATCCATTATCTTTATCATTTTTTAACACTATTAGAGTAGATATATCACTAAGATGGTGGAAGAGGGAAAATTGAAACAAATATAGGTTACAATAGGAATCACAACACCATCACACCTTATCTATGAAGATGATATTATAGTATTCTTCCATGGTCATAGAAGAAATATAAAGGCTCTACTAGAGATTTTCAATCATTATGATGATGTTTTAGAGAAAATCATCTGCTAAGAGAAATCTCACATATCTTTTTTTAAGAACACTATTTCTTTAAAAATGATTATTTAGAACTATCTGGTGGAAGGAAAGGTAATTTTCATTTCATATGCTCGGGTGTCCTTGTGTCTTGGGGGAAACTCAAGGTGAAACCCTTATAAAGTGGTCGATTCTATTAAAGAGATATTATGAACATGGAATGGAAAACCCATTTACATGGTAGGTAGGTTCTATATGGTTAAGTTCCCTTTATGTGGAAGCTCCTCACTGACAACTCTAAATCTCTTCATTTTCTTCAAAGACAATTCTTCAAGAGACATAAATATGGGAATATCTATTTATTTTATTCTTATATATGCCTATTTCAAAGTGAATCATATACTGATGTCATGATGCAATCAAGTTGGCTACTCTCAAGACCATTCTCTCTCAATTTTCGGAATGACAGCTGGATTGGATTCCCTTTAAGTAGAATGGTTGATAGCATGAACTATGGTAATTCCCACTTAAATTTGGAAATGATTCAGAAATGAAAATAGAGGTAATGCCCTCTATCATGAGAAAGATAATAGAAGAATATAATTTCATGCCTTAGGAGGATATACACAATTGGAAACTAGTGAGAAATGGTGTTATGACTAGTAAACTGTATAACTCATTAAAAATTGGGATGTGTGGTGCAACATGGAAATAGTCCTAGAACCTTCAATACCAATGGATTAAATCCACTAGAACCTATATTCTCTGGAGATTCAATAAAATAAGGATCCCAAATAAAGAAATAATAATGATTTATGGTTTCCATGGGTGTTCTATCTATCTTTTATATAGTTCCAATACCTAATATGAGGAACAAGTTTTGTTGCAATACCCACTCATGAAGACTCTTTAGGAGGCCACAGCTAGCTTTTTTGAGATTCCTCTTATACATGATTACAATCTAGAGGACTAGATGGAATTCAGGGTCTATCTACATACCTTTAAAACCTCCATCGTGATGTGATTTTAGATGGTTAGAGAAAAAATTACATCATTTACAATGGAAACTCCCTCTCACGGACCGAATTAGTGAATAAAATATTAACTGAAATTCAACTTATAGATAAGTTGTAGTTTGGGTGAGTAGAAAACAAACTACGTTATATTTCGGTCTCAAGGTTGTTAGGAATCAAACCCAAATTCAAATTACCTATAATAATAATCAGTATGATCTATAAAATGTTGATCCATGTCTAGATTAATGTAAATACTTATGGAGCATCAAAATGGATTCTAGGAAGGGATTACAAGGGTAGTATTATGGGAAGATTCTTTGAACATTGTGGTCACACATATACCCATGAAGGAACTGATCAATGTAGTGCATATCATGATACCAAATAGATGGAAAACTAATGGAAATAATATTACTCAACAATCATGATACATGAGATCAAGAATAAACTAAATTATGCCTATTGGGAGATGGTTCTACACCAGATTACATGTCTGTAGGACCATTACTCCATTAACTTTTTTATTTCACATATCTATGCAGATGGGAATTAATTTGTAGGTGGATTATCAATAAAGGGTTAACCTATAACTCCTTGGTTTAAATGGAATATGTTCCACATGATTTGATTGGTATGGTGGAATGTGATATCTATGAAATTCCCACTCCCAAAAGTGTGTAAATTTTGAATTTTATTGAACCTATTCAAGGCCTTTTCCTTTCATTGAATCTAGTTATGGCCTATACCACATTGGATAAATTTCTTGATTATTTTCATTTTTCAAAGGATAGTTTAAAAATGATATAAACTGATTTGAAAACTAAAAATATGGATAAAAATTATGCATGTTTTATCTTCTGTCAATTTTATTTTCTTGAATAAATTGAATGAGTTTATTTCTATTTTTTAAAATATTTTCATATTATCAGGATTTATTTAAAATGATAATGAATATATAAATACAAGTAAGGGGAGTTAAATATTGTGATAACAATGAACTAGTTATTGTAGACTGCACGTCTAAACTTGAAAATGTTATAATAAATTGGTAATAAAGGCATGATAAAATATTAGACATAAATTTTTATGTGTATTATATGATGAACGTGATAAGTTTAAAATATCACAGCTAGATATAAATTTCCTACATGGTTTATTTTTTTATGTTTTGATTAATTGTAAGGTATTAAAGGAAAATATGTGGTAATAAATTAATAAATCTGAAGCAACATGTAATATGAATAAGTGAATTAATAAGAATCTATTATGAAGAAAATTTTAAGTATGTACTGATTATATAATAATTGTATCCTGTATTGAGTTATTGATATTTTTTTAAATGATTAATTGTTGGTATGACTTGTTATAAATATACTTATTTAAGCCTCTACCATGAATATTTTTGTTTTTTTTTATATCAAGATATGACACAATGAAAATGGTGATGATATCCTTGGAAGGATTGATATGTTATTATATAAAGGTGTGATCGATGGTGGAACGATATGATTAATGAAATAATGGGATGCATATGAAATGATAGATGGGTTATGATAAGGTTCATGGTTGGATTCTAGTATTTTATTTTCCATCCTCTGTTTGCTTAATTGTTAGTGGTTGTATGTTTGTTTATTATCTATTGTTAGTTTCTTGTTAGAAGTAGTTTTATAAATTACTTGATATGATAAAGCACTATATTGTGAATATTTAATTAATTTTTATTGATTCTACAACAACTACTATACTTTACTTTGTTTATGGTACCCTCTTAAATGAATTAAAAATTTTAATAGAAAGGTGGTTTTGTGGGAATTAATTATGGATATTGTCTGTGATCAGCTTAGGATTAATTAAAGCTTTTGTGCTCTAGCTAAAGTTGAAATGTTTGTCAAATGAAATTTAATACTATTGTAATATAAAGTATTCTATCAGTTTAAACTAAAACATGATTTTGTGTTGGTAAATGGTTGTGATGTTCCACATGATGTTGAAATGATTTATGTGATGTGCTCTAACCTAATTGTTACCTTGTTTTTAAATGTTGGATAATACGACATAACTCCTCATATATGGGTGATGCACTGTATCCACTTGGATATGGATGATGAAAGAAGTCCCAAATTAGGGTCAATATTCTATTTTCATTACTTTCATCCAAGCATCACCAACATGTGTAATATAAGTATCATTAGTGTCTCAAACTTCGGTGGGTATTTATGGTTATGTAGGTTTGTCATAGTTTTATAAACCTACTCCTTTAATTAAATAAATTTTTGGGTAATTTTTAAATTAGAATCAAAAAATTTGATTTAAAAAAATGGGGTGCATCAAATTCTAGAATTTATTAATAAAAAAATTATAGCACTTTAATATTTTAAAGGTTTTCTCTTCAAAAGTGAAAAGTTTTAAAAATGTATAGAATATTCCAAATTGGTAATTTTTTTGAAATGGGGTCTTAAAATTAACATGTTGAATGTAATTTTGATGCTGAACTAAAATCTGTTTTGAAATAGGGTGTGTTGATTTCTAAAAACATGGATGAATTTCTCCTTGATGAAAATAGTTATCACTATTCTAAAGGTTTTATGTTTTTGAAATAAATAAATTTTAAATTATTTAAATTGTTATTAATGTTTTATGGGTTATTCAAAAAGGTAACCATTTCAATCTTGTTCTTTAATGTTTTACAGTTTCTCTCAGTATCTAGGAATCTATTTTCAAGGTATCTTCTAATGAATGTTAACTATTGGTTATTCTTATTTAGGTATAATTTTAATTCTTGAGGATGAGAATTGTTTTAGAGGTATCTAATGTTTGAGTTTGGATTTTCCCCAAACATTACTCTATTTGTTTCTGGGTGTTGAGGGAGTCTGGGGTCTTTTCCAAAAAAATTAGATGTTTGAGATGGTTTAAATAAAACTTAGATTAATTTTAATGAAATTCATTTTTTTTGGTTTAAAACTCAACTTTTATAAAATAAACGAATTAAATATTACCCTTAGTTTTTTATTTATAAAATTTTTACTTTTTAAATTTTTGTTTACCCTTATGAAAGACCCCTTCCTTGAACAGGGGTAATCATTGTAATTATGTTTACCCTTATGTGAGACTACCTTTCTGCATAAAGTTAACCCAATTTACAATTACATTATCTCTTATGACATAAAGGTGAAATGAATAATTCTTATGTTTCATAAAATTAACCCGAGATACCCTTTTATAATTCCTTATTTCAGAAAGGTAAATCGATTTACCTTTGCATGAGATCTTCTTATGTGATGGTAGACCAATCCCTATGTAAAGGTTGTTTTTCCCTTACATAAAGGTAAAATATGAAGACCTTTTCAAGACACATCTTTCTATGTAAAGGTAAACCACATTACCATTATGTAAAACCTCACTTAAGCATAATAATAACTTACCTAAATAGAAGCTTTCCAGTTTCTTCCAGAATTGTTCTGCAACCTGATTTTATAAATTGAGAAAAGTAAATAAAGGAAAAGGAACTTATGCACAAAAAGTAAACACATAATTTCATGAAATTAATTTAATGATTAAAATCAATGAGAGAGAAGAAAGAGATAAAAAATAAAATTCAGGGATGCAACTCAAAACTGAAGAATCATCAAAAGATTATTCCATGATAGAAGGGCCAATTTAATTTCTGTTATTTGGTTCATGGAAAGAATAAGTATCTGGAAAGGACTATTGGGAGGGAGATTCAAGAAACTAAAATAAGGATCAATGGCCCTTGAATTTTATTAGGGGACACCAATACCATAATAAAGATGGAGGAGAAAGTTAGATATGCTCACCTTCCCACTTTATGTAGGGAATTCAAGGATTATATTCATAGTAATGAGATCATGGATGTTATCCTCATTGGGAAAAAATATACATGATATAGAAATCATGGAAATGAAATGGTACCTAGTAAACATGACTAGGATCTTGCTAATTACATTACAATGGATCGGTATGACTTTGTGAGTAGTATTTCCTTTCCAAGGTATAATTAATATCATTATCCTATTTTGGTTTTATAATAAGATATTAGGAAAAATATACCTTTTTCCTTTTAGATTATATAATGCTATGATAAAACATCATGTTTAAAGGAAGCTAGTTATAATTGTCTAGAAATATTTTCAATGTATAAATGACTCATATTCTTGTGTTATAAATCCCAATTTTTTTAAAAAAATGTAAAAACACTAGATAAAAACTTGTTCTGGAAATATGGAAGTGGAGATAAAAACCCTAGAGACTAAGTTTGCTCAAATGAAAAAAAATAAACACTAAGAAGGATTTTTAGAAGACCCTTATTGGGAAAGAAATTAGAACTATTAATGAACTTAACTCAGTGATGGAGAAAAAACATTAAATTCAAAAGGAATTATTTGAGGTTAGGTGGGTGAGGGAAGGTGATAAAAACACTTAATTTTTTAACTCCCTATAATGAGCTAGGAAAATATCCAAACCTCTTTCTTAGTTTTAGGATAGTGTCACTATCCTTTCTGAAAAGGCATGATCTAGAAGAGCATATTGTTAATTACTACAAGAACCATTTCAATCAGATGGATTCTTGTCCACATAGCCTATAAAAAATACTATATCAAGAACTCTTGATAAATAAGAGAATGATTTTCTTATCAAAACTCCAAAATAATTTGATATTAAATAATGTTTTTCAACTTTAAGCATGGTAGTTCCTCAAGCCCATATGGATTTACTAGCCATTTCTTTTAGGTGTTAATGGATATTATCCAATTAAATTTGGATTTTTTTACAAATTCTTCAAGATTGAATGTGGAACCAAATATATTTTTTTGAAACTTATCCCTAAGGTGGAAAATGCAAGTCAATATAGTTATATTAGATTGTTTTCCTATGTTAACTCTACAAAATTTTTAAGGGTAATAATTTCTAATAGAATTTCTATAATTGTTCACATAGTTGTATCACTGAACCAATATAGATTCATTAAAGATGGTAATATTCTAGAATACCTTATTATTTCCTTGGAATGTGTGAATATTATTAAGAAAATCAGAAATACTAGAATAATTTTCATCCAAATTTATGTTAAGAAAGATTTTGATAGCATTAGTTGGGATTCCATCTTCTCTCTTATAAGAACTTTTGGATTCCATGAAACCTTCATAAGATAGGTAGAATTTTTTTATCCTCTATGAAAGATTCCATTCTTATAAATGGTTCCCTGGAGTGTATTTCACTTACTGAAGACTATTTGAGTAGATATATCACTATAAAAAAAATTACATTAGAGGGGTTATTTAGAGGGGGTTCTGCACAACCCCCTCTAAATTCATTTTCTGTAACATTAGAGGGGGTTCTGCAAAACCCCCTTATAGAAAATGAATTTATAGGGGGTTATAAACCCCCCTATAAATTAATTTTCTATAAAATTTAGAGAGGGATTATGAAAATCAACAAATTTAGAGGGGGTTCATAACCCCCTCTAAATTTTTTAGCATTGTTTTTTTAATATTTGGTTTGATTTTAGACTTGATTATATCAAAAGCACTATCGATTTAATAATTAGTGGCATTATATATTTTGTTGGATTTTAGAGGATCTATATATATATATATATTTCATTTGGATACATATATATATACATATATATAATTTTTTTAAAAGGAAATAGTGGGGGTTCACAACCCCCTCTAATTTAAGATATTAGAGGGCATGAAATGCTACTAATCCCTCATATTAGAGGGGTTTTTGAACCTTTCTAATTTAAGAAATTAGTGGGTGTTTTAAACCCCCTTTAATTGATAACATTAGAGTGTTCTTTTAACCCACACTATTTCATGAAATTAAAGGGGTTTTTGAACCCCCTATAATTCATGACATTAGAGGGGGTTTTGAACCCCCTCTAATTGATGACATTAGAGGGGGTTCAAAACCCCCTCAAATTTATGACATTAGTGGGGGTTATTAACCCCCTATAATTCAAGAAATTTTATGGGGGTTATGAACCCCTGTAAATCCCTTTGATTATAGAGGGTTTTAAACTCCATCTAAATTTTTATTTATTTTCTAAAATAAATATCATATAAATTAAATTTTTTTAACATATATGTGGGTGTGTGAATGTGTGTGTATATATATATTACATAAACATATTATATAAATGTATTTAAATACATTATAACACATATATATAAGGACATTATATAAATATTTTAAATAAATATTTATACGTATACACAAAAATGTATACATATATATAAATATTGACATGAAAAATATAAATGTAATTATAAATATATTTATTCAAATTTATAAAATTTATATATGGTTTTATAAATACTGTACATTTATATTATGATTTATATTATACATATATTATATTAAAAACATTTTTATTATATTATGTATACAAATATATATAATATAAACGACATTAAATATAAATTTGCATATACATATATATTTTATATAATTATATATATATATATCTGTGTGTGTGTGTGTGTATTATAAATAATTAATTCTATATAAATTTATGTATATTATATAATTATTTTACATATATTGTATCATACCATTTTAATTATAGATTAATTTAGTATATATATATATATATATCATATAATAATTAATAATATTATTGTTACACGCACGTACATAAATACATTTGTATTATATACTTAAGTATAAAAACATTTATATTAGATTAGGTATATTAATTTACATAATTTAGATAAAATTATATATAAATATAAATATAAATATATTATTTATTTATATATTATATTATATTATAAATATTTTATTGTAAATAAATTTATATGCATAATATAATTATTTTATGTATATTGTAGTATAGAATATTAATTATAAATTAATTTTATACATATATATATAAATATATGTATGTATGAATGTATATCATATAATAATTAATAATATTATTGTTACACACACATACATAAATGCATTTTTATTGTATACTTATGTATAAATACATTTTTATTATATTATTTATACTAATTTACATAATTTAGAAAAAATTAAATATAAATATAAATATAAATATAAATATAAATATATTATTTATATTATATTATATATTATATTGTAAATATTTTATTAAAAATAAATTTA
Source organism: Viscum album (assembly GCA_963277665.1). Classification (NCBI taxonomy): domain Eukaryota; kingdom Viridiplantae; phylum Streptophyta; class Magnoliopsida; order Santalales; family Viscaceae; genus Viscum; species Viscum album. The sequence goes on along the minus strand of OY728166.1, from coordinate 1,068,464,775 downwards.
TATCTATTATATAATTATTTTATGTATATTTTAGTATAGCATATTAATTACTAATTAATTTAGTACATATATATATATATATATCATTTAATTATATAATTTGTTTCCAATTATATGAATGCATTTAATTTTGTGTGTATATATATGTGTGTTGATGATATAATATAAATTTATATAATTACATACATTAATATATAATATAAATTTATTTAATATAATATATGTATAATATATATTATAATAATATTATATCTATAAATACAAAAATACACACACACACACAAAAATATAAATATATTTATTAATATATGTATAAATATGTATTTATATATATTAAATATAACCAAATATATATGTATGTATATAGATATTATAAACAAATATATTATAATTATACATAAATACATATTATATATAAATATTTTACACAAATTTATATTATTTTATAGAGAAATATAATATATATATATATATATTATATTATTTATATTTATAAACACAAATATATATATATATATATATATAATATAATAATTTGGAATATAGTTAAATATAATGCAACATATTATATATATGAAATCGATCGTAGCCTAGTGGCTCGTGGGGGGTGCTCTGTGTTGAACTATACCGGTGTTCAAAACCCAGTGGATGAATTTTTACATCATAGGTGTGGCGCATAGGCACTGGCGGGCGCGTGACCGTTGGGACGGAAAAGGGGTGCACGCAGGGGGTGCTCGGGCGTGCACAGGGAGTGCTCGGATGCGGGGGGTGCTCAGGCGGACAAGGGTGGGGTCGCGTGAGGGGTGTCCCGGTGTGTGTCATGGGGTGGGGGTGCATGAGGTGTGTGTCGGGGGGTGTCAATAGGGGTGGGTGTGTGTCGGGGGGTGTCAATAGGGTTGGGGTGTCGTGGGGGTGTCGAAGTGGTGTCAACAGGGGGTGTCATGGGGTGTGGGGGTGTTAGGTGGTGTCAATAGGGGGTTTGGAGGTGGCGTGGCAGACAAGGGTGGGGGAGTAGAGGGGTTGTCCTGGTGGTGTCTGTCGGGGGTGTCAACAGGGGTGGGTTTCAAGGGGTGGGGTTGTGTGTCAGGGGTGGGGGTGTGTGTTGGGGGTGTCAACAGGGGTAGGGTGGGGGTGTCGTGGGGTATCAAGAGGGTGGGGTGTCGGGTGGTGTCAATTGGGGGTTTGGGGGTGGCGTGGTACCCCTATTGGTGTCATGGGGTTAGGGGTGGTTGTGTGAAAACCTCCCCTAATGCCTCTAATGTGATCACCATTAGGGGAGGTTCAAACAGCCCCTAAATTCCTAGATTAGGGGTGGTTTCTATTATAACTGCCTCTAATGTGGTAATTTCTGGGTAACATTAGAGGGGATTTAAACCCCCTCTAATGTAACGACCACTAAATTCACTATGAATTTACCAGTGCTTACTCATAACCACCACTACTAGTAGTAGGCGGGCACATTAGCAGCGACTCTTAACAACCACTACCAATGTCTTTATAAGGGGTTATAACCCCTTCTAATGTCAAAAATAACCCCTTCTACATTGATCAATTGTTTTTTAGTGTATCACTAATATGGTGGAAGAGGGGAAATTAAAACAAATAGAGGTAGTAAGATGAATTACAAACCCATCTCACCTTCTCTATGCCAATGATATTACAGTATTCTTACAAGGTAATAGATATAACCTAACGTCTCTACTGGATATTTTCAATCATTATGAGGAGGTTCCAGGTAAAAGAATCTGCTAAGATAAATATCCTATATATATTTTAAGAGGTTCACTATAGCTAGAAAAATGTTTATTTTGAACTACTTTGGAGATAGGGAATTTAATTTTCCTTTCATGTGTTTAGTTGTGCTAGTGTTTTGGGGGGAACACAAGGTTAAACCCTTAAATGAAGTGGTCGATTCAACTAAATAGATACTTAGAACTTGGAATGGAAATACATTTCCATGGTAGGTAGGATCTGTACGTTTAAAAAAACTTTATGTGGAATCTCCTAACTAACAACTCTAAAGATTTTTCTTTTATTCAAAGATGATTCTTCAAGTGACTTAGATATATGAATCTCCATTTATTTTATTCTTCCATTTGTCTAGTTCAAAGTGAATCATATGATGATGTCATGATACAATCAAGATGTCTAGTCTCGAGACCATTCTCTATCAATTTAGGGAATGAAAACTAGATTTGTCTCCCTATAATTAGCATGGTTGATAACTCACACTCTATTTATTCCCACTTAACAATTGTGAATGCTTTAGAAATGAAAATATAGGGAATACCCTCTATCATCTGGTAGATAATTGAACGATACAATTTCATGGCTCATGAGGACATGCTCAACTAGAAATTGGTGAGAAATGTGGTTATTGTAAGGGTTGGTGTCCTGAGAACCGACTATTTTTTACTTTGATTGCATGAATGTTCACTTATTATATATTGTTCATTGTTCTACATGACTATAATATAATAATGTCCTGGAATATTTTTTGCATTAATAAGGTCATGGAAGATCCCTGCTATGATGAGAACCTTGAAATGATATAACAATATTCTTAAATAAAGTTTTGCGGTTTGATGACATACTATGATAGGACACATAGTAAACAGACCGTCATGTGCGAGTACTCGTAAGAAGACGATACTCTCTCTCATGGAGTTCACACTTGGTAATCTCCAAGATGGGAGATTATGAGAACAGACCCGCCAGTAGTAATTCTGCATGTCTTGGTGTCATCAGAAATAGCTATCTACGAGCATGTTTAATGGTCCTTAGACTGGAAGATTATCATTAACTCATGTCATGACTCACGCACTTAGATTTACTGACGAAAACTGTCACGCAGACAGTTGGCGGGATGTAGGGTACGTTGGGTGCGTCACGAGTGACATGTTGTTAATGGTTAAGTCAAGGAAGGATTTTCCCCTTCCATTTATGTAATTTGATATCTCATCCCTTTGATCGAAATAGAACTGTCACATTAAATTCCATGGCCATGGTGTGAACGCCGAGTTTATTTCAGGTATTCAAAGAATGAAAGATCACGCATATAGGTTTATGACACTGCCATGAAACCTGCTTGATGAGATATCAAGGCAAAGGGATTAAATTACACAGTAAGTGTTCGTATGAGGTGATACGTCAATGCGGCGTCAACTTCTTTCTCTTGGGTGCCTTGACCCATTGCTAGACAGTAATCTTGGACTTTAGGCAAGCTCGCCTAATGCCAACGAGAAAGAGGCCTAGAGGGTCACACGCTAAGTGTATTAAATTATCTAAAGTAGAATAAAGATTATTCCCATATGTGGTTTAATAATTATTCAAGGAAGCCTAAATCGTTTTAATGATGGAGGAAGAAGGAAATGAAAAACAAGATATACACGCCGTGTATTAAAGATTACACGCCGTGTATTTTTTCATGGAAAACAAGTACACGCCGTGTATTAATAATTACACGCCGTATAGTTTTATTTATGGAAACGAAATGAATAAATGAAAACAAGATATACACGTCATGTTCATTGAATGTACACGCCGTGTAGTTTTCAATTAAAAACAAGTACACACCGTGTATTTATTAATACACACCGTGTAGTTTTTCCAGTCAGGATTTTGAGAAAATAATATTATTTTAAATGGTATTTATTATATTTCATGTGGGCGCATGTCAATGAATTAATTATTCGACATGGGGGTTTTAAATAAGATTCAATGAAATAAATAAAATGCGTAATGCGTTTAATTATTATCATAACTCTACAACCTTAAACCTGATTATAAATATCCTCATAACCCCAACTCTTTTCTGACACACAAGAGAATCGTTTTGCACAACAATTCTGGAGAATTATTTCAAGGCCTAAAGAATCTCTTCCTCCAAGAACTCTCTCAAGACCGAGAGAGATCCTCTTCCATCGGATCAAGACGATCTAAGGCGGACAACTCAAGAAAATTTTTCTCCACGCTAGCACCTGGAGACTCCTTTGGCAACATCCTGAGATACGAGGTACACGTGTGGATCACCACTAGAGGAATTCTACACTTGGCTTCTGCGACGCAATGATGAATAACATCAGAACATGATCAAGAACATCAACGAAGAAATAACACCCAAAAGGTATTTCTTTTTAGTTGATTAAATTAATTATAATCAACCTGTAACGATCCTTGTTTGTGGTTCCAGGACAAACCTTCTTCTTTGTCTATTTCTGTGATTCGATCCGTGGAGACTGGCGTTTATCATTGTATTGATCCCGGATTGATCATTGTTAATGACAAAAATCCAAGTGGGCACATCCACCCACGTGCTTCCGCTACGCTCGGAACCTTCAAATGGTATCAAAGGGAGGTTACAATGTTGATTGTAGTTATTTAATTTTCGTTGATAATTTATGCATTTATATTTTATTCAATTCGAAATATATCGTTCTATAAATCTGAATAAACGAGATCTATTCTTCCTCCTTCGTTTCTCGATTCATATCATAGAAACGACCTTTTAATTTTAATTTTTGATTAAAATAAAATGGAGGAACTCATCCGGAGGAGCCGCTCTTTCTATCTGTACAACACAGGATTACACGGCGTGTAATTAAAACTAAACGCCATGTACTTGGGTTCAATGAACCGGCACTGGTCTGCCAAACCACGTCGTGTGAATTTAATATGCCTAAGTATTAATCATGCCGTGTTGACTAGAATTGAACGGCGCGTGGAAATCAGAATACACGGCGTGTATGTTGGAGAAACACATTGTGTAGTCCGTTCTGGCCCAGGTGAAACTGTGTACAAGGATAAGCCGCGTACCGCATACATGGGGTTGCTAGGCTGGTTACCGCATAACAAGTAAGTACACGCTGTGTATGATTTATCTACACGCCATGTACTCCAAAATTTCCAAAGTACAGAAAACACACCAAATCCCCCGGTTTGTACTTTGGATAAATGGTGAAAAGAAATGCACGCCATGTAATTATAAACTACACGCCATGTACTTTCCAGAAATGGAATTTCACCAGGTTTCCTCCAATGTACAAAGACCCATACAAGGAATATAGATGAGAGGAATCTCAAGGAAATTCAGAAAGGAATTTAGGATAAATAATTTATTAATTATAAGATCATAATTAATTGAATTCGAGTGCGACTTATCTTAAATGAAAGAACGATTAGAAGAATTTGAATTCTAAATATGCGTAAAAGTAATTTCATTCTATGGATGATCATGAGATAGACCAAAGACCCTTTGTATGTGTATGGTTTCATTTAAATTTATTTAATTTAAATTTGTTGGCCTGTGAGCCTTCTTCTAATAAAATGTAGGGTATGTGTGCCCATGGTTTCTTTAATGTAAACCCATGTAATGGAGGATCTCCCAAGCTAGAGGAGATGTTTCAAATCTTGAAGCTGAGGCGAAACCGATGCAAGAAGATACAAAGGTGGACAGGTGGGAGCTGCAAAACATGAACCATCGGGTTCAAGGTGTTTTCCCTAGGTCAGGGTTAGCTTATCAAAACCCGCTAGATAAGCTAACCAACATAAGATCATGATCATGCCATCTTATTTTATTTCTGTCTAAATTACATGGTTTATTTATTATGTATGTGTTTTCGCGATCACATAGTTAATAAAATGAACAAGCATGCAAAGATGGAATAAAATAAAAACTGGACTATACATAAACATTATCAGAACATGGTTAATCACTTAAGAAAGCATCACTAATATTAACAAGCATGTGATAATGAGAAACTACGCATAAAGGACTAAAATCCCTCAATACCATATTAAGTCAGACCAAGCCTTTCGTTACCTTATTAAGGGCAAGACTCAATAAAACTATGTGTTTGACCAACCCTTATTGGGACACTTACTTTTATAAAGGAATACCTTATGAAAGGTTTCGTGTTGACTTAACCATATTACAACAAGAGAAGTATCCCTTGCTAGACTTGGTGTAATATTGGAGGTAAGAGTTGAGGAAATCCAAGTCAGGATTTCAGGATTGGGGAGTCCACTCAACAGATCAAGGAACTGTAATCTCACAGTTGGCAAAGACCTACCTACCTAAATACCTTCAAATATCTTGAACAACCCTTTTGGGGGTTATGCGAAGGGGAATATGGATCCTTGCCACTAGAATGTCAAAGCAACTAGACATTCTGAGTTCAATGGTGAGGGCCATTGGGACTTGATAAAATAGTGGGAGAATTAATAAATTCATTTATTATTTTTCATAAAATGTAATCAAGAAAGTACTGATAAATCTTCTCTTTTAATTTGTAGAATCGAAATGACAAACTCATCAACCACATTTTCTCTGCGATCAATTCTAGATAAAGACAATATCCTCACTAGATGTAACTTTCAGGAATGGTTTAGGCGCCTTCGGGTTATCCTATGCCATGAATGAAAGTTTTACGTGATGGATTCCTCACTTCCTGATTCTCCTGCCCCAGGGGAGAGTGATGAAGATTTCTTGGTCTATGATCAACATTTGAACGACGCTCTTGACGTTCAATGTTTTATTCTATCATCTATTTCTAAAGATCTCATGAAGTCTCATGAAGACATGGATGCCTATAGCATGCTCGAGCACCTTCGTGGTCTATACCAGGAGAGAGCAATACATGAAAGGTTTGAGATCTCCAAGGATCTATTTTAGAGCAAGCTTGGAGAGGGTGCCCCAGCTGGGCCTCATGTAGTCAAGCTCATTGGCTACATTGAGCACTTGAAGGTTCTAGGGTTTAAACTCCCCGAAGAACTAGGCACCGATCTCATTCTTGCATCACTTCCCTAGAGCTTCTCAAACTTTGTTGTTAATTTCAACATGAACAACATTGAGAAGTCTCTATCTGATATTCTTATCCTTATTTTCCAAGTAGATAATGACATGAAGCATTAAAAGACTTTTGTCCTTATGGTGAATAAAAGGAAAGTGAAGGAAAATAGCTTTAAGCCCAAATCTTCTTCAAGGCCTTCCAAGAAAAGGAAGATAAAAGGGGAGGCAAGGGAGCAGGATGTTGTTTGTTTCGCGTGTGGAAATAAGGGCCACTGGAAGAAAAAACTACACCCAGCCAAGGAAGCAAGGGAAAGCTTCAGGTGCATTTGTCATCGAATTCAATATATCTATTTCTACAAATTGGGTATTAGATACTATTTGTGGTGCTCACATCGGTATCCAAATACAGAAACCAAGTAGATTCAAGAATATTGATCGACGGGAGGTAGATCTATGAGCAGCCAAAGGAGCCAGACTCATTGTTGTAGCTGTCGGAGACTACCATCTCACATTGCCTACAAGTATGGTCTTGGTTTTGAAATGATGTTATTATGTACCCTTTGTAACCAAAAACATTATTTCCGTATCCATATTAGATACTGATGGATTCATCTTCAAGTTTGGAAGTGGATGTTGCTACTTTTATAAAGATAGAATTTGTTTTAGTAGGGCACATTTATATAACGACCTTTATGTGTTAGACTACACAAACCAAGTAATGGAAATCGATGACAAAATTAATTCACATGACTCATACCACACCCAACTTTGGAATCACCAGTTAGGTCATGTCAATGAGAAACATTTGACAAAATTACATCAAGATGGGTATTTAGATTCTTTCAAACTAAAACCACTTGGTGTATGTCATGCGTGTATACAAGGAAAAATGACCAAAGCCCCATTTAGTGGGAAAGGTGAAAGAGCTAAAGAGATTCTAGAATTAGTTCACACAAATGTGTGTGGGCCATTTCCAGTTGAGGCAAGGGGTGGTTTATCATACTTCATAACTTTTACTGATGATTTTAGTAGATATGTATATATCTACTTAATGAGGTATAAGTCAGATTCTTTTGATCGGTTCAAAGAATACAAGAATTAAGTTGAGAACCATCTTGGTAAGAAGATTAAGAAACTCCACTCAGACAGCGGAGGAGAATATCTTAATCAGGACTTCATTGATTTCTTATGGGAGTTTGGGATTCTATATCAACTCAATACTCCTTACACACCTCAGTGGAATGGTGTAAGTGAAAGGAGGAACCACACCCTGTTGGACATGGTGAGATCAATGATGATTCATGAAAGTCCTCCATTATCCTTTTGGGGATATGCATTACAAACAACAGCGCGCATACTAAACCAAGTACCAACTAAATTGATAAATGGTATTTCATACGAGTTATGGAGTGGATGAAAATCCATGTTATCGAATTTACATGTGTGGGGTAGAGAATCATTTGTTAAGGCCTCTTCAGGTAACAAACTTGCACCCCGAGGCACAAAGTGTATCTTTATAGGATATCCCAAGGAAACAAGGGGATATTACCTATACAACCCCTCATACAAAAAGTTTACAGTGAAAATACATGCCATATTCCTTGAGAGGGAGCACATCTCCAAAAGAGATAATGGGAGCGACATATACTTCGATGAAGTCGAGGCTCAAGATACACATGAGTTGGTATAAAAACAGATTCCACAAAGCCCCATGGAAGAAAAATCTGTTCCAGAGACACAAGAACTACGTAGGAGAACGAGAGAGGTGAGAGAACCCAAACGACATGGTTTTCTTGTCACCGAGAATGGTGACTCATTATTGGTTGACAATGATGATCCTCTTACCTACAAGGAAGCAGTTGAAGGAACAGATTTTGCCAAGTGTCAAGAATCCATGAATTCTGAAATGGATTCCATGTACCAAAACCATGTCTGGATTTTGGTAGATCCTCCAGTTTATGTAAATCCTATTGGTAATAAATGGGTATTCAAGAAGAAACTGGACCTAGAGGGGCAATTCAGCACCTACAAGGCACGACTGGTTGAAAAAGGTTTCAGACAGCGTTAAATAATTGACTATGATGAAACCTTTTCACCGGTTGTAATGCTGAAATCCTTCAAAATCCTATTGTCCATTGCTGCTTACCATGACTATGAAATTTGGAAAATGGATTTCAAAACAGCTTTCCTTAACGGGAACCTCCAGTAAGATGTCTACATGACACAACCTGAAGGGTTTGTGACTCCAAAGGATGCCAACAAGGTATTCAAGTTGAAAAAGTCCATTTATGGATTAAAGCAAGCTTCAAGGTCATGGAACATTCGTTTTGATGAAGCTATAACGGAATTTGGATTTTTTAAGAACTAATGTGAGCCTTGTTTCTACAAAAGGTTTAGTGGAAGTGTAGTTTTTTTCCTTATAGTATATGTTGATGACATATTACTAATTAGAAATGAAGTACCTGTCTTACAGTCAGTTAAGGAATAGTTTCATAAATGCTTCTCCATGAAAGAATTGGGTGAGGTAGCATATATTCTTGGGATCAAGATCCATCGTGATAGATCCAAGAGAATTCTGGGCCTGATTCAAAGTACATACATTGACAAGATACTGAAGAGATTTAGTATGGAACAATCCAAGAGGGGATTGTTGCCAATGTCACATGGCATTAATCTTTCCAAGAAAATGTGTCCTCAGAAACATGAGGAAAGAAAGAGAATGGCAAGGATCCCTTACGCATCCGCGATTGGGCCAGTCCTACATGCTATGTCATGTACGAGGCTGGATGTTTCTTACGCATTAAGTGCAGTAGGTAGATATCAAGCTGATCTAGGAGACCGCCATTGGATGGCAGTCAAGACTATCCTTAAGTATCTGAGGATTACTAAGGATATGTTCCTGGTTTATGGAGGATTTGAGGAACTAGTCATCAGAGGACATGTAGATGCTAGTTTTCAGACTGATCAAGATGAAATGAAGTCGCAGACTGGATACATCTTCAGTTTGAATGGAGGTATAGTGAGCTGGAAGAGCACAAAGAAAAGTGTGGTGGTAGATTCTACAGTGGAGTCCGAGTATATCGCAGCTTCTGAGGTAGCAAAAGAAGCATTATGGATGCAAAGCTTCATCCAAGATCTGTATGTTGTACCGAGCAGTAAAGATCTTATCACACTCTATTGTGATAATACTGCAGCGGTGGCACTTGAAAAAGAGCCAAGGTCACATCAAAGTACAAAGCACATCTTCGGAAGTATCATCTCTTGAGGGATTTTTCTCAGAGAGGTGAAGTTGAAGTGAGCAGTATTTCCATGGAAGACAACATGGAGGACCCCTTGTCTAAAGCCTTGAATCAGCAGAAACATGATAACATGTGAGGTCTAGTGGACTAAAATTCATAGGCAGTTGGCTCTAGTCCAAGTGGGATTTTTTAAGGTTTGGTGTCCTAAGAACCAACTATTTTGTACTTTGATTAAATGAATGTTCACTTATTATATATTGTTCATTGTTCTGCATGACTATAATATAATAATGTCCTGTAATATTTGTTGCATTAATAAGGTCATGGAAGATCCACACTATGATGAGAACCTTGAAATTAAATAACAATATTCTTAAATAAATTTTTGCGGTTGGATGACATACTATGATAGGACACATAGTATACAGACCGTCATGTGTGAGTACTCGTAATAAGACGAGACTCTCTCTCATGGAGTTCGCACTTGGTAATCTCCAAGATGGGAGATTATGAGAACAGACCCGCCAGTAGTAATTTCGCATGTCTTGGTGTCATCGGACATTGCTATCTACGAGTGTGTGTAATGGTCCTTAGACTGGAAGATTATCATTAACTCATTTCATGACTCGCACACTTAGATTTACTGATGAAAACTATCACGCAGACAGTTGGCGAGAAGTAGGGTATGTTGGGTGCGTCACGAGTGACATGTTGTTAATGGATAAGTCGAGGAAGGATTTGTCTCTTCCATTTATGGAATTTGATATCTCGGCCCTTTTATTGAAATAGAACTGTCACATTAAATTCCATGGCCATGGTGTGAACGACGAGTTTATTTCAGGTAGTCAAAGAACGACAGATCAAGCATATAGGTTTATGATACTGCCATGAATCCTGCTTGATGAGATATTGAGACAAAGGGATTAAATTAAATAGTAAGCATTCTTATGAGGTGATACATCAATGAGGTGTCAAATTCTTTCTCTTGGGTGCCTTGACCCGTTGCTAGACAGTAATCTTGGACTTTAGGCAAGCTTGCCTAATGCCAATGAGAAAGAGGCCTAGAAGGTCACACACTAAGTGTATTCAAGTATCTCAAGTTGAATAAATATTATTCCCGTACGTGGTTTAATAATTATTCAAGGAAGCCTAAATCATTTTAATGATGGAGGAAGAAGGAAATGAAAAACAAGATATACACACTGTGTATTAAAGATTACACGCCGTGTAGTTTTTCATGGAAAACAAGTACACATCGTGTATTAATAATTACATGCCATGTAGTTTTCTTTATGGAAAGGAAATGAATAAATGAAAACAAGATATACACACCATTTATATTTAATGTACACACCGTGTAGTTTTCAATGAAAAACAAGTACATGTCATGTATTTATTAATACACGCCGTGTAGTTTTTCCAGTCAGGATTTTGAGGATATAATATTATTTTAAATGATATTTATTATAATCAGCGTGGGACCATGTCAAGGAATTAATTATTTGACATGGGGGTTTTAAATAAGATTCAATGAAATAAATAAAACTCATAACGTGTTTAATTATTGTCATAAATCTACAACCTTAAACCTGATTATAAATATCCTCACAACCCCAACTCTTTTCTGAAACACAAGAGAATCGTTGTGAATGACAATTCTGGAGAATTATTTCAAGGATGAAAGAATCTCTTCCTCCAAGAATGCTCTCAAGACCGAGAGAGATCCTCTTCCATCGGATCAAGACGATCTAAGGTGGACAATGAAAGCAAAGGTTTCTCCATGCTAGCACCCGGAGATTCCTTTGGCGACATCCTGAGATACGAGGTACACGTGTGGATCACCGCTAGAGGAAGTATACACTTGGATTCTGCGACGCAATGATGAATCACATCATAACGTGATCAAGAACATCAACGAAGAAAGAACACCCAAAAGGTATTTCTTTTCAATTGATTAAATTAATTATAATCAATCTGTAATGATCCTTGTTTGTGGTTCCAGGACAAACCTTATTCTTTGTCTATTTCTATGATTTGATCCGTAGAGACTGGCGTTTATCGTCGTATTGATCCGGGATTGATCATTGTTAATGACAAAAATCCAAGTGGGCACATCCACCCACATGCTTCCTCTGTGCCCGGAACCTTCAGTTATGACTAGTAATATGTATAACTCATTAAAAAATGGGAAGCCTAGTGCAACATGGAAATAGTTCAAGAAACTTCAAAAACAATGGAACCTATATTCTTTATAAAATAATCAAAATAAGGATCCCAATTAAGGAAAGCTTAATTATTTATGGTTTCTATGGGTGTTTTATCTATTTTTTATATAATTACAATACCTAATATTTGGAACAACTTTTACTACACCACCCCCTCATAAAGACTCTTTGAAAGGCCATGACTAACCTGTTTGAGATCCTTCTTATACAAGCTACCTTTAAAACCTCCCTCGTGATGTGATTTGAGAAGCCTAATGGATCATATGGAAGATAAAAAATAACATCATTTATAATGGAAATTACCTATCAGTGACTAAATTACTAAAGAAAATCTAGATTGTAGTTCAAATTGTAGATAAGCTGCAGTTTGGGTGTGAAGAAAACAAACTAAAAGATCTTTTGGTCTCAAGGAGGTTAGGAATCAAACCCAACATCAAATTACCTAAAACTATCATTATGATCCAGAAAAACTTTATCCATGGCTAGATTAATGTAAATAATGATGGAGAATCAAAATGGAATTTAGGAGGGGATTACAAGGGAAGTATCATGGGAAGCCTCTTTGAACATTATGGGCACACATATACCCTTGAAGATAAAATGAAGGTGTTGATCAATGTAGTATAGAACATGATACCAAATAGATAGAAAACCTATATATTTAATGTGACTCAACAAGAATGATACATGCAATCAGGAATAAACAAACTAATGTTTGTTGGGAGCTACTTCCATAAAGGATCACATGTCTACTGGATCTTTACTCCATTAACTTTGTTATTTCACATACCTATAGAGAGGGTAATGAATTTTCGGGTGGATTCTCAAACAAATGGGTTACTTGAAAGTCCTTGGTTTGGATGGAAGGTGTTCCACATGATTTTATTGTCCTGGTGGAATGAAATATCTTTAAAACTCCCACTCTCAGAATCATGTAACTTTTGACTTTTATTTAATCTAGTCAAAGCCTTTACCACCTTGGATAAATTTCCTGATTATTTTCATTTTTCAAAGTATTATTTTAAAAAATGATATAAAATAATTTGAAGACTAAAAATTATGCATGTTTTATCTTCAATCAATTTTATTTTCTTGAAAAAATTAAATAAGTTTAATTCCATTTTTTTAAATATTTTTATATTATTAGGATTGATTTATAATGATAATTCATATATAAATAAATCTAAGGATAATTAATTATAAATGAATTAAATTGAGAAATATTTTGATAAACATGAACTAATTATTGTAGACTACATGTTTAAACTTGAAAAAGTTTATAACCAATTGGTTATAAAATCATGATAAAATATCTAACATATATATTTTTTTTTATGCCATGATGAATGTGAAAAGTTTCAAATATCACAGATCAATTTAAATTTTCAAATTGGTTTATTTTTCTATTCTTGGATTAAGTTAAAAGTATAAAAGGAAAATATGTGGCCATTAATTAATACATATGAAGCATCTTGGAATATGAATATGTAAATTAATAAAAAAAACATATACTACGATATGAGAATTTTAAGCATGAAGTTATTATATAAGCATTTAATTTGAATTTTCCATGTACCCCCACATAAAATGTTTCTCCTAATGATGAATAATATCCTATGTTGAGTTGTTAATATTTTTTTAAATGATTAAGTGTTGGTATGACTTGTTGATAATATACTTTTTTAAGCATCTAGTATGAATATGTTTTTTATCACAAGATATTTCACAATAAAAATGATGATGATAACCTTGGAAGGATTGATATGATATTATATAAAGGATGTGATCGATGGTGGAAAGATTTTATTGATGCAATAATGGTATGCAAATGAAATGATGGATGGGTTGTGATAAGGGTGGCGGGTGGCTGTTAGTTTTTTTATTCTCTAGCCTCTATTTTCATAATTATTAGTTGTTACTTGTTTTTTATTAGCTAATATGGTCTCTCACAATCCCAATAGAGGTGGTGGTCATTCTGGAGGTTGTGGTTGACCTATTTCCCATAAACATGGTACACATTGCAGTAATTACTATCACATGATTGATACAGGTTGTCATCTGAATGGTCATCTGAATGATTCTCCTATTCTTAGACACTCTAGATCTACACAGGATACCATACCAACCTCAATTCCACTAGATTACACTCATCATAATATTTATCTCTTTGAAGTCGAGTATGATTATCTCTAGTCTCAGTTTACTAGTACTTCATTGAGTGCTACTATTGATCATGGTGATGCTTATGCTGCTCATTTATCTCAATGATCCACCTCCCAGGTTATTGACTCTAGTGTCTCTTAGTATATCCCTGGGAATGTGGGTATTCTTCAGTCCTATATATCAACTTCAATTAGAGGTAATATAACTGTGGTTGAGGGTATGATAGTACTCATAGCTAGTTATGATATTTTCTTGATTAAACCTAATTTGATGCTCTCCAAAGTTGCTCTTGTTTTTCATTTTCTTTTTAATTTACTGTTTATTAGTAAACTTAAAAACTAACTTACAATTTCAATCCATCTTATCACCTACTTAGATTGTCTTTCAGGAACCTTCAACGACTTGGTTGATTGATAGTAGATGACTTCATAGGGGTGTGTACATGATTTAATCAAGCCATATCCCGCATGTTTTACCACTTTTGACCATATCCCACAACTTCATTATCACCTTGAACATCCAAATGAACCCATTATTCAGTACATTTGTATATATTTGGGTAATGTTTCTCCTTTTGATTGTGAATCTTGTCATTATGTCAAGAATCTTTGAGTCACCTATGTCACCTGGGTGATTCCTCGTGCGTCTGGACAATTTTATTTAGTTCATTCAGAAATATGGGGATGTATTCCAAGTCCATGTAAATTGGGTTATCATTATTTTATCACCTTCACTGGTTATTTTTCAAAAAAATACATGAGCCTTGTTGTCAAGGGTGCGCTGAGGTGCATGCCTTGGTGAGAGGTACTACGAGGCAAGACTGTAGTGCCTTGCCACTTTCGACGCGAGGTGATCTCAACAAGGCATACTAAAGACCATGCCTCAGATTCCATTCCTTTAAGTGATTAGGTGAAATCTACAAAATTTGTGCACCCCCCCCCCCCCAAAATCATGTCACTTTGTCAAAAAGTGCTGAAAAAAATGGAGTTGAGATTTGTTCATCAAAAAACATTAAATTCCTCATTTAATGAAATAATAAAAATATAATATAAAAAAATAAAAAATGTGAAACTCTACCTCTATTAGAAGAAGTATAGTAGGCTGCTCACTCCATTCTAAGTAGTAGGATCAAATTCATAGTCCCTAGGTAGCGGCTGCACTATCTGGCTATGTAGGTAGTAACACCATTATCTCCCTTACTTTTCATTAGTGACTAAGATTACATTGATGATTATTTTTATGTTTATGTAAAAACTATTATTATGTACCTTAATTTGTATTATTTTGATAGAATTTATGCTTCTTTAATTTAAAAATTTGTTAAAAATAGTGTATATTTAATTATGTCATGGGATGAGCCTTAGCTCCTAGAGTCATGTGCCTCACACCGCATCCTCATGCGACCCTTTCACCTTATTGAAAGGTGTTCCATGGAAAACTATGGACATGGGCCTATTTTTTTGAAAACTTATTATTAAAGTTTTACCATGTTACACTCCTATTATCAGGAATTCCAAACTCATTTTCCACTAAAATTCATTGTTTGTGCTCTGAAAATGGTCGTGACCATTTTTTTGGCTTATTTTAGTCCTTTTTGGATGACCATGGAATTATACATAAAACCTCTTGTCTTTATTCACCTAAACAAATTGGTGTTTCGGAATATAAGAACCATCATCTGTTAGATATTTCTTGTGATATTTTATTCCAAATGAATTTTATGACCATTTTTTGAGGTGATTTTATTCTCCCCACTACATGTCTCATTAATGGACTTTCCTCATGAGTTCTTCAAGGGGACACTCCCTTCTTTTATTTATTACCAAATTCATCACCACATTCACTACCTCTCCACATATTTGGTTATTTCTACTATTTATAAGAATTCACCCCTCCCCTTCCAAGTTTGATTCACACACCCTCAAATACATCTTTTATGTTTATTCACAAACTCAACATAGCTATCACTATTTTTTCCTAGACTTGCGTCGTTACGTCACATCTACCAATGTTTCCTTTGTCGAATCCTCCATCTTTTCTATTTTTGATTTCCCACCATCACATGTTATTTATGATTCAGCCATTACATTACCTTATTCTATTCATCCACCACTATAATATCTTCCTCATGATGTTGTTGTATCACATTTTTTCCATGTTTACTCTCGTTTCCATTGCATACCTTCCACCATAGCACCTGATGTAGATACTAAAACTGATGACTCACTGGCACTTGGTTATCCATCATCACAGTTACCAGTTTCCTTTCACAAAATGGATTAATTTCTCCTTGTTGAGAATAGTTATCAATATTCTAAAGGTTTTAAGTTTTTAAAAAGATTTAATTTTTAAATGATTTAATTTATTCTTAATGGTGTATGGATTATTCAAATGGGTAACCATTTCAAACATGTTCTTTTTTAATGTGTTTTAGTTCTTCTCAGTAACTAGGACTATGTTTAAAAGGTATCTTCCAGTGAATTTTAACATTGGGTTCTTATTATTTGGGTATAATTTTAATTCATGAGGATGAGAATTGTTTAAGAGGTATCTAATATTTGATATTTGAATTTATACAAACCTTCCTCTATATTTTTTGGGGTGTTGAGGGAGTTTAAGGGTGTTTTCTAGTATTTTTAGAGGTTCTCAATGTTTTAAATAAAATTTAGATAAATTTTATAAAGTAATTTATTATTTTTTTGGTTTAAAAATTAAATTTTAGCAAAGCATAAAAGTAACCCTTACAACTGATTTATTAATTATAATATTTTTTTCAATTTTTCCCCCCTATGCATGACCCCTTCCTTTTATAGGGGTAAACATTTTAATTCTATTTCATTTAGGTGAGACCACCTTTATGTATAAAGGTAAACCAATTTACCTTTACACGATCCCTTCCTATGTAAAGGTGAATATTATAATTATTATTTTGTGTAAAATTAAATCAAGATACCCTTGCACAATTTCTTCTTGAATAAAGGTAACCCTATTTACCATTACATGAGATCCTGTTATGTAATGGTTGAACCATCCCTATATAAAGGTTTTTTCTCCCTTATGTAAAGTTAAAATCTAAAGACCTTTTCACTAAACACTCTTTCGATGTAAAGGTAAACCACATTAACATTATGTAGAAACTCCCTTATTCTTAATGGTAACCTTATAAAGAAAAATATTTCCATTTTTTCATAACTATTCTCCAACCAGATTTGATGAATTATAAAAAGTATTTAAATGGGATATCATGAGAATATGAATTTTTTTTATTCCCTTGATCTGTAACTTCTTTTTTCAAAGAAATTAATTTTTATGAACTGATAGAATATAATACACTAAATATTAATGTGAAATTAAAATAATTGTGCGTTTTTAAATAGAGAACATATATAAGTGAGTTGTGGTGCGTAAAATTAATTTACAGTGAATTTACTTCCTTTGTAACAAAATAGTTTGGAATTATATGAGTTTAAAATAGGGTAAAATGTGTTTATGAATATTTAATATACCAGGTGGTTCACAAACTTTTTTGTATATATTTTTATATACATGTGACATGATCTCTATCTCTCTTCTCCCTCTCCCCACATTCTCTAAAACTTGAATTCTTGGATTTCTAAATTGATTTGATTGTTCTTTTCAAAGTAACAAATCATGTTGAATTCTTATTGGTAAAACCTATGTTTTGTGGATTAAAATGATGGTTTTATGTGGATTATTATAACATGGTTGATAAATTGATAAAAAGGAAATTTTGTTTTTATGAAATGAATGGGTGTGAGACCTTGTCATTCACTTAATATTACATGAGTTTATACTATAAAGTATGATGCCATATTGGTGGGGAATTGGGGCTAGTGTCATTGGGGGCACATTGGTAAACAACTAAGTGATGAATTCGAGGTAAGGATAGGTTTTCTCTCATGAATTAGGAACATTAAAAGTCTGGGTGCATGAAGGGGTGTTTCTATGCTGAATTGGGTATACCATGTAGAGATAATTGATTTTAAATCTTTTTTTAAAGAATTTTTTGTAAAACTGCTTTGATGTACTTTTCATCCATTTGATATAAAACTATCAGAAAACATTTTCTTGTCCTAGTGGCATGCATATGATATCTCGTGGTTTTCCTATTGGGTAATATACTCACCCCCTTCATATAAAACTTTGTGCATATACATAAATTTTTTACCCTTATACAAGGGTAATGTCTCTTTTTTCCCTAGAGGATCTTGATGTAGTGGTCTTGGTAATGGAGGGTTGAGTTTGGTGTTGTTTGTTTTGGGTGGTGGGAGTGATTCCATATTGGTGTTGTCATGTCGAGTTTTCTTTTATGTTATGGTTTGATTATATATATTTTATTTTGTTGTTATTCTGATATTGTTTAGTTTTTTTAGATATTTAATTTTAATAAGTTATTTTCATGCATCGTATAGTATCTTGCTTTGTGGGTATTCTTATATTCTGAGGTTGTGTGTGAGCACGTGTGTGTAAGGGGAAATCATCCCCCTATGAATCATAACGCCATAGGAATTTATTAACAGTATTTTGTGTTTGGAGGATGTTAACCAAATCTAGTATCACCTTGGCCTTGTGCATTCCAATTGGTCAGGGGAAGGATGTTATAGGATCACATGAGGTAAGACGTCTTTTCAAATTCAAAATACCATCGAGGCTTCAAAATTAGCATTGAATGAGTTTGGTATGGAAGGAATGTCTATTAATTGGTTTATAGTTCTCATCTATGTTTACCCAAATTTAATATGGACACTTTTCAAATAGGAGATTATAGACAATTTTAGAGTCTTGGACATTAAACATAATTACAAAGAACATGTTTCTCTCTAGTAGCAGGGATCAGTTATGGAGTATATTGAACAATTTGAGTATCTGATGTTGCTACCCCCACACAAACCCAATCCACAATATGTATAGTATTTTTTACATTGTTTGGAAGAAGATATTCAAAGTTTGGTAACATTCAAAACCTAAAGACTCATCTACAAGTGACATAGTTAGATCGGCATGTGGAAATCGCTTTCATGAGAGGCATGGGTGCTCATCTTCATGGCGGTAGGTCATAGAATTTTAGGTGGGGGATATTGTTTTGTCAGTTCGTCCAAAAGTATTGGGTGAGAGTGAAATTAAAATTCAAGTGTTTTCACTATTACACTCTTCTTCTTCCTCCACTGTTATTCCAGTTTGATCCCTTAGTTAAATACAAGTGGTTCATTAGGTTTATATCATCTTCATTACCTGAACCAAACAAAAAAAGGAGTTATGACAACATGGACATGATATGTATGCCAAAGTAATGCCAAATATTATTATATCATGTTTAAATATGAATATAATGTTCTATAAAAACCCATTCATATTTTAAGGGACTATTTTTTCTTTTTTACATCTTTTTTATATATTTATAAATATTTTGTTCTAATTGAAGTATGTTGTGTTACCCTTTTTTAGTTATAAAAAAATAATTCCCATTATTTTGGATTTACCACTGACCACTATGGATGCTGACATTTCCAGTGTATTTATACTATAGTCCATGAGAAATATACTTTATGAATCTGTAAATACTCGAAAATATTGAAGGAGGGGTATAATAGTTGACGTCAATAATGAAAAAATCAGAAGTACAAGGAAACTAGGTCAAGAAAATGGTTATGCCCCTCGGTTAGGGTGGAGAAGGTTGTTGGAGCCTTGAATAGAGGATCAGGGTACAATCTTAAACATGGTCCAAAGAACCATGGCCTGAATTCTCCAATAACCATCCCCTGACTCACACGATTCAATTATTCTAAATTTTATATAGGCATCCTCACCATATATCTTGATAAAACTGCAAACCAAAGGTCTCTTTATCCCTCATCGTCCCATCACTACCAACACGCCTACCTACCACAAGCCAGAGGCCAACGCCTCCATTGTTATCTGGTCACCGCCGATGCACCCTTCCACCATCCCTGTCACCACCGATGCACCCAGCTGACCTTCAAAAAACCCTACTGTCACAAGCTAGATTCTCTATATTCACAACCCACTATTGCAAACTAGATTTTGATTTCCATCTTCTCCTACTGTTGTTGGACCACCACCCATAAAAATGGGTTGTGGCCAGGATTTTATCCCTATCTGCTCAGGTGCGGTGCCACAACTGATAATATGTTTCTCATCATTAAGGACTCAAGGATATAAATTGGAATTTAATATGAGTATATCCCACCATTATGTAATTTATATAGGATAATGGGGCGCAACATCGATCAAATTATAGGGTTGTTCACAAACAAGTGAAGCAGGTGGGAATACATAAAAGAGTATGTAAAGAAGTGAGCAATGTAGATAAAGGAAAATGGAATTATGTACAAAAAAACATGAATTTCCTGAAATTAATATAAATAATAAAATCAATGATATATAAAATCAAGAGATTACAAAATCAAATGCAAGGATGCAACTCAAAATTGGTAAATCATCAAAAGATTCTACCATGATAGAAACTGAAATGAAGAATACATACACTCAGGTGAGTCAATCTATAAATTATTTTGACAAAATTACCAATTTCTCAAGTAGAGAAAACCCTGGGAAACATGGAGTCAGATATTTGAGGAAGATAATAAGGCTTTAAATGTTAACAATGATTAATCTATGAAGGAATATTTAAATATTATAATTAAAGATAACAAAGAAGAAATGTTAAAGTGACATTTTTCAAAGCTAACACTATAGTTAAATCTTTGAATAAATGTGGCTGGAACATGGGAATGAAGATGTGGATATGATATCAAGCAGTTCTGTGAATAAAAAAATGAAATAGAATTATTAGTAAATCCCTAATGTTGTAGAGACTGGTTCTCAAACTGAAAATATTTTGGCTGACAAAGAATAATCAGGGAAAATTATTGGAGGATCTTGATAAAAGAGGATCTGGAAGAGTGAATGAAAGGAGGAATCAAAAAATGTATCTAAAAATAGTAGTAGTGTTGATAAACTAGTGGTGGTCTATCAGATTAGAAAGTTGTCACTACTCAAAGGGTGAATTCCCCTAAGAGTGAAAAAAAATCCCATAAAAACAGAGTTAATGAAAAATATTCACTCGATAACAAGAAAGTTGTAGGAGGAAGGAAAAAAGGGAAACCCAAGCCTAAATGAATATCTTATATTAGTATTGTTAGGGATTATCTAAATTTAACACAACTATAACCCTTGAAATAAGTATTGTTAACCACAAACATAGTATTTGTAGGCAAAGCTCGACCCATGTCTCTCTTCTGCAAGAGTGTTGTTGACACCCTGTGTGTCATTGCACATAATTAGATTTTAAATGAAGAAATTATACAAACTAAATAGTAGTTGACCACTGTCTATTTTTGAATATAAGGGAAAATTTAATTTTTATTCTTTGTTTCATGGAAAGAATAAGTATCCCAAAAGGAGGACTCATGGGAGGGAGATTCAAAAAACTAAAACAAGGATCAATGGACCGTGACTTTTATTAGGGGACATCAATACCATTATGAAGATGGGGGAGAAAGTTGTATGTACTCAATTACCCGTTTCATGCACAGAATTTAGGGGCTATATTTATAGAAATGAGCTTATGGATGTTATCCTCACTAGGGAAAAATACACAAGGTATAGAAAACATGAAAATAAAATGGTACCTGGTAAAATTGATAGGTATCTTTCTAATTTCATTGCAATGGATCAATATGAATCTGTGAGTAGTATTGACATTCCAATGTATAATTCATATAATCATCCAATTTTGGTTTTAGGAAAAGATAGTAGAAAAAATATACCTTTTTTGTTTAGATTCAATAATGACGGGATAAAACATCAGGATTATAGGAAGCTGGTTATAGTTGTCTATAAATATTTCCAATGAAAAAATGGCTGATAGTCTTTGTTTATGAAATCCAATATGTTAAAAAAAAAGTTAAAAACTAGAGAAAAATTTGTTTTCAAAATATGGAAGTGAAGATAAAAACCATAGAGACTAAAAAGTCTCAAATAGAATAAAGAAACACTGTGAAATATTTTGAGGAGACCCTTATTTAGGAAGAAATTGACATAATTAAAGAACTTGACTCAGTACTGGAGATAAAACATTAAATTAAAAAGTAACTTTTAGAAGTTAGGCGGGTGAGGGAAGGAGATAAAAACACTTCCATTTTTAACTCCATGTAATGAGCTAAGAAAATATCCAACCCACTTTCTCAGCTTCAGGACAGTGAAGCTATGCTTCTTGAAAGGTGTGATCTAGCATAACATATTGTTAATTACTACAAGATCCTTTTTAATAAATTGAATTCTTTTATATATAGCCTTTTGAAAATGAAATTTCAAGAATTGTTGATAAATAAGAGAACAATTTTCTCATCAGAACTCCAAACTCCTAAGATATTAAAGAATATTTTTTCAAATTTAAACATGGAAGTGAATCAAGCATGGATGGATTTAATAGCCATTTATTTTATGAGTTTGGGTTTATATTCCAATAAAATATAGATATTTTTTCAGATTATTCAAGTATGAATTCCTCCCATGTGGCACCGAATCTATGTTTTTACATTTATCCCTAAGGTGAAAGATGAAATTCAACATAGTAAGTTTAGACTACTATCTTTCATTAACTCACTTTACAAAATTTTCAGGAAAATAATTTCCAATAGAGTTCCTCTAACTACTTACAATATTGTATCACTAAACCAATATGGATTCATCATAGGTGGTAATATTCAATATTACCTTATTAATACCTTATAATGTGTGAATCTTCTTAAGAAAACCAATAATATTGGAAACATAGTCATTAATATTGTTGTAAAGAAATATTTTGACACCATTAGTTGGGATTTCATATTCTCTATTCTAAGAACATTTAGATTTTTTGAAACTATAATAATATGGGTAGAAATATTTTTCTCCTCTAAGAAAGTTTCCATTCTTATAAATGGTTCCCTGGAAGGTATTTTACTTTCTTTAGAAGGGTTAGATAGGGAGACCCCATATCAGCCAGTATCTTCAGCATTTTTGAAGACTATTTAAGTAGATATATCACTAATATAGTGAAAGAGGGGAAATTGAAAAAAATAATTGTATTAATAGGAATAATAATGTCATCTCACCTTCTCTATGCATATGATATTATAGTCTTCTTCCAAGGTTATAGATGGAATATAAAGGAACTACTGGATATTTTCATGCTAAGGTGATAGATGGAATATAAAGGCTCTACTTTTTAATCATTGTGAGGAGGTTTTAGGTAAAAGAATATGTTGATAAAAATATCACATATATTTTTTAAGAGATTCTCTATTTATTGAAAAATTTTATTTTAAACTACTTTGGCAGAAAGGAATATAATTTTCCTTTCGTGTGCTCGGGTGTCTTGGTGTTTTGGGGGAAACCCACTGTGCAACCCTTAAATGAAGTGGTTGATTCTATTAAAGTGATACTAAGAAATTGGAATGGAAAATTAATTTCCATGGTAGGTAATATTTATATGGTTAAAGTCACTTTATGTGGAAAATCCTTTATGGAAACTCTAAAGATCTTTCTTTTCATCAAAGATGTTTCATCAAGAGACTTGGAGCTAAGAATATCTATTTATTTTATTCTTCAATACGGATAGTTTAAAGTGAATTATATGACGATGTCATAATGAAATCATTATGGCTAATCTCAAGATCATTCTCTCTCAATTTTGGGAATGAAAACTAGATTGTGTTCCCTATAAGCACCATGGATGATAACTCTCACTCTGTTGATGCCCACATAAAAATTAGTAATTATTTTGAAATAAAAATAGACGGAATGTGCTCTATCATCAGGCAGATAATAGAAGAATACAATTTCATTCATCAAGAGGACATTCTTAACTGGAAACTAGTGAGAAATGGTTTTATGAATAGTAAACTGTATAAATTATTCAAAAAATGGAAGCATAGTGCAACATGGAAATAGTTCGAGAACCTTCAAACCATGTAACTTAGCTTCTCTAGAGAATCATCAAAAGAAGGATCCAAATAAAGGAAAGATTAATGATTTATGGTTTATATGGTTGTTCTATCTATGTTTTATATAGGTCCAAAACCGAATATGTGGAACAAATTTTGATGCAACACTCCCTCATGAAGACTCTTTGGAAGGCCACGATTGGCCTGTTTGAGATCCCACTTATATAGGCTACCAATCTGGAGGATCGGATCAATGCTTCTAGCATTCAAGGTCTCCCCACATACCTTTCAAGCCTCCACAATGATGTGTTTTGAGAATAATACTTGATCATGTGGAATATAAAAAAAATAACATCATTTACAATGGAAACACCCTCTAAATGACTGATTTACTAAAGAAAATCATGATTGTGGTTCGCAGTTCAGTTGTAAAGAAAACAAGATACCAGATATTTTGGTCTCAAGGAGGTTAGGAATCAAACCCAACTTCAAATTACCTATAATTATTAGTATGATATGGAAAACATTGATCCATGACTATATTAATGTAAATATTGATGGAAAATCAAAATTGAATCTGATAAGGGATTATAGAGGAAGTATTATGGGAAGATTCTTTGAAAATTACGGACACGTATATGCCTTTAAAGAGAAAATGAAGGCATTGATCAATGAAGTACAGATCATGAAACCAAAAAAATGGAAAACATGTGGATTTAATGTGAATGAATAGGCATGATACTTGAAATAAATAATAAACAAACTAATGTCTATTGGGAACTGCTTCCACAAAGGATCACATGTTTACCAAACCTTTACTCCATTAGATTTGTTATTTCACATACCTATAGGGAGGGGAATGCATTTACGAGTGGATTATCAAACAAAGGGGTTACTTTTAACTCCTTGGTTTGGATAAAAGGTGTTCCATATGATTTGATTAGCATTGTGGAATGTGACATCTGAAAAACTCCCACTCTCATAATCATGTAACATTTTACTTTAACTGAATTTATTCAATGCCTTTACCACCTTGGATAAATTTATTGATTATTTTAATTTTTTAAAGGATTTAAAAAATGATATAAAATTATTTGAATACTAAAAAAGACTAAAAATTATGCATGTTTTTCCTCTATCAATTTTATTTTCATTATAAAATAAAATAAGTTTATTTATTTATTTTATTAAATATTTTCATATTAACTAGATAGATTTAAAATGATAATGCATGTACAAATACATGTAAGGGGAATTAATGATGTGTGATTTAAATTGAGATATATTGTGATAAACATAAACTAATTATTGAATACTTCATTTTTAAACTTGAAAAATATAATATTCAATTGGTTATAAAATAATTATAAAATATATTCCATATAATTTTTTTGTATTCCATGATGAATGTGATAAGTTTCAAATATCACATATCAATTTAAATTTTCTTCATGGTTTATTTTTATACATTCTGGTTAAGTGTAAAGTATGATAAGAAAATATGTGTCCATTAATTAATACATCTAATGCATCATTCGATATTACAAACAGTTGGGGAGAGGTAATTACAAAGTTACAAAGAATTTTAAGCATGTTATAATAATATAAGAATTGAATCTGAATATTCCATGTACCCCCACATGAAATTTTTCTACTAATGATAAATAATATCCTGTGTTAAGATATTGATCTTGGTTTAAATGATTAATTGTTGATATGACTTGTTGATAATATACTTATTTAAGCCTCTAGCATGAATATGTTTGTTTTTTTATCAAGATTTAGAATAATGAAAATGATTATGATGTCCTTGGAAGAGTTGATATGATATTATATAAAGGATGTGATCAATGGTGGAAATATTTGATTGGTGGAATGATGGGATGCAAATGAAATTATGGATGGGTCATGTTAAGGGTGGTGGTTGGATGCTAGTAGTTTATTTTCTATCCTATTTTTAATTGTTATATGTTTCATGTTTGGTTATTAGATGTTATGGTCTATCATGGTCCCAACAGAGGTGGTGGCCATTAGAGAGGCCATGGTCGACCTACTTATCATAAACATTGCACGCATTGTGCCAAAAACTATCACACAATTGATACATTTTGGCATCCTTGTGGTTGTCTGGATGGTTCTCCAGTTCCCAGATGATCATGATCTTCACAGGCTACCATACCTACCCTAGTGCCTCT
The DNA here is from genome assembly GCA_963277665.1 of Viscum album. NCBI lineage: Eukaryota > Viridiplantae > Streptophyta > Magnoliopsida > Santalales > Viscaceae > Viscum > Viscum album. The sequence goes on along the minus strand of OY728166.1, from coordinate 1,068,438,192 downwards.
AGATGAAACTTGTCATACTGTTGATCTCTATAAAGATTAGTATCAGTATCTCTGGTATCAATGTGTTTGTACTTCATCAAGTTCTACTATTGCTCATGAAAATGCATTTGGTGCTTATTTATCTCAATGATCCACCTCCAGGGTTCTTGAATTTTTTGCCTCATAGAATATCACTGAGAATGCATGTATTATTTAATCCTATAGCATGACTTCAAATAGTTCTAATATTACTATGGATGATGGTAAGATGGTATGGATTGCTGGTTATGAGATTTGTTTGATTACACCTAGGTTAATGCTCTTTGTAGTTGCTCTTGTTCCACACAGTCCTCTTAATTTACTATCTATTAGTAAAATTACAATTGGATTGCATTTTTGAGCCATTTCTCACCTACTTCGGTTGTCTTTTAGGAGTTGTGTGGTAGCAGACAACTTCAGTGTGGTGTGTACATTCTGGAATCGACCCCAGATCTCACCTATCATGCTACTTTAGACTTTATCCTATAGTTTCATTATCACCTTGGTCTTCCACATGCACCCATTCTTTAGTCACTTTTTCCAGATTTGGGTCATGTTCCTCCCTCTGATTGTAAACCCTATCATTATTCTAAGTATTACTCAGGCACCTATGTATCACGAGTGATTACTCATGTGTCTAGTCCTTTTTATTTAATTCATTGAGACACATGGGGACCCAGTCCCCATCCATGTAAACTGGGTTATCATTATTCTGTCACCATCATCAATGATTTTTTGAGATTACATGGGTATTTTTGTTAAAAAATTATTCTGAAATTTTTACTGTGTTTTTCTCCTATTATCATGATGTACAAACTCAATTTCCCACTAAAAAATCATTGTTTTTTCTTTAGAAATGGAAATGAGTATTTTTCTCGCCTGTTTCATTCCTTTCTGGATGAGTATGGCACTCTACATCAAACTTCTTTTCCTAATACAACTCAATAAAATGGTGTTATAGAACGTAAGAATCAACAATTGTAAGAGGTTTCCCATGATCTTTTATTCCAAATTAGAGTTCCACCATTTTTTGGGTGATGTCATTCTCACCATTATATATATCATTAACAAACCCCTCTCATCAGTTCTTCAGGGGGGCACTCTCTTCCATTCTTTATCACCAACTCCATCACCAAATTCACTACCACTTCACATCTTTGGTTGTGTTTTCTATGTATGGGATACTCACCCCTCCCTTTCCAAGTTTGATGCACGCAACCTCAAATGAATATTTCTTTCTTATTTTCAAACTCATTGTGTAAATCCCTGCTTTTCCATGGACTTACGTTGTTACATCACATCCAATAATGTTTCCATTATTGAATCCTCTATCTTTTATATTCCTGATTTCCCATCATCACCTACTACTCCTGATTTGGCCATAAATTTACCTTATTGTCCTCATCCAACACCATCATCTCTTCCTCATGATTTCATTGGTTCCTATTTTGGAAAAATTTACTCTCGAAGCCCTTTCATACCTACCAACCCAAATCCTGATGTTGCTACCACACCCGATGACTCACCGACTCCTATTCACCCATCACTAGATTTTCCCATTTCCCTTCACAAACATGGATGAATTTCTCCTTGATAAAAATAGGTATCACTCTTATAAAGGTTTAATGTTTTTAAAAGAATTTAATTATTTAATTATTTAAATTATTCTTAATGGTTTATAGATTATTAAAATAGGTAACCATTTAAATATTATTATTCTTTAATGTGTTTTAGTTTCTCTTAGTAACTAGGACTCTGTTTGAGAGGTATCTTCCCATGAATATAACTTTGGGTTCTTATTTGGGTATAATTTTAATTCTTGAGGATGAGAATTGTTAAAGAGGTATCTAATGTTTGGGATTGTATTTTCTTTAAACCTTCCTCAATATTTTTCAGGGTGTTGATGGAGTTTGGGTGTGTTTTCAAGTATTTTAAAAGGTTTGAGGAGGTGTAAATAAAATTCAGATGAATTTTAAATTAATTCATTATTTTTTGGGTTAAAAACTTGAATTTTATAAAATCATCAAATTATCCCTTACACCTGGTTTTTTATTCATAATTTTTTTTTCAATTTTGTTTCCCCTTTTGCAAGACCTATTACTTTCATAGGGGTAAATGCTGTAATTCTGTTTACCCTTATTCAAGACCACATTTTTATATAAAGGTAACAATATTTACCTTTACATTAACTCTTCCTATATAAAATTAAACCTATATACCCTTGCACAGTTCCTTCTTGTATAAAGGTAACTCGATTTTCCTTTACAAGAGTTCATCATATGTAACGGTAGACCCAACCCTACATAAAGGTTGTTTCTCCCTTACGTAAAGGTAAAATCAAAATACCTTTTTTCTGAACACTTTTTTGGTGAAAAGGTAAACCTCACCACCATTATGTAGAACCAACATTATGCCTAGAGGTAACCTTCTTAAATAGAAAATTTATATTTTCTTCTAGAATTGTTATGTAACATACTTTTATGATTTTAAAATAGGATATAAATGGGAAATCATGAGATTATGAATTTTTTTCATTTTAAATGTTATTAACGTGATCTATAACTTATTTTTTCAAAGAAATTATTTTTTATGAAGAGATAAAATATAATACCCTGAATATTAATGGGAAATTAGAAGATTCTTTTGTTTTGAAATAAGGAATGTATTCAGGTGAGCTGTATTGTAGAAAATTAATTTTCAATGCCTTTTATTCATCTATTTATAAAATAATAGGTGGGATTTATATGGGTTTAAATTAGGGGGAATTTTTTTATGAATATTTAATATTCCAATTGGTTCGTGAACTTTTTTGCATTTGTTTTTACATACTTGTGACCTTCTCTCCCTCTCTCTTTTCCTTTTGATTTCTTTCAAATGGTGAATGATCAAGGATGGTTATAGGAGCATTCCATGCACACTCTAGAAATCCATAACATCATCCTAAATAGTTTTTTATGAGTTCCAGGCTAGTAAAATATCTCTTTCTCTTCCTATAACAATGCAGTGCATCACAAGAGGTAGGGGATTTCTGTGTATTTTATATATCTTATGGAATAAATGTTGGATGTAATGTTATAAATTATTTTAATCATACCTTGTTGAAGCATAAACCTTTCAATTTTCATCCCTTTTAAATTTATAATTATATTTTTTAAAATATTTCAACATGATTAATATCACTTCAAATTGAGTTATGGGAGTCATTATCATTCATCTTTTTGAAACTGACCCTTAAATCCTATAATCTAATTCTTTGTGTCACTTTAACCTTTTATGATCAACCTAAATTGTAAAATACTTCAAATAATGTAAGCTTATACTCACTCCTTGGGATCAATGGTGATGATTTAATCTAGGGGAGAGGGTTTCAAATTTATATAATGCACTTTACTATCATACTCTTCTCTTGGGCCCTTGTTTGGTCTGGGGGGTCTTTAAATACTCTTCTTTCTTTTCATTTCTATAATGTATATTTAATTTATGTGTTGTTTTTAAAGTTATTCTTGCTCTTTTAAATTGATACATGAAATGTTTATGTGAGTGTCTCTTTCTCATGTGGATCTAGTGTAATTTGTTTTTTTTTCTACTATAATATGTGTTTTTTTGTAATAAATGATAGGTATTTTATGAATGGGAATGAAAATGAAATCTGTAATGGTAGTGGAAATGTTGGACGAATTATGATTCCCTTATTATTTCATTTACTGATTATTTATATATGATTCTATACTAATTCTATGACATCATCTTATGTGCATATGTCATTATGCTTTATTAATAAATATATGATGAAATTTTTATGAAGATGGAAGGAATGGTAAAGTTAGTATTTATAATTGAATATATATTATTAATAAAGTAATAGAAAATATTTCAAGATATAAATGTGGTATAAGACCATTATGAAATATATTTACACATACTGCTACTTAATTGTTAACAGTGTTATGTTGAAAATATGTGTAAGAGAGTAGGGTAACCGTAAAATTAATAACAGATATGTTTTTAGGATGAACTTGTAATAACATATGGTAGATATAACTTGAGAGTTAATAGAAAAGTAATATTAATACTTTAATAATAAATATATAGATATGAAATTAAATTTAAATTATTGTAGAGTTCTCAATAATGAGTATGAATGGGAAGGTAAATTTGAATTAATATTAATGATTAGTGTTTTAACAGATATAGTTTAGGTGATTATTGAGTCAGAATTATTACTTTAGTTGTGTGGGTTAATTATTATGTTTAGTTAGTTAAAAACTAGTTTCAAGATTAGGAAAATATTGGGCATGATTCCATTACTTATTTTCTTAAGTTGAGACCATTAAGGGTTTAGAGTTAGGCTATATTTAGTTGTCATATTTAGGTAGTTGTGTCTAATTATTTGATCAATTATTTGAAATTTATTTATTAAGTAATTAATGGGAAAATTAAGTATTATCATGGTTTCAATCATAATATCCAGTAGTGGTAATACTATATAGTGATGATTATATGTGTTGTTCTTAATTTACTAGTTACTACATTATTAAAAATTCTTATTGTATTTTGAAATGTTTCATTTATTTTTCTGCATGATGTTGTCTTTTATTTAGTACATTTTGATTCTAATATTTATTATACTATGTGTATAAATGCTTGCATGATTGTTTGTATGTATATTTTTTGTTTTCTTATATGATTTTTTATTCATTTTATTTATTGTCTATTTTTGTTTTGTTTGATGTTATACATGACTTACAGTTATTGCATGTACCGTCCTTTTTGAGTTTCAATGGATCATGGTTGTGACTAGCATTTATATTCTTACATGGTATGTAATAACTAAAGGTAAAGTTTAATTATATATATGTAGGTTGTAATGGCTCAATAATTCAACAAGTGGAACTATTTATAGGTTTTAATGGCTAGCCTTGACACATGCACACATTTCCCTTAGGTTGTAATTTCTTAGGGTTATGTAATATTTTGGGTTGTGATGGCTTAATGATAACATGATTCGATGGGGTCATGATGTGATGATGTGTGGATATGTTGGGCGATGTGTTTTGGTGTAGATGATATGGTTGTGGTTGTGATGATGTGATTATGGGAATATTCATACAGGTTGAGAGCGGGGAATGCCTGTTGTTGGTTGATACAATGGTGTTTCTTGACACAGGTTGAGAGCTGGGATTTCTAGTTTTGAATGAATATTTTTATGGTTGTGATGTTATGATAAAAATTATGATGTGATATGATTATTATGATGTTACATTTCTTGGATTCTTCTCATATTATTATTATCCCTATAAATTATAAATTATATTTCTTTCTTTCTTATGATATTCCAAAGTTTAATATGTATGATAAGGTGATGCGACTAAAGTTGAATTGTAAGTAAAGTATTGTATTCTCACAGGCTTACTCACACTCTTTTCTTGCTTAGTCATTTCACATATGTCTATCCCAAATCCTTTATTCCACATGAATATAGCTTATTTCTTACAAGTAATCACTCATCCAAAGTTTTTTAAGTGTTTTCAATAATAGTCTGAGAGAAATTGGAGCTATTTTTCAGGTAGCTTAGGTGTTGATTTGTGGTTTTTCTTTATTTATTAAGAATTAAGAGTATAATTCATCCTATTATTTTGATAGATACCCTCAGTCTTATTCAAAAACTCATGGCCTATTGGTGGTAGGCTTCAGGGGCACTCATCTCCTCAACCTACCCAGGAGGGGATTCTATTGGGACGAGTCATTATATTTGGGTTTAAGGATTTTACAACTACTATTAGGGGTTAAAAAGGATAGTATTTGCAACATTTGGTAGAAAGAACCTTAATTTAAACTCCAAAACTCATTTTTATAATAGTTACATTGTTTTTAATAATCAATTTTAAAACACTTCGACAAAATCAAGCAAGTACTGACAAACACAACTTAAATCACTTACCTGCCTCTCTCTTTTTCCCCTTGCTTAAATGGTAGATCTATTAAAAAAGATGGAGAGATGGAGAGAGACTAATTATCATATTCCTAAATAGTATAGTAAAAATTATGATACACACCTTGTGTGAACATCATATTTCTCCATAAGAGTCATCATAGATGATTTCACTCTATTTCCATTCCAATGCTTTAATAAGGCAATTCAGTTCATCAATTTCATAACAGAATATGAGTATCTTTTCATTCCACCAGTATCACTGAAAAATAATTACATGGTTTTTGAATTAATTTAGGTTTGGAGAGCCTGAAAAAAATTGTGTAGGAAAATACAAAGAATATTAATCATATTCAGTATTCTCTCTTGTAAAAATGTGATTCATACAAAACATACTCCATTCGCAATAAAAAATGGTGGTCCGAGAACCCAACAGTCTAACATAAAGGTTATAGAGGAGCCTTTACAAGAATGATATAAATTAACACTCATTTTTTATTTTAATTTTATGTCTCTAATATTATAAAAAAATAGTGGTCATAGTAACTCAGACCATACCAAAACATCATAAAATCACACATCATATAAATACTACAGTCCCATTTTGAAACTAATGGTTATTCAAGAAATAAAATTTTATAGCACATCATTAAATAAAATATAAATAAATCACACTTTAGATAATTATTTTAATAAAATATTAAATAATTGTAAAATCATCTATACAAGGTATTTAAAAAAATAGAAAAGAAACTAAATAATCCAAAAATAGTTCAAAGGTTTTAAAAACATTCCTTTCTTTTTTTTCATATTTCATCAATCACTATAACTTTTAAACATACTGATGTTCCTCCAATGATTTTTCCTTTCATAATTAATCACAAAGTCACTAAACACTTATGAGCATATAATAAATAGTTAAATTGAGGAGAAACAATTAACAATGAAATTAAGCAGAGGTTTCTACACTACATGTGAGGAATTGATCACTAATTTTTTCAATAACATGCCCATACATGATGTGTAAAAAAGTATTCTATATTAAGAAAATGATATAAAAATAATTTACTGATGTATTACTATAAGATATATTACTTAATAGAGAATTTAAATGTGCCAAAAAAAATATTAACATTGTAATAGAATAAGACCATCTATTAAAAATTGGTATGTGTGCATAATAAAACTTCCTGATTAAATCTATATTTTGTTTCGTAGATAAAAAAAAGTGAACTTTGATTTTATAGTGGAGAGACACCAAACCATTTAATAAAAAGTACAATTAGAAAGTAATCCTAAAAATGAACATGGGTATCTAAATATAATTCAAATGTAGAATTAGAAGAAATATTTTAAACAACTCATGGAACTAGTAAAATACCTTAAAACTAATATGAAACTATTTCACTTACCGTAATATGAGTAATCCATTGGTTGATAAATATTTTTGGGGTTGATATGCCAATGTTTCTTTAGACCTAAAAAACACAAAGAATATTTTGATACATCATAATGATAGGTTAATCCTTAAAAACATATAATAAGTGTAAAATAACATGAACCACAATGAAGCTCGTGTGTATCCCCTATTAATTTGGTGTTCAGTAGACTTTGATATTAACTTTTCACACTTACAAGTGACTATGGGTCAATCACCACATTCTATAAAATATAATAAATATTGATCTAAAGAATAAAATAAAAAAAATTAATAAAAAAAATTTTTGTGTTCATCACCCATTATTTTTATTATGGGTAACCATGAATTCTTGAAGGTCTCTCCTAAGCTCAGGAATCATCATTTGGGAATAAAATTGATGTTGTCTCTTTGGTATATCTGATAATTTTTGGTACATGAATATCTTAGTTATGTGTCTTGTTATGTGATTTATGACCTAGATTCAACTCAGTTCATAATGTCTTTTGAGTACCTCAAATGAAGAAGTATCAGACTGACCCCAGTCACATGATTTTATGGGATCATGTCATACTTAATCCAAATGATACAATTGTGAATACCCTGATTCAAATTATGGATAAGAAAGATAATATCTTGCAAGACATTCTTATCTCTTTGGTCTGAGTCTTCTGGAAACATGGCCAAGTGTATGATGAGACATGGGAATGAGATATGTTTATGTTGGATCAATGGATATAACTCTTCCAAGACACCGTCAACATCCATATTTCTGAGGATTAAAATCTTAATGGTGAGGAGAATGTAACACTACCTAGTTTTTTTGTCATGAATTAAGCTAAAACAAAATAAACTAAAATACTTTATATGATTGTGATTGGACTAAATCAAAATAAATAAAACAAGTACCAAGGGAAATGAGTTGATTTCAGGGGAATGTTTTTCTTAAATCATATCAACCATGATATTTATTGGGGTATCCTTCATATCCTTTCATCATTGTCTAGAACAATATAAATTATTGGTTCCTCTCTCAATGATTTCTATAACCTTTTAAGAGGCATAGTAAATAATATCTTATGAAATGTGAAATTAAGGCTGGCTCTCACATTACCACTCTCCTTTATCACATTGAGATTCATCCCCTAAATGTCATCAATTTTTTTGTGCATTTAGGGGATTTGATTGAAATAATTTTAAAGTGATATTAATTTTAAATTAATAAACATCATCTTCTGTTGTTTTATTCCCCTTCTCATATTGCAATTGAATTAATTTAATTGTATTCATATGATTCCTCCATATGTGATTTTAGAATTTATGTTTTCATGTGGTTGTTTATGTTTTATGGAGTTTTATTCCTACATGAGGACTATTTAACCACTTATATTTTTTTACACTGGAATTCTAGGTTATTCCTTACCAATGAAGTGATTGAATTTTGGATTGTTGATCACTAGCGATCCAATGGTTATGAGAACCTCTAGATCTATTTGTTTGGCTCATCTTGGATCCATGCTACCTCTATTGTGCCAATCCTGAAGCACCATATGTCGTGTCATTGGACTGTTTTTTTAGGTGAACAATCCATTTTATCCAATTTGTCCACACAGTGTTGATTATACATTTTTTATCGTGTCGTTTGACACCTTTTTGACAGGACAACATTGGTTTTCCTACTACACCTTGATTCAGGGTGATTCATTCTATCTGTGTAGAGGGTTTTGTTTCTGGTTTGGAAATAGTGCTCTTAGAGAGATTTTCCTTCACTGCACAGAGGATCTAGAAGGAAGAAGAAGAAGAACTAAGGATTTATGACCACCCACACTCCCCTATACTGAACTTGTTCCACCTCCTAGAACCAGAGTACCTCTCTAGTGGAGAATCAGTGGATATCAACTTGATCTTGGGTTCAGGGTAGACTTTTATCACTTTTTTTATGTCCCATAAGAAACTCTTTGGAAATACCATAGCTTAATCCTTTTGTCTTTAAGGGATAAAGTCTTTAGAGAGGTTTTATATGAGTCTACTATTTTCAGTATATAGTCTAGACTTGAATCCCTTTACATGACTAAATCTCTTGTTGGTGTATTATATAAAAAATGAGATTATATACTTTCAAAATGCATCCTTAAACTGCAGTCAGGATACACATTGATGGATTTAATAAAATCTTGTTAGATATAGCCAAAATAGACATTAAATTAGATTATAAATATCAATCCATAATATTGTTAGCTTCATTAGATGATACCTTTAATTCTATTAAATAATCTACGAAGTATGGAAAATAAACCCTTACTATTAAAGAGGTTTAATCTATTTTACTCCTAAAATACCCTTAACTGAAGGGTAGTGTTAAGACTGATGCATAGGATTTGAACATTAGGGGAAAAAATTAAGTCTAGGGACAGAAGAGAGTCATGGGGCATGCAAAAAGATAGGGGTCAGTCTAAGAAGAAAATGTATAAGTCTAAGAACAAAGTAATCAAGTGTTTCCAATGAAAACAACATGGTCACATTAATATGATTACCCTAATGAGAAAGGTGACTATAAAGTCAATAATAATGACCATTCTATGTTAGTTCAACATGAATTTGACACTCCTAATGTGCTAAAATTTTCTGAAATTTTTATCTCTGATGAATGGATCCTTGATTCAGGATGTTCATTCCAGATGTGTCCTAGGATGGAATTCTTCACCAAGTTGAGGGAAATTAAATCTGGTGATTTGTTTATAGGTAATAACAAGAGTTTTCATATTATTTAAATTTTCTTAGTTTCATTAAATCTTGATGATAGGACTGATAAAACTCTTGAGGAGGTAAGGTGGGTACCCTAATTAGAAAAGAAACCTCATCTCCCTAGGATTCCTTGACCAGAAGGTCTATAGTTTTAAATTAGACTCTGGGAGTCTCAGGGTTTCCTGAGGATCCCTCTCAATCATGAAAAGAAACCTTTTCAATGAAATTTATGTGTTATATGGTAAAGTTTATAGAAGTTAATTAAACCCCTCATGTGATTCATAACTAGATACAACCACCCTTTGGCATAGAAGGTTAGGGAATATTAGTGCCAAAGGCCTTAATAAACTTAAAAATAAAGTGATTTTGAGTGATGTCACTACCAATAGTCTTCATTTATGTGAATATTGTATATATAAAAAATCCAAAAGAGTTAGCTTTATCAGGCCAGTGTATAAGGCTAAATAACCCCTTGAGTGTGTATGCTCTGATCTATGGAGTCATTCTAGGGTCACCTCCCATGGTGGAGGGTTTTAATTAGTGTCTTGTATTGACGAATACTCTTGAATAGTCTGGATTTATATAATAAAACATATGTTTGATACTTTTCAAAATTTTAATAAATAGAAAGCTGGGGTAGAGAGTGAATCTAACAAGAAACTCAAACCATAATAGTTTAGAATATCTATCCACTAAATTCATTGAATTATGTGAATCTGAAGGAATCAAAATATACCATACTGTTGTGGATCACCACAATAGAATTAATTAGTAGAAAGTATGAACATGACTATTCTTGAGAGGTTAAGATGCATGTTTTACAATTGAAAAATCACTAGGTCATTCTAGGACGAGGCATACTCTATTGTAGTATACATGATTAATTGATTCACATCCTCTGCTAATTATTTTAAGACACAAAAAGAAATCATGAAAGGTTCAACCCCAATTCTTGAACACCTTAGGATATATGAATCCATATCTTATGCTCATACATGTACAAATAAGATATCTATTAAGGCTGTGAAGTGTATATCTATGGTTTATCCAAAGGGTGTTAATGAGTATCATTTGTGGGTAGATAATCTATGTTATCAAAAGTGTACAGCCAGTTCAGATGTTGTGTTCCATGAGTCTAGTCTCTCCAATGATAAGATAACTAAATCTGTAAAATATTATGATGAAAATGGAGAATCCTCTAGAGTCCCATTGCCCATAGGTATTGAAGTTCCTTTAGAATCCATAGAATAATCCCAATCCCAATCTGGGACTAGTTTTCTCTCCTCATTGCTCAGACTCAATATGAATCTGATTTTGACTCGGATTATAAACCTAAAATAGAGGAACTAGTTAAAATGAGTAAATATCAACTCACTTGTGATAGAGAGAGAAGATTAATTGGGCCTCCATCCCAATTTAATTAGGCTGATATTTCTTCTTATGCATTTTATGTTACTTAGGAGTTGTTTAATGATAAACCATATACCTATAAGAAATACATTAAGTCTGAAGCATCCACTAAGTGTCTAGGTGTTATGCAAGAAGAAATGAATTCACTATTTAAGAAAAACTCTTGGGTTGTGGTTTCCAAACCTAATAACCTGAATATTATAGGTTACAAGTTGATATATAAGAATAAAGAAAACAATTTTGGAGAAAATAAAATCAATTTTGAAGCATGAATGGTTGATAAAGGCTTTCATCAATGTGATGGAAATGATTATAGAGATATATTCTCCCCAATTTTTAAACATTAATCTATAAGAATTATTCTTGCTTTTTATACCAAGTTTGATTTTCATATTGAACAATTGGATGTAAAAACTATTTTTTTACATGATACCCTTGATGAAACAATTTATATGACTCCTCCTGAAGTTTTTTCAAATATTTTTAAACCCAATAAATTTTTCTTTCTTAATAAGTCTTTGTATGAGATTAAAAATATTTTATGTAATGGTATAAAAGGTTGGATTCTTTTATGATTGAAAATCATTTTCCCAAAAGTAAGTTTGATGAAAGTGAATAATATAAAATTGTTAAACATAAATCTATTTACCCATTATTACATGTTTATGATATGATTTTAATCTTTAAAAACATGATGATTATAAATTCTATCAATAACCAATTGAACTATGTCTTTGAAATGAAATTATTAGGACATGTAAAGGCCCAAATCTTGCACTTATCTCAATTTTCTTATGTTAAGAAGGTATTAAAAAGGTATCTTTTTATCACATTAAACCTGTTAGTATTACTTTCATACAAAATTTTAAATTGTCCTTATAAAAATCCCATAAAGATAATTATAAGGCTACTTTTATGAATAAGATTCCACATGTTAATGTAGTAGAAAGTATTATGTATGTTATGGTCTATTCTATTCCAAATATAACATTTATTATTTGTTCTTTGAGTAGGTTTATGGAAAAACCTGGTAAGTCTCATTGGAATTACTTGAAGAGTCTTCTCATGAATGTTTCAATGCCTGATAAATTGTGCATTCGATATGGCCTAAATAATAGTTTTAGTGATGAAATTGTTGGTTTTATTAACTATGATTATGCTACAAATATTGGCACTTGTAAATCACTTACTGGTTATGTGTTTCTTGCATGTGGAGGATGAGTCTTTTTGAAATAAAACATGCAATTAGTGGTTACTCTCTCTGCTACTGAGGTATAGTATATATCATTGAAAGAATCCATAAAAGGATATATAGTTGAAAGGTTTTCTTTATGAGTTATCTTTATCTAATAATAGTGTAATTATCCATTGTGATAATCAATATGCATTCCATCTATCTAAGAACTATGTGTTCCATGGTAGATCTAAGCACATTAACATTAGATTTCGTTTTTTAGGCATGTTATATAATCTAGGATAATGAGTGTCACTAAGATACCCATGGGGGATAATCTGGCCAACATTTGACTAAGGTTGTGCCATTGTCCAAGTTCATGCACTGCCTTAAATTAATGAACTTAGTACCATTACTATAAATTATCTTGAGAGAACTTCACCATTAAATTTGTTTAATTTCAAGGTGGAGATTTGTTTTTTTATTCCCCTATATATATTTCAATTGAATTAATTTAATTGTATTTATATTATTCCTTCACATGTGGTTTTGGAATTTATGTTTTCATGGGGTTATTTATGTTTCATGGAGTTTTATTCCTACATTGGGACTCTTTAACCACTTATATTTTTTTATACTATAATTCTCAGTTATTCCTTACCCATGTAGCACTTGCATTTTGGACCTTTGATCATGGTTGATCCAACGGTCTTGAGTGCCTCTTTCTATGTTTGTTCGGCTCAACTTGGATCCACACTACCTCCATTGTACCAATCTCATGGCTCCATATATCCTTCCACTCAACCATTTCTTGTTAGGAGAACCACCCATTTTATCCCATTTGTCCATGTGGAATTGATCTAAAAAAATTTATTGCGTCGTATGATGCCTTGTTGATAGGATATCATTACATTTCTTGTTATGCCTTGATTCGGGGTGATTCATTATATCTATGTAGAGGGTTTTGTTTCAGGTTCAGAAATAGTGATCCCAGAGAACTTTTCCTTCATTGTGAAGAGTATATCGAAGGAAGAATGAGGAAAACTAAGGCTTTATATCCACCCTTACTCCCCTATATCGAACACATTCCACCTACTAGAACCAGAGTACCTCTCTGGTAGAGAATCAATGGAGATTGACTCAATATTGGGTTTAGGGCGATTATGCATTAGTGAGGTTCCAAATTTTGACTTAATATTCATTGTAACCTGGTTTCAGTTTAAAATCTTGGTACTATAGAAATTTATTTATTTTCTTTATGTATAGATATGTATCCATTTTGAGTGTGTGTATGAGTCCGTCTAAGAGTGGATGGTGTTGAATCTATGTGACAGGTTTGATCACTTCGGCCTAGTTCAACAAGGTCGTCCTTCTTACATAGTTTCTATGGTATTTTATTCTTGATTATTCAAGTTTATATTTATTTGATTGTTCTTTTTCTTATCAATAAAAGTATGATCTAGGTGGTGTTATCATTGTGCACATAGGATGATTCTGATCTGAAGAACATTATATCTAGTGTTATTTCCTTTTATGTACTTTCTGTTTTTGCGATTCCATTAGCTCATTTGATTAAGAAATATGTTTTTTTCTTATCACCAAAATTTTAATTGAAATATACTGAATATGTAAACCTATAATATGTGACAGTGGGTCCTGGATGTTCTAGGGTTAAACGTCTAACTCCAACATCTTCTATCGAACTCACCTCTCTCTCAATCACTTAATGATTTATATTTCAACTCTCAATTAATATAAATTACTTATGTGTTTGAGGGGGATGAATAAATTGTTAATTATAAAATAAATGTGTTGTGAAAATTTGAAAACGCATTCCTTACTTTCATACTGAATTATGAATTTGAAATTACACAATAAAAATCAAAAATGGAAAAGAAAAGAAAGAAAAAATCTTAATTAAGTAGCCTCATGGTTGATGATGGATGAATCCTCCACTCTCTCTTCAAATTATGGGTATACATTTCCCACCATCCTCCTACATTAGCAATGTATGACCTCTTATAAGTCTGTTGAATTCTCCATCTTGGGTTTTATGGTATGGGTCTAGCCCCCAATATCCTCCTAAAAAATAATGTGCCCCTCTATTAATAAATATAAAATTATATCTACTAAATTTGGAATTATTTTCTTTCCCTACTTCAGATTTTTATTACCTTTGAATAATTATTCTCCATCTCTTATATTTTGAATTATTATTCTTCTATTTATATATATCTTGGTCAGTGGTTGTTGGCTGAATCAATCCCCTTGTTTTGTGGGGGTAATTTGACTCCTTTTATCTTCTCTTTGTAAGTTGAGGCTTCCACATCTATTTTCACTTAAATTTTCCCAAAGGCGACTTTTGAATCGTGTGGTAAGCTTATGGATACCCCAAAAATATTGGGTACTTGAAACTAGGTATTGACTGAAACACTGTGGCGTGGAGTTTTTTTCTACTTTTTCTGGAAAAAAAATTAAAACATCATAGGTTAATTTTTTTAAAAAAAATACTCTACAAAGGCGGCATCGGTGATTCCACCTTCCCTCCCCAATTCCACCTTTGTCCCAAATCAATGAAATGGAAAAGACGGCGAGGGGGTTCTGCCTTTCTCCTCTGGGTAAGGTGAAAGGCGGCACCGTCGATGCCGCCTTTGCCTCAGCTCCCTATAAAAGGGCCCCCTCCCCTTTCTCCTCACTCGATTTTCCCCTCATATCTATTAAATACACTCCTTAACTCTATAAAAAATCCATTTTCCATGCAGTTTTATTTAGAAGAGTCATTTATAGGTATTTTTATTTATTTAATTTAATTTTTTTTATTTATTTAATTGATTTTTTAGTTTTAAATATTTCATTTTTTAAGTAGTTTAGTTAGTTCTAAATATTTTTGTTTATTAGGTTATGTAATTAGTTATATATAGTTTGAATTAATTATTGTTAGTATAATAGATTAAGTATAGATTAATTATAGATTAAGTATAGATTAAGTATAGATTAACTTAAGATTAAATTAGGATTAAGAATTGTGAAAGTTTGGTAGAATAAAGATTATGTGGTTATTTAAGCAAAAAAAATTCATGTATGGATACAAACAAGTGGATGTGGCTCTAGAACAGATGTACCTAGGAGTGAAAACTCCGACAAGGAGTTTTGGGCTTGACCCAGGGTATCCTGATACACGACATCGGGCCTTGTTGCACTCCTCGTTTGACACTCCCGGGGTATATGCTTAAGATGATTCGTATTTTATTTATAAACTACTAAAATATATAAGAAAATAATAATCAAATTAGTATCTTTATCAATGATAAAATGATAATTATGATGTTATATAATGAAATAAAGACAAAAAAATTAATGAATGAAAGTTTTTATTAGTAATTAAAGATGTTTAAGTAGTTTAATTAGTTAAATATAGTTTAGAAATAATACTTATTATTAGTAATGATTAATTATAGATTAATTAATGATAACTTAGGATTAAAAATGAATACATATGATTAGTTAATTATAATTAACTAATGAATATAATATGATTAAGGATTAAAGAATAAATATATAAATAATAACTTAATAATGATTAACTAGTGATTAAAGAATGAGTGATTAGTTAAAAATTTATTATTGGTAATTAAATATGTTATGTATTAAGTAGTTAAATTAGTTATAAATAGTTTAAAAATGAACTTATTATTAGTAATGATTAATTATAGATTAATTAATGAAAAATTAGAATTAAAAATGAATACATATGATTATTTAATTATAATTAACTAATGAATATAATATGATTAAGGATTAAAGAATAAATAGTTAAAGAATAACTTAATAATGATTAACTAGTGATTAAACTTTTATATAATGAATCATTACTAGCATATTTTAGCGTATAAAAAGGAGTCCTAAAAATTCATTCTAATAAATATTATATGGTCAACCATTATTGTTAATATTGGTTACACTATCATAATTTTGATTAATGAAAGTTTTTTTACGTAGAGAGTCATGTTTCCATGTGTGTACTACTATGGGGAGACTATTCAAACTGAGTAAGGATCTTCTTATAGTACACAACCAATAACGGTGGTTAGTATAGTTGATTGTGTAACCATAAGTGACCTTCAAGTGAGAATTCTTGGTTCCTTAAATATGGTACCCGATCAAGAGATCAAGTCTATGATCTATAGAAATTTTCAATTCCCGGAAACATTGTGGCATCTATCTTGTCTATTGGTTACTGATACACAGTGGGTCTAAGAAATTAATTTTATCTTCCCAATGGTCAGATGGTACCATGATGGAGTTATATTTTGATGTTTATACTGTTCAACAACAACATCGAGTTGTACAAAGACATAGTATTACAAGACTGGTTGAAGGTAGTCCACCCCATTAAATTGATCCTATTCCAAATGATGCAGAAGAGGAAAACCTAGATGATCTCCCAGATATACATGTCAATCTGACTTTCAATGAGAAGTTTTGTAATGATAGATCATATGGTGGCAATAGTGCTAATGAGGAGGGATCAGCGGAATTTAGGAAAGAGGTTTTGAGAAATGTATTAGTTGTACATCAACCTCGACCTACAATAAATCATCCACCACTCCTTTCAACTTGTTCAGAAGCAATGACACGTGTTCCTGAATTCGACAATAATGTTCTCACACTGGCAACTGAGTTCCCTGGAGTTTTACCTAATAGGCATAGTGAGTTGGACAAAACCTTATATGTTGGAAGTAATTTTCAAAGTAAATATGCATTAAAAAGCACGCTAAAGAGATTTCACATTGAGAGTAACTGTAGCTATATAGTTCATGAATCATGTAATAGTAAATATTTATTATGGTGTGGGAAGTATGGGGATGATTGTAGATTTCACTTAAGGGAGATTTCGGACATTACATTTGGAGGTTGGAGAATCTTGAAGATTGAGGTAGCCTATACTTGTGTTCATCCAAGTATAACATTAGATCATACCTCATTGGATGCAAAATTTGTGTCATATATTTTTGTTGATATGGTTAGTACATGTCAAGATGTTCTGATAGCCCTTGTTAAAGAGAGGATACAACAGACATTCTGTTATAAGATTTCCTATAATTAGGCATGAATGGCGAAACAGAAGGCAATTGTGAAGGTCTATAGTGATTGGGATGACTCATATTGGGTGTTGCTACAATTTCTAGCCATACTGAGGCATCATAACCAAGTTTTATTCCATCTTAATACAAACAAACATTTTTCTCATGATAACTGAATTGATTCATCTCATGTTAAATTTAATCGGTTGTTCTGGGCATTCCTCCCATGTATCTCCACATTTTGTTTCAGCAAACAGTTCATTCATATTGATGAAATGTTTCTATACAGAAAATACAAGGGTGTATTGTTGATTTTGGAAACCCAAGATGGAAATACTTCACCTCTTCCACTTTCCTTTTCCATTATAGAGAAAGAAAACTATGAATCATGGAGTTGGTTTCTGGCATGTATTAGCAAACATTTCACCAACATTTAGAGTGTTTTTTTGATATCTAGTCTCCATAAGGAAATTAATGAGGAAATCAATGCAGATCATGATGCATTGATATACCCAAATTCACATCATTAGTTCTACATTAGAAACATTTCTAGCAATGTGCATAAAAAATTCCACAATGAACCAATGAAGAAGGAAATCACGAGGCTTGGTAAGCATTGTATTTGTTATTTTTTACTATTTCAACATAAAGATAAAATAAAATTATATAAAATATCATATATTATGTTTATTATAAGATTCGAATCAATGGAGGTTTGAATAATGTTTTGAAAAAATCCACCTAGATAATCAAGATGTTTATGATTATATGATGCGGATTCCGAAAGAAAAATGGATATTGGAATATGACGGGGGGAAGAGGTATGGACGCATGACCAAAAAAATTGTGGAGTGCATAAATGGTTTCTTCAAAGGGCTTATCAAGCTACATATAACTTCCCTAGTTCAGGAGACATTATATCGATCCATGAAGTACTTTGTTGATAGACAAAAACTAGTATTAGATAGAATACAGCAGAGGCTAAGGTATGTAAGACACTTTCAATGAGAGATTGAAAATAATATTCAAGAAGCTTCTGGTTATCATGTCTACCTTTTTCAATGACAATACTACCGATTTTAAGTTCTAGATCATTCATACCCCCATCACAAATCACATCAGTGAAAAAATAGTGCAATTACTAGAAATGAGGCAATGTCAATGTGGAAACTTTCAGGCCTTATAGTTTCCATGCACACACGCAATTACATCATGTGCCTCTGTAAACATATCATGGGAAGAATATGTTGATCCAGTTTTCCAGATGGATACCATTGCTAACTGTTATGTTTCACCATGGACACCTATAGGGGAGTATCGTTATTTCCCAATTCCCAAAGGCTAGCTGATAGTGATACCTGACATCAACCGGTTGCGTCCTCTTAGGAGACTGAAGGCTAGTAGGATGCGTAATGATATGGAATGACCTAAAGAACAAGTTCAGAGTTTGAGATGCACCATATGCCATAAATAAGGTCATAACCAGAAATTATTCCCTAATGTTGTTGGGCTGAGTTCACACTCTCATCCAAAATTATGTATTGTCTTCATTGTGATATTCTCATATTATAAATTATATGTTGTTAAATCTTTTTTTTTTTTTGCAGTTTTCTAAACCCCAAAACCCAAAAGCAGATCACTAAACCCAAAAAGATCTTTCCTAAACCTTAATATCAAAGTTCTAAACTATAAACCTTAAAACCTAAATCCTAACCCAAAATTCATAAACCTAACCCTAAAACATTACAAAAAATCCAAAAAACCAAGACCAAAAACTCAATATTTGAAACCCTAATCTCTAAATCCTAAAACCTAAAAGATGAATTGTAAACCCAAAAACATTTTCCCTTTATCCTGGTTTTTTATAACATTATGTGTCTGATATTTTAATAAACTATTATATAATGAAATAATAGTATCATAATGATTAGAATAAGTTATTCAATATAGATAATTAGATAAATTCCTAAAACATTATTAGTAATTCCCATGGTATATCTTAATCCAATCCATAATTATTTAATTATAAAACTCCTCCAAAATATGTATAACCAAATTCAAGAACCAATAGTTTAGAAATATTGTCTCTACAATTCTAAAAATCAGTATGCCATTATTCCAAAAATGTATATCTTAATGACACATACCTAATATCTTAATACACTATTATTCTTAAATCCTTAATAAAAACATGCATTATTTCAAGAATTAACTTTATCTTTATTCCGTAAATAAAATATTATATTATAGAATTTATTTCATAAATCCAAAAGCAGAACACTTAACCTATATTGTAAATTATATGTTGTTATCTCTTCTTTTTTTCACGGTTTTCTAAACCCCAAAATCCAAAAGTAGATAACTGAACCCAAAAGCATCTTTCCTAAACCATAATATCAAAATTATACACCCTAAACCTTCAAACCTAAACCCTAATCCAAAATTTATAAACCTAAACCCTAAAACCTTACAAAAAATCCAAAAACCTAGATATATCCTTAAATCATGTATCAACTAATAAAATTATTAAAAAGATATTTTCATTAATAAAATTATTTCACAACATAATTCTTTCCACCTATTCCGACTATTTATGCATCTCTTAGCATTGACTAAATCCAAGTCACTATTTCAAGCACTATATCAAGTAGAGATGTGATCCCTTTTAGATATATTCCCTAAAATCATATATCAATTAATAAAATTCTTACAAAAATATTTTCATTAATAAAATTCTTTCACAACATAATTCTTTCCACATATTCCAACTATCTATGCATATCTTAGCATTGACTAAATATATGTCACTATTTCACCCACTATATCAAGTAGATTTGTGCTCCCTTTTAGATATATTTCTTTAAAGAATGTATCAATTAATAAAATTATTACAAAGATATTTTCAGTAATAAAATTGTTTCAGAACATAATTCTTTCCATCTATTTTTTCTCTTCTTTCCTCTTGTTATCTTTATTTCATTAAAAACCAAAAGACATGGAGAATTATATTTCTTTTGGTAAAAATAAATTCATAAAACAATGTGAATAAACATGGCATGTCTTACATTCTACAAGCCATAACATTATGCTGACCATAACATTATATTTAAATTTTACACTTAAGACTCATTTTATTTCTTTATAAGCAGATGGATGATACCATACTACTTACTCAACTGCATACCCATATTTCTAGGTCGTGTTAGAGGGTGGTGTGGATCGATCAATAAGGGTGCATTTAGCGCACCATTTTCATCACAGGGAGCCTCCACATGCCATTAGACCATACTTGAATCATGTTGGCTTCTATGGACTTTCCGTATTAGATTTCACATTTGTAGACCATCACCTACTTGTTGCCATCGTTGAGAGGTGGAGACTAGAGACACACACATTCCAACTGCCTGAGGGAGATATGACCATCACCCTCCAAGATGTGGTAGTGCTTCTCGTTCTTCCTATCCGGGGGAGACCTATTATTAGACTCACTCGTGCAGCTTGGCCAGACCTTGCTCAGTACTTGTTAGGCGTTGACATTTTGTTCGACCATAGGGATACAGATGGAGCGTCCATATCTATGCCTTGGTTGGAGATGCAGATTCCACATTTACACGATGATGATGATGAGCAGACCGTCATGTGTTATGCTCATACATATATATTACAGCTCATTGGTGGAACCATGTGTATTGATCACTCAGGGATTAACGTGAACATGATATATATACCCCTACTATAGAAATTTGATCGGGCCGATATGTATAGCTAGGGATCAGCCTGCTTGGCATACATGTACAGAGCATTATATAGTCTATCCCAAAGGGACCGCACAGGTCTTGGGGGATGCATGATCCTTATTCAAATGTGGGCATGGGAGCGCATCCCCGCATTCCACCCTGATCTTGCTGGTCTGCTAATCGAGATGGAGGTACTGCATGATGCTCTGCATGGATGCTGGTATGATTAGTCAATTTTATTGGATTCTGATGATACTATGATTTATTGAATTTAATTTCTCATTATTTGTCACTATCTATGATGTATTTTATAGATGGTGTTAGTGACACAATTTCAAAGCGGTTCTAAGACAACATTTGGGCGTATATCAGCTCCAGTTGGACTGTCTATTACCAGATTAGGTATGTATATACAATCTTTCATTGTCTAACATATTTAATAATAACATCAATTTTGGTTTTTAGTTAGGTGTTTTTTTGACAAAGTCACATGTCATTTCAGATTTCATGGCTTCTATACTGGAGTATTATAAGCCAGTTTCCATCATACTATACTGTTGGGATTTAGGATGCTATGGTTGTAGTTCCTATCATTAACTTTCATATTATTGAGTGGTAGCATCCTGACAGAGTCATGCGCCAGTTTTTTTGTACTCAGCTAATTCCATTTCTGTCGAGATAGACAGAGTGGCTTCATGAGATGAAGCTGACAGGGAGGTAGGATGATGACTATACCCAAGTACATTCCCTCTTTATTGACTATTGACACAGATGTGTAGAGTTTTGTATTCATGGTGTTCTTACGAATCGATTCTTTCTTTCAGAGCGGGTTGAGTATGAGCCATGGTATAGACTGAAGTCTATAATATATCTTACTCGACCCGACATAGAGATGTAGAGGATGGTAAGTCAATAAATTTCCATTAGTTTATTAACTGAACTATTTTATAATTCAATTTAAATCTCTTTATAGGGTAGTCACACATAGTAGCTTGTTCGCGTGAGTGATGAAGAGGAGGGTGGGTCTTTATCCGGGCATCCATCCATGCTGCAGCACTGGAGGTGAGGGCATATTTTCATGCATTTTCCAAGAGCATCTTCGAGCATCCGACCCAGAGAGAGGAGGTTCCTACCCCATAGGAATATCCTATAGTAACTGTTGGTGATGAGGATCCACGAACACAACGACGTAGACAAATTCGTGCTACACATGAGGCCTCACCTGTTTCACAGGCAAAGGTCGACCCTCTAGTAGTCTAGGATCAGCTGATTCAGGATGTGCCTCAAGTGGTATGGGATCCATATTTCCTGATAGGATATCCGCAGTTCTCTCCATATTAGGTTCTAGATCCATCATAGCCTTGGGGTCTAGATCCATCACAGCCTTGGGTTCTAGATCCATCACAGTCTTGAGGTATAGCTCCATCGCAGGCTTGGTTCCCCACTACGATGATGGTAGGTCCTTCTACCACCCTAGTGGGAGAAGGATCTGGAGGGTAGTATGAGATGCAGTTGAAATATCCTCCCACTGACACATATATAGAGGATGCGCCAGTGAATGTTCCAGTGCCCGAGGATCATCCCTCTTCAGGTCATCAGACTCCACTACGCACTCGACGTGGACGTCCTATTCGCAGACCACCATGTGGGATAGAATCTCCTCACCATAGACATATTCATTGATTGTACATGTTCATTTACATGTTTTATGTCTATTGAAATGAAAATATTATTATTACTATTTTCACTTCTTATATGTTTATCCAATATTTTAGTTTTCATTTATATTTTAGTCATAGTTTATATTTGATAGCTTTCAAAGTTGACTACTTGAAACATAGAAATAATTATTAAATTTCAAGTAAATAACTATAAAAGATTAAAAAATCTACTGTATAAAAATTATGTAAATAAAATTTAAAAGATATCCTAATCATCTAAAAAGTTTTTGAAAATAAAGAGTTTCATAAATAAAATAAATAAATGATAATGAAAGGAATGTAAGAAAATTAACTCAGAAGTGAGAGCGAAAAGAATGAATATCGAGGAGGATCCTAAGCCACCTACTTGACTTTGAAAGACTATAAAATATAAACTATAAGACCCATATAAATTAAAATTTAAAATTTAACTACTTGTTATATGTTTAACCAATGTTTAAAATTTCATTAATATTGGTCTTATAGTTTATATTATATAGGTTAGCAAAGGAACATACTTGAAAAATTTTTAAGCTTAAATTAGATGGATTAGAAAGATTATAAATCATTTTTCATCAAAATTTTGTAAGCAATTATTTTTATTTTCAACTACTTGTTATATTTTTAATTAATGTTTAAAATTTCATTCATATCAGCCTTATAGTTTATATTATATAGGTTAGCAAAGCCATGTACTTGAAACATTTTTAGTTTTCAAGTTGGTGGATTCGAAATCTTATAAAAAAAATTTTCATTAAAAAAATTTAAGAAATTATTTTTATTTTCAACTATTTATTATATGTTTAACCATTTTTTACAATTTCATTCATGTCGGTCTTATATTTTATACTATATAGGCTACCAAAGTCATGTACTTGAAACATTTTTAAGTTTCAAGTAGGTGGATTAGAAATCTTATAAATTATTTTTGATCAACATTTTTTAAGAATTTTTTTTTTATTTTTGACTACTTGTTATATTTTTAAGCAATGTTTAAAATTTTATTCATATTTGTCTTATAGTTTATAGTATATAGGCTAGAAAAGTCACGTACTTGAAACATTTTTAAGTTTCAAGTAGGTGGATTAGAAATCTTATAAATTATTTTTCATCAACATCTTTTAAGAATTTTTTTTATTTTGACTACTTGTTATATTTTTAATCAATGTTTAAAATTTTATTCATATTTTTATTATAGTTTATATTATATAGGCTAGCAAAGTCATGTACTTGAAACACTTTTAAGTTTCATATAGGTGGATTAGAAAGCTTATAAATTATTTTTTATCAACATTTTTTAAGAAATTATTTTTATTTTCAACTACTTATTTTATGTTTAATCAATTTTTAAAATTTCATTCATATCGGTCTTATAGTTTATATTTTATAGGTTAGCAAAGTCATGTACTTGAATAAAAGATAAATTATGTTGAAACATTAAGTTTTATTTATATATATATAACCATAACAACATAATAATAAAACATTAAAATTTTAAATATATAAAAAACATAATTAAAATAGAAAAAAAAATATTGTTTTAGGGAAAAGACGACATCGGAGATGTCGCCTTTAAAGTGTATTTTTTTTTAAAATAACCTAGGTCATTTTAAAAAAATTATAAAGCGTATAAAAAAACTTATGTGGCATGGGTGATTCATTATGGAACAACCCCTGTATGGGTTGTACATGGACGTGATGTAGTGTCATTAGTCACGACCACAATATCTTCATTGTAATTTTCTCTGATTTTTCAATGAATCTACCTCCAAGACGCACCTTCAACCCTATGACACAATGGTTGCCTTAATCTTCTCCAACAACAATGGTTGCAGAGTTGCAAGTTCTCAATGACACTGCCTCCTTAACCCTTAAAAACCTTGGTTCTTCCAAAAAAACAACCTCTACGGTGCAGAAGGAACCCTACGACACAAAAAATTTCAAGCATCTTTGACCATGACATAATGGTTTGATCCATAGGGCCAATGAATCTTTTGGTTCGGGCTCTCCTTATGACTACATAACATATCCCTGAGCTGCATTGTAGTAGTCTTGAAAACATAGTGGGAATCCCAAGCTTCTTTTTAGGTGTTAATGGTGTTTTCCAATGGCTCCCACAGTGGTCTGGTGACTTTAAGTAGAAACAACAAAAAAGATGGTGTGTTCGATGTGGGTGACGTATGACTTTGGCAGAACGACACTGTTTACATTAAAAAGAATAGTAAATTCATGTTCCACCATCACACATCAAAAAAATATAGATTTTAGCTGACTTCATATAACCAAATAGTCACAAATCAATGGCTCAGAAGCCCGAAGCGGGGACTGTCGGTAGTTGTTTTTCTATGGCGGTGCCACCCCTAATTGTCAAAGGGGGCAGGCGTGGTAGGTGGGCTGGGTAAGTGGTGGGTGGCCAAACCCCACCAAGACTCCAGTGGGAGAAGGTAGCAGGAGGGGGGGGAGATGCAACCTATAAAAGGGGATATCCCCCAATGGTTCTAGCAT
This sequence comes from Viscum album, assembly GCA_963277665.1. Lineage (NCBI taxonomy): Eukaryota > Viridiplantae > Streptophyta > Magnoliopsida > Santalales > Viscaceae > Viscum > Viscum album. The sequence continues at coordinate 1,068,412,470 of OY728166.1, read as the reverse complement.
CCCATCACCATCTCATCACATTCACGAGTTCTCTAGTTATTTGTTGTGTTTAGTGAGGCGGTGTCCCCATTTATTCAAGAGAGATTTTACGAGGGTTTTATCCTTGTAATAGTGACGGAATGTGTACCCACTTTTACCCCGTATTGATCCTTCTATTTGCCCATGGTTTTTTACCCCTTCAATCTGGGGGTTTCTCCACGTTACATCTGGTGTCTATTTATTTCCTCATTTTACACTTTATTTTGTCTCATGATTATTGCTGCACTGGTGATCCAATCATTACCATCCATCTTGATCTTAAAGACCTATTTTTTTTCTAATATCCTTCCTTACATGAGGTAATGAAACAACATCCCAAGTCTTGTTCTTGTGCAGAGCTTCAAGTTCCTCCTACATCACCGCCATCCATGAGGATACATCTGAACTCTAGTTTGCCTCCACAAAAGAATATGGCTCTCCATCCTCCATCAATAATCAATATGAAATATTGTTCTTAGTGACATAGTCTAAGTCCATACAAGTGCTCTTTTCTCCCGAGTTGACCGTCGTGGTCCAGACTCAATCGGTACTTGATCACTATGATCTGGTAATGCTTCAGAAGAAACTGATTCTTCCTTGGATTTTACCTCTACTTAAACTATTGTAGTTTTGTATTCTCATTCTCCATCTCTTTATCAGTTGTCATTTTCACCTTATCTTCTGCAAAAAAGACATCTCTACTGATGATAAATTTGTGGTCAGTGGGGTCCCACAAACAATACCCCTTTACACCATCAACATACCCAAAGAAGATACATTTTCTAGATCTTAAATTCAACTTTTATCTTTCTTGGTCATCAAACATTGCATATACAGTACTTCAAAAAGTATTTAACCAAGAATAGTCAGTAGGTTTACCAGTCCACATCTCCATTTATGTCTTCAGTTAAATCGCCATTGAAGGCGATCGATTGATCACATAACAGTTGGTATTCACTGCTTTTACCCAAAACATTTTTAAAATTCCTGTATTCTTCAACATTTCCCTTGTTCTATCCAATAGGGTTTTGTTCATCTGCTCTACCACTCCATTATAGTGAGGAGTGTACGCCACCATGAACTTTCTCTTGATTCCTTCCCATTGACAAAAATTATCAAACTCTTTACTAGTATATTCTCCACCATTGTTAGTCCGCAAACACTTGATCTTATTTTTAGATTCAAACTCCTTTCACGCTTTGAATGTTTTGAATACTTCAAAAACATCTTCCTTCCTCTTGATTAGGTACACCCAACATCTCCTAGAATAATCATCAATTAATGATACAAATTATCTTTCTCCTCCCAAGGATATAACTGGTTCTTTCCAAACATTAGAATGGACCAACTCCAATATCTCTTAACTTCTTGTTGTTGACGTCCCAAACTTCAACTTGTGTTTCTTACTCAAAACACAATGCTCACAAAATAGTAAGGATACCTTTGTTTTCCCAGGAAACAACTTCTGATCTGTAAGATTCTTTAGTCCTCGTTCTGACAGATGTCCAAGCTTATGATGCCATAACGCCATCAATGTTTCTGTCAAGGTAGTTGATGCGACAACTATCTTTGCATCCTTGTACATTTCACCCATAATCACGTAAAAGTTTTATGATATCTTCTTTTCCTTCATTACCACAAGTGTTCCCTTAACGATTCTCATCACTCCATTCTCGGTGCGAGTCTTACATCTGATGTCATCAAATTGTCCCAAAGACAATATGTTCTTCTTCAGACAATTCAAATGAAATACTCCTTGGACGGTTCAAAAAATACTATCATGCATCTTCAATTTGATGGTACTGACTCCAACAATCTTTAGAGTGTGATTATTCCTTATGTACACAAGTCCTTCTGGGATGGTTTTATATTTTTCAAACCATTCTCATTGAGATTTCATGTGCCATGTTTCTCCTAAGTCAATAATTCATGCATCATTGAGATATTGTCTGCTTCCAGCAGTCTTAGCCACTTCACTAACTAGTATATCTCCTTTTCCAGAAGTGCTTGCCACATTTCCCTGAGATTTTTTTTTTCACTACTCTTCTTGAAATCTTCTCTGCCTTTATTACAACAAGCGCTCCCTTCACAATTCTCATCACTCAATTCTCGGTGAAATTCTTGCATCTGATGTCATAAAATTTTCTCAAAGACAATATGTTCTTCTTCAGGCCCTTCACATGACTTACTTCTTGGAAAGTATTAATAATACTGTCATGTATATTTAATTTTATGGTACTGACTTGAACAATCTTTAGGGTGTGATAATTCCCCATGTACACAAGTCCTTCCGGGATGGTTTCATATTGGTCAAACCATTACTGTCGAGACTTTATGTTCCATATTGCTCCTGAGTCGATAATCCATGCATTGTCGAGATGTTTTTTGCTTCTAGTAGTCATCGCCACTTCACTAACTAGTATATCTCATTTTCCAGAAGTGCTCGCCACATTTCCCTAAGATTTATTTTTTCACTACTCTTCCTTTTCCAAGAATCCTTCTTGACATGCCCATTATTACCACAATTGAAACATGTGACATTCTTCTTCTTACTCCTTGGTTTGGACCTGCCAAGATTTTGGCTCCCACTGGAACCACGCTCCATCATCCTTCCTCTCTCCATTAACAGAGCTTCTGCTTGGTGTGAAATTGTTTGTCTATCCTCCTTTTTCTTGTGACGACCTTCTTCTTCTAGAACTGTGGCTGGAACATCATTAAATATAATCATATCCATCAGGATATTGTTGGTGAGGTTGATAATGAGTTGGTCATATGAATCTGGAAAAATCTAGAGTAGAACCTCGGCACGTTCAGTATCCACAATTTTATAGCCCAGTGCCATGAGCTGAGCGAATATGGTATTGAGGTTGTTGATGTGGTCAGTCACTGATGATGATTATGCCATCCAAAGAGTGTACAATTTTCTCTTCAAGAAAAATTTTGTTGTGCAATGACTTGGACTCATATAGCTTCGTCAGAGTATCCCATATTTACTTTGCCATATTTTTCTCTACAATTCTTGATAGGAACTCATCTTCCAAATACAAATGGATGTTGGCAATAACATTCCTGTCCATGTCATTCCATTTCTCCTTCGTTACCCCACCAGTTGAAGCATTTTGTTTTGAGCAATCAATACAGGTTGAAGTTCAGGATGTCAACAGCAATAAGTCATAAGATCTTAGATTTGATCAATTCTGATGTTTGGAAAGCACTGGTTATATCCCTAGGAGGAGAAAGGTACTTTGTATCATTAATTGATGACTATTTTAGGAGATGTTGGGTGTACCCAATCAAGAGGAATGTGGATGTTTTTGAAGTCTTCAAAACATTCAAAGTGTGGAAGGAGCTTGAATCTGGAAATAAGATCAAGTTTTTGAAGACTGAAAATGGTGGAGAATATACTAGAAAATAGTTTGATAATTTTTTCAGCGGGAAGGAATCAAGAGATAGTTCATGGTGGCGTACACTCCTAATAAGAATGGAGTGGAAGAGTGGATGAACAGAACCCTATTGGATAGAACAATGGCAATATTGAAGACTTCATGAATTGAAAAAACTTTTTGGGAAGAAGCAGTGAATACCGCTTATTATGTGATTAATCGATCTCCTTCAATGGTGATTGATATGAAGACACCAATGAAGATGTGAACTGTAAACCCATTGACTATTCTTGGTTACATACTTTTAAAAGTCCTATATATGCAATTTTTAATGACGAGGAAAGATTGAAGTTGGATTTGAGATCCAAGAAATGTATCTTCTTGGGGTACGCTGATGGTGTAAAGGGGTATCATTTGTGGGACCCCACTACCCACAAATTTATCATCAGCAGAGATTTCATTTTTTTAGAAGACAAGGTGAAAATGAAAATTGATCAAGACATAGAGAAGTAGAATACAGAAACTACAACAGTTGAAGTAGAGGGAAAATCCAAGGAAGAATTGGTTTTTCCTGAAGAATTACGAGATCACAATGATCAAGTATCGGTTGAGTCCGGACCACGATGGTTAACTTGGGAGAAAAGAGCACCAATATGGAACTCATACTACATCACTGAGAACAATATTGTGTACTACTTATTGATGGAGGATGGAGATCCATCTTCTTTTGTGGAGGCAACCCAGAGTCCAGATGTATCCTCATGGATAGTAGTGATGCTGTAGAAACTTGAAGCTCTGCATAGGAACAAAACTTTGGATCTTGTTTCATTACCTCATGGAAGGAAGGCTATCGGAAACAAATGGGTCTTTAAGATCAAGCGGGGTGGAAAATACCAGGTGGAAAGATATTGTGCACGATTGGTGGTCAAAGGATTTTCTTAGAAGGAAAGTATTGATTTTAATGAAATATTTTCTCCTGTTGTTAGACTGATGACTGTTTAGTTAGTTCTGGTGATGTGTGCTACATTCAGCTTACATCTAGAGCAGCTGGATGTGAAGACTGATTTTCTCTGTGGTGATCTTGATAAAGAAATCTATATGCTTTAACTGGAAGTTTTTTCATAATAAGTAAAATATAACTTGGTTTTCAGGTTGAAAAATCTATGTACGGTCTTAAATAGGAACCGAGGAGTTGGTAAAATAGATTTTATTCCTATATCATGAGCTTTGGATGAAGAAAACTTCATTCAAATACTTATGTATATTTCAAGGGTTTTTATGGTAATGATTTCATCATTATTCTGTTGTATGTTGATGACATGTTGGTTGCAGGCCCCAAAAATGATCAAATCTAGAAGATGAAGGCATATTTGGCTATGGAGTTTGATATGAAGGACTTGGGAATAGAAGGCAAGATTCTTGGGATACAGATTTATCGAGATAGGAATAATGGGAAGATTTGGATATCACAGAAGAGTTACTTATAGAGAGTCTTGAAACACTTCAACATACAATATTGTAATCCAACTTATACCCCTCTTCCCATTAATTTTAAGTTATTCTCCACAATGAGTCCTAGTGGTGAAGAAGAGAGGATGGAAATGTCTCAAGTACCATATGCATCAGCAGTGGATAGTCTAATGTTTGCTATGGTTTTTACTAGACCAGACATTGCATATGTAGTGGGATTAGTTAGTCGGTATATGGTGAATCCAGGATGGGGGAATTGGAGCACAGTGAAGAGGATATTGAGATACATCAAGGAGACCTCAAATGTTTCATTATGATATGGAGGATCAAATTACACTATTAGAGGATATGTTGATTTAGATTTTTCAGGTGATTTTAACTAGAGGAAAACTACTACTAGTTATGTGTTTACTCTTATAGGAGGAGCTGTGAGCTGGATTTCTAAGTTACATTCAGGTGTGGCTTTATCCATGATGGAGGCAATGAACATGGTATCTATACAGGCCTTCAAAGAGGCAATTTGGATGAGAAGGTTGTTGGAGGAGATCAGGCACAGACAAGAGCAAATTTTATTGTTTTGTGATAGTCATAGTGCCTTTCATATTGCTAGGAATCTATATTTTCATTTCAGGATGATGCACATTGGGGTACAGTATCACTTTTTCTGAGATATGGTGGAGGAAGGAAGTGTGGAGATGCATAAAATTCATACTAAAGAAAATCCGGCAGACTTCCTAATGAAGGAAGTTGACTCTGATAAGTTCAGATGGTATAGATCCTCAAGTGGCCTCATAGAGACTTGAGCAGAATGGTTTGGCAGATAGAAAGGATGTTTGGAGATCTGATTGGTTCTAAATCAAATCTCTAATTTGGAGATGTGTCGACAGTTTTTTTTCATTGATAGTGTTTCCCCCAAATTGTCAAATGGGGCAGGCATGGCAGGTGGGCTGGGTAGGTGGTGGGTGGCCAAACCCCACCAAGCCTCTAGTGGGAGAAGGCAGTAGGAGGTGGTGAGATGTAGCCTATAAAATGGGATCTCCCCCAATAGTTCTAGCATCTCATCGCCATCTCACCACATCCACGAGTTCTCCAGTTATTTGCGGTGTTTAGTGAGGTAGTTTCCCCATTTATTCAAGAGAGATTTTACGAGGGTTTTCTCCTTGTAATAGTGAGGGAGTGTGTACCCACTTTTACCCCATAGTGATCCTTCTATTTTCCCGTGGTTTTTTACCCCTTCTATTTGGGGGTTTTTCCACGTTACATCTTGTGTCTATTTATTTCTGTATTTTTCACATTATTTTATCTCATGATTATCGTTGCACTGGTGGGACAATATTTTTCGGTCCCAACAGGTACGGGCTCCTACAACACACACAAATCCCCTCATTACACGTCTTGGTCTCACCATAGGGAAATTGAATTTGGTGCTACCACACACTCCAAGCCTCATTGGAGAGGAGGGGTATGTCACGTAGTATATAATTATGATCCACCATTTATGTTTGTATTTGTGATGTTAAGATCTAATTTTAAGATTAATCAAACTAGTTTTAAGAAACTAAATTAGGGTTATTCAAATAAATATTGAATTATGACCGACATGGTGTCTAAGAGCACATCATTTTTTTAGGAGTTTAAGTTTGTGTGATTAGTGATTCTAATTGATCTTGAGTTAGGGTTAGGATTATGGATGATCTACTATAGTAAGGGTAAAAGTTTCATCGCCCAGGGATGTCTTTTTGGGGGGAATTTAGTCCCACATGAAAGAATAAGGGAAGGGGGGTGTAATTCCTGAGACACAACTATAGTAGATGAACACTACATCATAAAACTATCAAAGAATGCTCACTCAATACACATCTTTGTCTCACCATTGATAAGATAATTGAATTGGGTACTACCACACATTCTGATCCCCATTGGAGAGGAGGGGTATGTCACGTAGGATGTAATTATGATCCACCATTTATGTTTGTTTCTATTTCTTGAAGTTTGGATTTGTGGTGTGAATAGATAATTTTAAGATAAATTTGACTTTATGGAGCTAAACAATTTTTTTTTCAAATAAAGATTAAATGATGACCATCAAGGAATCAAGGAGAATATCTTTTGTGATTCTAGGTTGGTCTAATTGTAACACCCCGAGATTTTATGAAAAATATTCTTTTCATTAACGTCTTGTGTTGTACGCTACACCAAAAGCAGCTTTCACAACACGCATCCTTGACTTGCCTTGCATTACACACAATCGTGACCTTCCTCGATAGTGTGTGTAGTACGCAATACCGAGTTTCACTAAACAACGATATGCTATTAAAATATTATTAAAACTAGCCATTATGAATAGTAATAACCACTTTCTGAAATTTTGTAAATTTTATTTTTCAAAATGGACTTCATTTTTGGATTCGGAATATCGAAACTAGCCTAGGGTGAAATTTTGGTACTTTTCGGATAACTTTCATATTCTGATGAATAGTGAAAATTACTAAATTTTAATTAAAAAGAACTTTTTTAATAGAAATAATTAATATTGATAAATTATTAATTTGAGTGGTTTTAAAGTATATTTAGAATATATTTTTACAATTTAATACAATGTTGGTCATTGGATGTAATTCTACATTTAAACCAGACATAAACAAGTGTCAATCTTTTGATGTTTATTATCTCTTAAAAACAAGCTATTTGTTTTGACGACGGGAATTAATTTTTAAATTAATTAATGCAACTAATATGTTTTGAATTTTGTAAAATAGAAATCATTTTTGAGTTCATAATATCAAATATAGCTTAGGCCTAATTTTTGGTATTTTTCTGGAAACTTTCATTTTTTGATGAATAGTGAAACCACTAAGTGGTAGTTAAAAAAATGAATTTTTCATAAAACTTAATTTTACTGCTTCTATGAGTGGAATTTCAAAAATCCGAGAGACACGGTTGATGTTAGTAAGTAAAATGTCGTTCAATGAGATGAAAATAAATTTTGGTGAATAGTAACTTTTTACTTTTTTTTACCACGGTTAAAAGTAAATAGGGTAATTAAGGGTAAAAATGATATTATTATTACCCTAACACATGTCCTAATTCTATTGGACAAGTGTAATTCGACCAAAAACAACCTTAGGAATAAAATATGACCATTTAGGCCCACTTGGATTAGATTAGTACATTTATTATTAATTTATTTAAAGAAGGGTTAAAATAGTTAAAATCAAAGTTTAATAAGTAAATCATTTTTAATATGGGGTTATACATAAGATAAATTAGACTATAAATATTCATTAGAAAGATAAGAAGATTTCATACATAATGGTATTTTATTTGTAATTTTTAGAAATTAAATATTATAATTTATTAATGACACAACGATGATGCGGTAATTGTCTTATTAATGAAATATTGACATAATTGATGTTATAAATGCCCAAATAAATGTAATTTGAGACTTTTTATGATTTAAATTAATTTTCTAGGTTAATATGACATGTTATTGTTGATATAAGTAACTTGTTTCGAACTTATCATTCTGTTATGAATTTCATAAAAATCATGTACCAAATAGTGTCAAAATTGACATAAATTAGTTTTTAAACAAATATTATATTATTAATTGTTATTTAATTCATAAAAATATAAGGTTCAGACAAATGACTTATATAAGGATAGATATATTAATAATAAATAAATTGGGGTTCTTTTGGCTTGTTATGGTAAGTTTATTAACCATATAGTGTAAGAAAACAAAAAGACACGGTAAAAGTTAAATTATTTAACTTAGAGTTAAATCTAAATGATAAGGTTACCATAGGAACCTAAACTTGTCTAAATTCTATTTTATGAGAGGATTTAGACCAATACCCACCTTAGACTCAAAATAAATCAATTTGGAGCTATTTAAAACTGAACTTGACTTTATAATAAAATAATATTTTTAGTTATTCCAAAGGTGCCCCTCTCCTCCCTTATAAAAGGGCACCTCCTCCCTCTCTTCCTCACACCACTTTGAGCCTTAAAGCTCGGACAAAACCTGAAATTTTCTCCTCTCCACTTCCCTAAAGACATCCTATAGGTCCTGGTCTTCTTAAAAGACCAATTCTAGTGCCCTAAAATGAGGTCTCAAAGAAGCACTTCAAAGAAGAGGTAATATCCATTACCGATCCTTTCCAATTTCTTTCTTCTTCAACTTCTTCTTCTTTAGTTGTTTCATTATGAAGTAATAACATAAGTATTACTAATATACTGATATGTTATTATAATTATGAAACAACCCTATTTAACCATCTATCCATCATACGGAAAATGAAATCACCGCGCGTGCGTACGTACGGAATACCGTCTCCACGCCGTGGTGTAATCTATTTTCCATCACCACCTTACTTGGATGGGTATAATGGTGTAAATAATGAATATATATGAATATTATAAAGTGATATTGATTCTGAAATAGTATACATACACTCCAATACAATTCCACGATCATAGGAACGATATCATCACTCGTGCGTACGTACGGAATACCGTCTCCACGATGTGATGTGACTCGTTCTACATGATCTTCATTTCATAATGATTATATAAATGAATTGAATGAATGAATATGTTATATATTAAACTAATACCATTCTGTAAATGAGGTATCTATAACCTAAAGAGAAGAATAAGAATTTATTCGACAAAACACGCATAAGAACAAAATGTTATAAACACCCGAATAACAAGTAGCAATGAAATATTACTACTAAGAAGCTAAGAATATGACCATATATGATATCATAAAAATAAGTATGATTATGTAATAAGTCAATAACATTATTTAAATCATTATACAGGAGGTTCAGACACTTACAAAGCAAGTCGGACCTAAGGTAAGGGAAATATCACAATCTCATTTTTATCCGAGATTGTTTATACTTTGGTATTTACTGGGGTGTATTTTATCATCCACATCCATGTTTCCTTAATATGTAATATTTATATCCTTATACAATATTTTATATCCAATTTTACCCTTCGGTGAGTTTTTAGTAAAAGATATGAAAGGAATCTTTTGTCGTTTTTCGTACGAGGTACTTTTTGACTTTTTCGACAAAAGTACGAGAAGAATATTTTTTTTAACTTATAAGGCATGAATGGATTTTTAAAACATTATTTACAAGAAGATTCCTTTACAAGTTTTCATGTTTATTTTTAATCAACTTCTTTTAGTTTAAAATTGTATGACATTTTAAGAAAGGAAAAATGTTTTTGAAGTAGAAAGGATATTTTCCTTAAGAATGGAGTTCAAGTGTTTTATCAAAATTATTTTCCATCTAAGATAATATAGGGTTCTGATTCTATCCCTATCATTACATTGATTTGATTATGTTGTGATGGAATTATTTTTATGAATTTATTTATCTTATATGAAATGTTTTATGATGTCACGATGTTTAGGAATTCCATTTTTATGGGTTATGCAATGATGTATGATTTATGATTTTTTTTGTGGCACACATAAGAATGGTTTCATTATGAGATGGGTGGGACCTATATCTCCCTTCAATTAATTGGGTAAAGATTTTATATCTCATGAGATAGACATGGCTAGAATGGTAGGTTATACCGGTTCAGTGAAACGGGACTGAAACGAGGGTGACTCGGTTCAGAAATGGACTTTGTCCACTAAGATAGTCTTGGCAATGAGTCTTGACTAACAAGAAATGATTCTATATGATTATGTGTGTATGCCACAAAGTTTCATGTTTTAAGTTATGATTATTGGGATTACATTTCACTACTATGATTTATCCCATGTTATGAAATCATGATCTCTTTTGCAGGTTAAGATTTCCAAAAGATATGTTCTTATGAATATGATGTGATTTATATTTCTTTTGTTTACCCTTACTGAGCATTTGAGCTCACCCTTTTATGTTTTCTTTTCCCCAGGATATAAAGAAAGGTTTTAGGTAAGAAAAAAAACGAAGATCTTTATTGGGAGATGTTGAAGATCTTTCACCACGATTAGAAGATTTTATTCCGAGTTTCCAAAGACACTAAACTATTACGGTCCTTGTGTGTTTGTTTTTATTATGTATTAAATATTCCTCAAAAGTAATGTAATATTCATGTACGTCAAGCTTTGGGTCTCTATAGTTGGTATCAGAGGAAAGGTTTAGTCAACCTTTGGAAACTAGGATGCGAAAACGTTAGTGAGATCCCTAGAGATATTTCTAAGGTATGTCTAGGGATGTCCCTAAGGATAAGCATACGTATAGGATATAGTCCTAGAACTATGGTAACGATATTAGATTAAACCAAAGATGTTAGATATTGAAGTTACTCCCCATTTATTATGATTTTTTCCTCTCACACTATTCTTTTTGGGTTTTAGAAAATAGCTGGAAACAAGATGATTCACGATAATGGAGGATATGATGGACAATGGAATGATATTCTTCATGAGCAACCAAATGAAATGGGATTTGGAAGTCCAAACATCATTATTATTCCGAATCAGCAATCTCATAATATGATCAATAAAGTAAAATTTGGTAAGTTTCCTGACTCGGCTAATAAGAGAAAGATGGAGTTTCATGATGATCATAGAGGAAAGAAAGTTCAATTTCTCATATGTAAATCATGTGGGAAGAGGCATCAAGGAGAATGTTTCAAAGGAACTGGAAGATGCTTTGGGTGTGGAAAAGAAGGACACAAAGAAGTAAGTGAAAAGGAAAAGGTGCATTTAACACCAGGGATGAGGATAATGGTATTGTTATGACATCAACAATGGTTAAATGTTTTAAATGTGGAATGTAAGGGAATTATGCAAACCAATGCCCTAAGGGAAAGTCTCATGAAGAGAATCAGTATGGTCGTATGGGTAGTATTTATGTGGATGATGATGAAGAGACTTCAAATGATATGTGAGATGAAAGAATTGTTGAAGCTCGGTCAATGGTTTAAGAATGTAGTGGAATGATTACATGTTTATCATGTGTAATGTTGTATAAGTAATATCATGGTACTATGGAATAAAGAGACATCTAAGGATTGTTACACTGTTGTCTTTCCTTGATTTTTGAAAGTGTATGATTAATGGTACCAGTAACCATGAAAGGTTATTCATATATTTTTGGAAAGCAGATGATATGCGCATAATGAAGGGATAAGGAGAAAATTAAATGTTTGATAGTATTCATGAGCTCATGACTGATATAAGGAGAAGGTTATATCATGGTTTGAGTATATAGAATTTTTGGATTTTGGTATGTGGAAAGAGTTAACTTTTGACAGAATTCATGTTTTCACTAAGGTTTAATGGGTATTCATTTTTCAAGAGAATACATCATTAAGGTATTCACATGATTGGAATGTGACCAACAAGATATATGGGGGATAAATGATGGTATTCACATGCTTGGTTGACAACATTTCAAGTAATCGTTTTCTTTATACTATGAGCTTGGACCGAAGTATTTTAGATAAGCCTAAAGATTGGAATGGATTATGTTAACCATAAGTTAGTATTGTTTAAGGATAGAACTTTTTTCGATATTATTTATGTGATGTTATAGTAATGTAGTTTTAGAAAAAGGACAACCTGCAGAACGGGCGACAGCCCATCGCGTCGAACAAGGCTGTGGGAATTGAACCCACAACCGAAGTGCGACTGGCCTTTATCGCCTACCATTGGCCTATAGGAAGTCCCTGGTTAGTATAAACTAGTTTTATTTTATTACGCAGTATGATATATGAAGTATAAGTTCATTTTTGGAATTGTATACGATTAACTTCACCATAGATGGTCTTATGTATTTTTGATAACTTTTGTAACCTTTTGTTTGAGACAGATGGAATGACCCATCATTCTATCACATGATCTGCTAACACTTCACGAATGACAAATCCAACTTCATGTCTTTAAGAGATGAAGTGGAAATTGTCCAAAGAATGACCAACGGTGACACAATACCAAAATCACGAAAGTATTTCTTCTAATTCCAATTTCATCAACTTTAGGGAAATGATCTTGAAAACCAAAAATGTTGTCCTAGTGCTCTTATATCTGATGAATTAGATGGTACCTTAGATCGTCACAAATTTATGGCTTTGTGATTGCTGGCTTTTCCATAGCCATGTTCTTTACCACTCTCCATCAGAACATGATGGTTAGATTTCTCTTCCATATCCATATTTTCACCTATGTGGAAACCCAGTGATTAGTTTATTTGGGTAACCGTTACGTTTCATACTTTTGTTTTTTTAAAGAATGGTTTTGGTATTCCTTTTTACGATGTGGGTTTCTATTAAAGAAACTTTAAAGTAGTAAACCATTTATAACCCCGATGAATTTCGAGGGCGAAATACATTTTAAGGGGGGTAGAATGTAACACCCCGAGATTTTATGAAAAATATTCTTTTCATTAATTTCTTGTGTTGTACGCTACACCAAAAGGATCTTTCACAACACGCATCCTTGACTTGCCTTGCATTACACACAATCGCGACCTTCCTCGATAGCGTGTGTAGTACGCAATACCGAGTTTCACTAAACAATGATATGCTATTAAAATATTATTAAAACTAACAATTATGAATAGTAATAATCACTTTTTGAAATTTTGTAAATTTTATTTTTCAAAATGGACTTCATTTTTGGATTCGGAATATCGAAATTATCCTAGGGTGAAATTTTGGTACTTTTCGGATAACTTTCATATTCTGATGAATAGTGAAAATTACTAAATTTTAATTAAAAAAAATTTTTTTAATAGAAATAATTAATAGTGATAAATTATTAATTTGAGTGGTTTTAAAGTATAGTTAGAATATATTTTTACAATTTAATACAATGTGGGTCATTGGATGTAATTCTACATTTAAACCAGACATAAACAAGTGTTAATCTTTTGATGGTTATTATCTCTTAAAAACACGCTATTTGTTTTGACGACGGGAATTAATTTTTAAATTAATTAATGCAACTAATATGTTTTGAATTTTTTAAAATAGACATCATTTTTTAGTTCATAATATCAAATATATCTTAGGCCTAATTTTTTGTATTTTTCTGGAAACTTTCATTTTTTGATGAATAGTGAAACCACTAAGTGGTAGTTAAAAAAATGAATTTTTCATAAAACTTAATTTTACTGCTTCTGTGAGTGGAATTTTAAAAATCCGAGAGACACGGTTGATGTTAGTAAGTAAAATGTGGTTCAATGAGATGAAAATAATTTTTGGTGAATAGTAACTTTTTACTTTTTTTTACCACGGTTAAAAGTAAATAGGGTAATTAAGGGTAAAAATGATATTATTATTACCCTAACACATGTTCTAATTCTATTGGCAAAGTGTAATTCGACCAAAAACAACCTTAGGAATAAAATATGACCATTTAGTCCCACTTGGATTAGATTAGGACATTTATTATTAATTTATTTAAAGAAGGGTTAAAATAGTTAAAATCAAAGTTTAATAAGTAAATCATTTTTAATATGGGGTTATAGATAATATAAATTCAACTATAAATATTCATTAGAAATCTAATAATATTTCCTACATAATGGTATTTTATTTGTAATTTTTAGACATTAAATAATTTAATTTATTTATGACACAACGATGATGCAGTAATTGTCTTATTAATGAAATATTGACATAATTGATGTTATAAATGCCCAAATAAATGTAATTTGAGACTTTTTATGACTTAAATTAATTTTCTAGGTTAATATGACATGTTATTGTTGATATAAGTAACTCGTTTCGAACTTATCATTCTGTTATGAATTTCATAAAAATCATGTACCAAATAGTGTCAAAATTGACATAAATTAGTTTTTAAAACAAATATTATATTATTAATTGTTATTTAATTCCTAAAAATCTAAGGTTTGGAAACATGACTTAGATAAGGATATATATATTAATAATAAACAACTTGGGGTTCGTTTGGCTTGTTATGGTAAGTTTATTAACCATATAGTGTAAGAAAAAAAAAGGCACGGTAAAAGTTAAATTATTTAACTTAGAGTTAAATCTAAATGATAAGGTTACCATAGGAACCTAAAATTGTCTAAATTATATTGGATAAGAGTATTTCGACCCATACCCACCTTGGCCTCGAAATAAATCAATTTGGAGATATTTAAAACTGAACTTGACTTTATAATAAAATAATATTTTTAGTTATTCCAAAGGTGCCCCTCTCCTCCCTTATAAAAGGGCACCTCCTCCCTCTCTTCCTCACACCACTTTGAGCCTTAAATCTCGGCCAACCCCTGCCATGTTCTCATATCCACTTACCTAGAGACATCCTAGAGGTCCTGGTCTTCTTAAAAGACCAATTCTAGTGCCCTAAAAGGAGGTCTCAAAGAAGCACTTCAAAGAAGAGGTAATATCCATTACCCATCCTTTCCAATTTCTTTCTTCTTCAACTTCTTATTCTTTAGTTGTTTCATTATTAAGTAATAACATCAGTATTACTAATATACTGATATGTTATTATAAGTATGAAACAACTCTATTTAACCATCTATCCATCCTACGGAAAATGAAATCACCGCACGTGCGTACGTACGGAATACCGTCTCCACGCCGTGGTGTAATCTATTTTCCATCACCACCTTACTTGGATGGGTATAATGGTGTAAATAATTACTATATATGACTATTATAAAGTGATATTGATTCTGAAATAGTATACATACACTCCAATACAATTCCACGATCATAGGAACGATATCATCACTCGTGCGTACTTACGGAATACCGTCTTCACGATGTGATGCGACTCGTTCTACATGATCTTAATTTCATATTGATTATATAAATGAATTGAATGAATGAATATGATATATATTACACTAATACCATTCTGGAAATGAGGTATCTATAACCTAAAGAGAATAATAAGAATTTATTCGACAAAACACGCATAAGAACAAAAAGTTATAAACACCCGAATAACAAGTAGCAATGAAATATTACTACTAAGAAGCTAAGAATATGACCATATATGATATCATAAAAATAAGTATGATTATATAATAAGTAAATAAAATTATTTAAATCATTATACAGGAGGTTCGGACACTTACAATGAAAGTCGGACCTAAGGTAAGGTAAATATCACAATCTCATTTTTATCCGAGATTGTTTATACTTTGGTATTTATTGGGGTGTATTTTATCATCCACATCCATGTTTCCTCAATATGTAATATTTATATCCTTATACAATAGTTTATATCCAATTTTACCCTTCGGTGTGTTTTTAGTAAAAGATATGAAAGGAATCTTTTGTCGTTTTTCGTACAATGTACTTTTTGACTTTTCCAACAAAAGTACAAGAAGAATGTTTTTTTAACTTATAAGGCATGAATGGATTTTTAAAAAATTATTTCCAAGAAGATTCCTTTACAATTTTTCATGTTTATTTTTAATCAACTTCTTTTAGTTTAAAATTGTATGACATTTTAAGAAAGGAAAAATGTTTTTGAAGTAGAAAGGATATTTTCCTCAAGAATGGAGTTCAAGTGTTTTATCAAAATTATTTTCCATCTAAGATAATATAGGGTTCTGATTCTATCCCTATAATTACATTTATTTGATTATGTTGTGATGGAATTATTTTTATGAATTCATTTATTTTATATGAAATGTTTTATGATGTCACGATGTTTAAGAATTCCTTTTTTATGGGTTATGCAATGATGTATGATTTATGATTTTTTTTTTGTGGCACACATAAGAATGGTTTCATTATGAGATGGGTGGGACCTATATATCACTCCAATGCATTGGGTAAAGATTTTATATCTCATGAGATAGACATGGCTGGAATGGTAGGTTATACCGGTTCAGTGAAACAGGACTGAAACGAGGGTGACTCGGTTCAGAAATGGACTTTGTCCACTAAGATAGTCTTGGCAATGAGTCTTGACTAACAAGAAATGATTCTCTATGATTATGTGTGTATTCCACAAAGTTTCATGTTTTAAGTTATGATTATTGGGATTACATTTCACTACTATGATTTATCCCATGTTATAAAATCATGATCTCTTTTGCAGGTTAAGATTTCCAAAAGATATGTTCTTATGAATATGATGTGATTGATATTTCTTTTGTTTACCCTTATTGAGCATTTGAGATCACCCTTTTATGTTTTCTTTTCCCCAGGATATAAATAAAGGTTTTAGGTAAGAAAAAAAAACGAAGATCTTTATTGGGATATGTTGAAGATCTTTCACCACGATTAGAAGATTTTATTCCGAGTTTCCAAAGACACTAAACTATTACGGTCCTTGTGTGTTTGTTTTTCTTATGTATTAAATATTCTGCAAAAGTAATGTAATATTCATGTACGTCAAGATTTTGGTCTCTACACTAATTGTCCAAGATGTATATGATCATTTTTTGTTAAGAGGTAAAGTTAGTGTTATTAGAGATTCTGATAGAGATCAAGTTGGGGTCGGGAGTATGGACAATCAACTATAGGTAGGGTAAAAAATCATAACCTAGGGAAGTCTTTTGGGGGGAGAATTTGGGCCCACATGAAATAATAAGGGAATAAGGGAGTGTAATTCTCAAGACACTACTACATCAGACAAACACTACATCCTAAAATAATCACATAATGCTCACTCTAAAGAACCTTTATTCATGAAATTAGTTAATTTTTAATTTTAATTTGAAAAAAATAGCTTCATTTTTTGGATTTATAATATCAATATTAGCTTCAGATGAATTTTTAAGATTTTTCTGAGATAAGTGATTTTTTATAAATAGTAAAAAAATACAGTTTTTTGTCAAAAAAATGACTATTATTAAATTATTAGTGTATTGGAAGGATCTATAATTTCATAAAACCAATTAATTTTTCAAATATGAATTTATGGAATACATTTATGAATTCTAAAGAAATTTTTTAAAAAAATTATGAAATCTATGTTTAACCTTATAAATCAAAAGTAATATTTCAAGTATAATAATTTTTTAAATTAATTATTTTAACGATAAAATTAAATTTTGGATTTATTTGGAAGCTAAATACCTTTTTATATTTTTTTATAAATCAATTTATGACATGAAATTTTATAATGTTGATGACCATGGCTTGCACATAATTTTTAAGTTTGCAAACAAACTTTTCATAACAACTCTTTTATGCGATATGTGTGTTAATTTTAAAATTAATGTTTCACACCATTAGAAATTTAATTTGATAAAATTATTTTCAAATTTAAAATGATAAGTTTCAAATTAAGTAAAATTTTCAATTTCAATTTTTTTCATTAAAATTAATTACCAAGGTTAAAAAATAATTACCCCAATAAAAGTAAAAATGGTAAAATTTGATTGATGAATAGTAAATGGCCCAAAACATGTTTCAAAATAGATGTTAGTGGTTTCTACTAACCAAACACCACATACCCTTCCTATTTTTCCTTTTTTATCCTTTCACACTTAAATATTAACTTTAAATTATTGATAATGTAAAGGGTTCTTCTGAAATTGCGCTCATCTTCACTTATAAAAGGGGATACTTCCACCACATCATGTCACAACTTTCCCTTCAAATTTATTCGTAAAAATATTTAATTTTATTCCTATGATAACTCTTTTCCAATTCCTTAATCCTCTAGTCACCATTAGTTATCTTTAGGCCTCCGTTTCCAAGAATATTTCTAGAGAAAACTCAAGCTCTCGACGTAAGTATTACCTCCTTCTAATCATTTTTTCTTAGTATTCCTCTTACAAAAGTTCACTAACCACCTTAATATAATTACATAAATATAATTAAGATACCAAATTATTATTATATTAAGTTAACAAACCTTATTTATTCATTTCCGTACAGTATATAAATTGTGTGTGGTTTTTTAGTAAATTATATCCCTATCTGGATACTGGAAATTAGATGCAGTTATGGAAAATATTCACCTAGGGGTAATAACCTTGAAAAGGTTGGTTAAGTATCAAATCAATCTTCACTCGGTGTCAGATGAGTGACCCTAAGACTGCACACCAGACTAGAAATTCTCAGTGGATATGATTTGGATAATTCACATGATCTTTACAAACCTTAAGGAATGATTTTCATACAACTATTTCGGACTTATACTATTTAAAACTACTAAACTCAAATACTATCTTCTATTTATAATCCAACACATTTAAAGGACCCTCACCACCACATTTTCATTATTTCTTTTAAAAGGGTAATTCCTATTTCATTGAGAATACCCCATAGTTTCCAAGTTTATTTTAAGGATATTCTTCTAGATAACCACACTATTCCATTGAATGGGGAAACATTTTCCTTTTGTATTTCTATCATACTGATAAACTTGTTCAATTTTTTTCCATGATTTAGTAATAAGATCCTTATGGAATGTTATGAAACCTATCGTTAACTCACATTATGAATTAATTAGACATAATTAGTGATAGGTTGATCCTAGTATAGATATCCCCTTGATGTATCACTAGGTTATATGAGAAAAACTAGCTGGGGTATTGGAATATGTCTTATTCATGTAAGTATGATTTCTTGGCACAAGGCCTTGATGACATGTTTATGATGTTTGACATTATGAATTACATTACTATGAGATCAACAATTATTATTTGTGCTTCTATTTTTTCCATTAATATAGTATACTATTAATTTCATTTTATTATGACGTTATTTTGATCAATTATTTTCTTTTTTCCATACTATTTATACCATGCTTATGTTATAATATATTCCATTATAATATACTCCTTATTATGATACTCCTTATTTAGTATTTGAGATCACACTTATTTTTTTCCTTTCCCTATGAAACCCAGAATATAAGTATGTGTAACTTTCAAGGATCTATGAGAAGGAATAATAATGTTCTCATGGATTTTTTAGGTTGTATATTATGTTCTCAAGTTTAATGTGAAAAATACGTATGTATCTAGTCCACCAATGCTACTAAGTTGTTAGATCCTTTAGAGACACTTGTATTCTATACTAATAATGTAATATGCCTACTGAATTTGGGATTATAGAGACTGGGTTGTTATAGTTGGTATAAAATAAAGTTTAGCAGAAACCTTGGGGACTAGATTTATAGTAACCTAATTATATATCCCAAATATTAAGTAAAAACCTTAATATTTTATGTAATTTTTTCATAAAAAATTAAGAGGAATTGTATTTTACAATTCAATATCATGTGTTAATTATACATATTCCAATTTTTATTGATTGAGATTAATAGAAGTAATGTGAAATTTATCAACACTCATAATCATTGTATAGATGTTCCTCATGAGAAATTAAATGAGGAAGTAGTTGTAAATGATCATATCATAACCATATTAGGGTACTTGACCTAGGTCATAACAAATAACCTTGTCCAAATATAGCCACATGTAAATCCACAACATGGTGTGACTATATTAGAACCATTCATGCAACATCAAACCCCACCATTCAATGGAACTACTAATCCATTAGTAGTTGAAAAATGGATCAAGTTTTTATAAAAGGCATTTCTCACTTTGGGAAGTATTGAAAAGGAAAAGTTTATCATGGTGGTATATCATATGTAGAGAGATACAAATCAATTGTGATCACTAATTTAGAATACTAAAGATGAATTAGAGATAAAGAACATGTAATAGAGAAACATTTAAAAATATATTCAATAAAAAATATTTTAACTATGAGAAAAGGGATGAAATGGAAAGGGAAATCCTAAATATAAGATAGAAGGAGGAAAATGTTACTTAGTATGATGATAACCTTACGAGGATAGCTAGATATGTTTCGGACTATGCACATAGACCAGGAAACAAGATTTATCATTTCTTTGATGAGCTAAATATGATCCTTTGAATATCGTTAGTATCTACAATATTTTCATCATATTAGGATATTGTCTCAATTTCCATTAAGGATGAAAATTATTTCTCCAAGACTTATATCTTCAAATGAAATATGGAGAAGAATAGGTCTACTAAGTACTACAAAAATAAAAGAATGACAAAGGGAAAGAAAGGTTGGGTGAGATTTCACACATGAAATAACTAAGAAAATAAACACTCAAAGACTTGATTTAAGGGAATTAGAGTTTATTTTGAGTGTGAATAAAAATTCATCAAGCTTTATAATGTAATAGAAAGGTATATTTTGTTGATGTTCATTAATTTAACTATAATGAAATGAGGAAATATAAAAACCAATGCCCCAAAAATCAAGGGAATTTACCTTATAAAATGACTAGGGAGAAATGCCATGATTATGAGATAACTAAAAATAAGTTTTAAGTTCAAAATTACATGATAACATGTACATTGGTCCTTAACTCAATGTTAGTGAATGATTCATTTGATTCCAGATATATGCACTCCTTTATATCATGAATTTTTATTGTGAAAATTGAATAATCACATAATACTCTTAGAATGGAGTTATTAGTTTGGAAACCTAATGGTATTATTACTACTGAGAATATTGAATCATCCCATAATACTCTAAGAAAGTATTTCTCAATTAAGACACTTAATGGTATTATTATTGCAGCAAAGTTTTATTAAGCAGTATCTATTAAGATTTGTAGATATTCCCTGGTGGAAAACATAATTTTTATACCTATGGTTGAGTTTGAATAAATATTTAATATGGATCTAAACTCAATTTATAATGGGAGAATTTATTACTGATAGAAATATATTACGATTTGTTAAGGTGGTACAGAATCCCTTATTTTCAAGGGAGAGACCCCACCTCCTGAGACTTTTCTAAACCCTTATCTAGAAGCCAATGTAAATGAAATTATGAGAGAAGAGGAAGAGAAATAACTATATATGAATGGGAAGTACATACAAAGGATAGAGGATGTAACCATTGTAAAAAAATACATTGATGTATTTTCAGAAGAATTACTTAGTCATCCACCTAAGCATGAAGTTGAGATTTCCACTGAACTCGTTCTTGATGTAAGACCTATATCCAAAACTCCCTGTAGAATGAAATTAGTGGGGTTTATAGAATTTATTAAACAACTTTAGGAGTTATGTGATAAGTTATATATATGCCCTAGTGTTTTACCATATATAAACCATATTTTATTCATGAAAAATAAGAATGATTCTATGAGAGTATGCATCGATTATAGAGAGATCAATTCCATTACCAAAAAGAATAAGTATCATTTACCATGAATTGTTGACTTATTTAATCAACTATGAGGAGCTTAATATTTTTAAAAGATTTACCTTTACTTTGATTATAATAAATTAAGGGTGAAGAAGGAGAATATAGTGAAGATGACATTTCATATGTGATATAGACATTATGAGTTTATAGTAATTACATTCATATTAACTAACAAACCTTTTATATTTATGTATATGATGAATATAGTATTAAAAGATTATCTTGACTACTTCATGATGGTATTAATTGATTATATCTTGATATAATCCAAAATATATAAAGGGTATGAGAACCATCTACAAATAATTCTCAAGACCCTCAAAGAAAAGGAACTATATAAGAAGTTTAGTAAGTATGAATTTTTGCTCCATGAGGTTTCATTTCTTGGCCATATTGTCTCTATATATGGAATATATATTGATACTTTAAGTAAAATGTTAGTCAAATAATGTCCTACACTATTGAATATAACTGAGATACATAGTTTCCTTGGTTTATCAAGTTACAATTAGTGATTTGTTCAATATTTTTTCAAGTTTTCCAACCCATCAAGAAAGTTGAAATGTAAAGGGGTTAAATTCACATGGTCTATGGATTATGAAAAAAAATAGTGCTAAATAAGATATTAATTATTTCACCGGTATTGAATTTTTTTAGGAAAGAAAGGATTTTTAATATATAGTGATGAATTAAAGAAATGACTGGTTTATTTACTTGTGAATAATGATATATTGATTGTTTATGCATAAAGGAAATTAAAGATATGTGAAAACAACTTTCCAACTCATTACATTGAGTTACAAAAAATAATCATTTCCTTGAAGATATGGAGGTACTATCTATAAAGAGAAATATGTGACATATATACAAACCAAAAAAATTTGAAGTATATTTTCTCTTAGAAAGATCTCAACACAAGGAAAAGAAGATTGTTGGAACTACTAAAGTAGTATGATTTCTTGACAAACTACCACCCTCATAAGATAAAAAAGTTGGATCATACATTTATTATTAGGGACTTTTTAGTTCTAACCATGATTAGCATTAATAAAGATCCTATATCCTGGGATCTAGTAAAGATGAATATGGTAATTTTTAAGAAAGAGGATCCATTAATCCTTTTCCAAGTAATTACTAAACTATATTTATTTGAAAATATATAGAAGTTATAGTTGTATGATAAGGATTTAAAAATTTGGATTAAAGAATTAATTGATGATAAATTGGAAAAAATCATCTATAAATATGGAGAGTTTAAGTTTGGAAAAAATTTATGTGTTTCATCCATACCTGAACTGAAGAGGGACCTACTAGATGAATTAAATAGATCAAATTTCTCTATACAACCTAGTAGTAAAAATATGTATATAGATTTAAGATAAAACTCCAAGGAGGATCACTACTGGAAAATGGAGCTACACACATGGGCCTATAACAATAATTTTTAAAACTATCGGTATAGGTTACCTATACCAATGGTTTTCCAGAACTGTTGGTATAGGTAGATTATACATAATTTTTGACAATGGTTCTATAAAACCTTTGGTATTTAAACCTTAAACATATCCTATACCAATGGTTTTTATGAAACCATTGGTATATGTGAAGGTTATACCAACAGTTTCTTTTAACCGTCAGTATATAACTTCACAAAAGCTGGATATACCAATGTTTATTTGAAATAGTTGATATAGATTTTGTTATACCAAAGTTTTTCAAAACCATTGTTATATCCTTATTTTATAAAATTGGGTTCCCTAGACCCAACTTTATCAGTACTTTTCGATTACCATATCATGTATACAGTTAGATATTCATTGTAATGACCCAATCTTTTATCAATGGAATTATTTCCCTTCTTATAATTATGTTATATTCTATAATACACATACATAGAATATATATCCCTATAAAAACTTTATTGTTGTAAAATAATAATGAAAAAGGTGATATTTAAAGGAATTTAGGATCCTATATCAAAGGAATAGTGACTTGACCCTTGGAATGGTAACATGACCACTAGGAATAGTAATCCAGCCAATAGAATAGTAACCTCATCTATGAAAGAATAATTAAAATTAAGGAATATTATTAATGAAAATATGATATAATTATATCACAGTATAAGTAAATAATTTTTTTTAAATGATAAATTAAGTATTGGTATTTTTGTAAAACATAAATGTTTAATTAAAATATTATAATTAATATAATGATTTTAAAAAAATTATTTTCATAAAATATATTCATAAATTAATAAATTTTTTCTTATGATTAAAATATAATTTAATGAGACTTTAATTATTTTTTCAAAGTGTCATAAAATCAATTATAATTTTAAAATTGGTATTTTTTGAATAAATTATGATTTTAATTAAAATTTAAATTTCTCATATTTAGAAAATTATTTTCATAAAATGGAGTTATTTTTTGAATTATACATGTCAAAAAATTGTTAGGGTAAATTTTTTAATTTTTTTATAATATTTGATTTTTATTGAATAGTGGAATGCGGTAATATATGATATATATACATTATATGTTAAATACACTATTACTTGAGTCATCGCTGATATAAGCACCATAATCTATAACATCCCTTAATTATTTAATATATTTAGTGATAATTGTTAACCTATTCATAGTCTTTAGTCAAAATTATAAACCAATGAATAAAATAATCAAAAAACACCCCTCTCCTCCAATGTAAATACCACCCCTCACCACCTCTTCTCATCACACCTTCCAAGCCTTGAAGAATTTAAAAATTCTAACCAAACCTATTCCCAATACCCTCCCATATTTATAAGATCTATTGGTCTCAACAAAATACCAAACCCATTTCCCAAAGGAGGTTCTCAAGGAGGAGAAATTCAAGAGGTAAAATCTTATACCCTTCTTTTAATTTCTTTTCAATTTCTTTATTTCTTTATTATTCTCTCCTCACCTCCCCTTATCCAAGTGACATGATAAATACAGTATCTTATATACTATAATTTTATTTTTTTTAAATGGAATAATTCATCATCAAACCTCTTCTACTCTCCCTTTTATTCTAAAAATGAAAACATCATCTACAATGTATTAATTTATCGCCTTCGAGGATGACAAATTTTCATTTTTCTTTACCGCCTTCAAGGATGGTCATAAAACCATTATAATGGTTTAAAAATATTTTTAAGTGTATTTTATAACCTTTTTATATTCTGGAACTAACATATATTTATAATATTAAATTATACAACAAAACTAGTTTGTAATGTTTGAAAACCCGCCAAAATTATCTAAACAATTATCATTAATGTGTTATCTAACGAATCATCCTCATACCATATAACTAAATGAAATATAAGACCAATTAGTATTATTTAATTACATTAATAACATATTATTTCAATTTTTTATAACCATTCGCATTTTACATGAACTTCTATGCATGAATACAAGTGAAATTCAAGGAAAACGAACACTCCAGAATGATTAAATCGAACTCTAAAAAAAATCAAAAAGGCCATAAATGAACTTAATATAACTATAATAAATCTAATTAATGTAATATAGGTTATTTATTAATTAATTAATGAATCTAATTTGATTATACATGATATTAAAGTGAATAATTCATTCAGACAAAAGTTAAGGGGATTCTTAAACCCAACTCTCTTTCTTTGGATTTTCCCACTTCCACTCCATTTTCGGTATGGTTATTCCTTTATTGTCACTTAAATATCATTTAATTATCCTTATATTTTATTTTATTGGATATACATGTTTTAAATATTATTTTATAATTCTAATATCTTTCCAAAAGAACTCTTCTTTCTAAAAACACATCTTTTACTTCTCCTCAGATTGTTCTTTCTTCACTCAAGATTTATGATTCTTATGCCAATTATGTTATTATATATTTTTTCTAGGAAAAAAATGTATTTGTGAATGGGTGATTTATGATATTATCATTAAACCCATTTCATTTCCTTGGGTTATTTTATGTTTAATATTGATATATGTTCTATGTGGCATGCATGATTTTGTAAATGTTATGATGTAATGGGTGCGCTCAAAATTATATATTTCATGTGAATGTTATGTTGTGATGGGTGAACCAATAATTATATATCACTCCAATTAATTGGGTTTTGTGATATATCTCATGATATAATGTGAAATATGTGTGATAGTTGACCACTAATACATGATGTTTCATTTTTATGCATTTCCACATTCCATGCCTTTATTTAATGCTTCCTCTCATGATTATGATGATGATAGTATGATTATTTTATGATGATTATTATTATGCTCAACCATGTTTTATTGATTCATATTATTATCTATCCTCTTACTAGGATTTTATCTCACCCCTTTTTTTGATGTATATCCTCAGGTGATTACTTATACTAAGGAATAAACGAGGACTACTAAGAAGCTAGAGAAGAAGGAATTAAAATAATGCATAATTTTTATTAAGTAAAATTTATGCATGGTACTAATTTTCCCAATATACTTAGCCTTTGGATCCTGGTTGTGTAATACTTTTATGTTTTTTATCTTTAAAATGATGTAATAATCATGTAATAAAATTAGTGTCATTATAGTTGGTACCAGAGCATGGTTTAGTTAATTTGATAATTAAGATTAGAAAACCTTAGTTAAAACCCTTAGTATGGGCCTAAGTATATGTAAGAACCCAATAATATTTGGTTTACAAAAATTATAAACATAGGGATCTCACAAGATATGCCTTTAGAGTTAATTGTACAAAGGAATAAATTATTTATTCATGACTTGTTTACTTTTCTTCAAACCTTTTTTATTTTAGAAAATGGTGGGAACTGGGAGAAACCAAGATAATAACCTATGTGAAGTACAATGCAATGATTACCCAAATGAAATCCCCAATGACTTGGGAGTTGGAGTTAAAAATTTCATGGTAATTCTTACCCAGCTGTCTCAAGCTATAAAAAATAACTTGAACAATGTGGAACAACTTCCTTCACCTAAGTGGGAGAAATTGGTTACCGAGTCTTTTATTCACCAACGACCACCGATGTTTAGTGGATCTTCTAATCCAATAATTTTATAATAGTGGTTCAACTCAATGGAGAATATCTTTTCTATTCATTATTATTCTAAGAAAGATAAGGTGACCCTGGACTTTTATCATCTAGATAGAGAGGTCATTCAATGGTGGACGTTGATTAAAACACCTAGGCGAAGGGAAAATTTGAAGAGATGGACTGGGAAGACTTTAAAATAATGTTTCTTAACAATTATTTCCCTCAAAATCTTCATAATATGGATAGATAATTCATATATCTAAAGAAAAAGGAAAGTGAATCTGTCATGGTTTATGAGGAAAAATTCATAAGTCTTGCAAGGCATGCCTCAGGTTTTGTTATAAAAAATGATAGTAAAACAGATAGATTCCTTAGTATTTTAAAAACATACCTTTAAAAGGCTCTAGAAAATAAAGTCATTAGGAGTTATGAAGAATTTTTTTTATTTACTATCAATGTGTATATGGGGTTTGGAGAATGTTCTTATGGCCATGGAGATAAGAAAAGAAAGATGGAGTTTCAAGATAGGAGATCTAATAAAGGTGGAAAGAAAGTTCAACCACTCACATGTCAAAAATGTGGGAAGAACCATCATGTGAACTACCTCAATGTGATGGGTAAATGATATAAGTGTGGGAGATAATTCCACTAAGATCATGAATATTGAATAGATATAAATAATCCAACCAATATATTGGAGTAAAGGAGAGAACCACCCATGGTTTAATGCTTTAAATGTAGGACGCAAGAGCACTATGCAAGCCAGTTCCCTAAACCTCAATTCCTTGAGGGTAATCAAATTTAGCATCCACCAAGGACAAAGGAGGAAGGGAAAGATTATGCCATCACTATTACTGAAGTGGAGAAATAAAATGAAGTCATACAAGGTACACTTCCTATTTAATAATGAATAGAAAAATTATTATTTGGTTCTGGTTCTATACATTCCTTTATATATTTTAAGTTTTCTAGAAATATTTAATCAAAGCCCTGAAACATTGAAGTATAGATATACATAAAAAACCTAGTGGTGTGATCATTTCAACTCAAGTGTTGGAATTTTCTCCTATTAGAATATGTGCGAAGATTCTTCCTATGAATCTTGTGATACTTACCCTGGTGGAATTTAACACTATAATGGGGATGGATTGGATCTTGTTATATAGATAACACATAAAATATCAAGTAAAGTAAATATTTTTTCATATTCTGAACCATCCCAGGATTCTCTATAAATTCAAGGCAGATCATGAATATTATTTGGAAAATCCTTCAATGGTGTGGGTGTTGATTCCCAGTGAATAAGCATACCTTCCTCAAATGGTTGAGCCAGAGAGAGGTATCAACCTTGTGAAAGTTCCCATTGTCTGGGAATATAGTGATGTATTTCCTAAAAAGTTACCAAGGCTTCCCCTAAATTGTGAGGTGGAGTTATCCATAGAACTAAAACTTAGAGCTACTCCTCTCTCAAAATTTTCCTATAGGATGGATTCAATAAAACTGTAGGATTTAAAGAATTAACTTCCAGATCATTTGGAAAAATGGTTCAAATGCACTAGTTCATCACCTTCAAGTGCACTAGTTCTCTTTTTTAAGAAAAGGTATGGATAAATGTGGATGTGTATTGATTATCAGGAACTCAACAATATCACCATAAAGAAAAAGTATCCTCTTCCAAGGATTGAAGACTTGTTCGATCAACTATGAGGACCTCAATACTTTTCAAAGGTGGATATTCCATCTGGATATCATCAACTGAAGGTAAAGAAGGAAGATATTCATAATAATTCCTTTCGTATAAGGTATGGGAACTATGAGTTTATAGTGATTCCCTTTGGACTTACAAATTCCACTGAAATATTCATGAATTTTATGAATAGATTATTTAGACACTACCTTGACAAGTTTATGGTAGTTTTTATTGATGATGTTCTCATCTACTTTAAAATCAAGGAGGAACATGAATAACATCTAAGGATTGTGCTAGCAACATTAAGGAGGGATAAATTGTACACCATGTTCAATAAGTGTGACTTTTGGATGAATCAAGTCACATTCTTGGGATATAAGTGAGGGAATTTATATGGACCCTTAAAAACAAAGGCAATTGAGGAATGACCTAGACTCTCTAGTGTCAGGAAAATCCATGGTTTTCTTTTCTTATTAGGGTACTACCAATGTTTTGTGAGAAATTAATCCTAATTTTATATCTTGCTAACTAAGTTAATAAGGAAATGGGTAAATTATTTCTAGATAGAATAATGTGAGAAAAGATTTAAGGAGCTAAAGAATATGTTGATCACTGCACCTATACTCACATTACTAACAAGTGGTGAATTTTTTATGATATACAATGATGATTAAAAGAAAGGCTTAGGTTTTGTACTTATACAAAATGATAAAGTGATAGCCTAGGATACATGATAGTTGAATAATCATGAGAATAAATACTCAATTCATGATCTAGAGCTAGGATCTATGATTTTTTCCTTGAAAATCTAGAGTCACTACCTATATGGTGATAATTGTGACATATATACCAATCATAAGAGTCTAAAGTATATATTTTCACAGTAGAAGATCAGCATTAATCAAAAAAGATAGTTAGAGAAAATAAAAGACTACAATTTCTATATTCACTATCATCTTAGAAAGATGAACAATGTCACTAATGATATTAGTAGAATAAAACCTACTACTCCATCCATGATGTGTATTGATAAAGACCCTATCTTCATGGATATACAAAGGATGGATTTAAAAATCATAATGGTAAGGAATAAATCCCACCTTTCCCAAATTATTTCCCAACCATCTATCCAAGATAAGATTAAGGAGGCATAAAGGGATGATATGTATCTTCAAAGAAGGTGAAAGTAGTAAAGGAAAGAAAGCTACATGAATTCCATATCGATGATGATGGTGTGATTTGGTTTAGAACAATGATTTTTTTTCCATTATCACCTAAGATAAATAAAGAGATATTGGATAATTCACATAGATCAACATTCTCTATCCATCCTGGAAGTACCCAGATGTACTATGATTTGCTGAAGACATCTGTCCATTATTTTAGTAGCTTCCTTGAATCTTCACTAACCTTTAAGATTTACACCAGATTCACCATAAATAACTCATTCATAGTCTCTTATAATTGAAAAATTTTTGTCAATCTATCTCTGACTTGATGAATAATTGGTCCCAACCAGGATTTATTAGAGGTTAGTCGACTGGTAAAATCTTTATGATTGTCCAAAATCACATTCAGTGGCATACTATCACACTAGATAGTGTGCAAACTATTGTTTAATTCATCCATAATAGTAGTTATTTCTTCAAATCTTCTTATCAAGTCAAGTAAAGATAGTTGATGTGTAGAGTACGAAGCCTAATGACTATCCTTGATAGAATAAAATTCTCTTCCCAACATAATCTTTAGTTCATTATAATCAAACTTTTTCATAGACTCTTCTTTCAAAGATCTAAATTCTCTACCTAAATAAGTGAATAATTCTTCAACATCTCCCACAAAAACCAAATTTTCTTGAAAATATTTGATTTGAGTTTGAAGGTATTCAAAATCAACTCTAGGAATAGTTGAACTTTTGAGCTCATCAACTTTATTATTATCGTCTTCAAAATATTCTTTTAAAGATAAGTTATGGATCTCTAAACACATGAACTTTCTAATCAAAGCTTCATCATAAGAGTCAGAAGACTCTAGAGTAATGTGCCTTGAAGGGTGACCACCTTCTTTAATATTGAAACTTAAATCTACAGAAATTTATGATTTGTTTCTTAGTACAGATCCTTATTTAGAAATAGGATCATGTGTAATGAGAGAAAGGTTATCAAGGGTAGTAACATATTCCCTGTGAACTTCTTCTATATGAGATTCTTGTTCAAAAACCTCATTCACTTGAGCCTCTTGTTCAGATACATTTTCATATTCATCTACAACTTCATGAATATTGATTGTAATTCTTATTCTTTAAACAATGGGACTCTATTCAGGTATAGATTCATCCTCTTCATTAGGCCTCTATCTTACAAACCCAATAGAAGTAATCATCCTCTACTCCCCCTGAGTAGCTACCATCATCTTTTATTGTTGTTCAGCTCCAACAGGCAAAATACTAATGCAGTAGTTACTCCAAACATATCAAAATTTCTTAATAGTCCCAGCATTAAGAATGTTGGCATGATGACATATTTTTCCCAGAGTCATATTTACAATTATTCATTTTTTAAGAAACAAAAAATAAATGATTATTCCATAGGGATAGTATCAGATATTTTCTTCTTTATGAAAGAAATTAATTAGATAACTTATTATAAAATGAGGGAAACTGAAGTTAATGATTCAAGAACAAAAACAGAACATACATATCAGGGTACAGAACTTTCTCTAGCTCAATTATTCTTAGAAAAATCTAAGTCTGAATAAACTTCATAAGGACTCTCCTATTATGAGTAAGGTCCTTGGTCATCACTTTCTTGATGATTATAGT
Organism: Viscum album; assembly: GCA_963277665.1. Lineage (NCBI taxonomy): Eukaryota > Viridiplantae > Streptophyta > Magnoliopsida > Santalales > Viscaceae > Viscum > Viscum album. The sequence continues at coordinate 1,068,380,838 of OY728166.1, read as the reverse complement.
TTCAAATAAAGAAAACATAATGTCTTATGACATATATTTTTCATCACCAATATTTCTCAATTCGAAATAATAATCCCCCTCATAGGGACAACACAAAAACTTAGCTATATCCATCAAATAAAGAGAAAATTAATTTTCATCAATAATATGGATTATAGAAACTTCATATATTAAAAAACTAAACTCATCATTCATATAGAATTATTTTACTTCTACTTCAAATATCATAGGAGTATTATTATATCTAAAAGAAAAATGTAGTCCTTGAAATCAAATCGTTGTCTTTAAAAAAATTCATTTAAATACTCAAAATCAATCACCTTAACTTGAATAACTTTGTGATACATTTCTAGAGGGAACATAGACACACCCAAATCAGCATCTTCAGGTATTCTTGGTGGTTCTAATTCTGAAGTTTTTGTAATTGAAGGTTCGAATGTTTAGGATTTTGATAAACTAGAGTAAAAGAGAGAGAGGCTCTGTAAGGAAATGATAGAGAATAGAGGAAGAAGGTAAATGTTTTTCTCGCACTGATTGAGAATGTACTCATCAAATTTTAATTTGAAAATAAAATTAAAAAATTGAAATAAATTTATTTTTAAATATAATCAACATATAACTGAATAAAATAAATATAAATAGATAAACATTTACAACATATACATGGCTTAAAATAAAAACAAAGAGATTAAGAATAAAACAAATTACTAATTTTTTTAAAAAAAAATTAAATTATCCTAACTCCCCCGTAATAAAATCAAAAATATCATTGGGAATTGGTTTAGTGGAAATATCAGCTAATTGAAATTCGGTATTAAAAAATTATAAAAATATGTTCTTTTTAAGAACATGATCTCTCATAAAATGATTCTTTATATGAATATACTTTGTCCTATAATGACTTATAGTATTTTTTGAAATATTTATAGCACTAGTATTATCACATAAAATAGGTATCCTATTAAAATTTAGTCCAAAATACAGTATGGTTTTTTTCATCCACAATACTTGTGCACAACAACTACCAACAGAAACATATTTTATCTTAGTTGTTGATAGGGAAACTGATTATTATTTCTTACTTGACCATGATACTAAATATTTTCCTAAAAAGTGATAGGTTCCTGAGGTGTTATTTATATCTAATCTAAAACCTCCAAAATCATAATATGAATATGAAATTATATTAAAATTATAAATTTTGGGGTAAATAAGAGATTGAAAAATAGTTCCTTTTAAATATCTAAAAATTCTATTATCAGTAGTATGATGGGATTCTTTTGGATTTGATTAAAATCTAGAACATAAACATACATAAAACATAATTTCTAGTCTATTATAAGTACGATATAATAAAATACCAATCATACCTTGATATAACTTTTTGTTCACTAGTTTTCTAGCTTCATCCAAATCAAGTTTTATATTAGTACACATAGGAGTTGTATATGTCTTGTTGTTTTCAAGTACAAACATTTTCAATAAATCAATAATATATTTACTTTGATCTAATACATTTCCATAATTTTTTTGATAAATTTAAAGTACTAAAAATTAATTCAATTATCCCATCATATTCATTTTAAATTCATTTTACATTAGTTTTGAAAAATTATCACAAATATTTTTATTAGTTGAACCAAAAATAAAATCATCAATATAAATTTATACTAAAAAAATATTAGAACAAACAATTTTCTTAAAAAGTGTTGGATCTACCAATACAATAGTAAATTAATTTTTCAATAGAATAGAACTTTATCTTTCATACTAAGATCTAGGCGCTTATTTAAGGCCATAAAGAGATTTAGTAAGTTTAAAAATAGAGTTTGGATTTTATGGATTTTCAAAACCAGGACATTGTTCAATATAAAATTCCTCCATTAAAATCCATTTTAAAAGAAATATTTAACATCCATCTGATATAATTTAAAATCCATATAATATTCATATTCTAATTGGATTCTTTTATCTTTTAATATAGCTACAGGGGCATAGGTTTCATCATAATCTATACATTATTTCTGATTATATACTTTAGCTAATAATATAGCTTTATTTATAGTTATGATACCTTGATCATCCTATTTATTTATAAAGACCCACTTAGTTCCCATAAGTGGATAATTGTATGGTCTTTCTTCTAATCCCCAAAATTCATTCCTCTGGAATTGGTTTAGTTCTTCTTGAATTGCTAGCAGCCAACTCTTATCTTCTAAGTCTTCTTCTATAGACTTAGGTTCTAACTGAGATAGAAAGGAAAATAATTTCCTACATTTCTTCTAGTTCTAATATCAGTATCTAGGTCTCTTATAAAAATTTATAAAGGATGGTTCTTTATAGTTCTAGACTTTCTAGGAAAGACACTTTTAGGTTCTTCAGTTTCATGTTCTTCTGAACTAGACTGGATTTTATTAATTTTATTTTCAAAACTATTTTAGGGGTTTCAAGTCTCATGTTGTCAAATGAGTCAGTAACTTCATTAATTTGATTTTGTTTATTTAATAAAAGGGTTACTTTCATCAAACTTCACATGAATTTATTCTTTAACAATCCTTTACTTTTTATTAAACACTCTATAGGCTTTAGAGGTAGTGGAATATCCCAAAAATATTACTTCGTCATATTTTGGATCAAACTTACCAAGGTTGTCTTTAGTATTCAAGATATAAACCTTGCATCCAAATACTTTAAAGTTCCTTACTTTAGTTTTTTTGTTATTCCAAAGTTTATAGGGTTTCCTTTTGAAAATAAGACTTATTAAAACTATATACATGATATAATAGGTGATGCTTATAGCTTCTTCCCAAAAATAGGTAGGAAGACTATATTCATTCAGCATAGTTCTTGCTATCTATTGAATAATTCTATTTATTCTTTTAACAATTCCATTTTTTAGGTGTTCTTGGTGCAGAGAAGGTGTGTCTAATCCCCAGATTTGAGTAAAAAAATTAAATTCTTATTTAAAAAATTATCCACCGTGATTACTTCTAAATAAAATTATTTTAAAACCTTTTTCATTTTGAGATTTTTTAAAAGAAACTTTCAAAAAAAAGTGAATACTTCACTTTTGAGTTTTAGAAAATAAATCCAAGTAAATCGAGAATAATCATCAACTAAAATATAGACATATAATTTACTAGCCAAATTTTCTACTCTAGATGGTCCAAAAAATCCATATGGATAAGTTCTAAATTTTAATATGTAGAAATTTTGTTAATAGATTTGAAAGACGATTTGTGTTGTTTACCAATTTGGCATGCAACGCAGAATCTATCATTGTCAAACTCAAGACTAGGAAAATAAAAAACTAAATATTTCTTAGATAATTTATTTAAAACATAAATATTATAGTGTGCATGTCTTATATACCAAATCCATGACTCGTTTGTCTTAGCAGTTAAACAATTCACTTTCTATTTACATAAGGAATTTAAATCCAAATTATAAACATTGTCAGTTCTTGGTGCTCAAAATTTAAGAAGTTTATCTTTAAACATATATCATGAATTGTTAGAAAAACCAACATAAAAACCATCATCACAAATTTGAGAAAAACATATCAGGTTTTACTTTAGCCCTTTCACATACTGTACTTTGTTGATTGAGATTGTCTTTGGATCTCTAACAGTTCCAACTCCAACAATTTTTTCTTTTTCATTATCACCAAAAGTGACTAGACCTCCATTCATTTGATCGAGCATATGAAAATTTTTTGAGTCTCCAATCATGTTCCTAGAATAGCCATTGTCTATGTATCATATTTTTTTCTATTCTTGTGGCATATTTCCTTCAAAAGTGATTAAACATGTGTTTTTTTTTGTTCCCATATTTTCTTGGGTCCAGTAGTGTCAGCAAGCAATGATCTAGGAATCTATATTTTCCTAATTTTACCATAATTTACATCACATGATGCATACAAATTTTTAGAAGAAAAATCTATTTTAATACCACTAATTTTTGGATTTCTCAAATAATAGTTGTTTCTGACATGAACTTTTATTCCAAAAAAATAGTAGGTATCATTTTTTTAGTTGGGAACAAAATATTTTTTATTTAATTTTGATTTTTGACCCTTAATTCCTATTCTAAATATTTCTCTTTTAATGAAATTATTTACAAGAATTTAATTTAAAACTTTTTCTACTTTTTAAAAAGTAATTGAAACACTTTTATAAGATTCTACTTCATTTTATAGTTCTTTAACCCTTATTTCATGATCAATATAGTTTGTTGTAGATGAGTTTAATTTTTCAACTTGTTCTTTATGTTGTTTTATCAAAGTTTCTCTTTCACTTAAAACAACATTATGAATATTTTTAAAGTATTTTGACTCTTTAAAAAAGAGCCATATTTTTATTCTAACATTGAGTAGTAGGAAGGTAATTTGTTATTTGAGCAACTATCAGTACCAAAATTAGAAGCGTAATAATTTTGTACCTTTTCTTCTTCAGCCATTAAGAACATGTTGTCTTTTAGAATTGATGGATCCTTCTCTAAATTATACTTTGAAGAGCTAATATATTCTTCAGATACACTCCATATAGCTTTCATTCCTCTTTTTCTTTTGTGATTATAATCAACATTCTTTTGATATTTCTTTTCTTCCCCTTTTCTCTCATCTTTAAATTGTGGGTAATTAGGTATGATATGACCCAATTTTTTTCATTCATAACATCAAAATTTCTTGGTTCTTTCTATCCCTTCCTGAAGGATTTTATAAAACCTATTTTCTTCTTATAAAATTTACTGAACTTTTTGGATAGTTGAGCTAGTTCCATTTCAGAATATAATGAATCTAAATTTTTCTCTATTTTGTCTCCTTGTTTTTTTATTATGCTTTTGAGATGTCACTTTCAGAGAATTATTTTCCTTCTTTACTATAATCTTATGATACTTGCCTTCATATTTCATTTCTGCTTCATACATCGTTAGTGTTCCGATCAATTCTTTCATTTTCAAATTTTTGACAGGTGATTTTTTATGAATAACAGCAGATATTCTATTCTATTTTGGGGGTATTACTCTTAGTACTTTCAATTCCTGATCATATTTAATGGTGGGATATCCTAAGGAAATAATATTATTAACAATCTTTGTAATACTTCCATTAATCTAAGTGATTCTTTCATAATAAAACATTCTAAAAGTGTCAAACTTTAGCTTAGCAGTAGCATACCTCATCTGTCAAATATTGTTTGTTCCTTTATAAGAAACTACAATAGTTTTTTATATCTCATAGGTAGTATGATATTGTTATACATGATTAAACTCATATAGTCCACAACCATAGATAATAACATTCATTTCCTTTCAATTAATTTCTTATTTAGCTTCTGTTTTACTAGTCTAATTTTATGGTTTTTTAGGAATCATATAAGGAGTAATAATATTCAAATAGATTTTGAATCCAAGATTCTTCAGATAGATATTCATTGATGATTTCCATCTTCCATAATTTTCACTATTAAAGCATGGATCAGCTACCATAGATATTTATTCTCTAGGATCAGTCATTGACAACTTCTTGTATAGACCTTATACTTTTCAAATTGTTATAGCTTTATCTCAAAAGATCGCCTTTGATACCAATTTTTAGGTTGGAATAATACAAAGTAATGTGAGAGGGGGGTGAATTGTGTATTTTAGATAAATTTCACTAATTCTTAATTTTTTCACCCTATTTGATTTATGTAGATATGTAGGGATTTATTCTATAAAAAATATAAGAAAATGATAAATAGAAAGAAAAAAACATCAAATTTATAGTGGTTTGGGGCACAAAGATACCCTAGTCCAGTCCACTAATAACTCTCTCTGCAATCTTGGTGAATTTCACTCGAATGGACCTCTTATCACAAGACCAAAAATCCACAACAGAGTGTATAAAGTTAGTACCTTTACAACAAGGTGAATAATAGAGCCTTATAGTTCTTTAATAGATAACTAAATATCCATATATTAGAACAAGAAGATTATACTTAAACCAAAACTGAGTACGAGCAGTTGAAACTCTTAATAAATCAAAAGAGTTTGATTTGTTGAGTTAGGTTGAACTTCATAGTTACAAAAACAATAGATTATGGTAGATGGGTATTATTCTTCCTAAATAAAAGACCTTAATAAAGAGTATTTATGAAGCTACCCTAGTTGCAAAAAATCTTTAAATAAAAGTAGAAACAAATAGCAGCATCAATCTTACAGTTTTATGAGGTACAACATGTATGTCTCCAAAGTGTAGCCTCTTTCAGAATTGATCCTTTGTTGTAGCATCCTAGAAAAAGTTTTTTTCCAGGATACAATCGTATATGAAAAATATGTGACTTGTATATCCCATAAATTGAAAAGATACACTGGTAGAATATATAGATCATAAATCTTTCTTTGGTATTCTAGATCCAATAAAATTTCCTTATAGAATGTGGAAATTCAAATTTGAATTTACCAGGGGAGTCATAACTTCCCTTAAGAATATGAGTGATTTCCTTTGATTAAAATAGTTCTTTGAATCAATCATAACAAGATTTGAATCAGTCAAAAATTATCTTTTAATCATCCAAATATTATATCAAGACCATTGCATGAAACTCAGATAAAATCACGAATTTAAAACTCTTCTATTTATGTATAGCGTAGGGTTCCTTTGCATAGAATAGGGTTCCTACAATTGTACGGTTCATTAACCAAAATTTCATCAGCACATAATGTAGGGATCAAATTAATGTAGGGATGATGATCCATATATTCATCCTTTTTAGCATAAGAATCCAAACGTATCATTGATTAACCTTACATTCAATTTTCTAAATGTAGGGTATGAACATTAATTCCAGACTCTAACTTAGGATTGATATTCCAAATGTTCATTGATTATAGAATATAGGGTTTTTAACCTATATGATTAATATCTACCATAGGTTTGTTGTTCCATATGTAAAATTTTCAGTATATAATAATAATGATGATTCATATGTTCATTTACCGAACATAGGGTTTGAACAGTGGTCCCATAACATATCTTGTAGCTTTGTATTCTATCAAAAATATAAATAAAAACATGACATATATTCCTAAAACATACTTAACACAACTTCATTAGAAAACAAACAAGGGTATTTGTGTTTATAAAAATTAATATATAATATAGAATATTATTGAGACAATACTTTCCCAATAGGTATTTCCCATGGTTCCCATTTATTACATTTATTTACATGTCTTTCACTTTCATATTTTAAAACTATTATAAACCTTGTTATCAATTTCTTGTCTTTAAAAAATTAAAATAATATATTCATATGGTTTATTTTCAAACTATCATACTTGTATTTTTCTAGAAAAAAATCTTATGATACTCTTAGTGAGATTCTATTGAGCTTATTGTGCTAAAAAAATATATACACCCTTAGAGTGTATGAAGAACATGTTTTGATAAATATTGGTAAAGGAAAGGAATCCCTTGGTGGTGGTGGGTATTCAAGTTAATGGAGACTGGGTTGTTAGTGGTGACATGGTGGGACTGATCCCTCATGTCACACAAATATGGATATTGGTTTTTGATTATTATTTTTTAGTTTTTTATCCTATTTTTCTTTATAGCCTATGCTTTTTATACATGTTTATATTTTACCCTTATTTGATTATTATGTGGATTGTGATATTTTTTATTGTGTTTACTATTTTTTCTTGGGATTTTATTTATATTGTGGAATTTTTATGATTTATTGTTTTGATTCTACTTATTTGATTTCATGAATTTCTAGATTTGATAAGTTCATATCAGGTTCTCAGTAAGAACTTTCTTAATGGATCTATTGAGAAAACCATTACCAAGGTACATTATTAATACCCGAGCATTAGTTTACAACCTATGGAGATCCAAAATGAACTTTGGGTCATACCACAGACTATCTCGGGTGCCTAGGTCTAGGTTATACATGGTTGGTTCATGAAAAAATGGTATAAAATTATAGGTTTTTTTATTATGTCTCAAAGTCTCGGTAGATAAAAGATAGGGTCATTGGGACTTTAGGGGTAGATTTTGATTGAGTGTCTAGAAAAACTCATCAAGATAAGACTTGAGTCACTATAAGATGTCAATAAATTAGTCTTTAGAAATGTATTTTATTTTTATTTTGGATTTCAAGATATTTTTTATCGAAAATGGAAGGTTACAGGTCCTACTATTGGGTACATGGTTAATGTTCATGGTCTTCAGACCATTTTTCCAAACTGTGTAACCTGAGGGGAGGAGATCCATGCTCTTAGTTCATGATTTTTTATACCATGTGGATAACTCCACCAATTCTGTGTGACCCACACAGTAATCATATTCTTTGGTAAACCATGCAGTCAAAATGTACACAATATAAAATTTAGTATTTCATATGTTTCTCCTATTTTAAATGGTTTTGTATGAATCTTTAATTTATTTAAGGTATATTTGGGTTTTAAATTGAGATTCTTCACCTATTTTAATGGTTTATTTTCATATTATTTGATTTTATATAGTTTTATTCCCCCAAAAAGGCATCCTGTGACCCTGTGAAAGAAGAAGTTGATAAATTCCCACAAGCTAACATCTCAGTGGATCATAATTGTATTGAAGTGGTAGTGAAAATGTTATAATATATAGATCAAGGATAAGTTCTTGTCCAAGATCAGGCTTAGGAAGCATGTCTAGGTCTGAGTAGAGATAGGGAGTGAGATCAATAATTTCTTCATTATATGTCCCTTAACTTTTGTGGAACCAATGATACTCAAGAGAAAAATGATTGGTTGGAGAATATTGAAATGATATTTCAATTTTAGTAGGTTTTTTATGCCATCAATTTGTAATTTGTTAATTTTATGTTGAAGGGACCAAAATGAAAATGGTAGAAGATGGTGGTTCAAGCTAATCAATAGGAGAAAATAGAGTGGAAAGACTTAAAGATTATCTTTATTTATAAATTATACATAGATACCCTAGATATATAAAATTATAAAAAGTTTTTTTCCTTCATTAAGGAGATCATATGGTCATGAAATATTCTAACCAATTGATTAAGCTCATCCACTTTGATTTTGAGATAGTTTCAAATGAAGAGTTAAATTACCTTCATTTTGAAATGGTTATGAAACCTAACATTTGATCTAAAGTATTCTTGATTAAGCTTAAAAGTTATTTTGAGGTGGTATATCAAGCCTTGATGGTGGAAATTGACTAGTTTAGAATGTCATCATTGATTGGGGTTTTTTCGATGCCTAGTTGTAACACCTTGAGATTTAAATATAGGAACATCGTGTTTGATAGCATATATGGCATAAAAATCATGCTTAGAAGAAAATTTAACACCCCAATACTTTGTGATATATTTCATTTTAAATAAATTCAATCTCTTCAATAGCATGTGATTCATGCAACACCAAGTTTAAACGAAACATGATGCTCTATTAAAATATTATTATTTAAACATAACCATTATAACCTTTCCATTAAGTTGGCGAGTATAAATAAGAATAAATAAATTATTAAAATTATATGTTTTACACATTTATAATATAAATTAAATGGTTATTTATTGATTAGAAATAAAATAAGAACCATTTTAAAGAAAAAGAAATATTTTCTGAAAACTGTATTTTTCTAAAAGGTAGTTTAGTAATGCTTTACGCACATAATTTAAAATTAATTTTTAAAAATTTTAGAAAAAAAAATTGATAGAATAAATTTAATTTTTTAATTCTACATGTCAAAATTATATTTGGTTTAATTTTTGAGAATTTTTTGAAAATTTTTTGTTTTTTATGGATAGTGAAGAATATTGATTTTAATTGAAACTTTCTTTTTCATTTAAATTATTTACATGATTATATTATATTTTAAATTTATATAAAAGTAAAATGAGTTAAATTACATTATAATTTAACTAATTTAGTTTATTGGAATCAATTTAATAATTAATTCTGATATAAAAACTTTTTAAAAGTTTTGAAAACATTTCGTGGGAAAAATAGTTTTTTCGACGCATCTACGGGTTTAATTTTAAATTGAATTATTCCACTTCTATGAATTGAATTTAGAAAAATAGATTAAATATTTTTAATAATAATAATTTATATTATATAATAAGTTCAACTTAATTTTTTACCATAATTAATAGTGAAAACTATAGAAATTAATTATTACGGTTAAGGTTAAAACGGGTTTACTGAGGGTTAAACTAAGAAGATAAGGGTTAAAATGATCTAAATTTTATAAAACACAAATTTTATGGCCATATTTATACCACATAATCTCTATGTTTCAATAATTTTCCATTTTTTAGACTTTTTGGATGATAAAAATATGGTTATCACTTTATATTTTCAAATATTTCAGGTGTGTCCTCTCCCCCATTTATAAAAGGTCACCCCTCTCCTCTCCTATTCATGCATACAAAACCCTTTGGTTCATAAAATAACTAACCAAAACCTATAATTATTTTCCTCAAAAAATATAGTCCTCAGTTTTATTAGGAATCCCTTCTAAGAAGGATTTAAGTATAAACTTAAAGAGGCACTCGGAAAAAAGAGGTAAAATTCTTAAACATGCATATTTGTTTTATTTTTTCTTCCACATACTTAAAATAATATCCAAATATGGTAATATAATAAAACCAGTGTACCCATTATACTTATATTTTATTATTTTAATGTCATAATCCAATTTTATCTCTACTTCCATCAAATGGGAAACAAAATCATCGATCATCTATATGGCGGACTACCGTCTTGCGAACCGACGTAATTCATTTTCCACCACCACCTTCAAAACATGAATATAATTATGGATTTAACCTATTTATATGATATTTATGATATTATTATACTTATATAATTATTATAACACATATACCTTCTTAATTTCCATTCTCTAGAGGATACAATAATGTCATTCCAATGTACGGTAGAATACCATCTCATGAAGTGATGTGATTTGTTTTTCACTTACGCATTACATTGAAATTTGTAAGAATAATTTTTTTGAATATATTTAATATTTATGAACTAAAAATACTTCTAGAAATATAATATCACATCAAACTTATTACCTTCCAATCCATTGGAAAACAATAAAATCATTTGTGCGTACGTGTGGATTACCACCTCTACGTAGTGATGTGAAATGTTTTTCATTTTATTTTTTCATGGATGGTAATAAGGATGGATTATATTAGTATAAATTATATATATAACATAAAATACATTATTTAAATTTTAATTAACATTTATTTTACTTTATTTCATCCACTGAGAAATATGGAAACAGCGTTCACACGTACGTATGACTTACCATCTCCATGAATAATGTAATCTATTTTATATCTATAATTGTTATATATTAATATAAATACGTATTAAATGAATATTAATGATATTTATATAATTTTTTATATTATATATATGACTTAACCATGATAAAATTAAAATGACAAAAAATACTGAACCAAAACATACATGAAAAATGAAGCAATTATCACCCAAAATAGTGATTTTAATAAAGAATTGTTGATAAAAGGGTGATAAAAGACTATAATTAAATCATATATGGTATTATATATATGATTATGTTTCTTTAAAATATTTATAATAAATATATATTTATTATATAGTATTTATGGACATGTATAAATGAAATCGAGCTAGTGGTAAGGGTTTCTCGCCTCACTTTTACTTTCGTGAGACGTATGCTATATTCACCACTTAATTATTTTGTGTGGTTTATATAATAACTATTTTGATATGTTATATCTTTAATATCTATATATTAATGGTATTTAAAATTTCATTCAAATTTATTTCTTTAATGGGGATTACAATTCAAAAGTTACCGAAGTGGTAATGGTTTATTTTACATTCTCATTGTTTATCGAGATTTTTTATGATTAAATTTTCAATGATCAAATATCATGATCTATAAATAAATAAACTCATTAATTTTATTCTACTATATTTATCCATGAAAGTTTCAAGTAATAGTTCCATTTTTCTCTCTTTTTATATAAAATTATTATGAAAATGTTTATAAGAAAATCTGACTTTATTTCTCTCTTTGGTCGAATTTTTTTTTCTTTTCCATGTCCATGATTTCTAAAAATGTTTCGAGAATATTTTTAAAAATTATATAAATGATTTTTTAAATAATATTTTTATCTATGATTGGATATTTTTACAAAATATTTTAAAATGAATCTTCTTGTCATTTTCCTGACACGGTACTTTTAGACTTTTTACTAAAAAATTGAAAGGAATTGTTATTTTAACATACTAGACATGTATAGAATTTACTAAAATAATTACCACTAATTTATTTGAATATTACTTTATATATTTACAATTTTATTTTCAAATAATTTTTTTTCCTAATATTCTATAAATTTTTAGTTTTTAAAATTGATTTTCAAGGTGAAAATGATATTTTCCTCAATAATGTTTTTAATGGTATTTTTATGGTATTTTTATTCATCAATGAAAAAAAACTCATTTTACATTATGATACATTAGTAATATTTTGTAATGATACCATTATTATTATTTATCTAGATGGTTTATGATCAGTTGGTTGGGATGTACTATTTTGATACCATTCTCCATATTACTCTGAATGACATATGATTATGTTTATTGATTGGGGTGACGATTAACATTTTGTATGAGAATTTTTCAATATGAATGTTTATATAGATTTTGTTTCACTGATTTCATATGATAAATGAATTAGTCTTAATAAATGATGGGTGAGACCCTATAGATCCCACCAATGCATCAGTAGGTCTCATGAGACAAACTATATTGGGTTTTTTGTCGAGGCCTTACCCATTTATATAAGATGTCTTGGAAAGATGCCTTAATATTATGATTATGATTTATAGAATTATTATTTACCTCATTATAAGATTAGTTATTGATGTATATGTGATTATTTGATTAGTTAGAATATCAATGGATAAGTTTCAAGCTCGTGTGATTATTTATATGGATTTATTTGATCATTATTTATTCCTACCATATTCTTATCAAGTAATTAATTGAATGGAATGTGTTTAAGTTATTTAACTATTAATATTTATCATGTCTTATTTATTCATGATAGCTTAAATTCTATGCATACCCTTACTAAGCATTAGATCTCACCCCTTTCTTATGTTTACTTTCCCAAATATTTTGAAAAATGTATTCTGATTGAAATAAAAGGATATTCTAAAATGAAATTATGGTGCTCTCAAATAAAATATTATGTATTATTTTATGTTTTTAATTGTAATATTTGATTCAAATATGTAGCTAGTATACCAAGACTAATAAAATATTTGGTCCTTTATAATGTGATTCCTTATATATTATATGAATGTAATAAATTAGACATTGACTCTAGGTTATGGGGGTCAGGTTCTTTGTAGTTGGTATCAGAGGAAGTTTAATAGAAACCTTATGAACTAGATATAGTAAAACATGGATTATATAACATAACTCTATGACTGAAATTGATGATAAGTCTAAGTGTAGGATAACATTCTAATGTTTTTCTAAGGATGAGATTATATGGATTTTTCTAGAAATACATACCTGTTTGGATACTATAAGTTTACATGCTTCTAGCATAGATGTACCTAGGGCTAATAACCCTAAACAATTCATGTAGATCTTGACTCGAGCATTATCTAGTACATGAAAATGGGTCTTATTGTGCACCTAAGTTGACACTCCCGAGGGATATTATTAGGATAATTTACATTTTATTTACAAACCATTATAAATTATTTGAAAATATTTTTATGATTTGAAAACTTTCCCAAAGAAAATATGTTTATGATTATGATATTAGCTATGAATAAATTTTTAAATTTATGATAAGTGTTTTAAAAGTTTTGGGATTATATATTGTGTTTCATAATTTTATGATCTAATCTAGTGTGTGAAATTATTTAGAAACGGTGCCTTGTAGAAGGAATGGTAACCCTATCAATACATATACTCCATGTAGAGATTTCACTCTTGAGAAAGATAATGAAGTTGGAGTTGGATCTATAGCTGGAACTAACCAAATTATAACTATATTGGGGTTGTTGACTCAAGTTATAGGTAATAACCTTTCCTGTATGGAACATTATTCTGATCCACCATGTGGTGTAATAATGTTATAATACTTTATGCATCATCATCATTCATCATTCAATGGAAATATGAATCAATTTATAACTCAAAAATGGATAAGATTCTTAGAGAAGATATTTCTCAATTTAGAAAGCAATGAAAGGGTTAAAGTTTTCATTGTAGTTTGTCATCTCTCAGGGGATTCATATAAATGGTTTTCATTGATTTAAAACACTAAGGATGAAGAAGAAATGGAAAAAATGGAATGGATGGATTTTAAGGTGATATTCATAGAAAAATATTTCCCTTATGAGCAATGATTGAACATGGAGAGTAAAATCTTAAGTTTGAGGAAAAAGGAAGAGTAAAATGATACTAAGTATGAATCCAAATTTACAAGTTTATTAAGGCATTCAACGGACTACGTATATAATCAAAAGAGAAAAAATAATCATTTATTCGGTGGGTTAAATCAAATTACTCAAAGGGAACTAGTCTCTCAAACCTTATTATCATATGAGTATATAGTATCATATACTATCAATATAGATAAGGAATTATCCTAGTCTTATGGCTTTTAAGGGAAGGAAGATAAGAATAGGATGGTATAGGAAAAGATAAACAAAAGGAAGAAGGGAATGAAGGATTTTCCCCCATGTGATAATTGTGGGAAGAAACACTATTGAACTTTCTTGAAGGGATTGAGAGTTTGATTCAAATGTGGAGAGAAAGGACACCATGATTTTGATTTCAAGGGAAAGAAAGAAGTTTTCAATGTTCAATGCTTCAAATTTTAGAAGATGGGGCACTATGAAAATGAATGTCCCAAGTTTTAAGGTAAAATTCCCTAAAAGAAGCTAAGGAATCAAGTTTAAGCTTATGTTATTACCACATCCAAAGTGTAATAAAGTAATTATGAATTTGGATTCAATAATTATGTTTAAGAATTATTTATCAATGATTTTCACATTATAATAATCATAAAAGTTTTAAGGATTGTACTGTGTTGGTTTTCCTATAAGGACTTGAAGACACATATTGAATAGTACCAAGAAAAGTGATTCAGTGGCAAGTTGATATTTTTGGAAAACACAAAATTGAGGGAAGATAACCCTTAATATGTTCTCAATGTTGATATAAAAATAATAAAGATATGATTATCGGATAGTATTTGTTAAATTGAAATTGGTTAGTGATTTTATGGTTTATGTTATCTTTTCTAGAGCTTACTGTATATTTTTTTATTTATAGAATATATTCAATAATCTGAGATATTATTTTTGGAATCATTCATGACTTCATTAAGTATTTATGGTGATCATGGTATTCACATATTTTGAATGTGTCCTTAAGATATACTTTATATTATCTTGGGAATATAATATTGATTTAGTGACCTTCCTTCTAAATTTTTAGACTCTGAATTTTTTCAGAAATATTTTGGATGAGTCTTAAAGTTAACTATTTATGAAATGGATTATATTGAACTTTAGGAGTTATTAATGAGGTATTATAAATTAAGTTATTATTGGATAAATTTTTCTAATAATTTGGTTTGGGTTAATGTATAAAGATAGGATGAATGTATAGATATCATCTTGTGGGATCTTATGATCCATTAAAATTAATTTTTAGTGATTCATGCATAAAAATTCATTTTGGATATTCATTTCTTGGAGTAAGAAATTAAGTTAAAATTTATTGAAGTAAAAACAAAGTATTAAAGTATACTTATCAAGTAAGTATATTTTTTTATTTTCATACTCTAGATGGTAAAGGAATTCCTCAACTCTGGGAAAATGATCTTGAAACAAAAAAATTATCATGGTATCTTTATTTTTGATTAAATGATGTTCCTTTCACTCATATTAGATTTATGGATTTGTGGTCATTAAATTTTATAGATAATTAAATTTCATGTGATCAATGATATCTATCACTCTCTATAATTATTTATTCTTTTCTTCCATGCCTATATTTTCACTTCCCACCAATGTTTTCCTACGTGGAAAACTAGTATTTGTTATTCCAGATGACCTTCGTACTTCCTTTTCTCTCTTATAAAGTATATGTTTTCTTAACATTTTTTAAAATTTTGTTATCTAACAAAGGTGTTTTCAAATTTCAAACCCTTGATTATCGAGATCAAGATTAAATTATGCAGAAACAATTTATTTAAGGGGGGAGAATTTAACACCTAAAGATTTTAAAAGATGAATATCATGTTTGATAGTGTATATGACATGTAACACCAAGAATAGAAGATAATGTAACATCTAAAGATTTTATTATATATTTAATTTTAAATAAATTCAATCACTTCAATATCTTGCAATGCATTCCACACCAGGTTTAAACGAAACGCGATACTTTATTAAAATATTATTATTTAAACATGACCATTATAACCTAGACATTAAGTTGGTGGGTGTGAATATGAATAAATAAATTATAAAAATTATATTTTTTACACATTTAAAAAATAAGTTCAATTGTTATCTATTTATTTTAAATAAAATAAGAACCATTTGGTGGAAATTGTTTTTCTAAAAAGATGTATTTTTCTAAAAGGTGATTTAATCGAACTTTGCACACATAATTTAAAGTTAAATTTTACCAATTTTATAAATTTTTTGTGAAAAAATAAAATTATTTTTTTAAATATACTTTTAAAAGTTATCTTTAGGTGAATTTTTGATAATTTTCTAAAAAGATAATTTTTAATGAATAGTGAAAAATCCTGATTTTTATTGAAAATTGTCTTTTCATTTAAATTATTTACAAGGTTAAATTATATTTTAAATTGGTTTAAAAGTAAATTTATTTAAATTATATTAAAATTTAACTAATTTATTTCATTTAAATCAATTTAATTTTTAATTTTTTTATGAAAACTTTTTAAAACTTTTAAAAAAAATTCTTTAGAAAACCCATTTTTTCGACTCGTATGCGGGTTTAATTTTAAATTGAATTCTACCAATTGTAAGAATTGAATTTTTAAAAATGAATTAAATATTTTTAATCATAATAATTTATATTTTATAATAATTTTCACTTAATTTTTTACCATTATGAATTGTGAAAACTGTTAAAATTAATTACCGTGATTAAGGTAAAAATGGGATTACTGGGGGTTAAACTAAGAAGATAAGGGTTAAAATAATCTTAAATTTGTCCAAAACACATTGGATGGCCATATTTCTACATAATAACCACTAAAGTTATATAATTACCCATTTTTTGTGCTTTTGGATTGAGAAAAATGTGGGTTTCACTTAATGTTTTCAAAAAATCCATGTGTATCATCTCTCCCATTTATAAAAGGTCACCCACTCTCCTCCCCTATTCACACTTATAAAACCCTTTTTTTAGGAAAATACTTGCCTAAATTCATTACTTACTTCCCTAAACACATCCTATAGGCATTATTTTTATTATAAATCCCTCCTAATAGGTATTTATATATAAACCTAAAGAGGTTCTCTGAAGAATAAGTAAAATTCTAAAACATGCATATTTATTTTATTTCTTCGTCCACCACCTTAAAATAATATTAAAATATTCTGATATATTAACAAAAATATCCCCTATATAATTATATGTTATTATTTTAATTTAATAACCCATATCAATCTCACCTTCCATCAAATTGTAAATGAAATTGTCAATTGTGTGTACGATGGACCATCACCTCATGAACTGATGTAATTCATTTTCCATTACCACCTTTAAATTATATATATAATTATGTATTTAACATATTTATATAATAATTATGAAATTTATATACTTATATAATTATTATATCACATGTACCTTCTTACTTTCTATTCTGTGGGTGATATGATAACGCCAGTTGTGTGTATAGTGGACTACCGTCTCGCAAAACGATATGGTTTTTTCCTTAAAATTTACATGGAAGATAAATTTAATTAATATATGTGATATTTATGGAATAAAAATACTTCTATAAATACAATATCACATATAACTTATTTCCTTCAAATCTTTTGAAAAACAATAATGTTGCTCATGCGTACATGTGGACTACCACCTCCACGTAGCAATGTGAAATGTTTTTCATTTTATTTTTACATGGATGGTAATAAATATGGATTTTATCAATATAAATAAAATATATTAAATAATAATTATTCTTTAAATTTTAATTAACATTTATTTTCACTTCATTTCATCCATTAAGAAAAATAGAAACGGCGTTCATACGTATGTACGACTTACTATCTCCATGAAAGATATAATACATTTTCTATCTCTAACTTTAATAGATTGCTCTAAATATATATAAAATGAATATATATGATATTTATATCATTTTTTATATTATTTATATCATTTAACCATGATCAAAGTAAAATTAATGAAATTACCAACCCAAAACGTATATGAAAAATGAAGAAATTATCACCCAAAACAATGATTTTAACAAATAATTGTTAATAAATGAGTGCTAAAAGTCTATAAATAAATTATATATTGTATGAGATATATTATTATGATTATTTAATAGATTTATAATAAATATATATTTATTTAACATTATTTATGGACATGTACAAAGGAAATCAGACTAGTATTAAGGGTTTCTCGCCTCACTTTTACTTCCTTGAAGCGTATTCCATATTCACCACTTAGTTCTTTTGTATGGTGTATATACTAACCCTTTTGATATTTTATATCATTAATATATTTATATTAATTTTATTTAAATTTTAATTAAAATTTATTTATTTTATAGGGTTTACAATTCAAAAGTTACCAAAGTGGTAATGGTTTATTTTACAATATCATCATTTATCGGGAATGTATATGATTAAATTTATTTTGTTGAAATATTATGATATATAACTCAAGAAAACAATTTAATTTTATTATACTATAATTATTAATTAAATTATCAAGTAATAGTTTCATTTTAATCTCTTTGGTACCTAAAATTATTGTGAAAATGTTTTTAATAAAATATGACTTTATTTCTCCTTTTAGTTGAAAATCCTTCTCTTTGATGTCCATATTTTCTAAAAATTAATTCAAAAATGGTTTTAAAATTATAAAAATGATTTATTAAAGAAACTTTTACCCATTATTGGATTTATTTTGAAAAATATTTTAAAATAAATTTTCCTATCATTTTATAAACAATGTACTTTTTGACTTTTTACCAATAATGTGAAAGAAATAATTGTTTTAACATACTCAACATATACATAATTTCACATCATAATAACCATTCATTGCTTTAATTATTACTTTATAATATTACAAGGTTATTTTTGAAAAAAATGTTTCCCTAATATTCTAGAAATGTTTAGTTTTTAAATGTGATTTTTAAAGTGAAAGGACATTTTCGTCATGAATTTTTTTATGGTATTTTTATTCATTAATGATAACAAACATCATTATACCTTATAATACATTGATAATATGTTTTAATGATACCATACTTATTATTTCCCTAAATTTTTTATGATTAGTTTACTAGGATGTAATATTTTTATACAATTATCCATATTACTTTGAATGGTTTATGATTATATTTATTTATTGGGGCAATTGTTAACATTTAATTTTCTGTTTTTTCAATAAGAATGTTTATATTCACTATGTTTTAACCCTATTATATGAGGTTTTAATTGGAATTAATAAGTGATGTTTGGGGCCCACTATAGCACCTTGATGCATCAGTAGGTCTCATGAGAAGCTAGCATGGGTTTTTGGTTGAGGCCTTACCCATTTATGTAAGATGTCTTGGGAAGTGGTATTGATGGTATAGTTATGATTTCCAACATTATGAATTATCTCATTATGAAATTAGTTATTTATGTCCATGTGATTATTCGACTAGTTTGAATATCCATGGATAAGTTTCAATATCATGTTATTATTTATATGGATTTATTTGATCATTATTTATTCCTACCATATTATTCTCAAGTAATTGATTTAATGACATGTGTTTTAGTTATTTACCTTTCCATGTTGATTATTCATTGTATATTCATGATATATTCCACTATATGCATACCCTTACTGAGCATTATTACTCACCCCTATCTTATGTTTCCTTTCCCTTGGATTCCAAGAAATATATTATGATTAATATGTAAGGATATTCTAAAATGGAATTACAGTTTTCTTAAAGAAAATAATGTAACACCACAGCAACTCTTATATAAATTTTGACTCCTAGTAAAACACATTAAAAAAATATTAAACAAAAAAATAATAAATCCTTTTTTATTAAATAAATATATTAATAATGATAAAAGAAACATTTAATAAAACTAAGAATATGGTACTATTAAACCTATAAATATCATCAACAAAAAATAAGGAGAACTTATAACAAACATGATAACGATGATATCGCAGCCTGTGCTTTTGGGATATTTCGTAAGTAGAAACCCAATGATGAAAATAAGTATAATAGCATAGAGTATTTTAAAAATAGGCATCATCTTTATGGGCAGAGGATCTACAAATTCGATGAGATTTGTTAAAATAATTTTTTTTTAATTTTATGTATTTATATACGAACTGACCATTTCATATAGCCGTTGATTTTTTTTAAATGTTAATAAACAAAAAAATCACCACACTTATATATATATATATATAATTGTGTGTGTTTATAGTGATAAATTAACATTAAAAAGAGTTTATTCAAGTATGTCTTTATATAAACAAGATTTTCAATCTTAGTGAATATTGATGTTTTTTAAGTTATTCACATAAAGTATAGTTTCATAAAGTGAAATTTTAAAACATTAATGTTTATAAACTTTTTTTTTCAAGGAATATATATGTTTATTTACAACTTGTTAGAATTTATTATGAGACAATAAAAAAATATAACATACTTAGAAAGAAGATAATATATGACATGTATTTTTTGAAAAATAAAATAACACATTACATTTTGAATTTTACAAATATTTTATTATTCTTAATAAAATACATTGGACTACATAATGAAAATTATTATTTTGATAAATAATAATATAATAATATGTATACTTATATTATTTATGTAAGTGGACAAATATGAGTTTTTAATAACTAGCATACTTATATATATATATAAGTGAGTGCATATTAACAATAATATATATAAACATATGAATATGTGAATTATTAATTAAAAGTTAAAAAAACAACAAAACAATTAGAAATGATCAGAGGGGAATCTAGTTTGGGGGAGGGTTCAAAATTGATGGGATTTCCCCTCCCCATACGTCATCTTCTCCAGCCAAGTAAGGCAACCTGTGATGGTGGATGGAAATTCTTGGAGTCAGTGCACCACTACCTACTATTGGGAATCATATAGGGTGTAATGGGTTTCGTTTTAGAATCTGGTGACTCATGGATGGTCTCATGTGGAAGAACCTGACACACCCTGCTAGTGGTTGGTCAGCCTAAAACTTTTATTGGCAACCCGGGGCAGCTCTAAGCATCGTGTATTTCATGGAAAAATCCTCCGCCGAATACCTCATTGTGATAGTGAGTCATATTTCTAGAAAATAACAAATAATTTGAGTTTTGTTTCTAATTTTTCTTTTAGTTTGAGTTCCCACGTATCCCATTAAGATCGAATTAGGGATATATTTTATGTAAAAGTTTGATTTATTGTTGGTATGTTAATCAGTTTGTTCACACTACTCTATATTATAAACTCTAGTTTTGAATGTCCAGGTTTAAAACCCATTGGAATTGAGGGGAAAACCTCCAGAATATCCCTGTTGCAGCCTGGCTAGTCTAGATTAGAGGTTTCTTTAAACAACTTCTTCTTTGTGATTTGAGACCGAGGGGTACTCGCTGCTTCCATTCTTAAAGGGGATGCTATTTATTTTTTCTCTTGTATTTTCTTAAATTGTTTCCAAGTTTATTGGTACTATTTAACTCACACTATTATGCAGTTCATTCCACTATTTCAATAAAATGTTGAAAACACCAGCAAAGTAAGGGGAATTCTGCCTTGTACAATGGAGTCATCTGCATAGTGAGTGGATGCTGTTTTTATAAAACTATTTTTGTATTTTCAAAATTCATCCAAATTTATCAGTAGTATTTAACCCTTTCTCACTATGAAATTGTTTTCTATATTGCATCATCATGGTAATAAATTTTATTTTGTGAAATATGTTAAGGCATTTTGTGTAATCTATGTATTATATGCCAATTAGTTTTAACCTTTTTGCGGTGTATATTGATTATTCAAATCAGTTTTTTAGTATGAGAACTATACATTTTTCATGCAGTCATTTATTATAAACATTTCCTAGGAAGTTGATTTATTTTAAATCAATACTTGTGAAATTATGTGTTTATTTTGTGAAAAATATTCTCAAACATTTCAAGAAATTTATGTGTGTTTTTTTTTGTAATTACTAATGTTTACTTCATAAATTTCAAGTAATTATTAATATGTTATCAAGAGGGATTTTGTTAAATTTATACTTAAAATTATATTAATTTGAATATATATATACTTGATATCCTTAGATTAAAACACATTTTAATCTATCAACAGTGTATTTATAATAGTTTTTTGAGTTTTTTTAGATGGTAATGTGATCCTTTTTATGTTCTTCCTTAAAGTATCATGATAATTATTAAGTATTTAATATTGATTTGGTGCAATATTGGTTTTTCTTAGAATTATTTTGAATAATTAAAGACCTTCTTGTGGACTCCTATAAATATGAGTTATATTATTAGAACTTAAAAAATATATTATTTTGTTATTAATGTTTCAAAAGCATGTGTTTATATATATATATATCATGGAATGTTTAAAATCAAATATTCCCATGGATCTCTCTTTAATAAAATTGATTTAATTTATTTAGACCCCTAAGAGTGCAAGTGAAGTTATTAAACAACCCAAATGATGTTTCTCTTTCAAAACAAGTAGATTAATATATATATATATACACACACACATATATCATTTCATATGAAATGGTTTTATTTAAGAAATGTATATTACTAATGATGTTTGTATATATGTAATTTTATGTAAAATCTTTATTGTTTTTAATTGATGCATTATTATGATTATGTTATCATGTTTATATATATATATATATATATATATATATATATCTTCTATGAAAAATTGTTGCATACATGTATATGATAATATAATTATGTATTTTAATGAGAAACTACCTTTACCATGGTACACGAAAGATCTTTTATGAGATGTTTTTTAAAAATCATGGCTTAAAATAAAATCCATGCTCAATCACGTGCAATGAGGGTTTACTCATTCTAAATCATGTTCAATGAGGGTTTACTCATGCTAAATCTGTAGGATCAAAATAATGATGTAGATACTCAATATACAAGAGGGAGGTTAATTGTACACTTTAAAAATTTCCTTTAACAAAGGAAAGATCTAAGTTTAACAAAGTTAAACTAAGAAAATTCACAACACCTCTAACACCAATTGAAAAATCAGAATAAGGAATGAAGTTATAAACTTCAAGTTCTATGTACTTGCTTAAAACTAGAAAGAGATTCCGAAAGTAGGTTCTAGAAATATGGATCCGGGAATTGAAACTTAACTAAAGATTACAATATGAGATTCTACCTTAAAGCGTATAGAATCTAAGATTATCAAAGTACAAGTGTAAGGAAATATAAGAAGTTTATACTTTACTTACAAATCAATATGCAGCGGAAACAAACAAGTAGTAAAACTACAAGTAACAAGATATAAGTCTTTTAACCCAAAGATAAGGGTATCCAACAACCTTGGATAAAGGTCCCTTGATTTATACTTTCAAGAAAGTCTGTCTTACCCACACCAGGGTAAGCCCTCGATACGAAGATCGAAATCTCTGTCTTGCTATCCCCGCAAGCCCTCAACTTCAAGATAGTTGGCAACCTCTGTCTTCCTCAGCAAGGAAGCCCTCGAACTTCAAGGTAGTCGGCACCTCTGTCTTCCTATCCTCGGAAGTCCTCGAATGTAATCACCAGCATTCGGAGTCGCACGAAGCTTTGAGAGTTAATAAGAGCCTCTCTCTCTCTAGAAATCACTTCAAGCATGTAATCACATGAGTCGAAGATCAGTATCGAGCTCTTTCAAATGAGCTCCTATTTATAGGTTCCGTCAACCTCCTTTCCAACGGTCATATCTTCCTTAAAAATTGGAGGGACCTGTGCACTTGTCACTTAACCAATGGTTAGTTTATAATGGAATAGACGAAATCGTTTTATAACAAAACAAGTGTAACATAAAGTACGAAATCATTTTAAATCTGACACAAAAGTTTGGAGTGAAGGTTCGGAGTGTAAGAAAAAATATTAAAGAGTAGACAAATTATAAAAGTGTAAGCAAAATGAAAGTTCGGAGTCTAACCAAAAATAATATTCGGAGTCTAAATAAATTCGGATTGTATAAAGCAAAGATGATCAGATTCTGTTTAATAGGTGAATTCAGAATGAGAATTCGGAATGACAATTCGTCATCAGAATTCGTAATGAGAATTCGTAATCAGGATTTGTCATCAGATTTCGGTGTTGAACTTCATGAGTGTTCGTATCCAGAATTCGGAGTAGAACTTTATTAGAGTTCGTATCTAGAATTCGGAGTGGAACTTCATTACAGTTCTCATACAGAATTCAGATCCTAAAACAGAATGCTTCATATCAAAGTTTTAAACGATTCCGAGAATATATAAATGAATCTGATTCTTATACTTAAGAAAAATATGGATATAGATAATGAAAATATGATAAGAATAATTTTCCTTATAAAAGCAATTTTCCTTATAAAAGCAACTTTCCTTATAAAAGCAATTTTCCTTATAAAAGCAATTTTCCTTATAAATGAAATTTTCCTTATAAAAGCAATTTTCCTTATAAAAGCGATTTTCCTTAAAGATAAGGTGTTTGTGATTTTCAAAACAAGAAGGAATGGAAAAGTCATAAGGAAAACCTTATTGACTCAACAATCTCCCCCTTTTTGGAAAGAACAAACATCCTTACGAAAAATAAAGACTAAGGAGAAAAAAACATTAAGGCTTATCTATCTTTGCTTATGGATGTTGATGAATACGAATAACTCCCCCTTAGGCTTTGAAACTCTAAGGATCGTATTCTAGATTTCCGGAATGATATTTCATTAAGAATAAGAATGTCTTCTTTAATGAAAAACTCCCCCTTAGATAAACTCTATTAGAGTTCTTTTTCTTTCTCACCCTTTGTTAAGGTTCTTTTTCCTTTTTTCCCCTTTGTTAGGGTTCTTTTTCCTTCTCCCCCTTTTTTATTTTCAAAAAGAATTTTAGGGAATGGAAAATATAACAAAGTACCTGAAAAATTAGTTACAACAACAAAAGAGACAAGCAAGCAAGATTTTCATTAAGTTTGAAAGTTCAAAAACAAGAAAGCTAAGATACAAAAAAAGATCGGATTTTTTTTATTTTGGATATTTTTCCTTCGACATGAGACCCTTGACAATAGTCTTTATCTTCTTCAAGTCTTTATGGTCTTCCTCGACTTGATTCTCTAACACAACTATTCTTGCACTTTGAGCTTCAATCTTTTCTTCCTGGGCTACAGGATTTTATTCCTGAGCTTTAAAAACATGTTCTTGCTTTAACAACTTCTCTTAAATCTCAATCTGACGATCCCTTTCATTACTCCAGTTTTGAGCAACAGAATTCAACTTCTCATTCAGATCTCTGTCTTCTTGAATCCGGGAATTCTTCTCAGCTGTCAACTTTTCTTCAAAGGAAGAAGTAAGATCATTTAGCTTCCTGTCTTCTGTCTCAAATGCATCTTTAACATTATCTTGGAAATCATCCAAGAGCCTCATCTATTCTACAGTTTTCCTTGACCAACTAGTCATTTTCTTACAATACCTTTTGTGGGATTCATAGACGACAAAAAAAGTTTTGACCTGAGCCTCCATCTCAACACATTTGTCCATAACCATGGATATAGAGTCTGTTTTCTGATTCAAAGTATGTTGGAGCATCTGTCATCTTGAATCAATACTTGAGAAGGTTGGAATAGAACCCACCAACTTCTTTAATGACTGAACAACAAAGTCATGCCCCAATGAAGATGACTCCGAATCCGAGACTTTTCTTGGAGAATTTTCTTCTTCAATTTGCTCAACCTTCTTCTTAGAAGAATACCCAACTTCCCTTCTATTTACAGCCACTGATCTGGGGGTATCGATAACAAGTTTCTTTCCCTTGTCCTTTTTTGGAATGGATTCCTATTCCGGAGTTTTCTGATCACTACCAAACACTTGAACAATATTGTCTTCATCATCAATAACTTTTTGAGCATCATCCTCTACATTCTGCATTTGAGCAATATCATGTAGAAGTTGTTCTTCCTCTGCATGATAAGCTACTTCTTGTTCTCCTTTCTCCTCATCCTTTCCTGGAGTGACTAACTTAGAGGACTCAGCTTCTGAAGTTCGGAGCGACAAATGTTCCGAAGGTGTCCCCTTATAATCGTCTACTTGCTTCAATAGATCTCTGATCTCACCACTACCTTCACCAACTGCTTCTTCCTCTTGCACTTCCTCAAACTGCTCAACTTCCTCAACATGCTTAGCAACTGCCTCTTCCGGAGTGACATAGTTTCTTCATGGAGTCTCATGTAGAGATTCCAAAGAAAAAGATCTCAGAACTGGAATGTTTGTGGAAACCATCTCATTAAACTTCAACAAAGTCTGAGCTACCTCAGCTTCAGACATCTTCTTCTTAAGATTCTTTTGTTTCACTTGTTTTTCTAATTCATCCACTGTTTTTTCCTTCAAGGCCTTAGCCTCCGCAGGATCCAAGCCAAATTGAGGCTCCCCTTGTTGTACCCCACACTCTTTGATTTTCATGATCACAATCACTTTAATATGTGTTTAACATTGTGTTTAAGTGTTGTGGATGATAGGCACAAGGTTGCCAAGAAGTTGGCCCAAGAATGGACTTCAAATGGACTGAAATTCAGTCCACCGGCCAACCGGTGTGATAGCACCGGCCAGCCGGTGGAACTGGCAGAGGGATTGCCCACTCCCAGGTTCCACCGGTCGACCGGTGGCTCTGTCACCGGTCGGCCGGTGGCACCCAGACTCAAGGGGTAGCTACTGCCTCCCCACCGGTCGACCGGTGGCTCTGCCACCGGTCGACCTGTGGCATCCAGCCCAAATAGTGCAATCTACTGTCTTGCCACCGGCCAGCCGGTGGCTCCTCCACCGGTCGACCGGTGGCACCCAGATGAATAGTGAGACCTACTGTCTCACCACCGGCCATCCGGTGGCTCCTCCACCGGTCGACCGGTGGAGCCTGGACCAGAATTCTCTCCACATTCCAAGGCACCGGCCAGCCGGTGGCCCTGCACCGGCCAGCCGGTGGCCCAGTCAAACTAGCCGTTGGAGCTTTGACCAGGCTGCTCCACTTGCCTCCCAACGGCTCCGAAAGCCTTTCCAACGGCTCCAAAGGCCTCCAACGGCCATATGAGGGTTCCCCCTCTATAAATAAAGGACCTTGAAGCCCCGGAACAATTGTCGGACCATAATTAAGCATTGTGAAGCCAACGAACACAATTCTCCTCATTTGGCAAACCTCCGGCGGATTGCTCCAAGGGAACCACAACTGCTCCAATCCATTTCCAATCCAAGGAGCACCACCATAGAAGCTTGGGAGTGCACGTCTTCAACTCCATTCAACCTTTGGCGCCCAAGGCTTCTCAACAATACGGTTTTTATTGTTTTATCTTTTTGAGCTTTAATTTTGGGTTTGTGCCTACAAACCCCAACACCTTTTCTCTTCCCCCTTTATTTTGGGTTATCACATCACCACTAAGGTGTGAAGAGGTTCACAAGCTTTTCCTTTAAAAAGCTTGAGACATAGGTGAGCTATCCTTCACCTGTAAGAAGGATAGTGGGTTCTTGCTAAACCATTAAAAGCAAGTGGGTTCTTGCTTAACCACCAAAAGCAAGCTGTAATAGGTCCTAGTGCTACCTCAAAGCCTAGTGGGTTTCTTGCTAAAACCATTGAAAAGCAAGCGGTAGGAATCTCTCAACGGTTGAGTTGGGAGCGGAGACGTAGGCCGGGTTTTGGCCGAACTCCGTTATCAATTTCTTGTGTGATTGCCTCTTTATTTCCGCTGCACTTTCACTTTGATTTTTAAATTGTTAATTAATTTTAAAAGGCAATTCACCCCCCCTCTTTCCATCTTTCCTCGTTTATTCCGACCCAACAATTGGTATCAGAGGGCATATTTGAATAATTCCTTACCCGGTTTCAAATTAAAGATCCTATTTTTTTTTTTGATGGCTTCTACCGCTTCTTCCTCTCAATCCCCCGAAGGACATTCTTTGGATCGTGCTCCATTCTTTGATGGAGCCGATTATTGTTTTTGGAAAACCCGCATGTCAACTTTTCTTAAAAGCATTGGTTATCCAATTTTTAGAATTGTTATGCATGGTTTTACGCTCTCTTCTCCCGATGAGTCAAAATGGACCCCCAATGACATTGCAAATTTCGAGCTTGATGGCAAAGCCATGAATGCTCTTCATTGTGGCTTAGATCGTAATGTTTTTGATCATATTTCTTCTTGCACATCTTCACATGATATTTGGAAATGTTTAGAGCTAACCCATGAAGGTACTAGCATGGCTCAAAAGCAAGAACCCGCTCAAAAGAAAGAACCCGATGCAAAATCCGTGCCCAATTGCCCACTCCACAAGAAAAGGGCCAAGAAAAAGAAGAAGAAGAAGGATTCAAAGGCAACATGGAGTGATAGCTCCACCTCTTCATTCTCCTCCTTCTCCTCGAGCGACCATGGTAATAATTGCCTAATGGAAAAACATGAGGTATCTTCCTCCTCTTCCTCCTCCTCATCCTCTTGCTCTTCAAATTCAAATTCTTTCAATCATTTGTCTTATGAAGAAATCTCACACGCTAGAGACCAACTTGAAAATGGTTTTCATGAACTTTCTTCAAAATTTGTTGCTTTGAAAAAGTCTTTCAAAAAACTCTCTTCCGAAAAAGAACAACTTCTTAAAGAGAAGGAAGAGTTGACCCATAAAATCCAAAATTTTCCAAATGTTGATTCCATGGAATCAACCATCAAAGACCTAAGGGAGACCCTAGCTAAGTTCACCCAAGGGGAACAAAATTTGAACAATATCCTAGGTTCCCAACGAATTTCTAGAACCACCCAAGGGCTAGGATATTCCAATATAGCTTCCTCCTCCCATGCACCCACTGTTTTTGTAAGGGGGAGCTCTAGCTTTAAATTTTGTAACTATTGCAAAAAACCCGGGCACCTTATTTATGAATGTAATTGTAAAAATGCCCGTTACGGTCAACCCAAGTCTATTTTCTTTTCGGACGAATTTTATAGGAGAAGACCCGCCATGAAACAAATTTGGATTGAAAAATCCCTTTTGGCGAGTCTCTCCGGGCCTAAAATTGTCTCTTTTCAAAATCCCTCTCCCCGGTGATTTGTTGTTTTTATTTAGGGGGAGTTAGGATCGTTTAAGCCCTTTTAATTTGAATTTCAAAATTTTGAATTCCAACTTTCAATTTCAACACTTGGTATCAAAATTTTCATTTCAAAGTATTCAATTCAAAATTTTTCATTTCAATTTTTTATTCAAACTTTCAATTCAAACTGTTATTCAAATTTTTGATTCAAAACTTTCAATTCAATTTTCAAAAATTTCAATTGGTTTAAAATCTCTCATTTCCCTCAATCAAGTTTTATGCCCCGTGATATTTTGATAATCACAAAGGGGGAGAAATTTCTTGATTGATTGGGGGAGAATCTTTTTTATCACGCTTAGTATTTATTTTCAATTTATCATTTAGGCATGCATTTCATTTAAGTTTTTACATTGCTTGATAAGTGATTGTGATCATCAAAATAGGGGGAGATTGTTGTACCCCACACTCTTTGATTTTCATGATCACAATCACTTTAATATGTGTTTAACATTGTGTTTAAGTGTTGTGGATGATAGGCACAAGGTTGCCAAGAAGTTGGCCCAAGAATGGACTTCAAATGGACTGAAATTCAGTCCACCGGCCAACCGGTGTGATAGCACCGGCCAGCCGGTGGAACTGGCAGAGGGATTGCCCACTCCCAGGTTCCACCGGTCGACCGGTGGCTCTGTCACCGGTCGGCCGGTGGCACCCAGACTCAAGGGGTAGCTACTGCCTCCCCACCGGTCGACCGGTGGCTCTGCCACCGGTCGACCTGTGGCATCCAGCCCAAATAGTGCAATCTACTGTCTTGCCACCGGCCAGCCGGTGGCTCCTCCACCGGTCGACCGGTGGCACCCAGATGAATAGTGAGACCTACTGTCTCACCACCGGCCATCCGGTGGCTCCTCCACCGGTCGACCGGTGGAGCCTGGACCAGAATTCTCTCCACATTCCAAGGCACCGGCCAGCCGGTGGCCCTGCACCGGCCAGCCGGTGGCCCAGTCAAACTAGCCGTTGGAGCTTTGACCAGGCTGCTCCACTTGCCTCCCAACGGCTCCGAAAGCCTTTCCAACGGCTCCAAAGGCCTCCAACGGCCATATGAGGGTTCCCCCTCTATAAATAAAGGACCTTGAAGCCCCGGAACAATTGCCGGACCATAATTAAGCATTGTGAAGCCAACGAACACAATTCTCCTCATTTGGCAAACCTCCGGCGGATTGCTCCAAGGGAACCACAACTGCTCCAATCCATTTCCAATCCAAGGAGCACCACCATAGAAGCTTGGGAGTGCACGTCTTCAACTCCATTCAACCTTTGGCGCCCAAGGCTTCTCAACAATACGGTTTTTATTGTTTTATCTTTTTGAGCTTTAATTTTGGGTTTGTGCCTACAAACCCCAACACCTTTTCTCTTCCCCCTTTCTTTTGGGTTATCACATCACCACTAAGGTGTGAAGAGGTTCACAAGCTTTTCCTTTAAAAAGCTTGAGACATAGGTGAGCTATCCTTCACCTGTAAGAAGGATAGTGGGTTCTTGCTAAACCATTAAAAGCAAGTGGGTTCTTGCTTAACCACCAAAAGCAAGCTGTAATAGGTCCTAGTGCTACCTCAAAGCCTAGTGGGTTTCTTGCTAAAACCATTGAAAAGCAAGCGGTAGGAATCTCTCAACGGTTGAGTTGGGAGCGGAGACGTAGGCCGGGTTTTGGCCGAACTCCGTTATCAATTTCTTGTGTGATTGCCTCTTTATTTCCGCTGCACTTTCACTTTGATTTTTAAATTGTTAATTAATTTTAAAAGGCAATTCACCCCCCCTCTTGCCATCTTTCCTCGTTTATTCCGACCCAACACCCCTTGCACTCTCTTCTCTTTGATTTCCCTCCACTTAGCAACTACCTCATCAGGGTAAGCTTTCTTCTTCTTCGGTTTTGGAGGTGCGGAATGAAATTCCTTAGATTTGGGATTCCCTGCTTCAACTTCAACTTCTTTCAACTTTCTCTTCTTCACTGGCTTAGAAGATTCAAGTTCACCAACTTTCGGAACTACTTCTTCTTGAACTGGTAAATCAAAGAACTCACCAGTCTTCTTGTCGAAGTCAAAATTCATCCTTTTGAGGGTACCATCACTCACCAACATAATTTTACAAACTCTTGTCTTAGACTTGCAAGCCTCCTTGAAAGACTCAAGGCACCGAACTATTAACATCCAGATGATTGCTGGATACATTATAATCTGAGCTCTCAGATTCCCTTTCTTAACATTCTCAATGGTAATAAGAATGTGTTTCATCAGATTAAACTTCCTTAGATTTATCAAAAAATATAAGATAAATATCTCACTCTTCTTCAAACTGTCTTTATCACCCTTTCTCGGTACGATAAAGCCTTGTACCCATAATTCTAGAATTTGAAAATTCATAGACAGACTAGAAATCTTTGGAGCCTTGTCATCTGATAGTCCGAGAGTCTCCAAAGTCTTTTCCTTGTTGAAACTTCCTTTTGAATCCGGTAAAACATGAGTGATGAACTCGGCTTATCCTTCATTATTCAGCCCTACCAAGCTGGCTTCTTTGGCATAAGAAAGCTTATAAGTCTTTCCATAAGACTTAAACGACAATTTCTCCCTACCATCTTCCTTAAAGAAGGAAAATGTGTCATATAACTCTAAAAGCAACTCCGAATATACTTCATCTTGATTCCCGGGCTTAGACACAGTAACATCTTCCCATCCGTTAAGCTTTATGTTCTTGGATATAATAGAATCATACTTGTTAAAGAAATCAGGATGAACCAACCTTTCTCTATATACTAACCACTTGGAAATCGGCTTAGAGGAAGACATGTCTTGAGAAGCTGCTTCCATAGACATTTGGATCTGAAGACTTCTGAGAAGTTTGGAATGGAGATTGTTGAAGATTGTAACAGCCTTAAAACGGAGAGGCAGAGCTTTGGGATGTTGGATCTTGAAAAACCGATGTGGGAAAACCATTTGGGGTCCCCTTTATATAGGCAACGATATAACGGTTCATCTTCCTCGGTTGATCGAACGGTTGTAAAAAGTTGAGATCAGATCTGATGGTTGAAAACCAATTCTAAAGAAAACTTGAATCCGATCATTTGAGGTTTTTATTAAAACAAAGATTTATGAAAACTATAATCTGAAAACAAAATATAATAAAACAACAGCTGGTAAAGTATGATTACGAAAACTTGAGTAAGGAAATCATACCTTTCGAATTGGTTTAGGAGGATTATTCGTAATGGGTAATATTTTTCTTGAAGAAAAAATTGACTATGAAAAATCTTTACTACTAAAAGATATAGTTCGCAAAACTCACTACGAAAAACTCAACAAAGAAAACGAAAAATCATTACAAGATTTTCAGCATGAAAATTTCATTACAAAAGTTTGAATATGAAAAGCTCATTATGAAAGTCTCGGTACGAAAATCTCATTACGGAAACACCAGTATGAAATTTTCCATTCCGGAAGCTTTCAATACGAAAATTTCCATTCCAGAAGTTTTCTATACAAAAATATCCATTCTGGAAAATTTTAGTTCCTGAAATTCCCATTCCGGAAATGTTAGTTCCGAAAAGTTTGAAAAACTAACTTTGAAAAATTTAGTTACTCTAACAATCAAATGTACTCCCCCTATGAAAAGGAGTTTATTACTGTTAGGAGAATTGTTCAACAAGAAGTTAATGAAGAATGATTACCTTACGGTTATCATTCCTAACTTTTGTTTAATATATTCAAATCTATCGGAGAGTAAAGATTTTGTGAAAATATCAGCAAGTTGATCTTGCATTCCGATAAACTGAAGAATAATATCTTCTTTTAGTGTGTGATTCCTAAGAAAGTGATGCCTAATATCTATGTGTTTTTCAAGAGAGTGATGTGCAGGGTTCTTACTTAGGGCAATGGAACTTGTGTTATCACACAAAATTTGAGTTTTAGTAAAACTCGAGCCATAGTCTGTGAGTGTGTGTTGCATCCACAACACTTGAGCACAACAAATTCTAGCTGCTACATATTCGGCTTCAGTAGTGGAAAGTGCTACAGAATGTTGCTTCTTGCAAGACCAAGAAACTAGTGAATCTCCTAAGAAATGACATGTTCTGGATGTACTTTTTCTATCCATTCTACATCCACCAAAGTCAGCATCAGAAAATCTTTTTAGAACAAAATCATTTCCAGAAGTATAAAATAATCCTAGATCCATAGTTCCCTTAAGGTATTGAAAAATTATTTTTAATGTCTTTAAGTGGGATTCCTTAGGATTGGATTGATATCTTGCACATAAGCATACTGAGAACATTAAGTTTGGTCGACTAGCTGTTAAGTAAAGTAAACTTCCTATCATACCTCTAAAAGATGTTTGATCTACCGGTTTCCTAGCTTCATCAAGATCTAAAGAGTTTGAGGTACCAATGAGAGTACTTATACTCTTAGTGT
Organism: Viscum album; assembly: GCA_963277665.1. NCBI lineage: Eukaryota > Viridiplantae > Streptophyta > Magnoliopsida > Santalales > Viscaceae > Viscum > Viscum album. The sequence goes on along the minus strand of OY728166.1, from coordinate 1,068,346,793 downwards.
TGTCATAACCATACTTTTTGAGAAGATCTTTAATATACTTATGTTGAGATATATAGATTCCTTCTGGTTTTTGAGAAATTTGAAAACCAAGAAAAAAAGTTAACTCACCCATCATACTCATTTCAAACTCAGATTTCATTAGACTTGCAAAAGAGTCGGTTAAAGATTGCTGAGTTGAACCAAATATGATGTCATCAACATAAATTTGAACAATCAAAACATTTTTCTTATCTTTCTTTATAAAAAGGGTTGGATCTGCATTTCCCTTAACATAGTTATTTTGAAGCAAAAATCCAGTGAGTCTATCATACCATGCTCGTGGGGATTGTTTAAGACCATACAGAGCTTTGGTAAGTCTAAAAACATGATCGGGATGTTTTTTATCTTCAAATCCAGGAGTTTGTTCAACAAAAAATTCCTCTTGGAAATAACCGTTAAGAAAAGCACATTTCACATCCATTTGAAAAAGTTTGAAATTAAAGAATGCTGCAAAGGCAAGTAGAATACGAATAGATTTAAGTCTAGCTACCAGAGCATAGATTTATTCATAGTCTATTCCCTCTTTCTGATTATAAACTTTAGCAACAAGTCTAGATTTATTTCTTACTATGACTCCATTTTCATCACATTTGTTCCTAAAGACCCACTTTACTCCAATAACAGAAGTTTCCTTAGGTCTTTCAACCAAGACCCAGACTTTGTTCCTTTCAAATTCATTTAGTTCATCTTGCATAGCTTTGATCCAATCATCATCACCTAAAGATTCATCAGTGCTTTTTGGTTCTAATTGGGAAAGAAATGCTAGATGTTCTATTTCATTTCTTAAGGAACTTCTAGTTCTTACAGGTTAATTTACATCACCAATGATACTATCACTAGGATGGGTCTTAAGAAACAACTGATTTGGGTTTTGAAAATCTTGTTCATCAACATAGGGTAGAAATTCTTCTGGGGTAAATGTTTCAAAAGTATCTTCATGAATACTTTCCTTATCAGAAGGATCTTCTATCAAGGGTTGACAATCAGTTTTTGAAAACACATCCGAGGATGAATACTGGGATGGTTTAAAAACAAAAGGATTTGACTCATCAAATTTTACATATACTGTTTCTTCAATAGTACAAGTATTTTTATTGAAAACTCTATATACCTTAGAAGTTGTGGAGTAGCCTAAGAAAATTCCTTCATCAGATTTTGGTGTGAATTTATGTAGATTATCTTTAGTATTGAGAATGAATACTTTGCAACCAAAAACCTTGAAGTAGGATAGTCTTGGTTTTCTACCATTCAATAACTCATAAGGTGTTTTATTAAGAAAAGGTCTAATCAAAACTCGATTTATAGTATAGCAAGCAGTACTTACAGCTTCAGCCCAGAAATGTCTAACTATAGAATATTCACTCAACATGGTTCTAGTTATCTCTTGAAGAATTCTATTTCTTCTTTCAAATACACCATTCCGTTGAGGAGTTCTAAGTGCTGAACAATTGTGAGTAATACCTTTTCTACTACAAAAAGTTTCAAAATCAGAATTTTGAAATTCTCCTCCATGATCACTATGAATAGTTTTCAATGGAAGGTTTTTCTTATTTTTAACTTGAGCTCTAAAACTTCTGAAATAAGAAAAATCTTCAGACTTCTTTGCTAGAAAATAGACCCAAGTAAATCTAGTGTAATCATCAACTAGAACAAACACATAGTATTTGCCTCCAATACTTCCAGTTTGTGTTGGACCAAAAAGATCCATGTGCACTAACTGTAATTCATCAGTTGTTGAGACTTCACCGATTGATTTAAAACTAGATTTATGTTGCTTTCCATATTTACAAGTATCACAAACTTTAGAAGAATCAAATCTAAGACCCGGTAGATCCTTAACTAGTTTCTTCTTAGAGAGTTTACATAAGTTCCTAAGGTTACAATGACCTAGTCTTCTATGCCATAACCAGGAATGATCTTCCATTGCACTTAGGCAAGGTAAATCTTGACTCCTGAGGTCTTCTAAATTTAAGGTGTAAACATTCTCTTTCCTATTGGCTGAGAGAATAAATTCTTCCTTGGAATTGTGAACTAAGCACTTATCATTCCTAAAATTCACAAGGTACCCTTTATCACATAACTGACTTATGCTAATGAGGTTGTGCTTAATACCCTTAACAAAAAGAACATTTAAAATCAAAGTTTTACCTAGAAGAACAATATTACCAATACCAACAATCTCTCCCTTAGCATTATCTCCGAAAGTTACCTTTCCTACTTTCGTTTTGATAATCTTTTAAAAATAGCTTTTGTTACCAATCATGTGCCGAGAACATCCACTATCCATGTACCATGTGTTGCTGCTGGTACTATCTTTATTTTCCTGAAATCAAGAAGAGAATTAGACTTTCGGAATCCAAACTTTTTTGGATCTGAGATTTCCAGATAACAAAATTTTAGGTACCCACATCTTCTTAGAGAAATAAGCTTTGTGAAATCCTAGAGATTGGGTTTTGTTTAAGGAACAATTCTTTGCCCAGTGACCACCACATTGACACTTGGTACAAAATGGGTCACTTTGAGGAACAAAATAATTGTTACTAAAAATTGGTTTTTCATGGGTATAACCAAATCTAGATTTATTTATTAAAGGTCATATTTGAGAATACATTTTATCAAAATTTTCCTTACCATGGGTAAATTTTGATAAACACTTCTTTAAGGAAAAAATTTCGGACTTGAGTTTTATAACCATGTTTTTATCCTCAAAATCATTAGTTTTAGAACTAGAGCTAGGCTCGAAAACATTTTTCTTAGAAATTACTTTTTCTAACTCTTTATAAAGTTTTTTCTTCTCAGAACTTACTTCCTCAAGATTTTTTGAAATATTTATAAAATCAGCATTTTTCCTATCAAGATCTTTAGAAAGATCTGATATCTCTTTCGTAAGAATAGAATTCCTAGAGTTTGCCTTATCAAGTTTCTTATTGAGTTTAGAGTTCTCAATCTCAAGAAGTTCAGCAAACCTAGAAACTTCTTCATAGGTAGGTGAAATATTTTCTTCATCAGAAGAGTTATAATATTTACTATCATTATAATTTAAAGATACATTGGTCAATGATTCAGAATTTCGTACCTTAGCCATAAAGAAATTATTGTCAATAGGTATTCTGGCTATAAGACCAAGATTCTTCTTTCCTGAAGATTCATAATCAGAAGATTCATCTGAAGAGTCACCACCACTGGCACTCTAGGTATCACTAGCTTTCAGAACTTTCTTAGATTTGACTTTATAATACTTCTTTCTGTTCCTATCTGAATGCCTTTCTTTCCTTTCTTTCTTTTTGAGCAAAGGTCAATCTGGTCTAATATGTCCATCTCTCTTGCATTCATAACACGTGACTTCTCCATCTTTCCTATCTTTCCTTTCCTTTTTCTTATACTTGGATTGGAAATTTCTTTGGCCAGCTATCTTGTTCATCCTTCGAGCAATATTTTCTAACTCATTTTCAGAGTCTTCACTTTCACTAGATTCGGATTGGAAAATAACTTTCTTAGACTTGGATCTGGTTACCCTCTCAGGATTCTTAGCTTTCATTTGATTTGATGTTGTTGTAAAAGCAACAGTACCATTTCCATTTTTCTTCTTGATATTATCTGCATCTCTCTTCATTCTTGTTTCAAGTTGGAGAAGAGTTCTGAATAACTCATCAAGAAAAATTTGAGTGACCTTCCTGTTCTTATCTATAGCAGTTCTCTTTGATTCCCACTCATTGGGCATAATATCAATTATCTTATCCACAAGTGCTTCATCATCTAACCCTTTCTCTCCCATAGACTGTAAACTGTTGACTATAGTCATAAATCTCTATTGAACTTTACAAATTGGTTCACCATAAGGAAAATTGAAGCAATGGTATTCATCTCTAAGCATAGCTCTCCTAGTCTCAATCACTTTAGAAGTTCCAAAGTGTGTAACCTCTAACTTCTTCTAGATACAATTAGATGCTTCACAAGAAGAAATTTGGCTATATATATTTCTAGTCATTGAACAAAGTAAGGTATTGTGTACCTTATAATTGAGTTGATACTCTTGTTTTTCCTGGTTAGTGAAAGTTCTAACTTCCTTATCAAGAATTTTATAATCACCAGTAAGCATAACAAAGTTGTCCACTCCAGTATTGATAAGAAAAGTCTTCATTCAATCTCTCCAGTACTCATAGTCATTACCATCAAAGATTGGTGGTCTTTTAGGATTTAGATTATCAATGGAACCAACATTAACTCCTACTATACTTAACCTTCGGCACACAAACTTGTTAGTAGAAAAAATTCATAATAACAAAGTTCAGAATAACAAAGTTCGGAATGACAAAGTTTCGGAATGACAAAGTTCGGAATGACAAAGTTCGGAATGACAAAGAACTTTCTAAGAAAGTATGAAGAATAAATGAAAATGAACAAGAAAAACTTATACGTGAGTATAAGTATTTCAAAGACCTCCTCTGATACCAATTGTAGGATCGAAATAATGATGTAGATGCTCAATATACAAGAGGGGGGTGAATTGTACACTTTAAAAATTTCCTTTAACAAAGGAAAGAGCTAAGTTTAACAAAGTTAAACTAAGAAAATTCACAACACCTCTAACACCAATTGAAAAATTGGAATAAGGAATGAAGTTATAAACTTCAAGTTCTATGTACTTGCTTAAAACTAGAAAGAGATTCCGAAAGTAGGTTCCGGAAATATGGATCCGGAAATTGAAACTTAACTAAAGATTACAATATGAGATTCTACCTTAAAGCGTATAGAATCTAATATTATCAAAGTACAAGTGTAAGGAAATATAAGAAGGTTATACTTTCCTTACAAATCAATATGCAGCGGAAACAAATAAGTAGTAAAACTACAAGTAACAAGATATAAGTCTTTTAACCCAAAGAGAAGGGTATCCAACAACCTTGGATAAAGGTCCCTTGATTTATACTTTCAAGAAATTTTGTCTTACCCACACCAGGGTAAGTCCTCGATACGAAGATCGGAATCTCTGTCTTGCTATCCCCGCAAGCCCTCAACTTCAAGGTAGTTGGAAACCTCTGTCTTCCTCAGCAAGGAAGCCCTCAAACTTCAAGGTAGTCGGCACCTCTGTCTTCCTTTCCTCGGAAGTCCTCGAATGTAATCACCAACATTCGGAGTCACATGAAGCTTTGAGAGTTAATAAGAGCCTCTCTCTCTAGAAATCACTTCAAGCATGTAATCACATGAGTCGAATATCAGTATCGAGCTCTTTCAAATGAGCTCCTATTTATAGGCTCGGTCGACCTCCTTTCCAACGGTCATATCTTCCTTAAAAATCGGAGGGACCTGTACATGTGTCACTTAACCAATGGTTAGTTTATAACGGAATAGACGACATCGTTTTATAACAAAACAAGTGTAACAGAAAGTACGACATCATTTTAAGTCTAACACAAAATTTCAGAGTGAAGGTTCAGAGTGTAAGAAAAAGTATTAAAGAGTAGAAAAATTATAAAAGTGTAAGCAAAATGAAAGTTTGGAGTCTAACCAAAAATAATATTCGGAGTCTAAATAAATTCGGAGTGTATAAAGCAAAGATGATCAGATTTTGTTTAATAGGTGAATTCGGAATGACAATTCGTCATCAGAATTCGTAATGAGAATTCGTAATCAGGATTTGTCATCAGATTTCGGTGTCGAACTTCATGAGAGTTCGTATCCATAATTCAGAGTAGAACTTTATTAGAGTTCGTATCCAGAATTCGGAGTGGAACTTCATTACAGTTCTCATCCAGAATTTGGAGCCTAAAACAGAATGCTTCATATCAAAGTTTTAAACGATTCCGAGAATATAGAAATGAATCTGATTCCTATACTTAAGAAAATTATGGATATAGATAATGAAAATATGATAAGAATGATTTTCCTTATAAAAGCGATTTTCCTTATAAAAGTGACTTTCCTTATAAAATCAATTTTCCTTATATAAGCAATTTTCCTTATAAAAGAAATTTTCCTTATAAAAGTGATTTTCCTTATAAAAGCAATTTTCCTTATAAAAACAATTTTCCTTATAAAAGCGATTTTCCTTATAAAAGCGATTTTCCTTAAAGATAAGGTGTTTGTGATTTTCAAAACAAGAAGGAATGGAAAAGTCATAAGGAAAACCTCATTGACTCAACAAAATCATGTGCAATGAGGGTTTAATCATGCTTATCCATGTGCAATGAGGGTTTACTCATGCTAAATCATGTTCAATGAGGTTTTAATAATGCTAATCCATGTTCAATGATCCATGACTCATGCTCCTCCATGTGCAATGAGCCTCGACTCATGCTTATGTCATGTCCCATGTCTCCGCAGTGAACCAAGAATCCTTGTCATGATTCAATTTTCCTTTAAGAATTAATTATGAATGTTTATAAGGTTCTCAAGTGTAATTACTAATACTATACGAATGATCAAAGTGAATTTTCCAAATTTTTCTTATATAAATTGAAATCATTTTTCACAAAAATGTTTATTATTAGAAAGTATACAAGTTTTACTAAGCTATCATTTACAAACATTATAATATGTCTTACTTTTTTTTATTTTTGAATTGAAAAATACTTGTTGGTTTTATTTTGTTTTAAAAAAAACCCTTACCGAGCTATTTTCGCTCACACTATGTTTTCAATTCTCTTTTCATAGGGCTTAAGGACACATTGAAGTGAGGTAGTGGTCAAGGTCCTGCTATGGTGTTTTAGATTAGATTAGTTTTTCATTCTTTTCTTTTATAGGTTGGGTAATAAGGATTCTTCAATGTATCCGAACTCTTTAAAATTCTATACCTTTGCGATCTCGAGATGTTTTATAAATAAATACATTATATATATATATATAATGGACCATGTTTTCTAGGTTTTTACGTTTGGTATCAGAGTCGGGGTATAGATACCTTTAGAATTTAGGATATGGAGAAACCCTTTGAGCCTTTTAAAACCTTTCATAAATTTTCCTAGGTCCTTTTCATTAAGGAGTAATATATCGTTAGACTTTGAGCCATCTAGTACCATGTCTAAGAGTAACTTAAAATTTGATATGTTTAGTCAGCATGATAAAGGGTAGTTTAGAGATGGAAGGGGAAGAACCTCACACAACACTCTTGTCCCTTCCCAAGGGCTTACTTGCAGTAATTATTGCAAAGTCAAGATCACACAACATCGAAACCTTTTCCAATTTCCAACTTACCTACAAGATGCTCTATGGCATATCAAACACCTCCTTCATACCACAAAATCATCAGGGATTATGGATCACCTATGATCAAATATTAATCTCCTAACTCTTCGACCTTTCTCAACAAGGGAGGTACCATTAGGGCATTTTCAAATATTTCACCCTGTCCAAAGAGTGTGATGCTCTATTTTATTTTAGAATAGCTACCGAAGAGGGAGACCTCAGAGAAGCCAATATATATATATATATATATATTGTTTTGGCTTCCAGTCTTTTTGGAAACATCAAAAATATATTAGAAGAACCACATTTCTAATATTTCCAAGTTAACTCTATTAGACTATTTTACAAAAACCCGGTACATGGTGATGTTTTGAAATAGTATGTTAGAAACAATTATTTTCAAAAAGTGCATCATATTTTCCATCAATACAATCTGAGTTGTACAGACTGTGTCTGGACTATGGAAGTGAAAGACCTTGAAAAATCTTTAAGGTATTTTTACACTAAGTGGACCCTCACTCTTCATAATCGACGTGGTAATGAGAATTTGGGGATTCTTAATTGAGGGAGGTAAGAAACCTTGAAGTCATGTTTAATTTCAGTGTTCTTTTTATATGTAATCAAATTGCGAGGATGTGATTTTTTTAAGGGTGGTATAATGCAACTCCCTAGTAACTCATATATAATTTTTTACTCTTAGTAAACTGAATTAAATAAATCTTAAACAAAAAAAGAACTCCTTTTTTATTAAAGCAATACATTAAGAATGATACTAAAAGCATTTCCTCAAACTAAGAAGATGGTAATATTAAACCTATAAATATCATCAACAACAAATAAGGAAAACTTATAACAAACATGATAACAACAATATTGTAGCTCGTGATTTTGGGATCCTCCATAAGTAGAAACCCAATGATGAGAATAAGGGTAAGAGCACAGAGGAATGTAAAAATAGGCATCATCTTTACGGGCATAGGATCTACAAATTTGATGAGCTTAGTTAAAATAAAATGTTTGTTAAGGTTATGTATTCATATACAAACTAACTATTGCATATAGCCATTGAATTATTATTATTTTAAATAAAAATGTTAATAAACAAAAAAAAAATTGTTACACTTATACATATATGTTTATATTTGTGTGTGTTTGTAGTGATAAATTAACATTAAAAAGAGTTTATTCAAGTACATCTTTATATAAACAATATTTTCAATCTCAATGAATAATTATGTTTTTAAATTATTCAAATACAATATAGTTTCATAAAATACAATTTTAAAACATTAATGTTTAAAAAAACCAAGGAATATATATGTTTATTTACCACTTGTTAGAATTTCTTATGAGACAACAAAAATATATATAACATAATTAGAAACAAGATAATATATAACATGTATTTTGTGAAAATTAAAATAACACATCACATTATGAATTTTACAAATCTTTGATTATTCTTAATAAAATACATTAGACTATATAATGAAAATTATTATTTTGATAAATAATAATATAATAATGTGTATACTTATATTATTTATGTAAGTGGAAAAATATGAGTTTTTAATAACTATCATACTTATATATATATAAGTGAGTGTGTATTAACAATAATATATATAAATATATGAATATATGAATTATTAATTAAAAGATAAAAATATAATAAAACAGTTAGAAATGATAAGAGGGGGATCGGGTATGGGGTAGGGTTCAAAATCGACGAGATTTCCCCTCCCCCTACGTCGTCTTCTCCAGCCAGGTAGGGAGACCCGCGACGGTGGCCATAAATGCTTGGAGTCGGCGCACCACTACCGGCTGTCGAGAATTGTATAGGGTGCAATTGGTTTTGTTTCAGAATCTGGTGACTCATGGATGGACATGTGAGGAAGAACACGACACACCCTGCCGGCAGTCGATCGGCCTACAACTTGCACCGGCAACCCGGGGCGACTCCAAACGTCGTGTTGCTCGTGGAAACATCCTCTGTCGAATCCCTCATTGCGATGGTGAGTCGGATTTCTAGAAACTGATAAAGCATTTGAGTTTTGTTTCTAATTTTTCTTTTGGTTTGGGTTCCCACATATCCCGTTAATATCAAATTAGGGCTATATTTTAAGTAAAAGTATGATTTCTTGTTGGTATGTTAATCGGTGTGTTCACACTATTCTGTATTGTAATCTCTGGTTTTGAATGTTTGGGTATAAAAACCCTTCTGCATTGAGAGAAAACCCTCCAGAATCTCCCCACTGTAGCCTAGCTAGTCCAGATTGGAGGTTTTTTCATCCTCTTCTTCTTTGTGATCTGAGACCAAGGGGTACTCACTGCTTCAATTCTTAAAATAAGGGGATGCTGTTTGTTTTTTCTCTTGTATTTTCTAAATTTTTTTGCAATTTTATAGGTAGTGTTTAACTCACACTACTATGAAATTCATTTCACTATTTTAAGAAAATGTTGAAAACACCTTCAAAGTAAGGGGAATTCTGCCTTGCGCAGTGGAGTCGTCTTCATAGTGAGTGGATGCAGTTTTTATAAAACTGTTTTTGTATTTTCAAAATGTTTCCAAATGTATCAATAGTATTTAACCCTCTCTCTATGCAATTGTTTTCTATGTTACATCAGCATGGTAATAAATTTTATTTTGTGAATATGTTCAGGTGTTTTTTGCAATCCATGTATTATATTCCAACTGGTTTTAACCTTTTTACAGTGTCGCTTGATGGTTCAAATCATTATTTTTAGTATGAGAACTATACATTTTTCATGCATTCATCTCTTTCGAACATTTCCTATGAAGTTGATTTATTTTAAATCTATACTTGTGAGATGATGTGTTTATATTGTGAAAAAACTTCTCAAATAGTTCAAGCAATTTATGTGTTTTTTTTTGTAGTTACTAATGATTACCTCATGAGTGTTAAGTGATTCTTAATATGTCAATATGAGTGATTTTGTTAAAGCTATGCTTAAAATTATATTAATCTTTATATATATTCTTGTTATCTTTAGATTCAATCTCATTTTAATCTATCAATAGTGTATTTATAATAGTATTTTGAGTGTTTTGAGATTGTAATGTGATCCTTTTTATGTTATGTCTTAAAGTTTCATGCTAAGTATTAAGTATTTAAGACCGATTTGGTGCAAAATTGGTTTTTCTTAAAATTATTTTGAATAATTGAAGACCTTTTGTTGGACTCCAATAAATATGAGTTATATTATTAGATCTTAAAAAATAATTTTTGATTAATGTTTCAAAAGAATTCGTTTATATATATATAATGGAATGTTTAAAATCTCATCTTCCCATGGATCTCTCTTTAATAAAATCAATTTAATGTATTTAGACCCCTATGAGTGCAAGAGAAGTTATCGAACATCCCAAATGATGTTTTTCTTTAAAAACAAGCGGGTAAATATATATATATACATATATTATTTCATATGAAACGGTTTTATTTAAGACATGTATATTACTAATGATGTATGTATATATGTCATTTTATGTGTGTTATTATTTTTAATTGATGCATAAGTATGAGTATGCTATCATGTTTATATATTATATATATATATATGTGTGTGTGTATATTTTGTGAAAAACTGTTGCATACATGTATATGATAGTATAATTATGTATTTTAATAAGAAATTACCTTTATCATGGTACACGAAAGATCTTTTATGAAATTATTTTCAAAGTCATGGCTTAAAAGAAATTCCATGCTCAATCATGTGCAATAAGGGTTTACATATACTAAATCATGTTCAATTAAGGTTTACTCATGTTAAATTATGTGTAATGAGGGTTTACTCATGCTAATTCATGTACAATGAGGGTTTACTCATGCTAAATCATGTTAAATGAGGGTTTAATAATTATAATAAATGTGCAATGAACCATGACTCATGATCCTCCGTGTGCAATGAGCCTCGACTCATGCTTATATCATGTTCCATGTCTCAGGAGTAAACCAAGAATCTATGTCATGATTCAATTTTCCTTTGAGAATTAATTATGAATGTTTATAAGGTTCTAAAGTGTAATTACTAATCCTATACGAATGATCGAAGCAAATTTTCCAAATTTTTCTTATATAAATTGAAATCATTTTTCACTAAAATGTTTATTATTAAAAAGTATACATGTTTTCTTAAGCTATCATTGGCAAACTTTATAATATGTCTTACTTTTTTTATTTTTAAATTGAAAAACACTTTTTGGTTTCATTTTGTTTTAAAAAACCCCTTATTGAGCTATTTTTTCTCACCCTATGTTTTCAAATCTCTTTTCACAAGGCTTAAGGATACGTAGAAGTGAGGTAGTGGTCGAGGTCCCACTAAGGTGTTTTAGATTAGTTTTTCATTCTTTTATTTTATAGGTTGGGTAATAAGGATTCTTCAATGTATATGGACTCTCTAAAATTCTATACCTTTGTGATATTGAGATGTTTTATAAATAAATGCATTATTTATATATAAAAAAATGGACCATGTTTTCTAGGTCATTACATTTTCTATCAAAGATGATCTATAGATTACTTTAGAATTCAAGATGAGAAACCCTTTGAGCTTATGAATACCTTTCATAGATTTTCCTAGGTCCTTTTCATTAAGGAGTCATAAATCGTTAGCCTTTGAGCCATCTAGTATTGTGTCTTAAAGTAACTTAAAATTTGATATGTTTCATTAGCAGGATGAAGGGTAGTTTCAAGATGAAAGGGGGAAGAATCTCGCACAACACTCTAGTCCCTTCCTGAGGATTGAAATAATTATTGCAAACTCAAGATCGCACAACATTGAAACATTTTCCAATGTCCAACTTACCTGCAAGACGCTCTATGAAATATTAAACACCTCCTCCATGCTGCAAAATCTTCAGGGGTTATGGCACACCTATGATCAAATACTAAGCTCCCTACTCTTCCTCCTTTTTCGACAAGGGAGGTACCCTCAGAGAATTTTCAAATATTTCACCATATCTAGAGAGTATGGTTCACTATTTGATTTTAGAATAGCTTCCAAATAGGGGGACCTCCATGTAGCCTATATATATATATATTTATTGTTTTGGCTTCCGGTCTTTTTGGAAACTTTGAAAATATATTAGAAGAACCATATTTCAAAAATTTCAAATCTGACACTTATCAAAATATTTTACAAAAACATGATACATGATGATGTTTTAAAACTGTATGTTAGAAACAATTATTTTCAAAAAGTGCACCATATTTTCCATCAGTACGATCTGAGTTGTGCAGACTATGTCTAGACTAAGGAAGTGGAAGACCTTGAACAAGCCTTTAGGTATTGTTGCACTAAGTGGACCCTCGCTCTACGTCATCGACATGATAATGAGAATTGGGGAATTCTTAATGGATGGAGGTAAGCAACCTTGAAGTCATGTTTAATTTCAATGTTCTTTTTATATGTAATCAAATTGAGAGGACGCAATTTTTTTAAGGAGGGTATAATGTAACTCCCCGGTAACTCTTATATAAATTTTGACTCTTAGTAAAATGAATTAAATAAATATTAAAAAAAATAACACCTTGTTTATTAAAGCAATACATTAAGAATGATATAAGAAATATTTCATCAAACTAAGAAGATGGTAATATTAAACCTATAAATATCAGCAACAACAAATAAGGAAAACTTATAATAAACATGATAACGATGATATTGTTTCCCGTGCTTTTGGGATCTTCCATAAGTAGAAACTTAATGATGAGAATAAGGGTAAGAGAGTAGAGGAATGTAAAAAAAATGCATCATCATTACGGGTTGAGGATCTACAAATTTGATGAGCTTGGTTAAAATAATTTTTTTGTTAAGGTTATGTATTTCAACACAAGTTGACTGTTGCATATAGTTGTTGAAGTATTCTTTTTTAAATAAAAATGTTAATAAATGAAAAAAATAACCATCACACTTATATATATGTATATATTTGTGTGCATTTGTAGTGATAAATTAACATTAAAATGAGTTTATTCAAGTACGTCTTTATATAAACAAGATTTTCAATCTCAATGATCATTGATGTTTTTTATGTTATTCAAATACAATATAGTTTCATAAAATGAAATTTTAAAACATTAATGTTTATAAACTTTTTTTCAAGGAATATACATGTTTATTTACTACTTGTTAGAATTTTATATGAGACAATAAAAAAATATAACATAATTAGAAACAAGAGAATATATGACAGGTATTTTTGTGAAAATTAAAATAATACATCACATTATGAATTTTACAAATCTTTGATTATTATTAATAAAATACATTGAACTATATGATGAAAATTATTATTTTGATAAATAATAATATAATAATGTGTATACTTATATTATTTATGTAAGTGGACAAATATGAGTTTTTAATAACTAGCATACTTATCTAGTGACTCATGGATGGTCACGTGCGGAAGAATCTGACACACCCCGCCGGTGGTCGGTCAACTTACAACTTACGCCGGCAACCCGAGGCAGCTCTAAGTGTCATGTTTATCATGGAAACATCCTCCGTCGAATCCCTCATTGCAATGGTGAGTCAGATTTCTAGAAACTGACAAAGCATTTGAGTTTTGTTTCTAATTTTTCTTTTGTTTTGGGTTCCCACGTATCACGTTAGGATAGAATTATGGCTATATATTAAGTAAAAGTATGATTTCTTGTTGGTTTGTTAATCCGTGTGTTCACACTATTATGTATTGTAAACTCTATTTTTGAATGTCTGGGTATAAAAACCCTTCTGTGTTGAGGGAAAACCCTCCAAAATCTCCCCACTATAGCCTAGATAGTCTAGATTGGAGGTGTTTTTCATCCTCTTCTTGTTTTTTTTCTAAGACTGAGGGGTAATCACTGCTTCAATTCTTAAAGTAAGTGAATGCCTTTTCTTTTTTCTCTTGTATTTTCTAAAATTGTTTCCAAGTTTATCGGTAGTGTTTAAATCACACTACTATGCAATTAATTTCATTCTTTTAAGAAAATGTAGAAAACACCTACAAAGTAAGGGGAATTCTTCCTTGTTTAATGGATCCGTCTGCATAGTGAGTTGATGCTATATTTATAAAACTATTTTTGTATTTTCAAATTGTTTCCAAATTTATCAAAAGTTTTTAACCCTTTCTTACTATGCAATTGTTTTCTTTGCTTCATCAGCATGGTAATAAATTTTATTTCGAGAAATATGTTTAGGAATTTTGTGCAATCCATGTATTATATGACAACTGGTTTTAACCTTGTTGCAGTGTCTCTTGATTGTTCAAATCATTTTTTAGTATGACAACTATACATTTTTTATGCATTCATCTCTTTCAATTATTTCCTATGAAGTTTATTTATTTTAAATCTATACTTGTGAAATGATGTGTTTATATTGTGAAAAATCTTCTCAAACAGTTCACGTAGTTTATGTGTTTTTTTTTGAAGTTACTAATCTTTACTTCATGACTGTTAAGTAATTATTAATATGTCAGCAAGAGGGATTTTGTTAAATCTATGCTTAAAATTATATTAAGCTGTATATATACTTGTTATATTTAGATTTAAATTCGTTTTAATCTATCAACAGTGTGTTTATAATAGTATTTTGAGTGTTTCAAGATGGTAATGTGATCCTTTTTATGTTCTTCCTTAAAGTTTCATGCTAAGTATTAAATATTTAAGATTGATTTGGTGTAAGATTAGTTTTTATTAAAATTATTTTGAATAATAAATACCTTCTGTTGGACTCCTATAAATATGAGTTATATTATTAGATCTTAAAAAATATATATTATTTTTTTATTAATGCTTCAAAAGTATGTGTTTATATATATATATAAATATATCATTGAATGTTTAAAATCACATCTTCCCACAGATATCTATTTAATAAAATCAATCTAATGTATTTAAAACCCTATGAGTGTAAGTGAAGTTATTGAACATCCCAAATGATGTTTTTCTTTCAAAACAATTGGATGTAAATATATATATATAAATACATATATCATTTCTTATGAAACAGATTTATTCAACACATTTATATTACTAATGATGTATGTATATATATCATTTTTTGTAAAAGCGTTATTATTTTTAATTGATAGATAAGTATGATTATGCTATCATGTTTATATATATATATATATATGTATGTATCTTCGGTGAAAAATTGTTGTATACATGTATAAGATAGTATAATTATGTATTTTATTGAGAAACTACCTTTATCATGGTACACGAAAGATCTTTTATGAAATGATTCTCAAAACTCATGGTTTAAAAGAAATTCCATGCTCAATCACCTGCAATGAGGGTTGACTCAAGCTAAATCATGTTCAATGAGGGTTTACTAATGTTAATCATGTGAAATGAGGGTTTACTCATGCTAATTCATGTGCAATGAGAGTTTACTCATGCTAAATTGTGTGCAATGAGAGATTAATAATGCTAATCCATATGTAATGAGCCATGACTCATGCTATTCCATGTGCAATAAGCCTCGACTCATGCTTATGTCATGTTCCATGTCTCAGGAGTGAACCAAGAATCCATGTCATGATTCAATTTTCCTTTGAGAATTAATTATGAGTGTCTATTAGGTTCTCAAGTGTAATTACTAATACTATATGAATGATTGAATAATATTTTACAAATGTTTCTTATATAAATTGAAATCATTTTTCACTGAAATTTTTATTATTGGAAAGTATACATGTTTTCCTAAGCTATCATTGACAAGCTTTATAATATGTCTTACTTTCTTATTTTTTAATTGCAAAATAATTTTTGGTTTCATTTTGTTTTAAAAAACCCCTTACTGAGCTATTTTCGCTCACCCTATGTTTTCAAATCTATTTTCATAGGGCTTAAGGACATGTAGAAGTGAGGTAGTGATTGAGGTCCTGCTAAGGTGTTTTAGATTAGTTTTTCATTCTCTTCTTTTATAGGTTGGGTAATAAGGATTCTTCAATGTATCTAGACTCTCTAAAATTTTATACCTTTGAGATTTCAGGTTGTTTTATAAATAAATTCATTATTTATATATATAAAAAAATGGACCATGTTTTCTGGATCATTAAAAATACTTTGTTATATTTTGTGTTTCCAATTGTAATATGAGATTCAAGTATGTATCTAGTTTACCCAGACTACTAAACTATTCGATTCTTCAGGATGCAATTCCTTGTATCTTATGCTAATGTAAATAAAGTAGATACCATCTTCAGAATAATAGGGTCGGGGTATTTACAGTTGATATCAGAGAAACTTTAGTAGAAACCTTGGTAACTAGATTGAGTAAAACATAGATTAGAGAACATAACCCTGTGATTGATTTAAGGATATGTCTAAGTATAGTATAATATCCTAAATTTTTTCTTAGGAAGTGATTATGTGGTTTTTCCTAGAAATACATCACTGTCTGGATACTACAAGTGGATATGGTTGTGGAATAGATGTACCTAGGGGTAATATCCCTGAAAAAGGTGTGTCGAGCATGACTCAATCTTTACTTGGTACACGATAATAGACCTTACTATGCACCTAGTTTGACACTCCTAGGGGACATGATTTGGTTGATTCACATTTTCTCTACAAACCATTATAAAGGATTTGAAAATATCTTTATGATTTGAAAATGTTCCCAAAGAAAACTTGTTTATGATTATGAGATTAGCTGTATATAAATTTTTCAATTTATGATAACAATTTCATTATTTTTAGGATTATACATTATGTTACATAATATTATGATCTAATCCAGTGTATGTCATTATTTAGAAATAGAACCTACTGAATGTAATGAGAACCATATTAATGCATTTATTCCACATAGGGATTTACCTCCTAGGTAAGATAATGAAGTTGGAGCTTGTGATATATCTAGCACTGATCAAATTATAACTGTATTTTGGAAGATGACTCAGGTTATGAAAAATAACCTTTATACTATAGAATAGTTTGCTGATCCACCATGTGGTGTAACAATGTTAGACTGCTTTATGTATCAGTAACCTTCATCATTCAATGGAACTATAAATCCATTTTTAGTTGAGCAATGAATTAGTTCTTTAAAGAAGATATTTCTCACATTGGGAAGTAGTGAAAGAGAAAAAGTTGTAATGGAATTTGATCATGTCTCAGGGGATGTGGATCAATGGTGTTAATTGATTCAAAACACTAAAGATGAAGAAGAAATATAAAAATTGGAATAGAAGGATTTTAAGGTGATCTTATTGGAAAAGTATTTTATTCATGTGAAGTGAGTGAAAATGGAGAGTAAATTATTGAGTATTAGGAAAAAGGAAGAGGAAATTGTTGCTAAGTATTAAGAATGCTTTACATGGTTAGAAAAT
This sequence comes from Viscum album, assembly GCA_963277665.1. NCBI lineage: Eukaryota > Viridiplantae > Streptophyta > Magnoliopsida > Santalales > Viscaceae > Viscum > Viscum album. The sequence continues at coordinate 1,068,329,212 of OY728166.1, read as the reverse complement.
AATGCTACTGACTACGTATGCAATACAAATAGTAATATTGACAATTTATTTGATGGGTTAAAGATAATTATTTGAAGGTCACTAGTCACCCAAACCTTATCGTCATATGAGGACTTTTTATCATGTGTTATAAATTCAGATAAATACTTATTTAAGTTTTATGGCCTTGAAGGAATAAATATAATAAGAGGATTATAGATAAAAATACAGATAAAGGGAAGAAGGGAAACAAGAATTTTACACCATGTCATAATTGTGGAAAGAAACATTATAGTACTTTCTTTAAGGGAATGAGAGTTTTCAAAAAGTGTAGAGACAAAGACCACCGTGTTTATGATTACAAGGTAAAGAAAGAATTTTTCAATTTTTAATGCTTCGACTGTAAAGATATAGGCTCTAAACAAATTAATTTCCCAAGCGTCAAAGAAATATAACCCATAAGAAGCTTAGGGATCAAGGTTAAGTATATACTATTACTATGGATGAAGTAGAATAAATTAATTGTGTATATGGATTCAAAAAATTAGTTAAATAATTATGTTATCAATTATTTTCTCGTTATAAGAGTCATAAAAAGTATAAGGATTATACTGTAGTGGTTTCTCTATGTATTTGAAGACACATGTTGAATGGTACCAAGAAAATTGATTCAGTGGTAAGTTGATCTTTTTGGAAAATACGTGATTTAGGGAATATAACCCTAAATATGTTCTTAATGATGAGATAATAATGACAAAGATATTTTTATATGACAGTATTGATGACATTGGTGATTTGATGATTTATGTTATCTTTATTGGAGTTTACTGCAAGTTTGGATTTATGGAATATATTTGACAATCTGATATTTTATTTTTAGAATAATGCATGTTTTCATTAAGGTTTTATTGTGATCAAGGTAGTAACATATTTTTAATTTGACATTATGAGCCAATTTATATTTTTTGGAATATAATGTTGATTTATTGACCTTCATTTTAAATTTTTCGACTTTGAATATGGTCAGACATATTTTGGATGAGTCTTAAGGTTAACTATTTTTGAAATGGATTATGTTTAACTTTGGTTGTTACTAATGAGGTATTATAAATTAATTTAATATTTGATAACATCTCCTAATCATTTAGTTTTGGTTAATGTCTAAATATAGGAGGAATGCCTTGATATCATCTTGTGGGATCTTATGATCCGTTAAAAGTAAATTTTAGTACTTCAGCCATAAGAATTAATTTTTGGATATTCATTTTTATAGTAATATTTGAATTATAAATTGATCAAATTATAACCAAAGGATTAAATTATACTCTTCAAGTAAGTATACTTCTATATTTTAATATTCTAGATGGTAAAGTAATTCCTCAACTCTAGGAAAATGATCATGAAACAAAAATGTTTTCCTAGTATCTTTATTTCTAATGAACTAAAAGTCATTTCACTCATTGTAGTTTTATTGATTTTTGTTCGTTAAATTTTTTAGATAATTAAATTTCTTGTGATCAATGATCTCTATCACTCCCTATAATTATTTACATTTTTCTTCCATGTCCATATTTTCACTTCCCACTAATTGTTTCCTTCTTAGATACCTAGTATGTGTTATTTCAGATGACCATTGTAATTCCTTTTATCTCATATTTATAGGATGTTTTATTAACCCTTTTTATAATGTGATTAACTAACAAATGTATTTTCAAATTTCTAACCCCTGAATATCGATATCAAGATTAAATTTCAAGAATGCAATTTATTTAAGGGGGTAGAATGTAACACCCGAAGATTTTAAGAGGAACATCATGTTTGATAACATATATGAAACACAACATCAAGATTAAAAGAAAATTTAACATCATGATACATTATAATATATATTTTTCATATAAATTCAATCTCTTCAATAGCTTATGATGAACACAATACTCGGTTTAAACAAAAAGTGATACTCAATTAAAATATTATTATTTAAACATTAAAATTATAACCTAGCCTTTAAGTTGGTGGGTATGAATAAGAATAACTAAATTATGAAAATTATATGGTTTAAAAATGTATAAAATAAATTCAATGGTTATATATTTATTAGAAATAAAATAACAATCATTTGAAATAAAAATAAATAATTTTTGAAAAACTGTATTTTTCTAAAAGACGGTATAGTTGTGCTTTGTGCACATAATTTAAAATTATTTTTTACCAATTTTAAAAAAAATTAAAAAAATATTTTTAAATATATATTTAAAAATTATTTTTGGGGGAATTTTTGATAATTTTCTGAAAATTTAACTTTTAAATGAATATTGAAAAATAGTGATTTTTATTGAAAAACACCTTTTTCATTTAAATTATTTAAAATGTTCAATTGAATTTTAAATTGGTTATAAATTAAAATTAGTTAAATTATATTAAAATTTAAATAATTTATGCCATTTTAATAAATTTCGTATTGAATTATGATATTAAAACTTTTTAAAACTTTTGAAAGTTTTTCTTTAGAGAAATTGTTTTTTCAACATGTCTACAAGTATAATTTTAAATTAAATGATAAATATTATGTGTATTGAATTTTGAAAAATGGTTTCCATAATTTTAATCATAATAATTTATATTATATAATAATTTAAACTTTATTTTTGACCATAATGAATGTAAAAACAGTAAAAATTAATTATCGTGGTTAAGGTGAAATTGGGTTTACTAAGGGGTTAAACTAAGAATATAATGGTTAAAATGACCTTAAATTTCTCTAAAATTAATTTAATTGGAATATTTCTACCTCATAACCTATATTTTTTTATAATTATTCATTTTTAGGCTCTTAGCATGATAAAAACATGGGTATCACTTTATCTTTTCAAAAATTCAATGTGTGCCCTCTCCCCCGCTTATAAAAGTCCACCCCTATCCTTTCTTATTCACAATTAAAAAACCATTTATTTTAGAAAATAACATCCTAAGTAACTTCATAAATTCCCTCCTCATATCCTAGAGCCATTATATTTTTTTATCAATCCAAAGGGTTTAGGTATAAACCCAAAGAGGCTCTCTCAAGAAGAGGTAAAATTCTTAAACATACGTATTTGTATTATTTATTCTTCCACCTCCTAAAAATATTCTTAAAATATTATAATATAATAAAAATACTTTCCCCTACATATTTAGATATTATTATTTTAATATAACATCCCATATACATCTCTACATCCATCAAATGAGAAATGAAACTGTTGATCGTGTGTACGAAGGACTACTGCCTCACGAGCCGATGTAATTCATTTTCCATTACCACCATTCAATGATGGATATAATGATGGATTTAATATAATTATATGATATTTATGAAATTATTATAATTCTTTAATTATTATATCGCATATAACTTCTTACTTCCAATTCTATGGGGGATACGATGGAGCCGCTTGTGTGTACGGTGAACTACCACCTTGCGAAACGATGTGATTCATTTTTCACTTACGATTTACATAGAAGGTAGTAATAATAAATTTAATTAATATATGTAATTTTTAAAACATAAATATACTTTTATAAATATAATATCACATCTAACATCTTACCTTCCTGTCCGTTGGAAAACAATAACATTGCTCGTGCATACGTGTGGACTACCCCCACCACATAGAAATGTGAAAAAAAACATTTTATTTTTACATGGATGGTAATAAGGATGGATATGATTAATATAAATATTATATATAAAGTAATAATTATTATTTAAAGTTTAATTAACATTTATTTCCTTTCATTCCACTCGTCAAGAAAAATGGAAATAGCGTTCATGTGTACGTACGACATACTGTCTCCATGAACAATGTAATCAATTTTCTATCACTCACTTTTATATATTACACTAAATACATATATAATGAATATATATATATATATATGATATTTATATCATGTTTTAAATTCTTGAGATTATGTGTAAGATCCCAACCTATTACAAAGTCATCTCAGACCCATTTTCAGGTACTTTTTGTTGTTTTTAAGTACTTTTGTATTGGAGTTGTGGTTTGAGGTGAATTTTGGAGGGTTTTTAAGAAACTTAATGGATAGAGGGTTGTGTGTTGTTTTTGCATGGTTTGACAAACAGTGCACCTAAACCTAGGTAACCGTGCGAACTTAGACAGAGAGGTATGCACAGTTGGTGCATGGTTTACCCTAACTGTGTGCCCCTTCCTAGGAAACTGTGTGCGCATGTTTTTATTATCTGAAAATTAGTTTTTAAATCACCTGAACCCTCAATACCCCTCTATTTCAACCTAGTCTCGGTATTGATGAATTCTAGGTGATCTCAGAACCTTCTGGAGGGATTCCAAGGTGATTAAAACACTATTCTTTGATATCTAAAGCTCAGATTGAATATCTACTCTCTTCCAGGTATGTAGATTTCATCCTGATGCTTCTCCCATTATTTCCTCTATATTTCTTTGATTTTTCATGTAATATCTCCACTGTTTCCATGGATCTAAACCTATGAGTTGAGAACTAGATCTAGGATTTTGAATCTAGATCTCAATTTACTAGATCTTGATGCTTTTGTTCTTAATTTTGGGTTTAGGGATTTATATCCGGATTGTGATTGACATCGTTGTGCTGCTTGGATTTTGGGGATTTCCACTGGCCTAAAATCCACCAACAAACTGAGGTAGGGGGTCTAAATCGAACTCCCATAATCGTGGATTTGAAATGTGTATGTGATATTGATGAATTGCTAGCATCCATTAGTAATTGAATCCCTAAATTAGGCTAATTATGAATGTTCATTGACTTGTTGGTGATTTGGAGATATAGATGATTAATTGATGATTTAATCATGGAACTAAGGGGTTTCCCAAATAGATAATTGATTTGGGGAATTTGTTTATGGGTTGAGATATTGTAATTGAGGTATTGAATTTGGTTGGGTTCGAGATAATTAATCGGGGGGAATTAATTATGAGATAAGGATTTTCTATGTGAGATAATTAATAGTGGATTAATTATTTACTTTGTTCTTTCATTAAGATAATTAATTGTGGAATTAATTATGATAAGTTTATATTTGATTTGGATAATTAATTGTGAATAATTAATTATAGAATAATATTTGTGTTGATTGATTAATTAATTAATGAATTAATTAATGGGTCATGTACGTAGTTGTTGGGTTAAATAATGGACTTTGATATGTTAAACTAATCATTGGATTAATAAGGGAATGATGTGGTTAATTCTTGTGAATTAATGAATGATTTAAATGATTGGGAATGTGGGTGCTAAACATGGCGTTCTAGACCGATTGAGAAGTTGGGACTTGGATATGGTGGTCCTCCTCAATAGTTATCCAATCGCTTGTGATGTGGGGTGTTAGACATGGCGATCCAAACTAAATGATATTTGGGGTACTTTACATGGATTTCAACACCAAATGAATGACAATAGTGAATTATGATTTAAATGGGAGGCATGAATTGAAACCAGGTATAATGTGATGATTAAAGAATGAATGACAATGTGATGATTGTTTAATTATGAATTGTATTTATTTCTTCATAGAATTGCATACACTATATTTTGACTAGACTTGTTTTTAGACATTATTGGTGGTGGACTACCGAGTTGTATTCACATCCTATACAGGTTGCCTGATTGGCACCCAAGAAAACTTTATTATTGTAGGACAGGATAAGGGAAAAGCCTTGGGATAGGTTGTTGTTTGGTAATGGAGCATGGGTGAGGGAACCAAACGTGTTTTGGGACCCGCTTGGGAGTCATTTTTTCTTTATTTTCAGTTTCATTGTAGGCACTTGACACTTGCATTGTCTTATCATGTTTTCCATTTCAGTTGAGTATCGTATTTCATGTTTTGACTATTATGTGACTTGGTATTGTTCTGGTTATTTATATGCTTCTGCACTTATTATTGTTTGATTCCATTGGTGTTTTATTCTGATAAAAGAGGGTATATTCTCCCCATGACCGATTTACCGGACTCTTACTACTAGTCAGCACCCTCTAGCATACAGGGAAGTGTGCTTGAGGGCATGTGACCAACTGGCTTGGGCACTATTTAGTAGCACTTGAGCTGGGAAGTTACAAAGTGGTATCAGAGGAGTTTTATTTCTTTCTTCTTCTTTTGTATTACTATTTTTGGAAAGGTATACCAGAGAATAGGAAGAGTCAGGGCTTGGTAATGAGCTCATGCATGGGAGTTGCAAACCCATGTACAGGGGAAAATCTAGGTACTCAGGGTGGGATTATTGTGATTGTTGTTTGTTGTTACAATTGGATATTATTTCACCTTGGGTGACGCACTTGTGGTGTGTTGTGATATTTGTTTTGAAAATTGTTAAAATTTGATTTGTGGCCTAAAGAGGCACAAGAGTTGAGTCTACATGCATCATTCAAGGTACTCAGGGTTATTGTGACATGCACCATTTTTGGAACTCACAGGAAAACGGGTATTGGTAAGTTGTTGAACTTGAACTATTTTTCCTTGTTGTGAGATTGAAATAATGATTAAAAATGAGAATAAACGAGTGTCTAATGAGAATCTTTATTGATTAAATGAGTATGATTAATTAATTAATTGTTGAATTAATTAATTTTAGATAATTTGATTAATTAATGGGAATTAATTAATGAGAATGTGTGTACCCTTATTAACCAAGGCCTAGAAGTAGGATGGTTGAGGGTAGTGGTAAGGCCTCAGTGTTGATCGTAGGGAAAGAAAAGGTGGAAAGGGAATGTTGAAACTTTTTTTGTTTCTTTATCCTCTTACGTAAATGTTATAAGGTTGCATTATGATACCTAAGATGTGTGTTTGTATTTGTAGAGATATGCCTCCATGACGCTTGTTGAGAGGGAGACTGAGGGATATGGCTCAAAACAAACTTCTAGACAGGGAACTTGAGGCACCGTTGGTGAAAGCAGAGGAGGTAGGGGAGAATTTCCAAGAGAAATTTTCTCGTTTCATGCAATTAATGGAGAGAGACCTATAGAGGGTTCTGAAAAGCATGTCTGAGTTGACAAGGGAGTTTCAGCTGCAACACCCTCCAACTTTTACTGGAGATGGTGGACCTAAGGGAGCTGAATTATGGATTGAATCCATAGAGTAGATAATTTACCATTTGGATACTCTTTTTTAGAGGAGGGTTAATTTGGCTACTTATATGCTATGGGGGTCAGCAAAGCTTGGTGGGACATTTAGGTACGATCTGGACAGACTGATAATATATTATAGAAGGAATTTCTAAAGAAGTTCTTAGAACACTTCTATCCAGAGACACTGAGATTATAAAAGGATTTAGAGTTTATGCATATAACCCAGGGAAGCATGTCCATAATGTATTATGTTGAAAATTTCATAGATTTACAGTTTTTTTCTCTAGCGTTGGCAGCAGATGAGGCTTCTTTAGCAAAATGTTTTCAGGACAGATGTAGATGTAAAATTAAGTCTGAGGTGAATATATTTAGGCTAAAAAATTTCTCAAAAGTGGTGAATCGGGATCTCATTTCAAAGGGGGACCTAAAGGAGACTCCTAGTACTGGATAGGTAGTTATCACTGGATGATCAGGGAGTGTGCCTTCCGAGAGTAGGAAGTGCCGTTATGAGAACCTTAGTCAGGATGGTGGAAATCAAGGTGGAAAATCAGGAGGAATAGTTGCATTGAACCTTACTCATGTTCTTTTCCATCAATTCAGTAGGTTGGGACACTATCACACACATTTTTCTCAACCAACAGTGGAGTTTTGGTTTTGTGGCAAGATGGGGAACCTATAGAAGTTCTGTAGGAAGCAGCAACATATCGCTACTGAGGGAGCAGCTGCGTAGAGTCAGAGTGTGGGAAGGGGGTCTGTAACATCTCCAAATGATACAGGGTTAAATGACTAAATGATATGACTCATGTCAACAAGGTGCACCTTCCTTTTGGGGAGCCTGTCTGATTAGAACTCCACAGTTAAGCGTGCTTGGCCTGGAGTAGTGATCAAGATGGGTGACCTCCTGGGAAGTTTATCAGGGTGTGTGTGAGTGAGGACAAAGCACACTGGAAAGGACAAGTGTTGGCCTGTGGGGACTGTCATTAGTCAGATAACCCGTTCGGGCATGTGGGTGGACCCTGGGGTGGACCCCACGTGTCTGCGGGGGCAACTGGTGGTACCTGGTAGGTCAGGACCCGACGACCATGTTAAGGCGGGGTGGCTGTGCTGTCACTGGGACCCGGTTGTCACATTTGGTATCAGTGGAGGAACCCAGCCTTAAGTGCGGTGCACTGCCTGGGTTGAGATGTAAGGCCCACAACGAGGGCGTTGTGCTCTAAAGGGGGGGGGGGGGGGGTGATTGTAACATCCCCAAATGATAAATGGTTAAATGGTTAAATGACTAAATGATATGACTCATGTCAACAAGGTGCACCTTTCTTTTCGGGAGCCTGCCTAATTAGAACTCCACAGTTAAGCGTTCTTGGCCTGGAGTAGTGATCAGGATGGGTGACCTCCTGGGAAGTTTATCAGGGTGTGTGTGAGTGAGGACAAAACACACTGGAAAGGACAAGTGTTGGACTGTGGGGACTGTCATTAGTCAGATAACCCGTTCGGGCATGTGGGTGGACCTTGGGGTGGGCCCCACATGTTGCGGGGGCAATTGGTGGTACCTGGTAGGCCAAGACCCGACGACCATGTTAAGGCGGGGTGGCTGTGCTGTCACTGGGACCCGGTTATCACAGAGACGTCGCGGAAGAACCGTCGCGGTACACGGCATCGCGTATTCGGTTTCCGAGAACTCAATGTTCTTCGTCGGAGACCGATGTGTTCTTCGCGTTCTTCGTCGAAGATGAAGAAGTTCCTCAATCCTTAGCCTTTTTCTCCCCAAGACTCCACCACAAGAAACTAAACCAAAATAAATTAAGCTCTCACTTAATTTATTAACTAGACATGAGTTTGAATTTCAAAACCCACACACACATTAAACTCACCACATTAATAACATAAGTTATTAATTCTTAAGTTATCAAATTTAAACAAGAGTTGAGGGAGTTAAGGAATGTGAAGGGGTGGGGTTTGTGTGGGCCCCACCACCCTCATAACCTCCCTTGGGAAGTTGGGTAGTTACCCAACTTCCACCCAAAGCCTTAAACCACTAAAAGAAAATAAAAATTGTAGTTAATTTATAAATTAAACTTCCACAATTTTTATCATCTTCTCTCGTGAAAATGCAACTCCAGAAAAGGCATTTCTAAGCAAATACCGGCACTATGATTTCATCGGTGCCCTCAGATTTCAATTCCGAGCACCAGTTTAAAAGTTAGAAAAACCCGCTCGTTCGTTCACTGAACGTACCCGAGCTAAACTTCAGAAAATGATTCTGGGCACACCGGGCCTCAGAATCAGGCGTCAGAATCAAGCGCCGTCAGAAACTGCATTCTTGTAAAATCCCAAAGAAAATTAGAAAAAAATTTCCCTTGAATTTTATGGGTCTTCACATTACTCCCACCTCAGGGCTTTACGTCCTCGTAAAGATTTAAACACAAACTAGGGATACAAAAGCGGTACTGAGCACGAATCTGAGCCTCCTGCTCTCATGTGCTCACTTGGAGGTTCCCGTACTGCCAGTGAAAGCGCAACTGAGGGATAGACCGTCCTCGAAGGATCCGCCCCTGTCGATCCTCGATCCCCACTGGAACCTCCGTGAAAGTCACCCCATCGCCATCGTCCAGCTCCCCATGGTCGATGATATGCGAATGGTCGAGCACGTATCTCCTCAGTTGAGATACGTGGAAGTCGTCGTGCACCTGGTGCAACTGAGGTGGATGAGTCAAGCGGTAAACCACCCCGCCTACCCAGCTGAGGACCTAAGAAGGTCCGCTGAACCTCGGAGATAACTTGCCGCCTTGGACACATCTCCGTAAACCTCATCGAGGTGAGACCCGTATAAGGACGTGATCGTCATCCTCGAACTCCAGAGGTCTCCAATTCCTGTTAGAACTGGAACTCAAAACGACTGCTGCCACGAGGGTAAGGTTGACCGACTCAAGAGTGATCGGTCACACCCTCCTGTGCATGAGTTACCCTGTGCTGCCTGGGGTTTCCTTTTTCTCCAACCAAGGAAAACCCATTCTGACATCGTAGTTAAACCACAACCTTTTTGCCTAATACTGTCAATTTGTATATGAACTGTGATTGCCCAGTCCATACTCAAACCAACGTCGTAAGGCCTCGACGCTTCCACCAAGAGATTCCAACCGAAACTCTCGCCTCGAGGGTCTGACCACACCGTCAGTGTAAGTGTGATTATCGAGTCTCCTCCCAAGGTATCTCCAGACGTGAGGGTCAAGTCCACGGCTTACCGGAAACTCTAGGTTTGGGACAAGATTTGTGAAAGCAAGGAATGATTCATATCTACAGCAGCTAGTAGTGGACACAGACTGTCCATTGAATCATTTTTAGAGCCATTGGGTCACACTCCTTGACCGCATGCAGCCGTACTCTTCCTCCGCCCTCCATCTCCCTGAGCCTGGCGGGGATAACTAAGGCGGGTGGTTGTATCATGTTAAGATGTACACCACCTCATGCTACTCTCCTAGCTCTGCCTCCACGTCTACTGCTTCGCAGACTCATCTCTCCTTAAAGCTTCCTCTTCTTGAAACATTTAACACGCTCGAGTCTCTAAGACTGGCGCCGGTTTCCTGTTTCTTACCGCACTGTGCAGTCTTCATCCGCTCCTGGATGATCTGTACCTTCTTTGCCTACGATCTGAAAGAGCTGCTAAAAATTTCTCCTTTGCCGAAAAGAGAAACTCGGTGTCATCCCCTGGATGAACCACGCCCATTGCCTAATACAGTCAATCCTGACATGAATGATGTATTCATGCCATGGATGATGTTGTAAGGCCTCGACGTAACTACCAAGAGATCCAACCGTCACTCTCGCCTCCAAGGGTCGAGTCACGCTATCGGCATCAGTGTGAGGTCACTGGGTCTCCTCCAGTAGATGTCTCGAAAGTGAGGGTCAAGTCAACAATTTTAACCGGGACCTCTCAGTATCAACCAAACAAAGGGACATGAAAACAAACATCACAAAGATAAGTGTCTTTTTATTATTGCAGCTCATAGTACAAAGACACAAATACAACAACAACATGGAACTAGAAGTACAAGGGACATATCCACTAGTTCTGATCCTGTCCAACTGCTCCCGGAGCTCTACTGCCTTGTCCACTGCTCGGCTGTTGCATAAGCACCCGCCGCCGATTCTTCCTCGGTGGCTCCTCTAAAGCCTGCGGATCGACTGTGCGGGGAGTCGGACAGTCACGTGCCAGGTGACCCTTTCCGCCGCATTCATAACACTTCCTTCTCCTCATACGGCTGGCTCTGGCCCTCTTGGACCTCTGCATCATCTGTCTACTACCCACAAATGACTCGACTACTGATCAAAAAACACGCGGTAAAGGCAGCAGCTCCTGAACACGCTCGGGATGTAGAGCTACTGGCACAAACTCCACCCTGAAGAAGGTCTCGAAGTCTTTCCATGTGAAGGTCATCCCGTCGCAAAACTGGAACAAGTGGCTCCACCACCTGCCTGCTGCTGCCTGAAGAAGGATGCCAGAAAAGATCACCATGAAGTCTGCTGGCGTCCCCACTAGCCTGAAGACTCTCACCACATCCTCTAGCCAATCCTCAGCCGCCTGCGGGTCCATCCCTCCCCGAAACCTGGGTGGCCTCTGGCGCTGGAACTCGTGCAGCGCACTCAAGTGGCGTGCATCACCTACTGCTGGGGTTGGTGGCATCGGTGGCCCAATGTATGGTAGTACCGCTGGTGCCTCCACTGGTGCCTCAACTGCAAGAGGGCCCTGTACTGAAGCCTCGTCGCTCGACAGGCTGTCAGTACGCACATCCCTCTGGGCTCTAGCTGGTCGTCCGTGAAAAGGCATCCTGAAAGAAACAACGTGACACGGTCAAACGATTATACCTGGTGAGCTGACCTGGTTTGAGCTGACATTTAAAAACTTATGGAAACACACACGCAATCAGTGTTTTCGTGCACAAAGTCAGAAATCAGTTGTCAGGGTCCTGGTGTATGGATACGTTGGCCGCCCGCACCAACACTGGACTCCCTGAACTGAAAACCACACTCGGTACTCTTAACACTATTGCTTCACAGAAAGAAAATATCAGAGTTATAAGTTCTGCAGTAGAACCGACTCCTCTGATACCAATTTGTCACAACCCGTCCTTGGGGCCCGTGTTGTGACTACCCCAAGCCCGCCTTCCATAGGCCAGGGGCTGGCGACTAGCACCAAAGGCGTAAATCCCGATAACTGGGAGGACATTTCCTTTATAAAAGTAAACAAAACACCACAAAGTACAAGCGGAAGTAAAACACTAAGTATAAAGAGAAGTGCTGAAAGGTAAATGAGCCAAAATACAAACCCAAAAGAAAGTACAACTACAACTGAACAAAGTACAACAGAAAAAGACAACAACTGGAAGGACGGAAGCGGCTCCTGGGTCGTCCACCACGGATCCTACCTAAAGGGTAGGTACATATAGCGCAACTCCTGGATCGTCCGCCACAGATCCTACCTGAAGGGTAGGTACAAATAGCCTCCACAACGCTCTCACCCGTCAACCTCCTCCGAGTGTTTTCTCGCCGTGAAGTCCACCTCCGAATACTGACTCGTCGTGTAGTCCACCTCCGGGTACTGACTCGTCGTGTAGTCCAACTCCGGGTACCGTCCAGTCCTCAAACACTCGACCTCCGTCAGCACTGCCCGTCGTCTGCAACCAACACAACGAGGTGCGGGCATAGCCCGTGCAGGGGTGAGTATAACGATACTCAGTAGGGACCCCGAGACCCTCAAGGTCTCACTAAAACCAACAAGGATAACCACAAAGAATATCTCAACAGATAACCTCTACTTAGGTATATGCCCATACATATACCTAAGTTATCAAGTAACCCATCTCAATCATGAGGAAACACAAAGGTCATAGACTCAGCTCAAACCGGGATTTTCATTATCGAAACTGTAACTGCTGAATAGCTCTGTCTCTGGAGTGTACAGTGGTCCTTTCATGACTCCGAGGTACTGCTCACTAACCTAAGACTGCTGAGGTACTCCTCCTGTCGAGTACCGCGGGTCAGCCACCCAAACACAGTAGTGCTTCCCACCGGGGTATGCCACCCAAACACAGTAGTGCACACCCCATAGTAGCCTGCAGAGGTACTCTCCGGACGAGTACCACGGGTCTGCACTATCACACAGGTAGTGCTCCGTCCGCCATGGGTCTGCACCTCACAAAGTAGTGCTCCGTCCACTGGGCTAGTCGACTCACTCCAAGTCGAGTTGGTCAAGCAGTCGTCAGGTCTCAGTCGGCTACACGGTCTCCGTACTCCGCACGCTCATCTCTGGGAGGGTCCGCTCCATGAGCTACAGGTCGATACTCCAAGTATCACAAGTCCCACGAAGAATTATCTCAAAGGACCGCCTCTTCATAGGGGTCTCAACGCAACAGACGGCGCGTCAATCGGACGCTCGGTCTGTGAGTTACTAGCCTTTTCATCCCCGGGGCCCGGTTGGTTTCGTGTGCGAACCAATCCGGCTGTATCTCAACTGTACCCTGAACTCTCATAGGGTATACTCATAGGGACCATTTCTCAACATGATCACCAATGCCGCTGACGGTTCGTCAAACGGACGTCCAGTCTGAAAGATATCAGCTTTTCCGTTCCAGGGCCCCGGTTGGATTTCGGGTGCAATCCAACCCGGCCACTATCCAACTGCATCCAAAACTTGGGCGAAGTATGCCAAAAGTTCCGTCTCATCAAGAGGAAAACAACGAGACAGACGGCGCGTCAATCAGACGCCCGATCTGTGAGTTATTGCCTTTTTCATTCTAGGGGCCCGGTTGGTTTCGTGAGCGAACCAACCCGACCGCACTCCGACGACATCCAAACCTCGAGCGGAGTAAGCCAAAAGATCCATCTCACTTAGAGGAATCCATCAAAGTCGACGGCACGTCAATCGGACGTCTGGAGCTCAAGATATGAGCGTTTCCGCTCCGAGGGCCCGGTTGCTTTCGTGTCCGAACCAACCTGGACGAACACAAATTTTTCTGAAACCTTGAGTGTAATATACCGAAACGACCGTCTCGATCCAAGGATCGCATCGCTGCTGACGGTGCGTCGATCGGATGTTTACAGCTCAAGATATGAGCGAAAGACCGAAAAGGGTCCGAACGGGGGGTCTGGGCCCGGACCGACCCGGCCCAACCCCCCTGGGTCGGCCCGAACCGGGTCGACCCAACCCGGATGGCACGACCCGGCCCGGCCGGTGGGTCGGCTCGGCCGGTTACGGCCGAGCGGAGCAGAGCGGGGCGCTACCCCCACGTGAAGAACCGCGGCCCCGCGTGGGGCCGCCCGTGCCAGCGGACGCGGCAGCCGGCCGCATCCCGTCGCCCCCTTCCGGTCCCTCGCGGTCGCGGGACCGTGCTCCGCCGCCGCAGCTTCAGCCGCGACAGATTTTTTCGGTGGCGCTCCGGGCGCCGCTGCCCCCGACCGCCGGCGCCGCCGCGCAGGCGCGGCGCGCCAGCGGGGGCTTCCGCGGACAACCGGACGCGCTCCAGTGGTCCGATTCGCCTGCGGTCTTCTCCAGAGATCATCCCGAGACCCGACCTTCGCTGCAAAGCCTTGAAAACTCCTTCGTGGCCCGCCTCACCATCGTCCGTCGATCCACACATCGACAACAAAAAGCGGGGTCTTCAAATCGCCTTCGCGGCCCCAAATACAACCACACTTTCATTCGGCCTCGATGGCGCGGCGCGACAGCGCTGCGCATCCTTGCCGCATCCCTCCAGGTTCCTGCGTGGTGCCGTCGCACCATGCCGCCATCTTCCGAACCGCAGCAACACGACAACATAGGGGGAGGAGGGTCGGCCATGTTCGTGCGGTCCGACCTCCTCCCGTTAAGATGATAACAAGCGGCCCAAAAGACGAAGAACAACAAAGAATTTCCACGAACAAAAGAGAATCATCCCAAATAGTTTTTTTCCTCGCAACAGATTATTCCCAACCCGCAAGGAAAACGTTCGCGGATCAACTAGGTAATAAGTTGATCTGTGTTCACTGTTTTCTTTAGAAAGGAAGAAATCAAGGGAATAAAATCATTCTCAAACATAATTCCCTACCTTGTGCGGGATTGAATGGAGGTTCATCGAACGAGGATTCGTCGCGGATAGAGATGTCACGGAAGGAGACGTCGCGGAAGAACCGTCGCCGTACACAGCGTCACGTATTCGGTTTCCGAGAACTCAGCGTTCTTCGTCGGAGACCGATGTGTTCTTCGCGTTCTTCGTCGAAGATGAAGAAGTTCCTCAATCCTTAGCCTTTTTCTCCCCAAGACTCCACCACAATAAACTAACTCAAAATAAATTAAGCCCTCACTTAATTTATTAACTAGACATGAGTTTGAATTTCAAAACCCATACACACATTAAACTCACCTCATTAATAACATAAGTTATTAATTCTTAAGTTATCAAATTTAAACAAGAGTTGAGGGAGTTAAGGAATGTGAAGGGGTGGGGTTCGTGTGGGCCCCACCACCCTCATAACCTCCCTTGGGAAGTTGGGTAGTTACCCAACTTCCACTCAAAGCCTTAAACCACTAAAAGAAAATAAAAATTGTAGTTAATTTATAAATTAAACTTCCACAATTTTTATCATCTTCTCTCGTGAAAACGCAACTCCGGAAAAGGAATTTCTAAGAAAATACTGGCGCTGCGATTTCATAGGTGCCCTCAGATTTTAATTCCGAGCACCGGTTTAAAAGTTAGAAAAACCCGCTCGTTCGTTCACTGAACGTACCCGAGCTAAACTTCAGAAAATGATTCCGGGCACACCGGGCCTCGGAATCAGGCGCCGTCAGAAACTGCGTTCTTGTAAAATCCCAAAGAAAATTAGAAAAAAAATTCCCTTGAATTTTACGGGTCTTTACAGGGTCTTCTACACCTTATAGGTCTGGAAGTTGGAGTTCTACTGGAAGATGCGATAGAGGTAGTGGATGTAGTGCAATAGGGTATGGGTGCCTGTATCGGTAGAGTGGTGCTACTCAGGGGATTCAGACGACGCCACATGGAAGAGGGTTAGGAGATGTACATGCAGTACAACCTACACTTGTGGAAAGAGAGGATGGTCCATCTATAGTGAGAGGTACTATTATATTAGATTCTACTTTATATAGTTCCTTGTTTGATATTGGTGCCTCTCATTTCTTTATATCTGCAAATCTTGTTAGTGGTTTGAGTTTGGAGATGGAGTCTGTAAACGGGGTAATGAACATCAATACACCATTAGGAACACAATATAGATATATATTTTTTCTGTAAGGGATGTTCACTAGAGATCAGAGATTATCATTTTCTTTGGGACTTCTATGTCCTTGATATGACAAGCTTCAAACTGATTATGGGTATGGACTGGTTAGTTGCATACCGATCCCACATCGATTTTTATCATAGGAGAGTGACCTTTGAGACTCCTAAGGGTGATTAGTATGTTCATCGTGGAGAGTGGGATATCCAGGAAAGATGATCTTGTTCAATTACTCAGCAACTAGGGGAGATCACAGAATAATTTTCTAGTCTTTTACTGGATGATGGGGGTGGTAGGCAAGACATCCTTCCACTAGTTGTGGAATAGTTCCAAGATGTCTTTCCTAAAGACTTCTCAGGGTTTCCCCCAGAGAGATATGTGGAATTCACTATTGTGATCATGCCAAGGGCTAATCCAGTATCTATTCCACCTTATAGAATGGAACTGACTGAGCTTCAAGAGCTCAAGACACAATTGTAGGAGTTAGAGGATAAAGGTTTTATCCTTCCAAGTACGTCACCATGGGGATCACCTATCTTGTTTTCAAAGAAGGCTGATGGGATTTTACGCTTGTGTGTCGATTATTGGATGTTGAATAAAATGACCATGAAGAACCAATATCCTCTTTCGTGTATCAATAATCTATTTGACCAACTAAAGGGAGCTACTATATTCTCAAAGATTTATTTGAGATCAGGGTATCATCATATGAGCGTTCAGACTTTTGATATACAAAGAACTACTTTTAGGGGTAGGTATGGCCTTTATGAGTTTGTTGTAATGCTGTTTGGGTTGACAAATTCTCTATCAGTGTTTATGGCCTTGATGAACAGGATCTTTCATCCGTACCTAGATCAGTTTGTGGTGGTGTTTGTGGATGACATCTTGGTGTACTCCAAGTCTCATGATGATCATGTCCAATATCTTGACATATTCTTGAGTACACTGAGATAGCATCGGTTATATGCCAAGCTATCTAAGTGTTAGTTTTGGATTAACGGGATATACCTTTTGGGGCACATCATCTTGGAAGAAGGTGTGGTAGTGGACCCAAAGAAATTTTAGGCAGTGGTTTCTTGGGAGCATGCTAAGAATGTTTTTGATATCTGAATCTTTTTGGGATTAGCTAGATATTACAAAAGGTTCATCCATGACTTTTCTTAATTGGAAGTCTCTCTTTCAGGTTTGAAAAAAAGGGTAAAGTTTGAATGGATGGAATCAGTCAAGAATTTCTAGGAGTTGAATAAGTGCTTGACATCGACACCAATCTTGATCTTTCCCGAGACAGGTGAGGAGTATATGGTATATTGTGATGCTTCTGGGATTGGACACTGAGCTATGTTGATGCAAGGGGATTGAGTCGTAGCTTATGGGTCTCAGTAGTTGAGACAACATGAATGGAATTAACCTATACATGACCTCAATTTGTATGTGTTGGTTTATGATCTTAAGGGTTGGAGACACTATCTTTTTGGTGAAAAGTTTATAGTTTTTACATATCAAAAAATCTCGAAGTATATCTTTTCACAGCATGACCTGAATATTTGGAAGTGAAGATGGGTAGAGTATATGCAATCCTTTAATTTTTAAACTAACATATACTCCCAGAAAGGGGAATAGTGTGGCTAATTCTTTGAGTAGGAAAACTCGGACTCAGTTGGTATATGAGTCAAGTGTAGATCAGAAGATGATGACTTTGCTGGATGAAATACATGTGGCGGTTCAAGAGAGTCAGGAGAAGATGAATCTGGTTTTAGTTGTAGTAGTGTCTTGAGACAGATCAGGGATAGGTAGTACAAGGATCTAGAGTTTTTATCCTTAAGGGAAATCCTTGAAGGTGAGGAGACACCTTCAGACTGGTTGATAGATGAGGATGAGATCATCTATGTGAAAATTTGAGTTGTTATGCCTACAATTATGCGATAGGAACTCATGCAAAAATTTCAGGCCTAGAAGTGGGAGGTACATCTTTGGGTGACAAAAATGTACCCCAACCTATGATAATAGTTTTGGTGGACAGGCATAAAAAATGAGATAGCGTCTTTTTTTATAATATTTTTCACATGTCAGCAGGTGAAGACGGAGCATCAATGACCAAGAGATCAATTTCAGTCATTTCCTATTACGGAATGGAAGTGGGATGATGTAACTATGGATTTTGTGGTAGGTCTTCCAATGACACTTAGGAAGAATGATGTTATTTGGGTCATTTTGGATAGATTGGCGAAGGTAGAACATATCTTTCCTATCAGGGAAACCTTCATAGTATAACAGTTAGGGTAACTGTATGTTCGGGAGATAGTTCATTTGAATGGGGTGCCATGGACTATAGTTTTAGATCATGATTCGT
Organism: Viscum album; assembly: GCA_963277665.1. Classification (NCBI taxonomy): domain Eukaryota; kingdom Viridiplantae; phylum Streptophyta; class Magnoliopsida; order Santalales; family Viscaceae; genus Viscum; species Viscum album. The sequence goes on along the minus strand of OY728166.1, from coordinate 1,068,310,497 downwards.
ACTTTACTTCACGCTTCTGGTAGGGCTTATAGAAGGTTCTTGGGACATAGGTTTTTTTAAGTACGGATTTCCACCCACAGATAGATGGGTAGTCGAAGCATACTATACAGGTTCTAAAGGATATTATGCAGGCATGTGTTCTTGACTTCAGTGGTTCTTAGGAGAATCAATTGGATTTAGTGGAACTTTCCTATAACAACATTTATTAGGAATCAATAAAAATGAAACCATATGAGGCACTTTATGGTAGACCTTGTAGATCACCACTATGCTGGATAGAGGTGGGCGAGTCGAAGTTGTTGGGACTGAGTCTCGTGCATGAGACATTGAAGCCGGTACAATTGATTCGAAAATGTATGGCTACATATCAGAGTAGGTAGAAGTCATATGCTGATATATGGAGAAGAACCCTATATTTTATAGAGGGTGATCATGTATTCCTTCGGGTTTCTCATAGGTTGGATCACCACAGAATATGGAGGTAGGGAAAGTTGGCGTCTAGGTTTGTAGGACCGTTTGAGGTAGTGGAGGGAGTCAGGCCGGTGGTGCACCTATTGGCTCTTCCACAGAAATACAGTTCTATGTGTGATGTTTTCCATGTGTCACAACTACAACGGTATCACCCCAACCCTTCTCATGTAATCAATTTGGATGAGGTTGATCTATAGATAGATGTGTCCTTTGAGGAGCATCTAATACGTGTGTTGGATCGTAGTGAGAAAGTGTTACAAGGAAAGACCATACCTGTAGCTCGGGTGTTATGACAACATGGACGTGTTCAAGAGGAAACATGGGAATGAGAAGCAGACATGAGGGCTCAATGACCCAATTTTTTGGATCGGAATCTTAGTGAAGTTCGGGAGTGTAGCTCGAGGATGATTTGTTATAAGGTGGGGATATTGTAAGATCTCGAACTTTTATGGAGTCATCTCAAACCCGTTTTCAGGTAATTTTTGTTGTTTTTAAGTACCTTTGTTTTGGAGTTGTGGTTTGAGGTGCGTTTGGGTGAGTTTTGAAGAAAAATTAACAGACGTAGGATTGTGCACAATTTTCGCATGGTTTAACAAACCTTGCACCTAAACCCAGGTAACTGTACGAACCTGGATAGAGAGGTCCACATGGTTGGCGCATAGTTTACCATAACTGTGCTCCTCTGCCCAGGAAACTATGTGTGCGTGTTTTTATTAATCAAAATTGAGTTTTTAAATCATCCAAATCCCCAATACCCTCTATTTCAACCTAGGTTCGGTCTTGAAGAATTCTAGGTGATCTTAGAGCCTTCTGGGGGATTCTAAGGTGATTTGAACACCGTTCTTCGTGATCTAAAGCTCGAATTGAAGATCTTCTCTCTTCTCAGTAAGTGGATTTCATCCCGATGCTTCTCCTGTTCTTTCCTCTATCTTTATTTGATCTTTTCATGGAAGTTCTCCACTTTTTCCATGGATCTAAACCTATGAGTTGATATCTAGATCTAGGATTGTGGATCTAGATCTAGATTTACAAGATCTTTATGTTTTTTTTATCTTAATTTTGGGTTTAGGGAATTATATTCGGATCTTGATCGACACTGTTGTGCCACTCATATTTTGGCGATTTCCACTGGGCTAACATCCATCAACAAACTAAGGTAGGTGTTATAAATCAAACTCCCATAGTTTTGGATTTGATATGTGTATATGGGATTGATGAATTTCTAGCATCCCTTAGTAATTGATTTCCTAAATTGGGCTAATTAGGAATGTGCTTTGACTTATTGATGCTTTGGAGATATAGATGATTAATTGGTGATTTAATCATGGAACTAAGGGGCTACCCAAATAGATAATTGATTTGGAGAATTTTTTTATGGGTTGAGATATTTTAATTGAGATATTGAATTTGGTTGGGTTTGAGATAATTAATCAGGGGGAATTGATTATGAGATAATGATTGACTATGTGAGATAATTAATGGTAGATTAATTATGTGCCTTGTTGTGTCATTAAGATAATTAATTGTGGAATTAATTATGATAATTTGAGATTTTATTTGGATAATTAATTGTGAAGAATTAATTATGAAATAAGATTTGTGTTGATTGATTAATTAATTGATGAATTAATTAATGGGTTGTGTACTTAGTTAATTGTTGGGTTAACTAATGGAATTTGATATGTGTTTCGGTGCGGATGTGCGTCGGGTTACGCTGTTCCGCCAGGACGCGTTCGCGCGTGCACCCGTCAACCCGAGGGGATGGGCGCGCGGCTTGTGGTCCCGCAGTCCCGCTTTCCAAGGGCGGGCGGCATCCGTCCCTTATTCAGGGGCGTCTGCTCCTTGATCGAAACCGGGATGATGGGATGTCGGCTTCTCCTTCCTTGGACGTCTCCTCGGAACTTGTCGCCTAATCCGGGTCTCCCTCATAGACTTAAGAATGTTCGTGAATCTCGTTCCCGGCGCCATATCTTCATGGACACCGGTTAATTACGCTGCTTCCGCCCGGACGTTCCAAGGAGTCTGGGCGGGGCAGCAACCTGCGGTGAGAAGGCCGGGTGGCTCTGGGTGCTGGGGGCGTGTCGTAACACTGCGGCTCTGCACGTCTGTCTTCCGTCCCTAATAGGGCTTCTCGAAGGCATGATGGCCTGAGGCATCCCGTACTAGGTGCGGGGAACTGTGTCACCTGAGGTTTTCCTCAGCTTCCCGTGTTTAACACGGGGTATGCCGCGAGTTTAACGTCCAGCGGGGACGGCATCGGACCGATCAACACGAAAAGTGGATCAGATGACAGAACCCCTTTGCGGGGAACCTCCGACGCTGGGGCCAGCACATGGGCGGCTTCCCAAGTAACGTGGAGTGAAGTGAAGTGGCATGACCCCACCGGGATGTGGCGGCCCGGGTAAGGATCAGGGTGGATGATGGAGTAAAGAGCTTGGACCCCAGAGGGGCTTCCTACGTACCGCGCGTTAACACGGATCAAAGTCAACGTAGTTCGGGCATACAGTTTAACGTCATGCTGGACGTCGGCAAGCCGACTCACGAAGAGGTCTAGGCCGCCGGGCGGAGGATTGAACCGAACCACCTCGCACGGAGGGGGATGGAACGGCCGGGTGGATCACAGTTTCACGTCATGCTGGACGATAAAAGGGGAAATGGAAAAGGGGGGCTGTGGGGAGGCACCGTGGAGATACACACGGGCAGTCTCCCACAGGGGCGGATTCATAGGTGAATCAACGCAAGCGTGAACCCTGGAGGGGTCCACTGATGGACGAACCGACGTAAATACGACCGGGACGACCAGGTGGTGGGCTTGAACCTCGGGGAGGCTTCCTACGTACCCTGTATAGGAGACAGGGATCAAAGTCCACGTAGTTCATTCTGTCAGGACTTACGCACTTGAGGCAGCCCGGATACTGCAAAACTCAGTTGGAAGGGACTTGGACCGAAAGCAAAAGACACCTCGATCCCAGTCAGACCCTCTACTGGCTTCGGCAGTGGGGAGGTGCAATGGAGATACACATGTGCAGCCTCCCACGAGAAACTAGGGGTTTGTAATACCCTGCCCCCGTAGGGAAAAGCCACTCCCATTAAATCGTCCCAAAAGGGGGACAATCCCGACATCCCTGCAGAGACGAGCGGGTGGGGGCCACGTCCAAACCGGGGGAGACCCTGCGTGCGGAGCACGGGATCAGGTTGCGGACGGTTTAGCGTCTTGCCAGACGAAGTACAGTTTAACGTCATGTGTTGAGGACGAAGCGGACGGTTTAACGTCTTGCCGGACGAAGTACAGTTTAACGTCATGTGTTGAGGACGAGGCACTTGGCAGTTTAACGTCTTGCAGCACGGACGATGGGGGCTAGGCAGTTTAATGTCGTGCAGCTTGGACGGGTGTGCAGTTTAACGTCATGCTGGGCATAGGTTGCCGGACGAAGCACTTGGCAGTTTAACGTCTTGCAGCGCGGACGATGTACAGTTTAACGTCGTGCAGGACGTATATGCAGTTTAACGTCATGCTGGACGAGTATGCAGTTTAACGTCATGCTGGACATAGGTGCGTGTCACTTCGCGCAAGCCTGGAGGGCCGCACGGGAAGACAACGCACGGTGCGGGCACCCGGGATGAGAATCATCGGGTGCCACACAGGCGGGTAACCTTAGGAGGTCAACGGGGACGACCCTGGCAGATTGCGCGCAAAAAGGAAGCTTTGCGCGCAATACTGCGGGCCGGCGCGCAATCGGGGCGGCTGGCGCGCAATTGGGCCAGCGCCTTGCGCGCGGATGCTTGAGATTGCTCACACCGGGCTTCGGATAGCGCGCGGGGGCAACGGCTCATTCTTTAACGAATGGCCACTTGAAAGAAGGGGGGGTGCGCGCAATCAGGCCGGATTGCGCGCACCCCGGGGGCAATTGCGCGCAAGCGGGTTCTTTTGCGCGCAAAGGCCTTAGGGTGAATGTTTAGTCAAATGAAAGGAGCCAGCGGGGATTGCGCGCGAAGGCGGACCCCGAGGCTTTCTTGCGCGAAAGAAAGGAGGTTACCTGAAGTTCGTCATTGCGCGCGGAAGGGGTTGAATTGCGCGCACGAGAGACGTTTCGACTTCCAGCAACCTTTGAAACGTTGGGGGTCGCCTTATATTTATAGGCAACCCCGGGCGCGGAATCCAGGGTGCGAGCGCGAAATTCCCCCCGCGGGCGCGGAATCGGGCGCGGCGCGCAAGGGAGTCGCGCGGACCCGCGGCGCGCACAATTGCGCGCCGGACCGGCGCATTGCGCGCATCCCGGGGGGTTTGCGCGCGGAACATCACCTTTGCGCGCGGGCCTCTGAAATTCCGCGCAAGGCCTCCGGGCCCTCCGAAACGTTCTTCCGACTCCAAATATCACTTCACTTTCCGCATCCGGAGCTTCGTTTGGGAACAACGGACTTTTCCGGCGTCTACAAAAGCCCCCCCTCGGAATCTGATCGGCGAGAGGTCGCAACGATCGGGTTCCGAGGGAGACGCCGGAATGCCGAAGTCCTGGGCGGCGCGGGACTTAGGCGCGCAAAAAGGGGCGCCGGTCGCGAAATTCGCCGCTGCGGTCGCGCAAAGCGCTTTCCGCGCAGCGCGGGCCCGGCCTCGCCTATAAATAGGGGCGCTGGGTTTCTGGAGAAAAGAGGGAGGTCATTCCTAGGAAAGGAGACCTCAGACCTAACCAATGTATCATCCCCCAACTTGTTCCAACACACGAGCGGGACAACGCTAGGGGCGTTGAGATTTTATCCGAACATAGGGAAATGAGAAAAGGTGAATCGCGTGTCCCAAATCCAGACATCCACAACGATCGGCCTTCCAGGAAATGCCCAAGACGGTAGGCGGACAGTGGATCGACCATAACAACTGCAATAGACGGACCGAAAAAGGCCATCATTCATATTGCAGGAGGCGGACCACATGTCATCATGAATACCGCTTTGGGGTTCCTTCAGACACAAGGGTGGAAAATCCAGATCAACAGGGCATGCGAAGCGTGGGGCGAAGTGACGATTTGTTCGGACAGAATCCAACGCTCTCAAAATTGCGCCACCGTGGGGAAAGCGTATTGGGCGGATGCACTAATCTGGCCGTGAGTCACCTCAATTCTCAGACAGCACCTCTCTGACGAGGAAACTGTCGCTTCCCATCATTGCGATGGGGCATCCCGAGCTGAATCGGGGAGAATATCACAACTGCACCACTCTACCCGAAGTCAGGCCAGACGGCCGGCGACGAGGAGGGGCGGGACTTATCGATCCCTGAGGCTGGACCCGAGTCGAAATGCCCGGGCGTTCCTACGTACTCCATCAGGCTGGAGATCAAGCCACACGTAGTTCTGTGAGTGCAGTTTAACGTCATGCAGGACGTAGGACCCCATTTGGGGTAGATCTTAGTTTAGGGTCTTAGAGCTCGGACCATAAGGGCTGGATCTTAGTTTAAGGTCTTAGAGCTCGGACCATAAAGGTGGAGGATCTTAGTTTAAGGTCTTAGAGCTCGGACCATAGGGCTAGAGGATCTTAGTTTAAGGTCTTAGAGCTCGGACCATAAGGGCTAGATCTTAGTTTAAGGTCTTAGAGCTCGGACCAGAAGGGGAGATCTTAGTTTAAGGTCTTAGAGCTCGGACCATAAAGGGGGGATCTTAGTTTAAGGTCTTAGAGCTCGGACCATAAGGAGAGATCTTAGTTTAAGGTCTTAGAGCTCGGACCAGAAGGGGAGATCTTAGTTTAAGGTCTTAGAGCTCGGACCATAAAGGGGGGATCTTAGTTTAAGGTCTTAGAGCTCGGACCATAAGGAGAGATCTTAGTTTAAGGTCTTAGAGCTCGGACCATAAGGAGAGATCTTAGTTTAAGGTCTTAGAGCTCGGACCATAAAGGAGAGATCTTAGTTTAAGGTCTTAGAGCTCGGACCAGAAAGGAGAGATCTTAGTTTAAGGTCTTAGAGCTCGGACCAGAAAGGCTCAAAGCACGCCACATCGTGGTCATATCCCCTGGATATGCGAAGATGCACTGAGGGATAGTGTCAAGAGTGTCGAGGTTTCGCCTGGTCAGAATGGGAGGTGGAAAATGTGAATCATGCGGCCATTCACTCGAGGACCGGGAGCACCGGCGTGACGATATGAGAATACTGCCGACCGTGGCGGAAAAGCAGCATCAACATCGCACCAACCGTTGGTGGAATGAGGCAGCAAACGAGCATCGACCGCTCAATCGCAGGATTTATATCGATTTGCTGCCCGAGGCCATTGGGGGTACCGGCCCGAGTCGGTGGGAGAGCACTGAGGCATTGTGTCCGAACCGTTCACGGGGGCTCCACCCAGGGCGTAGACGATGGGTCCGAATGAAAGGGAGCACGAAGCCTGAAAAGTGGAGGAAACCTGACCAAGCGGATCCTGACCCTCCTGGCAATAAACCAGAGTACTCTTGACACCGGTGGACCACGGCAAGGGGTCGGGGAACACGCCTTGAGGGTGACCTGAAGGCGGCGGATTCCCCAGAGAAGGGGGAATCTCTAAGAGGTGGGGGGCTGGACCCGGAGTTTCAAACATCCGGGCGTTCCTACGTATCCCATAAGGATGGGAATCAAGCCGCACGTAGTTCTTGAAGCGCGGTGCAACACAATCGGGCACCAGCGCGGGGAAGAGTGCGGGTCTGACCCTCGCACACAAAAGGAGCGGCATTTGATATTTCTTGTTTGTCCTTAAAGATGAATGGTTTTTCTTTGTGCGGCGACATGCCCGTGATTGAGAAATCTCTGGCGTCGCCACAATAATCAAGCCATGGAAGGCATTGATGAATGGCGTGGTCATTAACCAGCGCCCATCATGAGTGTCCCCTGAGGAGGACATCACGATGCAGTGCCGTTTCTCGTCGGGCGGCCAAGACGATCACAGTTTACGGTCGTGTGGTAGGACCAGACAACACAGTTTAAGGTCGTGTGGTTCGGACCATGGAGGAACCCGCTTATCGCGGTACGGCGGACACGGCGGAGGTGGGAACATACCCAGCCCTGCGGTCACGCACGATTCCAGGAAAAGAGTCTTGGGATAGGGGTCTGCGTATGTCCATCACCCGAGGGGCAGAGATGCTAGCCTCCAGATATACTGGGCCCAGAACGCAATTGTTCGGGCGACTCCCTCCTCCTTATGGGGACGAGGGTCCAGCTACGCATGGCCCTTAGGGAGGATATCTGCATATATCCTTGGTGCTCAGATCATGGGAGCCTCGAACGACATCATTACCCTGGTTGGTCTGCCTAACGTGTAGAGGCGTACCGGAGGTCGGTATGAAGAGAGTGTCAAGATCCCACTACAACGCACAAAGGCGGAGTGTGATGAGGACTGCGCAACCAATGTTCAGAGCCCGAGAGAGCTGACATGGCGATCAAGGACGTTGCTGACGCATTCGCAACACAACATCCGATCGCGTCAGCCTAAGACGGGGCAAGCAAACGAGCATCAACCGCTCAATCGCAGGATTCATATCGATTTGCGGCCCAAGACCCACCGGTAAATCGACCCGGAGCGGTGGGAGAGCACTGAGGCATCGTACCCAAACCGCTAACGAGGATCCCTTTGAGTGAAGGCTCGAACAAGAGGAAGCGCGAGGCCTGACAAGCAACACAGGACTTGTCGGGATTGAATCTGACACTACGAGTCATAGACCGAAGCACCCAAAACATGTTAACAGATCTCCGGAAAGGGTCGGAGGACTCACCCTGAGAGCAACCAAAGGGGGCAGATCCCCGTGATCAACCAAGAGACGGGGCTGGACCTGAGACACAAGCGTCCAGGCGGTCCTACGTATCCCATAAGGATGGGAATCAAGCCATACGTAGTTCTGGAAAGGCAGTTTAACGTCATGCAGGACGATGAGGGGTGTGAGGTAGTCCCACACACGGGGGAGGCGTACGGCGCGGCCAGTAGACCGACGTGAATGAGGACATAATCCCTTGCTCACGCGATACGCCTCGCACAAAAAGGAGGGGAACTGGGGCCAGAGGCCCAACGCGGGATAGAGATTCCCGGGAAATGGGGCTGGGCCTGAAACATGAATGTCCAGGCGGTCCTACGTATCCCACAAGGATGGGAATCAAGCCATACGTAGTTCTTGAAGTGCAGTTTAACGTCATGCAGGACGATGAGGAAAAAAAGAAGGGGGGAGCAGAAGGCATCCCCAAACGTGGAGGGGGGCGTACAGCGTGACGAGCAAACCGACGTGAATGAGGGCATAGCCCCACACTCACACCATACGCCGCACACCCCGGGGCAACTGGGCCAAGGGCCCGAGATGGGATGGAAATTCCCGAAGGATGGGGCTGGGCCTGAAACACGAGGGTTCAGGCGGTCCTACGTATCCCATAAGGATGGGAATCAAGCCGCACGTAGTTCTCGAGTGGCAGTTTTACGTCATGCAGGACGAATGCTGAACAGTTTAACGTCTTGTAGCTCGGACGTAGTGCAGTTTAGCGTCATGCGGGACGAAGCACTTGGCAGTTTAACGTCTTGCAGCGCGGACGAATGCTGAACAGTTTAATGTCTTGTAGCCTGGACGAATGCAGTTTAACGTCGTGCAGGACGTGGTGACACTCAGGCAAAGTATTTCTTGAGGAACCTAGCGTTGGTGGGAGGAGTGACACGCTCACCATCCATAGTCGCTAGGGAGTACGCGCCATTGGGATAGACCTTGTGGACAACAAAAGGTCCCTCCCACTTGGGCTCCAACTTGGGCGGCTTCCTGCCGGGGATCATTGGTGCTCTTAGGGCTAGCACTAGATCACCCTGCAGGAAGGAGCGGAGGCGAACCTTCTTATTGAAAGCTCGAGCCATCCTGCTTTGGTGCCTCTCCAAGTTGTGCAAAGCGCGAAGTCTATTCTCATCCAGTGCTTCCAACTCGACTAGACGGGCTTCAGCAACTCTGTCCGGCGCTTGCTGGTCGTAGACCGCAGTGCGCAAGGACGGTAACTGGATCTCGATGGGCAGGACGGCCTCAGCTCCATACACCAGGGAATAAGGGGTCATCTGGGTGGAATTGCGAGTCGTCGTCCGATAAGCCCAGAGGGCGTTGGGGAGCTTGTCCGGCCAACTCTTCTTGTTCTGACCAACCATCTTTTGCAGAATGTTAGAGAGGGTTTTGTTAAACGCCTCGATCTGTCCATTCGCCTGCGCATGATAGCGAGATGTATGGTTCGAGCGGATGTTATACTTGGCGTACAACTTCTTCAACTCGGCTGCTCGGAAATTGGTTCCGTTATCCGTGAGGATAGCGTGAGGCACTCCAAATCGATAGATGATGTTGGAGGTCACGAAGTCAGCGATCGAACAGGATTTGACCTCTCTGAGCGGAATCGCTTCTGCCCATTTGGAGAAGAAGTCCGTGGCGGTCAGAATGAACCGGCACTGGCGAGCTGTCGCCGGCGGGTAAGGTCCCACAACGTCCAGTCCCCAGACTGCAAAGGGCCAGGAATACCTTGTGGTATGGAGAGGCTCCGGCGGCCGATGCACAAAGTTCGCATGAACCTGGCACGCATGGCACCTTCTGGCGTACTCGATGCAGTCATGGATCATAGAGGGCCAGAAGTATCCCAACCTCCGAATCTGGTGGGACAGCTTCGGCCCAGTTTGGTGGGCGCCGCATGAACCAGCATGAACCTCTTGCATGACTCGTGGGATCTCAACTCCCTGAAGGCAACGGAGGAGAACACCATCAAATCCGCGTTTGTAGAGGATCTGCTCCAGGCCGGGACTGCTCTGGAGGACGAACTGCGATGCGCGGCGTCGAACTCGCTCGCGCTCGGCCCGATCTGACGGAAGAATGCCATGTTGGAGGTACTCAACCAAAGGCGTCCTCCAATCAGGGGCTGATTCGACTGCTATATCCGGGGTACTCGGGGCTCCGGGCATAGGGGCAACCGTGGTGAGATTACTTACCAACGGGCCGCGATCTTCTTCCGGGATAACGGGAGCGATGAGCCTGCGGCGCGTCACGCGGACGATCAGGTTGTCCTGTTCAGGTTCCGCAAGTGACGCAGCCAGGCTGGCCAAAGCATCTGCTCGACCGTTCTGCGACCGGGGAATATGGACAATTTCTGGCCGAGAAGGGAACCGGGCCATCAGAAGGAGGGTGCACTCCAACAATGGCACAAGTTCCGGCTTCCTGACAACATAGTCGCCATTGATCTGCTTAACGACCAGCTCGGAGTCCCCTTTCACGCACAGACGGGGCACGTCGATCTCGAGAGCTAACTCGAGGCCGGTGATGAGGGCATGGTATTCCGCCTCATTGTTGGTACAGCCCTCTGACAACAGGAAAGAGTATGGCAGCACGGCTCGCTCCGGGGTAATGAAGACGATGCCCAAGCCCACTCTATTGAGCTTAGGATTATCGAGTCTTCTACCGGTGGGGCTCCGGGAGGCACCGTCAAAATGCATCTGCCAGCATGGATCGGCTCGATCAACCGAGAGAATGGTCTCATCAGGAAAGCCTAGATCCAGCGGCTGATCCGCGGAGGTCGGGTGAGCGGCCAGAAAGTCTGCCAATGCCTGCCCTTTGATGGCCTTCTGAGACACATACCTGATGTCGAACTGCTGGAGAATCACAGCCCACCGCGCTAGACGGCCAGTCAACATAGGTCGGCTCAGGATATATTTCAACGGGTCTACCCGAGAAACCAACTGTACCTCATGGTGCTGCAAGTAGTGCCGTAATTTCTGTACGGCAAATACGAGCGCCAGGCAGCTCTTCTCGATGGGGGAATATCTAACTTCCGCGTCGAGGAGCATGCGACTGAGGTAATAGAGGCTATTCTCTGTTCCCTCGTTGTTCTTCTGGGCGAGAAGGGCACCCAGGGACCGTTCCAGGGCGGTCACATAAAGGACCAGCGGCTTTCCGGATACGGGCGGCATCAGGACCGGAGGTTGAAGCAGGTACTGCTTGATTTCCTCGAAAGCGGTCTGACACTCTTTATCCCATACATAGGTGGCACCTTTCTTCATAAGCCGAGAAAAGGGCTTACACTTGCCGGCCAGATTCGCAATGAATCGGCGTATATAGGCTAAGTGGCCTTGGAACCCTTGCAGTTCCCGGACGGTACCCGGGGGAGGCATCTGGCTAATCGCCCTGATTTTCTCTGGGTCGATCTCAATACCCCGGTATCTTACCACAAATCCAAGGAACTTTCCGGAGGTGACCCCAAAGGCACACTTCAACGGGTTCATCTTCAGGCAGCGAGACCGGAGGAAGCTGAACACTTTCTCAAGATCTTTGAGATGGTCCTGACGCTGGCGCGATTTGACAACCAAGTCGTCGACGTAGCATTCCACCAGTGTGCCGAGGATTGGCTTGAATATGCGGTGCATCGCCCGTTGGTAGGTGGCACCTGCATTCTTCAGGCCGAAGGGCATGACCCGGTAGCAAAAGGTACCTTGGGGGGCCCTGAAGGCAGTGAACTCCTCATCCTCAGGGGCCATCCGAATTTGGTTGTATCCGGAGTATCCATCCATGAAGGAGAGGGCTTGGAACCCTGCTGTGGCATCAATCAACAGCTCTGTCACTGGAAGGGGAAAATCATCCTTCGGACAGTGGCGGTTGAGATCGCGGAAGTCGATGCAGACTCTAATCTGCCCGTTCTTCTTCCTGACCGGCACAATGTTGGCCAGCCATTTGGGGTACTGAACTTCCCTCACGAAGTTGGCTTTGATAAGCTTGTCAACTTCGGCCTCAACCATGGCACCATGGGATGGGTGCATTTTCCTAGGAGGCTGCTTGAACCCGCGATGGTTCGCCGGGAGACCAAGGCGGTGGACGGCTACCTGAGGATCTAGCCCCGGCATCTCGTCATAGCCCCAAGCGAACACATCACGGTGCTGCCTGAGAAAGTCCACGTACTGCTGCCGCTCCTCAGAGGGCATGGCGGCACTAACCAACGTGGGTCTTGGATCGGCCTCGGTTCCAAGGTTCACCTGTATTAACTCATCGACCGTGGCGGGGACGCCCTCCTCAAAGGCTGGGGGTGCGTCTTCCATACCCTCTCCACTCGGGGAGGGATCATCCACGGGAGAGACTGCGTTGGAAACTGCATTGGGGCTACCAGATCCTGCTGGGCCACTGGTGCTGGCGCGGGCGGTCGCGGCCGTCTCATCAGGAGACTCGCGGACCGTCAAGACCATGGCGACGTCCAACCGGTGAATCGGGAGGACGTAAGCGTCATCCAGACTTGCCCAGGGATCGCTTGCAACAGCGACAGGCTCAACCTCACCTGCCAGGATCTGCTTATCCTTGCTCTTGTAATAGTCCGCGTCCAGATAGCGGGCTTCACATGAGGCAAAAGGAGAGGCATCTCCTTGAAGCACGCCTACTCGACCATTAAGGGAGTATTTGAGGCATTGGTGGTATGACGAGGGAACCGCCGCATGAAGGTGAAGCCATGGCCTGCCCATCAATGCGTTATACGCAGTGTCCTGAGAGACTACCATGAATTCGGTGTTGGCAACCAAGTCACCGAACTGGGTCTTCAAACGTATCTTGCCGACCGGGGTTTGCTCGGTGCGGTCGTACCCCTGGATCCTGAGGTCGGAGGGAATCAAGTCATCCTCAGACAACCCCAATCTCCGGAGCGTCCGAGTTGGAATCAGATTAATCCCAGACCCCGTGTCGACAAGACAACGCCGGACTTCAAGGCCATTGAACTGGCCAGTGACATACAGCGGACGGATGTGTCCCTGTATAGGAGGGTCCTCATCCTTACCAGAGAACGAGATAACTGCCTGACATTCGGCGTCCTCGATCGTTTCGGCGTGGAAGGCCTCTGCAGCCGCAACCTCTGTCTCGAACTAGAGGGGGCTCTTCAGGGCTTCAGCGAGTGCCTCGCGCATCTCAGATGACATGCGCAGAGCCTCAAGGATGGAGAGCCTTGCTGGGATGTCGGCCAAGTGCTTCAGGACATCATACTTTTTGGCCAAGCGCGAGCTCCTGGTTGCAGGAGATTGCTCTGCGGTTGGTGGCATGACGGGCCTTACCGGTTGGATCGGCGGCCGACTGGTACTTGGCGCATCTCGCTGTTCACTGGTCGCAGTCCGGGAAATGGTCACCGTACTGGAGTCAGGAGGCCGGGATGGACTTGTGGCAGGGCGGAGCTGGTCGCGACGCGGCTGAGGCGGTTCTGCCCGGTCCCATACCACAAACAGTGGCGGAGGCGAATCCGTCATCCCCGGATGGGGAGCCTGCGCACGTTGAGCTCGATCTTGAGCCTGCCGCCTAGTCTCAGTGGCGTGCACGGCCTGGCCGGAGGTACCGACGGCTGTGCCCCGGCGACTCCTGCTGCTGCGGTTCTTCCGACGGTGGCGACGACCGGGGACACTAGGGAGGTCCACCTGGTGTTCTTCAACGTCGGGAACCGAAAAGGGATTTACCAGCTCGACGGTGTTAACCGAAGCGTACCCAACACCCGCCACCTGTGGGGGGGAACCCAGGCCATCGACGTCGTGAGACGGAGTTCCCGATTTCCCTTCCCCAGCCCCTGGCGGGTAAGACTGAATGCTTAGCCGGGCAACATGCCGGTCTTCCAACACCTCTGAAAGCCATCGGTCTTCATATCGAGGAGAAGAGATTCACGTCGGGTTCACCATTTTTCTGTTTCGGTGCGGATGTGCGTCGGGTTACGCTGTTCCGCCAGGACGCGTTCGCGCGTGCACCCGTCAACCCGAGGGGATGGGCGCGCGGCTTGTGGTCCCGCAGTCCCGCTTTCCAAGGGCGGGCGGCATCCGTCCCTTATTCAGGGGCGTCTGCTCCTTGATCGAAACCGGGATGATGGGATGTCGGCTTCTCCTTCCTTGGACGTCTCCTCGGAACTTGTCGCCTAATCCGGGTCTCCCTCATAGACTTAAGAATGTTCGTGAATCTCGTTCCCGGCGCCATATCTTCATGGACACCGGTTAATTACGCTGCTTCCGCCCGGACGTTCCAAGGAGTCTGGGCGGGGCAGCAACCTGCGGTGAGAAGGCCGGGTGGCTCTGGGTGCTGGGGGCGTGTCGTAACACTGCGGCTCTGCACGTCTGTCTTCCGTCCCTAATAGGGCTTCTCGAAGGCATGATGGCCTGAGGCATCCCGTACTAGGTGCGGGGAACTGTGTCACCTGAGGTTTTCCTCAGCTTCCCGTGTTTAACACGGGGTATGCCGCGAGTTTAACGTCCAGCGGGGACGGCATCGGACCGATCAACACGAAAAGTGGATCAGATGACAGAACCCCTTTGCGGGGAACCTCCGACGCTGGGGCCAGCACATGGGCGGCTTCCCAAGTAACGTGGAGTGAAGTGAAGTGGCATGACCCCACCGGGATGTGGCGGCCCGGGTAAGGATCAGGGTGGATGATGGAGTAAAGAGCTTGGACCCCAGAGGGGCTTCCTACGTACCGCGCGTTAACACGGATCAAAGTCAACGTAGTTCGGGCATACAGTTTAACGTCATGCTGGACGTCGGCAAGCCGACTCACGAAGAGGTCTAGGCCGCCGGGCGGAGGATTGAACCGAACCACCTCGCACAGAGGGGGATGGAACGGCCGGGTGGATCACAGTTTCACGTCATGCTGGACGATAAAAGGGGAAATGGAAAAGGGGGGCTGTGGGGAGGCACCGTGGAGATACACACGGGCAGTCTCCCACAGGGGCGGATTCATAGGTGAATCAACGCAAGCGTGAACCCTGGAGGGGTCCACTGATGGACGAACCGACGTAAATACGACCGGGACGACCAGGTGGTGGGCTTGAACCTCGGGGAGGCTTCCTACGTACCCTGTATAGGAGACAGGGATCAAAGTCCACGTAGTTCATTCTGTCAGGACTTACGCACTTGAGGCAGCCCGGATACTGCAAAACTCAGTTGGAAGGGACTTGGACCGAAAGCAAAAGACACCTCGATCCCAGTCAGACCCTCTACTGGCTTCGGCAGTGGGGAGGTGCAATGGAGATACACATGTGCAGCCTCCCACGAGAAACTAGGGGTTTGTAATACCCTGCCCCCGTAGGGAAAAGCCACTCCCATTAAATCGTCCCAAAAGGGGGACAATCCCGACATCCCTGCAGAGACGAGCGGGTGGGGGCCACGTCCAAACCGGGGGAGACCCTGCGTGCGGAGCACGGGATCAGGTTGCGGACGGTTTAGCGTCTTGCCAGACGAAGTACAGTTTAACGTCATGTGTTGAGGACGAAGCGGACGGTTTAACGTCTTGCCGGACGAAGTACAGTTTAACGTCATGTGTTGAGGACGAGGCACTTGGCAGTTTAACGTCTTGCAGCACGGACGATGGGGGCTAGGCAGTTTAATGTCGTGCAGCTTGGACGGGTGTGCAGTTTAACGTCATGCTGGGCATAGGTTGCCGGACGAAGCACTTGGCAGTTTAACGTCTTGCAGCGCGGACGATGTACAGTTTAACGTCGTGCAGGACATATATGCAGTTTAACGTCATGCTGGACGAGTATGCAGTTTAACGTCATGCTGGACATAGGTGCGTGTCACTTCGCGCAAGCCTGGAGGGCCGCACGGGAAGACAACGCACGGTGCGGGCACCCGGGATGAGAATCATCGGGTGCCACACAGGCGGGTAACCTTAGGAGGTCAACGGGGACGACCCTGGCAGATTGCGCGCAAAAAGGAAGCTTTGCGCGCAATACTGCGGGCCGGCGCGCAATCGGGGCGGCTGGCGCGCAATTGGGCCAGCGCCTTGCGCGCGGATGCTTGAGATTGCTCACACCGGGCTTCGGATAGCGCGCGGGGGCAACGGCTCATTCTTTAACGAATGGCCACTTGAAAGAAGGGGGGGTGCGCGCAATCAGGCCGGATTGCGCGCACCCCGGGGGCAATTGCGCGCAAGCGGGTTCTTTTGCGCGCAAAGGCCTTAGGGTGAATGTTTAGTCAAATGAAAGGAGCCAGCGGGGATTGCGCGCGAAGGCGGACCCCGAGGCTTTCTTGCGCGAAAGAAAGGAGGTTACCTGAAGTTCGTCATTGCGCGCGGAAGGGGTTGAATTGCGCGCACGAGAGACGTTTCGACTTCCAGCAACCTTTGAAACGTTGGGGGTCGCCTTATATTTATAGGCAACCCCGGGCGCGGAATCCAGGGTGCGAGCGCGAAATTCCCCCCGCGGGCGCGGAATCGGGCGCGGCGCGCAAGGGAGTCGCGCGGACCCGCGGCGCGCACAATTGCGCGCCGGACCGGCGCATTGCGCGCATCCCGGGGGGTTTGCGCGCGGAACATCACCTTTGCGCGCGGGCCTCTGAAATTCCGCGCAAGGCCTCCGGGCCCTCCGAAACGTTCTTCCGACTCCAAATATCACTTCACTTTCCGCATCCGGAGCTTCGTTTGGGAACAACGGACTTTTCCAGCGTCTACAATATGTTAAACTAATATTTGGATTAGAAAGGGAATGATGTGTTTAATTCATGTGAATTAATGAATGATTTAAGTGATTGAGAATGTGGGTGCTAGACATGGAATTCTTGACCGATTGAGAAGTTGGGACTTGGACATGGTGTTCCCCCCCAATAGTTATCCAAGTGCTTATGATGTGGGGTGTTAGACATGGAGATCTACACCGAATGATATTTGGGGTGTTAATGGAAATCTACAACGAATGAGATTTGGGGGGCTTGACATGGCATTCAACACCAAATGAATGACAATAATGAATTATGATTTAAATGGGAGACATGAATTAAAACTAGGTCTAATGCTATGATTAAAGAATGAATGACAATGTGATAATTATTTAATTATGAATTGTATTTATTGCTTCATATAATTTTATACACTATCTTTTGATTAGACTTGTTTTTAGAAACTGTTGGTGGTGGCCTACTGAGTTGTATTCACACCCTATTCGGGCCGCATAATCGGCACCCAAGAAGACTTTGTTGTTGGAGGACAGGATAAGGGCGAGGACCTTGGATAAGTTGTTGTCTGATAATGGAGAATGGGTGAGGTAATCGGGCGTGGTTCGAGACCCTCTTGGGAGTCATTGTGTCTTTATTTTTAGTTGCATTATAGACACTTGACACTTGCATTGTCTTAGCTTTTTTCCATTTTAGTTGAGTATTGCATTACCTATTTTGATTATCATGTGACTTGGTATTGTTATAGTTATTTATATGCTTCCACACTTGTTTTTTTTCTTTCTTTGGTGTTTTATTCTGATAAAATAAGTTTTAGTCTCCCCATTACCGACTAACCAGACCCTCGCTGCTAGTTGACACCCTCTAGTGTACAGAGAGGCGCGCTTGAGGGCATGTGACCAACCAGACTAGGGAACCGTTTAGTGGAACCTAGGTTGGGACATTATATTATGGAACCATGATCAATGTAAAAGGATTGAAATCACCAAACCAAAATGTACATGAAAAATGAAGCAATCATCAATCGAAATAGTGATTTTAACAAATAATTGGTAATAAATGGGTGATAATAGAATATAAGTAAATCCTACATGGTATGATATTTATGAGTATAGTTATTTGAGATATATGTATAATAAATCTGTATTTATTATATAGGAGGTACAGACATGTACAAATTAAATCGAACTAGTGGTATGAGTTTCTCACCTCACTTTTACATCTATGAGACGTATTCCATATTCATCACTTAGTTCTTTTATGTGGTGTATATACTGACCCTTTTGATATGTTATATCATAAATATATTTATCTTTATGGTATTTAAATTTTAATTTGAATTTATTTCTTTCATGGGGCATACAATTCAAAAGTTACCAAAGTGGTAATGGTTTATTTTACAATCTCATCATTTATCAGGATTGTTTATGATTAAATTTATGATGATGAAATATTATGATCTATAACTCAATAAACATATGAAATTTATTATATTTTTTTATTCATGAAATTTTCAATTAAAAAAACCATTTTCCTCTTTTTGGTTCTTAAAATTATTGTGAAAATGCTTTTAAGAAAATGTTACTTTATTTTTCTCTGGTTAAAAATATTTTTCTCTTCCATGTCCATGTTTTCTAAAAATGTTTTCAATAGTATTTTTAAAATTATAAAAATGATTTATTAAATAAACTTTTTCCCATTATTGGATTTTTTACAAAATGTTTTAAAATGAACCGTCATTTCATTTTTCGAATAAGGTAATTTTTAACTTTTTACCAAAAATGTGAAAGGAATATTTATTTTAACATACTCAACATGTACATAAGTTTCTTCCATAATAAAAACTAATTTCTTTGAATATTAATTTGAAATTTTATAAGTTTATTTTCAAAGAAAATATTTTTACTAATGTTATATAAATATTTACTTTTTAAAAGTGATGTTCAAAGTGAAATTGATATTTTCCTCAAGAATGTTTTCAATGATATTTTTATGGTATTTTTATTCATCAATGACAATCACCCTCATTTTACCTTATAATCCATTAGGAATATGTTATAATGATACCATCCTCATTATTTATCTGGATGGTTTATGATCAGTTGAATAGGATGTGCTATTTTGATATCATTCTTCATATTACTCTGAATATTTTTTTGTTATGTTTATTGATTGAGATAATTATTAATATTTTTTATGCTAATTTTTTGGTATGAATGTTTATGTTGAGTTTGTTTCTCCCATTTTATATGAGGAATTAATTGGACTTAATAAGTGATAGACATGGTCTTATATATACCCTCGATGCATCAGTAGGTATCATGAGGCAAACTAGCTAAAGTTTTTGGTTGAAGCTTTACCCATTTATGTATGGTGCCTAGGCACAAGGCCTTAACAGTGTGATTATGATTTCTGGCATTATAAATGTAACACCCCGAGATTTTATGAGATAAATTCTATTAATTTATTTTATTTCTTGTGTTTTACTCTACACCAAGAATAACTTGTGCTATACGCAACATCATATTAGTTTGTAGTATATGCAACACAATTCTTGGCTCGTGTTATACACAATTTCAAGTTCGTTTGGTAGAAATTATTCTACGCAACATTGAGTATAGATTTTGTTCAATGTATAAATGAACCACATTTGGATTATGTTATAAACATAACCAAAGGAAGCTCTCACTATACACAACATTGACTTGGCTTGTGTTACACGCAAGAGTGACCTTCCTTGATAGCTTTCATTGTACGCGATACTGAGTTTCACTAAACAATGATATATTATTATATTATTATTTAAATGGGATATAAACTAGCCATTATTAATATTATTAACCTAATTTTTAATTTTATATAACATTATCATTCATCTTACACATGATATGAGAACAAAATCAATTTTTCGGATAAAAGAAGTATTTTTCAAAAAATGCAGGTTTTCCGCCTTTTGATGGTGCACCAATTTTAAATCTAGTTTTGACATGTTTATAAGTTTAATTTGAAAAATTATACTTTTTATTTTGAATCGGGATATAAAAATTTACTTTCGATAAATTTTTGATATTTTTCTGATAAATTTCATATTTTGATGAATAGTAAAAATACACTAAATTTTTAATTAAAAACAACTTTTTTCATTGAGATAATTTATATGGCTAAATTATAATATTGAATTGTTTTAAAGTATAAATAGAATCTATTTTTACCATTTAATATAATTTATTTCATTATAAATAATTTTACACTGAATTCATAGGTAAAAACATTTCAATCTTTTGCAATGTTTTAGCTTTTAAAACCCATTTTCTCAACAATGGGATTAATTTTAAATTAATTACTGAAACTTATGTGTCTTGAATTTAGAAAAATAGATTCCATATTTGGAATTATTAGGTCCAAATTATGTTAATAGGTTACTTTTATTTTTTGTTATTATGAATAGTAACTACGGTAAATTTTATTTACCACAGTTAAAGGTAAATCAGGTAATTAAGGGTAAAAATAATATTATAAAATTACCCTAACACTTGTATTAATATAGTTGGATGATTATATTTTTCTCTAAAACATAATTGGGTCGAAATGGTATCTATTGGAACCCACTTGGATGAGATTAAGATATTTTATTTATTTTATTTAAAGAAAAGTGAAATATGTCTCACTCAAACTTTAATAATTAAATTATTTTTAATATAAGGTTATATATAATATAAATTTGATTATAAATACTCATTATAAATATAAAATGTTTTTCTTTATCATGGTAATTTATTTTTAATTTTTAATAAATATATAATTACCTTAATAGCTTATACATTAATGATGTAGAAATTATTTATTTAGTGAAAAATCAATAATATAGTTTTTATTAAAATAATAATACTCATAAAAATGCCCAAACACATGACCAAACCTTATTGGTCGAGTATATCTAAATCGTAATCATCCAAGGGTTGACTTGTTGAACATTTGGAGCCTTATAAAAGATATTATGACACTTATATTATTTTATTTTAAATGATGTCAAAGTTATCACCTTCATAATTTAATAAAGATAACATTTTACAAGTTGAGTTTTTTAGAAGATAAATTCAAGTAAAATTATTCTTATAAAATATATTAGATTTATCTTCATCATAGTATTTTATTTTTAATCTTTATGCAAAAAATAATTATATTAAATAATTGTACAAAAATGTTATAGTAATTATTTTATTAAGAGAAATATCAAATAAATGGTTTTAAAAATATTAAAATAAATATTATATGAACTAATTAATGTGATCAAAGAATTTTCTAGATGAATACGACATGTTATGAATCTATTAAATATTTTTTTTCGAATCTATATTCTGTTTGGATTTTATTTAAATTCAAATAAATGAATAGTGTCAAAATTGACACTTGATATTTTATAAAAATAACCTATTATTAAATTGTTTAAAAATCAAAAAAAATATTTAAAAATTAAAAATTAAAAATTATACGGCTGAAAATTTCATAAAGTATCCAATTATGGACAATTCACAACACATAAGTAAGTATTTATAACCAATTAAAATTTAGAATATTATTACCACAAATAAAATTAAATAGATTAAATAAGGATAAATCAAAATGATAAAGTTTAAACTAAAATAAAAACATCTATAAATTTTTGTAACGTCCCGGTTCTAGAAGCCACCCAGAGGCGCCCCGTACCCGGTTGGTCACATGGCCTCAAGCACATTTCCCCAAACGCCAGAGGCTGCCGACTAGCAGTAAGGGCCTTGGGTGTGATAGTGGGGAAACTATGCCCTCATTGGCAGAGTACACAGTGGAAGAAAAATAAACATACAATAGCGGAAGCAGTAATAACCAACAATATAAATAGCGGAAGACTAAATCAACAAACTGGAGTACATATGTATATATGAAATGATGCATGATACATAACTAGGAAAGCAGCCAAACAAGTCACAATGCTGGAAAAAACTATAGTATCAAACAAGTACAAAAGAAAAGTAAACAGCTCCTCAGCATCGCAAGCCAAAGCTTGGTCCCATGCTCTCCTGCTCCAAGCAATCAAGTTCCAGAAGTCGAAGGGTGCTTTCCCTTGTCTATACCTGCAACGACATAGTCTTATTGGGCCCAAAAGCATGGCCCAAATAAGGTGTGAGATAAAATCCTAGTAGGCATTCACCCGAAGATCTGTGCCTAAAAGTCAGTGAGTATATGGAAGGTAAAAGTACAATAGCCAATAAACAGCAACAACAAGTAATAGGCAGTAACAGTAACAACAAGCAATAAGAAGTAACAGTAAGCAGTAAAACAGGATGATACATAGCAGCAATCAATCCACAACCAATCAATAGTAGTGAAACAACAGCTAATAAGTCGGGAACCCTCTGGGAAGTACTCACAGCCATCCCCTCTGGTCCTATCCAAGAAGTACCACAACCCTCTGGGCAGTGCACTCAGCCTAACCCCTCTGGCTTGGTCATACGAATTTATGAGACTCTCTGGGGAAGCTCACTCGGTCAATTCCCCTTATAGTCTAGGTTAGTCAGGGACTCTCTTGAGGAAGATCACGTGGTCTAACCCTCTTAGCCCCAAGTTCTAGAGACTCTCTGAGGAAGCTATCTCGGTTAATTCCTTCTATAGCCTCAGGTATACCACAGACTCTCTGAGGAAGCTCACTCGGTCAATTCCTCCTCTAGCCTGGGAAGGTTCTTAAAAAAGATTCAAACAAGGTAAGACTCTCTGAGGAAGATCACTCAGTCTACCCTCCTGTAGTTTATAAAAAAAATCCAAGACTCTCTGGGAGCTCACTCGGTCCATCCCCTCTGTAGTCTATAACATCTGAGACTCTCTGGGAAGCTCACTCAGTCTATCCCTTATAGTCTATAGCACCAGGTTCTCTCAGCCTCATGTTGGTTAGTGCATAATAATGCTATAATTCTAAAGTACACCTATAGAGATACTTGGCTAACCAAAGTACACCAATAGAGCTACTTAGCTAAATAGTCTACAAGGCAACAAGCATGTCATGATTTTTACTTCAACCTATAACCTCAAGGCATGGAAACAGGTATAACAGCCAAAGGAAAACGAGACCCAAAGGTCATAAACATAACAAAGCAAGGGAAACACATCCAAGCACAACAATTATCCTCTAACATGGTCAATTTACCTCTACACAAGCATACAAGCAAGACAGGAAAACAACGAAGTCAAAAGGGTAACACGCGATACCCCATTCATGGGTATTGGTGGAAATTCGCACATAAAACTCAGAGACTTTGAACGGTAAGGCACAAAACACCTACCTCGATCCTAGGATATCGATATACTTGAACCACGATGGATAATTCTCCCTAGAACGTCGTAGATCTGAGAAAACGCACAAAACGTTCAACCTTAGATAACTTGAGAAAGACGAAGAATTGGAAAACAAGGCTCAAGAAGAAGGAAGAACTCACCACGCGCTTCCAACACAATTGACAGAACTCGAATCAGAGAACGAATAGAGGCTCGGGAATCTGGTGAAGTTTCGTGGCCGTACGACATCTCTCGGTCGAACCAGACCTAGAAGAAGACATTTATGATGATGAGGTGCGACCCCGGTCCATTTAGTGAAAAAAAGAGTACACGGTGTGTATTTTTAAAGTACACAGTGTGTAGTGGGTTTTTCCGTACTCCACCAAAATCGGCCTCCACGTCACCCCTACACACCGTGTGTGTGGCCCGGACACAGCCAACACACAACTTTGAGAAGGAAAAGAATACACAGTGTGTACTCAAAAAGTACACGGCGTGTACTTCAAAAATTTCGAGAAACTCAAAAATTTCTCAAAAACTCCAGAAAAGGAAAGACATACCTGAGACAAAGATCCAGGTTCTTACAAACTTCCCCCCTTAATGAAATTCATCCCCGAATTTCCCTAGAGGGGTGTAGAAGAAGAAACCTCGAATAGCTCTGGCCACTATGATCGAACCTCAGCCTCCCTTTCCCAAGTCTCATCCTGTACTCGCCCATGCTGCCGTAGCACTCGTACCAGAGAAACAGACCGGCCTTAGAGAACCTTTGTACTGCGATCGACAATCCAGATAGGATGCTCTTCAAACGACGCATCCACTTCGAGCTCAACCTCCTTGGGCTGAAAGACATGAGACAGGTCTGAAAAGTAACATCGGAGCTGAGAGACGTGGAAGATGTCGTGCATCACCCGGTACCTCTGAGGTAGTTGCAACCGATAGGCAACCAGACCAACTCTCTCCAATACCTCAAACGGCCCGACGTACCATGGTGAAATCTTACCCTGTCTCTGAATCCTCTTGTGTCCCAACCTCGGTGCGACATGCAGGAAAACCTGATCTCCGACCTCGAACTCCAGAGGTCGTCTCCACTGATCAGCATAAGACTTCTGTCGGGACTGTGTTGTAGCCATCTGCTTCTGAATCAGCTCTATCTGCTCTGAAGTCTCCTGAACAAGACGAGGTCCCAGCAAAGCTGCCTCTCCTACCTCCAGCTAGCATAAGGGTGGTCGGCATGGTCTACCATAAAGATCCTCGTATGGTGCCATCTGAATAGTCGCCTGAAAAATTTTATTGTAGGCGAACTCCACCAGAGGTATATGCTTCTCCCAAGAACCGCCAAAGTCAAGAATGTAAGCTCAAAGCATATCCTCAAGCACCTGGATTGTGCACTCAGACTGGACATCAGTCTGGGGATGGTATGCTGTACTCAAAAGTACCTGTGTACCCAAAGCCTTCTGAAGTCCCTTATAGAACCGGGAGGTAAAGCGCGCATCCCTATATGAAACAATGGAGTGTGGAACTCCATGTAGACTCACAATCTCTATGATGTACAGTCGTCCCAGATCATCAACACTGAAGGTATCCTTGATTGGAAAGAAGTGTGCTACCTTCGTAAGCTTGTTGACGACGACCCAAAAAGAATCACTTCCCCGAGGTGACCTTGGTAACCCGGTCATGAAGTCCATCGCGACATCGTTCCACTTCCACTCCAGAATGGGTAACTGCTGCAAATGCCTCGCTAGTCGCTGATGCTCTACTTTCACCTGCTGACAAGTAGAACATCTCATGACAAATCCAGCAACATCTCTCTTCATACCTGGCCACTGGTACTGGCAATGAAGATCCTGATACATCTTGGTGACGCTAGGATGAATAGCCCAAAATGAGGAATGAAAATTCTACATCAGCTCCTCGCGTATGTCTGTTGGCACCCATACACGTCCCTGGATATGCAATATCTCATCCTTTCCCACTTTCCATCCTGGAAGAGGGTCCCCTCCTGACAAACTCTCCTGCAGGACCAAGGCCTCTGAGTCTGATAGCTGCCTCATTCGTACCCGATCAAGAAGTGTAGAGGTAACAACCACAGATGAAAGGAAGGTCTATCCCTGCCTGTCGTGCACCTCCAACTGAATCTCAGAGAATAGAGCCATAATCTTCCACTCACTACTGGCCTCCTGAACTGCCTGAATCTGAGTTCTCCTGCTCAAGGCATCATCCAATGCATTGCCCTTTCCCGGCGTATAGGCGAGCTTGAAGTCAAAGGACTGAAGATACTCGACCCACCTGCGCTGTCTCAGATTCAAATCACGCTGAGTGAAGATATAATTGAGACTCTTGTGGTCAGTGAAAACCACAAAGTGCTCTCCCAGAAGATAGTGTCTCCAACAACGCAAGGCATGAACAACTGCTGCCAACTCCAGATCGTGCGTTGGGTAGTTCCTCTCGTGTGGCCTCAACTGCCGAGACCCGTACGCGACGACTCCATCCCCCTGCATAAGAACAACTCTCATCCTGATACCTGAAGCATCACAGTAAACAATATAGCCCTTTCCCAGCTCTGGACATACTAGTATCGGCACTGACGTCAACCTCCCTTTGAGATCCTGAAAGGCGGACTCACAAGAATCTGACCATAAAAACTTCTCCCCCTTTTTGGTCAGACCTGTCAACGGTGCTTCTAGGCACGAGAAGTCCTGAATGAAGCGTCTGTCTGTTGTATCCAGCCAGCCCTAGGAAACTCCACACCTCAAAGATGTTCTTCAGCTGCTCCCAGGAAACTGCAACTCTCACATTCTCGGGGTCCACTGAAACTCCTGTCTCTGAGATAACATGACCCAGGAAGTGGATCTGATCCATCCAAAAGTGGCACTTCGAGAGTTTAGCATATAGCCGATGCTCTCTCAGTGTACTCAGAACGATCTCAAGATGTGTGGCATGGTCGTGTCGAGTGTGAGAGTACACCAAGATATCATCCACAAAGACCATGACAAAGGAGTCCAAGTACGGATGGAACACTCGATTCATCAGTTCCATGAAAACCACAGGTGCGTTCGTGAGACCGAACAACATGACTGTATACTCGAAAAGACCATACCTACTCCTGAATTCTTTTAGAGTTATATCTGATGGTCTAACGTGCAACTGATGATAACCGGACCTCAAATCGATTTTCGAGAACACCCGGGTTCCTCGAAGCTGATCAAAGAGGTCATCGATCCTCAACAAGGGATATTGGTTCTTGACCGTCAACTGGTTCAGCTTCCGATAATCCACACAAAGCCGAAGGGTACTGTCTGCCTTCTTCGCAAAGAGGACAGGCGAACCCCATGGAGAAGTACTGGGTCGGATGAAACCCTTTGCCTGCAACTCCTCCAACTGCTTCTTGAGCTCCTGCAACTCAGGTGTAGCCATCGTATAAGGCGGAGTGGACACCGGTGCCGCTCCTGGAATGAGCTCAATCGATAAGTCTACCTCACACTCTGGAGGTAAACCTGAAAAGTCCTCTGGAAAGACATCCCTGAAACGATCCACCACTAGGGGAAAGTATAACTGTGAAGTCCCCTGGTCATTCAGATAAAGAATAGCAATCTGGGCCATCACTTCCCCTAGCCCATGATGCTCTGGTCCAACTCTACCCGCCTGGACATCCCACTCGCCTCTATAAAGGAAGGATCCGCCCTCTAGTGATACAAAACTCACCCTGCGGCGATAGCAATCGAAGATTACCTGGAAAGGAACTAACCAGTCCATCCCGAGAATGATGTCATATCCCGTCATCTTTAGGACATAGAGGTCCCATAAGAAATGACACCCCACAACCTCTAGAGGGCACTCTCTGCACTGTCGTGCGCTAGATGTCCTTGTTTCCAATGGTGTGTCAAGAGTCAACAAGTCGACAGATGAAAAGATACAGAGCCCAAGGCTCTCCACAACCGCAATAGAGATAAAGCTATGGAAGCACCAGTATCGAAA
This sequence comes from Viscum album, assembly GCA_963277665.1. NCBI lineage: Eukaryota > Viridiplantae > Streptophyta > Magnoliopsida > Santalales > Viscaceae > Viscum > Viscum album. Next base: position 1,068,283,359 of record OY728166.1, on the reverse strand, counting down.
AGAGCTGAATATAAGACTGAGGCTACTAGGATCGTACCTCGAACTGTAGAAGGGTCGGGATCCTGCTCCTGATAGATCTGCTCCACGGCAAAAGACTAACCTGCACCACGGCCCTGCACCCCTGGATGACCACTCTGAGCTGATCCACTCTGCTGTCGCTGATGACTGGACACCATGGTCACGACCTCCACCTTGGCCTGAACAGCCGGAAGAACTCCAGTTTTTAGACTGGTGGGAAACTGGCAAAGCATCTCCAGAACGCGGGGTCATAGAGGAACCTCTACCACCAGCTGAAGGTGAGAAGATGTGACAGAAGCGCTGAAGATGGCCCATCTTGCCGAAAGACCGGCACTCCGTCAGATCCCTCTGGCACTGAGGCCTAGTATGCACACTCCTACCGCACTGGTAGCATACAACCTGGCTGCCAGAAGAGGCATCCCGCGAACCCCGATCTTCTCGAGAAGACTCTCTATGGCGCTTCCTACTGTCTGTAGGAGGAACACCGGCTCTGGATATCGAGATGACCTGGCTCACTGCTCCAGAATCCCTTAGGTTGCACTCAGTAATCAGCACCTGGTTGACGATAGAGGATATCAAAGTCAACTGGAAGATATTCACTTGGGAACGGATCTCCTGCCTGAGTCTGTCCTCAAACTTCCTAGCAAGGAACAACTCATCACCTGCTGGGATAAGTGTAAAACGCTACAGCTCAGTGAAACGAGACGAGTACTCCATAACAGAAAGATTACCCTACTGCAGACTCATAAACTCATGGGCTCGATCGGACCTCAGGGTCTCCGGATAGAAGTAGTCATAGAAGGTGCATCAAAACTCATCCTAAGACATATCCTGCTGACGCCCTGACTGTGAGGTCACCTCCCACCACCTCTTGGAGGTTTCCCAGAGCATATAAGTATCTAGCTTTACCCTTTTCTATGAAGGGATCTCTAGGTGCTCGAAGATGGTCAGTGTGGCCTCTATCCATGACTCTGTAGCCTGGGGTCCTCCATCCCCTGAAAAAGTGGGAGGGTGCTGCTGCTGGAAAACCTGCGTCAACTCAGCCATCGACAGGGTAGGAGGTGGCGCTCCCTAAAAGGTCTGCATCATCCTCAGGAAGTCCTCCATGAACTGCACATCGGCACCTGTGACGGGTATAACTACTGGTTCCAAGGCTGGCACAACAGGAGGATCTGCAGGAGGTCCCTAATCAGCCATATCTGGCGTCTAATCACTGCCTGACGACAAACGTACAACCGGGGGACGTCTCAAAGGCATAGCTCTGAAAGATCAAAAGCACACCTTAGATCATGATTAACAAAGACTGAAAACATAGGATTACAAAATGGGAATAGGGGAAAGAAACTATCAAGTTTTAAAAAGCACGACCACATGGCGTGTATGAAAACTACACATCATGTCTGCTTAAGCCATTAACATGGGCGTGTATTCCTGCCTTACTGGTTGTGTAACACCCAAAACTACACGGCGTGTTGTCCACATACATGGCGTGTACTTGGACTCTAAACCCCTACCCGAGTCTCCTTACACGGCTAACTCACACGGTCCAAACTAGCCCAGACTACACGGTGTGTTCCCTAGGGACACGACGTGTACTTGACACAGTCTCGGCGGCCCGTGTTGTTAGTTACACAACCGTCTACACGGTTGGAATTTACACAGTGTGTTCCGAAAAAACACGACGTGTATGGAAGAAGGTGACACTGTCCCATGTTGTTCGTGACACGGCCGGGTATCTGGACAAGACTACGCGGCGTGTTCCAAAAGCAACACGGTGTGTCTCAGAGAAGGTAACGTCGACCCGTGTTGTTCATGACATGGTCGGGTACCTGGATAGGACTACACGACATGTTCCTTTACAACATGGCATGTTCTACTCGAGTTTCCCTGACCCGTGTTGTTAGTGACATGACCGGGTACACGGATCTAAACTACATGGCGTGTACCCACCGTACACGGCGTGTTTCTGAAGTTATTCTACAACACTGTGTTTCTGCTCACACGGTCAAGGACACGGACTGAAAATTACACAGCGTGTATCCCAAAAGTACATGATGTGTATTATGGGTTTTTCTGGGTAGTAGCTCAAAAACTGCACAGAAGCCCAGAAACACTGAAAATAGGGCAAAGAGGTGCCAAATTCCGATCCGTGAGGGCCAATACTCCCCGCGAATCAAAGCTTGGAATCTCCTATAGTCATATACAAGAGAAAACGAGATCATGATCCACCAATTTCCGATTCAAGAGGGACCATAACACCTCAAGAATCAAAATTTGGAATTCATTTAAACAAAGTACAATATAAACAATTCTCTAACAAGCAGCAGGGATTCTATCAAGCATCTATCACAACAGCATGCATAATCTACACAACGTCTATCACAACAGCATGCAATCGCTAATGCACCCTAAATGGCATGGAAAGAATGCAAGGCATGTTATTTCTAAAAGTGTATATATTATTCATGAGATGACATACCCTCATCTCATCGGGTTGCGACAGAAATAGAACCGTAATATCAAAACAATAACAATACAAAGCATGTGAATAACTTTAGGTGAAATCGTATCAACCGTAAAATCTCAAAACTAGAAAACTACAATAAACAAGGTAGTATGGATTTTCCCTATACACGGGTTATCTACTCTCGTGCACAACTTATTACCAAGTACTGAATCCGTCCTATCCTTGGATAAGGTCTCCAAATAGTAAAGCAAGAGAAAAGAAATCCCTTTGGTACCACTTTGTAACGTCCCGGTTCCGGAAGCCACCCAGAGGCGCCCCATACCCGGTTGGTCACATGGCCTCAAGAGCATTTCCCCAAACGCCAGATGCTGCAGACTAGCAGCGAGGGCCTTGGGTGTGATAGTGGGGAAACTATGCCCTCATTGGCAGAGTATACAGCGGAAGAAAAATAAACATACAATAGAGGAAGTAGTAATAACCAACAATATAAACAGTGGAAGAATAAATAAAAAAACTAGAGCACATATGTATATATGAAATAATGCATGATACATAACTAAGAAAGCATCCAAACAAGTCACAATGCTGGAAAACACTACAGTATCAAACAAGTACAAAAGAAAAGTAAACAGCTCCTCAGCATCGCAAGCCAAAGCTTGGTCCCATGCTCTCCTACTCCAAGAAATTGATGTTATTAATATTTTCATGACTTATTATATACTCCCTTTACTTATTTTATATGAAATGTACATAATTTGTGTGAAATATTAATGTTTTAATATTAAGTATAATTTTTGAGCATTTTTAGAAGTATTCCAATTGATTAAGTTTACTGTTTTAATAATAACTATCACTATACTGATCCAAATTTTGTGTTTCTTGTTTTTTAGGATTCTAATTTAAATATACAACATTTCATTAGAAGGTACCATGAGCCAATTCTTCCATTTGAAGGCTCATATGGTCCTCACAAATAAGACAAAAGAATCTGTGAAGAAACTGGACTATTCATGAAGATTGATTTACTGGGCTACATTTAGAAGTCCAAATTCTATTATTATCCACCATCGTTCGGGGAATAATTCAAGGAGTCTTGTATAAAAATTTCAGGGCCCAAATCTAAGAACAAGGGGCCCAAATGATGCTTTAAAATCTAGCCAACCATTCTGAAATATAATTAAAATCAGTATAGTATGCATGAAATATCTCATGATTTAAGAATCCAATAGATCTGATATTTTTCATTGTGAAAGAGGAGATATATGCGGCCGACTTTGTTGAAGAAATCATTCGGATTTGAATGCATATTCCGATTCAAAAACCCTTTTACATTTTGAACTTTAAAAAGACTATATTGAAATGGATAATTTAACTTTGTTTAATCATCGGGCCATAACTTTTGATCCTTAATTCCAAATGACCCCAAATTTTGAGAGTAGTCGGAAAAATTTATTATCTACAACTTTGAAGAAGGAGATTTCTCTAGATTCAGCTATCTGAATAGCCAACTTGGCGATGAAAGTGGAGGGACAGATTGGGAATACAAACAGTCCACTCCTTGGGCTATAAATACTCTCCCTTTCTCTCTTTGAGAGGGGTTGGCATTTCAGAAGAGATGAGAACATATTGGCACGACCAAAGCCTTTCCAAAGGCTTGGGAGGATATGTCATACTCAAGTTTTCACTTTAGAGACCTTTCCTCCTCTCTTTGTTTTCACTTACTTTTGTGTTCTTTGTTTTTGTAATTTTGCAAGTCCTTTATTTTGTAATTCTGTTTTAATGAAAGTTTCTTCTTCAATATCTCTTATTCTCATCCACCTTCTGTAGTTTAATATTTATGTTTTTAAAATATTTTAAATTCAATTGAATCCCCTTCCCTTCTTTTGCTTCCTCATTCAATCGAAAATCCGTTTTTAATTATCATCATCGTTCGTGTGTGTGTGTGTGTGTTCGACGCAAAAATCTTTTCTTATCCCTCTATTTATCTTATCTTCTTAATTTATCATCATAATCATTATAACCATATTAGTAATCATTTTAATGGATGGGTAAATCTTTAATTGGGGTGAGTTATAATTTAGGTATGTTAAGTGATTGAGATCTTTTGCTCGACGAATGTTCTTTAAATTAATATTGTGTATGTTGAACTTTATATGTCATGGATTAATGAAATTTTTTGTTTAATATGTGGATTCCATGGATTATTGGAACCACAAATACACTACCATAAACAAGTAATGGTAATTATTAGAAACCTAAGTTAAGTTACGGCTTGGATGAAAGCTTTAACACTTGGGAATTCTGATCAAAATCATCTTGTGACATGGGTGTTAATTTAATGAAATACAAAGCAAAGCTCAAGGATATCACAAACTTAACTACCTAATGATGAACTCACCCCAATATTTATAAATTTTTTAAATCAAACATCATCCATAAATTATTTCATAAGCTCTGCAAACAAACCCCCCAATCAGAATACAATTAACTAAAAACAAACGACTATTACAAAGTATCATCATCGAGGATTCGACCCGAGTGTTGCTATATACATTAGCAGAGCACCGGAACCTTGCCAAAGGCTTGGGAGGATCTGCCATACTCAAGTTTTCACTTGAGAGGCCTTTCCTCCTCTCTTTGTTTTCACTTACTTTCGTGTTCTTCATTTTTGTAATTTTGTAAGTCCTTTATTTTGTAATTCTGTTTTAATGCAAGTTTCTTTTTCAATATCTCTTATTCTCATCCACCTTCTGTAGTTTAATATTTATGTTCTTAAAATAGTTTAAATTCAGTTGATTCCCCTTCCCTTATTTTGCTTCCTCATTCAATCAAAAATCCGTTTTTAATTATCATCATCGTTCGTGTTTGTGTGTGTTCGATGAAAACATCTTTTCTTATCCCTTTCTTTATCTTTTCTTCTTAATTTATCATCATAATCATTATAACCAGATTAGAAATGGGAAATGTGGAAACTCAAAACTCACACCTCTCAAGATGATAAAATTCATTTGTGGAGGTTCACTCTTTCACCAACCAAAAGTAAAAAACTTAGAGTTTGAAAAGATCTCTCAGCTTCCAATCTCTATCCAAAGTGCAAAAGAATCAAGAGGTATTTTTAAGGGGTTTTTCTGTGGCTATGAGACGGTATGAATATAATGTCCAAGAGAGAAAAAGAGGGGTAAAACACCAACATAGAAAAAGCAATGCACATTTTTTTTGAAATAAAACATGGAAGGAAATGAAAACACATATTTATAAGGGAATGATTGTGTGAATAAAGACATAATAGAGAAAGAAAATATGAAGGGGATGAGAAGATGAAATATTTACAAACCACAAAACTTCTCCCAATGATATAAGAATATAATGCAAGTGTTTTTTTTTCTTTTTTTTTCGAAAGTTGACCTTGAAACAGATCTCACACTCATATCCCAACCCATGTTTGATATCCTCATGACACTAATTATAATAGTTATAACAAGATCAAAGGTTGAGAAAGAGTGATTTTTGACCTACCAAGACACAACCCATTTTTGAATTTTTTTTTTGATTTTTTTCATAATTTTTGATTGTTTTTTGAACACTTGTCAAAAAAATTTACAAAATTACATAAATGGAAGTACATTACATTCCCCAAAACACACTAAATGACAACCTCTCCCCCACACTGAAATGGATACTTTCTGTCAAAAAGATGATAACTCGTTGAAAATCAATAATAGGTTACCCAAACAATGAAATCCATTCCCCCCACACTTAAATTTCAAACAAATATGCAATGAAAATCCATGTTGATATTGGGTGGGAAAAGGTATTGGGATTGTAATGTGGCTACCAAAAGAAAAAGGTTTTCATAGGCTCGAAGGGGCTTTCAAAAGGAGGATTAATGTAAGGGAAATGGGAGTCTATTTGGCTATTGTGATTCTTATGTGGTTCAGAAAATGCCTCTATCATATTAATGCACACTATGGCAGGAAATTCAGCTCGAAGGTCCACAAACTCAAGACTCAAAAATGGTGGTGAAAACACACATTTTGAAAAGATGGTCATAGGTGGCCTTGGCATGAAAGAAAATGTTGTTCCTCACGGTTCGGGAAAAGCATTTTCCAAATAAAAAATTGAGCATTCAATTTTTTTTAATTTTGACACAAAATTCTTTATCCAAAGTCATGATGAAAATACAACATTTTTGAGATGAAAACATGTCTGTTAACTCCCCAAAATGGTTGGACAAAATTTCAAAATTTGATGGTGAATAAGCATGACTCTTTAATTTTTTCATATTTTTTTTAAGTGATTGTTTTCTTGGTTTTTTTAGTTTTTTAGGTTTTTATATTTTTTTATTTTTTTATAAAGATACACCCACACAAAAGAGAAAGTGAAAAAGAAAGGTTTTTATAAATAAAGTGGTAAAAAAATTAAAGAGAGAGGAAAAAGAAGAAAGAGGTAGAGAGAGGAAGAGATAGAGAGAGAGTTAAAGGGAAAGAGGTGCCCCCTAGTTTAGATTTGGTGGGTCGTCGTCTCCATCCGGTGGTGGGTTGACTGGAGAAGTTGGGTATCCAATGGAAGTAGATGATGATCCAGGATTGTGTGTCCTATCATAGTGATGCTTTAACAGATGTCCATTAACCGTGAATGTCCTTTTGGAAGAGGGGTCTTGGACTTGCACTGCACCAAATGGATAAACATTAGTAATAACAAAAGGACCTTCCCAACGAGAATTAAGCTTACCTGGGTGAAGTCGGAATCAAGAATTGAAGAGAATTACCTTTTCACCTTCATGAAATACCTTTCTAAGGATGTGTCTATCATGGAGTACCTTAGCCTTCTCTTTGTACAGATTGGAATTCTCATAGGATTCAAGTCGAAGCTCCTCCAGTTCATCCAATTGAAACAATCTTTCTTCACCAGATTTTTCACAATCAAAATTACAGGTTTTCACAGCCCAAAAAGGCTTATGTTGGATTTCAACTAGTAAGTGAAACGCTTTACCAAAAACTATCCTAAAAGGAGTCATCCCAATGGGTGTTTTATAGGCAGTTCAATAATCCCAAAGGGCTTCACCAAGTCTCTCGGGCCAGTCTTTTCTAGTGGGCTTAAAAATTCTCTCAAGTAACCTTTTCACTTCTCTATTAGAGAGTTCAGCCATGCCATTTGTTTGGGGGTGATATGTAGTTGAATTTTTATGTACAACCCCATTCTTTTTCAAAAGAGCTTCCATGGTTCTATTACAAAAATGGGTTCCTAAGTCACTGATCAAGGCACGTGGTGTGCCAAATCTTTGGAAGATGTGGGTCTTTAGGAACTCACTAACAGTATGAGCATCATCCTTCCTAGTGGGTTTGGCCTCAACCCACCTTGAAACATAATCGACCGCAAGAAGAATGTATGAGAATCCATTGGAGGGGGGAAATGGTCCCATGAAATTGATGCCCCAAACATAGAATATTTAACAAAAGATTAAGGGATTTTGGGGCATTTCATTAATCTTTGAAATTGTGCCAAACTTTTGGCAAGTGGGACATGATTGAAAGAACTCATGTGAGTCCTTGAAGAGTGAAGGCCATAAGAATCCAGAGTCTAGGACCTTTCGGGATGTCCTTTGTGGTCCAAAGTGGCCACCTTCGGGAAGTGAGTGACAGAATTCTAATATGGAAGAATGTTCATTTTCATCGACACATCTCCTTATTACCATGTCAGCCCCAGTTTTCCAAAGTTTATTTTCTTCCAAAAAATAGTATTTTGAATCACTTTTCAACTTAATTTTTTGTTCTTTTGAAAACTTTTTAGGAAAAACACCAGAAACCAAGTAATTTACAATTGGGGCATACCATGGTATTTTTGGAGTGAGAGATGAAAGGTTCTCAGTGGGGAATTAAGGATCGATGATTTCAAATTGAGAAGAATTATAAATTCTACTCAAGTGATCAGAAACAGGGATTTATTTTCTTGGACTATATTTGATTTCAAGGTCAAACTCTTGGAGCATTAGGATCCATCTTATTAGCCTCGGTTTGGAATAAATTTTCTTGAGTAAGAACTTAATAGCAGAATGGTCTGTGAAGATGTTGATTTTGGCACCTAAGAGATAGGGCCGGAATTTATCTAAGGCAAAAACAACTGCTAAAAGTTCTTTTTCAGTGACAGTGTAGTGAGATTGAGTTTCATCCAATGTTTTTGAGGAATAATAGATGACATGAGGAATCTTTTCTCTTCTTTGACCAAGAACAGCCCCAACGACTCTATCAGAAGTATCACACATTAACTCAAAGGGTAAGGACCAATATGGGGGTTGGATTATCGGGGCAAATGTAAGAGCAGTTTTGAGTTCAATGAAGTCTCTCTTGCAAGCCTCATCAAAATGGAATGTGACATCATTTTGGAGTAGGCGAGTGAGTGGGAGGGAAATCCTACTAAAGTTATGAATGAATCTCCGATAGAAACCGGCATGACCGGGAAATGAATGAATGTATCGAACAGAAGTGGGTGGAGGAAGTGATTGGATCACTTCAATTTTGGCAGGATCGAATTCAATACCATCTTTTGAAACTATGTTCCCTAGAACAATCCCATTTGCAACCATGAAGTGACATTTTTCAAAATTTAACATAAGGTTACACTTGACACACTTTTGGAGGACAAGAGAGAGTGAATTAAAACAAGATTCAAATGACTCACCATAAATGGTGAAGTCATCCATGAAGACTTCCATGCAGTGTTCAATGAATTCAGAAAAGATACTCCTCATACACATCTGGAATGTTGTAGGAGCATTGCAAAGTCCAAAAGGCATTCTTCTATATGCATATGTTCCAAATGGGCATGTGAAAGTAGTCTTTTCTTGCTCCTGAGGTGAGATTGGGATTTGAAAATAGCCGGTGTATCCATCAAGAAAGCAATAGTGTGACTTTCCGGCTAATATTTCTATCATTTGATCAAGTAATAGAAGTGGGTAGTGATATTTTTGTGTTTTAGCATTCAATTTTCGATAATCGATGCATACATGCCATTTGTTCTTCACTCGAGTTGTGACTACCTCCCCATGTTCATTTGTGACAACAGTTATCCCACCCTTTTTTGGTACAACTTGAATTGGACTAACCCATTCACTATCAGAAATTGGGTAGATAATAACATCTTAAAGAAGCTTGGTGATCTCTTCCCTAACTACCTCAAGTATGAGTGGATTGAGTCTTATTTGTGGTTGTCTAATTGGTTTGGATGACTCCTCCAGATGGATGTGATGCATGCAAAGGGCAGGGTTGATTCCTGGTATGTTATCTAGGGTCCAACCTAAGGCCCTTTTGTTTTCCTCTAACACTTGAACAAGTTTGGAATCCTCGATTTCAGTAAGTGTGGCAGAGATAATGACAGGATATGAGTGATCATGGAAGAGGAATGCATATTTCAGGTGTGTAGGAAGAAGTTTCAAATCAGTCTCATCTTTTATTTGTGGGTTATAAAACTCAGGAATGGAGTAAGGGACTTCAGTTGCTTCAGATTCATTTTTCCCAATACTGTCCAAGGTGGAGCAGTTTTGATCAGAGTTGAGATGGGATTCAAGAGAATTTTCAAGATCCTCTAAATTGATGGAGTCTATGAATGAAAGGTCCACATCAACATCACCATTTATGACTTGGTTAATCATAGTGCAGATTTCACAAGATCCTTTGTCATTAGAACATGAAGAACATGGTGGATTGGGGTTCGATTGACTCTTAGAAGTGTCCTCAGAAGCATGAATTGAGAATGCAGAGTGGTCCTCAGATGGGTATCGCATGGCTTGGAAAATGTCAAACTTGACCAGTTGGTCACCGAATTCCATGGATAAGATTCATGAATGGACATCAATCTTGGTTCTCGCAGTCATGAGGAGTGGTTTTCCTATAATTAGGGGAGATCGAGAAGAGTTCATGTCACCTTCCATGTCAAGGACATAGAAATCAGCAGGGAAGATAAGATCATTAACTCGAACAAGGACATCCTCAATTATTCCCTCGAGACTAGTTGTGCTTCGATTGGCTAACTGGATGACAACACCTGTTGGGTGTAAAGGACCTAGACCAAGGTTGGAGAATATGGATTTGGGCATGACATTAATTGAGGCTCCTAGGTCTATGAGTGCATCATCAAAGTTCGAACATCCAATTTGGCATGGAACCGTAAAGGTCCCTGGATATTTGCACTTTATGGGAATAAACTGTTGGGTGGAAACATTTTCAAAGGTCCTAAGTTGCCTCTTGTGGGTGCACAATTCCTTAAGAAACTTGTCATACTTAGGAATTTGTTTTATGGAATCTAAGAGGGGAATGTTGACTTCAACACGTCTAAACATGTCGAACATTTTAGGATCAGGTTCAAAGGACTTCCTTGGTTTAGAAACAGCTTGAGGAAAAGGAATTGGATTCCTAAGTGGAATGGAAGGAGGTGAGGGAATGGATTCAGGTTCCTTTTCAAGTTTCTTTTTATTTTCGTTTTCTAAGTCAACATTCAAAGGAGGGTTTTAGGATTTATCTTGAGGCACAGCAAGTTTCTTTTTTTTATCTAAGTGCAATTGCACTTACATTACCCTTGGGGTTGGGTAATGGTTGAGTTGGGAGTTGGGAAGAATTTGATTGTTGTTGCTGGCTCAGGTGGGATGCAAGTTGACCTATTTTAGTTTCAATGTTTTTAAGGCTAGAACTGGTGAAGGAGGAAAGATCTTCCACTGCACTTTCCCATGGTTTCTTGGAAGAAGAGGCTTGTCCCTGGTTGAGATTTACTTGATTTTGGTTCTTGGGAAATCGATTGTATTGGTTTTGGAATTGGGAAGGCTCGCTAGGATAATGGAATCCAGGAGGAGGATTGTTCCTTTGAGGTTGAGGAACAAAAGGATAAGGTTGATGGAAGTTACCACCACCTTGACCATATTGGAATTGGTTTGGGTTTTGAGGAGGGAATCGAGGGGGTGAGACATGGGGTTACCATACCTCAATCCTTGGTTAAAGTTAGAGGAGAAGGGCTCAGAGTGAGGTTGGTTGAAGTTTCTAACAAACTGACCTGATAGTTGATGATTGGGGTTCCACTGACCATATGCTGCATTGAGCTCCATTGGTCTAGATGAACCGGATTGATCCTCTTGAAGTTGTGGACATGTGTCAGTTGGATGAGATGGAGATTTGCAGATTCCATAGTTTTTGATAGGTCCAGGAAACATTGATTGTGGAGAAGACGAGGTTGGGGATTTGGTGGCCACAACTAGCTATTGCACAAGACCTGTAAGTTCACTCATCCACTCGGTCATCTTGTTCGGCTCAATTGATTGATTATATTGGGCTTGTATGACTTGAGCATGTGCTCGATTATGGAATTGTTGTGTGTTTGCAGTCATGTTACTTATGAGATATCTTGCAGCTGTAGGAGTTTTATCAACAAGAGTACTGCCACTTACGACATCTATGAGAGTTCTCTCCATATCCAATAACCCCTCATAGAAGTATTGGATCAAGATTTGGTCAGGAATTTGGTGATGTGGGCAGGTTGCAACAAGCTTTTTGAACCTCTCCCAGTTGTCATGGAGTGATTCACTTGGGAACTGATGGATACCACTTATTTCCTTTTGGATAGAATCAGTACGAGAAGCAGGAAAGAATTTCTCTAAGAAGAGTTGCTTCATGTCATTCCATGTGGTTATGGAACCAGGAGGAAGGTAGTAGAGCCATGACTTAGTAGTTTCAGCTAGGGAGAAAGGTAATGCTCAGAGTTTGATTTGTTCTTCAGAAACCCCTTGAGGCTTCATGGTAGAGCACACTACTTGGAAATCTTTAAGGTGAAGATGTGGATCCTCACCGGCTAGCCTGTGGAAATGAGGAAGAAGATGAATCAAACCCAATTTGAGTTCGAAGTCAACCTCTATGTTTGGATATTGAATACCAAGAGGTTGGTAATTAATATCAGGGGTAGCAAGTTCTTTAAGTGTTTGTTCCTAGGATTGGTCATATCTAATTCAACTGATTGGACAAGGACTGGTTCTTGAATTATTTGATTATCTCTTATGTTCCTCCTAAGTTGGCGAAGTGTTCGCTCAATTTCAGGGTCAAAAAATTCTGAGGGATTGTTTGGAAGGCTATGGGGCATTCAGAGAGATTTTGGAAGAAAGAGGAAGACATGTTTTTCTTTGTATTTTTTCAATTTATGATTTTTAAGAGGAAGATGAGTTTTTTTTTCATGTTTTTTTCAATTTTTTTTCAATTTTGTTTTTTTTGTTTTTTTACAATAACCAGAAACTAACGACTACATAAAGCACCATCCCTGGAAATGGTGCCATTTGAAACGCACGGCCGATTGTTTCCTATCGACCGGTCAAGGTCCCAAGTGCTTCCATAAACATTAGCAGAGCACCAGAACCTTGACCGGTCGATAGGCAAAAATCGGCCGTTCATTTCAGCAATCAAGTTCCAGAAGTTGAAGGGCACTTTACCTTGTCTATACCTGCAATGACATAGTCTACTTAGGCCCAAAAGCATGGCCCAAACAGGGTGTGAGATAAAATATCATTAGGCATTCAACTGAAGATCTGTGCCTAACAGTCAGTGAGTATATGGCATGTAATAGTACAATAGGCAGTAAACAACAACAACAAGCAATAGGCAGTAATAGTAACAACAAGCAATAGACAGTAATAGTAAGCAGTAAAACAGGATGATACATAGCAGCAATCAATTCACAACCAATCAACAGCAGTGAAACAACAGCTAATAAGCCGAGAACCCTCTCAGAAGTACTCGCAGCCATCCCCTCTGGTCCTATCCAAGAAGTAACACAACTCTCTGGGCAATGAACTCAGCCTAACCCCTCTGGCTTGGTCATACGAATTTATGAGACTCTCTGGGGAAGCTCACTCGGTCAATTCCCCTTATAGTCTAGGGTATTCAGGGACTCTCTTGAGGAAGATCACATGGTCTAACCATCTTATCCCCAAGGTCTAGATACTCTTTGAGGAAGCTATCTCGGTCAATTCCTCCTATAGCCTCAGGTATACCACAGACTCTCTGAGGAAGTTCACTCGGTCAATTCCTCCTCTAGCCTGGGAAGGTTCTTAAAAAAGATTCAAACAAGGTAAGAATCTTTGAGGAAGATCACTCGGTCTACCCTCCTATACTCTATAAAAAAAATCCAAGACTCTTTGGGATCTCACTCGGTCCATCCCCTCTGTAGTCTATAACATCTGAGACTCTCTGAGAATCTCACTCGGTCTATCTCTTATAGTCTATAGCACCAAGTTCTCTCAGCCCTGTGATGGTCAGTGCATAATAATGCTATAAGGATAAATTACACCTATAGATATACTTGGATAACCGAAGTACACCTATAGATCTACTTAGTTAAATAGTATACAAGGCAACAAGCATGTCATGATTTTCACTTCAACCTATAACCTCAAGGCATGGAAACAGGTATAACAGCCAAAGGAAAACGAGACCCAAAGGTCGTAAATAGAACAAAGAAAGGGCAACACATCTAAGCAAAAAAATTATCCTTTAACAAGGTCAATTTACATCTACCCAAGCATACAAGCAAGGCATGAAAACAATGAAGGCAAAAGGGTAACACGCGATACCCCATTCACGGGTATCGGTGGAAATTTGCACATAAAACTCAGAGACTTTGAACGGTAAGGCACAGAACACCTACCTAGATCCTAAGAGATCGATATAATTGAACCACGATGGATAATTATCCCTAGAACGTCATAGATCTGAGAAAACGCACAAATCCTTCAACCTTATATAACTTGAGAGAGGAATAATTGGAAAACAAGGCTCAAGCAGAAGGAAGAACTCACCGCTGCACTTCCAACGCAATCGACAGAACTCGAATAAGAGAACGGATGGAGGCTCAGGAATCCAGTAAAATTTCATGGCCATATGGTGTCTCTCAGTTGAACCATACCTAGAAGAAGATGTTTATGATGATGAGGCGCGACCCCGGTCCGTTTTGTGAAAAAAAAGTACACGGCGTGTAGTGGGTTTTTCCATACTCCGCCAAAATCGGCCTCCACATCAACCCTACACACCGTGTGTGTGGCCCAGACATGGCTAGGACACATCTTTGAGTGGGAAAAGAGTACACGGCATGTACTCAGAAAGTACACGACATGTACTTCAAAAATTTCCAGAAACTCTAAAATTTCTCAAAAACTCTAGAAAAGGAAATACATACCTGAAACAAAGATCCGAGTTCTTACAATTTTATTGGTTGATGATATTACAAACCTATCTCATCTCATCTTTGAATTTGATTCATTTTAGAGGTTTTTAAGTGGGGTATGGGTTTATTATAAATTAATATTTTTGAGGTTTCCAAAAGTGCCCCTCTGTACCTCCTCCCTCTCCTCTTCACTCCATTTTGATCCTTCAAACTCAGAAAAACCCTATCCATTTCCCTTATCCACTTCCCTAGAAACATACTATATGTCTTGGTATTCTTAAAAGACCAACTTTAGTGCCCTAAGAGGAGGTTTAGAAGAGGCACGTCGAAGAAGATGTAATATCATTTACCGATTCTTTCAAAATTCTTTCTTATTATACTTACTATATATGAGTTGTTTAATTATTAAGTGATAAATCTAGTATCACTTTTATACTAATATGTTATTATGAATATGTAATATCCATATTCCATCTTCTATCCATCCTATGAAAAATGAAATCACCACGCGTGTGTACGTACGACCTACCGTCTCCACACCGTGTTGTAATATGATTTTCATCACCCACATACTTGGATGGGTATAATGATGGAATAAATAACTATATATGATTATTTTAAAATGACATTGATTCTGAAATATTATACACTTCAATACAATTCCACAATCATGGTAATGATATCTTCACTCGTGCGTACGTACGACCTACCGTCTCCACGATGTGATGTGATTCGTTCTACATGATCTTCATTGAAGAATAATTATATAAATGAATTTAACAAAAAAAATATGATATATATTATACTAATACCATTCTTTAAATGATATAACTATAACCTAAAATGAGGAATAAGAATTTATTCGACAAAACATGCATAAGAACATAAAGTAGTTAACACCCAAATAAAGAGTAACAATGAAATGTTACTAATAAATATATAAGAATATGACCATATATGATATCATAAAAATGACTATGATTATGGAATAAGTCAATGACATTATTTAAATCATTATACAGGAGGTTCAGATATGTACAAATCATATCGGACCTAAGGTAAGTGAAAATCTTGCAATCTCATTTTTATCTGAGATTATTTATACTTAAGTATTTACTGGGGAATATTTATCATCCACGTCCATTTTTATTAAATATTTAATATTATTTCTATCCTCTTACAATTGTTTAAATCCAATTTTACCCATTGGTAAATATTTATTAAAATATATGAAGGGAATCTTTTGTCATTTTCATTACGAGATACTTTTTGACTTTTCTGGAAAAAGTATGAGAAGAATGTTTTTTTAACTTCAACGAAATGAACTGATTTTTAAGATTTCATAACACCTTACTCCATGAAGCTTAATCTACAATATTTCATGATTATTTTCAACAATTTTTTTTCTTTTAAAATTGCATGGCATTTTGAGAAAAGAAAATGATTTTGAAGAAGAAAGGATATTTTCCTCAAGAATTCATTTCAAGTGTTTTATCAAAACTATTTTCCATATAAGATGATATTATTTAATATAGTTATGTTTCAAGTATAATGTCTCTATTATTTACATGGTTTGATTTTTTTAAGATGAAATGATATCCATTTGTTTTATATGGATTATGTTATGATGGGATGATATTTATGAAACCCATTTTATTTGTGGGGTTATGATGAATGATTTGTGTTTATTTTGTGACACATGTAAGAATGATTTCATTATGAGATGTGCGGGACCTATATCTCCCCCTAATGAATTGGGTAAAGATTTATATCTCATGATATGTACATGGCTAGAATAACAAGTAAATCTGGTTTAGTAATATAGGGCTGGAATGGTAAGTAAACTCGATTCACTAATGGAATTCATCCACAATGATGGTCTTGGAAGTAATTCCTTGGCTAATATTGAAATCATAATATGTGATTATTAGTTTTCCATAATTACATGTTTTATTCCAATGCTATTCTTTCATGGTTAATGTTACTTTATGATCCATGCCTTACGTACTGCCAAGATTTATGTCATTGCTCAAGATTTTGATGTTTAAATTTTATGTTCATGTTTTTACGTTCAAATGTTTATGGTTTATTTTATGTTCTCCATATTTACCCTTGTTGAGAATTTGATCTCACACTTTATATGTTTTCTTTTCCCCAGGATATAAAGATTTTTTTTAGGTAAGAAAAAAAGGGGGAAGTTCTTTATAGGGGATGTTGAAGATCTTTCACCATCATTAGAAGATTATATTTCAAGTTTCCAAAGACACTAAACTAATACGGACATTGGGCGTTTGTTTGTGTCATGTATTAAGTATTCTGAAAAAGTAATGTAATTTCCATGTACGTCAAGATTGGGTCTCTACAGTTGGTATCAGAGCGAAGGTTTAGTTAACCTTTGGAAACTAGGATACGAAAACTTTAGTGAGATCTCTAGAGATATTTATAAGGTGTGACTAGGGATGTTCCTAAGGTTAAGTATAAGTATAGGTTACAATACTAGAATTATGATAAATATCATGAATAACCTAGAATTAAACCTAATATTTTAGACATTGAAAGAACTCCCCCTTGATTATGTTGTTTTCCTTGTATGATTTTTGCCTCCCACACTATTCTTTTTTGGGTTTTAGATAAAGGATGGAACCTGAAGGAACCGTGTTAATGATCAATACACTAGGAAATGAAATTAGTGTCCTCCTGAATAGCCAAATGTTATGGGATATGGATTGAAAAATCTTATTTCTATACTTACACAAGCTATGAATCATTCTGGATGTCCAAATGAATAGAGAAGGGAATAATATTCTATTGAGTTCTTCATGAGGAAACGTCCAACTTCTTTAAGTGGGTCTTTTAATCCACTTGTTGCTGAATAATGGATCTATACCATTGAAATGATATCTTCCATACTTCACTGTTCATAACATGAAAAATCCATTTTGGTTGTTTACCGTTTAGAAGGTGAAGCATACCAGTGGTGGAATCTAATTAAGAATACTAGTCCCCAAGATGAAATTGAATCCATGAAATGGGATGAGTTCAAGAACTGATTTTTTAATAAGTACTTTCCTCATATTCTTCGAACGAAGATGGAAAAGGAGTTCCTTGATCTTAAATAAAAGGATGATTAATCTGTTGGTATATACGAGCTGAATTTTATAAGGCTTCCAAGGTATGCATCTGGTTTTATTATCCAACCTGAAAGTAAAGTTGATCAATTCTTTAGGGGCTTAAAACAAAGTCTTCAAAGGGAATTAGCTATAAGAGAATTCAGTATCTATGAAGATATTGTGCGTTGTCCTTTCAAGGTAGAACTGGAAGTTGTTGTCACATATCTATCTTATGGTTTTGGAAAGAAACAAAAGATGGAGTTCAAGGAAAAATCTCAAAACAATGGAAAAAAGAATACGAATGTTTTGTTATGCTCAAAGTGTGGAAAGAAGCATGGTGGAGATTTCCTTAAAGGGACTAGAAAATGTTTTTAAGTGTGGAAAAGAAGGTCATCGAGCAGATGAGTGATGAAATAATGGGTAAAAGGTAGCTAATGATGTGAATAGAGAAAAGACTAAAAAGAACGCACCACCAACACTTCAATGTTATAAGTGTAAGGAAATGGGGAATTATACTAACCAATGCCCTAATTTAAGGGTTAATGACGATCGACATCAACAACCTCTTAAGGAAAAAGATAAAGGGAAGTCGCATGCGATCACTGTTGGTGATGTTGAGTATGACCATGAAGTAGTGGAATGATTAAGTGTTTATGTAATGGGATTTAAAAATAGTGTTGTGGAATATAATTTATAGTATTATGGAATATTGTAATATCTATGTATTGATATATTATGGTTTCAATAATTATATGGTACTGGTAACCATGAAAAGTGATTGAAATATTTTTGGAAAGTAGATGATATACACATAATGAAGGGATAAAGAGAAAATAATATGTTTGATAGTATTAATGAGATCATGATTGATAAAATGAAAAATTGATATCATGGTTTGAGTATATAGAATTTTTGGTATATTTGGTGTATGGAAAGAGTTAATTTTGATGGAATTCATGTTGTCACTAAGGTTCTACGGTAATTTATGTTATTATCATATTTCAAGAGGATGCATGATGAAGTCCTTAAATTGTTTGGAATGTGACCAAAAAGATATATCTTATGATATATGGGGGATAAATGATGGTATTCACATTCTTATTATATGACATTTCTGGTAATTGTTTTCTATATACTGTGAGATTGGACAGAAGTATTTTGGATAAGCCTAAATTTTGAAATAGATTATGTTGGACATCAGATAGTATTGTTTAAGGATATAAATTTTTATTATTATTATTATTATTATTTATGCTAACACTTCAATAATGATAAATTCAACTTCATTTTTTTAAATAAGAGATGAAGTGGAAATTGTTCATGGAATGACCAATGATGATATTACACAGAAATCAAGTAAGTATTTATCATAATGAAAAAATTACTCAACTTTAGGGAAATGATCTTAAAAACCAAAAATATTGTCCTAGTACCCTTATATCTGATGAATCAGATGGTACCTTAGATCATTACAAATTTAAGGATTTGTGACTATTGGATTTTTTATAGCCATGTTCTCTACTACTCTTCATTAGAACCTGATCTATAATAACCCAGGTTTTGAGAATGTGAGACTTAGAACTTTTTTCTTGATGTTATTATGAAGTAGGACATTCAGACGGCGTGCAATTCCGAGCCCCATTGTGGTTATAATAAAATTTTAACTACATTCACACTAGGCACACCAAATAAATATAATAACTCCTAACCAGTAGCTCGGACTGAAAAACCAAGGTCACCGTTGAGTCCGGAGCATGTCGTTTACCCTAGTAGGGGTTTAACTGATAGAGTTAATATTTTCATTATTATTTATATGTTTTTTAATGATTTAATCCCTCCCAATTATTCAATGTGAGTGTATTTGCATCATTTATGTGTTTTTGGTGTATTTTGGGCTTAAATGTTAAAATGGGGTAATTCTGTAAAATTGACAGTTTTATATAGCTTCTGTTTTTCGGGCATAACTTTTATAATATGGATCTAATTTAAGTTAATCCTTTTTTGTAGGATTACTATGCTTGAGGGATTCAAATGTTCCTTCTAGACCAAGACCCAATTCGAAACCCAATGGTACATAAAATTCAATCAAGTGGAGAAATCAGTTTGGCAGGTAGAACGGACCCCACTGCATTAAATATGGAATATCTCCTTCATCCGACCTTAGAATGAGGTGCTTCTAGCTGGTGTCGACACAGAACTTCAAAAGGACGGTTCAAATTAAATTTTATAAATTATTGATCTCATTAAGGCATCCTTTTGGAGCGTCCAAGTGGAGTGTGTGAAACAGTGTTTAGCGTCCAGAAAAGTAATTGTCATTGATTCGGCCATATATTTCTTTACACCAGTCCAATAACTCTAAAATTTTGTGGGTAGATAGAAAACTTCATTTTAAACATTCTATAATAAGGGACCTCTGAGAGTTTCGGCTGGAAGATGGGAATAACAAAGGAAAACTTCTGGAGAAAAGATTCTGGAGGATCAAATTTTTGTTCTTTATTTTCTTTGTTTTACACTTCTTAGTCTTGTAATGTATTATTCCTTCCCCTTAGTCACAATTACCCTTAACATGGTGGGGTAACCTTATGTGTGATTGGGGAAGGGGAGGTTTTCCATTTTGTAACCCTTGAGTTCATGCACTATATGTTTTAAAATCCTTTCTCTCTTCTGCGAAATCGATTTCAATTTCTTATAACGGTTTTTATTATCATGTATGATTGTATTTTGATTTTAGATTCTGTTATTGCTATTGATTTGATAAATGATCAATTTCTCCCTCTACTAGGTTCTGGTCTATACACTGTGGAATAGATCAGGGCTTAGTGGTTAAGTGTTTGGTGATCGTCGATACGTGTGAGAGGGGTAGTTCATATTCTTGATTGTTTGGGATAAACAAAGCCCGATTGGGAATTGCCTAAGCTAATTGGGGGTATTAGCTATAACTCTATCACATATTGGAAGGACAGTAGACCAAGATAATATTTTTTTGAGGTTTATTCTTACTATTTCTATTTCACTAAAGGAGTGAGATGAATTGATTGAGGAATCTCACTTTTATCGATTTAGAAGAAGAGAATTGGATAAATCGAAACTATGATAGAATTACAAATGGAGAACCGACTCTGACCTAATCACCCTTCTTATATAATAGTTTCAATCACTTGATTTGTTAAGTTATTCTCAATATTATTCTTAAATTTCCTTCCTTTGTTTAGTTTCTTTCTTTCCTTTTCAAAAATCAATCAAATTCAGAAAAACAACCACACTTCTTGATCTTACTTTAAGGTGACATCTTAATTATTGTGAACTCCTCTCTGAAGAAAACCTAGGATAACCACTCTAATTCATTTTAACTTAGGTAATATTTGTTTTTACCACACCCCATGACAGGCACATGTCAAAACTTGGCGCTGTTTCCAGGGAGGTAGTGCCAACAATTTTTTTCTTTTTGTTCCTTTATCTTTTCATCTTTTCTCTTTAAAATTGCATGACTAGAAACTCAAAAATTGAACCTTTACTCATAGATCATGAAATTGAAGGAACCTTATTGAATAGACTTAGAAACATTGATTTGGAATCTGAATTTGAGGAAGTTCCCCTAGCAGACTCAAGTGAAACTTTAAGTGTTCACTCTGAGCCTATCATCATGGCTGAAAATCAAAACCTAACTCTTAGAGACCTTTGTGCACCAAAATTCCTTAATAAAAACAATCAACTTTCCATGCTAGTGTTACAAAATGATTTTGAAATGAAAACTAACATGATTCCTTTTCTTCCAAAGTTTCATGGTTTGGCAGGTGAAGATCCAAACAAACACATTAAAGAGTTCACACATGTGTGCTCAACTTTCAGACCCTGTGGAATTATTGAGGAGCAGGTTAAGTGGAAGGAATTTCGGTTTTCATTGGATGGAGCTGCTAAAGAATGGTTTTACAGCCTACAACCAGGATATGTACATGACTGGAATGACCTGGTAAGATGTTTCATGCAAATATTCTTCCCCACCTCTAGAATCACAGCCATTCGGAAGGAAATCTACACCATACGACTATCATCTGGAGAAACCCTTTATGAGTACTGGGAGAGATTTAAGAAGCTATGTGCCAGCTATCTACATCAAGACATTGAGGAACATCAATTTATTGTCTTATTCTATCAAATACTACTGGAAAATGATAGAAACATTCTTGATGTATCATTTGGAGGTGCCCTGATTGACAAGTCACCAGAAGAAGCCAAGGGCTTGATTGAGAAGATTTCCCAAAACTCGCAGCAATTTGGAACAAGTGGTATTCATGAGGTATGCACTTCTCATCCATCACGCTTATTAGAAACTAAGATTGAAGATCTAACTAGTATGGTGAGGCAGATGGCCTTGAAGCAAGTTAGTGACCAACAAGCACCAGCTAAGGTATGTGGTTTATGCTCATCACCTGATCATTTTACTGACCAATGTGCGGAAATACTGGGAATGGAAAGTTGTGCAGCATCCTTTCAACCAAGGCGGTTCCAGAAAAATCAAGGACAGAGAGAGACTAACCAAGTCCAATATGGATTTGGAAATCAGCAGAATCAAGCTAGGCCCCCGTACCAAAATCAGTTTCAAAACCAACCCCCATTCCAGAATCAATTCCAGAACCCTCCACCATTTCAGCAAAAGCAATCTTATAACCAGCCTTCATACCAAAAACCAACCAATCTCCAAAGACCCTATGAGAAACCATCCACTAGTGCCCAACCTCCATTTCAAAACCAACAAAAATCTGTGTTTGAAGGACTGAAAGACACTGTTAAAGATTTTTCAAACAAGTTTGAAAGTCTCATGGACTTTCTGAACAAAAATCCTGGTAAACTCCCTTCCCAAACAGTCCCAAACCCAAAAGAGAATGTTAGTATTATAACTACAAGAAGTGGAAAAGAACTCCAACCACCATCTACCATTGAACCTAAAATAAGAAAAACTGATCTGGGTGAGAATGAAGTTAGAAATGATTATAATTCTATGAAAATGCATCGGGAAGAAGATAATAAAGAAGAGGGGGAGAAGGATAGACCAAGGAAGAAGAAACAAGAAACACCATTTCAAAGGAAACAAAGGGAGAAGAAAGATATACCACCACCATTTCCATCAAGGATGATTGAATCAAAGAGGTTACAAGAAGAAGCACTGCAAAAAGAAATTCTGGACACCTTCTAGAAAGTGGAAATCAATATAACTTTTCTTGAAAAACTCAAACAAATTCCAAAGTATGCTAAGTTTTTGAAGGATCTTTGCACCAAGAAAATAATACTTCAAGGGAATGAGAGGATCAATTTGGGAAGAAGTGTCTCTGCCCTTATCACACCACAATTTCCAACCAAATGTCAAGATCCAGGGACGTTTTCAATTCCATGCACCATTGGTTCATTAAATTTCTATAATGCTTTGTGCGATTTAGGTGAATCAATTAATGTATTACCTCACTCAGTATATACTTCTTTGCAGATGGTAGACTTGAAGCCTACAAGAGTGGTGGTCCAGCTTGCAAACAGATCAACAGTTTTCCCAGCAGGAGTTCTAGAGGATGTCTTAGTAAAAGTCAAAGATCTTTTATTCCCTGCTGACTTTTATGTGTTGAATATGGAAGATGATAGGATCCCATCACACCCACCCATTATTTTGGGGAGACCTTTTTTGAAGACAGCCAAAACCATTATCAATGTCCATGAAGGGACACTTACCATGGATTTTGGAGACATTACCGTCCACTTTAATATTTTTGAATCCATGAGGCACCCATCAGATGATCATTCACTCTTCTCACTCTCCCATGAAGATGGAATAGAATCAATTGAAGAATCAGGTGTGTTTCATGAATTTTTATCATTAGGAGATAATTTTTCCATTAAAGATATCACTGAACATATAGATTCCCAAACATTTGGAGATTCTGATTTCCTGTTGGAAGAAGAGGTAAATTTTGATTTCATTGATAATTTTTTAAATGATTATGAAGATGATATGATTTATTGTGTGCAGGATGTCAAACCATTGGAAGTGGAGAACCTCAATTTAGTTTCATCCCATGAGCATCCTCCTGGTCTAGAATTAAAACCACTCCCCACTAATCTAAAATATGTTTATCGTATAGAGGGAGAGAAATTACCAGTAATAATTGATAATAATCTATCTAAAACTCATGAAAAATCATTGATTAAGATTTTGAGAGAGAATGTCCAAGCAATAGGGTGGATCTTAGGTGATATCCCAGGAATAAACCCAAAAATTTGCTCACATCAAATTTTTCTTGAGGGAGATTCCAAACCTATCAGACAACCCCAAAGGAGGCTGAACCCTACCCTGATGGAGGTTGTGAAAAAAGAGATTGAGAAGTTATTAGAAGTTGGGATCATCTATACCATATTATATTCACAATGGGTTAGCCCCATCCATGTAGTCCCAAAGAAAACTGGCCTAACCATTGTGAGGAATGAAAAGAATGAATTAATCCCTGTGAGAATTAAGAATAACTGGAGAGTATGCATAGATTTTAGGAAGTTGAATCAGGTCACTCGAAAAGATCATTTCCCTATCCCTTTCATTGACTAGATTCTAGAGAGGTTGGCAGGTAGAACTCATTATTGCTTTTTGGATGGATTTTCAGGTTATTTTCAGGTACCCATTGCTCCAGAGGATCAAGAGAAGACTACCTTTACTTGTCTTTTTGGTACTTTTGCATACAAAAGGATGCCATTTGGATTGTGTAATTTCCCAGGTACATTTCAGAGGTGTATGGTAAGTATATTTTCTGATCGCATTGAAGATTTCTTGGAGGTTTTCTTGGATGATTTCACAGTTTTTAGAAATTCTTTTGACCATTGTTTGAAAAATCTGGAAAAAGTTTTGAAAACATGCATTGAAAAAAACCTTGTTTTGAATTTTGAAAAGTGTCATTTTATGGTTGAGAGATGAATTTTCCTTGGGCATGTCATTTCTCATAAATGCATTGAATTTGATAAATCAAAAATTGAAGTGATAAATTCTTTGCCTTACCCAACTTGTGTGAAACATGTTAGATCATTTTTAGGACATGCAGGATTCTACAGGAGGTTTATCAAAGATTCCAGTAAGATTTCTCTACCTCTCTCTAGATTACTTTTGAAAGATGCTGATTTCAATTTCAATGGTTCATGTAGGGAAGCCTTTGATGAGTTTAAAATGAGATTGATTACACCACCAATAATGCAGCCACCCAATTGGGAAGAACCATTCGAGCTAATTTGTGATGCTTCAAACCAAGCAGTTGGAGCGGTACTTTCTCAGAGAATTGAGGGCAAACCACAAGTCATTGCATATTCCTCAAAAACCTTAGATGCAACCCAATTCAACTACACAACAACATAAAAAGAGTTTTTAGCAGTTGTTTTTGCTTTAGAAAGATTTAGATCATATCTGCTTGGAACTAGAGTCATTGTGTTTTTTGATCATGCAGCTCTTAGGTACTTGATGAAGAAGGATGAAGCAAAACCAAGGCTTGTGAGATGGATGCTATTACTACAGGAGTTCAACATAGAAATAAAAAATAAAAAGGGATCTGAGAACCAATTGGCTGATCACTTAAGTAGACTGCCTAACACTGCTGAAGTTGAAATTCTAGACACTGAACCACTAAATGATCACCTTCCAGGAGAGCAGTTGTACTTGATTGAAGGAGAAGTACCTTGGTATGCTGACATGGTCAATTATCTGGTAACATCTTAGGTCCCATCTCATTTAAATTCTCACCAAATTCACAAATTAAAATCTGAATCTAAATATTACATCTGGGATGATCCATTTCGTTGGAAGATTTGCAATGACCAAATGATCAGAAGATGTTTGCCTAAAAATGAAATTGAACCAGTCTTTAAGTTTTGTCACACATTAGCTTGTGGAGGCCACTTTGGACCACAAAGGACAGCAAGGAAGGTTTTAGAATCTAGACTTTATTGGCCAACACTTTTCAAATATTCTCATGAATTTTTCAAACGGTGTGAAAAATGTCAATTTACAGGAAATATTTCAAAGAGACAAGAAATGCCCCAAAATCCACTTAATTTTTTTGAAATATTTGAAGTTTGGGGGATATATTTTATGGCCCCTTTCCCAATGTCATTTGGAAATTCTTATATTCTTCTTGCTGTTGATTATGTTTCCAAATGGGTGGAAGCAAAAGCCACCAGAACTAACGATGCTAAAGTTGTTTGTGATTTTGTTAGGGCTAACATATTTTGTAGGTTTGGAGTTCCCAGATCCATTATTAGTGATCAAGGGACTCACTTTTGTAATTGTAGAATGGCGGCTTTGTTGAAAAAGTATGGGGTGCATCATAAAACATCAACTACCTATCATCCACAGACTAATGGGCAAGATAAAGTGTCCAATAGGGAAATCAAAGGAATTTTGGAAAAGACTGTTAATCCAAATAGGAAGGATTGGATCCAAATGTTAGAAGACACATTATGGGCTTACAGGATATCCTACAAAACCCCAATTGGAATGAGTCCATATAGGCCGATTTACGGGAAAAGTTGTCACCTACCCGTGGAATTGGAACACAAGGCATACTGGGCTGTGAGGAAGATGAATCTGGATCTTGAAAGTGCTGGGAAAGAGAGAAGATTGCAGTTACAGGAGTTGGAAGAAATTTGAAGGGAAGCATTTAAAAATTCTAGGATTTACAAAGAGAGAACAAGAGTGGCTCATGACAAACTGATCCAACCAAAGGACTTTCATCCAGGAGACAAAGTGTTATTATTCAATTCAAGACTCAAGATGATTCCAGGTAAACTTCGTTCCAAGTGGGAAGGTCCATTTATAGTTACTCATGTATATCCTTTTGGTGCTGTGCAGATTGTGAAGGATGGAGCGAAGGATCCATTCACTGTTAATGGGCGCATATTGAAGAAATTCCTTGGGACCATGCCATCAGAGCCAATGGAGGAGATCACACTCCTCCAACCTGTTTATCAATAAACTCCATCAGGTTGTACCTCTCCTTTTTATTTTCATGATTTTTGTGATTCAATTTCCAATATTCTTACATGTTAAATACATTTGAATGCATTGTGGACACTGCATCATTTAAGTGTGGGGGAGGGAACCTTTTTAGTGTAGGATTTTTATGTATTTTTTGTTTTCCTATTTGTTTTAAAAAAAACATGTGTGTGTTTAAAATTTTTTGTATTTATTTTTCAATTTTTGCGTGTTTTTGAAACTTTTGAGCTTAAATGATTATCATTGATATTTTTGAAACCCATCTCCATGAGTGAAATAATTTATTCCTTGAAACTGAGCTTAAATGAATGCTGAAAATGACATTGTTTCAAGTTCAATTCTTTGGGAATTTCATGAAAAATACTCTGTTTTTTGAATCCCATGCCACATATCACTATCTTTATATTTGAAATCACATTCCCATGAGGCTTATGAACCTATTATTTTCATATTCTTTACATTCACCTCACTTCTTGAGAGAACCAAATCATGCTTGATTTAACCAAAATTTGATTTATTTCTGTCAAAACTTAAGGGTTTGAGGTACTTGTGTTTTAAATTATTGAGGCATTTATTTGGTTTTAAATCCCCCTTTTCAAGATAATATCTTTCATAATGGACTACCTTGAACATTTAATCCTTTTTTCCCATAGAAGCCATGAACATCCTGTTAGGTTAGCCACATTACAAGCCAATATTCCCTATCCAACCTTCTCTTGAAGTGAAATTGCATGATCTATTTGAACATAAGTGTGGGGGGAAGATGTATTGTATTGTACTACCTTTTTTGGGGATACTTTGGGTGAATTTTTTTGAACAGATGTTATTTCTGCAAAAAAAATCATTCTGCTGAAAGCTGTGCCTTTTCTGGAGCTTTCATGATGAGAGAAGCTGTGCCTTTCTAGAGCTTCTAATGTAAAAAGGAAGTTGTGCCTTTTCTGAAGCTTTCAAGAAATATTACATTTGAGATGATTGAAATGTTTTCTGCTAAAATGATGAACTATGAGAACATTCCTTGATATTCCATGGATAAGGAGTTTATTTTCTACTAAGGGGAGTGAAGAGAAGACCATACTTTTTTGAAAATTAGAGTAATGCAATTTTGATTCAAAAAGAACCAAGCCCTCTTCATTCAGCCTCAGAATTTTAAAATATAAATCCTACAAACCTAAAGCCATAGAAAAAACTTAACAAGTCCTCATGATAAACATATGTCTTTGACTCACATCGGGTGGAGATGTAGGAATTTATCAAGCCTATGGTGACCCTTGTATGAGTTTGGTTGAGAAAGACATTGCTAAAAAATTGAAATTTGTGTAATGAGAGATAATGAAAGTTAGGTAAGTGTTTTGTGTGCATGGGAGGAGAAATGAAGAGTAAATTTATTTAATTACCCTAAATTGAGAACATTAAATAATAGAGTTTGAGGAGGCATGATATATTTTTTTTCTTGTTTTCAAATTGGTGGTTCTCATGGATATGTGTTTTGAATTTACTTTGATTTTATTTTGATTTTGACTTGTCCAGGAGTCCAAGTGATAAGTGTGGGGGGATTGATAGAGTTAATATTTTCATTATTATTTATATGTTTTTCAATGATTTAATACCTCCCAATTATTCAATGTGAGTGTATTTTCATCATTTATGTGTTTTTGGTGTATTTTGGGCTTAAATGTTAAAATGGAGTAATTCTGTAAAATTGGAAGTTTTATATAGCTTCTGTTTTTTGGGCATAACTTTTATAATATGGGTCCAATTGAAGTGAATCATTTTTTGTAGGATTCCTATTCTTGAGGTATTCAAATGTTCCTTCTGGATCAAGATCCAATTGAAAACCCAATGGTATATAAAATTCAATCAAGTGGAGAAATCATTTTGGCAGGCAGAATGGACCCCATTGAATTAAATATGGAATATATCCTTCATCCAACTCTAGAATTAGGTTCTTCCTGCTGGTGTCTACACAGGACTTCAAAAGGACGGTTCAAATTAAATTTCATAAATTATTGAGCTCATTAAGGCATCCTTTTGGTGCGTCCAAGTGGAGTGGGTGAAACAATGTTTGGAGGCCCAAAAAGTAATTGTCATTGATTTGGCCATATCTTTATTTACACATGTCCAATGACTCTAAAATTTTGAGGGTAGATATCCAACTTCATTTGAAACATTCTATAAGAAGGGAACTTTGAGATTTTCGGTCGGAGGGTGGGCAGAACAGAGGAAAACTTCTAGAGAACAGATTCTGGAGGATCAAATTTCTGTTCTTTCTTTTCTTTGTTTTACACTTCTTAGTCTTGTAATGTGTTCTTCTTTCCCCTTAGTTACAATTAACCTTACCATGGTGGGGTAAAATTCTGTGTGATTGGGGAAGGGGAGGTTTTCCATTTTGTAACCCTTGATTTCACGCACTATATGTTTTAAAATCCTTTCTCTCTTCTGCGAAATCGATTTCAATTTCTTATAATGGTTTTTATTATCATGTACGATTGTATTTTGATTTTAGATTCTGTTATTGCTATTGCTTTGGTAAATGATCAATTTCTCCCTCCACTAGTTTCTGGTCTATACACGATGGAATAGACCAGGGTTTAGTGGTTAAGTGCTTGGCAATCGTCGGTACGTGTGAGAGGGGTAGTTCATATTTTTGATTGTTTGGGATAAACATAGACCGACTGGGAATTGACTAAGCTAATTGGGGGTATTAGCTAAAAATATATCACATATTGGAAGGAGAGTAGACCAAGATAATATTTTTTTGAGGTTTATTCTTAATATTTCTATTTCACCAAAGGAGTGAGATGAATTGATTGAGGAATCTCACTTTTATCGATTTAGCCGAAGAGAATTGGATAAATCGAAACTATGATAGAATTACAAATGGAGAACTAACCCTGACCTAATCACCCTTTTTATATAATAGTTTCAATCACTTGATTTGTTAATTTGTTCTCAATATTATTCTTAAATTTCCTTCCTTTGTTTATTTTCTTTCTTTCCTTTTCAAAAATCAATCAAATTTAGAAAAACAACCACACTTCTTGATCTTATTTTAAGGTGACAGCTTAATTGTTGTGCACTCCTCTCTGGATAAAACCTAGGATAACCACTCTAATTCATTTTAACTTAGGTAATATTTTTTTTCCACACCCTACGATAGGCACGTGTCATAAACTTTTGCGGGAACGAGCCTTCTGTGGAAAACACCACCAGGGGCGTTTTTGTAATTTAGCAGCCTCAAGTGTTGAATTTTATAACTTTCAAACGGGGCCTCGAATTAAAATTCTGAGATCTCCATTGCTCTTAGGGAGTGGCGTTTACCCTTGGAGTGACTTAATCTCGGCCTCGTCGAGAGTTTCAGATGCAGGTCTTTTTGTGGGTGATTAAAAAAATTAATTAATTAAAAGTTAATTCTTTTTTTCTTTCCCCTACTTAAACACAAATCCTCTCCTTCCCCATTTGTGTTCTCCGGTGGAATCTCCCAACAAGAAATCCCATCCCTTTCCTTCAAGCTCCACCACCTCCCCAGCAAGGTGTTTTCAATTCTGACGAAGGCAGATCTATCGTGGAGCATCGGGCTATACCCTGCGAGGTAGGCATCGTTGGATTTTCGTTTAAATTTTCTGCACCTTATTTGATCTTAATTTATAGCATATAAATTCTGTTAAATTTTCAATCGAAGTCCATAAATGCGTAGGGTTCTATTCGATCTTTCCAACGCTCTTTTCGGATCGAAAATCCGAGTCTCGGGGCGTCCGGGGTGGCCCCAGGAAGTTTTCCGGCCAAAACCCTTGTTTTCCGGCGGTTCCTGGGCGGTCTGGTGGGTGACAACGGCAGCGCTGGCTCCCCAGGCGGCGGCGCGGGCTCCCCAGGCGGCGGTGCAGGTTCCTCGGTGGTTGGCGTGGGTGAGCGGGATGGCGGACCGGCACAGCGGCGGTCCAGGTGAGCGGGGTGTGCACTGGCCAGCTTCGCTGGTCGGCGTGCGGCACGAGACCGGGGTCGGCGCGACCCCGAGAGTGGACCGAGACCCGCGAAAGGCGGGTCCCATGGGGGAAAATCCTGACCGTCTCATGCCGGTCCGGCTGAAGCAGCATGGCCTGCACGGTGAACCGCGGGCCGCGGTGGACCAGGTGGTCTGGGCGGCCGAGCCGCGGACCGCCGGTCTAAAGGGGTGGACAGGCCGAACCAGTCCGGCCCACCCCGTCTCCATGTCTTGGCGTTAAAACGCCTCTAACTCTCAAACCGAGTATCAAATTTGTGTGCTGTCTATAGCAACGTGATCTTCAGATCGAGACAGAGATTTTGAGATGATATTAAGGATTTTTAATTACTGAGACAAGGGCTCGGTGGCGCGGCATGTCCGTTATGTGTTATTTAGCGCCTCGCTGAGATTCTTGTTTCAGATGGTGCGAGCACATCCGAAGTCCGTTTTAGGCACCATTAGCAGCATCATGAGCCTGGAGTCGAGACGAAGTTGTCCAGGGTGGTTTCAAGCATTGAATCTAGAGTTGAGGTGTGGGACCACGGGCCGTCTTTCAAGCTGTGTGCAGCGTTTTGCGACTTTTTCACCAGACGTCCGTTTGGGGCATATGAATAGTCGATTCGACATGTTTTCTTTGCAAGGATTACAATGGTGTAATATGTTTGGGCTTGCAGATCCTCATTCGAGATCTCATTAAATGTGGAAACATAAAAGGGTGTTGGTCGGAGGTTCTTTTGATGCACTCTGAACCAACGCACGGTAGCGATGTTGGTGACACCATGTGATGTCAGTTACAGTGTAGAGTTATCAGACCAATTCTATGTTAACCCTCCAGCAGGGCTGGGCAGTGGGTCACCCGTTGAATTTTTGGGGTTTACCCTCCAGCAGGGTTGGGCAGTGGGTCACCTGTTGACTTATTGGGGTTACCCTCCAGCGGGGCTGGGTAGTGGGTCACCTATTGACCTAATGGGGTTTACCCTCCAGCGGGGCTGGGTAGGGGGTCACTTATTGGCTTCACAGGAATAGTTCCTTCTACTAAGTTCGGTAGTGGTTTTCTCCGTGACTACCAGAGTGGGACTCTTGTTGTACGGATCAGCGGTGTGATAGTTTTTACGTGACCTTAGGACACACGAGGAAGAGGGGTTCTTTTCCACTAAGATGCGAGAGGTATGCCACATGATTTTTGTGTCTAGATCCTCATGGTTGGATGAGTCTACTCTCCTGCTATAGGTATTGAAGACTCGTCGAGAAGTCCTTCTTATCACTACATCTAGCTCTTTGCGTTAAAACGAGTCTACTTCCTTTATTTTGTCGGGTCGAGCTACACTCTCTCTACTGTACTCTTACACTGTTCTTTGTTCTGTCTACTGCTCACCATTCTAGCACCTCCTTTGTTTCTCCCTCAAGCTTTCGGGGCATCCTACTAAGTATCTTCATACTCACCCCTGCTTGGGATTTTCCCACACTTTGTGTGCCCTTGCAGATGACAGACATGTTGATCGAGACTACGGAGGAGCGTAGAGGACACAGGATCTTGGGCGGCATTCAATGGTCATATTAGGACTTTCAGATGTGAGACTCACCAGCTGTTTACTTTCGTTTACATGTTACCGGGTTGTGGCACCTTTCTAGTTGGGTGCGTGTTTTTCCCTTTACTGTTCAGTTTATTTGTCAGTCTAATTTTCAGAACTTTACTTGTTCTATTTTAGAGGTCGATGCATGCTTTGTTTGGGATACTATAGTCCATAATTTGGTTTCCTTTTCACTCTGTACATCTGCATTGAGTGGGATTTGTGTATGTGTACAGTTACTTAGGCAAAGGCCTCCCTAAGATTGTTATGCCTTCGGCGCTTGTCGCCAGCCCCTGACCTATGGAGGCGGGCTTGGGGTAGTTGTGGCTTGAGACCGGTAGGGTCGGGTCATGAAAAAGTGGTATCAGAGGATGGTTCATTACTTGGGGAATTGTTTGGACGCCCCTAAAAAGGAATTGGTTGGGATTTAGGGAAATAGTGTCGACATGTCTTGAGAGTGTCTCTCAGGCCAGGGAATCCAGTGATGGTATGGGCGGCCGACATATCCATTCACTAGGACCCTAATAAATCGTTTGTCGACTCGGCACACTGAGACACTTGTTGCAAGGAACTTTGGAACATTCATCTGGTAGGATTGAGTCTTTGACTATCCTTTTTGAGTCAACTCCCCTTTGTTATTACTGTTATATATATATTCTCATCTGATCTCGGTAATCCTTGATAATTTTCAGGATGCCCCCACGACAGCAGCTAGCCAGGTTACCCTCTCCAGTTCATGATGACGACCTGGAGAGCGATGCGGCATCAGTTCAGGGACCCTCACGTAATCCCGTTCCACACAGTGGTTCAACAATAGCCCCTCCATCTAGAGAGTGGAAGTTAGTACAGGCAGGATAGGCTGAGGTTGAGCGCAGGCTGAGTGCGCTCTGAGACTTCCAGTGTCAGCGGCCGTAGAAGTTCCGCGGGGACCTGGATCCCCAGGCAGCGGAAGACTGACTAGAGTCCATGGACCAACTTTTCAAGCTGGTACAGACACCAGCATACCAGATGGTAGCCCTATCTTCCATCCTTTTCCTCGGGATGGCCAGGCATTGGTGGGGGTTGATTACGCAGACCCACAATGAGTCGTTTCTCACATGGGATAGCTTCCAGTATCTCTTCTGTGAGGAGTAATCCTCTCTTTTTTACGCTCCATTCGGATTCCGGAGCTTCTGGAGCTAAAGTAGGGGGGATGACCGTGGTGCAATACTCGGCCTAGTTTACCGATCCGACATGCTACTCGCAGGATATGATCCGCGATAGTTACTTCCGAGCTCGGAAGTTTGAGCAGGGTCTTCGCAGGGAGATCTTTGCTAGTGTAGTGCCCCAGTTCATCCCTACTTATGTCAGGGTGATAGAGCGGTCTATCGTGATAGAGAGCTTCTTGGATGAGGGACGCCAGCTGGCAAGGCCTAGCAGTGGCTGCTTCAGAGTAGAGTCTTTGGTAACCGGCAGACGGCAGAGAGCAGGGCCTCAGTCGAGGAGACCCTTCCGTGAGTAGACTCTGGGTAAGGTTCGTACACCGCAGTGTCTCCCTAGAGCACGGAGGCAGTCATGAGAGAGTCAGTGCTATGCTTGTGACGGACAAGGTCACCTAGCACGGGACTGCCCGACCAGGCGTACCGAGCAGCCGTGGCAGGCAGTGGGTGCACTGCAGCGGTAGAGACAGCCCTGTGACTAGGGATCTCCCAAGAGAGGACAAGGTGGTCCTTAGGGAGGTGGCGCAGGAAGAGTGGCATGACCTGGAGGTGGGGGACAACGTTTTGAGGTCCTTCCACCACCACCACTGGGTGGCCCATGCCAGGCTCAGGGAGCTTGCGGTAGGGGACGTGGGCAACTTCAGACTATGGGTGTTCATGACCCCCAACACACGAGATGGTCTGAGGTATTCTTTTTGTTTACTCTATTCTTGCTTCGGTACTAGTAAACACATGTTCCAGCCACTATTTTTTATCACTTCTTTTGGTACGGGAGTTGGAGATCCCAGTAAAGGCACTGACACACACGCTTAGCCTTGAGGTTCCTACGGGAAGTGCCTCATTGGCGACCTTTATCTACAGACAGTGCGAACTATCGTTTGGAGGAGAGAGTTTCACGTGGGACCTACTCATCATCATGATGGAACCTTATGACGTCATCTTGGTCATGGATTGTCTGTCCATGGTTCGTGCCCAGATTGACTGTCAGTGCAAACTAGTCAGATGCATCTATTCTAATGGGATGAGGTTCACCATTCTAGGTGAATGAGACCTTGTGGCAGAGCAGACGTGTACTCTGAGTAGGAGACCACGACCTTTTTTTCACCAGTTGGTGAGAATGGATCTCGGAGCAACAGATGCTACAGGAACCTAGATCCCTACCGTTGTATAGGACTATATGGATGTCTTTCCCGAGGATGTCCCAGGACTACCTCTGAGGCGAGAGATGGAGTTCTGCATTGACTTGCTATGGGGACAACCCCGATATCATGTGCAGCATATCGAATGGCACCCATAGAGCTTTAGGAGCTACGACTTCAGTTGGAGGACCTCCGTGATAAGGTATTCATCAGGACCATTGGGTCCCCTTGGGCAGCTCCGGTTTTGTTTGTGAAAAAGTAAGATGGGAGTATGTGACTTTGTGTGGATTATCATCGCCTAAATCAGGCCACGATAATGAACAAGTAACCTTTGCCGAGGATTGATGACCTCTTTGACTAGTTGAGATGTGTGAAGTGGTTCTCCAAGATTGATCTACGATCTGGCTACCACCAGTTTCAGGTTCGTGAGGCTGACATCCCAAAGTTGGCTTTCCATTGTCATTATGGAAATTACAAGTTTCTGGTGATTCCCTTTGGCATAACGAATGCCCCTGTTGTTTTCATGGATTTGATGAACCAGATCTTCCAGCCGTACTTGGACTGGTTTGTGGTTGTCTTTATTGATGACATACTCATCTACTCTGCGATATAGGAGGAGCACATAGAGCATTTAAGGAAGGTCCTAGACTTACTTCGGGAGCACCAGCTGTATGGGAATTTCTCAAAGTGTCAGTTTTGGATTCATGAGGTTCACTTTATGGGGAATGTCATTACAGAGAAGGGATTGGCCATAGATCCCGCAAAGATAGAGGCAGTGCTTGCTTGGGAGCCACCCAAGAATGCATCAGAGGTGTGAATCTTCCTTGGTTTGGTAGGGTACTATAGGAGTTTCATGGAATATTTCTCTTGGACTATTGCCCCTTTGACCACATTGAAGCTGAAGGGACAACCATTCACCTAGACTGATCAGTGCCAGAAGGCCATCGAGGAGCTGAGGCGGAGGCTGACTAGTGCTCCGGTGTTGAGGCTTCCAGAGGAGGGTGTCGAGTTCGTGGTATATTGCGACGCTTCAGGAGATGGGCTCAGGTGCGTGATGATGCAGAAATGGGAAGTGATTGCATATAGGTAGAGGCAGTTGAGGCCCCGTGAGCATAATTATGCGACTCACGATTTGGAGCTGGCAGTGGTGGTCTTTTCCTTGAGATTATGGAGACACTACCTTCTAGGTGAGCGTTTTGTGGTCTACTCAGACCACCATAGCCTCAAGTACATCTTTACTCATAGTGATATGAATCTGAGAAAGAGGCAATGGCTGGAGTTTCTACATGACTATGATTTCGAGATAGTCTACACTCTAGGGAGGGGTAACGTAGTAGTAGATTCCCTTAGTAGGAAGCCCCAATCTCGTCTAGTGTAGGAAGCTTCAGAGCAGTTGGATTCCCTACAGCTGACCTTGGTGGAGTAGGAGGGTACGAATTTTTTATAGTCGATGATACCGACTCCTTCGCTCCTTGAGCGTGTGAGAGAGTCCTAGTTGGGGGATATCGACAGTGAGGTACTACGTGATCATATATCCATGGGCAATGCACCTGATGGGTATTTCGAAGGAGGTAATCATGAGATCCTGTTCGAGGGGCGAGCCATAGTACCAATGGAGATGTGGGAGGAGGTGATGTGGGAATTCCACACTTCTCCATTGGTTGTACACCCTGGTGTGGGGAAGATGTATAGAGACCTTCAGCGGCAGTTTTGGTGGTCTGGCATGAAGTGGAGCATAGCTGAGTTCATTTCTCAGTGTCTTACCTGTCAGCAGGTGAAGGCAGAGCATCAGGTTCCGGCAGGGTTGTTGCAGCCCCTTGATATCCCAGAGTGGAAGTGGGATGGAATATCTATGGACTTCATCACAGGGCTTCCACACACAGCGAAGGGCCATGATTCCATTTGGGTGATAGTGGATCGGCTCACGAAGTCAGCGCACTTACTTTTTATTAGGGAGTAGAGCTCGGTGGAGACTCTAGGGAAACTGTACGTTCGGGATATTGTCCACCTTCATGGAGTACCCTCGACGATCGTCTCCGACCACGACGCATGGTTTACGTCGCGTTTGTGTCAAGGCCTGCAAGAGGCATTCAGGACTTGGTTGCGGATGTGTACAGCTTTTCACCCCCAGACCGATGGGCAGACAGAGCGCACTATCAAGGTGTTAGAGGATATGCTTAGGGCGTGTGTGTTAGAATTTGGCCTAAGCTAGGAGGATCACCTGCCCTTGGTGGAGTTCGGGTATAACAATAGTTACCACTCTACTATCGGTATGACACCTTTTGAGGCCCTCTACGGGAGACCCTTTAGGTCACCGTAGTACTGGATGGAGGTTGCAGAGACCTCCCTCATGGGCCCAGAGTTGGTGTGGGCGACAACGGAGAAGGTGTAGGTCATTTGTGAGTGGATGAGGATGGATCAGAGTAGATAGAAGTCCTACACAGACCGTCGTCACAGGCCTTTAGAGTTCGAGCATGGAGATCATGTCTTTTTGAGAGTCTCCCCGTGGCATTGAACATGGAGGTTCGGCCAGGGAGGCAAGCTATCCCTGAGGTTCATTGGGCCCTTTGAGATCGTGCGTAGGGTTGGTGAGTTTGCCTACCATCTTGATCTACCCCCACAGCTGGAGAGGGTGCATGATGTCTTCCACGTGTTGCAACTGAGGAAATACATGCACAACCGAACACATGTTATCGACTGGGGAGAGCAGTACATTGAGGATGGAGCCACATTTGAGGAGCACCCGATGGCGATTGAGGACTGGCAGGAGCAGACTCTGCGTGGACGGACCATTCCTTTGGTTCGTGTGTTGTGGCAGCACAAGAGGGTGCAGGAGAGCACCTGGGAACGGGAGACCCAAATGCGGGCTCAGTATCCCGAGTTGTTTATGTAGTTTTGTTTTTTAGGGACAAAAAACTTGAAGTAGGTAATTATGTAAGAACCTAGGTTTTGAGACTGTGAGACTTGGAACTTTTTTCTTGATGTTATTCTAGAGTAGGGCGTTTAGACGGCGTGCGATTCCGAGCCCTGGTGTGGTTAGAATTAAATTTTAAGTGTGTTCACACTAGGCACGTCAAATAAATGGAATAACTCCTAACCGGTAGCTCGGAATGGAAAACCGAGGTCACCGTTGATTCTGGAGCGTTCCGTTTACCCTAGAAGGGGTGTAACTTTCGCGGGCGCGGACCTTCTGTGGAAAACGTCACCAGGGGCATTTTCGTAATTTAGTGGCCTCAGGCGTTGAATTTTATAACATTCTAACGGAGCCTCAGATTAAAATTCTGAGACCTCCGTTGCACTCAGGGCATGGCGTTTACCCTAGGAGCGGCTTAATCTCAGCCCCGTCGAGAGTTTCAGATGCGGGTCTTTTCGTGCGTGATTAAAAAAAATAATTAATTAAAAGTTAATTCTTTTTTTTCTTTCTCCTACTTAAACATAAATCCTATCCTTCCCCATTTGTGTTCTCTGGCGGAAGCTCCCAACAATAACTCCCCTCACCTTTCTTCAAGCTCCACCTCCTCCCTAGCAAGGTGTTTTCGGTTCCGGCGAAGGCAGATCGATCGTGGAGCGTCGGGCTACGCCCTGCGAGGTAGGCATCGTTGTGTTTTCGTTTTAATTTCCCACACCTTATTTGAGATTAATTTATAGCATTGAAATTCTGTTAAATTGTCAAGTGAAGGCTATATATGCATAGGGTGCTATCTGAGCTTTCCAACACTCTTTTCGGATCGAAAATCTGTGTCCCAGGGCGTCCGAGGCAGCCCCGGGAAGTTTTCTGGCCAAAACCCTTGTTTTCCAGCAGTTCCAGGGCGGTCCGGTGGGTGACGGCGGCAGTGCGGGCTCCCTAGGTGGCAGCGCGGGCTCCCTATGTGGTGGTGAGGGATCCTCGGTGGTCAGTGCGGGCGAGCAGGATGACATCTCGGCGCAACGGCGGTCCGGGCGAGCGGGGGGTGCGTTGGCCGGCTTCGCCGATCGGCATGCGGTGTGAGACCGGGGTCGACATGACCCCAGGAGCGGACCGAGACCCGCGAAACACGGGTCCCATGGGGGAAAATCCGGACAAGCTCATGCCGGTCCGGGCGAAGCAGCACAACCCACACGGTGAACCGCGGGCTGCGGTGGACCGGGCAGTCCAAGCGGCCGAGCCGCCGATCGCCGGTCTAAAGGGGTGGACCGGCCGAACCGGTCCGGCCCAACTCGTCTCCATCTGTTGGCGTTAAAACACCTCTAAATCTCAAACTGAGTATCATATTTGTGTGCCATCTATGGAAATGTTATCCAAGGATTGAGACGGAGATTTTGAGATAGTCTCGGGGATTTTTAATTCTTGAGACGGGGGCTCGGTGGCGCGACACGTCCGTTAAGTGTTATTTAGCGCCTCGTCGAGATTCTTGTTTCAGATGGCGCGAGCACATACAAAGTCCGTTTTAGATTTCTTCAGTGGAGTTGTGACCCTGGCTTCGAGAAGAAGTTGTCCAGGGTGGTTTCAAGCATTGAATATGGAGTTGAGGCATGGGCCCATGGGCCGTCTTTCAAGCTGCGTGTAGTGTTTTGTGACTTTTTCATGAGACATCCGTTTGGGGCATATTAATAGTCGATTCAGCATGTTTTTTCGCGAGTATTGCAATGGTGTAATATGTTTGGGTGTGCGTATCCTCATTCGAGATCTCATTAAATGCGGAAACATAAAAGGGCGTTGGTCGGAGGTTCCTTTGATGCACTCCGAACCAACGCACGATAGCGATGTTGGTGAAACCCTGTGATGTCAGTTGCAATGCAGAGTTGTCATATCAATTCCGGGTTTAATCTCCGGTGGGGCTGGGCAGTGGGTGACCCATTGGCTTATTGGGGTTTACCCTTCAGCGGGGCTGGGCAGTAGGTCAGCCATTGACTTATTGGGGTTTACCCTCCAATGGGGCTAGGCAGTGGGTCACTGGTTGACTTATTGGGGTTTACCCTCCAACGGGGTTGGGCAGTGGGTCACCCATTAGCTTCTCAGGCACAATTCCTTATACTAGGCTAGGTAGTGTTTTTCTCCATGACTATTGGAGTAGGACTCTTATTTTCCGAATCAGCGATGTGGATGTTTTGACGTGATCTTAGGACACACGAGGAAGAGGGGCGCTTTTCCACCAAGATGCGCAGGGTATGCCACCTACTTTACATGTCTAGATCCTCTTGGTTGGAAGAGTCTACTCTCCTGCTATAGGTAGCGAAGACTCATCAAGAAGATCGTCTTCTCACCATTTCTAGGTCTTTGCATTGGGACGAGTCTACTTCCTTTCTTTTGTTGGGTCAAGCTGCACTCTCTCTACAGTACTCTTACACTGTTCTTTGGTCTTTCTACTGCTCACCGTTCTAGCACCTCCTTTGTTGCTCCCTCGAGATTTTGGGTCATCCGACTGAGTATCTTCATACTCACCCTTGCTTGGGCTTTGCCCACACTTGGTGTGCCCTTGTAGATGACGAACAGGTTGATCAAGACTATGTAGGAGCGTAGAGAACACAGGAGCTTGGGCAGTGTTCATTGGTCATAGTAGGACTTTCAGGTGTGAGACTCACTAGTTGTTTACTTTCATTTACCTATTTTCGGGTTGTGACACCTTTCTAGTTGGGCGCGTGTTTTTCCCTTTACTGTTCAGTTTACTTGTCAGTCTACTTTTTAGCACTTTATGTGTTCTGTTTTAGAGGTCGGTGCATGCTTTGGTTGGGATACTGCAGTCCATACTTTGGTTTCCTTTTTTACTCTGCACTTCTGCATTTAGTGGGGTGTGTGTGTGTGTACAAGTACTTAGGAAAAGGCCTCCACGATATTTTTACGCCTTCGGCACTTGTCGCCAGCCCCTAGCCTATAGAGGCAGGCTTGGGGTAGTTGTGGCTCGAGACCGGTAGGGTCGGGTCGTGACATGATTGTTAGATTTCTCTTCCATATCCATGTTTTCACCTATGTTCTCCTATGTGGAAACACAATGATGAGTTAATTTGGGTAACCGTTATGTTTCTTACTTAACCTTTTAAAATTATGTTTTAGTATTCCTTTTTACGATGTGGGTTTTTATGAAAGAAACTTTCATGTAATAAACCATTTATAACCCTGATGAATTTTGAGGGCGAAATTCATTTTAAGGGGGGTAGAATGTAAAACCCCAAGATTTTATGAGATAGATTCTATTAATTTATTTGATGTCTTGTGTTGTAAGCTACACCAATATTATCTTGTGCTATATGAAACACTGTATTATCTTGCAGTATACGTAACACTATTCTTGGCTCTTGTTACACACAATTCCATGTTCGTTTAATAGAAATTATTCTACGCAACATTGAGTATAGATTTTTTTCAATGTATAAATGAACTACATTTGTATTATGTTATATGAAGCACCAAAGGAAGATTTCACTATACACAACACTGACTTGGCTTGCGTTACATGCAAGAGCGATCTTCCTCGATAACTTGCATTGTATGTGATACTGAGTTTCACTAAAAAATGATATATTATTATATTATTATTTAAATGGGATATAAACAAGTAATTATGAATAGTATTAACCACATTTTGAATTTTATATAACATTATTATTTATCTTACACATGATATGAGAACAAAATCAATTTTTCGGATAAAAGAAGTATTTTTCAAAAAAATGTAGTTTTTCCGCCTTTTGATGGCGCACCCATTTTAAATCTAGTTTTTGACATTTTATAAGTTCAATTTGAAAAATAAAAAAATTTATTTATAATTAGGATATAAAATTTTACTTTGGATAAATTTTTGATATTTTTCTGATAACTTTCATATTTTGATGAATAGTCAAAATACACTAAATTTTTAATTAAAAACAAGTTTTTTCATCGAGATAATTTATATGGTTAAATTATAATATTGAATGGTTTTAAAGTATAAATATAATATATTTTTACCATTTAATATAATTTATGTCATTATCATTAATTTTACATTGAATTCATAGGTAAAAACATTTCAATCTTTTGCAATATTTTAGCTTTTAAAACCCATTTTCTCAACAACGGGATTAATTTTAAATTAATTACTGCAACTTATGTGTCTTGAATTTGTAAAAATTTATTCCATATTTGGAATCATTAGGTCCAAATTATGTTAATATACTACTTTTATTTTTGGGCATTATTAATAGTAACTACGGTAAATTTTATTTACCACAGTTAAAGGTAAATCAGGTAATTAAGGGTAAAAATAATATTATAAAATTACCCTAACACTTGTCTTAATATAATTGGATTATTATATTTCACCCTAAAACATAATTGGGTCTAAATGGTATCTATTGGAACCCACTTGGATGGGATTAAGACATTTAATTTATTTTATTTAAAGAAAAGTGATATATGTCTCACTCAAACTTTAATAATTAAATAATTTTTAATATAAAGTTATACATAATATAAATTCGATTATGAATACTCATTTTAAAGATATTTTTTTCTTTATCATGGTAATTTATTTTTAATTTTTAAGAAATATATAATAACTTTAATAGCTTATACATTAATGATGCATAAATTATTTATTTAGTGAAAAATCAATAATATTGTTTTTATTAAAATAATAATACCCACAAAAGGCCCAAAAACTTAACCAAACAATATCGATCGAGTATATATAAACCATAATCATACAATCTTAAACTTTTTGAACATTTTGATCCTTATAAAAGAGATTATAACACTTATATTATTTTATTTTTAAATGATGTCAAAGTTGTCACCTTCATAATTAAATAAAGATAAAAATTTAAAAGTTGAGTTTTTTAGAAGATAAATTTAACTAAAAGTGTTATTATGAAATATATTATATTTATATTTATCATAGTATTTTATTTTTAATTTTTATGCAACAAATAAGTATATTAGATAATTATAAAAAAATGTTGTAGTAATTTTTTTATTAATAGAAATATCAAATAAATGGTTTTAAAACTATTAAAATAAATATTATATGAACTAATTAATGTTATATAAGAATTTTATAGATTAATAATACATTTTAGGAATCTATTAAATTTTTTTTTTCAAATCTACCTTATGTTTGGATTTTATTTAAATTCAAATAAATGAATAGTGTCAAAATTGACACTATTAATATTTTATAAAAATAACCTATTATTAAATTGTTTAAAAATCACAAAAATATATAAAAATTACAAATTACAAATTATATGTTATAAAATGTTATAAAGTGTCCAATTATGTACAATTAAAAGAACATAATTAAGTATTTATAACCATTTGAAATTTAGAATATTATTACAACAAATAAAATTAAATAGATTAAATAA
The DNA here is from genome assembly GCA_963277665.1 of Viscum album. NCBI lineage: Eukaryota > Viridiplantae > Streptophyta > Magnoliopsida > Santalales > Viscaceae > Viscum > Viscum album. The sequence continues at coordinate 1,068,240,352 of OY728166.1, read as the reverse complement.
GGATAAATCAAAATGATAAGGTTTAAAATAAAATAAAAACATGTCTAAATTATATTAGTTGATGATATTAAAATCCTATATCATCTCATCTTCTAAGTTAAGTCATTTTTGAGGTTTTTAATTGGGTTTTGAGTATATTGTAAATTAATATTTTTGAGGTTTCCAAAAGTGCCCCTCTCCTCTCTTATAAAAGGGCACCTCCTCCCTCTCCTATTCACTCCATTTTGAGCCTTAAAACTCTGCAAAACCCTATAAATTTACTTTATCCACTTACCTATAAACATACTATAGGTCTTGGTCTTCTTCAAATACCAACGTTAGTGCCCTAAGAGGAGGTTTAGAAAAGGCATGTCGAAGAAGAGGTAATATCCTTTACCGATTATTTCAAACTTATTTCTTATTATACTTCCTCTATATAAGTTTTTTCATTATTAAATAATAACTCCAGTATCACTTTTATACTAATATGTTATTATGAATATGGAAAACCCATATTCCATCTTCTGTACATCCTATGAAAAATTAAATCACCACACGTGCGTACGTACGACCTACCGTCTCCACGTCATGGTGTAATATGATTTTCATCACCAACATAATTGGATGGGTATAATTATGGAATAAATAACTATATATTATTATTTTAAAATGATATTGATTCTGAAATATTATAAAACTCAATAAAATTCCACAATCATTGGAATTATATCGTCGCTCGTGCGTATGTACGACCTACCATCTCCATGATGTGATGCGATTCGTTCTATATGATCTTCATTGAAGAATAATTATATAAATGAATTTAACAAAAAAAATATGATATATATTATACTAATAACATTATTTAAATGATATAACTATAACATACAAATAGTAATAAGAATTTATTCAAGAAAACATGCATAAGAACATAAAGCAGTTAACACTTGAATAACGAGTGACAATGAAATGTTATTAATAAATAGATAATAATATGAACATATATGATATCAAAAAAATTAATATGATTCTGAAATAAGTCAATTCCATTATTTAAATCATTATACAGGAGTTTCGGATACGTACAAAGCATATCAGACCTAAGGTAAGGAAAAATCTTTCAATCTCATTTTTATCTGAGATTGTTTATACTTAAGTAATTACTAGGGAATATTTATCATCCACGTCCATGTTTCATAAATATGTAATATTATTTCTATCCTAATACAATTTTTTAAATACAATTTTACCCATTGGTAAATTTTTATTAAAATATATTAAGTTAATCTTTTTTTTTCAGTACGAGATACTTTTGGACTTTTCTAGTAAAAGTATGAGAAGAATGTTTTTTTAACTTATACAGCATGAATGGATTTTTACAATTTCATAATGCCTTACTTCCATGAAGCTTACTATACAATATTTCATGATTATTTTAAACAAAATTCTTTTCTTTTAAAATTGCCTGGAATTTTGAGAAAAGAAAATGATTTTGAAGAAGAAATGATATTTTCCTCAAAAATTCATTTCAAGTGTTTTATCAAAACTATTTTCCATCTAAGATGACATTATTTAATATGGTTTTTTTTCAAGTGTAATGTCTATATTATTTACATGGTTTGATTTTGTTTATGATGAAATGATATCCATTTGTTTTATATGGATTATGTTATGATGGGATGAAGTTTATGAAACCCATTTTATTCTTTGCGTTATGATGAAAGATTTATGTTTATTTTGTGTCACATGTAAGAATGATTTTATTATGTGATGGGTGGGACCTATATCTACCTCCAATTAATTGGGTAAAGATTTATATCTCATGTGATATACATGGATGGAATGGAAAGTAAATTTGGTTCAATAATACAGGGCTGGAATGACAAGTAAACCCGGTTCAGTAATGGACTTCGTCCACTATGATGGTCTTGGAAGCAATGACTTGGCTACTATAGAAATCATAATACGTGCTTATTAGTTTTACACAATTACATGTTTTATTCCAATTCTATTATTTCATGGTTAATGTTTTTTTATGATCCATGCCTTACGTACTGTCAAGATTTATGTCATTGCTCAAGATTTTGATGTTTAAATTTTATGTTCATGTTTTTACATTCAAATGTTTATGGTTTGTTTTATGTTCTCCATATTTACCCTTGTTGAGAATTTGATCTCACTCTTTCTATGTTTTCTTTTCCCCAGTATGTAAAGAATTTTTTTAGGTAAGAAAACAAAAGGGGAAGTTATTTATGGGAGATGTTGAAGATCTTTCACCATCATTAGAAGATTATGTTCTGAGTTTCCAAAGACAACAAACTAATACGGTCATTAGGCATTTGTTTGTGTCATGTATTAAGTAATACAAAAAAGTAATGTAATGTCCATGTACGTCAAGATTGGGTCTCTATAATAAATTCCCTCATTATGATAATATTTATTATTTTACATGTGATTATTCGATTAGTTAGAATAACTATGGATAAGTTTCAAGCTCATGTGATTATTTATATGTCTTTATTTTTTCATCATTTACTCCTGTCATATTATTCTCAATTAATTGATTGAATGATATGTGTTTTAGTTATTTACCTTTCCATATTTATTATTTCTTATTTATTCATGATAGCTTATTTTGTTTGCATACCCTTACTGAGAATTATATATTATCCCTTTCATATGTTTCCTTTCCCTAAGATTCCAAGAAATTTATTATGATTGATATGTAGGGATATGTTAAAAGGAAATTATGGTGTTCTCAAGGAAAATACTTTGTTTCATTTTTTGTTTTCAATTGTAATATGAGGTTAAAGTATGTATCCAGTTTAACCATACTACTAAACTATTCGGTCCTTTGAGATGTGATTCCTTGTATATTATTCCAATGTAATAAAGTAGACATTGGTTCTAGGCTTCTAGGTTCAGGGTTGTTACACTAGTGGAAGTGAATTCGGCTCTTCAAAGAAGAAAAATTAAGTAAGATGAGTCTATAAAGGGAAATTTTAGTGGTTCTAGGATTACATATTAGTCTTTTTAGTCAATAGTGTGGTGAAGTAGGTATCTTATCGGTTATTAGTGGTGAAAATATGGGCATACAAAGACTTCATGCCTAACGACCCCCAATTATTTTCACTCTTGTGGGTGATTAATCCATCTTCAGAGATTTTTTAGAACCATATCCTCTCCCTGAAGTGTTTTAGGATCTCCATCTCTAAGGGTATCTATAGTACAATATAATTCATCTAAGGTAATAGGATCTTGACCTCATGGATATGGTGGTGAGAATAGTTCATCATATGGGTAGAGTTATTTGAGGATTGAGCCTCAAGATAGTTTCATACTTTAGGCTCACTCTAAGGTGAGGTAGTTTCATATAGTAGAGGAGGTTCCAGTGGAAACAGAGTTAGGAATAGAAACTATGATAGTTACTATCGTTATTGATTCATCTATAGTGACTACTCTATTTAACACATTTACCTTTAATTTATTTATATATACTCATGTCATTGATTTTCTAAAACTTAATATAATCTCATTCCATATGTGATGGAGATATAGACACCTCATGAGAAGAATAAAGAGCAAGGATTTCAATTCCCTTCATTTATTATCTCTATACCAAAAGTGTAGGTGTGGTGGTATTTTTTGATTCTTAAAATGTTTATCTTTTATATTTTTATCAGAATATACTGGATGACTAACTTTAAGGATTATTTAGATTTTTATCATCATTGGGTTTCCTTCACTATCCCAAATAGAAGCTCCCTTATGTTTCAAGGAGAGTGGTAACCATGTTCTAGACAAGAGGGGCCTTCTATTTCGGAGGTTTGAAACCAAAAAAACTTTAGAATCCAAAAAAATAAAAGAAAAACCACTTTTTAAAATCTATAAAAACTAAAATCACTTTCTTAAAAATCCCAAGTTTTCTTCTCCAACCACCCATAGGTTTTTCTCCATAGAAATTTTATTAAAAACATCACTATATATATTAATTTACATTAGATACCTCACCTATAGATTCACCCATCATGTTAATATTTATAAATAAGGCATCAAATTATTTAAAATATAATCATATCATTTTGAAATTACCATAAATATACATTAGAGTATTTAGAAAAAAATTATCCTCTGAAATTCATCTTCAACTCAAAGTCTCATAAAACTCACACTGATTTTAATTAAAGTATATCATAAACAATAATTAAATTAAACCAAATATATTGAGTATAAAAATAAACCAAAAACATATCTTAATTTACCTTTAAAACATAATATCAAATATAGGGTTAATTAGAATAATAATTAATCAAAACATTGGAAAACAAGTATATTTTTAGCAATTCATGATTTGGATGAATGGTTTAACAAACAATGAAAAAAACATGTGATCTCCACTACAAGTTACCCAAACTCAAATTCACAGTTTAGCTTTACATTTTTCATTACTATGTGATACATATAGGATATTTATGATTAGAAAGTATGGATTGAATGAAAGATTTTCCAAACCATGAACTGAATATATAAATCTCATTAGACACACAAATAAATTTTTCCCACTTTTTATACATGGTCTACAGCCTATTCACATAAACCTTTCACCCAGTAAATGGCATAAAAGTAACACATTCTTGGCATCACTTAGTAATTCAAGGTTCATTGTGATTAATGTTGTATAAACACTTACTCAGAACCAACCCCTTAAACTCAGATGATTCTCTCTCATATTTACATGTACATCCCAAATAATAGAAAAAAAATATTCTTTGATCTCATTTTTTAATGAACCATCCCAGGTCAACCCAACGTGTTACCCCAGTCAGTTTTCCAGAAGTCCTTCAGTGGATTCTTGATCACCATGTGTTGAAAACTAGTGCCAAGGAATCAATATTAAACTCGAAATGATTTCACCCAATAAATAATAAATTAAAAAAATCCCCTACCTAGAAGTCTGACATAGTCAGTCTAGATGTTTGAATATCATGAATAATAAAAAAGTTTTTTGAAAATATAAATCAACCAAACATGGTATAACTCAAAAAAAAATTAAAAGAAAATGGTAAATAAAGATAAAAAAAGGATAGAGATGACAACTATAAAATATACTATCACATCATAGGTAAGGTCCAATTTAAAAAATAATCATGAGATATAAAAAGGAATGCTAAGTTGGTTGAACAACCATACGGTTCCAAAATGGATAAAATGAAAAGAATTAAACATCTCCATGTTCTAAATAATATGACCTTTTCTTGTCACCCCCATCATACTCAAACTAGTATCTCAATAAATACTAAGACCCAAATTACTTTATTATACATCCATGAGATTAATAAAAGAATATACTCATAAATATAGTGTGTATGTATGGTGTGACCCAAACATTCCTATTAATATCCCACCAAGTATTCTTTATATTTTATTTTTAAAATAATTCTATATACACTAGTTTGAAATAAACAATTATCAAAGTAGAAAATTTTATATTTTTTAAAGACCAATAATAAGATATTATTAAACCTTACCATTTTTATAAAACTAAACCACCTATTTATATACATCATGTGGTAAATTTAAATGAGAAATGAATTTAGGAATTTTATATGAAAGAAACCATAAAAGCTAAATGAGGTAAACCTTATTTAAAAGAAAAGTTTCATTTATATCTTGTAACCACACTTTCATTAGTATTAGAAACACCATTTTATAAAATCATTAATTTTAGAAAACATAAAGAAAAATTGTTCGAGATATATCAAAATATTGAACCACAAATATACATTTTAAAAATGGAAAAAGAGCTTTAGTTCCATAAATATTGAAAGAATGTAAATGATAAGAATTAATCACAAACCATGTATGTAAAAATAATGAAACAAGGTAGTAAATGAATATTATTATGGAATAAGTACCATAATATATCATAAAAAATATGAAATAATGATAATAAGATCAACTATAAGATTAAAATACAAGTATCAAATGATAGTCATCATGAAACAATACCCAAGTAACCAATGGGACATTTTTTGATATAACTAAAAGTTGAATCGTCATATAGCTAACCAATTATCCTAACTGAACTTACAATCATTTTATTTTATCTATCCTCCTTGAGTAGAACAGAAAACCTATCCAGTGTAATGATCTTTCTATAAGGGGGTATACTAGCCAGTGCATTAATCTCAACTAGTGTAGTAAACATCACTTGAACTCCCACTTAGGTGCCCAAGGTTTCCCATTATATTCTAACTAGAGGTGAGAATTCAAGATAATATATCAAATTAAAGTAATAAAAATCAAATCATAGCCCACACCTCACCTATTATCACCCTAAAAGGAAACATCCCCTTCAAAATAATATATAGAATATTACAGTGATATCATGTCACATCATAACATAACTATAACCTAGGGGATTAACACAGTTGTGAAAAAACATAATGAAAAATATTATTTCCTTTGGAAAATAGTTATTTATACATGATAAAATTATTTTAAATAACATTATAATTTAATATAAATCATCATTAATAATTATCAACCCATTAAATCCCTTATAGAACAATAAAATAAACAAAATTATATTTTCTTTGAAGTTTAACTAAAACATTTTTTAAAACACTTAAAGTATAAAAAACACTCCTTTAACTTATTTAAATCATCTAAATAAGAGTTAATGTGACTTTTAAGTTAAAGAAACATTTATACATGGAAAACATTTGAGTAATTATTATTAAATTTATTTAGGCATTTTATTACACACTTAGAGTGCACTAATACACATGATAAGAATTTTCATACTTTGAATGAATGACACAACTATAGTATCATGTGAGATTTTAGTGAAAACTAAAATAACACTCAACACATGATAATAATAGTCACTCAATATAGCCATGATATAGAATACATCATCATTTGAAATATGTAAGGACCCATGGTTTCATAAACAAAATAAAAGTAAAGAGTCGCCTATTATAAATCGATGATTCTATTGATAATGAGTATTTATTTACCAAAAAAGAGAGACTAAACCCTAAAAGGCCTAGATAAACCCTAAAATAATATAAAATACAAAAAAAATCATGAAACACAAAACCCTAGGTCACATTGATCATACTGAAGCAATAAAAATAGAGGATAAGGGATTAAAAGAAGAGATGAGGGGAAAATAAAAAAGAAAATAAGATTATCTTAAAGGATCTAGTTCAAATAAAAGGGATAACCTCATGGAATATTGGGAGAAAATAAACCTGTCTTGGGAGAATACTCTAGGGGAATAAAAAAATAGAGGATAGGTAATGGAGGGATAAAAATTTTGACTAGGAAAAAGTATAAATTTATTTTTTAGTTTTTTGGGAAAGTTTCATGGTTCTTGAAACCATGCACCAAATGTGCAACAACCATTAAATTCAATATGTACACCCCACATGGTTAGGGTGAAAAAATACCCCTAATCATAGGAAAATCATGCAATATCCATTTGAAAAGGAATCTCCCAATTTAATATTTACCTATATAGTTTCCATTAACTATGCAATAACCATGAAACCTCACCTCACATAGGAGTAAACTACATATGTAAGAGTTATCCATGTAGTTTCTGTTAACCATACACCAATGGTGTATACTTACCTTAAATATATTAAATTATCACATGGTTTGAAAACCCAAAAACTAACCATGCATTTTCTACTAGAAAACACCTCTCCCTCTTTACAAGACTTGGGTGCATGGTCAGCACTAATCATGTGCTAACCATATACCTATGTATGCTTCCCCATCTTCAGGATTTTTGAACCTAAAACTCCAAAAACTCTCAATAATAAGATAAATAAATAAAATAGTCATATATATATATACTAGTTACCAAGGGGTGTCACAATGATTACTTGGATTTGAATTTAATTAATGTTATTGCATTCATAATGAGGTGTTTATCCCCAAGTGTAAGTTTTGGTTCCATCAAAGGAGTTTGAGTGTCATGACCCATCCCCTGGGGCACGTGCCGTGATTACCCCAAGCCCACCTTCCATAGGCCAGGGGCTGGAAACTAGCACCGGAAAGTTGTATCCCTATAACAGGAAGTCATTACCTTTAAACCTGTACAAACACACAATACAAGAACACAACAAGAAGAAACCATGAAGTAAGTTGCTGTAGTAAAAAGTGTACTAAAAGTAAATGGGTCGGAATACAAGCCCAACTGAAAAGTACAAGTACAAATGAAAAGAGAAAACAACTCTGGATTGTCCACCGAGGATCCTACCTGAAGGGAAGGTATAGCTCATGATCAGTAGTTACTGCAATACGTCATGTCAAATGGTCCACCTTTGAGCATCGTCCAGTCCTGGCTCCCTCACCCTCGATCAATGTTGTTTGTCATCTGCACAAGACACAACAAGGTGCGAGCATATCCCATGTAGGGGTGAGTATAACAATACTTAGTAGGGACCCAAAAACCCCTAAAGGTCTCCCAAAGTTCCACACAGGATAAACCACAAAGCAAGACATCAAACACAAAGCACAAAGAAGTCATCAACTCTACTTAGGTATATTCCCATACATATACCTAAGTTATCAAGACATACTCATCTCATACATGAGGAAACATAGGGATCCAAATTTTAAGACTTTATCACAAATGATCCACAAGGGAAGAATACCAAAAAGGTAACACCATGAAGGTAACACCACAATGGTAAAAGTACCACAAAGGTAACACCATGAAGGTAACACCACAAAGGTAAAAGTACCACAAAGGTAACACCATGAAGGTAACACCAAGAAGGTAAAAGTACCAAAAAGTTAACACCATGAAGGTAACACAATGAAGGTAAAAGTATCAAAAAGGTAAAGACTCAGCTCACACCAGGTATAAAACTCAAGTACAGAAGTACAAATGATTAGTCGTAAATCTAGATCATCTTATTCTGTCGAGAGGATCTGCTACTGACCCACACAGGATTGATAGATATTGACTCACACAGGATTACTAGGAACTGAACCACACAAGATCGATAGATACTAACCCACACAAGATCGCTAAGTGCTGATCCACAAAGGATTGATTGATGCTGACCCGCATAGAATCGATGTTCTTTCTTCACATTACAGGCAGTCACTAGATTCCCGCTCATAGCATGATTGGTTCTAGGAGAAATTCTCCTCAATCCATTGGTCATAATTTAACCAGTATTAAGTCCCACAAAAAGCATACCCAAATGACCACCCCATCATAGGGGTCCCAACGTGGCATACATCGCGTCGATCGGGCCTTCGGTCTGTGAGATATGGGCAATTTTGTAAAAAGGGCCTAGTTGGATTCAAGACTAATCCAACCTAGGTCACAAATCAAACTCAATAAAAACTCACTTATAAAATCTCCAAAAAACTGCCTTGTCACAAGGGTCCTTATGCCATAGACGGCACGTCGATCGGATACCCAGTCTGTTAGTTACACCCCTTTCCGTGAAATGGGGGTGATCGCACCTTGATCCAGCCTGGCTCGGTCAGGCCCATCAGAATATTCCAAAGGGAACACTTCCCAAAAGGGGTCCCAATGCCACTGATGGTGTGTCAAACGGACACTCGGTTCGTCAGTTATGGGTGTTTCTTTATTCAGGTGCCGGTTGGGTCTGGGCTAGGTCTGACTCGGTAAGACCGACCCGACGCAATGGGTCCCAGGGTTTACCTAACCCCGCTTGGGTCCGACCCACTGGGGGTTGGCCTGGTTCATTGGGTCCGACCCATCAGGGTCGTCCCGACTTGTTCGCGGTCCCGGGCCACGGTTGGCCTGGCCCGTCGGGTGGGGCTCAGGCCACCTGTGCTGGCCTGTTGGGCCACGAGTCCAGCCTACTGGGCCGCGAGTCCAGCCCGCTGGGCGGGCTTGCATCAATTCGATCTGCCCAAAGGCGGACCACTGAGTCTGTTGGCCCCGCGGTTGCGGGGCCATTTTAGCTAGCCGGTGGGGGCACTACCCCACTACGATTCAACGGTTGGTCATTTGGCCGACCGGGCTCCACCAACGTGGCACGGCGCGGGCCACGTCGCGCCCTCCTACCACGGCCGCTTCGACTGGCGCCCTTGTCCCGTGAGGCCAGCTCGGGCCGGCCGCCCTTGGCCGCCGTTGAGCATCGTCGTGCGCTGCCTTCCACCACTTGTGGCTGATTGTCGTGGGTCTTCTCCGGCCACCGCCAGCTATCGCTGACATGGTGCGCCGATGGTTTCTTCCACTGGTCACCGGGCGTGGTCTGGTGTCCGTTCTTGGTGCCGTCTGCGCCTATGGATCTCCTGTGTTGCCGCTGTCATAGTGTGAACTGCTATTTCATGTTTCCATCGAGTTGGAAATTGTTCCCTAAAGTTCACATAAAGAATGAAGCGGCGGAGGATCCGGGCCTTAATTGTTTGGCATGCGCCCTCCGCATTACATGATATCATGTGGGAGAGAAATTTAATTCATCACAGACAACTTCAAAAAAAAAATAAACTCCCTACTTGGATAAGACGTCCGCTGACGACGGTCGATGGAACCTCCTTTTCATTATTGTTGGTTCACAATTCAGTGGTGCTCGTCACCACTCGCTGAATCTGGCCTCGTCCTCTAGGTGGTTAGCATCACAGTACTTTTCCAGAGCTTCATCGCTTAGTGAAGTCGTGCCAACACCCCTCCTTGAGATCCATTTAAATAGGAGAGGAGAAAGAGTGTGTCCCGCACAAAGAATTAATGAGGTTCATTTAATTAATAATCCTTCCAAATTCCCAATGGTGCGGTTACAAGTAAGGAAGATTCAATCCATTTAATGGCTTGACATATCATCGGTCCCACCACCACCGCTCATCTGTTCGAGAAAATAAAAAGAAATAAAATTACATAACATGTTATTTTATTAATCTTTCAAAAGTATGAAAAATTAACTTTTTCACTTGACTTACTCCGGTCAAAGTAAAGTCCCCCTTAAGCGAATCCCAACATTGTGAATTCAACATTACCCTTGGATTTTTAATCTGAGCACCGATTCAAAAGATAGAAAATGTTTCTCGCATGTTTATTGAATGTGCCTTAAAAAAAGTTTGATAAATTATTAACATTTACTCTCAACCCACGCCGGTCAAGGTTAGGCTCTAACTAGGGGAAACATGGCCCAACTAACTCAACAGTAATCTTGTATTTTCAATCTGAGTTACTATTTATAAGTTATAGATTTTAATAATAAAATAATTGTTACTTAATTATTTTATTTACGGCCAAAAACTAACTTTCATAGTTGGCCCGCGCCGGCCAATGTTAGGATCCACCTAAGAAAAGCATACCCTCAAGAGTTCAGAGGTGGTCTCAGATTTTTAATCTGAGTTACCATTCATAAGTTATAAGCATTTAAAAAATAAAATAACTTTATTTAATTTTTTTATTTATGGTTATTCCTTTTTGGGGTTTTCTCACTCGAGGCCTGTGCCAACTAAACTTAAGTCGCGCCTAGGGTAAACTCGGTATCCTAAATGCAATGGTGCCCTCAGATTTCTGATTTGGAAACCTGTTTAAGATTTATTACACTTTTTTTGGAAAACTGCTCACGCATGCTAATTAAAGCTTAAAAAAATTTGATGGATCATTCCGGGCACTTCGGGCCTCGAAATCGCTTACCATCAGATTTCACGATCTCAGAATAATCCCAAATAATTTAAAAAATATATATGAAATTTTTGGGTCCTTACATTCTCCCCACCTTAGGGCCTTTCATCCTCAAAATCCAAAACAAAGGCAAATCAGACAAATGAGGGTACTGGGCACGAATCTAAGCCTCCCACTCCCATGTGCTCTCCTGGAGGTTCTCGTGTTGTATAGAACTTGCACCAGAGGGATCGTCTGTCTACAAATTACTCGCTCCTATCGATCCTCTATGTCCACTAGAAACCCCATAAAAGTCACATCATTGTCGATACCCAGATTGCCCTAGTCGATAACGTGTGATGGATCATGCACGTACCTCCTCATCTATGACACATGGAAAACATTATACACCTGGTGCTTCTGTGGGGGAAGAGATAGATGGTACGCCACCTCACCCACTCTACTGAGAATCTAGAAAGGTCTGATGAACCTCAGAGATAACTTGCCGCCCCGGCCAAACCTCCGTAATCCACATCAGGGTGAGACCCATAGAAAGACATAGTCTCCCTCTTAAGACTCCAAGGGTCTCCATATCCTCTCGGTATAATACTTCTCCCAGCTCTGTGAATTATTCAATTGCTGAAAAGTGAGGCATCGTGATACAAACTCTCTCATTGCTTCCTTTATCCCTGGCCATCAGTACTGACACTGGAGGTACTGGTACATCTTCTCCACTCCAGGATGTACCGATAAATGGGATGTATGGAACTCCCTCTATACCTCCTCCCAAAGAATCACTGGTACCATGGAGCACCCTCTAAAGAGAACGAAGTTCTCCCCACCTTCAGAAAATCCTTCAGGAGACCGTCCTGAGGACATCTGAGCACACCGGGCCTCGCAGTCAATGTCCCCAAGTTGTGCCTCCTGAACTCGCTGAAGAATTGTGGGAGTGACAACCATATAATGGAGGTAAGTTGATCCATCTTTATCCAAGAATTATATACACATCAAGACTAGTTGTTCAAGCGCCTCACTCTGCAACTGTAGACCATACCTCCTGTTGAGTGTGTCTGCTACCATGTTCCCCTTACCATGTGTATAGACTATCTCAAAGTCATAATCCTGGAGAAACTCTAGCCATTTTCACTGTCTTAGGTTCAGGCCCTTCTGTGAGAAGAAATACCTAAGAATTTTGTGATTAGATTAAATAGTAAATCATTCACACATCAAGTAGTGCCACCGCATCTTCAGTGAAAAGACCACTACTGCTAGCTCTAGGTCATGGGTAGCATAGTTCTTCTCGTGTTGTCTCAATTTCCATGAGCTGTAGGTGATCAATGCCTGATTATATATTAGAAAACAACCTAGTATGGTCCCTGATATGTCACAGTAGACTAAATACCCAATGCCCTCTCCTAATAGCCTCAAGATGGGTGGCACTCATCAGTCTCTGTCTCAACTCCTGAAATCTCTACTAACACTTCTCTATCCACAGAAAAGGATCACCCTTCTTCATCAAAGCTGACAAGGGTGTTTCTACCCTGGAGAAGTCAGGTAAAAATCTCTGGTTGTACCCAGCCAAAGTAGAAGTCTCTCTCCCTTTGAGGAGTTAATCCTGGAAACATTTTTTGAAAAGATGTCCCCACACTCTGTCACAACTATTGGGAACTGAAAACTGAAAACTCCTTCTTCCACGAGGGTAAGGTTGGATGACTCAAAAGTGATTGGTTTCACCCTCCTATGCATGATTTTATCCTATACTACCTGGGTTTCCTTTTTCACTGACCAAGGAAAACCTCATTCCAATGTTGTAGATATACTTCATCCTTTTTTCCTAAAACAGTCAATCTGAGTATGAACTGTGGATGTCCAGTCCATCCCCAATCTAACATCGTAAGGACTCGACACTTCCACCATGAGGTTCAAACCGAAACTATCTCTTCAAGGGTTAGATTACATCATCGGCATAAGTGTGATTATCGACTCTCCTCCCAAAGGTATCTCTAGACGTAAGGGTCAAGTCATCTGTTTAACCAGAAACTCTAGGTATTGAACAAGATTCATGGGAAAAAGGAATCATTGGTACATATGTCTATTAATATGGCAGCTATTAGTAGACATAGACCGTACCTCAAATCATTCCTAGATCCCTTTGGTCACACTCCTTGACCGCATGTAGCTACTCCCTTCCCATGTCCTCTAGCTCCCTGAGCCTAGTGGGGACCACATTGGGGGGGGGGGGGTTGTAACATGTCGAAATGTATACCACCTCATGATGCTCTCCTTGATCCACTTCCACATCTGCTAACCTGCAGATTCATCTATCCCTATCCCTTCCTCTTCCTGAAACATTTTACATGCCCAAGTCTCCAAGACTGGCGTTAGTTTCTTGCTTTCCCACAGCCAAAATTCACTGGATGTATCTACTTAGCCAAAGAACATTAAAACACAAAGGTTCTCTCTAGAACCCTAACATATGTAGGAATGCATAGAGGAAAATTGTTGGCTCAGAAGTCCCTAAACACACCTCGATCAGAGGTTCGAGCCCTAAAGAACTGATCATACTATATTCATTGAGTACCTGGGATGGTTAGTACGCCTCGATGAATACTTATCTACTGACATGTCATCCTACCGAAGCTATAGAATCTCTAGGGAACACTCTCCCTTTAGCTTTTTATGGAAAGAGACCCCCATTCTCTGAGGAAGGTTCTCAAGCTTGTCCACAGAAAAGTCACCTCTTCGCAAGATCAGGGGTAATATAAACCATGTTATCTTCCTACTGAGCCACATAGAAGGCTCTCTACCAAGACCTCCATCTGATCGAATGGTGCCCGAGCTAGATGGAAACTCAGCCACCTCCTCAAGAAAGTCCTTATCCACCTGTGAGTCAAGCTCGCCTCAGAACCTGAGGGGTATCTGATGTTGAAACATGTGTAAGGCACTAAGCCTACATGTGTACTCTACCGGTACTGTCGTTTGTAACTGCTGACCAACATGAAATGATATAGCTGGCACACTACCCAAAGGTACTATCTCGAGCAACGGTCCATGTACCGAAGCCTCATCACCATGTGGACCATCCTCATGGTCACACACTGATAAAGACTAGTAGCTAGGATCACCATATGATCTATTGGTGTTCCAACTAGGAATAAAACTCTAGCCACAACCTCCATCTAGTCCTCAACTGCCTGGGGGATCTATCTCACCTCAAAACCTTAGAGGCCTCTACCGCTGGAACTCTTGAAATGCACTCATTTGGCATGAAAAGTCCACTGGTAGTATCTGTTGATGATCCACACAGGATCACTAGAATATTGATCCACACAGGATCGATCGGTGGGCCATCATCATGTACTCTCTCAGGAATCCTAGCTGGATGTCTACGCGGTGGCATCCTGATAAGGAACAGGTGTTCCATGGTCATTAAGTTATACCTGGTGATCTGAATCCAAATAAACCAAGGAAAAACATTTCCAAAACACACGCAATTAGTGTTTTCATGCACCGAGTCAGAAATCAGAATTCAGGTTCCTGGTGTATGGATACATCAGCTGTCGCACCAACACTGGACTTCCTGAATTGAAAAACACACTCAAAACACTTAACACTATTACTCTATTGAAAATATCAGAGTCCTAGTTCTTCAGTATAACTGACTACTCTGATACCACTTTGTCGCAACCCGTCCCCCAGGGCCTATGCCATAACAACCCCAAGCCCGCCTTCTATAGGCCAGGGGTTAGCGACTAGCATCGGAAAGGCATATCCCTATAATAGGAAGGAATTTACTTTAAACCTATACAAACACACAATCCAAGAACACAACAAGAAGAAACCATGAAGTAAATTATTGTAGAAAAAGTGTACTGAAAGTAAAGGGGACAAAATACAAGACTAAATAAAAAGTAAAAGTAAAAATGAAAAGAGAAAATAGCTCCTTGATCATCCACTAAGGATCCTACCTAAAGGGTAGGTATATCTCATGATCAGAAGTCACTACAGAACATCATGTAAAATGGTCCACCTCTTAGCTTCGTCCAGTCTTGGCTCCCTCAGCCTCAATCAATGCTATTTTTCGTCTACACAAGACACAACAAGGTGCGGGCGTAGCCCGTGTAGGGGTGAGTATAACAATACTGAGTAGGGACCCCGAGATCCTGGAAGGTCTCCCAGAGTTCCAAAAAGGATAAACCACAATGAAAGACCTCAAAAACAAAGCATGAAGCAGTCATCAACTCTACTTAGGTATATACCCATACATATACCTAAGTTATCAAGATATACTCATCTCATACATGAGGAAACATAAGGTTCCAAGTTTTAAACCTTTAGTACAAATGATCCATGTGGGAAGAATACCAAAATGGTAACACCATGAAGGTAACACCACAAAGGTAAAATTACCACAAAGGTAACACTACGAAGGTAACACCACGAAGGTAAAAGTACCACAATGGTAACACCATGAAGGTAAAAGTACCACAAAGGTAAAACCACAAAGGTAAACGTAACACAAAGGTAACACCAAAATGTTAAAAGTACCAAAAAGGTAAAGACTCAACTCACACCAGGTATATAAATCAAGTACAGAAGTACAGATGATTAGTCATAAATCTAGATCTTCTTATTCTGTTGAAAAGCTCTGCTGCTGACCCACACGGGATCGATAGATGCAGACCCACTTAGGATCCCTTAGAATTGAACCACATAGGATTGATAGATACTAACTCACACAGGATCACTAATCGCTGACCCACATAGGATCGATAAATGCTGACCCACGTAGGATCGATTCTTCATGTTACAGTCAGCCACTAGATTCCCGCTCATAGCCCGCTTGGTTCTGGGAGAACTGATCCTCAAGCCATCGTTCATAATTCAACTAGTATGAATTATATCAAAAAGCATACCCAAGGTATTGACCCATCCTAGGGGTCCCAAAGTGATAGACGGTGCATTGATCGGACACCCGGTCTGTAAGATATGGGCACTTTTGTAAAAAGGGACCAATTGGATTCAAGTCTGATCCAACCTAGGTTGCACGTCAAACTCCATTAAAACTCACTTAGAATATCTCCAAAGGACCTCCTTGTCACAAGGGTCCTTATTCCACAGGCAACGCATCGATCGGACGCCCATTCTGTTAGTTACACCCCTTTCTATGAAACGGGGGTGATCGCACCTCGGTCTCGCCCGACTTGGTCAGCCCTGCCGGAATATGTCAAAGGGACCTCTTCCCAAAAGGGGTCCCAACACTACTGACGGTGTGTCAAATGGACAACCAGTTTGTCAATTATAGGTGTTTCTTTATCCGAGTACCAGTTGGGTCTCGGTCGGGTCCGACTCAATCAGACCGACCTGACTAATGGGTCCTGGGGTCTACCTAACCCTTCTTGGGTCTGACCCAATGGGGGTTGACCCGGTTCACTGGGTCCGCCCGTCAGGGTCATCCCAGCTTGTTCATGGGCCCGGGCTGCGGTTGGCCTGGCCCATCGGGTGGGGCTCAGCCCACCCGCGCTGGCCCGTTGGGCCGCGGGTCTGGCCCATAACATTGGGCGGGTCTGGCCCACTGGGTGGGTTCGGCCCACTAGGTGGGCTTGTGTAGGCTCGGTCCGCCCAAAGGAGGACCGTTGAGTCCACTGGACCCACGGTTGTGGGGCTATTTTCGGTCATCCAGTGGGGTACTGCCCCACTGCGATTCAACGGTCGGTCGTTTGGTTGACCGGGCTCCTCAAATGTGGCATGACGCAGGTCGCGCCACACCATCCTATCATGGCCTGCTGGCCACGACCACTTCCGCCGATGGTGCCTATAGGCGCTACCCTTGTCCCACGCGGTCAGCTCGGGCCGGACGCCCTTGGCCACCACATCACGCCATCGTATGCCACCTTCCACCGCCCGCGGTCGGTTTCCACGAGTCTTCTCCGGCTACCGTCGACCTCCGCCAACATGGCACACCAGCGGTTTCTTCCATGGGTCACCGGGAATACTCCGGTGTCTGTTCTAGGGGTCGTCTGCGTCTACGGATCTCCCACACTGCCTCTATCATAGCGTGACCCTCTATTTCGTGTTGCCGTTGAGTTGGAAATTGTTACCTGAAGTTCACATCAAGAACAAAGTGGCGGAGGGTTTGGGCCTTGTTCATTTGGACCGTGCCCTCTGTGTTACATGATATCAAGCAGGAGATAAATTTAATTCATCAAATAAAACTTCAAAAAAAAAATAAACCCCCTACCTAGATAAGATGTCCACTGATGACGATCGACGGAACCTCCTTCGTCGTTGTCGTCGGTTCGCGATTTGGAAGCGCTCATCACTGCTCATTGAATCTGGCCTCATCCTCTAGGTGGTTAGCATCACGATAATTTTTCAGAGCTTCGTCGCTTGGTAAAGTCGTGCCAACACCCCTCCCTGAGCTCCATTTAAATAGGAGAGTAGAAAGAGTGTGTCTCGCACGAATAATTAATGAGGTTCATTTAATTAATGAACCTCCCAAATTCCCAATGGTGTGGTTACAAGTAAGGAAGAGTCAATACATTTAATGGCTTTACATGTCATCGGTTCTACCGCCACTCATATGTTGGAGAAAAGAAAAAGAAATAAAATTCATAATATGTTATTTTATTAATCTTTCAAAACTTTCACCCAACCTACTTCGGTCAAAGTGAATCCTCCCTTAAGCAAATACTGGCACTGTGAATTCAACGGTGCCCTCTAATTTTTAATCCGAGCACCGGTTTAAAAGATAGAAAAATCCGCCCGCACGTTTAATGAATGTACCTTAAAAAAGATTCGATAAATTATTAACATTCACCCTCGACCTGCGCTAGTCAAGGTTAGGCTCTTCCTAGGGGAAACACATTTCAAATAACTCAACGATACTCTCATATTTTCAATCTAAGTTACCGTTTAGAAGTTATGGATTTTAAGAATAAAATAATTTTTACTTAATTATTTTATTTACGGCCAAAAACTAACTCCCATAGTTGGCCCGTGTCATCCAATGTTAGGGTCCACCTAAGGAAATCATACCCTAATGAGTTCAGCGATGGTCTCATATTTTTAATATGAGTCATCGTTCTTGAGTTATAAGCATTTGAAAAATAAAACAACTTTATTTAATTATTTTATTTACAGTTATGCCATTTTTTGGTTTTCTCACTAGAGGCATGCGCTGACTAAACTTAAGTCGCGCCTAGGGTAAACCCACTATCCCAAAAACAATGGTGCCCTCATATTTCTGATCCAGGCACCCATTTAAGTTCTATTCTAATTTTTTAGGAAAACAGCCCACTCACGCTTATTAAAGCTTAAAATTTTTTTGACATATCATTTCGGGAACTCCGGACCTCGGAATCATGTGCCGTCAGATTTCACAACCTCAAAATAATCCCAAATCATTTAAAAAATTATATGGAATTTTCAGGTCCTTAAATTGAGTTTATAGTTTTTTGAAGTTTCCAGATAATTATTCTAGATAGTATAGGGTTCCCTTTCCTATAAATAGTACCTTTGGGATCCATTTCCTAATATCATTCCTTTCTTTTTATTTTATCTCTTTTTTTGGGTGAGTTTTGATGAGTTTTATGATGGGAGATTACTAGGGGATCTTTTTGTAATGACTACAGTTTTTTAATACTTTGGAATATTTTAAAGGATATTTCCAAAGTAAGTCATAGATTTAATGCGGTTTTTTCAATCCCTATGAAGGTTATTGAAACTAAAAAGTAATTTTTAGAGGTTTTTTATTCAAAATGACCAACACCACTCCCTTGTGAAAGTTATTTTAGCCATGGTGTACTTATGTGTAAAACAGGGAAGGGAAATGGCTTGAACAAGCCATGGTGAAGGATGTGGTGAGGCCAAAATGTCTTGTAAATGTAAAACACATCCTGGTGGTTTCCATTTTGGACTAGATTGTTCTGGATCACCTTATGTATGGATAAACCATGGTATAGGTCATGGTGGCATCATGATGGAGTTTGAAATGGTCAAAACAAATATATTTCTCCTTGGATCTCATCTATTAAAAGGTGAAATGTGTGGATCTTGATTATAGGGTTTTTAATTTGATTATAATCAATTTTGTTACCTTTATTAATCAATTTATACCTCCTATCCTTATTGATTCCTTCAATATGATTAATGCAAGATTCACCTTGGACAAACCTAGGAAACCCTCCTTATGTTGAGTTTCTACCTTGGGAAAACTCATTTCTTCTCTATATACTTAACCAAACTTAATATAACAATTAAACCATGAAAAAATGAGGTAATTCTTACTAAATTGGAACCATATAAGGATATTATATTCTTCTTTGTTCACTATTTTTTGAGTGAAATTTTTATCCTTCCTTCAACCTGAATTAAAGACTATCATTGATGGTTTTTGTCATTAAGAATGTTTTATTCTACCCCTCATCTTACTCTTTCTTAAGTATCATTCTAGAACCCTTTCAAATTAGTTTCAAATTAGCTCTAAGAAATCTTGGTGTGAAAACTTATTCTAGTTAGTATGGTAACATGGTTTGGGTGATGAAACGCTTAACAAACCCTAATGTTAATGTTGACAATATTGAGGTAGGGTATCTATTTTTGTGATTTAATTTCCAATTTTTTGGTTATTGAGTTGAACATGAATTAATTATTTTAAAATTAATTCATGGATCATTCTTAGTGTTTTCTCAATCATTTATTTTTCTTCATAGAATTAGAAATTTAATATTTATTCTTCTTTTTATAATTTAATTTGTTTGTTACTCTTCTCATTATTCAAATTCCATTGATGATAGTCAAATGAACATGGAATTCATTTGATTTTCACTTATTTTGTTTCATGCCTTTCTCCCTTCGCTCTACATTTGTCACTAGAATTCGATTTGGTTGATGATTTAAGAATATCTTGGAACCCATTTAATGGAGTGTTTGAATCTACATTTACATGGATTGTATATGTGAGTTCTATGTCAAGATTGGATACATGATAGTGATGGAAGGAATCTAAAAGTGTTGCTGGTGATGGTGGTTTTTAAAGATGGATTGTGTGGGTGTTTCCATTCAGTGGTGTGACGATGATGACCCTTACATGGTACACATAGTCTATGTTCATTTCAAGAAATACCCATGATAGATAAAAAATAGGAATTGGTGTTAGTGGTGATGTGTGGAATATCTGATGTTTTTGATAAAAATATGATCTATATAATGTGTATTTTGGAAGAGAACACATTGTGTGGACCCCTCATTTCAATATCTAGCCTTCCATGCTGAGTATCACATGGCCATTTACATTTTATACATTCCACATAACTCCTTACATAGATTTTGTTTAATCTTGGGTGTGTTCCTACTTTCTCTTTCAGATTGGGTTAGTACCCCTTATCCTAGGGTTGGTTTCCTCAGTGCACTCCTATGAGGGTTCAGTATGAAATATAGTCCTAAGAATTAGAAGTATGATCCCCTTATCAGATTATATAAGGTATCCCTCTATGAGGCTTAGGGGTTGTATACTCATACCCATTCATCTCCCTGGGTAGGGTCAGGTAACATGTAACCTACATACTGGTCATTTGATCCCCTACCTAGTGGCTTAATCTAGTTATGTTCGAGTATCCCCCATAGACCTTGGGTTTAATCCCCTACCTGTGTATTGGAATCTTATGATTTACTGTATGTACTTCAATTTGGAAAGTACAGATGTGTATAACCTTTTGTATGACTTTCTTAGTGTAATAAAAACTCTAATAGTGAATTATCTTGGACAATTTTTACCTTGAAGCCTCAAGAAGAAACCTTAGGCTACTAGTGAGGGAATACCTCACCTTGAGACTTGGAGTCTTCCACGAGCATGTCTGAGTTGATCTTATTTTCCTTGCATAGTGATTTATAGATAGTACTCTCTTTTCCTCTTTGTGTTGGGTGATTTTGGGGTGTCCTATTGGGTATGTATATACTCATCCCTACAAGGTCTATACCCACATGTGTTGTGTTTTATGTAGATGACATACCTTTCAATGGAGTCTTAGGTAGACTGGGAGTAGGTAGATATTAGTGATACTAATATGGCTATGGATGGATCCCAAAGTTGTATTTTTATAGTAGTACCCTTGTTGTTATCAGGTTGAAATACTTTTCAGTTTTAGTGGGCTTATATTTGTACCTTTCTATCTTCCATAATTTTTTCTTACTATAATTTGGGATTAAATGTTATGCATGTATTTACAATATTGGTTTTTTATTGTTCTGCATTATAATATTGTATAGTGTTGCATGCATGTGTATAATTACTTAGACTATGGCCTCCTATGTGAGTGACATGTCTACTCGGTGCTAGTCTTTATCCCCTACCCTATTAGAGATGATCTTGGGGTGTCACTCTTGGAATATCACTGGTAAGGTAGACCTCAGTGAGTTAGTTCATGAGAGAGTGGTATTAGATCCTATATTGTCTTAGGGATAGAGTTTTAATGATACTATAGTTACGAGGACTAGTTCAGGAACTAGGAAAAGAGTGTTACAGTGTATTGATATTGTATCTTGGGCCAGGGCACCTATTTTTGGTACGGAGGCTGACATATCCATTCACTGGGACTCTAATAACCTACTTTTTGACTTGGATCATGTAGGCACTGGTTACAGGGAAAACAATAGTACATGAATCATATAGGATTGAATTGTGATTTCTATGTCATTCTTAATTTAGCTCCCTAGATATTCTATTTTTTCCATGGTATATCTTTACTAATGTAGGATATTTCCATGATGGAATACAGTGAGGATTCTACAGTGGGGTCATGGTTATGATTCTATGGGTTATAAGGCCTCCATAGATGGGTCTGGTCATGTGAAGGTTTTTACTTCAATTGGATATTAGGTAATAATTCCACTAGTTAAAAAACATATAGACCCACCTCTGGTGGTTTAGGGGGATCTGTCATGTCAAAATGAGCCATGGTTATCTCTTATGGAATTGGATGATGGTGTGCAAAGGCTAAGCGTGCATTGTGAGTTTTGGAGGCAGGGATCACTCAGGGTCCTAGGTGATAAGGACTAATTATTAATAGACATGAAATATAAGACTTGTATGATATGACATAAGAAACTACATAATTAATGAAGACCTTACGAAAAACATAGTCTATTGGGAGAGAAGCATTGTTATGCTTCTGATGGATGTGGTTATGTCACATGAGATTGTTTAACCCACTAGTCAACATCAAATAGAGGGTAGATAGATGAACTATCTATGCAGATATAGTTTCATGCATATAGAAGTCCATGGGAAGGCAGATATGGCAGAGGGGCATAGAGGGTCTTGGTAAGGGTCGGTGTTATAATCTATTACCACCACTACCACCTCCTGGAGGTCCACACTAGGATCAGGGAGTTGGTATTCAGGGACATGGATAGTTTCAGGCAATGGAGTCTTACAACCTTGAGATTCCAAGCATAATATGAGGTATAATATGTGTTCTCTATTAGTTATCCATGGTTTTTATATACACAGGAATGAAATTTTATTCTATGGTTTTCCCCCAGTGATAGATCTTGAGACTCTATTAGAGACTCTAGTTTGAACCTTGAGATTCAAGACTTTAATTGTGGAAGTTTCAGTGATCACAACCTTCTATTAACAGTGTGACTTGAGTCTTATAGGAGAGAGTTTTGTTTGATAACTCTTCACAGTGGTGATGATTCCCTGTGTTTTTATTCTCCATATGGATTGGTTATCTATTATACATGATAAATTTGATTGTTACACAACTAGAAATTTATGCTATAGCCATGTTTTGGAACCATGTATATAAGCACAAAAATAATGGATATAGGTTATATCCACAGTTCATTGAACCATGGCTATAGGGATTTAGCCACGGTTCAAACCGTGACTATAAATATTTTAGCCATGGTTCAAACTGTGGCTATAGCCCTTACCATTTCATAAAAAACACCTCTGAATAGAACTCCCTTCCCCTCCCCCATGCACATTCCCTCCCCCATCCTAGAAAGCCCCCCTCCCCCTTAAAGACTCCATTTCCCCCTACAGGCCCCCATTGCACCCCTAGACAGACCCCCTTGCACCCTGGACAAACCCCCCTTGCACCCCCTTGCACCCTAGATAGACCCCACCCCCCTGGACAGTCCCCCCTACACCTGGGACAGACCCCCCTACACCCTTGGAAAGACCCCCTTTCACTTCTAGATATACCCCTTGCACCCCTAGACAGACCCCCTTGCACCCCTGGACAGACCCACCTTGCTCCCTGAATTGCACCCTGGAAAAACCCCCCATTGCACCCCTAGACAGACCCCCCTTGCACCCTGTATAGACCCCCCTTGCACCCCTAGACAGACCCCCTTGCACCCCTGCATACCCCCCTTGCACCCCTAGACAGACCCCCTTGCTTCCTGGATTACACCCTAGACAGACCCCCTTGCATCCTGGACAGACCCCCTTGCACCCCTGGACAGACCCCCCTCGCACCCATGCAGACCCACCTTGCACCCCTAGATAGACCCCTTGCACCCGGGACATACCCCCTTGCACCCCTGCAGACCCCCTTTCACCCCTGGACAGACCCCCCTTGCACCCCTGGATAGACCCCCCCGCCCCTCCCCACCTACACACCCCCCTTCTCCCTACAGACCCCCCTTTCACCCCTGACAGACCCCCCCTTCCCTTCCCCCCTTTACACCCCCTCCCCCCTGCAGACCCCCTTGTACCCCCGAATAGACTCCCCCCCATCGGGCAGACCCCCCTTGCACACCCCCACTGCAGACCCCCCTTGAACCCCCCTCCTAGATAGCCCCCCATTCTGGACAGCCCCCTCCTAAAAGATATCCCTATAAAATATATAGAGGCCCCTAAAATAAATGTTCCAATGATATAAAAAAATTCACTGGTCAAATTAAATACATCATCGACTGGTTAAACAGAGTGCATAATCTAGTTTTCGAAAACATGTATCCAATGTGATATTCATTACAAGTATAAGAAACTAATAACTTAGATAGAATAAAATGATCAACTGCTCCAAAATATGCCACATATTCTATGTTCCATGATGTTGTATTTATCCAAAATCCAGTTATGGAAAACCCTATAACCTAGTATCTAGGATCAAAACCCTGCATTTTATCCAAGTGAAAAGAAGGTTACAAGTCAAGAAATTTAATATATAGTTTAATAAAAATACATTAATACTCAAAACGACATACATTCATAGCATATGTTTCAGTGTGAAAATAAAAGTATCAGATGTGTCAATGTTATTTAATTATTTGAAACTTCAAATTTCAAAACAAATTAGAATATTGTACCAAAGATACACACTGGAGGAAGACATGTCAGAAATTTTAGCTTGTTGATTGTCAATGCTTGAAAATCCAAACTGGTTCGTACCTCATTTTATTAGGCGAGACTTTCTTGAAGTTTGATATTGTTTACATCATATGTCATAAATATTACCTTGAATGTATTTTGTTCACATGGTCTATGTTGGTTGCAGACATTTAAATCCAGTTATGGAACCCCCCTGTATACCCCCCTTGCACCCCCTATAGACCCCCTTACACCCCCTCCCCTCCCACTTAGACAGACCCCCCTAGACAGACCCCCACCCTCCTCCCTGGACAGACCCCCCCTGCCCCACCCCCTCTGCACACCCCCTCCCCCCTATAGACCACCTCCCCCTGCAGACCCCCCTGGCACCCCCTCCCCCACCTGCAGACCCACCTTGCACCCCCTAGAACCCCCCTGGACACCCCCCTCCTAGACACCCCCTTGGATATCACCCCCTTCTTGGATAGACCCCCACCCTATCCCAGGATAGACTCCCCCTCTTGGATAGCCCCCCCACCCTCCAGGACAGCCCCCTCCCTTCCTGGATAGACCCCCACCCCTCCCTCCGGGACAGACCCCCCCCCCCCCCCACCCCCACACACACACCCAAGACACCCACTCCTTCCTGCAGACCCCCTTTCACCCCCTCCCCCACCCGCAAACCCACCTTTCACCCCCCTACCGCCCACCTACAGGCCCACCTTGCACCCCCTGGACAACCCCCCCCCCCCCTCCTGGACACCCCCTTGGACACCCCCCTTCCTAGATAGACCCCCCCCCCCCCCACCTACAGACCCGCCTTGAAACCCACCCCCTACTGGACCCCCCCCCCCTCCTGGACAACCCCCACCCTCTCTCCCCCCCACTCCTGGACAAACCCCCCCTTCCTGGATAGATTTTCAAAGCTATGAGGAGGTTTGGATTTAGGGAATAGTCTTGTCAATTGTCAGTTGTATGCTACTATATGGTATTATAATATTTTCATTATTTATAAGGTTGCTACAGGGATATAGAGTTGAGACATTCATTTATGAATGATTCAAACTGTTATCCTTGCCTAGAACAAAAAGACTTGGTTGATACATCAAAAACCTTATAGTACAACAGAAACATAAATCTAGAAATAAATTGAAGTTATTGTATAAAAAATTAAATTAAGAACATTGAATGTTGTAAGATACCATAATATGTGACATTCTTTTCTTGATCAACATTCTCTCTTGGGAGTTGTTCCTATATTAAAACATTACATCATGTTATTTTTAGTAAAATAAGAATAAAAAAGTGATTGTTTATTGTCCATAGTTTACCTAAATGTAGAAGAAAGCAATATTTATTTATAGAGTCTTGATGAAATGTGGTGTATTTGGATATATCTAATGTAATTTAAAATATCATATTGAATCTAGCTATGTACAGGTAAATTCATGCAATGTGGTAGTGGAATAAACCCACCAAAATGAGGACAAATTGTAGGATCAAAATCTATCTTTATAATCTATAATGAAAAAAGTGGACATAAGGCCCTGGATTTTTAAAATAAAAGGTGTTAAATCCATACCAATAACAACTAGTGGTATCATACAAAATATGATTTGTTACAAGTGATATCAAGCCATGATTTAGTAAAAGCAATCTATTATAAATAGGAGGGTATATTTAGATAAACCTAATCATGAAGAAATGGTAGAGTTAGAGATGGATTGTAATGGTTATTTAACCTTATCTAAGATTAAAGAAACCTATAGAGATTAACTACACCCCCCATGTCCCCCTATCCCACCCCCTCCACACTTGCACCGCACCTGCACCCTCCCCACTACCCTGAAAACCCCCTTCCCCCCTCCCCCTGCCCCCTCCCCACTCTCCCCCACCCCTTCCATTTTTCCCTCCCCCCACTGCCCCCTTTCACCCCTGCCCCACTACCCCACCCCCTTGCACCTCCCTGCACTAGAGACCACCACCCTCTCCCCCCTTGCATCCCATATGCACCCTCCCCCTTCCTTACAAACCTCTCCACTCCCCCATGCCCCTACCCCCAGCCCCCAGCCCCCTCCACCCACCCCCATCCCCTCCCCTCTCCCCCATTCCTTCCAGACCCCCCCTGCCCCTACCCCCTTCCCCTACCCTACAGACCTCCCCCTACCCCCTCCCCCCTGCCCCTGCCCTGTAGACCACCACCCAGCAGAACACCCCCTTTCCAGTTTTCCCTCACCCTTGCCAAGAAAGGATGGGATGATTTTATTTTTAAATACCTGATTCACAATAAGAATATATTTGTGTAAAGGATCCTGGATCATGAACGATCAACTCACAAGCAATCCTGGGTCACCTAGCTTGAAAAAGGAGACAAAAACACCACATTTTTTCGTGATTTCCTCAAAGATAAGTAGATAACTACCACACCCAATATTCTATGGTAGGATGTTTCATTATTTATTGATCATGAATAAGTCATAGGTATGGCCGATGAGAATTTTAGTCTCTTCTTACAAGGACCATTCCTGCATGCTTAGTGGCTATTTGAGTTGTTATGAAGAGCTCTTTGAAGCCTTACCCAGAGTAGTGACTATTAATGATAATTTCATCTTGGTTTTTGTTTCGGGGGAGCATGAGATACATGAGTTAGTGATTTATCATTACCATTCTAGTGCACCCTATCCCGAAGGTTATCATGGTTTATTCTATGTTTCCCCATGGTAACTAGTTAAGAAATATCTAGTG
Source organism: Viscum album (assembly GCA_963277665.1). NCBI lineage: Eukaryota > Viridiplantae > Streptophyta > Magnoliopsida > Santalales > Viscaceae > Viscum > Viscum album. The sequence continues at coordinate 1,068,212,684 of OY728166.1, read as the reverse complement.
GCAGTGGTGCATGACATATTCTGGGGTGGAAACATCCTATGCATGGCCAGATCCACCTCCCTGGTTCATATCCCTAAACTTATAGATCCTTCTTATTTGAGTCAATAGAGACCTATCAACCTTTATAAATTTTCCTATAAATATTTGGCTAGTGTGGTTAACAAGCATCTGTCCCAGCTTCCACCTCAATGGATTTTAGATGAACAACATGGGTTTCTGAATGGAAGGAAAATCCAGGGTGTAATTGGTTTGCACAAGAGATGATTGGTGATTTGAAACAAAGGGAAACTGGATCCAATATTTCCATTATTTTGGACATAGACAAATCATATGATCAGGTAGAATGGTCTTTCATCATCAAGGTGTTATCATGCATGGGTTTTTACTAGTGGATTTATTGAAACTCTTTTTAGGTGCTTTAGTTTACCATGGATGTCAATTTATTTCTTGGGGAAGAACTTCATATTCTTCAAATATGTTTGTGGACATAGGCAAGTAGATACCCTATCCCTAATCTTATTCATCATATCTCAAGATAACCATTATATAAATATTAAAAAGAACATCCATGAAGTAAATGTAGCTTCATTTCGGTTCCAGAATCTTGTACCGAGAAAATCTCAATTGATGTTCATGAATGATACCGTCATTTTTGTTAGTTTAAGTAAACTCTTAATTCATCAAAAAAAGGTCTATAAATAATTTCAAGGGCTATATTCATATTATTCCTTTAAAAATCTAGTGGTTATTAGAAAAACATTTTCTAAAATAATAAAGAAATTATGGAAACAATTTTTCAAATCAATCAGGCAAATATAGAATTCAAATTAAAGGTTTAGGCAGAGGGAACCTACCACAACTTCAAGGAGTATTTGCTTTTGACGATGAAAACTTGAATATTTATTTTTTATGCTTGCACTCATATGCAACTTCACATATATATAAGGACACCTAGCCCCTATGTACATATTTTCATGGCCAAATATGCACAAGGGGGTCCTTAGATATATATTTATACTTGCATATACCCCTTTACACTTACACATGTATGAATTTTCCATATCTATATATAAGCACACCTAGCCCCAATATATATATATCCATACTTCCATGATTGAATACATATATAAAGGGGGAACTTATATATGTATATGCCTACTTATGCATACACATGTAAGCCTTCGTCAATGACGACTCGAATCCACCTCAATGAAATCCAAAATGCATTACAAAAATATAAGGAACCCAAAAATAAAAAAATCCCTAATTAAAATTGGGCCAAAGAATAAAATTGTAATAAAACTTACCCAAATCCGATGTTTAACTCACTATCTTTGATGTTGGTGGATAGAACCGACCTCACCATAAGAATCCACCTATAAGAAAATAGTTGGAAAAGAAATGAGATATAACAACTTCTTATATATATGTGATCAGTGTGTCAAATATACATGATACATGAATCCATAACCAGCAATGAACAAATAATATTCATATTGATATGTACATCCCAATACTAAATAACATGATCATTAATAAATCTCTTTATTTTTCAAACATCACTCATTCATCTCAAATCACAATGATTTAAGCTATGATGAATAACCCAAGCATCGAATCAACTTTATATATATTATTCTTAAAAACTCATGATGTTTTTTTATTTTTTATCAACAATCAATTTCACCCACCCTACCCCTACACCCCCTACCCCCCCACCCCCTCGTTCACCCCCACCTTCCCTAACACACCCCCTCCCCACCTTGCACCACTCCCCTTTCCCCTTGCACCCCCACTACACCCCCTACCCCCGCACAACCCCTCTCTCCTGTACACTCCCTTGGACCCCCTATCTCCTAGACCCTCTAGACACCCCCCTCCCGGACACTCCCATGAACACCCTCCCTCCCTCCTGGACCCCCCCCCCCCCCCGCCCCCCCCCCCCTCCTATACACCCCTTGGACAACCCCACCCCCTCCTGGAAAAATTATTCTGGTAATAAATCAAGATCTTGAAAATCCTACAGCATATACAATAAGAATTAAAAATATGAATATATAGTAATGATATCAATTAAAAAGTTGAACTTGTAAAGGTAGACAATCAGAAGTCGAAATTCCCCTTTTGAAGACAACAATGAAAACTGTAGACCACAGGCTGAACAACACCCATTTTAAGCTCACTATTTCTGATAGGTAAATATTCAATGCAAAACAAATGAACTCCAATAGTGATAAAATGAATGAGTTGGTTTTCCAACCCATACCCTAGGAAAAAAATTTAAGGTTCAAGATACAGTGAAAACATGAGGTTCAATGAGCATGCACCATCATGTAATTGAAAGAGGATACAAACATGACTTATAATAAAACTTCATATAATAAGGAAAAGGACTCGCCATATGAGCCAAAAAAGAGCAGAAAAAATACATATAGAAAATCTTGTTGCAACATCCACTTTTTCCACTCTTCCATAATTAGATTTTTTTCACTTCATCAACAAAAAGTCTTCATATTCCTCTCGGACCAACCTAAAAATCAAGTAAATAAGCACTTTCTATCCCTATTTCCAAGTTAATCAAATGAATATTCAACTGAACATGATTATATGAAGTATAAATTTAAATCATTCTATCATATAGGAATTGACAGATAGTCTTCAATAAAAATTTCCTTAAAAAAATCATGATTCCAAAAGGATGATCAAAGTGAAGCATGCAAAACACCAGTGATTTCTAATTCAATAGGTAGATCTGATTAAAAACTCAAAAAACGATTTCCACTAATTTGAAACTCCAATCTGAAAATGTAATACAATAGAAAATTAAAAATACTACATTTTATGGTGAAAATAGATAGGTAACCACAAGTTCATAGAAGGATATAATCATTCATTCTCCTCACACATACACTAATATAAAACAATTGATTTTAAAATAATTAAATAATGAAGGAGTGGAACCACAAGTTCATGGAATAATATAATAAAGGGTGCCCTTATATAATTCCCTCATTAATTATATAATAATCTCTTATAAAATAAATTCACCTCGTAAATAATACCCTAGAATGACCCAAGATCTCAATCCATTCACTCTCTCTTCAGTGTGTTAGGTTAAGTAGTGAAAAAATAATTTTTGATAAACTACTTTCACCTACCCATGGTAATTAAGAATGCTTAATCACTCCTTTATCACCCCTCACTCATCGACATCATATTAGAAATGAATTAAAATTGTGGTAGTATTATGTGTAAACCAAATTAATAGATAAAACCATGATAAAATTTAAAGGCGCATGGATAATAATCTACTACTCATATGGAAACAATATGATTTCATGAAAATCACACTGGAGAAATGAAAATACAAATTCATTTAAATCCATGGATTTGATGGGGGAATGTCTCCTCAACCACACCATAGTAGTCTAAACACCATCACCATATAAAACAATTAACTAATCAAAAACCATTATGATATATTATAATTTTATTTGAGATCAATCTATTTATAAATGTGAATGAGTTTATTTATCTAATTTCCACATCAAGGCCATATTCCACCTATTATTTTAGTTTTGATAAGAAAGATCAATCTCATTATTCATTGAATGGGTTACATGTATCTATCTTTGAGGGTTGTTATGTCTTTATCTGAACTCTTGAATCTCCTATATTTTCTTGACATTATCTCATGAATAATACAATAATATTTATAAAAATCTTTCCATGATGTAAAATTTCTCTCTTTTGAATATATAAAATCATTTTTCTCCATATTTTAACACCCATAAACAATTTTCCCCATGTTCCTCTGGTTGAATTTCAACATTCCCTAACCAATTCACTCATTACATAGCTCTGATTTTTCAGTTTCTAATGTTGGTTATTTAGTTTTTTCCTATGATTTTGAAGACTCTAATGGTTTAGGAATCAATGGTTTAAGTTTTAAAATATTTTTCCCAATCTTGGGAATATTCACAACTTTGATTTATTCATGAGAGATTTGTGTTTAACAAGATTCTTATAAGATACTGAGGAAGGGTAAACCTGAGAGGGAATGGGTTCCATAACCATTTCAGTGTTTTATATATCTAATCTCAATGATGAAGATTGATAATTCATTTTCAATATTTTTTTAAAAAAATATACAAATAATTTATATGGAAAAGATTGGATTCAATGTTGAGATGGTTGGGATTGAAATTGTTCATGGGTTAGAAATTTTTTCAAATGGTTAGGATTTAGACCATGTAGTTGATTAGGTAATTGATTATCCAACCAATTGAATTTAGTATTTTCATTTTACATGTGATGAAAATTGTTTTATTCATAAATATCTTAAGTATTCATATCATTCTCCTCCATTAATGGTATCCCTAAAGAACTTCCTTGATTTATGTAATAGTTGGAAATTTATCGGTCACTCAAGAAGAACCTTTTATTGGGAAATATTGTACTTTGGGAGTATAAAGTGGTGAATACCGAGGTTTTCAGCACTAACAATAATTTCATAGTAATGTGGAAGATACCCTGTAATATGATAGATAAAAAGAATATCATAAGGTATCTCTTTACTAGATAGATTTTATGTAGAAAAGTTCCCCTCCCTCTAAGTATGAATGATATTTGTGCCTTGATCGATGGGGGACCTACAGTTCCTATTATTATAAACTGAATACCAAGGAGCACTGGCATCATTATGTAGGAATCTTAAGATAATCTTGGAGTTCTACTCCACCATACAAATATTGAGGTTATCTATTCTCCAAATTTAATGGCCACTGAGTAAAGATCTTTTCTCCACCCAAATAGAATTACCTAAACCATAAAAGAAACTATATTCGATAACCATAGATCCCCTAGAATCATGCACAATCCCTCCTCATAACTCCCTATTTATAGGACCCATTCACATTATGTTTTATTCCAACATTGGGGGGTATCCACTTGACCCACCACCCCATAGGAGCTCTATCATTTGTAATCAAATCCCTAGGGAGGATCCCCTTACTAGTAGCCATTATCTTTTCAATAGGAAGAAGGGAACCTAGTTTTTCCATGAGAGAGAGCACATGAACTTGAATGAATAGAGGGAGCTATTATTGCCTTCACGAACCTTGTTCCTTGTCTCCTAAATCACCCAAAACACCACTGAAAACACTATTACATGAATATTAACCATATATGAATGTTTCTCAACACTTTGAAATAATATAGACAAAAATTCAGAGATGTATCCCCCCTAAAATTGAAATCCTATAAGTTTCCCAACAAGGGACCAAGCAATGTGGGTCCCATTCTACATCAAAAAAATAAGTTATAGTCTAATTTAGATTTTAGCCTCTCACAACACATACATGGTGAGGGTATCTAAATTACTTTTCTATGGATATTAATTTCTGTTGGTATGCCCTTATTACAGAACCTTCAGAAATGTATGCTCAACTTAACTGGGATTTATTTAGAAAATACTTTTCTCACCCACTCATCATGCTCTTGGTTGGATCTTAATAATAAGTGAAACTCCAAAGCATTAAATTATCCTAAGGTAAATTTGATAATGTGCACATATCTGTTTCATCGATAATATAAATCCTATCATAAAAAATCTTATGATCCTCATATAGGGATGTTCATATAAACCCAAGGTTTATTCTCACATTCCTGAATTAAATGTGAGGGATTGGGAATCCAGGGATGAAGTGAAAATAAACTAACAATTTTTCTTTCTAGTAATTGATTTCACCCCAACTGCTAACCAACACACCAAGTGTGGGATCCTCTCTGCAATTTTTTTGAATAGCAGGAATGGGAATTAATTTTAGGATGTCTATTTCAATTTTTGGGTATTCCAGATTTTAATCCCCATGGTAAACCATACGTAGAAACTTTTCTAAGTGTGGGATCAAACCTAGATAGGGTACTGATGAAATAAACACTAGATAAATGTACCTTATTCATGGATCCATCACATGTATGATGAGGATATCGGGAGGTGGGTTGGTCGTGTCAGAACTGTGCTGGAGCCGTGTCGGAACTGTGTCGGAGTTGCGTCAGAACCGTGTTGGAGCCGCATTGGAATGGTGTCGAAGCCATGTTAGAGGAGGGTCGCAGGGAGGTGGGGTGGACACGTCAGAGACATCAGGAGAGGAGGAGGATCATGAGGGGCAGATGAGGTGACCGCGTCAAAACTGTGCTGGAGCCGCATCGGAACTGTGTCAGAGCTGTGTCAGAGAAGGAGGGTCATGGGGAGGTGGGGTGGCCACATCAGAGACGTCAGGAGAGGAGGATTGCAGGAGGGAGGAGGATCATGGGGACAATGGGTAATGGGAAACATGTGAGGGCGGGATAAAAGGGATCGCGTGGGGGGATAGTGCCACAGACACCAAAAAAATTGTGGGTAATAAGTGACCTATAGCCACATATTATATTGTCTTTGTCTATAGATCTGTGGCTATAGGTCCAAATTCTAGTAGTATTACCAATGAGGGTCACATTGTGTTTGAGTGGTTGGGATGATTTTTTAGTTTTTTTGTGAGAATGAATCCTATTAAGAGTAGGATAGGACCATACACTAGAGGATATGGCTAATTTCTCATCTGTTAGTTTTTTTATCCCTTGGAATAGTTGACTTTGTGATCTTTTAATTCCCTAAAGTGGTGGAGTACAATGACATCTTTCCCAATGGTGTGTTGGAATTACCTCACCATTGATAGGTCAAACTTTATATAAAACTATACCTAGGGAATACCCTGATATATACATCATCATATAGAATGGCCCCTTCATATCTGTGATAGTTGAAGGTGCAATTGGAGGATCTACAAAGGAAGGGCTTTGTTAGACCAAGTGTGTCCCCCTAGCCATCCCAATTGTTGTTCACCAAGATGGTGGATGGGATCTTGAGGTTATTCATGGATTATCATCAGCTGAATTAGGTGACTACCAAGAATAAATATCCATTTTTGAAAATAGATGATCTCTTCATCCACCTAAAATGGGTTATGTGGTTCTTGAAGGTTGACCTCGGGTTGGGTTATCACCAATTCTAAGTTTGACAGGAGGAAATACTAAAATGAAATTATAATGTTGATAAGGTCATAATAAGTACTTGGTTATGGCCTTTTGAATAAAGAAAAACCTATAAAAGGTCATGGAATTCATGAACTAGATCTTTCATATTTTTTAGATCGATTCATGGTGGTCTTCATAGATGAAATCATCGTGTACTCATCATTATAGGAAGAGAACACAATACATTTAAGGTTGGTTCTGGACATACTCTGAGAGAACCAGATTCAAGTAAATATCTCGAAGTGTTAGTTATAAATTTTAGAGGTCCACATCCTGGGACATGTTATCTTAGAATAGAGTGTGGTGGTATACCTAAAAAATATTGAGGTAGTGCTAGCTTGGGATCCACCCTGAAGTGTAACTAAGGTGTGGATATTTCTTGGTTGACTGGATATTATTAGATGTTAATTCTTTATTTCTCAAGAATTATAGAACCTCTAACTACTTTGACCCAAAAGGAATGACCTTTTATATGGTTGGAGAAGTTTCAGTAAGATTTCCTGAATCTACGATAGAGGTTAACGATTACCCCCTTCCTGATACTGCCAAAGGAGGGAGTTGTGTATCTAGTGTTCTAAAATTCCTCTAAATTCAATGTTGTATGTTTTCTAATATAGATATAGGTCATGATTTCTTAGGGGTCTTGATATCTATGACCAAATGATTATAATTATTCAATTCATTATCTAGAGCTAGAAGTATTGGTGTTTGACCTAAAATTTTTGTTACAATATCTTATGGGAGGGTGGTTCATCATCTATTTTGGATATAAGAGTCTTAGGTATATCTTATATCATAAAGACCTTATCCTAAGGTAGGGGTGGTGGCTCGAGTTCCTATACGACTATGATTTTTTGAGATAGTCTATACTCTTAGGAAATGGAACATGGTGTTGGGTTATATTAGTACAAAATCTCATTCACCATTACTAAATGAGAAAACATAGTAGTTGGAATCTTACAGTTGACCCTTTTGGACATGGGTGTAGTATATTACATTAAATCGATGGTTTTGACCCCACAACTTCTTTAGCGCATTAGGGAAGAACAACTTAGAAATATAAATTTTTAGGCATTGCATGAAAAAATATACATAGGACATGCTCCTAGTTGATTTTATAAAGGTGGTGAGCACGTTATTATTTTCTATGTATTAACAGTGGTTCCTTGCACATTGTGGGAGTAAGTGCTAAGGTAGTTTGATACATCACCCGTAGAGGTGAATCCAGGAGTTTCAAATATGTACCAAGACCTTCATCATTAGTTTTGTATGGCCTAGGATGAAGCAAAGTGTAGTTGAGTTCATATATTGACACCTCACTTACCAGTAGTTCAAGGTCAAGAAGTGGGTAACTGCATGTTTGGTCTAACCACTTGAAGTTCCAAAGTAGAAGTGGGACGATATCTCTATGGATTTTTTATAGTACTTCCATGTTCATCTAGTGGTAGTGACAATATCTAGGTATTCAAAGACTGATTCACCTAATCATCCCACTTCCTAAACATCGATGATCATAGTTTAGTGGATGGGCCCCTAGTACATGAAATAGATAGTATAACTTCATAGAGTTCCGTCAATTATTGGTTCAGACTATAAAAATCACTTCATGTCATGATTATGGTGAGTGTTATAGGAGGATTTTGGGACTTAGTTATAGTTGAGCATGTCATTCCACCCCCAAATAGTAATATAGAATAAGTGGACCATTTAGGTCTTGGAGGACATGATATGGTCATATGTTTTAGAATTTAGTTGTGGGTGGAAGGATCATCAACTCTTAGTGGAGTTTTCATACAATAATATCTACCACTACACCATAATTATGGAAGCATTTGATTCATTATACTAAATACCCTATAGTTCATCATTTTTCTATTAAAATATAGGGAAGATATTGCTTATGGTCAAAGAGTTAGTGTAAAAAATGATAGAGGTGGTGAAGATCATCCAAAAGTCAATGAGGACTACCCATGGTTATCAGAAGTCCTATGAGGACAGATGAAGGAGGACTTTTTATTAGGGATACCATGTGTTCATAAAGGTCTCACCTCGGTGAGTACTACAAGTATTTGGCTGAGGTATCAAGATATCTCTGAGGTTCATTGGCCTTTTCTAGATACTGTAAATGGTGGGTGAAGAGTGTACTACTTGGTCATAACACTGTAGTTAGATCGGGTACATGATGTATTCCATATTTTATGGTTGAGGAGATACATACATGACCTATCACACATGATTTACATGGTTGGTCTGGACTTTGAGGATGGAGTTACCTTCTCATAGAACCCAGTGGAAATCAAGGATCATTAAGAGAGTATACTTTGTGGTTGATAAATTCCCTTGGTGTGAATTCATTGGTAGTATAGAAATTTCTAGTTGATATCATGGGAGTGAGAGAACTAGATGTTATCTTACTACCCTCACCTTATTTGAGTAGGTTTTTTCTTTTCAGGATGAATATTTCTAAGGTTGGGATAATATAACGACTTCATTTTTCTATTTAATGCTTTGAATATATTAAAGGATATATTCAAAGTAATGTGTGAAGTTGATGTGGATTTTTTCAAGCCTTGTAAAGTATATTGATGTAAAGACCCGGAAATTTCAAGGAAATTTTTTTTCTTAATTTTCTTTGGAATTTTACAAGAACACAGTTTCTAACAGCGCCTCATTCCGAGTCCCGGTGTGCCCAGAATCATTTTCCGAAGTTTGGCTCGGGTACGTTCAGAGAACGAATGAGCAGGAATTCCTATCTTTTGAACCGTTGCTCGGAATCGAATTCTGAGGGCACCGATGGAACCGTAGCACCGGTAATTTCTTAGGAACGCCACTTCTGAAGTTGTGTTTACACGCAGAAAGTTTTTAGAATTTGTGTAAGTTGAAATAAAAATTAAACTACGATTTTTATTTTTAACTAAGTGTATTAGGCTTTGGGTGGAAGTTGGGTTACTACCCAACTTCCCAAGGGAGGTTATGAAGGTGGTGGGGCCCACACGAACCCTACCCCTTCACCTTCCCTAACCTTCCATAACTCTTCACATTCTTTAACCCCCCTCAACTCACATTTAATATTTGAGAACTTAAGTTTAATAACTTATGTTATTAATTAAGTGAGTTAAGTGTGGTTATTTGAATTTTAAACTCTTGAAATTCAAATGTTTGTTATGTTAATAAAATAAGAGGTAAGCTTATTTTATTTTGGGGTTGGAACCTTTGTTGCTTGAAAGTTTTGGGGAGAAAAGCTAAGGAAAGCTAGAGTTATTCATCTTCTTCGTCTAAGAACACGAAGAACGCGAAGTACGCATCGAAATCCGTCGAAGAACGCCGAGTCCTCAGAGACCGACTATGCGACGCCTTTTACTGCGACGGTTCTTCCGCGACGTCTTCTTCCGCGACGTCTTCTTTCGCGACGTCTTTTTCTGCGACGTCTCCTTCCACGACGTCTCTTTCCACGATGAATCCTCGTTCGATGAACCTCTGTTCAAGCTCGCATGAGGTAGGGGGTTTACGTGATTTTACTTACGTGATACTCTTCCGTCTTTTATCCGAGATATTTGGACCGCATGATATCAGTTAACGGGAGGTGGCCATACTACACAAACATGACTGTCCCCCTCCCTTATTGTTTTTCTTGTTGTTGCGGATCGAATGAAATTGACGCGGTGTCGTCGCACCGCGCGGGATTGAGCGGCAAGGATGCGCGACATAGTCACGCCGTGCGGGATCGAGCTGCAAGAATGCGCGATGTCGTCACGTCGTGCAATCAAATTTTTAAAACTCTCGTGCATGGGTTTTTGATTGCAAGGTGTTCGTATAATTTATTTTGGATAAATTATACCCTCATCATGATTAAAACCATGTGTTTATTATTTTCCAATTGATAACACCTAACACGGAGGACGCGGGCCGAACAAACACGGCCCGACAACCCTCCACAGCTTGTTTATCGATGTGCAGATCAACGGGTGATGAAGAAGCAGGCCGCTATGGAATTTGAATCCCTTCGCAGTGAAGGTCGGGTCCCGGGAGGACCGTTGGCGAAGATGGCAGGAGAAACGGACCACCGGAGCGCATCCGGTGGTCCGCGGAAGGCGGTGGCGGCACGCTACACCGGCACGGCGGTGCCAGTGACTGACGGCGGCGGCGCGCTACCGGAAGGCTGGCGGCGGTGGTTGCCACCGGCTTCAATCAGCGGCGAGGGGGGGGGGGGACCGCACACCCCCGCTCCGCGGCCTCCGCTCGGCCGCGCTGGCCGAGCCACGACTGGTTGGTCAAGCCGGACCGAGCCGGCCAGGCCGGGCGGGGCCCAGCCGGGTCGGACCTAGGTCGGGTCGACCCGGTTCGGGCCGACCCAGGGGGTCGGGCCGGGTCGGTCCGGGCCCAGACCCTCCGTTTTCGGACCGTCTTCGGTCTTTTGCCCATATCTTGGGATACTGACCTCCGATCGATGCACCGTCAGTTGAAATGCGGTCCTTGGATCGAGACGGTCTTTTCGGCATATCACACTCAAGGTTTCGGAATACTTTGGGTTTGGCCGGGTTGGTTCGTACACGAAACCAACCGGGCCCTCAGAGCGGAAACACTCATATCTTGAGCTCCGGACGTCTGATTCACATGTCGTTGACTTTGATGGATTCCTATAGGTGAGACCGATCGTTTGGCTTACTCCACTCGAGATTTGGATGCCGTCGGAGTGCGTTCAGGTTGGTTCGCTCACGAAACCAACCGGGCCCCTGGAATGAAAAGGCTAATAACTCACAGACCGGGCGTCCGATTGACGCGCCGTCTGTCTCGTTGAATTACTATTGATGAGACGGAACTTTTGGCATACTTCGTCCGAGTTTTGGATGCAGTTGGATAGTGTCCGGGTTGGATTGTACCCGAAATCCAACCGGGCCCCTGGAACGGAAAAGCTGATATCTTTCAGATCGGACATCCGTTTGACGAACCGTCAGCGAAGTTGGTGATCACGTTGAGAAACGGTCCCTATGAGTATACCCTATGAGAGTTCGGGGTACAGTTGAGATACGGCCGGATTGGTTCGCACACGAAACCAACCGGGCCCCTGGGATGAAAAGGCTAGTAACTCACAGACCGGGCGTCCGATTGATGAGTCGTATGTTGCATTGAGACCCCTATGACAAGGCGGTCCTTTGAGATACTTATTAGTGGGACTTTGAGATACTTGGAGTATCGACCTATAGCTCGTGGAGCGGACCCTCCCAGAGATGAGCATGCGGAGTACGGAGACCGTGTAGCCGACTGAGACCTGACGACTGCTTGACCGACTCGACTTGGAGTGAGTCGACTAGCCCAGTGGACGGAGCACTACTTTGTGAGGTGAAGACCCATGGCGGACGGAGCACTACCTGTGTGACAGTACAGACCCGCGGTACTCATCCGGAGAGTACCTCAGCAGGATACTAGGGGGTGTGCACTACTGTGTTTGGGTGACATACCCCGGTGGGAAGAACTACTGTGTTTGGGTGGCTGACCCGCGGTACTCGACAGGAGGAGTACCTCAGCAGTCTTAGGTTAGTGATAAGTACCTCAGAGTCATGACAAGACCACTGTACACTCCAGAGACGGGGCTCTTCAGCAGTTACGGTTTCGATATTGAAAATCCTGGTTTGAGCTAAGACTTTTGACCTTTGTGTTTACCTCATGATTGAGATGAGTCACTTGATAACTTAGGTATATGTATGGGCATATACCTGGGTAGTGGTTATCCGTTGATTTCATGATCTTGGTGTTTTACTCATGATTGAGATGGGTTACTTGATAACTTAGGTATATGCATGAGTATATACCTAAGTAGAGGTTATCTGTTGAGATCTTCTTTTTGGTTAACCTTGTTGGTTTTAGTGAGACCTTGAGGGTCTCAGGGTCCCTACTGAGTATCGTTATACTCACCCCTGCATGGGATATGCCTGCACCTCGTTGTGTTGGTTGCAGACGACGGGCAGTGCTGACGGAGGCCGAGTGTTCGAGGACTGGACGGTACCCGGAGGTGGACTACATGACGAGTCAGTACCCAGAGGTGGACTTCAGGGCGAGACGACACTCGGAGGAGGTTGACGGGTGAGAGCTTTGTGGAAGCTATCTGTACCTACCCTTCAGGTAGGTTCCGTGGTGGACGATCTAGGAGCTGCGCCATCTGTACCTACCCTTCAGGTAGGATCCGAGGAGGACGACCCAGGAGCTGCTTCCTTTCTTCCAGCTGTTTGTCTTTTTCTGTTGTACTTTCGTTCAGTAGTAGTTGTACTTTCAGTTGGGTTTGTATTCTGGATCATTTACTTTTTAGCACTTTCTTTTGTACTTAGTGTTTTACTTCTGCTTGTACTCTATGGTGTTTTGTTTACTTTTATAAAGGCAATGCCTTCCCAGTTATCAGGATTTATGCCTTTGATGCTAGTCGCCAGCCCCTGGCCTATGGAAGGCGGGCTTGGGGTAGTCACGGCACGGGCCCCGAGGACGGGTCGTGACAATTGAAGCTTAAATGTGAGTTTTAGATATTTTTGGTTCAAAATGGCTAACAACATGCCCTGGTGTAAGCAGTTTTGGACCTAGTGTACTTCTATGTAAAACAGGCATGGGAAAATGGCTTGGAAAAGATATGGGGAAGGGAATGGTGATTCTAAAATGACATGTACATGGTAAAAAATCCTTGGTGGATGTTGTTTTAGACTAGAGTGTTAAAGAATACCACATCTATATTTAGGTTATAGGGGAGGTCATGGTGGTGTCTGGATATATTTTTAAATGGTCATCTTTCTCCTTGTATCTCTTCTGTTTCAAATAGTAAATGTGTAGCTCTTGATTGTGGGGTTTTTAAAGTGATTTTAATCGGTTTCGTACCCATATTAATTGATTTCCCCACACCTATACTTATTGGTTCTTTAAATATGAAAAATTACAGATACTCTTTGGATAAACCTAGGAAACCCTCCTTATGTCAATTTATTTCCCTGGGAAACCTCATTTTTTTTATCTCCTTGCTCAACCTTTATAGGTAAAATTAAGCCTCGAAAGATAAAGGAAATTATGGTTGAATTGGAACCATGTAATCCTCATCCATTATTCCTTGTTTACTATTTTTTGAGTTACATTTTTATCCTTCCTTCAACCAGAATTGAAGATTTCCTTTAATGGTTTTTATCATTGGGCATGTGTTATTCTACCCCATGGATTTCTATTTCTTGAGTCTCATTTTAGAACCCTTTCATATTGGTTTTTAATTAGTTATAAGAACTTGAACACGTTGTCATGACATGTAAAATTGATTATGATTTTAATTTTGATTTATAGTATAGGGAAGACCCTAGGTTTTCTCTCAAGGAAAGTTGGTGGTTTGTAGTGTGAATTTTCAATAAAAAGGAACAAAAGAGGGGGTGGTTTTGAAAACTATTTTAAGAAAATGACTTAAATTAAAGAATTTAATAGTTGAAAAAACAAGTAGATTTTGAAAAACATGAGATAAAGGGGTTATTTTTATTTCACTACACACATTTTAAGTTCATTTTTCTTAGAGATTCATTTAGTTTTGGAGTAATTATTTGGTTGAAATTAATTGGAATCCTGATTATTTCCTAAGCCTTTATTTCATTGCTTGAAGAACAAAACCTTGAAATAACAATCGTATTGTCACGGTCCATAACATATGCATAGAATAAGAACTTACAAAGTAGATTGAAATATCAAGAAAGTGGGAAAAAAAAGTATTCTTGTGTTTTTTAATCCGAACAACACAAGTCACACACTCAAAACCTCACACCAATCGGTTAGAAATTAAGAGAAAATCAATCACATGCATAAAAACAAGAATTAAAATAAGAAATAATTTATGTTAAATAGAAATAAATGTTTTAACACCCAAATCACTCCCAAAATTAGCTAATATATGTTTTAGAACTCATTTTTCATGTGTGTATCTCCCTCACAACGAACGCCCATCCTTTAGCTCGACGTCAGGAGGAGGAGAAACCTCGGGTGGAACTACTTCTTCATTTCAGTTATCCCTATGAGGATAGGGAGCTCAAGAACCTCCAAGTGGGTTAAAGGAATCCTATGTAACTTCGATTTGGCAGAACTTAACTCTCTTGGTCTTACTTGAAAATGAGGAGCCTAAGGTTCCATTTTATAGGCAAAGTAGAAGGTGGTTTTGGGAATAGAGATTGTGTAAAACCATTTAGCCCATGGTTTTAGACCACTAGACAGACTAATATCACTTTGAAAAAAAAACACATTTCACCACATATTTAATATCTTCCTAGAAATTTTGGAACCATTTGGACAAATAGATCCCGAAATATGGACATATCACAACACACAACTTTTGACTTCATGCAGATTCGATGTAATGGAAAGATTGGGTCGGTTGGGCCACCATATGGCCTAATAAGGCTTGGGTTCCTTCATATGAAATATATCCCAATTAATTTTTAACTAGTTAACAAAATTTCAGCCCATTTAGAATCACTTTTAATTTGAATTATTCGTTTTAGTCCACTTGTATGCATGGATCCTGCGTAGTTTGGCCCATTTTTCTTGGGCATATTCATGGGACCTTAAAATCACCTACACCTACAATATAATTACCAAAAAAAGTAACATTGACCTTTTTAAAATTAATAAACACAAAATAATTTAATTAAACATTAAGTTAAATTTTTTATTATTTTTATTATTTTTATAATTTTCAATACAAAACTAGTTTAGCATAGTGGTGTAAGGGTGAAAATGAAACAATGAATCGCAGTGCAATCACACCCCCACACCTAAACATTTACACTCATGGTAAAAGTATTATATCCTAAACAATTATCATTCCTAAATAAATGGTGAGAAAATTTCCAATATTATTCTAAAATTAAATTCATCATGTCTCGTTTATGAAATCAATTTTCCTGTCATTTTTCTTCTCTCACATTTGAATTTTTTCAACTTCATTTGTTCACCCATGAAATATGTCGTAGCCTACCTCACTTAGAGATGTTCCCTCCTCACTCAAGTAACATATGAAAGTGGAGTTATTCTAATATCCTAGAGTTCATGTGATCTTACCATATGATTTACAAGATTCAAAGTTCTCTACCAGCAGAAACTAGTGTTCTACTCAAGAAGACTTCCAATAGGTTGTTCTGAGGTTCAAGGGTTGGTAGTATTTAATGTATAAAAAAATATGAGGCAAAATAGGATTGTTTAATATCTTAAGTACAAAACATGTAAAAATTCAGCATGTGTTCACAATGAATGTTCACACTCATCCTTTCACAAAGTGTATCACTTCCAACTCACTATCCCCATTTTCCATTTGTGTGGGTCATAACCGATTAGTGAATAATAATGAATAAACTTAATATTTTCTCCATTAGTTTTTTTTTGTTTTTTTTCAATATACAGAACTATTTTCTTTTTTTTTTATAATTTTCATTGGAGATAAAGAGGGAAAATTGTAAAAAAATGATACAATATGTCTTGTGAACCCACTACCCAAGGAAAATGTAGGCACCCTTTCTATCAACCCATAAAAATGATTCATTCTTGATAATTACCATAGAATCACCATATCCCCCACACTTTCTAAAAGTAAAATAGGAATGTACACAAGATATGGGTATGTAGGGATAAATAATCTTGTAATGTGGCTACCTAATAGGCATTTCATGGTCTCTAAGGCTTAATAAGGCTAAAATGTCAAGGTAGAAAAAAAATAAAGGTTAATTGTACAAAGTAATTTTCAATGAATGATGGACTCTATCGTGAATGTATCACACTTGAGTATTATGGATTCAAATACAATCGAGGAAAGTTCTAGTTTCTCTATATGACCCAAGACTCTCAAGAAAGTGATTAAAATGAAGAATATGCAATAAAGCGCTTAGAGTGTCTCTCGGGTAAGGGATTAAAATATTGGTCAGTTCTAATGAGGCATGGATTTCAAAAATACATTAAAAAACTAAGAATTATTTTAAAATATAAATTCTAGAGACAGATTCCATATCAACATTCATTTGAAAAACATTTTTCTAAAAACAATGGAATTTTCCACACAATCGACTCAAGAATGAAAAATGATTTGGAATTCTTTTAAATCGAGCATATTTTTCCATGGTAAATTTAACATTCTGTCAAAAAACTAAGGGATAAAACAAGGGGCAAGTGAAAATACTATTCAACAAGTGAGAAAAGAAAAAAAATGATGAAAATTTCTAACTAGCCCAGGAATGTACCCCCCCCCCCCCCACACACACCTAGAACATGCAGTTTACTCAGTGTAATAAAATAGAATGAGGGAAGGAAGGATAAAACCTGGTGGGTTTCATTGGTATTTTTATTCTTGAACATGGATTTCCTCCATTGAGGACTCCATAATGGATTTATATAAGTGATTCAGCTATTTCCCATTGACAGCAAAGGTTTTCTTGGTTTCTTCATTTTGAAACTGGACAACACCAAATGGAGAGACTTTAGTAAAAGTGTATGGTCTAAACCAAAGAGAATGAAGCTTACCTGGATGCAACTTTAGCCTTACATTGTAGAGGAGGACCTTCTTCCCAATGTGGAACTGACAATGAAGGATGAGATAGTCATGGGAAGCCTTGGTTTTCTCCTTATAAATTTAGGAGTTCTCACATGAATCTCTCCTCATTTCTTCTAGCTCCTGAATCTAAAATTTCCTTTGAGAACCTGCACCAAAATGATTATAATTTCATTGTTTAATGGCTCAGTAGTCCCAGTTCTCAATCTCAATAGGGAGGTGACAACTCTTTCCAAACACTACCCGATGTGGTGACATGCCAATGGGAGTTTTGAAAGTAGTGCAGTAATCCCATAAGGAATCATCAAGTCTAAGACTCCAATATTTTCTATTAGGTTGAGCCATTTTTTCAAGAATCTATTTTACCACCCTATTTTACACCTCAAATTGAACATTGGTTTGTGGGTGATATGCAGTAGACACTCTATGCTCGACCCCATACCGATGCAAAAGTGATTGCATTGTTCAGTTGCAGAAATGATAACCTAGATCACTAATGATGAACCTAGGTAATCCAAACCTACAAAAGATTTGGGTTCTCAAAAATTCTACAACTACCTTAGAATCATAAGTCCTTGTAGCTCATTCCTCTACCCATTTTGACACATAATCAACTGCCATAAGAATTTACAAGTTCCAAAAGGAATTGGGAAATGGCCACATAAATTCAATGCCCCAAACATAAAAAATGTCATGAAAGAGCAATGGTTGTTGTGTAATTTCATTTCTTTTAGATACATTACCCATTCTTTGACAACGAGTACAAGATTTGCAAAAATCATGGGCATCCTGAAAAAAAATTTTCCAAAAGAGACCAGAATTAAAGACTTTACGAGCAGTCTGTTGGGGAGAAAAGTGGCCCCCACAAGCAAGAGTGTGGAAGAATCTAAGGATAAAATGAAACTCACTATCAGGAACACAACGCCTAAGGACTTGATCACTGCATGTGCGCCAGAGGTAGGGGTTATCCCAAATTGACCAACGGGAATCATGTTTTAGACGATCAGCCTTGTTTTTATTAAAATCATTAGGAATGCAAGATGATACCAAATAATTGAAAATTTAAGCATACCAAGGAATAAAATCTTGCACTCGATACAATTTATCATCAAGAAACATATCATTTATGGGAATATAGGGTGATGAATCAATGTTTGAGGATGGGTGGATCCTACTAATATGGTCAACCACCACATTCTCTGCTCCATTTTTATCCCTAATTTCTAAATTGAATTCCTGAAGGAGGATCATCCAATGAATGAGATGTGGTTTGGCTTTATGTTTATGAAGGAGAAACCAGAGGGATGCATGGTCTGAGAACAAAATGAATTTAGACCCCAAAAGTTATGACCTAAATTTTTCCAAGGAAAACACAATGTCAAGGAATTTTTTTTTCAGTTGTGGTGTAGTTTTATTAGGCAGGGTCCAAAGTATGTGAGGCATAGGTGATGAAATGTGGATCTCAATTGAACCTTTGTGATAATACTTCCCCAACTATATAGTTAGATGTGTCACACATGAGCTCAAATGGTAAATCCCACCGAGGTGGTTGGATTATCGAGTGTGAAGTGAGACTCCATTTTAACTTATTAAAAGATTCCTCACATTTTTTATCAAAAACAAATTCCTTTTCTTTTTTGAGAAATCGGGAGAGGGGGAGTGCAATTTTACTAAATTCATGAATGAAATGATGGTAAAATATAGTATGAACTAGGAAATACCGCACATCCCAGACATATTTGGGGAATGTTCGGGAATAAATGACATCTACTTTTTATTTACCTACTTGGATACCATCCCCAGAAATGACATGTCCCAAAACCATAACTTTTCACACCATGAAATGGAATTTCTTATAATTTAATATGAGATTATTTTAAATACAACGATATAAGACTAAACCAATACTACTCAAAAATTCATTAAAAGAGGATCCATAAACAGTGAAATCATCCATGAATACTTCCATGCAATTCTCCAGGTAATCTGAAAAAATACTAACCATGCATCACTGGAAAGTACCCATAGCATTGCACAGACCAAATGGAATCCTCCTATATGAAAATATACCAAAGGGGAAAGTAAAGGTTCTCTTTTCTTGATACTCAGGGGGAATATGGATTTGAAAGTATCCAGAATACCCATCAAGAAAATAGTAACGGGACTTCCCTACCGGCCTCCCTAGCATTTCGTCAATGAATGACAATGGGAAATGGTCCTTCCTAGTGTGTTGGTTTAATCAATGATAGTCTATACAGACACACCAACTATTCTACACATGAGTTGGAACCAATTCATTGTTTTCATTTTCAATTATCATAAGTTCAATTGTTTTAGGAACCACTTGTACTGGACTGACCCATTGGCTTTTAGAGATGGGGTAAATAATTCTAGTAACCAATAATTTTGTTACCTCCTTTTTAACAATATCTAAGAGGTTTGGGTTCAATTGACGCTATGTCTGCCTCACTGGTTTAGCCTCATCATTTAACAATATATGATGTGTACAAATTGATGGGCAAATACTAGGAATGTCAGCAAGTGTCCATCCCAAATCTTGTTTATACTCCCCTCAAAAGTTCAAGCGGTTTAAATACATGCTCAAGAGGGAGTGAACTATAAATGATGATTGGAAAATTGTTTCCATTCTCAAGATATGAATATTTTAAATCTTGAGGCAGTTGTTTCGATTCTAATTCAGGTAGATTTTGGATTGATGGGAGTGTGTGTGAAAGTGAGAGGTCACTAATCTCCTCTAATTTCTCAATGGTATCATCCTCATATGAGGAATGAGATTTTTCAAGCTTACTTTATCATCAATGTTCATTGGATCCTCAGTGTTCAAGAAATTATCAATTAATAAATATTCATAACACTTTTCTATACCAATACAATAATCAATGCATGATTCATTACCAAGAATGTCAATCAAGGATGAAAACTCGTAAAGGGGATTGGGGGAATGAAATGAAGTGTTTTCAGGGGAAGGGAGTACATTAATTGAATTTACCTAGAGAGAGGAATGTTCTTATGAGGGGTGCTTCATGGAATCAAGGATGTTGAAATAGACTATTTCACCACCAAATTCCATAGATAATGTACCATTATGAACATTAATTATGGTTTTGGTGGTTTTCAAGAAAGGTATTACCAATATAATTGGGGTGTGTCCATTCATCATAACATCTTCTATTTTTAGCACATAAAAATCAGTAGGAAAAATTAAAATTTTCACCCACACAAGAACATCCTCTAACACACCAAAAGGGTGTGATGCACTCTGATTTTCTAGTTGAAAAACTATTCCAGTTGGCTTCAATTCACCAACATGTAAAGAAGAGTAAATGGAGTGAGGAATCACATTAATAGAGGTACCAAAATAAAGCATATCATTAGAAAAAGAATACTAACCTATGGCACATGGAATTGATAATGTTTCAAGATCATTGAAATTGGTGGGAAGTGATGGCTCTATTAATGCTAAAACATTCCTCCCCAATATCACCTTTTCATCTCCATGAAGTCGCCTTTGGTGTGTACATGTCTCCTTTAGAAACTTGGTGTATCGTGGAATTTTCTTCACAACATCAATCAAGGGGATGTTAACCTGTAATTTTTTGAAAGTTTCCAATATTTACTAATCAAGTTCAGTTTAATTTTTTTTGGTTGGGTGGCCAGGGAAATGGAAGAGGAATGGTTGGGATAGGAGACCCATAAACAGACACACTCTTTCCTTTGTAAGGGATTCTCTTAAGATAAGGATTTTCTTCTCTTGGACCATTTTCAGTAGTTGGGATGGTGGTTTCCTCATGAGTGGATGAGTCTAATAGAGGGTTCATTTGGGTTTTAAATTGTTCCCCACTCTTAAGTTTGATTTCACTAACATTTTCCTTATCCCTATGATTAACTACTGGTTGAGAGGGTATTTTACCTGACCCATGACTTTTAATTTCCCCCACATAGTTATCTAGTTGACCTAATTGGGTTTTTAGGTCTTGTATGGAATCTTGGGTGGTTTTTTGGAATCAGAGATTATTGGAATCCATTTGTTTCATCATATCTTCTAGGCTAGCCTCTGTTTTTTGAGGGGGTGGTTGGAATGGCCTTTGTGGTGGTTGGGTATTTATGGGTGGTGGTGGTGGATAACTACTCTGCCCTGGTTGGTTCCATTTTTTTAGGTTGGTTTGAATACAACCCCTTCCTATAAGCTTGGTTTTCTTTCCACCCAGGGTTGGATGGATAGTATGGTTCTTTCCTAAAGGGTTGGTTATAGGGGTGGACTAGAAAGATTGTATCACAACTCTTAGAAGTTTATCTCGATTGGGGACATTGGTCAAAGAAGTGGGTGTATGAATAACATATACCAAAATGGTTTGGAGGAGGATATTTGGATTTCCCTTAGGAAAGATAAAGTTGACGAAGAAGGGTACTTACCTCTTCAAACTTCATGTCCACCTTCTTCTTGAATTTAGTACTTTGCACCTTATGGACACCTCAAATGGGTACACTAGACCTTGAACCAAATTGTTGAGTGTTTTTTACCATGTTCTCAATAAGGTTTCTTTCAGTGATTGGGGTTTTATCCACTAGTGCACCACCTACAGAAGCAGTAATCATGTTAAGATCAATTTGAATTAACCATTCATAAAAATACTGAATTAAAAGTTGATCAATTAATTGGTGGTGTGGGAAACTTGCACATAACCTTTTAAAGTACTCAAAATATTCATGTAATGTTTCCCATTGTGATTTCCTTATACCACATATTTCTTTCCTTATAGTTTCGGTTCTAGAGGTTGGGAAATATTTTTCAATAAAAAGACGTTTCATGTCCGCCCAGCCTCTAATTGGTGAATTAACATAGTAAAGCCAATTTTTTTAGTGTCTTATAATGAAAATGGGATTCCCTGATATTTAATTATTATTCATCAAAATTATGAAGTTTTAAGTTGGAACACACAGTGTGTAATTATTTTAAATTCTTATGTGGGTCTTCTCTAGCGAGTCCATGGAATCTTGGTAATAAATGAATTAAACCGGATTTAAGTTCAAAATTAGGTGCATCGCCTTGTATTTGAATATAGGTGTGTTGGATACCAACATCAGTTAAGGTTAGTTTTTTTAATGTTCAGTTATTTAAAGACATGTTATACAAGTTGTGTTTAGTTTTAATGTGAGTTTTAGTGGAAGAAGTAGAAGGATCAAGAAGAGTGTTGATGTTTTGTGTGTCCTCCTTAAAAGGGTTGTCTTCTATGTCTCAATTACACTGACGTAGGATCCTCTCCAGTTTGGGTTCAAAAGGTGGTAAGTATCATTAATTGGAACACATCATGCACCAAATATAAAAAATAAATCAATCAAAACACAAAAATTTAGTAAAATGTATAAGATAAAACAAATAAATATTCACAAAATTTACAAAAAACTTACCAAAACATGCACTAAAAACCAAAGCACTCCCCAGAAATGCTGTGAAAATTTGACAATGTTGTCATGAAACATCAAATTGATTATGATTTTAAGTTTTATTTATAGTATAGGGAAGACCCTATGTCATCTTTCAAGGAGCGTTGGTGGTTTTTAGTGTGATTTTTTAATAAAAAGGAACAAAAGATGGGGTTGGTTTTAAAAACTATTTTAAGAAAATGACTTAAATTAAAGAGTTCAATAATTGAAAAACCAAGTTGATTTTAAAAAATATGTGACAAAGGGGTCATTTTGATTTCTCTACACTCATTTCAAGTTCATTGTTCTTATATATTCATTTAGGTTTCTAGTAATTCTTTGGTTGAAATTAATTGGAATCCTGATTAATTCCTAAGCCTTATTTCATTACTTGAAGAACCAAACCTTGACATAACAATCATATTTTCATGGTCCAGAAATTATGCATGGAATAAGAGCTTACAAAGTATATTGAAATCTCAATTAAGTGGGTAAGAAAATTATTCTTGTGTTGTCCAATTGGAATGACACAATTCACACACTCAAAGCCTCACACCGATCAGTTAGAAATTAAGATCAAATCAATCACGTGCATAAAAACAAGAATTCAAATAAGAAATAATTTATGATAAATGGAAAGAAATGTTTTAACACCCAAATCAATACAAAACAGTATCTAATATATGTGTCAGAACTCCCTTGGCATGTGTGTAGCTCCCTCACAACGAACACCCACCATTTAGCTCGAAATCGGGGGGAGGAAGCTCAGGTGGAACTCCGTCTTCATTTTAGCTCTCCCTATAAGGATACGGAGATCCCTAACCTATAAGGGGATTAAATTACTCATATGTAACTTCTATTTGGCCTCACTTCACTCTCTTTGTTGAACTTTTAAATGAGGATCCCAAGCTTCCATTTTAGAGGCAAAGTGAAAGGTGGGTTTGGGAACACAGATTGTGTAAAACTACTTGAACCGTGGTTTTCGATTACTAAAAAGTCGAATATCACTTTGGAAAAAAATAAAAACATGTTAACCCACCTCTTGAATATATCCACCTAAAGATTGGAACAATTTGGACTACTAGATTCCGATATATAGACATATCACAACACACAACTTTTTACTTCATGCAGATTCGGTGTGCTGAATAGATCAGGTCGGTTGGGCCACCATATGACCGAATGAGGCTTGGGTTCCTAAAGGTTCTGGGTGCAATGGAAGCGTGGTTGGGATGAGACCTAAATTTATTTTTACCATGATCAATGATTATTCCAGGATTAATACGACGATGAACGCCAGTCTCCACGGAAAATAATCAAAGATTTATATAAAGAAGAAAGAGGCCCGGAACCTTTAGAGAGGATTTTGCACATCATGTTTATAATTAATTTAATTAATTTCATAAAGAAAAATAATACCTAGATCTTTGGTATTTTTCTTCGTTGATGATGTTGATCATACGGAATGACCCTTCCGGATTATCTCATTGTGCTTGTAAGGATCCAAACTAGAATCCCTCTAGTGGTGATCCACACGTGCTCTGATGGCCTCTGATCGACACCGCTCATTCTTCAGGTGCTAGCATGGTGAATCGAGTGTCTTGTGTCGATTGTTCTTAATATCCTGTTCTTCAACCTTGAAGAACTTCTCTTGTTATTGATAGGAGAGAGAAGAGGATTCGAGAGAGAAATTTTTTGCCTCAACAATTCTTAATTCACCAGGTGTGTGGTGTGGTGTATGGCACAATAGGCATACTTTCCTATTTATATAC
Source organism: Viscum album (assembly GCA_963277665.1). Lineage (NCBI taxonomy): Eukaryota > Viridiplantae > Streptophyta > Magnoliopsida > Santalales > Viscaceae > Viscum > Viscum album. Next base: position 1,068,187,850 of record OY728166.1, on the reverse strand, counting down.
ATGGAATTTCAGTTTCAATATTTAATTTCATAGAAACAATTAAATACATTCATGAACTTAGAGAAAACCCATGCATTTAATAATAATACCGCATCATTATTTATGGTGTGCCAACTTGCGCAAAACGGAATTATAAATAAAATTCCACATCACAAAATAATAGCAGTGTTATTTTAATTTGTGCCAACTAGTTAAATAATTATTTACCATCTTGAAAATAATTATTTTACTACCGAACTGACCTTGGTCTTCTTGAACTCCACTTCCATTTATTGAACATCCAAATAAATAAATAAATAATTTATTCTCTTAAATAAATATTTTATTTCCAAACAAGTAAATAAATATTTATTAAATGTTCAATAAAATAAATAAATATATTTAATTTAATTTATGTGATCATTTTAACTTGAATAAAAATTTTCCATGGTCTTGAGAATAATATTTATTTCATTAATTAAATTAAAATAGAATTTAACCTAGACCACCAAAAACACTTAGTGTGTGACCCTCTAAGATTCTTTCTCATTGGCATTAGGCGGGCTTGCCTAATGTCCAAGAGTATTGTATCGCACCGGGTCAAGGCACCCAAGAGAAAGAATGTAAAGTCACAACAATGATATCCACATACAAACACTCACTATGTAATATAGTCCCTTTGTCGCAATATCTCATCAAAAAGGTTTCATGACTGTGTCATCAAATTTTATGTTTGATACGTCATTCTTTGACTACCTGAAATAAACTCATCGTTACACCATGCCCATGGAATTTCGCGTGACAATTCTATTTCAATAAAAGGCCCAAGATATCAACTTCCATAAATGGAAGGGGAAAATCCTTCCTCGTCTTATCCATTGGTAACATACCACTTGTGAAGCACCCAACGTACCCTACTTCCCACCAACTGTCTCCATGAAAGTTTTCATCTGTAAATCAATGTGCGTAATTCGTGAAACATATTAATAATAATCTTAAATTATAAGGATAATTAAACACGCTCACATATAGAAATATCTGATGACACCAAAACATGCGAAATTCCTAATATCGAGCCTGTTCTCATAATCTCTTATCTTAGAGATTACCAAGTGCAAACTTAATGAGAGGAAGTCTCATCTTCTTACAAGTACTCGCACCTGACTGTTTTCATGCTATGTGTCCCATCATATCATTTCATACAACCACAAAACTATATTTAATAATATTGTTATAGCATTTCAAGGTTCTCATCATAGTGGGGAACTGTCATGACCTTATCAATGAAACAAATACTCTAGGACATTATTACATCATAATCATGCAGAACAATGAAAAATATGTAATAATACATTAAATATCCATGTAATCAAAGTAAAACCAGTTTGTTCTATGACACCAACTCTTACAAACTCTCACTTGGATTAGAGCCAACTTCCTACGACTTTCAGTTCGCTAGACCTCACATGATGATCATGTTACTACTAATTAAATTCTTTAGTCAAGAGGTCCACCATGTTGTCTTCCATGGAAATACTGCTCACTACAACTTCACCTCTCTAAGAAAAACCCCTCAAGAGATGATACTTTCAAAGTATGTTGTTCGTCCACTAATGTGACCTTGACTCGTTTGCGAGAGCCACCGCTGTAGTATTATCACAGTACAGTGTGATGGGATCTTTACTCCTAGGTATCACATCTAGCTCTTGGATGAAGCTTCACATCCAAATTGTTTCTTTAGCTGCCTCAGAATCTGCAATATACTCAGACTTTGTTGTAGAATCTACAACCACACTCTACTTTGAGCTCTTCCAGATCACTTCACCTCTATTCAAAGTGAAGATGTATCCTATTTGTGGCTTCATTTCATCTTGATCAGTTTGGAAACTAGCATCTGCATATCCTTTGATGACTAGTTTCTCATCTCCTCCATAAACTAGGAACATATCATTAGTACACCTTAGATACTTTAGGATATTCTTGACTTCCATCCAATGGCAGTCACCTGGGTCAGCTTGATATCTGCCTACCACACTCAATGTGTAGGTGACATCTATCCTAGTACATAGAATGGAATACATGACTGACCCAATAATTGATGCGTATGGAGTCCTTGCCATTATCTTTCTTTCTTCATGTGTCTGAGGACACATTTTATTGGAAAGATTAATTCCATGTGACGTTGGAAACAATCCCCTCTTGGATTGTTCCATATTGAATCTCTTCAATATCTTATCAATGTGTATACTTTTACTTAGCCCTAGAAATCTCTAGGATCTATCATGATATATCTTGATCACAATAATATACACTGCCTCACCAAGTCTTTCATGGAGAATCATTGATTCAACCATGCCTTAACAGACTGTAAGACTGGTATCTCATTTCCAATAAGTAATAAGTCGTCAATATATACTATTAAGAAATCAACTGCACTCCCACTAAACCGTTTGTAGACACAAGGCTCATATTCATTCTTGATAAAACCAAATACTTTTATGGATTCATCAAAATGAATGTTCCCTGACCTGGATTATTGCTTTAATCCATAAATGGATTTCTGAAACTTGCATAACTTATTGGCATCCTTTGGAGTCACAAACCCTTCAGGTTGTGTCATGTATACATCTTCTTAAAGGTTCCCATTAAGGAATGATATTTTGACATACATTTTCTAAATCTCATAGTCATGGTAAGCCACAATGGCAAGTATAATTATGATAGATTTCAGCATTGCAACTGTTTAGAAGGTTTCATTGTAGTCAATTCCTTGATGTTGTTTAAAAACTTTTGCAACCAGTCGTGCCATATAGGTACTAACTTGTCCTTCCATTTCCAGTTTCTTCTTGAATACCCATTTGTAACCAATAGTCTTTACATCAACTGGAGGATCTACCAAAATCTAGACTTGGTTTTGGTATATGGAATCCATTTCAGAATTCATGGATTCTTGCCACTTGGAAACATCTGTGCCTCTTACTACTTCCTTGTAGGTTAGATAATCATTATTATCAACTAATAAGGAGTCACCATCCTCGGTAACTAGAAAAACATACCTTTCTGGTTCTATAACCTCTCTTTTACTCCTACGCAGTACTTGTGTCTCCGGAACTGATTATTCTTCCACAGGGCTTTGTGGAATCTGTTCTTGTACCAACTCTTGTGTACCTTGAGCCTCAAATTCATCAAAGTCTATCTCACTCCCACTATCTATTTTGGAGATGTGCTCCATCTCAAGGAATATTGAATGTCTTGCCACTATAACCTTTTTTTTTCAAGGGGTTTTATAGGTAATATCCCATTGTTTCCTTGTGGTATCCTATAAAGGTACACTTTGTGCCTCAGGGTGTGAGTTTGTTACCTGAAGAGGCCTTAACAAATGCTTCGCTACCCCACACATGTAAATTCGATAACATGGCTTTTCTTCCACTCCAGAACTCATATGGAATACCATTTATCAATTTAGTTGGTACTTGGTTTAGTATGTGTGTTGTTGTTTTTAGTGCATATCCCCAAAATGATAATGGAAAACTCGCATGACTCATCATTGATCTCACCATGTCCAACAGGGTGTGATTTCTCCTTTCACTCACACCATTCCATTGGGTTGTGTTTGGAGGAGTGAGTTAGTATAGTATCCCAAACTCATGTAAGTAATCAATGAAGTCTTGGTTAAGATATTCTCCACCACAGTCTAAGCAGAGTTTCTTAATCTTCTTACCAAGCTGGTTCTCAACTTCATTCTTGTATTATTTGAACTTATCAAAATAATCCTACTTATACCTCATTAAGTAGATATATCCATATCTACTAAAATCATCAGTAAAAGTTATGAAGTATTAGTACCCTCCCCTTGATTCAAATAAAAATGGTCCACACACATCTATATGAACCAATTCAAGAAGTTCTTTATCCCTTTCACCTTTCCCACTAAATGGGGATTTGGTCATTTTTCCTTGTAAACATGCATGACATACACCAAGTGGTTTTAGTTTGAAAGAATATAAATATTCATCTTGATGTAACTTTATCAATCATTTCTCATTTACATAACCTAGTCGGTGATGCCTAATTTTGGTGTGGTATGAGTCATGTGAAGTATCTTTGTTATCAATTTTCATTACTTGGTTTGTGTAATCCAACATGTAAAGTCTGTTGTATAAATGTGCCCTACCATAACAAATGCTATCTTTATAAAAGAAGCAACATTCATTTACAAACTTGAAAAAAAATCCATCTGTATCTAATCTGGATATAGAAATAATGTTTTTAGTAACAAAAGGAACATAATAAAAACCCTTTAATACCAATATCATCCCAGTTGGCAGCGTGAGGTGGTAGTCCCTGATAGCTACAACAACAAGTCTGGCTCTGTTGGCTGCTCGTAGATCTACCTCCCCTCGATCAATCTTCCTGAATCTACTTGGTTCCTATATTTGGATACATATGTGAGCACCACAAGCTGTATCTAATACACTATTTTTAGAAATATATAGATTGCATTCGATAAAAAATGCACCAGAAGCTTCCCCTTGCTTCTTAGGCTGGGTGTAGTTCTTCTTCCAGTGGCCCTTCTTGCCACAAGCAAAACAAATAGCCTCTTATTCCCTTGCCTCCTCTTTGATCTTCCTTTTCTTGGAAGGTTGTGAAGAAATTTTGAGCTTAATTCTATTCACCTATCTTATTCACTATAAGGGCAGAAGGCTTTTCGTGCTTTATATATTTTTTCACTTGGCGAATGAGGATAAGAATATTAGATAGAAACTTCTCAATGTTGTTCATATTGAAATTGAAAACAAATATAGAGAAGCTCTGAAGGAGTAATGCGAGAACGGTGCCCAGTTATTTGGGGATTTTAAACCCTAGAACCTCTAGGCACTCAATGTAGCCAATGAGCTTGACTACATGAGGCCCAGCTAGGGTACCTTCTCCAATATTACTCTCAAAGAGTGCCTTAGAGATCTCAAACCTTTCATGTCTTTCTCTCTCCTAGTAAAGACCACAGAGGTGCTCGAGCATGCTATAAGAATCCATGTTTTCATGATACTTCATGAGCTCACTAGACATTTATGATAACATCAAACATTTAACGTTTACCACATCATTCATATGTTTCTCATGGACCGGGAAATCCTCATCACTTGCCTCTTTGGTAGGTGGATCAGGTGATGCTGACTCCAACATGTAAGACTTTCGTTCATGGAATAGGATAACTCGAAGGCGTCTAAACCATTCCTTGAAGTTACTACTGGTGAGGATGTTGTCTTTATCCAAAATTGATCGTAGGGATAGTGTGGTTTACAAGTTTTTCATTTTTATTCTACAATTAAAATAGCAGATCATTAGAACTTTCTTGATTACATTTTATAATAAATAATAAATTTTATTAAGTCTCCCACTGTTTTATAAAGTCCCAATAGCCCTCACCATTGAACTCATAATGTCCAGTTGTCATGACATTCTAGTGGAAATGATCCATATTCCCCTTTGCATAACCCCAAAAAGGGTTGGTTAAGCTATTAGAATGTATTTAGGTAGGCAGGTCTTTTCCAACTACAGGCTTACAGCTCCTTGATATGTTGAGTGGACTCCCCAATCCTAAAATCATGACTTTGGATTTCCTCATCTCTTGCCTCCAATATTACACCAAGTCTAGTAAGGGATACTCCTCTTGATGTAATATGGTTAATTCAACCTGAAACCTTTCATAAGGGCTTTGTTTATAAAAGTAAGTGTCCCAACAAGGGTTGTTCAAACACATAGTTTTATTTAGTTTTGACCTTAATCAAGTAACGGAAGTATTGTTATGGATTAATATTTTATTTTAGGTATTTTTATCTCTTATGCGTGAATTTCTTATTATCATTATCACATGATTGATAATATTAAGTGGAACTTAGTCAAGTGATTAACCATGTCTTGATAATATTTATGCATAAGTCTAGTTTATTTTAGTTCCATCTTGCATGCTTGTTTTATTCATTAATTATGTGATCGTGACAACACATCCATAATGATAAAACATGCAACTGACAGAAATAAAATAAATTAAATGGCATGATCATGAGATTTTATAATGGTTAGTTTATCTAGAGGTTGATAAACTAACCCTAACCTAGGGGAGAAACACCTTGAACCTTTTGGGTTCGTGTTTACAGCTTCCACTTGTCCACCTTTATATCTCATTGGATTGATTTTGTCTCCGCTCCAACTTGAACCACCTCCACTAGATTGGGATTTCTATCCATTACATGTGCCTTTTTTTAAATCACATGTAGGTGAGGGGTAAAAAGGGGTTTTACATAAAAGAAACCTTGGGAACACAAGCCCTGAATATTAATGAGGAGAAGGCTCTCAGACCAAAAATTTAATTCAAATAAATAAATTAAAAGAAAACATCCACATACAAAGGTCTTGGTCTAGCTCATGATCATCCATATATGCAACGATATTTACACATAAATAAAACTAGCAATAAATTCTTTAATCGTTCATGTTTAAGATAAATCACGCTCGAATCAATTAATTATCATCTTTAATTAATCAATCATTTTATCTTAAACTCTTTTCTAAATTTCCTCGAGATTCTCATCCATCATAATTTTAAACAAATAAATTTATTTAAAATTATCTTTGTACGTAACTTGTACCTTGGAGGCAACCCGGTGAATTCCTATTTATAACTACCCAATGAGTATAAATGAACATTACATAGATGTTAAATTAAAAACACATATATAAAAAAACATATCACGTGTTGTGCCTCATATTTATGCCTGCATGATGGTACACGTCTCAAGGGTTTGTATAATATAATAATACATTTTAATAAATCGGCATAATTTGGATGAGTACACAATGTGTAGTTACAACTACACAGATTATATTATTTTTCACTGTCTATCTGAAGTACACGCCCAGGGAAACGGCGTGTGAGTATACTTTGGAAATCTTAATATTACACGGCGTGTCCAGTGGGCCACACACTGTCACACACGGTTTTTTTTCTGTCTTTGTATTGATCCGTCCCATTAGAGATACCGATCCTTTTCATGGGTATTTTATGAGATGAATATTGAGTTTTAAAGTTTCATATATGTATAACCACCATAATTTGGGATCCCCATTGCTTGTTTAGGAGTTTTTGAAGAAAGGGTGGTTACTTCATGATTTGGGCCAACCGTGAGCTCATTCAAAGTTTTAAAAACTGAATTTGTTTCTTTTATAACTCTTTTGTTTTTCATCATTTTTCACCCATTAAACTTCACACTTGTCCTATAATGATATATTAAAATTTATTTATCCTTTTGGACCCATTATAAATTCATAAGCCGGGTGAATTTGGGTTACTTATTTAGGTATTGGGCCAGCCCATGGGACCATTTCCTGTTTTAAAAAAATAATTCTTTTCATTTATATCTTTTACATTTTTTACTATTTTTCGGTGATTCCACCTCCCCCTCAAAGAAAATAGCCCTATACTAACCCTCATAATCTCTTTTACCACTTTGGAGCTCATGTGGGTCTCGGAATAGGACAATATTTCTCAGAAAACCTCAAATCTCCTAGAATTTCCAAGGTAAGTTTTATCATTCATAAATCAATCAATTCGTACTCTTTTAGCCACCAAACTTCTTCCACTAGTTCTTCCAGACCTTAGGAGTCTCTCCAAGAATTTTCAAGCCATTCACCTTTCTCTAGGGCTTCAGATCTAATGGAAGACGAAGAGTTTTCTAGGATGAAAGGTGAGATTCCTTCTCCTTTATTCTTCCTCTTCCCCCTCCTTTCATTATTTCTTGGTTTTATATTGTACCCTAATCTTGATCGACCTAGGGTTTTGTTATACCATGTTTTTTGATGGGTTTTCTATTTGTTTAGGTCTGATATTTATAGTTTTATGGTTTATAAACCCGCGGCGGGTGATTTCGGGTGTGCGTTTCAATTACGCCAAAGATTTGAGGTAGGATACCCCTTGAACATGACTTTATTATTTAAGTTTCATCATTTAATTATTTTTAACACCTGATATATATGTTTATTATTGTTTTTCATCCTTTGGATAATTTTCTTGGTGTTCAAAGTGGTTGTTTAATCATTGGTTTGTGAACGGTAGTGTTGTTTTGTCATGAAAGTGCTCAACAAGTGTTTGTTTAAATGTTCCATTATCTTTTGCAAATATGTTGTGAGGTTTATAATCTGTTATATGGTATTTTTAACATGTAACAATATCTTGAATGAAAATATGGCTTTCAATTGGTGTTTTATTCCTTTTCATGTACTTAAAATAAATTGTTTTGTTTAAAAAGGGCATGTCATGTGTTCGGTAAATTGCCCGGTTGGCTTTTATGTGTGATGTGTTATTTAAAAGATATTTGTTTGGATTTATAAAGGAATTGGAAGAATTATAAATGGTATTTTGGGGTACTTATATTTATTTCCTATTTGGATTTGTTTTTTTACAATCAAGTGGGTTTTGATTTACAACATATTTTGGCCCGAGTTGCCCAAAAATGGACTGTTTCGCATCTTTATGAAAATGGTTGTGTTTTGAATATGTAACTTGAGTATTATAAGAGATTTATGAATATGGTTTTCTACTGTAAATGGTTTTTATACATATCCTTAATATAATTAAAATGCATACCTTCTTCAAAGGTTAGTTTTGAGAAAATGTTTAAAGGCCCGTTTGGCATTTCCTAGAAATGAAGGAGTGTTTTACTTGTATATAACAAGTTGTGCAATTGGGATTGTTTTATGGTCCATTAAATGAATTTATTAAATGTTTATTGGGCTTCCAAATATGATTTGGTTTGGTTTTGATGTGTTTTTATAATTTAAAGAGTGATTTTGAAAGAGTTTTATGTGCAAAGCCTCAATACACTTCATGAAATTGTTTTACCTAAATATTTAGCGGTTCGTTGATTAGTGTAAGAAATGTGAAGAGAGATTATGGGATGTTTGTTTTTTTATGGTTTTGGAATGTAATGTGGATATGAAATGTTTATTAGATAATATGTGTAACTTGATTGAGCACTAAAGGGAATCCCGGGTATCTAGGTGGGCGGACGTGTACTAGTATGCTAGTGATTCTGTGGGGGTTGGCCCCTGTTTCACGTAGCAAGTTTGACGATGACAACACTAACTAAACTATGATGATGATGATGATTAGGGACCACTAGGTTATGGGTATGTTCTCTACTAGTGGCTCGTGCATGAGAACGAATATTTATTATGGTTACTTTCACCGAGATACGAGGTACCTGGGGCTCACAACTAACTAGTGCCTAGGGGTATTCCCATGACTAGTGCTCATTGGATATTTTGTACTCACCGTCAGCATACGGTGTGTTTGGTTGGTAAATTCAGTAGTATTTGTTATTTATTTTAATGTTAAAATTCTTTAAATTATCCCTCTTGAAAACTTTTTTCATTTTGAAGTTTCACCTCTTTGAAAAGAATTGTTAATTGTATTTTTGTTTATTAAACATGCATGTTTTTGTATGATAATTATTATAGCATGGAACCTCATTTGAAAAACATAATTTCAAATCTTGAATTTAAAACTATAAATTGATGTTTCTTTTATTTTAAAGGAATGTGCATTGGGAATAGAATATCGGGATAACCTACTGAGTTTTAATACTCATGCCTATAGTCTTCTTTTTTTTAGCCCTTGTGCTGGTTTCATCTTTAGTTCGATCACCTTGGGATACATTTTATCATTGTGATGGAGAGTGACCAGAAGTGTCACATGGAGTTAGTTGTTCATCGAGATTGTTCAGTTGAGTTGTTGGTTTTGTTCTAATTTTAGTTTCTTGTACAAATAATATTTAGTTCAATTTTTATATAAATTCATTTTGGGTTGTCCGTTTATTTCTGTTGTTTGTTTGATTGTTTATATATGGGCTAAATCGTTCCCTTGTGTACTCTATTTATTCCCTTGGTGCTTGTCACCATCCCGGGAGGATCGGGAACGCCTCTCGGGACTTGTCGTGGGCTGGCCTGGGTGACCGATTCAGGGTCGACTCGGGATGGTTCGTGACAAAATGGTATCAGAGCAGGTTGGCTATTAGCGGACCTTTCTTTTTAGAGCGCCCTTGTTATTTTGGGGATGTCAAGGTAGATGGAGTAGGATTTTTGGTACTTGAGGGGTAAGTGGAAGAAGAGCGTCGCGAACTCTTTCTTGTTCTAATCCTCGGGTTTCCATGGGAGTCCAGTTTTATTAGTGTCCTTTGTTCTAGTTGATTGCTTGGTATTGGGATATGACAAGGGGAGTCTGACCAATGGCCTTCGTGAGCTCATAGGTCCTGGCAAGCCATGTGGATCTGGGGAATGGTCCTAATAAGTCTCTTTGTGTTGGTGTTGTGTTTGGCATATGGCCGCCAACCATATGGTCAAGTCACCCACCGACACTAGTTCCCTTTTTTTGGGTCTCTTGAACCTTTCTTGAATTCTGAATTTTTGTTTTTTAAATCCTTGTGTGAGAATTGTGGAAATGGGTTTTAATGTAAGGATTATATTTTAAAAAGTGAAAAAAGGGGGTTTTCAATAATTAAATATAAGAATGGTTTTGGAAGGTTGTGTTTTTGTGAAAAAAATGGAGGGAAGCAGAAATAAGTTAAAGGGATTGGATTATCCATAATCTAAACTTGTGGTTTGTTGAAATAAAATGTTTTGAAATTGTGAATCATTTTAAAGTGATTATGGATTTTTTTTACATGGGGTATTTTAGGATGTTAAAAGCTTTTGAATTGGATAAATTAGTTTTGGAAATTGGTTTTGATCGGTTGGTGTTTTACTACAAATGGTATTGGTCTCAATGGACCTCAGATTATGAAAATATACCTTGCTGAATTTTTTTTAAAAAAATGGTAAGGGGTTGTTTGGAGTGGATTGGTTATTTAAAAAGTTTTTAAAAATGAAAAGGGGTAGGTTTTTAAGAAAATGGTTCTTAATTAATTGTGGGTTTTTTTGGGAAATATGAAAATGTTTTTTTTGACTTGGTGGTTGGTGTTCCTTTTCAAGGTAAATTGTTTTTTTTTGAATTATGATGTTTAATTTTAGCATTTTGTGTTTTCATGGGTGCTCACATGCATGGTTTTATTTATATCTGGAGGTATGGCCTATATGGTATGGTGGTTGGGTGCCAGGGGTGGCATGGAAATGTGCATGTGGGTGAGCTTGATGAAACACCATTGGTGAATGTGGAAACCCACCAAGTTAGTTTGATTTTTCAAAATTGTTTTGAGCTGAAAATTGTAGCCTTTTTTTTAAAACCAATGTTTATGTGGCTTGATTTTTCTATGTCTTAGAAGATTTTTTTATTTGGTTAGCTTTCATGTGATCTAGAATTCATACTCTTGTTCTATCTAGTGATGATATCTTGTTGGTGGCTCGGTTTTGGAGTAATTTTCATTGGGTTTCTAAAAATGTGTTTCATGTTGTGATGTGGCCATGGATAGTTCTGCGTTGGAAATATTTCCTGCTGATCAACCTAAAAATTCCTTTCAAATTTAAAATCCACCTCTTTTGATGATGCCTCAACCTGTTTGTTGGAATAGAGAGCTGTTTCAGATCTATTAATAGTGATTCTAGGTCATGATAATTCTTTTGGACAGAGCAGTTGTGTTCGATGATGTTGATGTGTTTCGTCGTATTCCTTGTCCATTCTGCCCCACGTTTGGAGTGAGATAGAATTTTGATATGTATATATGAGTTCCTATTTAGATTAAGGTTTTTGTTTGGTGATCAAGTGTGGTTTTTTTTGAGTGGTGTGATCTTTATCACCTGACTGCGGTGCAGCAAATGCTTCAAGAATTAGGGCTCCAGCCATAGGCCTCGGAGTGAAGCTTTTCACGCAGTTAGAAAATCGATAGAGGTGTGGAGTGCTCTATTAGGATCCTTAATCCTCTGTTTTGGTAAGTTATTTTCTATGTCAATGTTTTTCTTCTTCATTTCTATGAATTTCCCTTTGTCGCAACAAGCGTGGTGGACTTAACCCCTCACACAGTGTCTATGGTTATTCCTTAATGGATGTGGGTTTTCAATCAATGTCCCTGTGTAGACCGCCTATAAAACTCAGGTGAAGTCTTGGTGTTACCTATTCATAGGGGGATATTTTTGTGTAGTTTCTTTGTTTCTTTTGTTGTTTCAGTGGCCAAATTATTGGGTCCCCTTCCCTCCCATCCCCAAGTGACGGGGGTCCAGAATTGTGCTGATTGTGTCAACCAAGTTATGGTCCCCTCCATTCAGGAGTGGGTGGTTTATATGTTCATGTTGTAACTCTATTAACATGGTATATTATGTTATTGTAGGAAGTTTTTTTTGGGCTTGTGGGAGTGAGTCCCAACTCTAGATCATGTTCAATTCTTGTCTACTCATTGCTAGTTGGTTTCTAATGGTGGGGAGACCCACCATGGGTCTACTGGATTTTCATCCTAAGAAAATTTCTAGTGATAATTGATTCTTAATGGTGGTTAGTACATTCTAGAATCCATAGGTGTTGTTTTTTGTCAGCCAGAAAGTGTTATGGCTTTCCGGGGGCGGAAAGCTTTAATGGTGGGGAGAATTGTCACACACGGTTTTTTTTCTGTCTTTGTATTGATCCGGCCCATTAGAGATACCGATCCTTTTCATGGGTATTTTATGAGATGAATATTGAGTTTTTAAGTTTCATATATGTCTAACCACCATAATTTGGGATCCCCATTGCTTGTTTAGGAGTTTTTGAAGAAAGGGTGGTTACTTCATGATTTGGGCCAACCGTGAGCCCATTCCCAATTTTACAAACTGAATTTGTTTCTTTTATAAATCTTTTGTTTTTCATCCTTTTTCACCCATTAAACTTCCCACTTTTCCTATACTGATATATTAAAATTTATTTATCCTTTTGGACCCATTAGAAATTCATAATCTGGGTGAATTTGGGTTACTTATTTAGGTATTGGGCCAGCCCATGGGCCCATTTCCTGTTTTAAAAAAATAATTCGTTTCATTTATATCTTTTACATTTTTTACTATTTTTCGGTGATTCCACCTCCCCCTAGAAGCCAATAGCCCTATACTAACCCTAATAATCTCTTTTACCACTTTGGAGCTCATGTGGGTCGCAGATTAGGACAATATTTCTCAGGAAACCTCAAATCGCCCAGAATTTCCAAGGTAAATTTTATCATTAATAAATCAATCAATTCTTACTATTTTAGCCACCAATCTTCTTCCCCTAATTCTTCCAGACCTTAGTAGTCTCTCCAAGAATTTTCAAGCCATTCCATTTTCTATAGGGCTTCAGATCTAATGGAAGACGAAGAGTTTTCTAGGATGAAAGGTGAGATTCCTTCTCCTTTATTCTTCCTCTTCCCCCTCCTTTCATTATTTCTTGGTTTTATATTGTACCCTAGTCTTGATCGACCTAGGGTTTTGTTATACCATGTTTTTTGATGGGTTTTCTGTTTGTTTAGGTCTGATCTTTATAGTTTTATGGTTTATAAACCCGCGGCGGGTGATTTCGGGTGTGCGTTTCAATTACGCCAAAGATTTGAGGTAGGATACCCCTTGAACATGACTTTATTATTTAAGTTTCATCATTTTATTATTTTTAACACCTGATATATATGTTTATTATTTTTTTTCATCCTTTTTATAATTTTCTTGGTGTTCAAAGTGGTTGTTTAATCATTGGTTTGTGAACGGTAGTGTTGTTTTGTCATGAAAGTGCTCAACAAGTGTTTGTTTAAATGTTCCGTTATCTTTTGCAAATATGTTGTGAGGTTTATAATCTGGTCTATGGTATTTTTAACATGTAACAGTATCTTGAATGAAAATATGGCTTTCAATTGGTGTTTTATTCCTTTTCATGTACCTAAAATAAATTGTTTTGTTTAAAAAGGGCATGTCATGTGTTCGGTAAATTGCCCGGTTGGCTTTTATGTGTGATGTGTGATTTAAAAGATATTTGTTTGGATTTATAAAGGAATTGGAAGAATGATAAATGGTATTTTTGGGTACTTATATGGATTTCCTATTTGGATTTGTTTTTTTACAATCAAGTGGGTTTTGATTTACAACATATTTTGGCCCGAGTTGCCCAAAAATGGACTGTTTCGCATCTTTATGAAAATGGTTGTGTTTTGAATATGTAACCTGAGTATTATAAGAGATTTATGAATATGGTTTTATGATGTAAATGGTGTTTATACATATCCTTAATATAATTAAAATTCATACCTTCGTCAAAGGTTAGTTTTGAGAAAATGTTTAAAGGCCCGTTTGGCATTTCCTAGAAATGAAGGAGTGTTTTACTTGTATATAACAAGTTGTGCAATTGGGATTGTTTTATGGTCTATTAAATGAATTTATTAAATGTTTATTGGGCTGAAAAATATTATTTGGTTTGGTTTTGATGTGTTTTTATAATTGAAAGAGTGATTTTGAAAGATTTTTATGTGCAAAGCCTCAATACACTTCATGAAATTGTTTTACCAAAATATTTAGCGGTTCGTTGATTAGTGTAAGAAATGTGAAGAGAGATTATGGGATGTTTGTTTTTTTATGGTTTTGGAATGTAATTTGGATATTAAATGTTTATTAGATAATATGTGTAACTTGATTGATCACTAAAGGGAATCCCGGTTATCTAGGTGGGCGGACGTGTACTAGTATGCTAGTGATTCTGTGGGGGTTGGCCCCTGTTTCACGTAGCAAGTTTGACGATGACAACACTAACTAAACTATGATGATGATGATGATTGGGGACCACTAGGTTGTGGGTATGTTCCCTAATAGTGGCTCGTGCACGAGAACAGATATTTATTATGGTTACTTTCACCGAGATACAAGGTACCTGGGGCTCACAACTAACTAGTGCCTAGGGGTATTCCCGTGACTAGTGCTCATTGGCTATTTTGTACTCACCGTCGGCATATGGTGTGTTTGGTTGGTAAATTCAGTATTATGTGTTATTTATTTTAATGTTAAAATTCTTTAAATTATCCCTCTTGAAAACTATTTTCATTTTGAAGTTTCACCTCTTTGAAAAGAATTGTTACTTGTATTTTTGTTTATTAAACATGCATGTTTTTGTCTGATAATTATTATAGCATGGAACCTCATTTGAAAAACATGCTTTGAAATCTTGAATTTAAAACTATAAATTGATGTTTCTTTTATTTTAAATGAATGTGCATTGGGAATAGAATATCGGGCTAACCTACTGAGTTTTAATACTCACGCCTATAGACTTCTTTTTTTTAGCCCTTGTGCAAGTTTCATCTTTAGTTCGATCACCTTGGGAGACATTTTATCATTATGATGGAGAGTTACCAGAAGTTTCACATGGAGTTAGTTGTTCATCGGGATTGTTCAGTTGAGTTGTTGGTTTTGTTCTAATTTTAGTTTCTTGTACAAATAATATTTAGTTCAATTTTTATATAAATTCATTTTGGGCTGTCCGTTTATTTCCGCTGTTTGTTTGATTGTTTATATATGGGAGAAATCGTTCCCTTGTGTACTCTATTGATGCCATTGGTGCTTGTCACCATACCGGGAGGATCGGGAATGCCTCTCGGGACTTGTCGTGGGTTGGCCTGGGTGACCGGTTCAGGGTCGACTCAGGCTGGTTCGTGACACACACCGTGTAGTTCCTCATTACACGTTCTCCAGCCGGGCAATCCATGTACGGGGTACACGGTCCAACTCTAACCTGAAGGTACTACACGCCGTGTCCATTGGGCCACATGGCGTGTAATCTAGAAACTACATGCCACCTATTCCGGGTCAACACACAGAGTCATTTAAGACTTAGAAGGACTCCAACACATAGCTTAGTTTGGTGGACCAATCCGATGCATTGAATCTTGACTACACGGCATGTATTTCTGAATACACGCCATGTGTTCTAGTGTTGTATGGCCAGGAAGCTTTAGCACCTCCAGATGAGATCCTCTATTTTATTTTAATCAAAATTAAAAGAAAAGATCGTTTTTGTAAGGTGAACGAGAAATGAAATATGAGGAATAGATCTCAAGATTCATATTTGAAGAACGATTAACTTGAATTGAAACAAATAAATTATTAAATGCATAATTCACCAATGAAATATTTAAATAATTATAAACTATGATGTAACTCCTCTGATACCACTTGAAGGTTCTAGGCGCAGCAGAAGCATGGTTGGGATGGGACCCAATTTGATTTTTTCCATGATCAATGATTATTCCGGGATCAATATGATGATGAACACCAGTCTCCAAGGAATATAATCAAATATTTAGATAAAGAATAAAGAGGCACGAAACCTTAGAGTGGATTTTGCACATCATGTTTATAATTAATTTAATTAATTTCATAAAGAAAAATAATACCTGGATCTTTGGTATTTTTCTTCATTGATGATGTTGATCATCTGGAATGACCCTTTCGGATTATCTCATTTTTCTTGTAAGGATCCAAACTAGAATCCCTCTAGCGGTGATCCACACGTGCTCCAATGGCCTCTAATCGACATCGCTTGTTCTCCGGGTGCTAGCGTGGCGAATCGAGTGTCTTGTGTCGGTCGTTCTTGATCGCCTGCTTTTTGGCCTTGAAGAACGTCTCTCGTTATTTAGAGTGGAGAGAAGAGGATTTGAGAGAGAAATTGTTTGTCTCAGCAATTCTCAATTCACCAGGCGTGTGGTGTTGTGTATGGAACAATTGGAGTAATTTCCTATTTATATACATGAAATTTCAGTTACAATATTTAATTGCATAGAAAATATTAAATAAATTCATGAAATTAGATAAAACCCATGCATTTAATAATAATACCGTGTCATTATTTATGGTGTGCCAACTTATGAAAAATGGAATTATAAATAAAATTCAGTATCACGAAATAATAACAGCATTATTTTAATTTGTTCCAATTAGTTAAATAATTATTTACCATCTTTCAAATAATTATTTTACTACCGGACCGACCTTGGTCTTCTAGAACTCCACTTCCATTTATTGAACACCTAAATAAATAAATAAATAATTTATTCTATTGAATAATTATTTTATTTACAAACTAGTAAATAAATATTTATTAAATGTTCAATAAAATAAATAAATATATTTAATTTAATTTATGAAATCATTTTAACTTGAATAAAATTTTTCCACAGTCTTAAGAATAATATTTATTTCATTAATTAAATTCAAATAGAATTTAACCAAAACCACCAAAAAAACTAAGTGTGTGACCCTCTAGGATTCTTTCTCATTGGCATTAGGCGGTCTTGCCTAAAGTCCAGGAGTAATGCCTAGAAACAGGTCAAGGCACCCAAGAGAAATAATGTAAAGTCACAACAATGAAATCCACATAAGAACACTCACTGTTTAATATATCCCCTTTGTCACAATATCTCATCAAGAAGGTTTGATAACTATGTCATCAACTTTTATGTATGATACGTTGTTATTTGAATACGTGAAATAAACTCATCATTACACCATGGCCATGGAATTTCGTGTGATGGTTCTATTTCAATCAAAGTTCTGAGATATCAACTTCCATAAATGGAAGGGATAAATCCTTCCTCAACTCATCCATTAATAACATGCCCCTCGTGATGCACCCAATGTACCCTACTTCCCACCAACTATCTGTATGACAGTTTTCACCAATAAATCAAAGTGTGTAATTCATGACACGTATTAATGATAATATTAAAGTATAAGGATCATTTCACATGCTCATAGATAGAAATATCCAATGACACAAAAACAAGAGGAATTCCTACTAGCGGGTTTGTTATCATAATCTCCTATCTTAGAGATTACCAAGTGCGAACTTCATGAGAAGAAATCCCATCTGCTTACTAGTACTCGCACTTGACAGTCTGCATGCTATGTGTACCATCATAGCATGTCATCCAACTACAGAACTATATTTAAGAATATTGTTATAGAATTTCAAGGTTCTCAGCATAGCGTAGAACTATCATGACCTTATCAATGCAGAAAATACTCTAGGACATTATTACATCATAATCATGCAGAACAATGAACAATATGTAATAGTAGATTAAATATTCATGTAATAAAAAGTAAAAACAGTTGGTTCTAGGACAACAACTCTTATAGTTCCTTCATATGAAATTTATCCCAAAGGATTTTGGATCATACCACAAAATTTCATTCCATTTGGATGTAGGGTTAAGTAGAAGTATTCTGTTTAGTCTACTTGTGTGCATGGATCCTCCACAGTTTGTCCCATTTTTCTTAGACATCTTCATGGGCCCTCCAAATCACCTCCACCTATAATATAATTATAAAAAACAAGTAACATTTCCCTATTTAAAATTAATAAACACAAAATAATTGAATCAAACATAAACTTCAATTTGTTATTATTTTAATAATTTTCAATACTAAACTAGTTTAGAACATCAGTGTAAGGGTGAAAATAAAACAGTGAATCACGGTGCGATCAGAACTCTCAGAGTGAAAAATTATTCTGGTTGGTGTGCAAACATGGGTTAAATGATGATACTATTGATTAAACTTTATGTTAACATCTAAAAACTTGAGTTAGTTCATTTTTTCTTGTGATTTAATTTCCCCATTCTTTGTTATTGATATGAACATGAATTAATTCTTTTAAAATTAATTCATGGATAGTTATTTGTTTTTTTATCATTTATTTATCTTCCTTGAATTAGGAATTTTAGATCTATTCTTATTTTTTTTTAATTTAATGTTGTGTTACTCTTATTATACTTTGGATTCCATCAATGATGGAAAAACAATCATTGCCTTTTCTTGATGTTCACATTTGTGTTTCGTGCCTTTCTCCCTTTGTTCAATATTTATCATCGGCATTTGATTTGGATGATGATTTTACTATATATGATAACCCATTTCATGGTGAGTTTGACTCTATGTTTCTACATATTTTATGTCTGTTTGATGTTATTATTAGATATGTGAGGGAGTTTTGATAATGGTTATGATAATATGATGGTGGTGTGGGTGATGGTGGTTTTGTGATCCAGATTGCGTGGGTATTTCTTTCTAGAGGTGTGAGGACAATGGCCCCAACCCAATCCATATAGTCCATGGTCATTTCTGGTGAGACTCATGGTATAATAGTGGCACAATTGGTGATGTGTAGAATATCTATAATTTCTGAGAGAAATCTAATCTATATGATGTGTGGTTTGGAAGAGAACACATCAAGTAGACCCCTCATTGTGAAGGCTATCCTTTCAGGATGAGAAAGTATCACACACACACACACACACATATATATACTTAATCTATATTCCATGTGACTCCTTTGCTATATTTGGTTTCAACTTGGGTGTGTTCCCTCTTTCTGTTTTAGTTTGGATGAGTCCCCCTTATCCTAGGGTGAGTTTCTTCAGTCTTCCTCCATGAGGGTTTGATACACCATATAGTCCTAAGCATTTGACATAAGATCCCCTTTGCGGATTATATAATTTATCCCTCTATAAGGATTGTGGGTTGGATCCTCATATCTATGATTCTCCCCATGTAAGAACCTGAGTTTTGAGCCTATAAGACTTTGAAATTTTCTTGATGTTATTCCATAGCAAAGCATTCAGACGACGTGTGATTCCGAGCCCCGGTGTGGCTGAAATTAAATTTTAAGTGCATTCACACTGTACACACAAAATAAACATAATAAATCCTACACGGTTGATCATATGGGAAAAATGAGGGCACCATTGAGTCTGTAACATGCCATTTACCCTAGGAGGGGTGTAACATTTGTGGGCGCGACTCTTCTGTGGAAAATGCCATCAGGGGCATTTTTGTAATTTAGCGGCCTCGGGCGTGAACTATTAAACTTCTGAACAGAGGCTCAGATTAAAATTTTGAGACCTCTATTATGCTTAGAACGTGGATTTTACCTTATAGGTGGCTTAACCCCGACCCCGCCGAAAGTTTGGGTACGGAGCCTACTAGTGGGTGTTTGTGTTTCTCTACTTAAACACTTCTCCCATAACTCCTCCTTCCTCCCCCTTTCTTCTCCCAAGAATAATCCCTCTCAAAAATCTTCAAAACCCTCTCTCCACCTCTCCAAGGCATGGCGGCTCCAGCGGATCGTCGGCAAAGCGACGGGCTACGCCCTGCGAGGTAGGTTAGTGTTTTCTTTTCGTTTTTAATTTCTGCATCTTCCTTGAATTAAATTAGTTGCATTTAAATTCTGTTTTCATGTCTATAGAATCTCATATTTCCTTAGGATTCGATCCAAGCTTTCTAATTCTTTTCACGGATCGAAAATCCAAGTCCCGGGGCACCCGGGGTGGCCCTGGGAAGTTTTCCGACCAAACTTGGTTTTCCGGCGGGCTCCCAGGCGGCGGTGGCGGTCCCAAGCGTCGGCGGCGTGCTCCTAGGCGGCAGTGGCAGTCCAAGGCAGTGGTGGAATGGTCCCATATGGCGGCGGAGGTACCAGGCAGTGTCAGCGTGGCGACAACGGGCTCCCAGGCGCCGGCGGCGGGCTCCCAATTCGCCGGTACGGGGCGCGACGAGGGTCGCGGCGCGCGACCCCGAGCGGGAGACCGAGAGCTGACGAAGGCGGGTCTCCGCACGGTACAGGTACCGGACATGAAGGCCGGTCACCGCGGGTGGACCAAGGGTCTATGGACGGGCCGCGTGGAGGGGTCGTGGGCCAGGCCGGCTGGCGCGGGCCGGGTGGACCGGCTGGACCGGGTCGTTCCAGCCCTAAGGGGGTTAGCCCCCTTGTCTTTGGACACCCGTATCCTTCACTACAGGTGTCAATTTTTCATGTTGTATGCAGAAACATGATCCTCGGGTCGATATGGAGTTTTTTAGATGGTCTCGGGGATTTTTAATTCCCCAGACGGGGGCTCGGTGGCACGACACACCGTTAAGTGTTGTTTAGCGCCTCATCGGGATTCTTCTTTCGGATGGCGCAAACACATACGGAGTCCATTTATGGTGTCATCAGCGGTGTTGTGACCCTGGTGTCGATACGAAGTTTTCCAAGGTGGTTTCAGGCATTGAATCCGGAGTTGGGGCATGGGCCCCACGGGCCGTCTTTTAAGCTGTGAGCAGCATTTTGCGACTTTTTCATCAAACGTTCATTCAGGACGAATGAGTAGTCGTTTCATCATGTTTTTCCGAGAGCATCGCATTGTCGTGTTCTACCGACCTCTTTCAGGACCGAGGTGTGGGCCCCACGAGATGTCGTATGGGCATAAAGCGGTGTTGAATAACTTTTTTGTTGGGAGTTCGTTTCCATCGAGTAAATAGTCTATCTCGTGTGTTTTTTCGCGAGGACTACAATAGTGAATTCTGTTTGGGCCTGCAGATCCTTTTTCAAGATCTCATTAAATGTCGAAACATGAAAGGGTGTTGTTCGGAGGTTCCCTTGACGCACTCCGAACCAACACATGGTAGCGATGTTAGTAACTTCCCCAGCGTGGCACATGCAAAGCGGAGTTATCAGACCAGTTCTGGGTTTACCCTCCAGCAGGGATGGGCGGTGGGTTACCCACTAGCGTATCAGGTTTTACCCTCCAGTAGGGCTGGGCAGTGGGTTTCCCACCAGCATATCAGGGTTTACCCTCCAGCGGGGCTGGGCAGTGGGTCACCCGTTGACTTTAGGGTTTACCCTCTGGGTGGGCTGGGTAGTGGGTTACCTGTTGACTTTAGGGTTTACCCTCCAGGTGGGTCGGGCAGTGAGTTACTCATTGACCTTAGGTTTTACCCTCCGATTGGGCTGGGAAGTGGGTTACCCGATGACTTATTTCAGACTCAGACCTTCCTATGAGGCTAGTCAGTGACTTCTCTCCATGATTACCGGAGCGGGACACTTGGTTGTACGGTTTAGCGATGAGGTAGCTTTGATGTGTAGGACTGATGGGCATCAATGATGGATATCCTTAGAATTGTTGGTGAATTTTCCTAGGCTGAGCTTAGATATGGATATCCCCTTACACACTCGTTAGGGTTTCTTGTTGAGAATATATATATATATATATACACCCTACTTTTGTTCCCACTCCTTGGGTTCAGTTACTCTCCTTCTAGGAGGGGCGAAGACATGTAGGGTATGCCACGTTCTTTCTATGTCTATCTCCTCTTGGTTGGGATGAGTCTATTTCCTTTTCTTTTGTTGGGTTGAGTTGCACTCTCTCTATTGTACTCTTACACTATTCTTTGTTCTATCTACTGCTCCCCATTTTAGTACCTCCTTTGTTGCTCCCTTGAGCTTTCGGGGAATCATACTGAGTATCTTTATACTCACCCCTACTTGGGCTTTTCCCGCACTTGGTGTGCCCTTACAGGTGACATACAGGTCGATTGAGACTACAAAGGAGCGTAGAGGACACAGGATCTTGGGCTACGTTCAGTGGTCGTAGTAGGACTTTCAGGTGTGATACTCACCCGCTGTTTACTTTTTTTACCTATTGCTGGGTTGTGGAACCTTTCAGGTTGGATGCATGTTTTTCCATTCTTCTGTTCAGTTATCTTGTCAGTACTTTTCATCACTTTACTATTTTCTATTTAGAAGTCAATGCATGACTGTGGTTGGGTTTTAGCTATTAGTTCTTTGGTTATCTTTTTACTCTACACTTATGCATTGAGTGGGTTGTGTGTACAGGTACTTAGGAAAAGGCCTCCCTGAGATTGTTACGCCTTCAACGCTTGTCTCCAGCCCCTGGGCTATGAAGGCGGGCTTGGGGTAGTTACGTCTTGAGACTGATAGGGTCAGTTCATGACACAGTGGTATCAGAGGTGGTTCGTTCCTTGGGGAGTTGTTCGGACGTCCCTAAAAAGGAATTGGTTGGTATTTAGGGCAATAGTGTCTACGTGTCTTGAGAGGGGCTCTCTGGATAGGGAGTCTAGTGATGGTATGGGTGGCCAACATATCCATTCACCAAGACCCTGATAACCCACTTGTCAACTCGGCACACTGAGACACTTGTTGCAGGGAACTTTGGAACATGCATCTAGTAGGATTTTGTCTTTGAATATCCTTTTTAAGTTAGCTTCCCTTTATTATTACTGATATATATATATATATATATATATATGAGCATTTGATCGTGGTAATCGTTGATAGTTTTCAGGATGCCCCCACAAAAACAGCCAGCTAGGTTACCCTCTTCAGTTCGTGACAACAACCTGGCGAGCGATGA
Source organism: Viscum album (assembly GCA_963277665.1). Taxonomy (NCBI): domain Eukaryota; kingdom Viridiplantae; phylum Streptophyta; class Magnoliopsida; order Santalales; family Viscaceae; genus Viscum; species Viscum album. Next base: position 1,068,164,715 of record OY728166.1, on the reverse strand, counting down.
GGTGTCAGTTCAGGGACCCTCACATGATCCCCTTCCACCCAATGCTTCAGAAGTAGCCCCTCCACCTGGAGAGTGGTAGTTAGTACTAGCATAACAGGTCGAGGTTGAGCGCAGGCAGAGTGTGCTCCGAGACTTTCAGCGTCAGCGACCGCAGAAGTTCCGCAGAGACCCGGATCCCCAGGCAGCGGAAGAATGGCTAGAGTCCGTGGACCGACTTTTCAGGCCGGTACAGACACCAGTGGGCCAGATGGTAGCCCTAGCTTCCAGCCTTTTCCTCAGGATTTCCAAGTGTTGGTGAGGGTTGGTTACGAAAACCCACGACAAGTCGTCTCTCATGTGGGATAGCTTCCAGCAGCTCTTTTAGGAAGAGTACTCCCCCTCTTGTTTAGGATCTGTTTGGATTCAAGAGCTTTTGGAGATAAAGCTGGGGGGATGACCGTGGCTCAGTACTCAACTCGTTTTACCGATCTGACACACTACTCGTAGGATATTGTCCTTGATAGTTACTTTCAGGTGCGAAAGTTTGAGCAGGGTCTTCGCAGGGAGATCTATGCTAGTGTAGTACCCTTGTGCATCCCTACATATGTTGGGGTGCTAGATCGGGCTCTCGTGATAGAGAGCTTCTTGGATGAGGGATGCTAGCTTGCAGGGCCTAGCAGTGGCCGCTTCAGAGCAGATCCTCAGTCGAGGAGACCCTTCTATGAGAAGACTTAGGGGAAGGGTCGTACACCGCAATGGCACCGTAGAGAACTGAGGCAGTCATGAGAGAGTTGGTGCTATGCCTTTGACGGACGGGGTCACCTAGCATGGGATTTCCCGACCAAGCGTACCGAGCAGCCATGGAAGGTAGTGGGTGCACCACAACGGTAGAGGCAGCGCCGTGACCAGGGATCCCCCAGGCAAGGACAGGGTGGCCCTCAGAGAGGCAGCGCAGGTAGAGTGGTAGGACCTGGTGGTGGGGGATGGAGTTTCAAGGTCCTTCCACCGCCACCACCGAGCATCCCACACCAGGCTCATGGATTTGGCGGTAGGGGTCGCGGATAGCTTCAGGCTATGGATGTTTGTGACCCCCCAGAACATGAGATGGTCTGAGGTATTCTTTGTGTTTACTCTAAGATTGCTTCGGTACTAGTAGAAACAGGCGCCAGCCACTCCTTTATATTGCTGCTTTTGGTATGGGAGTTGGAGCTTCCAGTAGAGGCGCTGAAACCTGCACTTAGCCTCGAGGTTCCTATGGGAAGTACCTCATTGGTGACCTTTATTTGAAGACAGTGTAAACTGTCACTTAGAGGAGAGAGTTTCATGTGGGACCTACTTGTCATCACGATGGAACCTTGTGATGTCATCTTGGGCATGGATTGGATTTCCATGGTTCATGCCTAGATTTACTGTCAGCACAGACTAGTCAGATGCGTCCATTATGATGGGATGAGGTTCACCATCCTTGGTGAACGAGACCTCATGGCTAAGCAGACGGGTACTCTGAGCAGGAGACCACAACCTTTTTCGCACCAGTTGGCGAGCATGGATCTTAGAGCAGCAGACGCTACAGGAACCTTGATTTGAGGATGGTTCTAGACTTACTCCGAGAGCACCAGCTGTATGGGAAGCTCTCAAAGTGTCAGTTCTAGATTCATGAGGTTCACTTTCTGGGGCATGTCATTACGGAGCAGGGATTGGATGTAGATCTCATAAAGATAGAGGTAGTTCTTTCTTGGGAGCCACCCATTAATGCATCAGAGGTGCGGAGATTCCTTGGTTTGGAAGGGTACTACAGGAGGTTTGTGGAAGATTTATCTAGGATTGATGCCTCTTTGACTGCATTGACATGGAAGGGACGACCGTTCACCTGGACTGATCAGTACCAGAAGGCCTTCGAGGAGTTGAGACAGAGGCTGACTAGTGCTCCAGTGTTGAGATTTCCAGAGGATGGCATTGAGTTCATGGTGTACTGTGACGCTTCAGGAGCTGGGCTCGGGTGCGTGCTGATGCAGAAACAGGTAGTGATTGTATATGGGTTGAGGAAGTTGAGTCCCCATGAGCAGAATTATGTGACTCACGATTTGGAGATGGCAGTGGTGGTCTTCGCCTTGTGGTTATGGAGACACTACCTCCCGGGTGAGCATTTTGTGGTCTACTCAGACCACCAGAACTTCAAGTACATCTTCACTCAGAGGGATTTGAATCTAAGGCAGAGGCGTTGGCTGAAGTTTCTGTAGGACTATGATTTTGAGATAGTCTACACTCTAGGGAAGGGAAACGTGGTAGCAGATTCCCTTAGCAGGAAGTCCCAGGCTCGTTTAGTGCAGGAATCTTCAGAGCAGTTGGCTTCCCTACAACTAACCTTGGTGGAGCAGGAGGGTACAACTTTTCTGCAATCAATGGTTTTGACTCCTTCGCTCCTTGAGCATGTGAGAGAGTCGCAGCTGGGGTATGTTGACAGCGAGGTGCTGCGTGATCAGATATCCATAGGCGATGCACCAGATGGGTATTCTAAAGGAGGGAATCACGAGATCTTGTTCCAGGGGAGAGCTATAGTACCAGTGGATATGCAGGAGGAGGTGATTCGGGAATTCCACACTTATTCCTTGGTTGTACATCCTGGTGTAGGAAAAATGTACAGAAACCTTTAGCGGCAGTTTTGGTGGTCTGGTATGAAGTGAAGCATAGCTGAGTTCATTTCTCAGTGTCTTACCTGTCATCAGATGAAGGTAGAGCATCAGGTTTTAGCAGGGTTGTTGCAACCCCTTGATATCCCGGAGTGGAAGTGGGATGGCATATCTATGGACTTCATCACAAGACTTCTGCGCACAGCGAAGGGCCATGATTCCATCAGGGTGATAGTGGACCAACTCACGAAGTCGGCGCACTTCCTTGACATCAGGGAGCAGAGCTTGGTGGAGAGTCTAGGGCAGCTCTATGTTCAGGAGATCACCAGCCTTCATGGAGTACCCTCGACGATCGTCTACGACCGTGACGTTTGGTTTACGACGTGATTGTGGCAAGGCCTACAGGAGGCATTTGGGACTCGGTTGCGGATGAGTAAAGCTTTTCACCCCCAGACAGATGGGTAGACCAAGCGCACTATCTAGGTGTTGGAGGATATTCTTAGGGCATGTGTTTTAGACTTTGGCCTAAGCTGGGAGGATCACCTACCATTAGTGGAGTTCATGTATAACAATAGTTACCACTCTACTATCAGTATGGAACCTTTTGAGGCCCTCTACGGGAGACCCTGCAGGTCACCATTCTATTGGATGTAGGTCGGGGAGACCTCCCTCATGGGCCCAGAGTTAGTGTGGGCAACGACGGAGAAGGTGCAGGTCATTCGTGAGTGGATGAGAAAAGCTCAGAGCAGACAGAAGTCCTATGTAGATCATCGTCGCAGGCCTTTAGAGATCGAGCAGGGGGACCATGTATTTCTAAGTGTCTCCCTACACCATGGAACATGGAGGTTAGGTCGAGGAGGCAAGATAACCTTGAGGTTCAATGGGCCCTTTGAGATCGTGTGTAGGGTTGGTGAGGTTGCATATCGTCTTGCTCTACCCCCATAGCTAGAGAGGGTGCATGACATCTTTCATGTGTCGTATCTGAGGAAATACATGCACGACCCCACACATGTTATCGACTGGGGAGAGCTAGACATAGAGGATGGAGCAACCTTTGCAGAGCACCCATTGGCGATTGAGGATTGGAAAGAGCGGACACTGTACGGACGGACCATCCCTTTGGTTCGTGTGCTATGGCAGCATAGGAGGGTGCATGAGAGCACCTGGGAACGGGAGATCCAGATGCATGCTAAGTATCCTGAGTTGTTTTTGTAGTTTTATTTTTTGGGGAAAAAAACTTGAAGGAGGGAATGGTGTAAGAACTTGGGTTTTGATCCTGTAAGACTTTGAAATTTTCTTGATGTTATTCCAGAGCAGGGCGTTCAGACGGCGTGTGATTCTGAGACCTGGTGTGGCTGGAATTAAATTTTTATTGTGTTCACACTAGATATGCCAAATAAATAGAATAAATCCTAAATGGCTGCTCGGATGGGAAAACTGAAGGCACCATTGAGTCTGGAATGTGTCGTTTACCCTAGGAGGGGTGTAACTTTTGCGGGCGCGACCCTTCTGTGGAAAATGCCACAAGGGGCGTTTTTGTAATTTAGCAGCCTCGGGCGCGAACTTTACAAATTCTAAACGGAGGCTCGGATTAAAATTCTAATACCATCGTTATGCTCAGAACATGAATTTTACCCTAGAGGTGGCTTAACCCCGACCCCGCTGAAAGTTTGGGTACGGAGCCTACTGGTGGGTGTTTGTGTTTCTCTACATAAATACTTCTCCCACCCCTCCTCCTTCTTCCCCCTTTCTTATCCCTAGAATAATCCCTCTAAACAAGCTTCAATCCCCTATCCCCATCTCTCCAAGGCACGGCGGATCTGGCGGATCGTCAGCGAAGCGACGGGCTACGCCCTGTGAGGTAGGCTCGTGTTTTCTTTTCATTTTTAATTTCCGCATCTTCCTTGAATTAAATTAGTTATGTCAAAATGTTGTTTTCCTATCGAGAGAATCCCATAGTTGCGTAGGATTCGATTTGATAATTCTAAAACTCTTCTCAGATCGAAAATCCGAGTCCCAGGGCGCCCGGGGTGGCCCTGGAAAGTTTTCCGGCAAAACATGGTTTTCCGGCGGGCTCCCAGGCGGCGGCAGCGGCGGCTCGGTCCCAGGTGGTGGCGGCGGTCCCAGGCGGCGGTGGCGTGGTCCCAAATGGTGGTTTTGGTCCTAGGCGGTGGCGGCGGGCTCCCAGGCGGTGACAGCGGGCTCCCAGGCGGCAGCGGTGGGCTCCCAGGTCGCCGGTGCGGGGCGCGATGAGGGTCGCGGCACGCGACCCCGAGCGGGAGACCGAGACCCGCCGAAGGCGGGTCTCTGCGCAGGAAAACGACTGGCCATGAGGGCTGTTCAGCGTGGGTGGACCGTGGGTCCATGGGCGGCCTGCACGGATGGGATGTGGGCCAGCGCTACGGGCCGGGACGGCCGGCGCGGGCCAGCCCAGGCCTGGTGGACCGGCTGGACCGGGCCGGTCCAGCCCTAAGGGGGTTATCCCCCTTGTCTTCGGACACCCGTATCCTTCAATACGGGTGTCAGTTTTTCATTCCATCTATGGAAGTGCAATCCTCGGATCGAGACGGAGTTTTTGAGATGGTCTCGAGGATTTTTAATACCCGAGATGGGGGCTCGGTGGCATGACACACTGTTAAGTGTTGTTTACTGGCTCACCAGGATTCATCTTTCGGATGGCGCGAACATATCTGGAGTCCATTTAAGGTGTCGTTAGCTGCGTTGTGACCCTGGAGTTGAGACGAAGTTGTCCAGGGTGGTTTTAGTCATTGAATCCGGAGTTGAGGCTTGGGCCCCACAGGTCGTCTTTTAAGCTGTGAGCAGTGTTTTGCTACTTTTTCATCAGACGTCCGTTCGGGGCGAATGAGTAGTCATTTCAGCATGTTTTTTCGAGAGCATCACAATGGAGCAGTTCTTCCAACCTCTTTCAGGGCCGAGGTGTGGGCCCCATGAGACGTCGTATGGGCATAAAGCTGTGTTGAATAACTTTTTCTTCGAGAGTCTGTTTCCAGTGAGTAAATAGTCTGTCACGTGTGTTTTTTCGCGAGGACTACAATGGTGAAATCTGTTTGGGCGTGCAGAGCCTCTTTTGAGATCTCATTAAATGTGGAAACATGAAAGGGTTTTGGTCAAATGTTCCCTTGATGCACTCCGAACCAATGCACAGTAGCGATATTAGTGACTTCCCTAGCGTGGCACGGGTATAGCAGAGTTATCAGACCAGTTCTGGGTTTACCCTCCAGCAGGGCTGGGCAGTGGGTTCCCCATGAGCGTATTAGGGTTTACCCTCCATCAGGTCTGGACAGTGGGTTACCCACCAGCGTATCGGGGTTTACCCTCCATCAGGGCTGGGCAGTGGGTTACCCACCAGTGTATTAGGGTTTACCCTCCAGCGGGGCTGAGCCGTGGGTCACCCATTGACTTTAGGGTTTACCCTCCAGGTGGGTTAGGCAGTGGGTTACCCATTGACTTTAGGATTTACCATATGGGTGGGCCGAGCAGTGGGTTACCCATTGACCTTAGGTTTTACCCTCTAGCTGGGCTGGGCAGTGGATTACCCGATGAATTCTTTCAGACTCAGCCCTTCCTATGAGGCTAGTCAGTGACTTCTCTCCTTGATTACCAGAGGGGGGGCCTTGGTTGTATGGTTTAGCGATGAGACAACTTTGATGTGCATGAACGATGTTCATCAGTGATGGATATCCTTAGAACTATTGGTGACTTTTCCTGGGTGGAGCTTAGAGATGGAGATCCCCTTACACACTCGTCCGGGTTTCTTGTTGAGCATATATATATATATATATATATATACACCCTACTTTTGTTCCCACTCCTTGGGTTCAATTACTCTCCTTTATGGAGGGGCGAATACATGCAAGGTATGTCACGTGCTTTCCATGTCTAGCTCCTCTTGGTTGGGATGAGTATACTTCCTTTCTTTTGTTGGGTTGAGCTGCACTCTCTCTATTGTAATCTTACACTGTTCTTTGTTTTGTCTACTGCTCACCATTTTAGTACCTCCTTTGTTTCTCCCTCAATCTTTTGGGGCATCCTACTGAGTATCTTTATACTCACCCCTGCTTGGGCTTCGCCCGTACTTGGTGTGCCCTTGAAGACGACGGACAGGTCGATCGAGACTACGAAGGAGCGTAGAGGACACAGAAGCTTGGGCTGCATTCAGTGGTCATAGTAGGACTTTCAAGTGTGAGACTCACCATCTATTTAATTTTGTTTACATGTTGCTGGGTTGTGGCACCTTTTGGGTTGGGCGCGTGTTTTTTCCTTTTTCAGTTTAGTTATCTTGTCAGTACTTTTCAGCACTTTACTTTTTTCTATTTAGAAGTCAATGCATTTCTGTGGTTGGATTTTAGCTATTTGTTCTTTGGTTTTCTTTTTACTCTTCACTTCTGCATTGAGTGGGTTGTGTGTATAGGTACTTAGGCAAAGGCCTCCCCGAGATTGTTACGCCTTCAGTGCTTGTCGCCATCCCTTGGCCTATGGAGGTGGGCTTGGGGTAATTGCGGCTCGAGACCGGTAGGGTCAGGTCGTGACACCCTAGGTCAGGTAAGGTATCACGTAACCTATGTACCGTCCATTTGATTCCCTACATGATGTGTTAATCCATTCAGGGTCATGTATACCCCATAGATCCTGGGTGTGATGTCGTACTAGTGTATTGGAATCTTATGAGTTCCATAGAGTAATTAAAATTGTCAAGGACCAATGTGTATGACCTATCGAATGAGTTTCATTAGTTCAACACAAAATAGAAGAGTGAATTCTCTTGAATGGGTTTTACCTTGGAGCATTGAGTAGAATCCCTAGGCTGGGAGTGAGGGCATACCTCACCTTATGGACTAGGATATTCATTGATCATATCTAAGTTTATCTTATTTTCCCTTGTAGAGTGATTTAGACCAGACACTCTCCTTGATGATTTGTGTTTTGTGATTTTTGGGTGTCCTACAAGGTATATATATAATCACTCTTGTATGGGATCTACCCAAACATTCCATGTATTATGAAAATGAAATGTCTTTCAATAGAGTCTTATGTAGATAGGGATCGGGTAGATCTTAGTGGTTCGAGTCAGACAATAGATGGATCTTAGAGTTACAGTTTGATAGAAGTCCCCTTTTTGTTAGCATGTCAGACTCCTTTACAGTTTTATTGGGCTTGTATTTAGACCTTTGTAACTTAAATACTTTTCGGTGTACTCCAATGTGTCCTTATATGTTATGCATGCATTTACAGTATTGGTTATTTATTATTCTTCTTTATACTAGTGTATGGTTTTGTGTGCATGTGTATAGGTACTTAGGCTAATGCCTCCCATGTGTTTGATATGAAAGCACTAGTCACCATATCCTGGATTATTAGAGGTGATATTAGGGTGTCGCTCTCAACTTATCATCGAATAGGTGGGCCCTAGTGGTTCAGGTCATTACACTTTGTCTTTTCAATATTTTGAGGGTGATGGTGCAATGGTAAGAGTATATCCAAAGTTATTCAGTTGGAGTTGATCTTCCATTTTTAAGGTGAATAATTATGGATTTCTTATTTTCATTCATCCTTTGTGATCAGGAACATGTTTAGATTTTTTGTCAGTATTTAAGTATATTGAAATATATAGTTATTGTTTTTCATGTGGTATATTTCTTTTTTTTATTAGTGTTGTATATGATTCATGTTACGGATGGATGTGATGTATATGAATAGAAAAATTGGTGGGCTTTGTGATTTCTAGATAGTGCGATGGAGGATGGATTAAGTTTTATAAGAAAACTGAACCTTTTTAGGTTCAAGTATTTACATTAAAGAAAGTTCATAATTCCTTAAGATCTTTGTGGTTGATGAGTTGGAGGAAATGGTTTCCTTAGTTTTTTGGGATAAAATTATAGAAATTTAGATAGTTTGGAAAGATATATTTAAGATGATATTGTAAAAGGGATGTATGGGAGTTGAATCCAAGAGGATTAGTTCAAAGAGTGTGGATAACATGTGGTTCTTATTCTATTTTCATTGATTAGAAAATTCTTATATATGATTTTTCAAAAGGATGGTATGACTTGGTTCATAGGATTGATTTTTGGGAAGATTGGAAAGAGGATCCTGCTCTTTTATACTTTCTCATAGACTTGGATAATGATGTCTCGACTGGTGGAGACTAAATTTTTTTGGAAGGTGTAATTCCAAAAGTTCCAAAGGTGTTGACCCTTGGATAATAATGGAGGAATAGGTAAAAAGGATATAACACGATGATGTATTCCAAGAAAAGTGTGTAACATCCCAGATTTCATATATATATTTTTATAAATTGTCTCTTAAAAAATATATGTTTACAAAGTAAATATATTTTATTTATTTTAATTTTGATGAAATAAACCTATAATTTAAATATATATATATATATAACTTTATTCATTTTTCATGCCTTGATTAAATGCATGTTTATAAAATATAAATTTAAGTATAATTGTATTCGACAAATGATGTGTATGAAATACATAACAAAAATAAACACTACTCTATTTCATCAATATAAAACATTGAATATGATGGATAAATACACTCCATAAAATTATAAATAGTACAATGGGATAAAAACAAAAAAATAACATATATAGATTTTGAAAATCCATAGGGTTGTGGTCACTTAAAAATATAACACCCACAAACACTATAAAAATAAAAATTAAATATTAGAAATATGATTGGAATTTTATAAATTATGTAGATAACTTTGAGATATAACCAAGTAAATGATAAATAAAGGAAATACAAGGAATTTATATTAAGTATAAATCCAATATTATCATTGGAATAATAATAATATGATCATTAGAATAGTAACCTGGTTGTTAAAATAGTAACATGAACCCTAGATTAATAACTTGACCATTAGAATAGTAACATGACCATTAGAATAGTAAAATAACTTATAAATAAAATTTATTATAAATTAATTAAGTAAATATCAATATTATAATTCAATAAATTTAATATCTAAATTAAGTTACTCAAATAAATTATAAGTGTATATTTTTATAAAGTATGTTTAACTTGTTTTATAAAAACCATAATTTTTATATTAATAATGAAATATTAAAATTACCTATGTTTGAAAATTATTTTGATAAAATAAATTTCATTTTTGAAATCAGTATTTTAAAATTATCTAAGAGATTTTTTGTTAGTTTTTGAAAAATATTGAAGATTATAGGTGAATAGTAAAAATATTGTTTTTCAAATATGCTGTATTTTATGACGTAATATTGATGTAATAATTCCCTAATAAATTCTAAAATGGTTTTCTTGACCCAAAATAAGATCAATGAGATAAATAATGTTTTAAAAAAAATAAATTCCCAAACCTAAAAAATAATTTCCAAAGTCTAAATAGATAAAGTATTTCATTAAAAAACTATTTTTTATTTTTTCTTCCTTTATTTTGTATAAACAAATAAATTCAACGGTTTAAGGGTTTAAAAGTAATGTAAACTTTTATTTTTAATCAAATACTATTCACACACTCAAAGAAAGCCATTATTTCAAGTCTTAATCTTGGGATAATATTTCATACGTTATTTTAACCCAAAATACTCCTCCCTTTCAACTATAAATATCCTCTCTCACTGTTAAGGAAAATCACTTTTCAAATTCATTCCATTAGAAAATATTTGACCAAATACCTCCTCTTAAGCCCAATTTGTTCCTTAGAGATGTTCTGGTCTCATCCAACTCCAAGCCTTCAAGGAATTATCACCTTAACAATTGAGTAAGCGCCAAAGATGAAGTAACATTACTTCCCTTTTTTCATTCACTTTTCTTCATCCATTCCTCCATTCCTCCATTCTCCTATTTCTCTCCAAATAAACCCTCCTAAAATTAATCAATCAATATATTAATATGATATTAATGTTATTATCCCACTGTAAAATTATTATAATTTATTTATTATATATATATTCAAGTTTTTAGTAGGTTTTTAATAAAATTATGAAAGTGGGTTTAGATTTAAAATAATTTTAATTATGGTTCTGAAATGAATTTAAGCCCTCACAGAATTTACCTTTGATTAAATGCATTGAGGGCTTAAACGCATTTTGTTCGATACTAAAACAACATGTGTTACAACATCAAAGGCATTCTAAAAAGAATCTAACTAAACAAACAATTGAAGTAATTATAAAATTATAATTTTATTTAAATATATTTGAAATGTTATTTCTAAACTAAGACCATATAAATATAATGGTTTTCTTGTAATTAAATTATTGAAATTTTAATATAAATATATGGTTGTTAAAAATTATAGTATTAACCAATTTATATTAATCAAAATTATTACTAATTATTATAATTTAATTATTATGTATAAGTGAATTTACTTGAAATATATTTGTTATATATAATTAGTTGAATACTGTTTATAGTATAATCGAAACATTATTGATAATATAGAACAGTCAATGAAATCTCAAAATGTTTAAATTCATGGAAAGTATAGAAAATCAATGAGTGTAATAAATTTTATCTATGTCTCCATTGGGGGTATCTCACATGGTTTGGAATTTGAATGTCACATCCATATTGAAATCATCAACCTAAACGATGTGGTGGAGCCCGATGAACTATAGAGATCTCTTCCTCCTATACACGAACCATGATTATTTGTTGTTTCTCTACCTGGGATTTATCAGGAGGTTGTGCCTTCGAGATATCAAGGTGCGATGATGATTTACCAGATCCTTCTCCAAACATGTAAACGGAAGGATATGACATCTCATGAGGAGTCCACTTGGTTTATGAAAGCTTAATAAAAAAGGATGAAGACGGAGGAAATGACAGTTGATATGAGCTAGGATTTGTTCGACCAAGTGAATACTGAAGATATACTAATAGAATATATGGATCCCATAGTTGCTGATACACATCATTAATAGGTTGAGTCTCATATGTTGGAGGTTCTTCCTCTTCAAATGGAATAGGTGAGGCGTCACAAACATCCTTATATCGTCAATATTTTCCTCACAGCTCCTCAATGTCAACATTTGTTGGAGGAGGTGCATGTTCAATATCTACAGAATGGTATGTTGCCTGACTGAATATCACGACCTCCTTAGGATCAGACATCCAGATAATATGATATAGATGAGTAGTCAATAAAAAATAAAACTTGAACTAAAAAAATGTAAAACAAATAAGAGTTTAAATTTATTATTTCACTATATCTCAGGTTCCCCTACAATGTCATGTAAGATACAATATAGATTTCAGCATATAACATGGTGTATACTCAACCCACTCTAATAAATTATATCATATCATAGTTCTTCCATCTATATGAAATGTCACACAGCTATCCCATATATTGATATATTGTGCATGATATAGCCTCAAGTTTACACCCTACTTCTTAGTCAGCTTCATGGAATGAAGCCTAATGTGGTCAAAAATTGTTACAATCATTAAAACATCATTTCTAAACTCTTAAACTATCATAACAGTAAATATTCAAATCCAAGGGAATGTGAACGAGTGGTCAAAGGTCTTTTACTAAAACATGAACTACTGAAACGGTGAATAAAATGAGGAATGGAAGATTGAAAAGTGTGTGCAAAATGAAATAAAGAAAGAAATGTGAGAGCGAGGAGGTAGAACTCAAATATGATAGAAGATGGGTTATGGGCATGAGATAGGAAAGAATATGGTTGAGAGGGAGTGTTATTGAACAATATGTTGAAAGAATTAAATTCTTGAAAATGGGCTCGACTAACTTGCATACTTGGCGAGTCATCCTTAAGTTTAACTCTCATTAATCGGCAAATGTTCATTATTTTATTTCATTTGATTAATCTTTTGATTTAAAGTACTGGATAAATGAATTCAATCAGTCTCAATCCTTATTTTCATCTTTTCGACACATCAATCAAAAACCAAGAACTAGATTAAAGTAGAAAACCCAAGAATAATTATTTGTAGTTTAGAAGGAATCGGATAAGAACAAGAATGAATAAAAAAATTTGAAACAAATAATTCTCCTCAAAGAACTTTAATTATAATACATACTTACAAGTATAAAGGATAGTGCAAGAAGATGATATAAAACAGTTTAAAATGAGATAAAGAAGAAAAGGGTTATTCTCTGTCAGGTTTAGATCTCTATTCCCCCATATATTCTATGCTTTCTTACTATATGAATCCCAGATCATGCCTCTTGCTCCTGCCCAGCTGCTCCTTTGAAGAGGCATTACAATGAGAAACAGGCATGTAATGTAATTCATCCTCATGGAAACATTAATCGAGGAATCAAATGATTCTCTGTATTCAATCTAAACTCACCCAGTTTTCATTAGCTTCACCTTGGTTCGTCAATCCCAACAAAATCAGACTTCGATTTCAACAAGCTTCTATTTCAATCAACCCTCCTTCACATATGATTCAGAAACTCATATATGGTGCTTTGGTTGCAATCTTCACCGTCAAGCTCGACATATCAGCTAGATTAGAGGTTTAAAGGTGTTAGGGTTCAACCCGCACATGGATGTTTCCAGATTTGAGATAAATATGTTTTGGAATTTGAAATATCTTTTATCATATCACACAGATAAGGCTGCATGTGTATCTCATGGGGAGATATATCTTATCTATTTAGATGAGATATTTGTTTGAATCTTAAAATGGAAGATACATGGTGATTTAAATATTTAAGATATTGTATTTTCATATCTTATCTGTATTTGAAAAAAGGAAATAGTGAAGTTAATAAAATGGGAAGCATAAAATCAAGAAAAAAATGATTTGGTGGTGCGCGACAACCCAAAGAGAGTAGATACTTGGGTGATTGTTTTCTAGGGCATGGGCAGCAGTGAGCAGTGGAAAATCAGGTTGTGTAATGAGGTGCTTCAATGACACTGCAAGTTTGATTTTGATCTCTGAAGGGTGATGTATTATCACATACTATTATCAGAGAGACGACAGAGGCATATCAAGGTGTGGTTTTTCACACAGGTTTTTATGTTGTATTTGCGATTCAAGTCTCGAGTTTAACTTGGATTTTTGTACTCTCTAATTCATAGTGAATTTTCTCAGAGTTTCCCTATGGTTTTTACTCCTTCGAAAGGAGGGGTTTTCCATGTAAAAAACTTGTGTCCTCATTTGTTATTCTGCTATTTAGTTTAGTGCTTCATTTACATATGTGATTCTCACAAATTGTTGTTGTCACAAATGAGTTTATATTTAAAACCAATCCGTTTCCAACCCAACATCTGGTATTATAGGAGGTTATCCGTGTTTTATTACTGATTAATATGGGGGATTCACGCCATGGGATTTCTGCTCACATTGAACTGTTCAACGGGAAAAATGATTTTACACTTTGGCAACAAAGAGTTAAAAATATTCTGGTCTTTGAGAAGAAAACGAAGGCGTTGAAGAAAAAATCAGAGAAACTAGAGACAATGAGTGATGGTGATTGGTAGGATATGCGAGAGTTGGCGACAAGCATGATTCAGATATACTTGGGTGATAATACACTATGGGAAGTGATGAATCTGACAGATTTGGTGGAGATCTGGGTGAAGCTTGAAAGTAGGTATAAATCAAAATCCCTCACAAATTGTTTATATTTGAATAAATGGTTGTATCGTTTGCGAATGCCAGAGAATGTAGATTTAGGTAACCATCTGGATGAGTTCACCAAACTTCTGACGGATCTATCCTCAGTGGCGGTCAAGATTGATGATAAAGGTAATGCGATGCCTGTTGAAATGGAAGAAGAAGACAAGGCTTTTCTTCTTTTGGGTTTGTTTCCTAATTCATATGATAATCTCATCACCACACTATTGTTTGAGAAGGATACACTAAAGTTGGATGATGTGATTTCATAGTTGTTGATGAATGATACTCGGTAAAAGACAAATGATGGTAAATCTTTATGTAATAGTGGTATTCTGGCTATGGTAGATGGACGCGGTAGTCAGAGAGGTCGGTCAAAGACAAGAAGAAAGGTCAAGTTCTTCTTTTTCAACAAGGAGGGTCATGTGCAGAGATGCTACTATGAATTGAAAAAGCTTAAGGAGGAAAAGAAGGCACACGACACCGATTCTGAGGATACTGGTGTAAGTCTTGTTCAGGGTGAGGGTGATTTACTTTCAGTTGGCATTGATTGTCATGGGTCAGATTGGTACATTGAATGGGTGGTTGATTCAGCAACATTATACCATATTTAACCAAATAAGGGACTATTTTCTTCATATTAAGAAGGTGAATTTGGTAGATTGAAGATGGGAAATGGAGATTTTTCTGATTTCATTGGTGTTGGTGATATTTGTATCACTACAAATGCAGTTTGTACACTGACATTGAAGGATGTGCGACATGTGCCATGTATTCGCCATAATTTGTTATCTTCTAGTGATCTTGATACTGATGGATTCATGAGTTCATTTGGTGGTTGAAGATAGACTTTTTCCAGAGGATTGATGCTTTATGTGCGAGGTAAAATGGATGACACGCTTTACAAGATAGATGTAAAGGCATGCAGTGATGTGACGAATCCAGTTGCGAAGAGGACTTCGTCAGATTTGTGGCAGTGGCAATCGTCGTGCATGTGTCGAAGACCGTCGACTAAGTTGAAGAAGGTTTGGAAGCCGAAGCATGTCATGGTAGGTGTTTCAAATCTTACACCTAATTATTTTTCTTCAGAGAGTGCCATTATTGAAGAAAGAATAGAAATCAAAGATCAAGGAGATGCATTCAGAGTTTTTGACTGCTCGAAGGATGTTGAGCAGAGGGAGCAAGTAATTCCTGCATGTGCTCTAGATTATGTGGCGATCACAGTTATGGGAGAGCCATATATTGTTGATTCTGGTATTAGCAGTGCAGACATAAGTATGAATAAGACTTCGGCATTTAGATTTCTTTTGCAGGGGGAGCTTTCAGGTTTCCGTCAGAGATGCAAAAGAGGGATGTCATATTTTCTGCAGAGGATGGCGGTTGGTGTGATACCAACCGATTTTCTTTCCAACTGAGTTTGTTGGATGCGATATCCTTCTTTGATGGGCTGAAGGGGGAGATTTTTAGGGTTAATCCCACATGTGGATGTTTCGAGATTTGAAATAAGATATGTTTTGGAATTTTAAATCTCTTTTATCATATCACACAGATAAGGACGCATGTGTATCTCATGAGGAGATATATCTTATCTATTTAAATGATATATTTGTTTGAATCTTAACATGTCAGATATGTAGTGATTTAAATATTTAAGATATTGTATTTTCATATCTTATCTGTATTTGAAAAAAGGAAATAGTGAAGCCTATATAATGGGAAGCAGTGAATCAAGAAAAAAACAATTCGGTGGTGCGCGACAACCCAAAGAGAGCAGATACTTGGGTGACTATTTTCTAGGGCATGGGCAGCAGCGAGCAGCGGAAAATTAGGTTGTGAAATGAGGTGCTTAAATGAAACCGCAAGTTATATTTTGATCTTCGAAGCGTGACATATTTTCACAAACTATTATCATAGAGGCGATGGATTCATATCATGGTGTGGTTTTTCACACAGGTTTTTATGTTGTATTTGCGATTCAACTCTCAAGTTTAACTTGGATTTTTGTAATCTCTGATTCATAGTTAATTTTCTAGGAGTTTCCCCGTTGTTTTTAGTCTTTCGAAAGGAGGGGTTTTCCACATTAAAAACTTTTTTCCTCATTTTTTATTCTTTTATTTGCTTTGGCGCTTCGTTTACATTTGTGATTCTCAGAAATTGTGGTTGTCGCAACTGATGTTATATTTAAAACCAATCTGTTTCCAACCCAACAAAAGGCACATCCTCTGGTTTTGACTACTATGTATCATAAAATCAAGAACCTAGCATGTATACATCTCTAGATGCATAACTGTAACATTTTTAAGGTTTGAGGCCCCACCATTTTCATAAATTGCAACCTGTATAGAGAAAAACCAGTGAATGAATTTCAATCTTCAATCCCATAACTTAGTTCTTCAGCGGATGGAATCTCCTTATTTTTCTGCAAATCAGTTGGTCGTCATCTTCTACATAAACAAGGATAGGTTGATCTTTAGTGGCAAAACTCGGATGAACCCCCCTTTCAATCGAGATCAGTCATCTCAGTTGATCTTCTTTGTTAATTGATGTGTCTTGGCCTCGTCTGTGTGACACTTGGATCATCAATCTCAAAACATTCTTTTCACCAGAGATCCTCTCGTGCAACACAATCAGTCATGAGTCTTCATATTGAGTCATATTTCTCTGGCTCGGTCTCAGTCCAGCTCAACCCTGTTGGGACGTAGTGTAGGTGCATGGCAACCAGAACACACAAAAACGAAATCAAATGGAGAAACACACAAATTTAACGTGGTTCAGTTTTAAGCCTACATTCATGGGAGAAACAGGGGTTGTTCTCTATTCTCTTCTCTCCGAATAAAACTTGGAGGATCACACAAGGATTACACCACAAATCTCTTACAAACAAAGGGATTCAATCCTGTTTAAATAGAGGAAGGAAAACCATTTTTTCCTCTTGTAGTTTGGGTAGCTCATCTACCCTTGATAAGTCTTCACGTTGTCAGCTACTCGTCCACGGTTGGCTGCCCACCTTGGTGAATTCTTCTACAGCCGCTTGGGTAGGTTTCCGCATGTTTAAAGATGATGTCGACAACAACTCTTCCTCCGCTGGAAAATGCCACCACATATTGGGAGTGGCCCCCACAAATCTCCTCATCACGACCAATTTGGGGTAGAATCTTGACCTGCAGTCTCCTTGTAGGTGTTTAAAACTTCATCAGCAAATCGAACACATTTCTTCACACCAGATGGAGTGGAACTTCAACCATCTTCACTCAATCTCAGGCTGACTACGGTCCCCATCAAATGATACAACTCTTGGAACTCCTTCCCAATAAGCTTTTCTACATCCCCACAGGATACTTCCAACACTCCACTTTCTATGGAAATATTGTATCCTCTCTCATCAAGATTACTTAATGATATCAAGTTCCATCTCATCCTCAGAACAAATTTCACGTCAGTTAGTTTACGAACTCCTCCATCGGGTGTCTTCAATTTAACTGTCCCAACTCCTTGAACCTCGCATGTTGACCCATCACCAAGTCTCACCGAATCTTTCACCTACTAAAAAGTATTAAATGTACCTCTCATCATACATATGTGTTCCAAGCTCCCTAAATCCAAAACTCATCCGTCTTCCATTGGATTTTGAGCCCGCTCATTCTTCCATCTTAGAAATCGGCATTCCCACTTCATGTGCCCATATCTTTTGCAATAATGACACTGCACTTCTCCCTGTTCAACTCTCCCATCTGAATGTGAGCTTCCCATTGTCACATATACTTCATCATCTGTAGATAATTATGTGATGTGTGCATCCTCCTCTTAAAATTTCTTCTTCCCAGCAACGTACCATTTTCTCTCTCCACAATCACTTTTATAGTGACCCTTCTTCTTGCACCAAAAACATGTGATTTAACTCTGATCACGTCCTCTTGATTTTGGTCACCATTCTATACCTTCTGACTTCCGGTGTCGGCTCCTCCCACGCTGATAATCTCGCATCACCATTATTTTCTCGCCTGAATGTGTCACGGGTCTTCGGAATGCCTTTGAATCTTGAAGTGATGTCATTACTTCATCTAGCTTCAATTTCACTTTCCCCACGAGAAATGCAGTCACAAGCCCATAAAATGAGTTTGGTAGGGATGATAAAAGCAAAAGAGATTTATCATCCTCTCCAACCTTCACACCAAGTGTCAATAATTGCGTCAGAATTTTGTTGAATTCGTTGGTGTGATCCAAAAAATTCATTCCCTTGTCCATGCACAACTGGTACAATTTCTTCTTTAGGAATATTTTGTTGGTGAGCAACTTCGCCCTATACCACTACTCCAACTTCTTCCATATCTCCTTCAGTGACGTCTCGTCTAACACCGAGTATTTTACCTCATTCACTAGACATAGTCGAATTGTGTTGACGACTCACATCTCGAGCTCTTCCCAATCATTGGAATTGGTTGTCTCAGGCTTTTCTTTAATCAACGGTATGATCAAGCCCTGATGCACCAAAAGATCTTTTATCGTGCTTTTCCACAAGATGAAATTGTTCCGACCAGTGAACTTCACAATCTTAAATCAGGGTAGTGCTCCGCCACCATCCATCTTCATTGTCTCAAAACGTGATCACCACCATTGATGACACACCCTTCTGAAACCAACTGTTGGAGGGTAAATTTTGAAAAACTAACCATACAGATGAGTTCGGAATGGTTGAAATAGTCGGAATCGACTCTTGGATCGCTGAAATAGGACACCAATTGACCGAGTTATGGTCAAAACACATTCAATGGTCTAGATTGCCTGATGATGTGGCACTAATGTGGAAAGCCAAAGTTCCTGCCAGAATCTTGCTGGAATTGTCGCCAATGGAGTGAACAGTGTCGCCTTCTCCGGCACTGTGGTAATGTTCACCCATGATTTTGACCAAAGTTTGACTGAGCTTACCAGGCTTGTTTCAACTCTGTTTTCTTCACCGCTTGCACCGTTGGAATCGTCTCGCCGTTCTCTTCACAGATCTGGGATCAAAAAAAAATTCTGGCCAGATTTAATTTTCCAGTCACCAAAAAATTCGATGTCGCCTCATTGTCTCGACTCCACTCGCTATGACTTGCATCTGATACCACTTATTTGGGAACAGCGGAGGTGCATGGTAACCAGAACACCCAAAAACAGAATCAAACAGAGAAACACACGGATTTAGTGTGGTTCGACTTTGAAGCCTATATCCACGGGAGAAACAGGGGGTGGTTCTCTATTCTATTCTCTCCGAATAAAACTCATAGGATCACACAAGGATTACACCACAAATCTCTTACAATCAAATGGATTCAATCCCATTTAAATAGAGGAAGTAAAACCGTTTTTTTATCCGATAGTTTGGGTAGCTCATCTACCCTTAAGAAGTCTTCACATTGTTGGCTACTCGTCCACGGTTGGCTTCCCACCTTGGTGAATTATTCCACAGTCGCCTGGGTAGGTTGCTGCCTGTTGAAAGATGATGCAGACAACAACTCTTCCTCCATTGGAAAATGCCACCCCATATTGGTAGTGGCCCCCACAAACCCCATCTCCACCCAAGAATCCCACAGCAGCGGTTTGATTTTCACACTAAGGCATCATTCTTATGCAAATTTGGAATTTTGTCTTTTCAAAGAGGGGCTTCATGCTTACGGAGAGTCAATGCTTATAGAAAATTTTCTGTGGTCCATTTTATTAAAAATAGTTGAATAATTCGAACTACAAAGTTAAAAATAAAACACTTAAATACACACGTGCAGGAAGGTGAGGAGGCTTAAACTTGAGACCTCCCCGACACCCCCACAGGACAACCATGGTCCATTTAATTCATTTGAGATCACATATCTATTAGAAAAAATCTCTTCTTAGATATTTTCGGATTATGTTTGTTGAAGATGAAGTCATTTGAACAAAGAAGTTTTTGTGAGTTTTGTTTAAATCAGCGAAGGTCTTCACCACAGTTTGCACCACACAGTGGTGACTTCATCTGGGCCATGTTGAAGATGATTATGGATAGAGTTGGTGATCATGCCTGCAGCTGTAGGTCTTTTGATCTGGGAAGTTACTGATGTTATTAATATTTTAATAACTTTTTATATACTCCCTTTACTTATTTTATATGAAATGTGCATAATTTGTGTGAAATATTAATGTTTAAATATTAAATATAATTTTAGAGCACTATTTGAATTCATCCAGATTCAAGTCTATTTAATATTTTAATAATAAATCTCACCCTAATTATCCAAATTTCATGATTCTTGTTTTTTAGGGTTACTTACTCAAATTAAAACATTTCATTAGAAGGAACCATTGGCCAAATCGTCCATTTGAAGGGTCATATAATCCACACAAAAAGGATCAAATAATCTGTGAAGAAAATGGACCATCATTGAAGAAAGAATTATTGGAAACACTGTAGAAGTCCAAATCCTTTAACTCTCCTCCAAAGTTCAGGGTACAATTCAATTCATCTTGGATAAAAAGTTCAAGGCCCAAATTCAGAAACAATGTGCCCAAATGAAGTTTTAATGTACATACCTCAATTCTGACCGGGAATTGAGTTCAGCACACCAAATTTAATATTTATCCTGATATATACATTAATTTGAGCTGATATTTTTTCGTTTTAAATAGAAGATATAGGACACCAACTTTTTTTATGAAATTATTCAAATTTGAAGGCATATTCCTATTCACAAACCCATTCACATTTTGGCCTTTAAAAATTTTGGATTGAAATGGACAGATTAAAATTATTAAATCAAACCACTGTTACATTGGATCCTTAAGTGCAATGGCCTCAAAATTTTGAGATTATTCTACCAGACTTATTATCTACAACTTTGAATAAGGATATATCTCTAGATTCATCTTTCTAGATGTCCAAATCGTCAATCCAAGTTGAGGGGTAGTTTTACAATGCAAACAGTCCATCACCTTGGGCTATAAATACATCCCCTCCTCTCCTTTCAAAAGGTTTGGAATTTCAGAAGAGAGGAGAATATATTGGCATGACCAAATACTTGAAAAAGGCTTTTAAGGAACTTCTATAATCATGTTTTTACTTGAGAGACTTTTCCTTCTCTCTTTGTTTTCTTTTACTTTTGTGTTGTTCTTCATTTGTAACTGTGTAAGTGTTTATTTTTGTAATTCTCTTTTAATGAAAGTTTATTATTCATATTGTATTTTAATAATCCACTCTCTGTTATTAAATATTAATTCTCTTAAAATATATTAAATATAGTTGAAACCTCATCCCTTCTTTCGCTTTCTCATTCAATCTAAAGTTTGTTTTTAAATCTCATCACCGTTTGTGTGTGTGTGTTCGACACATAACTCTTTTATTATCCCTTTATTTTTCTTCACTTATTAATTTATCATCATAGTAATTATAATTAGATTACTAATAATTTCAATTTCTGAGTAAATCTCTCATTGGGGTGAGTTATAATTTAGGGATGTTAAGTGATTGAGAGCTTTTTCTCAATGGGTATTCTTTGAATTAACATTGTGTATGTTGGACTTAACATGTCATGGATTAATGACTTGTTTTGTGCAATGAGTGGTTTCCATGGATTATTGGAACCATAAATACACTACCATAAACAAGATATGATTAAGATTAAAACCCTATGTTAATTTAAGGCTTGGATTAAAGCCTTAACACTTGGGAATTGCAATCAACGTCAACTTATGATATGGGTGTTAATTTAATGAAATATAAAGAAAAGCCCAAGGATATCACAAGCTTAACTACCTAATGATGAACTCAACTGAATATTTATCAAATTGTTAAATCAATCTTAATCAATCAATCATTTTAATTAATCTCTACAAACAAACTCCCCCCACCAATCAAAATACAATCAAATAAAAACAATCGATTATCAAAAATCATCATCGTCGAGGATTCGACCCAAGTGATGCTATACACATTAGCAGAGCACCGTAGCCTTGAAAGGTCGATATATGACAATCGTCCGTGCTTTTACATGGTTTCGTTTCTAGGGATGGTGCAATTAATTAGTCGTTAGTTTATGGTTATTATAAAAAAACAAAAAAACACAAAATTTAAAAAAAATTGAAAAAAAACACAAAGAAAAACCCGTCTTTTCATAAAAATCATAAACGAAAAAAAAACCTTGTCTTCTTCTTTCTTCCAAAATCTCTATGAATGCCCTGTATCCTTCCAAAAAATTCCTCATATTTGTTTGACCCTGAAATTGAGCGAATACTTCTCCAACTTAGGAGGAACATGAGAGATAATCAACTCATTCAAGAACCTGTCCCTGTCCAACCAATTGAATTAGATATGGTAAATCCTAGGTAACAAACACTTAAATAACTTGTTGTGCCTGATATGAATTACCAACCCCTTGGTATTCAATATCCAAACATAGAGGCTAACTTTGAACTCAAATCAGGTTTGATTCATCTTCTCCCTCATTTCCACAGGCTATCCGGTGAGGATCCACATCTCCACCTTAAAGAGTTCCAAGTGGTATGCTCTAAAATGAAGCCTCAAGGGGTTTCTGAGGAAAAAATCAAACTCCAAGAATTCCATTTATCCCTAGATGACACTGGCAAGTCATGGATTTACTACCCCCCTCCTGGTTCCATAACTACATGGAATGACATGAAGTGACTCTTTTTAGAGAAATTCTTTCCTTCTTCTCGTACTGCTTCTATCCGAAAGGAAATAAGTGGTATTCATCAATTCCCAAATGAATCACTCCATGAGTACTAGGAGAGGTTTAAAAAGATTATTGTAACCTTCCCACACCACCAAATCTCTGACCAACTCTTGATCCAATACTTCTATAAGGGGTTATTGGCTATGGAGAGAACTCTCATTGATGCCGCAAGTGGAGGTGCTCTTATTGATAAAAATCTTGTAGCCGCAAGAGATCTCATAAGAAAAATGGATGAAAACACACAACAATTCCATACTCGAGCACATTCTCAAGTTAAACAAGCCCAAGAGAATCAATCTTTAGAGACCAACATGATGACCGAGTGGATGAGTGAACTTACAGGTCTTGTGAGACAACTAGATGTGGTGGCTAAAGCCCCAACCTCATCTTCTCCACAATATCTATTCCCTAAAACTATCAAGAACTGTGGAATCTGCAGTTCCCCATCTCATCCAACTAACACATGTCCACAACTTCAAGAGGATCCATCTGATTCATCCAGACCAATAGAGCTCAATGCAGCATATGCTCAGCGGAACCCCAACCCTCAATAATCAGGTCAGTTTGTTAGAAACTTCAACCAACCCCATTTTAAGCCCTTCTCTTCTACATATAACCCTAACTTGAGATATGATAATCCCATTTATCATCCCCCTCAATACCATCATCAAAACCCAAAGCAATTTCAATATGGTCAAGGTGTTGGTAACTTCAAACAACCTTATCCTTTTATTTCTCAACCTCAAAGGAACAATCATCCTCCTGGATTCCACTATCCTAGTGAGCCTTCCCAATTTCCAAACCAATAAAATCACTTTCCCAAGAACCAAAATCAAGGAAATCCCAATTCGGGACAAGCTTCTTCTTCCAGGCAACCATGGGAAAGTGCGGTGGAAGATCTTGCCTCCTTCACCCGTTCTAGCCTTAAAAATATTGAAACCTAAATCGGTAAACTTACATCCCACCTAAGCTAGAAACAACAATAAAATTCTTCCCAAATCCTAGCTCAACCATTACCTAACCCCAAGGGTAATATAAGTGCAATTTTACTTAGATCAGGAAAGAAAATTGTTATGCCTCATGATGAGACCTCCCACTCCCCTTTAAATGTTGACTTAGAAAATGAAAAGAAAAAGAAACTTGAAAAGGAACCTGAATTCATTCCCTCTCCTCCTTCCATTAAACTTAGAAACCCAATTCCTTTTTCTCAAGATGTTTATAATCCAAATAAGTCCTTTGAACCTGATCTTGAAATACTCGACATATTTAGACACATTGAAGTCAACATTCCCCTCTTAGATTGCATAAAAAAATCCATAAGTATGCCACATTTATTAAGGAATTGTGCACCCAAAAGAGGCAAATTAGGACTTTTAAAAAATTTTCCACCCAACAATCTATTCCCATAAAGTGCAAAGATCTAGGGACCTTTATGGTTCCATGCCAAATTGGAAGTTCCAACTTTGATGATGCACTCATAGAACTAGGAGCCTTAATTAATTTCATGCCCAAATCCATCTTCTTCAACCTTGGTCTAGGTCCCTTGAACCCAACGAGTGTTGTCATTCAGTTAGCCAATCGAAGCACAACCATTCCTAAGGGAATAACCGAGGATGTCCTTGTTTGTGTTAATGATCTTATATTACCAGCTGATTTATATGTCCTTGACATGGAAGGTGAGACGACCTCTTCTCGATCTCCCCTAATTTTAGGAAGACCATTCCTCATGACTTCTAGAACCAAGATTGATGTCCATTTAGGCATCTTATCAATGGAATTTGGTGACCAACTGGTCAAGTTCAAAATTTTCCAAGCCATGAGATACCCATCTGAGGATCACTCTGCATTCTCAATCCATGCTTCTGAGGACACTTATAAGATTCAATTGAACCCCAATCCATCATGTTATTTATGTTATAATGATAAAGGATCTTGTAAAACCTACACCATGATTAACTAAGTCATAAATGGTGAAGTTTATGTTGACCTCTCATTCATAGACTCCATTAATCCAGAGGAACTTGAAAATTATCTTGAATCCCACATCAACTATGATCTCTACTTCTCCACCTTGGACAATATTAAGGAAAATGAATCTGAATCAATTGAAATCCCTTCCTCCATTCCTAAGTTGTCTTACCCACAAATAAGAGATGAGAATGATCTAAAACCTCTTCCTAAACACCTAAAATATGCATTTCTTTTCCATGATCACTCTTATCCTATCATTATATCTGCTTCAATTACTAAAACTAAGGATTCAAAACTTGTTCAAGTGTTATAGTAAAACAAAAAGGCCTTAGGTTAGACCCTAGATGACATACCAGGAATCAACCCTGCCCTTTGTATACATCGCATCCATCTTGAAGAATCATCCAAACCAATTAGACAACAACAAAGAAGACTCAATCCACTCATACTTTAGGTGGTTAGGGAAGAGATCACCAAGATTATTCAAGCTGGTATTATCTACCCAATTTCTGATAGTGAATGGGTTAGTCCAATTCAACTTGTACCTAAGAAGGGTGGGATAACTGTTGTCAAAAATGGGGAGGTAGTAACAACTCGAGTGAAGAACAAATGGCATGTGTGTGTCGACTATATGAAATTGAATTTTGAAACAAGAAAAGATCAATACCCTCTTCTATTCCTTGTTCAAATTCTATAATGATTAGCCGGAAAGTCACACTCTTGATTTCTTGATGGATACACTGGATACTTCCAAATCCCAATCGCACCTCAGGACCAAGAAAATACTACTTTCACTTGCCCCTTTGGAAGATATGCATATAATAGAATGAATTTTGGCCTTTGAAATTCTTCTGAAACATTACAGAGGTGTATGATGAGTATCTTTTTTTAATTCATTGAACACTGCATGCAATTATTCATGGATGACTTTACCATTTATGGTGAGTCATTTTAATATAGCTTGAATTCAAACTCTTTAGTCCTTTAAAAGTGTGTCAAGTGTAACCTTGTGTTAAATTTTAAAAAATGTCACTTCATGGTTGCAAATGGGATTGTTCTAGGGAACATAGTTTTAAAAGAGGGTATTGATGTTGATTCTTCCAAAATTGAAGTGATCCAATCACTTCTTGAACCCACTTCTGTTTGAGACATATGTTCATTCCTCAGTCATGCCGGTTTCTATCGGCGATTCATCCATAACTTCAATAGGATTTACATCCCACTCACTCAGTTGCTCCAAAATGACGTCACTTTCCATTTTGATGAGATTTTCAAGAGAGACTTCATTAAACTCAAAACTGCTCTTATATCTGCCCTGATAATCCAACCCCTAGATTGGTCCTTACCCTTTGAGTTGATGTGTGATTATTATGATAGATCCGTTGGGGATGTTCTTGGTCAAAGAAGAAAAAAATTCATCATGTCTTATATTATGACTCAAAAACTTTGGATGAAACTCAATATCACTACACTATGATTGAAAAGGAACTTTTAGCAGTGGTTTTTACCTTAGATAAATTTTGTCCCTATCTTTTAGGTGCCAAAATCATCATCTTCACAGACCATTATGCTATAAAGTTATTACTCAAGAAAAGTGATTCTAAACTGAGACTAATAATATGGATCCTAATGCTCCAATAGTTTGACCTTGAAATCAAAGATAGACCAAAAAAAGAAAACCATGTGGCTGATCACCTGAGTAGAATTTACAATTCTTATCTTTTAGAAATCATTGATCATGAATTCCCCACTGAGCACCTTTCATCTCTCACTCCAAAAATACCATGGTATGCCCCAATTGTAAATTACTTGGTTTCTGGTGTTTTTCCTTAAAAAATTTCAAAATAATAAAAAATGAAGTTGAAAAGTGATTCAAAATACTATTTTTGGGAAGAAAATAAACTTTGGAAAACTGGGGTTGACATGGTAATAAAGAGATGTGTCAATGAAGATGAACATTCCTCCATCTTAGAATTCTATCAATCAATTCCTGGTATTGGCCACTTTGGACCACAAAGGACCTCATGAAAGGTTCTAGACTTTGGATTCTTCTGGTCGTCACTCTTTAAGGACTCACATGATTTTTTTCAATCATATCCCACTTTCCAAAAGTTTGGCACAATTTCAAAGAGAAATTAAATTCCCCCAAAGCCTTTAATTTTCTGTGAGATCTTCGATGTTTGGGGAATCGATTTCATGGGACCATTCCCCCTTCCAATGGATTATCATACATTCTTCTTGCGGTTGATTATATTTCTAGGTGGTTTGAGGCCGAACCCACTATAAATGATGATTCACATTCTGTTATTGAGTTCCTAAAGAAACATATCTTCCACCGATTTGGAACACCGCATGCCTTGATAAGTGACTTAGGAACTCATTTTTGTAATAAAACCATGGAATATCTTTTGAAAAAGAATGGGGTTGTACATAAAACTTCTATTGCATATCACCCCAAAAAAATGACACAGATGAACTTTCTAACAGAGAAGTGAAAAGAGTTCTTGAGAGAATTGTAAAACCCACTAGAAAGGACTGGCCTGAAATACTTGGTGAAGAACTTTGGGCTTATCGAACTGCCTATAAAACATACATTGGGATGTATCCTTTTAGGCTAGTTTTTGGCAAAGCATGTCATTTTCTAGTTGAAATATAGTATAAGTGTTGATAAAGTGTAGTTTTCAATAATACTCTATTTTATTAGGGGGATATTGTTGAGAACAATACTCTATCTTTTTATGATGATTTTGATGCTCACAAGTACCCTTGTTGGTTATTCTAATGATTTTACCTTAAGTGTATTTCAAGAAATTAATATTATTTATTTCTCTATTTTGGAATAATACTAAAGCATTTAATATGTGTGGGATACTTGACAAAGTGTTTGGAAATCATTTTAGCATATTAGCATGTTCTGAAAACACTATTCATGCTCTACGATTTTGGAAATCACTTTAGTGTGTTCTGGAAACACTATTCATGTCCTATGTTGAGGAGCATAGCTTAAGGATGGAATCCATCATTTACTTTACGGGATATCAGAAAAGTATGGTTAAACAACCATACGTTATCAAAAAATTATAGTTAAGTAACCATACGTTATTGACAAAAGTATGGTTAAGCAACCATACATTATCAACAAAGGTATGGAAGAATAAACCTATGTTTGGAAGGAACCTTTCGTTTGGGATACCAGAAAAGTATGGAAGAATAACTCTATGTTAGTATGGAACGTTAGGTTTTTTTCTCAAAAGTATGGTTCATCAACCTTACTTTTGTAAACAACCTTACGTTGTATCAAAAAATATAGATCATGTACCATATGTTTAGAAGCAGATAAAAGTATGGATTATATACCCTACATTTGAGAGTTGAAGGGAAAATTATGAATGATCAACCTTACTTTTGAAGAATGAATGATCAACCTTACACATTCTGAACCTTACGTTCAGAGAATGTATGCTATGTAGTTTAACCCTACGTTTGGCGTTAGAGATTTAAATTACAACTTTATCGAGAAATTATCTTTATACGGATTATTAGGCTGATTACAAGACAGATTCAAAGCCTGAATTTAAAACACATATTTGACTGATTCAAAATCCGTTTATTTGTGATTCAAAGGATTGATTTAAGAGGATCTTTTCATGGTGAATGTTCAGGGGAGTTACGACTGCTCTGTTATTCCAACATTTGAATATCGCAATTCTAAAGGTGAAATTTTCAGATCTAAATTTGAAAGGAAAAAGTTTCTCTTTTTACATATATTTGTGATATTTTTTATTATATAGAGAGAGGCGAATCATTGAAAAGAAGATCAGGATAACATGATCTTGAGTTTTTCGCTGCTACATTTTACAGAGATATATGAGTCACGCAGATTTGCTGCTACCAAGATCTATCAAACTTTGTTATTTGAAGAAGAAGAAACATGTTGAAGATTCATCAATTCTACATCAATTATCTATTTCCCTTTTTGAAATAAAATAAATTTTATTTGTGGAAATCTACTTTTTTGAAGTTGCTAAATTCATTTCAAGATCTACTTCAACCGGATCGATTCAAAACTACTTCTACCTGAAGATTAGTCTTTCTGAAGATGATGATCCATCGACTGTCAGTTGCATGATGCTGCAACTATGAAAAAAACTTGAAATTATTTTTCAGACAAATATTCTATTTATTTTGAGTAACTGGCTTCTCGTACTAAGCTGTGTATTCGGTTCTGTGTATGAACCAGAAGGCTATGTTTTAGCCTTAAATTATAAAGGTGTCAACTGCCTACACTTAGTTGTGTACGGTCTATTGATAAGAGGACCAGATAGTGAAAATCACCAAGCTCATGGAGTAGAGCATTGGTGGAGTGGACTAGGTGCCTTAAATTCCCTGAACCAATATACATCTTTGTGTTCTTTAACTATTTATTTTCTACTACATAAACAACCTGATTAAGATAAAAGTACATACTTGCTCATCTTGATGATTCGTGAAGAATTTGTAAAAGATACAATTCACCCCCCCTCTTATGCGTATTTGGTATAACCTGATCCAACAATTGGTATCAGAGGAGGAGATTTTGTCAAATCTATAACAATCTAAAAGTTTTTAGATTATACAGAGCACAATGGATGATATATGAGAGGGTATGTCAATGGTTTGAGATCCCTACTTCAACAGTGAAATTATGGATGCTGGAAATCAAGGATGATCATTTACTTAAAGAACCTTGGATACAAAGTCTACTAAAAAATTCTAACTCCCTATGTGATTCTAAAGAAACCTAAAACATGGATTGCTGATATAGAAGAATAGTATGACATAAACTCGAAAGCTATGAATGTTATCATTTTTGGTCTTATACCAGATGGATTCAACAGAGTATCTCAGTGCCTGACAGCTTATGAAATGTGGCAGATGATTGCAGTTACCTTTGAAGGAACCGACAATGTCAAATAGATGAGGTATGACACTGCTAAATCGAAATTCAACTCATTCAGAATATTTGAAGGAGAAAGAATCACCCAGATGAATGGAATGATTACGTAAATTTTTAATAATATTACTACCTTGGGTGAGCCTATCAAACAAGCAGATCAGGCCCTGAAAGTTCTAAGAGTATTACCACCTAAGTGGAATGGAATTTTGGCTGCTATTAGGAAATCCTCACCAATAAAATATCTTACAATGAGAGAGTTAATTGGAACTCTTATGATATGTGAAGATTAGATAGAAGATGAAGCAAATGAGTATAAAGTTTTAATCAAA
Organism: Viscum album; assembly: GCA_963277665.1. Classification (NCBI taxonomy): domain Eukaryota; kingdom Viridiplantae; phylum Streptophyta; class Magnoliopsida; order Santalales; family Viscaceae; genus Viscum; species Viscum album. Next base: position 1,068,134,555 of record OY728166.1, on the reverse strand, counting down.
AAATAAAATATTGTTTTGAAGGTAACATCTCAAAAGAAAAGAAAAAAATGAAGAATAAAATCAAAGTGAAATCAAAGAGTTCTAATTTATCTAATTCAGATGTGGAACTGGCTCAGCTAGCCAGAAAGTTCAATAATTTATACAGAAAGAATAATGGATTCATAAAATCTTTCAAAATGGATGAAAAAAAACCAAGGGAAGTCATATGCTATGAATGCAAAAAGATGGGTCACATTAGACCTGACTGTCCTCAATTAAAAGGAGAAAAGAAAAAAATTTAAAACAAAGATTATGAGAAAAATGACAAAAGAGTAATGAAAGATACTTGAAGTGTTTCCAAAGACTCTAACAGCTCATCAAAGTTACTCAAAAAATAAAAATCAAATCTGAAAGCAAACATGTGCTTTATGGAAGAAGCTGATGAGGTACAATATTATTACTCATATGATTCTGATTTTAATTCTAGTTATAGTTGTTCAAATAATAAACTTATAGCCTACTGCAATATGCTGGAAGAGAAATATGATTCCTTATTTAAGAAACATAAATCACTGAAAAATATTCACACTGTTGTTTTAGGAGAAAGAGACACTCTATTAAAACAACATCAAGAGTTAATTGAAAAATATAACTCATCAAACACAAACTGTACAAATAATGAAAATAAAATAAAAACACTGAAAATAGAATTAGAAACATACAAAAGTAGAGCTCTTATTTTCACAAAATGAGAAAATACACTAAATGAAATTCTAGGAAATAATGTGATTAAAAAGGGAAGATATGGAATAGACAGTAAAGGTGAGAAACCCAAACTATATAAGAACTATTTTTTTTCAAATACAAAAGGTAAAATTTTCAACTAATGTGAAAAAAAAGGTTACATATCTAAAAACTGTTATTTAAGGAAACCACAAATAAGTGGGATTAAGAAATCCTATGTTGCGAGAATTTTATATGATTATATTGATTATAGAAAAACAAAGCCATTTGGATCCCCAGATCTTTTATAACTAACACTACTAGACCCAACAAAATATGGGTACCAAAACAAACTTTTGTTTAAATGTCTTTGTAGGTAGTAGGTCACAAAAGAAGAAAAGTTTTATGGTATATAGACAGTGGCTGCTCTAGGCATATGAGTGGAAAATCATCAAATTTCAGAACTCTAACTCAAAAGGATGGTATTCTAGTCACATTTGGTGACAATGCCAAAGGTAAGATAATTGGCATTGGAATAGTTGGAGATCTAGAAGAAGTCTCAATCAATAAAGTACTATATGTACAAGGATTGAAACACAATCTGATAAGTATCTCTCAACTTTGTGATGATGGATATTTTTTTATTTTTCTAACAACTAATGCTCTGTTTTTAAAGATAAATTGCTTAAATTTAGAGCACGCAGAACTGATAATGTTTATACTCTGGACTTAAATTCCTTATGTAAACAAAAAGTAAATTGCTTAATTGCTAAGATAAATGAGTCCTGGATCTGGCATAGAAGACTTGGAAATTGCAATATATATGTTATCTAAGAAACAACTTGTTTCTGATATGCCTAGTCTCAAATTTGAAAGTGATAGATTCTGTGATGCATGTCAACTTGGCAAGAAGTACAAATAATCCTTCAAATCTATTAACAAAATTGATACATATAAACCTCTAGAACTTATCCATATGGATTTTTTTGTACCTTAAATAATAGAAATCTTAGCTGGTAAATTATATGTATATGTTTTAGTTGATGACTATTCTAGATTTACTTGGATTTATTTTCTAAAATATAAAAATGAATCTTTTACTATATTTGAAAGTTTTTGCAAATCTGTCTAAAATGAAAAAGATTTAAAAATAATTTCATTAAGAAGTGATCATAGTGGAGAATTTGAGAATCTATAATTTAATTACTTTTGATCAAATGTGGGTATTAAACAAATTTTATCTGCACTAAGAACACCTTAGAAAAATGGAATTATTGAAAGAATAAATAGGACTATTTAAGAAATGGCTAGTACTATGCTAAATTAATATTGTTTTCCTACCTATTTATGAGTAGAAGCTGTAAGTATAGCCTTCTATATAATGAATGGAGTTTTAATTTGAGAAATTTTTAAGAATACACCCTGTGAACTATGGAATAACAGAAAACCTAAATTAAATTACTTTAAAGTTTTTTGATGCAAGGTTTACACCTTAAACAACAAGGGAAATCTTGGTAAATTAAATCCAAAATATGATAAAGGAATTTTCTAAGGATATTCTGCTACTTCCAATGCTTATAGAGTTTTTAATAAAAAGTCAAGGATTGTTGAAGAATCAGTTCATGTAAAATTTTATGAATCTGATCCCTTTGAGAAAAGGAATGACAAAATTGATGAATTAGACTCTAATGATAACATGAGACTTGAGAACTTCAAATATGACTTTGAAAAATATTTAAATGAAATTCAATCAAGTTCAGAAGAACATGACATTGAAGAACCTAACAGTGTACTACCTAGATAGTCTAGAACCCTAAAGAATCACCCTTTAGAAAATGTTATAGGATACCTAGACATTAGAATAAAAACTAGAAGAAATATAGGAAATCTTGTTGAATTTTCTGCCTTTCTATCCCAATTAGAACCTAAGACATTAGAAGAAGCCTTAGTTTATGAAAGTTGGATGATAGCAATGTAAGAAGAACTAAACTAGTACAAGAGAAATGAAGTTTGGAATTTAGTTGAAAGACCTCATAACTATCCAGTTATAGGAACTAAATGGGTCTTCAAAAATAAACAAGATGATCAAGGAATAATAACTAGAAATAAAGCAAGACTAGTAGCTAAAAGATATAATCTGGAAGAATGTCTAGATTATTATGAGACCTTTGCAAATGTAGCTAGATTAGAATCCATTAGAATACTTTTAGCCTATGCATCTCATATGAACTTTAAATTATTTCAGATATATGTTAAGTTTGCCTTTTTAAATGGTTATTTATTGGAGGAAGTTTATGTTGATCAACCTCCTGATTTTGAAAATTCACAAAAACTAGATTCTATTTTTAAAATTACTAGATCACTTTATGGCCTTAAACAAGCAGCTAGATCTTGGTATGAAAGATTAAGTTTTTTTCTTTTGAAAAATTATTTTACTTTTGGGATGACAGATCTAACATTTTTTAAGAAAATTATTAACTCTAATGTTTTATTGGTTCAAATTTATGTTGATGATGTAATTTTTGGTTCGACAAACAAAAAACTTTGTTATGAGTTTTAAAATTTAATACAAAATGAATTTGAAATGAGTATGATGGGAGAATTAAATTTCTTTTTAGAACTTAAAATTTATCAAAAGGATTTTGGAAATGTTTTAAATCAAATAAAATACATTACTGATTTACTAAAGAAATTTGAACTTGAAAATAACAAGAAATATACAACTCCTATGTGTACTAATATAAAACTTTATTTGGATGACATTGGAAAATCAGTTGACAACAAGTTATATAGAGGTATCATTGGTTGTTTATTATATCTTACTGCTAGTAGTCCATATATATGTATTCAGTATGTCTTTTTGCTAGATTTCAATATGATCCTAAAGAATCTCACTTAAGTGTTGTCAAAATATTTTTTAGATATTTAAAAGGAACTATTTTTCAATCTCTTCTCTATTCAAAAAAAATCTAATTTTAATTTAATATCATATTCAGATACTGACTTTGGAAGTTGTAAATTAGACAAAAAAATCATCTCAGGGACTTGTCACTTTTTAGGAAAATATTTAGTGTCTTGGTCTAGTAAGAAACAACACTCAGTTTCCCTATCAACAGCTGATGCAGAATATGTATCTTCAAGTAGTTGTTGTGCACAAGTTTTGTGGATGAAAAACATTCTTATGGAATTTGAACTAAATTTTAATAACACGCCTATTTTATGTGATAATACAAGTGCTATAAATATTTCAAAAATCCTTATTAATCATTATAGAACTAAGGATATTAATATCATACATCATTTTCTAAGAGATTATGTTCTTAAAAAGGATATATTTTTAGAATTTATAAGTACTGAAATTCAATTAGGTGATATTTTTACTAAACCACTTCCCACTGCAAGGTTTGATTATATTAAGAGGGAGAGAGGTTTATTTATTTTTAAATGAAATTTTAATTTTAATTTTTTATTATTTAATTATTTTAATTCTTATTTTAATAGTTTTTAAAATAAAATTAATTACTTGTTTTTAGATTAATTTAAAATTTCGTCTGTACTATTTTAAATTTTTTCCACATATGTTTTTAATTTTAAATAATTTAATAATTACTATGTACGTAATAACACAATAATCAAGGATGTCAGAAACCATTTTAAATTCCAAACCTGCTCATTTTCTCAAAACCTTTCGAAACACCAAAAACCCTTACTGCCTTCGTCTACCTTTGACTAAACCTTCAAAACCCTAATCCTTCGAGCCTTTAGAAATTTGAAACAGAAATGTTCAAGATAAAGAGAATCGAGGAAGGAGAAGCTAGTAATGTCAAGTGTCCGCACACGGTAGGAAGAAATATTCTATAGGGAAAAGTAATCGACCTCGAATGGCTATATCAAACGGATCTCATGCTGCAGAAATCCCTCACATTTCAGAATCTCAAGAAAAATTTTAGTGGCGAAAATATAGAGTTTATAAATGAGTTAGAGATTTGTCAATTTTTAAAATCTATTTAGTTCAGTCTTGGAGATATAGAGGACACCATATTTGTGAAAATTGAAGATCAGGATTTTTCAATTTCATCTGTGGAAATAGCTAGAATCTTAAACTACCCTCACAAGTGAGTTTATCATTTCAACTTAAAGAATATTATAGATGATGAACATAATTCATAGGAAATTATGTAATTTTTATTTGGTTCTACAAGTATAAGAAAAATATTAGTAAAGGATCTGGAACCTGATCAGAAGATTCTTGTTAAGTTTGTGCAAATAGGGATTGCACCTAGGATGTCAGAGATGAAGAAGATTTTGTTTCCTGACATGTACATAATGTTTTTTCTTATGAGTGAAATCAAGTTGAATTTTCCAAGATATATGGTAATATATCTCAACTAATGCTGTCAACCAGAGGCTAGAATGAACTTCTATCCCATTGGAAGGTTCATTTCAAAATTACTGTTTAAGTCTGATATGGTGAGATTAATAGATACCAGAGTAAGATACCATCATAGAAATGTTTTCAATGCTGGAACTCTAAGGAATATTGGATTCTTCTGGAGTACTGTAAAAGTAAATATTATGCATGTTGGAGCAGAGGAAGACCAGGACTCGGCTCAGGGGGAGCAACCTACTAAATCTAAGGAAGGCATGGAAGAATCTAGAGCAAGTGGAACTTCAAGAAGATTAAGATTTGAAGCAGTCTATCCACCTGCTGATGAGGGAAGTCAAGAGGGACTTTAGAGGAAAAGACATCGAGTGACTTAAACTGGTGAGGAGCTTGTTCAAGAAAATGCTTATGAAACTAAACCTCTTCTGAGCTACAGATTTATTAGATAATCTGAAGTACATCAAATTGAACAACCAATAGTTTCTCAGATTGAGGTGACTTCTCAAGTGGAAAAAGAAATTGTGCCTCAAACTATTGAAAATTCTGGAGAAGTTCAATTGTCTAGACCTGAATCTGGTCAAACTGTATAGCCTACTGATATTGTTCAATAGGAATTAGCTCAAGAGGAACCTGTATTAGAGGATCTAGTCTTAGAAAAAATCAATGAAGAATATTCTCAGGGAAAAGCACCTATTAATTTGAATCAAGCAGAGAACCTTTCTAAAATTCACACTAAAATTATTAATGAGGATTTTTCTATGGATGATTCAGGGAAGGACTTGAAGGAAGAATTAGTTGAGAATCCAGTATAGAGAGAGGATTAAGATAAATAAGATGTTGAATCCCTACCTTTAGTTTTGTTAAATCCAATGGAAGCTTAGACTAAGAATCAAGAACAAGGTGCCTCTGATTCTGTGAATGAAGAAGTTGAGGATCTGTAAAGAAATTTAACAAGATTTGAATCAGAAAATGCTGCTTTGAGAAGAGAATTGGAAAAGGAAAATCAGAGATTTCATAAATTGAAAGATAGTTCTATTTCAAAACAATAATTTGAATTTTTTAAGAAGGATATGTTGGCTAAAGTTTAAAATTTGAAATCTGAGATGGTAATGAAGTCATATTTGGTAGATTTTAAGATTTCCATGGAGAAAAAATTCACAATTGTCAGGAACAGTCAAGCAGGTACCTAAGGTACTTACCCTAATATGATAAGGATATTTCAGGCCATTATAATAGTAATGAGCAATATGAATGACAGATTTCAGTACCTTTAGTGCAACATTGCTCCATTGTCTATCTTGTTAGACAACCAAAAGCATCTTGTTGAGAAGTTAACTTCAAATGAACATGGAATAAGAACTTTTTTGAATAATTTCACAGATAAGTTAACTCTTTTTATGGAAAAGGAAGAAAGGTTGCATGAATTATTTAGAGTAAATTTGATTGAGGATATTCATCTGAATCAAGAGGGAAGAGATCTCATTATCTATTTGGGAGATGGATTAATGACAAGGTTGAGGAATCAATTAACAGAAATCAAGGAAGTAATCCAGAGAATATGATACCAGTTTTAAACCTTTGTTGAGACAAACCTTGATTCCCATTGTCATTACTATACTTTTACTTATATTTTCAATAAAATATATTTCCATCCCAGGTTTGTGTGTTATTAGTTTATTTTATTGTACTGTCTATGTTAGAATTCCAGTAATCCAGTTTCACATGTTGATAAATATTTTATCATAGTATTTACTTAAGTTCAGTTCTATATTAAAAAGTGTTATATTCCTTATTCAATCATTCTTTTTGATATCACAAAAATATGGAGAAATTTAGATAAACATAACATTTTATTTTTAAAATTTTATTTTAAGCTTTTGAAACTTTTACTCAAGGGGATAAAATATATTTTATTTTTTATTTCTTTCTTTAAAAAGGAGAAATACAGATAAAAATGAAAGGAATTTTTTTTTGGATAAACACAAATTTTTATTTTCTTTATTTATAAAGAAGGAGATATTATTTTACTTTATAAAGGGGGATAAAATGTAAAATTTTGATTTTTTATATATATATATATATATATGTAAATATAGATAACACATTTTTTATTTCTTATTGAAATAATTTTGTTAAAATTAAATATTGTTTTTATCTTTGAAAAATTCTAAACTATATGCAATTAATTTTTTAATAAAATTTCATTGGTTATTTCATGGGTTTTGTGATCATCAAAAAGGGGGAGATTGTTGAGAAAGTTTTTTTTTCAACAATACTCTATTTTATTATAGGGATATTGTTGAGAACAATACTATATCTTTTTATGATGATTTTGATGCTCACAAATACCCTTGTTTGTTATTCTAATGATTTTACCTTAAGTGTATTTCAGGAAATTAATATTCTTTATTTCTCTATTTTGGAATAATACTAAAGCGTTTAATCCATGTGGAATATTTTATAAAGTATTCATAAATTGTTTTAGCGTATTAGTGTGTTCTGGAAACACTTTTCATGCTCTACGTGTTTAGAAATCACTTTAGCGTGTTCTAGAAACATTGTTCATGTCCTACATTGAGGAGTGTAGTTTAAGGATGGAATCCATCGTTTACTTTACAGGATATCAGAAAAGTATGGTTAAAAACCATACATTATCAGAAATTATGGTTAAGCAACCATAATTTATCGACAAAAGTATGGTTAAGCAACCATACGTTATTAACAAAAGTATGGAAGAAGAACCCTATGTTTGGAAGGAACCTTACGTTTGGGATATCAGAAAAGTATGGAATAAGAACCCTACATTAGTATGGAATGTTATGTTTTTTTCTCAAAAGTATGGTTCATCAACCATACTTTTGTAAACAACCTTACGTTGTATCAAAAAGTATGGATCATGTACCTTATGTTTAGAAGGTGATAAAAGTATGGATTATATACCATACATTTGAGAGTTGAATGGAAAAGTATGGATTATCAACATTACTTTTAAAGAATGAATGGTCAAACTTACATTGTGAACCTTACGTTCATAGAATGTATGCTATGCAATTCAACCCTATGTTTGGCGGCAGAGATTTAAATTACGACTTTATCGAGCAACAGTCTTTATACAGATTATTAGGCTGATTACAAGCCAGATTTAAAGCCTAAATTTAAAGTGCATCTTTGACTAATTCAAATTCATTTATTTGTTATTCAAAGGATCAATTTAATAGGATCTTTTCATGGTGAATATTTAGGTGAGTTATGACTACTCTGTTATTCCAACATTTGAATATCGTGATTCTAAAGGCGACATTCGTGGATCTAAATTTGAAAGGAAAATGTTTCTCTTTTTATATATATCTATGATATTTTGTATTATAAAGAAAGAGCTAAATAATTGAAAAGAAGATCAGGATAACAAGATCTCAAGTTTTTCACTGCTACAGTTTACAGAGATATACGAGTCACACAAATTTGTAGCTACCAAGATCTATCAAACTCTGTTTTTTGAGGAAGAAGAAACACATTGAAGATTCATCGATTATACATCAATTATCTATTTTGAATCTACTATTATTGAAGTTTCTAAATTCATTTCAATAATTACTGTAATCAGATCGGCTCATAATTACTTCTACCTGAAGATCATTCTTTCTGAAGACGACGATCCATTGACTGTCAGTTGTGTTCTACTGCAACTGTAAAGAACAACTTCAAAGTATTTTATTATACAAATATTCTGTTTATTTTGTGTAATCGGATTCTTATACTAAGCTGTGTATTCAGTTTTTTGTATGAACTAGAAGGATATATTTTAGTCTTATCTTGTAAAGGTGTCAACTTCCAACACTCAGTTGCGGACGTTCTGTTGATAAGAGGACCGGATAGTGAAAATCACCAAGCTTGTGGAGTAGAGCATTGGTAGAGTGGACTAGGGGACTTTTGTTCCCCAAAACACTATACATATTTTCATTCTTTAACTGTTTATTTTCCGCTGCATAAACAACCTGATAAAAATAAAATGACAGACTTGGACATATTCACAATTCGTGAAGAATTTGTAAAAGACAAAATTCACCCCCCCCCCCCCCGCCCTATTGTGCGTATTTGGTATAACCCAATCCAACAATAAGTCCTTTTGGGCTGTGAAAACCTATAATTTTGATTGTGAAAAATCTGATGAAGAAATATTGTTGCAATTGGATGAACTGGAGGAGCTTCAACTTGAATCCTATGAGAATTCCAATCTGTACAAAGAAAAGGCTAAGGTACTCCATGAAAAACACATCCTAATAAAGGTATTCCATGAAGGTGAAAAGGTATTGCTTTTCAACTCTCATTTTTGACTTCACCCAGGTAAGCTTAATTCTCTTTGGGAAGGTCCATTTATTATTTCTCATGTTTACCCATTTGGTGCAGTGCAAGTCTAAGACCTGTCTTCCAAAAGAAAATTCACAGTTAATGGACATCAGTTAAAGCATCACCATGAGAGGATGCACAATCCTGGAACAACATCAACTTCCACTGGATCCCCAACTTTTTCAGTTGACCCACCACTGGATGGACATGGAAACCCACCAAATTCAAACCAGGTTGCACCTCTTTCCCTTTAACTCCTCCTCTCTCTCTCTCTCTTTATTCTTCTTCCTCACTCATTATCATTTTTTTTACCACTTTCCTCACCACATTTTTTTATTTACTCTTTCTCTTTTGTGTGGGTGTGTAATTAAAAAACACTAAAAAAACTAAAAAAAATTAAAAAACCAAAAGATTCATACTTACTCAACATCTAGTTTTAACATTTTTCCCAACCATTTTTGGGAGTCAAAAGACATGGCATCATCTCAAAAATATTGTTCTTTCATCATATGTTTAGATAAAGAATATTGTTTCAAAATCAATAAATTTTGAATGCTCAATTTTTGATTTGGAAAATGATTTTCCCCAATCGTGAGGAACAACATTAGCTTTCATTCCAAGGTCACCTATGACTATCTTTTCAAAATGTGTGTTTTTTTACCCCCATTTGTGAGTCTTGATTTTGTGTACCTTCAAGCTGAATTTCCAACTTTGGTGTGAATTAATATGATAGAGGCATTTTATGAACCTCATGAGAATCAATATAGCCAAATAGCCTCTCATTACCCTTATATTAGTCCTACTTTTGAAATCCCCTTCGATCCTATGAAAAAAATTTCTTTGATGGCCACATTACAAGCCTAGTACCTTATCCCACACAATATCTACATGTATCTACATTTCATTATTTATTGAAATTTATGTGTGTGGAGGGGGGTGGATTTCATTTTTTCGGTTCCATTTTATTGATTTTCTAAGAGTCGTCATATGCTTGAGGGAAAACATACATTTTAGTGTGGGGGATATTTTTTCATTAAGTTTTTTTTTTGGGAATGTAATGTACTTTCATTTATGTCATTTTTTAAATGTTATTGACAAGTGTTCAAAAAATCAAAAAAAATCAAAAAAAAGAAAAAAATGGGTTGTGTCTTGGGCAGGTCAAAAATCACTCTTCCTAAACCTTTGATCTAGTTATAACTATTACAATTAGTTTCATGATGAGATCAATCATGGGTTGGGATATGACTGTGATATATTTTTCAATTTCAACTTTCAAAAAATGCAAAAAAAAGAAGAATAAAAGAAAACACAAAAAGAACACTTATGTCATTGGGAGAAGTTTTGTGTTTTGTAAATATTTCATCTTCTCATCCGCTTCAAATTTTATTCCACTCTTTTTTCTTTCTTCACATAATCATTCTCTTGTAAATATTTGTTTCCATTTCCTTCCATGTTTCATTTCAAAAAAAAATAATGCATTGTTTTACTCATGTTGGTGTTTTAACCCCTTTTTTCCTATCTTTTGGATATCATCTTCCTACAGTCCCATAGCCACAGAAAAACCCCTAAACAGACCTCTTGATTTTTTTTCACTTTAGTGTATATAATAGAATATAATATCTCTTTCAAACTCTAATATTTTCACTTTTGGTTGGTGAATGAGTGAAACTCCATAAATTAATTTTATCATCTTGAGAGGAGTAAGTTTTGTGTGCCACCATTTTCCATTTCTAAATTTGAGCATGAAAAAATGAATTTTTTTTTAACATTGTTTCTGTAAAAAATTGTGGTGTAATTAAATATTGATGAATGAAATTGTCTAAACCTCCCCTAAGTAGGGAAAACAAAATTTTAATATGTTTTGGTGACTAAAAATGATTTTGTAATGTTTTTTATATTTGTTGCACATGAGGAAATGCACAAGACTAAGTGTGGGGGATTTGATGTTATTAATATTTTAATAACTTTTTATATACTTCCTTTACTTATTTTATATTAAATGTGCATAATTTTTTGTGAAATATTGATATTTAAATATTAAATATAATTTTAGAGCACCATTTGAATTTATTCAGATTCAAGTCTGTTTAATGTTTTAATAATAACTCTCACCCTAATTATCCAAATTTCATGATTCTTTTTTTTTGGTTACTTAATCAAATTACAATATTTCATTATAAGGAACCATTGGCCAAATAGTCCATTTAAAGGGTCATATGATCCACACAAAAGGCTCAAATAATCTATGAAGAAACTGGACCATCCTTGAAGAAAGAATTACTAGGCTCACTCCAAAATTAAAAATCCTTTAATTATCCTCCAAAGGTTTGGGGACAATTCAATTAATCTTGGATAAAAATTTCAAGGCCCAAATCCACAAACAAGGGACCAAATAAATCTTTAATGTCCAGCCCTCAATTCTGTCTGGGAATTGAGTTCAACACACCAAATTTGGTATTTATCCTAATAGAAACATTCATTATAGCTGAGATTTTTCAGTGTGAAAGAGAAGATATAGGTGGACAACTGTTTTGAAGAAATAATTTGACGTTAAATCCATCTTCCTATTAAAAAACCCATTCACATTTTGTACCTTAAAAAGTTTGGATTGAAATGGACAGATTGAATTTTTTTAATCAAACTGTCATAACTTCGGCTCCTTAAGTCCAATGGCTGCTAAATTTTGAGAGTATTCATCCAACATTATTATATACAACTTTTAAGAATAATATATCTCTAGATTCAGCTGTATAGATGTCAAAATCATCAATCCAAGTGGAAGGGTAGTTTTGGAATACAAACGGTCCACCGCCTTGGGCTATAAATACATCCCCTCCTCTCCTTTAAAAAGTTTTGGAATTTCATAAGAGGGTATTATATATTGGAAGTTACCTATTTTAAATAGTAAAACCCTATATTAGTGCTTTAGTGATTGTGGTCTAGAGAAGAATGCACTTCATTGAAGATTTATTTTTGAGATGAACAAAAAAAACCAGTCAAAATAAACCACGCTATTTCACTAGGCATGATGGCATGGGTGTCTACTTATGAAACATGGGGTATCCACTACAGGTTTGTAAGAGACCAAGTTAGAACCAACCAAACATAAGTGTTGAAAGTCCCCTACACCATGGTTAAAAAGTTGAGGTTGCTTCATTTCCCATTGTGTAACTTGAATGAAGGATGTTAAAGTGAAGAGACAACACGGTGTAGGCCACAACATGTCATTCGGCATGGTGTCCTGAAAATCCATATGTGAACAAGAGGAGGATCTCTATGATCATGGATAAATTCATGGTAGTGCTGTGTTGAATAAAATTTCAAAGACCACCATGATGTGGTGAAAAATATCTAAGCATTTGCAAGACATATCGGTGGTCGAGTCGGTAAAATCTGGGAGTTACTCGATGCGGTTTTTGGGGTATCCATGAAAGTTGTAACCATACTTTTTTTTAATAGTTATGGTTCATTTTAAAGACCTAAAATAAATGCATTTAATGGTATGGAGTGAATGCACATTGAAGAGATAATTTAAAAGGGTATCCGAATTGGGGCAGAAAAATATATAAAGAAAATAGAGAAAAAAAGAAGAGGAAATTATAGATATCACTTGAAAGTTAGAGGGTGATTTTAGATTTATTCTAGAAAGAAAAAGTTTAAGATAGTGGTTTTTCAGGAATTCTATATTTTCTGGATGTTTGACACAACTATGCTGATGAGAAACATCATATATTGTGACATCTCGGACCCGATTCACTCCTGAGTAACTAAACCCAGTTGACCACATGGGCTCAAGCGCGCCTCTCAGTATGCCAGAGGCTACCGACTAGCAGTGAGGGCCTAGGATGTGTCTATGGGGAGACTATGCCCTCTGGTCAGAGTAGAGCACAATGGTGGAATAGATGAATAAAAAATAGAAGCATAGTAATAATGAATAAGGCAGAAAAAAATCATAAGAATCAAAGTAGTAAATAATCATCAAAAGCTATAAATTATAACATGACCAAAAGATGATGACATGTCTCTACAAAAAGGAAAAACAAGAATAAAATATAACAAATAGACAGTACAATACATGATATATAAAATAATCAAAAAGGGAAAAACTATCCAGGCATCCCGAGCTCCAGCCCAGTCATCTGCAACGCTCTCATCCTAAAGGAATAAGTCAGGTGTCCAAAGTGGGATAGTTCCCTTTGTCCACACCTATGATCATATAATATTCCCAAGTGCCAATGATGTCCCAAATAGGATATGAGATAAATATCAGTAGGTCACCACCAATGACATCTATACAAATCTAGACTGTGAATGGAAATCATAACAGTGTCCAAATATATCAAAAGTAAAACAAGTAAAATATAAAAAACTCATTCATTCTTTAGCCTCGGTTGGTGTCTATTACCATTCAATTATTTAATTAGTTATTTATGGTTCAAGTTTATAACTTGAAGTCCATACAAAAGTGTTAGCATAGCTGTAGAAGATAATGATAATAAAAAAGGATTCAAGGTGAAACTAAGACATCCTTGACCTTATAAGGTCAAGCTAATTTCTAATAAATAACCAAGTATCCTAGTGTAAGGGACTAAGTGTAATCCAATGGGTACACCCAAGGCATTCCATTAGAATATTTTCTTACCGAGTTCATGGATCATGTCCATAGTAATCCTAGTCTAAGCATGAATGGACTCAAGAAGAATGATCCAAGGCATTGCATGTTTATAGACGTCAAGATGAATCCAATGAGTGTATCTAAGGCATTCTAATTTCTAGAGAGAAAGTGAAGGGATCATACTACATCATGTTGGGAATCCACTAATAGAAAAATATTATGTTCCACGATGGGTATCTCCCTTAGCAACTAGATCAATGAATCAGAATGGCATCCTCTGAGTGCTCAAGGAATTCCCTAAGGAATCCAAGTCTAGATCAAGTATGAACATTACTATAAATATGAAAAGGACTACATATTTAATAGGCATCATATAATCATTTCATTTATATACATAAGTCTGTATATGTCATTTAATACTCATTCCAATTACCATTCATTAGGTTCATTCCATTACCTTTCATCCCATGTGACAAGGACATTAAGGACATGCAACCAATTATCAAATTAACTATAATTTAACTAGGAAAAGTAATATTTATAATAATATAATTTCCATTAATACATTAAATATTTATTTAATATGAATAAACACTTACCTTATCAAAGGTCAAGTCAAATACACTAGAATGGTGTCTCAGGTAATCCCAATATGGGTCACTAAAGGCATAAAAAGAACACACCTTACTTGGGGTGGTTAACATTGAGGTATCATCCTCTAATGGTGTCAATTGGTGTCATTAGGGCCTTATAATATACTTTAAACGGTTTAAATTTGATTCATAATAATTTTAAGAGAAATGCCCAGTGATACCAGCATGCACACAATGGAGAAAATTTATAAAACACGAGGCTTTAATGGAAAATTACAGACCTCCTGCCTTATGCCTTTAGTAGATGCTTCATCTAGTATTGGACCTTGGTTTGGAATTTATTAGAAGAAAATGGAATAATAGAATAATTATTTGAAAATAGGTCATAAGAGCTCGCATAAAAAAAGTATCGATGGTGAGACAAAGGAATGAAAGAAGGCAACTGACTAGAGCTCTTACTGAGAGGGATCCAATGAGATGAATGTTGGATCGATTGAACATCATACAGAGAAGATCCATAAAATTATAGGGATATGGGATGAGGGAACCCACAGGAGGATTGTGTGTTGTCTGTTGGAGGAGAAAAGAAATATAGGGTGATCTCTTATAAGGATGGAGAGAAAAATGGTAAAATCACCCAATTTTAAAGAGGTGTAGGGTTTGGTTTCATGGTTGGCCAAACTGTGAGCCAACCATGAACTGGATACTACCTAAGGACTATGGACCACATAGTTGGGGGATCATGATTTGAATAACTGTGCTATACCCGTGTGTCTACCTTTGCTCAAGGAACAAACCTCGCACAGGCTACAATGCACGGCTAGACAAATTATACGTAGCCCATGCACTCCCCTCTTTGGAGCCCTACCGTACCCTACTTGGTTTATCAAACCATGTGTGATGGGATTTACATTTTATGTTAACCATGTGGCCCCATGTTTTCCTCCAAAAATTGGGGCTTTGGGCTCTGAACAAACCCCATACACCCTCATTTCCACTATAGACTTACTAGTCATTCATGTAAAGACAAAAAAATGAATTAAATAGAAATTAAAATGTTATATGCCTCAAAGAAAAGTTGAGTTCTTAACTTCTTCCCCCTTAAAGGAATTTATCCTTGATTTTCCCTTCGAAGGGTAGTAAAGCATCATCTAAGAATAACTCTAGCCACTGAGCATGCACATCAGCCTCCCATTCCCAAGTCTCATCTTGTACACGGTTTCACTTCCATAACACTCATAATAAAGGGACATAACTTCCTAGGAGATCCTTCATGGTCTTATCAATGATATGAATAGGATACTCCTCAAAAGAAACATCAACATCCAATTTGATTTCCTTATAATCAAAATTATGAGATGGGTTGGCATGGTATTCGTGAAGCTGTGAAACAAGGAAGACATAATGCATGACATAATACCTCTAAGGCAATAGAAAATGATAGGATACTGACCTGAATCTCTCCATAATCTCAAAAGGACCAAAAAAATGAGGTGAAAGCTTCCCATACCTTTGTATCCGCATATGCCCAAGCCTAGGTGATAACCAAGAGAAAACATTATCCCCAACCTCAAACTCCGAATTTCATCAATGTTCATCTACATATGATTTATATCTCGTCTAAGAAGTAACCATACACTTCCTAAGAGGTTATACCTACTTCAAAGTCTCCTAGATGATACAAGGTCCTAGTAGGGTTGTGATGAAGACAACATTTTCACATATTTTACACTATAATTAAATGTTTTAAATCCCACCATAGTGCTATTTTATGGGAAATTGTCACATTGTTAGGTTTTAGATGAATTTTTAGCATAATTACTAAAATGGCCTAATTTTGGGATTTAATTGTTTTATTTATATTCTGTATTTCAGACATAACATCTTATAAATAGAATGAAATTGTGAAATCCCTTTTTTAGGTTTCCTTAAATCATGGGTATCATTTCATCCTTTTGGATTCAAAGCTCAATCATTCATTTGGAGGTCTAAATCTTTCTCACAAATCAGGTCTTGAAAACTGTGTACAGATATGGACACTTTTACTATGGAGATTATATCTATTTGTGGACTAGTCTAATGAATCTCAAATTCGGCATGGAGATTGAAAAGAAACTGGGGATCAACTTTAATAAATTATTCCACATGGTATTATGCTTTATTAAAGGTCATAATGGCGTGGGAAGTTGGAAAAGTAGAATATGAAAATTCAACTAACCAGATTAAATGTTCTAGACTAAAACAGTCATAACTATTTACACACATCTCCAATAAATCTCAAATTTATAGGGCAGATGAAAAAAATTAAACAACATTTATGAAGTAAACTTTCCATGATTCATACATTTAATGAGGGAAAGGTGTAGATCAATTATGAGGATAGATAGGGAGCCAAATTTTCTCACCCATTTTCACTATAAATTTTCATCTATTCTACCTCTTACAATATAGCCATTTTCAAGGGGGCATGATGGAGTTTGGTATTTGTAATAGTTTTTTATATTTTAATTATATTTTAGCTTAGTTATTCTTCTTCTTCTATGCATTTATATTCTCTTTAATTTTCTATTTTGTGTCCCCCCACAATGATCCTTCTAATCTCCATGCAAGTGGATAACTAACTCTCATTGTTGTTTGAGGGGGGAGTGGTGGTTCTTGGGTTATTTGTGCCTAAACATTTCTCTATATTATATTATGATAATTTGAATAGTGGTTAAATGGGTTTGGTGAAGGGTTCGCCCCACTTTCACATCTATTTAGTTCTTCTTCCCATTTTAATATTTTCCTCTCCTTCATCATCATAAAATTGCATCCAGGGTGGAGTAGCATTTTAGTGATGATGTGAGGGAGTATTATCTTGCACGCGGAGGGTCGGTACAGGATAATAACAATTTACGGGAAGGTGTTGATTGATAGGTATGATCTAATCATTGAGTAGAGTATTGAGAATAAATATTTTTAAAGAACAATGATTTTACCACCATGATCTCCCAAGAATGACAATGATTCTTCACTAACTTCTTTGTGTCTTCTTTATTTTCTTTGTGTTTTTAATTTTATTATTATTATATATTATATTTTATGTATTTTCAGAATCAAACCCCCATTTGTATTAGTATATAATTATTTTTATATTAGTTAGGTTATAAATAGTGATAATAGAAATTAGACGTGTTGTGAGCGGCCTCCTCGAGATCGACCCTAGGTTGTGACACTATGGTACACTCTTAGGTAATAATAATTTATTAGTGAGGGATATGCGACAAACCCCTCTCATAAATTTAGCACCATTTATGGGGAGGCCAAGCACTTACTCACATTGTTTTTCAAAAAAACCAACAAAAAAATCATAAATTTTAGAAACCAAAAAAATTGAAATTCATTGCATATCTTTATTTTCTTGGTTCAATGATGGAATTTCAAGGTAATTTTTCATATGATTTTCATGATAAAAATATTTTTGAGTATATAAAACAAGTATCACTGAATATTCAGTTGGATTAGAATGCAAAAAATGATAGAAGAGTTGAGGAATCAAATGGCATTTATTTTATCTTCCTTGAAGGAATTGAAAGCTCAAAAGAAGGCTCAAGAAAAAGAGGAATCAAATATTATTTTTTCAACATTATCAATTGAAGATCCATGTGAGGATGAAATTATGAAGGAACTAGCCTCAAAACTATCCATATTACCAGATGAGGTTGAAGAAGAATACTTTCCAACTGATGCGCATGTGGGAGATCAAGGTGAATTGGATGAATATTGGGCTGATTTTGTTGAAGCTAAAAAGGTATGAAATTCTCCCATATTTGATAATAAAAAATCATCACCATTATATATCTCTATTTCTCTATAAGATTATACAGAATATATACCTATTGAGAGAGAATTTCTAATGTCCTTTCTCGAAGAGATCAATTTCCAAGATGAATTACTTGAAAGGGAATATTTCTTTATTGATTTTTCATGTTTTAATCTTATTCAAGATAAACTATTTGCAAACTTTTCCTTTACTAAAATTTATAACAAATCACAAATGGAGAATACCTTCTATGTTAAGGAAGGAAACACCCAAGTGGTGGTGGTCAAAGAAGAAGAATATATAGAGAATCATGTGGTTTGACTACCTCCTCTACAACAAATTACATACCATATGGAGGAGGGCGTCACGAAATTCATCAAGGAGTACCCCTATCTTCTTTTCCATCCCAAACCGGACCTTAATTTATCTCTTTATTCATTCTTGGGGGTTGGTAATTTTCTTATCTTCTTCGGGGTTATAAATTCTTGGTGTCTACTCATGGAAACTAGGAAAATTCACATGTAGTGGTTCATCTCAATGAAACCACACCCGCCATCTAATTGGGGTTAAACCGCTGCAACTGCCTGATTAAGGGCAGTAAAATCCTATCACCCACATGGGGGTCTAAACCATGTTCTATCATATTTTCCCTACCTCTTTCTTTTTATTTATTTTCTTATACATGTCTAGCCTGAATGGACCGAAGGCCTTCATTTTTATTGATTTTTGATAACCCCTCTTTCAAGGGATGAGGGGGAACCCTTACAAGGCCCATAGGCTCAGAGATTACATGGTCCGTAGACTTAGGAGATTACATGACCCGAAGGTATTAGGGAATTCAACCAGACTATCTACAAGGAACTTCCCCTCCCCAGCATCTGCATCCTGATAGTCTCTCTCCACCTTTGCATGACCGTCTGTCTAGGATTCTCATGCAAGCACAGGCTGGTAACGATGGCATAGCCATACCCTCTCATTCTGAAAATCCATTTGGCTCTGATCTGGTGACTGCACCTTCTCAGAATCCTCTTCTGGGGCTGTTCCTTTTTTGTAGTGTGTCTGGGCCCTGCATTCATGTGGCTCGAAGTCCTTGGGGTGGCCCGAAGGCCTTAAGGTGGTACGAAGGCCTTGAGAATCAACTGGCCCGAAGGCCTTGGGTGGCCCGAAATCCTTGCAGGACCCAAGGACCAAACTGGTGGCCCGAAGGCCCAGATGGATGAATAGTTCTGGCTGCTACAGTACTGAATAGTTCCTGCTACAGTACTGCTGCACTGAGAAATAATTTCAAGTTTTATCTTTCATTTCTTTTTTATGCCATTACATTTATTTTTATTATGCTAAAATGAGGGGTAGTTAAATCTAAGTGTGGGGGGAGCGTCAAAATTTTTAGTTGTTCATGTGTGATTTTCCTTTTTGTTTTTTATATTTTTAGGATTATTAAGATTCAATGTAAATTCTGATTATTTTTCACACATTAGTTTATTTTAAGAAAATTGAAATTGTTTTTGAAAAAATGGATATTAAATTATTTTTGATGTGAAAACATTCTCCTTGAATTTTATTTTCAATAATTTTTATGAGTTTGACCAATTTTTAAAATCCATGACCATGAAACACTGACTCAAATAATTTTTCCAGTCCTATGAGGTATTCTGAACCACTTTGAAATATTTTTCCTAATACACACACATTATTTATGGAAACTTAGATTTTGTGTGAGAACTAGAATTTGTGATTTTTCTCTTTCGAAGATTTGTATTTCATGGAATGTTTTTGATATGATTGAGGCATCTATTGAGATAGACATATTTTTATCTTTAGACTCACCATTACATATATCCTTTATTAGACCTTAGATTACATGAATTGTCTTATAGGTTTAAGCTACATTAAAATCTGATTTTTCCTTACCTACCCACACTCTTGGTAAATTTTCATGTATATTTCAATTTTGAGTGCGTGGGAAGGGACTTTTGTTTGTTTTTTTGGAATGTGTTTCACTTTTTTGTGGTGTGATATTTTTGTCAATATTATGGGCATTAGATAATGATATGATTGGGCTTGATCCATAATTTAATTGTTCTTTATTTCATTCATCCATTTCTCCTTCAAAAAAATTGAAAAAAAATGATGAAAAAAGTGGAGATGATCTTGAATATTTCATTATACCTCCTTTTATGAATCATTATACTCTTTAAAATAAAGGTAATGATTTTAATCCATTTGTTTTATTCAATTTTCATCTCATTATCCAAGAAAAAAAAAGAAAAAAAAAGTTGTGCCTTTCTGGAGCTTTAAAACAAATGAGAAAAAAAGGGGGAGAATTTGGATGATATAATTAATTTTAATCACTTATTGTCTCATGTACCATGTTATTGGAGTTGTGTTTCACACTTTTAAGGGTATTTTAATGAGTTTTATCTTGTTTTTTCACTTGAATATTCTTGCATTGTACTTTAGAGTCAAAACCTCCTCTTTTCGGCTTTAAATTTTCAATCATTTTCTCACCAACCCTAAGAAATTAAATTCACCTAGAAAATACCTCATGATTGAAAACATTTTCATGTTTCACACTATAGATAAATGAGAATTTTTATAAGAATATGGTGATACATTCAATTTCCAAGTATGAGCATAACTCCAGATTTAATTTCTCTTAAGTGGAGAGTGACATAAAATTCAATGTGAGGTAGGTTGTGATTGGGACATGGATGGATTTATGAGGTTGAAAAAATTTAAATGTATGGAATTAAAATGTGAGTGAATTATTTTTCATATAGGATACATGATTTAATTCTACTTTGAGAAATGATCATTGATGTTTTCTCATGGTTGATTATTATGTGGATTATGATTTGAATATATAATGATTGCCCAGGAGTACAATGGTTAAATGTAGTGGAGTGATGAAGACAAAATTTTCAAATATTTTATACTATAATTAAATTTTTTAAATCCCACCATAGTGTTATTTTATGGGAAATTGTCACATTGTTAGGTTTTAGATGAATTTTGAGCATAATTACTAAAATGGCCTAATTTTGGGATTTAATTATTTTATTTATATTCTGTATTTCGGCCATAACTTCTTATAAACTGAATTAAATTATGAAATTCCTTTTTTTAGGTTTCCTTAAATCATGGGTCTCATTTCATCCTCCTGGAGTCAAAACTCAATCATTTATTTGGAGGCCTAAATATAGCTCACAAATCGGACCTTGAAAACTATGTACAAATCTGGACACTTTTACTATGGAGATTATATCTCTTTTTGTACTAGTATAATGAATCTAAAATAAAGTATAGAGATAGAAAATAATCTGGGGATAAACTTTAATAAAGGATTCCATGTGGTATTCAGCTTTATTAAATGTCATAATGGCGTGATAAGATGGAAAAGTAGAATATGAAAAGTCAACTGGCCAGATTAAATATTCTGGACTAAAATAGTCATAACTATCTACACACGTCTCCATTAAAGATTAAATTTAGAGGGTGGATGCAGGAAAAAATTTTAAAAACATTTATGAAGGAAACTTTCCAAGATTCGACCCTTTAATGAGGATAAAGTGTGGATCAATCAGGAGGATAGATTGAGAACCAAATTTTCTTAGCCATTTTATCTATAAATTGTCATCTCTTATACCTTTTACAACATATCCATTTTAAAGGGCTCATGGTGGAGTTTGGTATCTGTAATAGTTTTTTATATTTTAATTTTATTTTATCTTAGTTATTATTCTTATTCTTTTCATTTCTCTTCTCTTTCATTTTCTATTTTGTGTTCCCCCACAATGATCCTTATAATCTCTATGCAAGTGGAGAACTAACTCTCATTGTTGTTTGAGGGGGGAGTGGTGGTTCTTGAGTTATTTGTGCCTAAATATTTCTCTCTATTATATTTTGAGAATTTTAATAGTGATTAAATGGGTTTGGTGTAGGTTTCACCCCACTTTCACAACTATTTAGTTCTTCTTCCCATTTTAATATTTTCCTCTCCTTCATCATCATAATATTGCATCCAGGGAGGAGTAGCATTTTAGTGATGATGTGAGGGATTATTATCTTGAACATTAAGGGTTGGTATGAGATAATAAAAATTAAAGGGAAGTTGTTGAGTTATAGGGTTGATCTCAACATTGATTAAAGTATTGAGAATAAAAAAATTTAAAGAACAATGATTTTACCACCATGATCTCCCAAGAACAACAACGATTCTTCACTAACTTCTTTGTATCTTATTTATTCACTTTGTGTTTTTAATTTTATTATTAATATATATTATATTTTATGTATTTTTAGAATCAACCCCCCATTTTTTTTAGTATATAAGTAGTTTTATATTAGTTAGTTTATAAATAGTGACAATAGAAATTCAGCGTGCTGTGAGAGGCCTCCTCGAGATCGACCCTAGGTTGTGACAATATGGTACACTATTAAGTAATAATAATTTATTTGTGAGAGATATGATAAAATACCCTCTTATCAGGTTGCCTCTCTTACCTCTGACTAGCATAGAGGTGATCAGCACGACCGAACGTATATGTCCACATAAGAAACCATCTGAATTGTTGCCTGAAAGTTATTATTGTAGGAAAACTTGACAAGAGGTAAGTGTTTCTCCCAAGAACCATTGAAATCAAATATTCATGCTCATATCAGATCCTTTAACACTTGTATAGTTTGTTCTGACTGGCCATTGGTCTGAGGGTGAAAAGTTATGCTCATAAGCACCTGTGTAGCCAAATCTTTCTATAACCCTTTCCAGATTTTTGGTGTGAAACAAGTATCCCTATCTGAAACAATAGTATGAGGGACCCCATGTAGGCGTACAATCTCATAGTCATACAATTTTCCATGATCGTCCACCAAAAAGGCCACCCTAATAGGGAGAAAGTGGGATACCTTTGTTGGCCTATTGATAACTACCCAAACCATGTCACTACCTCAATGTGACATCGGTAAACCAATCAAAAATTTATCATGATTTCATCCCATTTCCATTCTGAGATAGATAAGGGTTTTAAAAAGCTAGTGGGCCACTGGTGCTCCACCTTCACTAGCTGATAGGTGGAAAACCTAGTGATAAATCCTACGGTCTGAGGTTTCATCCTAGGCCACCAATACTGGAAATGCATACCATGATACATCTTAGAGATACCTAAGTGCACTACCCACTGAGAAGTATGAGATTCTTGCATCATCTCCTATCGCATGTGTGTATGAATCTAGATACATCCATGGAAAGGTAAGATGTCATCTCCATCGACCGACCAATGCAGAGGCGGGTCCTCACCTAAAATATGTTCCCATAGGACCAAACCTTTAGGGTCTGAGAACTACCTGCTCTTCACCCTATCTAGAAGTGAAGAGGTAACTTCTAAGGCTGCAATAAAAGGTCACTCGTGACTCTCTTTAAACTCCAAATACAACACACACAAAAGAGAGCCATCAACTTCTATTCACCACTGGCTTCCTAAATGGATTGCGCCTAATTTTTCTGGTTCAACGCATCAGCCATTGTATTTCCCTTTATAGGTGTATAGGAAATCTCAAAGTTAAAATACTAAAGTTATTCAACACATATTCACAATCTAAGATTCAATTCACACTATATATTTGATGATATTGTAGTCTGTAAACACCATAAATCATTTGCCCAAAAGATAGTGTCTCTAGCAATGAAATACATGAGTGACTACTACAATCTTGAGGTCATGTGTTGGGTAATTACGCTCATGAGTTCTCAACTAGAGAGACTAATATGCAATGACTCAATCCTCCTACATTATCACTACACCCAAATTGATACTTGATGCATCATATAACACTGTATAAACTCTTTCGGGCTCAAGAAAAATCAGGATTATTGCTAAAGTAAGTATTCCTTTCATCTCTGGAAAGGCCTTCTTGCACGATTCAGACCATAAGAAATTCACACCCTTATTAGTATGACTAGTAAGAGGTACTGAAAGGTGTGATAAGTATTGTATAAAATTCTAGTAAAATCCAGCTATCCCTAAGAAAATTCATATATCAAACTGTTGAGCATGTATTGTTTCAACAATACTCTATATTTTTATGATGATTTTGATGCTCACAAATAACCTTATTTGTTATTCTAATGATTTTACTTTAAGTATATTTTAGAAAATTAATATTATTTATATTCCCAATTTTGGAATAATATTAAAGCATATGATTCACGTGAAATATTCATTAAAGTGTTTGGAAATCTATTCAGCGTGTTCTGAAAACACTATTCATATCGTACGTTGGAGAGCATAGCGTAAGGATTAAATCCTACATTTATTTTATAGGAGTTAAGAAAATTATGGTTAATCAACCTTACATTAAAATAAAATTATGGTAAAAGAAATTTACATTTGGAAGGAACCTTACATTTATTATATGAGAAAATTATGTATGAAGAACCTTATGTAAGTATGGAACCTTACGTTTGATTCACAAAAGTATGGATCATCAACCTTAATTTTGTAATGAACCTTATGTTTTATCAAGAAGTGTGGATCATGTACCTTACGTTCTGAAGAAAATAAAAGTATGAATTATATACCATACATTTTGAAGGCGAAGACCAAAATATGGATCATCAACCTTATGTTTGTAATCAACCTTACATTTGGAACCCTATGTTTGACTTCTTCAGGTGTCGAAGATTTGAATTTATGACTTTATTGTGAAATAGTCATTTGCGGAATATCAGGCTGATTTCAATCCATATTCAAGGCCTGATTTTAAAGCGCATCTTTAACTGATTTAAAGTCATTTATACATAATTAAAAGGATATATTTAAGAGGAGGATTTATTGATGATTATTAAGGTAAGTAACGACTGCTCTATTATTCAAACATTTGAATATTGCGATATATCATGCGACTTTTGTGGATCTGAATTTATGAATAAAGCACTTGTCTTTATTCTATATATTTTTTTTATCTGAAAGATACATGGGTGAAAAGATATCTATGGAATTCATGATGATCACAAGATTCAAATATGGAGATATTCGAGTTTCACAAAAATTGAGATATGTTGATTCTTTAAAGAGATATTTTACAGATCTGTTGCTTTAAAGAATGATCAGATTCTGTTTTATGTTAGATAAATAAACCTTGAATATTTACTTATTATATATTTGAAATATATCGTGAATCTAATGTTGATTTTTTTAATATATTTCAAGATCAATTGTAACCGGGTCGATTCAAAACTGCTCTTATCTAAAGAACAACCTTTCTGAAAACGACGATTCATTCACTGTCACCTATTTATTGCTGCAACTGTGAAGATCAATTGAAAAGTATTTTAAATCAAATAATCTTTTATTTTGAGTACTGGCTTCTCGTACTAAGCTATTTGAGCAGTTCTGTGTTTAGAACTAGAAGGATCTGTTTTAGCCTTAAACTGTAAAGGTGTCAATTACTTACACTCAGTTGTGGATGGTCTTGTGAAAAGAGGACCAACTAGTAAAAACCACCAAGCTCGTAGAGAAGAGCGTTGGTGGGGTGGACTAGGGGATCTTTGTTCCCCAAACCACTATAAATATTTGCGTCCTGATATCTTTTTATTTCTTCTACATAAACAATCTGATAAATACAAAAGGACAGAATTGATTATCACCAATATTTTTTGAGAATTTTTGAAAGACATAATTCACCCCCCCTCCTTCTTGTGCATATTTCATATAACATGGTATAATAATTGGTATCAAAGGTTGGTTCTTTTGTTAAAGATATAGCAAGATGAAAGTAAAGGATTATACAGATATCTCAATGGTTGATACATGAGAGGTAATATCAATGATTCGATCTTCGTACTTAAATGGTGAAAACTATGGATGTTGGAAATCGAGGATGATCATATACATGAAGAATCTTGGATACATAGTCTACTAAAAAATTTATACTTCTTATGAAATTCCTAAGAAACCTGAAACATGGAGTGCATCTACTGAAGTAGAGTATGACATAAATTCAAAATATATGAATGCTATCATCTGTGGTCTAGGAATAGATGAATTTAATCGAATATCTCAATTCCCTACTGTATATGAGATGTGGTAGACAATTGCAGTTGCCTATAAAGGAACTGACAATATTAGAAAAATGAGGTATGCTACAACAAAACTAAAATTTGATGCATTTAGAATTATTGATGTTGAAAACATAACTCAGATAAATGTAAGGCTTACAGAGATAGTCAAAAACAATACTTCCTTGGGAGATCCTATTAACCAAGCAGATCAAGCCTTGAAAGTACTGAGAGTACTTTCAACCCAATGGAATGGGATATCAGCAGCCATTAGGAAATCATCACCTATTAAAAATCTAACCATGAGAGAATTTATTGGAACCCTGATGATATATGAAGCTGAGATGTAAGATGAATATAATGAGAATAAATTATCGATAAAAAGAGAAAATACTAATCTGAAAGTTACATCTCAGTAGAAGAGTAGAAAGATGAAACAAGAGATCTAAAAGGAAGAAAGTTCTGACTCATCTAATTCTGAAATGGAATAGGCACAAATGGCCAGAAAATTCAGCAAATTTTATAAGAAGAAAAAAGGATTCAGAAAATCCTTCAAGAAAGATAATAAATATTCAAAGGAAGTCATATGATATGAATGTAAGAAAATGGGTCACATAAGACTTGAATTTCCTTTGATAAATAGAGAAAAGAAAAAGAAGTTTTTCAAAAATACTGATTATGAGCATAAAGATAAAAGAGCAATGAAAGCTACATGGAGTGTTTCTGAAGACTTCAGCTGCTCATCAAATTCTGACTCAGAAGAATAAGAATCAAATCTAAAAGCAAAAATGTGCTTCATAGCTGAAGATAATGAGGTAAAATCTTATTACTCTTCAAATTCAGATTTTGACCCTATCTGTTCAAATGAAAAACTTGCATCCAACTGAAACATGCTAGAAGAAATATATGAATCCTTATTAAAAAAGCATAAATCACTGAAAAATATTCACAATGAAATTTTAGAAGAAAGATAAACTTTGTTAAAACAACATCAAGAGTTAATTGAAAAATATAACTCCTCTAACACAAATAGTGTAGATTATGAAACCAAGATCAAAACACTACAAGATGAAGTAGAAACCTACAAAAGTAAAACTCTCCTTTTTATAAAAGGAGAAAATACTTTAAATGAAATTCTTGGTAAGAATTTGATTAAGAAAGAAAGATATGGAATAGGAAGTAAAGGTGAGAAACCTAAACTGTACAAAAACTATTTTTTTCCAAATTCAAAAAGTTTAATTTGTAATTACTGTGGAACAAAAGGTCATATAACTAAAAAATGTTATTTAAGAAATCACCAAATAAGTGTAATTACAAAGGTATTTATTTCAGACTGTTTATTTGACTCAAATGATTATAGAAAAATAAAGTAAATCTGGATACCAAGATCACTTCTAGATAAAATTGCTAGAACCAAGAAAATATGGGTCCCAAAACAAACCTTTGTTTAAATACATTTGCAGGAATCGGGTCACATAAGTAGAAAAGAAATATGGCACATGGATAGTGGCTGCTCTAGGAATATGAGTGGAAACTCATCAAACTTTAAAACCTTAACTCAAAAGGATGGTTGATTAGTCACCTTTGGCGACAATGCCAAAGGAAAAATTATAGGTATTAGAACTATTGGAGATCAAGAAGTTGCATCAATAAATAAAGTAATTTATGTACAATTATTAAAACATAACCTGATAAGTATTTCTCAAATTTTTTATGATGGTTATTGTATTGATTTTTCTAAAAACTGTTGTTCTGTTTTTAAAGATAAATTGCTTAAATTTATAGTACCCAGAACTGACAATGTTTATACCCTGGACATAAATTCCTTGTGTAAACAAAAATTAAATTGTTTAACTTCTAAAATAAATGAATCTTGGATCTGGAATAGAAGACTTGGACATTACAATATTTATACTTTATATAAGTTATCTAGGAAACAATTAGTTTTTGATTTTCTTAGTCTTAAATTTGATAGTGAAAGATTCTGTGATGCATGTTAAATTGGAAAGCAACATAAATCATCCTTTAAATCAATTAAAAAATTACTACATCTAAACCTTTAGAACTTATCCATATGAATCTATTTGGACCTTCAATAGTAGAAAGTTTGACTGGTAAATTATATGTATATGTTTTATTTGATGACTATTCTAGATTTATATGGATATATTTTCTAAAATATAAAAATGAATCTTTTACCATATTTGAATTTTTTTGCAAAGCTATTCAAAATGAAAAAGATTTTAAAATAATTTCACTAAGAATTGATCATGGGGGAGAATTTGAGAATCAGGAATTCAATTCCCTTTTCTCAAAACTAGGTATCAAATACACCTTTACTACACCAAGAACACCTCAAAAGAATTGAATTTTTGAAAGGATAAATAGAATTATTCAGGAAATGGAAAGGACTATTCTAAATGAATACAATCTTTCCACATATTTATGGGTAGAATCTATAAGCACAGCCTTCTATATAATTAATAGAGTTTTAATCAGACCAATTTTTAAAAAGACACCCTATAAACTTTGGAATAACAGAAAACCTAAAGTAAAATAATTTAATGTTTTTGGATGTAAGGTTTATATCTTGAACACCAAGGAAAATATTAGTAAGTTTGATCTAAAATATTATGAAGGTGTTTTCTTAGGATATTATGCTACCTCCAAATCTTATAGATTTTTTAATAAAAAGTCAAGGATTGATGAAGAATCAATTCATGTGAAATTTGATGAATCTGACCCTTTTGACAAAAGGAAAGATCAAATTGATGAATCTATCCCTAATGATAACATAAGACTTGAAAACCTAAAAGATGATTTTAAAAATAATATAAAAAAATCAGTCTAGTTTAGAAGAACATGACATTGATAAAATTAATAGTGTTTTACCTAGATAGTCAATAACTCTAAAGAATCACCCTTTAGAAACTGTTATAAGAGACCTAGACATAGGAATAAAAACTAGAATAAATATAGTAAATCGAGTTGATTTTTCTACATTTCTTTCCCAATTAGAACCTAAGACAATATAAGAATCCTTAGTTGATGAAATTTGGATGATATCAATACAAGAAGAACTAAACCAATTCAAAAGAAATGAATTTTGGAAATTAGTTGAAACACCAAATAGCTATCCTGTTATTGGAACTAAATGGGTCTTTATAAATAAGAAATATGATCAAGGAATTATAACTAGAAATAAAGCAAGACTAATAGATAAAGGATATAATCAGGAAGAAGGTACAAATTATGATGAGACCTTTTCCCTTGTAGCTAGATTAGAATCCATTAGGATCCCTTTAGCCTATGTATCTCATATGAACTTTAAATTATTTCAGATGGATGTTAAGTCTGCCTTTTTAAATGGTTATTTAATGGAGGAAGTCTATGTAGAACAACCTCCTAGTTTTAAAAATTCTTAAAAATCAGATTTTGTTTCTAAACATACTAAATCTCTTTATGGCTTTAAACAAGAATCTAGAGCTTGGTATGAAAGATTAAGTTATTTCCTTTTGAAAAATGATTTTACTATTGGTATGGGAGATCCTACACTTTTTAAGAAAACTATAAATTCTAATATTCGATGATGTAATTTTTGGATCAACGAATAAAAAAATTTATCATGAGTTTTCAAACATAATGCAAAAAGAATTTGAAATGAGTATGACGACAGAACTAAATTTCTTTTTAGGACTTCAAATCTATAAAAAATATTTTGGAAATGTTTTGAATCAAAGAAAATACATTAATGATTTACTAAATAAATTTGGACTTGAAAACAACAAGACATATACAACTCCTATGTGTACTAATATAAAACTTCATTTGGATGAAACTAGAAAACTAGTAGGTAACAAGTTATATATAGGTATGATTGGTAGTTTATTATATCTTATTGCTAGCAGGCCAGATATTATGTATTCAGTATGTCTTTGTGCAATATTTCAATCAAATCCTAAGAAATCTCATCTTACAGCTATCAAAAGAATTTTTAGATATTTAAAGGGTAATATTTTTCAATCTCTTCTTTATCCAAAAAAAATGATTTTAATTTAATTTCATATTCAGATGTTGATTTTGGAAGTTATAGATTAGATAGAAAAAGAACCTTAGGAACCTTTCAATGTTTAGGAAAATCTTTAGTGTCATGGTATAGTAAGAAACAACACTCAGTTTCTTTGTCAACAGGTGAGGCATAATATGTATTTGCAGGTAGTTGTTGTGCACAATTTTTGTAGATGAAAAAACACTCTTATGGACTTTAGACTAAATTTTAATAATACACCTATTTTATGTGATAATACTAGTGCTATAAATATTTCAAAAAATCCTATAAGTCATTCCAGAACTAAGCATATTGATATTAGACATCATTTTCTAAGAGATCGTGTTCTTAAAAAGGATGTATTTTTAGAATTTATAAATAATGAATTTCAATTAGCTGATATTTTTACTAAACCACTTCCCATTGCATGTTTTGATTTTATTAAGGGGGAGTTAGGTTTATTTAATTTTAAATAATTTTTTTCCTATTTTTATTTATTTTTAAATAAATTTTATTTAATTTTAATCTTAATTTTATTTGATCATACTGTTTTAAATTTTCACTATTTAAAATAATTTAGTTACTCATATTTTAAATAACTTACACTTTTATTTTTGTCCTGTAATAAATTTTAAATAATTCATATAGAGTTTAATTTATTTTTAAATTATGTAATGGTTATTATGTACGTAATGACATGGGAATCAAGGCTCTGTCATAAACCGTTCCGAATTCCAAAACCGCTCATTTTCTCAAAACCTTTTAAACTACCAAAACCCTTCACCTCTTTCATCTTTCTTTTATCACACCTTAGAAACCCTAAAATATCAAACCTTCAGAGCTTTTCTATATAAATAGAAAAAACAAAGAGAATCAAAGATGGCGAACCCAGTGATGTGAAGTGTCAGCGTTCAACTGGACGGAAAATCCTTCATGGAAAATTCATTGATCTGGAATGGTTGTATGAGATGAATCTGATACTAAAGCAAGTGTTATACTTTCAAGGTATTTAAATGAAGTTCATTGAGGACTACACTGAATTTATGTATGAATTAGACTTGAGAATTTTATTTAAATATATTCAATTTAGTTTGGGAGATACAGAAGATTCAATAGTTTCAAAGATCGAAGACAGAGAGTTGTCGATCTCTTCTATTGAAATTGCAAGAATCTTGAACTACCCTCATGAGGGAGTTTTTCATTTTGATCTGAAGTCTATCGAGGATAACAATCATAAATATGAATATATAATGTCTTTTCTGTTTGGTTCTACGAAAATTAGGAAAATATTATTCAAATATTTAGAACCATATCAGAAAATTCTGGTTAAGTTTATTTGGAGTGGGATAGCCCCAAGGATGTCAAAAATAGAGAAAATTTTGTTTCCAGATATATATATATATATTATGTTTCTATTTTTAAGTGATATAAAGATGAATTTTCCACACTACATGATTAGATATTTGAGTTACTACTGTCAACCTGAGGCTAGGATGAGTTTTTATCCTTATGGAAGGATTATATCAAAGATGTTGTTTAAGAAAGACATGGTGAGGCTGATTGATGCAAGAGTCAGATGCCATCATAGTAATGTGATGAATTTTGGAACTTTGAGAAAGATTATATTTTTTTGGAGCACTATAAAAGGTAAAATCATGCCTATTGGAGCTGATGAGGATCAAGAATCTACTCAGGGGGGAGAAACATGCAAAATCTAAAGAAGGTATGGGTGAATCCAAAATAGGGGAAGTTTCAATGACTGCAAGAAAACTCATATTTGAAACAAAAGATGAACCTACTGATGAAGAAATTCAGGGAGTACTTTTTCACTCAAGGAAGAGAACAGTTGGTTAGGAACCTACTATAGAGACATTTCTTGAAATCAGAGATATTTAAAGTTATAAGTTTGTGAGAGAATCGATTCAAGAAGAAATTCAATAGGAATATGATTCTCAAGTAGAAGTGGAAATTTTGCCTTATGTTGAGGCATAGGCAAGAACTAAGGAGGCACCTCAAATTGAAAAATCTCAGGAAATGGAAATTATCGATCAATCTGTGAATCAAATTGACTATGTACATTAGATTTAGGAAGAAATCCAAGAAGAAATTGATCAGGATGAGCACCTTCCATTAGAAGTAGAGACTGAATAATCACTAGTTCATGAAAATTTCTCGGAAATCCATACAGAAGTTCTGAATGAATCTTTCTCAGTTGAGAATTTTGGAGACAAATCAGTTGAGAAAACAATGGATCATAATGAAGAAGAAAAATCAGATGCTCAATATTTAACACTGATTTTAGTAGATCCAATTGTGAATCAAGCACAGGGTGCATCTAATTCTATGTATGATCTTGTTGAGGAACTTGTCAAAAAATTTAATAGAGATAAAATAGAGAATTCTGATTTAAGAAGAGAGTTAGAGAAAGAAAAATATAGATTTCAAAATCTGAAATACAGTTCTATTTCAAAGTAAGAAGTTGATGTTTTAAAGAAATAATTTTTGGCAATGGTTGCAAAGTTTAAATCTGAAGTTGTGTTGAAATCGGATTTGGAAGATTTGAAAACTGTTATAAAGCAATAGCTTGTAACTGTCACAGGAAGTTAAGAAAGTACATCAAGTACTTCTCCTAATTTGATCAAGAGATTCCAAGCCATTACATCTGTAATGAGAAACATGAATGACAGGTTATAGGATTTATAGTGTAATAGCACTCCTTTATCTGTCTTGTTGGACAATCAAAAATTCCTTATTGATCATCTTACCTCAAGTGAACCGAGTATTAGACAATTACTGAATAGATTCACTGAGAAGATAAATCAGTTTATAGATAAGGAAGAAATATTTCATGAATTTTTCATAGTAAACCTTATTGAAGATGTTCATTTGACCTAGGAAGTAAGGGATCTCATCATTCAGTTTGGAGATGGTGTAATGAAGCGCTTAAGGTTACAATTGGCAGAGTTGAAAGATATTATTCAAAATTGCTGAAATACCATTTTTTAAACCCTTAACCCAAAAAACTTGATTCCTGCTCATTCATTTACATGTAAACTCTTTTATCAATGAAATTTCTTGTTTATCATATTTGATGGTTTTTTAATTTTATTTATGTCTATGTTAGATTGCCTAAAAAAATCTAGATTTCTTTATTGATAAATAGTTTCTCATAGAATTTACTTACAAGTTCAGTACTAAATTAAATGTGTTATATTCCTTTTTCTATCATTCT
Source organism: Viscum album (assembly GCA_963277665.1). NCBI lineage: Eukaryota > Viridiplantae > Streptophyta > Magnoliopsida > Santalales > Viscaceae > Viscum > Viscum album. The sequence goes on along the minus strand of OY728166.1, from coordinate 1,068,100,776 downwards.
TTTTGATATCACAAATATGGGGAGAAATTTGGATATACACAACATTTTATAAAGGAAGTTTTATAAAGTAAGAGAAATTAGTTTTTGTTTTTAAATAGACCTTTGGGGGAGGAGAAAGGTTTTTTTTAGAGAGACATTTATAAGTAACAATTAAATATTGTTTTTATCCTTGTAAAATTCTACATTTCATGTAAATAATTTTTATGGTTTTTGTGATCATAAAAAAGGAGGATATTGTTGATCATGTATTGTTTCAATAATATGCTATGTTTTTATGATGATTTTTATGCTCAAAAATACGCTTATTTGTTATTCTAATGATTTTAATTTAAGTATATTTTAGGAAATTAATATTCTTTATTTTCACATTTTTGGAATAATATTAAAGCATATAATTCACGTGAAATATCTTTCAAAGTGTTTAGAAAGCTATTCAGCATATTCTGAAAACACTATTCATACTGTACGTTGGAGAGCATAACGTAAGGATTAAATCCTACATTTATTTTATGAGAATTTAGAAAAGTATGGTTGATCAACCATACGTTAACTAAAAAGTATGGTAAAAGAACCTTACATTTGGAAGGAACCTTATGTTTGTTATATGAGAAAAGTATGTATGAAGAACCTTACGTAAGTATGGAACCTTACATTTTCTTCACAAAAGTATGGATCCTCAACCCTACTTTTGTAATAGACCTTACATTTTATTAAGAAGTATGGATCATGTACCTTACATTCTGAATAAAAGAACAGTATGAATTATATACCATACATTTTGAAGGAGAAGACAAAATTATGGATCATTAACCTTACATTTGTAATCAACCTTATGTTTGGAACCCTACGTTTGACTTCTTCAGGTGTTGGAGATTTGAATTTATGACTTTTTTGTGCAACGGTCTTTTGTGGAATATCAGGCTGATTTCAAGCCAGATTCAAGGACCAATTTTAAAGTGCATCTTTAACTTATTTAAATTCATATATATGTAATTCAAAGGATCGATTTAAGAGGAGGATTTCATACCGATTATTAAGGGAAGTAACAGGTGCTTTGTTATTCAAACATTTGAATATTATGATCTGTCAAGTAACTTTTGTGGATCTGAATTTATGAATAAAGCGCTCATATTTATTCTATATATTCTGTGTATCTAAAAGATACATGGGTGACAAGATATATCTTGAATTCACGATGATCACAAGATTCAAATATGGAGATATTAAAGTTTCACAAAAATAGAGATATGTTGATTCTTTAAAGAGATATTTTACAGATCTGCTGCTATAAATAATGATCAGATTCTGTTTTATGTCAAAGAAAGAAATGTTGAATATTTACTTATTGTACATTGGAAAACTATCATGAATCTACTTCTGATTTTTTGTTGAATATATTTCAAGATCAACTACAACCGGGATGATTCATAACTGCTCTTATTTGAAGAACAACCTTTCTAAAAATGACGATTCATTCACTGTCATTTGTGTATTGCTGCAACTATGAAGATCAACTGAAAAATATTTTAAATCAAATACTATTTTATTTTGAGTACCAATTTCTCATACTAAGCCCTTTGATTGGTTCTGTGTTTAGAACAAAAAGGCTCGATTTTAGCCTTAAACTATAAATGTGTCAACTGCCTGCACTCAGTTGTGGATGGTCTTGTGAAAAGAGGACTAATTAGTGAAAATCACCAAGCTCGTAGAGAAGAGCACTGGTGGAGTGGACTAGGGGATCTTTGTGCTCCAAACCACTATAAATCATTACGTCCTAATATATGTTTATTTCCTTTTCATAAAAAATATGATAAAGACAAAAGGATGGAATTTATTATCATCAAGATTTCTTGAGAAGTTTTGAAAGACACAATTCACCCCCCTCTTGTGTATATTTCATATAACACGATCCAACACAAAAATGTTCTTGGGTTTCTCATAGGAAACAACAATACTCACCTTCTCTGGTTCAATTAATACTCCTAACTCTGAGATAATATGACCTAAGAAGTAAACCTTTTCGATCTAGAAGTGGAACTTTTTAATCTTAGCATATAATAGATTATCTCTCAGTGTATTCAATATAATATCATGATGTTTGGCATAGTCACTTTGATTATGATAATACACCATGATGTCATCTAAAAAACCATGATAAAGGAATCCAAGTAGGGATTGAAAACCCTATTCATCAAGTTCATGAAAATAGTAGGCATGTTCATAAGACCTAATTACATAACCAGGTACTCATATAAATCATACCAGTTTCGAGCTTCCATATGTGGTATGTTTGAAGGCCTAACTCACGCATGATGGTAGATGGACCTCAAATCTACCTTGGAGAAAATCTTCTCTCCTTAGAGCTGGTTGAAGAGGAATTTTATAAGGGGTAGTGGGTACCATTTCTTAACCATAATCTAGTTCAACCATCTATAATCCATGTAAAGTTATAGTATTTTATATGTCTTCTTAGAAAAAATGATAGAAGAACCCCAAGAAGAAGTACTGGGTCAAATAAAACCCTTATATTCAAAATCCTCCAACTATATCTTCAGTTCCTGGAGCTTAGTAGGTGTCATCCTTTCTGGAGGAATAGATACTGAAGCTACTCCTGATATGAGCTTGATTTTAAAGTCTACCTCTCTCTTGGGAAGTAGTCTAGAGAAGTGATCTGAGAAAATCCCTAAAACCATCAACCATCAGAGTAAATTTTTTCAAACACATTGTTTGATCATCCAAGAGAATGTTGAAAATCTAGGTTATCACTCCTATCAACCCATGATGATTTGGTCTAGTTTAAGTAGCATGGATACCCCATTCAACCTTATGAAAATATCTACTACCCTCAGGTAATGTGAAAGTCAACCTTCAGTGATAATAGTCCATTTGGGCATGATAATGCATGTTCTATTCCATTCTATGTGTGACATCAAACCCTGTCATCTTAAGGATAATGAAAATACACCAGAAATGATAATTGCCAATCTCAAGTGGATAGACCTTTCATTGGTTTATAACCTATGACCATGAACTCAATGGTGTTTCTAGGGTTATCACCCCACAAAAGAACATAATTTTAAGCCCAAGGCTTTCTGTTATCAATATTGAGATAAAGGAGTGTGAGGAAACTATATCAAACAAATCAAATATGATAGTAGAGGTTACTATAATAGTACCTCATACAGTAGACATTCATACACTCTAATCCTTGGGTATCTAATGTAATATATGAAACTGACCTGATCCATGACCCTAGGCTACATATATACTACCCTAAGTAGGTCTACTCTACTAGTGCTAGAAATCAGAAGTCCGACTACCCTAGCCACAACCTCCTCCTCAGCCTGTTCAGTTGATTTTACTCCATATTCCTTCCTGACATGGAGTCACTGATCTTGATCCTAAATGTGGAGTTGGTGTGGGTCCTCTTCTACTAGAAATAGGTGGAAAGGTCTAGAAAAACCTTTGAATATTTCCCATCCTACCATAAGAATGACACTCCGGCATGTCTCTATCTCACTGTTCCTTCACATGACCTTGTTGTCCACATTGATGGAATATAATAGAGGTGCCGGTGTAGATTCTATATCTGCCACTGTTCTAACAAGAAATCTCAAGGATATAGTTCCTGCTGCTGGAAGAATTATTGCCCTGTCTCGGCACTGAACCTCTATGTCATGTACCATCATCTTCCCTCAAGTTGTGATTAGTGATACGAACTTGGTTCATGATATCAAAAAATGTATATAGACATAAGACATTTACTTGAGAGCAGATGGAATATCTGAGCCCATCCTCGAAGTGTCTCACTCATGATAGATTATCACCAGAAAGAATCAGTGAAAAGAATTTAAGCTTGATAAAATGTGTTGAATAGTCCATTATGGAAATATAATCCTAATCCATCTCCAAGAACTCCATGCCTTCATTAGCTATCAGTGTCTTAGGGAAAAATTAATCATAGAGGGAATTCTGGAAGTCCATCCAGACCATGCCTTGATGATGAAAAGCCCGATTAACCACATCCCACCAATTCTTGGTGGAATCATGCAACATGTAGGTGGAGAGATTGAACCTCCTCTTTAGATGCATCTCTAGATGCTCAAATATAGATAAAATAGCTTCTAGTAATGAATCAGCAACTTGATGACCACCATCCCCTAATAATATGAAAAGATGTTTCTATTGTAACTCACAAGTGAGATCAACCATCATAGGTGCAGAACATGGAGTGCCCTGCATAGATTTCATCAAGTGTAAGAAACTCTCTCGAAGTTGAGTGTCAGTTCCTAGTTTGGGAATAGTAGTTGGTGCCATATGTGGAACTCCTAGAGGTAACACTGGTAGATTAGGGCCCACAATTTATAGAGAATGGTTGTTTACACCCTCCTAGAATGCGACTCGAGGATATCGTGGAGTCATATCTCTAAAAATGTCAAGCACATGCCTCGAAATAAGATTAGATTAAATTATAGAGATAGATTTCATTTAGAATGAGAAAATACTCAAGGCCCAATAACCAAATTTCACTTATAACAACAAGATAAACATATGGTCACACTACCTAAGGCATACTATCCCAACTACCCAAGTATAAGGTTACGGTATTGGTAAGTATTAAAGTTTTTAACCATGAGGTTTCTGGTTTATAGGAGTGGTCAATTTCATGTTAAGGAAGAAAACACTCCTTAAGTTTCACTTTCCCTTCCCATTTATTGGAAAAAAATAGTTTATAATTCAAAATTTACATTTGAAGTTTGTATGTGCGTATATACATAATAATTTTTTCAATTAAATGGATTACCATCCCCAGTTTATAAAGGCCCATGCACTTTATAAACTGAGATCGGCACCCATGTAATTGAAACAATCCCACCTTAAATTCAGTTTCAGAATGTAATGGGTGGAATAAGATGGCTCAACTTGATGAGTTATCCTTTCCAATTTATAAATTCCCATACTCTTTATAAATTATAATTGGTACTCATATAACCATATCCAAAGCTCAACTCATGCAACCAGGGGTACATAACTTACATGGATAAAAATTGGCTATTTAAGATGCCACCATCATAGAAAACACCATTTAGGTTGATGCTGACATTTTAAACAACTGATTTCCTTTTCCTGCAGAATACGTTAGTGGCACATACTTAAATCACAACCAAGGCACACTCAACAATCTCAGGCAATACAGACAATGTAAGCAACAAAATACACCTATATGACATGAAATATGCATTACATGTGAATTGATTAACTACCTAAAATGATACAAGGCCAATGATTCTATACCATACTGGTCCAAGGAGAAAATTTAATCCAAAATCATAATAATAATAACATCACATATCATGTGAATCACCCAATGGTGAAAATATATCAACTGTAATAGGATGAATATAGAACAATAATTTCATATTCCCTGGAAACTTGGTGTTTACCCCAAACATGGGTCAGATACTCCCAGGGACGCCTTATGACTGAGTTCCAACACATTCCTAATTTACTGTATAAATTTACCTAACAATAATATAAGAAATGAAATCCCCTCATACAACTTAGTGACTTCCCATGCCCGATTCACTCTTGAGTAACAGAACCCTGTTGGCCACATTGCCTCAAGCTTGCCTCCCCGTACACTAGAGGTAGCCAACTAGAAGCGAGGGCCTAGGGTGTCTCTATGGGGAGACTATTTACTCTGTTCAGAGTGGATCACAATGGTGGAATATATTAATAAATAATTTAAGTGTAGTAATAATTAATAAGAAAGCAGAAATAGGCATAATCATTAAATCAATAAATAATCATCAAAACTTATAAATTGTATCATGAACAAAAGATGATGTCATGTCTCCACAAAAAGGGAAAACAATCATACATGTCAGAAGGAATACATTACAAAACATGATATAAAAAATAATCAAAAAGGGAAAAAACTATCCAAATATCCTGAGCACTAGCTCAATAATCTGCTACCAAGATTCCATTCTAAGGAAAGAATTCATGTGTCCAAATAGGGATGATTCCCTTTGTCTACACCTGCGATCATATAATCTTTTTAGGTGACAATGGTGGCCTAGATAGCATGTGTGATAAATATCATTAGGCCACCATCAATTAAATTTATACAAATCTAGTTTGTGAATGTAAACTGTAAAAGTTTGAAATTATATCAAAAGTAAAATAGTACAATATAAATAACCCACACCTGCTTCATCCTCAACTGGTGGCTCTAAACATTTAATTATTTAATCAATTAGTTATAGTTCAAGTTTATAACTAAAATCCCATTTAAAAGTGTTAGTGTATCTATAGAAGATAATGATAATAACATAGGATCCAAAGTAAAACCAAGGTATCCTTGACCTTAGAAGGTTGATCCTACTTCTGATAAACAACTAAGCAGCCAAGTGTAAGGGAATAAGTGTAATCCAAGGGACACCCCAAGCATTATACTAGAAGAGTTTATAACCAATTCCATGGAGCACATCCACATTAATCTTGAGCTATACATTATTGGACCTAAGGATAATGATTCAAGGCATAATATGATTGTAGACATCAAGGTGAATCCAATGAGTATATATGAGGCATTCTAATTTCTAGATAGAAAGTGAAGGGAACCTATGACATCATGTCAGGAATCCACTAATAGAAAAAGACTATGTTCCAAGGTGGTTATCTCACTTGGAAACTAACTCAATGAATCGGAATGGCATCCTCTGAGTGCGTAAGGCATTCCCTCATGAATCCAAGGTTAGCTAAAGCTTTACCACTCCTATAAATATAAAAAAGGGTCCATATGCAATAGTCATTGTATAATCATTTAATTTATAAAGACAAGTCTTCATTGTAAATGTAATACCCATGCCAATTATCATTCATTTTGTTTATTCCATTACCTTTCATCCTATGTGATAAGGTCATTAAGGACATGAAACCAATTATCTAATTAACTATAATTTAACTAGGCCATATAATATCTATAATTATATAATTTCCATTTATTACATTCATGATTTATTTATTATGATGAAACATTTACCTTATCAAAGGTCAAGTAAAATACACTTGAACGGTGTCTTGGGTAATCCCAACATGGGTCACTAAAGGCATTAAAAAGAGAAAACCCTACTTGGGGTGGTTAATATTGAGGTATCATCCTCCAATGGTGTCAAGTTGTGTCATTAGGGCCTTATAATACACTTTAAACAATTTAAATTTGATTCATAAGAATTTTAGGATCAATTCCCTATGATATTGGCATGCACACAATGACAACAATTTATAAACGGTGATACTTTTTGGTAAGATTCAAATATCACCTACCTTATGACTTTAGTAGATTCCTCATCCAGTATCGGCCCTTAGGTTAGCTTAGATCCGAAGAAAATAGTAGAATATAATAATTCACTAAAATTATGGCATAAGATATCGCAAAAAAAGCATTGTTGACGGTGAGAGAAAGGAAAGAAGGTAATGAATTAGATCTCTTACCGAGAGGGATCCAATGAGACAAATGATGACTTGATTTGACATCGGATGGAGAAGATGAAAACCAAATGATTATTAAATAATATATCTAATAACTTAGTAAAATATCATAGAAACCCAATCACTCTCTTAGGTAAGGTTGGGTAGGTAAAATTAATTCCTACTGAATTAGTTCTCACTGATGACCCCCAAAATCATCGAACAATGGAGGTTCCAGAATAGAAGGCCTCACTACTAGGAAAATAGATCATTCATTGGGGGTATCCCCCCCCCCCTCTCATTTAGGATTCATGTAATATATTATAGGATTAAAAAAAATAAACTAAATAAAATAATTCATCAAAATGAAGACATCCAAATTCCTTCCTGATTTAATATAAATACAAATATAATACTTATAGAACACATCCACCTCTAACACCATTCACTATAAAAAAACTTCCCATATCCTAAGGAATTATATGGTATTTATAATTTTACAAACCCAATTACCAAAAATATCTATTGATTAACCAAAAATACCTATATATTAGAGAACAACTACACTTCATATTCTATAAAGAAAGGTCACTTATTATTATGGCACCAAAACAAAAACAAAAAAAATCATGAACATACCTCAAATGGACACATTTCCATGTTTCTTATAAAAACCACTACATTCAAGATGGACCAAATGGACACAACCAAAACAAGTATTTGGATCTCCTTGATATATAGGATTATTTATGTATTGGATTTCTATGATGATAATACACTAAGGGTTGAATCCTAGTGGTTGTTTAAGAAGTAATTTGGGGTGGTTTTTTTATACCCACTCAACTTTTCTGGCCAAGTTTAGCATACTTCTTCTTAGTACCACTAGACCCTTCCTAACCACTCAAAGGTATAAAGGAGACTATATTATTTTAAAAGATTTCATACATAAGGTATTGTACCTTCAAGGATTGAGACATAAATTCTATATTAGAAGAATAATTTTACAAGGAAAACTTCAATTGGATACCCAAATAAAGAAAGGTTCTCAAACTCTAGGATTTTAGAATATCATTTAAAAATATCCCATATTAATATATTACTAAATCTGAAAAATTAACAACAAACACTTACATTGTTTTATAATCCTGTTGACTATAATAAAACACCATATCCTTCACCACTCTTATGGTTTTAGGGTAAAGATGTTGAATTAATGATGCTTTGAAACCATACCATGACTATTCATTTAGTGTATTAGCCTAAATTATAGACTTACACCATTTAAAATTGGGAACTTCTAGTGTAAAAGTTTTTAATATAACAATAAAACTCTATGGGATCTCAATCATATTAAATATTTCTTCAATATCCTTTAACTACTCGTACACTTATGAGGAAATTCACTCCCCTTTGAACATAGGTGTATTATGGTCCTAAAACTATCAATTCCAATCTCTAACTTGAGGTAGACTAGGACTTACACCACTACCCATAACTAAAATAGCAAGTACAATAAATGAAACCAAACATAGAATATCAAGAGGATCATCTTGTTGTAACTCATCTACTGCTACCTCTAAAGGATTCATTTGGACTTTCTTGGTTGTAATAGGTCTATAATAATAAAAATAAAAAAATAAAAAATATATAACTCAATATTAAAACAAATGAAATAAAATTCCAATTAATGATATAACACTAACATAACATAACTCCTAAAAACATATATCTAATATGATAAAATACCAAAATAAAATTATTCTTGATAATATAGAATCCCTTTATAAATGAAATCATTTGATACAAGGTTAAAAAAAATTTAAAATGAATGATCATAGTGGGAAAAACACCCTTATATTTTAAAACCAAAAAAATATTAGAATCCAAAAAAACAAAAAACCACATTTGAAAATCTATAAAAATTACAATCACTTTCTTTAAAATCCCAATTTTTCTTCTCCATCCTCCCATAGGTCTTTCTCCGTAGAAATTTTATTCAAAACATCACTATATCCATTAATTTACATTAGATACCTCACCTCTGGATAAACCCATCATGTTAATATTTATAAATAAGGAATCAAATTATTTAAAATATAAGAATCTCGTTTTAAAATTACTATAAATATACATTAGAGTATTTAGAAAAAAAATTATCCTATGAAATTCATCTTCAACTCAAAGTATCATAAAACTCACAATGATTCCAAATAAATTATATCATAAAAAATAATGAAATTAAACCAAAGACATTGAGTATCAAAATAAACCAAAAACATATATTAATTTGCCTTAAACACATAATATAAAATATAGGGGTAATTAGAAGAATAAGTAATCAAAAAATTGGAAAACAATTATATTTTTATAAATGTGTGATTTGGATACATGGTTTACCAAACCATGCGCAAATCATGTGAGCTCCACTACAAGTTATCCAAACTCAAATGCACAGTTTAGCTATACATTTTTCATAACTGTGTGAGACATATAGGATATGTATGATTAGAATGTATGTATTGGATGATTTTTTTTCAAACCATGAACCAACTATGTAAATCTTATTAGACACCCAAATAAATTTTTCCCACTTTTTATACATGGTCTACGGCCTATGAACATAACCCTTTCACCTAGTAAATGTCATACAAATAACACATTCTTAACATCACTTAGTAATTCAAGGTTCAATGTGATTAATGTTGTATTAAAACTTACTCAAAACCAACCCCTTAAGCTCTGATGATCCTCTCTCCTATTTACCTATACATCCCAAATAATATAAAAAAATATTTTTTGATGTCATTTTTTAATGAACCATCCCAGGTCAACCCAACATGTTACCAAGGTCAGTTTTCCAAAATTACATCAATGGATTCTTGATAGTGTCAAGGAATCAATCTTAAAATCAAAATGATTTCAACTGATAAATCATAAATTAGAAAGATAATATACCTAGAAGTCTGACATAGTCATTCCAGATGTTGGAACATCATGAACAATAAATAAGCTATTTGAAAATATAATTCAACCAAACATGGTATAACTCAAAAAAACAAAAAAAAATGGTACATGTAGATAAACAAGGATAAAGATGACAACTATAGAATATACTATCACATCATAGGTAAGGTCCAATATAAAAAATAATCATGATATATAAAAAGGAATACTAAATTGGTTGAATAACCATACAATTCAAAAATGGATAAAATGAAAATAATTACCCATCCCCATGTTCCAAACAAGATGACCTTTGCTTGTCACCTCCATCATACCCAAACTAATATCTCAATAACTCCTGAGACCCAAATTATTTTATTATACATTCATGATATTAATACAGGACTATATTCATAAATATAGTGTGTATGTATGGTGTGAGACAAACATTCATATTAAGATCCAACAAAGTACTCTTTATATTTTCTTTTGAAAATAATTATATATACCCTAGTTTGAAATAAAAATTTATAAAAGTAGAACATTTTATATTTTTTTGAAGACCGATAACAAGAGATTATTAAACCTTACCATTTTTATAAAACCAAACAACCTATTTATATACATCAAGTGGGATATTTACATGATAAATTCATTTAGGAATTTTATATGAAAGAAACCATCAAAGCTAAATGAGGTAAACCTTATTTAAAAGAAAAGTTTCATTTGTATCTTGTAACCATAATTTCATTAGTATTAGAAACACCATTTTATAAAATCGCTAATTTTGGAAAACATAAAGAAAAATTTCTCAATATATCTCAAAATCTTGAACCACAAATATACATTTTAAAAATGTAAAGAGAGCTTCAGTGCCATAAATATTGACTAAATGTAAATGATAAAAAGTACTCATAAACCATGTAGGTAACAAGAATAAAACAAGGTAGTAAATGGATATAATTATGGAATATGTACCATAATATGTCATAAATAATATGAACTAATGATAATAATATCAACTATAATATTAAAATAGAAGTATAAAATGATAGTATTCATGGAACAACACCCAAGGAACCAATGTGACATTTTTGGATATAACTAAAATGTGAATTTTCATAGGTCTAGACAATGATCCTAACTACACTTACACTCATTTTATATTATCTATCCTCTTTTAGTGGAACAAAAAACCTATCAAGAGAAATTATCTTTCTATAAGGGGTACACTAGCCAATACATTAATCTCAACTAGTGTAGTTCCATCACTTGAACTCCCACTTTGGTGCCCAAGGTTCCCCATTATATTATAACTAGAGGTGAGAATTAAATATAATATATCAAATTAAATTAATAAAAACCAAATAATATCCCACACCTCACCTATGATCACCCTTCAAGGAAACATCCCCTTCAAAATAATATATAAAATATTACAGTGATATCATGTCACATCATAACATAACTATAACCTAGGGGATTAACTCAGTTGTAAAAACACATAATGAAGAATATTATTTATATTTGAAAATAGGAATTTATACATGATAAAATTATTTTAAATAATATAATAATATAATATAAATCATCATTAATCATTCTCAACCCATTAAATCCCTTATAAAACAATAAAATAACAGAAATTATATTTTCTTTAAATTTTAACTAAAACATTTTATAAAACACTTCAAGTATGAAAAACACTCCTTTTACTTATTTAAATCATCTAAATAAAGAGTTAATATGCCTTTGAAGTTAAAGAAACATTTATCCATGGAAAACATTTCAGTAATTCTTATTAAATTTATTTAGGCATTTTATCACAAACCTAGAGTGCACCAATACACATGATAAGAATTTACGTACTTTAAATGAATTACACAACTATGGTATCATGTGATATTTTAGGAAAAACTAAAATAAATCATCACATGATAATAATAGTCGCTCAATATATCCATGATATAGAATATATCATCATTTGAAATATGTAAGGACCCATGGTTTCATAAACAAAAGGAAAAGTAAAGATTCACTTATTGGAAATCGATGATTCTATTGATAATGAGTATTTCTTTACCAAAAAAAGGGGGAGAATAAACCCTAAACGGCCAAGATAAACCCCAAAATAAGATAAAATCCAAAACAAAATCATGAAACACCAAACCCTAAGTCACCTTAATCACACTAAATTAAGAAAAAAAGAGAGGATAAGGTAGTAAAAGAAGATAGGAGGGGGAAATGAAGAAGAAAATAGGATTATCTTAAAGGATCTAGTTCAAATCTAAGGGATAAACTCATGGAATATTGGGAGAAAATAAACCTAAATTGGGGGGAGGCTCTAGGGGAATCTAATAAATAGGGGAGAGGTAATGGAGGGATAAAAAATTTAACTAGGAAAAAGTATAAATTTATTTTTTATTTTTTAGGAAAGTTTCATGGTTTTGGAAATCATGTAGCAACTATGAAAAAACCATTAAATTCAATATGTACACCCCACATGGTTAGGGTGCACAAATACCTCTAATCATAGGAAAATCATGCATTATCCATTTTAAAAGGATTCACCCAATTTAATAATAACCTATATGGTTTCCATTAACTATGAAACAACCATGAAATCTTACCTCACATAGGAGTAAACTGCATATGTAAGAGTATCCCATGTAGTTTATGATAATCATACACCAACTGTGTGTACTTACCTTAAATATATTGAATTATCACATGGTTTGAAAACCCAAGAACTAACCATTCATTTTCCACGAGAAAACTCCTCTCCCTATTTACATGACTTGGGTGCATGGTCATCACTAATCATGTGCTAACCATGTACCTAGGTATGCTTCCCCATTTTTAGGATTTGTGAACCTCCAACTCAAAAAACTCTCAAGAATAAGATAAATAAATAAAGTAGTCAAATATATAAATATACTAATTATAAAGGGGTGTCACAATGATGATTTGGATTTTAATTTCATTAATGTCGTTACATTCAAAATGAGGTGTTTATCCCCATGTGTAAGTTTTGCTTCCATCAAAGACGTTTGAGTTTATATTTTTTAGAAGTTTATAGATAATTATTCTGGATAGTGCAGGGTTCCCATTCCTATAAATAGTACCTTTGGGATCCATTTCTTGATATCATTTCTTCCTTTTTATTTTTTATCTTTTTTTAGGTGAGTTCTGATGAGTTTTCTAATGGGAGCTTATTGGGGGATCTTTGTATAATGACTCCATTTTTTTGTTTAATACTTTGGAATATTTTAAAGGATATTCTAAAAATAATTCATAGATTTAATGCAGTTTTTTTAATCCCTATGAAGGTTATTGAAGATAAAAAGTGATTTTTGGAGTTTTTTATTCAAAATGACCAACATCGCTCCCTGGTGAAATCTATTTTGTCCATGGTGTACTTATGTGTAAAACAGGGAAGGGAAATGGCTTGAACAAGTCGTGGTGAAGGACATGGTGAGACAAAAATGTATTGTAAATGGAAAACACACCCTGGTGGTTTCCATTTTGGACTAGATTGTTCAGGAACACCTTATGCATGGATAGACCATGGTATAGGTCAAGGTGTCATCATGATGGAGTTTGAAATGGTCAAAATGAATAGATTTCTCCTTGGATCTTTTCCATTTAAAAGGTGAGATGTTTGGATCTTAATTATATGGTTTTTAATTTGATTCTAATTAATTTTTTACCTTTATTAATCAATTTGGACCTCCTCTCCTTATTGATTCATTCAATCCTATTAATTCAAGATGCACCTTGGACAAACCTGATAAACCCTCCTTATATTGAGTTTCTACCTTGGGAAAACTCATTTCTTCTCTATATCCTTACCCAAAATTAATATAATAATTGAACCATGAAAAAATGAGGTAATTCTTACTAAATTGGAACCGTGTAAGGATGTTATCTTCTTCTTTGTTCACTATTCTTTGAGTGAAATTTTTATCCTTCCTTTAACCTAAATTGAAGACTATCATTGATGGTTTTTTTTCATTAGGTTTGTGTTATTCTACCCCTTATCTTACTATTTCTTAAGTGTCATTCTAGAACCCTTTCAAATTAGTTTCAAATTAGTTCTAGGAAATCTTGGTGTGAAAACTTATTCTAGTTAGTATGGGAACATAGTTCAGGTGATGAAACTTTTAACGAACCCTGTTGTTAATGTTGACAATATTGAGGTAGGTCATCTATTTTTGTTATTTAATTTCCAAATTATTAGTTATTGAGTTTAATGTGAATTAATTATTTTAAAATTAATTTATGGATCATTCTTAGTGTTTTTTCTATCATTTATTTCTCTTCCTAGAATTATGAATTTTATATTTATTCTTCTTTTTAGAATTTAATTTCTTGTTACTCTTCTCATTATTCAGATTCCAACAAAGATAGTCAAATGAACATAGGCTTCATTTTATGTTCACTATTTTTGTTTCATGCCTTTCTCCCTTCACTCTATGTTTTTCACTATCATTCGATTTGGTTGATGATTTGATAATATCTTTGAACTCATTTAATGGTGTGTTTGAATCTATGTTTACATGGATTGTATATGTGAGTTCTATGTAAGGATTGGAGACATGATGGAGAAGTGATGATGAAGTAAGGAATCTGTAAGTGGTGTCAGTGGTGGTGGTTTTTTAAGCTGGATTGTGCTGGTGTTTTCATCCAGAGGTGTGACGACAATGACCCTGACATGGTACACATATTCCATGGTCATTTCAGGTGATACCCATGATGGATACAAATGAGAAAGTTGTGTTGGTGGTGATGTGTTGGATATATGATGAAAAATATGATCTATATAATGTTAATTTTGGAAGAGAACACATTGTGTGAACCCCTCATTTGGATAGCCTTCCAATCTGAGTATCACATGTCCATTTACATTTTCTACATTCCATGTGACTCCTTAAATATATTTGGTTTAATCTTGGGTGTGTTCCCACTTTTTGTTTCATATTCGGTTAGTACCCCTTGCCCCAAGGTGAGTTTCCTTAGTGCACTCCCATAAGGGTTTAGTATGACATCTAGTCCTGAGAATTGGATGTACGATCCCCTTATCAGATTATATAAGGTATCCCTCCATGAGGCTTGGGGGTTGGATCCTCATACCCATTATTATCCCTAGGTAGGTTCAGGTAACATGTAACCTATGTACTAGTCATTTGATCCCCTACCTAGTGGCTTAATCTAGTTATGTTCTAGTATCCCCCATAGACCTTAGGTGTCATCCCCAACCTGTGTATTGAAATATTATGAGTTATTATACGTACTTAAATTTGGAAAGGATGGATGTGTATGACCTTTTTTATGACTTTATTAGTGTAAGAAATACTCAGATAGTGAATTCTCTTGGACAATTTTTACCTTGGAGCCTCAAGAAGAAACCCTAGGCTGAGAATGAGGGAAAACCTCACCTTGAGACTTGGAGTCTTCCATGAGCATATCTGGGTTGATCTTGTTTCTCTTGCATAGTGATTTATAGTTATCACTCTCTTTTCCTCTTTGTGTTTGGTGATTTTGGGTTATCCTACTAGGTATGTATATACTCACCCCTACATGGTCTATACTCATATGTGTTTTGTTTTATGTATATGACATACCTTTCAATGGAGTCTTAGGTAGACCAGGAGTAGGTAGAGATTAGTGGTGTTAGTCTAGCTATGGATGGATCCCAAAGTTGTATTTTGATAGTAGTACCCTTGTTGTTACTAGGTCAAAATCCTTTTCAGTTTTAGTGGGATTATATTTGGCCCTTTGTATCTTCCATAATTTTTTCTTACTCTAATTAGTGCATAAATGTTATGCATGTATTTACAGTATTGGTTATTTATTTTTTTCATTATACTATTTTATGGAGTTTCATGCATGTGTATAAGTACTTAGACTATTTCCTCTCATGTGTGTGATATGAGTACTTGGTGCTAGTGTCTATCCCCTAGTCTATTGGATATGAGATTGGGGTGTCACTCTCAACATATCACTGGTAAGGTAGACCTTGGTAGGTTAGTTCATGAGAGAGTGGTATCAGATCCTAGATTTTCTTAGGGCTAGAGTTTTAAAGATACTCTAGATATGAGGAATAGTTTAGGAACTAGGGAAATAGTATTAGAGTGTCTTGATATTGTATCTTGGTCTAGGTGACCCATTGTTGGTATGGAGGCTGGCATATCCATTCACTGGGACTCTAATAACCTACTTTTTTATTTGGATTGTGTAGGAACCGGTTGTAGGGAAAACAATAGTACATGAATCATATAGGATTGAATTGTGATTTATATGTCATTATTGATTTATCTCACCAAATGTGCTATTTTTTCCCATAGTATATCTTGAATAATGTAGGATATTTCCACGATGGAATATAGTGGGGTTGTGGTTATGATCCTAAAGGTGATGAGGCCTCCATAGAGGGATCTGGTCATGTGAAGGTTTTTACTTGAAGTGGATATCAAGTCATAATTCCACTAGTTAACCAGCATATAGACCCACCTCTGGTGGTTCAGGTGGATGTGTCATGTCAAACCGATCCATGGTTAGCTCTTGTGGTATTGGATGATGGTGTGCAAAGGCTAAGTGTGCATCATGAGTTTTGTGTGAAGGGCTCACTCGGGGTCCTGGGTGAGAAGGAATAATTGTTAATAGACATGAAATATAGGACTTGTTGGATATAACATAAGAAACTACATAATTCATGAATCCCTTATGGAAAACATAGTCTACTGGGGGAGAAGTGTTGTTATGCTTGTGATGAATGTGGTCATGTCACATGAGATTGTTTAACCCACTGGTCAACAGAAAATATAGGGTAGATAGATGAAATGTCGAGGAAAATATATTTTCATGAATATAGAAGTCCATGGAGAGGTATATATGGTATAGGGGAATAAAGGGTCATGGGAAGGGGTCGATGTTATGACTTGTTACCACCACTACCACCTCCTGAAGGTCCGTGCTAGGATTTGGGAGCTGGTATTCAGGGACATGGATAGTTTTAGGCAGTGGAGTCTTACAACCTTGAGATTCCAAGTGCAATATGAGGTATAATATGTGTCCTCTATTATTTATCCATGGTTTTCATATACATATGAATGAGCCTTTATTCTATGTTTTTCCCTAGTGATAGATCTTGAGACTCTAGTAGAGTCTCTAGTTTGAACCTTGAGATTCAAGACATCAATTGAGGAAGTTTCAATGATCACACCCTTCTATTAATAGTGTGACTTGAGTCTTAGGGGATAGAGTTTTTTGTTATAACTCATCACAGCGGAGATGATTCCCTGTGTTTTTATTCTTCATATGGACTAGTTATCTAATATCCATGATAATTTTGATTGTTACCGATGAGGGTCATAGGGTTTTTGAGTGGTTAGGATGATTTTTTAGTTTTTTGGTGAAAATGAATCCTATGTAGAGTAGGATAGGATCATAAACCATAGGATACAACTAATTTATCATCTGTTGGTTGTTATATCCCTTAGAACAGTTGTCGTTGTGATCTTTTAGTACCCTAAAGTGGTGGAGGAGTACAATGATGTCTTTCCCAATGGTGTGTTGTCCTTACCTCACCATCAATAGGTCAAACTCTATATAAATCTATACCAAAGGAATACCCTAATATCTACACCAACATATAGAATGGACCCTTCATATTTGTGATAGTTGAAGGTGTAATTGGAGGATCTACAAAGGAAGTGTTTTTTTAGACCTAGTGTGTCCCCCTAGGCATCCCCATTGTTGTTCACCAAGATGGTGGATGGGATCTTGAGGTTATTCATGGATTATCATCACTTGAATTAAATGACTACCAAGAATAAATATCCATTTTTGAGAATATATTATATCTTCATCCACCTAAAAGGGGTTATGTGGTTCTTGAAGGTTGACCTCAGGTCAGGTTATCACCAATTCCGAGTTTGATAGGAGGATATAATGAAGATGAAATTATAATGCTGATAAGGTCATAATAAGTACTTTTTTATGGCCTTTGGAATGAAGAAAAATCTATAAAAGGTCATGGAACTCATGAAATAGATCTTTCATCTTTTTTAGATCGATTCATGGTGGTCTTCATAGATGAAATCATCGTGTACTCATCATTAGAGGAAGAGAACATAAGACATTTAAGGATAGTTCTAGACATACTCTGAGAGCACCAAATTTATGTAAATATATCGAACTATTAGTTATAAATTTTATAGGTCCATATCCTATGACATGTTATCTCAAAATAGGGGGTGGTGGTAGACCTAAAAAATATTGAGGCAATTCTAGCTTGGGAGCCACCCTAAAGCATGACTAAGGTGTGGAGATTCCTTGGGTTGACTGGATATTATTAGAGATTAATTCTTGATTTCTCTAGAATCATAGAATCTCTAACTACCTTTACCCAAAAGGGGTGGCCTTTTATATGGTTGGATAAGTTTCAGTATGCTTTCCTAAATCTTCGATAGAGGTTAACAAGAACCCCCATCCTGATACTGCAAGAGGAGGGAGTTGTGTATCTAGTGTTCTACAATTCCTCTAAAGCCAATGTTGGATGTGTTCTAATAAAGATATATGCCATGATTGCTTATGGGTCCTAATATCTAATACCACATGATTATAATTATGCAATTCATTATCTCAAACTATCAGTAGTGGTGTTTGACCTAAAAATTTTGTGATAATATCTTATGAGAGGGAGGTTAATCATCTATTTCATCCATAAGAGTCTTAGGTATATCTTATCTACGAAAGACCTTAGCCTAAGGTAGGTGTGGTGGATGGAGTTCCTACAAGACTATGATTTTTTGAGATAGTCTATACTCATGGGAAAGGGAACATGGTGGTGGATTATCTCAGCATGAAATATCATTCACCATTTCTAAATTAAGAAACAGAGCAGTTTGACTCTTTGTAGTTAAACCTTTTGGATGAGGGTGGAGTAGATTACTAATTATCTATGGTAGTGACCCCACAACTTATTCAACTCGGTAGGGAAGAAAAACTTAGAAATATAAATTTCTAGGTCTTTCATGAAAAAATATACACATGGAATGCTCCTAGTTGATTTTATAAAGGTGGTGAGCATGTTATTATTTTCTAAGTACGGATGATGGTTCCATGCTCATTGTTAGAGGAAGTGCTAAGGTAGATTGATACATCACCTGTAGAGATGCATCCAAGAGTTTCAAAGATGTACCAGGACCTTTGGTGTTAGTTTTGGATGGCCTAGGATGAAGCATAGTGTATCTAATTTCATATCTCGACACCTCATTTACCAGTAGGTCAAGGTGAAGCATCAGGTACCTGAAAGTTTGGTCTAACCACTTGAAGTGCCAAAGTAAAAGTGGGATGGTATCTCCATGGATTTTTTATAGTACTTTCATGTTTATCTAGTGGTAATGACACTATCTAGGTAGTCATAGATCGAATCACCAAATCATCCCACTTCCTAGACATCCATGAGTAGAGTTTAGTGTGTGGGACACGGGTACATGAAATAGATAGTATAATTTCATAGAGTTACATAAATTATTGTTTAATACTATAAAAATCAATTCATTTCATGATTTTGGAGAGGTTAATAGGATGATTTTGGGACTTAGTTGCAGTTGAGCATGGAATTCCACCCCCAAATAGATAGCTAGACTAAGTGGACCATTTAGGTCCTGGAGAACATGATATTGGCATACATGTTAGATTTTAGTTGTGGGTGGAAAGATCATCAACCCTTGGTGGGGTTTTAATACAATAATATCTACCAATACACCATAATTATGGAACCGTTCAAGGCCTTGTTCTAAATACCCTGCAGTTCATCGTTTTTATAGACAAATCTAGGGAAGATAGTGCTTATGGGCATGGAGTTGGTGTAAAAAATGATAGAGGAGGTAAAGATCATCCAGGAGTCAATGAGGAATACCCATGGCTGTCCAAATTCCTATGAGGACTAATGAAGGAGGCCTTTTGATTAGGGATACCATGTGTTCATAAAGGTCTCACCTCGGTGAGGACTACAGGGGTTTCGCTAAGGCAACAAGATATCTTTGAGGTTCATTGGCCTTTTCTAGATACTGTAAGTGGTGGGTGAGGGGCGTACTACTTGGTCATAACACTACAGATATATCGGGTACATGACGTATTCCATATGTCATGGCTGAGGAGATACATGCATAACCTATCACACATGATTTACTTTGTCAGTCTAGACTTTGAGGATGAAGATACCAACTCATAGTACTTGATGGAAATCAAGGATCAATAGGAGAGGATACTTTGTGGGTGATAAATTCCCTTGGTGTGAATTCCTTGGAAGCATAGGAATATCCATGTGAGATCATGGGAGTGAGAGAACCAAATTTGATCTTACTACCCTCACCTATTTGAGTAGGTTTTTTCTTTTCAGGATGAAAATTCCTAAAGTTGGGAGAATGTAACGACTTCATTTTTCTATTTAATGCTTGGAATATTTTTAAGGATATATTCAAAGTAAGGTGTGGAGTTGATTTAGATTTTTTCAAGCCTTGTAAATTATATTGAACCTTAAATGTGAGATTTAGATCTTTTTGGTTCAAAATGGCTAACACTATGCCCTAGCGCAAGTTGTTTTGGACCTAGTGTACTTCTGTGTAAAACAGGAATGGGAAAATGGATTGTAAAAGATGTGGTGAAGGGAATGGTGATCCCAAATGACCTGTACATGGGAAAAAATACTTGGTGAATGTTGTTTTATACTAGAGTTTTAAAGAACACCAAATCTATTGTTAGGCTATTGTGGAGGTCGTGGTGGCTTTCAGATAGATTTTTAAATGGTCCGCTTTCTCCTCGTATCTCTTTTGTTTCAAAGAGTAAATGTGTTTCTATTAATTGTGGGGGTTTAAAAGTGATTTTAATAAGTTTTATACCCCTATTAATTGATTCCCCCCCCCCACCTATCCTTATTGGTTACTTCAATCTAACAAATTCTAGATACTCTTTGGATAAAGCTGGTGAACCATCTGTGTATCAATTTATTTCCTTGGGAAACTTCATTTTTTTATCTCCTTGCTCAACCTTTATCGGTAAAATTAAGCCTTGGAAGATAGAGGACATTCTTGTTGAATTGGAACCATGTAATACTCATCTCTTATTCCTTGTTTACTATTCTTTGAGTGACATTTTTCTACTTCCTTCAACCAAAATTGAATATTTCCATTGATGGTTTTTATCATTGGGCATGTTTTATTCTACCCCATGGCTTTCTATTTCTTGAGTCTCATTCTAAAGCCCTTTAATATTGGTTTTTAATTGGTTCTAGGAACTCTCAGAGTGCAAACTTATTCTAGTTGGCATGCGGACATGGGTTAAATGATGATACTCTTGATGAACCTTGATGTTAACATAAAAAAACTTGAGGTAGTTCGTTTATTCTTGTGATTTAATTTACCCATTCTTTTTTATTGAGATGAATGTAAATTAATTCTTGTAAAATTAATCCATGGATAGTTCTTGGTTTTTTTCTATCATTTATTTCTCTTCCTTGAATTATGAATTTTAGATTTATTCTTCTTTTTGGAATTTAATGTTGTGTTACTCTTCTTGTACTTTGGATTCCAATAATGATGGACAAACAATCATTGCCTTTGTTTGATGTTCACATTTTTATTACATGTATTCCTCTCTTTGTTCTACATTCATCATCAGCATTCGATTTGGATGATGATTCTACTATATCCGAGAACCCATTTCATGGTGAGTTTGACTCTACATTTCTACATATTTTATATGTGTGTTTGATGTTATGATTGGATATGTGATGGAGTTTTGATGATACTAATGGGAATCTGATGGTGGTGTGGGTGATGGTGATTTTTTTATCCATATTGTGTGGGTATTTCTTTCCAAAGGTGTGACAGCGATGGCCCCAACCCAGTCCATATAGTCCATGGTCATTTTTGGTGAGACCAGGAGATAGTGGCATGGTTGGTGATGTGTATAATATCTATAATTTCTAAGAGAACTCTGATATACATGATGTTCAATTTAGAAGAGAACACATCAAGTAGACCCCTCATTGTGACATCTATCCTTTTGGGATGATAAATTATCACACATACATATACTTTGTCTACATGCCTTGTGACTCCTTAACTATATTTAGTTTCAACTTGTGTGTGTTCCCTCCTTCCGTTTTAGTTTGAGTGAGTCCCCTTATCCTAGGGTGAGTTTATTCAGTCTTCCCCAATGAGGGTTTGATACATCATATAGTCCTAAGCATTTGACATAAGATCCCCTTGGTGGATTATAGCAAGTATCCCTCTGTGAGGCTTGTGGATTGGATCCTCATACCCATGCTTCTCCCTAGGTCGGGTAAGGTATCACATAACCTATGTACCGACCATTTGATCCCCTACCCAATGTGTTAATCCAGTCAGGGTCAGGTATCCCCCATAGATCCTAGTTATGATACCCTACCTGTTTATTGGAATCTTATGAGTTCCAGAGAGTACTTCAAATTATCAAGGACCAATGTGTATGACTTGTCGGATGAGTTTCATTAGTGTAAGAAAAAAATTGAAGAGTGAATTCTCTCGAATGGGTTTTAACTTGGAGCCTCAAATAGAATCCCTTACCTAGGAGTGAGGGCATACCTCACCTTATGGACTAGGGTATTCCATGATCATATCTGGGTTTATCTTATTTTCCCTTGCAGATTGATTTAGATCTGACACTATCCTTGATGCTTTTTGTTTGGTGGTTTTGGGGTGTCCTACAGGGTATGTATATACTCACTCCTATACTAGATCTACCCACACATGTCATATCTTATGCAGATGACAAGCCTTTCAACAGAGTCTTATGTAGATAGGGATCAGGTAGATCTTAGTGGTTCTAGTCAGACTATATATGGATCTCAGAGTTATAGTTTGATAGAAATTCCCTTTTTGTTAGAATGTTAGAATACTTTACGGTTTTATTGGTCTTGTATTTAGACCTTTGTATCTTACATGCTTTTTGGTGTACTCTAATGTGGCCTTAGATGTTATGCATGCATTTACAGTATTGGTTATTTATTATTCTTCATTATACTAGTGTATGGTGTTGTGTGTATGTATATAGGTACGTAGGCTAATGTCTCCCATGTGTGTGATATGCATGCACTAGTCTCTATCCCCTAGCTTATTAGAAATGGTCTTGGGGTGTCACTCTCAAATTATCATCGGCCAGGTGGACCCTAGTGGTTGAAGTCATTGCACTTTGTCTTTCCAATATTTTGAGGGTGATGGTGCAATCATAAGAGTATATCCGGAGTTAGTCATTTGGAGTTGATCTTACATTTTTAAGGTAAATAATTATGGATTTCTTATTTTCATTCATCCTTTGTGAACATGAACATATTTAGATTTTCTGTCAGTATTTATGTAGATTAGACTATATAGTTATTGTTTTTATGTGGTATGTTTATTTTTTTATTAGTGTTGTATATGATTCATGTTACAGATGAATGTGATGTATATGAATAGAAAAAGTGGTGGTCTTTGTGATTTCTAGATAGTGTGATGGAGGATGGATTAAGTTTTATAAGAAAACATAACCTTTTTAGATTTAAGTATTTACATTCATGAAAGTTAATAATTCCTGAAGTTCTTTGTGGTCGATGAGTGGGAGGAAAGGATTTCCTTAGTTTGTTTTGGATAAAATCCTAGAACTGTAGATAGTTTGGAAAGATATATTTAAGATGATATTGTGGAAGGGAAGTATGGGAGTTGAATCTAGGGGGATTAGTTTAAAGAGTGTGGATAACATGTGGTTATTATTCTATTTTCATTAATTAAAAAATTCTTATATATGATTTTTCAAAAGGACTATATGACTTGGTTCATAGGATCGATTTTTGGTAAGATTGGAAAGACGATCCTCATCTTTTATACTTTCTCATAGACTCAGATAATGATGTCTCGGCTGGTGGAGGCTAAATTTTTTTGGAAGGTGTAATTCAAGAAGTTCCAAAGGTTTTGACCCTTGGATAATAATGGAAGAATAGGTAAAAAGGATATAACACAATGATGTATTCCAAATAAAGTGTGTAACATCCCAGATTTCATATATATATATTTATAAATTGTCTCCAAAGAAATATATGTTTACAAAGTAAATATATTTTATTTATTTTAATTTTGATGAAACAAACCTATAATTTATATATATATATATATATATATATATAACTTTGTGTATTTTTCATGCCTTGATTTAATGCATGTTTATAAAATATAAATTAAAGTATAATGGTATTCCACAAATGATGTGTATGCAATACATAACAAAAATAAACACTGCTCTGTTTCATCAATATAAAACATTGGATGTGATGGATAAATACACTCCATAAAATTATAAATATTACAATGGGATAAAAGCAAACAAATAACATATATAGATTTTGAAAATCCATAGGGTTATGATCACTTAGAAATATCACACCCACAAACACTATAAAAATAAAAATTAAACATTAGAAATACAATTGGCATTTTATAAAGTATGTAGATATCTTTGAGATATAACTAAGCGAATGATAAATAAATGGAATAAAAGGAATTTATATGAATTATAAATCCAATATGATCATTGGAATAATAATATGATCATTAAAATAGTAACATGAACCCTAGATTAATAACTTGACCATTGGAATGGTAACATGACCATTAGAATAGTAAAATAACTTATAAATAAAATGTATTATAAATTAATTAAGTAAATATAAATATTATAATTCAATAAAATTAATATTTAAATTAAGTTAATCAAAGAAATTATAAGTGTATATTTTTATAAAGTATGTTTAACTTGTTTTATAAAAACCATACTTTTTATATTAATAATTAAATATTAAAATTACCTATGTTTGAAAATTATTTTGATAAAATAAATTTCCTTTTTGAAATTAGTATTTTGAAATTATCTAAGAGGTATTTTTTTATTTCTTGAAAAATATTGAAGATTTCAGGTGAATAGTAAAAATATTGTTTTTCAAATATGGCGTATTTTGTGACATAATATTGATGTAATAATGACCTAATAAATTCTAAAATGGTTTCTTGACCCAAAATAAGATTAATGAGATAAATAATTTATTTAAAAACAAAAATAAAAAATCAATTCCCAAACCAAAAAAGTAATTTCCAAAGTCTAAATAGATAAAGTATTTCATTAAAAAAACTATTTTTCATTTTTTTCTTCCTTTCTTTTGTATAAACAAATAAATTCAATGGTTTTAGGGTTTATAAGTCATGTAAACTTATATTTTTAATCAAATATTATTCACACGCTCAAAGAACTCCATTATTTCAAGTCTTAATCTTGGGATAATACTTCATTCGTTATTTTAACCCAAAATAGTCCTTCCTTTCCAGTATAAATATCATCTCTCGCCGTTAAGGAAAATCACTTTTCAAATTCATTCCATTAGCAAATATTTGACCAAATGCCTCCTCTTAAGCCCAATATGATCCTTAGAAACGTTCTGGTCTCATCCAACTCCAAGCCTTCAAGGAATTATCACCTTAACAATTGAGTAAATGCCAAAGATGAAGTAACATCCCTTCCCTTTTTTTTATTCACTTATCTTCTTCCATTCCTCCATTCTCCTATTTCTCTCCAAATCAACCCTCCCAAAATTAATTAATCAATATATTAATATAATATTAATGTTATTAGGCCACTGTAAAATTATTATAATTTATTTATTATATATATATATATATATATTCAAGTTTTTTAATAGTTTTTTAATAAAATTATCAAAATGGGTTTAGATTTAAAATATTTTTAATTATGGTTCTGAAATGCATTTAAGCCCTCACTAAATTTACCTTTGATTAAAAGCACTGAGGGCTTAAACGCATTTTGTTCGATACTGAAACAAAATGTGTTACAGCATCTAAGGCAGTCTAAAAAGAATTTAACTAAACAAACAATTATAGTAATTATAATTTTATAATTTTATTTACATATATTTGAAATGTTATTTATAAACTAATACCTTATAAATATAATGGTTTTCTTGTAATTAAATTATTGAAATTTTAATATAAATAGATGGTTGTTAAAAATTATGGTATTAACTAATTTATATGAATCAAAATTATTACTAATAATTACAATTTCATTATTATGTATAAGTGAATTTACTTGAAATATATTTGTTATATATAATTAGTTGAATAATGTTTATAGTGTAATCAGAACATTATTGATAATATAGAACAATCAATGAAATCTCAAAATGCTTAAATTCATGGAAAGTATAGAAAATCAATGAGTGTAATAAATTTTATCTATGTCTCCAATGGGGGTCTGTCACACGGTTCAAAATGTGAATGTCACATCCATATTGACATCATCGACCTAAACGATGTGGTGAAGCCCGATGAACTAGAGGGAGCTCTTCCTCCTATACATGAACCTCGACTATTTGTTGTTTCTCTACCTGTGATTCATCAGGAGGTTGTGCCTCCGGGATATCAAGGTGCGATGATGATTTACCAGATCCTATGTAAACGGAAGGACATGACATCTCACAACGAGTCCACTTGGTTTATGAAAGCTCAGTCACAAAGGATGAAGACATAAGAAATAATAGTTGATATGAGCTAGAATTTGTTCGACCAAGTGAATACAGAAGATATCCTAATAGAATATGTGGATCCCATAGTTGTTGATACACATCATTAATAGGTTGAGGCTCATATGTTGGAGGTTCTTCCTCTGTAGATGGAATAGGTGAGGCACCACAAACAGCCTGACGTCGTCAATATTTTCCACACGGCTCCTCAATTTCAACATTTGTTGGAGGAGGTGTCTGTTCAATGTCTACAGAAAGGTATGTTGCTTGACTG
Source organism: Viscum album (assembly GCA_963277665.1). Classification (NCBI taxonomy): domain Eukaryota; kingdom Viridiplantae; phylum Streptophyta; class Magnoliopsida; order Santalales; family Viscaceae; genus Viscum; species Viscum album. The sequence continues at coordinate 1,068,073,468 of OY728166.1, read as the reverse complement.
AATATCGCCACCTCCTCAGGATCAGACATCCGAATAATATGATATAGATGAGTAGTCAATAAAAAATAAAAGTTGAACTAAAAAAAATCTAAAACAAATAAGCTAGTGTAAATTTATTATTTTACTATATCTCAGGTTCCCCACAATGTCATGTAAGATACAATATAGATTTCAGCATATACCATGGTGTATACTCAACACACTAATAAATTATATCATATCATAGTTCTGCATTTATATGAAATGCCACACAATCGTCCCATATGTTGATATATTGTGCATATATAGCCTCAAGTTTACACCCTACTTCTCGGTCAGCTTCATGGAATGAACCCTAACATGGTCAAAGGTCGTCACAATCGTTAAAATATCATTTCTAAACTCCTACACTAGCATAACAGTAAAGAGTTGAACCCAAGGGAATGTGAGCAGTGGTCAAAGGTCTTTTACTAAAACGCGAGCTATTGAAACAGTGAAGAAAATGATGAATGAAAGAGTGAAAAGTGTGTGCAAAATGAAATAAAGAAAGAAATGTGAGAGCGAGGAGGTAGAACTCAAAGATGTTAGAAGATGGGTTATGGGCATGAGACATGCAAGAAGATGGTTGAGAGGGAGTTTGATTAAACAATATGTTGAAAGAATTAAATTCTTGAAAATGGGTTCAACCAATTGCAGACTTGGTGGGTCGTCCTTAAGTTTAACTCTCATTAATCGGCAAATGTTCATTCTTTTATTTCCTTTACTTAATCTTTCGATTTAAAGTACTGGATAAATGAATTCAATCGGTCTCAATCCTGATTTTCATCTTGTCGACACATCAATCAAAAACCAAGAACTGGATTAAAGTAGAAAACCGAAGAAGAATGATTTGCAGTTTAGAAGGAATCGGATAAGAACAAGAATGAATAAACAAATTTGAAACAAAAAATTCTCCTCAAAGAACTTTAATTAGAATACATACTTACAAGTATAAAGGATAGCGCAAGAAGATGATATAAAACAGTTTAAAATGAGATAATGAAGAAAAGGGTTCTTCTCTATCAAGTTCAGATCTCCATTTCCCCATCTATTCTCTGCTTTCTTCCTACTTGAAGCCCAGATCGTGCCTCTTGCTCCTGCCCCGCTGCTCCTTCGCAGAGGCATTACAACGAGCAACAGGTGTGTACTGTAATTCACCCTCATGGAAATATCAATCGAGGACTCGAATGATTCACCGTATTCAATCTAAACTCACCCAGTTTTCATTAGCTTCACCTTGGTTCGTCAATCCCAGCAACATCCGACTTCGATTTCAACAAGCTTCTGTTTCAATCGATCCTCCTTCACATATGATTCGGAAACTCAAATCTGGTGCTTCGGTAGCAATCTTCATCGTCAAACTCGACATATCAGCTGGATTAGTGGTTCAAAGGCACATCCTCTGGTTTGGACTTCGCTGCGGCATAAAATCAAACACCTGGCGTGTATACATCTCCGGCTGCCCAACCGCAACATTGGGAAAGTTCGAGGCCCCACCATTTTCATCAATTGCAACCTGTATAGAGAAAACCCAGTGAACGAATTTCAATCTTCAATCCCATAACTTAGTTCTTCAGCGGATGGCGTCTCCTTCTTTTTCTGCAAATCGGTTGGCCGTCATCTTCTGCGTAAACAAGGATAGGTCGATCTTCAGTGGCGAAGCTCGGATGAACCCCCCTTTCGATCGAGATCAGTCATCTCAGTCGATCTTCTTTGTTAATCGATGTGTCTTGGCCTCGTCGGTGCGGCACTTGGATCATCAATCTCGAAACATTCTTTCACCAGAGATCCTCTCGTGCAACACAATCAGTCACTAGTCTTCATATTGAGTCATCTTCTCCAGCTAGGTCTCCGTCGAGCTCAACCCCATCCCCACTCGTGAATCCTGCAACACCGGTTTGATTTTCACACTACATGTTTTAGTAAAATAAAATAAATGATTTCTAAATTCATTAAAAAAAAGAAAAAAAGAAATGATTTTCATTCCTATTCAATTTGTTTGGATATAAAATTTAATAAAACAAAAAAAAAATGATTGTAATTTATCTTCATCTTGTTTGATGACAATTTTTAAAAGAAAAAAAAAGATATGTTTTGAAAATATGACAAAAATAACCCTTATTAAAAAATATATTTTTCCGATACTCAATTATTCTCAATAAAAAAATATTATGATTTTAAATTATATCTTTGATTTTCAAATAAATAAATATATTTATTATAAATATATATATATATATATATATACACATATATTTATTTATGTCTAATTTTATAAATACGCATTCATGAATATATATATTTATAAAATAAATTTATACCTATATAAATATTTTTTTAATATATTAGATATATATTTATAAATATCTTTATATATATATATATATATATATATATAACAAAATTAAATTTCAAATTATTCCTTGGTTATTAATTCAAATGAGTTCGGGTAATGTTCTTAAAAAATATAGTTTTTCAATACTTAATTATTCCAAATAAAAATACATTATAATTTTAAATTGAATCTTTGATTTTTATATCATGTCAATTATATAGACATTTAATTTTGAAAAATATATTACCAATGATTTCTTTTTTATTTTTATATCATGTAAATTATATAAACAACATTTTTTATTTTAATCAATCATTATTTTTCATGTCACCAAAATTATCAAAACATTATTAATTCAAAATTATCATTAATTCAAAATAAATATTAATTCAAAAATATTAACTCAATTTTTTTTATAAATTATTAATTTAAGATAATTAAAATATTTTATAATCAAAATAAACTATAATCAAAATTATTTATAATCAAAATTATTTACAAATTACGTTTAACAAAATATTTATATACGCATGAAAATAATAATTGTAATTATTAATAATCACAAAGATGATAATTTATATAAATACTAACTCAATAAAATATGAAATAAAATAAAACATGTATAGGGGCATGATAGGTATTTTAAAAAAAACATGGCAGGTCGAGCTCGTTTCTTTCTGAATCACCCCGATTTTGGGGTGATTGTAAAACTGCAGTCGAGGTAATATGTTTTCCTCTGTTTCCCTCATCCACCATTTCTTTCGGCCAATCATTATCTCACCAAACAATGGAAATCGATTTCCATCATCCGATTTCATTTCGTTTCCCCCCAAATCTTTAGTTCCAAACGAGCTCTAAGGTATCATTCTTATGCAATTTGGGCAATTCGTCCTTTCAAAGAGGGGCTTCATCCTTATGGAGAGTGGATGCTTATAGAAATAGTAGCATGAAAAATAACACTTACACGTGGATTTTGATTCATTCTTATGAAGGCTGGGTAGAAAACTTTTGGTGGTCCATTTTATTACCAACAGTTGGGGAGGAAGAACTACAAAGTTACAAATGAAACACGCAAACACACACGTACAGGTTGTTGGGAGAGTTAAACTTTATACATCTCTGACACCCCATAGGGCAACCATGATCCATTTTATTCTTCTGAGATAACATATCTATTAGCAAAAATCTCCTCTTAGACAATTTTGGATTGTGTTTGTTGAAGATGAAGCAAAAATCTCCTCTTAGACAATTTTGGATTGTGTTTGTTGAAGATGAAGTTGTTTGAACAAAGGAGGTTTTGAGAGTTTTGTTCAAATCGATGAAGAAGGTCTTTCACCGCGGTTTGGATCACACTGTGGTGAATTCATCTGGGGCGTGTTGAAGATGATTACGACTGGAGTTGGTGATCATGTCCGCAGTTGTAGGTGTTTTGATCTGGGAAGCTACCTATGCGAAATGGTCAATCCCTCTACGAGCGTGTTAGTGATCGTGGTCCGGAGGAGAACACGCTTCATTGAAGATTTATTTTCGAGATGACCAAAAAAGCAAGTCAAAATAAACCACGCTATTTCACTAGGCATGGTGGCTTGGGTGTCTACTTATGCAACATGGGGTAGCCACTACGGGCGTGGAAGAGACCATGGTGAAACCAATCAAACAGAAGTGTTGAAAGTCCCCTACACCATGGTGAAAAAGTTGAGGTTGTTTTGTTTCCATTGTGGAACTCGAATGAAGGATGTTGAAGTGAAGAGGCAACACGGTGTAGACCACAACGTTTCATTGTGCGTGGTGTCCTGGAAATCCATCTGTGAACACGAGGAGGCTCTCTACGATCGTGGAGAAAGTCATGGTGGTGCTGCGTTGAATAAAATTTGGAAGACCACCACACCGCAATGAAAAATATCTAAGCATTTGCAAGCCATCTCAGAGGTTAAGTTGGTAAAATCTACGAGTTACTCGATGTGGTTTTTGGGGTATCCATGAAAGTTATGGCCATCTTTTTTTTCAAATAGTTATGGTGCATTTTCAAGACCTCAAATACGTGCATTGAATGGTATGGAGTGAATGCAAATTGAAGAGATGATTTAAAAGGGTATCCGATTTGGGGCGGAAAAATACACACAGAAAATAAAGAAAAAGCGAAGGGGAAATTCCATATATCACTGTAAAGTTAGAGGGTGATTTCAGATCTCTTCTAGAAAGGCAAAGTCGAAGATAGTGGTTTTTTGGGAGTTCCATTTTTTTCTGGATGTTCGACACAACTATGATGATGAGAAACTTTATATATTGTAACGTCTCGGACCCGGTTCACTCCTGAGTAAACAAACTCTGTTAGCCACGTGGGCTTAAGCGTGCCTCCCCATACGCTAGAGGTTGTAGACTATTAGTGGGACCCTAGGGTGTCTGTGGGGAAACTATACCCTCTGGTCAGAGTTGAGCATAACAGTGGAATAGATGAATAAAAAACAGAAGCGTAGTAATAGTGATCAAGGTAGTAGAAACTGACATAAGCATCAAAGTAATAAATAATCATCAAATGCTATAAATTGTATCATCAACAAAAGATGATAGCATGTCTCTACAAAAAGGGAAAACATGCATACATGATAGCAGACAGACAATACAATACATGATATACAAAAGAATCAAAAAGGGAAAAATCTATCTAACCATCCTGAGCACCAGCTCGATCATCTCCTACCAAGCTCTCATCCTAAAGCAAGAAGTTAGGCATCCAAATCGGGATGCTTCCCTTTTTCCACACCTACGATCATATAATCTACTCAGGTGCCAACGATGACCCATATTTGGTGTGAGATAAATCTCAGTAGGACACCACCAACGACATCTATACAAATATAGTTTGTGGATGTAAACTATAACAGTGTGAAAGTATATCAAAAGTAAAACAATACACTATAAATAACTCATACCTTCTTCAGCCTCAACTGGCGTCTCTGAATATTTAATTATTTAATTAGTTAGTTATGGTTCAAGTTTATAACCGGAAGTCCATGTATAAGTGTCAGCAAAGCTATGGAAGATAATGATACTGATAGAGGATCTAAGATAAAACCAAGGAATCCTTGACCTTAGAAGGTCGAGCTAGCTTCCGGTAAACAACCAAGAAGCCTAGCGTAAGGGACTAAGTGTAATCCAAGGGGTACACCCAAGGCATTCCACTGGAAGGGTTTTTAATAGATTCCATGGAGCACGTACACAATAATCCTAGGCTAAGCATGACTGGACCCAGGGAGAATGATCCAAGGCATCGTATGTCCGTAGATGTCAAGATAAATCCAAGGAGTGTATCTGAGACATTCTAATTTCCATAGATAAATTGACAGGATCCTACAATATCATGTTGGGCATCCACTAATAGAAAAAGACCATGTTCCAAGGTGGGTATCTATCATGGAAATTGGGTCAGTGAATCAGAATGGTGTCCTCTGAGTGCTCAAGGCATTCCCTCAGGAATCCAAGGCTAGCTCAAGTATGACCATTCCTATAAATATGAAAAAGGGTCCATATGAAATAGTAACCATATACCCATTTCATTTATATACATAAGTCTTCATAGGCCATGTAATACTCATTCCAATTACCATTCATTAGGCTCATTCCATTACCTTTCATCATATGTGACAAGGTCATTAAGGACATGCAACCAATTATCCAATTAACTATAATTTAATCAACCCAAGTAATATCTATAATTATATACTTGTTATTCAATGCATTAAAGATTTATTTATTATTATTAAACACTTACCTTATCAAATGTTAATTAAAATTCACTTGAACGACGTCTCAGGTAATCCAAACATGGGTCACTAAAGGCATAACAAAGAACACACCATACTTAGGGTGGTTAACATTTAGGTATCATCCTTCAATGGTGTCAAGTGGTGTCATTAGGGCCATAGAATACACTTTAAACCATTTAAATTTTTGTCATAAAATTTTTAGGAGCAACGCCTGGTGATACTGGCATGTGCACAACGACGAAGGTTTATAAACGGCGAGACTTTGAGGGGAAATTCATAGACCACATACCTTATGCCTATAGTAGATATCTTGTCTAGTATCGACCCTTGGTTTGGCTTGGATCAGAATAAAATGGAAGAATATACGAACACCCTGAAAATAGGTCATAAGATATTACACAAAAAAAAGTTTCATTGATGGCGAGATAAATGAAGGAAAGAAGGAAACATACTAGATCTCTTACCAAGAGGGAACCAATGAGATGAATGATGGATCAATCAGACTTCAAATGGAGAAGATCCTTCAAATCCTAGGGAGATGGGAGGAGAGCTCATTGTCCATTGTAGGAGAAAAGAAACGGAGGATAAGCTCTTAAAATGATAGAGGGAAAGTGGTAAAATTTCCCAATTTTAAAGAGGAGCATAATTTGGCTGCACGGTTGGACAAACCATGCATGAACCATGAACCAACTATTGTCCAAGGATAGCATCCCACATGGTTGTTGGAGCAGGGTTTGAATAACCATGATCTACCCATGCATCTCCATCTGCCCAGGGAACACACCTCACATGGGGTGAAACACATGGTTATAAAAACTATGTGTATCCCATGCACTCTCCTCTATGGATCCCTATAGCACCCTACACAATTTATATAAACATGTGGAATGGGTTTCATGTTTTATAATAAACATGTGACCTATCTTTTTCCTCCAAAATTCGGGGCTCTGGGATCCCAACAATCCCCAAGCACCCTCGTTTCCTTTATAGCCTCACTAGGCATTCATATAAAGAAAAACAAAGGAATTAAACTGAAATTAAAAGATTCAGTAGCTTGAATAAAATCCAAGATCTTATAGTCTTCCCCCCTTAAAGGAACTATTCCCTGAGTTTCCCTTCCAAGGGTGGTAAAGCATCATCTAAGAATAACTTCGACTACTGAGCATGCACATCAGCATCCTACTCCCAAGTCTCATCTTTTATATGGTCGTGTTGTCATACCACCCACACTAAATGGACAAAACTTCCTCGAAGAGCCATCATGCTCTGATCAATGATACAAATAGGATACACCTCAAAAGAAGCCTCATATTCAATTTGATTTTATCAGGATAAAAATATGAGACAGATTGGCATGGTAGCAACAAATTTGTGAAATGTGGAAGATGTAAAACATGGTGTGGAACCTCTAAGGTAACATCAACCGATAGGATATTGCATTGAATATCTCCATAATCTCAAAAGGATTGAAAAAAATGAGGTGACAACTTTCCTTTCCTCTGTATTCACATATACCCAAGCATGGGTGATACTCGCAAGAAAACACAATCCCCGACCTCAAACTCCAGAGGCATTCGATGGCGATAGAAATATGATTTATGTCTATATTGGGAACTAATAATATAGTTCCTAATAAGTTATACCTAGTCCAAAGTCTCTTGGACAAGATGAGGTCCAAGTAGCACTGCCTCTCCAGCCTCTAGCTAGCACAGTGGTGATCGAAACAGCCTACTGTACAGGGCCTCATAAGGATCCATCTAATTGTTTTCCTAAAATATATGAATATTACAAGAGGTAAGTGTTTCTCACAAGAAAACTTTAAATCAAGGTTGCATGATCAAAGCATGTCCTCCAACACTTGTATAGTCTGTTCTGATTGGTCATCGGTTTGAGGGTGAAAAGTTGTTCTTAGAAGCACCTGTGTACCTAAATATTTCTTTAAAACTTGTGATAACCTTAATGTAAAAAGATCATCCCTATATGAAATGATAGTATGGGGAACCTTGTTTAGGAATAAAATATCACATACATACAGTTGGCCAAGATCGTCCACTGAGAAGGCCTCCCTAATGGGAAGGAAGGGCTACCTTTTCAGCCTATCAATAACTCCCCAAACCACACCACTACCTCGAGGTGACCTCAAAAAACCAATCATAAAATCTATTTTGATGTTGTCTCATTTTAATTCCAGGGCCAATAATGGTTGTAACAAGCTAGTATTCTGTTGGTACTTTATTTTCACCCACTGAATGGTGGAACACCTAGTGATAAAACTCACAATATGATGTTTCATTCCAGGACACCAATACTGATGGCACATATCATGATACATCTTGGAGATACCTAAGTGTACTACCCAATTAGAAGTATGACATTCTCACATCATCTACTCTCACTTTCCTGTAGGAACCCAAATACATCCATAGACATGCAAGATTTTATCTCTATTATCTAACCAATCTAGAGGCGGGTCCTCACCTGAAATACTTTCTCGTAGGACCAAACCTTTAGGGTCTGAAAACTACCTTTGATTTATCCTATCTAGGAGTGAAGAGGTAACTACTAAGACCATAATAAAAGGTTTCGTGTGACTCTATTGAAACTATAGATGCAACTAAGAAAATAGGTCCATAAACTTACATTCACCATTGGCTTCTTGAACTGCTTGCACCTAAGTTTCTTGGTTCAGCACATCATCCACCACATTTCTCTTTTCAGGAAAATAGTAAATCTCAAAGTCAAAATAAATAAGATATTCGACCCATATTTGTTGTTTGAGATTCAATTCATGTTTTGAAAAGATATATTTGAGGTTATTGTGATCCATAAGGACCACAAAGTGCTCATCCAAAAATAGTGTCTCTAGCAACGCAAGTCATGAACAACTGTTGAAAGATCGAGGTCATGCTTTGGGTAATTATGTTCATAAGGTTTCGACTAGTGAGACCCTCACACAATGATTTAATCCTACTGCATCAGCATTGTACCCATCCTGATACTTGATGCAACACAGAACATTGTATAACCTCTTCCGGGCTCTAGAAAAATCAGGAACTGTGCTGAATTAAGTCTTCCTTTCAGCTCCTGAAAGACCTTCTCACATGCTTCAGACCACAATAACTACACAACCTTCTTAGTCAGATTAGTAATAGGTGCTTAAAGTTATGAGAAATCATGTATAAAATTCTAGTAAAATTAATCTAGCTCCAAGAAACTCTACATATCAAACACGTTCTTGGGATTCTCTCAGGAAACAACAACACTCACCTTCTCTAGGTTAATTGATACTCCTGACTCTGAGATAATATGACCTAAGAAGTGAACCTTGTCAATATAGAAGTGGAAATTTGTGACCTTAGCATATAATAAATGATCTCTCAGTGTATTCAATATTATATCAATATATTTAGAATGGTCACTTCAAGTATGAGAATACACAAAGATGTCGTATATAAAAACCACGATAAAGTAATCTAGGTAGGGGTGGAAAACCCTATTCATCATGGCCATGATAACAATGGTCATGTTTTTAACACTGAATGACATAACAAGGTACTCATATAAACTGTATCAACTTCATAAGGTCATGTGTGGTATGTACAAAGGCCTTACTCGCACCTGATGATAGCCCGACCTCAAATCGACCTTGGAGAAAAATTTCACTCCTCATATTTTTTAAAAGAGGTCATCTATATAGGGAAGTGGGTACATGTTCTTAACTGTAATCTGGTTCAAAATTCGGTAATCCATGAAAATTCAGAGGCTTTCATCCACCTTCTTGGTGAAAATGGCAGGTGAACCCAAAGAAGAAGTACAAGGTTGGATAAAACTCTTAGATTCTAAATTATCCAACTATATATTGAGCTTCTGGAGCTTAGTAGGTGCCATCATGTATGGAGGAATAGATACTGAATTTTATCTTAGGATGATCTTGATTGTAAACTCTACCCCTCTCTCAGGAGGTATTCTATAGAAGTCATCTAGGAAAAAATCCCTAAAATGATCCACCATTGGAGTAAAATCTATCAGACACACCATCTGATCATCCAAGAAAAGTTTGAAAATCTGGGATATCACTCCTCTTAGCCCAAGATTCTCTATTCCAGATTGACTAACCTAGACATCCCATTCACCCTTATATACATATCTACTACCCTCAACTGATGTGAAAGTCACCCTTCAGTGATAAAAATCAATGTGGGCATGATAAGGAATGAGACAATCTAGTACAGGTATGACACAAACCCCTATCATCTCAAGGATAAATAAATTCAAAAAGAATTAATAACTTCTAATTTTAATAGGAAAGTCCTTAAATTGGTGTATACCCTCTAACTTTGCACCCAATAGTGTGTCTAGGGTCATTACCCCACAAAAGTAAATAATTTCAAGACAAAATATTTCCATGATCAATACTGAGATAAAGGAGTGTGTGTCACTTGTATCGAACAAATAAATATGATAGTATAGGATATTAGAATAGTAACTCGTATAGTAGATGGTCATGCACTCTGCTCCTTGGATATCTATTGTAATGCGTACAACTGACTTAATCCATGACCCTAAGATATAGTCGAACTGCCCTGAGCAGGTTCGCTCCACTAGTGATGGAAATCTAAAGTCTGGATACCCCGACCATGAACTCCTCCTCATCTTATTCGACCAATGCTACTCCATCTTCCTGCCTGACGTGGAGTCACTGATCCTACTCCTGAATGTGGGGTTTGTGTGGGTCCTCATCCCCTAGAAACAAGTGGAAAGGTTCAACAAAACCTTTGAATATGACTCGTCCGACCACAAGAATGACACTCCAGTGGGTCTCTATCGCACAATGGCTTCACATGCCCCTGTCATCCAAAATGATGGAATAAAACATAGTTATTAGTATAGATAGTATGTCCACCACTATTCATAAGAGAGACCTGAGGCTATGCTTCCTACTGTTGGAAGAACTACTACACTGTCTCGACACTGACCCTCTATTCCCTGTACTATCAGCTTCCATCAAGTTTCACTCAGTGATAAGAGTTTGGTTCATGATCTTAGAAAATGTAGATAGACATGATTCATTCAACTAAGAGAATATGAAATACCTAATTCCACCCTCAAAGCATCTCTCTTGCGATAGCTATCATGGGTAAGAATCAGTGAAAAGCATTGAATCTCGGTAAAATGCATTGACTAGTCCATGATGGGTATAACACCCTGCTCCAAGTGCATGAAATCCCTAGATCAGTTAGATCTCAATGTCTGATGGAAAAGGTAATCATAGAAGGTAGTTTGAAATTACATCCAAACCATTCCCTAATGATGACCAGCCTAAGTAACCACATCTCACCAATGCTTGGTGGAATCACACAATATGTAGGTGGAGAGCTTGACCCTCCTATCTGGAGGAATCTTTAGATGCTAGAAGATAGATAAAATGGATTCTATCCATTACTCAGTAGCCTAAGGACCACCATACCCAAAGAATATGGGAGGATATTGCTGCTGGAACTCATGAGTGAGATCACATATTGGAGGTGTAGGCCATAGATCACCCAATATAGACTGCATAAAGCATAGAAAACACTCTCAAAGCTAAGCATCAATTTCCAGTTTGGGAATAGAATGTGGTTCCATAGGTGTAACTCCTAGAGGTAACACTGGTGGTTCAAGACCCACCATTTCTAGAGAATGGTCTTCACCACCCTCCTAGTGCACAACTCAAGGATTTTATGGAGTCATAACTCTACAAATGTTAAGCACCCGCCTCAAAACAAGATTTCATTAAAGTATGAAGAGTAATCTCAATCAGAAAGAGAAAAGACTCAAGGACCAAAAACTAAATTTCACTTATAACATAAAGATAAACCCAGGGTCTCACTACCCAAGGCATAATATTCTAACTACTCGAGTCTAGGGTTAGGGTATTGGGAAGTATTTAAGTTTTTAACCACAAGGGTTTCAGTATATGGGAGGGGTTAATTGCAAGTTAAGGAAGAGAACACTCCTTAAGTTTCACTTTCCCTTCCCATTTATTGGAAACCATTTTATTTATAATTCAAAATTTACATTTTAATTCTGTATGTACATATATTGATCGCACCTTGACTCACTGTTCATTTTCACTCTTGCACTATAGTGGTAAACTAATTTTGAATTGTAAATTACAATTATTATAAAAAAATGAAATTCATGTATGATTCAATTATTTAATTTTTATAACTGTTAAAAATGTAAATTATACCTTTTTTATCATTTCATTATAGGGGAAGGTGATTTGGAGGGTTGGAGATGATGTAGAAGGAAAATGATCCAAACTATATTAAATCCCAAGGACATGTCTCCACTGTTTTACACATTTTGAGAAATATGTACCACCAAATGGGATGAAATTTTGTTTCCATATCCAAAACTTCATGAGATATAACTCATATCAAGAAATATAAGTCCAATTCGTCCATTAAGGGGACCATCTTAACCAATCTATCCAAGGGACATAATCTTCATGAATTCAAAATTTTAGTTCGGTATTTTGATAATATCTCACAATAAAGATATAAAATGGCCACTAAATTTGATGTTAAGATATTAAAGAGTCTAGAAAGAAAATATAATCTTTTTTTAAAGTCATGATATGGTTGTTTACTATTCTAAAACCAAGATACAAGTGGTATAACCAAAACTGGGTTCCCAAAACAACTTCCCATTTTGGATATAAAAGGGAACCATGGGTAGCTCATTTGAAAGTCTGACCAAGGGATTGAATTTCTGCCAATTTAGATTTCCAGAGGAGTCCTCTCATTACCTTGGATGTTCTGGAGCTACTTATCCTCATAGGGAGAGCTGAAATGAAGAAGGAGATGCACCCAAGCTTCCTCCTCCTCTCAGTGTCGAGCTAAATAGTGTGTGTTCATTGTGAGGTAGCTACACACATGTCAACAGAGTTCCAAAGCATATATTAGATACTTTTTTGGATTAATTTGGTTGTTGAAACATTTCATTCCATGTACCTTATATTATTTCATATTTTAATGCTTGTTTTGATGCATGCGATTGATTTTCTCTTAATTTCTAACCGACTAGTGTGAGGTTTTGAGTGTGTGACTTGTGTTGTTCTGATTGGACAAAAAAAGAATCATTTTCTTACCCACTTTCATGATATTCCAATCTTATTTGTAAACTCTTATTCCCTTTCATAAGTTATGGACCTTGAAAATATGATTTTTATGTCAAGGTTTGGTTCTTCAAGCATTGAAATAAAAGCTTAGAAATTAATCGAGATTCTGATTTATTTCAACCAAATAATTACTCTAAACCTGAATGAATATATAAGAAAAATGAAATTGAAATGTTTTTAGTGAATTCAAAATGACATTTTATCTCATATTTTTCAAAATATACCTGGTTTCTCAGTTATTAAACTCTTTAAATTAAGTTATTTTCTTAAAACTATTTTCAAAACCACCCCCTCTTTTAGTACTTATTATTAGAAATGCACACTCTAAACATGTCAATTATCCTTGAGAGATGACCTATGTTCCACCCTAGACTAAAAAATCATCTTCAAATCATAATCAATTTTACATGTCATGAAAACGTGTTTAAATTTTGGCGCCATTGTCGGGGATCGCTTTTGTTTTTAGTGTGTGTTTTTATAAAGATATTGTGTATTTTCTAATTATTTGTTCACTTATTTAATTCCTTAATTTTTTAGTTTATTTCTAAAATATTCCTTTTTTTAGGCCTTGTTCATGATGTGATCTTAATTGGAGGAACTACTTCTTTTAAAACATGAATTAGATAGGATCTTGTTTCATTGACACCAAGATGCCCTGAATGATCCATTGAAGGAGGACACACAAAACATTGAAACTCTTCTCAATCCTTATTCTTCTTATGGAACCCACATTAAAACTAAAATAAACTTGCATAATATGGATGAAAATAATCAGAAATTAAAATAACTAACCTCACCTGATGTAGATATCCACTCCACATACCTTAAAATATAAGGTGAGACACCTAATTTTGAAATAAAATCTGGTTTAATTCACTTATTACCAAGATTCCATGGACTCAGGAGAGAAGATCCACATAAGAACTTAAAATAATTTCATACTGTGTGTTCTGCATTAAAGCTTGAAAATGTGGATGAAGAACATGTAAAGATTAGGAAATTTCCTTTCTCATTATAAGACACTGCAAAATATTGTGTTTACTATGTTAATTCGCCAATTAGAGGTTGGGCAGACATGAAACACTTTTTTCTTGAAAAATATTTCCCAACCTCTCGAACTAAAATAATAAGAAAATAAATATGTTTTATAATACAATCACATGGGAAAAAACTTCATGATTACTATGAAATATTTAAAAGGATTTGTTCAAGTTTCCCATAACACAAAATAAGTGATCGACTTTTAATACAATATTTTTAGGAAGGTTTGATTCATATTGATTAAAACATTATTGATGATGTTGCAAGTGGTGTGCTGGTTGATAAGATCCCAATTACTACAAGAATCATGATTAAGAGTATGGTGCAAAACAATCAACAATTTGATTCAAGTTCCAATGTACCCATTCGAGGTGTCCATGAGGTATAATGTACTAAATTCGAGAATAAAGTGGACATGAAGTTTGAAGAGGTAAGTACCCTTCTTCGACAACTTGTCCTTTCCCAAGAGAAATTACAATATCCTCTTCCCATCCATTGTGGTATTTGTTCTACTAGCATCTATTATTCTGACCAATGACCTCAATTGAGGGAAACTTTTGAGACTTTTGAGGCTATATTTTCAGGACACCCCAATAACTAACCCTTTAGGAAAGAATATTATTATCCATCCAACCCTATGTGGAAAGAAAACCAATCCTATAGGAAAGGGGGTATTCAAATAAACCTCAAAAACCATAGAACCAACCAGGCTAGAGTAGTCATCCACCACCACCACCCAGAAATACTCAACCACCACAAAGGACTTTCTAACAACCCCCTCAAAAACCTGATCCTAGCCTAGAATACATGATGAAACAAATGGATTCCAATAATCTAAAATTCCAACAAACCACCCAAGCTACCATACAATACCTAAAAACCCAACTAGGCCAACTAGCCAACTAGGTGGGGTAAATCCAAAGTCATGGGTCGGGTAAACTACCTTCTCAACCAATTTTCAATCCTAAGGATAAGGGAAATATCAGTTTCATCACCCTTAGGAGTGGAACTCAACTTAAAATCCAAATAACCCCTCCAATATATTCATCCCCTTCTGAGAAAACTTATATTCCAACCATATAAAATAATCCAAATAAGAAAAATCTTTGTCCTGAGAAAAATCCCACAAAAGGAAAGTGTGTTTCTATTGATGAGTCGAATATCCCAACCATTACTCTTCCATTTACCCAAAGGTACACCCAACCAAGAAAAAAAAAGAAACTAAACTCGATATAGAAATCTTGGAAACTTTCAAAAAAGTGTAGGTTAACATCCCCTTGATTGATGTCGTGAAGAAAATTACAAGATACACCAAGTTTTTGAAGGATATGTGTACACATAAAAGACAAATTTGAGGTGATGACAAGGTGATCTTGGGGAGAAAAATCTTATCATTGATATATCCATCACTTACCACCAAATTCAACATTCTTGGAACATTCTTGATTTCATGCACTATAGGGAAGTATTATTTTTCCAATGCTATTCTTGATTTGGGTGCTTCTATAAATGTGATTCCTCACTCCATTTACTCTTAATTTAAGGTTAGATAACTAAATCCCAAAATAATTGTGTTTAAACTCACAAACATGAGTAAATCACACCCACTGGTGTGTTAGAGGATGTTCTTGTGAGGGTAAAAAAATTAATTTTTCCTAATGATTTTTATGTGCTTAAAATGGAAGACGATACAATGAATCGACACACCCTGATTATAATAGAGAGGCCTTTCTTGAAAACTACCAAAACCATAATTAATTTCCATAATGGTACATTATCTATGGAGTTTAGTGGTGAAATTGTCTATTTCAATATCCTTGATTCCATGAATCACCCCTCAGATGATCATTCATCACTTTCAGTTAATTCTATTGATGTACTCCCTTCCCCTAAAAACACTTATTTTGATTCCCCTAATACCCTTTCTAAGTTTTAATCATTTATTTACATTCTAGGAAATTAATCATGCATAGAATTTTGTACTGATCTAGAAAAATATCATGCATGTTTGTTAATTGATAATTTCTTGAACACTAAGGATATAATGACCATAAATGATACTTATAAGTTTGTAAAATCTAATTCCTCATATGAGGATGTTACCATTGAGAAGTTAGATGAGATCATTGACCTCTCACTACCACATTCACTCCCATAAATCCAAAATCCACCTGAAATGGAACTGAAAAAAATCCATCAATATTTAAAATATTCTTATCTTGAGAATTAAAACAATTTTCCTATCATCATTGCTAGTTCACTCCCTCATAAGCATGAATATAAACTTCTTGAAATTTTTAGGGAGTATAAAAAAGCTCTGGGATAGACACTCTATGACATTCCTGGTATTATCCCATCAATTTTCACACATCATATATTGTTAAATGATGAGACTAAACCAGTGAGGCTGACACAACATCGAATGAACCCAACCCTCATAAATGTTTTTAAAAAGGAGGTAACAAAATTATTGGTTGCTGGAATTATTTACCCCATCTTTGACATCCAATGAGTTAGTCTAGTTCAAGTAGTTCCTAAAAAAACTGGTCTTACGATAATTAAAAATGAAAACAATGAATTGGTTCCAACTCATGTGAAGAATAGTTGGAATGTATGTATAGACTACTAATGACTAAACCAACACACTATGAAGGAATATTTCCAATTATTATTCATTGACCAAATGCTAAAGAGGTTAGCGGGGAAGTCCCACTACTGTTTCCTTGATGGGTTTTCTTGATACTTTCAGATCCATATTTCCCCTAAGGATCAGGAAAAGAAAACCTTTATTTTCCCCTTTGTCACATTTGCATACAGGAGGATGCCATTTGGTCTATGAAAATCTCCAGGTACTTTCCAACGATGCATGGTTAGTATTGTTTTAGATTACGTGGAGAAATGCATAGAAGTATTCATGTATGATTTCACTGTTTATGAATCCTCTTTTGATGAATGTGTGATTAGTATTGGTTCATTACTATATCGTTGTATTTAAAATAATATCATATTAAATTATGATAAATTCCATTTCATGGTGCGATAAGGTATATTATTGGGACATTTCTTTTTTGTGGATGGTATCCAAGTAGATAAATCAAAAGTAGATGTCATTTCTTTCCTACCATTCCCCAAAAATGTTCAGGATGTATATTATTTATTAGCTCATTTTGGATTTTATCTTTGTTTCATTCATGACTTTAGTAAGACTGCACTCCCCCACTTCTATTTACTCTAAAAAGAAAAAGAATTTATTTTTGATAAAGAATGTGAGGATGCTTTTAATAAACTGAAATGGAGTCTGACATCACCCTCGGTAATCCTACCACCTTGATGGGATTTACCATTTTAACTCCTGTGTGACTCCTCTAACTATGCATTTGGGTCAGTCTTATCACAAAGGGTTAATCAAGCTTCACATGTCATAGTTTATGCCTCACGTATTTTGGACCCTGCCTAAGAAAACTACACCACAAGTGAAAAATAATTCCTTTCCATTCTATTTTCCTTGGATAAATTCAGGTAATACCTTTTAGGGTAAAAATTCATTGTATTCTTATACCATGAATCCCTCTGGTATCTCCTTAATAAACCATAATCCAAACCATGTCTCATTCACTGGATGCTCCTCTTTCATGAATTCAATCTAGAAATTAGGGATAAAAAGGAGTAGAGAATGTGGTGGCGAACCATATCAGAAGGATCCTACCATCCTCAGACATTGAATCACCCCCCTATATTCCTATAAATGACATGTTTACAGATAAGAAATGGTATCGAGTGCAAGATGGTATTCCTTAGTATGATGAAAATGTAAATTATTTGGTAGCATCTTGCATTCATGTTGATTTCAACAAAAATCAGGCTGAACGTCTAAAACATGAGTCCCATTGGTATATTTGGGATGACCCCTACCTTTGGCACACATGTAGTGATCAAGTACTTGGGTGTTGTGTTCCCGAGAGTGAGTTTTAGTCCACCCTTAGGTTTTTCCACACTCTTGCTTGTGGGGGACACTTTGGTCCCAAACAAACTACTCGTAAGGTCCTTGATTCTGTTCTTTTTGGCCAACATTATTTTTTGATGCCTATGATTTCTATAAATATTTTCCTTACCATCAGATAATGGGGAATGTCTCTAAAATAAATGAAATTTCACAACAACCATTGCTCTTCCATAACATTTTCGATGTTTGGGGCATTGACTTTATGAGTCCATTTCCCAATTCCTTTGGAAACTTGTACATTCTTCTGGAAATGGATTATGTGTAAAAATGGGTATAAGAATGCAACATAAGGACTAATGATTCCAAAATTATTGTGGAATTTTTGAGAACCCAATTTTTTTGTAGGTTTGGATTACCTAAGTTCATCATCAATTACCAGGGTTCTCATTTTTGAAACCAAACAATACAATCACTTTTTCATCAGTATGGGGTCTAACATCGAGTGTCTACTGCTTAACACCCACTAACCAATGTTCAAACTGAGGTGTCAAATAGAGAGGTAAAAACAATTCTTGAAAAATGGTTCAAACCAACAAAAAATATTAGAGTATTAAACTCAATAATTCATTATTGTATTACCATACTACCTTCAAAACTCCCATTGGCATGTCACCATATCAGCTAGTTTTTTGGAAAGAGTTGTCACCTACCTATTTAGATAGAGCACCAGGCCTACTGATCCATTAAACAATGAAATTATATTCTTTCTAGTGAAGGTGATCAAAGGAAGATACAGATTAATGAGTTGGAGGAAATTCATATAGATTCATATGAGAAATCCCAGATTTATAAGAAGTGAACCAAGGCTACCCATGACTGTATCATCCTTCATCGTCAATTTCACATTGGGCATAAGGTACCCATTTATAATGAAAGGATGAATTTTCATCTAGGTAAAAAAAAAATTATTGGTTTCATCCATACACTGTTATTAATGTTTATCCATTTAGTGTTTTCAGATAATAAATGAAGAAACCAAACAAACCTTCACTATCAATGGGTAGTGGATAAAACACTTTCACGAATCCATTTCGAAGTCCCCAATAGAGGAACTCCAAGTTCAAGAAGAAACCTGCCAATTACACTCACTATGTTTTATCCTTCCTTACCATATTCTTTTTTATTATAGTGAGTACACTGCACACTCTATGTGTGGTGGTATGGGTATATTCTTGGGTTAGTTAAGAATTTTCATTATCTCTCTTTCTTTTTCTCTTTTTTTCTTCATGAATAGTATTGTTAATTCCCCCCTTATTTTCCCTTAACTTTTTTATCATAATATTCATTTTTGATTCCCACTTAATCATGGAAAATGATTCTCGCTTAATCATGGAAATTATTGAACATGTATGAGGTACTTCCCTACTTCAAGTTATTTTAACATTAAAAAATCTACTAATGAAATCTGTATCTCAGCATGAATTTAACATTTTTTCATGACTTTCTCTTGAAAATTGGTTTTTTATTGATAATATAAATGGTTGTGTCACTTTTAAACCTTTGAGAAGAATTGTGCCCTTTGTGTGAGTAGTTTATGGTAAAATTGTGTCACTTAATATCTCCACACATCTTTTCACTCAACCATGAAGTTTGAATTTTTATCACTCAATATAAGTAAAATATAATTTAGATTAATATTTTTCAACTTTACAAAATTATTTTTCCATATGTTTATTCCTTATCTAATATTTTTCATTACTATACCAGATTGACCTATGTGTGTGTACCTATTATATGACTATTGTACTCCCTAAAAAAATAAAAAAAATAAAAAATAAAAAATAAGGTTTGTGTCTTGGGTAGGTCAAAAACCACTCTTCATAGACATTTGATCTTGTTATAACTATTATAATTAGTGTCGTGAGGAGATCAAACAAGGGTTGAGTGATGAGTGTGAGATTTGTTCCAAGTTAAACTTTTGAAAAAAATAATAAATGAGGAGAGTGATGAAATGTACAACATATGGGGATATCTAGGTTAAGAGATTAAGGTTTGAATTTTGGTAATGCTTAATTTATTGGGTCTTGAAATTTGATTACAAAGGATTTAGGGCAGGTTCGGTGGACATAATCATTTAAGTAGAAAACGTTTAAAATAACTTATATTTACTGGATAAAAAGTGGAAAGAATAACATGAAATGGTTTTCACACACACATGGATAATTAGTGGAATGGTTATATTTTTAATTATTTTATCATATTTTTTATCATACATCTCTTATAATTTCTTTCTGATACAATTTATGAGACATCTTTTTCCATGACCACTGAGAATAACTCCTTGGTGTGATTTTTTCATTGATCACATTGCTGTCACGAGTTAAAATTTTTATTTAATGTAAAATATTCATGATGTTGGGGATATCTCCATGCACAATTTTTGTAAATGTGGATTTACCTAGGAGTGAAAATGTTTAGGTGTGGGGGTGTGATCGCACCGTGACTCACTATTCATTTTCACTCTTACACCACTATATTAAACTAATTTCATATTATAAATTAAAATTATTATAAAAAATTTAAGTTCATGTATGATTTAATTATTTAATTTTTATCACTATTAAATTTTTTAATTATACCTGTTTTTATGATTTCATAGTAGGAGGAGGTGATTTGGAGGGCTGGAGATGATGCGGATGGAAAATGGGCCAAACTGCATTGAAGCTCAAGGACACCTATCCACTGTTTTGCACATTACAAGATATATGTGCCTCCAAATGGGCTGAAATTTTTTCTATTAACCCAAAACATCATGGGATAAAACTCATCACAAGAAACCCAATCCAAATTATTTCATTAAGAGGTTTATCTGAACCAATCTATCCAGGGGACAAAATCTACACGAATTCAAAAGTTTGTCAAGGTTTTTTAAAAATATCTCACAATAAAGATGTAAAATGGCCATTAAATTTGACATGTAGATATTGAAGAGTCCTAAAAACAAATCTTATATTTTTTACAAGTCATGATATGGTCATTTACTAGTCAAAAACCGGGATACAAGTGGTATAACCAAAACAGGGTTTCCAAAACAACTTCCCATTTTGGCTATAAAAGGGAACCATGGGAACCTCATTTGAAAGTTTGGAAAAGGGATTGATGTGATAAAAATTTGGATTTATAGAGGAGTACTCTAATCACCTTGGAGGTTATGTAGCTCCCTATCCTCGTATAGAGAGTTGAAATGAAGAAGTAGATGCACCCGAGCTTCCTCCTCCTCTCAATGTCGGGCTAAACGGTGGGCGTTTGTTGTGAGAGAGATACGCACATGTAAAGGGATTTATGATTCATATATTAGATAATAGTTTGGAGTAATTTGGGAGTTAAAAAATTTAATTCTATTTATCTTACATTATTTCATATTTTAATACTTGTTTTGAGGCATGTTATTGATTTTCTATTAATTTTCAACTGATCGGTGTGAGGTTTTTAGTGCATGACTTGTGTTTTTATGATTGGAAAACACAAGAATCCTTTTCTTTCCTAATTTAATGATATTTAAATCTTATTTGAAAGCTCTTATTCCATGCATAAGTTCTAGACCTTAAAAATATGTTTTTTATGTCAAGGTTTGGTTCTTCAAGCATTGAAATAAAAGTTTAGGAATTAATCAGGATTCCAATTGATTTGAACCAAATAATTACTTCAAACCTGAATGAATATTTAATAAAAATGAACTTGAAATGTGTGTAGTGAAATAAAAACAACAAATTTATCTCACATTTTTCAAAATCCACTTGGTTTCTTAACTATTAAACTCTTTAAATTGATTTATTTTCTTAAAATTGTTTTTAAAACCACCCCCTATTTTAGTACTTCTTATTAGAAATACACACTCTAAAACTATAAACACTCTTTTGGAGATGACCTAGGGTCCACCCTAGAATATAAAACCATCTTAAAATCATAATTGATTTGATCTGTCATGAAAACACATTCATATATACACAATACATGGTTCAATTAAATGGATTACCATCCCCAGTTTATAAAGACCCATACACTTTATTTACCTAGATCGACACCCATGTAATTACAAACAAACCCCCTTACATTTGGTCTCAAAATGTAATGGGTGGAATACAATGGCTCGATTTGATTAGTTATCATTTCTAATTTATAAAGGATCATACTATTTATAAATCACAATTAGTACTCATATAACCTTATCCAAATCTCATCTCATGCAACTAGGGGTATATAGATTACATGAATCGAAATTGGATATTTAAGATGACACCATCAAGTTATATGGGAAAATTGTATTTAGGTTGATACAAACATTTTAAACAACCCATTTCATTTTCCTACAGAAGATGTTAGTGGCACGATAATATATCACAACCAAGGAACACTAAATAATCACAAGAAATACAGACAATGTAAGAAACAAAATTAACCTATATGGAATGACATATGCATGTCATGTGAATTTCAAAGGTGCCTAAAATGATTAATGATCAATTCTTTATTACTATACCATGATAAGTAAAAACTGTAATCCAAAATTATTACAATAATAACATCACATATCATGTGTGTCACTTGATGGTAACAATATATCAACTGTAATAGGTGAAATA
This sequence comes from Viscum album, assembly GCA_963277665.1. Taxonomy (NCBI): domain Eukaryota; kingdom Viridiplantae; phylum Streptophyta; class Magnoliopsida; order Santalales; family Viscaceae; genus Viscum; species Viscum album. The sequence continues at coordinate 1,068,050,556 of OY728166.1, read as the reverse complement.
TAGGACAACAATTTTCCATTCCTAGGAAACTTGGTGTTTACCCCAAATGTGTGTTAGATACTCCCAGGCATGGCTTATGACCAAATTCTAAAACGTTTCTAATCTTCTGTCTAAATTTCCTAAACAATAATACAAGATTAGAAAACCTTTGATACCACTTCGTGAGGTCATGGACCCAGTTCACTCCTGAGTAACTGGACCCGGTTGGCCACATGGCCACAAGAACACATCCCTATACACTAGAGGCTTCTGAATAATAGCAAGGGCCTCAAGTGTGTCTATGGGGAGATTATTCTCTCTATCTAGAGTGAATCATAATGGTGGAATAGATGAATAAACAATAAAAGTGTAGCAATAGTTAATAAGGTAGTAGAAATAGCCATAAGCCTCAAAGTAATACATAATCATCAAAAGCTATAAATTGTATCATGAAAAAATATGATGGCATGTATCTAAAAAAGATAAAAACATGTATACATGGTAGCTGATAGATAGTACAATACATGATATACAAAATAATAAAAAAGGAAAAAACTATCTAAGAATCCTGAGAACTAGCTTAGTCATCTGCTACCAAGATCACATCTTAAAGAAAGAAGTTAGGTGTCCAAAGTGGGACTCTTCCCTTTGTCTACACCTATGATCATATAATATTCTCAGGTTCCAATGGCAGTCCAGATAGTGTGTGAGATAAATCTCAGTAATCCACCACCAATGAGGTCTATACAAATTCAGTCTGTGAATGTAAGCTGTAATAGTGTGTAAGTATATCAAAAGTAAAATAATACAATATAAATAAACCATACCTACTTCAGCATCAGTTAGTGTCTTTGGACATTTAATTATTTAATTAGTTATTTATGGTTCAAGTTTATAACCAAAATTCTATATAAAAGTGTTAGCAAGGCTATAGAAGATAATGATAATAATAGAGGATCTAAGTTGAAACCAAGGAATACTTGACCTTAGAAGGTCAATCCAGCTTCCAATAAACAAAAAGGCATCCTATCATAAGGGACCAAGTGTAATCTAATGGGTACACCCAATGAATTAAATTAGAATAGTTTCTAACTAATTCCATGGAGAACGTCCACAACAATCCTGGGCTAAGCATGACTGAACCCAATGAGAATGATCTAAGGCATCAAATGTCTATAGACATCAAGATAAATCCAAGGAGTGTATATGAGATATTATAATATCTTGATATAAAGTGAAGGGATCTTGTGGAATCATGTTGAGAATCCACTAATATAAAAATACCATGTTCAAGGTGGGTATCTCCCATAGAAACTGGCTCAATGAATCAGAATGGCGTCGTCTAAGTGCTCAAGGAATTCATCAGGGAATCAAATACTAGCTCAAGTATGAACATTCCTATAAATATGAAAAGTTTTCATATGAAATAGGCATCATATACTCATTTAATTTATATAAATAATTCTTTATAGTCCATGTAATACTCATTCTAATTACCATTCATTAGGGTTATTCCATTACCTTTTATCCTACATGACAAGGTCATTAAGGACATACAACCAATTATACAATTAACTATAATTTAACTAGGCCAAGTAATATCTATAATTATATACTTTACATTTAATGGATTAAAATTTTATATATTATGATGAAATACTTATGTTATAAAAGGTCAAGTCAAACGCACCTGAACAGTGTCTCGGGTAATCCCAACATGGGTCATTAAATGCATAACAAAGAACACACCCTACTTGGGGTGGTTAAAATTGATGTATCATCCTCCAATGGTGTCAAGTGGTGTCATTGGGTCCTTATAATACACTTTAAATAATTTAAATTTGATTCATAAGAATTTTAGGAGAAATGCCCTGTGATACCAGTGTGCGCACAATGGAGATCACTTATAAATGGTGAGATTTTAAGGGAAAAGTCATAGACCACCTACCTTATTCCTGTAGTAGATTCCTTGACTAGTATAGGTCCATGGTTTGGCCTATATTGGAATAAAATGGAATAATATATGAACACCCTTAAAATAGGGAGTAAGACCTCGCACAAAAAATTGTTGTTGATGGTGAGATAAATGAAGGAAAGAAAGCAACGAACTAGAGCTCTTACCAAGAGGGATCCAATCAAATAAATGGTGGATTTATTATACATTGGATGGAGAAGATCCTTAAAAGACTAGGGAGATGGGAATAGGGAACCCATGTGAGGAGAGCCTTCTATTTGTTGGAGGATAAATGAAAGGGAGGGTGAGATCTTAAAAGGATGTAGGGTAAAATGGTAAAATCACCCAATTTTAAAGAGGCATACGGTTTGGCCACATGGTTGTAAACACTGTGCACCAAACATGTGCCAGATAATATCCAAGGAAAATGTATTTCATGGTTGGAGGAGCATAGTTTTACTAATTGTATTGTACCCCCTGCATCTCCATCTTCCCAGTGAACACACCCTATATGGGCTACAGTGCACAATTAGAAAAATCGTGTGCAGCTTGTGCACTCCCCTCTATAGAGACATGTATCACCCCATATGGTTCATCTAACCAAGTGAAATGGGATTCAATATTTATACTAACCATTAATCCTAGTTATTTCCTCTAAAATTTTGGGCTCTAGGCTCCGAACAAGACCTAGACACCTTAATTTCCTCTATAGCCTTACTAGGAATTAATATAAAGACAAGAACAATGAATTAAAACAAAATTAAAAGGTTTTTACCTCTAAGAAAAGATGGTTTATTATATATATGGTGTATATTTATATCTCTATTATTTTAAGAAGGATGAAACATCATGAGGAGTGGTGAGTTCCCTAGTGTAGGAGAGTATTGAGTTTTCCTATCGTTTGTGGTAGTGAACCAAGAGGGTTAGCGGGATTGGTATAAACTTGTAAATATTTAAGGGGTGAGATTTTATTATGCTTTGCGCATAGAAATATTTTTTTTCATTCTCCTTGGAGTATCCTAGTTAGGATGGACCAATTAAAATAACATATTCCATTAACTACCTTATTCTCTCTAGAGAGAAATAAATAGAGAGATTGAAATGTTCCTCAAGTTGATATAACATGATCAAAAAATCAATAATCACACTACAATACCTTAATTCATCCCCCCTCTTAGGGTATATTCCTTAATAAGGGACCAAAAAGTGGTTTCAAAGGGTTTATTTTCTTTGGGTGACATTATCTATATCAAAAGCATAATGACATTTGTCAACCATAAATACATTCATATATTTTAAGGTAATAATTTTAACTTATGGAAGATTCATATGAAAAACTATTCCTTATCATTGGATATGGGAATTTATATATCTAATATGCATGGTATTTCTTTTATAATGTATAGTGGAGCTTTATCAGAGAATAATCATAGAGAATTGGATGCAGATACAAGGCAATTAAAGCCTTAGTAAGCGCACTGGACATTCCCATTTACACAAAGGTAATTTCTTGTAAAAACTATTATTTAATGTGGTAAAAATTTCTAAATATATATGAAGGAGATGCAAAGGTTCATGATTCCAAGTTACAGGATCTATGGAATAAATATGAGGATTTGAGAATGATTCTAAATGACATATTTGATGCCATTTTCAATTGATTAAATGATCTAATTGAAGATATGTGGGGTCTAGAAGAGGATCTCAAAGATGAGAAGATTGTGAAGAAAATCATGATAAGACTTTATCCCCAGTTCAATGAAAAGGTGTTGATTTTAAAAGAAAAAGATCCAAAGTAAATCTCTTTGGACAGATTGTATATAACTATCATTCCATATGAGATAAGGAATGAAGACAATGAGTCCAAGGTGAAGTAAAATTCTGATGAAGTGTATTTTAAAGCTATAAAGAAACTCATGCTGAAGTAAGTTTCCGAAGAAGAGAAGATTTAAAAAGATGAATTCCTTTACTTCCTCTATCCTTAGAAGAGGAAAATTGTCATGACCCCCTCCCTCCAAAGATTACCCCACCTATGTTGATAATGAGAGAATGGAGATGGGGAATACACGAGTCTTGCCTCTAGTAGGCCCTAGGTTATTGACCATTATCGAGGGTATATTAAGAATACATATGGGAGGAATTAAATTCTAAGAGAAAATCTATAAGAGAGAGATAATATAGATACACAAATCAAAACCTGTTTAGAAATATATATGAAATAAATCCTAAGTTCATACATTCAATGTCATACAGTACTAAAACAAATGAAGGGGAAACTATAAGTACCAAAAGGGTAAAGATTACAATGACCATGAATCCCAAACAGATCCTACAAAACCAAAAGCTAATAATATACATCCTAATATCTAACCTTCACTTATTGACTTAAAAATAGTATATATATATATATATATATGGTGTGATCATAATAGTATACTAAGTAGGATCCTCCCTAGAGCCTCTCGTAAAAAAGAAAAAGAAAGAATACTAAAGAAAAATGAACAACAATGAAAATAACTCATCACCTAAATAGGTATACTAAGTCCCTAGCCTCACCATGGATATCTATCACCAATTATGGCATAAAATATATCATATATTATAGTAATGAAGCATTAAGGGTACCCCGATACCGCTTCCCCATTCATTTCTCACTCTTCCCCAACTTCACATGCCCTAAGTCATCTCTCTCTAAAATAAACCATCCCATAGACACTTGGGATAAGTAACACAACATTCACCTCATGCATCACATCATCACGTTATCTCATCTCACATCTCTATATAGTAATCAAGTAGTTTTCAGGATCCACCACAGCCCGTAGGACATGTATCATACATCGGGTATTATACCTCAATCCATTACATCCTATACACTGAGTAAGGTACCTCAAGACATCACAACATATACATGTCATACCAATAATAACCATTTGGATACTATACTCAGAGATATATGTGTTTGAAATAACCACAATCCATCTATAAGGTATCTTTTTTTGGACTAGTTGTAAATTTCAAGAGAATTTAAACTTTTCACTTGGTGGGAAGGATGAATCTTAAACTAAGACTTAGAATGTGAATTTGAACACACAATTTTTGGATGTATTTTAAGGCTCGAGAGGTTTCCAAGGTGATCAGATGAGTTTTGGAAGTGTTGGGCTCCGAAAAATCAGTTTTGGGAGAAATAGATAGGGGTGCATGATTGGCGCACAATTATTGTTGACTATGTGACCCAAACCATGAGATCTGTTTGTATAGGGACACAGTTTGATGAAACTATTCATGTCTCTAGGGAAAACTGTGTGAATTGGTGCAGGGGTGTAAAGCTGATTCATACAAGTTATGCATGATTTTTTAAACTATGCACCTGGTCTTCATGGTTAATGCTACTTAACCAAAAACGGTATATGGTTAGGAACACTGTTTATAAAACCGTGTGTCCAGACCATGAACCTCTTAAAAATGGGGTTTTTTTTTATGATTTTACCTTGCCTTCTTTAAGTATTCCCTCGTAATTTTTCTTCCCCAAACCACATACTATCCTCCCCCATGCATGGAGATATCATTCTTCCCTTAATCTAAGCTTTGAGCTAGATCCTCCATCGAATCTTGGAATTAGCAACCATCAATCAGTTTGATCTCATATGGTTAGTATCTCAATCCTCTTGATTTTTTTCTCAATTTATCTTTCCTTATTGGATAATATTTATGTGTGAGATAATTTTCCCTATTTTTAAGGAATTTGTCTAATCTTTTGATTTCTCTAATTCTAGTATGAATTGAATCCCGATAATGGATGAGTGAGACATCCTAAGCATGAGATAGGTGGTCTATACCATTTCCCTTAAAGTCATGTTGTTTTATAGCTTTCATCGTAGTGTCGCATGTCAGACCCTCCATGCATTAATTCTAAAATTATCAATGCCTTAAATAAAAATGTTATAAAATGTGTTTATATGTTTAATTTCCCCTTTGACATGGTTTGAGTTCATTGAACTCAACCCAAACTTCCCCTTGAGGTGAGTTCATTTAAATTCCCATGACTATGCCACCCCTTTGGGTGAGATGAGATCGTAACCCATGAGTGGAAGCCGGTTGAGAATTAAATGGGGATGTTAAAGGTTGAATACCTCTTATAGCACCTAGTCTTTTATAAAATAAAGGGAATATGAAATTTTTTAATTGGAAATCGTAAATGAGATGGGTGATCTCTAGGTTTAAAAATTTAATGTAAATGGTTGGTAAGGTGGAATGGACACTAACATGAACCCTCCTTATATCACTTGTGAGTGAATTAATCACTGATTATAATGTGATGGTTAAAATTGATAAAGTTCATGGACAATTACATGGAACCCTTCTTCAATCACTAGTGATTGAAATGAAAAATGAATTAGATGTGATGAGTTAATTGTTAACAGAGAAATAGACACTAACATGAACCTTTGAACCCCTTATATAAAATGGTGTATGATAGATACTTCTATATGACATCAAAATTGTGGTATGGCACCAACATTTCAGTGTGGCACTGAAATTGTAGTATGGAACCAATGACTTATTATATAGAGGCCTTGGTTTATAAAATTTAATTTGGATTGCTTGGACTACCTTGGATTTACTCCTTGGGCTACTCCCAAGTATATCTAAAGTTTTTTATGGATGTGCTCCATGGAATTGAAGATGATTCCCTAGTAAATGGCTCTTGGTCCTGGCCCATGTAGGCCTAAATTATACTGATTTTTATATAGATAAGATCTATAGACTCAAAAATAATTCCTTAGTCAATGGCCCTAGGTCCTGGACCTCATATGTTTAATACTTGATATACTCAGCATATGTCGTGGTGGAATATTTACTCTTGTATATAGTTTTTCATAATTTATAGAATGATTATTACAATATGTTTTTTTAGATTGTATTGAATTACTTTATCATTACAACTTTATTACTATTATACCCACATACAATTACAACTTATATGCACAAACTGGATTTGTTAGACACCATTAGTGGTGGCCAACTGAGTGTATCTCAAACCATGTTTGGATCGCTGATTGGTACTCAAACTGATATCATGATTGCAGGTTCAGGATCCTGGATTAGGCTATGTGTTGTTACTCATATACATGGTATCTTAGGAGTACAGGACTGAGCCGGAGCTCAGGATGCTCATGGAGATAGCCCTTAGGGATTTTGTTCATTTAGTTATGCACGTTTACGTATTACCTATTGTATTCCTATTATTGTAAATTTTAGCATTGCAACACCATGATATTTTATAAAAATATTTATATTTAAATGATTTTATTTCTTTGATGTCTTACTATACACACAATATTGATTTTAAACAAACCACGAGACACTATTAAAATATTATTATTTAATGTGATGGTTATAACCTAGCCATTAATTTAGAGGGTATGAATATTATTATCTAATTTATGATATATATATATATATTTCCTACTAAATATAAATTTATTTATAAATTATTATCAAATAATCATTCAATTTTTTGTAAAGTCATTTTATTCTTTAAAAATACATTTTCTCCAAAAATTGTTTTTCTTGTGAGTAAATATTATAATTAATTTCCAAAAGTTTAAGAAAATATATTTGAATAAATTAATTTCATTTTTAAATTCATCATGTCAAAATTATCTTAAGATTAATTTTTGAGAAATTTCTGAAAAGAATGATTTTTTAATGAATAGTGAAATATACTAATTTTTATTGAAAACTATATTTTACATTTAAAGTATTTACAAAGTAAAATTATATTTTGGTTGGTATTAAAATATAATTAGTTCCTTTTTATTTAAAATAATTAAATTATGGTTTTTGAAATGGATTTTATACTTGAATTTATTATAAAACATTTTATATTTAAAAAATATAATTTTCTGAAAAACCGTTTTTCATAGTATTTTGCCTATTTAATTTTAAATTAATTTTGTGTTGAATTTTGGAAAATAGATTCTATATTTGGAATCAGTGAGTCCAAATTTATTAAATAGGACAATTTTATTTTTGGTCAATATGAATAGTAAACTTAGTAATTTTTGTTACCACAATAAAGGGTAAAACGACTAATTAATGGTTAAAAATAAAATGATAAGGACTATATAATTACATTTAAACTTACATAAATATTATTGGATGCATATATATTATCCATAATCATATATATTTCAGATTTATGTTTTTTTGGGGCCACTTAGATGAGATTATGAATTTTATAATATTTTATTTAAGGAAAAGTCAAACATGTCACCCTCTTGTTTTTAATAACTAAAATATGTTTAACATGTGGTTATCTAGAGAAAATTCTCAACTATAAATATTATTCTAAAATATAAAGGATTTATCTTCATCATGGTAATTTATTTTTAATTTTTATAGAGTAAATAATTACCTTAAATGCATATACAACGCTGACGTGATAATTATTTAATTAATAGAAAAATCAAATAAATGATTTTAAAAATACTATAAGTATTATAATTTATGATAATTTATGATATCTACGAATTTTATAGATTAAAATGATATTTTATGGATGTATTAAAATATTTGGTTCGAATTTATATTGTTTTCTTGATGTTTTTAAAGTCAAAGTAATGAATAGTGTCAAAATTGATAATAATGGTTTTTTATGATAATAATATTTTATTAAGTTAATTAAAAACAATAAAATATTAAATAAGGATAAAAGTGATAATATATATCCCACAATTTTATACCCTATGCATTTATAGTCTATTTTTAAGCATTTTAATCTAGAATTATATTATTATAATTTAATCTTTTATTAAATTCCAAAAGTGACCCTTTCCCTAATTATAAAAGGGCCCCTAATTTATAACTTATTTAGACTAATTCGAGCCTTATATAATTATCATAACATGAAAAATTATATTCTTAAATTCCTTAGTCATGTTTTGGATCTTCTAGTTTTCCAAAAATAACAACCCTAGATCCCTTTAGAGAAGATCTAAAGGAGTCATTTCGAAGAAGAGGTAATCGCCCTAACCAATCACTTTCGTTTTATACTCCTATTTACCTCATTAAAATATATGATGTTTATCATAAAATAATAACTTCAATATAATAAATATTCTTAAATGTTATTATTATTATTAAAACACCACTATACACCCTCTTTCCCATCAACTAAGAAGTGAATGTATCACTCATGCATATGTATGGCTTGTCATCTCCACATAGTGATGAAATTTATTTTTCATCACCATGTTATATGGATGGGTATTATGAAGTTTTTAATGTTTATATATTATATTTATAAAATAATTATAATTTTTAAATGATAATATCATATCTACCACAATACCTTCCAAACCATTGGAAAATGATAGCGTTGCTCATGCGTACATGTGGACTACCACCTCCACAAAGCGATGTGATTCATTTTTTTGCTTTTATGTATTTTAAGTATTATGGATATGATGAATATATATGATATAAATTATATAATAATGTTTATATAAATTTTAATTAATATATAACTTTCTTTTGTTCCATTCTTCAAAAAGTGAATACAATGTTCATGCATACGTACGACCTACCGTCTCCATGAATGATGTAATTCATTTTATATCTCTATTATTATAGATGAATTTAAATACATATATATATAATGAATATATATGATATAATAATAATGTAAATTATTTTGGTATATATGTAAAATAAATTTAAATTTATTATACATGAGGTTAGGTAATTTTCAAAGGAAATCATACTTAAGGTGAGATATTTTCATCTCACTTTTATTTCTATGGGACACATGCCTTATACACTACTTGTTTCTTTTGTGTGGTTTATATACTACCCATGAATGTATTTTATGATTATTATCATAAAAATTATGTGATATATATATCCATCTAAAGTTATTTCATTCATGGGGCTTATGATTCAAATGATACCAAAGTAGTAAGTGTTTATTTCATAATCTCATCATTATCTAGGATTGTTTATGTATCTATTGAGGAATATTTATCTTTCATGTTCATGTTTTATAAAAAAATTAAAAATGGTTTTTATTATTCTCACATAATTATTTAAAATAATTTTTATCCATGTTTTACTTTTTAAAAAACAGTTATAAAGAAATATTTTTATTGTTTTCAAAACAATGTAATTTGTGAATTTTTTGAAAAAATAACGAAGGAGTATTTTTTTTAACTTATATGGAATGAGCATATTTTTTAGCCATTATTATGCTTCAATTTTTTTAATAATTATTTATAATTTTACAAAATTATTTTCAAATATTTTTTTTCATTTATAAGTGCACAATTTTTTTTAAAAAATTAAGTGATTTCAAAATGAAAATGTTTTTTTCCTTAATAATTATTCCAATTTATATTTAAAAATAATTTTTCCATATAATATGACATAATTTGATGATAATTAATATTTACTAGGGATATGATCCAAGGATATTATCCTCATTATTTTTCTAGATGGTATATGTTTATGATAACAAGATGTTGATGAGACTCGTTCCCTTTTCCACAAGTTATACTTTGATGAAATGTTTATAAAATTCATTTATTTTCATGAGTTCTGAGATGATGAATGTTTTGTGATCTTGTGTAACACATATGTATGATTTTATTTATGTGATTTTTGGTACCTATATCTCCCTCTAATTCATTGGATAAATATGGAAAACTTATAAGGTAAAAATGTTATGCATGAACCCAATTTCATTTTCACAATTTTATGCGTGGATATGATTTTTATGTCCATAAGTTTATGCATGGATCTGTTCTTCATATCCATAAGTTTATGTGTGGACCTGACTTTAATTTTCAAAAGTTTATGAGTGGACCTAGATTTCATTTCCTTAATTTCATGAGTGAACCTAGTTTCATGTCTATAAATTTATGTGAGGGCCTAATTTCATGTCCTTAACATAATGAGTCAACCTATTTCTATTTATAAATGTCCAAAAAGTTATAATTCTATTCCAAAATTCCATGTATTATGTCAATGTTATGCTCTCATGGCGTATGTTCCTTGATTCTATCATGATTCATGTCTTATGAACTGCTAAAATTTATGCCTCAACTCTTGTTTATGATTCATGATAGATTGGGTGTGAACTTTGTATGTTATGATATCATACCCTTATGGTTATCTTATGCTTGCATATGATCATTAATTGATATATCTAATGTTTACCCTTACTAAGCATCTGAGGTCACCCTTTCTTATGTTTCCTTTTCCCATTTTATGAAGAAATGTTTTATGTATGGTATATCTATGAAGAGTACTAAAGGAGGATATATTTATGGGATATGTTAATGATCTTTCCTAAAATAATAGGAATGTGTATCTAGTATCCAAATACACTAAACTTATACGGTCCTCGGGCATGTTTTTTTAAAATTTATTCAATATTAATCTACTAATATGTAATATTTATACATGAAAATCTTGGGTCATTATAGTTGTTATCATAGAAAGGTTTAAACAACCTTTGGAGACTAGGGTTAAAAAACTTTTGTGAAACCCTATGGGTAAGTCTTAGTATAAAATAACATCCTAAAGTTTTGTTAAGGAAGATATTATATGATTTTACAAGCAATTACATCCCTTTTTGGATAATATAAGTGGATGTAGCTCTAGCACAGTTGTAACTAGGGGTAATAACCCTAAAAAGGCACATTGATCTAGACTTGATCATCACCCAGTACACGATAATAGGCTTTTTTGCACACCTAGTTTAACACTCCCGGGGGACATGCTTTGGGATAATCTATATTTTCTTTAAAAACTATTATGAGGGATTTGAATAGATGATAATCATGTATGAGATAGGTTAAACCTAATTTGTCATAGATTGAAAAGAATGTGTCATGATTCAGTCATCCTATAAATGATTATGATGTTTCCCACTATGATTATGGTTTCTGACACTATTATTTTGGTTTTAGATAATGGATGGAACTAGGTGGATTCAAGTTAATGGTGAATGTAAGAGATAATGCAATTATTTTCCTCTTGAGAAACCAAATGAAACAAGATATGGAAGGAGAAACCTTATTATTATGCCTAATTAGAAATATCATAATATGATAAAAAATCTCAACTTAGGTGAGTTTCTTGATACACCTAACAAGAGTAAAAGGGAGTTTCATGATGACTATATAGGATAGAAATTTCAATTTTCATCATGTCAAGAATGTGGTAATAAGAATAGAGGATAATACCTCAAATGAATAATAATATGTTTTGGGTGTGGAAAAAAAGGACATAGATAAAGTAATTTTCAAGGAAAATTTAATGGTTTAGTTAAATCAATTGATGGTAATAATGGTTTCAATAAGGTATCATCAATGGTTGAATGTTTTAAAAGTGGAAATTATGGGAATTATGAAAATATATTTCCTAGGGGGTAAATCTTGAGAAAAGGATCAGAAAAGTTGTACGAGTAATGGTTTTTCCATTGATGGTAAAGAGACTATTAATTACATATGAAAGGAAAATAGTGATAAGTAATAAGATGAAAAATAGTGGTTAATGGATTAATAAGTAAGTGGAATGATTGAAATTCTTATGTATTGGGATTTGAGAATTATGTTGTAAATTTTTTATGAATAATAATCTGGTTTATAAGAATCATGAAACATGTATGGATTGTTCCTTAGTGGTTTTTATTTAATGAATTGAAATTATATGTTTAATGCTACCAATAACCAAGAAAAGTGATTTACTAGAAAAATGTTATTTTTTGAAAACACGTGATTGTGGTAAATATAACCATTAATATGTTTCCAATGTGGAGATAATAATTTTTAGTTAGAATAAAGAGATGATTGATACTGATGGGATAATATTGGTAACCTTGAAATTGTTTAGTTATTTAATTAATCTTTGATAAATTTTATTGAATTTTGGATTTAAGGGATATATTAAATTTTATGTGGTTTTATTTGAGAAAAAAGGATAATGTTAATTTTTGGAAGTATGCATGTTTTCATTAATGTTTTTTGGTAATTTAAGTTATTAACATGTTTCCAGAGAATATATGACCAATGTGTTCACATATCAGGTATGTGACATTAAGAGATACTTTTAGGGATCAATGTTAAGTTGATTTTGGAATCATAGTGACTTTCTTTCTAAATATTTGGCCCTTGAATTTTCTCATACATATTTTAGAGAATTTTTATGATTAACTACTTATTAATTATATTAAGCTAAACCTTGGTCATTATTGTTGATATTTTATAAATTAATGTATTTATCCATATTGTATAACTTATGCTAACCATTTTTGTTTTAGTTAATATCTAAAGATAGGGGGAGTATCTTTTTATCCTTTTGAGGATTATTTTATTTTTTAAAAGTTGATCTTAGTGCTTAAGGCATGAAATATTCATCTTGACTATTCATCACCTAAATCCTTTTTTTGTATTATTTAAAAAACCACTTTATGGGTAAGTGGGAACCATACAAACCATATATTAGCCACTAGTACACAGATTTCCCACATCCCATAAAACCACTCACACCACATTCAAAGTTAAAAAATCAACAAAATTCCAAAACCACCTGGAACCACGAGCTAACTCACCTCAATACACAAACCCCCATCCATCACGCGCAGACCAAACCAACTCAAAAGTAGTTCCAGATTTAAATTTTCGAAATTAAAGTTTCAAAAAACCATCATACCGAGACCAGCATCATCGCATCGTCTCCAAGCCTCCAAAAAACACACTACCGATCAAACTATCGAACCTTATAAGCCACATTTACCCTTCCGTTGCACATCAACCTTGAACCCTGAAAACCAGGCACGTCGAACAACCTCTATCGACAGGCCCATCAATGATGCTGTCCACCCCTCTGGAGAGAAAAACCAGAGAAATACATCACCGCCTGAGTCGTCAAGGAACCATCAGCATCTTTGTCGCCATGCCGTCGAAGAAGGACATCGGAAGAAACAAGCGCAGAGTCTCACAGGAAGCACACCCTGACGCACAATCACCATCAGCACCAAGCCAGAAAACCCACCGGTGACTTATGAAAGACCACTAGAACCCTTCATTACCATCGAGAATCTCCCTCATAGGGAACGATCCACACAGAAACCGGCGAGCCGCCTGAATACCTCAACGCACAGCCACCGATGACCTTTGAGAAGCACGGCCAACAGAAACCCTCGGATTGACGATCAGAACCACTGAAGCCATCATCCTCCCCCACCCGGATCCCACGAAGACGAATCCACCTCGAGATTCCATAGACCGCTCGAACCCACCTCCCAAAGCACTGGGAAGACCACCACACCACTCCGCCTCGGAGAGATATGGTGAGACCTGGAGCCAGAGCAGGGTGGGCAGCCGGATACCTCGACAGAACTCAGCTTCGGACCTCCGGTGTAGACAATTGCCCAACAGACCCATAAGAGACACCAAAAAACCCAAAGAACACAAAAACAACAACAAAAGAAACCAAAAGAGAAATAAAAACAATGAGGATGAAACCCTAGAGGGAACTCAAGTAAGAATAAAACTGGATAGAACTCAAAATAAACTGGGGATGAAACCCAAATAGAGACAAGACTGAAGAAAATAGGGGGAAAATAGGGAAAACACCCAGAAGAACCACAACCGCCAAACCTCAAGCCCAAAACCTATGTGAATCCATCACTCTAGATCTGACCTAGAGAGGAGAAATAAAAGGCATGGTCAGAGCATGGTAGCGGCGCGCCCTAAGGTAAAACCTAAGCATCTTTGCCGAAGCCGAATTGAGAGGTAGAACCTAGGAAATACCAGTAGCAGACCATCCGCGAACGAAACTAGTGGGATGAACCCTAGGAGAAGCCATGGAAGAAACAGAGTAAGCCGAAGAGACGAACTGCAAGAAGAAACCAGGACCAAAGTAGGATTCAGCCAGAAAACCTAGTACGAAAGAGTGGAAGGAGAGCGAGCGGGGAAGAGGAGAGGGTTGGGGGAGTGCAGAACCATTCATCTTGAATATTCATCATTTATATAAAGAGATTATATTTTTGTGGGAATTGATTAAAGGATAAAATTATAATTTTCATGTAAGTATATTTACTTATGTTCCTAGTATAGATTATAAAGAAGTGCCTAAACTCTAGGAAAATGATATTAAGAAAAAAAAAATCATATAACCTTCAATTCTATTTAATTAATGGTCTTATCCACATTTTTGGTTTATGATTTTATGTTTTTTAACTTTCTAAATATCATTCAATTTCTTAGTATCAAGGATCTATAGAAATTACTTTTCTTCCATGTCCATATCTTCACTTCCCACTAATTTTATCCTATTTATAAACCTAGTATGTGTAATTCCATATGACCTTCATACTTCCCTTTCTCTTTTTTCAATAGAAAGTATTATTAACCCTTTTTATGATGTGGGTTTCTATAAAGGAATTTTTAAATGTCAAACCTTTGATTACTGAGCATGAGTTTAAATTATAAGGATGCAATTTATTAATGGGGGGGAATAATGTAACACCTCAATATTTTAGAATATATTTATCTTTAAATAATTTTATTTCTTTGATGGCTTACGTTACATGAAACACCGAGTTTAAACGAACCGTGATACGCTATTAAAATATTATTATTTAATGTGATAGTTATAACCTAACTGTTAATTTGGTGGGAATGAATATGATTAAATAATTTATGAAATATGTATATCTACTGTTCAATATAAATTTCTTGATAAATTCTTAGTAAATAATTATTCAATTTTTCGTAAAGTCATTTTATTCTTCAAAAATACATTTTCTCCAAAAATGTTTTTTTCTTGCGAGTAAATATTATAATTAATTTCTGAAAGTCTTAGAAATTTATTTGACAAAGTTAATTTTATTTTTAAATGCATCATTTTAAAATTATCTTAAGATTAATTTTTTATAAATTTATGAAAAGAATGATTTTTCAATGAATAATGAAGTATACTGTTTTTTATTGAAAACAATATTTTTTAAAGTATTTACAAAGTAAAATTATATTTTGGTTTGTATTAAAATATAATTAGTTCCTTTTGATTTAAAATTATTAAATTATGGGTTTTTAAATGGATTTTATACTTTAATTTAGTATAAAAATATTTTATATTTTAAAAGGATAATTTTCATAAAAACCGTTTTTATAGTATTTTTCCTGTTTAAATTTAAATAAAATTCTACCACTCTTATGTATTGAATTTTTGAAAATGGATTCCATATTTGTAATCAATGAGTCTAAATTTAGTAAATAGGTCAATTTTATTTTTTCTCAATATGAATAGTAAACTTAGTAATTTTTGTTATCACAGTAAAGGGTAAAACGTGTAATTAAAGGTTAAAAATAAAATGATAAGGACTATAAAATTAACTTTAAACTTGCCTAAATATAATTGGATGAATATATATCATCCATAATCATCTAGAGGGAAATTTTATTACCTTTTTGGGCCACTTGTATGAGATTATTACTTTTATAATATTTTATTTAAAGAAAAGTCAAACATGCCACCCTCTTGTTTTTAATAACTAAAATATTTTTAACATAGGGTTATATAGAGAACATGCTAGACTATAAATATTATTTTAAAATATAAAGGATTTATATTCATCATGGTAATTTATTTTTAATTTTTAGGTAATAAATTATTACCTTA
This sequence comes from Viscum album, assembly GCA_963277665.1. Taxonomy (NCBI): domain Eukaryota; kingdom Viridiplantae; phylum Streptophyta; class Magnoliopsida; order Santalales; family Viscaceae; genus Viscum; species Viscum album. Next base: position 1,068,033,929 of record OY728166.1, on the reverse strand, counting down.
TATGCTTATACAATGGTGAAGCAGTAATATTTCAATTAATGGAAAATCAAATAAATGATATTCAAAATATTATAAGTATTATAATTTGAGATAGTTTATGTTATAAAAGAATTTTATAGATGAAAATTATATTTTATATATGTATTAAATATTTTTTTATAATTTATATTTTTGTATATATTTTTTTAAAGTCAAAGTAATTAATAGTGTCAAAATTGACTATAATGATATTTTATGAAAACAATATTTTATTAAATTATTTAGAAATCATAAAAATATTAAATAAGGACAAAGGGTATAATATATGGTCTAAAATTTCATCCCTTGTGAATTTATAGGCCATTTGGAATCATTTGGCTCTAGAATAGTCTTATTATAATTTAATCTTTTATGAAATTCTAAAATGACCCTCACCCCAATTATAAATGGACCCTTACTCCCTCACTTATTTACATAACTTTGATCCTTCTAACTCAAACATACTATGAAAAATTGTTTTCTAAACTTTATTAGTCACATTTTTTATCTTCTAGTTTTCCAAAATACCAACCCTGGAGCCCTTTAGAGGAGATCTAAAGGAATCATTTAGAAGAAGAGATAATCACCCTAACCAATCATTTTCTTTTTATAATCTTCTTTAAATCATTAAAATATATTATATTTATCATAAAATAATAAACTAAGTCTCCTGAATATGATTAAATTTTATTATGATTATGAAAAAACCACTATAAACCCTCTTTTCTATCAAACAATAAGTGAATGTATCACTCGTGCGTACATACGACTTACCATATCCACATAGTGATACAATTAATTTTTCATCACTATATTATATGGATGGGTATTATGAAGTGTTTAATGTTTATATATGATATTTATAACATAATTATAATTATTAAATGATAATATCATATCTATCTACTTACCTTCCAAACTGTTGGAAAATGATAATATCGATTGGGCATATGTGTGGACTACCACCTCCACGAAGCGATGTGATTCATTTTTTATTTTTATTTTACTTGTATAGTAAGGAGGATGGATATTTTGAATATATATGATATAAATTATATAATAATATTTCTTTAAAGTTTAATCATTATTTACCTTTATTTCCTTCCATCCTTTAAAAAGTGAATACAATATTCATGCATACGTATGACCTACCGTCTCCATAGACGGTGTAATTCATTTTCTATCTCTATCATTGTGGATGAATTTAAATATATATATATATATATATATATATATATAATGAATATATATATGATATAATAATTATTTAAATTATTTTGGTACCTATTTATAATAAATCGAAATTTATTATACCTGAGGTTAGAGAATTTACAAAGGAAGTCGGGCCTAAGGTAAGGGATTTCCATCTCACTTTTATCTTTATGGGACACATTACTTATAAACTAAATGTTTATTTTTTTTAGTGTATATATTTCCCATGAATTTATTTTATGATTATTATCATGAAAATTATTGGATATACTTATCCATCAAAAGTTCTTTATTTCATGGGTATTATGATTCAAATAAGACCAAAGAAGTAAGGGTTTATTTCACAATCTCATCATTATTCATATTTGTTTATGTCTCTGCTAGGGATTATTTCTCTTCCATGTCTATGTTTTATAAAAATGTTTTAAAAATGGTTTTTATTATTCTTTTTTAATTTTTTTTAAAAATTACCCATTCTTTAGTTTTTACAAAATTTTTTGAAACCAATATTTATATCATTTTCCAAACAAGGTACTTTGTGAATTTTCCAACAAAACATAGAAGGAATGTTTTTTATAACTTATACGGAATGAGAATATTTTTCCACCATCATGATGGCCTTAATTATTTTAAGAATACTTTAAAATTTAATAAGATTATTTTCAAATAAAATTTTTCCATTTATAAGTGCGTGTTTTTATTAAAAAAAATAAGTGATTTTAAAATGGAAAATTGATTTTCCTCAAAAATTATTCCAAGTGATCTTTAAAAACAATTTTTCTATCTAAGATGACATCCTTTGATGATAATTAATATTCACTAGGGATATTATCTAATTATATTATCCTTATTATTTTTCTAGATGGTTTATGTTTATGATGATAAGATGTTGATGAGACTCATTCCCTTTTCCATGGGTTATACTTTGATGAAATGCTTATGAAATTTGTTTCTTTTCATTAGTTCTAAGATGATGAATGTTTTGTGATATTTTGGCACACATATGTATGGTTTTCTTTATGTGATGTGTGGTACCTATATCTCCCTCCAATGAATTGGGTAAATATGTAAAAATCATGAGGTAAAAATGTTATGCGTGAACCTAATTTCATGTTTACAATTTTATGTGTTGATCCGGTTTTCATGTCAAAAATTTTATGTGTGGGTCTTATTTTCTTTTCCATCAGTTTATATATAGACCTAAATTTTATTTAAATAAGTTTATTATTGGACCTGGATTTCATGTACATAATTTCATGGGTGGACCTGGTTTCATGTCCATAAATTTATGCGAGGGTCTGATTTCATACCCTTAACTTAATGAGTGAAACTGTTTCTATTTAAAAATGTTCACAAAGTTATAATTTTATGGAAAAATTCCATGTCTTATTCCAATATTATGATATCATGGATTATGTTATTTGATTTCATCATGATTCATGTCTTATAAACTACTAAAATGTATTCCATAACTCTTGTTTATGATCCACGATCGATTGGGTTTGAACTTTGTAAGTTATGATGTCATACACTTATACTTATCTTATGATTTCATATGATCGTATATTGATATATCTCATGTTTAACCTTACCAAGCATTTGATATCATAATTTCTTATGTTTGATTTCCCCAGGTTATGAAGAAAAGTTTTATGAAGTGTATGTCTATGAAGAGTACTGAAGGGGGAGGTATTTTTGGGAGATGTTGAAGATACTTCATGAAATAAAAGGATTTTTTTATCTAGTATCCAAATACACTAAACTTATACAGAAATCATGAATGTTTTTTTATAATGTATTTAATATTAATATATTAAAATGTAATATTTATGTATGAAAATACTAGTTCGTTATAAGCATGTTCATGCATGATTAGTTATTCATTTATTATTGATTGTCGATTGTTATTATATTACATTTTATTTATTTATGATTATTTATATTGTATTTATTACTAATCCAGAGGGTATAGTATCCCCACTATAACACCTTTAGACACTGGTTGTTAGTCCATAGCCTCTAGAATATAAGGAGACATGCTTGTGGCCAGGTAACCAATCGGTCCACTATTGTTTATAGAGTGAGCTGGTTCTGGATGCTACAAGTGGTATCAAAGCCCCCATTTTTTCCTTTTGTATTACTTTTTTGGGCTGGTAGATAAGAGACTAAGAATGTGTCAGAACTTGGTAAATAGCTCATGTCTAGGTCTGTCCAACCCTTGTATGAGAGAAATATCAAGTTGTTAAGGAGGAGATTATTTATGTTGCTGTTATTATAGTTTATTATTATTTCACCTTGTGTGATTTCTATACTTCCACCAGTTATTGATTTATGGATTTAGGAGATTTACCACTTGAATAGGTATAGAAAGAGATGAGGTGTTTCATGCATCATCATAGGCACATAGAGATTCACATGTCATGTATATGACATGCCATATAGATTGCATTATAGGTTTTCCTGATTCATGATGATTTGTATACCATGCTTGTGTAATTATTTAGAATGTTTATTTATATACCCTACTTGGGTTATTTTTACCATGATTATAGTGTTTCAAATTTATGTAGTAGTTTCCCATGTTTACTAGTAATATTTATCTATGATAACATGCCTTGTTATGATTATGATATATGATTGGTTATTAAATTTTCTACATCATCCTAAACATTTTTTATCATATATCTTGATGGTGAGACATTAATTAACCAATTATTACATTATTTATCCATAGACCATTGGTTTTTTGGGATGAAACATTGATGGTTGTGATTAAATGGGTGAAAATAACATTTTATAAAGTGTATGTTCCTTTATAAATTAGGAAGGGTAAACCATATAATAAAACCAGCATATATGGACTTGTTATATTCTGAAACTGAAGGTTAAAAAAATATGGTTACAATAACATGAATGCCAATTGTAACTTATAAACTCTAATATCCTTATAACTTTCACTACTACGAATATGGCCTTTATCAGCGCTAGAAAAGTCAATTAACAGTGCTAAAAAAGTGATGTTAATTGAGGTGAAGATAAAGGGGGTCCCTTTTATCAATTCTAAAAAGAAGCGCTGATAAAAGGGGAATTTATCAGCGCTTTTAAAAAACTCCGATAAAAGTTGAAAAAAATATTAAAAAAATAAAAAAAATATTTTTGCAATTTTGTGGGGCTTCAACAGCACTTGAAGCCCCCCTTTAACAACACCCACCACCCATGGTAGACCACACACGCCCTAGGCCAGATCCACCCAGCCCCACCCCCTTTAACAACGCTAGGTAATTCCCCACACCTGTGCGCATGACCTGCCTCCCCTAGGATTCGAACTCGAGACCTCTTGCCTACGCGCCTAAGCATTTACCACTCCACCATATTACTTTGCTTTTCATTTATTAATATATCTATTTATATATATATATATAAATATTTAGTTATATTTACTCATATATTAATATATATGTATATTTATTTATATTAATATATATATCCGTATATTAATATATATATTCGTATATTAATATATATATATATATATATATACATATATATATTAACACACACACACATATATAGTCATATTAATATATACATATATATTTAGTCATATTAATATATACATATATTTAATTATATTAATATATATATATATATCCGTATATTAATATATATTTATATCTATTTATATATATATATATATATATTTAGTTATAATTTTTTATCTGTATATTTATTTGTATATTAATATATATTAATATATATTTATAAGATTAGTTTTAAATACATTTATAAAATATGTTTTCATATGTGTGTTTTTATAAATAAATAAATACATACATACATACATACATACATATATATAACACACACACACAAAAATATATATTATATGTATATCTGTAGGTATAATTATACATATTTATATATATTTACAAATATTATATATTAATATGTATATAAAAAAGTGATAGAAATGGGGTCTTGAAAAACCTAACAAATTTAAAAGTCACTGAAAAAGGCATAACTTCCGCTCGGAGGCCGAACAGACACACAGATCAGAAGTTATGTCCATTTTAAGAAAACTTTGACAGGGGTTCGGACACGAAAACTGAGTTTTGGAGACCTTATAGTTGTTTTTGGGATTTTAGGGTCACATACTTGAATGGAACTACGTTTGAGTCATCTTTCTACATAGATATCTTCGTTTCCTTCGATTTGATATGTGGTAGAGCCCAAACGGACACCCGGACGAAAGTTATGGTCGTTTGAAGTTGGACTTTTTTTGGAGTTCTATAACTGATATATCTTTTGTTCCTCTGATCTTCTAACGATTTCGACTATATTTGGTTGTCACTCATTTAACGAGCTTCAATTTTACTGGTTTCAGTGCTCAAATGGACATCTGGAGTAGAAGTTATGCCCATTTTAGTGAGTTGCTGGTTTCTTAGGTTTTTAGGAGATACGAGAGTTACAAAATTTCAAACAACAATAAATTCTTCTACGAGTGTCTGTTTTGGCCCTACCACATATCAAATCAAATCTTGTGAAAATTTACAAACTCCGGTGATCACCGAAACTCCTTCTCACATTCTTTGAGGTTCAAAAAGGACCAAAAACCCTCTGAACGGTCATAAGTTTGGCTCCGGGGTCCATTTTGCCATAACTTCTGCTCCGGGTGTCTATTTTGCCTCAACCACATATCAAATCGAATATTAAGAACATCCCTACACTACGGTGACCATTTTAACACCTTCTCATATTCTTCAAGGCATGAAAAGGTCCTTAATCCCTACAAATGACCATAATTTTTGCTCCGGGGTGACAATTTTGTGTCTACGACATATCAAATCGATATAAAACATATTTTAAAAAATATTTATTATATTTATATCAATATAAATGTACTTATATATCAATATATTATTTTTTATGATTTTTTTTAAATATACACATTTATCAGCACTAGGAAAATGTGCGCTGATAAACCCCCCTTTATCAGCACTAAGGGGGCCCCTTTATCAGCGCTAAAAAAAGCATTGATAAAGGCCCCCCTTTATCAGCGCTTTTTTTTTAGCACTGATAAAGGGTGACGCTGTGAAAACCCAGTTTTGTGGTAGTGTTTGGAATGGAATATGTATCTAACTAAACCATGATCTATGTATAAATGTTGAATTTTACTTCTAATAGAAAATGGTTGTTGTAAAATGATGATGTAAATTGAAACTTATAAAGTCTTGTACCTCTATAATTTGGGCATGACGCCCCATGTAACTCAATTACTAAATGCACTATTAGACCTAAGTAGGTCAGTTGGGTCATGTTTATTATGAGATAAACCCATTGAGAGTGTGTTAAATCTTGATAATTTAACAATTGTGGGTTTCAATTAAATAGACCCAGGTTAGAATGACGAGACCCTAGTAGGCCACCTTTATCTTTTATGATTTATTGCTTGAACCCATGGGATAATATTCATGTTATATGGGATGTTTATTTAAAATGTCTATAGACACTTATATGATGTTACACATGAATTTATGGTGGAATATTATTAATATAATCCCCTTTAATTGATAAATACCTTCTACCCGCTTCTGAGCTTTATTATTATGAGGATTTAATTAATTAAAATTCCAATTACAACCTAAAGAGAGTTTTCCTCTATATATTTTAATGGAAATTTTATTTAACTAATACTATTATGATAATTTTTGGTTAAATAAATTTATATTAAATGTTTGAAATAAAATTATGAGATAATTTACCTATTATTCTACATGGCATTAGCTAAATAAAGTGTTTAGTACGGTTTGTTTTTATAACTAATACTTGATTTTACTTATATGTGAGCTTCTTGAAATGTTTTAATAAATGATAATCAGTTAAATGACATAAAATAAATCATTTTAGAGTTTTTTATAGTGTGAACCCTCATTTAAGGGTTAGCTTTAGTTTGCCTTGGGAGGTTCCTTGGAAGGGAGCATGATCATTTTATATAGATCTCAGTTAGATTATTTTCTACTTTTCCTTGAATATAATGGATATGCAGTAGATCCTATTGTCCTTTGGAATGGATCTAGTTTATAATATCAATGTATGATAATAAAAATGAGGGGTTACCCTGTTGAGGTAACACCCTTGGAAATGGGAAAGCGGTAGACATTGGAGCTGAGTTCCTAGGCATGGTAAGTGTGGTCCGTCTGATCATCTGAGTAGGGAAGGACTCTTAGTTGTTGAAAGGACACCCCTTGTAAGAAGGGTGTATTTTTTGGTAAGTTAAACCGTGATGGGGGTATTAAAGTATGTGGATTCCTAGTGAGTCTTATCTCCTTTACCTTTTACGTTGAGGTTGTAACCCTTCAGGGAGAACTCCCTTATGAGGATGCACAGAAAGGATTAGGTCCTAGTAGGTCGATGCTTAGAAGAGGATTTTTTATGCCTAAGTTGTTAATTTATAACCCTCATAGGTCAATATTCTTTTACCTACATTTAGTTTTAACTCTTTTAAAGAGAGTGTCAGGTTTATTGGATGTCGTATAATAAAATCCCTCAAGTGGGATGTGGTTCTCATGTTAAATACCTTAGGGCTAGGTGGAAGGACCTAGATTCCCTCACTTTTGACTCAGACTCAAGTAGTCCATCATTCAGTTCGTTTTATGGAAACCTATGAGAGAGGTTTTACTAGGTTTTATGTTTTCTTTAAAGGTAATGATCTTTTTTTACACTCATCTCAAGACCGATTCATGGAAGTTGCTCATATTTTGTGTTATAGGAATGGTGATGCATGGGTTTTCAAGGAAGCACCTAGGGTACTTGGATATCGAAACTGGATTCAATGAATATGAATGTTAAGTTCCCTAACTTAGTTGACCAGGTTTTTTACTATATAAGATTTATATTTCAAAAATAACACCCCTAGGTGGGCGGTCATTCGATAAATCATGGCACAGGAAGGTGATTTATTTTGAAGGTGAGTTCCAGGGTAACTTCTATAATGTTAATACTGACAAGCTGAGTAGTACGACTGGTTTGGACTAGTTGAAATATGACCTATGGGAACATGAGTCAGGTGTCAAACTAGGTGTTATAGGATAGTAAAACCATTGTAAATTATAAGTTAGTTCACACCAGTTTCACATGGTAACTATTTCAAAAATTAAACATCGGTTAATGGTTGGGTGAAATCCAGGACCAATGGTTGCAAATAAGTGACCCCTGTGGGCATGGTAACCTAGATATTTGGGGTAAATTAAATGAAGTAACCTATGAGAAGGTCTAATTAAGAAATAACCAAGTGACGTGATATGATTAACCATGGTTGGACCTAGACACACATGGTTGGGAGACGTGGTGTCAGGAGATGTTAAAAGAAAAGTATATCCTATTTTCACATGAACGTGGCTTAGTAAGAGAGTGATACATTCCTGCGGATGGAATATTGGTGTACACCTGATTTAGAGGTGATCATTATCTATATCTTAAAATCTTCTAGATTATTCTAGGAGGGTGTCAGCTATACATTGAGCTATCTAACCAAATATCTGTTATGTGTTGATGAAATAACTCTTTTGGAGTTTCACTTGAGGAGAGGTTTAAAAGTAAGCTAGATAGTGTGTAGTATGCTAGTGGACCTTTAAGGGTGATGGAATTAATTTTAACTTGAAATTAGAAAATTTAATAGAAACAACTCTCATAGTGTGAGAACAATTTTTGGGGTGACGTTTATGTTAACACTCAGGATGAGTTGGTTCTAATCCATGCCAGTTGTTATGTCTGGGAGGGACAAGACTTGGGATGTGGTGATCAGGTTATATTTTAATTATAGTGACAAAAACGATGCTTCTAATGTGGGGAGTAGGACATCCTCTACTGGTGGGAAACCCTCATAAGAAAAGGGTTATAAAATCTTCATACTATTCATTGGACGGTAGTTTTGGATATCATATTCCATTTGATAATTGGAACAATGTATGTCTAGGTTTCTCATTAAATGCTAGGTGATTTACTAGTTGTTTTATGCTTGACCTTGGTCATGGAATTGGATCACTTTATAAGAATCACTTTCCTGAGTGAAACTTCATGATTAGGAATTCCTTGGAAGTAATCATGAACATTGGCTAATTCATCGATTTGACATCCACATGAGATACCACCATGGGGTTCGGTTAGAGGTTATTCTACGTGGAAACCTAAGCTATGTACTGATTTTTTAATCATAATATATGAAGTATGTACTACCTTGGATAATCTCCTTGAACTCTATTAGTTGATACCAAGGTTAACTCATACTTATGGTTGAAATCGGTTAATAGTTATCTTATGAAAATCCATGGATACTGGATTGAGAATGTGTTGATGCTTGCATTATAGACTGATAATGGTTTTGACCAAGGGATGGTTTGGCTAGGATATGTCACCAAAAGTAGGGTATGTTCTTCGGTGAGTGTTCTCGAAATAACCTTGGTATGCCTTGGGATAAGGCTTCAAAATCTAGTTTTGGTGATGTGTTAGCCATAAGAGCCAATCATTTTCGAAATAGTCGACCATAGGCGGTTCAACTTGAGTTCTCTCAAATATTTAGATGTCGGTGAGGAATTTTATTTGAAACATTGTTGGGATTGGATGGGTATTTATTGAAGGGTTTAATGAGGATTTTCAAGGAAAAGCCGATGCGGCCAGGCTACGTTGGGTCGATTGGAATTCGACCACTCTTTTAAATTTATAAACGTACTAAGAGTGTCACTAGGACACTAAGGCCATACTTAAATAGTAAATTTAAATGGTAGGAGCATTGTGACTTAGAACTGGATATTAGAAATCTAAAACCTATGGTGGGGGAGAAATATAGGTCGGTTTATAAAATTAATGATAATAGGATCGTGTCTCAGGTTAGTCGGGCTCATATAAGCATCATCTTAGTGTTTCGATGGTGGTTATGAGCGTTAGCTCAGGTTTTACGGTTTAGGAACCATATTCTTAAAGTAGTGATTGGAGATTTTTTGGGAGTTTGGAAACACAATGAAATTGTTTGAATGAAACTCCATGGCTTGAGCAGGTCAGGTGTTGCTTTCATTTTTCCCCAAGGCTTCTCAAGGATGAGAAATTCTAAGGTGGGGAGGTTGTAAGGTCCCATGTTTTGGACTAATTGGAATTTCTAAGAGAATTTACATTTTTTTAGTGCATGAGATGAATCTTAAACTAATATTCATAATATAATTTCAAGTGATAGATTTTCATATGGGGTTTAAGGCCCGATAGGTGTATCAGGTGATCATATGAGTTTCAGAAGCACCGAGCTTCGAAAACATAGTTTTGGGAGAAATAGGTACGGGCGCATGGTTGGAATATGGTTATTTATAATTGTGAGTCCCAAAATTTGCATCATGTTTATATAGGGACACGTTTTGATAAAACTGTTCATCCCTCTAGAGTAAACCTTGTCTCTTGGTGCAGGGGTGCAGGGGTGATTCACACAGGTTGTGAACATTTTTTTCAAACCATGTGCATGAACCGTATGGTTAGTACCACTTAATTAGCAGTGGAACATAGTTAGGCATAAAGTTTAGTAATATGTGGCCAAACCATGGACCTCTTAAAAATAGACGATTTTATGATTTTTTTTCCACTACCTTTAAGGATTCCCATATCCTTTTTCTTCCCCAAACTATAAAATAGCCTCCCCCATGTGTAGAAAGCTCTACCTTCCCTCAAGCTAGGATTTAAGATATATCCTCTAGATGATCATAGAATAGGATTTTTTCGATCATGTTTGATCTCATATGGTTATTATATCAACCCTATTGATTGTTTTCTCCATTTATCTTACCATACTGGATGGTATTTCCAAGCGAGAAAATTTGCCCTATTTTCAGAGTGTTTGTGTAATCTTTCGATTTATCTCATTCAAACTTGAATAAAATCTTGATAATGGATGGGTGAAGCATACTAATCATTTGGTAAATATTCTATACCATTTAACATAAATTCTTGGTGTTTTATATCTTTCACTATAGTGTCGTACGTTGGGACCTCGGTGCGTTGCTTCTAAAATGTGCAATTACTTAAATAAAAATGTTGTAAAATGGGTTTGGATGTTTAATTTCTCCTTTAACATGGTTTTATTTAATTTACCTCAATAAAAACTACCCATTGAGGTGATTTTGTTTAAATGGCTATGACTATTCCACCCCTTTGGGTGATCTGATCTTACCACCCATGAGTGGAATCTATTTGATAATTAAATGGGGATGTTAAAGGCTGAATACCAATTATAACACCTTATCTTTTATAAAATAAAGGTAAGATGAAGAGGTTTAATTGTAAATTGTAAATTATTTGGTTGATCTCTAGGTTTATGAGTTTAATGTAACTGGTTGGTAAAGTGGAATGTACACTTACATGGATCCTCCTTATATCAATTGTGAGTGAATTAATCAATGAATATAATGTGATGAATTAAATTGATAAAAATGAATAGACACTAACATGCCCCCCTCTTTTATCACTAGAGAGTGATATGATAAATGAATTGAATGTGATGATATAATTGTTAAAAAAGTCATAGACACTAACACAGCCCTTTGAACCCCTTTTATAAAATGGTTTATGATGGATAATTTGGTATGGAACTAACATTGTGGTATGGAACCAACATTGTGGTATGGAAATGACATCACTGTATAGAATTAATGACTTATTATATTGGATTCCTTGGCTTATAACCTTGGATCCATCTTTCTTTGACCACCTTGGATTTACTCCTTGGGATCCTTCCAAGTTTATTATGATTTTTCTATAGATGATCTCCATGGACTCGAAGAGGATTCCTTGGTCAATGATCTTGGGTCATGGCTCATGTAGGTCTACATTATACTAAGTTTGTTATGGATGAGTTTCATGGAATCGAAGAGGACTATGTGGTTAATGGACTTAGGTCCTGGCCCTCATAGGTCTAATACTTGATATACCCAGTATATTCCATAGTGGATGCTTTACTCTTGTATACAATTTTCATCATTAATATACTACTTTTTACAATATGTAATTATATATTGGATTACATCACTTTATCATTAAAGATTTATTCCTATTATACCCACACACTATTATAGATTATATGAATGAACTGGATTTTTTAGACACCATTGGCAGTGTCCTACTGAGTGTATCTCACACCCTATTTGGGCTATCAATTGGTACCCTAACAGAACTCATGGTTGCAGGTTTAGGATCTTAGATTAGGTAATGTGTCATTACACATGTACATGGGAGCTTAGGAGCACAGGACTGAGTCAAATCTTAGGATGCTCATGAAGATATCCCTTGGGGCCTTTGTTCATTTAGTTAATCATGTTTATGTATTACCTTCTATATTTCTATTGTTTTACATTATAGCATGTTCATACATGATTGTTTATTAATTTATTGTTGATTTTCAATTGTTATTATATTCCACTATATTTATTTATAATTGTTTATGTTGTATTTATTATTGATCTAGAGGGCACCTTTAGACCCTCACTGCTAGTCAGTAGCATCTAGAGTACGAGGATATGCACTTGAGGCCAGGTAATTAACCAGTCTGGCTACTATTTATAGAGTTAGCTGGGTTATCAAATTTCACCATCACATCTATCTACACACATATATGGGAAAACTAACCACCATACATATAGGAACATATAACTACCAAGAGAAGAGAACAGGTCCATATGGAGTAGTCAACCATACATCCTCCCATCGGGATGTTAGCGAAAACACCCTCTCATAGTCCACTAGGTGTCAATCTCCCTAACCGACATGGGTGGGGTAGCGTATGAAATCATATAATATATAGGATATAATATATATCACAACCACACTATAGGAATAACCTAGTACTAATCTTAACTGCATCTAATGTCACTCGGACACCTATCTACCACAATTAAGAACTAGGTATCTCATAATCACATAAAAATTTAGGAGCAATAATAAATTAACTCTTTCCTTTAAATAATTTCCTTTCATTAATTAATTCATTATCCATTATTTAACCATAAATATTATACTAGATTATATTACATTAAAAATTAGAGTCAAGTCTATTCCTTCCATACATAATCCAAATCTAGTCCATGGTTTCTCAAGATCAACATCTTCTTAGAATTGCATTCCATCATCACCAACCCCATGGATTAAAAATTATTAAACTTTCTACAATCCATGTACTCTAGGAAAACCATCCTAAGATATCACCAAGATAAATGAAACCAAGAACATCCAACTACCTCAAGTAGTGGGGAAAGAAATGTAGATAAAATAATAAACCTTTCCATTTGGCCATTAAACATATTCATAAGCAAGATTCCCAGTTCTCAGCATCACATTAATGGTTAATCCCAGATTCAACTCATTTCATCATCTCTAGATCCATCCCTGACACCCACATACATATCCCAATGCATCTCTTCATCATAGACATCAACTGTTGCCACAACATCCAAGCCAACCTGCCCATATAACATCATCCATCCCATGAACATCCATCCCAGGATCATAACACATCACATGGAAAATATCACATGCAGAGAAAATCAAAAGGAAATAAGAAAATGAGAATAGTCAATAGGGAAAATTAGTCCCTAAAACAAGGAATTCACCCTTTATATATAAACTACCTCACTTGGTCCCAAACAAAAGGTATCTAGCCTTTATAAAAAATGGGAACTCATAGTCCCAATGATTTCATTTATCAAACATCAATTTTTATTCCATCTTGAATTAACTAATTCATTTATTTTTAGGTTCTATCTATGGGAAAACTATGGAATCAAGTTATAATAAGATATAAAAATGTTTAAACATGATCTTAGTATTAATACTCCTTTCAAAAAACTTAGATAAGTACCATTATCATTTAACATGCCATTTTTATTCTATCAACAAGAATTTACATGCTTCGCATTCATATCAATTTCACTAACACATGGAATATCATATTCAATTAAACATGCATATTTCATTAATTTGATTATCATAAAATTACAAGGAACATAAAATTCATTTAAACATTTATCTTTATTAATTATTTAGAAAAAAAATTAATAATTATCGGCTTTATGTTATTTACCATTTTTTGATTAAAGAAACATATTAAACCAAGCATAATAACATGTTAAAAAATCATAAAATAGATAGCACACTATCTAGGAAATCAAGAGTCAAACCATTATCATGATATCAAAAATCGACATGAAATCACTATTACCAATTCCTTTATTAATTAGATTCAATATTTATTAGGTTAATTACATTTCCATAAAAATATATAAACAATTATAACTTTACAATTTCACATAAATAAATAGATAAGAAAAAAATCCCCTACCTCAAAGGCGTTAACATTCTTCAAAATAGAACAGACTAATGTTACCGATCTCTAATCACCTCTCTCATGAGTAACTATGATCTCCTAAAGAAATTGTTCCATGAAAAAATTAGAAATGGACAAAAAAACTATATGAATAAAGGAGATCAAGTTCCATAACAATGAAAGAATAAATGAGAGAAAAACAAAAACAAATGGAGAGAACTACTAGAGAGAGAAGTGGTAGTATTCATCTTGGATCACCATAGATTGATCTCTAGGAGTTGGGTATCAATCTCTATAATAGGGGTCTTTAGAGAATTTGAAAAAAAAATCTCTAGGTCACCTTGGGTTTGAGTGAGATGAGTGGAAAACAATGGGCTTTAGGGGTCTTGGGGTATTTATAGACCCACTGAAAAACTAAAGACCACATCGTAATCCTTTGGACCATGCTAAAGCATTGTCTAACATAGGGAATTTTATGGTGCAACCTAAGGCACCATGCCACAGCCACCATCAGCCAAAGGTGATTCTGAGAATCTAAGACATATCATATAAAAGTGGATCTGGGGGTTATAGTGCAACCATATGCACCATACCACAAGACCCCCACTAACAAGAAAGGGACTACACTGTATCCTATAGCCCATGTTGCAACTAACCCCCAATTTATAAGTAGCCTTGAAAATCCCACTAAGCTCCCCTACACTACAGCTGAGGTCAACTACACTACAACCACTATCACAATAGTTCAACACCTTTCTACACATCGTTTCCATACCATTTTTTGGTAGTGTCTCCCCCTATTTTCCCCAAACACCTTGGAACCTCCTCCAAGTGCCACCAACACCCAAAACTCACAATGTAAAGGGATAACAAAATCTGGGCCCTTAAAATAAAATTTTAAAGGTAAGATTCCCATTTCTTATTTGAAATGTGTAAATTTAGGATATCTTGTGGCTAAATGTCCTAAAAAATTTCAAATGGATTATGAGGAAGATGTGAAGAGAAATAACAGTGCTTTAAAATGAAAAAACAATCTATCATGGGTTAGCATAAGATCAGATGAAATTGATGTTTAAGAATTTAAAGATTGAAAGTATCTAAATAAAGATACACTGGTAGATGTTACACATGATAATGATAGTGATGTTGAAAATAATTTTGATAGAAGAGTTTATCTTCATGTTGAACTAAAGGTTTCCCTTGAACAAATTTATATTTGTAGGACAAGACAAATAAGGATAATATAGTTTTTCAAAGACTCTGAAATCTATATAAAACAACAAGAGTAAGATATGTGATAATTAAAATATGAAATCCAAAATAATAAAATTATAAATTAAGGAAGTTCAAGGAAATAAATTGAGTTAAAACTCAAAGCCGAGGTGCACGCCCGAATCATTAATGAGAGATCTAAATCAATGAAAGACAAAGCTAAGAGAATTGAAGAGATAAAAGAAGAAGTCAAGAAATGTCAATGTAAGTGTGAGGATCAAGATAGGCTTCTCACACCTGATATAGAACTAAGTAGCTCAATGAATTTTTCTCCCATCAAGTCTAGAAAGTTTTATAAGTAATTCAATAAGGAAAATATTCCCAATCTATAAGTATAGTGCATTAAATACAAAGGGAAATATGTTGTGAAGCATGATTTCATGAATAATACAGTCATGGTTAGTACTAAACCTCAAGTATCAACACCTCAAAGGAAATTTGATCTTCACAACACTCAATAAGGTACTTATGGAGTAGTAAATGATCAGAATAAGATATCAAGAATTAGATATTTGTTTGGTGGAAATATGGGATACACCAAATATGTGTGTTCTATTGCTAAGAGATATCTCTAAGAACAAGATTCATAAAACTATGAAAGAAAGATTTATTCACTTTCCTATTATTTTAATGGATATTTTTTTTCTGTGAAGGTTTTGGGAACAAATATATCTGTTATGAATCAAGAGTAAAACAGATAGTTTCAAGAGAATCCCGGAAGGGTGGAAAACAACAGTTGGAATCTTCATCTAAAAAACTAAAATTTAAAAATATATTCTTAATATTATAGGATAAAGAAGATCCAATGGATCCAGAAGAAAATAAAGTTTATAAATCATCAATATAAGTGGACCAGAATACTTGGGTGAGGAGGATAAATTCCAAAAAAGTTAATGTTGATGATATTGCTTTGATATAAATAGAAAAATAGGGTTTATTAATTTGGATAATGGATTCACATCACACATGACTGGAAATGAATAACTTTTTAGGGGTTTCAAATATAATAAAGATGGTATCATTCATTTTGGAAATGATTAGGGTCTCAATATCGTTGAATTTATGGAAACTAAATTTGATGGTAATGATATTAGGTGAACATATGTGCTCCTTATTGAAGTCTTTAGTTATAATATTCTTAGTTTCAGTCAATTATCTAACTCATGGAATGTTTTAGAGTTCAATAAGAAGGTATAAATAGTTATATAAAGATATGGTTCAATTATTCTATAAGGAAAATGAACAAAAGGGAATATTTTCCTTATTAGTGAAGAGAATTGGTGTATGATTTCTAAGGAAGATGAGAAAAAAAACACGACACAAATGACTTGTCCATTTGAGCCAAAAATCCTTAAAAGAATCTAGTGAAGTATAATAGAGATTGATACATCCAAAATATTACTTGTGATCACACTTACACATGTGATTCTCACCAAAATGGAAGGATTATTTAACAGACCTATAAACCAATAAATTAGAAGTCATCAAGACTTCTTAATCACATGCATGTGGGAAAATTACACCCAAATCCATTGATAAAAAATTTAACCATTTCTTTTTTGTTGATTATTTTAGTAGGATGGAATGGTTTGTGGTATTAGAACACAAATATAAAGTGTTTAAGCGTATCACATGATATTGAAGTCTGGATAAAAAAAATCTCAGGGTAAAATTTCAAAATTATCACACTGATAATAGTATGGAATTTATAAATAACCAAGTGGAAGAATATCTATAAAATCATGGGATTCAACACCAAGTTTCAATGGTTATAAATACTTATCAGAAAGGAGTTATTGAAATAAGGAATCACATCATCAAAAACATGTCATAGACTATACTTATTAACAAAGGCTTATCTGAGAAATATTGGAAAGAGGTAGTGAAAGCAGTGATGTACATCTATAATAGGGACTTATTATTTCCCAATGAAGACAAAAATTTATATAAAATATTGTATGGAAAGAATACTACACTTAAATACTTTTAGGTGTTTAAAAGTTAGTGATTCATTATCAATAAATAAAAGAATATAAATTTTGAACCTCATGGAAATAAAGGAGTTTTTTTACTATTCATAAAAAATCAGAGCCTACTGGTGTTATAATAAAAAGTATTGGAAAATTGATTGAAATAATGATGTTGTTTTATTTGAAAATTAGAAGATAACAATGCAACTTGAAATAAATTCAAATTATGGTGAGAATATTTCAAATAAAAATTATCTTTCTTTTGAAATTGAAAGTGATGATGAAAATTTTGGGTTATGGGGAGTTTTAAGGGATGTAGATAACTCTTATAATAGATCTGATGATAAAGAAAACATAGTCATGACATTAGGATCAAGTAGATGATCGAGCAAGGCTAAAATCACTAGAAAAAAATATTGTTGGAGATCGAACAGACCTTGTTCAAACAACATGGATAAAGTCTCTGTAGTAGGTGTCTCTCTTATCTTTGGTGGAACTAAAATATTTTGAATAATCTATTGATGATGAAATTTTGGTCAAATATATACATGATAATCTTGACCAAATAGAAAAGAAAAAAACATGGGAAGTGGTTCTAAGGCCACATGACATGAATATCATCATAATCAAATAGATTTTCTAAAATAAATTGAATAACAATGGTAAGATTATAAGTAAAAAAGCATGAATTGTGTGTAATGGGTATTCCCAAATTGAAGGGATCCATATAGATGAAACATTCACATCGGTGAAGTGAATTGAAATGATAAGACTATTATTAGCCGTGATGACAAAGAAAGGATTCAAGGTGTACTAAATAGACATTAAATCAAACTTTTATAATGGTTTCCTTGAAGATAAACTCTATATTACATAGCTGGATGGATTTTTCATTGACAATGATGAAAATAAATTACATCATTTGGAAAAGGAATTATATGGGGTAAATAAAGCATCAAGAACATGGTACTCAAGGATGGACCAATACTAAAGAAGCTTGGATTTCAAAGGGGTTGGTTTGATCAATATCTCTATATCAAGAAAGAAAATGAGTAGTGGATGATGGTGGTTGTATATATGGATGATATTATCTTTGAGGATTAAATGACACCCAATGCAAGAAATTTACAAATCTTATTATAATATCCTACCCCTTCTAAAAGTACAGACCAATTAAATTTTTTTGAGCCTCATGTAACTTTCCTTAACGAAGGTGTTCATGGTGTAGGAGGAATTTCAGAAGCATTCTAGGAGGAGTTTGAGAGGAGTTCAAGCTACATTATATTGTTTATAACCACTAGTTAGCCATTATAGAGAAACTAGTTTTTTGGTGGCCATAGACAATAGTAGGACTCTCGGCCTAGGATCACTAGATAACCAGTGTCCCAGGGGAGGATAGAAGGTGGCCTCCTAGGCAGGAATTTTATTAGGGGTGACCCAATAATTTCATTAGGGTCACCCTCCATTATACTTTTACTTGAGTTTGTTCCCCTCCCATGGATATTAGCAGCACCCCTTTGGTGCCTCCCTCTACTTCATCCACCATGGTGGATCTCCCCCATTGTTGGTTAATTTTTCCATACATATGATGTTTTGTAGAGTTTAAGGTAATTTTAAGAATCTTATATCTTCTGTTCTTTGATTTTCTCCACTTCAAGTTGTCTCTCATCACATTTATCTAACTTTCCCTATTTTTAGGTCTTTCATTTGGTTTATATTTTTATTTCGATTTAGGTCAAGATGATGGTTGATGTTGGAGATGTGGGATTTTCTAAGGACAAGGTAGGCATTCCCTAGACTTTTCCTATAGTCTCCTTGTACTTTCACAAGTACATGCATGGTGTGTCATGCTAGCGTGTTGTTTGATGTCCTAGTTTAAGCTATTTTTTAATTGTGACTTATCTTAATTAGATTACACAGCTAAATTGTGTTAAACCTAAGAAATATGGTGATTCTAAGTAAATAAACTTATTTTATAATTGACCTTGAATATATAAATTATAAATTCATATGGCCTCTTGAAATGGGAAAGGTGGTTTGGAAATATCATTGGTTTCATGAATTAGTAAATTGTGTCTTAAATGGATAAAAAGGAAAATCATGTTTTGATCATTGATTGTGAAATGGAATTTAAAAATCATCAATAATTAGAAATATATATTCAATTATAATTTGAGTTTCTTATAAAAGGTTAAGTTAGTGACATGGGAATTTTGAATTGATGGGTTATAGATTTAAAAGGTTAAATGGAAATTTTAATTTGATCTCATGTTTTAAATGGTAAATGATGAAAGTGTATTAAAATTGTTTCATGTTATGTGAAATGGTTTGACATATTTATAGTAAATGAAGATAAAGTGGTCACCTAGTAATACTATGTACTTATTATGGGATTGATTTCACCCTTATTAAATGAAGAAAGAGATTATGAGATGTCCTTGATGTTAAATTTTTAATTGGTAATAATGGGACTTGGTTTCACAATGAATGACATGTTTTTAATCAAGAGGTAATTACTTGGAAAGTATAGGATGAATTAAATTATTGAGTGGCATAATTTTCCTTTTTTTATTTGTTTTTTTAGTAATGACTTAGATAAATTCCATGGATTCTGTATGGACTTGATTGATGTGGAATATCATGAATGGGCCTTGGATTCCATTAAGGGACTCAGATAAATATCAGGGTATAATGACACCTTTGGATTCATTGAGGGTCAATGTCATGGAATTCCTTCAGAAATAAATTGGTTTCCTCTTATATTATTTATTGTGAGTGTATTGGGGAATCTCCCCCTTTGATTAGGGTAATGTCTTTACTTGTTAAAATCCAAAAATTCATGTCATGGATTCTTGGAAGGTTCCCTTATTGAATTTCATGGGATGATATCCCCATATTTGACTTGATTTATTAGGGTGTAATACCTCAGGTATGATCCAAGGATTCTAATAAATTCATGATTTATAATTTCAAGTATTTTTTCTTGAATTCAAATAGGTAGACTGGATTAGTGTAATTTCATGGGTCACCCCCTTTAATTCTCTATGGGTTTTTTGGGAGGGAATGCTCTATTGAGCGATGTGGATTCCCTTAGTTTAAATGGATAAAATGAATTTTATGTAATATATTGAATTTATTTTTATGAAGTTTTAACTAAATAAAATACTATTTACAACTTGTAGAGTATTTTCCTCTATAACTTGTAATTTAATTTTTTTTTAACTAATCCTCATTCATGATAGGTTCAGGTTAAAGTAAATGGTTAAAAAAATAAATCAAATGATCCCTTATCTAGATTATTATATGGTTTCAACTAAATAAAATTCCAATTAAAACTTATAAAAAAAATTCCTCTATAAATTATACTTAACATTTCATTAAACTGAGGCCCTGTTATGGAAATTTTGGTTAATGAAAAATAAAAAGGTGTAAAATTTTGAATCATTTATATATAATGTGGGCATAGTGGGTGTTTAGTGTTTAACCCTATTTATGGGTGGTAGGGGAGATGAGATCACCTCAGTTATGTTTTATCCCCTACAACCTTGAGACTCATGACATTTTGGGGTTGTAAATGGTCCTACAGTTTGTTCTTGAATTTATAATGGGTAGGATGGATTAGTTTCAGACTTGTGTATGAGACCCCATAGTGGGTTTTTGGCACATTAGAAATCTTGTGACCATAGAATGGGGGTGAGTATCATCTCGGGAGTTATGAAATTTGTGAGATAGTAAGTGTGGGTTGGTAAAGATATCTTAATGGTATTTTCAGGTAACTCTAGGATAGGGAGTTGGTGGATTATGGCCTTTAAGGGTGACTCATGAGAGGGTTCATCTAAGTATATAAGTTACTATTGGTTCATGATTCATAGGTTTATGCTTCGTATTATGATATCATTACATGAGAGGTTTTACCAGGTATGTGTTTTAAGCACATTATATGCCTTTGGAACTCTTGGAGAATCACTTATGTGCTAGTAATTTTAGTTTTATGGGTATTTTTAGGAGGGGAAGGCTCATTTGGATGCCTAAACCTATTAACTCCCTGTGGTGGTTTCTAGTGGGTTGATCGATGGGAATCATGTATGGTATAATTATAATTAGTGAGGCATGATTAAACTCTATGTTGAGACAAATTATTGGGAGATGCTCGGGGTTGTTTGATTTTAGGAAGATGATTTTCCTTGGGAATGAAGGTCAGTTGAGGTAGACATGGTGAACATGGGGTGGATTGGATATGAGGTGCATGTGAATAATGAAAACCTAAAAAGGTTCTTAACATGAGGCATGTGGAAATTCTCGATACTCTTGAAATGAATAGCACCATGAGTACTGGTTCTTTGGTAGCACAGACAGTTTTGGAGGTGGGATCGGTTAAGTGCCTAACCTTGATAACTTTGGATACACCCTTGAGAGAATAGTGAGAGTTTGGTTTAATGTTTTTTGTTCATAACGGTGTTGGTTGGTGGATGGTTAAGAATGTGACTAAACTTAGAATAAGTGTGATGATAGACCTTGAAAAAGGTGTCAAAGGTTCTCCTGAATCAATAGAATTGACATGCTTAAAGGTATGACTAGTTATTTAAAATGGTACATGAGACTAACTTTAATGATCCATAAGTTGGGAATCTTGAGTTGGTTCTATTTTGGTTGTAGTGGAGAGTGAAACCCCTTGGTTTAAATGATAATGTGGTGGTTACACACGAGTCCTAATAGGTTTGGATTGGTGAAATGGGTCATGTGTGGTTCTATTGAGAATCAATTAGGTCTTTTAGGATCTTACAAAATATGGTGGTAGTAATTCCTTATTGGGCATTAGTTCACAATTGTTTGGAAAAGAGTTGTGGGGCTATAGTTGGTTTATCTTGGCAGTCCCTCTTGGGTGAGGTAACCAAAAGAGGTAGTGGATTCTTTTGAAATGGTGGCCTTGATCCTTGTGGATCAGTGTGTGGTGGTATGGTTGATTTGAGTTGAACCTGATAGAGGTTTTAGGGGTAGATGAATGCATTGAGTGTGAATTAGTATGAACTACACATGTGTGTTGTGATTAAACATACTAAGGGTGTGCTTAAGGAGAGTTTTAAGCGAATCCAAATAGTAGGGATTACACCATCAGTCATCTAATGGTATGAACCTCATTACAGTTTGAGTTCTAGTGAATGTTTTAGGTGACATCCTTGTGAGTTGGGAATGGGTAGAAGTTTATATTTCATGATATAACATATGTATGACTGGGATGGCATGCCTAATTTTTTTTTTCAATGATGGATGAGACTTGGGCCATGGTGACTAGACATTTGGTGTATTAATTTGACAATGATCACACTCTTATGATGGGAATGGTCATATGGGTTGTGGTGTTACGATGTTCATGTAGACATGGGCGTGGTTGTGATAAAACCAATCATTAAATGGTTTTTGGTGTTGGGATGTCATTGATTTGGTTAATCTGGATTTATCTGGATTCATTGGTGAACAAAAGGTGTGAATTCAGATGTAGTGTGTGTGATCCAAGAATAATTTGGGTCATCTATAAGTCAGTTCTCAAGATAAATCATGACAGATGAGTTTCAGTTGGTTTGTGATCTAAACATGGAATCACACATAGTATTGTGGATGGACATCGATGTGTGTTCATGTATGATCATGAGATTCCTCTAGTATTAAGGCATTGTGTTATAGTGAATTCATAAGCATGTTGGCAGCTAAATCTGGGATTTGTGGAGATGGGGTAGCCAGGGGAGGTTTAACTTTCATTCTTATGTGTGACTATATGTGGTGAGATAGAAACCACATATGAAATTTCGTATTGGCTATGATGGTGGTGGTTTGAGGGATAAATCGGGCTTATCAAGGAAAGTCTCATTTTTTCAGAGCTTGTTAAAAATTGGGTGTGGGGAATTATAACAGACCTTGATTAGTTCCCAATGTTTTTTGGGGCATGGTGTGATGGGAGATATACCTAGCATGTATAAAATTGATAATGTTTATTTAGAAGTCAAATCTAGTGGTGAAAAGTGTGGATGAACCATTAATGAATGGAATACATCGTCTAGGGCTTGCTAAGTATTGGAATGTATGTGAATTTCTAGCAGAGAGTGGAAAAAACCCATAGCATGGTGGAGTGTGCAAGTCACATGATAATAATATACTTTTAACTTTGAGCTAAAACCATTGGTATTAGGTGTTCAATGATGGATGGTTGGTAAAAAAGGAAGGAATCTAAGAATAGGTGTCAAATGGTGGAATTGGTTTGGGTGTAATGTTAGAAAAAACATAACCTAAAATATGTATGTTTTAGTTTTGGGCGATGAGTTTTGGTGATGCTCTGGAATTCATCTAAAGAATGGTTTGTTATATGGTGGGAATATTTTAATATATCACCCATTACAAAAGTACAGACTAGTTAAATTTTTTTCTAGCCTTGCGTAACTTGCCTTAACAGAGGTTCTCAGGGTGTATGAGGCATGTTGAATGAATTCTCTGAGGATTTTAGGATTATTCAGGGATGAAAAATGTTTTCACAGTACCACCATCTAGTAGGTATAGAGTCATCAGCTAGCTGGTGGCCATGGCCAGTAGCAGGTCTCTCAACTTGGGCTCACCGACTAACTAGTGGCCCAGGGGTGATTAGATGGCGGAGGCCACCAGCTAGATGACAACCTCTGAGGAAATTTTTTTATTAGGGTTACCCTTATAATTTCATCGGGGCCACCCCACCTTATACCCTTAATTAGGTTTTACCCCCTCCTACGGCTAGTAGTAGTGCCCCTTTAGTGCCTCCCACTTCTTCATCCACCATGGTGGACCTCCTCCATTGTTGGTCCATTTTTCCTTCTGTCTAATATGTTAGAGATATTAAAGTAAGTATAAGAATCCACTATTATCTATTCTTTGGTTTTTTTCTCCTTCAAGTCATCTCTCGCTGCTTTTATCTAAAATTATCAATTTTTAGGGATTTCAACTAGTTTATCATTTTATTATGGCTTAGAACAAATCAGATATTGACGTTGGATGTATGAGCTATTTTAAATCTAATGTAGTAGGTCTAAAGAAATATACAATAGTCTCCTTATATTTTCTCAAGTGCATATGTGTTGTGTCATGTCATCATTTTCATGAGATGACCAAGTATAAGATAAGTTTTTTAATTGTGCCTCATCTTAATTATATCCCTAACAAAATTGTTTTGAACCTAATAAAGAGGGTTATTCCAAGTGAATTAACTTATTCTATAATTTAAATTGAATATAGAAATTTTAAATTCATACAGACTCTTGAAATTGGAAATTATATTGGTAAATATCATTTGTTGTGTGAATTAGTAAATTATGTCTTAAATGCTTAAAAAG
This sequence comes from Viscum album, assembly GCA_963277665.1. Classification (NCBI taxonomy): domain Eukaryota; kingdom Viridiplantae; phylum Streptophyta; class Magnoliopsida; order Santalales; family Viscaceae; genus Viscum; species Viscum album. The sequence continues at coordinate 1,068,008,754 of OY728166.1, read as the reverse complement.
AAAAATCATGTTTGATCAATGCATGTGAATTGGAATTTCACAAAAATTGATGATAAGAAATTGATATTTAAGGATCATTTTATTTTCTTATCAAAGGAAAATTGAGTGACATATGAATTCTAAATTTATGGGTTATAGTTTTAAAATAATAAAGTAACATTATAATTTGATATCATGTTGTAAATGGTAAATGGTGAAAGTTTCTTAAAATTGTTTCATGTTATGTGAAATGGGATTGATATATTTATGATAAATGAAGATGAAGTGGTGTACTAGTGATTTTATGTACTTTTTATGGGCTTGATATATCCCTTATTAAATGAAGAAGTAGATTATTATATAACTTTTAAATGGTAAAAAAGGGTCTTGGTTGCCTACTGAATAAAATGTTGTGAATTAATAAGTGATTACTTGGAAAGTAATTAATGAATTAAATAATTTAGTGGTGTGAGTTTCCTTTTGTTTATTAATTTTTTCTAGTAATTTAATAGAGAAATTTAATGGATTCTCTATGGAATTTATTTATGTGGAATTCCGTGAGCGAGCACTAGATTCCAATAGGGGACTCAGATGAATTTCGGGGTGTAATGACACCCTTGGATTAATTTAGGGGTGATGTTATGGAATGGCTTGAGAAATCCATTGGATTTTTCTTAGATTATTTACCATAATTACATTATAGTGGCTCCAATTTGGATTCAAGTAACATATTTACTTGTCAAATGTCATAGATTCATATCATAGATTCTTGTGGGGCACCCTTGTTGAATGTCACGGGATGAGCTTCCCAAATAGGTTTGATCTCTTTGGGTTGAATACCTAGTTGATATATGTGGATTACCTAAATTTATTTTGGTTATGGTTTCCTTGGTGGTATACCTTGGAACCTATTTGTTTGTATCATCTATTATGATTAGTGACTCACCAAAACTAGCTAAAGTGGGTATAGACTTATGTTGAGTGTCACCATAGAGACTAGGCATCGGTGGTTGTTATATTGTTTTTTATTTAAAATTTTAAGTTGTTAACAACCAAATTGTTAAATAGATAATATGTATAAATGTTTAGTTATATAACTTATTCATACACCTTATTATAGACTAGTTATTTTAGGGACATCATTGGTGGTGACCTATTGAATTATACTCACACCCTATTCGGGATTCCATGGAACTTGGGTACCTAAGAAGATGTTACTTGATTGTAGGTATGTATTTGGACTACTAGGATGGATCATGAGAGTTTGGTACTAGGACAATACTTGAGACAATTTCAGAGTGTCTTCTAGTTGTATTTTGGTATTTTGGGTTTGGTTGTATCTTACTTTATTTGTATGTATTTCTTTCCTGATATGTTGTATTGAGTTCATTTAATATAGCATGGGTTATTTATTTTGATTATTTTTCAACACTTTCTTAGATTTTGTTATGCTACTTATTTACATGGTTAGTGTATGTGATTAGATTTATTTTTGTTGTATCCTTACTCTGATATGTGGGTATATTCTCCCCATAATACCAAATTTTACCCAAACTGATAGTCAAAATCCTCTAGCATGTGAGGAAGTGCAATTGAGGCTATGTGGCGCACCAGCCTAGTGCATCAGTTTAGTGGATTCTGGGTTGGGGTGTTACACTTATGAGGTGAAAGTTTGAGATGTCTCTTATTAGTGAATTTTTATTTTTTCTTATCCTATAGGTGATTCAAATAAAAGATTGGATTTTCATCTCTCAAATAAAATATTCCAAGGAGGTCTTGAACAAATTTTAAATGGAAAATTTGAGACTAATGGAAACTTCTATCTATACCCAGACAAAATTATAAAAATATGAAGAAGGCAAGGAGGTATATATCACACTTTATAGACAAATTATTGGAAGTTTACTCTACTTAATATCCACTCAATTAGATATTGTATTTGTCAGGTGTCATGTTGTATGATATCAAATTTTCCACAAAAAAAGACACATGAAAGTTGGGAAAATGATATTTTCCATATCAATAATACAGTGGAATATGGGATATTTTACTATAGTTATTCAAAGAATAAGTTTTTGGGAAATTCTGATATGGATCGAGAAGGTTCATTTGATGACTGAAAACAAACTTTTGGTGGTTTATTATATCTTGTGAGTTCTTACACTTTATGGATCATCAAGAAACATGATTGTATATTTTTAGTAACCATGGAGGATGAGTATATTATGTTTATCCAATCATGAAATAAAATTATTTGGATGAAAAAATATCTTAAAGACATTGGAATTGAAGTTGGATATTCTATTCTGATCACATGTAACAACTCAAGTGTTGTAAACCTTAAAAAAAATATCACACATCATTTGAGGACAAATCACATCAAGATTAAGTATCATTTAATTAAAGAGAAAGTTGAGTATCATTTGGTAGAATTGGAGTATGTTTCAGCTCATGAGTGAGTGATTTATATTGTGACAAATTCACTACCTAATGTGGAATTTGAGAAGCATCGATTGGCTCTTAAATTCCAACTAAATCCATCTACCTAGATAGATCATGGAGGAACCCGCAATTCTCTTAGGTAATTTTTCTCAAGATCAAGGTATGTAACTCTTTTATATTTCATTATTATATCCCTAACACTCTCATAAAAACTTTCATATAAGTGATCTATTTGGGTTTGTTGAAAAAGGGGGATAGATATATTTTTATTAAGAAGAAGTTGTAAAAGTATGTTTCAAAATGGGGAGAGTATTTCATGATGATTAGTGGGGATAATTTTTTTAGATAGAGTATTGATGATCATTGATTCAAGTTATGTGATCATGTAGAAGTTGTTTGGATGGATTATTGATTATCATGGTTTCAAGGTATGTGCTCATGAGTATATTTTCATTAAAATCTTGTTTCTCAACACCGAGAATGGATTACATGGGCTTATATTTATATTTTATGATTAATGAAACATTGATGTATGACTATAAAAGATTAATATTGAAGATGTTGTGTTTTTCTTGGAGTATTTGAGAGTTATTGTGTTTGGGAGTTTTCAACAAACCTAAAGGACGATATTGTTAGTAAAAATATCATATTAAACATTTTTGGGTTATGTTTCTTGAAAAATATGATGGAATATGTTTCCCAATAAGTTTAATTTGTTTAAAAAAAGTATCATTTCATAGTTTTACTGAAATTTGTGAATTAGGTATTCACCATGGATTAGACCACACCATTAGGAATTTATCTATGTTTTATTGAAGATGATTACTACTAGAGTTAGTGACCACACTCATAATAGTGGGAATTTTTATATGGAAATTCACCTATGTGAAACATATAATACCTCTATAGGAATTATGGGGATCATGGTCTAGAGGATAACAAGTTTAATTGAATATTTTTTTTGAGATGGCCAAAAAAAGATAGTTGAAATGAACTTCGTTGTTTCACTGGGTGTGGTGGCTTGGGCGTCGAGCTGTGAAACATGAGGTACTCCACTATGGGTGTGAAAGAGACTATGGTGGACCCAATAAAATATAAGTATTAAAATCCCCCTATTCTATGTTTAAAAGTTTGATATAATTTTATTTCCTATGGTGGAACTCAAATGAAGGATTTTTAAGTAAAGAGGAAACATGGTGTAGACCATGTTGTGTCATTGGGCATGGTGTCTTGGAAATACACATGTGAAATGTAGGGAGTCTTTCTATGACTATGGAGAAATTCATGGTGGTGTTTCATTGAATAAAATTTTTAATACCACCATGTTGTGTTGAAAAAATATTTGGACACGCTACAAGTCGCGTCAGAGGTCGGGTCAAAAAAATTTGTGAGTTAATTCCATTTTTTGGGTATCTATAGAAGTTGTTACCATCATATTTTTGAATGGTTGTGGTGAATTTTGGAGACCTCAATTATGTAAATTCAATGGAATGGAGTGAATTCTAATTTAAAAGATGATTTAAAAGGGGTCTTATTTGGGGTTGAAAATACATGCAGAAAACAAAGAAAGAGAAAAGGGGAAAGTCTATATCTCACTGAAAGTTATAGGGTGATTCCAATTCTCTTATGGACACAAAAATTCAAAGATAATGGTATTTCAGAATTTCCATTTATCTTTAGAAGTTTTAAACAACTGTTATATATATAAACATCATCTATGGTGTATATTTATACAACCATTATTTTAAGAAGAATAAGGAAGCATCGTGAGGACCTGTGAGTTCCTTGGTGTAGTAGAGTAGTGAGCTTTCCAATAGTTCATGGTAGTGAACCAAAAGGGTAAGTGAGACTGCTCCAAACTTGTAAACATTGAATAAATGAGTTTTTATTATGTTTGTTGCATAGTCACATTTTTGTGTAAGCTCCTTGGAGTATCCCAATGAGGTTGAACCAAGTAAATACATTTGTGTTATTTATTGATTTATTCACTCTAGAGAGAAATAAAGGGAGTGATTGAAGTGTTACTTAAGTTAAGAGAACGATATTAAAAAATCAATGATTATACATACCTTGATTCATCCCCACCAACTCTCAGTATATATTCCTGATAAGGGATCAACATTATCCATCCAGGATGATTTATCCTTAAGGGAAGAGTTATCTACAATAGAATTGATGACTTTTAAAGATTTATTAATTTAAATTAAAAATTAAATTCAAATATGATTAAAACTATGAAATTAAAAAAATTCAAAATAAAAAAATAAAAAAAATGTATTTTATAAATTAATATTCAAGATAAAAAATATGAAAATTAGAAATATTAACTACATAAATCCAAATACTATTTTCCATAACCTTCAAAATATAAATCCAATGAAATTAATACCAAAATCAAAAAAAGTTTTAGATCTTAAAATATATGAAAATTTAATCAAATATCATTTAATCTATTTATCACAAATAAACCTCATTTTCATTCAATTATTAAAATAATAAAATTTTAAACTTAAAATGATCTAGATTGAATATATTTACAAATAAAACTCATTTCATCAAAAAAATATTATAATTTCATTAGAAATATATGAAAAATATATATTTAAATTAATCCACATCAAAGACATAGTATTTGTATTAATGATGCTATAATATGTTATACAAATCCAAACTAACGAATAATTATATTGGGTTGGTGACACCCAATAATATGATAGTGTATGAGAGGAAATATAGCCCTGAAATCATTAATCCCATCAATGAATTATGATCAAAGCTATCCAGAGAGACCCTAATGTGAAATCCATGAAATATAAAATGATATATGATAGTTGTGAAGAGGAATTCATAAGTAATTTTCCGAAAATATAAAATTTTAAAAATTGATTACTCAGTAAAATGGGTGTGTGGTTGGCTTTTCAGGTAGTAGACCATCCAACATGAGATGGTGTGATTACAAATTATGTCTTTGGGTCATGATATAATGGTATTCCAAGCTCTACCTGTAATGTAAAATATTGAAAATGATAAATAATAAATATTTGAGTATAATATAATTCATAATAACAAAAAAAATAGTAAATATATGTGATTGTACCAGCATCCACACGTAGCGCTATAAAGCACATCCATATGAAGATCTGGACCAACAAAAATATGGTCCATGAGAGGGATATGCTCCTTTTCCCACATCTAAATTAGGATGAAACATCCATCGTGATCACTATGATCTTATCGGCATACTATGCATAATGTTCAATGCGTATATAAAAAGCATGCTAAGGGAAAACTATATATACGAGCCTGATTGAAGTCCTAGAGTAGTCCCAGATATATTGTGTGTATATACATGCTCAAGTGATTAGAATATACTATCACTCCAATGAGCCATAATATATATATATATATATATACATGTTACACATGGCTATCATATCATTAACATCATCGAGTAAATGTGTGAATTTCATGTCAAACCATCCCATACAAAGTAAACCTCCATATGTATCAGTGTCATATCCCTCAATTTATAGTCCTAGTTATCTGTGTAAAAGCTTAATACAATCTCTATATCTAGTTATTATGACTATAGCACCCTAAATTTGAAGTCCAAACATAAATAAAAAATCCTCTAGGGTGATGAAAATCTCCCCTATGGGTAGGTTTGGTGAGGGTAGTTAGTGGATGATGATCAAAAAATATGAAACCAGATATAATAGCTTTATAAAAATTAGCATGGAGTGGATATGAGATAATATTATGTAGAGGTGGAATGTGATGATAATGGTGTGCCCCACACACCCTATCCCATAAAACTTCTTGCCCCTCTAGCACCTCATGTGAAATAGGTTTATACTACTTAGTGAGATGAGTATTATCCTCCATATATATGCATACAGATGATGGAATTTTGAAATAATTATAAAATGTATTTACCATGTTATAGATATTAGAATATAGGATATATCAATTGAAGTAACTATTCAATTAATATAAATTGTATTTATTATCTTATGTTTTATTATATTGGTTTTTATAGTTTCTTAATTACTTATTTATTATCAGTATTGAAAAGGATATGGGTAGAAATTTTATAAAAAGAAACAAATATTTCCTCTAAAATACATAGATACATCAATGTCATAAAAATAAATATCATTGTCATTGAGAATTAGAAATATGTCCATAAATATTAGGTCATCGTTTTTGTTGTGATCTTCTCCATGACATATGTTGCATCTCAAACATTGGCCTTATTCTTAAGGCTAGTCTATCTTATTCTAAATATGGATGGACTTTAGTCTACCTCTTTGATGTAACCTACTAATTTATGGTATCAACATAGGTTGTTCTTTATTTATTGAGAAATATGGAAACTCCCCTATAGGAATCCACAATACGCTGTAGAATATATCAATGGTGTCTATCTAGTACATTAGATCAACATATTATTTGCAATATATGTTCACTGATGCACATGATGTATTGACTTTTGTTCAGGGAAACCTCAAATCCTAAAATTTTTCATAGTCACAGTGCCTTTTCCCTATTAATACTACCAACACTCATTCATTGATACCTTTATTAGGGTCATGAAAATATGTCACTTAGAAATGAATATCTTCTCTTTTGAACAATCAAACTTGATTAGTAGAGCTTAATAAATGTTTTTATCAATCCCACATTGAATGTTTTATCCAAACCACATCCCTTGGTGAATCCTGTCAACAGTCTATCTTCCTATTTTGATGAAGTACTTTACACAGTAATAATATATATCCTGAACTAAACCTATTACAGGTAACTTACATAGCCACTTCAAGAAACTATTTATGGAATCCATAATGTTTGTGGTCATGTGTCCATACCTTTTCCCTCTATCATACACCAAAGACTATTTCCCTTTTAGAATCCATATCATATAGTCATAAACTACCTGATTAGCATTATAAATTCCTTTTAATCACCCTTCAAACCCTCAATGGTCTGGAACATATTCCATAATGAAATGAATAATTTATATAAAAAATTCCTTCAAGGTTATATTGGAAAAATAAATGATCACAATAAGATTACATACCAAGCTTAGTGATGGCCTTATTCATGGATTCAATAGGGAAATTATTTTGTATGTTATTAAAAACGTGTCTAATGTAATATCAATAAAATGAATTTAGAGATTTTCATGCGACATTATTGGATTTTATTTCCTCCTTATTCTCTTGATGAAGATATTATATTAAAATACACCTTACATGTTGGTGAAATATAGGTTGATGTGGGTTATAAGCCAACTACATGCAACATAATTTTTCTCTTTGAAAATTGTAAATACAAGGGGAACAGGCACATTGTTTCCATATTATATCATCATAATCAATAGTACACTAGTGTGATTTCCATAAAAAAATGTTCAATAAATATATACAAGCTATTTATAGAAACAAAATGTGGTAATACATGACTTGAATTCCTAGAACAGTTTATGAAATCAGACTTCAGAAGTATCAACCCTGTTATCTTAAGCCACATGTTCATTTGTGTAGTGGTTAAAAACAAGTTGGTTTTTATGTCTCAATATTGATAGAAAATATGGTAACACCAAATAATAATTATCTCAATCACTATAAACTTTCATAGTTTCCTTTTGTTTCACTCTCCATGCCTTCCCATATGAAATATGTTTGCCAAAATTTTATTGTATCCACTTCTGTACAAGGTTTGTAGGAATGTATTGGCACATCTTAATCATATCTATAATAATTATTGACACCAATTATATGTTTAATGATATATTTTACTATGTATGTTTAGGATATATACAGATATGAGGTGTTTATATCTCATAAATCCTCCAATTCTCAAAATAAATTCTATGTATCACCCCCAAATGTATTCTATAATAATTATCGTACTTGACATACCTTATGATTTATTTTTCCTATTTTGAATCTTCAATTGAATATCTATAGTTTATCTCTATATGAAATTTCCTCAGTACACTTTCCATGGCATCTTTACTCAAAAATTATCTTCTAACATATGGATTTTTCCATGTACCAAATTCGTCGCCTACAACTCTAGGAAATTCACTCATAAGTTTGATAATATTCCAACCAAATTCAAGCATATTTGACATATATTTTTACTAATATGTGAATATATTTGGATGATTTATCTTGTGTTGTAGTTAGTGTAGGGTCATGGTATTTATAGTATCTTTTAATTTAGCTTCATTATCTTCCTCTTTATCATCATTGTCTTCCCCTCATGTTCCATCATTAGACACTTCATCATCATCAAATTGTTCATGAAACATATACAAGGATGGACCTTGTTCCATAACTCTTACATGACTATGTTATGGTACAACAGTCAGTTGATACTGGATAATAGAAACCTACTCATATAATTCCATTAAAATATTATTAGATTGTTGGTTGTGGATTGTAACTAGTCCTCATAATAAATTAGTGGATAATTTATATACCATATCCTATCCTTGTATTATATATATTTCTAAATAATAGTATGGATCTCTTGATCAAGTGTCAGGTTTATTCACCCATGTATTCTTACATGAACATCAAATAGAGTAACATAATATATTATGTTAACCACTCATGTTGTTTACTTACTATAAGAATCTCCTTGGTCATTATAAAAAACATCAATATAATAATAGATGTAAGAAAACATAATTTTCTACATGGTATTATTACATGTGTTCATTAATTTAAAGTCTTAAATAATATCCACTAATTATAATTAATTATTTTTAGTAGTTAATATTAATTAATTATTAACAAAATACTAATTAAAATTCATTACTACTATGGATAATTTCTTTATATTTTGTTAAAAAACTTGGTCTTCTAATTAACACTAACTAAAGATATTACTTGGTGTGAGTCTTGTAGAGTAATCACTAGACATCCTACTAACTTTATTCCATGATAAGCCCCAAAATCATCACAAGAGCGGTCCAAAGTGATAATCCACTACCCAGAGTTTTCACACTAAATAAATCTAATAAAAATGTTAATTAGAAGAACAGTTTATATTAATCATTTGTTACTAACTACTCTTAAGTATGATTAATAGGTTTTGATTACAATAACACAATGTTAATCACATATCATTAATTTAAATTAATGATAAAAGTTTATATTAATTATTAATCACTTTTTAGAAATTGAATTTAATTATAATTCATCAATTCTAATTAATATTTCTTAATATTAATTTTAATTCATCAATTATATTTAAATTTTCTTAATCTTAATTATGAATTTAATTTTAAATTATTATTAACTATAATTAATTATACAAAATTACACATATTTAATGTTAATTAATGATATTAGTTTATGATAAATATTAGCCATTTAATGTTAAATATAATTAATTATTTCAAACTATGATTACTTAATCTTAATTAAATATCATTACTCAATATTAATTCAATATTATTAAATATTTTATTACTATAAAATTATACATTATTTTTTGTAATTACTAATTAATTAAACTAATAATAAACAATATCTATTTAATTAAATATTTAAGTAAGAAAAATTAATTAAAAATGTCTTTTAAAAAATACCTCTAAATGAATCTTTGTAAATTCTTTACCCATTGAAAGTCAATGCTAAAAATTCACCGACCACTGGAATTCATCATTAGAAAGATATGGAGAATAAATTTTAGTAGAATGAAGAAGAGTGGTATGAATTGTAAGGGGAGAGGTGTGGGGCGGGTATAATTTTATAGGGGAAATGGAAAATATGTTACTACTCCAAATTCCTTTTTAATTTTTTTTGAATAAAAGAAATTTTAGGTGGTAAGGTCTTTCACTTAAAAAACCATGAAATGTGTTTCTTCCCACAATGATTTTTCCAGGTCATTGATCATGGGAAAATGCATTGAGGGGTTCAATGCATATTAGATTTATTGAAATGTGTTTCCCCCTTTAACACTTTTTAAACATAAATCCATTTTCATTATTTAAAAAAAAATAGTAAAAAACTCATATATATCCCCCCCTCTTTGACATGTCCCGTTAATGCTCAGTTTTATCCACCTATGATGATGTTTTAAATTCATTATATATCATCGTATTCATGGATAGTTAGTGTATCTTATATATATATATATAAATACTACTATGATAATCTACAATTATTATAAAATATTTTTAACATATCTATATCTCACTCCCACTTTTTGAAAAATTCCAGTTAATGGTCAGTTTAACCACCTACAAGGAAGTTATCAATTATTTAATTATCATTGCCTTCATAGATGATTATTTTATCCTATATATAATATATAAATATAAAATTTTATGTATTTTTAATATTTTTTAGGTAATATTACTAATGGATAAATAAAAATGATTCAAAACCATGAAATCAAAATGAAAACATATCAATTCAAACAAATAAGTCATCAAACCATTTTATCTATAAATGAAAGCTAACAAATAAATTCAAATTATTATAATTGACCAAGAATAACATAAATTAATTTAATGTAATTTTATATTAATGTTTTAATAAACATAATTTGGCTATATAATAACTATAAATGTGATGAAACAAAATGGGACCTAAGGTAGGGGGACTATCTCTCGACTATACTCGTTAAGATTCTTCTACATTGTCTAATCACATTTCAACATAATTGTATTTATTTTATACTATAAATATTATATTAATTATTATCCTTTTCAATGGATTGTTATATCCAATCATTAAAATATAAATCGTTTATTCTCAATTCAAAACTTATGAAGATCATAATGGGATTATTATCTCCATCCCATATCTTTGGGTTATACCTCATTTCCTTGATCTAATATATTTTATTATGAAGTAACACTTCCATATAAAATTCTATATATAAATTTTCCATTTATTTGTGGTGATTTTTATATACTTTCCATTTTCTCCCATTAATTGATTCATTCTTCTTGTATTACAAAAATATGTAAGGGGACTCTTAAACTCATTTATTTCTTTTGGGAGTATCCTATATTTATATATATCTCTCTCTCTTCCCTATACTTATTCTAAATTTTCATTTAATACCTTTTAAAGTTTATTTAATCTTATAAATATCTTATTCTAGGGATATTCATGCCTTTATTTCATTAGGATGAATTCCTAGTCACCTCCAATTGATTTTGGAAATTATTCATTTTTTGAATCCTCTCTTTAATTATCTTAATGATGTTTTTTCTTTTATTCATGGACTATTTTATTTTATTTTATTCTACACTTGAATGTATAAAAATAAATGTTTTACCCTATACTTTTTTAAACCTCTAAGTTTCTCCATCGATATATGCTTTCTGATGTAATTATGAAACACATCATTTTCTCATGGGTTTATTTCATGTTTATGCTTGAAATATATTTTATTTCTATGTGGAATGCCTTATTATAAGCATATTATAATATGATGAGTGGACCAGAATTATACATCCCTCTAATGAAATAGGTAAATTATTGTATCTCAAGACATCGTTATGGATATACATGATACAATTATATTTTTCTACAAAGTTGTGCATAGAAATTATGTAGTGAGATTTTTCCATAATGTTATGATGTCATGGAAGTAAGTCATGGATTATGTTTATATTTTTTTGATATTTTTCTTATTTCATGTAATGAATAATGTTCTTGATTAAGGGGTTTTAATCCTCAGACTTGTCTAACCATGTGTGTTTAGATATTTTTAAGGTGTTATAGAGATCAAAAAAGTCTTGGGTTGGGTTTGGGAAAGTGTCCTAGGTGTTGGGCTCTATCTATTGAATACATAGGGCACCGAGTACCCGATGGGTGGGTACCTAGTACTAAATGGGTTAGACAGTGATAAGGTAGGCCCTGGGGGGCCACCAGTGACACAAAAGCGAGTGTCGAGTGAGGTACTAAGTACCCGATGATCGGTGACCGGGTACTCAGTGGGTATTTGGGTTTTTTAATTTTAATTAAATTAATTGATTAATTTTAATTTAAAATAAGCGAAGACCTCATTTTTCCTAACCAGATTAGGGGATAAACCCTATCCCATTCCCCTTTATTACCTCTTCTTATAAGGTAGGTATCTCACATGTTATTCATCATTTATTCATGTGGTTGGTTTCTGGGAATTACTACAAGTAATGCTTGACTTCCTATACCAACTATTCTTGGTTTTTTTGTTCTTGTAGTTAGTTTCATATAATATTTATATTTTAGGTCATAGTATATAGTTTTATGATTTATTACTCCTAATTATGAATTATTTTTCATGATTTGATGTCCATGCCTCTATTATTTCATTTTTTATATGTGTGTTATGCATCATGTGAAATACAAGTGTAGGTAGGGTCATGTGAGTGACTACACCCGGAACTAATATTGGTATTTGGGGTACTTGGGTGTTATCCTAGGGTGTTCTATGGATGTTTTGTGTGGATTTTGTTTGATCTATATTGATAAGTTATTGTGTGTTGTTCATTGGTCTGCTAGTTTAAATAAAAATTCACTTTGGGGGACTTGGATGGGATTTTGTTATTGGTATTAATGTACTATGTGGATATGGGTAGTGAGGGATATGTCAGTATGGAATGGGTGATGTAGATCACTGGTGATGAGGTGATGAATCTTTTTTTATGTGTTGTGGTTGTACATTATTGGTGATTATTTCTCACTATGGGGGTTGAAGATTTTGGGTCTATGTGTACATATGTTAGGTCCCATAAAGTGGTTTAGAACACTTATTATTGGAAGTATCCTGGATATATTTAGGTAATTAGGGATGATGGTGTTGACCATCATTTAAAAACAGGGATATGTTGTAAGTGTCTATAAGATATTGGGTGATTGAGATCATAGGTTAGGATCAATATGCTTGTAGTATAAGTGAGATATGTTGGGGTTGATGGATCAGACTTGGTAAGGATGGGTGTCTTTGTGCCTTGAATTTTTCTAGGCTATTGAGATGGTGTTTTGGTAAGGGGTTCAAATAACTATGGGACTTGTGACATGACACATTAATGTACCTTCAGAGTATTTTGATTGACTCATAATGGTTAAAATAGTTGTGGTTTGGCATATAACATCATGTGGTGTGGAACTAATTGGAAGGTTGAGGGTGTTTCCAGTATGATAGTTCATGGGTGTTGCATCCTACTCTGTACCTGGCTAGAGTATGTAAAGTATCACTCATATCTAGTTAGGAACAAGTGGAGTGTATTTTGATGTTTTATTTGTTTTTCATACTTTTCACTTTTCATACACTCTTATACATATAGATGTTATCTAGGGACATCGTTGGTGGTGGCCTAATGAGTTTGAAATAACACCATGCACAAACCCTCCAAGACACATATATACTTTCTATCTCATGATACAAAAATGGGAAAGATCCCAACATCTATAGATTAGGGGTTTTTAGCACTCTAGATGCATGGGTAGGATGTTGTTGTATTTTATAGTTGGTTAGGGTAGTTTCTTAAATCTAATATGGGGATTGCTTGGTATTTATGATGAATATATTTATATGATTGGATTATGGGTGATATTATTATTATCTAGATGACTTTAATGGAATAGTATATGTTTATATATTGTATGTTCTAGATTATTGTTGACTGTTATTAGTATTACTTCCACTGTTGTTGTTTTTTTATTAAAATCCAGAGGGTATAGACTCTTCACTATCACCCCTTAAATCCTCAATGCTATTTAGTAACCTCTAACATACAGGGAGGAATGTTTAAGGTTTAGTGGGTATCCAAATCAAGATTCATTTGTCCAATCAATTTTGGGGATGTTATAAAGTGGTATCAAAGAAAGTTGATATAAAATGATATCGAGTGATGTTTTTTCTTGTTGACTGGGTTGTGGTGGATGAAGGTTTAGGAATTTTTTTAGACTTATACTAGATTCTGTATTTTGTGTCTATCCAGTAATAGTTTGGGATGAATTCTAAGTCTTTAAGAGGAACTGATATTGGTTTTTTGGTTTTCATGGTTACAGTGAGTTTCCTAGTTAAATTAGTATTTGATTTTATTAATTTTTGTTTTGGGATCTTAAACCTAAAATATAGTAGGTTTTATTCATTAATCATTATAAACACATAAGGGTCACATGCTGTGTGTTTTCCTACTTGTAGCTTCTATTTTGGTTCTAATTGTGGAATGGAAATAGGTTTGTGTGTTTAAAGGGTTAGAAAAAACCTGTATAATTTTTTCCCATATAGCTTCTTGGTGAAATTATACTCAACAAGAAAATGATGTGATTCATACTGTTATCAATTATGTGGTTCCTATATACATGTGTTGTGTGTGTTAATTGACCCTAAAAGGGGTAATAGAGGTCGTGAGTCCATATAATATAGGATATGGGTGCGAGTAAGGATGTTTATGGGTGAGTGCAATGTTTTTCCTATTACATATTTCTATATTTGTGATATCTAGACTATTATATTTAAATTGAGCATGGAATTTGGTTTTTAGTGAGATGAAACTTAGATGAATTATATTGGATTTTGAGGATAGTGGTGGTGTAGTTCTGTTGAGGTATTATCAGGTTGAGGCCTCTGGGAGCAGGGACAAGTATGAGCCTCTAGTATAAGTTTTGAGGTTTGTAGGTTAGCCAGAGAGGCTAGAGGAGTTGGGGAAGTGGTTTGAAGAGTACCTCAAGTCGATCCTCTTGTGGGTTATACAGAGCATTGACTGGGGAGAATGGGTAACTAATATATCCATTCCATACTTAACATGGGAGTTTTAATCACAATATCATCCCTTGTTCTAGGGAGAGGGCAGACCCAGATTAGTGGTGTACTGGATCAAGTTGGTTCAAAAAATATTTGATCAAATCTTGAAACCTCTAAGGAAGAGGGTAAATATGGTTATTTACATGATTATAGGACCAATAAAACATTGGTGGAGTGTATAGGTATAGGATGGTAGGTATAATGGGATGACATAGAAATATTTCTAATTGAGGTTTATCGAGAAGTTCTTCCCTAATACATTGAGGGAAGACCGAGCTCATGAGTTTATTCATTTATTGTAGGCAGAGGCATTATTCATGGACTATGTTGTGAGTTTCATGGACCTATTATGATTCATTTATTCTAGAAAGAGACATTAGTCATAGACTATGTTGTTTTTTGGATATGATGGCAGTTTAAACCACTGCAATATGCTTCTATGGTGGTTTCAAAAATCCGCTACTAAATTGTGTTTTGTCATACAAAACGTAGTGGTTTCTTCAATCTAGCAGTGGTTTATGTTAACCATCATAGTGAAGGAATTTTTTGGTAGTTTTTTATTATTTTAGCAGCGGTATTCCTAGCAGAAAATGATTTTTTTCACTGCGGTTTACACTGATGATAAAAAATAATTTCATTTTCTCTAGGAAAACAACCACTAAAACCAAGATAACCGCTGCGAAATGATAATAGAATATGAAAACTATGTAGCAGTAGTTTTAATCACTACTAAATTATTGTATTTAGTGGTGGTTTTAACCACTGCCGATAGTAAAATACCAAATTATAGTGGTGATTTTCACCACCGCTAAATATGATCTATTTACTTATCGATAGTTTAAACCATCGCTAAAGCTAGATTTACAAAAAAAACCCAGCTAATTCTATAGCCCTAGTACAGGTTCCATGAAAAAAAATCATTCCAATTTCACATGCACATACATCCTACATCTAAAATAATACAAGGAAACCAATATTTTAATAAGAAAAAGAACTTTCAAATTCACACACAATTGTCTAAGTATCACTCATTTCATGGTGTAATAATCTTTCCACCAAGCCCATCCATGTGTTCTCCCTTAGGAACCAGTGTTACCCATATGAAGCTAAGTAACCCGAACAGTTTGATCATCTATGATATAACATGTATCACCCAGGACATACAAAGTATCAATAACCTATGAGCCAATCCTTAGTATTCCATAAATAAGAAAACAAGTTTCTTTAAAGGTGTAACTGATACATTGATTTTATTTAACTTTTAAATACTAATGAGGCCATGTGTAGAGCCATTCCATATTATAAATCAAGTGGATTTAATGAGGTTCACACCCAGAATCCATTTAAATTATAAATTCATAAGGTACATGTAGTAATAAATCCATAACTCATACCATTTCATTTAATTAATTAGGTATTCCATTCCATAATTAAAGGTTTCTAAGAATAGAATAAAAGTAATAGGTCGATGTGGACTACCCATGGTAGTTAACACCATACATGAAAAGGTATATGGTAGGACATTCTATCATTAAATCCATATGAGAACATCTAGTTCACTCAATAAGACTTAGGCCCTAACCAACTAAAAGAGGGTTTGGCCACTAAGGCATACATAGGGGGTTGCCACGTCCTCCCACAATTCATTTTAACTACACTTTGATAGTTTAGAAAACAATACACTTAAAAGGGGGTTTTATTAGAAAAAAACTAATTATATTAATTCATTTAAGGATTAGACTGTTATGTGTTGTTCAAATTTGAGGTTCATGGTCCTTAACATGTCTAATTTAATAAACAAGGGATACTAATCCTATTGAACAAAATTTATAAAACATCAAGAATCTAAGGTAAATGCTATAGAACACCTACCAAATACCATGGACGACTGATGTGAACAATATCAAGGCATATTTCTATCCATATCGAGAGAAATTCTGGAAATAGATGAATGCCCTGATAATATGGTAATTTTAGTTACACCAAAATAATGCATCGAGAGAGGAGATAAATGTAGAAATAATGAAGGAAGATTCCTAGACTCACTGAGTGATATACAAATCACTTTATATAGGTTGAATTCAATGCTAGATAATGGGGAAAAATCCAACCCTTTGAGAGGAGAGGATATAGGGAGCATGGGTGGGATCCCCCTTGAGTACATGAAGGAGAAATAAAGATAGGGTGAAAAGAAATAAGGATGGAGGGGAATTTTTGTAATTTATAGACTATTTAATGAGGTGCAAAGTTGTTCTACACAGTTAGCCATACTTTGTTCCAAACATTCTTATGCCACTAATTATGGAGGGTGTTCTCATAGTTCATGAGAAAAAATTGGGAAACTATGCACAAACTGTTCATTCTACCTCTTTTCAATACCTGCATCATGTTATACTGGTAAAGGGATCTTTTTCTGTTTTCTATACAATTATGAAACTATTAGGATGACAGTATAATGATCCAGTGGGATGATGTCGAGTGTGGTATGAACCATATATGGATACATGTATAAAATTTTTCCTATTGTATTCATAGCGTGACACTGGTGGATCATATAATCTTGGTGAAGTTCTAGATCATGCCAAGGACTAGCCTTTTGTTTTGAAAGGTGAAACTTGTAAATCTTTGTGTCTCTTGTGTGTGTATATTGGGTTGTGTTGATCAAAATAAAAAAGATAAAGTGAGTGAGAGAATAATATAATCACTCACCTAAATGTGATAAAGTAAAAGTTAATAGGGATTAAAAATTATTAATTGGACTCCAACATTGATTCAATCCCCCTCTCAGCATTGATCATATCTATCCTTGGATACTATAAATTGGTATTAGAGTTTAGGTTAATATCTGATTGGATTATCTATTGTAAGTTTATTATATTTTTAATGTTTCAAGTTTCTTTCATGATTTATGATGAATTTTAGTTTTAGATAAGAATGATTTGACTTTGATCAGAATTTAGTTTCTTCCATAACTTTGATAAATATGAAAAATAAAGAGAAGAAGAAAATTATAAATATGTACCTATTAAGTAAGGAAGATTTTTCTCCATAATATAATGATAAATATGATAGATATAGTTTATAAGTAGAAGTGAAGGTGGTTTATTCTACTACTAATGAATTGGACAATCCCTCTACCTTAACAGGATCAAGACACTCAAGTGTTCAATAGATATTTGTAAATTCTTATCAAAAATATTTTGAATAAGAGGAAAGAATAAGTGGGAGTGATCACATACCAACTATAAAACATGAGAAGATAATACTAAAAAAAATTGAAGAAAGAACTTATATCCACTAAAAACAAGTTGAAGGGAGTTACAAAACTGGATATTCCCAAGAAAATCAACAAGAAGGTTGATCGCTCATCCTTCGGTAACAAACCTAATAAATTTAGGAAAAATGAATCATAAAAAATGATTTATGACAATAAAGAAACTTAAAAGATTCCATGTGGGAAGTCCAAGAAGGATGTAAATATACCTGAAGACATTTTAATGGTTTTAGAAATAGCACCAAAAACCTCCTATTGATCCTCTACACCATAGATATAACAACCTAGAAATTATTACACATTATTATATAATTAATAAATATGAATATCCATTAATACAATATAAGAATCATAAATTCCTAGTGTCTTTGGAAGACTGGGTTCATAATACATAAAAGGAAACATGAGAAATCAAGAAAATGTTAGGTCATGAAAATTTTTGGTGGAAACTTTGTGCCACACATGATACATATACAAACTGAATGTTGCCATATTTTTCCAACATATCAAAAATACAAATAATCACTATCTAATGATGAACACATCTCATCACCCTCTCCACCTCCATCTCTATTTCCTACTACCACCTATAAGAACATTATATTGAAAATTAAATATTGTTGTATATTTATATTTAAACTTAAAACCAATAAATGTTTTCAAACTAAATGATTTTGAATTTTTGTGATTTACCTAATCACCACCAGTCGATGCAATACCACCAGGGGTAGATCTATTCATCTTCTGATATAAACCAATCAATACATTCTGCAAAGATGATATCGGAGACCCCTATTCTTGAACTACATTTTGTAGAGAAACAACCTCTATATGAGTATCTCGGGGTATAGACTAACTAAAACCAAGAGTAGATGTAGCTGAAATCCCTAGTGGTCTTCCAAAGACCTCAGATGGTACGGGTCCCAAACCCATCCCACACACTCTAATAGGATGCTCCTTCCCATGGAATTTAGCAACTGGGTTATCCTGGGAGACTGAGTAGGAATACACAAGATTGACATCCCATAGTTCCTTAATTTTTACCTATAAATAAAATATCATTCATATTAGAATCAATATATATTAACATAGTAAAAACTGATAATAAGTTATTATAATGAAAAACGAGTTCATACCCTAACTTCTTTGGCGGGATCATTAACAAAACTTCCATTAGATATTTTGTGAACATTCAACCACACTTCTGTTTGGGATGCTTGGTGCCCTAAACTCTGTGACTGTATTAAAAAAATATAAATCAATAATTTAATATATTAAATAGATAATATTTTCTTATAAATATTTAAACTAGTTAAAATATTACCAGAGCCAATTGACTTATAGAAAAACTCTTTGACCCCGTAGTGTGAGAGATGACTTGCTTAACCCAACTTAATGCATTATTCCTTGAAAGATCCTGAAATAAATAAAATATAATTTAATATTAATTTATTCAATGTCATATTATGTTAATATACATTTATAAATATAAAATGAGATTAATATAATAATATATATGTAAATACCATCTGCTTCTCATCACGATGTCTATCAATAAAAACTTTACATTACTTTTTGGGTACCTCATCGGGTAGCTTGTCATACATCTATTGGGTGGTCAACAAAGTATCGTTGAAATTTCTCCATAATCTCCATTTAAAGTCTTTACATTTCTTTCCTAGATTTTTCAATGTCCACTTTCGTGCTAGCACATCAGCAATTGTAAAGTATAAAAACATTTGTACAAAGAAATTCATTTTGAAAATATTATAATTTAATAACACGACATTCAATTACACAATAATGTATTAAAATTTCCTTTATTTGGGAATAAAAAACTTTATTTTTTTCAAGTTGAAGGTATATGCCTCCAATAATCATATGAAATAGGAAGGGAAACCAGCTCTGTGGCCAGCTGGCCTAGAATCTGGCCAAGTAATCCTACGGCGTCATCCATAAGGACTTCATATGAATCAAATGGGACAACTATCTTTTGTACGGTCAGATTCCATATGTCTAAAAATTTTATATTTTTCTCTATACTTTCATTTTTTCCATATTTAATGAACAAATAGTTAGTATAAAGAAAGTGAAATAAATTTATTCATATTAAAATTTGTAACTATAACAGTCACCCTCCAATATCCCCATGAAGAACTAGAAGTGGTGCACTGCTCCCTCACTGTTGAGGCTCCTGAAGGGGGAGGCAATGACTGAGCTACTAAAGGGATGCTCATATAGGGTGTGAGAGATGGTTCAGGGAGAGATGGTGTAGGGGGAAAGCGAATGGTGGCTCGGATACCGTAGGTAGGGAGACAAATGGATCTTCATCCGTAGTGGTCGATGAAATAGTATAACGCTTCCTCCTTGTCATTACTATCATTTAATCAAATAAAATTAAGTTCAGAACATATATTTCCAAAACATTATGTAGAAAAAAAATTAAAAATGATAAAATATGCACAGTACTAAAAAACAAAATATACATAAAAATGATAACGAATGACTGCACAAATGAAATAAGTGGTTGCTAAATAAATGAATAAGTGTACATACAATTATTTTCTCCTTCAATCACGTCAGTTTCCTACTCCAATACTTCATCCACTTCATCCATCCTTGCTAGACCAATATTTTCAATATCATGATAGACAAATAAGTCCTCTTCTGTTGTTGATGAGATTCAATGTCATAGGTAAAATCTTCCACTTCATCACCCATATCATAAAAATCTCTTTTTTTATGTGAGAAACTACACTCCACCATTCATCCATAAAATCATTCACATAATATACCATTTTCTCTTACGATGATAAGATATACAGATCATGCAACATCAATCAAGTGAGATAAGTTCACACAAGTAAATTTCAAGGAATATCTTTTAACACCTCTAATAATATCGACCCAATTTCATTTGAATAAAACAACTGAAAAAATCCCATGGTAGTTTAATTCAATAATATCAGTTGGATTTCCATAGTATCCCACTTCATAAAATGTAAATATACCACTATTATGTGTTTTCAAACCCTCTTCTCGAACTCATTTCCCACTATCATTCAAATGATAAACCTTCCCAAATTCTATTTCAACATTTCCAAGTTGTGCCAATATTTTAGAACCAGTGAACAACTTTGGAGGTGTTCTACGATCAATGAAACTATTAAATTTTTATCTATTCATCCGAAATCTATGAGATGCATTAAGAAATCTTCAATGGTACAAGAAGCACCATTTTCTAATGTGAGGTAGCTATTTGGGCTCAAAATAAAAGTTACAAATAGAAAAATCCAAACCCATGTAAGTGTTCCAACTAGATGAATTCCCAAGTATTGGGAATTCACTAATGTTCCACATTAAAGTATCATTCATTTTAAACTTTTTTTAGAAGAAGAATCATATGTCTCAACACCGTTGCTCCATAACTCCTGTAATTCTTCAATTAAAGGCTTAAAGTATACATCAATATCATTTCCAGGCATTTTTTTTCCAGGAATAATCATCGAAATGATAAAATAAATTTATTGCATACACATCCACTGAGGCAGTTTATAAGGGATCAAAACAACTGGACAAATGCTATAACTAGTACTCAAAGTCCCAAATGGGTTGAATCCATTGGCAACTAATCCCAATCAAACATTCCTAGGATTAGTTGAGAAATATGGATGTAATGAATCAAATTTCTTACACAATTTTGAATCTCTTGGATATCACATTAAACCATCATTATTATTATCTATAGAATGCCACTTCATGTGTTCGGTAGTTTTTTATGACATGAATAATCTTTGCAATCGATGCTTTAAAGGAAAGTAACATAAAAACTTTACAGGTGTGTTCCTTTTATTCTTCTTCATGGTAGTATGTTGATTAAGACTTCCAACATCACCCATTGACTTCCATCTAGAAAAAGAACATTTTTTGCAATAATGTAAACACAAATCCTCTCACCAATAAAGTATACAATCATTGGGACAAGAATGTATTTTTGTATAATTCATACCAATCCTATTAACAACTTTTTTCATATCATAAAAAGACTCAGGGATGTTTTCTTCATGAAATTAATCATGCAACAATTCCAATATCATGGACATTGCCTTATTTGTAATTCCACATAAACATTTGATATGGTAAAACTTCATCATAAAAGAAAGTTTTGAATATTTCAAACATTCACTATACAACTCTATATTTCTATCATCAACTAAACCATGAAACATATTTTCCTCAATGAAGTTTTCTATTACATTAGTCTCCACAGAATCAAGAGGAGGATCTAATGATATGTTACGATGTTGATCTGATTGTCCTACAGTCTCAAAAACATCACTTGTAATGTTTCTATTTGTAGCACCCTCATCTGGTTGTTCTGATATGTTTTGATGTTTATGGTGGGGTCTTGCAATGTCGAATGCATCATTTATAAGGTTTTGAATTTCATTTTCCATTATTGATGAATTTGGGAGCTCATTCTGTGGATTGACATCAGTGTTCAACCTTTCTATAATGTTTGATTCTCCATGCCAAATACAACACAAATATTGAGCAGGTAATTGCTTCAATATTAAATATTCATAAACTTCATCTCTTTTCAACCATATTCTAAATTTACATTTAGGACATGGATATCTTATTCTCCCTTCGATGGATCTATTGGAAATTTCAAAATCTAAAAACTTCTCCAAACCCATAGCATATGGAGGTGTTTTCCTCAGTAATTTTATCTATCTTTTATCCATGCATATCACAATGTGCCTACACAATATTAAAAAAAATTAAAACACATAAATATTAATAAATAGGGAAAGAGATTCATATATACTGGTTAAAAAAATATAAAAATATGTTAAATAACGTTTTCCTATATAAATATATATGGTAAATAATGAACCCACCCACTAGAAAACCAAATCTTTAAAATTAAAAATATCCATAAAAGAATAGAGAGATAACAAAAAACATATGTATAAAAAAATAAAAGTTATAATATTGATGAGGATGTGTTTTAGTATCCATTGTTGAATTTAAATTATTTGGTGGTTATATAAGAAAATATGCATTTTATTATCTTTATATCATACTCATATTTAATAATTAATTCCATTAATAAATCCATCTACTATAGATTAAAAACCAAGAGGTTAATTTTTTTTTCTTATTCAACTTGAATTTCCCATCAATTAAAAGAAACCATGAGAGACTCATGTATTGTAAGAGTGGTGCTGATATAAATTTGTGGGACTCCAAAAATATTGTAATGATTTATGTACCCTAATAGACATACTATAATTTTCTTTTTCATGCATATATAACATTGTTCCTTACATATTAGCATCATCCAAATGTTGTATTCTTCTAAAGTAGTGAAAAAAACTTGTCAAAATATTTTTTACAATATGGTTTTTATTTCATTACTACATATAATTTTTTTTGTTTTGAGAGGGATAATAGAGATAAATTCACATTAACACATATAAATGCTTAATTTATAAGAAATTCATAGAATTAATCAATATATATTTAATCCCCAATTTATTTCTTACTTATACGATTACCTTGGGAACTATCATTACAATATGAGTATGATTTTTTGACACATTAAACATTCATTGTGATCCCAAAAATATCATTGAAAAATATTAACTAAATGTTTTAATGATTGAACTATGTATCAAACCATATAAAATACTTGATATGGAATATAACATATATATCAAGACTAATAATATGAACATATTATTCCTTATGATGGTAACCATAACTGTATCATATCATATAATATGATTTTGAATGCAAGTTATATAAGTATACCATAAATTGTATCTATATCAATAATGTTGTAGGTTCATAATCAACATCGTTTCACACCCCATTAGAACATATTATTTCATTGAACATGCCACTTGAACAAAAACCTCTCGAAAATTTTAAACATATGAAATTATGTTACATCACATGTAAAGTTTTTTGAAATAATTCAGAAAATACCAGCGGTGATGGGCCACGAGGCGCGGTGAGGGACGGACAAGGTGCATTGAGGGGCAGTGAGACATGTCGAGGTCTTTAGGGGGTCGCTGGGGTCATCGGGGTCATGGGATCCTAGGGCTTCAAGGGGGTCATGGGGGTCGCAATGGGCGGTGTGGTGTGATGAGGTATGTTGAGGGATTCAGGGGGTCGTCGGGGTCGCACGGGTCACTAGGGTCCTAGGGTTTTGGGGGTCGGGGGGGGGGGGGTGGGGGGGGTCAGGGGTGTTGGGGGAGTCAGGGTAGTCAGGGGGATAAGTTTCTTGGATGTAAAAAAACACATTTCATGGAGTTTTATTAAAAACTACCATGAATTTATTTTGAAAAATAACAGCGGTTTATTAAACTACCGCTAAAGGCTAATAATGTTATAGTGTAGGTTCATAGTGGAGGATCGATGTTTCTATAATGGAGTGGTTCATTAGTGAGATGTTTTTAGTAAATAAAAATAGACCATGTTCATTCCCATTGTTATGAAATGTTGAAGGAGTGTTGTTCATGTTTCAATATAGAGAATTTAGAGTGGTTTTATCATATTACCTCACAATCAATTGTAATTCAAGGATTGGGTCAGACACAGGTGTTTGAGGTAGGACCAGGAGAAATATTGGGATATGGAAGTTGAGATCATTTGTTCATAAAATTTGTGGTATTTTACATGATACCCAGTAGTTGGATAATTGTATAACACCGAGTATGGATCCACGGGAAGGAAAAGTATCAGTGATTCAAGATTCAAATCAATTTCACAAGATCAAGTCAATATATTTTGATCAGGCTCAATATCCAATGAAAATCAAAGGTATGCTCTAGGAATGTTTATTTTGGTTTTTCTTGCATGGTGGATATTGGTGCATGGTGTGTGTGTGTGTGCGTGTAATTGTGATACCATGTTTTGGTTGACGGGTGAGAATCTTGTATGATACATGATGGTTTAATGTTGACGGCTGGTATGTATGGAATTCAGGTTGATAATCGAGTAAAGTATCATTGATGTGTTGGTAATCTTAGGTAGGTGATTCCTATGGTGGGGAATTCCCATGGAAGGAATCAATTGGTTTGAGTTAATTGATCTTGGTAACCTATAAGATAAAAATGTGTTCGTCGTCGTCTCAATGTTTTAAGAGTGTAGTGAGTGGTATAATCAGGTTTTAGGTAGAGCTGGTTAGTGTCATGGCTTGTGATAGCTCAATGATAAGTTTTCATATGGTGGGGATAAAGTAATAGAGAAAGTTCTTGTTTGAGATAATTTGATCCCCATAGTGACCGAATCATGTGGGTTTAGGAAAGTTTAAGGTGTCTAAGTGTTTAAAGAAAACCTATAGGTCAGTTTTGAGAATGTTTCTCAAGTGTCGGGCTCTATCTCTTGAAAATAGAGGGCATTGGGTACCCAGTGGGATGGTACCGAGTACCCAATCGATTAGGAAGTGAATAAGTAAGACCTTGAGGGACATTGGGAAGATTGTGGCCCTTGGTTGGGTACTCGGTGAGGTCTTGGGTACCCAGTTGCCGGTAACCAGGTAACTAGTGGGTTTCTAGGTGTTTTATTTAAAATTTAATTTAATTAATTATTTTTATTTTAATTTAAAATGATTGAGGCCCTCATTTTTTCTAGCTAGATTAGGGTCTAAATATTTTGGATGTAGTGAAATCACCAACTGGGCAGTATCCAACTTGATTTTTTTCATAATCAGTGAATAATCTGAGATGTACATGATAAATAACACCACGACCAGTGAAATCAATTCAAAGATTAATTCATATGAATTACAAAACCAAGAAGGTAGGATCGTCACATATAATTTAGAATTAGTTTATTTATATAAATAAATGTATTAAATTGAATTTATTTCTTCATTGATGAATCATTTGACCACTTACCATTGTTAAGATAAAAGGATTCAAGGGTAGAATCCATATAGAGGTGATCCAAACATACTCTAAAAGTATCCAAACATTGTCGTAGAAATATTTGGGTGATAGTGTGGTGTACTTTAGTGCTTTAATCATTAATTAAATATCACCATAATAATATCTTCATGATCTCTCTATTCTTGAGAGGTCATAAGGGGAAGATTGCTCTCAGATATTGAGATCATTCTAGGAGAATATCTCTCTAGGGATTGAGATAATTCTCTCTATAATTTTATTGTGTAAAACAACCATTAGATTTTTAAATGACATAATTAGGTTTAAATAGATATAGGGTTAAATAAATAATATTTTTATATGGGTCGTTATTATTTTCTTAATACCCGACGAACCTCATGTAAAAATAATAATAATATTATTATTATCATTTACTTGACATGCACTAAACACACAGATAAAATAAATACTATTTTAATGAATAAATAAATTAATATTCATTAAAATAATATTTAATGTGGCATTTATCACTTTTCACTTAAACTCAATATTCCAATCCTCTTCATTATTTATCATGACTTAAATAATGACTATTTATTTAGTAAATAAATATCACTACATTATTCATTGATAAATAAATAAAATTTGTATTCACTAAAATAGTGAATAAAAATTTATTAAATATTCACATAACCAAATAAATAAATATTTTTTATCTTGAAAATAAACTAGAATAAATAAATATTATATTTAAATAACTAAATAATTAATTACATGGTAGATAAATATTTATTTAATATTCAACTCACATAATATTATCTCGAATAACTGGTGATTAAATATGTGTGATCAAATCAACATGAATAATTATTAAACCACATATGGGAATAATATTTATTCAACGTGTTAAATTAATATAGAATTTAACTAAGGTTCTAAATACACTTAGTGTATGACCCTATATGATCCTTTCTCAATGAAATTAGTTTTTTACACCTAAATTCCAAGTCTAGTGTCTAAAAACACACCAAGGCACCCATAAAAAACAAGTTAAATATTAAAACAATAATAACCACATACAAATGCAACCTGTATAATATAATCCATTTGTCTTGATATCTCTAACCAAGCAGGTTGCATATTAATGCCATCAACCTTTTTTCCCGATATCTATTTCTTTAACTTTTTGAAAATAAAATTGATGATAGAATGGCATGGTCATGTACTTAATCAAAAAGTTTCATTTCCATCAAAGGACCTAATATATTTAGTTCCACTGAACTAGGAAGGGAAAAATTCTTTCTCTCATTGTTCCTTAATGAAATGTCACTCGTGACACACCCAATTTATCTTTCCTCATTGCGAGCATATGTCATCACAGTTTTTATCCATACATAAAATTACACAAACCATGATAAGAATTAATGATAATAATGAACTCTAAGGATCATCACACGTATAAAAAATTAATAATATCCAATGACACATATAAAATGTGGATTTCCTACTGACGGGTCATGTTCTTATAATATTCTACTCTAAAGATTACCAAGTGTGTACACCATGAGAAAGTGTCTCAATGTACTATGAGTCTCCACTCCTGATATCTTGTATCATTTTTTCCTATCAAATGATATCTTATGGATATAAAACATGTATTTAAGAATACTTTCATAGCACTTCAATGTTCTCAATATAGCATGAAACTGTTATGACCTTTCAATGAAACATATAATCTTAGGATATTATTACTTTAATTGTCACATAAGAATGGTAAAGATATGATAATATATTAATTAATATTCAACACCATGAATATTCTGGTAATATAAAGTGTATAGTATTTGGTTTTAGGAAACTAACTCCAAAAGATTCACACTTTAACTATATCCTACTACTAAAAACTCAACTAGTTATCCTCACATGATAAACATGTTTATGTTGAGATGTGGTTACAGCTACTGAGCCCACCATGTTTTCAAGGTTGTTCTAAAAACTGTGACCTCATTTCTCTGAGAAAATCCCTCAAGAGATGATATCACTGAGTATATATTTTTTCTCTATCATCCTTGACATATTGTATAATTCCATAGTTAAAAATTTATTATAATATGGTTTAACTTTAATATCTAGGTACAACTCTAAAATATGAAACAAATGTTGTTAAACTCACTTTTTAAGCTCCATCAGAAGGTGTATCATAATCAATATAATGTAGATATAGTAATAGCTGGATATAATATTCTTAACCCTTTAATATTAACTAAGTATTATTATGATACTAGATCAATTTGATCTAAATAAGACTAGTTTTATTTCCCATAAAAATAGTATTCCTATTTCATTAATTTCTAGGAACTCATCTAGTTTTTCTTTCTCAAGTACTATTGGGTTTTTTTTACCACCAATCTATGAAGTCATCCTAGTCTTGTTTGATATTTTCATTTTAATATTTACACATAATAAATATAAAACCTATGTACATATCATAGAATGTGAGGTATATTTGCAATGTACTCTTAGGAATGTGTAGTCTATACATCACAAAAATACCATGTGATTCTAGAGTAGTTTGGGTGTATTGTTACATATTGTATTTTTCAATACCATTTAGCTATGTATAATGAATTTTATTAAGAAATCCCTTAATCTAAGCTAGTTAATAATGTTCCTTATAACCTGGGTTGCTTCTTAAATCATATTTGGAGAAATTAACTTTAGTATTAATTAATCATAAAACTAATAACTTATTTTATATATGTTTTCAAACATATTTTTCTTGAAAACTATAGTTCCCCCAATAACCTCTTATAGACACTTGAGAAATCGTTCATTTAAAATTAATTTCCTTTTATTTTTATTCTTATTTAAATCCATAAATTTATCCATGAAACTTATATATCATGTTGGTATTTATTAATGTCACCAACCTTTCTAGTTGTGTCATATAGACATATCGTATAATTTTTTCTTAAGGATCATGGTCTTGACATCAAATTCCCAATAAAATGATCATAAAAATCTATGAAAAGTAAAATTTGAATGGAATTTTACATGATGATTAGTGAGAAGGTATTATCACCCACCACGATGAATATAGACCATGTTCAAATATTTTAAATATTTTTTAAATCATCTATGATTTATTGGTATTAACTTGACCATCCAAGTATGATTTCACTTGAATACCTACCACTAGCTTTATATCAATTGGAGAAACTTCCAAAATGAGGAACTATATTTTGGTACATGGAATCCATCTTAAATTACAAATGAACTTGTTAATAATAGATAGCTTTCCACTTACTATATATTATAGGAATCATTTATTCTTATTCAATAATTTATCACCCACTATGATGAATATAAAACTAATATTTTGAATTTATCTTTACTATATAGTATGTGTCTCTAGAATAATTCATCCCACTTAAAATTATGGAGTTAATTTTTCTTATGCCAACTTGTGCATCCGGATCCAAGATTCAACAAAATCCTATCTTGCTCCCACTATCTCAAAAGAGATGTCCTTCTTTTATAGAAATGTATTTGGTATGATTAATACCTTTTTATATTGGGGATGTTAATATACTAAGTATATATGAGATAATTAATAGAGATGCACTTTGTGATTCTTTTGATGTTCATATAAAGCTAAGGATATCTTAATAAATGTTTCTTATTAAAACACCTTAGGTTGAGATATAATGGATTTGTATCATATCATAACTTATGATATCCATTAGTCAATATAGTTTGTATATGGTAATTTATTATGATGTTATATTATGAAACTTTTCTGGAAAGCTATCATGGAAGACTTGAAATATTAATAAGACTCCTCATTGATCTAACTTTTATTATTATCATCTTTATGATATTAATAAGGAAATGTGATTTTATGAAAACTTTCACTATGAATTTATGATCGATGAATACTTGGTTAAGATATACTCCAACATACCAGCCTGGAGGATCCTCTATCATTTTCCAAGTTCATTAATTACTTTCATCTATCATTATATAAATTTCTTAAATTAATTTAATAAAGTATATGACTTCACCTTGAAATAGTTCATGTTATGTAGCTGTAATAACTCTAGAATCTTTTTTTAATAGCATTATTTCTAAAGGTTTCTTTGTCTAAAAATAATTAAGAAATTATGTCAATAACAACTAGAATGTTTTTAGATATAAGGATACAAAATACTATTTTGGACATATATTTGTCATCAAACTTTATATTTACTTTACAAATAATTGCCTTTCCACAACTGAGTATGAGTATTATAATTTATATTCATCATTTATTGTCATTATTGGATATTAGTGATTCAAGAATTACTGAACTATTATTTAAGTATGA
The DNA here is from genome assembly GCA_963277665.1 of Viscum album. Classification (NCBI taxonomy): domain Eukaryota; kingdom Viridiplantae; phylum Streptophyta; class Magnoliopsida; order Santalales; family Viscaceae; genus Viscum; species Viscum album. Next base: position 1,067,978,021 of record OY728166.1, on the reverse strand, counting down.
AAACTATAATAACATTTATTTCATAATTGAAATAACATCTCATTGTGACTAGTAGAATACTGAGATAAGTTTATAGGTCATATTTAATGAAAAATAATGGTTTAACTTGAATCAATACTCTTATAAATCAGAAGTTGTGAAATTATCACTACTAACATTATAATCACCCCTTTTCATACACTAGTACAATTAAACTTTACTTCTTGAATTTATGTGCTTCTCGTAGTTGACATAGGAATCACCCTTCCTCAGAACATGGGAGAATACACCTTACTTATTGTAAGGTTTTTTTCTTGATTTTTGTATTTTAGTACAAGTTAGAATTTAATAACAAATAATTAAACTATAAATATAACATTATATGATGAATATATCTTAAGTAGATGTAAATTATTATGTATTATTTAATCAATTATAATTATTTTAAAATGACCTTTTTGTTTTCATGAGAAACAAATAGCCTTCTATTCACAACACTACCTCTAAATCATTTGTCTCATTGAAATATGTTGTAAAGTCGCCATTTAAATTTAAATATTCATGGGAATGTTGGCCTTTACTTTCATGTTGTTTAAAAAAATGGTTGTGAAACCAAGTTCCCCATAACCATTATCTCTCTAGTAAATCTTAGTAAAAAGATTCATGAGTCATCTATCCACACTATTCATCTCATACTCTAGATTAATAAGGATAACCTAGAAGGTAATAATGATAATATGGGATTAATATATAATTTTTTATCCATATGGAATACTACACTTCTCTAATTGATAAATGTACTTCATTATATTGAAGATAAGATCAATATATAAGTACTATCTTACAGTTTACACTAGTATAGTGTATTAAAAATATCATTTATACAAATATTATCTTTCTCATTATCAAGAAATAGGAGTTGATATATCATGGTATAATAATTCATGTAATTATTTTGTATTATCATTTCTACAAACATAACTAATATTTTATTCAACAGATAGTAGGATCATACTCATGTACCTCCTATAGGCATCCATATTACCTTCACTTGTTAGGCATGGTGGCTAAACTTGTATAGGGGATTCCAGTATATAATATAAATCTTATTGTTATAGTTCAATATATAAACAATTATAATACCCTTGGAAATATTTGTTGGTGAGTACATGGTCATTTTACAAATGATCACATCATTACAATGATTTTTCCTACTATATTCTACATTAATTAAAATCTTATTTTAGTTTTTATCTTGATTACCAAAATATATGATGTAATAAATTTAATTTATTAGTCTCAAACTATTTTATCAAAGACTGATATACGTCACCATTAGTTTACAAATATCATTTCACTTGAATATTCTAGTGGAAAGGATCCATATATCCCTTCTCATAATTGAAACTTGGGACTCACAAGCTACTCAAAAGTATTTAGATAGGCTATTATTACCAACTGAATTAACTCACAGATCCTTGATCCATTGAGTGGACTCCCCAAACCTGAAATTTTTAACTTGGATTTCCTTAACACTTTCATATTAGTCACACTAATTCCTGATTGGGTAGTCAACCCTTGATTTGAATTAGGCTAATTTGAACCAAAAATCAAGCTAAAATTCCCCGATAATTGAAAGCACCCTAGCTTGGGATGGTCAATCACTTTTCACTATGGTTCAATTTTAACTTTAGTAGTGGAAGGATTTTAATGAATTAATATTTTGATTTTAGGGATTTTATATTTTTGTATAAATTTCTCATTTTATCTTATTACATACTTATTAATATAAAGTGGATTTTACTTAAGTGATTAACTATGTCTAGATAAAATTTATGCACAATCTAATTTATTTTAATTCTATCTTACAGGCTAGTTAATTCATTAATTTATGTAATCACAAAAATCCATAATGAAAGTAACCATGAAATTTGAGAGAAATAAAACAAATAATTTGGAATGATCTTGATATTTACTAATGGTTAGTTTATCTAGTAAATGATAAACTAACCCTTGATCCTAGGGAAATAACACCTTGAACTGTGACTTTGTTCATGTTTTAGTATTCCATATATCAACCCATGTATCTCCTAGATTGATTTTTCATTGGATATGAACTTGAACTGCCTCCACTCACTTGTAAGATCTATCCATTATATAATATTTACTCATATACAGGTGATGGAAACCAAATTATTGGTTTAGGGAGTTTATATAAAAGAAATTGTGGCCAGACAAACCCTTACATAATGAGAGAAGGTAATGATGATTAGGCCATCAATTTAATTTAATAATAATAATAAATTAAAGTAAACCAATAATATACATAGTTCTGGTCTATGATCATGATTATCTACACATATACAATGAATATACAATTGAAATATAACTAGAATTCACTTAAATTCATTCTTTAATTAAGATAAAATATCCTATAATTAATCCAATTAATTATTTGATTAATAAATTAATTCATTTTATCTTAATATCCATCTTATTAGTCCTAGAAATTCCCATCATCTATAATTTTAAACAAATTAAATAAATAAAATAAGTATATGATGTGTAATTAGAGGAAATACGAAGAGTGGATCTAAATTTAACATAGGATTAATTGAGTATTTAATATTCTTTAAACCATTTCTATATAGTTTTTAAATTAATTTTTGGGTGTGTAGCTTAGAATGACATGTTCATCATGTAAATAAATTAATTATAACATGTGTATTAAACACCCCATGTGTGTATTAATAATAAAATATGTGTGAATTAATTACACTGTGGGAGAATTAATTAATTACTATACATGTGAATTAAATACAATACATGTGAATTAATTAATTACATCACATGTGAATTAATTACACATGATGCATGAATTAATTACACATAATGTGTGAATTAAGAACACATTATATGTGAAAGAATTACACAACATGCATTTCATTTCATGTGAATTAATTAAATGATCACTGTATCATTTATATTAAATAAACCTTGTGTGTATTAGTCACAGGACCACTACATCATGTGCATTAATTATTGTGTTTCTTGGATATCATTCACTAGTGTTGTGTAATAAATACACAATGTGTTTTTTGACTACACATTTTCCACCATGAAAACACACGGACTACACACATTTTATAAGAGTTACATAATGTTTTGTTTGAGAAACCATGTGCCAACCTTTCTTGATCAACATGTGGTGTACATTAATGCACTCCGCATGAATTTACTACATGATGACCCATATTTCTCATGGTTCTTCCTTGTGTAGTGTACATGGGTACATAGAATGTACCAATGGGATACACTTCGTGTAGTTTTTTATTATCCACAAATGAAATCAATTCAAATATTAATTAATATGAATTCCAGAACCAAGAATAAAGGATCATCACATATAATTTATAATTAATTTATTTGTGTAAATAAATACCTTACATTGAATTTATTTCTTCATTTATGAATACTTTGACCACTTATTGGTGTACCATCGTTAAAAAAGAGAGGATTCAAGGGTAGAATCCCTATAGTGATGATCCACATGTTCTATAAAAATCTTTTAACATTTTTATATAAATACCTAGGTTCTAACATGGAAGACTCTAGTGCTTGTGACATTTTTTGTTGATCGACATAAGAATCTCTTCTTGATCTATGTAGTATTGAGAGGATGGTGGAGGAGGATCACCCTTGATTCTTGAGAGAGTTCTAAGATAAAATATACTTAAGGATTGATATAATTCACCCTCTAATTTTTTTGTGCATTACAATCAATAGATTTAAAATTTTCATAATTATGTTTAAATAGAGCTAGGGTGAGACAAATAATAATTTATCCTAGGTCCTTATTATTTCCTTAATCCCCAACAAACAACATGTCTAAATAATAATGTTATCATTTACTTGACATGTTCTAAACATGTGGATAAAATATATATTATTTTCATGAATAAATAAATTAATATTTATTCAAATAATATTTCATATAAAATTTCTCATTGGTACATTAAAATTATTCCTCCAATCCTCTTCATTATTTATCAAGACATGAATAATGACTATTTATTTAATAAATAAATATCATTGAATTATTCACTAATAAATAAATAAATATCACTGTCTTAATCAATGAAAAATAAATAAATAAATATTATATTCACTAAAATAGTGAATAAATATTTATGAAATATTCATGTTTCTAAATAAATAAATATTTTATACTTTTTGAATAATCCAAAATAAATAAATATTATATTTACATAATTAAATAAATAATTACCTATAAAATAAATATTTATTTAATATTTAACTCATAAAATATTCTCTCAAATAACTGGTGATTGAATATATATGATCAAATGAACATGAATAATTATTAAACCATGTATAGGGATAATATTTTTTTAGCATGTTAAATTCATATATAATTTAACTGAGTTTATGAATAAACTTAGAGTGCAACCGTTTAGGAAACTTTCTCAATGGAATTAGGTTATTACACCTAAATCCAAGGTTAGCATCTAGAAACATGCTAAGGCACCCATAAAGAAATAAGTTAAATGGTAAAATTAAAATAACCACATAAAAACTCACTCTGTATAATATAATCTCTTTGTCTCAATGTCTTTTAAGGTTGTATACTAGTTTCATCAACCTATTTACTTGATATCTCTTCCTTTGAATTTCTGAAAATGAACATTTCAATAGAATTTTATGCCATGAACTTAATCGAGTGGTTCTATTTCCATCAAAGGGCCCAAGATATCAACTTCCACTGAATTAGGAAGGGATAAATTTTTTCTCACATTATTCTTTAATTCAATGTCTCTCATGATGCACCCAACATATCCTACCTCTCTCTGAGTATATGTTATCACATATTTCATTAATACATAAAATTACATGACTCGTGGAATGAATTAAAAATAATATTAAAGTCTAAGGATCCTTAAACATGTCCATATATAGTAACATCTAATGAAGCATAAAAAATATGGATTTCCTATTGGCAAGTCAGGATCTCATAATCATATAATTTAAAGATTACCAAGGGAGTACACCATGAGAATGTATCTAAAATTCCTATGTGTCACTACCCCTAATAGCCCATATCATTTTAATCTCATCAAATTATATATTTTGTTTATAGGAAATGTATTTAAGAATACTATCATAGCACTTCAAAGTTCTTATAATATCAAGGAACTACTATGACCTTTTAGTGAAACATGTACTCCAAGGAAATTATCACATTAATTTTCATGTAGAATGATGATCAAGATGTGATAAGATATTAATTAATATTCAACTCCATGAATATTATGGTAATCTAATGTGCATATTATTTAGTTATAGGGAACTAACTCTAATAGAGGCTCGACCCTAGCCCCTTCCCCCACATTCCCTCCTCTCCCAAGGTGTGGTTCTCACCCTTTATTCACTACTTATTTATGTAGCTAATTTCTATGAATCATTATAGGTAAGTCTCAACTTATTTAATCATAATTTATTGGTTTTATCAATTTTTTTATGAGTTTCATTTAATATTCCCATTATAGGACTTTTTCTTTAGGTTTCTGATGTCTTCCTCCTAGGTTCAAATTAGGATGTTGGATTCGATGTGTATGCCTCTTTTAGTATGAGGTAGGTGGTTACTAGCTATTTATTATGTTATACATGTTTTATGAATCTTATAAAATTCAGGTGTGGCTAAGGTTTTGTGAATGACTAGAATAGGAACTGATTATGGCCCCGGAGGTACTCAAGGTGTGTTATAGGGAAATTTAGGTTTATTACATGTGTATTTGGGTTGATCTTTATTGAAGTGTTATTGTGTGGGGGTTATTGTATATATGGTTTGAATATAAAGTTTCCTTAAAGGTAATTGGATGGTATTTGGTTAATTTTTCTTAATGTTTTGTGTGGATATGGTTGGTGAGGGATACGTTGGTTTGATGTGGGTGATGTAGATCACCAGTGATATGGAAATAGAGGTTCATTGGAAGTGTTGTGGTTGTAGATTATTGTTTATTTCCACTTAATGTAAGGGTTGAAGCCATTGGGGTTTTGTGTACAAAGGAAAAGTCTCATGATGTGGTTTGGACCACTAGTTATTAGTAGTATCCTCCATAGATTGAGAAACTTTTGGGTTATAGTGTTAACCATAATTTTATAAGAGGTATATTTCATACGTGGCCACAATATCTTGAGTTTATTGAGATTAATAGTTGGTATTGGGATATTCATTGTATATGTGAGATGTGTTGTGGTCAGTAGTCCAATCTTGGTAAGTACAAGTGTTGTTGTGACTTGGTTTTCATCAGACTATTGAGTTTTCAGTTTGGTAAGGGGTTCATGTGACTATAATACTTGTGACATGACAATGGAATGTGACCATGGGTGCCCTATATCACTTTTTCACTATCCAAATAAAGTAAATTCTCACTCATGGATGGTTAGTAATGGGTGGATCGGGTTATGATGGTCAATTTGGTTATCATGGTTTTCACTTTTTATACACTCATATACACATGGATGTTATCTAGGGACACCATTGGTGGTGATCTACTAAGATCAAACTCAAACCCTACATGAGACCTTCAATATGCATGTATAATTTTATCTCATGATGTAGGAAGGGTTAGTAGTTATATTTATAGAGATTAGTGGTTTTCAGTGTTATAGACACATGGAATAATGGAATTGGATTTTGGAGTAGGTCCGGGTAGTTACTCAAAGATGAGTTGGAGTTGTTTTAGTCTTATTGGTGTATGACAGTATATAATCAGCCTATGGGCGATCATGTTATTAGATATATGGATTTCATGGCATATTAAATGTTTATTTTACTATATGGTTTTGGATTTTTTTATTGTTATTGTCTATTAGACCCTCGCTACTAGCTGGTAGCCTATGGCATGCGAGTAGGCACGTACGAGGTCTAGTGGGTCTATAGCTTGGGTGTTGTCTGAGAAATATAAGTTAGGGATGCTACATTTCACATTATTATCACTTTTTATATTGACTTTATATATTTTTATTTAACATGCCTAGTGTCACTCCTATGTTATAATCCAATGGTGTACTCAATGATCTAATAGTTTCCTATGTCCCTATGATATCCACATCCCTTTCTATAGTTCCGTTGATTTGCCTCATGTTTCTCTAATTTTATGGTTTCATGATTTAAATATTGATATTAATTATTATCTTATGATACGACCTCACTTCTTACTTGATGATCTCATGGTATCTATTATTTATTATATTTTTCACATTTCCATTTATTCCCTATATAGTTCCTTTTAGATAACCCTTTCTTTGATTTATGTCCCTGGGTGATCTCATGTATTAATGTGGGTTTAGTTAACTTATAGAAGGTTTAAAATGAAGGATTCTATTAAATTATTATGGTATTGTATAAGTTGATTATTTATTAAGTACCAAGTTCCCAAATACACTAAACTTAAAATTATAGGAATGGTTAAATGTAATAAATATTAATGCAATGTATGTAACATATGTATGTGTTACACTAGATCCAGAAGTATAGGGATGAGGGTGTCATATTTGGTATCAGAAATAATTTTGTTTGTTTTTGTGGAATTAATATAAAGAAACATTTTTGTATAATACCTCAAGAAAATAACCTTTGTTTTTGAGAACTATTTTAAGTATAACTAATATGAGTACATATGTTTAACATTTTAAATGTGTTTATGTAGAGTTATATTCAGAATATATCATAATTAATTTTTAAGATAATTTTAGAGGTTAGTGATATAATTAGATAAAATATGTAAAAACATTAAATAGGTTTTTTCAAGTAAAAAAATTGGAAGACTTGATTTATTTTAAGGGATGTGGAATATAACATCACAGACTTCATATATATATTTTTATAAATTTTCTCCCAAAAAATATATGTTTACAAATTAAATATATTCTATTTATTTTAATTTTGATGAAAAAACCCTATAATTTCAATATATATATATACATTGTATTTAACCCTTATATATTTTTGATGACTTGATTAAATACATGTTTACAAAATTTGAATAATTTGTATTAAATTCATAAATACACTCCATAAAATTAGAAAAAAAAATGTTAAATTGTATGAAAGGAATAAAAAAATTCTAATTTATTTTATCAACATATAATATTTCATATTAAGGATAAATTATAAGGCCCCGACCTTAAACCTTACTTAATATTGAATTAAATGAATAATTCACATTGAGGATATTTTCAGGTTTAGAGTTTTAAAGAATTAGGACATAACTATTACATCTCAAAAGATTAAAAAGTAGTCACTTCTACTAAATTTCCATAAAAAAAACTCTTAAAAAGAAACATGTCTAGTTCCATGTATTAGATAGCATGACTTTCCCTTGATCCCATCCTTGACCCTATTCCACATTAAGTCCTGTGAAAAACATTTCAAAAAAACTTGGGGTGAGCATAAAAAGCTCAGCAAGGGATACATAAAGAATGAAAACTGTTATTTTTTAAAAACAACAAGTAAACCATGTATACTTTATCAAAGTAATACCTTTCACCTTTAGGAAGTAGTAAAAACTCTTCACTGAATAAAATATCATTACTTACCCTTTTGTAACCAAAAGATTACCATAAAACCCATATAAAGAACACATAAAATATAAAGGTAACTTGGGACATAAACATACTTAAATGGAATAACCATACGGTCGACTTCCACACATACTTAATGGAATAGCCATACGGCCGACTTCCATACATACTTAATGGAATAGCCATACGGCTGACTTCCATACCCAATGCATTGGAGGTTATAACGTAACCACTTGTCCTGGTATTCACGGCACCACCCGTCATATGGTTTATCACGTAACCACCCGTAAAATGTCCAAGTACCATCATTACACATAAAATATTTAAAATATAAACATTTCAATAACAAAATTTCATTTTCAATCAAAATAACTAATTCCAAGATATTGAATTAATCAATCCATTTTCAAAAATCATTTAAAAGAGATTTTTGAATCAAAGTGTCCCATACCACTTTAAAGCTTTTATTGGAATTATAATTTTTAAAACATTAATGTCCATATAAATAAATACTGAAAACCACTTTGAAAACATGGACATTAAAGATAAGGGTTTAGAATAATAAATCTTTAAAACATTTAAAATGATATTTTTGTTAAAGAGTTTTTAACAAAATGAGAGACTCTTGAATACAAATAATTGCAGAATAAAATTTAATCCAAACTTTATAATATCATGAGAATAAAGGGATTCATGATATAATATGTCAAAGGACAGTATAAACACCATATAAGAGTAAATTGGTGCATAACAACAATGAAGTCTCAATGGAAATGTAAATTGATATGAAATCCATTTTAAAGATGGTATCCTTAAATTAAGGATAAATCTATCAAATAATTATGTGTGGGAAATATAAATACACCCAATATAAGTGGATATTAAGTGTGAAACAATCAGAGGTCATTCACACATATTCATAGGATGACATGTTCAAGAAATAAAAGTTGAACCCAAAGAAATCGAAATTGGGTTAAGACGTTCCCTTGTAAAAGTTCGACAGTCTAACGGCGTCACTTCAAAATTCAGAAAATTAGTCTATGAGAGAGTCAATGGTATCTCATCACATGTACATAAACTTTACATCAATAAGGATATAGAATAACATATCCCAACATAATAAGAAGTAAATTAAAAGACATAACAAAAGAAGTCTTTTAAAAAGAGGAGGGTGAAAGGTCCCCTTACCGAGTTGGGTAACTTTCGAAACATACACCCCATGGAAGAAGGGTCATACAATGAAGATGTAAATACCAATAAATGATATTATACTACACAAAGTGTATAATAATGGTCAGTACATACACCAATCAAAGGAAATAGTGTCAAATGTAGCATAAATTTCACGAGAATAAAAGTGGGATGAAAAAATTCCTTACGAAAACTCGGCAGCCTAACGGCGCCACTTAAAACTTCCAAAAATGGATTTATGAGATAAAATAGGGTCTCTCATAATATGACCATAAAATTACAGTATGAGGAATATAAAATAACATCCCCAAACATAATAAATATGAGCTTAAAAGAAATGACATAAAAGAGAGTACTTAAAAAGAAAGAGAGAGGTTGGATCCCTTACGAAAATTCGGCAGCCTAACGGCGCCACTCAAAACTTCCAAAATGGATTGATGAGAGAAAATAGGGTCTCTCACCATATGAACATAATATGTACAGTATTATTAATATAAAATAACATCCCAATCATAATAAATATGAGCTTAAAATTAATGACATAAAAGAGTGTACTTAAAAAGAAAGAGAGGGGTAGGATCCCTTACCTCAAGTCCGACTTGTCTTGTTCGTTTCTTTATATTCCTGAGTAATAAAATTTGGTCAATTTATAATTTCCTAATTAACTCCTTTAAATATTATTATTCATTTCATATCACATATTATAATGTTATTATAATTGTTTAATAATGTTAGTTCATATCAGACGTTTTTGCCGATGTTTGGTACATGAGTCAAAAATGAACTTGTTTGAAAAATGATTGCCCATGTAGTTATAAGTAAATAATTTCCAGAATAGTATTAATGATTAAAATATCATATATATCCAGTACATATTCATATTATACTATTCCATATCATTTGGAGATAAAAATGAAAAGCATCGTTCATGGAGACGGTAGGCCGTACGTACGCATGAACGCTACTTTCATTTTTTTCTTTGTCATATTAATCGAATTAAAAAAAATAAATGATATATATATATATATATTATAATTCCAGTATAATATATATGTTATATAGGTCACATATTTTTATTAATTTCATTCTTTATACATTCCATGTATTGCATGTACGAGTCACATCACTTGAGGGGGTGGTAGTCCACACTTCCTCATATGAAATTATCGCATTTACACAACATGAAAAGAATATAAAGGTATGGTTTAAATATAAAATACAGAAGCATATAGTAAACATAAAAACCATATATATCATATATAAAATATAGTGACATCATAATGGCCACCTTTAAAGGTGTTAAAAGAATATTGAACAATCATCGTTTCGTGAGGCAAAAAATCGCCAACCACAGAAACAATATGTTCTTTAACCATTAGACGAAGGTGTGTGTAAGTGTAGCTCAAAAAATTCTTATAACAACATCCTAGTATATTGAAGATACTGTAGTTGTTACAAAATAAATGAATAAAAAGAGTTTAGGGGGTTGGAGAAGCAAAATAAAACAAAAGGACACAAGTGAAGACATTACCTTAAAATTAGGTAACTCCCTTTGGTTTGAGCTCAAAGTCTTCCTTGGGAAGACTTCTGCCCAAAGTGAGGCTTCAAGGAGTTATAGAGGGATGTGGAGAGACAAAATGGGAAGGTTTTGGCCGAGCCAAAGGCTTTGGAAGTGTGGGTAAGGAGGTAGAGGTGGGGGCCTTTTATAAGAGCAGAGGAGGGGCACTCTTGGAAAGTAAAGAAATGTTACTTTATTTTAGAATGAGTTTCGGATTTTAGTGGTCCCACATTGATTTTTTTCAAGTATAAGGTGATAAGGGTTATAAATACACCCATACAATAGGTTTTGGACAAGTTTAGGTCTTAGATTTTACATTATCTTTCCATTTTATTTAAATTGTTAAATAATGAGGTCATCGTTGCATCATCATGATGTCATAAATAATTTAATTTATTTAATGTCTAAAAATTATTAAAAAAATACTATGATGTAGGAAATATTTTTATATTTCCAATGAATATTGATAGTATAAAAGATCATTTATTTAGAAAAAATTAAAAATATTTTACTTAGGTGATACATTCTTTGTTACATTTAGCATTCTTTAAAAATAAAAAGATAAAAAGTCACTTTCTCACAAAAGTGATTACATGGGGCCCCCAAGTTTGGCACAAGGCATCCCATGGTCGTCCATGAGACAACCAGTAGCCTTAGGACACATGTTGTGGTCATTTTATTATTGTTATGATATTATTTTATTATCTTTAACTACCTGATTACTCATTAATCAAAATAATTAAAGATAATAACCGTCATTACTATTCATAATGTCCAAAAATAAAAGAGTCTTAATTACATAATTTGGACCTTCTGATTCCAAATATGTAATCCATTTTACCAAATTCCAATCACATAAATTTCAATAATTAATTTAAAAATAATTCTCATCGTCAAAACAAATAGAGGGTTTTTTAGAAACAATATTTATGAAAATTTTGGCACTTGTTTATGGCCAATTCAAAAGTGAAATTAATCCCAATGACCATAATTGGATTACATGGTAAAAATATATTCTAATTACACTTTAAAACAAATTAAAAAGTTAATATAACCATATAATTAAATTATATGAAAAAGCAGTTTTGATGTAAAATGCAGTATTTTTCACTATTTATTGAAAAATGAACATTGTCGGAAAAATACCAAAAATTAACCCAAGGTAAATTTCAATGTCCCAATCATAAATAATATGTTTATTTTGAAAAATAGAGCTTATAAAGTTGTCAAAAGTTTTATTTAAAAATGGTTTGCCATCAAAAGGTAGTAAAACAATCTTCTAAAAATACTAGTGTATTCAATGCTTAAGATTGGATTCATTTGTATTTTAAGGCTCTAAAATTTATTGGATAAAAGTAAAAACATTTAACAAACATATATAATCGTATTTTAGTTATTTCTATTCATTCCTGTCAGTACAACGGCTATGTGTTAACTACCATTTAAAATAGTATTATTTTATTATTAGAGTGCAACATATGATTTCAAAGGAACTCGTTGTTGCGTATTGGGTAAGCCATCGAGCATAGCGTTCCCTTTAAATTAATATTGAAATTTTATTCAAAAATAGGGATAAATATAAAAATGTCATATTATTTATTTACCTGGGGTGTTACATCCTTCCCCCCTTTTGGGAATTGTGTCCTCGCAATTTTGAAATTGGGCTCGGAAACATCCTTGAAAGTCCCACATCGGAACAAGAGTTGGTAAAACAATTACTTTAAAATAAAGAAATATAAGTACAGAGGTCACCCGAGTTAACCCATACTAATATTTCATGTAGGAAAACATGGACATGAATGAGAAAACATAGGGTCATGTTCTGATGGAGAGTGATAGAAAACATGTTTAGGAGAAAGTTAACCACTAGAAAATCACAAACTTGTGATGGGTTAAACGGTATTCGATTCCCCAGTAGGAAAAGTTAATAGACAACATTTTTGTTTTTAGTTAATTTTTATTGAGGAATTTATTCATAAGTAAACATAATCACTTATCATGTTGACTTTCAAATTTTATTAGATTCCTTACACAAACTCATATTTTCTCCAAAAGATGAGTATTTAGGAAGACTTGTTCTCATTAAGAGTACTATAATCAACTTCTAGAGAATCATCTAATCCAAAAAATAGAACTATATACTTCCCATGTCTTTAGACATTAACCAAAACCAAAACCAAAAAGGTTAGTACAAGATCAGATAATCCAGAAAAGGATAACCCTTTATAAAAAGAAAATCTATTCTTAATCTCCAAAATTTGTTCAACAAAACCCAAAGTTCAACGAGGACCATTCGATAAACAATTTTTCCATAAAATTATTCAAAGTAAAACAAACTAATATTGAAACCCAAATATTTGAATAATTTAATGACATGGTCTTCTAAGTTAAATCGTAACATTTAATCTCCAAACAAATTCAGTTGCTCTTAATTTCTCGTATTGAAAAGTAATTAACCTAATCACATATCCTCCATGATAGGTTAATAAATTTCCATATATAACCCAAAATCAACTTACTCTTAATTCATAAAATCATCTAACTAAAAAGAATTATTCAAACTAACCAGGGACTTCACGTAGTCCAGTGGTAGGCGATAAATACCAGTTACACTTTGGTTGTGGGTTCGATTCCCGCAGCTTTGTCCGATGCGACGGGTTGTCACATGGTCTTCGTGTTGTCCTTTTTCTAAAACTATATAATTCTTAAAACATTCCAAAAAATGAGATAAAATATTCAAAAATAATCATAAAATATTTTAACCTCAAGTTTATCTCATGCCTTTCACTTTCCATCATAACATATAGTAACCCATAATTACCTCAAAAGTAAGGATCATATAAACCCAAATGGTTCTTTATAACTATGTCCACAAAAGAATAGATAACTATTCCTTGAATAAAATTTTCATATATCAAACATCATGGTTACACATACTATAAAAAGTCTTCTAATGTAACCCCATCATCAAAAGAGACTTAATACTCTTAATAATTTCACCATAACTCTTGAAGCCTTTATATGTTGACTTCTTACTCATTCAACATTCTTCATGATCCATTAACCATTCATTTCCAACCTATTCTAAAATACTTCTTTCCTACAAACAAAATCATGAATCATATCCTAAGATTCCAAAATAGGAAAACAAAAGTTATGAAATAATCCATACCTTTGATTGGTCATTGTCAGTTTCTTCATCCTCAATCGGAATGACATTAGGTATTGGTAAACGAATATTTGTACGATCTTGGTGATCCCATTCTCGAAACTTCTTCATAGGACATGTGTTTGCATAATGACCATGCACACCACATTTAAAACATTCAATTGATCCCTCAGAAAGAACTTCTTTCCCTTTCCTCGAGTCAAATGGATGCTTCCTTTTTCCATGGCAGGTTCTTGCTTTATGACCTTCATTTCCACATCTATAGCATATTTCGTCCCTTTGAAACATTTTCCTAGGTGTTTCTTTCCACATCTTTGACACAAAGGTTTTTGAACACACTTACCTTTATGATTATTACCTGTAGTTCCGTAGGGATTTGTTTCTCGCATATATGATGACTTATAGAAATCACCAAGGTTTAGGTGGTCAATCATGACTCCAGATAGTTGGTTGAGGATAAACACAAGAGTTCTCATTGCAGCTCCCATATCATTCAGTTGCTCGCTCAGAAAACTGTCACAGTTTCCTTCACATCCACTGTTACTTTGATGTCTGCTAGATCCAGCCTTTTACTAAAACCGACAAGGTCAGTGTGAGAATATCAACAAACCCATCATGTACTAAAGAGGAAGATAAACACTAAGATATACTTACTCATTCAATTTATCTAAAACTAGGACTCTTTCTGAAATCCTAACCATTATGTTAATGTTACTTATGCTTAGAGAATACCCTAACCTCTAAAGTTATCTAAACCGACCTTTGATACCAACTATAAGGCCCCAGCCTTAAACATTACTTAATATTGAATTAAATAAATAATTCACATTGAGGATATTTTCAGGTTTAGAGTTTTAGAGAATTAGGACATAACTATTACATCTCAAAAGATTACAAAGTATTCACTTCTACTAAATTTACATAAAATAAAAACTCTTAAAAAGAAACATGTCTAGTTTCATGTATTAGATAGAATGACTTTACCTTGATCCCATCCTTGACCCTATTCCACATTAATTCCTATGAAAAACATTTCAAAAAAACTTGGGGTGAGCATAAAAAGCTCAGCAATGGATACATAAAGAATCAAAACTGTTAGTTTTTCAAAACAACAAGTAAACCATGTATACTTTATCAAAGTAATACCTTTCACCTTTAGGAAGTAGTAAAAACTCTTCACTGAATAAAATATAATTACTTACCCTTTTGTAACCAAAAGATTACCATAAAACCCATATAAAGAACACATAAAATATAAAGGTAACTTGGGACATAAACATACTTAAATGGAATAACCATACGGTCGACTTCCACACATACTTAATGGAATATCCATACGGCCGACTTCCATACATACTTAATGGAATAGCCATACGGCCGACTTCCATACCCAATGCATTGGAGGTTATAACGTAACCACCCGTCATGGTATTTACGGCACCACCTGTCATATGGTTTATCACGTAACCACCCGTAAAATGTCCAAGTACCATCATTACACATAAAATATTTAAAATATAAACATTTCAATAACAACATTTCATTTTCAATCAAAATAATTAATTCCAAGATATTGAATTAATCAATCCATTTTCAAAAATCATTTAAAATAGATTTTTGAATCAAAGTGTCCCATACCACTTTGAAGCTTTTATTGGAATTATAATTTTTAAAACATTAATGTATATATAAATAAATACTGAAAACCACTTTGAAAACATGGACATTAAAGATAAGGGTTTTGAATAATAAATCATTAAAACATTTAAAACGATATTTTTGTTAAAGAGTTTTTAACAAAATGAGAGACTCTTGAATACAAATAATTGCGAAATAACATTTAATCCGAACTTTATAATATCATGAGAATAAAGGGATTCATGATATAATATGTAAAAGGACAGTATACACACCATATAAGAGTTAATTGGTGCATAACAACAATTAAGTCTCAATGGAAATGTAAATTGAGATGAAATCCATTATAAAGATGGTATCCTTAAATTAAGGATAAATCTATCAAATAATTATGTGTGAGAAATATAAATACACCCAATATAAGTGGATATTAAGTGTGAAACAATCAGAGGTCATTAAAAAATATTCATAGGATGACATGTTCAAGAAGTACAAGTTGAAGCCAAAGAAATCAAAATTGGGTTAAGACGTTCCGTTGTAAAAGTTCGACAGCCTAACGGCGTCACTTCAAAATTCAGAAAATTAGTCGATGAGAGAGTGAATGGTATCTCATCACATGGACATAAAATTTAAATCAATAAGGATATATAAGAACATATCCCAACATAATAAGATGTAAATTAAAAGACATAATAAAAGAAGTATTTTAAAAGGAGGAGGGTGAAAGGTCCCCTTACCGAGTTGGGTAACTTTCGAAACGTACACCCCCTGGAAGAAGGGTCATACAATGAAGATGTAAATACCCATAAATGATATTATACTACACAAAGTGTATAATAATGGGAAGTACATACACCACTCAAAGGAAATAGTGTCAAACGTAGCATAAATGTCACAGGAATAAAAGTGAGATGAAAAAATCCCTTACGAAAACTCGGCAGCCTAACGGCGCCACTTAAAACTTCCAAAAATGGATTTATGAGATAAAATAGGGTCTCTCATAATATGAACATAAAATTACAGTATGAGGAATATAAAATAACATCCCAAAACATAAGAAAGATGAGCTTAAAAGAAATGACATAAAAGAGAGTACTTAAAAAGAAAGAGAGAGGTTGGATCCCTTACGAAAATTCGGCAGCCTAACTGCGCCACTCAAAACTTCCAAAATGGAATGATGAGAGAAAATAGGGTCTCTCACCATATGAACATAATATTTAAAGTATGAGTAATATAAAATAACATCCCAATCATAAGAAATATGAGCTTAAAAGTAATGACATAAAAGAGTGTACTTAAAAAAGAAAGAGAGGGGTAGGATCCCTTACCTCAAGTCCGACTTGTCTTGTTCGTTTCTTTATATTTCTGAGTAATAAACTTTGTTCAATTTATAATTTCCTAAGGACCTCCTTTAAATATTATTATTCAGTTCATATCACATATTATAATGTTATTATAATTTTTTAATAATGTTAGTTCATATCAGACGTTTTGGTCGATGTTTGGTACATGAGTCAAAAATGAACTTGTTTGAAAAATGATTGCCCATGTAGTTATAAGTAAATAATTTCCAGAATAGTATTAATGATTACAATATCATATATATCCAGTAAATATTAATTTTATACTATTCCATATCATTTGGAGATAAAAACGAAAAGCACCGTTCATGGAGACGGTAGGCCGTACGTACGCATGAATGCTACTTTCATTTTTTTCTTTGTCATATTAATGGAATTAAAAAAAATTATATATATATATATATATTATAATTACATTATAATATATATGTTATATAGGTCACATATGTTTATTAATTTAATTCTTTATCCATTCCATGTATTGCATGTACGAGTCACATCACTTGAGGGGGCGGTAGTCCACACTTCCTCATATTAAATTATCGCATTTACAAAACATGAAAAGAATAAAGGTATGGTTTAAATATAAAATACAGAAGCATATAGTAAACATAAATACAATATATATCATATATAAAATACAGTGACATCATAATGGCCACCTTTAAATGTGTTAAAAGAATATTGAACAATCATCATTTCGTGAGGCAGAAAATTGCCAACCACAGAAACAGTATGTTCTTTAACCATTAGACGAAGGTGTGTGTAAGTTTATCTCAAATACTTCTTATAAAAACATACTATTATATTGAAGATACTTTATTTTTTACAAAATAAATGAATAAAAAGAGTTTAGGGGGTTGGATAAGAAAAATAAAACAAAAGGACACAAGTGAAGACATTACCTTAAAATCGGGTAACTCCCTTTGATTTGAGCTCAAAGGTTTCCTTGGGAAGACTTATGCCCAAAGTGAGGATTCAAGGAGTTAGATAGGGATGTTTAGAGACAAAATGGGCAGGGGTTGGCCGAGCCAAAGTCTTTGGAAGTGTGGGTAAGGAGGTAGAGGTGGGGGCCTTTTATAAGAGGAGAGGAGGGGCACTCTTGGAAAGTAAAGAAATGTTACTTTATTTTAGAATGAGTTTCGGATTTTAGTGGTCCCACGTTGTTTTTTTAGAGGATAAGGTGATAAGGGTTCTAAATCCACCCATCCAATAGGTTTTGGACAATTTTAGGTCTTAGATTTTACATTATCTTTCCATTTTATTTAAATCGTTAAATAATGAGGTCATCGCTGCATCACCATGATGTCATAAATAATTTAATTTATTTAATGTCTAAAAATTATAAAAAAATACTATGATGTAGGAAATCTTTTTATCTTTCCAATTAATATTTATAGTCCAAAATATCATTTATTTATACAAAATTAAAAATATTTTACTTAGGTGATACATTCTTTGTTACATTTAGCATTCTTTAAAAATAAAAAGATAAAAAGTCACTTTCTCACAAAAGTGATTCCATGGGGCCCCCAAGTTTGGCACAAGGCATCCCATGGTCGGCCATGAGATAACCAGTAGCCTTAGGACACATGTTGTGGTCATTTGTTTTATTATTATGATATTATTTTATTTTCTTTAACTACCTGATTACTCATTAATCAAGATAATTAAAGATAATAACCGTCGTTACTATTCATAATGTCCAAAAATAAAAGAGTCTTAATTACATAATTTGTACCTTCTTATTCCAAATATGCAATAAATTTTACCAAATTCCAAACACATAAATTGAAATAATTAATTTAAAAATAATTCCCGTTGTCAAAACAAATAGCGGGTTTTTTAGAAACAATATTTATGAAAAGTTTGGCACTTGTTTATGGACAATTAAAAAGTGAAATTAATCCCAATGACCATAATTGGATTACATGGTAAAAATATATTCTAATTACACTTTAAAACAAATTAAAAAGATAATATAACCATATAATTAAATTATATGAAAAAGCAGTTTTGATGTAAAATGCAGTATTTTTCACTATTCATTGAAAAATGAACATTGTCGGAAAAATACCAAAAATTAACCCAAGGTAAATTTCAATGTCTCAATCATAAATAATATGTTTATTTTGAAAAATAGAGCTTATAAAATTGTCAAAATTTTTATTTTAAAAATGGTTTTCCATCAAAAGGTAGTAAAACAATCTTTTAAAAATACTAGTGTATTCAATGCTTAAGATTGGATTCATTTGTATTTTAAGCCTCTAAAATTTATTGGATAAAAGTAAAAACATTTAAAAAACATATATAATCGTATTTTAGTTATTTCTATTCATTCCTGTCAATACAACGGCTATGTGTTAACTACCATTTAAAATAATATTATTTTATTATTAGAGTGCAACGTATGATTTCAAAGGAACTTGTTGTTGCGTATTGGGTAAGCCATCGAGCATAGCGTTTCCTTTAAATTAATATTGAAATTTTATTCACAAATAGGGATAAATATAAAAATGTCATATTCTTTATTTAACTGGGGTGTTACATAAATACACTTTATAAAATTATAAATAGTATAATGGGACTATAAAAAAATAACATAAGTAGAATTTGAAAATCCATAGGGTCTTGGTCACTTAAAAAAATCACACTTGTGAACAATGTTATAAAAATAAAATAAAAAATTATAAATAAAGTTCCATTTTTGACTTTTTGATGCATATATTTTATTTATTTTCAATTTAAAAAGTGAAATTCAATATATGTAGAGAGGTATGGGTGAAGGATTGAGTATCCACCCATAATATAGAGATTTAAGTTGCTACTATTGGAAATAAAAAGGGAGTCTCGCATGTAAAAAAGGAGATTGAAAGGGATGAATGCCTTAGAACTTATTGTTATATAGGTTTTAAGGTAATCACCTACAAATAAAAGTATTATGCATGTGTTGATATTTATGGAATCAAGAAAAGTTTTGAAGGAATGATTCCATATTTGTCTACAACTTTCAAAATAAGGTTGGTTTATTAGTTGTAGTGAATAACTTGAATAATCTATTATTAATGGTGTTAAAAGGCTAGTTGATTGGTGATTGAAGATTAATGAGTTGGTAGAAGTCCATACTTGTGTGTTTTTATCATTTAATAATAAAATTAGTGTTTACAAAACTTGTATGATGTTTCATAAAGACTGAGTTAGCAATATGAAATGAAGTGTAGTGGAATATCATGACAATATTCAAAGAGGAGTATCTATATTGCATAAGTACTTGGGAATATAGTATAGATATTTAAAAAAGTTTGATAGATGAAAAAAGTTGATTTTATATGTTTATAAGTGATTGATAATGGTTGGAGATAGTTTTAATGAGCCCTAAAATTTATTGAATAAATTCTATTTTTAGCTAAATCTGGAAGATCGTGGTCGATCTGCATAATTGAACCTCATGGTCAATCATCATACAGATGATCATCTTCCTCACAGTCAGTACTCATATGGTTGATCATCTACATCATGATTTATCCTTATGGTTGATCTACACTGTCACTTTTTTACCTCATGGTCGATCCACATGATCTATCTTCAGAGTCAGTTGTTTGTATATGCAGTTGAACTATTGAGTTGAAACTCATAGTCGATCTTCACTGTCACTCTATAGATTGAAAAATTGAGATTTCTATAATTTATATCTAAATATTAAATATATTGATGTGGTAATTGGTCAATTTTTCAATAAAAAAATATCACACAATATATGCGACGCACCCTTTGAAATGGTGTGATATGATATTCAAAGTTGATTCAAAGAAGATCAAAACAGACGAGTTCTAGAATATTTAGAATGCATATAAATGGGAAATTCTAGATTGATGTGGAAACTTTTTATTTAATGCTGTAGTTGGTTCTTATTATTTAAAATACCATAAAGATAATGTGATTCAATCTTGATATGAAGTTATATGAGTCAAGTTGAGATATTATCTGATATTCATGGATTCAAGATGAATCTATACTAGTTCTACTAAATCTATCAAGAAGATTGAAGATTGAGTAAGTTGAGATGAAGCTAAGATATTATATGAATGTGTGGATAATTTTAATATTTCACTGGTATTTAATTAATATCTTAAACTATAAAAATATAAACCAATCCACATATGAAATGTTTTATAATTTATCATTCATTTATGGAAAATTCTTTATATGGATTTTAGTGGAATAAGGATCAAAAGAGACCACATCATAGTATATTTTTTGTGTCCATTTTAATAAGAATTTAATATATGATACTATACCATGGTGAAGGTTTTGGGGCATGAAAAATAGGCATAAATTGAACACTATTCTATAGATAAAGTGATGTAATTGTGAGTTAATGACTGGAGATAAAAAACAGCATTGACCATGTCATTGTGTATTTTTTTGTGGCCACTTTGAGAGCATAGTAAAGAAAATAAGCTTGAGTTGAGTGAATGAAAAATATGAGAAGATTGTGAAGAGGAAAATTATGAGAGGTAATCGATACTACTGAAAGAATATAGAATATTACTTTTGGGTAAGATAAATGAGAAGAAAACATGAAATGATAAAATCAAGGGTACTCTTGTAATTTCCCAAGAGATAATTGTTGACGAGGTAAAAGGAATATGGATGTCATGGGAACACCCACATATGAAAAAGTTAAGGATAATTGAATGAGGGTCATGGTAACTTAATTTTTTAAAGGTTTATTCTATATTTTAAATAAATAAGATAATATTCAAGTGACCTATCTATAAAACGAAAAATAAAAAAAGAGTTAAAGGTTTTTGAAAACTAAAATATTAAGACAAGAAGGAAAAACAAGAACTCTCTCTCTCAAAGAAAAAGATGAGCATTTTGATCTTTTTCTAAGGAGTTAAATCATCTGGGTATCAAAGTTGAAGAATAAGAGGATTTTTACCATAATTCAATGATCAGTGTGTCTAAGTTGATAAAAAGAATAATGAAAAAATAAGGTGAGAGAGAGACTTACTATGTTATTGTTTTTATCAGTTGTGTATATCCTTTCAAAATATGAAAAGATATTAGGTTTAAATATCACAAGAGATCATTGATTTGAGGTATCCAATAAAAAAGTTATTAAGAAGATATGTGAATTATTCATCATGCATTGACTAAGTTTCATGTATTTTTATTAAAGGGTTGTTGTCATTCAAATACACTATTTTAAGAGGAATGTGATCAAATATTATGGATACATAGACATCATGTGGTGAATTGGATATCTACTTAAAAAATGTGTTGTAAAGAAACACTTTCATATACATGGGGGGATTCCCTAAAACCTGAGGGAGTCAAGGTGTGTAAGTAGATAATGATGGGAATTTGTGACAATAGTGTAAAGCTATTGATAAGTCCTATAGGAAGTAGGAAATTATAAACATAGTGGGATTTAGTGTCGATGTGGGATGTGCCAATGGTTTCAGGATGATACCTGGACAACTCCATATTATAGTATAGAATCTTTGAATCAAATAGAGTTAACATAAAAAGGAGTGGTTATTTATAATGAACCTTGTAAATAATGTTCATTGATTTTACTTTCCATATTGTATTTCATATGGGAATTATTTTCTTGTTTAAAAGATAAAAGATCCATTTGTACTAACTAGTAATAAAGTTTAAATCCCAAGGGGGTTAAAAGATTCTTAAAGACATTGGAATTTGGTAAAAATAGTAAAAACATGATTCACACCCCCCAGGTGTCTTCAATTATCCTATTTTTCATTTCAAATGGTATCAGAGCAAAGGTACCCTCTGATTAGATCTATATTTGAATACCCAATGAATTTCATTTATATTAATATAGTGCATATTTGAGATGTTGGAAGATCCTCATATTAATATATCAGAATCTATTAATTTTTTTACAAAAGTGGAAGTATCTCTCAATACTATGAAAAATAGAAGAAATGAATATGTTAATAAGTTGAGAAGAACCTCAATAAAGAAATAATGACCACCACTTGTTGAAGGTAGTCAGAGTGGTGTTTTTAGTTCAATTTTTGATGACATTAATAGTATTAAATCTATTGATTATCTAAATTTTAAGGATGAGGACTACATAAAGAATGTTTCTACTAAATTTGTTACTCATATATTTGGTTTTATTCAAGATCTAGATGATTAAAAGTTACAACTGATAGAATAAGTTAAACTAATAAAAATTTCATTGGTAGGGAAGTTGCAAAAATGAAATTGTCTCATCAAATAGTTTAAATAAAAGGGTTATTCATTATATATTAGTAGATAAAAATTATCGATAGATTAAGAAAACAAGAATATTATCTTTATGATACTGTAAAAATTAATAAATATTGTGAAAAGAGGATCTATGTATAGGGATAGTCACATCAATCTGTTATTGATATCAAGAATGATCAGTTAGAGATAAAATCAAAAAGGATGAAGTAGCTTGAAAGTATCTTGAAAGAAAGTAGAAAGTTGAATGAATATGAGACTAAAAAATGAATAAATAATGGGAAGAGTGACTGAACTCAGTTATGGGTGAAAATAATATACTAAGTTTAAAGTTCCATGAAGTGGAAGTGAAGTTAATAAATCTAGATCAACTCAAGAAGAATCATCCCAAATAGTTTAGAATAAATATATTATCATAGAATTTTTTTAGAGAATTATTATTTCCAAGAAGGCTTAAATTAGTGGAAAAGAGATTTTGATAAACTCTAGAGATCCATATACTATTTTTTCATGGATTAATTTAATTAAAAACCCAATTATTTTTACTAGTACTAAATCTATTTTCACTACATTTGCAAGATATAAACCAAAAACTATACAAAACCAGGTGATTAAATATGGCGATAAACCTAAAAAACATCAAGTATGGATTAGAGAAGAAGTAAAAATACCCCCCCAAGATTCCATAAAAATGGTGAAAGTTCATAAAAACAGAAAGCCTTTTGATCTAGATAGATTGATACAAAAGTTTAGAGAAAGACAGTTGTTAGCCACTGATCGTGTTGTATGAGTTTTAGACACATAGACATAGAGTGTTGGTATAATGGGTCAACTTAAATTAGTGGTAGAAGTTCAGAGTTCATGGGGAGAAAATTTTATATTAGAAATAAGGCTGTTGAATAGAATCCATAGAAAAAGAAAAGTCTATCTACTAAGAACATATTTGATTTCATAGAGAATTTTTGTGATATGTAAAAAATTGGAGGTAATTATTTTAAATAATATTTTTAAAACCCTACTAAGAATAATTCATATACTAAAAAAAGATACACAATTAACTAAAAAGTATTTTAATCAAGAAAGTGTGTCAACCTTGGGAAATAATTCTATGATGAAATCTATCAAGAATGTATCTCCCAAGAAGAAAGAGAATATAGTTGAGAAGTTACAAAGTGGTGGTAACTCAAAGATGAAATGAATTTTGTGTGGAAGGTTAAAATTAATTAGACACACTCAAAACAATTGTATGACTACCCAATCAAAACATATGGAGCTCTTGAAGAAAAATTGGAAAGCGTCATTGGTCCCTAGTGTCAAATATGAAGTAAATAAAAATTCCATACATGGTATAAAGGTACTTCATGAACCTAATGATATGTTGATCATATGGACAGATCATATAAAAGAATTAAAGAGGTTTTAGAACACATAAAAGAGTGAAATAGTTATGTTGTATAAATAAAATAAAGTTATTCCAACTAAGAAGGAATCTAAAAAAGAAAATAAGTACATGTTGCCCTATCACGAACCAACCTAGATCATCCATTCATTGGACACCCAAGTTAGCCAATAACTGGGCCTGAAGGTAATTCTCAATCCCCATGGTCTAAAAACTAGTGTCTTGGAATCAAATAATGCCTCATTGGGAATGATTTTACCCTCAAATTAGAGTAAAAGCAACAATAGAAAATTGGGAATGACCAATTTGTATATTAGAGGTCCATGTGCTAGTAAATAATAAGGAATATAAATAATTTAAACAATTTAAAGGAAATAAATTTCCTCATATTACCTCTATATCCAGTAAAATAAACAACTACTTTTTTCAAAATCCTAATTCCACATATATAATTCACCATTAATTAAATAAATAAAATAAAAAAGGATGTTGTATTTGGTCAATGTGGAAAAGAAACTAAATAAAAAAGAGTAAACACTAACCTATATGTGATCTCACAAGTCACACTAAATAATCCCAATTCCACACACTCCCCATGGTAAAACAAGATCTGAAATAGAAACTATGGTTGAAATATAATATGGGTGTGAGCACAAACATGCTCAGTATACCACCACCTACCTTACTACATGGCATACCTTTAATTAAAGATCCACTTTAAAGCTATCCTGAAATGTATTAAAAAATATGTTTCCATAAACCTCTATATAAAATAAATTAATCACACATACAAAATTATTTCAAAAAATCCTTTATTTATTTCTATTAAATGAAAATAATAACTTAAAAAAAATTCCTCATCCAAAGCCTCCTTTTACAACTCACCCATTCGAAAGCCACTTTAAAATTACTTTATAAATATCCTTTTTTAAATCACTCTTAAATTTCTATTAAAATATTTTAATTCAAAATGTTTTTCTAAAATATCATTGAATAATATTTAAAGTAAACAACCCATCCATTTAAGAAACCAACTTAGAAATCTATTTTGAAATCAAACTCAATCATGGGTGAATGAAATATATCACAATAAGCACCACTAAAGCATAATGTACAACCAAAGTAATAAAAGGAAGTTTTCTTAATAAATTAAATCATAGGGGAGAAAAATCAAGAAAAAATGGGATCCTATATATAAAAAAACAAACAAAGGATATATGTCATGGGCCATATCTTGGGTTCTATTATGAGATGATCCTAGACTTTTAACAAATCACTAAACCAACTATCGGTGTTTGTTACATCCTAAAAAACATCATAGATACCCCTACCTACCCACACAAGTCAGATAAAGGTACTACCTATCCTGATAATAGCAAACAACTAGTGGTCATTAGCTAGGGTGTCAACTAACTAGTGTGGCAGAAATCAAGGTATCCTACTAGGTTACCCGAATTCCCGTGACCAATCAAAAGTGTAAGTGAGAATACAACCAATAAAAGGGAATAAAAAATTTATAACACATAATAAAATAGATCTCACCTCACCTCTAATTACCTCACATGAAACAACCCTTTTTTAAAATCATACAACCATCATATAAATAAATTACATCCCAAAAAAGGAGTAACAGGCATTATAGAATAATAAAAAACACTTAAGGGGGAAGGGGAAACATGAGGGTTATATTAGTATTTCATAAACCCGCTATATTTGAAAAAAAACATTCAAAAGTACTAAATATGAATTTCACCAAAAAGGACTCGGAGTTCTAAGTTATCTCTTTTAATAGTTTGAAATTTTATCTCAAACCATTCTTTCTAAAATAATTCATTTAGATTCATTCTTAAAATAATTTTTTAAAAAAATTATAAAGAATAAAACTTAACTAAATTTATAGATTAATTTAAATAATCAAACCACTTTATTTAAAAACCTCCAAGGGTCCAAAACACTACCCTTTAATTTATTTCATGACCTAAATGGGGTAAAGTCATTTCTGAACCTCCCATTTTATTTAGAAAAATTCTTGAAACCCTTTAAAAACACTTGGAATTTCAACTATTGCTTTAAATTCCATGTAAAACCTTTGATAAATCACTTTAATATCCCAAAAAATCTTTATAAACTTTAAATAATATTTTTAAATTCATTTGGGTAATATTAAAAATAGTTGGTGTGTGTTGTTAAGAAAAATCATATTTTAACAGACCTTTAAAATAGGAAACCTTTCAATTTCTATAGAAACCAATATAGAAACTAATTTTATTCTTATAAATATAATAAAAATACACAACACTATCATTTGGAAATTTAAAACACAAATTAAAATCTCAAGGAATCAATGGTTCTAGAATTAAAAATTAAGGCATGGAAAAACCTACCTCGAATCGGCGATAAATGGTATGAAGCTTTAAATATTTGATAAAAAAGACCTAAAGGAAGGATCACACACCCTAGAGGTAATAAAATCACAAAAAATAGGTCAAATTTATACCTTAGGGTTTGAAAGAATCAAAATATGGTGACCAGAAAAGAGGAATCCAATATGAGAGGAATGAGAGAAGAAAGAGGAGGCCCTACCATGGAGATCTGGTCTTGAATTGTGAAGGAACCATATTGATTTACCAAATTAAGAGAAAAAAATTAGAGGAGGGGAGGCATGACAAGGGGAAGACATGGATAGGGGTTTCATGCAATGTAAAAGGGAGAAGAATAAGGGTATTAGGATTTTAATTCAGTAGGGGAAAATCTGTAAATTCTAAAAATTAAAATTTTGGGTGACCCTCATAGTTTGGTTGCACAGTTTATTAAACTTTATTCCCACCATTAATAGGTTAAAAGAACCTCCAAAACATGCCACACAGTTTTCCCTAAGACCCTACACAGTTAGAAATTTTTTTCACTAACCATTCCAAATGGCACTGTCAAGTTGCAGACCCAAATGCACAGTTGTCGCATGATTACTCTTAAATGTTCACAACCCATGAGACACCCAAAAAGTGCCCAAAAAATTTTAAATTCCAAGATAAAATTTAATAAAAGTTAAAATAACCAAAAATTAAATAATTAAATAATAATAGTAGTAACATGAGAATTTATAATCTCCCCATCATAATGCTTTCTACCATAAGAAATCCATTAGTAACATATGAAAGTCAATAAGATGAAGAGACCTACACACCCTAATTTATGAGGCTGGAAGGTCAGGAAAAGAAGAAGAACCCATCAAGGAAAAAACTATAAGATGTGGTATTTCATTAAACTACCTATCCAAGGCTCCCCAAATTCATCAAACAAAATTCCCCCAAAACAGCAAACCTCTCCAAGGACGAACTAAGATTGATCACATATCCTAAGATTCTATAAAGACAAGGGGAGACCTATCATGGTCTCCATGATATTTATAATTTATCTAAAATGGTGGAATAAATAAAGGATACATATCTAAATAGAATACCATAAAGAATCGAGGGATACTATTCTTCATCAAGTATTAAAAAAATACTAAGGATCAAAATTCAACCCTCAAGGAAAATAGAACCAAAATGGTATCTAAGTAACCATAAAATAAACCAACCTTGAAACTCACCAAATCATATTCAAACTATAAGATAACCATAAGAAATGACATGGATTCTAAACTTGGGTAAAATAATAAGAGGTTATCCTAGGTTATCAAACATAGAATACTATCTCATGATAAACTCATCACACATGAAGTTAACACCCTCGGGTGTCAAATCCCATATAATCTAATCAATCCTAGTTACCTGGATCCACACCCTAGACCCTACTCATTCTCAACTAAGAATAACCAAGACCATCATAACCAACCAAAGAATGGAAAATCTAAAACTTAAGGCCATCCAAGGCACCCCTACTAAATGACTAACCATCAATGATAAAAAAGATCCACTAACATGAAACAATATGTCTCCCAAGCTTCAATTAAGGAACTAGAAGGTAAAGTAACTCATAACCTCACTAGTTTAATTCCATCAATGGTGAAACCAAAAAAAATCATGAATCTCCAACTAAAGCATAACTAAACCACAACTATTTTGAACCCCCAAGCACTCACCTAAGCCTTTTATGCTCAACCCATTAAAATTGAAATCTCAATTCATTGGCCTCGATACACAACCCAAAAGAAACATGATAATCATTGAAGAGAAAGAACCACAAAATAGATAACATACCATAAGCACCCTCATAGAATCACCCAAAACACAAACTAGGTCAAGACAGCTCAAAGGCTCTCATCGACTCCCAATCCACTAAAAGTAGAATTTCCAAAATCAAAGGACCACCCAAAAAACAAAGATTCATAGATTCCCATGGAACTCAACTAGGTATTTTACACACACACAAAATGAACCTAGGACATTAAAAAAGTATGAAGGATAAAAATTTAAGAAACGTTGAACCAGTTCCAAAGACAAGGAAGACTCAAGAATGAGGAATACTTTTACCATATCACTCAGTCCCAAGTCTGGGTAGGGCTACCAACTAGGTAAACCACATATAGGTGATAAAAGTAATATATATAAGGTTTATTCCTAAAAAAACTTTCAACATTTTTCAAGACTTTCTGGGAGACAAAATTTAAATAACATGAATGATGAACTCAACTAGTGCATGTCCAACACCTCAAACCAAACTATCTCACCGTAATCAAGGGACATACCAAAAATCAATCAATCAGTCAAAACATGTCACATTATTTACACTTCAACCCCCCCCCCCCCCCATATTTAAAATCAAAAACCTGTATTAAAGGATTCAAAATTCACTTCCCCAAAATACATACCTAAAATAAAATTTTATAAGAAAACACCCTGAATCATTTTTACAAACCAACTAAAATCACTTCACCCTTTATAAAAAATTTAAATTCTAGTTACTTTATAAAATACTTTAAAAACTCATTTTATATAGGTATGAACCCTTATAAAAAAAGTATAACTTCTTAATACATTTCATTTATTTTAAAAAATAATAGAATCCCCATAACCAACTACTATTTTCCAAAACATTTTCTAAAACTCTCATTTTTAAAATGTTTCATAACCAATAATTGTTTCAAATCATCAATAAAATCCCAAATATTTTCTGAATTTCATCATGAAATCAAAAATTTCATAAAAACTAATTTTGTTTTATAACCAATCCCTAAGGCTTATTTCAAAATAAGAGCATTTTTCCTAAAACATTTACCTTTCACAAAAATACAATTTTTCACCATTATAACATAAAAAGGAGGCACACACAAAACCAAACCACATCATCAATATATCATAAGTCCCACTTGATTCTTTTATAATTACTAAGAAACATTTGAAATGACCCATGAATCAAGAGGTATGAATAAAAAAAGGTGGGTGTAATGAGGAACAATGGTTGACTTAGCCACAATTCTTGATGGGCCATGCACCAGTCATTTAATAATTCCTGAAAAATTTCTAGATCAAGTTCTTGGACACTGCCCAGTTTATCAAGCCATGAAAACCAACTAGATATTATCAGTCATCCTTCTGTTTTCATTCCAAATATAACAAAATTCCCAAGATAACTCATACAATATCAATGAGGATAAAATAAATAATAAATTATCAAAAATAAATATCAAAAGTAAAAGTAAAATCCCACTAGGTGTGGTAAATCAAGCACCATCATGATAGGTGGTGACCAGGAACTCACTCACAACCAACCTCCTGAGTCTCAACGACCATCCTACTCACTTTTTTATCCTAAAACACCCAAAATAACGTAAGTTATTTAAATAACTCAGGATCCCAATGAATAACCTAGGATCTAATTCCATTTTTTCATAAACCAACTTGATCCTTCCATCCATCAAACACCTAATTTTTCCCCTCATAGGGCCCAAAGGTCACTCCCAACCCCTGTGGGATGGAAATTAGTGTATGGGAATCAAATAATACCTTATTGGGAATGATTTTTCCCTAAACTTAAAGTAAAGGACACAATATAGGAACATACATGACCACGAAATACGTTAGAGGTCCATGCACCTATAAATAATTTAAACAATTTAATGGAAATCAATTCTCTCAACTCACCTCCAACTCCCACCACAAAAACAGCCAATGGTTTCAACATCCAAATGCCACATATATAAAACACCAATAATTAAAAACAAATAAAAGAAAAAAGAATGGAATATTTTTTTTATGTGATAAGGAAACTAAATAAAGAAAAATAAAAAATAACCTTTGTGTTATCACAAAATTTTCACTAACTAATCCTAATTCCATGTACACCACATAGGGAAAAAAGAGCTGAAATGGAACTTGAAACTAGAATATAATGTAAGTGTTAGAACAAACATGATCAATAGGACACCACCCACCTTTCCACATATCATACCTTTAATTAAACATCTAATTTCAAGCTAGTTTTAAATTTATTATAAAATATTTATCCATAATTCTCTACAAAAAAAGAAAGTAATCACACATCTGATTTTTTTTAATATCATTTCTTTATTTATCTTAAATGAAAAAAAAACAATTGAAAAAAATACCTTATTGAAGCCTAATTTTTCAACTCAAACATTCAAAAAACACTTTAAAATTCATTTATAAATATCATTTTTTAAATCACTTTTAAATATCTTCTAAAATATTTTATTTCAAAACGATTTTCAAAAAATATCCTTGAAAACTATTTAAAGAAAACAAACCAATCATTTATGAAACCAATTTAGAATTCCATTTTGAAATCAAAACCAATAAAGGGAGAATAAAATATATAAAAATAAGAACCACTAAATTAGTAAGTACATAAAAATAAAAAAAAATTAAGGTTCCTCAAAAAAATAAAACATAGCAAGTAAGATCAAACAATAAGGGAATCCCTCCAAACAAAGGACACATGTCATGGTCCACATCTTGGGTTCTATAGAGAGAAGATCATATAATTTTAAAAAATCACTAGAATAACTTTTGATATATTTTTCATCCTAAAAAACATCCTAGATACCCTACCTTATGCACACAAGCCTCACTAGGTCTCTCTCTTAGACTGATCAAACCAAACAGCTAGGGGTCACCACCCTGAGATTTTAGAATATATTTTTATTTAATAAATCCAATGTGTTTGAGAAATTTTGAAGCATTAAACCATTAAAATATGTGAATAATTGTTATAAATTATAAAATGAATCACATTATATATTATTTAAATGAGTTATAATTCTCAAAAATAATTTTTAATTAACTTCATAATTACTATTGATCCTAAAGAACTGTTTTGAAATATTTTGTTTATGAGCACTATTTTTTCATATATGTTTTATTTAAAATTTAATTAAGGGTATTAAAATTATTAAAATATATTTTTTACACATTAATAAAATGAATTAATTGGTTTTAAATTGGTTATAAATGAAAATAAAAGCATTCATATGTAAAATGATATGTTTCTCTGAGAAATTGTTTTTATTCATGTGATGTGTTTTTATCTAATAAATTAAATTAATTTCTATTTATAAATGATTTTAAAGAATTTTTTATATAATATATTCAATAAAATATTTTAACATTCATCTAATTGTTTTTACTAGGCAAGTAATTGGATTAAATCCAATTTTATACTTAAAATGCATTTCTCTAAAAATGGTTTTTACGGGTTTTTTGTGTAGATATTAGAATTAATTTATTACACGTATAGGAATTGAATATTATAAAATGGATTCTATATTTTGAATCATATTAATTCATATTAATTTATAATTCCATCTTAATTTTTTTCATAATGAATAGTAACCATGGTAAAAAATTTATTACTACGGTTAAGGTTAAAAGGGTTAATGAGGGATTAAACTAAAGAGATAAGGGATAAAATGATTAATAAACTTATTTAAATACTATTTAATGAATTTATTTTGATCCTGTATCATAAAATATTCAAAATTTATCTAATTTGGAGCCACTTTCCCATGATATTGACTCTATTATATTTTAATATTCGTAATAATTAAAAGTATACCACTCCTCTCACTTATAAAAGGGACCTCCTATCCTACATTATTTTATGCCACTTGATGCCTTTATCTCAAAAAATATCTACCCAAATACTCTCCAAATATACCTATTCATGACCTTTAGGTGAGGTATTCCCAAAATATCCATCCAAGTAGCCTTAAGGTGATTTTCAAAGGTGGATACCCGAAGAAGAGGTATATGTTCTTACCAATATTTTTCATATTTCATTATAATTAAACATCTGAAAAATTAAATATAACCATATTAACATTATGGAATAAGTATATTTACTATAATTATATGTTTTTAGGTTAATATTATATCCATTTTCTATATCTTTCTAATCTGTTAGAAAATGATAATGTCGCTCATTTGTATGTGCGGACTACCACCTCCATAAAGCGATGTGATTCATTTTTCATTTCCTCTTTACATGAATGGTAATAAGGATAGATTTAAGTAATATATATTATATTTATGATATAATTATGATTTTGGTAAGGTGAATTATTATGTACCTTTATTTCATTTCATCCATCGAAAAATGAAAACATCACTCATGCGTACGTACGAACTATCGTCTCCAGGAAGTGTTGTAATTAATTTTTCATCACTGATTTATATGAATGGTTATAAAAGTTTATATAATTAATAAATATTATAATTATGAAAATATTAATTTTAAATGATTAAACATTGACCAATGTGTAAGGAACATAATTGTCAAACTGAAACATGCATGGAAAATGAACCAGTTTTCACCTGAATATTGATTTTAATGAAGAATTTTTATTAAAAAATATAATTGAAAATTATTAAGAAATGATATATAGTAAAATTTATATGAATATAATTTTGTAATATATTTATAATAAATATATATTTATTATATAGGATGTTTTAATGCGAATGAAACAATACGGGACTTTAGGTAAGGGTTTATGTTAGAATCTCATTTCTTTTTGGAATTGTCTGTGTAAAATTTACATTGAGGAAAATTTTATGATCCTTATACATTAAACCCAATATATGTTATTATAATATATTTATTTTTATAATTTTCAAATATTAGTACCATTTTACTCTCTTTGGTACTTAAAATGAACAAAAAATGTTTTACAAAAAGTCAACCTTATTTATTCTTTTCGGGTCGGGAATCTTTCTCCTCCATGTACATGTTCTTAAAAATGTTTTATAGAAGTTTTTATAAATAATAAAATGTTTTAGAAAGATTATTTTTACTACCTTTTAATTTATTTACAAATTATTAAATTGAATCTATAAGATCCAACCTTTCTCTAGGTATTTTCTCTCTCTAAGTTTTGTTGAACCATTTTAAATTATATAAATAAGCCTTATTTATGGTTTAAAATGGGGTTTAAAAGGTGTTCGGGGGATTAAAGGATCCAAAATAGTGAAGGATATCAGTGAAATATAGAATAAGAGAAGCTTCAGTGGAATTAGCTAGCTAGTGCGATCCACCAACTAGCTAGTGGATAAGGCAGTAGCCAGGTAAGGCTATAAGAAGCCCATCAGCCATTCAGTGAGACCCGCCGGCTAAACCATGGATTCTATGATGAAATTTTATCTTATAGGAGACCCACATGTCATTTTATTGAGCCCTAATATCCATATAGTGGCGTTCTGAATGATATGGGCTCGCGGTATTCCACCACAGCTAGAAGGTGGCACTACCGGGGCCGTAAAAATAAGGGGTAGAGTCATAATTACTCCCCCCAAAAACCTTGTTTAACTCTTAATTAACCCTCCATCAACCCTAATTTATTTTTTACAATATTTAAGTGTTATAAAAGGATTATTTGTCTTATATAACACTTTTCCTTGTTTCCTTGATCTGTTCTTTGATCTGAACACCTTGAATCTGTGTG
Organism: Viscum album; assembly: GCA_963277665.1. Taxonomy (NCBI): domain Eukaryota; kingdom Viridiplantae; phylum Streptophyta; class Magnoliopsida; order Santalales; family Viscaceae; genus Viscum; species Viscum album. The sequence continues at coordinate 1,067,942,972 of OY728166.1, read as the reverse complement.
TTTTGCTTGGATTTGGTGAAATATTATTGCTTTCTCATTGAATATTATTTATTCATCACTAGTGTTGTGGATATAACATTGTATATAGGGTATTGTGGTGGGGTTAATTGATATGGATGTTTGATCTTGTTGTTTCTTCTTCTCTTCTTAAGGTTGGTGGTCTGAAACATTTCCCTAAGGTCTTTTTTTGTTTTCTAGTATGTGTAACCTATGAAATCACACTGATATTCCATGAATGTGACCTATCTTAATTTTATTTCACATTTATGTATTGAAACCTCATTCTTATACTTCCCATGGGCCCCATTGGGTCTGTTGACATTGAGGGACTTGCGACCACCTGAGAGGTGTGCCTAATCTTGACCCTTGGTTGGAACTTGGAATGTATGAGCCTAGATCCCTATGTAGAATTGGGATTTTTTATTTAATGGATTAACATGTAAATTGGTGTAATTGGATTGATAAATAATCACTTATCTTGTAAGTGGGTAATTGGTATGAAATTTTATTTGGCATTATGACATGATGGTATAAGGATATAATGACATGTAAAATGGTAGTTGGGCTTAATTGATATGTGAATTATAATTGTTGAAATGTTATGTGAATTGGTATGAAACTGGTAATTAGTAATTGAGAACAATTTTCTTGTAAATGGGTAACTTTTCTTGAAAATTTTAATAGAATTGTATTTGGCACATTGGAATGAAACTAGGTTTTGGCTTAAAGGAATAGGGGTATATGACTGTGGTTGAAAAGATAATTAGTAATTTGGATGAATTAAATAATATGGAATATGTTAACAAGTTGGGCTTGTTTTGTAAATTAGAATGCATTAGATCTTGTTTTCATTTGATGTTGAATTGTTAAAACATCCATAGTATGGTAATTCTCATAGGGTTCGATGTTCTATGAGCATGTAAGTGGCCCTATCATGGGAATTCTTAATAGTTCTATTGATATTTCTCACCTTTGGTGTGGTCTTTCAACTTGGGAACATGTAAGTGGATTTATCATGGGAATTCACATAGATTACATTAATAAATGGTATGTGTGACTTGTCCTTAGAATGGAAATCCTCCTAGATCTAGTGATGGTATGAATAGAGATATCCAGCATCATACTGAAGTAGATATGGATGACCCTTGGTGTCAAATCGAAGCTAAAGGGTTAGTAGGTTTATTTGATATTATGTATTAAATTATGAATTAATGCTCCTATTTATCATATTATTGCATGAACTATTACTTATATTGTACTTTTTTAGACACTATTAGTGGTGGACTACTAGGTTTTACTCACACTGTATTTGGGCCACCATTTGGTACCTGGGTAGATTTCATGGATGCATGTCCGGACAAGGGTAAGGGATCTTGTTCTTGATTGGTTGATTGCTATGTTGGCTGGGATTAGATCTAAGAGTTGGGACCAATAATGGGGTTTGGGACCGGGGTTTTAGAGTCTTCATTTTTTAAGTCTATCTTTTTTAGATTTATTGTATGAATTTCAACATGATATTTAGTTTGGCATATTGCATGGCACGACATGGTTTATTATATTTTTATTGATTTATCTTTCATCTATTATTTTCTTGAGTTGTATGTTTTTACTATATTATCTTATTTCCATTGTGATTGCTACTTTATATCAAAGAGTATAGTCTCTCCAATATATTCCTTAGACCCTCACTACTAGTTAAAGGATTCTAGTGTATGGGGAAGCACACTTGAGTTTTTGTAACCGCTCATCTCAGTCACGTGAGGGAAAACTAGGTAGAGGACATTAAAAGTGTCATAAAATCCAAAATTTTTATTTCTTTACTATTTGGGTAAGGTAGATGGGGGAATAGGATGTGTCAAGGCTTGGTAATAAGCTCATGCATGGGAGTAACTAACCCATGTTTAGGGGGAAACCCAAGTTTCTAGGGATGGGATTGTTGTTCTTATGGTTCTCTTACTATAGTTGTGATGTTATTTCACCTTGGATGATGCACTTGTTGTGTGATGTTACTATTTTATGAGATTTTACTCATGGGATAGTATGGAATGAGGTGTGTATGCATACATCATGGCAAGCACATAGGGAAATATTTTGAAATTCATTTTTCATGCCAGGGGAATATTTACCACATATGATATATCTACATATCTAAATCGTACAATAAAACTCCTTCACAAATCTGATAAAAAGGAATAAATGAATATGTTATCACATGTTAATTCACTTGTTAAGATATTATCATAGTGACCTTGTATCTTTGGTATTCTATTATCATCATATCATTATGAGGTTTATCTTTTTATGTGTCATATGATTTGAGGAGTGTGTTGAACCTTGTAGAGAAATTTCCTTCTTATTAACTTTTTGTTGAGAATTAGGAGAGTGGGAACCAGCACACACCTCATGTAGTTGAGCTAAAACTTCTTAAGTCTCTAAGGAACTTTATAGATGATCATATCTATGATAGTTTCATATGGTTCATGCAATCTATGGAGAGGGAGACTAATCACTTTTTTTCTTTCAATGTTTGATATTACAAGATAATTCCAAGTATATCACCCACCCATGTTCACTAGAGATGGAGGCCCTCAGGTAGATGGGTTATGGATTGATTCCATCCAGATTCTCTTTAGTCACTTGGAGACACCCATGGAGAGGAGGGTGAAGCTTGTGGTTTATATTCTACAAGGACCATCCAAGCACTGGTGGGATGTTGTAGTGCAATCCAGACAACAAGAAAAGTTAACCTATAATGACTTTCAGTTGAAATTCCTAAGTCACTTTTATCTAGATATTATAAAGTATTAGAGGGATTGAGAGTTCATACACCTAATTTCGGGGAGCATGATAGTGATGGACTACACTGGACACTTTACCAACCTACAGTGTTTTTCTCTATCTTTGATAGGAGATAAGATAATCAGGGTAAACTACTTCTAGGATGGGATTCGGTATGAGATCAAATTGTGGGTGAATGTTTTTCACATAATAAACTCTTATAACGTGGTGAATTAGGCTCTCATCATCAAAGGTAACCTGAAGGAATACCTGAGTGGAAGGATAGAAGTTTCAATAGAATGATTGGGGAACTCTTCTTCAGGCAGCAAGAAGCACTGCTGTGAGAATTTGTTCTAAGGAATTAGTAGGTATAGTATCCAAGGGAGTGGATAACCATCTCAGGATCATGCCTAGGGGTAGTGATTTTGGTGTGGATAGGTTGGAAACAAGCGCTTCCAATTCCTTTTCCCTATAGTGTATTTTTTTTATTATGATAATATGGGTCACTTATAGAGGTTCTGTAGGATAAATCGATAGTCGAGTGATGGAAGATGATCATGGATGGAATCAGAGTTTAGGAAGGACTCAACTTACCCTCAATATATGGGTAGCTATAGTTCCACTAGTCACTCGGGCCAGGGCAGGGGGTGTGGTACCCCAATGTAATAGTATAGGTATCAGTAAGAAGGAGCATCACATGGGATTCATACTAGATCCTAGGGAAAATGGGTAATCCATATTCATGCCATGTAGTAAACTTTTACTAGTCTAGATGCAATACCTTCCACTATAAGAGGTAATATTCTTGTTTCATATACCATTTCTTACATTTTTTTTGATATAGGAACATTATATTCTTTTAAATCTACTCAATTTCCCAATGAATTGGGTTTGGCTATGGAAAGATTATATGGGTCATGATAATTGACACACTATTAGGAGTGCAATCAGAGGTTATCAAACATTGTAAGTAGGGTTCTCTCAAAATTATTGTTTACCTATTTTTCTAGGAGTTGTTTGTGCTAGAAATGTAAGGATTTAATTTAATTATGGGTATGTATTGGATAGTTATATACTAAGAACATATCAAATGTTAACATGGGATATTTTCCTTTATATTTCTATAAGGGGCAGCTATATCCATCATAGTGAATGGGATATTCAGGCTGGTTGTACAGGACCAATTCAGTGTAGATTGGATTTCCTCATGGCCCAGATAATAAGCATTGTTCTGGATGATGGAGAGTTATAGAATAGTAAATTTACTCTAGTAGTGGACCATTTTTAGGAAGTCTTTACTAAAGAGTTTTCTAGCTTATCACTCGAGTAGAAGATCAAGTTCTCTATAGAGTTGGTGTCAGGAGATAAACTTGTTTATATAATGTCATATAGGATGGATCTTGTGGAGCTTTGGGAGTTGAAGGTGCTAATATAAGATCTATAATCTAAGGGATTCATTTGGACAAGAACTTCACCATGGGGTTCTCCTATTTCATTTTCCAATAAGGCAGATGGAACTTTATTCTTATGTGTGGATTATCATATTCTAAACTAGATAATGGTCAAGAACTGGTATCCCCTTCCTCAGATCAATTATAAGAACCCGGATCTTCTTTTCAGGTATGGATCTTTATTTCAGGTTGTTTTTGAGGAAAAAGAAAGAAAAGGGAAAATTTATAAGTACACGCTGTGTACTTTTGAGTACATTTCAAGTACCCAGTTGTTGTGTGTAGTCATGTACTAGTCGTGTAATGGCTGAGCACATGGTTGTGTGGGTGACCTGGTAGACCACCTAAAGCGGGGGCTGGTTGAGGCTAGTAAATGGTGTGTACATTAAATGAACATGTTGTGTACTTTTCTTTTTATTTGTTATATCAGTTCAGGGTCACGTCTCACATCCAAAAACACCTTCTTCTTACTATGTCTTGTATAGGAGAGTGATGTACAGACAAATATCTTCGAGCTCCTATCGTTCCTCCATTTGAGATCCGATTGAGACGATGTTGGGTGTGTTGGATTCCCATCGTTGAGTTCTATCTTTCCCCAGAGCCACTCTTCCTGATTTCTCCTCTCTCTTGAGTTATCCAAGGTTGAATGATTTTAACCTTTTTGTTGATCTATGTCGTTCTAGGATGATTCAAGAGCCGACATTCAAGAGTGTTCATCATACAACATCAAGGTAGGTGTTTTATGCCTTTCCTTGATTGTCTTTGGATTTTATATGCATAAAGTGTCGAATACCCATGTTTGGAGTATTGTGTGTTTTGGAATTTAACCATGTTTAATACCTGTTATGGTTTGTTTGATTTAGAAATGGTTATTGATTAGGCGTAAGGCTTAATACCTTGATTATGGGTGTATTTCACATGTTTTATTGATTATGGCCCTTTGGTCTAGAATGCCAGTTTGGCTTGATTTGTTTTTCATTCATCGTGTTGTTAGGATGGAGTTATTTTTTATTCGAGATGCATGTGTTTCAAATTGTGAAAGTATGACCAAGGAGAATTTTACTGTGAGTGCTTCCCGAGGTAGGGTCATTTATGTATAAATTTTTGTTATGTTGACCCAGAAGTATTGACTGTGAGAGCTACCAGGTGGTCATAGACCAGAGGGGTTAGACTGTGAGAGCTGTCCAGAGGGTTGTTATTAAATGAATGTGGGACCTTAGGTAATTGAGTGTGAGAGCTACCAAGTGGTCATTATAATTTATTGGTGCTAAACATACCAAGGGGTTTTGACCATGAGAGCTACCCAGGTGGTCATTTGTAAATGATTAGTGCTATGTGGGACCAAAGGGGTTAGACTGTATGAGATTTCTAAGAGGGTCGTTGTTTATTGAATTAATGATATGTTAAACCAGAGGGGATAGACTATGAGAACTTTCCTATAGGGTTTCTTATGAATGATTGATTTATTTTTATGAGTCTTCCAAGCCAAAGCACAAGCTTGGACTCGGTCTTACTAGATTGTTTAAATGGTCTTTTGAGATGTTTGTTTATTATTATTACACAAGGGGGTATAGAGATTAGGATAGATCCTGAGGTTACATTATTCAATGGATTGAATAATTAATAAATGTAAATGAATGTAATTAGAAACTTTAGGATTGTTTACTTTTGTGTACTTCCTAGTTTATTGCTTCATTTTTCATATTGTCTGCTATATATATTCATTAACAGTTAGGCATATATCTTTTGGTGGTTTCCTAATAGGATTCGTCTCACACCCTATTTGAGTCATGATTTTGGGCCCAAAAAGATTATATATTTGTTTGTATAGATAAGGGAAAGTTCCCTTCTTCGTCAGGTAATTGATTGTTGTTGGAGCTGGAGAGGATGGGACCAAGCTAAGGCTTGCGATGCTATTGAAGTTTAATGTTTTCTATACTTTGGTTTTAGTATTGTATTTCCATCATTGTGACATTTTTGGATTATTTCCTAGATATATGTGACATGAATCATTTATTTATTTATATATGTGTGTGTGTGTGTTGTAGATATTTATTCTATCAGTCTTCTGATGTTTACTTCTGCTGTATGACATTACTGGTTCTGCTACTATTTACTACTTGTTTTCTGTTGTGTATACTCTACCATTGAGGGCACAGTTTCCTCCATTATCAGACCTTGTCCCTCACTTCTAGTTGACATCCTATGGCGTTTGGGGGAATGCACTTGAGGTTATGTGACCAACCGGGTATGGGGAACCTTTGGGCGGCCCCTGGAACTAGGACATTACAAAGTGGTATCAGAAAATTTTCTTTTCTTCTTTATCTTACTATTTGGAGCCTATAGATAGGGATAGGAAGGAATATGTATTTTTTAATAAGTTGTTACTAATAGTAGCTAACCCATGTATAGGGAAAAGCCAAGTTACCTCGAATATTGCAATTTTTCTAGTTTTTCAATTATTACGGTTTATTTGATTTCACTATTGGGTGACACACTTGTTTTGTGTTGTTATGATTTATATCATTGTGGTTCTATTTCTGTTGAAACCTGGTGAGATGAGGGTATTCCATCCCATGGATCATATAGGCACTTGATAGAGATCATGTGTCATGCATTTTGTCATGCCATTTAGGGTGCATTACTGATTGCATGCTTTTATGATAGACATTATGCTAGATATGCATGTTGTTGTGATAGATTATGTGACAGAATACCTATTATTTTGATATAGTATTGGTGATTATAAGGTTTCATTTGGATGATCACCAAACTTTGGTCCCTGAGGTGTTATAGGCCCTCTTATATCATAATTTTTTGGATTATGTTTGAACTTTAATTGAATTTTGTCAACTTATGATAAGAATAAGGATACCAAACTATGATTTGCATAAGTATGGTCTTTCATGGGTCATAATTTTTCATGAATTGGACAAAATTTTAAGTTTTTAAGGGTTTCGTAGAAGTTTCAGAGGCTTACTTTCTAGAAACCCAGACAACACGACGTGTGATTTTATGAACACACGCCATGTGTTCTTCTATTATGGAAGAAACAACTTTTCTTAAGTACATATAGTGTACTAAGAGTACATTCTATATAGTACTTGATCTTATGACTGACTGTGTGAGAAGAGACATGGGGTTGGGAAGCTTTTGGTAAAACACGTCGTGTCTAGTTTATACACGCTGTGTTGTAGAGAACCGCATATCCGGCCGTGTGACCAATGACACAGGTGGATAAAACTTAGGTTGTAAACATTGTGTCTAGATTCTACACACCGTGTAGTTATCAACCATGTATCCGTCTTTGTGAACAACGACATTGGTGGATAATACTTAAGTGGTACACGTTGTGTGTAGGGTGAACATGTCATGTAGTGTTACCCAGGAGGTAACTGTGTAGTTCTAGCCAGGTAGAGGAACCTGGGTAGGAGGGAAAATTCAAGCACATGTCATGTATCAGGAGGAACATGTCGTGTGTATGGGTGTTACATGAAATTTTTTTGAAGAGGTACACACCATGTTAAAATCTTAAGGGAACACATTGTGTAGGGGTTATACATGTCGTGTAACCCTGTTTTGTAAAACTTGAATGTTTCTTATCATGTTCTTTTCTTGCAATTATAAGTTTTTTTACTTGATAATCTTGAACTGAGGTGTGAGCTTGACCTTATAGAGTCATTACACCAAGGCATCCTCTAGTTTTATGCCATATATAGGGCAATTATCAAACACTTAAAATGGTAGATCAGGGACTACCAGCAGATCCTATTGTTATACCCGTTTTGGCACCAACTATTATACTAGATGCACGTACTGATGCACAATTCTGTGAAGGATTTTTGAGGATTTTATAGACTTACCAAGGAGAACCTCATCCTTCTCCGACTATGGAAGAGTTGACACGGGTGTTCTAGCAACAGTATCCTCCCACTTTTTTAGGGGATGGACACAACTAGAAAATAAAGCTACTATCACGGACCTATAGCCACAGTTTTAAAACAATGGCTATATGTGGATATAGCCATGGTTCTATGGCCTATATCCATAGTTTTGTGGCCTATGGCCATGGTTTTCAAAACCGTGTCTATAGGTCAATGTTTTCGAATCCCTATAGCCATGGTTCTCCAAAATCATGGTTATAGGGTTCTCATGCTTCCGCGGGAAAACAATTACCACAAAAAATTTGGCATGAATCCCTACAGCCATGGTTTTGAGGCTATTCCCATGGTTTTTATTAATATACATATCATAATATATATATATACATGAATTATTTCACGGTGTAGTGGTGAATACATTGGATCACAAAGGAGAGGTGTAGGGATTGAAACTCAATGGTGACATTTTTTATTTAGGCTATTGCCACATTTTACTGAGGATATTGCCACAGTTAAAACTATGACTATAAGAAACTACAATGGTTTTAAATTTTGAGGCCTATTGTCATGTTTTTCAAAACCGTGGCAATATTCCAGGACCTACTGCCACAGTGATAGCGGCCATGATTTTGGGGCCTATTGCCATAGTTTTGAACCATAGAAATAGTCTTGTTTTCAATTGTGGGAGGACCATAGGCTATAGAGTCATGGTTTGAGGTCATTCTTTCTATATTTGAGCATCCGGAGATGCCTCTGGAGAGAAGGGTGAATCTCACAACGTACATTCAATGTGATACCGCAAAGAGATGGTGGGATGTTATCTCACAGGCAGGATGTCATCGGGGATATGGCTTGGGAAGAGTTTCAAAGGACCTTCTATGACTACTTCTACCCCTAGATATTGAGGTACGATTAAGCCTGAGGGTTCATGCACTTGGATCAGGGTGCTCTTTCAATGATGGATTACTCATCTCGTTTTACAAAGCTTCAGCACTTCACACCTTTTCTGGGAGGTGACGAGTTATCTTTGGATAGGTGGTTTTAGGATGGTCTCAGGTATGACATCCAATCATAGATGAATGTTTTCAGGCTGGCTTCAGTGATGACTATAGTGAATTAGGCACTGATTACCAAGAAAAATCTAAGGGATTTGGGAGCTTCAAATCAGGGAAGTTCAGCATCTAGGTCTGGTACTCCTTCGACAGATATTAGGAAGCTCTATAGGTAGATTTCATGTGATTTTTCTTCCAGTAGCCAAGTGGTATGCTACTAGTGTGGGAAGAGTGGGAATATGAGACCACATTGCCCGAAGGTATCAGTCGAGTGTCGAGCTTGCGGCAAGATGGGTCATCTTCGTCATTTTTTCTGGGTGTTTTCACTAGCAGCGAGCGATAGGGGTTCTGCTATAACTCTACATTTAGGATAAGGAACGCCAGTTTCTCATTATTCAGGGAAATGGAGTTCATTAGGCCATTTAGTATGAGGAGGTGGTCATGAACATGGTAGTCAGGTTGTAGGTCTTCAGCGATAGCAAGGTGGATCAGCTCAGGGTAGTCAAGTAGGGTCGCAGGGCCGCAGTACAGGTCAGACTTTTGTAGTGGAGAAAACCCAGTAGGAGTAGGATCTTGGACCCTTTACAGTTAGAGGTATGATTCTAGTTTCCTTATTTTTATCTTCTTCTCTTTTTTATACAAGGGTTTTCCATAGTTTTATATTTTTTGTTGTTATAGAGAGCTTTGGGATCTATATCTTTACTTATGAGGATGTTATGATGCTAGAAACTCCGTTGTGGATTAGGACGGCTAGTGTACATCAGTATAAGGAGTTCCCTCTTGAGGTTGGTGGGTGTCACTTCTTATGGGACCTCTATATCTTAAAGATGATAGGCTTATATGTCATTCTTGGAATAGACTGGTTGGTCTCTTTCTAGGCCTTTATTGACTCCTATCGCCACAGGGTGAGTTTCACGTCACCTGAGGGTGGGTCTTTTCTACACAAGGGTGAATGGGATGTATAGGAGAGAAGAGATGGACTCGAGAATCATGGGTTGGGAGTAATTACAGTCTATATTTCTGTTTTATATCTAGATGACCGGAGGACTTCACAGATAGACTTTCCTCTAGTGGTGGATCATTTCAGGGATGTCTTTCCAGAAGACTTTTCAGGTTTACCTCTAGAGCGAGAGGTAAATTTCCCTATTGATCTTGGTCCAGGGGAAGTATCGGTGTCCATTCCTCCTTATAGTATGGCTACATCAGAGTTATAGGAGCTCAAGAATCATTTAGAGGAGTTGCAGAAAAAGGGTTTCATCCAACCCAGTACTTCTCCTTGGGGTTCACCTATCCTTTTTGTGAAGAAGGAGGATGATGCCCTCGGACTTTGTGTGGATTATCGGAGGCTAAACTAGTTGACGGTCAAGAACCGATATCCCTTGCTGAGGATTGATGATCTCTTTGATCATCTTTGAGGAGCTCGGGTGTTCTCGAAGATTGACTTTAGATCCTGTTATCATCAGTTGCATATTAAACCATCAAATATACCTCCTATAGCCTTTTTTAGTAGGTATAGTCTATACAAGTATTTGGTTATGCCATTTGATCTCATGAACACGTTGGCAGTTTTTATGGAACTGATGAACCAAGTGTTCCATCCTTACTTGTATTCTTTTATGGTAGTATTTATAAACTATATCTTGGTGTACTCTCACACTCAACATGACCATGCTATCCATATTGAGATAATATTTAGTACACTAAGAGATCATAATTTATTTTCTAAGCTCTCAAAATTCCACCTTTGGATGGACCAGATTCACTTCTTAAGTCATGTTATCTTAGAGACAGGAGTGTTAGTAGACCCATAGAAAGTAAGAGAGGTAGTTTCCTAGGAGAATCCAAATAACTTCTTTGAGGTATGTAGTTTTTTTGGGTTAGATGGTTACTACATGCACTTTATTCAGGACTTTTCATGCTTAGTAGTGCCACTGACAATACTGACTAAGAAGGGTGAAAAGTACTTGTGGATAGATTCCTATGATTCATCCTTTCAAGAGCTGAAAGGAAGATTTACTTCATCACTGATACTGATTTTTCTAGAGCTGAGAAAGAGTTACATCGTTTATTATGATGTGTCAGTTATTGGGCTGGGAGAAGTGCTTATGTAGAGGGAGGACTCGTTGTGTACAGGTCTCGGTAGTTGAGGCCACATGAGAGGAACTACTTAGTGCATGATCTCGAGTTGGATACAGTTGTACATGATTTACACTATTGTGGACATTATGTTTTGGGAGAGCATTTTGTGGTTTTCACTGACCGCAAAAGTCTCAAGTATATCTTTACTCAGCATGATCTGATTTTGAGACAGTGAAGGTGGGTTGAGTACCTTCAATCTTTTGAATTTGATATTGCCTACATGCCTGGGAAAGGAAATGTAGTGGTTGATGCATTGAGCCTGAGGACTCAGATACAGGCAGTTCAAGAGGCCAGTAGTGAGTGGAATCTTATGGATCTATTCTCTGAGATACATTTGGAGGTTCATAATAGATAGGGGTAGATGTTTTTTTCTTCTATAGTTATTACCTCTACTCTTCTGGATAAAGTGATAATGAGGTAGCTATCATATTCTGAAGGTCTATTACTACGAGAGAGTGTGTCAGGAGAGGAGCCTACTTCTGGGTAGACTGTAGGAAATGATGATATCTTTCATTTTCATGGGCATGTATGGGTTTCAGTAGGCATGCATGAGGAGTTGATGCAATATTTTCATTCCTCAATTTGGGTAGTTCCTCCTGGTGTCACCAAGATGTATCGAGATCTACAACGTCATTATTGGTGGCCAAGTATGAGGAGGGATGTTGCTGATTTTTTTATGATATGTCCCACCTATCAGTAGGTGAAGGCGGAGTATCAATGATCAGAAGGGATTTTACATCAGTTACCCATTCCTGAGTGGAAGTGGAATGATGTCTCAATAGATTTCGTGATGGGTTTACCAAGGTCACCTCGAGGAAATGATACGATTTGGGTTGTTTTTTAAAGACTCATGAAGGCTTCACATTTATTTCCGATTAAGGAAACCTTTAGTGCTGATGAGCTTGGAAGGTTGTACATCCAAGAGATTTTAAATTTTCATAGGGTTCTACACTCTATCATTTCAGACAGGGATGCATGTTTTACTTCTCGTGTCTGGAAGAAACTACAGAGGGATTTGGGTACACAGGTACTTCTGATTACAGCTTATCATCCCTAGACAGATGGTCAGTCTGAGCACACAATTCAGGTTTTGGAGGACATGCTACGAGCATGCATTCTGTATTTTGGGGGTTATTAGGAGAGTCAAAAACCCCTAGTGGAGTTTTTCTATAATAATAGTTTCTAGGAAACGATTCAGATGGAACCTTATGAGGATTTGTACAGTAGGTCATTTTGATCACCCCTATGTTGGCTGGAGGCAAGAGATGTAGATATGTTGGAACCTTGACTTGTCTAGGATACCACTAAGAAGGTGGAGTTGATTCGGAAGAGAATGAATACTGCACAGTCTCGACAGAAATCTTAAGTTGATTGATGAAGACGACCTCTAGAGTTCAAGGTTGGAGATTAGGTTTTCTTACGTGTCACACTGAGGTTGGGACACATGAGGATTAAGATACAGGGGAAGCTTTCATCAAGATCTGTTGGTTCATTTGAGGTTTTGAAGAGAGTCGGTCTGGTTGCCTATCAGTTGAAATTACCTCAGAGGTATCAGGCTATGCATGACGTCTTTTATGTTTCTCAGTTACGACGTTACTTTTTAGACCCATCTCACATTTTTTAACCTGAGGAGGTTAAGTTGGAGGTGGATGCATCCTTTCAGAAGCACCCTATTCGGATTATGGATCACAGCACGAAGGTTATCCATGGTCGGTATGTTCCTCTGGTATGGGTTCTATGGTATCATGGGCAAGTATAGGATGAGTCTTGGGAGAGGGAGGTCAACGTATGATCACAATGTCTAGAGTTGTTTGAAGTTTCTTCTTCACCACCCTTAGAAGGGTAATTCGGGAATAAATTTCTTCAAGGGGGAATTTTGTATGATCCTAGATATTCTGTTTAGGTAAGGATCTTTATTTTAGGTTGTTTTTTTAAGAAAAATTAAAAAAAGGTAAATTTTCTTAGTACATGTTGTGTACTTTTGAGTACACATCATGTACCCGGTTGTTGTGTGTAGTCATGTACTAGTCGTGTAATGGATGAGCACATGGTCATGTGGGTGACCTGGAAGACCACTTAAAGAGGGGTCCATTTGAGTCTAATACACAGTGTGTACATTAAATGAACATGATGTTTAATTTTCTTTTTATTTATTATATCTGTGCAGAGTTGCGTCTCACATCCATAAACACTTTCTTCTTCCTGTGTCTTGTTTAAGAGAGTGATTTATGGCCAAATATCTTCAAGATTCTCCCATTACTCTGTCCAATCATTGATTGAGACGTCGTCGGGTGCATTGGGTTCCCACCGGTGAGTTCTCTCTTTCCCTAGAGCCTCTCTTCCTGATTTCTCCTCTCTCTTGAGTTATCTAAGGTTGAATGATTTTAACCTTTTTGTAGATCTACATCGTTATAGGATTATTCAAGGGATAAAATTCAATAGTGTTCATCATATAACATCAAGGTAGGTGGTTTGTGCCTTTCCTTGATTGTATTTGAATTATATATGCATAAAGTTTTGAATACCCATGTTTGGGGTATTGTGTGTTTTGAAATTTAACCCTATTTAATACCTACTATGGTTTGTTTGATTGAGAAAGGGTTATTTATTATGTGTAAGGTTTAATAACTTGATTATTTGTGTATTTCCCATGTTTGATTGATTATGGACGTTTGTTCTAGAATTCCTATTAGGATTTCTTTTTTTTTCATGCCTCGTGTTATTAGGATGGGGTTATTTTTTATTTGAGATGCATGTGTTTCTCATTGTGGAAATATGACCAAAGATAATTTGATTGTGAGATATTCCCAAGGTAGGGTCATTTATGTATAAATTGGTGTTATGTTGACCCATAGGTATTGACTATGAGAGTTGTCAGGTGGTCATAGACCAGAGGGGTTAGACCATGAGAGCTACCCATAGGGTCATTATTAAATGAATGTGGGACCTTAGGGAATTGACTGTGAAAGCTTCCAGGTGGTCATTATAATTTATTGTTGCTAATAAGATCAAGGGGTATTGACCATGAGAGCTATCTAGGTGGTCATTTGTAAATGATTAATGCTATGTGGGACCAAAGGGGTTAGACTGTGTGAGATTTCTCAGAGGTTCATTGTTTATTGAATTGATGATATGTTAAACCAAAGGGGGTAGACTATGAGAAATTTCCCAGAGGTTTTCTTATGAATGATTTATTGATTTTGATAGGTCTTTCAAGCCAAAGAACAAGCTTAGACTTGATCTTACTAGATTTTTTAGATGGTCTTTTGAGATGTCTATTTGTTATTATTGCTTAAGAGGATATATATCTTAGGTTATATCTTGAGGTTACATTATTCGATGGATTTAATAATTAATAAATTTAAATTAATTTAATTGGAAACTATAGGATTGTTTACTTATGAGTACTTCCTAGTTTGTTTCTTCATTTTTCATATTTCCTACTATATATATTCACTGACAGTTAGGCACATATCTTTTGGTGTTTGCCTATTTGGATTCATCTCACACCCTGTTTGGGTCATGGTTTAGGGACCAAACTAATTATATAGTCGCAATAATAGATAAGGTCAAGCATCCTTCTTCTTTAGGTACTTGATTTCTGTTGGAGCTGGAGAGCATGAGACCAAGCTGAGGCTTGCGATGCTATTGGAGTTTACTATTTTTTGTACTATGGTTTCAGTATTTTATTTATAGAATTGTGACATGTTTGGATGATTTCCTACATACATGTGACATGAATAATTTATTTATATATATATATATATATATGTGTGCGTGTGTGTTGAAGATGTTTATTCTATCAGTATTCTACTATTTACTTCTGTTATATGACATTACTACTTCTACAATTGTTTACTACTTGTTTTCCATTGTGTATACTCTGCCAATGAGTGCATAGTTTCCCATATTATTATACCTTTTCCCTTGATTCTAGTCGGAAGCCTCTGTAATTTGGGGAAATGCGCTTGAGGTCATGTGAACCAGGTATGGGGCACCTTTGGGTGGCACTCGAAACCAGGACGTTACATTAATGATCTCTTCGATTAGCTAAGCAGAGCCTAGATTTTATCCAATATTAAATTGAGTTCAGGGTACAATCAGTTGAGGGTGAGACCATCTTAAATACCCTGAACTAATTTTAAGTTCATATGTGGCTTATATGAGTTTTTGGTAATGTCATTTAGTTTGATGGATGCACTAAACGTATTCATGGCCTTAATGAATCAGATCTTCCATCTGTTTGTAGATTATTTGTGGTGGTTTTTATTGATGAAAAATCGGTGTACTACTAGTCTAGATATGATCAACCCTAATATCTTGACATCATCTTGAGTATGTTAAGGGAGAAACATATTTATACCAATATATCTAAATATAATTTCTTAATTGAAAAGTTGAACTTATTGAGTTATGTTATATCAGAGGCTAGAGTGTCATTGGACCCAAGAAGGTGTAATACATGGTATATTGGGAATGACCTAATAAGGTCTTTAAGATTCAGAAATTTATGGGTATGGATGGCTATTATCGGTGATTCATCTAGTATTTTTTCCATCTGGTAGTGTTGATGTCAATCTGACCAAGAAAGTTGTGAAGTATGTTTGGTCAAGTTCTTATGATAAATCCTTCCCAAAATTGAAGAGTAGGTTGAACTTATCACCAATAATAACCTTAACCAATCTATTTAAGAATAATACCATGTATTATGATGCATCAAGAGTCGATCTTAGAGTAGTTTTGATGCAATAGGATCGAGTAGTTTCTTATGGCTTCCAACGGTTGAGGCTACATGAGTGGAATTATCCTACTCATGATCTAGATTTGGTTATGGCAATGCACTCCCTCATATTCTATAGGAATTATCTATTGGGAAATAGCTTCATGGTGTGCATGGATTACAAGATCCTGATGTAGATTTTTTAACAGTGGGACCTGAACCTTTGGTAGAGGAGGTGGGTCATGTATCTGTAGTCTTTTAACTTTGATTTGGAATAAAATTTTGGAAAGTTAAATGTCATATATTATACCTACACTTCAAGATTATATCAAAGAGGGTAAGTATCTGATCTGGAAGGTTTATCCCTGAGAGACGGCATATATGGTGGGAAGTTACCATCAGGTTAGTCTCTTGGCAGTGAGGAGGTTCTTCATGTCCATAGAAATATTTTTGTTCCTACTAGCTTGCATAAGAAGCTAACGAGGGAATTTCATACTTAAAAGTGGGTGGTACATCCTATTTTTATGAATATGTATCATGATATCCATAGGTAATACTGATATCTAGGGATAAAGAAGGATATAGTGGGATTTATGGTGCGATGCTTCACATATCAGCATGTTAAGGCTAAGCATCAGCGGCCTACTAGGTTACTATAGCCCTTTCCCATTCTATAATGGATCTGGGATGATATCACCATGAAAATAATGAAAAGATTACCCAATAAACCTCATAAAAATGATGCGTTTTGGGTGATCATGGATTGACTAGTGAAGTTAGCCCACTTCTTGCCTATTAGGGAGATCTTCACCGTCGATGATCTGGGTAATATCTATATATGTGAGATAGTTCTATTTCATGGTTCATCAAGAAGTATTGTTTCTAATAAAGATACTTGTTTCATGTCACATTTCTAGAAATTCCCTAAGAAGGTGCTAGGATCATAGATTATTCTGAGTACATTTTATCATCCTTGGACTAAAGGCCAATCTGAGTTGATGATTTAGATTATAGAGGACATGTTATGAGATTATGTTCAAGATTTTGATAATTATTAGGAGAATAATATGGAACTCATGGAGTCCATTTATAATAATAACTTCTAATCATTGATCTAAATGGACCCTTTTTAGGCTTTATATGGAAGGCCATGTTGTTCACCTTTGTGCAGGTTAGAGGTAGTTTAGTCAGCATTTGAAGGACCTAGTCTCATGCATAAGATGTTTGATCCAGTTTTATTAGTCATAAAGTGGTTTAAAACCATGTAGAGTGGGTATAAATATTAATCTAATCATTTTAGGTAACCTTTGGAGTTCAAGGTCGGTTACTAGGTTTTTCTTCAAGTGTCACCTGGGTTGGGGCGATGCCGCATCCAGAAATAGGGGAATGTAGAGCCCATATTTTCTTGGTCATTCGAGGTAGTGGATAGAATCAGTCTAGTAAAATAATTATTATCTCTTAAATAGAACTATAGTTCCATGCACAATGTGTTTCACATATCACGGGTTCAAAGATATCACCCTTATCCTTCTCTTATGGCATATGTTGATGATATTGAGCTTAATGTTGATGGATCCTTTTAGGACCAATGATATATATCATAGACTATAGTAAGAAGAATCTATGAGGAAATATTGCTCCTTTAAAGTGAGTGTTTTGGTGTTATGGGAATGTACAGGAGGATACCTAGGAGAGGGATTCATATATGTGGGTACAGTGGCCCGACTTGTTCACCAATACCTCACAGTAATATATGGGAGCATAGTATGGGGATGAGTTATTATATATTGGGGAGTCTGTAAGATCCCAACCTTATCATGGTACTTAATATCCCTAAGTTGCGTTGAACCATTTTAAATTTTTTAAATGATACGTGTTTCTCATTTAAAATTAGGTTTCATAGGCCTTCAGGGGATTATAGGAGTTAGATTGTCAAAGTCCAGTAGTGGCATGCAGTTTGGGAGAAGCTACAGTGCCATTGGCTAGCTAGTGGATGGGGTAGTATCCTTGTAAGGCTACAAGAATTCCACTAGCCCACTGGTGGGACCCATTAGCCTATCATTGGGGTTCCCAATGATACAGGCTCACTTCTTGGAAACATCGGTTAGCCAATGACACCACTGAGGGTTAGAAAAATAAGTGGTATAGTCATAATTACTCTATATGAAAACCTTATTTAACTTCTAATTAATCCTCCTTCAACCGTAATTCATGTTTTATGATTATTAAGTCTCTCTAAGTCTTCTTTGGCTTCTCTAACACTTTTCCTTGGTTCCTTGATCTGTTATTTTATTTGAATTCCTTGAATTGGTGATTTTTTCTTAGATTTGATGAAAACTAATTACTTTCTCCTTGAATATTCTTTATCCATACCTAATATGGTGGATATACCACTATCCATAGGGGATTATTCTGGGATTCATTGATCTGGATTCTTGATCTCATGGTTTCTTCTTCTACACTTCAGTTAGGTGGTCTGAAACATCTCTCTAAGATCTTGTTTTGTTTTCCAGTATGTGAAACCTATGTAATCATGCCGGTACACCATGTGTAATGTTCTGAAAATTATGTTTAATTTTTTTAAATTATATGGAATTATTCCAAGACCATATGCTCTGATGTCACCTGATTAGCCACTAAATGAGGCTAATATTCATTGTTAATATATATAATATTCATGTTCTTTATTATTCATATACACCATTTTAGTGCATTTTACACTTTGAACATCATTTCACATTATGATTGTAATTCCTTCTTAAAATGCACTATTATGTGGTACATTTTTTAACATCATTTAAAGTACCCAATGATTCATATGGTTTTAAGGAATGTAATTAACCATATTTTAATTTTATATTTTGGTAAATTTATCTAAACTTCAATATGAACATTTTTCATTTAGGGATCAATGGATAATTCATGTAAGAAGATGAGGATATTTTGTGATGAAAGGAAACAATTTTGGAGAAGTCAGATTGGACATCAACCCACTGATGAGACTTTGGGACCCACAATACAGGCCCAATGAAGCCCAAATTTGGTGGGAGGCTATAAGAAATATATAGGAACAAATCATTCTTCAGGATCCAGTTCTAATTCGGCCTCCATTATGGTCATTTAGTTGGCCCAAATAGTATATCAAAATCTGGGCCAGAATCTGCGCCCAGAAAAACATCCCACCAATTAAACCATATCTCGAAAACCATAACTCCTTTTGGGATGAGATTTTACATTATGTTAGGGTACATACGTAGATTAATTTAAGTCTTCTATGGACCACCCAAATTAGTCCATATAGAAGGTGTTTCATTCGCCTCTGTTTGGTGGATGCAAGATGGATGCCTTTTTGGGTAAAGGGTGGAAAGTCTTCTTTCCACAAACTTTCCACCACCCTAGACCTACCATACTCAAGTGGGAAGCTTTGTACTGTTGGAGGATCGACTCAAGACTCAAAAAATTCCTATTTAAGGCAGTGGTGTTGGAGGAGTTTAGAATCTTGGATGATTTGTTCAATTGTAATGTTATGCTGCAATTTTGTTGTCTCAAATTTGTCTTTCACATGTAAGTTGTTCAATTCACTTTATTTTCTTAATAAAAGTTCTTATTATACTCTTATTATATTGTTCTTAATATAACTTTGATACTATTGGATCAAGGTGTGAATTTATTCACACCAAACCTTGTGAAATTATTCACACAACGGTGGAGTGATCATTTTATTTTTATTGTTTTCTTTACTTCTCCATTTCCTCCCTCATGAGTCTACTTTCCGCTTTCATTGAAACCATGGGATCAATGGAGGGCTAACCCACTTATGGGTTGATCCAAGGGAGTAGAAAGTGGCTGTATTGGATGTTATTTATCACCTCATTAATGTATAATCACTTCTTTAATTGAGATTTTTATTTGATGATTTTTAAACTCCATCGTCCTTGTTGAATTTAAGGTCACACACTTCAAGTGCTAATACGAACCTTTACCTTGAAGTGATCAAAACTTTGATCCTTAAAGTGTATAGGTTATTAGTATTAAATGGTGTAGGCATTAAACTAGTAAGTTATGATGTTGTTTTATCTCCTTAAATGAACCCATCTCAAATATAAGAAATTGAAATCATTAAAAAGGAAATACATCCAATCCACCCCGAGCGATAACCTAGGATCAACTCATTCTTTTAAATTGAATTCACTTAAGTCTCTTAGATTTCTATTAAACCCATATAAAATCAACCCAAGTTGGATACTTCAGAGCCAAAAATAGTCCTTAGAATGTGCGTGTCTATAGGTAACTTCTTAGGTCTTTGTGGATTCGACAACCCAAGCTAGACTACAAGGACCGTTCTACCTTCATATCTTGGGTAAATTTGAGCGAGAATAAAATTTTGGTTCCATTTCCGGGGACCCAAGTAATTCATCTAAACACCCATTCTATTCTCCCCAATTTCTTATTTTCTCATCCAAATTCACTTATCTTATCCCTTTATTGTTTTTTTTTTCTCTTGGCGCATGTCCGCCTACACCCGCGATCAATCAAACCGTCTAGTTAGGGTGGATAGTCCTGGGGTTGGGGAGTCAAGTACACCAAGGGAAATAATTCCATTAGATCCTAATCTTCCTAATACTCTAGAGTCCAAAATTGAGCCAATTTCAATGGAAGGTCTTCAAAGAAAATAACTCATAAACCCGGGTGGAAACCAAAATGGAAACCCAAATGAGGTAGCCCCAAACTTGGGGAATGCAATTGATCAAACCATGAATGACTACCTCACACCTTCCTGGACTAATTCCCCCTCATAAATTATACACAATTCCCTAGGAGATTCCAACTACATCTTTAAACCCCATGTCCTAAACCATCTTCCCACATTCCATGGAATGGAGTCCGAGATGCCATACATGCACATTAAGGAGTTCAATGACATTATAGAAACCATGTGTCCCCCACATCAACTAGAATCAGCTAAGATGAGGTTATTTCCTTTTTATTTAAAGGATCGATCTAAAAATTGGCTAAACAATTTGAGACCATCATCCATAAACTCTTGGGACCAACTACAAAGATAATTCTACAAAAAATACATTCCCCACCACAAAACAATTGCACTTAAAAAGAGTATCCAAAACTTTTTTGAAAAAGAGGGAGAGTCATTCTATGAAAAATGGGAAAGGTTAAAAGACACTCTAAACATGGTTCCACACCATGGTTTTTCTATTCCTGAACAAGTGAGAATTTTCTATGAAGGGTTGGGTCCGGGGAACAAACAATTCATTGACATGATGTGTAATGGAACATTTAAAAACAAAGCCCCAAATGATGCTTACGAGTATCTAGAAAGCCTTTATGAACAAAACCAAACATGGGGAACTTCAACTTATTCTGAAAATCCACAAAGAACTACTGGAATTCATACACTTAGAGAAGAGGAAAGCCTTAGGGCTAAACTCGCATCACTCTCTAGGAAGGTTGAAGAGATAGACCTTAGGAAAGTCCATGAAATCCAAACTGTTGACCATGTTTGAACAATTTGTGACAAACATGACCATAAGACAGACAACTGCCCAACCATTGCATCCATCAAGGATGTTCTCTTAGGAGGACCCCCAGTGGAAGTAAATGCTTTGAACTTTCAAAAGCCTCAATACCAAAACACCTTCAACCCAAGGTATAACGACCACCCAGGCTTCCGCTGGAAAGATAACCAACAACCTAGCCAACCACAGGGAAAAAATCCTTACCCCCATCAGAACTACCAATCCCATAACCAGTTCCAAACCCAACCTATCCAATACCAACAGCCACCGGTCCATTTTCAACAAACCATCCCACTTCCAAAATATCCCCCCGGGATAAACCAATCTTCTCAATCACCAACCCAAAATGTTCCCCAAATCCTACTAGAAAAACTATGCAAACAAATGGAGAGGATGAACTCGGAGGTATATTCCCTAAAACAAGAACTTCAAACCATCAAAACTGGAAAGGCACCCATGCCTACTCAAGCGGTTCCATCCTCAACTTCAAGGGGAGAGTCAAGTTGTGCTCAAACAAATCATGAACAAATAAAGGCTGTGACTGTTTTAAGAAGTGGGAAATCAATTGAGAAACCTGAACAACTAATTCAGAACCCACCTGAAGATTCAAACTTGGATGAAAATTCAAATGAACCCCAAGATCAAACTGAGGAAACTGATAACAATGTGAAAGAAACAACTCTTCAACAAATAACCCCACAACCTGCACCATTTCCTCAACGCATGAGGGGGAAACCCAAGCCTGAACTGAGTGAAACATTGAGGGAAATCTTTTCACAAGTCAATTTTAACATACCCCTTCTCGATGCAATCCAAACCATACCTACCTACTCAAAGTACCTTAAGGACTTGTGCACTTTTAAAAGAAAATTTTCACATAAAAACCAAGTCCTTTTGGTTGCTAATGTGAGTACCACCATTCAAGGGACCATTCCTCCTAAGTCGAAAGACCCAGGTTTCCCTTACATCAATGTTGAACTAGGAGAAAGAAAAGCTGTCAAGGCCTTGTGTGATCTAGGTGCTAGTGTCAATCTCATCCCATATTATGTGTACTGCCAGTTAGGCCTAGAAGAGCTCCAACCCACATCTGTCACACTTCAACTTGCTGATCGTAGCATTAGGGTTCCAAAGGGGATTTTAAAGGACATTCTGGTAAAGGTTGAAAACTCCATCTACCCTGCTGACTTCATTTTCCTTGACAACCATCCAAACTTAGGAAATAAGTAACAAACCCCAATCATCCTTGGTTTTCCTTTCCTTGCAACAATCAACTCTGTTATCCGAGTCCGAAACGGGAACATGACTATCACATTTGGAAACATGAGTCTAGACTTGAACATCTATAATGCAAGCTCACAAATAGGGGATGCCGAGGACATTCATGAAGTAAACATGATAGGAATCATTGATAATGAATCCATAGAACATCAAGGAATATTTGATGGATGTTTAAGTCAGGATGAGATTGATTTCCTTTGTTCATATGAAGGGATTTTATCTCCTTGGCTTGAATAATTTTTAAATTTCTCTTATGATGAAGTCTTAGGTCCAACAATCAGTGAAACCTTTCAAGAAACCACTTTCATGGAGACCACTCCAACTTCCTTCCCTAAAACTGATCAGGCCAATCTAGTAACTGAAACTTCTACATGTGGGGAATCAATCCAATCTAAAACTTTAGGAAATAAAATTGATCTTGATCCAATGTCCCAATCTTCTGCTGAAATTCTGAACCAACCTAATCTTGAATTGAAGGAACTCCCTACTGCACTAAAGTATGCCTTCCTAGGGGACAATCAAACACATCCTATTGTCATTTCTTCTTCTCTTGAAGCCAATCGTGAGAGGATGCTTCTAGATGTCCTTAGGAAACATAAGAAAGCCATTGGTTGGACCCTGTCTGATATTCCCGGGATTAGCCCACTTGTTGGGACTCATAGGATTGTTCTGTAATATGATTCAAAGCCATGTTGTCAACCTCAATGGCGACTCAATACTAATCTCATGGAGGTAGTAAGAAAATAACTCCTGAAATTGCTAAAATCTAGTATCATATATCCCATAGCTGAGAGTGAATGGGTGAGACCAATCCAAGTGGTTCCAAAAAAGGATGGAATCACAGTGATAACCAATGAGGATGGAGAGATTCTTCCAACAAGGGTGATTAGTGGATAGAGGGTCTGCATTGACTATAGGAAGCTAAACTCATTCACCAAGAAAGACCATTTCCCCTTACCATTCATTGACCAAGTCCTTAAGAGAGTGGCAGGTCATGTGTTCTACTGTTTCTTAGATGGGTACTTAGGGTATAATAAAATTGAGGTCTCCCTAGAGGATCAAGGGAATACTACATTCACATGTCCATTTGGAACCTTTGCTTTCAAACGCATGCCCTTCGGGTTATGCAATGCCCCTGGAACCTTCCAACAGTGCATGATGGGAATCGTCTCAGACATGGTAGGGGATTTTCTAGAGGTCTTCATGGATGACTTCTCTGTGTTTGGGGATACATTTGAGGGATGTCTGAGGAATGTAGAGAGAGTCTTTTCAAGATGTGAAGAAAAGAATCTAGTCCTAAACTGGGAAAAATTCCATTTTATGGTTAAAGAGGGACTAGTTTTAGGCCATATGGTCTCAGGTAGGGGGATTGAAGTTGATAAAGCCAAGGTTGACATCATTCGTCACCTTCCATCACCCAAAACTGTCAAGGAAGTGAGGTATTTCTTAGGACAAGATGTTTTCTATAGAAGATTCATCAAGGACTTTAGTTCAATATCTCATCCCCTTTGTGCTCTCCTAGTAAAGGATGCTCCATTTGTTTGGACAGAAAGCTGTGAGGGTTCATTCTCAACCCTCAAATCCTCTCTCACCTCTCCCCCCATCATGAAATCTCCAAATTGGAACCATCCTTTCAAACTTATGTGTAATGCTAGTGACTTTGCTGTAGGAGCTGTGTTAGGACAACGTTGTGATAAAAATACTTATGTAATTGCTTATGCAAGAAAATCCTTAAATGATGCCCAAATAAACTACACCACCACTGAAAAGGAGTTACTTTCTATTGTGTTTTCCTTAGATAAGTTTAGGCCCTACCTCTTAGGATCCCCCATCACTGTGTTCACTGACCATTCTGCACTAAAATACCTCTTCCAAAAACAATATGCTAAGGCTAGACTGATTAGGTGGGTCCTTCTCTTACAAGAATTTGACCTCACAATCAAGGATAAAAAGGGAGTTGAAAATTTTGTAGCTGATCACCTCTCTAGGATGGAATTCAAAGACAACTCAAATCACCTTTCTGTGTCTGATTCGTTTCCTAATGAACACCTATACTTTGTGAGTGACTGCCCTTGGTATGCCGACATAGCCAATTTCTTAGTTACAGGATTCATTCCAAAATTATTAGGGACTCAAGCTCGAAGTAAATTCCTTTCTGATGTTAGACACTATGTGTTTGATTATCCATACCTCTATAAGTTTTTCCCTGACCAAGTCATTAGGAGGTGTGTCCCAGAATCTGAACAAGAGTCCATCCTTAAATTCTGTCATAGTGAGGCATGTGGAGGTCACTTTTCCTCTAAGAAAACATCTGTTAAGATTCTTCAATGTGGTCTCTTATGGCCCACCCTCTCAAGGGACTCCTACGCCTTTTTTCAAATCTGTCCTAGGTGTCAACAAGTAGGGTCCATCACAAAAAGGAATCAAATGCCACTCACTCCCATCTTAGTGGTTGAAATCTTTGACTGCTGGGGAATTGATTTCATGGGTCCCTTCCCAAACTCTAGCGGATACCTCTACATACTCTTAGCTATTGATTATGTCTCAAAATGGGTTGAGGCCATTCCCACTAAGTCCAACGATCATCAAGTTGTGATTCGATTTCTAAAAGAGAACATATTTTCTCGATTTGGAATTCCTAGGGCTATAATCAGTGATCGAAGAACCCATTTCTGCAACCGCCCATTCTCTTAACTCATGTCTAAGTATGGTATTTCTCATAAAGTTTCCACTACATACCATCCTCAAACTAATGGTCAAGCTGAGTTAGCGAATAGGGAGATTAAGCAAATTCTTGAAAAAACTGTCAACCCCTCTAGGAAAGATTGGTCTGAGAAACTCTTAGATGCTCTTTGGGAATATCGAACCACATATAAAACCATTTTAGAAATGTCCCCATATAGGTTGGTTTATGGAAAAGAATTCCATTTACCTGTTGAAATTGAGCATAAGGCCTTTTGGGAAATTAAGAAAATGTATTATGACCTCTCATTGGCCGGAACAAAAAGAAAATTAGATCTCAATGAACTGGAGGAACTAAGGATGGAGGCTTATGAAAATTCAAGGATCAATAAAGCTAGAGTTCAAGCCTACCAATCTAGGAATATCAAGGTCAAACATTTTGAACCGGGAAAACTTGTGCTCTTATATAGTTCAAAACTTCATTTACACCCGGGAAAGTTAAGGTCTAGATGGTCAGGTCCTTTCATAGTGCATCATGTATTCCCCCGTGGGGCAGTAGAGATTCAAGATCCCACAAGTGGTTATATTTTCAAGGTCAATGGTCAAAGGTTAAAATCGTTCATTGAATCATTCAATAAACAGGAAATAGAGGTTGAGTTAACTGAGCCAACCTATGAACCATGAAAAAATTGAAAGATTTAGGGTACAAGTCAAGCTAACGACGTTAAAAAAAGCACTGCATGGGAGGAAACCCATGGTTTTTAAGTTTCCTATCATTTTGTTGTTTTAATAAAATTTATATTTTAATTAATCATTTTTATATTTAAAAAAATAGATTGTTGACATGTTCTTCTATTATGAGTATGGATGGGTATGAAAGGGGAGCACCATATTCATCCGTGTCACGTGGTGTGATCCTTGAGTAATACCTTACCCATAAATTTAAAAAGAAGACAATGTATCATCAGTTTATTTTTTTTACTTATATATATATATATATACTCTTTTGTTTTGTTTGTTTGTTTTTCTTTTTCCACTAGGGAACTCTACAAGCGACACGGATATCAAAGGACTAAATTGGAGCAACAATAACTTCAAACTTTAACCACCAGGTGACTTCATTCCATGACCCTGATTTTAAATTTCCTTTTTGAACTTTCATTCTCTACCTCTACCCCCTTCTAAATTTTCTTTTCTTTAAACACTGGGGACAGTGTTATTTTAAGTTGGGGGGGAGATAAAATAAAAAATGCTTTTGTGTCAAAAAAATGATAAATGATTTGAAAAAAAAAGTGTGAAAATGGAAGGAAAAAAATCCTTTAACTTTAAACATGGTAATACACATTGCGCACTTTGAAACTGAATATCAAATAATTTAGCATACCCTAATTCTGATTTTAATCCTTGTATAATTTCATGAGCATTGATTTTGGAAAGTGTGGCTGTCCAATGTGATATTTCATCGTTTATATTTTCATCCAAATAAAAACAAAGATCACAATGCACGTCCTTTGGATAGTGGGGTATTAGTTTGATTTCATGGGGTCCCCTAAATAAATAGCATAGGTTTGGTGATCATTTTAGTTTAATATAATTATTCAAAAACAAAAAAAAAATGCGCGCAGAGCAATGAAATGACCTAATCTATGGCTTTCGACACTTGGGGATCGTGACTCCATAGTTGTCTGGCCCAGAGTTAGTAATTTTATCTCTATTTATGGTAATTTGAATTTGTTTTTGACTGAGTTAACTCGAGATGATGCCCGAGTATGTGGGATTCACTTGGTGCCCTAAGGTCTTTGATCCTGGGAGTCATCGGCAAAGTCTCACTACAGGGGTTGACTCTTTTGAGTGCAATTTCAATTACCATGGAAAAATTGGAAAAAAAAACAAAAAAAAATACAAATTTTTTTTTTAATAATCATCTTAATATTGAAATGTGATTCCACCTAGCACTTCCGTAATTTTCCCCTTGAATAAAGATGAACCCCCATGTCTATTGTGATGCACAACACATCTTCATACTTAATTGATATTGGATGAAATATGGAAATGAATTTGAACAAAGGAATGGGATTGGGATTGGGATCTGCTTATGAAACTATCTTGTATTAAAATATTTTGATTGGTTTCGTGATTTTTTGTTATATGGGTTTTTGGTGATCATTGTGTATTAAAATGTTTTTGGAAAAGGGAATTCAAATTTCACATTGTTGAGATATATTTTGCTCGGGACTAGCAAAACTCAAGTTGGGGGTGTGATTAGCCACTAAATGAGGCTAATATTCATTTTTAATATATATAATATTCATGTTCTTTATTATTCATAAACACAATTTTAGTGCATTTTACACTTTGAACATCATTTCACATTATGATTGTAATTCCTTCTTAAAATGCACTATTATGTGGTACATTTTTTAACATCATTTAAAGTACCCAATGATTCATATGGTTTTAAGTAATTTAATTATACATATTTTAATTTTATATTTTGGGAAATTTATCTACACTTCAATATGAACATTTTTCATTTAGGGATCAATGGATAATTCATGGAAGAAGATGGTGATATTTTGTGATTAAAGGAAACAATTTTGGAGAATTCATATTGGACATCATCCCAATGATGAGACTGTGGGACCCACAATACAGGCCCAATGAATCCCAAATTTGGTGGGAGTCTATAATAAATATATATTAACAAATCATTCTTCAGGATCTAGTGCTAATTCTGCCTCCATTGTGGTCATTTAGGCGGCCCAAATAGTATATCAAAATCTGGGCCAGAATCTGCGGCCCAGAAAAACATCCCACCAATTAAACCATATCTCTAAAAACATAACTCCTTTTGGGATGATATTTTACAGGATATTAGGGGACATCAGTAGATTAATTTAAGTCTTCTATGTCCCACCCAAATTCTGCCATCTAGAAGGTTTTTAATGCGTCTCTGTTTGGTGGATGCAAGCTGGATGCCTTTTCGGGTCAAGGGTGGAAAGTCTTCTTTCCACAAACTTTCCACCACCCTAGACCTACCATACTCAAGTGGGAAGCTTTTTCCTGTTGGAGGATCGACCCAAGACTCAAAAAATTCCTATTTAAGGTAGTGGTGTTGGAGGAGTTTAGAATCTTGGATGCTTTGTTCAATTGTAATGTTATGTTGCAATTTTGTTGTCTCAAATTTTTCTTTCACATGTAAGTTGTTCAATTCACTTTAGTTTCTTAATAAAAGTTCTTCTTATACTCTTATTATGTTGTTATTAATATAAATTTGATACTGTTGGATCAAGGTGTGAATTTATTCACACCAAACCTTGTGAAATTATTCACACAACGGTGGAGTGATCATTTTATTTTTGTTTTTTTCTTTACTTCTCCATTTCCTCCCTCATGAGTCTACTTTCTGCTTCCATTGAAACCATGGGATCAATGGAGGGATAACCCACTTATGGGTTGATCCAAGGTAGTAGCAAGGGGCTTTATTGGATGTTATTTATCACCTCATTAATGTATAATCACTTCTTTAATTGAGATTTTTATTTGATGATTTTTAAACTCCATCGTCCTTGTTGAATTTAAGGCCACACACTTCAAGTGCTAATACGAACCTTTACCTTGAAGTGCTCAAAACTTTGATCCTTAAAGTGTATAGGTGATTAGTATTAAAGGGTGTAGCCATTAAACCAGTAAGTGATGATGTTGTTTTATCTCCTTAAATGAACCCATCTCAAATATAAGAAATTGAAATCATTAAAAAGGAAATACATCCAATCCACCCCGAGTGATAACCTAGGATCAACTCATTATTTTAAATTGAATTCACTTAAGTCTCTTAGATTTCCTTTAAACCCATCTAAAATAAACCCAATTTGTCCACTTCATATCTAAAAACAGTCCTTAGAATGTGCGTGTCTATAAGTTACTTCTTAGGTCTCTGTGGATTAGATAACCCAAGCTAGACTACAAGGACCGTTCTACCTTCATATCTTGGGTAAATTTGAGCGAGAATCATCACCTGATTCCAAGGACCAGTGAGTCTGAATAGAATTTTGAACTTTTTATGTTCATTTAAGTAAACGTGCAAGTGGTATTTTATAACTTTTAAACTGGTTCTCGGATTAAAATTTTGAGGGCACCGTTGAACTAAGAATGGCAGGATTCTCCTATAAAGGACTTAACTTCGACCAGTGAGGGTCGACCAAAAAATATATTTTTCGGGATTTTCATAAAAGAAAAAAATAACTTAAAAAGTTATTTTATTCTTTTTCTCACCATTGAGCAGTGGAACGCCAACACTGTGGTGTGGTGATGAGGTGGTGATGAGCCCCTTTAATGAAACTCCTTAACAGAAGTGAAACAGACACGTTGTTTCATTAATGAAATAGTGTAATGATGTGGTGACACAGCGTAACAGAAATAATACGATTTGTTTCTCTATTAATGAGATAAAACTTTGGGGAATCAAATGTGGAATTCCTTTGACAAACCTACGGTGAAAATCATCTCCAAAAATGAATGACAAACACCAGAGAATTGTTATCGTTGTCAATTCACCTCAAAGAATGGGATCGGAGGGTGACAGACACTGTCAGCTTCGAACGGAACTTGAATCCCCATGAACGTATTGCTTCAATTATGAACTCCAATGAGATAGGGGTTTGTTTTATTTTAAGTTTCCCCATTCTTTATTCTAAATGACGAATGTGGATCAACCCATGAATAGGTTGATCTGTGGGTCACTTTTTCATGTGGGGGGACACTTTTCTTGAGGTTTTGTGCTAGGATTATTTGATTAATCACGATAGAACTTAAATTATATATCCCATGTTTATAAACCTCTAATGCGGAGGATGCAGTCTGACATGAACAAGGCATGATCCACTCTGTCTTGGTTGTTTTGTTAATTCTTCATGATCGTTTCTTTGAAGTGGTGGCAAGGAAGATTCAAGGCCATCACAGGGAAGATGGCATCCCTCAGAGGCCATAGGAGCTAGCAGCGCAAAGAACATACCACCAAAGTAGAGTTGGTGGTCCACGGAAGAACCTTCTAGTGCGCTGGCACCGGCACCGGTGGCCCATGGTGGCGGTTGCATGCGAGTGGCGGTGCACTGGGAGAAGTTTTGCGGCCAGATCGGGCCATGGCAGTGTGGTAGGAGCCGGTGGCTGGCGGCGGGTATACACGGCCACCCAGCCACATCGGTGCACCGTGGATGCGGCACCGCACCGCGTCGCACGCGGAAAGGCTGCGGTCAACCGACTACGGCAGAGGATTAGGCCCCACAAATGACCTGCGGGGCAGGGGGAGTGGATGCGTCTTCCAGTCATGTCTTGGCTTGAAAGAGTCGGCCTGCCCCAATGGGTCGGACCCAGGTTGGGCTAGATCTGAATCGGGTCAGCGGACCCAGGTTAGTTCAGCAAACCCTGGTCGGGTCGTTGGACCTCGGGCCAGTTCAGGTTGGGTTGGTCCGACTGGGTCAGACAGAACCCAGACCCCACTAGCCCCTTTTTGGAAAAACGCAAATATATTTCAATATGTGTGTCCAATTGACGATATGTTTGTGGTATTGGAACCCTCATGGGGATTTAATGGAATTTTAAATTCGAAAAATGGCTTGAGGAGTGGTTCTCCTGGAATCAAGCGCACTACATGTAGAAAACCCTATGGTTGGCTGAGACCTAAAGACTGATGACAAGAGACCTTGTGTAAATTAGCTATGATGGCCCAGTGGGAAGCATCTCTGTGTGAACTGGTAGGCCCATAGTGGGAAGCGGATCTGTGTGACCCGGTATACCCATAATACTCGACAAGAGCAGTACCTCACTATGGCCAAGGTGGGAAGTGGATTCTATGTGACCCGGCATGCCCACAGCGGGGAGCGGATTCTGTGTAACCCAATATACTCATGGTACTCATCAAGGATGAGTACCAAAGTAGTCCAAGGTTAGTGGGAAGTGGCTTCTATGTGACCCAATAGGTCCACTTTACTCATTGAGGAGGAGTTTTCCAGCAGCCTAAGGTTTTCGATGATATAACTGATAATATTACTTTCCTACTCTAGATTATATCTAGTGTGAGTTGTCTTGTTTTGTGGGTTTATTTTTGGATTGCTTTGTGGTCTTTCCTTATTGTTTTGGGGTCCCTATTGAGTATTTTTTTACTTATCTCTACATTGGATTTGCATGCACGTGTTGTGTCTAGTGCAGACGACCGTCTCCTTGTTGGAGGACTTGGTGGCCTAAGACCTAGTGGTGCCCAATGAGATCAGGCAGGTGGGGGTGCTTCTACAGCTTCTAGCAGTTTCCCTACACTTATCCATCAGGTGGGGTTTTTCAGTAAATGGATTTCAGAGTTTCCTTGTACTTTCTTATTTTCAGTTCATCTTTTTTTGGGTTCTTATTCTATCCCATTTGACCTATAGTTTTTACTTTTACTCAGTGGTTTTTTAGTGGCATGCATGTTTATATCTCTATATTTGGGACGTGGTTGTGTGTCAGTGCATACAAGTACTCAGGAAAATGCCTACCACTTGCAGGTTGATTCCTTTGGCACTAGTCTCCAACCCCTATCCTTTGGGAGGCAGGCTTGGGGGATGTCATGGCACAGGCCCCGGGGGATGGGTCATGACACCATGTGCATAGCCTCTCTTAATTTTATTTCACATTTATGTCTTCAAAACTCATTCTTATACTTCCCATGAGCCCTGTTGGTTCCTTTGGTGTTGAAACTGGGACTTATATCCACCCGAGAGGTGTTCCTACCCTTGAACCTAGGTTGGAAATTAGAATGTATGAATCTAGATCCATACATAGAAATGGTAATTTTTTATGGAATTGATTATCATGTGAATGTGATTAACATGTAAATTGGTGTAATTAGCTTGATAAATAATCGCTTGTCTTGTAAGTGGGTAATAGGTATGAAATTGGTTTGGTCATGATGACATGATGGTATAAGTATATAATGAAAAGTAAAATGGTATTAGGGATTAATTAATGTGTGAATTGGAATTTTCACAATGTTATATAAATTAGTATGAAAGTGGTAATTGTGAATCGAGAATGATTGAATTGTAAATGGGTAACCTATCTTGAAAATGTTAATAATATTATCTTTGACACATTGGCATAAAACTATGTTTTGGATTAAAGTAATATGGGTATGTAGTTATGGTTGAAAATATAATTGGTAATTTGGATTAATTAAAAAATATGTAATATATTAACATGTTAGGCATGTTTTGAAATTATAATGTGTTGTCTATTATTTTCATTTGATTTGTAATTGTTAAATTAGACCTAAAATGGGAATTCACATAGGGTCTGATGTCCTATGAGCATGTAAGCAGCCTAGCATGAGAATTTTCACTAGGTCCATTGATACTTCTCTCCCTTGACATGGTCTTACACATTGGGAACATGTAAGTGGATCTTGCTAGGAATTTTCATAGAGTCCCTTAATACATGGTATGTGTGACTGGTACTTGGAATGGGAACTTTCCTAGACTCGATGATGGTATGAACATAGATATCCAACATCATACCAAAGTAGGTATGACTAAACCTAGGTTTTTTGATCGAGGGTTAGTGGTTTTTTTTGATATTATGTATTAATTTATGAATTAATTCCCCTATTTATCATATTTCTTCATATATTATTACTCTAACTAGATTTTTTTAGACACAATTGGTAGTGGATTACTGAGTTTTACTCACACTATGTTCGGGTCATCATTTGGTACCCAAGAATATTTCATGGATGTAGGTCTAGATAAGGTAAATGGAACATATTCTTGATTTTTTGATTACTATACTATCTAGGATTAGATCTTGGAGTTGGGACTGAGCAAGGGGTTTGGGACCAGGGTTTTGGAGTCTTTATTTTTGGATTATATCTTTCTTATATTGCTTGTATGACTTTCATCATGATATTTAGTTTGGAATAGTGTATAGAATGAAATGGTTTATTATATATGGATTGATTCATATTTTTTATGTGATATATTTTGAGTTGTATGTTTTTATTGGTTTATCTTATTTCTACTATGATTTCTACTATGTAACAGAGGGTATAGTCTCCCTACTATATTCTTTAGCCCCTTAATACTAGTTGGTTACCTCTGGCATACAGGGAGGTGTGACAAAGGTTTTATAATGACCTGTATTGGTCACGTGAGGGAGAACTAGTTTGGGATATTATATAATATTTTCAAATGTTTTACATATAACTCACTTTTGACTTTTTACAAATGTGTGAAAATAATATTCTCTTTTAATGAATATGTAATGAATTTCTTTTCCCATCATCATGATTGATATTTTATTTGAAACTTCCTTTAAAATTTTACATGGTTATTTTCAAAGAAAATATTTTTCTCAGTATTCTAGGAATTTTTAGTTTTTAAAGAAACCAAAAGAAAATAATACTTTCCCTATTTTCAAGAAAATGTTCAAATGGGTATTTTTTATCTATGTAAATATCATTTAAGGACTTTTATTTCTCATTGGGTATATGATATTATAATACCATCCACTTTATTTATCTATATTTCTTATGATGATGATATTTTAAGAATGATTCTATGAAACACATTACTTTTCCATGATTTAGTTAAGTGGTGGTGAAATCTTTATAAAACCCATTTCTTTTTCAGAAGTTATGCTATGATGAAATGATGAATATTTTTAGGATCTTATGAAAAACTTATGTATGGTTTTTATTATGTGATGGGTAGGCTAAGAATTATATATCCCTCTGATTCAATGGGTAATTATTGATATGTCGTGATATAATATATACTAGAATAGGGAATGAACCCAATTCTGTAAGGGACTTTTCCCACTATTATAGTATCAGGAGTGAACCTTGACTATGGAAATTATGTAATGGGGTGTGAACCCAATACATAATAGTACTTTGTATAATATGATAGTCTAGTAAGTGAAACTTGACTAAATAAATGATTTTTATGCTTATATATTCCAAAACTTTATATCTTGTACTTATGATATATCCTCATGACTCATGATTGATTGTTGATGATTCCAAAATCTTATGAATTATGTATTTTTTATAAAAACTCCTTATACCATGAATCATGATTAATGATATTTTACTGATTGGGAATGACTTTTATAAGTTATGATCATGTCCCCATAACCTTATACTTATCTTATACTCACTTAGGGTCATTGATTGATGTCTTATATGTTTTCCCTTAATAAGAATTTGAGCTCAAAATTTCTTATGTTTCCCTTTTCCCAAGTTATGAAGAAATATTTTCAGTAGGGTATGTCTAATAAGGGTACTATGTGAAAAGAAATTTGTGGGAGATGTTAAATATATTTCATGAAATAAGTTGATTATATATCTAGTCTCCAAATAAACAGAACTTTATGGTTCTATAGCATGTATTGTTATGATATGTATTTAATATTCATCTAAAATGATTTAATATTTATGTATGTAATGATTGGGTCACCTTAGTTTGCATCAGAGTAGAGATTAGTTATTTTTATACATTGGGATTAGAAAAATTAGGTGAGAACCTGGGAGATAAGTCTAAGTATAGGATAACATCTTAAAGTTTTGGTAAAGTGTTTTTTCCTAGAAATGAAATCCTTTTTGGTATACAAATAAGTGGATGTAATCTCTAACATAGATGTATCTAGGGGTAATAACCCTAAAAATATTGATTGAGTATTAACATAATCTTCACCTGGTGTGCGACAAAGAGGCATAATTTCACACCTAGTTTGATCCTCTTAGGGGATATGCTTTAGTTAATTATTATTCTATTTATAAACAATTATGATGAATCAGAGAATAAAATCTATGACAACCAATTATAATTCATAGTGATATGAGATGAACTTAAAATTTCATGGGTTGAAATAAGGTTTTATAATTTAAGACATCATAAGAATGATTTTCAAAATAATATGATTTCTCACTTTGATATTTGATACTCACACAAAGAGTTTTAGTTTTATTAAATGGTTGAAACCCAGAGGTGCCATGTTAAAAATGGTTATGAAGAACAATGTGGTGGTTGTTTCAATGAGAAACCAATATAGATAGAAGTCGGAGTGGAAAATATTATGGTTATGCATAACCATATATCTCAATTTATGATTAATAACCTCAACCTGAGTGAGTTTCCTGACACACCTAATAAGAGAAAAATGGAGTTTAATGATATTTCAGTTGATAAATACTATAGCATAAATAAGATTAAATTTCTTACATTCCAAGAATGTGGGAATAATCATGAAGAGAAATGTCCCAAGGTAATAGGGAGATGTTTTATGTGTGGGAAATAAGGGCATAAAGAAACTAATTTATGAGGAAAAGGAATATTTTTTATAGAAGGAAATAAAGTTCATTTTAAGGAACCACTAATAGTTTAATTTATTAAATGTGTGGAACTTTGGAATTATCCAATTAAATGCCCTAATACAATGGATAAATACTAGACCAAAGGAAGAAGGGCTTATGTTATGTCAATCATTCAAGTGGAGGCATCTTTATCCTCCACTCTGGAGTTGGGGATATCATATTGATGTTTGTAAGAATATATTCCATGAAAATATTATTATTCTTACTTTAGGGGAATTTGATGTGATTTTGAGAATTCAATTTCTCTCTTTATATAGATCCCATATCAATCCCTAGGGAATAGAAGTAACATTTGATTTTCTGAATCAGCATATGATCATATTTCAATGTAAGGATGAATATGAACTTACAATATAATTTACTTACATTGTATGGTTCTTAATTCCTATTAATGAGGTATTTTTATCTCAAACTGTTGGGTATAAACTTAACATTGAAAATAGTATTATTTTTTACTAATTTTATAATGTATTTCCTAAATATTTTCATAGTATTCCCCCGAATTGTGAAGTTGAGTTTTCATTTGAACTCATACTCAGTTTTACACCTATTTCAAAGACTCCATATAGAATGACCCAAATTAAGTTAAAGGAATTAAAGAAGTGACTCTATGAAAATCCTAATAAGGGATTCATATACTTGAGTGTATCACCATGGGGTGCACCTATTCTTCTTATTAATAAGAAAGACGGTTTAATGCATCTTTTCATTGATTATCAAGAAATTAACATGATCATTGTTAATAACAAGTATCATCTACCTTGTATCAATGATATATTTAATCAATTACAAGGATCTTGATATTTTTCCAAGATTGATCTTTGATCTTGATATCATCATCTGAGGGTCAAAAGAAGAATATACCCAAAGTATCCTTCCATATGAGATATGGACGTTATTAATTTATAGTTATATTTTTTGGACTTACCAATGCCCTATTTATATTTATGGATTTAATGAATGGAGTCTTTAGATATTACCTTGATAAGTTTATAGTAGTCTTTATAGATTATATTCTTATATATTATAATAAATGAAGAACATTAAGATCATTTGAGGATTGTGTTGAATTCCTTGAGTAATGAGAAGATTTATTCCAAATTTAGAAAGTGTGAATTATGGATATATAAATTTTCATTACGGAGTTATATAATCTCAATAAATGGTATATCGATGGATACTTCAAAGATAAAAGTTATTGAACAATGGCCCAAACCAACCACAATGATCGAGATCCATAGTTTTCTTGGTTTTGATAGATACTATCAAAACTTTTTATGAAATTTATCATGGATATAAAATCTAATAACCAAGTTTAATTAGAAGGGATCCAAGTTCTATTGGATAGATGAATGTGAGGAAAATTTCAAGGATTTGAAAAGAAGGTTGGTTAGTGCACATATACTCACACTACCCTATAGTAAAGAAGGGTTTATGATCTATAGTTATGAATCGAAGAAAATAATGAGATGTTTCCTCATATAGAATGATATGGTGATATATTATCTCACTCCAATTTAAAATTCATGCGAAAATTTACCTAACTCATGATTTAGAGTTGATGGTAGTAATTTATTATATTGGAAAATATGGAGGCATTATATTTATAGTGAAATATGTTATATATATATATATATTGATCATAAAATATTGAATAATGTATTCACACAAAAATAGTTGAATATGCACTAAAGGATATGGTTTGAGTTGATTAAATGTTATGATTTCTCAATACATTACCACCCAGGGAAGTAAAATAAGGTGGATGATGCTCCGAGTCAGAAGGACCACGCTAGTTTTTTCATGATGAGAATTGAAAAAGGTCCAATACTTATAGATTTAAAAAATATGGATTTTAAATCATTATAAAATAGGATAGATCATACTTTATCATATGAATATTCAACCATGCATCCATGTGGGGATTAAAGAGGTACGAAAGGAAGATAGGGAACTACAGAAGAAATTGAGGAATGTTCCTCGGTTTAAACATGATTGTGATGGAATTATAAGGTTTAGGAACTATGATTGTATCCTTTCAATACCAAATTTTAAGAAGGAGATATTGGGTGAAGCTAATAGTTCATCATTCTCTATTCATCCTAAAAGTATGAAAATGCATAAAGATCTGAAAGAGTATTTCTAGTGGGACAACATGAAAAGGGATATTGCAGAGTATGTATCTCTTTTTTTAGTATTTCAGTAAGTTAAGGGTGAGAGATATAAATATATGGGTATATTACAACCATTACTTATACCATAATAGAAATGAGAAAATATCATCATGAATTTCATCATCACACTCCCCGAAAAATCTAAATTTCATAATGTTATTTGGGTTGTAGTCGACCACCTTATAAAGTCAACACATTTCATTACTATTAGAGAATATTTCTCTCTTGATCAGCTTTCTGGGATATACATTAAGGAAGTTGTAAGGTTGCATTGGATACCACATTCTATTGTATCTAATCAGGATCTAATATTTACCTCAAAGTTCTAGAGAATTCTTCAGTAATATTTGAATACAAATTTTAAATTTAGCAATAAATATCATCATTAGATAGATGGTCAGTCTGAGAGGACCATTCAAACCCTAGAATATATTTTGTGAGATTTTTATATGGATTTAAAAGTTTTTTAGAATAAAAACCTTTCTTTTATCAAGTTTTCTTATGACAATATCTTTCAATCGATCATTCATATGTCTCTTTATGAATCCCTTTATGGTATTAAGTGAAGAACTCCAATTTTATGGGATGATGTTAGAAAAAAATCTATTGGTAACTTAGATAGCTAAGGAAATGAAAAATAAAAATTAGATCCATTCAAAAGTATATTAGGGAAGTTCATAGTCAATAAAAAAGTTATGCCAAAAATCTTCAGTGATATCTAGATTTTGAATTTGGTGATAAGGTATTCCTATGAATATCTTCTTGGAAGAAGGTTTTGAGTTTTGGAAAGAAGGGAAAGTTAAGGCCTAGATATATTGGTCCCTTTGAGATTATTGATCATATAAAGATGGTAGTTTATCACTTGGAACTTACAATGAACCTCTCTCAATTTAATGATATGTTTTATGTATCTCTACTAAGTAATTATATACCTAATCTTTCACATGTAATAAAATTAGATTTTGTATCATTGGAGCATGTTCTCTCTTATGAGGAACAACCGATTAGATCGAAGAGAGAAAGTGTCTTGGAATAAGACCACTCACCAGGTCAAAGTTTTATTATGAGAGTATAAATTTGAGTAATATATGTGGAAACTTGAGGATATGATGAGGTAGAGTTATCCTCATTTGTTTGTATCAAAGTGAAAAAAATTCAAGGGTGAAATTATTTTAGAGGATAGAATATAACACTCTAAGAATTTAGAATATATTTTTATTCAATAAATTTGATATCTTGTGAAGTACTCAAACATGATAGTATGATATTAATTCTTATAAATTATAAAATGAATCTCATTATATTCTTTTTAAATGAGATATAATTATCAAAAATAATTTTTAATTCCATTAGGAAATACTATTGGTCTAAAATAATTGTTTTGAAATATTTTGTTTATGAGAATTATTTTTATCATGTATATTTTATTTAAAAATTAATTTAGAGTGTTCAACATGTGAAAATTTATTCTTTTTAAAAATTTAAAAAAATAATTAATTGGTTTTCAATTTTTTTTAAATGAAAATAAAATCATTTTAAGGTAAAAATATATGTTTTTTCTGATTTTTTTCATGTGTGTAATATATTTTTATCTTAATAAATTGAATTAATAGCTATTGATGAATTATTTTAATGAATTTTATATATAATATATTATATCAAATTTTTTTTCATTCATATAATGGTTTTTATTAGGAAAGGAATTGGATTAAATTCATTTTTATGCTTAAAAATTCATTTCTCTAAAAAACGGTTTTTATGCATTTTATGCATGGATATTAAAATTAATTTATGAAAATTATAATAATTGGATATTATAAAATGTATTAAATATTTTTAATAATAAAAAAATATTATTTTATAATTTTATCTTAATTTTTTGTGATATTGAATAGCAACCATGGTAAGAATCGGGTTACCACAGTAAAGGTTAAAGGGGTTAACAAGGGGTTAAACTAAAGAGATAAGGGTTAAAATGACCTAAAAACTTGTCTGAATACTATTGGATGAATTTATTTAGATCCTATATCATCACATATTCTAAATTTATACAATTTGGATCAATTTTCCAATGATAGTGGATTTATTATATTTTAATATTCTTAATAATTACAAGTGTGAAACTCCCCTCACTTATAAAAGGGTACCTCCTCTCCTCTCTTCTCCACACCAATATATCCATTTATATAAAAAAATATACCCAAATACTCTCAAAATATAATTATTCATTACCTTTATGTGATTTTATTTCCAAAAAATACATCCAAGAATCCTTAAGGTTCATTTTAAAGGAGGATACTCAAAGAAGAGATATATGTTCTTAGCTATATTTTTATGTTTCTTTATTAATAAACCACATAAAAATGTTCTATGACCATATTAAAATGATATTATTAGTATATTTACTATACAAATATGTTTTTATTTCAATTTTATATCCATTTTCTATCTTTTTTCCATCAATTGGAAAGTGATAACGTCATTCATGTGTACGTATGGACTGCCACCACCATGAAGTAATGTGATTTGTTTTTTATTTACTATTTACATATATAGTAATAAGGATAAATTTAATTAATATATATGATATTTATGATATAATAAGGATTATTTAATAGTTAATTATTATGTACCATTCTTTTGTTTCATCCATTGAAAAGTGAAAACATTATTCGTGTGTATGTACGGACTACTGTCTCCATGAAGTGATGTAATTTATTTTACATCACTAATTTCTAATAATGGTTATAAAAGTATATATAATGAATAAATATTATACTTATGACATGATTAATATTTTTATATGATTAAACCATGACCAATGTGCAACGACCGGAACTATTGAACCAAAACATGCATGGAAAACGAACCAGTTTTCACCCGAATAATAATTTTAATGAAGATTTATTAATAAAAAGGTAATTGAAAATTATAAAGGAATTATATAGATTAATATTTATAATAATATGGTTTTTTAATAGATTTATAATAAATATATATTTATTATATAGGATATTTGAATTTATATGAAACAAGATGGGGCATGAGGTAAGGGTTTGCGTCACAATCACATTTCTTTTCAGGATTATCTATTTAAAATTTAAATTACGGTAAATTATATGATCCTTTTACCTTAAAACCAATATATTTTATTCTAATACAGTTATTTATTTATTTTTAAATTATTAATTCGATTTTAAACTCTTTGGTACTTAAAAAGATTGATGAAATGTTTTTAAGAAAAGCCGACCTTATTTCTTTTTTTTCAGGTTGGGAATATTTCTCCTCTATCTCCATATTCTTTAAAATGTTATATGTAATTTTTTATCAATACTTAAATTTTTAAGAAATGTTATTTTTAATGCCTTTGACTTTTTCTTAAATGATTAAAATTAATATTTTCAAAACAATTATTTATGAATCAATTTTGACTTTTTACAAAAGTGTGAAAATAATATTCTCTTTTAAAGTATATGGAATGAATGAATTTTCTCATCATAATGACCATTGTTTTATTTGAATATTAATTTAAAATTTTACGTGGTTATTTTCAAAGAAAATATTCTTCTCAATATTCTGGAAATTTTTATTTTTAAATATAAAAAAAGAAAAGAATATTTTATTGTTTTCAAAGAAATGTCCAAATGCTCTTGTAAATGTATTTTTTATCTATGTCAACATACTTTAAGGATTTTTATTCTTCACTTGGGATATGAACCTATGATATAATCCAATTTATTTATATGGATATCTTATGATGATGATTCTTTAAGGATGACTCTATGAAACATGTTACTTTCCCATAGGTTAGTTAAGTGATGATGAAATCTTTATGAAATAGGTTTATTTTTCATAGGTTATGCTATGATGAAATGATGAATTTTTTTATGATCTTGTAGAACACTTATGTATGGTTTTAATTATTTGATTGGTGTGCCAAGGATTATATATTCCTATTATGCATTGGGTAAATAATTATATCTCATGAGATAATATAGATTGGAATTAGAAATAAACCTAATTCAATAAGAGACTCTATCCACTATGATTGTCTTAGAAGTGAACCTTGATTAAGGAAATGATGTAATAGGGAGTGAACTCAATCAACTATGGGAATTTTTCCACTATGATAGTCTTGTAAGTAAACCTTGACTAAGAAAATGATTTTATATTCTTTATATTCTACAAATTTATGTCTTGTGCTTATTATATGTTCTCATAACTCATGATTGATTATTAATAATTCCACACTCTTATGACTTATACATTTTGGTATGAAAAATTATTCCACCATGACTCATGATTAATGATATTTGAATGATTGGATATGGATTTAACAGATTATGATCATGTTCGTATACCATTATAATTACCTTATACTCACTTATGACCATTGATTAATGTATCCAATGTTTATGCTTGATGATAATTTTAGCTCAGCCTTTCTTATGTTTCCATTTCCCTGGGTTATGAAGAAAGGTTTTAAGTAGGGTATTTCTAAGAAGGGTACTATGTAAGAAAAACTTTCTAGGATATTTTTAATATCTTTCATGAAATAATTTGATTATATATATAGTATTCAAAGATACTAAACTTTTATGGTTCTATGGAATGTATTATTATGAGATGTGTTCAATATTCATCTAAAATGATGTAATATTTATGTATGTGATTCTTAGTTCACCTCAGTTTTCATCAGAGTAGGGTTTAGTTATTTTTTATATTGGGATTGGAAAAATTTGTTGAGAACTTGAGGGAATAAGTTTAATTATAGGATAACATCCTAAAGTTTTAATAAAGTATGATTTCCTATCAATGAAATACTTATCAAGATGTAAACAAGTGGATTTAGGCTCTCGTATAGATGTAACTATAGGTAATAACCCTGAAAAGTCTGGTTAGGTATTAACTTGATCTTTACCAGGTGAATGATAAAGAGGCCTAACTGAACACCTAGTTTGACCCTCCTAGGGGATATGTTTTAGTTAATTATCATTATATTTATGAACCATTATGATGAATGAGAGGATGAAATATATGAAAACCTATGATAATCCATAGTTATATGAGATTAACTTAAAGTTTCATGGTTTGAAATATGGTTTCATAATTTAGTACACCATAAGAACTATTTTCATAATCATATGATTCTTCACGTTGATGTTTGATACTCACACAATGCTTTTTGGTTTTACTAAATTGAATAAATCCAGAGGTACCATGCTAAAAATGGGTGTGAAATAAAATGTGGTGGTTTTTTGAATGAGAAAACAATTAGTATATAAGTAGGATTGAAAAATCTTATGGTTATACCTAACCATCTATCTCAATTTATGATTAAAAACCTCAACCCGGGTGAGTTTCTTGAAACACATAATAAAATAAAAATATATATTCATGGGAGTTCAGTTGATGAAGATCATGGATAAAAGAATAAATTTCCTATGTGTCAATAATTTTGGAAGAAACACCTAGGGAATTATCTCAAGGTAATGGGAATATGTTTTACGTGTGTAAAAAAAGTCATAGAGAAACTAATTGCTAGTGAAAAATGAATATTTTGATTGGTGGGAAATAAAGTTCCTCCTAAAGAACCACTAATATTTTAATGTATTAAATATGGGTAACTTGGGCATTATTCGAGTCAATTACCTAATCCAAGGTATGACTCCTAGACCAAAGGAAGAATAAAGGGCCTATACTATTTCATTCACTGAAGAAGAGGCACATTTATCCTCCACTCTAAATTTTGGGATGTTATATTTAATTTTGTAAGAATATGTTCCATGAAAATATTATTATTCTTCCTTTAGTGTAATTTGATGTGATTTTGAGAATATATTATCTCTCCTTATATAGATCTCATATTAATTACCAAGGAAGAGAATTTACATTTGATTTCTCAAATTAATATATGATAATATTTTAGTGCGAGGATGGATATGAACTTCTAATGGAAATTGCTTCCATTCAAATGGGTATTACTAACTATTAATGAGATATTTTTATATTAAATGTTCGGGGAGAAACTCAACATTGAATATATTCCTATTATTTGGTATTATTTTGGTGTATTTTTTTAATACTAGCCTAGTATTCCCCCAAATCATGAAGTTAAGTTTTTGATAGAAATCATATAAATGTTACATTTATTTCAAAGACTCTATATATAATGGACTCAATTGAGTTATAAGAATTGAATAAGAAACTCTATAAGAATATTGATAAGGGATTCACATTCCCTAGTGTATCACCATGGGGTGAACCTGTTCTTTTTGTTAAGAAGAAATATGGGTCAATGTGTCCTTGTATTGATTATCAGGAACTTAATAAGATCATTGTTAATAACAAGTATCATATACCCCACATCAATGATATATTTAATTAATTATGAGGAGCTCAATATTTTCCCAAGATTTATATTTGATCTTGATATCATATGTTGGGGGTCAAAAAGGAGGATATACCCAAGGCAGCCTTCCGTACGAGGTATGGACATTATGAATTTATAGTGATTCCATTTAGACTTTCCAATTCTCATGTTATCTTTATGGATTTAATGAATAGAGTCTTTATATACTACACTGATTAGTGTGTGGTAATCTTTATAGATGATATTTTTATATATTCTAAGATTAATTAATAACATTAAGATCATTTGATGATATTGTTGAAGTCCTTGAGGAAGGAGAATATGTATTCCAAACTTAGAAAGTGTGAATTTTGACTATATAAAGTTTCATTATTATGTCATATAATCTTAATCAAGGGTATACCAGTGGATCCTTAAAATATATAAGTTATTAAACAATGACATGGACTAACCAAAT
This sequence comes from Viscum album, assembly GCA_963277665.1. Taxonomy (NCBI): domain Eukaryota; kingdom Viridiplantae; phylum Streptophyta; class Magnoliopsida; order Santalales; family Viscaceae; genus Viscum; species Viscum album. Next base: position 1,067,898,057 of record OY728166.1, on the reverse strand, counting down.
TAACTCAGATCTGTAGTTTTCTTGGGTTTTTTGGATACTATTAATTTTTTGGATACTAAGTTGACTCTGAAGGGAGCCAATTTCCATTGGATGGGTGAATGTGAGGAAAATTTCAAGGATCTTAAAAGAAGGTTGGTTAGTGAACCAGTGCTTACACTACCTAGGGGTGTAATTTTGGCCCAAAAGCCCAACCAACCCAGCCCGGCCCGGCAAAGCCCGAGTCAGGCCGGGCCTAGGCTCATAAAAGGAGGCCCACGGGCTGGGTTGGTCCGGCCCGTAAAATCCCATCCCGTATGAGGCCCGACTCATAAAAGCCCGCATGCTCTAAAATGTATGTATGTATGTATGTATGTATGTATGTATGTATGTATGTATGTATGTATGTATGTATGTATGTATGTATGTATGTATGTATGTATGTATGTATGTATGTATGTATGTATGTATGTATGTATGTATGTATGTATGTATGTATGTATGTATGTATGTATGTATGTATGTATGTATGTATGTATGTATGTATGTATGTATGTATGTATGTATGTATGTATGTATGTATGTATGTATGTATGTATGTATGTATGTATGTATGTATGTATGTATGTATGTATGTATGTATGTATGTATGTATGTATGTATGTATGTATGTATGTATGTATGTATGTATGTATGTATGTATGTATGTATGTATGTATGTATGTATGTATGTATGTATGTATGTATGTATGTATGTATGTATGTATGTATGTATGTATGTATGTATGTATGTATGTATGTATGTATGTATGTATGTATGTATGTATGTATGTATGTATGTATGTATGTATGTATGTATGTATGTATGTATGTATGTATGTATGTATGTATGTATGTATGTATGTATGTATGTATGTATGTATGTATGTATGTATGTATGTATGTATGTATGTATGTATGTATGTATGTATGTACATATTTATATATATGAACATATAAATTTATTTGATTGTGTGTGTGTGTGTGTAAACAAATATGTTAAAAAAACTCACTCTCTTGGAACTTGCACCATAAAAAAATACTCACATGTTTCTCCCACCTTGAAACTTGCACCATGTATGCCCCCCTACCCCAATATATTATTTTTTTAAATGGTAAAAAATGCATGTTAAATTTAAAAAATCATATATTTATATATATGCATGTTATATTTATTTATTTATGTACATATATATATATATATATTTATATACATATTTATATATATGCATGTTATATATATTTATATATGTACATATATATATAAATATTTATATATATGAATATATTTATTTATTTATGTGTGTGTGTGTGTATAAATATGTTAAAAAAACTCACTCCCTTGGAATTTGCGCCACAAAAAAAATACTCACATGTTTCCCCCACCTTGAAACTTGCACCACACATCCCCTCCCTAAATGCATGCCTCCCCTCTTTACACCACGCATGCCCCCCTCCCCCAACATATTTTTTTTAAATGGTAAAAAATACATTTTAAATTAAAAAATCATATATTTATATATATGCGCGTTATATTTATTTATTTATGTACACACACACACACACATATATATACACATATCTATATATATACATATTTATATATATTCATATTTTTATATATATATAAACAAATATGTTAAAAAACCCACTCTCTTGGAACTTGCACCACAAGAAAATTCTCACATGTTTCCCTCACCTTAGAACTTTCACCACTCATGCCCCTCCCTAAATACATATCTCCTATTTGCACCACGCATTCCCCCCCTTCCCCAAACATATTATTTTTTTAAAATGGTAAAAAAAATGCATGTTAAATTAAAAAAAATCATATATTTATAAATATGCATTCTATATTTATTTATTTATGTACATATATATATATATATTCATATATGAAGATATATATATATACATATATATATACATATTTATATATATTCATATTTATATATATATAAACAAATATGTTAAAAAACCTCACTCTCTTGGAACTTGCACCACAAAAAAATAATCACATGTTTCCTTCACCTTGGAACTTTCACCACTCATGCTCCTCCCTAAATACATATCTCCTATTTACACCATGAATGCCCCCCTCCCCCCACATATTATTTTTTTTAAAGGTCAAAAAAATTATGTTAAATTAAAAAAAAATCACCCCCAAATTTGGAACTTGGACCATGCATGCCCTCTGCCTCCATGATAAAAAAACACTCAAACGGTCATATGACCGTTTGAGAAGCTTAATGGATGTAAAATAATAATAACTGTCATATGACCATATAATAATTAAAAAAATAATGTATTTTGTTCATTATAAATAGCATAAACTCTCTTTTTTTACCATTGTTATTCTGAATTTTAAAGACCCGGAATTTTCCATGTAATTTTTTTAATTATATGGAATTGTTACGAGTCTGCGAAAATTGACGACGTGTGATTCAGAGGCCCGGTGTGCCTAAAATGAATTTCTGAATTTTTTTTCGGGCAAGTTTAGTAAATGCATGAGTGGAGTTTTGTAACTTTTGAACCGGTGCTCGAAATTGAAAATTGAGGACACCATTGAACTCATAGAGCCAATATTCGCTTAAGGAGACCTTCACCTCAATCGCAGTAGGTTGAGGGTGGGAGTTAGTTTTTTGGATTTTTTTGGGAGAGTTAAAAGAAAAATAATAAAATAAAACAATAACTTTTATTATATTTATTTGAAACCTCTCATTTGAATCTTAGAATTGGGACCACACGACGGTGGTCGGGCATTTAATGTTGATCATTAAATGCTCGATTACACAAAATGTGTAACCATGTTTTCCTTCAATTAATGGGATTCATTAACTATAAAAATTAATGAATCAACTTGTTAATTAAGAGTTTTATTAACTCTTCTTGACGCTTGTATGTATGTATGTATGTATGTATGTCTGTATGTATGTATGTTTGTATGTATGTATGTATGTATGTATGTATGTATGTATGTATGTATGTATGTATGTATGTATGTATGTATGTATGTATGTATGTATGTATGTATGTATGTATGTATGTATGTATGTATGTATGTATGTACATATTTATATATATGGACATATAAATTTATTTTATTGTGTGTGTGTGTGTATAAACAAATATGTTAAAAAAACTCACTCTATTGGAACTTGCACCATAAAAAAATACTCACATGTTTCCCCCACCTTGAAACTTGCACCATGTATGCCCCCCTACCCCAATATATTATTTTTTTAAATGGTAAAAAATGCATGTTAAATTTAAAAAATCATATATTTATATATATGCATGTTATATTTATTTATTTATGTACATATATATATATATATATATTTATATTTATATACATATTTATTTATATGCATGTTATATATATTTATATATGTACATATATATATACATATTTATATATATGAATATATTTATTTATTTATGTGTGTGTGTGTGTGTATAAATATGTTAAAAAAACTCACTCCCTTGGAATTTGCGCCATAAAAAAATACTCACATGTTTCCCCCACCTTGAAACTTGCACCACACATCCCATCCCTAAATGCATGCCTCCCCTCTTTACACCACGCATGCCCCCCTCCCCCAACATATTTTTTTTAAATGGTAAAAAATACATTTTAAATTAAAAAATCATATATTTATATATATGCGTGTTATATTTATTTATTTATGTACACACACACACACACATATATACACATATCTATATATATACATATTTATATATATTCATATTTTTATATATATATAAACAAATATGTTAAAAAAACTCACTCTCTTGGAACTTGCACCACAAGAAAATACTCACATGTTTCCCTCAACTTAGAACTTTCACCACTCATGCCCCTCCCTAAATACATATCTCCTATTTGCACCACGCATGCCCCCCCTTCCCCAAACATATTATTTTTTTAAAATGGTAAAAAAATGCATGTTAAATTAAAAAAAATCATATATTTATAAATATGCATGCTATATTTATTTATTTATGTACATATATATATATATATGTATTCATATATGAAGATATATATATACATATATATATACATATTTATATATATTCATATTTATATATATATAAACAAATATGTTAAAAAACTTCACTCTCTTGGAACTTGCACCACAAAAAAATAATCAGATGTTTCCTTCACCTTGGAACTTTCACCACTCATGCTCCTCCCTAAATACATATCTCCTATTTACACCAAGAATTCCCCCCTCCCCCCACATATTATTTTTTTTAAAGGTCAAAAAAATTATGTTAAATTAAAAAAAATCACCCCCAAATTTGGAACTTGGACCATGCATGCCCTCTGCCTCCATGATAAAAAAATACTCAAACGGTCATATGACCGTTTAAGAAGCTTAATGGATGTAAAATAATAATAACGGTCATATGACCATATAATAATTAAAAAAATAATGTATTTTGTTCATTATAAATAGCATAAACTCTCTTTTTTTACCATTGTTATTCTGAATTTTAAAGACCCGGAATTTTCCATGTAATTTTTTTAATTATATGGAATTATTACGAGTCTGCGAAAATTGACGACGTGTGATTCAGAGGCCTGGTGTGCCTAAAATGAATTTCTGAACTTTTTTTCGGGAAAGTTTAGTAAATGCATGAGCGGAGTTTTGTAACTTTTGAACCGGTGATCGAAATTGAAAATCGAGGACACCATTGAACTCATAGAGCCAATATTCGCTTAAGGAGACCTTCACCTCAATCGCAGTAGGTTGAGGGTGGGAGTTAGTTTTTTGGATTTTCGTGGGAGAGTTAAAAGAAAAATAATAAAATAAAATAATAACTTTTATTATATTTATTTGAAACCTCTCATTTGAATCTTAGAATTGGGACCACACGACGGTGGTCGGGCATTTAATGTTGATCATTAAATGCTCGATTACACAAAATGTGTAACCACGTTTTCCTTCAATTAATGGGATTCATTAACTATAAAAATTAATGAATCAACTTGTTAATTAAGAGTTTTATTAACTCTTCTTGACGGTTGTTTTTCCTTTGGCAAAAGCGAGAGAGGATTTTTCTGGATAATTCTCGAAGGAAGAACATCCTATAACGAAGAACATTCTCTAGATCAAGAACAAGGATGATGCTCGAGCTCGGATCGGGAGCATGTTGCGGGAGCGACGAACATCGACGTCTTCATCTTCTTCCTCACACCATCTCCAATGAAAAAACGAGGAAGGGAATTTTGTTCAATTTGTTCTTCTTGGTAATTCATTGCTTCCAATCTACGAACCACCTGCTATCGATCTAACGTGGAGGGTGTGGGCCAAAAAAACACGGTTGATCCCTCCGCTCTCTCTATGTTGATGTGTTCTTCACGGGCAGATCGACGGTTGAGTGGAACCCGACCACAAATCCGGCGACCAATGACGGCAGGGTATGGGTGGTGGTTGGGACACCGATCGGTCGCGATGACGGTGGCGACGCAATCGCGCCATCGGTAGCGAAGGAGGCCGTGACCCATCGGCCGCAGCGGAGGAAGGTGGTGGCCGAAAACCGCCCGGCTGTGTCGAACCGAGGAAGCGTGTGACCACAGCACCGGTAGAAAGGGAGGTCGGGGCCCGTCGGCTGCGGCGGTGGAAGGTGGCGGTCAGCACGCCGATCGGCCGCGTGGAGGTAGGGCAGCGCGCGTCCGCAACACCGGTAGAGGAGTAGGCCGCGTCTATCGAGTCGTGGCGGTGCACCAGGGCAGCCGGAAGCCGACCGGACTCGGGAGGATAGCAATTCCATCACGCCGCTGGGAGGAGGCCTGCTGGAACCCCAGACGACCATGTCATGCCGAGCGGGACTGCTCTGGCAGGTCCCGCGTGCCAGAAAACAGTGCCACATGGCATCGCCGGTTTGGCCAAAGCCGAACAATCTAACTGGACCGTTCAGAAAACTGGGGGGTGACTTCCCCCATATAGCGTCTAGGGAGGGCCCCGCCACAATGGACTGCACCCATCCGGGCCGACCACACCCAACCGGGTGGACCTCACCCATCTGGGAAGACCGCACCCAGCCCGGCAGACCGCACCCAACAGAGCGGGCCATGCCGAACGGGCCGGGATGCCCTCTTTGTGGGCCATACCAGACTGCGGCCCAGCAGGCCAGGCCTGCCGTGGCCCAGCCCATCCGGGTCAGTCCAACCGGGTCAGACCGGACCCGGGCCCATCTGGACCCAGATACACCTTGTTGGCCATATCTTGAGATCTGAGTGTTCGATTGATGAACCGTCTATAGCACCAGAATCCTTGGATCGAGATGGTCCTTTTGGTATACTCCACTTGAGTTTTGGATAAAGTTGGAGTACGGTTGAGTTGGATCGAACCTGAATCCAATCGGGCCCTTGGAATGGAAACATTAATAACTTACAGACCGGACGTCCGATTAATGCGCTGTTAGTTGCGTTAGGACCCTTATGATGTGGCGGTTATTTGGGATACTTCTTCATGGGACTTCATGGTAGTTAAAGTATCGAACGATGGATTGATGAGCGGAACCTCCCGGAATCAAGCATGCTTAGTGCGAGAACCTTGTGGCTGGCTATACTTGAGGAGTCTTCAGATCCAGTGTGGGTCATCTTCGATCCTATGTGGGTCAGTGCTCAACAATCCTATATGGGTTAGCGCATACCGATCCTATGTGGGTCATCTCCAGATCATGTGTGGGTCATCTTCATATCCTGTGTGGGTCATCTTTGATCCTATGTGGGTCAACAGCAGAGCTTCTTGACTAAGTAATATAATCTAGCAATACAACTAATCATCTATACTTCCTTACTTAAGTTATGACTGGTGTAAGCTGAGTCTTTACCTTTGTGGTAAAATTTTGTGTGGTGAAACCTTTGTGGTTGTGCTTTTGTGTGGCGTTACCTTTGTGGTACTTACCTTTGTGGTGATACCATTGTGGTATTCTACTATGTGGTGTTACCTTTGTGGTACTTACATGTGTGGTGTTACCTTCGTGGTATACTTTCCTTTGTGGAACATTTGGGCTTTTGGATAAAGATTTGGGCCTTATGTTTACTCATAAATGAGATGGGTATACTTGATAACTTAGGTATATGTATAGTCATATACCTAATCAGGGTTGACTGTTGTTTCGTGCTTTGTGATTACATTTTTTCTTTTTGGTTTATCCTTGATGGGTTCTAAGAGACCTTAGGGGGTCTCGGGGTCCCTACTGAGTATCGTTATACTCACCCCTGCATGGGCTACGCCCGCACCTTGTTGTGTATTGTGCAGACGATGGACAACGCTGATCGAGGTTGAGGGTACCAAGACTGGAGGCTTCTCAGAGGTGGACCTTAGACGAGGCATACCGTAGAGACGACCGTTCGAGAGTTGCACCTACCCTTCAGTTAGGATCCTTGGCGGGTGTTTACAAGATTTGTTTTCATTTTTACTTGTACTTTCTAGTTGGGCTTGTATTCTGGCCCCTTTACTTACTGTACACACTCTTTTTACTATATAGTTTACTTTGTGATCGTATCTTGTTGTGTGCTTGGTTGTGAGAGTTTGTAGGTTAAAAAGGCAATGGCTTCCCAGTTTTATGGATATGCCTTTCTCGTGCTAGTCGTCAGCCCCTGGCCTATGGAAGGCGGGCTTGGGGTATTCACGGCATGGGCCCCAGGGGATGGGTCATAACAAATTGGTATCAAAGGAGTCAATTCTACCAGAGAACTTGGACTCTGATCTTTTGATTCGGCAATAATGTTAAGTGTAATGAGCGTCGTTTTTATTTTGTGGAATCCAGTATTGGTGCGGCGGATGACGTATCCATACACCAGGACCCTGACTTCTAATTTCCGACTCAGTGCACGAAAACACTGATTCCGTGTGTGTTTTTGAAAAAATTTCTTTGTGATCTCTTTGAGTCAGCTCACCAGGTATAACTTATAGACTGTGGTGCACCATTTTCTTTTCAGGATGCCTCCATGCAGACAGTCAGCCAAGGTTACAGGTAGAGTACATGATAACAGCCCACCAAGCGATGAGGCTTCAGTGCAGGGCCCCCTTATGATAGTTGTACCATCGGGTGGTGTACCATCAACACCACTACCCATTGGGCAGCTGATTCCACCAGCCCCAGTAGTAGAGGGTGCATGTTGCTTGAGCGCATTACACGAGTTCCAGCACCAGAGGCCACTGAGGCTATGGGGCGAGACGGATCCACAGGAAGCTGAGGACTAGCTGGAGGCTATGGTTAGAATTTTTCGACTGATAGGGACACCAGCTGATCTCATGGTGATCCTTGCCACCAGTCTTCTTCAAGAAGTAGCGGGCATATAGTGGAGATTGATGCTCCAGGTTCACGATGATGTCACTCTCATCTGGGCGGACTTCAAGAGCCTTTTTAGGCCAAATTTCTTCCCAGCAACTTCACGCTCTGTGTGTATATAGGAGCTCCTCCACTTGCAGCAGGGGAAGCATGACTGTGGCTTAGTATTTAGCAAGGTTCACCGACCTCTTGCGCTACTCCACTGACATGGTGCGGTAACCTTTCTTCAGGGACCAAACCTTCGAGCAGGGGACCATACGAGAGATTAGAGCTTTGATGATTTCTCTCATCATCCTAATGCAGTCAGGGGTGTTAGAGCGAGCACTCTTAGTGGAGAGCTTTCTTTTTGAGCAGTCATCGGAAGCGAGACCCACCACCGGACGACATGTAGCAAAGTCATCTGTAGTTGGCAGCAGACAGATGACACATAGGTCTAAGAGGACTAGACCTACAAGTGGACGACTTTAGGATAAATGTTCGGTTGTGCGGGGTTCTCGGGACTGAGCAAGATAGGCGAGGATCATACAGTGTTACTCATGCAGTGGACAGGGTCACATGGCTCGCGACTGCCTGACCCGTCGTATGGACGACCAGAAGACAGTCGAAGGGATGCCTGGGCAGAGGCAAATATTCGATTGAGGAGGTCTGCAGGCAGTAGGCAAACATGGCAGAGGATCTGGTCATGCAGCAAGCAGTGGGTGGCGATTCGAGGTTCTACCTCCACCACCTCTAGGAGGTCCACCCCGACCACAGGGAGCAGGTGGAAAGGGACGAGCTCAGCTCCAGGAAACTGAGTCCTATGATCATGGCACTCCGGAGATGATTTGAGGTACGATCTGTGTCTACTCTACCTTAGTTGCAGTACTTATAGACATAGGTACCAGTCACTCTTTTATTTCCACGACCCTTGTTCGGAGCTCGGAGATTTTGTTGGAGCTTTTGGCTCAATCCTTATGGCTATAGACTCTTACGGGAGTAGATTTGACGATTACACATTGGTGCCGGCAGTGTGGGCTTACTCTAGGAGGTGAGAGCTTTGACTGAGATCTTCTAGTAGTAGCGTCGAGGCCTTACGACATCAACTTGGGTATGGATTAGTTATCTATAGTCCATGCTCAGATCAACTGTATTAGGCACAAAGTGCGGTGTGTCAACAAGGATGGGACCAGGTTTTCCTTCACCGGCAAGAAGGGAACCTTTACAGCACAGGATGGACTTACCCGGAGGAGGGTGAAGCCGATCACACATCAGTTGGCTAGACTTACCCTCAGAGAAGTTGATGTTGAGAGTCCGAGTTATCCTGTAGTGATGGACCAATACGCTGATGTTTTCCCTGATGATGTTTTGGGTTTACCTCCTCATATAGAGGTGGAATTTTATATCAACTTTTACCTCGGAACGACATCGATATCTACACCAGCATATCGGATGGATTTTGTGGAGATTCAAGAGCTTCGAGTACAGTTGGAGGACTTGTAGAGTAATGGGTTCATTAGGCCCAGTGTTTCACCTTGGGAAGCTCTGATTTTGTTCACCAATTAGGTGGATTGGAGTTTGAGACTCTATGTGAATTATCGGTGCCTGGACCAAGTGACTGTGAAGAACAAGTACTCATTACCGAGGATTGATGATCTTTTTGATCAGTTGAAGGGAGAATGGTGGTTTTCGAAGATAGACCTCAGATCAGGCTATCACCAGCTCAGGGTACGATATGAGGATGTGCAGAAGACTGCCTTCAAATTTTGGTATGGCCATTATGATTTCTTGGTTATGCCATTCGGCATGACTAACGCCCCAGCAGTGTTCATGGGACTCATGAACAGGATATTCCAGCCATACCTTGATCACTTTGTGGTAGTCTTCATCGATGACATCCTAATATACTCAGATATAAAGGAGGAGAATGCCTACCATCTATAGATAGTTCTGGACACACTCTGAGAGCACCAACTTTATGGTAAGCTCTCAAAGTACCAGTTCTGGATCCGAGAGGTTCACTTCCTAGGACACATTATCTCGGAGTTTGTAGTTGCGGTGGATCTAGTGAAGATTGAGGTTGTTCTTTCTTGGGAGCCACCCATAAGTGTGACGAAGGTGTGGAGTTTCCTGTGTTTGTCTGGTTACTACCGGAGGTTTGTGCCTGACTTTTCCAGAGTTGCAGAATGCTTATCAGCATTGAAGAAGAAGGGTAAAACCTTCGTTTGGTAGGATAGATGCCAGTGGAGTTTCCAGGAGCTGAGTCAGAGACTGACGAGTGCCCCCATCTTAAGGCTACCAGAGGAGGGCGTTGGGTACGTAGTCTACTGCGACGCATCAGGGACTGTGCTTGGATGTGTCCTGATACAGGAGCGAGCAGTTATCGCCTATGGTTCTTGACATATGATACAGCATGAGAATAACTATGCTACCCATGACCTGGAGTTAGCAGCAGTGGTCTTCGCCTTGAAGATGTGGTGACATTACTTGATGGGAAAACGTTTTATAGTATACTCTGATCACAAGAGTCTTAGGTATATCTTCTCTCATAAAGACCTGAAACTGAGATAGTGGTGTTGGCTTGAGTTCCTCCAGGACTATGAATTCGAGATAGTCTATACTCTTGGGAAGGGAAATGTATTAGTAGATGCACTCAATAAGAGATATGTTATAAATTTTCTGAGTGAGGCGATGAAGCAGCTAGCCGCTTTGCGGATATCCTATGTGGATCGAGATGGAGCAACTTATCTTCAGTCTCTGACAGTCACAACCCCACTCCTTCAGCGAGTTAGGGAGGCGTAGCTTGGGGACGCTGACTGTGAGGCTTGATGTGCTCAGATATCCATAGGACAGACTCCTGATGGATTTTCTAAAGGTGGGGAGCACGTCATCCTCTTCAGAGGATGTACTATGGTACCGATGGCACTACAGAAGGAAGTATTTAGGGAGTTCCATATATCTCCTCTAGCGGTACATCCAAGAGTGGAAAAGATGTACCAGGACCTTAGGCATCATCAATGGTGGTCGGGAATGAAGAAAGCAGTGGTAGAGTTTGTCTCTTGGTGCCTCACTTGTTAGCAAGTGAAGGTAGAGCATCAGGTTCCAGCAGGCTTAGTTCAGCCACTAGAGGTGCCAGAGTGGAAGTGGGATGGAATTTCCATGGAATTTGTGACGGGACTTCCACACATGTCTAGGGGACATGATTCCATCTGGGTGATCATTGACTAACTCACTAAGTCGGCCTACTTCCTACCTATCAGAGAGTAGGGATCAGTAAAGATCTTAGAACGCCTTTACATGCAGAAGATTGTACGGCTTTATAGAGTTCCATCTATGATTGTCTCTGATTGTGATGCATGTTTTACTTCCCGACTATGGAAAGGGATACAGGAGGCATTCGGTTCACAAATTTGATTGAGCATTTCCTTTCATCCTCAAATGGATGGTTAGACATATTGGACCATTCAAAACCTTGAGGACATGTTGTGTGCTTGCATCCTTGATTTCGGTTGCAGTTGGTAGGATCACTTGCCCTTAGTGGAGTTCGCATACAACAACAATTATAACTCCACTATCGGTATGGAACCATTCGAGGCATTGTACGGTTGACCTTGCAGATCACCTTTGTGCTGGACTAACCCAGGGGAGTCAGCACTCATGGGACCAGAGATGGTACGTACTACCACGGAGAAGGTGCAGATCATCCAGGAGCAGATGAAGACTACATAGAGCAGGCATAAGTCTTATGCTGATAGGAGATGAAGACCTCTGGAGTTCAAGGATGGTGACCATGTTTTTCTATGGGTCTCACCTCGATGAGGTTTGCGAAGATTTGGCCGGGGCGACAAGTTATCTCAGAGGTTCATCGGACCCTTCCAGGTCCTCAGCAGTGTTGGTGAGGTGGCATATCGCCTAGCTCTTCCACCTCAGTTACACCAGGTGAAATATGTTTTCCACGTATCCCAGCTGAGGATATACGTACATGATCCTTCACACATCATTGATTGGGGCGATCTGGACATTGACGATGGGGCGGCGTTTTCGGAGGTTCCAGTGGAGATTGAGTATTGACATGAGAGAGTCCTTTGTAGGCAATCGATACCTCTGGTGTGCATACATTGGCAGCACGAGAACCTCTAGGAGAGCACATGGGAGCAGGAGGCTCAGATTCATGCTTAGTAACCCCACTTGTTTCCATAGTTTGTGTTGTGGATTTCGGGGACGCAAAGCCCTCAGGTGGGGAGAATGTAAAGACCCAGAATTTTCCATGTAATTATTTTAATTATATGGAATTATTACGAGTCTACGAAAATTTAAGGTGCGTGATTCTAAGGCCAGGTGTGCCCGGAATGAATTTCTGAAAAAAAAAAATTGGGTACGTTCAGTAAACGCGTGAGCAGCATTTTGTAACTTTTGAACCAGTGCTCAGAATTGAAAACCGAGGACATCGTTGAACTCACAGCGCCAAAATTCTCTTAGGGAGACCTTCACCTCGACCATAGTAGGTCGAGGGTGGGAGTTAGTTTTTCAGATTTTCGTGGGAGAGTTAAAAGAAAAATAATAAAATAAAACAATAACTTTTATTATATTTATTTGAAACCTCTCATTTGAATCTTGGAGGTGGGACCACACGAGGGTGGTCGGGCATTTAATGCTGAGCATTAAATGCTCGTTACACAAAATGTGTAACCACATTTTCCTTCAATTAATGGGATTCATTAATTCTAAAAATTAATGAATCAACTTGTTAATTAATAGTTTTATTAACTCTTCTTGAGGGTTGTTTTTCCATTGGAAAAAGGGAGAGGAGGCTTTTTCTGGAGAATTATCGAAGGAAGAAAATCCTCCAATGAAGAACATTCTCTGGATTAAGAATAAGGACGATGCTTGAGCTCAGATCAGGAGTGTGTTACGGGAGCGACGAACGTTGACGTCTTCATCTTCTTCCTCACACCATCTCCAATGAACAAAAGAGGTAGGGAATTTGGTTCAATTCGTTCTTCATGGTAATTCATTGCTTCCAATATACAAACCACCTGCAATCGATCTAACGTGGAGGGTGTGGGCCAAACAAACATGGTCCAATCTCTCCGCTCCCTCTATGTTTACGTGTTCTTCGAGGGCGGATCGACGGTTGATTGGAACGTGACCATGACGCCGGGGACCGACGTCGGCGGGGTATGGGTGGAAACTGGCACATAGGCCGACCACAATGACGGGGGTGGCACAACCACACCACTGATAGCGAAGGAGGCTGCAGCCCGTCGGCCGCGGTGGAGGAAGGTGGCGGCCGACAACCGCCCGATCGCGTGGAACTGGGGCAGCCTGCGACCGTGCTGCCGGTAGAAAGGGAGGTTGTGGCCCGTCGGCTTTGGTGGTGGAAGGTGGTGGCCGACACGCTGGTCGGTCACGTGGAGGTAGGGCGGTGCGCATCCACACCACCGGTAGAAGAGGAGGTCGCGGCTATCGAGCCGCGGCGGTGCACTAGGGCGTCCGGCAGTCGACCGTCCATGGGAAGATAGTGGCACCGTCGTGTCACTGGAAAGAGAGCTGGCCAGAACCCCGATCGGCTGCGTCATGCCCTGCGGGACCGCTCTGGCAGGTCCCGCGTGCCAGAAGGCAGCACCACATGGTGCCGCCGATTTGGCCGAAGCCGAACAGTCCAACTGAACCATTCGAAAAACCAAGGGGGCACCTTCCCTCGGGTAGTGGCTAGGGCAGGCCCCGCCACAGCGGAACGCACCCAGCCAGGCAGACCGCACCTATCCGGGCGAACCGCACCCAGTCGAGCGGGCCACACCTAGCGGGTCGGGCCTCCCCCTTTGTGGGCTAGACCGGACCGTGGCCCAGTGGGCCGGGCCCGCTATGGCCCACCCCTTCTGGGCTGGACCCGGACTGGGTCGGGTTGACCTGAACCAGTTCGGGTCAGCCCAGGCTGGGTTGGGTCTGGTCGGTCTGACCGGGTCAAACCGGACCCGGGTCCATCTGGACCCAGATTCACCTTTTTGGCTATATCCTGAGATCCGGTCATCCGTTTGAAGAACCATCTACAGCACCGGAATTCTTGTATTGAGATGGTCATTTTGGTATACTCCACTTGAGTTTGGGATAAAGTTTGAGTATGACCGGGTTGGATCGAACCCGAATCCAACCAGGCCCTTGGAACGGAAATGCTAATAACTTATAGATCGGGTATCCGATTGACACGTCATCAGTTGTGTTAGGACCCTTATGACATGGCGGTTCTTTGGGATACTTCTTCATGGGACTTCCTGGAATTTGAAGTATCGGCCGATGGCTTGAGGAGCAGAACCTCCCAGAATCAAGCATTCTTAGTGCGGTAACCCTGTGGTTGGTTGTACTTGAGGAGTCTTTAGATCCTATGTGGGTCATCTTCAATCCTGTGTGGGTCAGCACTCAGCGATCCTATGTGGGTCAGCGCATACCGATCCTGTGTGGGTCATCTCCAGATCCTGTGTGGGTCAACAGTAGATCTTATTGATGAAGTAAGATGATCTAACAATACAGATAATCATATATACTTCCGTACTTAAGTTATACCTGGTGTAAGCTGAGTCTTTACCTTTGTGGTACACTTATGTGTGGTCAAACCTTTGTGGTATCCTTATATGTGGTGTTACATTTGTGGTACTTACCTTCGTGGTGATAGCTATGTGGTGTTCTACTGTGTGGAGTTACCTTTACAGTACTTACCTGTGTGGTGTTACCTTCATGGTATACTTTCCTTCGTGGAACAATTGAGCTTTTGGATAAAGAGTCGGGCCTTGTGCTTCCTCAAAAATGAGATGGATATACTTGATAACTTAGGTATATGTATGTTTATATACCTAAGCAGGGTTGACTGTTGTTTCATGCTTTGTGATTACAGTTTTTATTTTTGTTTTATCCTTGGTGGATTCTGAGAGACCTTAGGGGGTCTCAGGGTCCCTACTGAGTATCTTTATACTCACCCCTGCATGGGATACACCCACACCTTGTTGTGTCTTGTATAGATGACGAATAGCGCTGATCGAGGTTAAGGGTACCAGGACTAGATTCTTCTCAGAGGTGGGCCTTATACGAGTCGTATCGCAGAGATGACCGTTCAAGAGTTGTACCTACCCTTCAGGTAGGATCCTTGGCGGGTGTTCATAGGAGTTGTTTTCGGTTTTACTTGTACTTTCCAGTTGGGATTTTATTCCGACCCCTTTACTTACTGTACAAACTCTTTTTACTATATAGTTTACTTTGTGCTCATATCTTTCTATGTTCTTGGTTGTGAGAGTTTTCAGGTTAAAAAGGCAATGCCTTCCCAGTTTTCGAGATATGCCTTTTTGGTTCTAGTCACCAGCCCCTGGCCTATGGAAGGCAGGCTTGGGGTAGTCACAGCACAGGCCCCATGGGATGGGTCATGGCATGAATTTTCTAACTCCTCTATCCATCGAACTGCTGCCCATATACCACCAGAGCACTACGCAAACGTCATTATGGTGATTCATCTATATTTGAAAGTCGTGCGTGAACACAATTATAAACATTATGTTTCCATCATACACTCCCAATACGGTATTTTATTTATTATTTTACATTTATAATTTATTTTTTAAATGGATCCCCATAAATATATTGATCCCAAATCAATTAGTTCACCAAGTCTTAATATTACATCTTCATCCCATCATCCCCAAGTTGCATCGTCATCTACGTCAAAAAAATCAATCTAATGTTTGGTATCACTTTGAAAAAATTAATGTTAATGAATGTGATGGCACAATAACATTAAAAGCAAAATGAAAATATTGTGCTAAGTTACTTAGTGGTTCATCTAATAGTGGCACTAGCCATCTTAAAAGTCATTCAAATGCACATATTAGAAGCAATCAATCAGATATTAGAACACAAATGCAATTAGGATGTAATAAATTAAGTAATTTTTCTTATGATCCTATACGTTCACAAGAGATGATATTTGATTATATAATTAAAAAAGAACATCTTTTTAATACAATTGAATGCCCAAATTTTAATAATTTAGTTGAAGGAGCATTTAATCCTCAATATAATCCTTTTTCAAGAAATACTACTAGAAAAATAATTTTACAAAAATTTAACAATATTAAATCACATATTACAAATATTTTTAAATAATTAAATGGAAGTGTTTGTTTAACTTCTGATTTATGGACTTTTAATCAACATATAAAATATAAATGCATTACTACTCATTTTATTGATAATGATTGGAAATTACATAAAAATTTATTTCATTCAAATTAGTTGAATTTCCATATATTGGTCATTCACTAGGATTAGCATTAATAGATCACATTTCTGAGTGGGGTTTACATAATAAAGTATTTACAATTACTACAGATAATGTATCCTATTATCATAACACAATGACATATCTTACATCTGCATTACAATTACCATGTGATGGGAAAATATTTCATTTTCGTTTTTATCAATTTATAAAGATTCTGTAGATATTATTAAAAAATGTATTGGTATTATTAATAGTTATACTAATCGTGTACAAGTATATAGAAGAATATGTCAACAGGAAAATATGAAAGAATGAAAATTACAATTAGATATTGAAAATAGATGGAATCCTACATATTATATGTTAAAATTATCTTTAAAACAAAGAAAATATATAGATTTATTTTTTCAATCTATAACAGTACACGATGGGGTTATTATCCCTGATGAAAATGTTTGGGGTCAAGTTAAATTATATAAAGATTTTTTACATGTATTTGAAAAATCAACTCGATTGTTTTCACATATATATATTCCTACATCACCTTTAGTTTTACATTTTTTAGAAGATATAATGTCTATTTATATAAAATATATGTCTTATGAATACTATATACCCATTATCAATTCCATGAAAGAAAATTTTGATAAATATTTCAAGTCATTGCCTGTAATATTTGGAATAAAAATTATATTAGATCCAAGATGTAAAGACACTGGGTTGAAAAAAAAATTAGAAATTATTTTTGATAATGAATCTCAATTTGATGATATATTTTATTTTTTAGATCAATTATATAATGAATATAAAGTTATTATATGTGTTGATATTAGTAGATGACCCACACAACCTACACATTATTCACATGGTAGTGGAAGTATATGGACAACTATAAAAAATAGGTGGCTTTCTGAATCTTCTAGTGCAAGAACATCTGAATTGCAATGATATTTAGACTCTCCACCAATTGATAATGAAGACGATTTTGATATTTTAAACTGGTGGAAAGATTATGAATCTATATGGCTAGTACTAACACGAATTTCCCATGATGTACTTAGTGTTCTAGTTTCTTCAGTTGCATCTGAGTCTACTTTTAGTGCAGGTGGAAGAGTTATCAATGATTATCATACACGACTTACACCAGACATGGCTGAAGCTCTTATTGTCACAATGGATCATTTGTATGTGTAAGACTGACAACAAGAAATTTTAAATGTTGATGATGAGCTCAATATGTTGTCAAGCCCTACTGAAGACACAACATCAGAATCAGATTGATTTTTTTTATTTTTGGTGGAATGAACTTTTGTAATATAATAGATATATAATGTATTTTTTTATTAAATATATTTCACTATTTTATTTTTTTGTCGTTATACAAATAAATAGTGTAATTTATTAATGTTTAACTATTATGTACTTTTTTTATCAAAAATATTATATATGTTTGTTAAATAATGTTTAATATTTTTAGATATGATAATATATATATATATATATATATATATATATATCATTCCATATTAATTTTTTTATGAAAACATGGTCAAAAACGATAATATTTTTTTAAAAATTAATTTTCATTTAATTAATAATTTGAAAATACCTGAAATTAATTATTTTATGACAATTTTATGATTTATAATTATTATGAATGTTATTTATTATGATTATTTATATTTATTTAAATAGAAAAGTGGCTGCAAATTCGTTTTTTAAAATTGAACATTTTCAAATAAACGTTTTAAAACATGTAAAATGATTGACAATTAAATGAAAAACATTGCAATTGTAAAATGTTAATAAAAAATATGAATTAATTTATTCTATTTATAAATAAAAAAACATACAAATAATATTACTCATATTTTATTTTACTCTAGAATAAATAGAACATTTAAGGGAAATTTTATCCACTATAAATAATAAAAAGGCTAAAAAATTATTTTACTTTCATAAAATTTTAAAAAATCATGAAATATTTATTTAGTTAAAAAAATTACATTCTAATAAATGTAATTTTTTAAAAAACATTATTATATCAAATAAACAATGAAAATTAAAAAATAAACATTTTAAATCATGTAAGATGATTGAATCATTAAACATTTATTTAGTTAAAAATTTTACATTCTAATAAATGTGTTTTTTTAAACACATTATTATGTTGAAGAAACAAATAAAATTAAAAAATAAATAAATGTTTAAATGTTTATTTTACTTTTAAGTAAATTTAAAAATTATCAAGAAAAATTCAATTCTATTGAAAAATAAAAAATTACAATATTTTAAATTAACTTTTAAATAATTTTATAAAAGAAAAAAATTTTATTCTATGAAAATAAATAATGAAATGAAAGAAGAGAAGATGTAGGAAGACATATAATTTTGGTCTGTCGGCCCGAAAATGATTCACAATTAAATT
Organism: Viscum album; assembly: GCA_963277665.1. Classification (NCBI taxonomy): domain Eukaryota; kingdom Viridiplantae; phylum Streptophyta; class Magnoliopsida; order Santalales; family Viscaceae; genus Viscum; species Viscum album. Next base: position 1,067,879,053 of record OY728166.1, on the reverse strand, counting down.
AGCAAATGTCTCAACTATAATAAAAAATGCTAAAAAACGTTTAGGAAAAATTCTATAAAATATTTTACAAAAACTTTTTCAAATAAATTTACAAAAAACATATTCATAAAATGTTTTCAAAAAAAATTCAAAAAATGTTTTTAAAAAATGTTTTCAAAACACAATTTAAAAAACGTTTTTAAAAAATGTTTAGAAAAAAATTTTAAAAAAAATATAGAAACAATTCATAAAACATTTTCAAAAAATGTTTTGAATTTTTTTTATGAAAAAACCTTTTTAAAAAAATGTTTAAAAAAGGTTTTCAAAAACAATTAAAAAAAATTAAAAAGTGTTTTCAAAAAATGATAAAAAAACAAGGTTTTCATAAAATATTTTCTCAAAACATTTTAAAAAATGTTTTGAAAATATTCTATGAAAAAACATTTTTAAAAAAGCGTTTTCAAATTTTTTTTCAAAAAAAAATTTCAAAAAAATTAAAAATACATTTTTAAAATATGTTTTCAAAAAAAAAATTTAAAAGTTTTTAATTTTTTTTTAAAAAGCGTTTAAAAAATAATTTAAAAAAATTAGAAAAAATTCAAGAAAAGTTTTCATAAAATGTTTTCAAGTTTTTTTCAAAAAATGTTTTCTAAAAATGTTTTAAATACATTTTAAAAAACAATTAAAAAAACTTTTGAAAAAATGTTTTTAAAAATTATTTTTATAAAACATTTAGTAAAACAATTTAAAAAAATAACTTTAGAAAAAATATTTAAAAAATGGTAAAAAAATGTCAAAAAAATCCCACAAGGGCCCGCCCATGGCCCGGTCCAAAAGCCCAGCCCGACCCAAAGGGTGGGGCCGACCTGAGGTTGGTCTTGGGCCACCTCATGGGGTTGTTCAAGCTGGCCCGGCCTAACACGACCCGAATAGTGGTATACGCCCCGGTTTTTTGGAGGGCAGGCCCGACCCGACCCAGTCTTGGCCAGGCTAGGCCGAAATTACACCCTTAACACTACCCTACAATTGAGAAGGGTTTTTTGTCTATATTGATACATCTAAGAAATGTTTTGGATAAATCCTCATGTATAATGATATGGTGATAGATTATTCCTCACACCAATTGAAAATTCATGAGAAAAATTACCTGACTCGTGGTTTGGAGTTGGAAGTAGTAATTTTTTCATTGAAAATTTGGAGGGATTATCTTTATAGTGAAAGATGTGATATATATATATATATTGATCATAAATTCTTAAAATATATATTCACACAAAAATAGGTGAATATGAACCAAATAAGATTATTGGATTTGATAAAATATTATGATTCATCAATACATTACCACCCTGGGAAGGTGGATAAGGTAATTTATGACATGATTCGGAAGGATCATGATAGTTTTTTTGTGATAAGTATTTAAAGAGATCCAATAATTATGAATTTGAAAAATATGGATCTTGAAGTCATGATAAAATGGGACATATCATATCTTTCTCAGATGAATGTTCAACTATCCATCCATGTGAGGATTAAATAGGCGTAAGGAAGATGTAGAACTACAGAATAAGGTGAGGAATGTTCCTGAGTTTAACCATGATTGTAATGAAATTATAAGGTTCATGAACCGAGTATGTGTCCTATCAATACCAGATTTGAATAATTAGATGTTGGGTAAATCTCATAGTTCAAAATTCTCTATTCATCCAAGAAGTTCAAAAATGTATAGAGATATGAAAGAGTGTTTTTGTGAGAAACATGAAAGGGTATATTGTGTAATATGTATCTCATTGTTTGGTATGCTATTAATTTAAGGCTGGGTTATATAAATATAAGGGTATATTATAACCATTACCCACATCAAAATGGAAATGGTAAAACAACACTATGGATTTCATCATCAGACTCCCCAAAACATCAAAAGGTCATAATTTTATTTGGGTTATAGTTGATCTATTTATGAATTCAACACATTTCATTGATATTAAAAAATATTTCTCACTTGATCAACTTACTAGGATAAACATTAAGTAAGTGGTAAGGTTTCATGGGGTAGCACATTCTATTGTATCTTATTGGTATCCAAGTTTTACCTAAAAGTTTTAGATAATTATTAATAAATTTTGAATATAGATTTAAAATTTATCACTACATATCATCCCCAGATAGATGGTCAGTATGATGGGATCATTTAAACCCTAAAAGATACGTTGAGATCTTTTTCTATGTATTTTAAACGTATTTGGGATCAACACCTTTCTTTAGTCAAGTTTTCTTAAAATAATGGATTTCACTTGATCATTCATATGGCTCTATATGAATACATCTATGTTAAGAAGTGTATAACTCCAATGTGTTGGGATAAATTTGGAAAACAAAATCTATTGGGACCTAATCTAGTTGAGTAAATAGAAAATAAAGTTATATCCATTCAATAGAACATCAGGGTAGCTCAGAGTCAAATGAAAAGTTATGATGAAAATCTTATATTATATCAATATTTTTAATTTAGTGACAAGGTATTCATATGAATATCTCCTTGGAATAATTTTATGAGATTTGTAAATAAGAGAAATTTGTGCCCTAGATATATCGGTCCCTTTGAGATTCTTGATCGTATCAAGATGCTAGCTTATCACTTTGAGTTTCCACCAAACCTCTATCAAGTTCATGATGTGTTCCATGTATATCTACTAAGGGAGTATATACTTAATCCTTCACATGTACTAAAATTAGAGATCATGCTACTAAAGTATGATCTCTATTGTGAGGAACAATTGGTAGTGATTCTGGATTGAAGAGATAAAGTGTTGTGGAACATAACCACCCACTTGATCAAAATTTTGTGATGAGAGAAGAAATTTGAGGAATCTATGTGGGAACCTGAGGATTTTAAATTCATATTTATCCTTATTTGTTTTCATCGGAGTGAAAAAAAAATTGAGGGAGAAATTCTTATAAGGGGGGTTGAATGTAACACCCCGAGATTTTAAAATATGTTTTTATTTAATAAATTTGATGTGTTTGATAACTTATGAAGCATGAAACCATGAACATATGTGAGTAATTATTATAAATTGTAAAATTAATCATTTTATATGGTATTTAAATGAGATATAATTATCTAAAATAATTTTTAATTCACTTAGGAAATACCATTCATCCTAATGAAGTGTTTTGAAATATTTTGTTTATGGGAATTTTTTTTATCAGATATGTTTTATTTAAAATTTAATAAAGAGTATTAAAATTATGAAAATTTATTATTTTCATATTTATAAAATTAATTCATTGGTTTTTAATTGGTTATAAGTTAAATTTAAATCATTTAAAGGTAAAAAAGATATGTTCTCTCAAAACTATTTTTATGTGAAAAGTGTATTTTTATCTTAATAAATTAAATTGATTTATGTTTAAAAATGATTTTAATTAAATGTGTATATAATATATTCAATAATATATTTTAACATTCATTTAATGATTTTTATTAGGCAAATAATTGGATTAAATTCAGTTTTATGCTCAAAAATTCTTTCTCTAAAAATGGTTTTTACATGTTTTGTGCATGGATAGTAGAATTAATTTCCTAAACTTATAGGAATTTAATATTTTAGAATGGATAAATATTTTTAATAATCATAATTAATATTATTTTATAAGTTCACCTTAATTTTTTTCATAATGAATATTAACCGTGGTCAAAATCTTGTTACCACGGTAAAGGTTAAAAGGGTTGACGAGGGGTTAAACTAAAATGATAAGGGTTAAAATGACATAAAAATTATATAAATACTATTGGATGAATGTATTTCTCTCCTATATCATACCATATTATAACTTGACCCAATTTTGATCCACTTTACAATGAGAGTTACTTTATTATATTTTAATATTCTTAATAATTACAAGTGTGCAACTCCCCTCACTTAAAAAAGGGAACCTCCTATCCTCTATTATCCACATCACTTGAGCCTTTATATCAACCAATATATATATAAATAATATAACACTATACTTTTCCATGACCTTGAGGTGATTTTCTTTACAAAATAACCATCCAAGAATCCTTAAGGTCTTTTTCAAAGGAGCATACTTAAAGAAGAGGTATATGTTCTTACTGATATTTTTCATATTTATTTCTTCTTAAATATACTCCAAATGTTATATAACCATCTTAAAATGATTAAAAAAGTATATTTACTATAATTATATGTTTTTATGTTCATTTTATGTTCATTTTTTTATCCCTTTATCATTTATTGGAAAATGATAATGTCACTCATGTGCACGTATGGACTACCACCTCCATGAAGCGATGTGATTCATTTTTCATTTAATATTTACATGGATAGTAATAAGGATAAATTTAATAAATATATATTATATTTATGATAGGATTATTATTATATAAATTTTTATTATTATATACCTTTCTTTCATTTCATCCATCAAAAAGTTAAAACATCACTTAGGCATATGTAAGAAATATCATCTCCATGAGGCGATGTAATTTATTTTTCATCACTACTTTATATGAATGGTTATAAAAGTGTATAAAATGAGTATAATAGTAAGAAAAAAAAACCTTTAAAATAAATTTTTCTTACTTTTAATGTCAATTATAAAGCGATGTTAATATATGCGACGTTGAAAATGGCACTTTCTATATCAGTTTCTATAAACTGATGTTGAAAAATATTCTAAAAGGAAAAATATATAAGGATTTCAATGTCAATTTTACCAAAAAAACGATATTAAAAACCTTAAAACTAGGATTTACATGTTTTTTTTATATAAAAACAACATGTAAAGTCCTCATGGAAGGATTTTAACATCATTTTTTGGTAAAATCGGCATTGAAAGTCAGCTGGGAAATACCTTTTAATGTCAGTTTTTTATAAAATAGATGTAAAAAGTTTAATTTTTTTAACATTACAAAATAACACGATCTCACACCTAAAAACTGAAAATTCATAACCAAAAGTAGCAAAAGTCAGTAGAAAAAGAACAAGAGAAACAAAAGTAATTGCAAACTTTTACAACATTTTTTACAAATATAAAAAATAAATGAAACTAAAACTAAAAATTAGTCAAACTTATAAAATATTACACAAATAAATTATGAAGGTATTTCAATTTATTTTATGTATATAGATAAACATCATAAAAACCTATAAATAAAGTGTTGTGAATTAAAAAAATAACCTATTTGTTTAAATTATAAGTGTTATAATGAAACTAACCTTTTCAAAATATGTTGTTGTTCTTGTCGTGATGATCTCATAAATGAATCATGAAAATACTCATATTAACAATGAAACTGCATTTATTAAACAATATTTTAAAAATAAAAACACTTTATATATAAGAAAAAATAATTATTTATTGATATAAGAGTTAGATACCTAAAATTTCACACTTTCAATTTATATTGGTTCCATTGTTGGATACTGATCCTTATTGAACTTAATCCATGACATGTTGTAATTTCAAATATTAATTATAAAAACCTATGTAAAATGAAAAATTTAAAATGAAAGAACTAAAATAATAGAATAAAACTTACTTCTTTAACAACTGGATAAATCTTCTTTAAAAACCAACCAATAAAGATCATAACCAATATACTTTACATTCTTCTGGGAAAAATGTACATAATATACAATGTCCAATAAAATATAAAAAAATCAGCATTAATGATAGTATAATGAATAATGGTTAGTAATTATATATTTGTTCTTACCGGCCAGGGAATGGAAGGAACCAACATGTAATCTGTGTGATTTTTAATCTTTTAGATATATATTCAATTATGGTTTCTTGGTTATGTATTTCACCTATTTTTAAATGTATTATGGGTTTATAAAAGCATAAAAATAAGTGAAATCATATTGGATGCAAAGAAAGTGGAGATACCTGATTAGAAAATTAATCAATTAATCCAATATAGTATATGTTTACATAATAAAAATAAATTAAAAAATGAAATTTACTTACATGGAAAACAATTGTAACATGGGTACATTGAGCTGATCAACCTTTACAACACCCATAATGTAATTTTTAAAAATATTTAACAAATAATATCTTCCATATATATCAACATTCATTGGAAAATTATAATAATTTTCTAACATAGAAAAAATTTGTGATAACTTTGCTACACAATCGGCTTCCTAAGGATTATTTGAAGGTATTGGAACCTTAAATTTTCATTTACTTTGTAATGTTTCTTTCAATTTTAGATACTTCTATATAAGTTAAGTGTAAGAAAATATTATAAGTAATTATGAATTTAATGATAAATAAAAATGAAAAACAACACATACCTCATATGTCACCTCACCAAAGTGAAAAATGACCAATAATCTATCCAACTATGAACACCTCCTCAATAGACAGTGGCACTAGAGGATTTGGATCAATAATATCATGTACTTAAACTATTACATGACCTAACTTCATAATATTATGATGTATATAATACCATATATGATGTGAAATTATCTATGTGACAATAGAAACATGGGGATCCCTAGCATGAAACTCATAGTACATGGTCGGGTCTAAATGAGGAGGTGGTGGATCTGGGTTGGTAAGTTTCACAGTCTACATAGGCTATGTCTATCTCATTACATTTACAAGAATAGATGATTTATATGATTTAATTATATCCTATATTGATGTATTCAAGTTTAATATCTTATCCATCAAAGAATCTATTTCTTCCTTATATTCTACCTTCATTGATGTCACAATAGGGTAATGACCAAAAAACATTTTTAAAACCAATACCCTCTAGATACCCTATGAAACGGACCATGTGTTTCGAATTTCCTAAAGAAGTGGAAATAATATCCATCCTATCATAAGGGATAAAGGTAACATGTGTCATTTACTCCTGAAGGGAATCCTAGAGTAATATTTTCAAATGAAATATTAGTGATATAAATTTACTAAATAGTAATATTGATGAAAATTAACAATTAATTACTTACAAATTTATAAGCTACTTACTTTGTTGGATCATTAATATATTTCCCCTTTTTATCATTCTCTCCCTTTTCCACTTTTCATGATGAGGAGGATAAGATGGAGGGGGAACTGAAACATCTTTGGATCCACTACTTGACTTGGATCTTAATTCACTAATTTTTTCAGCAATCATTTGGTTCTCTAATAAAGGATACCCTCTATGTGATAATGTATGAGGGAATGGATCTTGATTATACCTACTCCCAAAAATATAAAATGAATTCAAATTCATCTTAAAATACCTCCATCTTTTTTTTGCAAAAGATGGGAAATTTTTCTTAATTCCTTTTGTGTCTTGAAAATTAAATGTCATATTAAATTGAATAAATAAAATATTACAAACTATAAAATATTTAAACCATTGTAAAACTAAATAAATAATGTTAGAAATTTTATCGTTATGGATACCCAAAACAGATATTTCACCAACTATTCAAAACTCCTCCAATTGAGGAATAAAATACTTATCCTATATTGACTCTTAATAGCCATATAAGTCTTAAACTATGTGGTATGTGGGCCAATTGGGTGGTTTTTCTCATAAAAATTAATTATCACCCTATGTTCCCCATGTGTGAGTGAAAGTTTTAGAAAATGTGTAGTCCTATGCCAACCATATTTGGCTCCCCTGCCACAGTGTATGTCATTTAGAAATATGTATGCTACTTCAACAAAAGTATGTGTACCTGTATTTGAATAAAATTAAATAAGTGTAATAAATAAAAAAATTATTGTTTATAATATAAAAAACAATTAATGTTAGATTTTTCAACCAAAAAAATGTGTAACTAAAACAAGTGTATATTAAAAATAACAATAAAAATGATAGAAATGATTATCATCTAAAAATGTGTCATTTTTTTACCTGTATTTGTTTATAAATAAATAAATGTTATAAGTAAAAATTAATTTTTTCATAATAGGGTGAAAATAATAAATATTTTATTTAATAAAATTTTATACCTGAAAATGGATAATATAAAGAAAATAGTCGCGACAAAATTATAAAGGCAAGGTTTTTCAACCAAAAGATAGATATATAAATGTAATGAATATAAAAAAATATTACAAAAATGTTATGAATGTTAAAAATATATATATATTTAAAAAATAGATTGCCTAATTAATTAGCAGAGTAATAGAGTGTTTTCACATATCCCTTCTACGTGATCATTTTGTGTTGCATAAACAATGTCCACATCACATTCATTGTTATCATCAGGAAATCATGTAATAGATGGAGAAATTTTAGATAAGTCTTCAACATCATCGATATTCTCATCACCCAAATGAATTTTTTCCCCTAGAAAAACAATGGACCACTCATAATTTGATGGTTCAGCAACATAAAATATTTTTTTTCATTCATTTCCATAATAAATGATTCCTCCTTGCAACTAAAAATTTTCAAATCAACAAGTGTAAATATATACTCATTATTTTTCACACCACTGTTATTGTCAACCCACTTACACTTAAATAAAGATACCTAAAATTAGTATAATAAATATCCCATATATCTTCAAAAACTCTAAAATATAATGTTGATTCATAAATTGAGTTTTTATCTTTGGCACTTGAAAAATGCAGTGCTTTAGTGACAACCTTTACTCCACAATTTTAAATAGTACTCTTTTCATCCTAGATTTTTGTGTAAAATGTGTAACCATTAATATCAAAACTAGACCGCATCACATCAACATTTTATCCCATTATTAACCATTTTAATGTTTATTTTTTTCTTAAATCGTGAAATAGCTTTTTTTATGCTCATTCATCAACCACTTTTCATTTATTCTCAGATATCATACCTCCAATCCAGCAATATGTGATGATATATATGGTTTAACACCACCTATGTTGTTCAAAATATATAAATGTGCATACATTACTTCATCGTATTGGATTAACTTTACCTTTAAGCCACTAATATCTTTACCTTCACTATTAACTGTAAAATGTTGAGATATAGGGATACCAACATGCTCCACCTCAGACAAATAATCAGTATATAACTCAATTACCTCTTCTGATATATATTTTTTAACAATAAATACCTCTATTTTATGTGGATTCTTAACATATCCCTTCAAATTTTTCATATATCTTTCAAAAAGATACATCTAATGTAAATAAACAAGCCCACATATTATTATCTCTCACACCAAATGAATCAATAGATGAACCATTTTATAAAAAACAAGGGAAAAAATAAATTTCTTGTTGATAAAGTATGAGTAAATCTTCATTCTTAAACAGATCTAAGAAATATGTATCTATGAATTTACTACAAATTGAATTGAAAAAGTAACACAACCTGATTATAGAATTTTTGATAGGTATCGGCAATATGCCATGAAATGAAACCATTAGAAATTGTTGCATCAATACATGATAATCATGATATTTCATACCAATTGACTTTGAATCCTTCAATGATATCAAATTTTTCACAATTGACGAAAACCCACTAGGTACTTTAATACCATTCAGGCATTAAAAAAATATCTTCTCACTCTTTCTTAATGTGTGAAAATTTGAAGGAAAACATATTTTGTTTACTTTCATTTTGGGAACTAACTCCAAACGTATTCATATGGTTATTAAGTCCATTCTTTCCTATGATCCATATTTTTTATTTCCTTTTATGTTTAAAAATGTTCTAATTATACTATCATGAATGTTTATCTTGATGTGCATAACTTCAATGTTATGTTTTATGTCCAAAAAAATCCAATAAGGTGGCTTGAATAAAATAGATAATTTCTTATATGTATTTTGTTAATGACCATAAATTCCTTTATTTCCAAATATGATATTTATGTTTTTACCATGTTTTAATATTCTTCAGTTGAAAATGGTTGTGTGGGGGAATCATACACCTATAAACCATTAAATACCTTTTTTAATCTTCGATAAGGATGTTCTATTAACAAAAAATATATAATTTCCCATATACACTATTTTTCTTCCACTCTTAAATTGATGATATGAAGTCCCCTCTCCGCAAATTGGACAAGCTTTATGTATTTTACCACTGTGTCTAGATAATTTTTCATATGTAAAAAATTTGTTTATATTGAACATTATCATAACATGTAAAAGAAAATAATATTTCTTGTATTCATAAAATATTGTAATACTTGTCTCCTATATAAATTTCAAATCATCAATAAATGGTGATAGATATATATATCAATATCATTTCTAGGATCTATCAAATCGGAGGATAGGGAGATCATGGAGCATAGCTTGAGACGGTGTGAGATTCTAAGGCCCTGTGTGCTCAAAATAAATGTTTCAAATATATTAAATATGTTAAATATGTTAAATATTATGCACATGAATTTTTTATAAATAGTGGAATAACTCCCGAATTGGGTCTCATATTATAAATTCAAGGGAACCATTGGGTTCAGAATGTGAGTTTTACCCTAGGCACGACATAACCTTTTTTAACGTCAGATGTTTGTGAAAAAGTTGTCGCATGCATGGAATTAATAAAATAAATTAATTAAATGATTTATTTTATTTTATTTTATGAATCAACCCACTTCCTCTTTAAATATATGGTTATGATGAAATATCAAGGTTGGGCGCTAAACCCTGAAGATCTAGAGGACCGTTGGAGGAGAGTGTTCTTGGAGAACGATAACGAATTAGGACCTAATCAAGGATCATTGTCCCAATAGAGTTTATGGATCTCATCAATGATAGCAAAACAGAACCATTATTTGTCAATGATTAATCAAAAATACAATGATATGAAACTCCATATCCCAAAAAAAGATATGTTGTGAATGTGAAAACTTCTCTCATTTTTCAGTTAGTGTATTATTCATCGAGGATAAATCCAAACTCTAGGTAGGATATTGATTTGTGTTTTCCATCCCTTTCATTTATCCCAGTTGAATGTGGATTAATTCCATGAACATAATTGATTCTCACATCGATGGTAGATTCAATTGAGATGGATATCCCCTTTCTCTCTTTCTTGGGATTATTTAGTTTGAGCATATCTGTGTGTGTGTGTTCATGTCATTATATGTTTTCACTCTCTTTCTTTGGGTTAAGTTGTCTATTGCATATTCCTATCGTGTCTCTTACTACTTCCCCCTCAGCTTTCGATGTGTCTTACTAGGTATGTATATACTCACCCCTGCATGAGCTTTTCTCATATGTGTTGTGTCTTATGTTGATGATGAATAGGTCAGTGGAGACTACAAAGGAGTATAGGGATTCCCTAGTGCATTGACTGTGCACGGTGGTTGGAGCTTTAATATTCGTAATTGGGCCCTCTCAGCATTTACTTTTCTAGTTTTTTCTAGTAAATACATATTTCTAGTTGGGCATGTATTTGTTCCCTTTACTTTCCAGTTTACACTATTGTACTCTTATACACCCTAGAGGTCTTTTACATACATAGTTATTCTCTAGATATTGCATCATTTTATTATTATTCCTCTACACTTTTTCATTGATATGGTCAGGTGTGTGCGTATAGGTTCATTAGGAAAAGACCTCCTATATTAGTTATGCCTTTCAATGATTTTCGTGACCCCTTGACCTATGGACGTGGGATTGTGGTAGTTGCGGCTTGAGCCTTATTGGGGTGATTCATGAAAATTTTGGTCTAGAAATCATCAATCTCATCATCACATATTTCTTCTTCATACACATCTATCAGGACAAATTATATACATCCAACAAAATAGTCCATGAAATATGTTAGCTATTGAGACTATAATATGGATTCATTCCATCTATTCAAAAACCCATTATAATATTTATAACTTCATTTCCAAAATCAGAAAATTTGTGATCAAATATTTTCTATTATGGTGAATTTGTAGGATGAAGTAGGTTTACATTAAATATGTGATCATTTGTATGTCATCTTAGAATCTTTTCATCATTTGAATTTGCAAAGAGACACTTCAAATGAGGAATTATTAGAAGATACCAGAATTCTTTAGCGGGATGTTTGGTTTATGTTCTTGAGAATGAATCATGATTGGATTTTTCATCCATTTTATATCATGATGTCCCACATTTAGGATATTCTAATAAACTTTTATATTCCTTCTTATACATCACACATTCCTTAGGGAAATAATGTATCCTTTTATAACCCAATCCCATAGGACATAATATTTTTTTTTCTCATAATTGGAATCTGAATTCCTATTACTGTCTAGAAGAATCTCTTTTAAAAGTTCAAGAAATTCAGTAAAATTTTTATCATTCCAACCATGTCTTTATTTCAAGATAACTAATCTTAGTATTGTCGATAACATTGTAAATTCATTACAACTTAAGAATAGTAGTTTCTCGGCATCTCTATACAATAGGTTAATGCTTATTTTTTCAATAGTTTCGACACCTACATAATGAATTAGTTCTTCAAGATAATCCTTTTTTGGATGCAGAACATCTTCATCATCATTAGATCTTGACTTGTTTGTTATTTCACCATGCTAGCTCTATCCAGTATAATTGTGACTAAAAACATAGAAAATCATGTGGTCATTGATTTCTCTATACCCAAATTTACTCATCTTCAAACATTTCATGCATGGATAGAAAATCATATCTTTGTTTTCAAGATTTCATTTATAAAATTTCAATAAATTTTCAAACCCTTTCTCATATTCATCGGTATTTATTTATGCATTTATCCAATTATGATCCATTAATTACCTAATAAATAATAATATAATAGATTACTATATTAATATATATAAAAAATTAAACACATGTATAAATAAATAAAATTATAATATATAATCACATATAAAAACAAATAATTTAAACATGCATAAATTTTGAACAAATAATCTATATCTTAAAAATAATTTAAAAATTAAAACCAAGTTACAACAAAAAAAATAATCAAAATTCATTATAATGAGAAAAACAATTTATAAATGAAAAAAAATTGAAGAAACAAATTTATTTTAACCAAAAAAAATACAATGATACAAAAATTAATAAATACAAATAGTTACAACTAAAAACAAATTACTATGATAAACAATTTATAGTAATAAATAATTTATAACATTAACAAAATTAACAAAAAAAATTATAATTGATAATAAAATAAATACAAATGAATCAATGGATGAATCCAATTTATAACTAACAGATAATTAATTTATCTTCAAAAATAGAAAAAATAACTTACAAAATTTGATGGTCGATTATACAAAATAGATCCTGAATTTTGATTTAATAACTCTAAGGATGTGGTAATAGTGATAATTCTATAATATTTAAGAGAAGAATTTTTTAAAATTAATTATATAAAAGAACCAACAAGAACCTTGATATGCGGTTACGAGTCAGCTATATTAGGTTTATATGGACTGAATAATGTCAAGGATCATGAAAGAAATATGAATGATAAAATATTAAGGAGAAAAAATATCAAAATATGAAGAAAATTGATGAAAGTGAGGATCTAGGGTAGTCAGGTGTCGTTGATCATCAAGAGAATAAGTGTTTCAAAATTTTTGATTCGAAGAAATGCGGGTTTCGGATGCCCATGTTTTTTTCAACACTTTTAATGTCAATTTTATAAAAACCTGACATTAAAAGGTTTTTTAAAATAACATTAACTTTATTTTTATATAAAAATATCATTAAAGGTAATTCTAAATACCTTTTAACATCAGTTTTATAGAAAACTGACGTTAAAAGGTTCTCACATCACTTTTAACGTCGATTTCTAAAAAAACAACATTAAAAGTCGGAAGTGGAAGCCTCTTTTTCTACTAGTGATAAATATAATAATTATGACATGATTAATATTTTGGATATGATAAAACTATGACCAAGTTGTAAGGATCATAACCATTGGACCGAAACATGCATGAAAAACATACCAGTTTTCACTCAAATAATGATTTTAATAAAGATTTCTTAGTAAAATAATAATTGAAAATTATAAGGGGATGATATATAGTAAGGTTTATATGAATATGGTTATTTATATATTTCTAATAAATCAATATTTATTATATAGGAGGTTTTAACAGATACAAAGCAAGATGGGACCTAATATAAAAGTTTATGTTATAATCTCATTTATTTTTGAGATTGTCTATGTTAAATTTCCATTTAGGGAAATTATATGATCTATGTCATTTAAATCCAATATATTTTATTATACTATATTTATTTATAGAATTTTTAATTATTATTATCATTTTACTCTCTTTGTTACTTAAAATGATCAAGAAATGTTTTAATAAAATCCGACATTATTTCTTATTTTTTGGTTGAGAATATTCATCCTCCATCTCCATGTTCTTAAAAATGTTTTATAGAAGTTTTTATATATACTTAAATGTTTGAGAAATTTTATTTTTACTAACTTTTAATTTATTTATAAATTATTAAAAGGAATATTTTTAAATTTTTTACATATGAATCACCCTTTTTTTAGTGTGAAAAGAATGTTCTCTTTTAACATATACATCATGAATGAATTTTCCTACCATCATGATCATTATTTGATTTGAATATTCCTTTATAATTTTCCATGATTATTTTTCAATGAAAATAATTTCATAAATATTTTGGAAAATTTTAGTTTTTAAATATACCAATAGAAAAGGATATTTTACTTGTTTTCAAAGAAATGTTCAAATTCTATTTTAAAAGTGTTTTTCATATATTTCAGCATCCTTTAAGGATTGTTATTATTCACTGGGGATATTATATTATTATACCCTACACTTTATTTATCTATATATCTTATGATTATTATGTCTTAACTATGATTATATAAAACCCTTTACTTTCTCATAGGTTAGTTAAGTGATGATGAAATCTTTATGAAACCCATTTCCTTTTCATGGGTTATGATCTGGTGAAATGATAAATGTTTTTATGATCTTATGGAACACTTATGTATGTTTTTAATTATGTGATGGGTGGGGTCAGAATTATATAGACGTCTAATTCATTGAGTAAAGATTAGTATCTCATGAGATAATATAGACTATAATAGGGAGTGAACCCAATTTAGTAAGGGACTATGTCCACTATGATAGTCTTGGGAGTTAACCTTGAGTAAAGAAATGATAGAATAGGGAGTGAACCCAATCCATTATGGGATTTTATACACTATAAAATTCTTATAAGTGAACCTTGACTAAAGATATGATTTTTTATGCTTATGTATTCCCTATATTTATGTCTTGCACTTATGATATGTTCTCATGGCTCATGATTGATTATTGATGATTTTACACTCTTATGAATTATGTGTTTTGTTATGAAAAATTCTTATTCTATGACTCATGATTAATGATCTTTGACTGATTGGGTGTGCCTTTTTTAATTTATGATCATGTTCTCATACTCATATGTCTATCTTATGATCACTTATGATCATTAATTGATATCTTCTATGTTTACCCTTACTAAGAATCTATGATCACCCTTTATTATGTTTTCATTTCTCTAGGTTATAAAGAAAATTTTTAAATAAGGTATGTCTAAGAAGGGTACTATGTGAGAAGAACTTCATGGGAGATATTGGAGATCCTTACTGAAATAATTTGATTATGTATCTAGTATCCAAATACACTAAACCTCTATGGTTATAGGGAATATATTATTATGATATTTATTTAATATTCATCTAAAATTATGTAATATTATATATTTAATGTTTGGGTCACCTCAACTAGATTGGGTGTAAACTAACTAATGTTGAATAAATCAAGGTCTCCCACTAGGGTACCTAGGTTCCCATGACTAATAAAAATTAGATGTGCGTATACAACCAATAAACGGGTATAATAAGCATTATAACACATAAGAAAATTGATCTCACCTCACCTCCAACAACCTTTCCTAAAAAACCCCCTTTTTTAAATCATAAAACCATCACATAAATAAATACATCCTAAAAAGGGAGTAATAAGAATCATAAAATGATAAACACCTGAAAATGGAACGGTGAACATAAGTTGAATATGTGGGTTTCACGAACCCATGCCATTTGAAAAAGAAAACATTCAAAAGTGTTAAATAGGCTTTTTACCAAAAAGGAATTGGAGTTACAATTCATCTCTTTTAATGGTATGAAATTTCATTTCAAATCATTTTTTCTAAAATAATTCACTATGGTTCACTCTTAAAATTATTTCAAAAAAAAATCTAAAGTAATATAATTAACAACATTTGGAAATTAATTTAAAAAATCAACCCACTTTCTTTAAACACCTCTAATAGTCCAAAACACCACCCTTTAATTTATTTCACAATCAAAATGGGGTCAAGTCATTTTTGAACCTCCCATTTTATTTAGAATGATTCTTGAAACACTTTAAAAACACTTGGAATTTCAAGTATTGATTGAAATTCCAAGTAAAACCTTTGAGAAATCGCATTAAACCCCAAAACATCCTTATGAGTTTCAAATACTATTTTAAAAGTTATTCAAGAAATATTACAAATATTTAGTGTGTCCAATTAAGAAAAATTATATTTAAACCAAGCTTTAAAATATTAAAACCTTTTTATTTCTATGGAAACCAAGATAGTAACCAATTATCTTCTTATAAAACCAATAAACACACACAACATTATCATTTGAAAATTTAAAATACAAATTTAAATCTAAAAAAACTACAATTCATGAATTAAATGTTAGGTCATGGGAAACCCTACCTTGAATCGATGAAAAATGGTCCAAATCTTTAAATATGGGATAAAAAAGACTCTATGGAGGGATCACACACCCTAAAAGTAAGAGAATTGCAATTTGGTCAAACTGACACCCTATATTTTTTCCAAATCATAATGCAGTGACAAGAAAATAATAAACTAGGAAGAGAGGAAGTATAGAAGAAAGAAGAGGCCCTAACTCAGTGATCTAATCCTAAATTTTAAAGTAACCATGTTGATTTGGTAAATTAAGAGGATAAAATTGGTGTAGGGGAGGTGTTCTAATGGGGAGATATGGTTGGGGGTGTCGCTAAATGAAAGGATGAGAGGAATTGGGGTTTTAGGATTTTTATTTAGGAGTGGAAAATTCATAAATTCTCAAAATTAAAATTATGGGTGGCCCTTATGGTTTGGCCACATGATCAAGTAAACTGTGCACCCATTGTGTAGAGGATACTAGAACCTATAAAACATGTCACATGGTTTCCCATGGGACCCCACATGGTTTGACCAACCATTTACTAACTATTTCAAATGGAAATATTAAGTTTCAGTCCCAAATGAATGGTTTCTAAATGGTTACTTCTAACCATGTGCAACCCATGAAACAACCAAACAGTGGCTAAAAAAATTAAATTTCAAGTCAAAAATTATTAAATGTAAAAATAACAAAAATTTAAATAAATAAATAATAATAGTAATAGTAACACATGGTGTTTCATTCCTAAAAGAGAACAAATCTGGAAACCTAATGAGGATGAAAGCATGAAGAAGCTTAGACATTTCAGAGCATCAATGAAAAATGAACCAGGGTTGAGAAAAAAATATCATCCCCGATGTTATAGATGAAGAGAGGTGTAATTTCACCTTATTCACACATATTTGTAACTATGAATTGAAGTGGTAATTGAATGAAAAGATAGAGGATTACATCTATCATAGTGAATTATAATTTTAGTGGGTATTCATTTTCAAATTGGTATTAAGTATCAACTGATATCATAACTACTTAGATCTTAATTATGAAATAAAATGACTATTTTGATGGAGTAAAAAGTTTATACCTTGAGGGGAGATACCAAAAGAGATTAATCTACCAAAATCATTTTACTATAAACCTAGAATCTAGATAGTCTCAAAAAATGCTAAATTTTGAGGTATGACTATCACTTTTCCATGTTTATTTCTATCTATAATGAGTCTGGTTTTGAATATTAGTGATTTTTAAATTGAAAAATGGGGAAGAAACAACTTTCATTTTAATGTTTTGATGTGTTTTATAAAGTTGAGTGTGGGTTTATAAATTTATTGTAAAATCTAATTATGCATCCCATATGTTAATAATTTCTAATTTGGCACTACATTAAGAAATGAAATGGAAAAATTTTGTTTCTAGGTCATGAACTCTTGTTTTTTACACTGGGTTTTCCTAGGTAGACTTAGAGTGATTAATTGATGTCCCATTACTAATAATGGTGTGGTTCTATCCTTCTCTCAAAAGTAATAGACAAAATCTCTCAAGAAAGGGGGTAAATATATAAGAAAAATAACTGAAAGGGGGGAGATGCTTGTATTGTAAGAGGATGAGAGCATACTATATATTAAAGGTGAAAATTTTCTCTCCTTTGAATTTATTATCAATAAAGGTGAGAATAGAAACATTTAGTTGAATTGTATAAGTGGTATTGATAATATATCTAAAGGGGGAGATTGATGTTCCCTTATGGACTGTGTGATGCTTGTATTATATTTGTTGTTAATTTATAAATTGAAAGTCAATGTTTTTTTATAAGTATAGATGATGGATTGAGTATACACACATTATATGGATATTTAAGGTATTTATCAAATGTTTTGGGTAATGAAGAAAAGTTTTTTCTATCATTAGAAATAAAAATGGAGTCTCACATATTGGAAAAGGAGTTTGGAAGGGTTGGTTACCTTAGAACATCTATTTGGATAGGATTTAAGGTAAGTCCCCATAAATTAAATGATTGTGTGTGTATTGATCTTCATGGAATCAAGACAAGTTATGAAGTAATTATTTTAGATTTTTCTATAGCATTCATAATAATTTTGAAGTACATGATACAGTGAACATGGAATAAGTTGTTATTATCAGTTTTAAAAGGCTAACTAATTGAATATTAAAGACCCTTGAGTTGAGATAATTCCATCCTTGTGTTTTGTTATCATTTACTAATGAAATCATTGTTTACAAAACTTGGATGATGTTTCATAAAGACTGGGTTAGTATATGGAAATGAAGTGAAATGTAATGTCATTGTAATAATTAAAGAGGAGTATATATGTTGGATAATTACTTGGGAATATATTTGATGTGTTTAAAGAAGTTTTTTAAATTAAAAAAGGTGATTTGAGATATTTATAAGTGATTGAGAATGGTTAGAGTTAGTTTTAATAAGACCTGTAGTTTATTGAATAAATTTTATTTTTTGACTAAGTTTAGAAGCTTATGGTCAATCTTCATGGTTGATCCTCACGGTCAATCCTTATACGGTCGATTGTATACCTCATGATTTATTCTCATACAGTCAATCCTATACCTCACAGTTGATCTAAATAGTTTATTTTTATCTTGGGGTTGATCCACATGGTCAATATTTATAGTTAGTTATTTTTACATATGGTCAAACCATTGAGTTGAACCTTATGGTGACTCCAAAGACTAAAAATTTGAGATTTATAGATTTTATATCTAAATATTAAATAAAATGAGATAATTATTGGGATGTTTTTCAATAACCAAAAAACATATAATACATGTGATACAGGATTCAAATTAGTTTTATTTGATCTTTAAATTTTATTAAAATAAGATCAAAACATATGAGTTGTGGAATACTTAGAATATAGATAAAAAGAAAAATCCTAAATTGAAGAGGAAACTTATCAATTGATTATGTAACCAATTCTTACTATTTAAAACATCATAAAGAGAATGTGATTCAATTGTGAGATGGGTTTAGATGATTCAAGTTGATCTGTTATCTGAAATTCACATATTTAAGCTGAATTTGTACCAGTTCTACTAAATATCTCAAGAGGGTTGAAGATTGAGTAAGTTGTGGTGAAGTTGAGCTACTTCCCTAATATGCAGATCATTTTAATTTCTATACTAGTATTTAATAGTGCTATCAAGTTATAATAAGATGAACCAAGTTTCATATTAAATATTTTATAATTTATCATTTATCCATGTAGAATATTTGATGTGGATTTTATTAGAATAAGGATTATACAATACAAAATCATAATGAATTTATTGTAGTAGTTTTATTGAGCTTTTAATATAAGAGACTATATTGTAATTAAGGTTGTGGAATATTCAAGATGATAATAGAGTGAACACTAATAAATAGATTAATTCATGGTGTTTTGATTTTAATAATATAGATAAACATGAAATGGACCATACTATTTTGTATTTTTTGTGACCATTTTGAGAGAATATTGAAGAAAATAAACTCAAGATGAGTGATAGGGAAAGGTGAGATAATTATGAAGAGGAAAATTATGATATGTAATTGATCATAATGGAATAACCTAGAATATTTATTTCATCCAAGAATAATGATAAGAAAAGTGAAATGATAAAAACAAGGGTGCTTTTGGAAATTCCTAGGAGACAATAATTGATGAGGAAAAAGGAATAAGGAGATCATGGGAACAACCACATAAGAAAAAGTTGAGGAAAATTGAATGAGGATCGTGAGAACTAGATTTTTTGAAGGGGAATTCTATATTTTAAATAAATAAGGTAATGTTTAGGTGACCTATATATAAAAGAAAAAAATAATAAAGAGTTAGAGGTGTTCAAAAACTAAAATCTTAAGTCGAGAAGGAAAACCAAGAACACTCTCAAAGAAGATGATGATGATGAGAGTGTTGAGACAATGCTGAGGAGTTAAATAATCTAGGTATCAACACTAAATAATAAGATGATATAGACCACCATTTAGTAATCAATGTTTTGAAGTTGAGAAGAAGAAGGAATGAGGAAGAAGAAGCTGAGTGAGGGACTAACTATGTTGTTGTTCTTATTGTTTGTGTTGAGCCTTTTAGAATATGAAGAGCTATTAGGTTTAGAGATCACATGATCTCATTAAGTTGATGTAGGTATTGAATAAATTCTTAATAATATATGTGTATTGTGCTACATGTAGTCACAAAGTTTCAGGTATTTTATTAAAGATTTATTGGAATTCAAAGACACTTTTATGAGAGGAAGGAGATCAAATCTGGTGGATATAGAGACAACATGTGTTGAACCAGAGATAAACTTTAAAGAAGTTATTGTAAAGAAACACTTGAATATAGAAGGTGGTATTCCATAGAACCTAAGGGTTTTAAGATATACAGGGATATTATGGTGGGGAAATGTGACAACAGTGTAAAGTTTCTTTGAAGTTTGGTAGGAAGAAGGGATTTTTAAACATAACGGGATGTTTTATTGGTGTGGGATTCACTAATAGTTTTAGGATAATACCTGGTCAACTACAATTTTATTTATGAAAATATTATAGTAGAGAATCTATGAATAATGAGATTCAACATGATAAGTAGTAGGTCTTTGTACTAAATATGATAAATCATGTGCGATGATTTTACTTTCCATACTATATTTCATATAGGAATAACTTATCAGGTTAAAAGATAAAAGATCCATTTTCACTAACTGACAAAAAAAGTTAAATTCAAATTGGTTTAAAATATTCTTAAAGACTTTGGAATTTGGTGAAAATATGAAACGCCTGATTCACCCCTAGGTGTTTGCACCGATCCTATTGGTAATTTCAATAAATATGATTGGAATTTTATAAAATATGAACAGAACTTTGATATAAAACTAATTGAATGATTAATGAAGTAAATAAAATGTATTTATATGAATTATAATAGTTGGAAAAGGACTATGCTTGTTGGAATAGTAACCTGACTATTAGAATAATAATCTAACTGTTATAATATTAACCTATCTGTTAGAATATTACCCTAAAATAACTTATAAATAATATTTATTATTAATAAAGTAACTAAATATAAATATTATAATTCTATAAATAAATATTTAAATTAAATAACTCAAATAAAGTATAAGTGTATATTTTTATAAAGTGTGTTTTGACTTATTTTGTAAAAACTTTAATTTTTATGAAAATATTTAAATATTAACATTACTTAAGTATGAAATTTATGTTAATATAATGAATATAATTTTTTTAATTAACACATTGATATTATTAAAGAGTGATTTTTGTTAATTTTCTACAAAACTTTATTTTTTCAGGTGAATAGTAAAAAAATAGTTTTTCAAATATAGTATATTTTATGACATAATATTGATATAATAATTATATAATAAATTATAAAATATTTTTTTTGATTCAAAATAAGTTTAATAATATAAATAATGTATTTAAAAACAATAAATTCAATTTCCAAACCAAAAAATTAATTTCCAAAGTCTAAAAAGTTAAAGTATTATTTTTTTTATTTATTTTATTTCTTTCTTTTGTATGAACTAATAAATTTGGTGATTTGAGGGTTTAAAAGAGATAAAAACTTATATTTTTAATTAAATTATATCCATAATCTCAAATTATACCACTATTGGAAGTCTTAGTCTTGATATAATATTTTATTCATTATTTTAACCCAAAATACTTCTCCCCTTCGAGTATAAATACTCCCTCTCACCCCCATGGAAAATCACTTCCCCAATCCATATAATTTCAAAATATTTACCCAAATATATCCTTCTAATCCTCATAAGATATTTTATAGTCTCATATAACTCTAATCCTTCAAGTAATTATCCCCTTAGCAGAGTAAACGTTGAGGATGAGGTAACATTCCTTCCTTTGTCCTTTCACTTTTCTTCTTCCATTCTTTCATTTTCATATCCCTCTCATAACCAACCATCCTAAAATTAATTAATTAGTATATTAACATGATATTATTTTTATTATTCTAATATAAAATTATCACAATCTATTTATTGTGTGTGTGTGTGTTCACTCCCCCTCTTTGATACATCCTATTATAGTCGGTTTTATCTGCCTGTAAGGATGTTTCCAATCCATTATGTATCACCACCATTATAGTTGATTAGTTTAAATTATATATGTATATATAAATATTATTATGATACTATATAATGATTATAAACTATTTATAACATGTATATATCTTTATTTATCTTCTTGAAAAAGTCTCATTAATGGTCGGTTTAACCACCTACAAGAATGTTGTAAATTCTTTAATTATGGAAGCCTTCACAGATAGTTAGAATCAACAATATATAATATATAAATATGTATTTATATATATTTTTAGTATTTTTAGGTAATTTAACTAATGGATAAATAATAATGAGTTAAAACCATGAAATCAAAATGAAAACAAAATAATTCAAACATGTCATCAAATAATTTTATCTCTAATGAAAAGTTGATAAATATATTCCAATTGGATATAATTTATCAATAATAACATAAATTAATATGATATAATTCTATATCATTTTTATAATAAAAATAATTTTTTTATACAGGAGACATAAATGTGACAAAATAAAATGGGACTTGAGGTAAGGGGACTCTCTCTCAACCCCTGACCCCCGACCCTCCTCTTTGCAATTCTTATTCATTTTCTAATCCTAATTAAAACTAATTGCACGTATTTTATACTCTAATTATTATATTCATTCTATTATTAACATTTTATTATGATTTGCATATCCATTCATTGAAATCTCAATCATTTATGCTCAAGTCAAAACTTACAATGATTGTAAAGGGGTTCTTATTTCAATCTCATCTCTTTGGATTATGCATCCTCTTCTTGATATGACATATTTTATTATGAGTTTATGCTACCATAAAAAATTATTTATATATATTGTCCATTTTTTCTATATATTTACTTGTATTTTCCATTTTCTACCATTGACTGATTCATTCTTATTATGTTACAAAATATGTAAGGGGACTCTAAAACTCATTTATTTCTTTTGGGATTATTCTCTATTATACTCTATATTTTCCCTATTCTTATTATAAATTTTAATTTAATTCCCCCTAAAGGTTATTTATTTCATTTTCTATTTCATTTCTTATAGTGATATTCATGTATTTATTTCATTAGAATGAATTATTAGCCAACTCTAATGAATTTGAAAAAAAAATTAACCTCTCTTTGATTCTCACTATGATATTCCTTATTCTCTTCATGAATTATTCTATTTTATTTTATTTTACCTATTAATTCCCAAAAAATAACCCCCCCCCTTCTTTATAAACCTCAAAGTTTATCCATCTACATATGCTTTACAACATAATTATGAAATTCATCCTTTTCCCATGGTTTTATTTTATGTTGATGATAGATGTGTGATTTATTTTTATAATGCATGCATAATTATGAGAATATTATGATATTACAAGTGGACCCATACTTATACATCCCTATAATTCATTGTTTGTAGGATTATATCTCATTATATCATTATTAATAGACATGATTTGGTTGGATTTTTCTATAATTTTATGCAAGGACATGATGCAGTAATCTTTTTCTATAATGGTATGATCCCTTGTAAGTATAACTTGACTTATGTTTATGATGTTTCATTATTATACATGTGAAACATTACTATAATTTTCATATTTATTTTCCATTTTTCTTTTATATTCATCATGTTACTCCTATGTTATAATCCAATGGTGATCTCAAAGATCTCAATGTATCCTATGTCCCTATATTATCCATATCCCTTTCTATGATTCCTATGATTTATATCATGTTCCTCCAATGTTATGGTTTCATCGTGTAAATTTTGATCTCAATTATTATCCTTTTATATGACCTCACTTTTTACTTAATTATCTCATGATATCTATTATATATCATGTTCTCTAAGTTTTCATTTCATTCCCCCTATCAGGCCTTTATCTCACCCTTTCTTTGATGTATGTTGTTAGGACCACAAGATTATTTAGTGAGAGATACCCTAAGATGGGTGAATCAGGATATGAAACTCATTCCACTATAAACAACTTACTCCTAAAAATATCCACATCCTAAATGGTCTTAACCTCATAGTTAGTAACGCCACACTTAATTTCTTTTATCAATGATGATTCTACTATTATTTCTCTTTTCATTGAATTAAATATATTTGATTAATGATTACTTAACTCACACTCAGTGATTTGTGTCTTACAGAATATAATAAAGCATGCACACAAGAAATAATAATTTTCTTGGTTCAAACACACTAGGCTAATATAAGGAGCATACAATGAAAATGTGTCAATGTACTATAATCTACTAAACTCAGTATTTAGTGGTGGATTTAGGATAGTCACTACAAGCTTGGGTTTACTCCTCTTATAAGATTTAGGTATGGTTCACTACCACCCTAGGTCACTCCCTTGCTCCTCTCTCTTTCCCACAGCTTCAATAAATAGAGAACACCTTGTCATGCAATCCAATACAAAACAATATCACTATTTTTATTAATATTCCAAGTGTATATGGGTTCATATTTATCTCCATGTATTACTCCTTTAGAGACATGTTTAGAACATCACTATAATAATAATATCACCTTCCATGAGTCATCATGGAAACTTTTCCTTCCTTCTTCAGCAATATCTTCAAAGAGTATCGATTATTTATTCAATATTCAATCTCTTTATTTTATATAATTCTTTATTCCTTTGATACTTAATTAATAACTCTTTTTTCCATCCTTCATTTTTCCTAGTGGGAATCACCATTATTCATGGAGATAAATATCTTCATAATACCATATTTATAGAAATTCATTTTCTTTATTCCTAAAGAAATTCTCCATGTTTCCCTCATCAAATATGTTCTATTAACTATGATTATGATAGAAAAATATATCCAATTATCTCCTTTAAATCTAGGTCAAAGTTTCTCATTAAATTATCATATTTCTCTCCTAAAAATAGGATATTTGAATATGGAAACATTCTAACTCGACTTATTCATGGTGTGATAATTAACATCATGGATTTATCCTCATACTACTCTAAATCCTAAAACCTAAACTCCTGCCTATGAAGGCACCTCCATGGCATGGAATTGTCCTTTAAAACATGTGATTTTCAACCTCCAACTTCCATAAATCACACCCAGTGAAATACATCATGGTTAAAAACTCGGGATTTACCTTTGACTAATACAACATGATGTAACACTTCTCATCATAGTATAGTTACTTCTTAGCATCTAACAAGTTATGATGTTAATATATATATTGTTTCATGATCCATTCATCTCCTTTAAAACAATGTTATATGTTTCTCTTAAATAAAATTACCATGGTGAAATCTTATCCAGTAGTTCACTCCCTTCATTATTATATATTTACCATCATGGTGTGATCTTCTTCCATGGTGTTAACATATCTAAATAGGTAGAACCACTAAAAATCACATGAAACTCTTCAAAGTTTGGCCATCTTTCCCATGGTGTGACCACTATATCACAACACAAAGGTAAAGGAAATACCCTTATGTATTAAGGTTTTATCTAAGGAAACCATTACATATCCTCTCATAAGAAACCTTATGTATTCTTTTCATGGAATGGCCACCCTTCCCATTGTGTGACAACATTCATGACTGGTCACACTATAAAATGTATCTTATAATATATTGTATATCACAATTTATGGTTGGCTACATTGTCAATTTCATTATATGATTGATAAAAATAACTCGAGTAACCTTTATATGCCATCAAAAATATCTTACATGTCGGATGGACGATATTAAATATCACTTTGAATATTCTCCAATACTTTTTCGATCTACCTCCTTTTGGAATTTATTATATATCATCCTATAAGATCTTACATATATAGGGAGCTTCATGCCTATGTTTTTTTATGAGATTCAGTCATAGTGTGATCCTTGTGGTCACATTGTGGTTTCTTATTCTAAAACAGCATCCCCAATTTCTAAATAAATTTCCAATTATCTTTATCACCACTTTATAAATAACATCCACAACACCAAACTTTTAGAACAAATTTTGGAACATCACAACTTATAAAACAACTTTTAGAACATTATATTACACATCAAGATTCTTCTTTATTCCAATGTTTCAACATTATGGTCAACAACCATAAATCCAATACATTCCTCTTTTCTTCCTACACCACCAACAACAAATCCAACATTTTCCTACACAAATTTATTCCTTTTATTTATAATAAATACAACACTTTATAACTGCACAATATAAATTCCAACAATATCCCACTTTGTATCTATTGGAAAATTATCATCATGAATTCAACAGTAGTCGAACATCATGACACAAATATTCATAATTTCACAATTGGAATGATAATAATATCCCCTTTTATATTTTTTGGTAACTTCTCATCATGAATTAAACACCAACAAAACATCATGACACCAATGATATACCATGTAATATCTATGATATTTCTACGTATAAATCCTTTAGATTCATGATTCTCTATTCTCTATATTTGAAATAAAATCCAACACAAACCTTCCACAAAAAATAAAAAATATAGAATCTTTTGAAAACTTATACCTTGAGAGACAAGGTCCTTTCCATTCATCTTTAATATTATCCCCCTATCATCTTGATGTCAAAAACATAATCTCCTGTCTTTTGATACCCATGACACTTGTTAGTATGTTGAAAGAAACACCTCTTATTATATTTAATACCATTTTTTCATGGAAACATTCTACTACATTTTTTATGAGAATAGGGGCATCATTAATAAACCCCCTATCAATATGGTTCTGAATAAAATTTATAGATACTCAGATCCCCCTTTTACAATACACTTCAAGGGTCCTTTAATTTTTTAGTCAATCTTCACTTATTCACCACAATTATATATTTTTATTTCAATTTATAGAAACTCATTCAAATATGTTGTAACACCCCTAGAAAATTGGTTCTTAAGAGACTAAATGTTATTACCCATGTTAAAAATATGAACCTTTATTTTCATGAGATTGCTTGATTATAACTCCATGGTTAAATATGCTTGGCTTGGATTAGTGTTTAGGATGAGTGGCTCCTAGGAATTTTCTTAGGGTGTGTGTGAGTGAGAAAAAATAACACTAAAAGAACATGGGTTGGACTATGGTGACAGTAATTAGTCTTATAAGTGATAAATGGTATCAGAGCCTTCAAATAGAAATATCGTGTGAGTTTTATTTTATTATTGAGAGACCATGATAGATCTTAGAGTTAGGCCCAAGGAAAACTGTGATAGCTTCTATTTTTCTTAGATAGATAGCATACTTTGTTTAGACTCAATCACACTAGACCATTATGTTTAAAGAACTAGGTACACTTTCTCATGTTGTATTGATTTATATGATTTAATAATTTTATTAGTGCCATGTTTGATGTGATGATATATACCATGCCCACTTTATCTTATTGGTTATATGATTATGTTGATGTTAGATTGACTTTCTTATTCCTTGTTGGATATGTTGAGCATGTTGTGCCTTTGCCTTGTTTCTATATTTGAACCATTTTGAGAAATGTTTTGGAAAACATCATTTATTTAAAATGGAAAACCAAAGGGATTTCAAAGTCTTTTTTTAAAGAAAATTTTGCTCAAAGTGGTTTAGTTTTGAAAAGTTTTTTCAAACTAATTTATTGGTTTTCATGGGTAAAAGCCATAAATATAGTCATGGTGGTATCATGCTGGGCTTTGTGTCTCACACCCTACATCTGCCTTTGGGTGTATGTATAATTTTGTTTTGTAGTACATGGGTAAAGGAAAGGGAACTATGTACCTAGGTGGATCTTCTTGATTATTATCATCCAGTGTTCTATAGAGGAGATGTGGCCTCATGGAGTTGTCTCATGTGGAGTCATTTTTTGTGGTTTTTTATCCATTAGGATGTACGTGTATAGCCTTTTGGAATGTTCTGTATATGATTTTTAGTCCTTTATGGTATCTTCTTATCCTATGATGTGTTTCTCTAGATTTTTTTCAAGCATGTTGACTCTTATTATGTTGGTGTGGTTGTCTTGTTTCATGGATTGTTCATGTTGGTTTACCATGGGTGAAACTATTCCCATGTGATTTTTGGTTATGCTCGGTGCTTGTTTCTAACCCGTGGTGATTGGGAACACACTTTTGGTCATTTTTCATGCTAGCTCAGGTGACGGGTTGGGTCGACCTAGGTTATTTTGTTACAAAATGGTATCAGAGTAAGTTGTTATTTCATAGTCAGTTGTATACTGAATCTAGGACCATTAGGACTCAGGATATTGGAATGGGGGAGTTCTTTTCCATCTCTTCTTCATATTGAACCTCAAGTTTACATGGGTGTTTTGGGATTGTGGTTATTTTTTTATCCTAGTTATGGGTTATTTTAATGATATTTTGAGGTATTTCTCAATTATTGGTGTGTCCTAGGGTGAGCCCAGGGGCCTTTTAGAACTTTGGGGGTGAAATGGGGAGGTATGGAGGGGCAAAAAATTATTGTGCATGGTTATTAGTAACTATGTGTATCCTATGTGGCCTTTCCTTCCAACTCTAGTGACACCCACATGGTTGGCGCATGGTTTTCCAAATTTTGTGTCCAAACCTTGCACAGTGGGAAATACTTGAAATTTTTGGTGTTTTTTCTCCATTTTTGTTTTGATATTCTTTTGATGCTTATGCTAATGTTAATACACATAATGGGGTTTTCTTTTAGTTCTTTTGATGTGATTTTAGATTGAATTGTACTTGATGAAGCTTGTGTTTTGTGTCTTGTAGACAAGCCTCCCAAAAGAACCTCATCTAGGCATAGAGATGACACTATAGAGAACAACCCACAGGCAACTCCTCTTATTGATCTGACTCTATTAGAGTTTGTGATTCATATGATCCAATACTTGGGTCAAGTGGGTGGTTGGGAGAATACATAGATAATGGACCATGCTCAGGAGTTTATGTGATAAAATTCATCAGTGGTCCATGGCGATAAGGGACCCAATGAGGCTAAGGAGTGATTGGATTGTATCAAGTGGATATTTGAGAAGAGTTCAATGGGTTAACTTCTAGTGTTCATATAGAGGTTCTCAAATGTATTTTTGGGGTATTTTTTAGGGTTACCGTACAAGTGATAGATCGAGTTTACTATCAATCTACTCCCTGGGACGAGTCTAATTTCCTTATCATCTTATAGGATGGCTCTTTCCGATATTAAATAGATGAAAGTTTAGTTAGAGGGTCTCAAGGTAAAGGGATTTATTTGTCCCAATGTGTCAATGTGGGATTCTCCAATGCTATTTTCAAAGAAGACATATAAGAGCCTCTGAATTTTCATAGACTATTGTAATCTTAACCAGGTTACTGTGAAGAATAAATACTCATTTCCCAAAATTTATGACCTTTTTTATCATCTCAAGGGATCCCATTGGTTTTCAAATATAAACCTCAGATCTAGGTACCACCAGCTAAGGGTTTGTGAATTTGATATTCCAAAGACCTCCTTTTGAATCCAGTATAGACATTTTGAGTATTTGGTTATGCCATTTGGGATTAACAATACTCCTATAGGTTTTATGGAGTTAATGAACTAAATCTTCCATCACTTTTTAGAATAATTCATGGTCATGTTTTTGGAAAACATATTGGTGTATTCCAAGAATAAAGAGGAGCATATTTTATATCTAGAGGTTGTTTTGGGTGTTTTGTAACGACCCAAAGTTTCATTGATGGAAATCCCTCTTGATCTAATTAAATGTCTCTTTATGTTTATATAAAATGTCAACTTCACTGGTTTTATGTTAAGAATTTTGACCGTTTCTAATATAGTCGTTGAACAGTGATCACACGATTATGATAAATATAGGGCTTTAACAAATCCTAATTTACTCAGACAAAGGAAGCGATGACCTCATCTAGTAGAATTTCCCCATACTAAGCCCATTTGTCAGAGCTAGGAAAAGAGGTGGAATCTTTGGGCTTCTCTCTTGACTAAGCCCAAGCTTATCTTCACCATGTCAAGCTCGAACGGGACCGTCTACGGGAAAATTGGAAGTTGATAGAGATTGCCACTCGACCGATGTTATCCGAGCCACCCAAAGAGTCTGTCACCATCACATACCTTACCCTTAGGTCTTATGCTGCTGTTTTAAGAGGTTATGTAACAAATCTCTAGTACTATGTTCATGTATATTATTTTTTTATATAATAATGAAAATACCTCCTTGTCATTTTTGATACATTTTAAATAGTTTTTAAAGTAAAAATAGTGTTCTTAGTTATTATTTAATTAAGAATTATATTTTATTAAATTAAGGGATTTTTGAATTAAATAATATTTTAATAAAATAATATTATTATTATTAAATTAATTTTTATTAAATATAAATGATCTTATAATTTTATGAATGCAATTATAATTTTTATTAAGTTTTGAAAGCCATTTCTGTCAAAACCCGTGAATTTTCGATAAATGTCGTTTTTTATTTTAAAAGTGAAAATTAACATATTTAGAAAATTATTTAGATAAAATAAATGTTATTTCTATAATCAGGATGTCGAAATTATCCAACGGTGAATTTTTCATAATTTTCTGAGACAGTCAAATTTTTGGGTAAAAATTAAATACCGTTTAAATATATAATGTGTTTTATGACAACATAATGACCCAATAGTGATGTAATAAAATACTATAAGCTTTATGTTCATCCAATATATGTTTTAACATTAAAATAATGTGATTTTGGGTTTTTTTGACTTACTTTTCAAAGCATTAATGGACCCATCAAGACTTG
This sequence comes from Viscum album, assembly GCA_963277665.1. Taxonomy (NCBI): domain Eukaryota; kingdom Viridiplantae; phylum Streptophyta; class Magnoliopsida; order Santalales; family Viscaceae; genus Viscum; species Viscum album. Next base: position 1,067,847,508 of record OY728166.1, on the reverse strand, counting down.
TTAAACACCTTGTCTTTTTAAATTAATTTCCATGGGAGTGTGACTCACCTCCACATAAGCAACCCTATTATTTTAAGAATTTCGGACTTTGGCCTTATAAAATATTGTTTTCCTCTTCCCTTTGAAAAAAACCATGGTCAAAAACCATGGGATGGTTTGTGGTTTGGATTAATTTAATGTAAGGGGATCCAAACCTAAATAATAAAGAATTCCCTCACCTTTCCTATATAAACCCACCCAATCTCCCACTTCCTCCTCACTAAAATCCTTTGGATTTAGTCAAACCTCTTCCCTACTCTCTCTATAATCCTCCCAAGGTTCTCCAATCTCCCAAGAAGCCTCTCAAAAGCCTCTCTCTAGCCTTTGGAAGCACACTTCCAAGTAAGGGTTTTTTCTTCCTTTCTCATTTTTGTCCAATTTTCTTTAAGTTGTTTTTCCCTTTTTATTTCAATTATGAATGTTGGGGTATGGTTTATCACCTCCATCATACTTCCCTATTTATGTTTGAATGATGGGAGACCCCTTTATCTCTCATTAAATTCCTCCCATGAACACCCGTTACTATACCGAAATTCCGAAAGGAACTTCTCTCTCCTCATTTACATTCAAGCAATACTTTTGTATCATGAATCTAAATTCCATTAAAATTATTGGTAAATGTATCTATATGACCTCCTTACTTTCCATTACATGTAAATATGATGAGTAACTTCTTTATCTCTCATCAACCATTTTTATGAATTCTTATGTCACGTCGTTACGCTGCCGAAATCGCACCGATTTTCTAAGCCAATGTCATTGTGTAGTGAATACCATGCCCATTTACCCATCAAGGGTATTCACCTTTATGCACATTTACTTATTGATTATAAAGTTTCATGTATGAATTCCACATTCCTTTATCGTGGAATAAATGATTATGTTTTATGAATCCATGTTTTATGATCCATGTGGCACACTTATGCATGAAAAGAAATGTTTAAGAAGGGTGCGCCCTTATAGTGCTCCAATGCATTGGGTAAAGTATAGTATCATGATAAGTCATGTGAAATGATTGTTGAATCATTCTAATTCAAGTGCAACGAGGGTTTACTCATGCTTTATGTGCAATGAGGATTTACTCATGCTCCATGTGCAATGAGCCTTGGCTCATGCTAATTCAATGTTAAGTGTTGTTGCCACATTTCCATGTAATTATTATCATGATTTATCATGCCTTTATGTTCATGTTTCTCTTATGATCTATTGATATTCCTATTGTCTAACATTTATTGTACTCCTCATGTTATTCCATGTTTACTCCCTTACTAGGCTTTATAGCTCACCCTTTTCTTATGCATGTCCTCAGGATATCCCATGCAATGCTAAGTACGAGGGAATGTAGTGGTCATGTAAAGGAAGTTTTCAATAAAGATGTTGTATTTCATGTTTTAAGTTTTATGTAATGATCATAAGACCCAAAAACACTAAACCTCCTGATCTTCTTTGTTGTATCAAGTGAATTTTTATGTAATAAATCATGTTTAAGTTTGTAATAAAAGCAGGGTTGTCATATGTTTTGAGGGAGAACCATCTTTATGAAAATATGTCCAGGTTCCATTTTGGATTCAAGAAGTGAGGTTTTTGGGCCACATGATTTATAAGGTAGTATTTTCAGTTTTTCTAGAGAAATTTTGACCAGTCATATCATGGGAACATTCCAAAAATGTGCTTGATATCTTCAGTTTTCTAGGATTGACCAATTATTATAAAAGTTTCATTTGGGAATTCTCTGGGATAGCTTATCCCTATATGTAACTAGCCAATAAAGGGGTGAAGTTTTAGTTAAATGATAAGTTTCATAGTTATTTTGAGTATCTATAGACCTGTTTGAAATCTGTTTTAGTTTTGATTCTTCTTAAGTCTGGGAGATCATATGTCATATATTATGATGATTTTAGTGTGGTCTTGGGATGTGTTCTGATGTAGGATGACCATATGGTGACCTATGGATCACAGAAGATAATCCCACATGAGAAAAATTATATCACCCATGAACTGGAATTAGAAGTTATGATGCATGCCCTGAATACATAGTGACATTACCTCTTTATGGAGCACTTTACAATTTACTCAGATTATAAGATTCTAAATTACATTTTTACCCAGAGGAACCTGAACCTTAGATAGAGCTACTAGGTAGAATATCTTTAGAATTTTTATATTTATATTGTGTATACACTTTGGAATGGTAATTTGGTCGCCTAAATATTGTTTGGGAAGCTTTTAGGGATGACAGTTCAGGAATTGGTGGATGAGTGGGGTCTGATGAGTGTTTGTTGATCTAAGTCTGGAAGTTTAGAATGATAGAGAATATGTTTTTTCTCTAGTGTGAAGATAGAACCTTATCTTATCAATCAGGTTAGGTATGAGAAGGTATCTAACCCTAAGTTTCGATATATTATCAGTGCTTTAAGTGGTTGGGAGACCTCGGGTTATTGGTCTCAGTCTTATGATGGTTTACTCCTCTTACAGAAGAAGAAATCATTTCCTATGAGTTTAAGATAATAGGTGATTCATGAGGTGCATCATTTCATTTGGGTCATGTACCCTAGTGATACCAAGATTTTTTATACCTTTAAATAATAATATTGGTGGCCTAGGATGAAATTTGCAGAGGTGAACTTTGTTTCTAGATTATTGACCTACCATAGGATCAAAGATAAGCATCAGAGACCAATCGGATTATTGCAGCTACTTATCATTCTTGTGTGTAAGTGGAATTATATCTCTATGTATTTCATGATTATCCTACCATTCACTTTGATTGGTAAATATTCCATATGGTTGATTTTTTATTTTTTTAATGAAATCATCTCATTTCCTTCCCATTAAGGAGTTGATGAAGGTAGAGGAACTTGGATGCCTATATATTCAAGAGGTTGTTTGGATTCATGGAGTACCCTTAGTGATAGTTTCAGAATGGGATTCCTACATTACATCTCAATTATGTAAGGGGGTATATTAGGCCTTGGTAATTGATCTAATATTGAGCATCGCGTATCACCTGCAGATAGATGGTCACTCTAATCAGACCATCCAGACTCTTGAGGATATGTTGCGAGTGTTCTTGACTTCAGAGATTCATGGGAGAGGCACCTTCTATTGGAAAAGTTTTCATATAATAATAGTTTTTAGGCCTCTGTCAGGATGGACCCATTTTAGACGTTGTATGGATGGTCATGCCAATCCCTATTATGTTGGGCTGAAGTGGGTGAGTGTTCCTTAGTGGGACCAAGTCTCATCCAAGAGACGAGTGTGATAGTTTTTCTGATTCAAAAATAGATAAAAATATCTCATAGTTGCTAGAATTCATATTCCAACCATAATCATTGGCCATTGTAGTTTCAAGTTAGTGATTAGGTGTTTCTTTAGGTATTCATTTGACTAGGACATTGTCACTTGGGAAAATAGGGAAAATCGGTGCCATGTTATGTCAGGTTGTTTCATACTTTTGAGTGTCTTAGAAAGGTAGCCTATCAGTTGGAGTTTTCTCTATGGCTCACCATTATCCATAATGTCTTCCATGTCTCCCAGTTGAATAAATACCATCGAAACCCATATCATGTGCTAGAGTTGGAAGATTTGGAGCTTGAGACGAATACCACTATTTTGAAGTGTCCAGTTTGTATCTTTCATTATAAGAACAATGTGCTACATTTAAATTCAATCCCATTGGTCCATGTGATTTTTCAAAATGGTGGTGATATCCATGAGACATGGGAGCAAGAATCTTTAATGGGGGCAGTGGCCTCACCAATTTTCTTATGAGGGTGCTTGAGGACTTTCTAAGGGCAGAAAGTGGTATGGTGGGGAATTTGTAACACCTTTTGGGGGTCACTGGTATATCTAATTTTTAGTTTTGTTTGCCTTTTGGTTTGTTTATGGATTTATCAGGTGTCGGGGGTTATAAACAAGGGTTTTTGGTAAGATAGAATAAGGTTTACGGTTAGTGCATGGTTTTTCTAATCATGTAGCTAACCATGGGAGGGTGTTATAGGTTGGGACAATGGACTTTTTCATGGTTTGAGCATGGTTTTTGGGACCATTCACAGGCTAGAGGAAAGCATGCATCTTGATTTTTGGGGATAGAGTATCCTTGCACAGTTGGCCCATGGTTTGTCAAACCATGCTTCCAAACTATGTGGCATATCCAAGTCACTTAAAAATTAGTGATTTTCCATTTTCCCCTATCAACTTTTAAGGGTTTTAGACCTCATTTTTCTTCCCCATAAATTTTAGCACCTTCTCCTTGGTGGTGGATCTTTCTCTATCCTTTGGTGGTGGATTCCTCTTGAATTCTTGGTGATTTGGATTGAGTTAGGTCCAAATATTCATGTTTTCTTCTTCCTTCCCCCTTCACAATCCTTGTTCTTCCATTTTAATAGAGATCTTCAACCCTATATGGAGTTTTTTATGAATATAGGGTGTGTAATTGAGGTATTTGATTGTTTTTCTTATGTATTAGGTGTGTGAGGCCTCGATTTTACTATTACATGTAGTTATTGTAGACGGTGACAATGTTGGAAGTGAATATGAGGTAGGTAACTCAATTTAAAGTAATTTCCATGATTAAACTTTAAATTATGAATCGCCTTTGGTTTCAATTTATCAAATTCCTATTGAATTGGTTTATGGTTTATTTTTATCCTGTTTTTTTTCCTTATGGCTTGGTTGGAAAATTGGGGTGCTTAGAGAAGGTTTTCTAAATGGAAGTGTCTTATAATCACTCCAAGTGTTTGATAAAATGGATCAAAGAGGTTTTGTGGTTTTAAATGTAATTATAAATAGTTTTTAGAAAATATTTTAGATTATGAAAGGTGTTTTGATAAAATGGGAATGTTTGTTCATAAAATTGGCTTGCGAAATATATTTTCATTCTTGGAACTTGTTTATGATTAGATTATAATGGAGTGGCACATTGGTAAACTTGGGTGTGGGTGTGTGGTTTTCCAATTGACCATGATATACTTTGTGGAGGAAGACCATGAGATCATCTATTTTGGTTTCCAAGGGATCATGAGAGCCTTTGGGTAGGAATGTCATGTGATCTTCCTTTTTCCCAAGAGACTGTGAGAGCTATTGGAGTTGGGCTTAGGGAGGACAGTGATAGCTTCCATTTTTCTTAACTAGCTAGCATACTTTATTTAGAATTAATCACAATATAACCTTATGGTTATGTCCCTAGGTGAAATTACTCCTGTTGTATTGATTTATATGCTTTATGCATTTTATTAGTGACATGATTGATGTGATGAGATATTACATTCCCACTTTATCTTATTAGTTATATAATGATGTTGATTATATGATCTCCTTTATTATGCCTTGTTAAATATGTTTAGATTTTTTTCCTTTGTAATTGTTTCTATATATGATCCATGTTGAGAAATATTTTGGAAAAAATGTTTTATTTGAAATGGAAAACCAAAGGGATTTCAAAGGCTTGTTTTAAAGAAAATCGTGTTCAAATTTTTTTTAGTTTTTAAAAATGTTTTCAAACTAATTCATTGTTTTACATGGGAAAATCCTTAATTATATTCATGGTATTATCCTACGAGGCTTTGTACCTTACACTCTACATATGTATTTGGGTGTATGTAGACTTTTATTTTGCAGTACATAGGTAAAGTCAAGGGAATCATGTACCTAGGTGTCTCTTCTTGATTACTATCATCTGGTGTTTTGTGGAGGAGAAATGGTCTCATGGATTTAGATCACGTGGAGTCGTTTTTTTAGTTTTTTATCCATTGGGTTGTATGTGTGTGGGATTTTTTCATGTTTTTTATATGATGTTTTGTTTTATTTATGGTGTCTTCTTATCTTATGTTTCATTGCTCTGTATGTTTGTTTATATATGTTGAATCTGATTATGTTAGTGTGTTTGGACCATTTCATGGATGGGCATTACCAATTTACCATGGGAAAAACTATTCCAAAGATATTTTTGGTTATTCCTGGTGATTGTTTCCAGCCTGTAGAAATCAAGAATGTTCTTCAGGTCATTTGGTGGGATGGATCAGGTGACAGGTCCGGTCGACCTGGTTCGGTTTGTTACATGTTTCTATATTCTCAATTATTTTCAATGAGTGTTATTTCCACTTAGAAATGATCCATCAACAAAACCACTAAGCCTAATGAGTTGTAACTCAATGTAAGAAATGATATATTAAGTTAATAACACCAATGTTGTCAATTTTACTCACCTACTTCCATAAGTTTCAATCAGCCACAACATTAAACTTCTATAAAGTACCCCCCCCCCCCCCCGTGATCTCACTCACACCTTCATAAAACCATTAGTTAATAAACTATAAATCATAAATTGTGTGAGTAATGCTAGATTTATAATTTAAAAATCAACTCTAGACACCAAATAGATTTTTTATTCCTTTACCGGGTGTCTTTCCTTGGTTGATAAGGATACCACCTATAGGGTCTTTATATAAAGACTCCCCTAACTTTATCAAATTCATTATAGAATAATTAATTGATATTTTTTATGATTTTTATCTATATATAACATATTTTGATATCCTAAAAACAATAAGATGATTTCATATGTTAGATTAAAACAAATAAATCATGAAAACTATTTTTTATTATCACTACTCTATCAAGGTGTCTTCTTCCATCTTCAAGATTTGATACCAATGAATTATTATATGATCTTAACACCAACACTTAAATTATAACTTGATATTAATTATGATTCCAATTGTTATTTCTTTGATTCCTCTTGTTGCACTCTTATTCTTACAATTCTAGATTCAATAAGATACCACTTCCACTATTACAATATCAGTTGGAACTTTATAACATACTTAGATACCAATTGAATTTTTCAATTCAATCTCCCCATGGATTTTATCTCCCAAAAAACCTAAAACACTTTAAAAACACATATATAATTTAATTGCATGGAGAGAGGGGAAATTACAACTTTATCAAGTTGAGGAAGATGGTGAATCATTATAGGCCATCATCCTTTTCCATATCATTAAATTCAAACTCAAGAATGATTTTTATATTTTTTCCTCCTCTAAATATGATGGACTAACTTCATCTTATAAGGATGAAAAATGATTTTATGTTTTCATCCTGATTGATGACTCATTGATCTATTGTGTATGACCACTTTGGGTCTTCAAATTCACATTCTTATACACTATTAATAAGTAATACCTGACCATATAACCATATCCACCACACAAAAAATAGTGTCCATCAAAATTATATATAAAATATTGAGTTATGATTGACTGTCTTCACTACTCTTATTCCTTTTGGTACCTCTTGGCAATAGAACACACGCTTTGAGTATGTCTTGTTTTTTTACATCAATGACTTCTTATATGAGGCAATTTCTTGTGTGTTTTAAATGTATATCTTGTAGAAATTTATGTATTTTTAGTATTTTTATCCTGAGTTACACCCAAATCGACCTTCATCTTTAGAGTCAGTACTTGTGACTTAGTAGGAACCACTACTTTCTTCTGCTTGTGATCAAACACCATACCAACTTTTTTATTCTAATGTGTCTTTTTCTTCTTCAGAAAATCCTTTAACTATCTCATTATATCTTTATACTTTTTACCTTTTTATATTTGGTTAAATTTAACTTCTTAATGTCATAATGAGAATCAAGAGTCTCTCAGAATATTTTATTTTTCATTGTATACTAATGGATTCTCCCTTGATATCTTTGATATATTTGAATCTATATTTTACTATATTCAATATTGATCTTTTACCCAATACCATTCTTTGAGATTTTTGTATTTTTATATTTGTGCTTTCTAATTTATGACTTCATCTCAAACTTCTCTTATTCTTGGTGTTTCATGTAGATTTTATCACCATATATCACTCCATTGGATTTTATCATTTTGGCTCCCTGACCATCTATCACAACAATTTTGGCCTCTAAATCTACTTTGAGATCAAATCTTCCTTCTACTTCTCCTTTCTCATCATCGTTGTTTTCTGACTCATCTACAATAACCATGAGAACATCTTATTTGAGGTATTTAAAATCCTTTATTTATTCTTTTATTTCTTATGAGGTATTATACTCTTATGAAAGTAAGTTCCTCTTCTTTAAGAATTTGCAATCATCACCTTGAAACTTCTTGGGACACTTTTTTCTGAGTTATCCGACCTTTCCATGCCAAAATAAAGTAAGTTGAATCTTTCCTTTAAACTTTCCTTTTCCCCTTTTAAAATTTGAGGAAATTAATGACATAAACTCATCAACTTATTCTTATTCCTGATTACTCTCCATAGTAAGATTCTTTAATGCCTTAAATTCCCCTTCCAGATAATTCCCTTTTTCAACAACCTTATTATCGTTATCCATCATCTCATATGAAACAATATTATTATAAAGACTATATAATGTCATATCATTTTGATCTTTATCCTTGAGCATGGAAACTTCTAGATTAAACCAAAGTGTAAATATTCTCAATATTTTCTTGATGATATTCACATCATCGAGGGTTTCTTAGAGTCCATTCATATCCACCACAATCACATTTACCTAATTAAATAATATATCAATGGATTCATTCTAGTGTAACTTCAATTCCACTTATTTATTCCATAGAACTTGAAATTTATCTTCTCAAAACTTTAAGTCACCTTCATATATATTAAGTAGTTTTTTCCATATGGTTTGTAAGGATTTAAATGAAATCACATTCATATAGTTTTTTTTGAAAAATATCCACCTAAAGCATTGATTCCCTTGATGCCTTTATCTAACTCTTTATGATCTCTTTCTAATGGAACTCTACTACCCATATTGTCTGAGATCCCATGAATAGAAGTTGTGTAAACATCCATGCCTAAGGATTGAAAATAGTGTTGTATCTAATTCTTTTATATTTGAAAGTTATTTCCATTGAATATTGGAATCCCTTTATGATTTACTGATGACATGACTTCTACTTAGAGAAAAATTTCATTGACTAGAACCTTTTCCCCTAATACCACTTGTTATACCCATAAGGATCTTTAATGATAGATACCCTAATATGGGGGAAATTTAGGGTATGAAACTCATTCCAATATAAACAACTTACTCCTTGAACTCTCAACAACCTAACTGATCTTGGACTCAGGGTTAGTAGGGTCACACTCAAGTTCTTCTATTAATGATGACCTTATTTTCATTTCTATTACCATTGGATTAATTGGGTTTTATCAAAACCACAATCACTAATTTATGTCTTGAAAAATATAAATAAATCATGCACCCAATACATAAGAATATACTTGGTTAACTCAAACTGTACTAATGCAAGGAGCATACAATGATAATGTGTTTATGTATAGGAATCCACTAAACTTATTGTTTGGTAGTGGGTTTAGGATAGGATAACCTAAGCCAGTGGTCACTCCCTTTACAGAATTTAGGGATGGTGCACTACCTTATTAGGGTAACTCCCTTACTCCTCTCTCTTACACACTACTTCAAGAAAATGAGAACACCTTAGCGATCAAGTCGATACCAAACAATATCTCTATTGTTATTGATGCACTAAGTGTAGATATTTGATCCTTCATCTCCATGTGTTGCTTCTTTATAGTCTTTCTGTGAATATCACTATAATAGTAGCATCACCTTCCATGATTCATCATGGAAACTCCATATTCCTTCTTTGGAAATATCTTCAAAGAGTGTCCATGATTTATTCAATCCTATCTCTCTCTCTCTCTATCTTATTTATAGAATTTATAGTCTCTATGATATTTGATTCAACTCTACATGTTCCATCCTTCTTTTTACATAGAGACAGTCTCTATTATTTATGGAGATAAATATCTCTATAATACCATATTTTTATAACTTCCTTTTCTCTATTCCTATATAAATTCCCCATGTTTACCACATTAAATATCTGAATTTTACTATGATTATGATGGGTGAATCTATTCAATTCTATCCTTTATATCTGATTCAAATTCACTCATTGAATTCTCAAATTTCCCTCCTAAAAGATTAGGATATGTGAATATGGAAACCTATTGATTTTACTTATTCATGGAGTGAGAATTAACATTACGATGTGATCCTCATTCCATTCTGAAATGATGAACCTGGACTCCTTCCTCCATGGGAACCACCTTGGTGTAACACTCTCTTTTGCAACATGTGATTAATAACCTATGAATTTCATGGATTGCACCACATAAAACACATTAGGGTTATAAAATCATGATTCACCTTTGAAAATAAAACTATGTTGCAACTCTTGTCATAATAGAGTGGTCTCTTCTCAAATTTGACAAGTTACAGCATGAACATTTGTATTATAGGGTGATCCATAGATCTTCCACAAAATAATAGTTCATGTTGTTCTCATGGAAAAGTGCCACAACATGATATCAACCTGTAGTCCACTCTTTTCATTATTTCATATTTATTATCACAACATGATCTTCTTCCATAGTGTGAACATATCTAAATAGGTATAACCAATGAAACCCACATGAACCTCTTCACGATGTGGCTATACTTCCCATAGTGTGACCATCGTTTCATGATACAGAGTTAAGGAAATAACCTTATGTATCAAGATTTTTTCCAATTAAACACTTACCTATCCTCTACTAAGAACTCTTATGTGTTCTCTTCATGATGTGGACATCCTTCCCATGGAATGAAAACATCCACAATTGGTCATTCTATCAATCATATCTTACGATATATTATAAATCATACTTTATAGAAAGCTACATTATCAATCATATTTTATGATTTATAATGGAAATTATAATGTCTTGGATTTTCTGTGTATTATTTTTGGATATTATATGGATTAATTTTGAGACCAGGCACTAAGACGATATGATATTCTGAGGCCCAGTGTGCCTGAAATAAATGTTTAAAATATATTAAATATTTTAAATAGCACACAGGTGTGGTTTTCCTAAAAAATTGGAATAACTTATAAATGGGTGCCTGGATCAGAAATATGATGGCACCGTTAAACTTAGAACATGAGGTTTACCTTAGGCGTGACTTAACATTAGTCGGTGTGGGTCATTTGTAGAAAAGTCATCGCAGGCTTGGAAATGAATAAAATAATTAAATAAAAATATTTTAATTTGTTTTGTTGGCACAAAGATTAGTGGATATTTAAATAGACCATTATGTCATAATTCTAAGGTTAGACGCATAACCCTAGAAACACTAGATATTCATTGGAGAGAGCTTCATATAATCCTCTTAGGCGAACGATGACGGATTGTGGATTGACGATCGATGTGCATTGATTTTGACGGATCATCCCTATGATAGTGACGCAATAATCGTTCATCATAAATGATTGATCCAAATAGAGTTAGAGAATTTATTTTGATTCGTTTATTCCCCGTTATTTATTTCTATGATGAACATGGATCAATAGACAAACATATTGATTCACGGATCGTGCGTATTACGAGATGGGATTATTATGCGGGGTTTTAATGGGAGAATTTATTTCTTGATTTGATTTCTTCGATTGCCGTTATGACAAAAATGAATCAATATGGACACAAACATTTATTTAGGTCCATTCCTCTTTATTGGTTTTTGATTTTTCTCCCCTCATTCATCATTCATCGTGGGAATTCTTCATTTGTCTTGTGGCTTAAAAAATCTTGACCAATTGATTGTTGGACACCTGTTTCTTGGAAAAATGATCTGAAATCATAGATCTAGGATCAGAACAACACAAAGGAGGTGAAACAATGAAGACAAAGTGATTCAGATGATAGATGATTTCTAATTTCGTGTTATTTAGTGTTCTTCAGTACTGAATGAAGAACAATAAATATATTTGTTTTTCGAACGGATTAGACACTAGAATCGATTGTTTGAGAAATGGATAGGCCTGAACGAGATGATCCCATAATACTGATATGATTGGATCCATATTCTGAAGCACTAGTAGCATGAATGTGAGAGGGAGTAAGAAAAAGGGTTTCTGTAAAAACATGATACATGCGGTGTGTAGCCCTTGGATACATGGTGTGTAGCCCCCTTTGAATGACTCAATGTGTACCTAAATAAGTACACAGACATGGGGTGGAGTAAATGACGTGTAATCACCCACATGATAGGTAATGGATCATATACATGGACTACTACATGTATTTGTACATGGGCTATGGTACATGGTCTGATTCCATGTACTGGCACACGGCTGGAGTACACGGATGAGACCTAGTGTACAGGGATATGGCATATAACCCCTCTACACACCGTGTAATCTCCTATACTACATGGACACAGTTTGAATGACATAGTCTGTTTACACAGGTAGAACTCAGGGTCAAGGGACATGACATGTGACCCCTACTACACACCGTGTACTTTTTCTTACATTGCTTAGATCTCTTGTCCCCTGTATCTTGGACAATCTTCATTAGGGTTCATTCCCATTATCCTTTCCCTAAAGTTTGATACAAATCATTTCCTACTCTTGTTATAATGATCCCTTCAGTAGGACTTCCTGGATAGAGTTTTTGAAAACCCCTTAAAAGGCCCAAAGTGGGGTCCTCTATTCATCTTCATGTTCTAGGTGGAGTTCTTGGTATCGGTGTGACCAATCCTACCGGGTGTTGATCCCCTACTTAGCGGGTTAATCTATATTGAGTTGTTAGTATCCCATCATGGCCCTAGAATTGATCCTCATTTTTTATTGTATTCTCTTCAGAATATCAGTGTATTCTTTATCATGACGAGATCCAACAGGAAGTACCTCTCAGATGGATGTCATCAGTGCTATCGGACTCAAGAGGGTGTTCTCTCGGATGAGTGCTTTATAGAATCTTCAAGCAGAAATCCTAGTCTGGTATACTATGGTTGTGACTTACCTCTAGGATATGTATCTCTATTGAGTATATCTATATATTATTATTATATGTTTTGTATACATATACATGTGTAAAGATGACTATACTTCCTTTATTGTGTGATTTTTGGTTTCAGGGTGCCCTACTAAGTATTGCTATACACACCCCTGCATGGAATTTTCCCACATGTGTCATGTCTTGGTATAATGATTGAACTTTTAACAGAGTCCTAGGTGGACTAGGACCAGACAGTGCATAGTGAGACCAGATAGACTGAGGTGTGTTCTTGCAGCTTTCAAATAGTAGTCCCTTTACTTTTAGGTTAGACTTGTGTTACATACTCTTTTTGGTGGGATTTTATTTGTCCTTTTTTACTTTCTTTTACTTCATGTCATACTCTAGTTATGGAATTAGATGTATGCATGCATGATTGTTCAGTTGTTTTTTTCATTTCATCATTGTATAGGTTGGAGATGTGTGTGTGTGTGTACGGGTACTTAGGCTAAGTCCTCCCATGTCTGTGATATTCTTTCTTGGCGCTATTCACTATCCCCTAGCCTATTGGAGGTAGGATTGGGGAGTCACATAACGGGCCCCTCTGGGACAGGTCATGAAATAAAATCAAGTAAACTTTACGTATCGTCAAAATATATCGTATATATCATCTAAAAGATATTATGTATCACTATAAATCTTCTCTAGGACTTTGTTAGTTCGTCCTCCTCTCAGAATTTCTTACACCTCAACCTAGAATATCTTGCATATATAGGGATCTTCATGCATTTATTTTTTCCTATGAACTTAATTAATGATGTGATCCTTGTGTTCACTTCATGGTTTCTTCTTACATAATAACAACCCCTCTTTCTAGATAAATTTTGAACCACCTTCAACACTACTTCTCTCTGATTTACTTTTATAACACCAAAACTTCCCAAACAAATTCCATAACATCAAAAATTCTATAAAAAATTAGAATATCAAATTTTTCATCAATATTATTCTTTATTTCAATCCTTCATTATTACGGACAATAACCATAAATCCATTACATTCCTATTTGCTTCCAACACCACCAATAACAAATCCAACACTATAAAATGTAACATTATTACTTTTGTTTCCAATAAATCTATCACTTCATAATTGCACAATTGAAATGAAAACACATGTCCCTAGGTGATCATGTGTATTAAGAAAGTTTAACACAACTTATATAAGTTCTACAATAAATGATTCCATTGAATTGTTATGTTATTGTATAATTTGATGATGTAATAAGTACTTAGGTACCAAAGACACTAAACTTATGATTCTAGGAATGGTTGAATGTAATAAATATTAATGTGATGTGTGTAAAGTATATATATGTTACACTAGATCCAGAATTGTGGGTTAGCGGTGCCCTAAAGCGGGTAACCTGGAGATGTGTTTCAAGTAGATAGGTTGATGATACAATGACATGTTTTAGATTGTTTTATGATATATATGTTTAGTTAGTCAATGCAATGAACTTTATATGTGGATGGTGTAGTCTGGAAGGTAGTTCCTGGTTATAAGAGTTTCAATTTTCAGTTGGCGTGATTCTATAAAGTAATTTAAGAGGTTATACTTTGTAAAATATGTCTAAAATGTGGAATTCAGAAGGTATGGTTTTGATGATGGTGGTAAATGATAAGTGTGGTTTTATTTGTTCTTTGACTTGATATGTGTAATGGTTTTCCCTATAATATATTATTTTCTATTCTTTTATCCTTTAGATGATGATGGTTTCTAAGTTGATGGTAGTTTAATGGTTGGGTTGGCTAGGTAACTATATCCTCCTATGTGGGTAAAGGCAGGATGTAAGACTTTGGGATAGATCTATGTTGAGTATATCATGAGTTGGGTTCCCTGGTTTCATCTTATGAAGATCCCATGGATGAGATAGTGATGATGATGATCATGGTATGAGTTTCTGTATCATTGTTTTATGTTGGGTTATTTGAACAGTGATTCATAGTCATTCACTACTCAAATCATCACCCGAGTAGGGGAAGTATGAGTTTTCCCCAACATTCAATTAGTGTGTTCCCTACTAGATGGACATATAGTTAGGCCTTTCTCTTCACCACACCCATGATTATAAACTTTATGGTCATAAATATAATAATTCAATGCTAGTGGTGGATGTGGTGTGATGTGTGATGTTACAAGTGTGCTATTGGTGTGATAGGTGTATTTTTTGGGGGCCATTTTTTGATTGGTTTGACAGTGTGAGTCATGCATATTATATACCCAAGTGATTTTGGGTGTATGATTGTAGTGATTTATGGGGTAGCTTTAGAGACTATGGAATTTTCCTAGTATTGGGTTGCTTTTCTAGTTTATATTTTATACTCACAGATGAATTAGTATTTTCTTATTACATCAATACAATTGAAGGATATAGTGTGAATCAACTGATTATGTTTATATTAACCCCTAATCCTTATAATTTTTTCTAGATATTTAGGAGAATGTTGGAGGCAGTGTTAAGAAATTATAGCTTGGTTTTAGTGGATAGTCTTAGGAGCATAGTGGATGTATATCATTGTTGAGGTATACTGGTTTGTTGTGGGTTTTCTTATTTTGGATTTTCTTATGATTGTATTTTTTTTCATTGGTGGTTGTTGTATGCTGATATGGTTCTATGAAATTCATGCATTGATATACATTATATTTATTTTTAGATTTTGTGTTGTTTTGGATATTTTACCTCAATTATTCCTCATTTTCATCCCGATTAGGGATGATGAGAGAAATTCATTTCATATGTGTGTGTTTTATAACTTCAATTTTTTAATTTTTAATATTAACTCTTGACCCATTGGATACTAGCTTGAGATGTTACATTCAATATTGAAGTTGAACCAGGGAAGGCTCTCAGCATGGTCGAGCCATGACATTGTCAATAAAATATTTATAAAAAGTTAAATAACATTTTTAATGTTTTATATACAATTTATTAATAGGTTGTCCATCTAATATTAATAAGAAGTTAAATGATGTTTTTTAAATAATTTATTGATATAATGTCCATAAAACATTTATAAAAAATTAAAAAAAAAATTTAAATATATGTTATGTGGACAATATAATAATAAATTTTCCATAAAATAATTATAAAAAGTTATAAAATATTTTTTAATATATTTTGTGTTGATAGTTTATTAATAAAATGTTCTCAAAAAAATATAGAGAATTGATAAATAGTTTCTAATATACGTTATATGGATAAATTAATAAAAAATATTCATAATATATTTATGAAAAATTAAGTATTAGTTTTAAAATAGTGTTTGTGAAAATTTTATTAATATATAATCCACATAATATTTATAAAATAATAATAAATAATTTTTAATATACTTTTTGTGTACAGTTTATAATAAATTTATCAAACATTTATTATTATAAGTTTTATGTATATATATTTCAAACATTTTTGCATCGAATATACAGAAAAATGTTTTGTCTATATTAATAAATGTTAAATATTTAAGTTATATGTTAAATGTGTTAAATATTAATAAACAATATGAAGGTTTCGGGCTTAGAGGAAGCATTGGATGGGGCATTCCCAACTCATATTTTTTTCATAATCAATGATTAATATGAGATTTACATGACAATAAACATTGTGATCAATGGAATTGAATCAAAGAATATTTTTTGATTGAACACTGAAACCAAGACGCAGGATCATCACATATTATTTATAATTAATTTAAACAATCAAATAATTACCTTTCTTTTAATTATTTCTTTATTTATGGATATGAAAACGTATTTATGTTGTATCATTATTGCGTTGTAGGAATCAAGAGTATATTCCCTCTGGTAGTGATCCACACATGTTCCACAAATCTCCAAATGTCATTGTAGGAATATTCAGGTGCTAGCATGGAAGATCCTGATGCTTTCATCATTTGATTTTGATCTCACCAAGAATATCTTGAAGAATAATTCACTTTTATCTCTCTAGACTTGAGAGTCGTGGACGAGGAGGATCACTCTCCATTCTTGTGAGTGTTCTTGGAGAGGGATCTCTCGAGGGCTTTGAGAGAATTCTATTCAGATGTCATTGTGCACAACCAAATTAAATTGGAAACTCATGAATAAAATAATATACTTGGGTTTATATACTTCTAAAGTTAGAAAATAATAATTTCACATGCACCCTTATTATTTTTCTTAACTCCTGCAGAACCCCATGTGTTGGGCAAAAATCCCTCAAGGTAACATTGCATTATTTTTGGGTTGATTGTGTTTATTGACAAAGCAGGTTTTCATGGATATTTGTCGAGTTCCCAAGAAGTTGTTAACAATCCATGTTGACAAAGAACGATGACAAAGGAAAAGGACGATCTGGAGGCGGTACAAAAGAGCAGTACAAGGTGGCGCCGTTTTCCAGTGTTTGCCAAATTTTTTGGGTCCAAAATTTGGAGTTTGGTGAGCATCGCGAAAAGTGGATTTCCATGAAGTGCATAATTTAATATGGCAAAGGCATGAATTTCGCGAAGATAGGATTCATGGTTTGGAAATCGCGAAGACCAGAAGAATGGAGGCGGTGGTGCTTCGCGATTACGTCAAGATTCGCGAACGGCAGAGGCTGAAGTGCATCGCAGCGGAGAAGGGCTTTGCGAGAGAGCTTCGCGGCGAAGGTGTGAAAGAATGTTGGGCTTCGCGAGGGAGCTTCGCGGCGAAGGCGTGAGCCGCGAAGGTAAGTTGACGGTGATTCTTCGCGATTACGTCAAGATCCGCGAATGGAAAATTGTCGTGGAGCTTCGCGATTTGGACAGAATTCCGGCTGAAACTTTGGAGCTTCGCGAATTGAGATGACATGGTGTTGACTTCGCATGGAAGGGACGAGGGTCGGTGGAATCGCCTATAAATAGAGGTCGACCCCTTCAAGCGATGTAGAGAGAATTTTCAGAGAAAATACTTTGCTCTCGATTTGCGAAGGTGGTTCGCGGAGCCAGTGTGCTTCGCGAAAGAGGTGCTTCGCGGCGGCTATTGTAGCTCCGCGAAACCTGCGAGCTCCGTGTTGGCTTACTTAGCTTCGCAAGGGTCGTTGCTTTGCGACAGCTTGAGCATCGCGAGCGTGCTTCGCGAGGGAGCTTAGCGAGTGAGCTTCGCGAAAAGGCAGGAGCTTCGCGAAGGCTTGTTTGAGCTTCGCGAAATTGGGAGCCTTGCATTGTAGGGTGCTTTGCGAAGGTCTTTCCAAAGGTAGTTTGCCCAGTGGATAGTGGCAAATGGGTATTCATCTACGGGTGAAAGATAAACTTCAACAGAGCATCTACATACAGAGAAAGATGCATTCCTTATTGGAAATGAAGAGACCTACAGGTCTATAAACCGTGAGTTGATTCCCTTTACAGAGCAGTGAGCTTAGGAAGAGGAAGAAGGTGATCCTCTCCACCGGCAGTGAGCCAGAGAGAGAGAAACAGGGAGTGACCCTTGGGAAAGCAGTGAGCTGACCCTAAACCTTGTATAGGCAGTGAGCCTGGGCATAGAAGTGATCTAGCCCGAACATTGTAATCCACATCTAGTGAAGTATAGTGGAATTTGGTACGAACCAGCAACTTGTCGGCGTATGCTCCTTGGACGTAGCCCTTAGCGGTGAACCAAGTAAAAATCTCTGTGTCTGCCTGCTTACTTTCCTGCATTGTATTCAAAGCATCATCATCAGGTAAAGGAGAAAAGTGATCATAGTAACCACACAAGTGCAAACAAAGTGACCCTTGTAACAAAGAGGTCAAGATCCAGTGGGGCAGGAAGAACTTTGAAAAAGAATATCCATACCCTGATTCACCCCCCCCCCCCTCTCAGGGTATATAGGCCCCTATTGTCCCTAACAATTGGTATCAGAGGAATAGGTTGCTTTTATCAGATTTGTTTGCTCCGACATGGTGTAGTCGATCTGTGTGCTTAAAGAATTAGTCTTCTCTTATATCAGTGAGCCATGGAAAAGGGAAAAACATCCAAGAAGAAGCAGAAGTCAAGTGGTATTCCTCAGTGTTGAAGTATGTATGGAAAAATTGTGATTCAATTAAAAGAATCAAATAGTTTACTGAAGGAAGGTCTGGATGAATCTAACAGGGAAAATATTGATTCACTCAATCATGATGTTGGAATAAGTGAAGTACATGAGCATCAGAGTGATTCTGAAACAGAAGAAGAAATTGAAGGAAGAATAGATATGCGGGTTGAGTTGGAGGCTGCTCTTGAGGAGATAGATGCTTGGAGAACAAAAACAAAGAAATCCAACAAAGTTGTTCACGATGCCAAACTCTATATGCAGCAGCAGGAAGAAGAGAAGTCTGAGTTGATGGAAGAAATTGAGAAGCTCAAGTTATCAACACGACAGAACTCAGAATCGGTTAGTGAGTATAATATTAAGATTGAAGAATAGAAAAGGGAGATCGATGGATTGAATAGAAAAGTGAAAGATCAATTCAAAATCATCGAATAACCTAATATTCCAAGTGATGTTGGAAACACTGAAGAGGCCAAATCTAAAGATATCTGGATCAAGGGATTGGAGATTGAGGTCAACAAGCTAAAAGGCTTAAATCAAAGGCTTATTGATATAGTTACCGACCTAACAGAGAAGAATGATTCACATGCTGAAGAGCTGCAGAAGATGGCTAGAATGAAAGGAAAACAAAAGGCTGGTGATTATGAAGAGAGTCAAAAGTCAGATGAAGCACAGAATCTTAAAGCCAGAAATAATGATCTAACAGCACAGTTATTTGCAGAAGTTCAGAAGAATCAAAGGCTACAACAAGAGAATGCATGTTTCTCTGACTCTTTCGCTCAAGAAAAATTGAAGGTAAAGGAGAAAAATGACATGGTTGATAAGCTGAAGCATGAACTGGAAGATGAGGTGAGTAGAGGGAAGCTTCTCAAGGGAGAACTTGATGTCCAACTTGAATCAAGGGATATGAAGATTCAAAAGTTAGAAGAAGAGCTAGAATCAGTTAAGAATGAATTAGAGAGTTCCAATGATAGAGGAAAGCCTAAAATGAAGGATGCCTTGCATTTACTATTTGATCATCCTTCGACAAGTGATGATAAAATGAAGAACAGATATGCTATTTCTGAAGAGAAACAACAGAATATTTTCTCTGATCAAAGACCAGCAAGTTTCGGAAAAGCTGGTATTGGATTTGATGAATCACCTCCCATGCATGATAAGAAGAGAGCCGTGAACAGTTTTAGGAGTGGAGAAAAACCTGTAGGTGCTGGAGATAGGCCTAAGAGGTCAGTTGCAAAAAGAAGTGACGACATGTGCTATTTCTGTGGGATTCACGGCCACACATCAAGCTTCTGTCTAGAGGCTCAGGAATACATTTCATATTGTGAAAACAGAAAATGTACAAAATCTGAAAATAAGATGAAACGTCCTGAGAAATTAGAAAGAAGAGTCTCTCAAAGGAAAGCATTTGTTAGATGCTATTACTGTGGAAGAATGGGACACACCATGATTATGTGTCAGGAAGCTAAGGAGCTCAATTTCAGAGGAAGAACTCAAGCTACATCAACATCTCGACATAGAAATGATGAAATGAGGTATGTCTTTGATGGAAGATGTTTCATATGTTCTGATCATGGGCATTTGGCCAGACAGTGCAGCAAGAAGAAAGCGGGGAAGGAAAAAGATCCGATGAAGAGATTACCAACTCCAGTGGAACATAATGAGAAATTATACACTGGGAGACAAAGTGGTAAAATGAAAAATAGGCTTAGAGCCTTAGGGGAATCACATGGAGATGAACGAAAGGTATATCAATCACCTCCTATGTCGTACTCACAACCGCTCTCAAGGAGAGAATGTGAACAAACCTGGAAGATTAAGGGGAGATCTACTCCTGTTGTGATGAAGAAGAATGAATGTTCAATGGAGGACTCGCCACCAGTAAAAAAGAGTGTAGTGACTCAGACATCTGATAAAATAAAGATGAACAAAGAATGCATCGAGAAATCCACATGTTGTGTTTCTCAGCGAGAAGTGAAGGAAAGAGGAAGACCCCTAAGATGGGAGAAGAAGAAAGGGAAGATGCCAAATAGAGGGGTTTCTACTCAGAGAAATAATCAAGGAAAATGGAATTTTGGTAGAACCTAAAAGAAGGAAATGTGTACTAGCGGGTTTATACCCCAAGCGGTGAGAAAGGCCGAGCCTACCAAATCTACATATCAGAAAAAGGCTCAGAATGTTGGCAATGAATGCCTAGTCATATGGCCAGAACAGTTGAAGTTGGCTAGGCAGTTGGAGGAAGCAAGGAAGGAGTGTGATTCTCTGCAAGAAAGAATCAAAGGGTTGACCCATAAGGATCAACCACAATCCTCATCTTGAGGAGTCCAGAAGCATCCCCTCTCCCTATGTATATAAATGCTATTAACTAATGATTCGTGTGTTTCAGGTTTTAGGGAGATACAATCCAAGGGGAAGTGGCATCTAAGGATGCAAAATGGAGAAGTGATATGCTCTAGAGTTTCAATTGATTCAAATCAGGTACCAGAGTTGAATAAGAAAGGGAGCAACAGAGCACAATAGAATGTGATTGTGTTGTTAACTTTGTCTCTTGTTTCCTACACCGAGTTTCAACTCAGTAGGCTTAGAGATTTGGTTAATGGCTCAATGATGAGTGCTAGATTGCCATAAATCATATAGGTGGAAGATAAGAATAAATGATGCAAGAGAAGAATGACGTTTATGGGTATAAACAGTGGTTCTAACCCCAGGAATTGTTGCATAACATAGGGGGAGAATTCAACAACAAAATCAGATGCTAGATCCATCAAGGAAATAATTGGATGACCCAGCTCAAGTGTTGTCTATTGAGAGAAGACATACTATGGGAGAAGCAGAAGTGATCATTAAGCTCCAGTTCAGACAAGAAGAATGAAATCACTGCAGCAGAAATCACTACTATCATAGGTTGAGTCAAAATGATTTGTTGATGCAGCTGAAGATGAAAACTGGGTTCAGGCCATGAACGAAGAGCTTGATCAGATTGAAAAGAACCAGACATGGGAGATTGTTTCGAGGCCAGCGGACAAGAATGTCATTGGGACCAAATGGGTCTATCGCAACAAGATGAATGAAGATGGCACAGTGATTCGGAACAAAGCACGTCTAGTGTGCAAGGGGTACTCCCAAATCGAGGGAATTTATGTTGATGAGACATTTGCACCAGTTTCAAGGTTGGAGAAAATAAGATTATTCCTAGTCATCGCAGTGCAAAGGAAGTTCAAAGTGTTCCAGATGGATGTCAAATCCGCATTCTTGAATGGGGTTCTGGAAGAGGAGGTGTATATTGAGCAGCCAGATGGTTTTCTCATTCATGAGGATGAGAACAAAGTTTGCAGGTTGAAGAAGGCATTGTATGGGCTGAAATAAGCACCAAGGGCATGGTACTCAAGGCTTGATCAGTACTTGAAGAAGCTTGGTTTTCAGCGTGGAGAAGTTGATTACAATCTCTATTTCAGCAATGACAGTAATCAAAGGATGATGGTACTAGTGTATGTCGATGACATAATTTTTGGCGGATCAGATGAAGCTCAGTGCAAACAGTTTTCCGAATTCATGAAAAATGAGTTTGAAATGTCAATGATTGGAGAGATAACGTTTTTCCTTGGTCTACAGGTGGCACAAGGAAGGAATGGAACTTTCATTTCTCAATCCAAATATGCCAAGGAGGTTATAAGAAGGTTTGGAATAGATAATTCCAAATAGATAAAGACTCTGGTTGCTACCCGGATGAAATTATCAAAAGATGAGGATGGTAAGGCAGTTAATATCACAGAATACAGGCAAATTATTGGAAGTTTATTGTACTTGACTGCAACAAGGCCTGATATTGTTTTTTCCACATGCCAAGCAGCTAGATATCAGAGTAATCCCAAGGAAAGCCACATGCTTTCAGTGAAAAGAATACTTCGGTATATCCAGGGCACAGTGGATTTCGGCTTAACATATACTAATAAATCCCAGACGGAGTTATTGGGTTATATTGATGAAGACTGGGCCGGTTCAGCAGATGATAGAAAATCAACGTCAGGTGGTGCATTCTATCTTGGTGGATTGTGTATTTCTTGGCTCAGCAAGAAGCAAGACTGCATTTCATTGAGCACCGCAGAAGCTGAGTATATTGCGGCCACTCAAGCCTGCACACAGTTATTGTGGATGAAGCAGCAGCTTAAAGATATGGGAGTTGAAGTGAAGTCTCCGATCGGAATCCAGTGCGACAACTCAAGTGCTATAAATCTTAGCAAAAATCCCGTCCATCATTCAAGGACAAAGCACATTGAGATTAAGTATCATTTTATCAAGGAGAATGTGGAGCAAGGGATTGTGAAGTTGGAGTATGTGCCTATAGAATTACAGGTTGCAGATATTCTGACAAAGGCCTTACCCAAGGAAGCATTTGAAAGGCATCGACTGGCTCTGGGAGTTCAGTCGATTCCCCGCACTTGAAATAGTGTGGATGTGCCCCCCCCCTCCCCGAGGTACGATGTGTTTTCCCTAATGTGTTGATATGTGTTCTCTACTATGTTACAGACTACAAAGGAGTGACCTTTGGGTTCGTTGACAAAGGGGGAGAAAAGTGTTTGTTAATGGGGGAGAAAATTGTGATTGTTCAAGGGGGAGACAGTGCGAAGATTTGAGAAATCATAATTGATATGGGGAGAAGCTGACAGGTGGAGCAGCCAGAAAGGGGGAGCAATGAGACAGGGGGATATTTTCAAATCTGACGATGCTTGAAGTGATCGATCAAAGCATAGAAATCATGACAACTGAGGATCGTGATAAAAGCAGAACAGTGGTGTTGGAATGGTGTGATACGGTTTCCAGCTATCACCAATTGGTATCAGTGTGGTTCAACAATTGGTATCAACTTAAGAATTGGTATCAGGGTAGAATCGACAATATTGTTTGACATGAAGTGATTCATTGATGATCTTTTCATACTACTCTTGTTTCTCACGCCGAGCATTGCTCATGTGGGCTTAGAGTACGTGTTAAGTGAATCCTTGAATGCTATCAGAATCGCAAGGGGCGAATGGTGGTAGCAGCTGGAAGAAGACTCAGTGAGGTATCAAAGTGCAGAAAATCATCCTGAGCAGAGTTGTGAAGAGTTGTCAACAAACCCAAAGGGGGAGATTGTTGGGCAAAAATCCCTCAAGGTAACATTGCAGTATTTTTGGGTTGATTGTGTTTGTTGAAAAAGAAGGTTTTCATGGATATTTGTCGAGTTCCCAAGAAGTTGTTAACAATCCATGTTGACAAAGAACGATGACAAAGGAAAAGGACGATCTGGAGGCGGTACAAAATAGCAGTACAAGGTCGCGTTGTTTTCCAGTGTTTGCCAAATTTTTGGGGTCCAAAATTTGGAGTTTGGTGAGCATCGCGAAAAGTGGATTTCCATGAAGAGCATAATTTAATATGGTAAAGGCATGAATTTCGCGAAGATAGGATTCATGGTTTGGAAATCGCGAAGACCAGAAGAATGGAGGCGGTGGTGCTTCGCGATTACGTCAAGCTTCGCGAACGGCAGAGGCTGAAGTGCATCGCGGCAGAGAAGGGATTTGCGAGAGAGCTTCACGGAGAAGGCGCGAAATAATGTTGGGCTTCGCGAGGGAGCTTTGCGGCGAAGGCGCGAGCCGTGAAGGTAAGTTGACGGTGATTCTTCACGATTACGTCAAGCTCCGCGAATGGAAAATTGCTGTGGAACTTCGCGATTTGGACAGAATTCCGGCTGAAACTTTGGAGCTTCGTGAATTGAGATGACGTGGCGTTGACTTCGCGTGGAAGGGACGAGGGTCGGTGGAATCGCCTATAAATAGAGGCCGACCCCTTCGAGCGATGTAGAGAGAATTTTCATAGAAAATACTTTGCTCTCGATTTGCGAAGGTGGTTCACGAAAGAGGTGCTTCGCGGCGTCTATTGTAGCTCCGCGAAACCTGCGAGCTCCGCGTTGGCTTACTTAGCTTCACGAGGGTCGTTGATTTGCGATGGTTTGAGCATCGCGAGCGTGCTTCACGAGGGATCTTCACGAGTGAGCTTCGCGAAAAGGCAGGAGCTTCGCGAAGTCTTGTTTGAGCTTTGCGAAATTGGGAGCCTCGCATTGTAGGGTGCTTTGCGAAGGTCTTTCCAAAGGTAGTTTGCCCAGTGGATAGTGGAAAAGGGGTATTCATCTACGGGTGAAAGATGAACTTCAACAGATCATCTACATACAGAGAAAGATGCATTCCTTATTGGAAATGAAGAGACCTACAGGTCTATAAACTGTGAGTTGATTCCCTTCACAGAGCAGTGAGCTTAGGAAGAGGAAGAAGGTGATCCTCTCCACCGGCAGTGAGCCAGAGAGAGAGAAATAGGGAGTGACCCTTGGGAAAGCAGTGAGCTGACCCTAAACCTTGTATAGGCAGTGAGTCTGGGCATAGAAGTGATCTAGCTCGAACATTGTAATCCACAGCTAGTGAAGTCTAGTGGAATTTGGTACGAACCGGCAACTTGTCGGCGTATGCTCCTTGGACGTAGCCCTTAGCGGTGAACCAAGTAAAAATCTTTGTGTCTGCCTGCTTACTTTCCTGCATTGCATTCAAAGCATCATCATCAGGTAAAGGAGACAAGTGATCATAGTAACCACACAAGTGTAAACAAAGTGACCCTTGTAACAAAGAGGTCAAGATCCAGTTGGGTAGGAAGAACTTTGAAAAATAATATCCATACCCTGATTCACCCCCCCCCCCTCAGGGTATATAGGCCCCTATTGTCCCTAACACCATGTCAATAATAATAATAATAATTTTTGACATGTGATAAACTTGTGAATTAAATTAAATATTAGTTATTCAAATAATATTCAATATATATTATTTCTCACCAGACCATTAAAATCGATTCTTCATTCCTCCATAATATTTATCAGACCTTGAATAATGTCTATTTATTTAATAAATAAATATCAATACATTATTCACCAATAAATAAATAAATATTATATTCATGAAAGGGAAAATAACTATTTATTAAATATTATGTTCACAAAACATTCTCTCAAATAACCAGTGACTAAATATATGTGATCAATAAAACATGAATAATTATTAAACCATGTGTGGGGATAATATTTATTCATCTTTTTAAATAATAAATAACACTATTATTTAACTGAGGTTCTGGATACACTTAGTGTGTAACCCTATAAGCCTCTTTCTCGGTGGCATTAGGTAAAGTATCTCAAGTCCAAGGTTAGTGTCTAGCAATACACCAAGACACCCATAGAGAAATAAGTTAATGTCACAATGGCATAAAACCACATACAAACACTTACTATATAATATAATCCCTTTATCATGATATCTCTAATCAAGCAGGTTTCATGTTGGGGTCATCAACCTGTGTGCATGATGTATCTTTCTTTGACTTTCCAAAAACTAAACTTGCCTATATAACACAATTTCCATGTATTTATTTAGTCTATATCATTTACATAAAAGGTAATGAGATGTCAACTTCTTTTAAAGAATAGAAGAGAGAAATCCTTTCTCTGATTATTCATTAATGAAATATTACTCATGACGCACCCAACATATCCTACTTCACTGCGAATATATGTCATCACATTTTTCATCAATACGAAAAACTACATGACTCATAACATACATTAATAATCATATTAAATTCTAAGGACAAACACACATGTCTTAAGATAGGAACATCCAATGACACATATAAATATGGATTTCCTATTGGTGGTTCTCATTCTCATAATCTCTTATACTGGAAATTACCAAGGGCTTACACCATGAGAATGTGCCTCAAATAACTATGATTCTCCACCCCTAATAGCCTATATAATTTGTATCTCTCAAATTATTTCATCTGTAGATAGAGCATATATTTAAGAATATTTTTATGGCACTTCTGGTTTCATATCATGGTGAGGAACTACTATGACCTTTCAGCATGACGGCTACTCTTAGGACATTATCACATACTATATCACATAGAATAATAATAATGGTGTGATAAGAATTTTATTAATATTAAAAAAAATGAATATAGGATATCATAAAGTACACATAAGTTGGTTCTAGGGCACCAACTCTAAAAGACTCCCACTTTCACTAGATCAAACTTCTAATAACATGTAGTCCACTAGCTCTCATATGATACTCATGCTTCTGCTAAGATAGGCCTTTTATAAGGATGTGGCCTTAAACATAAAAAAATCTTATGTTTTATTCAATCAATTACTTTATTTCACAATGAGTATCTTTTCAAGTTTATAGTTTTAGAGAATTATTCCATAACTCATACATAATAAAACCATAATATACAAAGTGAACACTTCTGATTAGTATCCATTTTTTCCATAATATAATACTTTTAAAATAAATAAAGATTTATTTCATGTAAAATATATATGAATTTAAAATTAACTCATTACTTTCCCTTACCCATCCTTAAATCCTATTTAAAAACATGGTATGAGCACAAAAAGCTCATTAAGGGATAAACAAAGAAGGAAAACCATCAGTCCTTTGAAAACATGAAAACCCATGAAATTATTATAAAGTAATAATTTTCACCCTTAAAAATTAGTAAATAATTTCCTTAGAAAATAATAACATCTATTACCTTTTTTTGTAATCATAATATTACCATAAAACCCATAGCAAGCATAGATAAAACATATTGGTATATTGGGACATCGTTATACTTATCACTCTTATAAATGGAATAATTGTGCAGTTAACTTTCATGCATGTCACTCTTGAAAATGTAATATCCATATGGTCGACTTCTATACCCAATGCATTGGAGATATATCATGGACCCACCCATTGTTTATCATGAAACCACCCGTCATTAGTTTATCACATAACCACTCGTCAAATGTACAAGTACCATTACATAGTCATAACACATAAAAGATTAAAATTTTCAATATTTCACTCATAAATTTTCATTTTAAATCATAATAAAACATTTCAAGATATTTCAATAATCAATCCATTTTCAAAACCCATTTTCAATAACAAAATATCCAGAAAAAGGAAAGGAGGGGTTTCTTTTTTTCTTTAAAAACATGAAGGATTGTAGAGGAATCCAAATATCAAAATAGACATAAAATTTACTTTATAATTATTTTATATCCATATAAATAAATATGTAAAATAATAACAAGAATATTGACATGGATAAAATATTTTTAAATTAAATCTTTAAACATTCAAAGTGTCTCATACCACTTTGAACATTTAAATCATAAGCCCCGTGAAAGAATAAAATTTAAAAAAAACATTAAATAAATTGATAATTAGTAAATTAATTATATTATATGTCAAAATTGGCTATAAATAAGCCTCATAAAATAATATGGGTGTATAACATCAAGATATGCCTCAATGAAAGGAGATTGAGACAAAATCTCTTACCTTGAGTCTCACTTGTCACGTGTGTCTTTATATTCCTGAATAATAAAATTTTATTAATTATTTACCTTCTTGATAAAAAAAATTAAGTTTATTATTACTTTTATTTCATGTATTACAATGTTTTATACAACTAGTTAAACAATTATGTTTACGTCAGTTGTTTTTACCATATTCGGTTTATGTGTCAAAAATGATTAAGGTTGGTTCACTATGGTTGAGGAGGTCAATATATAAACATATATAGAATAATAATAATGACATGATTTTCATATTTATACATCAATTATAATTTTAAAACTAATCATGGGATATGGTTATAAAAAAAGAACCAATGTTACAATCATGGAGATGGTAGGTCATACGTATGCATGAGTAACATTCCCATTTTTCAATGATTGTTATAGAAAGAGGTTAAGTAACATTTATCTTTACATAATGATAATTATATCATAAATACCATATTATTTAATAATATATACTTGTATTTATAATTATTATGATTAAAAATAATTTCATTGCTTTTAGGAGGCGGTATTCCACACATCCACAAACGGCGTTATCACTTTTTCAATGTGTGAAAAAATAATAAAGAAAATGATATATTATTTTTCCATAATGATAATTATTTCGTGAATATAATATAAATTTAATTTATATAATATATTTTTATTAAATTCATCCTTAATAAATTCCATTTAATGTGTGAACATATCACATCGCTTTGAGGAGACGGTAGTCCACACATCCACAAACAATGTTATCATATTTCTATAAAATGAAAAGAATAAAGGTATGTGTTATATATAAATTAAATAAGAATGAATACTATGTAAATATAATATATATCATATAAAAATATTATTTATATTTTAATTCCCAATAATGATAGGTGGTAAAGGAAAAAATGAATGACATTATTTTGTGAGGCGGTAGTTTGTCGTACACGAATCAATGGTGATTTCGTTACCCATTTGATGGAAGTGTGTATAGGTTTAGGTTGAACCATTAACATAAAAAAATATACTTAGATTGATTATACTTATTTTATTATATAATCATGGTATAATAATAATTTAATGGCTGGAGAAATAAATAAAACAAAAATGCATATTGAAGAACGTTACATCTTTTTCGGGTAACTTCTTTTGGTTTGCACCAAATGGATTCTGTGGCTGGATTTATTCCTACATTTAGGCTTATAGGTTGAGTTTAGGGATTTTTGGATCTTATTTTGGTAGTTTTTTATTATTCAAAGGGATATATAGGTGTGAAGAAGTGAGGGGTGATTTCCTTTTTATAGTGGAGGAGGAGTGGCATTCTTATAATTATAAAAAGGTAAATGCTATTGGGAAGTCTCAATTACATAATTTGACAAAAATATTGATTAAAATTATATAAAAGTGTGTATATGGTCAAATAATGTCTATAAAATGGGTTTTGGACAAGTTTCTAGTTCATTTGGACTCTTAAGATCAAAGTTTAACCACTAAGTAAACACATTTTTACCTTAATCATTGTAATTAATTTTAATTGCTTTCAGTAATATTTTTGGTCAAAAACTAAGTTTACTTTATTAAAAATTATAAATTTTTATTATTAAAAATATTTAATCAATTTTTCCAAATTAAAATCATAGAAGTGGCAGAAACTAATTTAAAGTTAATCTTGTAGACAGGACAACAAAGTGGGTTTTTAAAGTAAATGTGTTCTAAAGTTTGCTAATATTTTATATCCAATTTTAATGTGAAAATGATTCCAATGATCTAAATTGGATAAAGTGATTTAAAATTTACCTAATTATTCTTTAAAACCAATTCAAAATTTAATTTAACTATATAAATAAATTAGATAAAAATGCAGTTTTCAATTAAAAAACATTATTTTTCATTATTCATCAAAATATGAAACTTCTCAAAAAAATCCAAAAATTAAAACAAATAAAATTTTTATATTTACATTTAAAAATGAAGTTTATTTTATAATACAAAAATTATAAAAGTTTTAAAATTTAGTTTTAAAATAGGTGTTCCATTAAAAGGCAGTAAAACTGCTTTTTAAAATAATAGAGATTTTAAGCATAAAACTGAATTTATTCTTATCTTATGCCTATAAAATTTATTGGATAAATGTAAAAACAATTATAAACATATGTATATATAATATATTTGGTCCTATTCACACCCTCTAATATAACAAAAAGGTGATAGATTCCACTGAAAATAATAATATTAACAATATATTATTATTCGATATAACTCATTCTTGCGTGCAATGTAATATTTTGAAGAAACTAATTGTTTCATGTTGTGTACTCTATTGGTAATATCATACATTTTAAGGTAAAATTACTATATAATTCATAAATATTAATAAATATGAAAAAAAAAAACTTATTTTATCATTAGCTGGGTTGTTACATTCTTCCCCCCTTTTGAAAATTTTGTCCTCACAATTTTATTCACTTAAACAAATGGGGGTATCTTTCCCTCATAGAATTTTCATATTCCCATGTTTCTTATTCAACCATATAGTTTTTTAATAAAACCTACTAGTGAATTACTATGTTTTTTAATTCTAGATCTCTATGGTCAAGAATCTAAACTGGTTGTTCCTCATAAGAAAGTTTCTATTCTAGTTGAACTACTACATGGCTCAAAACATGAGATGAATCTGGTACGTAATTACTTAACATTAAAACATAAAATACATTGTGTACCTAGGATAAACTCAAAGGTAAATCCACTTGATAGGAAACTAATCCAACTTTATTTAGGATTTCATATGGTCCAATGAACCGTGGACTCAGCTCCCCCTTCTTAGTAAAAAGCATCACACTTTTCCATGGAGAAACATTTAGAAAGATGTGATCAACTACCAAGAAAAAAAGATCTTTCCTTCGATTATCTACACAACTTCTTTATCTTCTCTGAGATTTTATCATATGTTGCTAAATCAAATGAACTTTCTCTATCATTTCCTCTACCAAATCTAGTCCCATAAACTTATTTTCTCCTACATCATCCCAAAAAACTAGTGTTCAACACTACTATTCATATAATGCATCGAAAGGTGAAATATGTATACTGGAATGAAAACTGTTATTACAAAAAAAACAGCCAAAGAAATATGTTGATCCCAATTTACCTAGTAATCCATTGAGCAAGAACAAAGAATATCTTCTAATTTTTGAATCATCTTCTCAGGTTATCCTTCAGATTGGGGATGAAAAGATGTATTGAAATTTAATTTAGTACCTAATGACTTCTGAAGTCCTTTCCAAAAATTAGATTTGAACCTAGGATCATGGTCTAATACAATGGAGAGAGTCACTCCATGTAACCTGGTGATCTCTTTTAGATATATTCTCTTATTTCCACTATGGAAGTGGCAAAGGTTGAAGCATCTCCTTTGGTAATTATCACTTTACTTTAACCTGCTGACAATTCAAACACTTCATGGTAAATTCATAAATATATCTTTTCATTCCATCCCACCAGTAATACTCCCAAAGGTCTCTATATATCTTAGTGCTTCCCAGATAAAAAAAATAGAGAACTATGAGCTTCAATCAATAACTCTTTCCTCAATCGGGAATCACAAGGCATGCATAATCATTTTACAAATCGTAAAACACCTTTTTCATCAATATTAAAATTAGGAAACTTACCCTTATTAAAATATTCCACCCTTTCTTGCAAATATTGATCCACCTTCTAGGCTTTCTTAACTCTTTATGAAAAATTAAACTGCACTAAAACCTAAAACAAAATAGAGGATGTCCCTACATCCATAACTTCTAGGAAAAAATTCAGAAAATCAGTAACCAAAGGGTTAAATTCTAAATGTAACATGGTTAATGTAGCATTACTTTTTTGACTCAAATCATTATCCACCTTGTTTGATTTTCTAGGATGTTAATGAACCGTGTAATCATATTCCTTGATAAGTTATAACCATCTTCTCTATCTCATGTTTAACTATTTCTAAATAAATATATACTTCAAACTTTTTTGATCAGTATATATTTCACACTTTACTCCATATAGATGATGACTCTAAAATTTTAATTCAAAATAAATAGAAGTTAATTACAAATCATGTGTATGGTAATTTAACTCATGATTTTTCAAATGACGTGAAGCGCAAGTGATTACCTTGTTATTTTGCATCAGGACGTAGCTAATTCCTTTCAAAAAACCATCACTGTAGATAATGAATTCACCATTTATGGAAGGCAAGGCCAAAACTAGAGCATTGACCAATCTTCTTTTAAGTTCCTAAAAAACATCACATTCTCTTATCCAGATGAACCTAACTCCCTTTCATGTTAACTTTTTTATTGGTCTAGATAACCAAGAAAAATTTTCAACAAACCATCGGTAATAACCCTCTAATACAAGAAAACTATGAATCTTTGTGACATTGGTAGGTCTTGGCCACTCTTCAATAATTTTTTTAGCAGGGTAAATAGTTATGCCATATTTAGAAACAATATATCTAAGGAATGAAATTTCTTGCAAAGAAAATTCATTATTACTAAAATTTACATATATTTTCTTTTCATTTAAGGTTTTCAAAACAATCCTTAAGTACATTTCATGTTCCTTATTTCTTTTAGAATATACCAAAATATCATCTATAAAAACAACCACAAACAGATGGAAAACTCTATTCATAAGATTCATAAATATAGAAGGTGCATTAGATAACCCAAATGGCATAACTAAAAACTCATAATGCTCATATCTCGTATGAAATTTTGTATTTGGAATGTCATCCTCTTTCACCTTCAGTTGATGGTACCTGGACCTTAGATCAACCTTTAAAAAACAAAAATATCCCTAGATCTGATCAAACAAATCATCAATATGATGAAAAGTATACTTGTTCTTAATAGTGATGTTATTAAAGGTTTTATAATCAATTAAAAGACTCATGGAACCATATTTATTTTTCAAAAAAAAAATATTATCACCCCATGGTTAAGTGCTAGATCAAATGAAACATTTATCAAGAAATTATTGCAACTGGTTTTTTAATTCCAAAAGTTCTACTTGATCCATTAGATAAGGGAGATTAGAAATAATCTTAGCATCAGGAACTAAATCAATAGTAAATTTAACCTCCTGGTCAGGAACAACACAAGGAAATTCATCGGGAAATACATCCATAAATTCATTCACTGTTAGGATGTCACTAATTAGAACTATTTATTTCTTTTCAACAACATGATATAGATTACCTTCAATTTCATCATTCATCAATTTCTTAGCTTCTTAGTATGTTATCAAAGGTATAAAATCATTTAATAAAACTGTATTGTATTTTCAATCTCTTTTAGCATGAAAAACTGAAATCCAATCCATACCCAAAATGATATCAAACTCCACTATGGGAAGTTTAACAAGTTTTTTAGGAAAGACCGTACCACTAATGACAATAGGAATATTCCTATAAATATTGGTTTCTCTAATACTCTCACCTGAAGTTTTTACCAAAAGATCTATCTTTCTTTCATGAGGTGATATTCCCAATTTTCTAGAAAATTTCTCAGAAATAAAAGAATGAGAAGATCCAAAATCAAACAGAGTATTGAAATAATTTGAATAAACCAGTAACATTCTTTTCACTACTTCATTTAATGTCTCAACATCAACTACAATAGTAGAAAATGGTTTTCCCATAGCCTTTTTCTTTCGATCTTGCTGGTTTCCACCCTAGGTAATCAACTTTGGGCACACATTGGCATAATGACCTAACTCGTTGAAAATAAAACATCTTACCAATGTATTCATGATCATATTCCTTGAATTAAAAAGCCATATGACCAAACTTATCACATCAGAAGTAATTCCCAAACTTTGAAAGATATTCTCTATGATTTCTTTTACCACACTTCTCACAAAATAGAAATTTGGTTTTCTAACCTCTAAACTTCTTTGACGAATTCTTTCCCATTTCCTTTCAACTGCGCCTCTTCTTTTTCTTGTTTTCATGGGACACATGATCATTGGAAGACTCCATTTTAACCTTCTCATCACATCGAACAATTTTATCCTAACTCTTGAACTCATGAGAATCCAATGCCCTTTGATATCTTGGCTTTAATGTTGAGTAAAATCGATTTATCTTACTATCAATATCTCGAAATAAAATTTGTGAAGTACCACACTAATCGAGTGAAGTATTCTTCATATGCATCCATTGAACCATTATCCTTTTGGCTCAATTACAAGAATTGTTTTCCATCCCGAGTCGAACAACCTTAGGAAAATATTTTTTCAATGAAAGTATTCTTAAATTCATCCCATTACATGGAACCAATGTCTTCACTTTCTCTTATATTCTTAACCATTGACCACCATTGGTAGGATTCACCTTAAAAACGATAAATTTTAAGAGTTACCTTTTAGTGATCTGAATAACCCCTGACATTAAATATCTTTTCTAGGGATTTAATCCATACTTCAGCTAGCATGGGTTAATATGATCCTCTGAATGATAGGGGATTTTTTTGTATAAAATGCTCCATTATTGTCATGTTCCTTTTTGGTAGATCTATTTTCTATCTTTCATGGACACCACCACCATTTATATCCTGTGTTAATTGATACATCATTGCAAAAAACTTCTCAATTCCAATTACAACCAACTTAGGATGTTTAATTGGAAGGATATTTTCCTCTCAGTGTCTTCCTACTACATATTCATTGTTTCCTCTATATAAAACCATTCTAAACAAGCAAACTTTAGATTAAACAACATGGTAATTTTTAAATTCTATATCATTCTAACTTAACCATAAAGTAAAATCATCTAAGGGGACCCTATTATCACTATCCTAACCTCTAAAGTTGTATAAACATTTCATTTGATACTAACTATAAGGACCCAGCCTTAAATATAACATAATCTTGAGTTTTAGTCAAGCAATTACTTTCTTTAACATTGAGGATATTTTTAAGTTTATAGTTTTAGAGAATTATGCCATAAATCATACATAAAAAACTATAAATACAAAGTGGACACTTTTGATTAGTATATTATTTTCCCCTAATATAAAACTTTTAAAATAAATCAAGATTTACTTCATGGAAAATATCCATGACTTTCAACTTTACTAATGTATTTCCCTTACCCGTCTATAAATACTGTGAAAAACATTCAAAAATGTGGGATGAGCACAAAAAACTCAGAAAGGGATACACAGATAAGGAAAACTATTAGTCCTATGAAAACATGAAAACCCATGAAAACTTTATCATAAAGTAATAATTTTCCCCCTTAAGAATTAATAAATACTTTCATTTTAAAATAAGAACATTTATTGTCATTTTTTATAATAACAATATTACCATAAAACCCATAACAAGAATAAATAAAACATATTGGTATATTGGGACATCATTATACTTGCCACTCTTATAAATGGAATCACCATACAGATGACTTCCATACATTTCACTCTTACAAATGGAATATTCATAAGATCGACTTCCATACCCAATGCATTAGAGGGCTATCATGGACCCAACATTCGTTGGTTTATCACAGAACTACCCGTCATTGGTTTATCACATAAACACCCATAAAATTTCCAAGTACCATTACATAGTCATAACACATAAAAGATTGAAAATTTAAATATTTCACTCATAAATTTTCATTTTAAATCATAAGAAAACATTTCAAGATATTGAAATAATTAATCCATTTTTAAAACTCATTTTCAATAACAAAATACCCATAAAAGGAAAGGAGGGATTTCTTTTTTTATTTAAAAACATGAAGAATTGTAGAGGAATCCAAATATAAAAATTGACATAAAATTTCTTTTATAATACTTTTATATCTATATAAATAAATATTTAAAATAATAACAAGAATATTTACATGGAGAAAATATTTTGAAATTAAATCTTTAAACATTAAAAGTGTCTCATAACACTTTGAACATTTAAATCATAAGCCCCATGAAAAAATAAAATTTAACCAAAACATTAAATAACATGATAATAAGTAAATTCATTATATTATATGTAAAAATAGGTTGTATATACACCACATAAAATAAGGTGGGTGTATAACATCAAGATATGCCTCAATGAAAGGAGATTGAGATGAAATATCTTACCTTGAGTCTGATTTATCACGTGTCTCTTTATATTCTTGAATAATAAACTTATGTTAATTATTTAATTTCTTGAGAAAATTTTTTAAGTTTATTATTAGTTTTATTTCAATTATTACAATGTTTTATACAACTAATTAAACAATTAAGTTTATGTCGGGTGTTTTGATCATATTTGGTTTATGTGTCAAAAATGACTAAGATTGGTTGACTATGGTCAAGGAGGTCATTATATAAACATATAAAAAATAATTATAATATTTATACATCAATTATACTTTTAAAACCAATCATGAAATATGGTTATGAAAAATGAACCAACCTTACAATCTTGGAGATGGTAGGTCGTATGTAAGCATGAGTAACGTTCCCATTTTTCAATGATTGTTATTGAAAGAAGGTAAGTAAAATTTATCTTTAAAAAATGATAATTATATCATAAATACCATATTATTTAATTATATATACTTATATGTATAATTATTGTTATTTAAAGTGAATTGCATCGCTTCGAGGTGGCGGTAGTCCACACGTCCACGAACGACGTTATCACTTTTTTAGTGTGTAAAAAGGTAATAAAGAAAAGATTGTATTATATTTACATAATGGTAATTATTTCATGAATATAATATATATTTAATTTATATAACATATTTTTATTAAACTCGTACTTAATACATTTCATGTAATGTGTGAACATATCAGATCGCTTTGAGGATGTGGTAGTCCACACGTCCACAAATGATGTTATTGTATTTCCACAAAATAGAAAGCATGAAGTTATGTGTTATATAAAAATTAAAGAAGTATTAAGACAACATAAATATAATATATATATTATAAAAATATTATTTACATCATAATTACCATCCATAATAGGTGGTAAAGGAAAAACGAATGATGTCGTTTCGTGAGGTGGTAGTTCATCATACACGAATGGTGATTCTGTTACTCATTTGATGGAAGTGTGTATAGGTGTAGGTTAAACAATTAACATAAAAAAATATCAGTATATTTAGGATACTGATTTAATTATATAATCATGGAATAATAAAAATTTAATTGGTGGAGAAAGAAATAAAATAGAAATGCATGTTGAAGAACATTACCTCTTTTTTGGGTAACTCTTTTTGGTTTCTACCAAAGGGATTCCTTGGTTGGATTTATTCACAAAGTTAGGATTATAGGTTTAGGGAGGTATTTTTTGACCTTATTTGGGTAGGTTTTATATGATTCAAATGGCTTTATATGTGTGAATAAGTGAGGGGTGAGTGCCTTTTTACAGTGGAGGAGGAGTGGCATTCTTGTAAATATAAAAAGGTAAACACTGTTGGGAGGTCTCCCTTGCATCATGTGCCTCAAATAATGATAATAATTATATATAATAGGGTATATTTTTTAATATTTTCCATAAAATGTGTTTTTTACAAGTTTTAGTTCATTTGGACTCTTAAGATTAAAGTTTAACCACTAAGTGAACACATTTTTACCTTAATCATTGTAATTAATTTTAATTTCTTTCAGTAATATTTTTGGTAAAAAACTAATTTTAATTTAATAAAAATTATAAATTATGATTATTAAAAATATTTAATACATTTTTCAAAATTAAAATCACATAAGTGGCAGAAATTAATTTAAAATTATTCTCACATACAAAACAATAAAGCGGGTTTTTAAAGTGAATATGTTCAAAAGTTTGCTAAGTTTTTATATCCAATTTCAATGTGAAAATGATACCAATGAAATAAATTGTATTAATATATTTAAAATTTAACTAATTATACTTTAAAACCAATTCAAACATAATTTAACTATATAAATAAATTAGACTAAAATGCAGTTTTCAATTAAAAATCATTGTTTTCACTATTCATCAAAATATGAAACTTCTCAGAAAAATACGAAAAATTAACCAAAAGTAAATTTCGATATTTTTATTTAAATAATGAAGTTTTTTTCATATTAAATTTATTAAAATTTTAAAATTTAGTTTTAAAATAGTTGCGCCATTAAAGGGCGGTAAAACTACTTTTTAGAAAAATGGAGCTTTTAAGCATAAAATTGGATTTATTCTTATATTATGCCTATAAAATTTATTATATGAATGTAAAAATATTTTATAAACATGTGTAAAAATAATATAGTTAATCCTATTTACACCTTAAAATATAACAGCTAGGCGATATCTTCCACTTAAAATAATAATATTAACAGTATATTATTGTTTGGTATAACTCAGTCTTGTGTACAACGTAAGATTTTGAAGAATCTCATTATTTCATTTCATGTAATATATTTCACATAGAATCCTTTTTTAGGTAAAATTAATATCTAATTCATAAATATTAACAAATGTGAAAAAGACTTATTTTATCAATATATAGACTGTTACATTCTTTCCCCTTTTGAAATTGAATCCTCGCAATTTTATTCACTTAAACAAGTGAGGTATCTTTACCTTATAGAATTTTTATATTCCCATGTTTTTTTTCAAACCATGTGGTTTTTTTATAAAATATTAACCTAGTGAATTATATTTTTCCACAATACTTGATCTCTATGGTCAAGAATCTGAACCAATTGTTCCTCATAAGAAAGGTTACACTATTGGAAATCTGACCTTTCCCAATGCTTCTATACCAACGGTTTGTAAAAATCGTTGGTATAGGTCCCCTTTCCCAACGGTTTGCCCAAACCATTGGGAAAGCCCACTTTGAGGCCACCTTTCCCAACAATTTCCTTTCCCAACGGTTTGGCCAAACCGTTGGGATAGGTATACCCTTTCCCAATGGTTTGTACAAACCATTGGGAAAAGTCCACTTTGTGGACACCTTTCCCAATGGTTTGGCCAAACCGTTGGGAAAGGTCCCCAGTATATCAGCATCCAGAATCAGGATCTATACCAACGGTTGTCAAAACCGTTGGTATAGATCCTTTGATTTTTTATCATATCTTCTTACCGATAACATTATATAAATCAAAATTTAAAATAATTATGAGAATACATATATATATTTATGTAATTATGTTCACAAAAGTCGTGTTAGGTTAGTGGTTAGGTCATTCAATGATAAACTAGGGGTCCTGGGATCAAATCCCAGCGAATGTTTTTTTTTTGAAATACATATACCAACGGTTCCATAACCATTGGTATAGATTTTAATATTACTTATACCAACAGTTTCCAAAACCGTTGGTATAGACCTATCCCAACGACTTACTTGGCAACGGTTCTCCAAACCGTTGGTATAGGTTAGTTTTCCAGTAGTTTTATCTTTCAATTGAACTACTTCAGGGCTGAAAACATGAAATGAATCTGGTAGATACTTACTTAACATTAAAACATGAAATGCATTGTGTACCTAGGATAAACATGATGTTAAATCCACTTGGTAGGCAATTTATCCAACTTTATCTAGGATTTCATATGGTCCAATGAACCATGGACTCAAATTCCCCTTCTTAACAAAATGCATTACACTTTTACATAGAGAAACTTTTAAAAAGACATGATCACCTACCTCAAAAGAAATATATTTTATCTAGTTATCTGCATAACTTCTCTAACTACTCTGAGATATTCTCATATGTCGCTAAATCAACTAAACTTTCTCTACCTTTTCCTCTACCAACTCTGGTACCATCAACTTCATTTCTCCTGTATCATCCCAAAATGTTGGTGTTCAACACCACTTTTTATATAATTCCCTGAAAGGTTCCATATATATACTAAAATTAAAACTTTTATTATAAAAAAAACTCAACCAAATAAATATGTTGATCCCAACTTCCCTATTAATCCATTGAGTAAGAATAAAACATATCTTTCAATGTATAAATCGTCTACTCATACTTTCTATTGGATTAAGGACGAAAAGATGTAATAAAATTTAATTCAGTACCCAAAAACTTCTAAAGTCCTTTACAAAAATTATATGTGAACCTTGGTACATGATCTAATACAATGGATAGAGGCACTCCATGTAACCAAAAAAACTCTTTTAGATATAGTCAATAAAGTTGATCTAAAGACATTGTATCTTGAATGGGGAGGAAATGTGAAGATTTAGTTAATCGATAAACACTAACCCAAATCAAATTATTAACTTGAGAATTATTTGTAAATCCCACCATGAAATTCATCGATATATTCTCCCATTTCCACTCTGGCACTGGCTTAGGTTGAAGCATCCCCTTTGGTAACTGTTTCTCTGCTTTAACTTGATGACAAGTTAAACACTTCATGGTAAATTCAGAAATGTCTCTTTTCATTCCATTGCACCAGTAATAATGATGATAGGGGTTTTTTATATATCCCTCACCAATAAATTATTATTACCTAAGAGTGTACCATAGTGGCACAACCTAGGGCTGATCTCGAGAAGGCCACTCATAACATGCTGAACTTCTATTGTCACTATTTATAACCAAACTAATATAAAACTACTTATATACTAATATAAATGGGGTTTTGATTCTCAAAATAAATAAAATATAATATAAAAAATGAAGGGAATAAAGAAGACACAAAGAAGTTAGTGAAGAATCGTTGTCGTTCTTGGGAGATCGTGGTGATAAAATCATTGTTATTTAAAAAATATTTATTCTAAATACTCTACTCAATTTTGAGATCAAAAATGTCACTCAAAACCTTCCCATGAATTTTTATTATCCTTAAATTACCCTCCTCATGCAAGATAATACTCACTCACATCATCAACACAATGCTACTCTACCCTGAATACAATATTATGATGATGGAGAAAAAAAAATTTAAAACAGGAAGAAGAACTCAATAGAAATGAAAGTGGGGTGAACCCTACACCAAAACCATTTAATTACTATTGAAATTATTAGAATAAAATAAATATAAACATTTAACACAATAAACTCAAGAACTTCCACTCCCCCCTTGAACAACAACGAGAGTTAGTTCTCCATTTTCATGGAGATTAGAAGGATCATTGTGGGGGAACACAAAATAGAAAATAAAAGAGAAAAAAATTAATAGAATAAGAATAATAACTAAGATAAAATATAATTAAAATATAAAAAACTATTACATATACCAAACTCTTCCATGCCCCCTTGAAATGGCTATCTTGTAAGAGGTAGAAGAGATGACAATTTATAGAGAAAATGGGTGAGAAAATTTGGCTTCACATCTATCCTCCTGATTGATCTGAACTTTATCCTTATTAAATGTAATAATATTGGAAAGTTTCCTTCATAAATGTTGTTCCATATTTTTTCCCTCGTCCACCCTCCAAATTCCAAATTTAATGGAGTTGTTTGTAGATAGTTATTACTATTTTAGTCTGGAACATTTAATCTGTTCATTTGACTTTTCATATTCTACTTTTCCAAATTCCCACGCCATTATGACCTTTAATAAAGCTTAATACTACATGGACTCCTTTATTAAAGTTGATCCCCAGCTTCTTTTATATCTTCATACCTAATTTGAGCTTCATTTGATTGGTCTACAAAGAGATATAATCTCAATATTAAAAGTGTCCAGATCTGTACACAATTTTTGAGGCCCAATTTGTGAGCTATATTTGAGATTCCAAATTAATGATTGAGCTTTGAATAAATAATTATGAAATGGGCCCTATTATTTATGGAAACCTAAAAAAGGAATTTCACAATTTCATTCAGTGTAGAAAATGTTATGTCCGAAATACAGAATAAAAATAAAATAATTAAATCCCAAAATTATGCCATTTAGAAATTATGCTCAAAAATAATCTAAAAACTAACAATGTGACAATTTCCCATAAAATAACACTATGGTGTGATTTAAAAATTTTAATTAAATAATAAAATATGTGAAAATTTTGTCTTCATCAAATACTCTCAAAGGTCTCTATACATCTTAGTGCTGCCTAGATGAATGGAAAATGGAGAACTATGAGCTTCAGTAAAAAAAACTCTTTCCTCAACTGGGAATAACAAGGTACGCATGATATTTTTAAAAATAGTAAAATACCTTCTTTATCAATATTAAAATCAGGAAAATTACCCTTCTTAACAGATTCCACCCTTTCTTGCAAAGATTGATCCTCCTTCTAAGCTCTCTTAATTATTTATGAAAAAGTTGATTGCACTA
Source organism: Viscum album (assembly GCA_963277665.1). Taxonomy (NCBI): domain Eukaryota; kingdom Viridiplantae; phylum Streptophyta; class Magnoliopsida; order Santalales; family Viscaceae; genus Viscum; species Viscum album. The sequence goes on along the minus strand of OY728166.1, from coordinate 1,067,804,897 downwards.
AAACCTGAAACAAAACAGAGGATTTCCCTACATCCACAACTTCTAGGAAAAAATTAATCAAATAATTAACCAAAGGGTAACTTTCTAAACATAACATTATTAATGTTGCATTACTTTTTCAACTTAAATCAATGGACACCTTGTTTTCTTTTCCAGGATAATAATGAATCATGCAATCATAATCCTTGATTAGTTCTAACCAACTTCTTTGTCTCATGTTCAAATCTTTCTAAGTGAAAATATACTTAAAACTTTTATGATTGGTATATATTTTACACTTCACTCTATACAAATGATGCCTCCAAATTTTTAATGCAAAAACAACAACAGTTAATTCTAAATCATGTGTAGGGTAATTTGACGCATGAGTTTTCAACTAAACTGAAGCATAAGTAATTACCTTTTCATTCTTCATCAGTAAAAAACCAAGTCCTTTTAATGAATAATCATTGTAGATGATGAATTCACCATTTCTAGAAGGCATGTCCAAAACTAGAGTATTGAGAAATCTTCTTTTCGGATCCTAAAAAGAAACATCACATTCTCCTATCCAAATAAACCTAAATCCCTTTTGTGATAACTTAGTTAATGGTATAGATAACCAAGAAAAGTTTTAAGAAAACCATTAGTAATAACCCACTAATACAAGAAAATTATGAATCTTTCGGACATTGGTAGGCCTTGTCCACTCTTCAACAACTTTTTTTTAGTAGGGTTAACAGTTATGCCATCTTTAGAAACAATATATCCAAGGAATGAAATTTTTTTCAACCAAAATTCACTCTTACTAGTTTCTATATATTTTATTTTAATTTAAGGTTTTCAAAACAATCATTAAGTTTATTTTATATTCCTCATAGATTTTAGAATATACCAAAATATCTTCCATACACACAACCACAAACTGATCCAAAAACTGATAGAAGACTCTATTCATAATATTCTTAAATACAACAGGTGAATTAGATAACCCAAAGGGAATAACTATAAACTAATAATTCCCATATCTTGTCTGAAATGTTATCTTCAGAATTTCATACTCCTTCACCTTCAACTGATGATTCCCAGACCTCAGATCAATCTTTGAAAAACATTGAGCTCCCTGGAGCTGATAAAAAAACTCATTGATATGGGGAAAAGGATACTTGTTCTTAATAGTGATGTTATTCATGGATTTATAATCAATGAAAATTCTAATAGAAACATCTTTATTTTTCACAAATAAAACAGGATCATCTCATGGTGAAGTACTAGTTCAAATGAGACCTTTATAAAGCTATTATTGCAACTAGTTTTTCAATTCCACAAATTATACATAATCCATTAGATAAGGAAGTTTAGAAATAGGCTTAGAAGCAACCATTAAATCAATAGTAAATTCAAATTACAGATCAGAAACAACACCAAAAAATTCATTAGGAAATTCATTAGGAAATACACCTGTAAATTCATTCACTATTGGGATGTCACCAATCATAACTATTTCTTTCTTATCAACAACATGATATTGATAACATTCACTACCATGTTTCATTAATTTATTGGATTCTTGGTATGTTATCAAATGTATAAAATCATTTAATAAAAATGTCTTGGATTTACAATATAATTTAGCATGATAAACTAAAACAAAATCCATACCCAAAATGATATCAAACTCCACTATGGTAAGTTCAACAATATTTTTAGGAAATACCATCCCACTAATGACAATAGTAAGATTCATATAAATATTGGTTGCTCTAATAATCCCACCTATAGTTTATACCAAAATATCTATCTTACTTTACCGAGGTGATATTGCCAATTTTCTAGAAAATTTCTCAGAAATGAAAGAAGGTAGAGTTACAAAGTCAAACATAGTATTGTCATAATTCAAATAAACCAGTAACATACCTATAACTACTTCATTTGATGGCCCGACATCAACTGCAGTGGTAGCAAAAGATTTTTCCACATACTTTTTCTTTCGATCTTACTAGTTTCCTCCATAGGTAATCGACTTTTGACACACATTAGCATAATGACCTAACTATTTGCAAAAAAAACATCTTACCAAAGTATTTCCATTGCTTTTATGGTCATATTCCTTGTAATCATGAGACATGTGACCAAACTTACCACATTGGAATCACTTACCAAACTTTGAAAGACATTCTCCATGATTCTTTTTACCACACGTCTCACAAGATGAATTTTTTTTTCTTACCTCTAAAATTATTTGATGAATGATTTTCCATTTCATGATAATTGGATATTTTCTTTTTCTCATTGTCATGGGACACATGATCATTGATAAACTCCATTTATACCTTCTTATCACATTGAACAAGTTTCTCATAGCTCTTGAACTCATGATAATCTAATTCCATTTGATATCTTGGATTTAATACTGAGTAAAACTGATTTATATTACTATCAATATCGCGGATAAAATTTAGGGAATACCTCACCAATGGAGTAAAGTTTTCTTTATATGAAGCCATTGGATCTTATTCCTTTTGTCTCAATTTCAAGAATTGTTTTTCCATCCTAAGTTGAATAACCTTAGAAAAATATTTCTCAAGGAAAATATTCTTAAATTAATCCCATTCCATGGCATTTATCTTTTCACTTTCTCTGATATTCTTAACCATTAACCACTATTAGTCGTATTTGCCTTTAAAATGATAAATTTCAAGATTTAGCTTTTGGTGATCCCAAAATCCCATGACATCAAATATATTTTCTAGGGATTTAATCCATCCTTCAGCTAGCATGGGGTTAGATAGTCCTTTGAATAATGGGGGATGTTATCACATAAAATGTTCTACTATCATCATATTCTTCTGCATTAGATCTGGTTTCTCTCTTTTATAAACACCACCACCATTTATACCCTATTTCAACTGATCCATAACTATAAAAAACTGCTCAGTTACAATTCTAACCATCTTAGGATGCTGATTCGGATGTATATTTTCTTCTCAGTGCCTTTCCACTACAACTTCCTTGTTTCCTCGGTGGAAAACCATTCTAAACAAGCATACTTTAGAATAATCAACCTCGTAATCCTTAAATGCTATATCATTTTAACTTAACTATAAAGTAAGATCTTCTAAGGTAATTTTATTAACACTATCCTAACCTATAAAGTTATCTAAACATTTCCTTTGATACCAACTATAAGGACCCATCCTTAAAAATAATATAATCTTGAGTTTTAGTCAAGCAATTACTTTCTTTCACATTAAGAATCTTTTTGGGTTTAGGGTTTTCGATAATTAGGCCAAAACTCATACATAACAAAACTATAAAATACAAAGTGGACACTTTCTATTAGTATCCATTTTTCCATAATATAAAACTTTTAAAATAAATCAGGATTTTATTTATAGAAAATCTCCAAAAATTTCAACTTGAATCCTTATTTTCCCTTACCCATCCTTAAATCCTATGAAAAACATTTAAAAATGTGGGATAAGAACAAAAATCTCAGTAAGGGATACATAGAGAAGGAAAACTATTAGTACTATGAAAACATGAAACCCCATGAAAATTTTATCATAAAGTAATACTTTTCACCCTTATTAAGTAGTAAATACTTTCCTTTGAAAATAAGCACATTTATTACCTTTTTTTTAATCACAAGATTACCATAAAACCCATAACAAGCATAGATAAAACATATTGGTATCTTGGGACATCATTATACTTTCCACTCTTATAAATAGAATAACCATGTGGTTGACTTCCATACATGTCACTCTTACAAATGGAATAGTCATATGATTGACTTCCATACCCAATGCATTATAGGGTTATGATGGACCCACCGGTTGTTGGTTTGTCATGGAACCACCCATCATTGGTTTATCATGTAACCACTCATCAAATGTCCAAGTACCATTACATAGTCATAAAACATAAAAAATTTAAAATTTCAACATTTCACTCATAAAATTTCATTTTAAATCAAAATAAAACATTTTAAGATATTTAAATAATAAAACCATTTTCAAAACCCATTTTCAATAACAAAATACCCAAAAAAGGAAAGGAGGAGTTCCTTTTTTCCCTAAAAACATGAAGGATTGTAAAAGAATACAAATATAAAAATAGAAATAAAATGTCCTTTATTATCCTTTTATATTCATATAAATAAATATTTAAAATAATAATAAGAATATTTACAAGTATAAAATATTTAGAAATTAAATCTTTAGACATTCAAATTGTCTCATACCACTTTGAACATTTAAATCATAAGCCCCATGAAAGAATAACATTTAACTAAAACATTAAATAATATGATAATAAGAAAATTGATGATATTATATTTCAAAAGGGTATTTATATATGCCTCTTAAAATAATTTGAGTCTATAACATCAAGATATGCCTCAATGAAAGGAGATTGAGACGAAATCTCATACCTTGAGTCTGACTTGTCACGTGTTTCTTTATCTTCATAAATAATAAACTTATTTTAATTATTTAATTACTTTATAAACTTTTTCAAGTTTATTATTACTTTTATTTCACTTATTAAAAATTTGTATATAACTACTTAAAAAATTAAGTTTACATCGAGTGTTTTGACCATATCCGTCTTATGTGTCAAAAATGACTCAGGTTGGTTGACTGTGGTCAATGAGATAGTTATATAAAAATATCCAGAATAATAATAATTACATAATTATAATATTTATACATCAATTATACTTTTAAAACCAATCATGAAATATGGTTATGAAAAATGAACTGACATTACAAGCATAGAGATGGTAGGTCGTACGTACACATGAGTAATGTTACCATTTTTCAATGATCATTATGGAAAGAAGGTAAGTAATATTTATATTTATATAATGATAATTATATCATAAATACCATATTATTTAATAGTATATACTTATATTTATAATTATTTTGATGTAAAAGTAATCACATCGCTTCGAGGATGCGATAGTCCACACATCCAAGAACGACGTTATCACTTTTTCAGTGTGTGAAAAGATAATAAAGAAAATGATATATTATATTTAAAGAATGGTAATTATTTTATTAATATCATATATATTTAATTTATATAACATATTTTTATTAAAATCATCCTTAATACATTCCATGTAATGTGTGAACGTATCACATCGTTTTGAGGAGGCAGTAGTCCACACGTCCACAAACGATGTTATCGTATTTCCACAAAATGGAAAGTATAAAAGTATGTGTTATATAAAAATTAAAGATGTATTAATATGATATAAAAATAATATATATCGTATAAAAATAGTATTTCCATAATAATTTTCAATCATGAGAGGTAGTAGTAAAAAATGAACGACATCGTTTCACGAGGTGGTAGTTCGCTATACACAAACGGTGATTTCATTGCCCATTTTATGGAATTGTGTATAAGTGTAGTTTTAACCCTTAACATAAAAACATATAAATATATTTATTATACTTATTTTATTATATAATCATATAATGAGAATAATTTAATGGTTGGATAAATAAATAAAACAGAATTTCACGTTGAAGAACGTTACCTCTTTTTCGGGTAACTCCTTTTGGTTTGCACCAAAGGGCTCCCTTGGTTGGATTTATACCCAAATTGAGGCTTATAGGTTGAGGGGAGGGATTTTTTGAGATTATTAAGGTAGGTTTTTTATGGTACAAATGGTTTTATAGGTGTGAATAAGTGAGGGGGTGTGTTCCTTTTTATAGTGAAGGACGAGTGACATTCTTGTAAATATAAAAAGATGAACATTATTGGGAGGTATTCATCACATAATATGCCTCCAATAATGATAAAAATTATATAAAATAGGTTATATGGTCTAATAATGTATATCCAGTGAGTTTTGTATAATTTTATAGGTCATTTGGACTCTTAAGATTAAAGTTTAACCACTAAGTAAACACATTTTTACCTTAATTACTGTAATTAATTTTAATTTATTTCACTAATTTTGTTGGTCAAAAACTAATTTGAACTTATTATAATTTATAAATTATGATTATTAAAAATATTAAATTCATTTTTCCAAATTTCAATCACATAAGTTGTAGAAATTAATTTAAAATTAATCTCGCAGACGAGACGACAAAGCGGGTTTCTAAAGTGAATATGTTCAAAATTTTGCTAAGTTTTTATATCCAATTTCAATGTGAAAATGATCCCAATTACCTAAATTGGATTAATATATTTAAATTTAAACTAATTATACTTTAAAACAAATTCAAAACATAATATAACTATATAAATAAATTAGACAAAAATGCAGTTTTCAATTAAAAATCATTATTTTTCACTATTTATCAAAATATTAAACTTCTCAAAGAAATACCAAAAATTCACCCAAATTAAATTTTGATATTTATATTTAAAAAATAAATTTTATTTTTTCATATAAAATTTATAAAAGTTTCAAAATTTATTTTTAAAATAGGTGTGCCATTAAAAGGCGGTAAAACTGTTTCTTAGAAAAATAGAGTTTTTAAGTGTAAAATTGAATTTATTCTTATTTTATGCCTATAAAATTTATTGGATGAATGTAAAAACATTTTATAAACATGTTTAAACATAATATATTTAATCCAATTCGTGCCCTATAATATTACAGTTAGGTGATAGCTTCTACTTATAATAATAATATTAATAGTATATTATGGTTTGGTATAACTCAGTCTTACGTGCAATGTAAGATTTCGAAGAAACTCATTATTATGTCCCATGTATGCTATTGAAAATAAAGTCCATTTTAAGGTAAAATTACTATCTAATTCATAAATATTAATAAATATGAAAAAGAATTATTTTATCATTACATGGGTTGTTACACTTTTAGTTAAGGGTTTCGTTGTGTTTTCTTCTATGGAAACTATTCTTACTGCAACTTCACCCCTATTAAAAAGTACCTCAAGAGGTGATAATTCCATAGTATATTATTTATCTATTGGTGTGACCTTGTCTAGGTACCACATCAAGCTATTGGAAAACATTTCGTATCCAAATAGATTCTTTGGCTACATCAAAAGTTTCTATATATTTATACTCCTCTATAGAATCAGCGAAAACTAGCTAATTTGAACTCTTTCAGCTCATAGCTCCTCCGTTGAGACAGAAAATATATATTTATTGTGAATTCATTTCATTTTGATCTATTTGAAAACTAACATCAGTATAAACCCTAGTGACTATTTACCCATCTCCTACATACACCAGGAATGTATCCTTAGTTATTCTCATATACTTAAAGACAGCCTTAAAAACAGACCAATGATGTTCTCCTAAATCATCTTGATATCTTCCTACCATTCTCAATGTGTAGGAAACATCAATTCTAGTACATAAAATGGCATGAATGATTGATACTTTCACGGAAGTATATGGGATCTTAGTCATTCTCTCTTTCTCCTGTTATATCTGAGGACACATCTTCTTAGAAATATGTATACCATGTGACACTAGAACCAATATTCTCTTGGATTATTCCATAATAAATATGTTTTTTATCTAGTCAATGTATGTGACTTGACTTAGTCTAAGTAACCTCTTGGATCAATCATGAATGATCATGATCCCTATAATGTTAGTTGTTTCACCTAAGTCCTTCATGGAGAAACACTTATTTAACTAGTCTTTAACATACTATAATACTAGTATGTTGTTTCCAATAAGTAATATTTCATCAACATATACTAATATGATAAAAACCACATTGCCACTAAAACTCTTGAAAACACATGGATCGCATTCATACTTAATGGAAACAAAATCTTTTATATCTTCATTGAATCGAATGTTCCATGACTTGGATATTTGCTTCAATACATAAATAGATCTCTACAAATTTTATATTTGTTAGCATCACCTTGAGTTGCAAACCCTTCCAATTGTTTCATGTAAACATCTTCCTGAAGTCTCCCATTAAGGAAAACTATTTTGACATCCATATTCCAAATTTCATAGTCATATTAATCTACTATAATAAGTAGAATTATGATGAATTTAACCATATAAACTGGTCAAAAAAAATTTTTATAGTCAAAGTATTTACATTGTTCAATCTCTTTAGCCACTGGACTTGCTTTATAGGTACTTACTCTACGTTTCATGTCAAGTTTTCTCTTGAACACCCATCTTCACCCAACAAGATTTTCATCTAATGGTAGATTGACCAGAACCCAAACTTGGTTTTGATACATAGAATCCATTTCAAAATTCATAGAATCTTTTCATCTTGTAGCTTCTGATCTCTCTACTTCCTCTTTGTAGGATAAAGGTTCATTATTATCAAACAATAATGATTCATCATATTCAGTTACTAGAAAACCATATCTCTCTGGTTATCTTACCTCTCTGGTTCTTCTACACAAGACTTGTGTTTTAGGAACAACTTCTTCCACATGGACCTGTGGAATATGTTCCTATACCAACTCTTGTTTATCTTAATAATAAACTTCATAGAAATCAATATTTATCCCACTATCCTTCTTGGGGATATGACCCCTCTTAAGAAATATGGCTTGTCTTGTGACAATCACTTTCTTTTATATGTGGTTGTATAGTTAGTATCTCTTTATTTCCTCAGGATACCATATAAGATACACTTTGTATCTTGGGGTGCCAGTTCGTTGCATGAGAAGACCTTAACAAATGCCTTGAAACCCCATACACATTTATGTGTTAGAACGGGTTTCTTTTCTCTCCATAACTTTAAGGGAATTTCATTTACCACTTTAGTTGGTACTTGGTTTAATGTGTATGCCACAATTTGTAATGAATATCCCCAAAAGTATAATGGAATATTTGAATGAATCGTCATTGACCTTACCATGTCTAGAAAGGTATGGTTTCTCCTTTCACTAACACTATTAAACTGTGGTGTGTAAGGTGAAGTGAGTTGATATAGAATCCTAAACTCCTATAGAAAGTTGATGAACTCTTGGTTAAGATATTCACCACCTTGATCCGATCAAGGCTTCTTTATCTTCTTTACAAGTTGATTTTCTACTTCATTCTTGAATTATTTGAATTTATCAAAGGAATTTGACTTATACCTCATCAAGTATACATATTCATACCTACTCAAGTCATCAGTAAATGTTATAAAGTAAGAATACATGCATCTAGCTTCTACTAGAAATGATCCACACACATTAGTGTGTACTAATCCTAGAAGATCTATGGCCCTTTCACCTTGTACACCAAATAGTGGTTTGGTCATTTTTCCTTGTAAACAATCATGACATATTTCAAGTGGTTTTAGCTCAAAAGAGTCTAAATAACCATCTTAACAGAGCTTTTTAAAATTCTTATCATTTACATGACCAAGATGGTGATGCCGCAATTTGGTGTTATATGATTCGTGTGAACGTGATTCATTATCAATTTATAATACGTGGTTTTCATAATTTAATACATAAAAATTGTTATTTAAATGTGTTATAACATAACATATGTTATCTTTATAAAAGAAAGAAATTTTATTTCCAAATTTGAAAATAAAACCATATGTATCTGGGCAGGATACAAAAATTATTTTCTTGGTAACAGTTGGTACATAATAACAATCTCTTAAAACTAGTATCATTCTTGTTGAGAATAAAATTTGGTAATCTCTAATGGCTAGAGAAACCAACCTAGAACCATTGGAAACTCAAAAAACCACATATCCTCCAGAAATCTTTTGGAATATAATTAGTTCCTATATTTGGATACAGATGTGAGCACCACAAGTTGTATATAATACCCAATGTGTAGATATCGAAAGATTAAACTTGATAATGAATACACCTTTATCTTCCCCTTTCTTATGGATGCATTTCCTCTTCCACTGTCCTTTCTTGCTATATGAAAAACATACAGGTTATTTTTCCTTTCTCTACCTTTGTATCTTCTTCTTCTTATAAGGATAGTGCTCAAGAGTTGTATACTTGTTATGAGTCATGTGCCCATTTTCCTTGTCCTTCATTTTCTTATTCACTATAAGGACTTCGGGTTCTTCATGCTCGTGTCCTTATCCACTTAGAGAATAAAATTAAGAAGTTTTGAAAGACTCTTCTCATTATTGATCATATTATAATTGTTAATAAAACCTGAGAAGGTCTTGGGTAGTGATGAAAGTATAAGATCTATGTGCATCTCATTAGGTTATTTAATATCTATTATGTCTAAGAGTTAAATGTGTCCAATAATATTGACTACATGAGGCTCATCCGGAACATACTCTCCAAACTTGGTTGTAAATAGATCATCGGAGATCTCATATCTCTCTTGTTTCACTTTCTCTTGATAGATATCCTGAAGGTGATACATGAAGCTATATGCATCCATGTCCTCGTGTTTCTTCAATGGCTAATTGTTCGTGTATGATAGTATGAAACACTAAAACATTTATGTCATAATTTAAATGTTTCTCATAGGAAGATATCTCTTCCTCACTGACCTCTTTACCAGGCTCTTCTGGAATAGATTCTTCAAGCACATACAATTTCCTTTCATGGCGTAAGATACTGCGTAAGCGCCTTTGCCACTCTTGTAAACTTGTACTTGTGATAAGTTTATCCTTATAAATTATGGATCATAGTGATATGTTTTAATTCATATTTATTATCATTTCTATAAATAATAAAAACGTAATTTTAGAACTTTATATGATAAAATTAGACAAATAAATAAATATTATATTTATTAATCTCCTATTATTTTATCGAAACCCAATAGCCTTCACCACTGGCTTCAAAAATATATTGTTTCTTGGATATTCTAGTGGTAATGATCCATATTACCCTTATCATCACCCTGAATTTGGTTGGTCAAGCAATTTGAAGGGTTTTAGGTAGGCATTCCAAATGCCAACTACATTAATTCATAGTTTCTTGATCTATTGAGTGGAATCATCAATCCTGAAATCCTTAAATTAAATTTCCTCAATATTTTTTTCTTAATTGTGCTAATTTATTCTTTGGAAGTTAACCCTTGATGTGAACTAAGTTAATTCAACCCAAAACTTCAAATTAGAATTCCTTGATAATTGAAAGCACCCTGACTTTGGTCGGTTAAGCACTTTGAACTATGGATCGATTTTAACTTAAGTAGTGGAAATAAATACCAACTTAATATATATAATTGAGGTATTTTATCTTTATACGTTAAATTATAATTTTATATTTATTGTATTCATATTAATATTAAGTGGACTTACTTAAGTATTAACCATGTCTTAGATAAAATTTATGCATAATCTAATTTATTTTAGTTCTATATTTCATACTCATTAATTCATTAATCCATGTGATTGTAACAAAACATCCATAATAAAATAATCATCTGACTTGACATAAATAAAATAATAAATTGGTATGGTTAGGAGCTTTTACTCATGGTTAGTTTATCTAATGGATGATAAACTAAACCTCAGCCTAGGGTAAAAACACCTTGAACCATTTTATGTTTTGTGTTACATCTTTCAATTTGTCCACCCATATACCTCTTGGATTGGTTTCACTTCAGCTCCAAACTTGAACTGCCTCCACTAGCTTGGGAACTACATCCATTACATAATCTTTTACTCGCACACAGGTGATGGGAACCAAATGATTTATTAAGGGGTTTACATAAAAGAAACCATGGGCACATGGGCCCTTACATAATGAGAGGAGGGATGACACACAGAACATCAAATTAATTTAATAATAAATTAAAAGGAATCCAATCAGTACAAAAATCTAGTCTATGATCATGATCATACACATGCATGCAATAGATTTTGGATTTAATAAAAATAACATTCAATTCTAATCGTTCTTATTTAAGATAAATCGTGCTCCAATAAATTAATTATATTCTTTAATTAATCAATTCTTTTATCTTAATTCTCATCTGAATTTTTCTTGATATTCTCATCCATCATAATTTTAAACAAATTAAATAAATTGATTCAAAATTAAATATGTACAAAAATGTACCATGGAAGTAACATGGTGAGTACTCATCTGAACTAACCAACGTGTATTATATTTATATATTGTTTACTCATGTGACATGTGATATACACATCTTAACACGTACTTTCATAGTGTGTGGCATCAACCTAATGAACACATGGAACACATGGTATTTTCATAGAGTGTTATGTTTCAATGTGCATAAAGTAATGGATGTATTGTGAATTATAAATGAATTGAATTTTCAAACATTACGCAAAAATTAATTGGAAATTTAATATATATATATATATATATATAACTTATTACATGGAATGTACTATCAACTTAATGACAACACATAACACATGTTGATAAGGTTTTAAGCAGTATAATAAATTAATTTTAATTCTAAATAATTTGGTAATGTGCAAGGTGTGTACAATCTAGCTACATGGTGTGTATTTTTCTCACTGTCTATCTATGGAACATTTTTAGGTACTCAGCATGTAATTGTGCCATGGAAAATAATGGAGTACACAACATGTATTTTTCTCACCATCTATCCATGGAAAACACCTAGGGACTCGTCATATAATTGTGCCATTAAAAAATATAGAGTACACAGCGTGTACATGGGATAAACGGTGTGTGTCCTCCAAGTTACATGGTCACCAGTCATGTAGGATGTATATGAAAATACATGGACCATCTTTGACTAATGGACTATACATCATGTGCGGATGTTAAACAGCGTATAGTCCAACTAACTGTGTGTTAGGATGGCCTAGTCAATGCATGGTGTATTTAAATATGCACTATGTGTAATAAATAAAAATTTCTCAAAATAATTATAAATTAATTCTTGGTACATTGAACATGGGTACACAACATGTACCAATAGGCTACACATGTGTACTCTCGTGTTATCTATCCAGAATGCTTGGCACCTCCTGATGAGTTCTTTGAATGTATTTTGTTCATAAAATTAATTAATTTGATTATATTTGCAAGAATGATTAAGAATAAGAGTAGATCTCATGATTCTAATTAAATAATGATTAAATAAAAATTGAAAACTAATGATAAATGTGAAAATCAATTAATGATATTTAAATAATTATAAATTATTGTGTGACTGCTCTGATACCACTTAAAGGTTCTTGGCACAACAGAAGCACCATATGGGAAATACCCAACTCAGCTTTTTTGTCGTAATCAATGATTAATCTGAGATTTATACAATGATAAATGTCATGATAGACAAAATTGAATCAAATAATAATTGACGGTTGAATGTTGGAACCAAGACACAAGATTATCACATATTATTTATAATTAATTTAAACAATTAAAGAATTATCATGCGATTAATTTTTTCTTAGTTTATGGATTTAACAACGTCTTTTCATCGTACCATCATTGCATTGTAGAAATATAGAGTTGATTCCCTCTAGTGGTTATCCACACATGTTCCAAAAACCTCTGAAGCGTCACTATAGGAATCTCTAGGTGATAACACAGTAGATCCAGATGCTTGCATCATTCACCTTTGATTTCCCTGAGAATCATTTAAAGAAGGATTCTCTTTGATCTCTCTATACTTGAGAGTGGTGGATGAGGAGGATCACTCTCCATTCTTGCGATCATTCTTGGAGAGGGATCTCTCTAGGTATTCTAGAGAATTCTCTCTAGATTTCATTATGCACAACAAAATGAAATTGGAAAATCATGAAGAAAATAATATAATTATGTTTATATACCACTAGGGTTAGAAAATAATAATTGTACATGCACACTTATTATTTTTATTAATTCCTACAAAACTCCATGATATTAATATTATTATTATTATTATTTTCCGACATGTGCTAAACTCATTAATTAAATTAAATATTATTTATTCAAATAAAATTTAATATATATTATTTCTCACCAGACTATTAAGCTCGGTCCTTCATTATTTCACAATATTTATCAGATCTTGAATAATGACTGTTTATTTAATCAATAAATGTCATTGTATTATTCTCCAATAAATAAATAAATATTATATTCACTAAATAGCAAATAACTATTTATTAAATATTTTGCTCACAAAATATTCTCTTGAATAACTGATGATAGAATATATGAAATAAAAAAAACATGAATAATTATTAAACCACATGTAATAATAATATTTATTCAACTTATTAAGTAAAAAAAATATTATTATTATTTAATTGAGGTTCTAGATACATTTAGTGTGTGACCCTCTAGGCCTCTTTCTCAATGGCATTAGCCGAAGCAGCCCAAAGTCCAAGGTTAGAATCTAACAACATGTCAAGGCGCCCATGGAGAAAGAAGTTCATGTCACAATGACATAAAACCACATATTAATTCTTAGTATATAATATGATCTATTTATATTGATATCTCTAATCAAGTAGGTTACATGCTGGTGACATCAACCTATGTGCTCGATGTCTGTTTATTTGACTTTCCAGAAACTGAACTTGCCTAGAGAACACCATGGACATGGATTTATTTAGGCTATATCATTTTCATCAAAGGGCCTAATATATAAACTTCCATTAAAGAACAGAAGAGACAAATCCTCTCTCACATCATTCATTAATGAAATATTACTCATGATGCACCCAATGTATCCTACTTCACCATGAACATATGTTATCTTGATTTCCATAAATACATCAAAGAACATGACTCATAACATCCATTAATAGTAATCTTAAATTCTAAGGACCAATACACGTGTTTTTAGATAGGAACATCCAATGAAATATATAAATGTGAATTTCCTACTAGTGGTTCTGGTTCTCATAATTTCATACACTGAAAATTACCAGGGAATACACAATGAGAAGGTGCCTCAAAGTCTGTTGAGTTTCCACCCCTGAGATTTTATATCATTTGTGTCCCTCAAATGATTTCATCCGGTTATAGAACATATATTTAAGAATACTATTGTGACACTTCTGGGCCCTCATCATAGCGGGGAACTGCTATGACATTTCAATGTGACAACTACTATTAGGATATTATCACATATTGTGTCATACATAATAATAATCATGAAGTGATAAGAAGTTTATTAATATTAAAAATAATGAATACAAGTTATCATAAATTACACAGAAGTTGGTTCTAGGGCACCAACTCCAACACTATAGTGAACACAATACTCAAATAAATATTGATCATTTTAAACACAGAACATGTTGTGTGACATGTGAAACTGTAAATACACTCTAACTATCCATAAATAAAACACTTAGGACCATAAATAAATAAATATTAAATACTAGATTTATCTATAGATTTTGATAAATAAATTGAGCTTAGTTAATTTTAAATTTTGAGAATTTGTGATGTTGCCATAGGTTTTTTTTGTAAGTTTTTCAAAAAAAATTAAAATTAAGTGTACGTTAATTTTTTTGAAAAATAAACCCCAAAGGCGTCATGGGCCTTAGCGCCTTTGCTCAAACCCAAAAAAAATACTTTATATAATTTTAAATATATATGTTTTTGTATTTAAATTTTTTTATTTTATTTTGTTTGGTTTTGTTTATATATATATATAACAAAAAAAAATAGATGAATTTAACTACTATTAAATATCCAACATTACTGCAATTAAAGAAGTCTAGAATTATAAAAAAAAAACCTCACTCAGGGCTCCCTTTTATAAGGGGGTCTGCCCTGTAAATCCTTATGGATTTCTAATGTGAGATTTAACTTCCCCTTTTCCTCTATAGAATTAGTAATATATTATTATTATTTATTAATAATTAATCCATAATAAATATTAATTACTAGTTAATTATTAATAAATAATGGCAATAATACCTAGATAACAATTAACTATTAACATTTCTATTAAATGTCATTAATTAACTAATTAATTATTAATTATTAATTAAATAATATTAATCATTAATTAATAATATTAATTACTAATAAATATTAATTACTAATTAATAATATTGATAACTATCTATTTTTTGAAAAGGTGAGGCTCAACAACCCCATTATTAAATAAAAGCTAAGTACACAGGAGGAACATGAAAAACATAAAATGTATAAGAATAAGTAGTCAAGTAACTCGAGATCGAATACCTATGTTGTGGTGAGAGGAGCGTCCACCCCGACCATGAGGATGTCATCCTCTTATCCATATTTTGACTTGAAACCATGGCTCACCTCTAACATCTAAAATCTCAACATCAACAAATTTTTTCGTTTCTTCTTCTCCAAATTCATGATCATTATTTTGGCCATCCTCCTCACTAATTTCAAATGCAAGAAACTCACATGAATTATGAGTATTAACCTTCAAATTTGTTTTATCATTCACAGGATGAACAAGATCAGATCCTATAGTGAAGAAGGAAATATTTGATTTATCTTTCTTAGGATTCTCCAAATTTGAAGCCTCGAGATCATCCTTGACAAAATCGTATTCGATAAAAACATGTTGCTTGATAAGAGAGGATACAAGTATTTTCCTAGCCCCTTTATAATTGTCCAATCATGATGTTGAGGGTAAGATGACAACAACATTGTTCTCCCTACCTCGGTCAGGTAGTGAGACCAAACCAGGTCCCTACTAAATATTTGAGTCACTAAAGATCTAAGCAGTAGGGATTTTCATGCCACTTATAGGATTCACGGTAGTTCCAGCCCTTTCAGCATCGTCCAACCTTAAGGCAAAGGATTTAAAAGCAACAAAATTTGATTTCTCTCTTTCATGAATAGGTTCTAAGACCAATCCAGGTCTCGAAAGGGTCGTTGATTCACTGTAGAGAGGATTCACAGAGGTCTGCAAGCCAATATCCATATAATCTATATAATCAAGAATACTTAAAGATGGTTTTCCACCTAGTAACCTATCCACTGCATGACCAGAGGAAAATGGAGGAGAGGTAGAATTCGATGATTTATTTAGAACCAGATTTCTATCTAAAGAATCCATATGGGATCCAATGGGATTGAAATAACTGTACTTTCTAAGAGGAAAAAAAACCATTTCATTTTCTATCACAGGAATAGACTTACCTTGCTCCAAAGTAATAAAGATGTGGGCCTTTTTGGGCTTGTATGTGGTAGCATCCATCTTGGCCTTCCCTTTGAGGATTTTAAAGGGAATCATTTTTTGTTCCTGCCATAGGTTGTAGTACACATTAGCCTATATAGAAACCTCCATGGAAGCTTGACTATCATCAGATTCTTCACTATCATGGACATACCTTATGTTCCTAGTTATGTCATCCTTGAAAGAAAATCAAGAAACACCCAAATGACTTTCATCTTTTATGTCAACCCAAGTTAATGGGTTTATCAATCAGCTGAATAAGAGAAGCACGCGTAGTGTCATTATAAGGAGAATAAATAAACCTAATATTAGGGCTTTATATGCATCCTTTTTTCTAAGGAAAACATTTAGAGTCAAGCATTACGATTCCCTAAGAAGAGCCTTCAACATTTTCATGGGGTTGTCCACTTATAGAATTCAATTTCCTAGAAACAGAGGCATGGGAAACATCATCTGCAAGATGATCTTTAGCCTGGTTATCAATGCACTGGATTGTCTCATTACTTTCCTTCCTTCGCCAGTGCTAAGGATCATGGCCTTTTAATTGAAATTTAGAACAAAAGAGATCTCCCCTACAATTAGACTTTGAGTGTCCAATAATTTAACAAGAGTCACAAAACAACGAATTTTTTTCAAACTCAATTCTGAGATTGATCTCTTCTTGAGGTGTGGAAAGAACAACTTTATCAATCAAAGTCGAACTTAAGTCAACTGCAACCAAAACCCTTGCAAGGTGACCAATGGTAACCATCTCAGTGGTTGTATCCATCCCGATTGGGATGCCAATTGCAGAATCAATATCAAAAAAAAATTCTAGATGTCATAAGACCCAATTTAAATTGTGAATTTTAATCCAAACATATGTGATGGTATCTTTAAATTCATTAAGGTTGAAGTTTAAGTTTCGATCATGAACTCTTAGGGTTCCCGACCTTAAATTGACTGAACCCAAACTCTAGGATCAACCTTTCAATTCCACAGAAGATAATATAATATGAAAAAAACCACAGCCAAGAGAGACACACTTGAAATCTGAAAATCCCCAAATAGAGGCTAAATGAGCAATTAGGTCGACAACTTTCCAATTTTTCATACCTTTCAACAGTGAGATGCGAGCAATAAAAGAACGCTTACATAGATCGATTATTTTTGAAATGGCTCTATCTGAGGCCGATACATGAGCAGTATTAGCTTTCCTGATGATTGGTTGTGAGACCCGATTCTTGAGAAAGAAAAAAGATCCTCCTGAGAAACTAGAGAAGGAAGAGAAACCCTTTAAAGCTTCCTTTTCACACTCCTTAGCCTTCTTTGAAGTAGACAACCCTTGTCGACCGCCAAGATGATTTGGAGCATAGGATAACATATTCACTCTCCTTGGATGATCAAAGGCACCACAATCGATGGGGAGCGTCGGGATAAACTTATCTCGTTCCTCCATCCATATATATTTATATTAATAAATGTCTAATTAATTACTAATTAATAGTTTTAAATTAACTATTAATTAATTAATATTTAATTACTAATAAATAATATTAATAATAACTAATATATATATAATAATTATAAACAATAATTGGTAACTAAATAATAATTTTAAAATAGCTATTTTTTTATAACAGGTAAGAGAGAAACCCCTCCTTTTTATTAAAAACCAGGAAACATCTCTTTTTTCTGGATAGAGAGAGCTCATTACGTGACCATCAAGGCCCAAGGGGCACTCAAAGGCCTAGGATACATAGCGCGTAGGCCTAGTGAGAATTAAAGCCCAGAACATCATGGCTCGAAGACCCAAAAACCCGAAGTTACAAGAGGTAGCATGTTTCACACCAAGAACTAGTAAAATGTCTTGCCGCCACCTGCCAAAGCAACTAAATTAGTGATGTCAGTCAAAGATGTTGTGTCGCCCCATGCCAAGAGTTGCACTGTGCTAGATCGACACAGCATTTCAGAGCACCCCTTCATACCACATTGGCATGTGGGGAAGGATTGGGCGATGAGTGTCAGCACACCCATCTCTCTTTAGAGCTTCCCACCCGATGATGCTTGCGCAGCCGCGCTGCACCGTCAATTTGATGCTCCACTTCATCTGACCAAAACATTGTGTAGAAGGTCGCATTATTGGGAACTCATTTGTCCCTCATTAGAATAAAGGCAAATGTTTGAATGGTGGGTTTCAGCACACCCATCCCTCTTTCGAGGACGCCCACCCAACGACACTTGCATGAAAGTCACATCGCCCGCCAAATGCGCCAAGATAATTGACTGACCCCGTCACGACACCTGCAACCATGAAATGGCCCAAAGGCCCAGTGGACATCATCCAAATATAGAAAACCCAAAGGTCCAAAATCGGAAACCTGTCGACACCAATCCAATTACAATCATGACCAAAGTTACAGGCAGAACCCTGAGAGATCCCATCCAAACCACGCCCAACTGCATCGTCACCCATCAACCTTCACCACTGCTGTTGTTGTTGACCACCACCTCGAGGTTGGCACCGTACAACACACCAACAATGTTTCCACCATCACCGTCAATGACCTTCAACTCCAAACTAGGGTCGCCAGTGACCAAATATGAAGAGAAGAAGGTCCCACGCACCACCGTCGATGACAAACATCTTCAAACTAGAGCTGCTAGCAATCGTTGTTCACACAACCCCGGGCTGTCACTGCTTGATGACCCAAAAACTAGATTCAGAGAGGAAAAAGTCTCACACATCACCGTCGACGACCCAAGCCGCCAGATCTGAAGCATAAGGCTTCCAGAAGAAACGTAGAGGTCCAAGCCGTGAGGGAGACAAAAAGCCAAACAAAAGGCACCTAAGAGGAGGATGTGGGATGAAGAGGATGGATCAATGCCAATGAAGGCTAATGGGAGGAGAAAATTGTGCAGAAAACCCTGAGGTGCTCCCAAGAGTGTCACCATCGTCATTGCAATTCATTTTAAAATAACTATTAATTATTAATAACCTAGT
This sequence comes from Viscum album, assembly GCA_963277665.1. Classification (NCBI taxonomy): domain Eukaryota; kingdom Viridiplantae; phylum Streptophyta; class Magnoliopsida; order Santalales; family Viscaceae; genus Viscum; species Viscum album. The sequence continues at coordinate 1,067,784,898 of OY728166.1, read as the reverse complement.
AAAAATAACTATCATTTATTGTTATGAATAATTATCAATGAATTGTAATTAGTTAGTAATTAGTAATTAAATGTTTAAATAATAATAATAGTAATAATTAATTATTTAGTTTCTAATTATTAAAAATAATTTTTATTTAATTACTAATTAATTAACAATTATTAATTGGTAATAAATTTAATAAAAATAAATATTATTTATTATTAATAATTATTAATGTATTTTAAATAATTACTAATAATAAATAAATATTAGTAATTAATTAATAACTATTAATTACCAATAAACTTAATAAAAATATCTATTAATTATTATTATTAATTATTAGTGAATTGTAATTAATTGATAGTAATAAATACATTTTAGTAATTTTTAATAATAAACTTTTAATAATTAGAAATTATTTAATATGTAGTAAAAAAAACTAATAATTAGTAATTTAATAATTTAATCGTTGTTATTAATATCTAGTAACTAAATAATAATTTTAAATATTTAGTAGTAATTGTTTCATAATAATTATTAATATTTATTCATTAATTAAAAATTAATTAGTTAATTGGTAATTAATATTATTAATAAGTAATTAAATATTTTTTAATTAATAATTAATTAATAACTAATAATTATATTATTATTATCATTAATTAGTAACTAAATAATAATTTTAAATATTTATTCATAATTAATATTAATTGGTAATTAATATTAATTAGAAATTAATATTATAAATAGTAATTAATATTATTTAATTAATATTTATTAGTAATTAATACTGATTAGCAATAATTATTTAATTATTTAATAAAAATTTAATAATAATTAATTAAAAATCATTAATTTGGTAATTTAATCATTATTATCGATATTTCACAACTAAATAACATTCAAAGATATTTATTAGCAATCGTCTAATAATAATAATAATCAATTGATTGATTAATAATTAATTATTTAATTAGTAGTTAATATTATTAATAAATAATTAGTTAATTAGTAATTAATATTATTAATAAGTAATTAAATATAGTTTAATTTTCTGATTAATTAATAACTATTATCAATTAATAATTAATTAGTTATTTATTAACATTTTTTTAATATTATTAGTATTAATTGGTTAATTATTAATATTTAATAGTAAATGTTGATAGTTAATTATTATTTAAGTATTGTTATTATTTATTTATAATTAATTAATAATTAGTATTTATAATTTATTAATTACCAATTAAGAATAATAATATATTATTAATTATGCGTAAAAAAATAAAAGGTTGAATCCCACATTGGAAATTCATAAGTATTTCCACGGCATACATAAAAGAGAGTCATAAGTGATTATTTTTGTCACAATTCAATACTGCTTTAATTGCAGTAATGCTTGATATTTAATAGCAGTTAAATACTCTTAATTTTTTTGTTATATATGTATATAAATAAAACAAAACAAAACAAAAATTTAAAATTTAAATCTACAAACATATATATTTAATCGAGCAAAAACATTAAGGTCGATGACGTCAAGGGATAGATGCATTTAACTACTTTGATAGATACTAAAGGCATGAGTAGAGGTGTTAATGGGGAAGGGCGGGTCAACCCACGAGGCGGATCGACCCACGGGGCGGATCATGCGGGTTGTGAAAGGGGCTGGAGCGTACAAGAGTAGAGATCCTGTGGTGATTCAGGAGTAGATAGAGACTTCTTTGGTTGTTACTTGCTCACTCTCCATTCCCGAGCAGAAGCTGGGAACGCTCCATCTCCGCGAATGGACGATGGATTTTAATGCGTTAATGGTCAGGGATGTCTTTGCACAGGTATGGATCAGGTTGCATAACCTCAGTTGGATTTTATGGCATCTAAAAATCTTGCATAATATTGCTGCTGTCATTGGTGTTCTGATTCGCATGGACAAGGAGACAGAAGACATAAGGTATGGTCACTTTGCGAGAATGCTGGTTGAAGTTGATTTGAGTTCCACTCTTAATGACAATGTGGCTCTTACCACTCCCACTGATGATATACAAATCAACATTGAGTGTGATAATTGTATTGAGTTCTGTCAAAATTGCAAATATGTTGGTCATTTAGATGAGAAATACAGGAGAAAAGTTTGTGATTTTTGTGGTTTGAAGAGGCATCCTTGAAAGGACTGTGATGGCAATGGTAAAAAAATTCATCTAGGCCGCATGGGCAGTCAGTACCCAAGAAACCTAGGAAGCAGCCGGTGAAATATATGGATAAGCAACCTCAAAATCAAGGGGTTGGAGTGTACAAGAATAAAGATCCGGTGGTGATTCGAGAGCAGACATGGACTTGTTTGGCCGCTACTCGCTCGCTCTCCATTCCTGAGCAGAAGGATGAGAACAATAATGGGTCTCAAATGAATGTTGTAGGTATTGAGGGTGATATCTGATATAATGTCGTGCTCAAGCATGTCACTCCTGTGGGGTCTAGCTTTGCAAGAGATGGTGTGGGGACTAAGATGGAGCAGACTCAGGCTGACAATGTTATAAGTGAGTCTGCTACTGGAAATGAAGAACCAAATTGCAAAAGTAGTGATGGTGTTTCCATGAGTGTTAAATTGATTCAGCATGTAGTTCCATCTAGACTTGTTCAGCTGGTGGGTAGCTAGTATGTAGATGAGGTTGTTTGTGTTGTATCCGGGTGTTCTCAGTCACCAATTGTTGAGCATGGTTGTATTGTACAGTCGTTGGACGTAGACTTTTCAGGGCATGTTCGACAAGAAGATGAGTCCAGGCAGTCTAATGTTCACAGAGCGTGAATTACATTCAAGCGATTCAGAATGTCTTCAGCTCTTTAGGAATGTCTGGTAAATGAGGTGATGTTTCAGATGATGGAGGTGACAAGGAAAAACGAATGGTTCTGTTGGATACCACTTATCTCTAATCTACGGGCAACGGTGTCCTTGTTTCTTTTAAGGACGTTGTTTTAAATGATAAGGGCAAGATGATCAACAACGAAGGTTTTGTTCCGATTCTTCTAAAAAGAAGGTTGCAGAAGGATTATTTTAGTGTGCTCAGGAATGTGGTTACTATGCCATCTTTTAAGCCATCAAAGATCTAGCTCATTCTGGAGCAGGTAATGTCAAAGGATCCTTAAGATCTTCAATCAAATACATTTACAGTCGGAGTGATAAACCGGTGACGATGATTATGAGTATGAAAATGATACTGATTTTTTTGATCGGTAATTTTAATATCTAAATGCGGTGATCGCATGTCACCTGTTTTCTTCCCAACTTCAATAAATGGTGAGGAGCCATATGTCATAACCATCGGCCACTAAGCACCAGACGCCTCTGTTTTCCTAACTCTCGTGCTCCCCCTTCACTCCGCTCGCGTTTTCTGTGCTAACAGTGGAGACAATCCTTATATCGATCCCTCCTCTCCACCCCACTTACTCGTGGAGCCCTAAGATTTTTACAAATGATTTCCCCCAGCTTTGTATGAATACACCATGTCTGGGCGCTGGGTTGACCGCGAAGGTCCATGGAAAAACAAAGCTCGATCTGTGCAGCTTCAGCTCAGAAACCGTTTCAGAGTCTGCGTAGATCGGCACTGGTCAAGAAGTTCCGATGGTTACTTCTCCTCGACGCTAGAGAGGTGGCTGCACCGATTTCGTGATTTTCGTAAAGAGTCGTTGCCGCCTTCTTCCGTTTTCTATCGCAAGCGAGGTTGGTTGTCCTCCCCTCGACCACCTTCCTCGTTTTCTCTTCTTGGTATGAGGTGTCCCGTGTCCCGATTGGCTGTGTTGGCCTGGCGCTGTGTGGTTTCTATAATCTCCCTCGCCCACCATGCAACAAATTGACAGGGACAGAAGCGGATTGACCAGTGGTCGTCTAAACTACAATAACGATGACAACGAACAGAATAATCAAACGGAATATATCAAATATAAACCAAATCGGGCATCAGATTTGCGGTCTCTGGTCACTTAACCGAAGGAAATTTCTGCTGTGCATGGATCTAGTACCTTCAATTTGTCCAACAATCACCTGTCTTATGATTTTATATATACATTTTCATACTAAAACACTTAAGAGAAGATGTTGGTAACTTAGGAAATCATTTTGAGATCATTAAAATAAAATTGAGGGTGCAAGATCCATACACAACAATCCCTTAATTTTCAATGATCATAAATGAAGGTTCCAGAAGTAGCGGAATCTTCGGATTGAGGCTCGATTTTTTTATTTTCATCGGTTTCAATGGATAAATTTCGAAAAACTTGACGAATGTAATCCTGAAATCTCCTACAGATGATCTTTCTCATTTAATTTATAATTATTCTAAAACAAGAATTAACTCGAGCGTGATAATCCTCTCGATCAATTTATGTTACTGTTCTCGATGCGTTATTTGTTGCGATGGAGAATCCAAGCAAGGATTCCTCTAGATATATCCACACGTGCTCCACGAATCTCCGAACGACATTCTTGAAACTCTGAGTGCGAGTACGATAGTATCTAGTGCTTAATGCCGTTCGACGCAGATTGCAACAATATTTCTTGTTCTCCCTTGTTCTCGAGAGAGAAGAAGGGAGGAAGAATCTCCCCAAGGCTTGAGAGAATATTAAAGAATGTCTGTCGCGTCAAAAACTCCTCACATGGAAGTGTGATATATTCTTCTTTATGTGCTTCGGGTTAAACGATAGATAATTGCACACACCCTTATCAATTTATTTAACCTAAGCAATATCCCATGTCAAATAATAATAATAATAATAATATTATTTTCTTGACATGTAATATCTATCATCATTTTTTAAATAAATAAATTAATATTTATTTAAATTATATTAAATAAATATATCATTTCCATCAGGTCGTTAACTTGACCTGTTTATCCTCCCATGGAATTTACCGAACCTTGAATAATACAATATTTATTTAAATTAATATTACATTCACTAGACTCGTGAATAAATATTTATTTTAACATTCATGTAATTAAATTAATATTTATGTTAATCTATTTACTAAACCGATGAATAAATAAATATTTATCGATTACATTATGAATAAATAAACAAGAGATAAAATTCAACTCAAATTTTCTAAAGTTTGAATATCTCGTAATTGGATTTATGCGATCAACTTAACTTGAATAATTATTATCCCACAAATCGAGAATAATATTTATTCTTGATATTAAATTTAGTAAAATTTAATGAGATTCTGGATACACTGAGCGAGCAACCCTCTAAGTCTCTTTCTCAGTGACATTAGGTGATATTATCTAAAGTTCAAGATTAGTGTCTAGCAACACGTTAAAACACCTATAGAGAAAGAAGTTAATGTCTCAATAATAACAATCTTCCTATAAACGCTACGGTGTAATATAATTCCTTTGTCTACTGATATCTCATAAAAAAGATGCATTCTTGTGTCATCACCCCATATACTCGTTTTATCTTCCTTTGACTTTATGAAACGAACTCGTCTTTAAACTACCACGACCATGGATTTCATCATACAACTCCATTTCAATCAAAGTGATAGAGAAGATGGGAGTCTATTGTTGGTGGTTCGGGAGGAGGTGACCGACCACCATTGCCGCATACTTATAATAGGAGGGGGCATTAAAAGGGGGTGGAGTATTGTTTATTCTGTTTTCTATTTTCTTTTATTAGGGACATAAGAGGGCAGAATTGTAAATAAATAATGCGGGATATAAATACATGGGAATGGTCCTAAAGGACCATTCAGACAGTTTGGATATAGTCGGGAGGGGTCTTGGCCTGGAATGGAGTGACAGTAAACTGGTAAGAAACTCTGATTTGTAATTGAGCATTTTCTCTTACTCTTAGACCACCAAACTGCACTCTATCAATTTGGTGCTTTCATCGAGAGATTCGAAGGAGAAACTGTTTCGATTCTGGATAGAGTTGTTATGTGGAAGAATTGCTGGAACAGAGAACTTCTATGAACACTCGGATGGAAAACAAAATTGTGTTATTGGAGACTGCCGTTTTTGAGTTGAAGACTAGAGTCCAGCGGCAAGTGAATCTTGAGGTAACTATCCTTGAGATGAAAACGGACTTCCAACGGCAGATGCAGGAGCTTACGACTGCGATAGGAGATCTGAATATATTTGTTCGAATCTCTATGGGGAGTTCTGGACGAGAACAAGAGAAAGGGAAGTTCGTTGTCGTGGGAGAAGGCAAAGGAAGTACGAAGGTTATGGAGACGCCTATCGGTCGAGGAATCGATGTAGAATTACCGAAGGAGGACAAATGCGGGGAACTGAATGCGCAATCTAGACAGATTGAGATGCCACTATTTTCAGGAGATGATCCGATATCATGGATATCCCGTGCGGAAACATATTTCTCTATGCATCGAATGCGTGGAGACTTGAAAGTGTCGATGACACAGATTTGCATGGATGAAATGGCGCAACACTGGATGATATCATTGAAGTCCATGTGGCCGAAACTTACATGGAGACTGATGAAGAAGGAAGTGCTTGGCCTATATGAGAGTGCGGCGGAGGAAGATCCATTAATGTACCTAAAGGAGCTACGGCAGACAGAAACAATGGACACCTATATTGACGGGTTCAAACAAGCGGCAATGCGAATACCAGAACTTTCGGAGAAGTGGTATATGAGCTTGTATATCGACGGATTAAAGGCTGAGTTCGGTAGTACAATGATGTCACATGAACCGCAGAGTAAGGCCAGACTGTTAACGTTGGCGCGATGGGTGAAGAGAGAGCTAATAGTTAAGGGAATTCTCCAACAGCCTTTGCCGCGGTCTCAACAGGCCGCATCGGGGGGAACAAGTCGACAATGGAGTACGAACACAGTGTGCGTTTTGCCATCGGGGGAGGGTTTAGAATGAGAGCGAAGAAGCGGAACAACATCGCGCTGGAAAGGAGTTCGAAATTTATCTCAGGAAGAATATGAAGAAAGAAGGTTAAGGGGGCTCTGTTACTCATGTGGACAGAAGTATGCTCTTAGACACAAGTGTCCCGACAATGGCTTCAAGCTTAGGGTGTGGGAATGTATTGAGCCGTGGAAGGATGTAGAGGAAGAAATTGAAAACGGTAAGGCCAAGGAGGAGATGACTGAAGAATTCGGGGAGTGGAGATGTTGGGAACCACTGTCTGTACATAGGGGGAGCTGGCGACCAAGCGTAGCCAAACAATGCTGATGGAAGGAAGTGTTGATAGTATATCAGTGATAGTTTTGGTAGATAGTGGAGCTAGCCATAACTTCATTTCGAAGCAGCTGCTAAGGTCGTTGTTGGTACAAGTCACAGAAACAACTCCGTTTCATACCCGGATGGGAGACGGACATCGAGTATACTCAAGGGGAATGTGTAAGGCGATGAAGTTGAGTATGACAATAGAAGAGTTTGAGATTGATGCATATATTTTTGACATAACATGACCGGATTTGGTTTTGGGAATCTCTTGGCTTGAAACTTTGGGATATTTAACAACACATCGAAGAAAGATGACGATGAAGTTTGTTTGGAAGGGGCGAACTATGGTGCTACAGGGAATTGATTTGCAACAGGGGATGTTGGGAGAATTACAAGAATACTTCGGCAGGGGATGTGTGCTAATTCAGGGAATACAACGAACGAGAGCAGGAGACAACATAGATGGACGAGCTGAGATTAGCCCGAGGCAGATGGAACAACTGTAAGATTTGTTACAACAGTATGAAGGTATTTTTGAAATGCCGAGGGTACTGCCCCACAAAGGGAAACGAATCTTGCAATCAAACTAAAAGGAGCAGATCTGGTTAACATACGATCATACAAGTTGGCGTATCACATGAAAAATGAGGCGGAGAAGCAAGTACAAGAACTGTTGGCACAAGGATATATCAAACATAGCAATAGTCCTTATTCAAGTCCAATAATCATGGTTAAGAAAAAAGATAGAGATTGGAGGATGTGTGTAGACTACAGGGCATTAAATAAAAAAACGGTTCCGGACCGATATCCTATACCGGTGATATGGATGAGCTATATGGGGCGGCCTACTTCACTAAGATGGATCTAAGGTCCGATTTCCATCAAGTCCGAATGAACGATGAAGATGTGGAAAAAAACGGCGTTTAGGACCCATGAAGGACATTACGAATATAAGGTAATGCCATTTGGGTTAATGAATGCCCCGACAACCTTCCAAGCGACAATGAATTCAGTTTTCCGATTATTATTGAGGAAGGGAGTGTTGGTATTTTTTGACGACATTCTGATTTATAGCAAGGGGCGACTGGAGCATTTGGAATGATTATAGCAGGTGTTACAAATCATGACTCAAAATGTACTATATGCTAACGAAAAGAAGTGTTCTTTTGGTGGAATATTTTGTCCATATAATTTCCGAGGAAGGTGTCTCCATAGATCATAAAAAACTGATGGCAGTCAAACAGTGGCATTTAGGCTTAATTGGATATTATTGGAAGTTTGTTTGGAATTATGGAAAAATTGCTAGACCACTTCGTTGACTAAAAAAGGGGAATTTAAGTGGACAATGGATGTCGAGGAAGCTTTTGATAAAATCAAGGTTTGCATGACTATGACACCAGTTTTAGCTATGCCCGATTTTTCTAAACAGTTTGATGTGGAATGTGATGCATCGGGTTATGAAGTGGGGGCGGTGCTGATACAAGAGGAAAGACCACTTGCGTTTTTTCAGCAAAGCACTGTTAGATGCAACTCTTGCAAAGTCATTCTATGAGAAGGAGATAATGGCGCTTGTGCTGTCCATACAACACTGGAAACAATACCTGTTCGGAAGATGATTTGTGGTATGGATCACCGTAGTTTAAAACATTTGCTTAGTTAGCGGGTAATTTCGATGGACCAACAGTGTTGGCGTGCAAAGCTGACAGGGTATGATTTTGAGGTAGTTTATAAATCAGGAAAACTAAATAACGCAGCAGGTGCGCTATCACGAGTGGCGAATGAAGGACAATGTTTAACCATGGTTGTTTCTCAGCCAACCTGGGAGGAATTTCAGGTTGTTAGAGATGAGATTCAATGAGATGAACGATTACAGAAGATAGCTGAAGATTTACAGAAAGGCGGGACGAGTTCACCTGGGTATACTTACCGCAACGACCTTCTGTTTTTAAAGAATAAACTGGTGTTAACAAAGCAGTTGACACTGATTCCGAAATTATTAAATTACAGCCACTCATCTCATTCGGGTGGCCATTTGGGATATTTGAAAACTTTTAAACGGCTTGCTAATGTAGTATGGTTGGGAATGTCTCATAGCGTACTGAAGTATGTGCAGGAGTGTGTAGTTTGTCAGAAAAATAAGTATGAGACACTCAGTTCGGGTGGTTTACTTCAGCCTTTAACAATTCCAGCTTTGGTATGGGAGGAGGTGACCGTGGATTTTGTATCTAGGTTCCCAAGATCTCAGGGGTATGATGTAGTGTTTGTGGTGGTTTATAGGCTGAGTAAGTACGCACACTTTATTCCACTCAAACATCCTTACATTGTTAAAACAGTGGCAAAGGTTTTCTCTTGAAGTGGTTAAACTGCATGACATACCTAGGACAATAATTAGCGACCAGGATCCCTTGTTCACAAGTTTGTTTTGGCAAGAGCTCTTCAATTTGCATGGAACAACATTAAAGATGAGTTCCTATTACCATCCACAAACTGACGGCCAAACTGAGATCGTTAATCGATGTTTGGAAGCTTATTTGCGGTGCTTTTCTACTGATCAACCCAGACAGTGCTTTTCTACCGATCAACCTAGACAGTGGGTTACTGTTGCGGAATCGTCGGGATTTGCAATGACAGAAATGAGAAACGAAAGAAAATGCAGAAGAAAAGAAAGCACACAAAACACACAAATTTACGTGGTTCGGGAATAATCCCTACGTCCACGGAGAGGCAGAATTCTCACTAAAAATTGGGAGCACAAATTATTGAGTTTTTCTAGGTTAGAAACCCTAGCCTGAAATGGGCTACATATGGAGAAGACGATCCATTGTTCCGAACAGGAAGTCCGCATCGCTACAGTGAACAACGACCGCCTTTGTCAAAAGTGCTACAGTGACTGCCGACTGGAAGTCAAAAGTGCAACAGTATAGTTGAATCCGAAGTCCGCACTGCTACAGTGTCTGTCGGTGTCGGTTGGTCAGCTCTGCTACAGTGGCGGTCCACAAGCATTCGGCCCAACCGGATCGGGCTACACCAATCCAACAATCTCCCACTTGGAGCTTGATCCACTACACTGCTATGCTTCAATGCAACTGACAAAGACAACTTAATCTGAGTTATTCCTCTTCTTCATTCACCAGTGTGCGTGCTTTCCATCCACAACTTCAATTTCAACCTGACGATTCATGAAATACAAACTGTTTTCCTCTTGTGTTCCCATCGTGTCCTCTCTTATTCTGCCTCTCATCCTCCGTTCATTAGTGGAGACCAACAGAGGCACAACAACGCCTCAACTTCTGTATCACCATGGACTTGGTCAACATGTCTGCCGGATTGTTGGTTCCACAAATCTTCTGCAGCGTCACCAACCCATCCTGTATCAAGCCTCTGATGAAATAGTACTTCAACTGAATGTGCTTCGTCCGGGCATGAAATACCAGGTTCTTTGCAAGATGTATAGCACTCTGACTGTCACAGTGCAATACATTCTCCTCTCGCTTCCAAATTCATCCAAGAAGTTCTTCAGCCAAACCATCTCTTTCCCAGCTTCTGTTACAACAATGTATTTTGCCTCTGTGATGGATAAAGCCACCACCTTCTGCAATTGTGATATTCAACTTACTGCAGTTCCTCCACAGGTAAAGACATAACCCGTGGTACTCCTCCTACTGTCGACATCGCCTCCATGGTCAACATCCACATACCCCTGTAATGAATTTCCTTTCCCAAAGCACAGAGATACCTCCTTGCTGCCCTTCAAATACCTCAGTATCCACTCCACAGCTTCCCAATGCTGTTTTCCAGGGATAGCCATATACCTGCTCACAACTCCCACTGCATGAGTGATGTCAGGTCGAGTACAGACCATGACATACATCAGGCTTCCATCAGTTGATGCGTATGGAACTTTTGCCATGTATTCAACCTCTTCTGCCGTCTTCTGTGATTGCTCCTTTGATAGTTTGAAATGACTCGCTAGGGGAATAGAGACTGCCTTTGCTTCCATCATACTGAATCTTCTCAGAACCTTCCCAATGTAATCAGCCCGTGACAACATCAATGTTACAGCTGTGCGGTCTCTCTTGATCTTCATCCTCAGAATCTTGCCAGTTTCTCCAAGATCTTTCATTTCAAACTCCTCAGCCAACTGCCCTTTCAACCCATTAATCCTCTGCATACATGATCTTGTAATGAGCATGTCATCCACATACAAAAGTAATATAATGTATTCATCACCAAAGGACTTCATGTAGCAACATTGATCCATGCCACATCGTTTATATTCATTTTTAGACATAAATGAATCAAACTTATTGTTCCACTGCCTGGGTGCCTGCTTCAATCAATATAAGCTCTTTTGGAGTTTGCACACCAGGTCTTCTTTCCCAGACTCTACATATCCCTCTGGCTGCTACATGTAGATATCCTCCTCCAAATCTCCATGAAGGAAAACAGTCTTGACATCAAGCTGCTCAAGGTGCAAGTCCTCTGACGCCACAATGCTGAGAACCACCCGGATGGTGGTAAACTTCACTACTGGTGAGAATATTTCAGTGAAATCCACTCTCTCCTTCTGTTGGAAGCCTTTCACCACCAGCCTTGTCTTGAACCTCCTCTTGCCATCATGTTCTTCCTTGACCCGGTAGACCCACTTGTTCTGCAATGCTTTCTTTCCTGTTAGCAGGGGTGTCAGCTCCCAAGTGTTATTATCATGCAATGAGGAAATCTCCTTCCTCATAGCCAGCTCCCACTTGCTCGACTCCTTCAGCTGCATTGCCTCTTCAAAGCATTCTGGTTCTCCACCGTCAGTCAATAATAGATAATGCAGGGATGGTGAATACCTCTGCACAGACCTTCTCACCCTTGTTGATCTCCTCAACTCCACTGGAGTAGTAGGTTTCACCGGTTCGGATCTCTCATGCTCAGATACACCTTCAAGCTCCACTTGCTCTTTGCACTCTGATTCAATGTTCCCATTTTCATCTTCAGCTACATGACGATCTTTGTACATGATACCTTCATTGAATACCACGTTCTGGCTCCTGATGACCATCTTCTTGAGATCATCCCAAAAGCGGTAACCAAACTCGTCAGCACCATAGCCAATAAAGAAACATGGCTTGGACTTAGCATCAAGCTTGTCCCTTGCATTAACATCAATATGAACATATGCCAAACTGCCAAAGACTTGTAAATGTGAGAGTCTTACCTCCTTCCCAGACCAGAGCTCCTTGGGTAGACGTTCTCTCATTGGCACAAATGGACTCCTATTTACCAGATATGCTGCCATGTTTACTGCATCAGCCCAGAAGGTTTTGTGCAACCCCGAGTGTAAACCTCATGCTTTTGGCACATTCATTCAACGTCCTATTCATTCTCTCTGCCACACTATTCTGTTGCGGTGTACCTGGAATTGTCTTCTCCCACCGAATTCCATTATCAGAACAGAATTCTCTGAACTCCTGACTGCCATACTCTCCACCGTTGTCAGACCTCAAGCATTTCAGCTTAGCTTCTGACTCATTCTCTACCATGGTCTTCCACTTCTGAAACATCTTAAACACATCAGATTTACTTTTTAGAAAGTAAACCCATACCTTGTTGAGTCATCGATGAATGTCACATAGTATTGTGACCCTCCGAGGGAAAGTACTGGTGCAGGCCCCCAAACATCTGTGTGCACCAGGTCCAGCTTTCCAGCCTTCGGTGTTCTACTTCCTTTTGCAAAAGACACTTTATTCCGCTTTCTGAAGATACAATCTTCACATAGGCCAACCTTCACTGACTTCAGCTTCGGTAGCAGCCCTTTTGTTGCCAGCACTTTCATCCCTTTCTCACTCATGTGGCCTAGCCTGTTGTGCCACAGTTGCGAATCTCCTACAACTTTGAGTGATGCAGCCATGTCCATGCAGGTTTCTGTCATGTTGTATAGGGTACCATTCTTTGCTCCCCGAGCTATGACCATAGCTCCTTTGGTGATTTTCCATGCACCACCAGTGAACGTGGTACTCAACTCTGCATCATCAAGCTGTCCAATAGAAATAAGGTTTCTTCTCAAGCCAGGGATATACCTTACATTTTCCAGAACCAGCAGACTCCCACTGTTGGTCTTGATCTGTACATCTCCTTTTCCCACAATCTGTAAGGGCTCATCATCAGCAAGATGTACCTTGCCGAAATTTTCAGAAACGTAATTTTCCAGAAATCCCTTCTCCGATATAGAATGGAAAGACGCCTCAGAGTCTAAAATTCAAGACTCCATCGGGTTATCCACGCTCAACAACAACACATCATCAGTTCCTGCAACCGTCGTGTTTGCTCCACTGGTTTCAGGTCCCTTTCATTTTTCTTTGCACTCCTTGACATGCCCTTTCTTTCCGCATGTCCAGCAGGTAGGACCATCTCCCTTTGCCATGTCTCGGCTTTTCCCTCTTGACCTTGATCGCGCTCTACGATTGTCTCGTTGTGGGTATCTTCCTCTTCCTTTAACGTTCAGAGCAGAACCAGAGAATCTGCCTGATTCTCTTCTTCGCACATCCTAACTCAGGATTATGTCCCGTATATCTTTCAGAACCAATTTGGTGTTCCCCGAGGTACTGCTTACAGCTGTTACAGTTGCTTCCCAACTGTCAGGTAAAGGGGACAATAAGATCAGTGCACATACCCCATCACCAAGATCAATCTTCACCTATGTCAGCTGACTTATGATGGTGTTGAATTCATTGATGTGGTCAACAACAATTCTCCCTTCATCCATTTTCAGGTTGAACAATCGTCACATCAAGTGTACCTTGTTTGCCGTAGAAGGCTTCTCGTACATATTCGCGAGAGCTTTCATCAGGTCCACCGTCGTCTTCTCCTCTCTGATGTTGAACGCCACGTTTTTTGCCAACGTAAGGCGCACAACGCCCAGAACCTGCTGTTCCAGCAGCTCCCACTTCGACTGCTCCATGTCCGTTGGCTTCAGACCCAGAAGCGGCAAGTGCATCTTTTTTTGATAAAGATAATCCTCGATTTGCACCCTTCAGAAACTAAAGTCAGTTTCATCGAAGCGATCGATCTTCACTTTGCCTTTATTCAAAGCCATCGTTGGAGAATTCCGAACTCACCCTCTGATACCAGTTGTTGCGGAATCATCGGGAGTTGCAATGACAGAAACGAGAAACGAAAGAAAATGCAGAAGAAAAGAAAGCACACAGAACACACAAATTTACGTGGTTCAGGAATAATCCCTACGTCCACGGAGAGACATAATTCTCACTAAAAATCAGGAGCACAAATTACAGAGTTTTTTCAGGTTAGAAACCCTAGTCCGAAATGGGCTACATATGGAGAAGACGATCCACTGTTTCGAACAGGAAGTCCGCGTCGCTACAATGAATGACGGCCACCTTTGTCAAAAGTGCTACAGTGGTTGCCGACTGGAAGTCAAAAGTGCAACAATATAGTTGACTCCAAAGTCCGCACCGCTACAGTGTCTGTTGGTGTCGGTCGGTCAGCTCTGCTACAGTGGCGACAGTGTCTGTCGGTGTTGGTCGGTCAGTGGTGATATACCTTTGTCAAAAGTGCTACAGTGTCTGTCAGTGTTGGTCGGTCAGATCTGCTACTGAGTTGGCTTGAGTTATTTCAGTCTTGCAAAAGATCAAGAACATACTTTCTCTTAGAAAAATTCCTTGTGGTACATCTGGAGACTTCAATCCCCAAGAAATATCGCAGTGGACCCAAATCCTTCATATGAAATTTTGACGAAGGATTTGAGTCAATCAATGCCGTCATTATCACTGCCAGTAATGACAATGTCATCCACATAGACAATCAAGAGAATGCCGCGTGCTGCAGAATGATAATAGAAAATAGAAGAATCTTTTATGCTTTGACACATGCCAAAGCTAAGCACAACGGTGCAAAAGCACCCGAACCAGACACGAACTGATTGCTTGAGGCCATACAACGATCGACGAAGGCGACAAACCTTGGAAGACTCCCCCTGAACAACAAACCTCGGTGGTTGCTCCATATAAAGTGAAAAGAGGCAACGAGAGAGATAAATAAGCGGACCGATGCTTTGAGACGATTTAGTGAACCATCGGCGTTGACGCCCACGGTATAGATCCACCTGCAACCAACAACTTGTTTATCCGTAGGGAGATGGACAAGATCCCAAGTATGGTTGGTTTCCAAGGCCTGAAGTTCATCCTGCATGGCCTTTAACCAGCCAGGATGAGATTTTGCCTCAACAATAGTGCGCAGAGTTGAGTGAGTAGCTAGTGTCACAATAACGCAAGAGGTAGAGATAGATAATCCCTGATAAGAAGCCGATGAACTGAGATTTTGCTGACATGAGCGTTTACCTTTGCGAAGGACAATAAGTAACTCTGGCGATGGATGACCAGCAGTCGGCGATTCATCGGGTGCAATAACAGCATTAGGCTCTGGGGTGACAGGTATGGAAGGGCATCAAGAGTAAACTTGGCCAAAACGGGATCCAACGACATCACTAGGAAGACATGATGGTGGTGAAGGATGAAGAGAATAGGGTAAAGTGATGGTTGAATTCAGAATATCAGGTGATGGTGGGGAATCAGTAACAGAAAATATGGAGGATTCGACAAAGGAAACATCAACAGAGATGACATAACAACGCAAGTCTGGGGAAAAGCAACGATATGCGCATTGAGTTTGCGAATAACCAAGAAAGATACATTTGAGTGCGCGTGCATCAAACTTGAAAAGGGAGGGGCGAGTATCCTGTACATGACAGACAGTAAAAAATGTGAAGAGGCAGTGAATGCGGTTATGAGGTTGGAAATAAAGAATGAAAAGGAGTGTCTCCTCAATAACGGATGAAGGAAGTCTGTTAATGAGATATGCAACGGTGAGAATGACATCGTCTAAAAAAATGGTCGGAACTTTCATTTGAAATAAAAGAGTACGAGCAACTTATAACAAATGACAATTCTTACGTTCTGCAACACCGTTTCAAAACGAGCTTTCAACAAATAGGCCCGTGTCATTCTCGAAAAATCATCGATGAAGGTGATAAAATAACGATAACTCAGTTTACAAGGACTAGGACTGGGGCCCCATACGTCAGAATGAACTAAATGAAAAGGACTAGATGCACGAGTAATCGCCCGAGGGACATAGGTGACTCGGCGATGCTTGACATAATGACAAGATTCACAATCAAAAGGAGAAACATGACCCAAATCCGGACAAAGTGACTGAAGAACGGTTGCAGGTGGACGACCAAGACGATAATGAAGTTGCATGAGATGGTCAGAAGTGGCAAGACATGCAAGAGCTGAGGCCGAGTCAAACACGCACACACCACCCTGAAGTTGTTCATTACCAACCACCCGAGTCGTTAAAGGTTTCTGAAATACAATCGAAGTAGATGAGAAGATGACTTGACACTGTAAGTTAACTGTAAGTTTACTAATAGATAGTAAATTAAAAGAACAATGTGGAATAAGAGCAATTGCAGATAGCGTCAAACTAGGTGTAATCGAACAACTCCCATAACCAGCAATCCGTACCGTCTTACCATCAGCCACAGTAATATTACCTCCAGTTAAAGTCGAGCTATAAGACTGAAGAATACCTGCATGCCCATGACATTGGATGAAGTAGGTGCATTGCCATGAGCAATAGTGACACCAGATGAAGTACCAGCACGTTGAGACTGGAGAGATCGATACTCATCGTCAGAGAGATCAACAGTATGATGAATGTCATCGGGAGGCACTGGGGCAGGTATGACAGCCTGTGCAGATCGAGAGCGACCGAGAATTGGAGAATCATCCAGACGTCCATGCAAATGCCAACACGTATCAATCGTGTGATAGTCTCTGCCGCAATGTGTGCAGTGTTTGTGGGCATTAGGTCGACCACGACCTTCGAAACGGCCCCCACCGCTGTTAGAGCCGCGAGAAACCATAACAACACGATTAGAGTGGTCAGTGCTGAGTGCCGACGGAGGACGACTCGCACAAACAAGGCGATTATAAACCAAAGAGGGGTGTAATGTGGTGGGGTTGACCAACATGTTGGTAACGGTGGTAGAGAACTCGACATTGAGCCCATACAGGAGGGAGAACAAAAACAACTGATCTCGCTGAGTGCAGGCGTCATCAGGAGTCTGTGGAATGGTCCACAAGTGTAATGACCCGCCAAATCTCATTGGCTTGAGAGCTCAACGAGTCATTACTAGGCCTTAAGCGACATCCCCAAGGCGCCAAAGGCTGGCAATAAATGCCGAAGGGTTTCAAAACAAATGGGGGACGATTTACCCTTTTTGAACATCCATAGAACCAACATCCCTGACCAAACCAACAACTAAATGATGCATGATAAAAGCTAAGACAACTCAACCATTTAGTTTATCATAAACCAACCAAGAGTACCACAGTGGAAACCAACACTAAAACATCAGAGTAAACAGCGGAAAGACAAACTCAAAGACCACAAGACAACAACCCAACTCCATGCTCCACAAGCTCCAAGCTCCAACATCACGAACCAGCCCAAGCATCACGAAGTAGTGCTATAAACATGTGATGCTTTACCTTTGCCAACATCCCGGTATATGACATCTGCAAAAGCACCAACGTGCCAAAGCAGGGGGTGAGTAATGAAACTCAGTAGGTTTTCCCCGATGACTTCCCAACCCATGCCTCTAGAATAAAACATGTTAGCACATTTATATAAAACAATTTATATAAAACAATTCCAAAACAGTTCACAATATACCAAGTTCTATGTCAAAACCATTTTCCAACAAAACCATCTTTCTCAAGAAAAGCAACCAAGCAATGTTTCCAATCAAATTCCCGTTTCCAATTTGGCACATTTATTCCAGTTCACAAATCCACACAACCAACCATGCATGCAACCTGGACCTCCCTATACTCGCGAGTGGTGAGTTATCCTTCCACTAAGTCGTCACTTAGTGAACTACCTTGACGGGGGTACTTCACGACCTTATCCGTCCCTTTTTGATGGGGGTACTCCTCGCCCTTATCCATCCCAACCTTTTTGATGGGGGTACTTTTCGCCCTTATCCATCCCAATGCATATGAACATACACCACAACCCATGCAAGTCCATGCCCAAAACCAAGTGTGTTCAAAACCTTTCAATAAAGCATCATCCTTTTATTGAAAACCATTTCTTTCAAGCAGCAAAACCATAGCCAATTTAAAATCACCATTTTAAATTTACTTCAACAACCACTTTCCAAAAACACACCATTTCCATCACCCGTTACTAAAAAGGGGTTTCCACCATTCTTCCACAACAGATAAACAAACCATTTCAATCAAGGAAAACAATTTGAAACTAAGTCTTCAAGTTCTAAGAGAGAGGAATCGAGAGTGAAGCCACCTACCTCAAAGGTTTTGATGAAAACCCTAACAAACGGAGAACGCACAAGAAAACCGGACCGATTCACCAAGGATCCTCCTTAGATCTCTTCTCCTAACACAACCAAGACCAAAACTCATCATGTTTGGCATCCACACACTTAGATCTACCCATAACGGACGTAGATCTAAGAAACCGATTGAAGAGGAGAAGTAGATCTAAGTAGATCTGAGAAAGCAAACAAGAACGATCACATACCTCAAGAATCCGGCTTCGATTCGTCAAGAGAAGTATTCGGATCGCCTCCGGAACGATGGGAGAACCCTCTTTGACCTTAGGAGAACCAAAATCCCGAGTTAGGGCCGCTTAGGAGGAAAAATGAGCCACTTAGAGGTAAAAACGCGTGAGATCCACTTTTATAGGATCTCGTTTAAGTGGCCGCACAGTTAGTTCGCACGGTTAGACAAACCGTGCGCCGCCCGTGCGGAAGTTACTGCCTCCAATACCAACTCCGCACGGTTTAGACAAACCGTGCGCCGCCCGTGCGACTTCCCTTTTTGCCCCAAAACTTCATTCCGAGTTCTCCCAACTCTCCCATACGTCACCCTTAACTTTATAACCATTAAAAACATCAAGAAAGGGTTACATACCAGAAACCAGGGGTACTACAACAAGTCATTAATCTCATCGATAATAAACTTCCGCTCGTTGTAATAAGAGGAAATCAAACGATTTCCCTGTTGAAGTGCGAAGAGCTGCTGAAAAAGAGCAGATATACGAGTGAGATTGTTTGTCTCAGAAAACATAAGCAATAATATAACCCATGCCCTCCAAAGCGACAATAACAGTTTTTTTCCACATGATGAAATTGGAGGAATGGAGACATTCATCCGCAAGACTTGTGGAAGCGGTGATAGTATCTGGCGTGATGACGTTGTTATAGATGGAGTCGAAGATAAGAGGAGTGCTGAAAGTGCACGATATGTAAGGCGCTGAAATTGCACAACGGGTAGAAAATCATGTGCTGAAAGTGCATATAGCTGGAACATCGGGTATTTATTAGATCATAGAAGAAAGATTCTGAGGGATGGGGGCAAAGAGAGGTTGTGCAGGGTGGGGCGTTGCATAGGGAGAACCGACAGGCCGTGGGGTTGGCACACATAGAGGAGCGAGTGTCTGGAGGGGTTCTAGGGGTGGGTTAGTGGCCGGAGGGTCACAATGGGGGTTGGGGAGGGGCGACGTGCAGAGGGGCGACGCGCAGAGGGGCGTCGTGCAGGGAGGGGTTGCGTAGGGAGGGGTCGTGCAGGCATGCGACGCGCAAGGGGCGGTTGGTGAAGAGGTCGTCGCTGTGGGAGGGACAACGTGCAGAGGACCGTCGCAGGGATGTGTTGCGAAGGCAGGCGGCGCGGAGGGAGGTGTGATGGGAGGGGTGACGGGAATGGGCGACAAGGGCAACAGGGGGGGACTGGGGTGACAAGCTAAAATACTTTTGATACCATGTTGAAATGGAAACCTTAACTCACAACGAGGTAGGATGCTTTATTTATAGATAATCAAAAAAGTACAATAGAGGTGTGAAACCGATGTAGGACACGAATATTAAAAATATCTAAAAAACATTTAATACTCTTAACAATAGGAGATGCAGAATTAGAAGAAGAAAAAAATGGAGAAAAGTTAGAAGAGGACTCCTCCAGGAGATGCTACTCCTAGAAGCCGAGGCCTAACCCTCCCACTCTGCCTAGCAGAAGACCAAAAATACATCCGCGAGTCCTCAACCAACCCAACAACCCCGATTTATTATTCCCACCACTTTTTCAACAACTAACCATGCCACATTACAATTCTGCCCCTGGAGTCATTAACGACTCTCTTCCCCCTATGCAACAACACCCACCTCAGACTCTCTTACGCAACAACGCCCAGCCAGCACCCAGGTGCGACCCTTAGCAACCCGGGCTCTACCCTCTGCCTCCTGCGCTTCCAACCCACTCTATCATTTCCATCACCTTGAAAAATCACCTTGTCCTCAAGGTGATTATCTGGTGTCTTCGGCAGGGGCTTGGAATCGATGTATTTTTGTTTTCCGTAAGTTTCAACCAAATTTCTTCATCCACCAATTCTGACTGTTCAAGTCCTTTAAAACAGAACTTGGCAACAGACGGTTCCTCCTCTGACGGAACAAGTTTGGAAACCAACAGTTCCTCAAACGCAGCTCGACACTTCGTCCTGCCTGTCTTCCTTCCATCAACATCTTGAGTAATACTTGTCACCCTTACATGCTGCTTCTTTGCCTGAAATTTGGGGAACTATGCCTCTGCTGCATTAAGTTCCTTGAGGAATTGTTCCCGACCAGACCTGGGAACTTTCAAGCTTGCCGCGACATCCTCCTCTTGCTCCGTCTGTTTTGGAAAAACTTGCCCCATCCGTCCACCAGTGAGGAATGTCTTTGCAATCCTCATCGGAAAACATTTCCTTTGTTCATTATATTCTTCAAGACCAGAACTAACTTTGGACTCTTCCTTTACTGGACGAACTCGGTTTGAGAATCGTTGCAGCACTTTCATCATCCCCGCATTCTCCTGCTGTACTGTATCCGTTTGAGTACAACAAACATAGATTCCAGCAAAGGCAGTGGTGTCACCATCCAGAACAGTTACCAATGATCGAGAATGATTTTCCTTTAATGTATGTACCGCGTCTACTGCGTTCCCTCAACGTTTGTCCTGCTCTGTTCACACTTGTGTCTCACTGTTGCGATCGGTTCTCAACTACTGCGAGTCGTTTCAAGCTGCTACAAGCCACAGCGTCTCCACCATCATGTTTCTCTGCTGCGATTCCTCTGTACTGTACGTACCAGGTAGATGCTGTGTTTGGTGTGAATTGGTTGCAGCGAGACGTTTTTCTTCCCCCCCTTTTTCCATTGCCGCTTCAAACGCATTCGCCTCAGCTGCGGTGTTTGCGTCGACTGCTTTACACGGTCCAGGTATTTCTGTGTCAAGAACCATCTGAACAAGAACCATTCGATCAAGCTTCCCTTCTTTGAGTTTCTCTCTCTAGATTCTCTCATCAATATCTCTCAATGAAAGCACCAATTGATAGGAAGTCGAGTGAGAGAGAAATAACAGTGGGATTCTATTATAACCAGCAGAAACAAAAGAGAGGAATTACAGGAAATAACAGAATTAGAAGGGGAAGAAAATGGAGAAAAGGTAGAAGAGGACTCCTCTAGGAGACGCTGCTCCTAGAAGCCGAGACCTAACCCTCTGACTCTGCTTAGCAGACGACCAGAAATACGTCCGTGAGTCCCCAACCAACCCAGTAGCCCCTATTTTTTATTCCCCACCCACCCCCTAACCACTTCCCAACAACTAACCACTTCCCAACAACTAATCATGCCACATTACAATTCTGCCCCTGGAGTCATTAATGACTCTACTCCTATGCAACAACACCCACCCCAGAGTCCCTTACGCAGCAATGCCCAGCCAACACCCAGGTGTGACCCTTAGCACTCGAGACACTACCCTCGGCCTCCTGTGCTTCCCGCCCACTTCTCTGTTAGGGCCTGCCGCGTTCTTCTCTAAGGTTGCTTTACTTACCGCAACTTCACCTCTTTGAGTAAAACTCATAAGAGGTAATATCCTGAGTATTTACCTTTTGTCCTCTCACAAACTTGACATCCTGGCCAGTACCATGATAATCAAAATATATATTATGAGAATATTTTTGGTACAATTCCAAGATCCGAAACAAATCGTTATGTTTTTATATTGCTGCCTAGCTGTATCAGATGCCACAATGTACTCGATATTTGTAGATATGACCACCATTGACTTCAATAAGGTTCTCTTGCTTATTTACTTAACCTTATCGTGACATTAGATCAAATTAATCTACAAGAAGCTAGTGTTGTGTCCCCTTGATAATTAGCATTCCCACACCTCCAAGTACCAAGAACTTATCCTTCATACTTTCTCAAGCACTATTGGACAGTTTTGATTGCTATCTTATGCAGTTCTCCTGGTGCTGTTTGATATCTGTCCACCATGCTTTATGCTTAAGAAATATCAAATCTCTATACCTATCATGACATATATAATAGATCCCATTGCCGAAGCATATGGATTTCTACTCATAATGTTTATCACGTCCTGTGTCGTAACACATCTTGGAGAGATTTACGCCATGTGACGTAGGTAACATTCCGCTCTTGAATTTGTTCCATCTTGTATTTTTTCAATACACACTTTATCAATATATGTACTATGACTTGATCTAAGCAACCTCGTAGATCTATTTTAGTAGATCCTGTTCCCTAGAACTTGGGTTGCTACTTTAAGTCATTGGTGGAGACATATTCTCAACTTAGTCTTAACTAAGTGTAAGACTAATATCTATTTTCAATATGTTATCAACATATTTTACTTGAAAACTATAGCCCTCCCACAAATCTCTTGCAGACACAAGACTTACATTCATTCTTAATAAAACCAAAATCTCTTATGGCTCTATCAGAATGATTTTTTATGATCTTCATGCCAGCTTTAACTTATAAATGGATCTTTGTAAATTGCATATCTTATTGACATTCTTTGGTATCACAAACCCTCTGGTTGTATCATATAAACATCTTCTACAAGGTTTCAATTAAGGAAATTGATCTTGACATCCATTTGCTAAATTTCATAATCTGTTGAATTGCTGCCTATTCCTTGTATGAATTTTGTATCTCGAGACCACCAAATTGCTCCATTAATTCCTCTTTAAACTGTTGCCAAGTTAAATTCGGATGCACCTCTTCCAAGATTGTAAACCAATGTATTGCTACCCCTTCAATGCTGACCTAAGCGAGTGGAATTTTAGTGTCCTCTGACATCTGATTGATTAAAAAATACAGCTCTGCTCGATTGATCCATCCACGGTGATCCTGACCATCAAACACCAACAACTCAACTTGTCGGACTGCTAGCATTGATGCAACTGCTTTATTACCCGTCTCCTCCGCCCCGTTGTCCCTCCAGCTGGTTTCACTTTGTCGCTGATTCTTGATGAATGTGCTCCCTACTCCATGATGAGTTCCGATGCTGTCGCTTCAACCTGCATTGGCAACTTCTCTAGGCGACGTGCCAATCCGGACATGGTTTCACTTGCATGCAACCCGCTTGATTGGAGATATCAAGACAATGAAATTATATTACACGGTAAGCGTTCATATGTGGCGACATGTTGTTGCGACATCAACTTCTTTCTTTTGGGTATCAAAGGGGTGGGAGGCCCGTGTATCCGTGCGAGGAATGTAGGAAGAGCGATGATGTTTCGCAAAAGAACATGACTCACAATGAAAAGTAGGAGTCCGACTGAAGTTTGGAAACATCTGATGAATGGTGGATGCAGGCGGGTGTCCTAATCGGGAATGAAGATCAAGAGCCCGAGAAGAGGTAGACGTGCAAGCAATGGGTGCTGGCCCCTCGAACATGTAGACCTCGTCTCGAAGCCGGCCTCGACCAAGTTCTCGGTTCGTAGTCTGCTCCTGAAACACAACACCAGAAGAGGTAAATATGGCCGCACAGTTATAATCCTTAGTCAGTTTACTGATGGAAAACAGATTAAAGGGACTGCGGGGCACATGTGCCACAGAGGGTAGGTGTATCGATGGAGTCAGGGAGCATGCGCCGAAGCCCGCTATGGGGACAGTGGACCCATCAGCGACGGTGATGGCTGAAGAACCGACATATGTGCAGTAAGACGTCAACATACCAGCATCACCGGTGAGGTGGTCGGAGGCACCTGAGTCTAGCAGCCATGCAGGGGAGCAATGGCTGATCAGGGCAGTGGGGCGAACAGTACGGGCCAGAGAAGCCGAGGAGGGACTGGGGCAGACAGAGGCCGGAAGAGCGGGAGGCCGCCTGAGGTCGGCCATAGAAAGGGCCAGAGACGGGGAAAGAGAGGCGACAGTCGAGGACACGGCCTGGACCGCGGGCTGTCCCTGCCGTGGGTGTTGAGATGGCCGTCCATGCAGGACCCAACATCGGGCGATCAGGTGGCCAAACTTGCCACAATGTTGACAGAAGGGACGTGGACGACTGGAAGCACGACCACGTCCCGAGGATTCGGCCATGGAAGCGACGGGTGGCTGATGTAGCGGGCTGGTGGGATGATCTTACGCAGGACGTGCGCGTGCAGGAAGGGCCGCCGGAACGAGGGCGCGCTGCCGGGACGAGGGCGCGCTGCCGGGGCGAAACTGGGGGCGCCGGGACTAGGGTGCCGGGACGAGGGCGCGGTGGGTGAGGGGAGCCGCGGGGCTAGAGCAGCTGGAGCGCGCGGGAGGCGCGGGAGTAGCGGGAGGCACCGGGCGAGGGTGGCCGGGAGGCGCCGGAGGCGCGGGAGCAGCGGGAGGCGGGGCGCGGGGAGCCTGCGGGAGGGCGACGCAGGGAGCCGGGACGCCGGGGAGCCGGGAGCCGCGCCAGGGAGGAGGGCCGCCGGAGAGCCGGGAGCCGCGCCAGGCAGAAGGGCCGTCGGGGAGCCGCGCCAAGCAGGAGGGCGATGCGGGAGCCGGGAGAGACGCCAGGAAGGAGGGCCGCCGGGGAGAGTCTCCAGGCAGGAGGCGTGCGCACGACGGAGGGGCGATCCGCGCAGGAGGCGCGCGCACGGCGGGGCGAGGCGTCGGGGCGAGGCGCCGAGGGCGAGACGCCGGTGCGAGGCGCCGGGGCGAGGGTGCGACGACGCGAATGGGAGGGCCGCCGTGAGGGAGTGCCGCCGGGAGCCGAGGCGAGGTGCGCCGAGGGTGAGGCGTTGGGGCGAGGGCGCTGCAGCGCGAGGGGAGGGCCGCCGGGAGGGATTGCCGCCGGGAGGTAGGGCCGCCGGGAGGGAGTGCCTGCCGGGAGGGAGTGCCGCCGGGAGGGAGGGCGGTCGGGAGGGAGTGCTGCCGGGAGGGAGGGCTGCCGGGAGAGTAGGGCAGAGCCAGAGAGGGGGGAGAGAGGCGGGGCCGGTCAGAACCGGGAATCCGCTGGGAGGGAGGGTCGGGATGAAGATCCCTCTGATACCATGTAGAATGGGGAAACCCCCTTACTCTCAAGGTAAGGTGGGGGCCTACTTTTATAGAATGATCCGGCGAAAGATACAAAGGAGTATTCCGATGTGGGACTCGGAAATACCCATAATAATACAAAAGAGGGTTTAACACTAGACATTAATCTTGAACTTTAGGCAAGCCCGTCTAATGCCAACGAGAAAGAGGCCTAGAGGGTCACACACTAAGTGTAGCCAGTATCTCAGTTAAATAATTTATTTATTTAACAAGTTGAATAAATATTATTCTCGGTTGTGGTTTAATTATTCAAGTATGGCTGATCGCATTTATTTCGTCGCTAGTTATTCGAGAGAATATATTGCGGACAAAATATTTATTTATCGGCAAATAATGCAGTTATATTTATTTAATAAATAATTAGTCATTATTCAAGGTTCGATAAATATTGAGAAGGATTGGCGGACTAAGTTATGAGTCCGATGAGAAATAATATTAAATATTATTTGGTTAAATAATATTTAAATATAACATGTAATTTAAGCACATTTCATGGAAATAATAGCATTGCTATTATTATTTGACTTGGGGTTTCACATGGAATAATAAATCAACGACACCTGTTCTAATTATTTATTATTACCCGGTGAATTAAATTTTTTGTTATGTTATTATTCTCTATATAAGCCAAGGGGTCATTCGACTGGCTAACCAATCGTTGTGTGCATAACATCCTTGGAAAAAAGCTCTTGAGCCTAGAGAACTCTTCCCTCTCCAAAAACTCTCTCAAGAACGAGAGATACCCTCCTCCACTGGATCAAGGAGAACGCTTTGGAAACGATTTTCCAGGCGATCAAAGGCGGACATTGCAAGCGCAAGGATCTTCCGCGCTAGCACCTGGAGACTCTTTCGGCGACGTCCGGAGATACGTGGAGCACGCGTGGATCATCGCTAGAGGATTCCTATCCTTGGATTTTACATCGCAACAAAGCCGCACCTCGGACCCGTGGTTGGACGCATCAACGAAGAAAGAATCACCTTGGAGGTAATTCTATAATTTAATTAAATTAATTATAAACAAAATATGTCGATCCTCTCTTCTCGGTTCCGAGTTATCTCCTTTGTCTTTTATCTTTGAGTCAATTCCGTGGTTACTGGCGTTCATCGTCGTATTGATCTCGGATTAATCATTGATAATGACAATTTGCAAAGTTGGGTACACGCCCATCCTGCGTTTCCGTTGCGCTCGGAACCTACACTATTGTGCCCAAGCATAATCACCTTGCCCAAGGGTTGCCGTCGGAGCTCTGGTGGCTACCTAACTTACTCCGGTGGGTTATTCCAGAAAGTCAACTACCTACCATGATTTAATGGCTCAAATGACTATTTTTTCTTTCCACGGATCTATTCAACCTCTAACGGCTCCAATGGAATAAAAGAAGGATGAGAAGTTATAGATACACACATCTGAATCCATTTCATGTGTTGGAAAAGTTGGTTGATGTTGATTACACACATTTCAGCTATCGTGTACTCGATTGCTCTTATTCTCATTCCTCCATTCTTCTCTCTCTTTTCTCCTGTTGTAAATTTCATTTTCTTGTGAGATTAGAGAGTGAACTTCACTGGGATTGTATTAAAACAATCCGTCCTCTTTCCTTATTGTAATTTTTGAGTGCTCACTACCACTGAAGTGAGGGATTTGAGTTTCTTGCTACAACCACTAAAAAACAAGTGTACTTCTCATTAATTTTTGGGTTACTTGACTACCATCAAAGCCAAGAGAGTAAAGGAACCCTTAAGACATTGAGGTGAGGTGATGTAGACACTCATGCAAACGAGTTTTTGGCCTAACTTCTATAACAAACGATGGTGCCTTTTATTTTCCGCTGCATACTCTGTTTTAACCCTGTTTTAGTTTTAATTTTATCGCTTTTAAGTTTTTATAAAGACAATTCACCCCCTCTCCATCCTTTTGGACCAACTTTTTCATCCTTTGATGCTCTTAGGGCTCTCCTCCAAGAGGATTTTTTACTGCAGCACTAGATAATAATTTTATAAATCAATAAACTTTATGAGCATGGTAGTTAGAGACTCAGTCATACTGTAGTATTCTATGAAAGATACTTGATTTCAAATGAATATTGAAATTATGTCTTTCTCCTTGACGCTCAAGCTTGTTGAGTTGTGATTTATTTTAAGCAATTGCTATGTTTTTCTCCCTTTTTCATTTAAGCTTTTGCTGATTAAGCATTGGCTTTATAATTTTTATTGGTAGTAATATCTGCCCATGATTCTTGAACATCTGTATTTTAATAATGGCAGTGCCGAAGGACATTTATGTAGATGAAGATTCTGTTATTGTTCGGAAGCTTCAAGCTCTGGCTGTTCCTATCATTGGAAGTGTTTCCCACGTGTTTATGCATGGTTTCAACCGTGTCCAAGTATTTGGCTTTTCTACACTCGAATTGAAGTCAGTTGTTTCTCCTTTTGATTATTGAATTTAAGGAATCGCCATATGTGATCCCTCAGGTTTATGGTGCTGAAAAACTACGCCAGACATTGCTGTTTAGATCCGACAACACACCTCTTCTAACAGTAAGCGGCACTTGCACTGTTGTATGCAGTTAAATTGTTGTTTCCATCATTTTGATTGATTTTTGGATGGTTTAACTGCAGGTGAGCAATCACGTTGCTTCCTTGGATGACCCTCTTGTCATCGCATCCTTGATTCCTCGAAGTGTTATATTTGATATTCACAATGTGCGGTGGACACTGTGTGCTACTGACAGATGTTTCAGTAATCCCGTGGTTTCTGCATTCTTTCGCTGTGTCAAAGTGTTACCTGTTTCTCGTGGAGATGGGATTTACCAAAAGGTGATAATGAAGTTAATCTCTCTCTACGGATTTTCTGACTTGCATTACCTAACATGCCTTCATGTTGCTTTCCTTTTATGTTCCAGGGTATGGACATGGCTATATCAAAATTGAACAGTGGTGGATGGGTTCACATTTTCCCAGAAGGTACCCGTTCTCGAGATGGTGGAAAAAGTGTAGGGTCTGCCAAAAGAGGTGTTGGGAGGTCAGTCTTTGAAGTTGGGTATTGGTGGAGTTACTGATGTATGCAGTTATTTACACAACCTTTATTTATCTGAAAATTCATTGTTCATCTCACGGCTGTTAGACTTGTGACTGTCATTAGATTTTCTCAGAGCAAACACGTCAGCACGTTGATTCTGTATGGTTTTTGAATCTTCATTAGGGCCCTTTCAACTAACTTCTCTTTTAGTTTGGGTGGCAACATTATTTTTTTTTTCATTTTTCCTTGTATATATGTTCTCTCTGCTCCTCCCTACAACTATGGCTGCTTTTATTCTTGTTTCGAGTGCGGGTGTGTAGTAAAGAACCTTTTTCATCTGTGCATTTGCATCTTGTCCTTTGGTTCACGCTTGTATGGCTTTCCGATTATGATCTGTTCATCATGTCTTGACCTTAACAGGTTGATCCTGGATGCAGACAAAACTCCACTTGTTCTCCCATTTGTACATTCAGGGATGCAAGAGATAATGCCTATTGGAGCTAAAGTCCCGAGGATCGGCAAGACTGTATGTACAATCATCTTACCTTTACACAATCCAGGCTAAAAGCTTTTTGTCTCATCACACAACCAAAAACTCTGCTGATTGGCGCCACTAGCCATGATTGCATAGCAAACTTGTGAGGTAGGAAATTAGTGAACAAACGAATAATTAAAGCTCAGTCATATTGGCCCATATGCATGAAGGGGGGGGGGCAAAATGTTTCTTGTTGGAGTGCATTAGATGATTTGCACCTTGTAATCTTCTAGGTGAGCCCTGGAAACCCATAGTAGGCCAATCTATCTGTCAATTAGAGGTGACAATTCGGGTTCATGGGCCGGGTTTGTGTCGGGTTGGCTGTCTAGTGGACCTATTTAAGCTAAACCATAACCCGATCCACCCATTTATGTTGTGGTCAATGTAGGTTCTGGGCGCAACGGAAACGCCTATTGGGCACAACCAACTCGGCTTTTAGTTTTAATTTACGAATGATCCGAGGCGTACATGGAAAATGACGTCATGACCAACCGATTTAAATCATAAATTATTTGACTTGTTTAAACACCAGAACCAAAAGGCAGATCATTACATGTAATTTATAATTAATCTATAAGCAGATCTAAAATTACCTCAACTTGTAATTCCTTTCGTTGATGAATTGGTTGACTTGATCTCGTCATATCGTCATTGCGTCGCAGGATCCAAGTGTAGAATTTATCTAGCGATGATCCACATGTGCACCAAAATCTCAGAATGCTGCTGTAGAATTGTTGGATGCTAGCGTAACTGATCCTGATCCCTTGCGTCGTTCGTCGTTGATCGCAGTGAGAAGTTCTTCGTGGACGATGAACTCTTTGCTCTCTCAATCACCTGAGAGGTGGGGAGGATCCACACTCTGGATCTTGAGTGCGTTCTTGAGATCTCTCTAGGGCTTGAGAGAACTTTTCTTTATCTGTTGTGCACAACAAGTTGTTTTTTAAGAAAGTGATATAATTAGATATTTCTTATGGCAGGTTTAGGGTTAACTATTTGCACATAGATCCTACCCCACCCTTGGTGGTGGGGTGGTAAGGGTTGTGGGGGGGGGGGGGGGGGGGTGCGGGGCCGGTTGCGAGGTCAAGTCCTCGGACTTGCAATTTTCTTTATTGCGTTGTGTTCTGCGGTGACAGATGTAATCGACCTAGTATTTGCACATAGATCCATTACCATTTACTTAATCCTTAGTGAACCCCATGTCTAATGATAATACAATAATTATTATTTACTTAACATGAGCACCACTCAAGAATAAATAAATATCATTTATATCATTTTCGACCGGACCATTAAGCTCGGTCCGCTTATTCGTTGATAAATATAATAAATATCATATTTCCCAAACCTTGCAAATAAATATTTATAATTATTTAACTCACATATTATTTTGAATAACTTGTGATTAAATTTTGACGATCAACCAAACCCGAATAATTATTAAACCACAAAGCAAGAATAATATTTATTCTAACTTGTTAAATTCAACATTGAATTTAATTGAGATTTCTGGATACAATTAGTGCGTGACTGTTTCCTCTGGAATTGGGAATGACTTCGTTGATTTAAGGTTCAAACATTCCAAGCGGTTTCTAACGGGTTTGTTCGTAGAACCAGAAACATCCAATGATTCTATATCCATTTGGACCTACTTTCCAAAGGTAGGTGCTCATTAGTTATGGACCGATGAGACTTAAGAATTTGCATTGGTCGAGAGAATGGGAGGTCGGACTTATCACACCTTTTTGAGGGGAATTATTGTCTACTCCGAGACTCTCTTTATAGATTTAAGTTATGTTCGTGAATCATTATTAAATTACCAAGTATAAAATGAGCTTTCCTTTAGATATGACAATCAATGATTGATATGTAGGAAATTTAGAGAATCAATGATTGATATGTAGGAAATTTAGAGAATCTTTTATATGTATTCGAGGTTCTTCATCGATAGAGAATCATCTGTATTTGTTAGAGATTCTTAGTCAATGGTATCCTTTAATACATTATATAAAAGTCTCTTGGTCATTATGATGACCATACTGGTTTTAAAGCCACTCAGTGAGGCACTTGAAGTTTATTGTCATTCAGAAGGACATAGATTATTTCAGAGTTGAGATCGTACCCGCAGATGGGCTACCTACGTATCCTTTATTTAGAAAAGGAATCAGAACCCACGTAGTTCGAGTAAGGGAGTATGATGTTTATGTATGATTGATGACTCAAAGAAAGATGTCATAATTACCTTTACACTCTAAGCTCACGTGAGTCATGCTCGGTGTGAGAAACAAGAGGTATTGGTGAAACCAGACAATTGTGCCACGAAAGATGCAATCATAGAAAATGATGTGGGGCTTATGTATGTATGACTGCCCAAATAGAGATCAGGACTTATTTCAGAGAAGAAGTCCGGGAACAGGGTCCATAAAGGAATATGTACTTTATGGAGATTTGGATACTCTAACTTGGGGCTTACTCCTAGGGAGGATGCCCAAATTAGGAGTGGACTTATGATTGGGTTTTACTCCTGAGAAGGAAGCCCAGATCAAAAAGTAGATTAAGACTGGGGCTTACTCCTAAGGAGGAGACCCAGGTTAAAGGGATTTGAAGACTGGGGCTTACTCCTGAAGAGGAGGCTCAGTTTAAGGGAGTTTTAGAATTAAGGGACTTGGGGCTTACTCCTAAGGAGGATGCCCACATTTGTAGATTTGAGACTGGGGCTTATTCCTGAAAAGGAAGCCCAGGTTAAGGGAATTATGGTTTGGGGCTTACTCCTGAGGAGGATGCCCAGATTTTGGGAACTTTGAGACTGGGGTGTACTCTTGAAAAGGAAGCCCAAACTTGAGAAATTATGACTGGGGCTTACTCCTAAGGAGGATACCCAGGTTAGGGGACTTGGAGTCTGTATCCCACATCGGACTTGTGGTTCGATGTGGTCTTTACCATTCATTATAAAAGAATGCCTCTGCCTTACCTAGCTTGGACACATAATGAAAAGAAAGCAACAAAACAGACACTAACACTCCCCCTCAAGCTGGACATACCCAGCTTGATGACAAAACAAGACGAAATAAAATATAAAGCTGCCGCTGCTGCTCCCCCTCACGATCGAAGCTCCCCCTCAGAATGATGAATGAATGATGTTGCGGGCGCAGCAGAAGCAACCACTCAGACCGACCGGTTGGCGGAACGCCAGGAATGCCGCACTAGTGGGGCCGGTCGATGAAACGTCGGGAAACCCAAACTAGCACCGGGAAAACCGCACTTGCGGGGCCAGCGACGGGAGGCGGGGATTCCACAGAATTGTTGCGGGATCTGGCGGCGCCAACGGACCCAAATCCTAGGTGGTCGAGCTGCTGTGCCAGCAAATGGGCGTGCCGGCGGATAGAGATGCGGCTGCCGGGAGTCGTCGGTAGATGCCGGCGAGGCGGGGATGCCGCAGGAAGTGCCGGAGAGCCGAAACTTGAAGCAGGGCAGCCCCTGAGAGAAACTGGAGCCGGCTGGCTGCCGGAAGAGGAGCGCAACAGGAGGCCGACGAGGGAGCATGACAGCGGGAGGCGGCGCTGGAACCCGGAGGAGGCCGCCGGCGTGTAGGGGCCGGCAAGGAATGGAGGCCGACTGTCGTGCGGGAGAGGTGCCGGGAGTCGCGAACTGGGCTGCGTAGGGCTGGCTGTCGGGATGTCGCGGAAGGAGATGCGCCGGGCCGTGCTGCGCGCACAGGAGGAACAATGCAACGCGCTGGAGCGAGAGATGCGGGAGCCGACCGTCCTTATCGCCGGGAGATACGGGAGCGAGCCGGGAGTTGCGGGGATCCGGAAAATCCGCCGGGGAATGCAGGAGCCGTTGCTGGCTGTTGCGGGAGGCGGAACGGCCGCCGGGAAGGGAGTAGCCGGACGTTGAGGGGCCGGCGCGGGGGGGACCGCCGGGGAAAGCCGCAGGAGGCGGGCGCTGCTGGAGCCGGGAGGTGATCCGCTCAGAGAGGGGCGCCGGGAGGGTGGGCGCATCGGGGGGGAGCCGCGACTGGGAGCAGCGCTAGAGATCCGTCGGGAAGAGATGCCGTTGCCGCGCCTGGGTCGGGAGCGGAGGAATGCGAGTCGCGTAGGTCGGCCGGGAAGAGAAGAGCCGCGCCGATGACGGGGCCGTCGCGTCGGGAGAGTCACCTGGAGAAGAGCCGCGCCGAGGAGAGCCACGCTGGATATCAGGGCCGGCGCGCGCAGCAGGGAGGAGACGCCGGGGAAAGGAAGCCCGTCGGACGGGACGGCCGGAGGATGGTCCGTCGCGCGAGAGGGGAGAAAGACGCCGGAGGAGGCGGCGCACAGAGTCCAAGCCGGCGGGGAAAGAGCCGATATCCGCCGCGAGGGAGGTCCTGCACGACCGAGAGGAGCAGTGGAGGGGGGGGGGCGACTATTTGGATGGGAGCCGCCGCCCCCCGGACGGGGAAAACCCTAAAGCTGAATAGGAAATAAAAAATAGATGGAAGGGGGTGTCGGGATTAAAATCCCTCTGATACCATGTTGATTGAGGAAACCCCCTCGCCTCCTTACCTCAAAGTGAGACAGAGGCATTCTTTTATAATGAATGGTAAAGACCACATCGAACCACAAGTCCGATGTGGGATACAGACTCCAACAAGGTTGAATGAATGAAATCTCTAATCTTAGTGACATAAAGATGTGTAAATCACTAGGTTTTGAAAGATGTTCCACAGAATTCCTTTCAAATAAGGAAGCCAACAAAGGAAACATGCCATAAATGGCTTTGAAAAGGGGTTTGAAGGCTGAATCTTGAACAGGAGAGGTGGATAGGCATAGGAGAGGTGAAATGGGCAGGAAGGGCACCCAAAAAGAGAGGGGCGCACAAGTCCTGCGTGGGCGCGCAAGTCTTGGTCGCGCAGGCCTCAAAGTGAGGCAGAGGCATTCTTTTATAATGAATGGTAAAGACCACATCGAACCACAAGTCCGATGTGGGATACAGACTCCAACAAGGTTGAATGAATGAAATCTCTAACCTTAGTGACATAAAGATGTGTAAATCACTAGGTTTTGAAAGATGTTCCACAGAATTCCTTTCAAATAAGGAAGCCAACAAAGGAAACATGCCATAAATGGCTTTGAAAAGGGGTTTGAAGGCTGAATCTTGAACAGGAGAGGTGGATAGGCATAGGAGAGGTGAAATGGGCAGGAAGGGCACCCAAAAAGAGGGGCACACAAGTCCTGCGTGGGCGCGCAAGTCTTGGTCGCGCAGGCCTGCGCGACACATGGGTACTTGCGCGACGGTCGACCCTTAGGGTAAAACTTGGGCGAGGCTTGGCTCAAGCCCTTAGTACTATCCCTAGAGGCTTTCAGAAGAGAGGCACACAAGTTCTGTTGAAGGGTTAAAGCGGCGCGCAAGTGTGGCCATTTCCCTTAAGGGCTGGCCACTCAGGCGCGTAAGTGTTGATGAGTTTCAACACTTAGGCCTTACTTTCTCTCTTTAGATCTTCAGTTCTAGGTAAGAAATTACCTTAGAAGTGTTCAGAAGCTTCGAGAAGAGACTAGGGCGTCGGGAGCTCAAATCTGAGTTTCTGGAATTTTTTTTCTTCTGAATGGGGGGCTCACAGGGGGTATTTATAGGCTGGAAAAGACCCTAGGTGAATTTCAAAGAGGGCGCGCAAGTCATCTGCGCGACCAATGGGCGGCGCGCAAGTATACTTGCGCGGCCTTGGTGGAACTTGCGCGACCCAAGTGCATTTGAATCTTGGTTCATGCCTTTGTCAATTTTTGATGTTTTTCAAAGGATGAATCACTTTGGGTTCAAGGTATTTCCCTTTTCAATTCGTTTAGACTCTGTGACGGAAAAGAGCGTCAACAAAAGTTCCCCCTCTGAGTTGGATCCGAAAGAAATGAGGATGTGTCTCTGAGGAAAAGAAGAAAACCAAGGAACATACGGCGCGCAAGTGTTGAGCGCGCAGAGGCTGGCGCGCAGGGGTGCGACTTGGCTTATAAATATGCGGCCATTCTTGCGCAAAGCACCCGGCTTTGAACAGTTCGAGCTCTCGCCGCGCAGGTTGCTGATTTTTCGCGGTTCTTTGCTTCTATTCGTGCCGCGCTACTGCAGAGGTATTTTGACCTGCGCGGTGATACCTGCGCGACACAGTAACACTTGCGCGCCAAAATTGCACTTGCGCGCCTTAATGCCTTAGCCATTTTTTTCGAATTTCTTCACAAATTTTATGAAAAATCAACTCACTTAAGAGTTAATTATTCGACCTTTGTGCAGATTCAATGGCTCCTAGAAGAATTGGAACGGCTGATGGACTGGCTAGCAAGCGGATTGATGACATGATAAACATTGTTGGCCATGATTACCATGATATCTGCGACAACACTCTCTCAGATTTGGCTAAGTACTTGAAGAAATATCATCTTAATTTCCCACAGAGCATCTACCTGCCTCTGTATGGTCATGGTCATCTGCAAGGAGTCAATGTTCCAGATGCAAAGAACTATCTGCCTAAGATGCAACTGCACTGTTACTCCTCTATTTCGGTTATGTTGTGCATTAAGAGCAACAACAATGGTGTGAACTTTCAAATTTTTCTTCCATGCCATTTCCTTGCAGATATGAAAATGGAAAACCCATGGGATGAAATGTTTTTCGCTGCCGGTTGGTGGAGGGAAGACAAACATGGTATTAGAACAATATCTGAAAAGAGTACTCTCTCCAAATGGCTCTTTACTTCCAATGCTTCATTCTCGAATCCATGTATCCATCTTCCAAGTCTCTTGGATAGAAACAGAGTCACTGTTTGATCAACAGAAAATTTTCTCAAACCGCACTCAAGATCATCCTTTTACAATTGTTCCAAGAAGAGTTGGTATCACTGTATCTCTTATTGTATCCAGTTGAATGAATGAATTCCAGGTGGCTGCTGATGAAGCTCGGGATGCCGTAAATCAAATGAAGAGTTACGTTGAAAGCCTTTTGTAATTCCTGAAAAAGAGAAGAGACTACAGTCTGTGGATGTCCCTCTAACTCTTGCGCATCAATGAAAAACACTTTCATCATCAATCATTTGTACCTGTATTCTCTTTTGCTATCTGCTTTAAATTTTTACCTAAGCCAATGGGCCTAGTAAGCATAGTTTGATTTTTACTAGGATTATAAAAATAACCCTACAAACTTTGAATCTTTTAATTGCTCAACATTACCTAAAATCATACAAAATGTATGTTTAGTGAGTTGGAACTTGACTTTTATTCAGAGTTCCCTTGTCTTTTGTGGGCAGTTTAATGTCATGTACGTCGGACATAAAAAGGTTAATGTTTAAGGTCGAAATAGCTTTGACCGAATAGATTAAAATGGACTCAATTCCTTGACAATTTATCTGAAAACATATTACCACACTCAAGTATGAGGGAAAATATGTAAACTATGACTTAAGAAATTTTGAATCTGAGGAATGATATGAAAAAGGGCTAAAAAGCATTAGAAGAAGTAGTTCCCAAGAATGAAGTTACCATTATTTAACAAACCCGTTAGGGGGTTGAATTATGCAGGGCCACCTAAGGGCATTGACTGCATAGTCAAATAATAGCATCTTTTGGCTGACAGGTCTGTTATGTAGACTACTTATGCAAGGCCGCCTAAGGGCACGTTCTGCATAGTCAGGCAAAAGAACTCTCAGAAGTTTACTTTTCTACTGCTAAAAAGCCAGTGAAAGTTTATGAGAATTCAAATTTTCCAAAGCATAGACTTTGCTGTATGGAGAGAGGTACTTGAATATGGAGAAGATATTTTCAAACAAGATTGTCTAAGAACTGGATGAATATTACTCCTACGAAGGTCTGACCCAAGCGCAGGGAAGGAAAATATAAACCATAGACTTGAATACTTTCAGATAATGAAAAAGAACATGGGACAAATATGTTAAGGATGACTATTTTTTACGGATCCCTACATATTGTCATTAAGACCAATAAGGACAAAAGAGGTTTTCTTTCCAAGAATGAAGTTACCACTATTTAACAAACCCGTTAGGGGGTTGAATTATGCAGGGCCACCTAAGGGCATTGACTGCATAGTAAAATAATATCTTTTGGCTGACAGGTCCGTTATGTAGACTGTTTATGCAAGGCCGCCTAAGGGCATGTGCTGCATAGTAAAACAAAAGAACTCTCAGAAATTGGACATTTTGTGACCAGAAGTCGAGAAAAAGGGTATGGAGATCTGAAAATATTTAAGGTTAGGATTATGACACATAAAAATGGGCATTTGTTCAATGCATGTAGAGATACACAGACCAATGCTAACCAAAATCATGTTGTGACTGGGTCCTGAATTGAAATGTCGGATTTCACTACGTATCCCATATGGATGGGAATCAAGCCATACGTAGTTTTTGAAATACAGTTTAACGTCGCGTGGGACGAAAGTGTAAGAGATCTTAGTTTATGGTCATAGAACTCGGACCATTATAAGAAATACATAGTGCGTGTTTTCATAGGGACTTTTCAGCCAAGGGACTGAAAGTGGAATTTGGGGTTAGGCCCAAAAGACTTGGGGCTGGATTCGAGGGACACTCGAACGTTCCTACGTATCCCATAAGGATGGGAATCAAGCCCACGTAGTTCTAGAAATACCCTCTGTACAGATTTGGTTCGTACATGTGAAGGGTGAAAGAGGACTTTAGTGCAATGATGGTTTGATCCAAGATAAAAGGTTCGGGCATTGCCATGTATGCACGTAGTCTTTGGAATGTAACATGATTGGAAATCAATGTAAATAATGATTCCCTCTCAGGTGAGGGTATCAAAGAATGTTGTAGTTTATTGTCGTACATGACAAAAGTGTTGTACAGTTTAACGTCGTATAGCAAGGACGGAGGTGAACCAATGTAAAGATATTGATTCTGGGGGCGGTTTCACGAATCAACATCGTATGAGATGGAGGTGAACCGATGTGAAGAGATTGGTTTTGGGCTTGAACCTTGGGAGGTTGCCTACGTACCCAGCCTAGAAGGCAAGGATCAAAGTCCGCGTAGTTCAATTAAAAAAAAAATGAATTAGTGATCAAGTTGTTCTTGGGGACAACGACCTAAAAAATGGTGTTGGGACTTACGCATGGTTAGCGGCCCAGAGAGGGTATTATGGTTGAAGTTTGCTCTAAGCTCACGTGAGTCATACTCGGTGTGAGAAACAAGAGGTAGCAACAACCCTAACGATGCACAGTTTAATGTCATGTAGGACATATGAAGGGACTATGCAATTTAAAGTCTTACAGTGAGGACTATTGGTGCTGCACAGTTTAGTGTCATGTAACATGGACAAAATACAGTTTAACGTGATGTAGGACGTATTAAGGGATTTCTGTACAGTTTAGCGTCATGTAGTTAGGATGATGGGGACAATACAATTTAATGTCATGTTAGACAAAAGGGGGACTGTGCAGTTTAATGTCATGCAGTAAGGACAAAAGAGGACACAATTTAACGTCATGTTGGACGTATTAGGGACTTTTTCACAGTTTAACGTCATGTTGGACGAAAAGGGACGATACAGTTTAGCGTTATGTTGGACGAAAAGGGACGATACAGTTTAGCGTCATGTTGGACGAAAAGGGACGATACAGTTTAGCGTCATGTTGGACGAAAAGGGACGATACAGTTTAGCGTCATGTTGGACGATGGTGCGAATAGTTTAAGGTCATATGCATGGACCATTGGTGCAGTTTAACGTCTTACTGGACATAAGGCATGCAAATAGTTTAAGGTCATATGCATGGACCATTGGATATGCAGTTTAACGTCATGTGGGACGAAAGTAATACAAATAGTTTAAGGTCATATGCATGGACCGTTGCTGTATAGTTTAACGTCATATAGCAAGGACGATGAAGGGGACACAGTTTAACGTCATGTTGGACGAAAGTGCGAATAGTTTAAGGTCATATGCATGGACCATTGGTGGTGTATTTTGTGTTTATACAAAATACTTCTTCAGAAATCTGGCATTGGTTGGAGTAGTGATGAGTTCTCCATCCATTGAGATTAAAGAATAAACTCCATTGGAATAGACCTTATGTATTGAGTAAGGTCCTTCCCATTTTGGTTCAAGCTTGGGAGATTTCTTTCCTGGTATCATTGGAGTTCTGAGAACCAATACCAATTCTCCCTGAATGAATGAACGAAGACGAATTTTTTTGTTGAAAGCTCGTGCTATTCGATTCTGGTAGACTTCCAAGTGGTGCAGGGTGTACAATCTTTTCTCATCTAACCGTTCCAATTCATTCAATCGTTTTTGAGATTATTCATCTGTAGATGACTGATCACAAATGGCTACTCTGAGCGAAGGTAATTGAACTTCAATGGGCAAGACTGCTTCTGTTCCATATACCAATGAATATGGAGTTGACCGCGTTGCAGTGCGGGTGGTGGTCCGATAAGCCCATAAAGCATGAAAGAGTTTATCAGGCCATGACCTCTTATCTTTATCCACCATCTTTTGCAGTATGTTTGAAAGAGTCTTGTTGAAGACTTCTATCTGACCATTGGCCGCTGCATGATACCGAGATGAATGGTTGGATTTGATGTTGTATTCTTGATACAACTTCTTCACCTCGGATGAACAGAAGTTGGTGCCGTTGTCCGTCAATATGGTATGAGGGACACCAAATCTGGTAATGATGTTAGACTTGATGAAGCTAACAATGCTTTTAGAACTAACTTCTTTGAGAGGTATTGCCTCTGCCCATTTGGAAAAGAAGTCAGTAGCAGTAAGAATATACTTAAACTGCTTGGCTGTAGCTGAAGGGTAAGGTCTCACCACATCCATTCCCCATGTGGCAAACGACCACGGGTATTTAGCTGTATGAAGCAACTCCGGGGGCTGATGAATGAAGTTGACATGTACTTGGCATGAATGACACTTCTTTGTGAAATCAACACAATCTTGTATCATTGAAGGCCAAAAGTATCCGAGCCTTCGAATTTGATCAGACAGTCTATGCCCAGACTGATGGGCACCACAGACTCCTGCATGCACTTCTTTCATGACAGCCATTGTCTCTTCACCATCAATGCATCTGAAGAGAATTCCATCAAAACACGCTTGTAGAGAATTTTCTCTAGGTGATCTGGGCTGTCATAAAGAGTAAAATTGACCACACGTCGCCGGATTTGTTCTTTCCCGGCTCTATCAGGTGGAAGTGTTCCATTTTGAAGGTATTTCCTGATAGGTGTCATCCATCCTGTAGTATGACCATATGGTTCAGGAATGAGACTAATTTCATTGATTTTCTCTGTTTTGATTTGAACATAAGGTGAAATTGTACGACGGTGGGCAATACTGATGGTTGTCTTGTTCCGATTTGGATTTGCCAGAGTTGTTGCTATATTAGCCAGTGCATCAGCTTGGGCATTTTGTGACCGCGGAACATAAGAAAATGTCGGTTCCGAAGGGAATTCCGCCATTAATTCTCTGACGTAATCATACAAAGGGATTGGTTCTTCTTTTCTGATGGCATAATCCCCATTGACTTGTTTGATTACCAGGTCTGAATCACCTTTCACCTTTAAGTGATTCACTTGTGTTTGAAGCGCCAACTCCAAGCCTGCGATGAGAGCTTGGTATTCCGCTTCATTATTTGTACCGCCTCCCAACAATGAGAAGGAATAGGGTAACACTGCCTTTTCTAGAGAAATGAGCATAATTCCTAACCCAACTTTGTTGAATTTAGGATTTTCCATTTTCCTCCCTGTTGGACTTCTGGAAGCACCATCAAAGTACATTTCTCATGTTTGAAGACTATCTTGAATAAAGAAGACT
The DNA here is from genome assembly GCA_963277665.1 of Viscum album. Lineage (NCBI taxonomy): Eukaryota > Viridiplantae > Streptophyta > Magnoliopsida > Santalales > Viscaceae > Viscum > Viscum album. Next base: position 1,067,743,921 of record OY728166.1, on the reverse strand, counting down.
TCTTCATCAAGAAGTTCAATATCTGAAGATGTATCTTCTACTGAAGGGTGTTCAGCAAGGAAATCAGCTAGAGCTTGGCCCTTTATTGCCTTTTGAGACACATACTGAATATCAAATTGCTGCAAAATAACTGCCCACCTTGCCAGACGTCCTGTAAGCATTGGACGACTAAGGATGAATTTGAGCGGGTTATTGCGAGATACCAATTGGACCTCGTGATGTTGCAGGTAGTGTCTCAACTTCTGAACTGCAAATATTAATGCTAGGCAGCACTTCTCAATACTTGAATATCGGGTTTCTGCTTCAAGCATAGTCCGACTGAGATAGTAGAGGTTGTTTTCATTCCCAGTATCATTCTTCTGAGCAAGAAAGGCACCCAACGATCGCTCTAAAGCTGTCACATAGAGGATAAGTGGTCTTCCTTCAACAGGTGGCATTAACACCGGTGGACTCAAGAGATACTTTTTGAGAATATCGAATGCTTCTTGACATTCTTCAGTCCACTGGTAAGTGACTCCCTTCTTCATCAATTTGGTGAAGGGTAAACTTTTGCCTGCCAAATTGGCGATGAAACGCCGAATATATAGGCTAAGTGTCCTTGAAGTCCTCTAAATTCTTTCAAATTTCGAGGAGGTGACATACCAAGGATTGACTTTGTCTTCTCAAGATCGACTTCAATACCACGATGGTGTACAACAAAGCCGAGAAATTTTCCTGAGGTTACCCCAAAAACACATTTTAAGGGGTTCATCTTCAAATTATGTTGTCGAAGTTTGTGGAATATGATTTCCAAATCAGTCAAGTGATTAGAACATTGTTTGGATTTAACCACCAAATCGTCCACGTAACATTCAACGAACTTCCCTAAAAAGGGTTTAAAGATACGATGCATGGCACGCTGATATGTTGCGCCTGCATTCTTTAGGCCAAAGGGCATTACCCGATAGCAGAACACACCCTGAGGGGCTCTGAAGGCTGTAGATTCTTCATCTTCTGGAGCCATTCGGATTTGATTATACCCGGAATATCCATCCATGAAGGAAAGTGCTTTATAGCCAGCTGTTGCATCAATTAACAGTTCTGTAATCGGAACTGGAAAATCATCCTTAGGACAATACCGATTAAGATCTCTGAAATCAATGCAAACTCTAATTTGTCTATTCTTCTTCTTCACATGGACAATATTAGCCAACCATTTGGGATATTGAACTTCTCTGACGAAGTTAGCTTTGATAAGCTTATCCACTTCAGCTTCAATTTTGGAAGCATAAGTTGGGTGTGTTCTTCTGGCAGCTTGCTTGAATCCTCGATGTTCTTCTGGCAAACCCAAACGATGAGTAGCGACATCAGGATCAAGGCCTGACATCTCTGTATAGTTCCAAGCAAATATATCTCGATTTTGCTTCAAAAATGAAATATACATTTCTTGTTCTTCAAGAGTCATGGCCCCACTAATTAAAGTGGGGCGTGGATCTTCTTTTGTACCCAGATTTATTTCTCTGAGTTCATCCACGGTAGTAGAGATACCCTCTTCAAATGCTGGAGGAGCATTCTTGAGATCTTCCTCTTCTTCTTCTTCAACATGTGTTATTTCTTCTGTTTCTACTTACATAGTAGATGATGAAGTAGAATTTTCATGATCAGAAGAGATGTTAAAATTTGAACATCTTGAAGAAGAAGCTTCCATTTCCGACCCGATTGATGATGAAGGGTCTTTCTTGGGTATTAAGGAGTAGATGATGGATTGAGAATCGACATCATCGTTCACCTCAGACATTGCTATAACTTCTTCTGGCCTGGTTGGCGAAGTATAGACTTGCTGGATTTCAGCAGATGAAATGAAGACATCCCCATTTGAGCTTTCATCATTGCTTGGTGAATCACCAATTTCTCCCACGCTGTCTGGCTTGATTGCCGTAATTGACATTATGGAAGTTTCCATAAAAGTATTTGGATTTGAGTCTATCCTGTCAATTTGACTGATAGGCAACACATAATCTGTACTCACATGTGCAAATGGATTTACTGGAATCTTTTCCAAACCATATGGAGCATTAACTTTGGTAATCTCCCTTATTGTGGATTTCTCCTTTCCCTTCATGTGATAGAATTCCGCCTCAATGTATTGAGATTCACATGTCTTGAACGAGAATTTATCACCATACAATGTCCCAACTTGACCATCGAAACAATACTTGAGACATTGATGGTATGATGAAGGGATAACCGCATGTTGATGTAGCCAGGGTCTTCCAAGCAAGATGTTGAAGGCTGAGTCTTGATCAACAACCATGAAATCTGAATTGGATACAAGATCTTCAAACTGAGTTCTGAGTTTTATCTCGTCCAGCGGTTCTTGTTCATTTTTATCATATCCTTGTAACATCATAGTAGAAGGAGATAAATCAGATTCTGTGAGGCCCAATCGACGAAGTGTACGAATGGGCATGAGGTTGACTCCTGGACCATTATCAATGAAAGCTCTTCGGATGTCTACACCATTGACCTTGCCAGATAAATACAAAGGTTTAATATGTCCATGCACGACATCATCTTCATCTTCATCTCTGAAAGATATCACTGCATGACATTCTGCAGGATTATTCTCTACATGTAGGATTCAGCTGCAGCAATTTCAGTTTCAAACTCCTGAGGACTTGACAAAGCCTCAATGAGTGCCTCCCGAAGATCATTTGATAAATTCAAAGCATCCAAAATTGATAACATGGCCGGTACTTGGGCCAGGTGTTTCAATACATCATACTTTTGATCCAAAGGGTTGCGTTTCCCAACAGGAACATGTGGTTTAGCAGGTGTCTTGGAAGTTGATGCTTTGGAAGTTGATGTATCTTGTATCGGGGTAGGAGTTGATAATACTCATGGTTTTGGAAGATTAGACCGAATAGGTCTATTTTCTTGCTGAGAGGAATAAGGTGTAACTTCCAACCCATCTTCCAGAATAACTGTGCCAGGACTGAATCTGCCTTGTGTGAAGAACTTGCTTGTTCTTGTTGAGCTCGTTGAAGGGCTCTGCCATGAGTTTCTGCCGCATACACAGTTCTAGTAGGGGTAGAATTGGAATAGTGGACTCTGAAAGATCCACGTCTTCCTCTGTATCCTGAGCCTCTGGAACTTTTTCTGATTCCTCTGTTTGATACAGGGAACCCAGGTTCATCGAGATCGAAACTGTGATTGGCATAAGGATCTGTTAAGTGAATCATGTTAACAAAACCAAAGATTAACTCTTCATTCGATGAAGACTCCGCCTGACTAGCCAATTTAGGCTGTGTCGTTTGGTGGGACGGTGCCCGTGGCTTTGAAGTAGATGACATAAAATCTGCCAGAGTCAAAGACAACTTGGGCTTTGACACATACTTATCTTCTTTCGATTCTTCTTCTTTCTTTGAATTATGCTGTTTCTTTGAGGATTTTCCCTCTGATGAAGAGGGTTTTGCTGTGGCTTTCATAGCAGAAGACACAATTGGTTTCTTCAATTGTGTTCGCAAAATTGCATGAGTTCGGTTGATCGTTTTTTTGACCATCTAATCGTCATATTTCTGTGCATTTTTGTTTTTGACTTCCTGTCACTCGCCTTCTTCCTCTGGAGTTGTAGCAGTAACACATGCTACCTGAGCTGAAGAACTTTTCAGTTTGACTTGTCCCGAGTCGACCATTTTTTGCAGGAGGTCCTTAAAGACAAAATACTCCTGAATGGGATGCCCCAATATCTGATGAAATGGGCAATAGTTGGGACAGTCTTCATCTCCTTGTTCGACCTTTTGGGGCTTGGCAATTGAACCAAATTATTTTCCAGAGCCGAAATGAAGTAGCCAAGAACTTGTTCATTTCGGAAAGAGTAAACTTTGTTTTTCAAATCCTCAAATTGTTTCCGTCTTTGATCTCTTTAATCGTCTTGACGAAACGACCTCTGTTGCTGACGCTCAGGAGGTGGAGCCCTTCGGGAAGATGAAAGTTTTGAAGTAGAAGCAGGTACAAATGCTTGTTTAAGCATGACTGTAGCAGTCTCTGCTCTACCCATTCTCCTTTCTGGAGCTGATGGAATTACACGAGTTTTATCCTTAGTCTTCGTAAGAGAGTCTTCAATCCGTTGAGCAATTGAAGTAAGGTCTCGAAACCCTCCTGTGTATTTCACAGGGATCAACGGCGTGCGTAGCTCATCACGCAGATTTGTCACACAGATTGGAAACAATTTTTCTTGAGGGAGTGCTAAGCTCAGGAAATATGTTAATCCCTTCCAGCGAGCAATGAAATCTGAAACCCTTTCATTCTCCCTTTGCTTACAGTTTGTAAGATCAAAAACTGTTGTCTTTGGCAACGTTGAGCTGAACTGAAGAAGGAATTTTTGGCGAAGATCCTCCCATCCGGTAATTGACCGGGATTGCAAGCTTGTGTACCAAACAAAGACAGACCCTTGTAATGACTGTACAAAACACCTAAGCTTAACTGCTTCTTGTTGCTGAAGGGTTCCCATCATAGGATCACAACGAGAAACAAAATGTGTCAAGTGTTGCTCTGGGTCTCCCGAACCATTAAAGATTGGGAATGCGGTACTTGCAAAATTTGATGGGGGAGGAATTGCATCAACCCATTCAGGGTAAGCTCTCTTTTCTGGTTGAATTTGAGCTCGTTTTCCCTCCACAGCTTCCAACCGAGCTGTTAATGACTCAATAGTAGTTATTAACTTTTGAGAAACATCCGGTTGAGCTTGGACCTGAACAGGTGCAATGACTGGAGCTTGGACAGATGTGGCAGCTGGTACTGCAACCGATGACAGCACTGCCGATTGTTGTTGCACTTGACCCGTAGGATTAGACCTGTGAGAGTGTACTGATAAGGGAGGATATTCTTGATCCATCTCAGTAGCCACAACAAATTCCTTTGGCTGACTGACTCCAGCACGCTTAGGAGGAAGACTACCCTGAAGTAGTTCTGCATTCATCCTCCTCAATTCCTTCATTTCTTTCTCTTGTTGTGCAAATCTTTGCTCTAGTGAGAGCGATTGACCTTCTCCAGAGGAAGGGTATGTAACCTGATTCTTTCCTTTCCCCTTGTTGGATCCCTTTCGGAGAGGGGGAAGTGGGTTACTTGAAGGAACACCCAGATTCTGGGTAAGCCTTTGATTTCGTGTATGCACACCTTCTTCATTTGTGTCTGTGCGTACAACTTCTTGAGCAGGAACCTCTTCATCTGATCCCTCTGAGTGAACCTCATCTGGTGGATCAGCAACAACGGCATTGATGACATTAATTGATGCATAATGCATTGTATCCCTTCTATCGACATTTCTGCGATATTGTCTTCTTCCATGTCTCTAGTGAGACATTGCCTTTTGTCGATTTGATCCCTCAGGAACTTCTTGACGAACCGTAATTTGGAAGGAATTTCCTGATAATTTGTCTCTTCGTTCCTCTTGGGGCTTCTTCCCTAATCGAGAGAAGATTGACTTTCTCTGAGGAAGAGATTGAGGATTTGAAAAAGTCCCCAGTCCGGTGGACTGGGGCTGTTCCTGCTCAACTCCTCGAATCCTATTTGTTGATTCCGAGGGTTGGGTTAAAAGAGTCCCCAGTCTGACAAGTTGGGGTGGTTCTTGACATGCTATATCTGAGACCTTCTTATAAGCTCTCCTGATCTTGCGGACTTTAGTCCGGAAATTGGCTGGATGCATCAACCTGCATCCACTTTTATCACCCGGCTCAAAAGACCGTTTGATGATTTCTAACACTTCTGTCACTTGATGATGTGCTTGCTCCAAACGAGAGGCCTGTTCAATATTCTCGTTCGCTTGATGCATGAGTAATTCAACAACTTGTTCTCTGTATGCTTGATTTTGAGAAGAACTAGTTGAAGCCTGTTCTTGAGCAAACCTTTGATTACAAACAAAGCCAATTGATTGTGGTCGGCCATGGACAATAACATTGCATGAGACCATTTTCGGCGGGCTTTGCTGATTGGAGAGTACAATGAAATGTAGTGCTCCATGAACACCCCATCCCCTGATATGAATACCAGATGGGGCATTGACAATTAACTGGCGCAATCTTCTTAGTGCGCCAATGCATGAACGCTGAAGGGCTCTCTGCTGCTTTTCAGCCTTCGGATATCGAGAAACTGAGAGAGAAGCCAAGTCAATTTGGCGTTGTAACCCTTATATTATCTTGATATGATTTTCATATTCATCATAAGATAATATTTTCTTTTTCAACTGACAAAGAGTTCTCCATATGTTGAGACGAATATCATGAATTCCAACTTCCGTCAACATCTCTGAAATTTCATACTGAGAGTCAGCCGAAGGCCAAAACATGACTGACACTTCACCTTTCGTCAATTGTTTTCTTATATTCAGTACTTCCTCTTTATCATTCAATGGAGATTTTTCTACCTGATTGGACCAGAGTTGGTGCTTCTTTGTTGCTTCATCGGATTCAACAAGATCGGTAGAGAATTCACTGATCAAACTAGAAGATGAACGATCCAGGGGTGGTTCGGAGAATGACCTACACCCCGGGCTATCTTCTGATTGAGAAAGTATTTTACCTGCTAGCGGTGAAGCATCAGACATGACTGGCTTCGCATTTGCAAGTGCCTCAAGATAAGAGGGCTTTCTCGTCACTACATTGTCCATTGGTGCATTTTCCAGGCAATGTGCATTATAACTGCGGAGAGGACTTTCGCAGTTAAATTCATCATCATGGGGAGGACCACCATGGTGGGTTACAGCAAAAGATGAAACATTTTGCTCCTTGGTCTTCTGGCCACACAGAGGGTTCCTGTGGCTCTCATCTGAAGACGAAACTTCGAGATCGACCGAACTGTCATGAAGCAAGCCTTCATGAGGAAGTGTCTGATGAAGACCTTCAGAATTAATGTTCCCACTATTGGGAAATGAGGGAGTAAAATCTTGAATTCCAACAGATAAATGTCTGAGGGCTTCAAGAACTCCAGCGCCGAGTAAGCCCTTATTACAAATTGGCTCTTGATTTCTTGACTGTGCTGGACGGGTCTTCTTTTTAGACGCCTTTTTACTCAATTTAGGAACCACTTGTTGACGAAAGTGGTCATTATGGGCAGGTGAATGTGCCTGCTCAGGAGAAATGATCAGGTTAGGCTGATTATCTCCGCTCAAATCAGGTCTATGTGCCTGACTTGGTTGTCCGTATGATATGGGGGAGTAAGCCCCACAACCCTCTTGGACCGGAACAGAGGTGTGTGTCTGTTCCGGAGTGAACTGTTGATGTGTCACTCCACTGGTAGGGATATATTTATGTGTCTTTCTCTGAGATGCTGCTGAAGCTGTTATAATATCCTGACAGACATCCAGAATATGAGTAGGGATTTGCTTCTGCTCCTTCACCATTGATAGAATATGCTTAGTGACTTCAGCCGCTGGAACGGGGATATACGTCCATTTCGTGCTTGGAGTAGGTGTGTGTTCCTGCTCCTGTCCTCCTTTTCCTGTCAGTGAATCCTGACAGTACTCAAGTGTGGGGGCAGAGAGTTGAGTCTGCCTCCTGTTTGTCGCCGTAGCTTTCCGACTAACTTCTCCGAATGCTACCAAACGAGACTGTTGGTAGACTTGATCAATACTAGCAGGTGTATGTGTCTGCTGATTGCACTCCGCCGAACGTGGTTGACGAGCTTCCTTCAATACTGACAGACGAGGCTGCTGACAGGATTGATGAGTGTAAGCAGGTGTATGTGCCTGTTTACCAGTTGTCAACACATTGGGTTGGCGGGATTCATCGTATGTAGTCAGACGAGCCTGCTGACTAGCTGATGATTTATAAACAGGTGTATGTTCCTGTCTATAGTACTCCGCCGGAATTGCCTGGCGGGATTGACGTGCTGCTGCCAGACGAGTCTGCTGGACAGCGGAATTAAAACGGACGGGTGTGTGTGCCCGCTCGTTGCTTGCCACCAAGTTAGGTTGATGGACTTCTCCGGAGATGACAGAGATGAGAACCTGCTCACTGTTGATCGGATTTCGTCTCTGGCAGTTCGTCTTGCCTGCTCGGGTTTGAGGAACCTGAGCCGAATACCTGGAGATGATACCCTCATCATGTTGAGGGCGCACTGCCGCACGAGTCTGACGACGATTGTTGATGAGAGCCCTCGGGAATGACTCCCGTCTCCTTGAATTAAGGCCCTGAGGGACCTGCTCATTCACCTCCCCAGAATATGGGAGTGAATGGTGATTGCGTTTCGGGGATAACGACCCGAAACGGTTGGAGACGGTGGTTGACACCACCTGCTTCTTGATCGCTGGTTGTCGCTGTCCGGACGACCAGGGTGAATTATTGACTTGGAGGGCTTGTCGAGCGACCTCCAGAGTTGAAATAGTTCCGTTTTGACGATACTCCTTAACCAGCGCATTTGATACCCAACGTTGAAGATGCTGAATAGGTGATATCGTCCTCAGAGCGGACGACGATCCAACAGGAGTAGCAGCAGAGGCCTTCCCAGCAGAAGTATTCACAGCAGAAGTATTCACGGGTGTGAACTTAAGAGAAGCCATTTCTGTAACGCAGAAGATCTTGGAAAAGAGTGCCTGTTTGATATAACAGATGTAATCAAGATAAGTCCGGCCACTACATCTTTGGATAAGCACATATGTTATTGATTGTCTTGTTGGCCCTCTCATTGAGTTTAAATAGAGGCCTAACAAAATAGGTAAAACATCACTTTAACTTGGTTAAAGATTCACGTCGGGTTCACCATTTTTTGTTTCCTCTGGAATTGGGAATGACCTCGTTGATTTAAGGTTCAAACATTCCAAGCGGTTTCTAATGGGTTTGTTCGTAGAACCGGAAACATCCAATGATTCTATATCCATTTGGACCTACTTTCCAAAGGTAGGTGCTCATTAGTTATGGAACGGTGAGACTTAAGAATTTGCATTGGTTGAGAGGATGGGAGGTCGGACTCATCACACCTTTTTGAGGGGAATTATTGTCTACTCCGGGACTCTCTTTATAGATTTAAGTTATGTTCGTGAATCCTTATTAATTTACCAAGTGTAAAATGAGATTTCCTTTAGATCTGACAATCGATGATTGATATGTAGGAAATTTAGAGAATCTTTTATATGTATTCGAGGTTCTTCATCGATAGAGAATCATCTGTATTTGTTAGAGATTCTTAGTCAATGGTATCCTTTAATACATTATATAAAAGTCTCTTGGTCATCATTATAATGACCATACTGGTTTTAAAGCCACTCAGTGGGGCACTTGAAGTTTATTGTCATTCAGAAGGACAAAGATTATTTCAGAGTTAGGATCGTACCCGCAGATGGGCTACCTACGTATCCTTTATTTAGAAAAGGAATCAGAACCCACGTAGTTCGAGTAAGGGAGTATGATGTTTATGTATGATTGATGACTCAAAGAAAGATGTCATAATTATTTTTACACTCTAAGCTCACGTGAGTCATGCTCGGTGTGAGAAACAAGAGGTATTGGTGAAACCAGACAATTGTGCCACGAAAGATGCAATCATAGAAAATGATGTGGGGCTTATGTATGTATGACTGCCCAAATAGAGATCCGTACTTATTTCAGAGAATAAGTCCGGGAACAGGATCCATAGAAGAATATGTACTTTATGGAGATTTGGATACTCTAACTTGGGGCTTACTCCTAGGGAGGATGCCCAAATTAGGAGGGGACTTATGATAGGGTTTTACTCCTGAGAAGGAAGCCCAGATCAAAAAGTAGATTAAGACTGGGGCTTACTCCTAAAGAGGAGACCCAGGTTAAAGGGATTTGAAGACTGAGGCTTACTCCTGAAGAGGAGGCCCAGTTTAAGGGAATTTTAGAATTAAGGGACTTGGGGCTTACTCCTAAGGAGGATGCCCACATTTGTAGATTTGAGACTGGGGCTTATTCCTGAAAAGGAAGTCCAGGTTAAGGGAATTATGGTTTGGGGCTTACTCCTGAGGAGGATGCCCATATTTTGGGAACTTTGAGACTGGGGTGTACTCCTGAAAAGGAAGCCCAAACTTGAGAAATTATGACTGGGGCTTACTCCTAAGGAGGATACCCAGGTTAGGGGACTTGGGGCTTACTCTTAAGGAGGATGCCCAAATTAAGAGAACTTGGACTGGGCCTTACTCCTGAAAAGGAGGCCCAGGTTAAGGATTCTCTCATCTTAAAGGATGAGGTTGAATGAATGAAATCTCTAACCTTAGTGACATAAAGATGTGTAAATCACTAGGTTTTGAAAGATGTTCCACAGAATTACTTTCAGATAAGGAAGCCAACAAAAGAAACATGCCATAAATGGCTTTGAAAAGGGGTTTGAAGGCTGAATCTTGAATAGGAGAGGTGGATAGGCATAGGAGAGGTGAAATGGACAGGAAGGGCACCCAAAAAGAGAGGGGCGCACAAGTCCTGCGTGGGCGCGCAAGTCTTGGTCGCGCAGGTGTACCTGCGCGACACATGGGTACTTGCGCGATGGTCGACCCTTAGGATAAAACTTGGGCGAGGCTTGGCTCAAGCCCTTAGTACTATCCCTAGAGGCTTTCAGAAAAGAGGCGCGCAAGTTCTGTTGAAGGGTTAAAGCGGCGCGCAAGTGTGGCCATTTCCCTTAAGGGCTGACCACTCAGGCGCGCAAGTGTTGATGAGTTTCAACACTTAGGCCTTACTTCCTCTCTTTAGATCTTCAGTTCTAGGTAAGAAATTACCTTAGAAGTGTTCAGAAGCTTCGAGAAGAGACTAGGGCGCCGAGAGCTCAAATATGAGTTTCTGGAATTTTTTCTCTTCTGAATGGGGGGCCCACAGGGGGTATTTATAGGCTGGAGAAGACCCTGGGTGAATTTCAAAGAGGGCGCGCAAGTCACCTACGCGACCAATGGGCGGCGCGCAAGTATACTTGCGCGACCTTGGTGGAACTTGCGCGACCCAAGTGCATTTGAATCTTTGTTCATGCCTTTGTCAATTTTTGATGTTTCTTCAAAGGATGAATCACTTTGGGTTCAAGGTATTTCCCTTTTCAATTCGTTTAGACTCTGTGACGGAAATGAGCGTCAACAATGACTCTCTAGGCCTCTTTCTCAGTGACAATGGACAGAAACATTTAAAAGTCCAATGTTAGCGTCTAGTAACACGCTAAGACAGCCATAGAGAAAGAAGTTAATGTCGCAACAACATACAACCTCCTACGAACACCCACTATGTAATATAATCCATTTATCACGATATCTCCAATCAAGTAGGTTGCATACTGGTGTGATCAACCTATGTGATCGATGTCTCTTTCTTTGACTTTTAAGAAATGAACATGCCCATGGAACATCATGACCATGGATTTATGTGGACAGTTCCATTCTCATCAAAGGGTTTGAGATATCAACTTCCATCAAGGGACTGAAGAGAAATCATTTTTCGCATTATCCATTAATGCAATATCACTCGTGACGTATCCAACGTATCCTACTTTACTGCAATCATGCGTCGTCACGATTTTCATCAATACATCAAAGTACGTGATTTATGATATTATTAATGATAATTTTAAAGTATAAGGTTCAATGCGTCCGTAAATAGGAACATTCAATGACACATAAATGTGGATTTCTTATTGGCGGATCCCGTTCTTGTAATCTTCTGCTCTGAAAATTATCAAAGACGCATACTATGAGAATGTGCCTCAAAATTTTACGAGTCTCCACCCCTGATAGCTTGAATCATTTGTTTCCTGTCAAACGATATTATCCGGCTACAGAACATATATATTCAAGAATATTGTCGTGGCACTTCCAGGCTCTCATCATAGCGGAGAATTGCTATGATCGTTCTATGTGACAAATATTCTTAGGACATTATCACATACTATGTTATGCAAAAGAACAATCACGATGTGATAAAAACTTTTATTAATATTCAAGAAAATGAATATATGCAATCATTAAGTACTTAAAAGTTGGTTTCAGGACACCAACTCCAATAGTCAACCCTAACTTGACCTGCCAACCTGTTTAACTTTAACCAAATTGGATTCTCTCATTTAGGCTAAAAATAACCTAATTAATACGAAACATGTGCTATTTGTGGCAGCTCGATCCTCTCATGCCATTTAAAATAAATAATGCATTATAAGCATGTTGAATTATTTCAAATTAAGTGGATTATAAAAATAAAATATATTATAAAATTAATTATTATTATATTTTCAATATTTTATATTATCATTATATTTTTAGTCAGGTTACTGGGGTTTGGATTAGAAATGGTAACCCAAACCCAATCTGAATATTATTTGTGTGATTACTTAACTCGATTACAACCCAAACCCATTCATGCTCGACCCAAACTTGTTTAACTTGTGTCATGTCATGCCGGGTTATCATGTTGGGTTCAAAATTGTCACCTCTGCTATCAACACCTCTCATGACCCAACCTCCCAGCCCACCATTGAAACCTGTAGAATGGTGAAATCCCTACCTTGAGGAGAGGTGGATACATTCTTTTATAGATAGAGGGAAAAAATTACAAGTTGGAATAATCCGACGTGGGACTCAGAAATACCTTAACCCAAAAATACAATTAACCGGGTTTAACACTCCCCCTCAAGCTAGTACATGATAGCTTGGAAAAAGAGTCCCACAAAAAAAGGAAGACACCAAACAAGACCATACATACTCCCCCTCAAGCTGGGTCGCTTATGCTGTGGATGTCTAGCTTGGTACAGAGAGAGTTCAGTCGAGCTCTCGGGAGGCCTTTGGTGAAGATGTCGGCAAGCTGATCAGCCGTCAGAATGTAGCTGAAACTGACGTGGTGATGCTCGAGGTGATGACGAAGTGACAATCCACCTCGATATGCTTCATGCGTTTATGGAAGATTGGATTGGAAGCAATCTTCGTGGCTTCCTGATTATCACACCAAATATGAGCAGATGTCTGTGTCGGGAAACCAATCTCATGGAGAAGATGACGAAACCAAAGAATTTCAGTAGTGACCGTGACCATCGCACGATATTCTGATTCAGCATTGGACCCTGGAGACGACAGTCTGTTTCTTGCTTCGCCATGAGATTAAATCACCTGTCAAGAAAATGACAAACCCAGAAGTGAACTTTCGGGTAGTTAAACAGCCAACATAGTCAGCATCACAGAAGACCTCAATATTCAGATGATCGTGATGTGAATACCGAAGACCATGAGTCGAGTCTTTTTTAATGTACCTGACAATGCGAAGGACGCATCCCATTGAGATTTTGTCGGATATTCCATGAATTGGCTAACCTTGCTGACAACGTAAATAATATCTGGACGAGTCATGGTGAGATAATTGAGTTTGTCCACAAGACGACGGTACCTCTCTGGGTGAGAATATGGGTCCGTGCTATTATATAGAGACCGTTTCCCGGGATCAAGAGGAGTGTCAATAGCGGTTGCCTGAGGCAAACAAACATCCTGCAAGATATCCAAAGCATATTTCCATTGAGAAAGAAATATGGTGTTTGGAGAACGAGGGACTTCAGTGCCAAGGAAGTATGTGAGTTCCCAAATCTTTGGTTTGAAATTGTTGTTGAAGATAAACCTTTAGATGGACAATGCAATGTGAGTCGCTCCCAGGGATAATGATATCATCAACATAGACAACCAGTAGGATGCAGTCGGAAGAAGTCATGCAGTAGAAAACAATGTGGTCCTTCATACTCTGAGATATGCCAAATGTAGTGATGACTGTGCAAAATCTTCCAAACTATGCACAAGGAGACTGCTCGAGTCTATAAAGAGAGCGACAAAGCTGACAGACATGAGAATCGACTCATGAAGCAAGGAAGCCAGGAGGTTGTTACAGATATACATCTTATTCAAAAAAAGCATGTAGAAAAGTATTTTTGACATCAAGCTGATGAAGATGCCAATGATGAACACGACAAGAGATATGGATAATTGGATAAATGCCATCTTCACAACTGGAGAGAATGTATCAAAATAATCAACACTATATGTTTGGGCAAAACCTTTTGCCACAAGTCCGACTTTAAGGTGATGAAGAGTGCCATCTGCATTTAGGCGTACTGTATAAATCCATTTGATGCCAACCATCTGTTTACCTGTCGGAAGGGGGACGAGGTCCCATGTATGATTGTCGTCCAGAGCCTGCAATTTATCCCACATTGCTTGAAGCCACTCAGGGTGAGATTTGGTTTCACCAATTGTGTGAGGAACATATATCGTCTTCAAAGCAGAGAGGCCTCTGTATGAAATTGTGTAAAGAGGATTATTCTGGTAAGAGCGAGTACCTTTCCGCAATGCAATTGGCAAGTCGTCTGTTGTCGGAGTAGGAGCTGTTGCGGAATCGCCGGGAGACACAACGACAGAAACAAGGAAAAAATGAAAAAGCAAGAAAGCAAAGGACACAACGATTTACGTGGTTCGGGAAAAATCCCTACGTCCACGGGAGAGGCAGAATTTCACTATGATTCGGGAGCACGAAATTACAGAGGATTACAGTAAGTGAACCCTAGCCCGAAATGAACTACATATGAAGAAGACGATCCACTGTTCCGAATAGTAGTCCGCGTTGCAACAGTGATCGGCGGCTCACTTTGTCAAAAGTGCTACAGTGTCTGCCGGCTGGAAGTCAAAAGCGCTACAGTGAAGTTGACCCCGAAGTCCGCACCGCTACAGTGCCTGTCGGTGTCGGTCGGTCAGCTCCGCTACGGTGGTCAGCATTGCTACAGTGCCGAAAAATTGGGTCGGGGACCTTCGGCCCCCGGACCCCCGGAGCAGGGGCGCGTTGCCCCCTGCAACCCCCAACGAGCTCACCGCGGAGCTCGACCCGCGACAGTTGCGGACCACAAGCATTCGGCCCAACCGGATCGGGCAACACCAATCCAACAGGAGCGTCGGACAAAGCTGGGGAGATGGTGTGCTTGACCTGGATGGGGGACACATTCGATGGTTGATGAGAGTAGACAATGTCAAAACGGTGATCAACAGAGTGAGACACCTGAGGTAGAGGTGGGTGGATGGTGAGAGGAAGACATCCATCAATAGTGGTGTTTGGGTGGGAAGAGGGAGGAGAGAATGAAGAACTCTCAATAAAAGAAACATCAACAAAGACACCCAAACACACGGAGTGGAAGCGGGTGAGGTGGGAGATGGAAGAACAGAGCCCGAAAAAGAGTCTCCCCTTGAAGGATAGAAGAAGGAAGACAGTTTATAAGATTGGTAGCAGTAAGGATAATATCCCCAAAAAATGAAGAGACACCTGCATGTGAAATAAGAGGGCACGAGCAGTCTCCAGAATATGATGATATTTACGCGTGGCCACTCCATTCTGCCGAGGTGTATCGGGGCGGGATGTTTGATGAAGGATGCCGTGATCCTTGAGAAACTGTTGAAGGGAAGTGGATAAATATTTTCGGCCATTGTCCGAGCGGAGACATTTAATAGGCTTGGATAATTGAGTGTGAATTTCATGATAAGTTTTGAAAATATCACACACCTCGGAACGATCACGGAGGTATAACCATGTCATCCGAGAGAAGTCATCAATAAAGGATACATAATAACGGTACCCTGACTGACTAGGAACCTTGCAAGGATCCCATACATCGAAATGAATTAGGTCGAAAGGATTCACTGCACGCGTTTCCAATCGAGGAACATATGTTGCTCGATGATGTTTAGCTAACTTGTAGGATTCACATTGAAAGGAAAGGTGTGGACTGAACTGGGGGCAAAGCTTATGTAAGACGGAAGCCGATGGATGACCATGGAGGAAATGTAGGTTGATGGCATGAGCAGATGTGGATGGACAAACAAAGGATGGTGGGGTATCAAACATGTACACCCCATCACTAAAGACGATCTCTACCAAGTTCCCGATCCGTTGACCGTTCCTGAAAAACAACACCAGAAAACATAAAAATGGCAACACAATTTAGGTCCTTTGTGAGTTTACTGATGGAGAGGAGATTAAAATAACAGCGAGGAGCATGAACCACTGAAACTAGACGAATATTCGGAGTCAAGAAGCATGTGCCAAATCCTGCAATAGGGATTGCAGATCCATCAGTAACAGTAATTGCAGTGGCACCGGTATACGGATGATAGGTAGTAAGCAAACTTGAATCACCCGTGAGATGATTAGAAGCATCAGAATCAAGCATCCAAGATGTCTGTCGACAAGAGACACAAACAGTAGGTCCACCGGTTTGAGCAATGAAGGTCGAAGAAGAAACAGGTGGCAAAGCAACCCGATGAGATTGTACAAGTGCAATCTCCTCCATTGAGAGTGCCAATTTGTGATGGATGCTGGATGACGGCGAAGATGCTGCCATGTCTGGAAGAAGATAGAGAACCTAGCTTGGGCGGCGGGGGACTGGTTTGGATAGCCGAAAAATGCCTCGACAGGAATAACCGGGTCATTAGTATAAAGGTGTGCAGGAACTGGACGCAGCAGTGAGGTGCCGTGACTGAAGGAATCTGCTGTTTGGAGAGAGAGACCGCTTGGAGGGAGGTCGTCAGAAGAGAAACCGGTTGGAGCGATTGCCACTGGAGCGGGCGCCTGGAGTGCGTCGTCGCACAAGAGTCATCGACTAGGGAGGGGCCGACTAGGGAGGTGCCGATGTGGCTTTGTGACTGCCGCACAGGCGGGCTGGCGACGGGAAACAGGGCTTCCGCAGGAGGGGCCGACGACGGGAGGTGGGGCGTCCGTAGGAGGCGCCGACATCGGGTGGTGGGGCGTCCACAAGAGGGGCCGTCGCATGAAGGGCCGACGACGGGAGGAGGGCCGCGGGGCCGTCACGCGCACAGGAGGGGCCGCAGGGGGCTATCGCGTGCACAGGAGGGGCCGCAGGGGGGTGTCACGGGGTGGCCGTGTGGTAGGGCGGGTGGGCCGGTGAGCGTTGAGCAGGGGGCTGCGCGTAGGGAGGTGGGGCCGTCACGCGCAGGGAGGCCGTCGCGTGCAGGGAGGCAGGGCCGTAGAGGGCCAGTGACTGTAGGTGGGGCGTCCGCAGGAGGCGCCGACGACGTGAGGCGGGGCCTCCGCAGGAGGAGGTTGGCGTGGAGGCGGGGCGTCCGCAGGAGGAGGCTGGCGGCGGAGATGGGGCTTCCGCAGGAGGGGGGCGTGGAGGGCCGCAGAGGGCCGTTGCAGAGGGCCGTCGGGAGGGAGAACGACGGGGCGCTGGGATAGCCGGCTATGGAGCGGCGGGATAGCCGCAAAGGCGGGACCGGTCAACGCGGTGCCGGGATAGCTGCACTGGTAGGGCCGGTCAACGGGGTGCCAGGAAAGCCGCAGAGGAGCAGCGGATAGGGAAAGTTATCGGAACCCAAATTATTTTGGTGTTAAAAGGTGACCCATATTATATTTGATACAGGCAAAGTTTATATGATGACTGCTTGGAAGGGTGCATGGAAATCTCATGTTGATATTGAATAAATAAGTGATATTTGTTCTATTTCTGAAAAAAAAAAAAAACTTGACTCAGGGTTTGTTTGATGACAGCTTTTAATTAAAATTGATTATAGTACTTGTCACTTGTGATAAGCAGTTTGAAATACTGTTCTGTTTCTGAACGATACACTAAGTGGCACAAAGAAATGAGCAATCCCGAAACACTTAAGAAGCACTTACCATGACTGTTATAGCCAGTTTTTGACAGTGATGTTAAAAGGAGTCTTTTTTTTGAAAAAAAACCACTTCTCCATCAATTAATGTGAAAACACTTTTACAGAAGCACTTATCACAAGTGATGAACTGCAATAAGCAGTTATGACCATTGATTTTGCCTGCTTCGCAGGTGACAATACTGGTTGGAGATCCCATTAATTTTGATGATTTGCTCAACCTGGAGAGATCTGAACAAGTGCCAAGAGGTATGCTTTATGATGCCGTATCCTCGAGGGTTGGCCATAGATTACAGGAACTGAGGGCCCGGCTCGAAGAACTTGCAATCAACTGGGAATCATTTGGGATGGGCAACTCCATGGATCGGGAGCCGTCTGAGCATGAAAACTCAGAGATTCCGACATTAAATCCTTCCACTTTTGGTGAGCGGGTCATCAAGTTTGGCTGCTTTGGTGGGATCATGTCAAGGATGAATGGCTGCATGGAGCAAAATGAGCTGTTGGGTTTTGCAGCCCGAGCCTTGTTCTTGAACCGCCATGGGTGGAAGGAGGATTTTCATTCTCTAGGTCAGGGTAGCGTTAGGGTTGGCCCTTTGAAGGCATGGAAGCAATTTTTGGAAGCTAATATTCTGCAGCAATGGTCATATTGAGTTGATGTTTTTGTTGATGACTCATGCTTGAAATGCTAATTTAAATGCTTTGATCATGGGGCATTTAATGCCACCATGATGTTATTTTTACCCTTATATGAGCTAGTATCATTAACCTGAAATTTTATGAGCAATGGTGCTTGTTTAGTCATTTTTTTTCTTATCGTTTTAGACTCATTTGATATTTATAAATGAATAATTATCCTTAAATCACATTTTCAGTGATTCTGAGCACTTTTGATGTGTGATTCCCACATAGTTTGTTCTTACATGTAAGTCACAAATGATACACAAGTCAATTTTTATGAAGTTTCACACGCAAATGTACCAGTTATGTAATTTTGGGCCTTTTTTATGTGTTAATGTCACTTATAAATGAATAATAATTCTTCAAAGCCCTTTTGATAATTTTGAGCACATGAAATATCAAATTCTCGTAAAGTTCGTTCTTAAAGGTCACAACCCAGAGGCCATTGTCCATAAGTTTGATGAACAATGGACTCGTTTGATCATTTGTGGTAGCTTACGCCCATTTGATACTTATAAAGGATTGATTCTAAAGTATTTTTCAGTGATTCTGAGCGATTCACATGAGGTTCATTTCTTCAGGCCACAAATGACTGCAAGGCTGTTTTTCTAAAAGCAATGAAGCCACTTTGATAATTTTTGATCATTTTAGGCTCAAATAACAATTAATTAAAAAATATTTACTCTTGAAAGCTACTTTAAATAATTTCAAGAAATTCAGACATCAGATTTATGCTTAATTCATTTTTTTATGTCACAAATGACCAAATGTCACCGTGTCACGACCCCCTCCATTCAAAGATGTTGCAATAAAGGAAAAGAGATGATGACTCCTGAGTCCCGTCTTCAGTAGGATCCAGGTTGACGACTAGCACCGTGAGTATAAAAATCTCACAGTATTGGAGACATTACCCTCTATAAATGAAATGGAATCGGGAGATCGAACAAACAACCTCCAAGCAACTCCAGTAGATAAAATAAAGGCAAACAAAAAATCACCCCACAATGCATGAATAAAGTAAAACTGATACATATAAAAGTTTCTTAATATACCAAAAGATAAGTCTATGACAACGACACAACAACAGTTCCAACCTAGCTAGTAATGTCAAGCTAGGTCCCCAAAGTCTTCATGGAAACTTAAAAAACAGTTTATATACACATGGTGAGCATAACAAGTATATTCAGTAGGGACATAACCAAGATCTCAAATGTACATGTGAAAACAACATGCTAAAGTGCTAGTGAACACACAATAGAACCAACAATCACCTATACAGGTCAACTAATCAGAACCCAACCTCACAATGACCCACTCACCAAATCACACATCTAATATAATAATATAGTATTGAGATCATAACAAAACAAGACACCCCGTTTCTGCATCCCCACTAATTTGCCGCCCTCATGCCCCAACGTTGAACGTTCTGCGCTCCTATCCCTTCTATACACATCACATCACAACCACATCACATCACATCACATGTCGTCCAAAGACACCTGGGCCATCTCTGATGTGGGTCGGGACGCATCCCTACCTACCCCACCCTCGCAAGGTCTAGCATCCTTTGCTAGCATCATGCATAACCACATCACGTCTCGCCCGAAGACACCTGAACCATCACATCTCATCTCATCATATAACTAGAGCAGTAGGGTATCATGAATATGAAGGACATTAACATCGTGCCCTCCTATTACCATGCATGAGCCCCACCACATATCACATCACATCATTGCCTCATCACATCAAATCTCTCTCGAAAACACCCAGACCCACACTGCTGGGTAATCTCAAACACCAACCCGTATCATCAATGTTGCCGAAGAAAGCGGGGAATGGGGGGTAGTCAGCTATTTGTGTCACCATCATCCTGGATGTTGGGGAAAACAATCGGAACCCAGAACCTTTGAGTGTTGGTAAGGTTATCCAACTTGGGTGGGGAACATATAGAAATAACATAAAGATACATGATATATAGATAGCACACAATACCCAACCTATGAGTTCACAACAACTGCACTAGCGCACGCCACATCACCACCACTGTACCACACACCAGCCATCACAACCACTACCACCACTATATGCAACACATCACACAACCGCCACACAAGCCACACGATTCCACTTTCATTTACTAAGCCACATTATTCACATTTACACTACCCATTCATTTATTGTTCAATTTATTTAAGCCATTTACCGCAGATCCATTTCCAGCCCATCTCGTTTATTTACCAGCCTATTTCATTTTGTTTTATCATCACAATTTATTTCATGGCTAACTGGGCAACTAACACAACTACACCACACCACAACCGACCTGTCCCACACAACCATCACCACAACACCTCACACATACCATCGTCACCGCACCACACCAACCAAACCGTCTCACCACAACTGCCACATATCTCATCCATCGCACACCATCACTACCACACAACCACAACCACCGCACAACATCCACTGTGCACCACACAACATCACCGCACATCCCATCCAAACGGCACACCATAACGACATCGCACACCACCACCACACATCATCACCACTGCGCACCACAACCACTGTGCACCACATCACACCACTGCCCACGTCACATCCATGCCAACCAACCACCACATCACAACCCCACACCTTGCAAAGCCCATCCAGTCATTGCCACTACCACACAACAACCCAAACCACGTAGAGCAACACAACAAGCACAAACACACATCACAACAACACATTCCGGCTTCCAAAAATTTATTCAAGGGCTTCCATTTCATTACTTCTTTATTTAGCATGGATATTATCACACAAATTAGATTCCATGGGAAAACAATTTATTAGCCATATATACGTTCTTAGCCTTTTATTCAGGGTGTGATTGAACAACAACACTGCAGGGGTATCAAATCATATCATCTACTGTGCAAGCAAGGCTCCCAACCATTATTTTTAGCAAGACAACAACATGACATGATATTATCAACAATAATATCAAAGTAGTCAAAACATGTGATATCTCCCCACACCCATCAGTTTTAGGTTTTCCAATTAATTATCTTTATTATGTCGACCCTTACTCTCCACCAAAAGGAAGCAAAACCATGCAATCCCAACACATAACATGTAAATAGGTGAGAACGAGGATCCTCTTATCTCAAAGAAGCTTTCTAATCTCATTGTGCATCGTAGGGCGAAGAAGAATCATCTCGCAAACCAAAACCACACAAGGAAAAAACATATTAACCTACACCGTATCAAAAGATCATCAAAACACAACCCAAAACACACTCTAAATTGAAACCACAATGCCACAGTAGACCTCTGAGAGAAGAACTTCGAGAAAACAACCAAGAAAGGGAGAATGGATTACCACCGATTTTCGAAACACCACAACCAGAACCTAAGGATCAAGGTGGGGGAAGACATGCTGGAATATCTCCCAAAATTGCCTAGGGTTCGTCACAAAACGGGAGGGAGTGAACTTCCAAATGTGGAGAAAAATTAGCCGATCAAAACCTATTTACAACTTAAAAAATGCCCCTTTCACATTGTGAATTCCATATTCATGATGTGAATTCCACAGGGGCCATGGATTACAAGCCATGAATCCATTTTAGGCTATGAATCTCCCATATTTCCAACTTTTTCCAAAATTCATGTCACCTTGGCTCGATTTAATTACACGTTGTGAATTCCCCTTTCACGGTGTGAATCAATTTCACGGACTACACCTCTGCCGCACACTAGCCATGAATTGCCAGATACACAAGCAGTGAAACACCAACTCATGATGTGAATTCCACTTTCACGTTGTGAACTACCTGCTTCTGTACTCCCATAGCTCTAGCTCCCCCAGACCCTCCTCAAGCCTCCTTCGAACACCTTCGACAGCCCAAACTAGCAAAGTTACGGACTGGGAAGGCACAAACCTTTACATTAGATACCTCTCAAATGATTCTTGTCCTCAATAATCAAAACCAAACCTGGGAAAAGAAAGGGGTTAGAACAATCACCCCATGAGATTCCTCTCAAGGATCTCGTCACACCTCAAACGCTACCACTAACCAAACACACCAAACTGAAAAACCCACAAATGTCTTACACAACCACATCATCGCACAACCACACCACAACCTCTCACCGGGCACAACACCACACATTCGTTACCAGCCACATGCCACCACTTCCCACATAGCCATCCACATCAACATCTTAACCTTCACACATCCCAAACCAACCACTACCATAACCAACACACAACATTTCCCCGAGCACACAAATCAAGGAATTCTATCTTTCATGTCAAGATATTATCTACTTTAGGCGACACTGACCCACCCACACATTTTTAATCACATCAAAGTATAATGCGTCTTGATTAGAATTCATGTCCTCCCCTTTTCATATGTCAGAAGTTTTATCACACATCACACATCACACATCAAGAAAACAATACATCTCATAAAAAATAAGATCCACCATCACATCGTCAAAACAAAACAGGAAAAAAAAACTCAAAACATCTCTGAGTACTGAGCATGTATTTGCATCTCTTGCTCCCCAAGTACTCTCCTCCAGGGCACCATGCCTCCATAACACACAAACCAAGGGGATGGTTCATCCACATAACACCCTCTCTTGATGATCTCAGATCTCTATCATCCAATCCACAAACATCACACCATCCTCGATATCCAACTCTCCCAAGTCAATGATGTGAGAGTCTTCGTGAAGATAATGATGAAGCTGAGACACATGGAAGATGTTGTGGATCATCTCTATTGACGGTAAAAACACCAATTGATATTCCACCTCGCCAACACGCCCCAACACCTCAAAGGGCCCAACAAACCAGTGAGAAAGCTTACTCACCCTATCAAATCTCTACTGCCCTCATCGCGGGGACACTCTCAAGAAAGCATGGTCTCCAACCTTGAACTCTAGGGGCCTCCGCCTACGAGTAGCATAAGCCTTCTGATGGTTCTGTGTTTCCCTCATCCTCTCTCAAACCAACTGGATCTTCTCAGTTGTTCTCTGAACCACATTAGCACCAAGAACTGTTGATTCCCCAACCTCTATCCAGCATAATAGAGAATGACAAGATCGCCCATACAACGCCTCAAACGGGGACATGCCAATGGACAATTGATAACTATTATTGTATGAAAACTAGAAAAAAGGTAAGTACCTTACCCATGATCCACCAAATTCCAAGATGAAAGATGGCAGCATATCATCCTGTGTCTGGATGGTTTGCTTCATCTACCAATCTGCCTGAGGGTGGAAAGTAGTGCTAAGGTGCAACTGAGAGACAAAAGCATGCTGTAATCCCATATAGACCCATGAGATAAAACAAGGATCCCGATCATATATGATGGTCCTCGGTACCCTGTAAAGCCTAACCGCATTTTCCATATACCACTTCACCAAAACATCCATGACACTCGACTCACAGATCACTAGAAAATGAGCTGACTTCATCAGTAAGTCCACTATCAACCAAACCGCATCACAACCTCCTAGATCTTGGGGTAACCCTATGATGAAATCCATTGATATGTCTTCCCATCTCCACTCAGGAACATATAAGGATTGAAACAAATTGTCAAGAACATAGTGTTTTGATTTCACCTACCGAAAAACCAACACTTCTCCAAAAACACTACCACTGACTGTTTCATCCCTGACCACCAAAGCTATATCCTCAAGCCATGATACATCTTTTTCACACTGGAATGTACCACTAAAGGTGAGATATGAAACTCATGGAAAAATCCCCCGTGCATCACCTGAGAAACAAAAAGCTTCCCTTAAAACAACACCCGGTCCCGACCATCCTCTGTCCATCCCTTAGGGGAATCACCATGGCCAATACGGTCATGGGTCTCCTCTACCTGTGAGTCTCCTCACCGAGACTCCTCCATCCACCTCATTAGGGATGACCCCACTATCATCTAATAAAGACAACCACAACCACTGCTCTCCCCAATATTAAGATACATCACTACAAGCTCCTTCATCCTTTTCCAAATGTCTGAAGACTCTCAAACTACATCTCCTCGAGAATTCCAACTCAATGCATCAAAAACCACATCCCCCTTCCTGAGATGTTAGATATCTCAAAATCATAATCCTATAGAAAATCCATCCACCTCCACTAGTATTGATTCAGATCTCACTGAGAGAAAACATATTTCACGCTCTTGTGGTCTGTGAAAACCACAAAGCGCTCTCTGATGAGGTAAGGCTGCCACAACTTTAGCATAAACACAACTTCTGCCAACTCCAAATCATGGGTGGTATAGTTATGCTCATGGGGACATAACTGCCTAAAACCATAAGAGACCATCACCCTTTGTTGTATCAACATGAATCCCAAGACCATACGGGACACGTCACAAAAAACCTAAAACAATACACTCTTGTCAGGAAATCGAAGCACCAGAGCACTAACAAACTTCTTATTTAGGTAATCGAATTCCTATTAACAATGATCTATCCACACAAAATCCTGGTCCTTTATAGTCAGCTATTAGTAGAGCTACATCTCGAGAGAAATCGGGTACAAACCTCTGATAATTTTCTATGAGACCAAGGAAACTGTGAACCTATTCCCTATTCTAGGGTTCTACCTAAAAAACAATTGCCTCGATCTTGGATTAGTCTACTATCACACCCTGTTGAGACACCACATATCTGAGGAAACACACCTCTCACATCCAAAACTTACACTTGGACAATTTCCCATAGAGCCGGTGGTGTTGATGGACTTATAAAACAACTATGAGATGCTTGGCATGCTCCTTTTCTGACCTCGAGTAGATCAAGATATAATCAATGAATACGATGATCAACTAGTCTAGGAACTCATGGAACATGGAGTTCATGAGCCCTATGAACATGGCTGGTGTGTTCATAACACCGAACGACATGACTACAAACTCGAAGTTCCTATATCTTCATCTGAAGGTAGACTTTGGAACATCCTCATCCTTCACCCTCAACTGGTGATATCCAGACCAAAAATTGATATTTGAAAAAACTAACTTTCTCCTCTCATCTGGTCGAAAAGACCATTTATCCTTAGAAGAGGGTAATGGTTCTTGACCATCACCTGATTCAACCTGCGGTAGTCTATACACAACCTTAGAATACCGTCCTCCTTCTTGGAGAACAATACTGTAACACCCCATAATGTCACACTAGTTCAGATAAAACCCTTCCGCATCATATCATCCACCCACAACCTCAACTCTCGCAGCTCCGTAAGTTCCATATGATAGGGAGCTATTGAAATTAGAGACGCGCCCGACCGCAACTCTATCCCAAACTCAACATCGCGTTGAGGGGGTAACATCATAACCTCCTATGGGAAAACATCTAGGAACTCCTCCAAAACTCTTGGAACATCCCCCACCCTAGCTTCCATGAACATCTTCTCCAACTGAGACAAAAGAGACTCTACTTGCCTACCACTCATTCGATAACCTCACTCACTAATGAACACCATTCGCTGGCCCTCCAAATAGAAAAAAAACTTTCTTTGTAAATAGTTGACGACTTCCCACATGACATATAACTAATCCATGCCAAGGATAACATTGTATGTCTATATCTTCAACAAGAAGAAGTCTCCCATAGACTGGTGCTATCCCATCACCAGGTTACATCCCCAGTACATGTAAAAAAAAACATTCCGACCTCCAACCAACATAGATAACACAAGGGGAACTGGAAGCCTCTCCACATATAGTCCCAAAGAACATAAAAAAGTGGGAGAAACAAAGGAGTTTAAGGCTCTCGAATCAAAAAAATCACACACAAGGGTAGATGATAAGCTAATCATACATCGAACAACTCCCGGATCTGCTGGCGTTGCTGCCTCTAATGCAGGCATCTGACCATACCCAGCTCCTATGCCTCTTTACTGTCGGCCTCTACGCCCACATCTAGACTAGGTACCTATGGACAGGGACCATAATGAGGATTCCCTATGCAAACTACACTAGCTCTCGGCTGTTGAACAAATGTTGGTGGTCCTTGCTGCTGAAACTGTCTCATAGGAAACTACTGCTGCTACCGAAAAGGGGCATGAACACCCACCTGATATTGGTCTCCCTAAGTGGTCAAACATTGAGTCTGGTGGTACTCATGTCCTCCACAGGCATAGCATAAAAACAGAATGCCTCCAACAGGTGCTCGAAAGCCACTTTCCCTAGAAGAACGGAAAGGGATTTGCTGCGGCCGACTCCCCATTGGCCATAACCTGACTGCCTGAATGCCCGTGACCCACTTCCTGAAGCCCTACTCCTTGAGATGCCTTGATGACCACTCTCTCAGGGCTCAATTCCCATGTAAATAATCCTCTTGATAACCTCATCCTTTTTCCACACCTCCATATACATAAGGAGTGTAAACAGAGTGAACACATACCTGATCATTGGGCGTAGATCCTCCTCCAGACATTGTGCTCTGGAATCATCCATAAAAACATATAGAGAAAAGTTCATAAGGTCCTTGAACCTAATCCTCAACTCCAATATGATCAAGATATCATGTTGACAGGAGATAATCTCCTTCCTCTTGGTTGCCTTCATCATCGTTAATAGGAACTTTTCCCAAAAATCCCTTTAAAATTCCGGCCACAACACATCTACCTCCTTATGGTCACCAAGAAACAACGTCCACCATTAACACACAACTCCTCGCATCTAATTAAATACTAATGACACTCAGAACTTATCCCGTTTTCGAATTAGACTGAAAGCAATGATTAAGGATATGAAAACTCTACTGTTGAAAGGCATGCAAATCCCACTACCAAACCTCATCCTCCTTTGTCGGGTCAACCCTTTGATGATTAACTCGATAAACCTAATAAGCCACAACTTCCCAAACCACTCGCAAACGAAAGACATGATCCATTCCTGAAAAGTAAGTAGAACATCTTAAGATCGATAGCATGTGATTTTAAACAAACTTATTTATTTATTTCATTTTATTTTACACAATAACCCAAATTCAAAAAAAAAAAAATCAACCATGATGCATGTACCTCTCCTAGGTCTCTACCATGAAAATAGGTCCACCTTACTTGGTCATTCAATAAGCTCAGAGTCTATGCACTGGATCATGGGAGGCCCTAAACTCCCATGTCCTAGCTGGTCTCCCTAGCCTATGTCATGCACTAAGATCAACTAGCACCACTTCCCTACCAACCCATGCAATCCTCACCATGCTTTAGTCAAAAATCCATCCTATCTCTCAACCATAAGCCTCTGATACCACTTTGTCATGAACCCCTCCCTCAAAAAATGCCACAATTAAGGAAAAGAGACGATGACCCCCGAGTCCCGCCTCCAGTAGGCCCCGGGTTGGCTATTAGCACCGAGGGTATAAAAATATCATAGTATTGGCATCATTACCCTCTATAAATGAAATAGGAATGGGAGATAGGATAAAAAATCTCCAAGAAACTTCAGTAGATAAAATAAAGGTAAACCAAAAACCATCCCACAATGCACGAATAAAGTAAAATTGATACATATAAAAGTCTCCAAATATACCAAAATACAAGTCTATAGTAGCGACACAACAACAACTCCAACCAAGCTAGTAATGTCCAGCTCGGTCCCCAAAGTCCTCCTAGAAACCTGAAAAATAGTTTATATGCATAGGGTGAGCGTAACATGTATACTCAGTAGGGACATAACCAAGGTTTCACATGCACATGTGAAAAAATCATGCTAAAGTGCTAGTGAATAAATAACAGAACTAACAAGCACTTATACAGGTCAACTAACTAGAACCTAGCCTCACCATGGCTCGTTCACCAAGCCATGCATCCAATATAATAATATAGAATCAAGATCATAATAAATCAAGGAGCCCTACTTCTGCTTCCCTATTAATTTTCCACTCTCACGCCCCAACATCGAATGTACTATTCTCCCATCCCTTCCATACATATCATATCACAACCACATCCCATCACATCACATCACATCACATCTTGTCTGAAGACACATGGTCCATCTTTGATGTGGGTCACGATGCATCCCTACCTACCCCACCCTCACAAGGTCTGACATCCTTTGCTAGCATCATGTATCACGACAACACATTTCACCCGAAGACACATAGGCCATCAAATCTCATCTCATTAAATAACTAGAGAAGTAGGGTATCATGAACATGAAGGACATAAAACTTGTTCCCTCCTCCTACCACGCATGATCCCCACCACATATCACATCATACCACTACCTCAATAAATCAAATCTCACCTAAAAACACTTGGTCCAACTCTCCTGGGTAATCTCAAACACCAACCCATATCATCACTGCCGTTGAAGGAAGAGTGGGGAAGAGGGAGTAGCCAGGCATCTGTGTCACCACCATCCTAGATATTGGAAATAATACATAGAACCCAAAACCTCTGAGAATTGGTAAGATTATCCAACTCGGGTGGGGCGTGTATAGAAAAACATAAAGATAATTGATATACAGATAACGCACAATACCCAAACTATGGGTTCACAACAAATTCACTAGTGCACACCATATCACCACCACCATACCACAAACCAACCATCACAACCACTACCACCACTATATAAAACACATCACACAACCTCCACACAAGCCACATGATTCCACTTTCATTTAATAATACACTTTATTCGCATTTACACTACCCATTCATTTATTATTCAATTCATTTAATACATTTAACACACATCCATTTCTATCCCATATCATTTATTTACCAACCCATTTCATTTCATTTTATCATCACAATTTATTCCATGGCTAATCGGGAAACTAACACAACCACACCATGGCACAACTGGCCCGTCTCACACAACCATCACCACAACACCTAACATCTACCATCATCACCCCACCCCACCAACCAAACCATCTCAGCACAACAACCACATGTCTCATCCACTGCACACCATCACTACCACACAACCACAACCACCACACAACATCAACTGAACACCACACAATATCACCACACATCCCATCCAAACCGTACACCATAACCACATCGCACAACATCACCACACATCATTTCCACTACACAACACAACCACTGCGCACCACATTGCACCACTGCTCACATCACATCTATGCCAACCAACCACCACATCACAATCCCACACCTTGTAAATCCCAGATGATCATCATCAACATTGCACAACAGCCCAAACCACATAGGGAAACACAACAAGTACAAGCACACATCACAACAACACATTCTATCTTCCACAAATTTATTCAAGGGCTTCCATTTCATTGCTTCTTTATTTATCATGGGTATTATCACACAAACCAGATTCCATGGGCAACCAATTTATTAGCTATATATACTTTATTATCCTTTTATTTAGGGTGCGATAAAATAAAAACATATCGAGGATCTCAACTCATAACATCTACCATGAAAGAAATCCTCCCAACAACCATTATTTTTAGTAAGGAAACAATATGGCATAATATTATCAGAAACAATATCAAAATAGTCAAAACATGCAATATCTCCCTCTACCTATTAATTTCAGGTTTTCCAATTAATTATCTTTATTATGCCGACCCTTACTCTCTAAATAAAGGAAGAAAAACCATACAATCCCCACATACATCATGCAAATAATTGATAATGAGGATCCACTATCTCAAAGAGGCTTTCCGATCACACTACACACTATAGGGAAAAGAAGAATCAGCCCAAAAACCCCAACTGTATAAGGAAATGACGGATCAACCTACATCGCATTAAGAGATCATCAAAACACAACCCAAAACACACCCATGATCAAAAAAACAATGACACAATGTACCTCTGAGAGAAGAATGATAGAAAAAACTAAGGGAGAAGGGGTTACCACTGATTGATAAAACACCACTACCAGAACCCAAGGATCAAAGTGGAGGAAGATGGGTTGGAATGTCTCCCAAAATCATCTAGGATTCATCACAAAATGAGAGAGTGAATTATTGAATGGGGAGAAAAAGTAGACCATAAAAACCTATTTACAACCTAAAAAACGCCCCTTTTATGTTTTGAATTCCATATTCATGACATGAATTCCATAGGGGCCATGGATTACAAGTTGTGAATCCATTTTTTCCCGTGAATCTCCCATATTTCCAACTTCCTTTGAAATTCACATCACCTTAGCTTGATTTAATTACACATCATGAATTCTCCTTTCTCAATGTGAATCAATTTCATAGACTACACCTTTGTCACACACAAGCCATGAATCGCTAGCTACGCAAGATGTGAAACACCAAACTCATGACTGAATTCCAATTTCACATCATGAACTACCCTCTGCAGTACTCCTATAGCTCCAACTCCTCTAGACCCTCCTCAATCATCCTCCAAACACCTCCGACTACCCAAATTAGAAAAGAAATGGATTGTGAAGGCACTTTCCATTACACATTGTCTTGAAATTCAATGATAAATAAAACTCATTCAATTTATTTTTGATTGTTTTAGAATCAAATAATAATTATGAAGGAATTATCCTTGAACTATTGTAATAATAATTATAAAGGAATATTTATTCTTATAATCAACTTTCAATAATTTTTAGTACCTCTAGTGTTAAATTTATGTATGATTTGTTCATAAATGCTATAAGAAACCTAATGATCATTATCCTTAAATTAAAAGAATATTTAGTCATTTTTAGTCATTGTTGGCTAACATTATGACTTATAAAATAATTATTAATACTAAAATTTACTTTGATTACAACCTAATTGAGTATTTAATTCTTGTGCGTTTAATTTTACAAGTAAAAAAATGAACCTAGAGCCATTTTTTGAAGTTTGATGAACAATGAATCCTATTTGATCTGTTATAACCTAACCCTACCGACACCCCACCTAGTTCAATGATGAGATCATGAATGATACCCAAAAAAACCTTTAATAGTCCAAGGCTTGATGAATAAAATCATGGGTAAAACACTCATATGGAAAAAATTCCCCTTTTATTAAACAACCATTGAATGAGACTATGATTTTCAATGGGGGTGGGCTGCCCACCCCCACCAATCTCCCTACCACCTATTATTGCACTGCTTATAAATGGGTAGTGAAACCCCTTGGTTAGGAAATCGATTAATAAAGAAATACCGAACCAATGAAAACGCTCTAATAAATTTACATCTCTCTTCCCTTTCTATGATTCTCATTCTCACTCTATTTTATTATTCATTTTTACAACATGTTATCATCACGAACGCTCAAAAGAGAGAAAGTGATGTCTTTATTTTAAACCTTATTTTTACCACTCGGTTGGATGGTTCTGATTATTTATAGAATATTATTTATTTACCTCCATATCAGAGGGTTTATCTAATTTATTTATTTATTGCTATAAAGGTTGAATTGTCACTTTCCCCGATGATTTTGATTTATTTCTTTTTCAATACCTTATTAGATGACCTAATTAATAAATCATTTTGTATGAGAAATTTTTAAATGAGTAATGTGATGTATTGATTTATTTATTTTAAACCCCCATGTGAAAGATTTATTAATCGATTAAGGTAGGATATATAAAAAAACAATTATTATTAAATGATAATATTAACATGATTTTAATGTTTTTGACACCAATTTATTTATTTTATTTTCTTTAAGCAAAATGTAGACTATCTTTGTATTCTTATTTTAAATAATAGTAATGTTTTTTTCTTCCCCCCCCTCTCTCCTAGTTATCATCATGTCAAATCTCACAAAACTAAAATTCACCACTCTCGATATTATTAGAAGTAATTACATACCGTGGATGATGGATATTGAAATGAATCTCAAATCTATGTTTCTCACTAAAAAAATTAAAGAAAATAATTCAAAAACCCTCTAAAATAAAGAAAAGGTGACGATCTTCCTCTGAAGAAATCTTAATGAGGGATTGAAATGAGAATACCTCATAGAAAGAGATCCATGTAAGATCTGGAAAAGTTTTAAAGAGAGATATGATCATCAAAAGGAGGTTGTTCTTTCCACGACCTGTGATGAATGGAATTATTTTTTCTTCCATGATTATAAAAGGGTCAAAAATTAAAATTCTTATATTTATAGAAATATATCATAATTAAAGTACTAAAATATTGGGATTACAGATGCTGATATGCTTGAAAAGAAATATACGGAATTTCATGCATCTCACATCACCCTATAATAGAAATATCACTTACAAGGGTATACAAAATATTCTAATTTCACATCATCATTACTTGTAGAAGATAAGAAAATTTATCTTTTGATTAAAAAAATATTAGTCTCATCCGATTAGTTTAACAATAATATTTCCTGAATTGAATGCTATTTTTCATGAAATAATAATGCAAGAAGTTGGAGATGTGATTCTCATGGTGGATGTGGTTTTGGCAGGAGTGGCTGAGGACGTGGTCATAACCATGAGCACGCTCAAAATTAATATCAAAATCAAAGTAATATCATCTCAAGCACTCTCATTAATTCTTAATATCCCTTTTATAGGTGTGGTTCTAAGGTACATTGGTCCTAAGTTTATTGAACCCCAGAGCATATTTGTAATCTTTATAAAGAATCTATTGAAGAAAAGAAGAATGAACCACATTTTACTGAGATATCCTATAAATAGAAAGAAAATGAGGTGAATTTTACTAAGAATCATGAGCCATCAAATGAAGATTTTACTTACCTTGAAGTGGGTGATTTTACTTGTGAATTTGATAAGATGATAGTTGGAAATGATTTAGAAAAATTATAATAATTATTATATATGACGTGATGTGATTTTCTGTATGGTTTATATTTTTGATGTTGTATTATTTTAATTTCAAAAAGTGTTTCTTAAAATATCATCATCTTTGATTTGAAGCATTAAAATGGATTGCATAAATGAAAAAAATATTTTCATACCAGATAGTGGAACAATGCACACAATTCTTAAAAATAAAAATATTTTTTCTGATCTTAAACCAACAAAACCAATTGCGAATACTATATCAAGTCCTGTAGATCTGATAGAAGGGATTGGTAAAGAAAGTTTTTCTTTTACTAATGGGACAAAGTTTGTTATAAGAGATGCACTATTTCCCTCAAAGTCAAAAAGAAACTTGTTAAGTTTTAGTGAGATAGACTAGCATGGGTATGATACCCAAACTATATCTAAGAAAGACAAAAAGTAAATCTAATAGAAGGGACTGGTAAAAGCGATTTTTGCATCCCATGCCTTGTTCTTGAACCTCCATGGGTGTAAGGAGGATATTCATTCTTTAGGTTAGGGTAGGGTTAGGGTTATCCCTTTTAAGGCATGGAATAAATTTTTGGAAGCTAATCTTCTACAATAACAGTCATACTGAGTTGATGTTTTTTGATGACTCATGATTGATATGCCAATTTATTGTCCCCCAATGCTTTGATCATGGGGAATTTAATGCTACCATAATGTTATTTTTATACTTATATGAGCTAGTATCATTAACATGAAATTTTATGAGCAATTTTTCTTATTTTAGTCATTTTATTCTTATCATTTTAGACTCATTTGACATTTATATATAAATAATTATTCTTAAATCAAATTTTTAGTGATTCTGAGAACTTGTGATGTTTGATTCCCATGTAGTTTGTTATTATATGTCATATGAGATCAAAATTTGTTATCTTGAAGTTTGATGACTAACATAACCCTTTTGATCTACTTGCTTTTAGGCTCATTTGTCACTAAAAAATATCCCCCATACAAAACGTATTCCCAATGATTTTGAGAAACCTGAGTGTCAAATTTACATTTTTTTTATTTCTTTAAGTCTTAAATTTATCAAGTATTTTTGTCTTGATGTTTCAAAAAAAATGAATGTTTGATCATTTTGTATTGTTTTAGAAACATTTATCACTTAAAGTCAAATAATTATTTATAAAATATACTTTTGGAAATTATGTGTATCTCAAATATAAAATTTATTTATGGATTATTTATTTAAGTCAAAAATGATTCAAAAATAATTTTTATGAAGTTTGACACAAAAATGTCCTAGTTATATAATTTTGGGCTTTTTTATGAATTAATGTCACTTATAAATGAATAATAATTCTTAAAAAGTAATTTTGATAATTTTGAGCACATTAAATATCAAATTCTTGTAAAGTTTTCTCATTTGAAACTTATAAAGGATTAATTCAAAAGTATTTTCAGTGGATCTGAGAAATTTGAGTGTTAGATTCACATGAGGTTCATTTCTTCAGGCCACAAATGACCAAAAGGCTATTTTTCTGAAAATCTATGAGTAATAAAGACACTTTGATATTTTTTGATCATTTTAGTATCAAATAAAAATTATTTAAAAATTATTTATTCTTAAAAGGTACTTTTAATGATTTGAAGAAATCTAGAAATCAAATTTATGCTTAATTCATTTCCTTATGTCACAAATGACCAAGTGTCATTATGTCATGACACCCTCCCTTGAAAGATGTTGTAATGAAGGAAGATATATGATGACCCCTGAGTCCCACCTCCGGTAGGCCCCGGGTTGGTGACTAGAACTGAGGGTATAAAAATTTCATAGTATTAGAGGCATTACCCTCTATAAATGAAATATGATAGAGAGATAATATAAATAACCCCCAAAATACTCTTACAGATAAAATAAAGGTAAACCAAAAACCATTACACAATGCATGAATAAAGTAAAATTGATACATATAAAAGTCTCCAAAAATACCAAAAGACAAGTCTACGACAATGACACAACAACTCCAACTAAGCTAGCAATGTCCATCTTGGTCTGCAAAGTCCTCTCTAAAACCTGAAAAATAGTTTATATACACAAGGTGAGCATAACATGTATACCCATTAGGGACATAACCAAGGCCTCAAGTGCATATGTGAAAACAACATGATAAAGTTCCAGTGAACAAACAACAAAACCAACAAGCACCTATACAGGTCAACTAACCAGAACCCATCCTCACCATGGCTTGCTCACCAAATCACACATCCAATATAATAATATAGCATTGAGATCATAACAAGTAAAGGTGACTCACTACCGCTTCCCCATTGATTTTTTTCTCTCACACCCCAACACCGAATGTCTTGTGCTCCCGTCCCTTTTATACACATCACATCACAAACACATCACATCACATCACATCACATCTCATTTGAAGACACTTGGGCCATTACTGATGTGGGTTGGGACATATCCCTACCTACCCCACCCTCGCAAGGTATAACATCCTATGCTAGCATCATGCATCACTATACCACGTCTTTCCCAAAGACACCTGATCCATCACATCTCATATCATTATATAACTAGATCGGTAGAGTATTATAAATGTCAAGGACATCAAAATCATGCCCTCATCCTACCATGCATACCCCCACCACATATCACATCATATCACCTCCTCATCACATCATATCTCTCCCAAAAACACTCAGTCCCACACTGCTAGGTAACCTCTAACACCAACCCGTATCATCACTACTGATGAAGAAATAGTGGTGAATAGGGGGTAAATAGCCATCTGTGTTACCACCATCATGGATGTTGGGGAAAAAACTCAAAAACTAGAACCTCTGAGTATTGGTAAGGTTATCTTACTCGGGTGGGGTATGTATAGAAATAACATAACGATACATGATATATAGATAAAACGCAATACCCAACCTATGAGTTCAAAATAACCACACTAGTGCATTCCACATCACCACCACCATACCAAACACCACCCATCACAATCACTACCACCATTATATACAACACATCACACAAATTCCACACAATCCACACAATTCCACTTTCATTTACTAATCCACTTTATTCACATTTACACTAACCATCCATTTATTGTGAAATTCATTTAAGACATTTACCACACATCAATTTCTAACCCATCTTGTTTATTTACTAGCCTATTTCATTTTTTTATCATCACAATTTATTCCATGGCTAACAAAGCAACTAACACAACAATGAAATGCCACAACTGACCCATCTCACACAACCATCATCACAACACCTCACATCCACCATCATTGCTGCACCACACCAACCAAACCATCATGGCACAATAGCCACATGTATCATCCACCGCACACCATAACTACTACACAACCACAACCACCATGAAACATCTACTATTAACCACAAAACATCACTGCACATCCCATCCAAACCACGCATCATAACCACATCGCACAACACCAACACACATCATCACCACTGTGCATCACATCACACCACTACCCACATCACATATATGCCAACCAACCACCACATCATAGCCCCACACCTCGCAAATCCTATTCATTCATCGCCACTACCACACAATATCCCAAACCACATAGGGAAACACAACAAGCAAAAACACACATCACAACAACACATTTTGGCTTCCAAAAATTTATTCAAGGGATTCCATTTCATTAATTTTTTATTTAGCATGGTTATTATCACACAAACCAAATTATATGTGAAAAAATTTTATTAGCCAGATACATGTTCTTATCCTTTTATTTAGGGTATGATCAAACAACAACACAACAAGAGTATCAACTCATAAAATTTACTATGTAAGAAAGTCTCCCAACAACCATTATTTTCAGTAAGTCAACAACAAGACATAATATCACCATAAACAATATAAAAGTAGTCAAAACATGCAATATCTCCCCATACCCATCAATTTCAGGTTTTCAAATTAATTATCTTTATTATGTTGACCCATAATCTCCACCCAAAGGAAGAAAAACCATGAAATCCCCACACATAACATGTAAATAGTTGATAATGAGGATCCCCTACCTCAAAGAATCTTTCCAATATTGTTGCGCATCGCAGGGTGAAGTAGAATTATCCCACAAACCACAACTACACAAGGAATTGATGAATTAACCTACACCACATCAAGAGATCAAAAAAACACAACCCAAAACACACCCTAAACCAAAACCAAAATTTCACAACGGAACTCTAAGAGAATAATGAGAGAAAACAACCAAGAAAGGGAGAAGTTCTTACCACCGATTACTAAAACACCAACACTAGAACCTAAGGATCAAGGTGGGGGAATATGGGATATAATTCCTCCAAAAATCACCTAGGTTTTTTCACTAAATGAGAGGGAGTTAACTATTGAATGGGGAGAAAAACCAGTCGATCAAAACCTATTTAAAACATGGTAAATTCCCCTTTCACGTCATAAATTCCATATTCATGATGTAAATTCCACGGGGGTCATGGATTACAAGTTGTGAATCTATTTTAGGTCATGAATCTCCCATATTTCCAACTTCTGCCAAAATTCATGTCACCTTGGATTAATTTAATTACACATCATGAATTCCACTTTCATGATGTGAATCAATTTCATGGACTACACCTATGACATAAAAAATTCATGAATATATGGCTACACAAGCCATGAAACACCAACTCATGATGTGAATTCCACTTTCACATCATGAACTACCTACTGTAGTACTCTTGCAACTCAAACCCCTCTAAACCCTCCTCAAGACTCCTTTGAATACCTTTGACTGCCCAAACTAGCAAAGTAATGGGTCAATAAGTCATAAACCTTTACATTATATAACTCTCAAATGATTCTCATCCTCAATAATCAAAACCAAATCTAAGAAAATAAAGGGGTCCGAAAACCATCCCACAAGATACCTCTCAAGGATCTCATCACAACTCAAATGATACCACCATCCAAACACACTGAACTGAAACACCCACACACATTTTACACAACTACATCACCATACAACCACACTACAATTTCTCACTGGGAACAACACCACACATCTAGTACCAGCCACATGACACCACTTCCCACTCAACCAGCCACATCAACATCTCAACCTCCACACAACCCAAACTAACCACTGCCATAACCAACACACAACATTTCCACAAGAACAAAAATCAGGAAATTATATCTTTTATGTCAATATATTATCCACTTTGGGTGATACTGACTCACCCACACAGTTTTAATCATGTCAGAGTATAACATGTATTGATTAGGATTCAGGTCCTCCCCTTTTCATATGTTAGAATATTTATCACACATAAAACATCAAGAAAACAAAACATATCATAAAAAAGTAAGATCTATCATCACATCATCAAAACAAAATAGGGAAAAAACAAAACTCAAAATAGCTCTGGGTACTGGGCATGCATCTGTGTCTCTTTCTCCCAAGTACTCCCCTCCAGGACACTATGCATCAACAACACGCAAACCAAGTGGACGATTCATCCATGTAGCACCCTTTCCTGATGAGCCTAGATCTATACCAACCAATATAAAAATTTCACATCATCCTCAATATCCAAATATTCCTAGTCAATGATGTGGGAGTCATCATGAAGATACTGATGAAGCCGAGACACGTAGAAGATGTTGTGGATCCTCACCAGTAGTGGTGTAAATACCCATCGATGTGCCACCTCACTAACATTTCCCAATACCTCATAGGTCCCAAAAAACTAAGGACAAAGCTTACTCCCCTTACCAAACCTCTGCTGCCCTCACTAAGGGGAGACTCAAGAACACATGGTCTCTAAATTTGAACTTTAGGGACCTTATCCTATGAATAACACATGAATTTTGATGCTCCTGTGCCACCCTCATCCTATCTCGAATCAAATGGATCTTCTCAGTCGTTATCTTCACCACATTAGGACCAAGAACTACTGATTACATAACATACTTCCAGCATAATAGAGAACAACATGGTCTCCCATACAATGCCTCAAATAGGGCTATTCCAATAGATGAGTGATAACTATTATTGTACGGAAACCCAACCATAGTCAAGTGCCTTACCCATGATCCACCAAATTCCAAAATGAAAATATCACAATATATCCTACAATATTTGGATGGTTTTCTTTGTTTTTCCATCTGTTTGAGGGTGGAAAGTAGTGTTACAACACAAATTAGAGCCAAAAACATGCTATAACCCCCATTAAAACCATGAGGTAAAATGAGGATCCCTATCAGAGATGATGGTCCTTGGTACCCCATGAATCCTAACCACACTTTCCATATACCTCCTCTCCAAAAAAACCATTACACTTGACTCACAGATCACCAGAAAATGAGCCGACTTCACCAATCGGTCCACTATCACCCAAACCACATCCCAAATTCCATGATATCAGGGTAACCCTATGATAAAATAAATCAAGATGTATTCCCATTTCCACTCAGAAACATATAAGGACTACAAAAAATCTCTAGTAACATGGTGTTCCACTTTTACCTACTGACAAACTAGAAATTTTTCCACAAAATCTTCCACCGACCATTTCATCTCTGACCACCAAAGTTTTCTCCTCTAACTACGATACATCTTTTCCACATTGATATGTACCGCTAAAGGTAGGATGTGAAACTCATGGAAGAACCCCCTTTGAATCACCCATGTAACAAACAACCTACCATGAAACAACACTTTCTTATGACCATTCTTTTTCCATTCCTCAGGGGTATCACCATGGCCAACACAGTCACGTGTCACATCTACCTCTAAGTCTCCCCATTTATATTCCTCCACATACTGCATTAGGTATGAATCCAATTTCATTTTATAAAGATAACTATGACCATTTCTCTCTCTAACATCAAGATTCATCCCTACAAGATACTACACCCCTTTCCAAATGTCTGTATACTCTTGAACTGTAAGGGTTGGTGTCCTGAGAACCAACTATTTTGTACTTTGATTACATGAATGTTCACTTATTATATATTGTCCATTATTCTGCATGACTATAATATAATAATGTCCAGGAATATTTGTTGCATTGATAAGGTTATGGCAGATCCCCGCTATGATGAGAACCTTGAAATGGTATAACAATATTCTTAAATAAAGTTCTACGGTTGGATGAAATACTATGATAGGACACATAGTATACAGACCGTCATGTGTGAGTACTCGTAAGATGACGAGACTCTCTCTCATGGAGTTCGCACTTGGTAATCTCCAAGATGGGAGATTATGAGAATAGACCCACCAGTAGAAATTCCGCATGTCTTGGTGTCATCGGACATTGCTATCTACGAGCATTTGTAATGGTCCTTAGACTGGAAGATTATCATTAACTCATGTCATGACTCGCGCACTTAGATTTACTGACGAAAACCGTCACGCAGACAGTTGGCGGGAAGTAGGGTACGTTGGGTGCGTCACGAGTGACATGTTGTTAATGGATAAGTTGAGGAAGGATTTTTACCTTCCATTTATGGAAGTTGATATCTAGGCCCTTTGATTGAAATAGAACTGTCACACTAAATTCCATGTCCATGGTGTAAACGACGAGTTTATTTCAGGTAGTCAAAGAATGACAGATCAAGCATATAGGTTTATGACACTACCATGAAACCTGCTTGGTGAGATATCAAGACAAAGGGATTAAATTACACAGTAAGCATTCGTATGATGTGATACGTCAATGCGGCGTCAACTTCTTTCTCTTGGGTTCCTTGACCCGTTGCTTGACAGTAATCTTGGACTTTAGGCAAGTTCGCCTAATGCCAACGAGAAAGAGGCCTAGAGGGCCACAGACTAAGTGTATTCAAGTATCTCAAGTAGAATAAAGATTATTCCCATACGTGGTTTAATAATTATTCAAGGAAGCCTAATTCGTTTTAATGATGGAGGAAGAAGGAAGTGAAAAACAAGATATACACGTCGTGTATTAAATATTACATGCCGTGTAGTTTTTCATGGAAAACAAGTACACACCGTGTATTAATAATTACACGCCATATAGTTTTCTTTATGGAAAGGAAATGAATAAATGAAAAAAATATATACACGCCGTGTACATTGAATGTACACTCCGTGTAGTTTTCAATGAAAAACAAGTACACGCCGTGTATTTATTAATACACGCCATGTAGTTTTTCCAGTCGGGATTTTGAGGATATAATATTGTTTTAAATGATATTTATTATAATCAGCGTGGGTGCATGTCAAGGAATTAATTATTAGACATGGGGGTTTTAAATAAGAGTCAATGAAATAAATAAAACACGTAACACATTTATTTATTGTCATAACTCTACAACCTCAAACCTGATTATAAATATCCTCACAACCCCAACTCTTTTCCTACCCCACACACAACAATTCTGGAGAATTCTTTCAAGGCCGAAAGAACCACTTCCTCCAAGAATGCTCTCAAGACCGAGAGACATCCTCTTCCATTGGATCAAGACGATATAAGGCGGACAACACAAGCAAAGGTTTCTCCATGATAGCACCCGGAGACTCCTTTGGTGACATCCCGAGATATAAGGTACACGTGTGGATCACCACTAGAGGAAGTCTACAGTTGGTTTCTGCGACACAACGACGAATCACATCGGAACGTGATCAAGAACATCAACGAAGAAATAACACCCAAAAGGTATTTCTTTTCAATTGATTAAATTAATTATAATCTACTTGTAACGATCCTACCTTTTGGTTCCGGGACTTTTCTTTTCTTTGTCCTTTTCTGTGATTCGATCCGTGGAGACTGCAATTTATCATTGTATTGATCCCGGATTGATCATTTTTAATGAAAAAAAGCCAAGTGAGAACATCCACCCACGTGCTTCCACTGTGCCCGGAAACTTCAAATGGTATCAGAGGGAGGTTACAACGTTGATTATAGTTATTTAATGTTCGTTTATAATTTACGCATTTATATTTGATTCAATTCGAAATAAATCGTTCTATAAATCTGAATAAATGTGATCTATTCTTCCTCCTTCGTTTCTCGATTCATATCACAGAAATGACCTTTTAATTTTAATTTTGATTAAAATAAAAACAAGGAACTCATCTGGAGGATCCGCTCTTTCTGTCTGTACAACACGAGATTACACGACGTGTACTTAAAACTACACGCCGTGTACTTAGGTTCAATGAACCGAAACTGGTCAGCCAAACCATGCCGTGTGAATTGAATATGCCTAAGTATTAATCATTCCATGTTGAACAGAATTGAACGGCGTGTGGAACTGGAATACACGGCGTAGCAACACGCCATGTAGTCCGTTCCGGCCCAGGTGAAACCATGTACAAAGATAAGCCGTGTACCGCATACACGGGATCTCCAGGCCGGTTACCGCATAATAAGGAAGTACACGCCGTGTATGATTTATCTACACGCCATGTACTCCAAAATTTACAAAGTACAGAAAACACACCAAATCCCCCTGCATGTACTTTGGATAAATGGTGAAAAGAAATACACGCCGTGTAATTATAAACTACATGCCGTGTACTTTCCAGAAATTTCACCAGGTTTCCTTCAATGTACAAAGACCCGTAAAAGGAATATGGATGAGAAGAATCTCAAGGAAATTTAGAAAGGAATTTAAGATAAATAATTTATTAATTATAAGATCACAATTAATTGAATTCGAGCGCGACTTATCTTAAATGAAAGAAAAATTAAAGGAATTTGAATTCTAAATATGCGTAAATTTCATTTCATGCTATGGATGATCATGAGCTAGATCAAAGAACCTTTGTATGTGTGTATGGTTTCATTTAAATTTGTTTAAATTTAAATTTGTTGGCCTGCGAGCCTTCTTCCAAAAAAATGTAGGGCCTGCGTGCCCATGGTTTCTTTAATGTAAACCCACGTAATGGAGGATCTCCCAAGCCGGAGGAGACGGTTCAAAATCCGAAGCTGAGGTGAAACCAACACAGGAAGATTCAAAGGTGGACAGGTGGGAGCTGCAAAACACGAACCATCAGGTTCAAGGTGTTTTCCCTAGGTCAGGGTTAGCTTATCAAAACCGCTAGATAAGCTAACCAATAGAAGCTCATGATCATGCCATCTTATTTTATTTCTGTCTGATTGCATGGTTTATTTATTATGTATGTGTTGTCGTGATCACATAATTAATGAAATAAAATAGCATGAAAAGATGGAATAAAATAAAAACCATACAATGCGTAAACATTATCAGAACATGGTTAATCACTTAAGAAATCATCACTTAATATTAACAAGCATGTGATAATGCGAAACTACGCATAAAGATTAAAATCCCTCAAAACCATATTAAGTCAGACCAAGCCTTTCATTACTTGATTAAGGGAAAGACTCAATAAAACTATATGTTTGACCAACCCTTGTTGGGACACTTACTTTTATAAAGGAATCCCTTATGAAAAGTTTCGGTCTGACTTAACCATATTGCATCAAGAGAAGTAGCCCTTGCTAGACTTGATGTAATATTGGAGGCAAGATTTGAGGAAATCCAAGTCAGGATTTCAGGATTGGGGAGTCCACTCAACAGATCAAGGAACTGTAAGATCACAGTTGGCAAAGACCTGC
The DNA here is from genome assembly GCA_963277665.1 of Viscum album. Classification (NCBI taxonomy): domain Eukaryota; kingdom Viridiplantae; phylum Streptophyta; class Magnoliopsida; order Santalales; family Viscaceae; genus Viscum; species Viscum album. Next base: position 1,067,700,238 of record OY728166.1, on the reverse strand, counting down.
CTACCTAAATACCTTCAAATAGCTTGACCAACCCTTGTTGGGGTTATGTGAAGGGGAATATGGATCCTTGCCACTAGAATGTCAAAGAAACTAGATATTCTGAGTTCAATGGTGAGGGCCATTGGGACTTGATAAAATAGTGGGAGAATTAATAAATTCATTTATTATTTTTCATAAAATGTAATCAAGAAAGTACTGATAAATCTACTCTTTTAATTTGTAGAATCGAAATGAAAAACTCGTCAACCACATTTTATCTGTGATCAATTCTGGATAAAGACAATATCCTCACCGGTAGTAACTTTCAGGAATGGTTTAGGCGCCTTCGTGTTATCCTACGCCATGAACGAAAGTTTTACGTGTTGGAGTCCTCACTTCCTGATTCTCCTGCCCCAGGGGTGAGTGATGAAGATTTCCTGGTCTATGATCAACATTTGAACGACGCTCTTGACGTTCAATGTTTGATGCTATCATCTATGTCTAGTGAGATCATGAAGTCTCATGAAGACATGGATGCCTATATCATGCTCGAGCACCTCCATGGTCTATACTAGGAGAGAGCAAGACAAGAAAGGTTTGAGATCTCCAAGGCTCTATTCCAGAGAAATCTTGGAGAAGGTTCTCCATATGGTCCTCATGTAGTCAAGATCATTGGCTACATTGAGTGCTTGGAGGTTCTAGGGTTTAAACTCCCAGAAGAACTGGGTAACGATATCATTATTGCATCACTTTCCTAGAGATTCTCAAACTTTGTTGTGAACTTCAACATGAAAAACATTGAGAAGTCTCTATCTGATCTTCTTATCCTCATTTTCCAAGTGGACAATGACATGAAGCGTGAAAAACCTTCTGTCCTTATGGTGAATAAAAGGAAAGGGAAGGTGAAGAGCTTTAAGCCCAAATATTCTTCAAGGCCTTCCAAGAAAAGGAAGATCAAATGGGAGGCAAAGGAATAGGATTCTATTTGTTTTGCATGTAGCAAGAAGGGCCACTGGAAGAAAAACTACACCCAGCCTAGGAAGCAAGGGGAAGCTTCAGGTGCGTTTTTCATCGAATGAAATCTATCTGTTTCTACAAATTGGGTATTAGATACTGCTTGTGGTGATCACATCTATATCCAAATACAGGAACCAAGTAGATTCAAGAAGATTGATCGAGGGGAGGTAGATCTACGAGCAGCCAACGGAGCCGGACTCGCTGTTATAGCTGTCGGGGACTACCACCTCACATTGCCAACTGGAATGATCTTGGTGTTAAAGGGTTGTTATTATGTGCCTTCTGTTACTAAAAACATTATTTCAGTATCCAGATTAGATACTGATGGATTCATATTCAAGTTTGGAAATGAATGTTGCTACTTTTATAAAGATATCATTTGTTTTGGTAGGGAACATTTATATAACGACCTTTATGTGTTAGGCTACACAAACCAAGTAATGGAAATCGATGACAAAGTTAATTCACATGACTCATACCACACCCAAATTTGGCATCACCGTCTAGGTCATGTTAATGAGAAATGTTTGACAAAATTACATCAAGATGGGTATTTAGATTCTTTCGAACTAAAAACACTTGGTGTATGTCATGCGTGTCTAGAAGGAAAAATGACCAAAGCCCCATTTAGTGGGAAAGGTGAAAGAGATAAAGAGAATCTATAATTAGTTCACACAGATGTGTGTGGGCCATTTCCAGTTGAGGCAAGGGGTGGATTCTCATACTTCATAAATTTTACTGATGATTTTAGTAGATATGGATATATCTACTTAATGAGGTATAAGTTAGATTATTTTGATTGGTTCAAAGAATACAAGAATGAAGTTGAGAACCAGGTTGGTAAGAAGATTAAGAAACTCCGCTCAGACAGAGGAGGAGAATATCTTAATCAGGACTTCATTGATTTCTTACAGGAGTTTGGGATTCTATCTCAACTCACTCCTCCTTACACGCCAAAGTGGAATGGTGTAAGATAAAGGAGGAACCACACCCTATTGGACATGGTGAGATCAATGATGAGTCATGCGAGTCTTTCATTATCCTTTTGAGGATATGCATTACAAACAGCAGCACACATACTAAACCAAGTACCAACTAAATCGATAAATGGTATTCCATACGAGTTATGAAGTGGACGCAAAGCCATGTTATCTAATTTACATGTGTGGGGTAGCGACGCATTTGTTAAGGCCTCTTCAGGTAACAAACTTTCATCCCGAGGCACAAAGTGTATCTTTATAGGATATCCCAAGGAAACAAGGGGATATTACCTATACAACCCCTCAGACAAAAAGGTTACAGTGGCAAGACACGCCATATTCCTTGAGAGGGAGAACATCTCTAAAAGAGATAGTGGGAGCGAGATAGACTTCGATGAAGTCGAGGATCAAGATACACAGGAGTTGGTACAAGAACAGATTCCATAAAGCCCCGTGGAAGAACAATATGTTCCAGAGACACAAGAACTGCGTAGGAGCATGAGAGAGGTGAGAGAACCGGAATGATATGATTTTCTTGTCACCAAGGATGGTGACTCATTATTGGTTAACAATGATGATCCTCTTACCTACAAGGAAGCAGTTGAAGGCACAAACATTGCCAAGTGGCAAGAAGCCATGAATTCTGAAATGGATTCCATGTACCAAAACCAAGTCTGGATTTTGGTAGATCCTCCAGTTGATGTAAAGCCTATTGGTAATAAATGGATATTCAAGAAGAAACTGGACATGGAGGGTCAAGTCAGCACCTACAAGGCATGATTGGTTGCAAAAGGTTTTAGACAGCTTCAAGGAATTGACTATGATGAAACCTTTTCACCAGTTGTGATGCTGAAATCCATTAGAATCCTATTGACCATTGCCGCTTACCATGACTATGAAATTTGGCAAATGGATGTCAAAACAGCTTTCCTTAACAGGAACCTCCAGGAAAATGTCTACATGAAACAACCTGAAGGGTTTGTGATTCCAAAGGATGCCAACAAGGTATTCAAGTTGCAGAAATCCATTTATGGATTAAATAAAACATCAAGATCATGGAACATTCGTTTTGATGAAGCCGTAACGGAGTTTGTATTTGTTAAGAATGATTGTGAGCCTTGTGTCTACAAAAGGTTTAGTGGAAGTGCAGTCATTTTACTAATAGTATATGTTGATGACATATTGCTAATTGGAAACGAAGTACCTGTCTTACAGTCAGTTAAGGCATGGTTGCATAAATGATTCTCCATGAAAGACTTGGGCGAGGTGACATATATTCTTGAGATCAAGATCCATCGTGATAGATCCAAGAGAATGCTGGGCCTGAGTCAAAGTATATACATTGAAAAGATATTGAAGAGATTCAGTATGGAATAGTCCAAGAGGGGATTGTTGCCAGTGTCACATGGCATTCATCTTTCCAAGAAAATGTGTCCTCAGACACATGAGGAAATAAAGAGAATGTCAAGGATCCCTTACTCATCTGCGATTGGGTCAGTCATGTATGTTATGATATGTACGAGGCTAGATGTTGCTTACGCATTAAGTGTGGTAGGTAGATATCAAGATGATCTAGGAGACCGCCATTGTATGGCAGTCAAGACTATCCTTAAGTATCTGAGGCGTACTAAGGATATGTCCCTGGTTTATGGAGGAGATGAGGAACTAGTCATCAGAGGACATGTAGATGCTAGTTTCCAGACTGATCAAGATGACATGAAGTCGCAAACTGGATACATCTTCAATTTGAATGGAGGTGTAGTGAGCTGGAAGAGCTCAAAACAAAGTGTGGTGGAAGATTCTACAGCGGAGTCCGAGTATATCGCATCTTCTGAGGCAGCTAAAGAAGCAGTATGGATGCGAAGCTTCATCCAAGAGTTAGATGTAGTACTGAGCAGTAAATATCCTATCACACTCTATTGTGATAATAATGCAGCAGTGGAACTTGAAAAAGATCTAAGGTCACATCGGTGGACAAAACACATACTTCGGAAGTATCATCTCTTGAGGGATTTTTCTCAGAGAGGTGAAGTTGCAGTGAGAAGTATTTCCACAGAAGACAACATGGCAGACCCCTTGACTAAAGACTTGACTCAGCAGAAACATGATCATCATGTGAGGTCTAGCGCACTAAAAGTCGTAGGCAGTTGTCTCTAGTCCAAGTGGGAGTTTGTAAGGGTTTGTGTCTTGAGAAACAACTATTTTGTACTTTGATTACATGAATGTTCACTTATAATATATTGTTCATTATTCTGCATGACTATAATATAATAATGTCTTGGAATATTTGTTGCATTGATAAGGTCATGGCAGATCCCCGCTATGATGAGAACCTCAAAATGCTATAACAATATTCTTAAATAAAGTTCTATGGTTGGATGACATACTATTATAGGACACATAGTATACAGACTGTCATGTGTGAGTACTCATAAGATAACGAGACTCTCTCTCATGGAGTTTGCACTTGGTAATCTCTAAGATGGGAGATTATGAGAACAGACCCACCAGTAGAAATTCCACATGTCTTGGTGTCATTAGACATTGATATCTACGAGCGTGTGTAATGGTCCTTAGACTGGAAGATTATCATTAACTCATGTCATGACTCACGCACTTAGATTTACTGACGAAAACCGTGATGCAGACAGTTGGAGGGAAGTAGGGTATGTTGGGTGTGTCACGAGTGACATGTTGTTAATGGATAAGTCGAGGAAGGATTTGTACCTTCCATTTATGGAAGTTGATATCACGGCCCTTTGATTGAAATAGAATTGTCGCATTAAATTCCATGGCCATGGTGTAAATGATGAGTTTATTTCAGGTAGTCAAAGAACGATAGATCAAGCATATAGGTTTATGACACTGCCATGAAACCTTCTTGGTGAGATATCGAGACAATGGGATTAAATTACATAGTAAGCATTCGTATGAGGTGATACGTCAATGCGGCGTCAAATTCTTTCTCTTGGGTGCCTTGACCCGTTGCTAGACAATAATCTTGGACTTTAGGCAAGCTCACCTAATGCCAACGAGAAAGAGGCCTAGAGGGTCACACACTAAGTGTATTCAAGTATCTCAAGTAGAATAAAGATTATTCCCGTACGTGGTTTAATAATTATTCGAGGAAGCCTAATTAATTTTAATGATGGAGGAAGAAGGAAGTGAAAAACAAGATATACACGCCGTGTATTAAAGATTACACGCCGTGTAGTTTTTCATGGAAAACAAGTACACACCGTGTATTAATAATTACACGCTGTGTATTTTTCTTTATGGAAAGGAAATGAATAAATGAAAACAAGATATACACGCCGTGTACATTGAATGTACACACTGTGTAGTTTTCAATTAAAAACAAGTACACGCCGTGTATTTATTAGTACACGTCGTGTAGTTTTTCCAGTCGGGATTTTGAGGATATAATATTGTTTTAAATGATATTTATTATAATCAGCATGGGTGAATGTCAAGGAATTAATTATTCGACATGGGGGTTTTAAATAAGATTCAATGAAATAAATAAAATGCGTAATGCATTTATTTATTGTCATAACTCTACAACCTCAAACCTGATTATAAATATCCTCACAACCCCAACTCTTTTCCTACCCCACACACAACAATTCTGGAGAATTCTTTCAAGGCCTAAAGAACCTCTTCCTTCAATAATGCTCTCAAGACCAAGAGACATCCACTTCCATCGGATCAAGATGATCTAAGGTGGACAACGCAAGCAAAGGTTTCTCCACGCTAGAACCCAGAGACTCCTTTGGCGACGTCCCGAGATACAAGGTGCACGTGTTGATCACCGCTAGAGGAAGTCTACACTTGGCTTCTACGATGCAACGACGAATCACATCGGAACGTGATCAAGAACATCAACAAAGAAAGAACACCCAAAAGGTATTTATTTTCAATTGATTAAATTAATTATAATCGACTTGTAACGATCCTACCTTTTGGTTCCAGGACTTTTCCTTTCTTTGCCCTTTTTTGTGATTCGATCCATGGAGACTGGAATTTATCATCGTATTGATCCCAGATTGATCATTTTTAATGACAAAAATCCAAGTGGGAACATCCACCCACGCACTTCCACTACACCCGGAACCTTAAAATGCCTTTAACACATGCATCTGACCATGACCAGCTCCTATGCCTCTATGCCATCAGACTCTGTGACCATGCTTTGGTGTAGGTACCTATGTATGGGGACCATCATGAGGATACCCTCTACCAACTCCACCTACTGAACAAACACTAATGTTCCTTTCTACTGAAATTGCCTTAGAGGAAACTACTGATGCTACTAAAAAGAGGCATGAACACCCACTTGATATATCACGACCCGTCCTCGGGGCCCATGCCATGACTACCCCAAGCCCGACTTCCATAGGCCAGGGGCTGGCGACTAGCACCAAGACGTAAATCCCGGTAAAAAGGGAAGACATTGCCTTTGTAAAGTAAACAAGCACCAAAGAGTAAGCAAGTGGAAAAGTAAACACTAAGTAAAACAGAGTACAACTGTAAGTGTGGAAAAGTAGGTGGGCTAGTATACAAACCCAAAACTGAAAGTAAAGTACAACTCGAAAGGGAAAACAGCAACTGAAAAGTAAAATCTGCTACGCCGAGCTGTCCACTGGAAATCCCACCTAAAGGGTGGGTACAGATAGCTCCACTGCTCCTCGGGTCCCGCCGTCTGCTCCAAGCACATCCCACCCATTGGTCCACCTCCAGGTACCGTCCTGCTCTGCGAGCCTCAACCACGATCAACGCTGTCCGTCGTCTGCAACCAACACAACGTAGTGCGGGCATAGCCCGTGTAGGGGTGAGTATAAGCTAATCAGTAGGGACCCCGAGACCCCCGAAGGTCTCCCAAAATCCACAAAGGATAAACCAAAAAGGAAGATACAAACACGAAGTAACAACCGACAATGCTTAGGTATAGGCCCATACATATACCTAAGTCATCAATCCCAATACGCTCCAACCTCCGAGCCCAAGTACAACTCAGTCCACACAGGAAAGTATACGTATTCCACACAGGAAAGCAAAACGAAATCCACACAGGATAGCACAACACAATCCACACAGGAAAGCAAATAGGATTCAACTCACACAGGTATACTTCTTCGAAGACGATAGAGATAATCACTAATCCATCTAAGTCGTCGGACCCACAAAGGATGGAAAGGTAATAACCCCCGCAAAGACCCACACATGATCGGTAGGAAACTAACCCCTACAAAAACCCACATATGATCGGACCCACATAGGATCTGTAGGCGCTGGCTCACACAAAACCACTGAGCGCTGACCCACACAGGATCGGTAGCACTGATCCACATAGGATCACTGAGTGTTGTAGTCGTCGCCGTCAAATCCACTGAGGATCTCTGCACAATGGTCGTTGCAGTCACAGTAGCAGTCGCAGCCAGCTCTAGGGTTCCCGCACACAGCAAGCTCGTTCGGGAGGGTCCGCTCCACGAGCCGAGAGGCTGATACATCAACTATCACAAATTCCAGAGTTGATGTATCCAAAAGTTCCGTATCGTCAACAGGAACTCAACGCAACAGACGGCGCGTCAATCGGACGCCCGGTCTGAGAGTTATTGGCCTTTTCGTCCCAGGGGCTCAGTTGGTTTTTAAGGAAAAACCAACCCGACCGTACTCCACCTGCATCCAAACCTCGAGCGGAGTATTCCAAAAGATCCGTCTCACTAAGAGGAACTCAACAAAGCTGACGACACGTCAAACGGACGTCCGTAGCTCAAGATATGAGCGTTTCCGCTCCAAGGGCTCGGTTGGTTTCGTGTACGAACCAACCCGGCTGAACTCAAAGTAATCCTAAACCTTGAGTTCAATATACCGAAACGACCGTCTCGATCCAAGGATCGCATCGCCGCTGACGGCGCATCGTTTGGAGATCCGTAGCCCGAGTTATGGGCATTTGAATTCAAACCACTCGGTAACGGGGGTTTCGGGCCCGGGCTGTCCCGGCCCGAGACCCCCCGGTTGGCCCGAACCGGGTCAACCCGCCCCGGACAGGGTCGACCCGGCCTGGCCCGGCGCGGTGCGGCGCGGCCCGGCCTGGCCTGGCGGACCGGCCAGGAGCCGGTCCGGCGCAACGCGCTGGGCGCGCTGCCAGCTCGGCCGAAGGCCGAGCTGTTGGAAAAACGGGGGGTGCTTGACCCCCCTTGTGAAGCCGCCCCCCCTCATTATGGGGTCCCGCTCCGGCTGTGGCGCCTTTTATTTCCTTCGACGTGGAGCGACGACGTCGCATTCTTGAAATTTCTTTCCACGGCGCGGCGCGACGGCGCCGCGCGTATCTTCCACAATATACCGCGTGGTGCGACAGCACCACGTTTTCTCATACCAACCTCAATAAACCATCACGAAGAAAAAAGGAGGAGGGTCGGCCGTGTTTGTGCGGTCCGACCCCCTCGCGTTATTCGATAAAAAAGGGGTTTTAAACCACGATCATCACCAAGTTGGTATTCACGAATAATTAAATAAATAACAAAATTCCCCTACTTGATAAAAGATGTCGCACGTCGGACGTCGCGAGAACGGCGTCGTTCCTTCAATGTTGGTGGAAGAAGCGCTCGGTGAAGTCGAGTCGAGTCGAGTCGACACTCTCAGAATACTTTGTGGGCGGCGGTGCTTCCCTTCCTTGCTCCGGTTGAAGAAGGTAGAAGGTGTTGCTTCACGTTCTTCGGAGACGTTGAACGCTCTTCTTCGAGAGGTTGAAGGTCTTCCAAAAGTTCTTCTCCTCTCCTTAGTTCTCCCCACAAAGTTTATGCCAACCCAAAGAGAAGAATATAATCTCTCATTTTAATGTTGGAAAAATGATTTCAAAAGAAATCAAATGCTCATAATAATTAATTAAGTTGGTTTAATTAATTAAATGCAAAGTGTTGGCAAGAATTTCAAAAGATTGAAATTCAAATAAACCTCACTTAACTCACCTCATTAATTAAACAAGTTGACAACATTAAAGTGGGAGTTGTGGGGGGGTTTAGAGGATATGAAGGGGTGGGGTTCGTGTGGGCCCCACCAACCTCATAACCTCCCAAGGGAGGTTGGGTGGTTACCCAACTTCCATCAAGAGTTTACACTTAGAGAAAAATAATAAAAATTGTAGTGTCATTATATAATAAACTTCCACAATTTTTATTATCAACACTCGTGTAAACGAAACTCTGGAATAAGAGTTCCTAAGCAATTAACGGCGCTGTGAGTTCATCGGTGCCTTTGGAATTTGATTCCGGGCACCGGTTCAAAAGTTAGAAATTCTTGCTCGTTCGTTCACTGAACGTACCCGAGCCAAACTTCGGAAATTGATTCCAGGGACACCGGGCCTCGGAATCAGGTGCCGTCAGAAACCGCGTTCTTGTAAAATTCCAAAGAAAATTAAGAAAAAAATTCCCTTGAATTTTACGGGTCTTTACATTACTCCCACCTCAGGGCTTTACGTCCCCGTAAAGATACATCAAAACTAGGGAAAGAAATGAGGGTACTGACCACGCATCTGAGCCTCCCGCTCCCAAGTGCTCTCCTGGAGATTCCCATGCTTCCATCTGATGCGCACTAGAGGAATCGACCGTCCACATAGGACCCGCTCCTGTCGATCCTCGATCTCCACCGGGACCTCTGTAAAAGTCGCCCCATCGTCAACATCAAGCTCCCCATGGTCAATGATGTGCGTCAGGTCGTGCACGTATCTCCTCAGCTGAGACACGTGGAAGACGTCATGCACCCGGTGCAATTGAGGTGGTAGAGCCAGGCGATAAGCCACCTCGCCAATCCTGCTGAGGACCTGGAAGGGTCCGATGAAGCGCAGAGATAACTTGCCGCCTTGTCCAAATCTCCGTATACCACGTCGAGGTGAGACCCGCAAGAAGACGTGGTCGCCATCCTCGAACTCTAGTGGCCTCCGCCTCCTGTCATCGTATGACTTCTGCCGGCTCTGAGCTGTCCTCATCCGCTCCTGGATGACCTGGACCTTCTCTGTCATGGACTGAACCATCTCCGGTCCCACAAGTGTTGACTCCCCAGGGTCTGTCCAGCACAAAGGAGATCTACAAGGTCGGCCATACAACGCCTCGTACGGTGCCATACCGATGGTGGAGTGGTAGCTGTTGTTGTACGCAAACTCCACCAAGGGTAGGTGGTCCTCCCAGCTACGACCAAAGTCGAGGACACATGCATGGAGCATGTCCTCGAGAGTCTGAATGGTCCTCTCCGTCTGACCATCCATCTGAGGGTGAAAGGCTGTACTCAGACGTAGCTGCGTCCCGAACGCCTCCTGTAATCCCTTCCAGTGTGAGATTACTCTAGGAGGCGAGAGCTTCGGCTGGGATCTTCTTGTAGCAGCATCGAGGCCTTACGACGTCATCTTGGGCATGGATTGGTTATCCACGATCCATGCATAGATTGACTATTTTAGGCACAAAGTGCGATGTGTACGCACCGACGGGAGGAGGTTCACCTTCACCGACAAGAAGGGAGCCTTCACAGCACAGGATGGACTTCCGAAGAGGAGAGGACAACCCATCACTCATCAGTTGACTAGCCTCATCCTAGGAGCTGTTGACGTGCGAAGTCCTAGCTTTCCTGTAGTGGTGGATCAGTTTGCGGACGTTTTCCCCGATGACGTTCCAGGGCTACCTCCTCGCAGAGAGGTAGACTTTTATATTGACCTGTACCCCGAGATAGCCCCGATATCGACTCCAGCATATTGGATGACCCCTGCTGAGCTTCGAGAGCTACGGGTACAGTTGGAGGACTTGTAGGGAAAGGGGTTCATCCGACCCAGTGTTTCACCCCGGGCTTCCCCGATTTTGTTCGCCAAGAAGGCGGACGGGAGCTTGCGACTTTGTGTTGACTATCGTCGCCTGAACCAGGTGACAGTGAGGAACAAGTATCCGCTACCGAGGATTGATGACCTCTTTGATCAGCTCAAGGGAGCACGGTGGTTCTCGAAGATAGACCTCAGGTCAGGCTATCATCAGCTCAGAGTTAGAGACGAGGACGTGCAGAAGACGACCTTCAGATGTCGGTATGGACACTATGAGTTCTTGGTTATGCCTTTCAGCGTAACCAATGCTCCAGCAGTGTTCATGGCCCTCATGAACTGGATCTTTCAGCCATACCTCGATCGATTTGTCGTAGTCTTCATCGACGACATTTTGATCTACTCGACGACTGAGGAGGAGCACACCTACCACTTACAGGTTGTACTAGACACACTCCGAGAGCACCATCTTTATGGAAAGATCTCGAAGTGTCAGTTCTGGATACGTGAGGTCCACTTCTTGGGACACGTCATCTCTGAGGTGGGAGTTGCAGTGGATCATGCGAAGATCGAGGCAGTGCTAGCTTGGGAGCCACCCAGGAGCGTGACAGAGGTGCGGAGTTTCTTGGGACTAGCTGGATACTACCGGAGATTTGTTCCAGACTTCTCCAGAGTTGCGGCACCACTCTCAGCTTTGACGAAGAAGGGGAAACCCTTCTTATGGTCAGACAGATGTCAGCAGAGCTTCCAGAAGCTGAGACAAAGATTGACCAGCGCACCTATCTTGAGGTTGCCTGAGGAGGGAGTAGGGTACGTAGTCTACTGCGATGCATCAGGGACCGGACTTGGTTGTGTCCTGATGCAGGAGCGGGCAGTGATCGCCTATGGATCACGTCAGTTGAGACCGCATGAGCATAACTATGCTACCCATGACCTGAAGTCAGCAGCAGTGGTCTTCGCTCTGAAGACATGGCGACACTATCTGATGGGCGAGCGCTTTACAGTCTTTTCTGACCATCAGAGTCTCAGATACATCTTCTCTCAGAAGGATCTGAATCTGAGATAGCGGTGATGGCTTGAGTTCCTCCAGGACTATGACTTTGAGATAGTCTATACTCTTGGGAAGGGGAACGTGGTAGCCGATGCTCTCAGTAGGAGGACGGGCATTCAGCTACTTGAGGAGGCGACAGAGCAGCTAGCCGCTTTAAAGATATCCTTCGTGGATAGAGATGGAGAAGCCTTCCTTCAGTCTCTCACAGTCACTCCTCCACTACTACAATAGGTCAGAGAGGCACAACGTGGGGACGCTGACTGTGAGACGCGACGTGCACAGATATCCTTAGGACATGCACCTGATGGTTTCTCCTTTGGAGCAGAGCACGACATCCTTTTAAGAGGATGTACCTTGGTACCAGTTGCTTTACGGGAGGAGGTGTTGAGAGAGTTTCACACTTCTCCCTTGGCGGTACATCCCGGAGTGGAGAAGATGTACCAGGATCTCAGGCGACAACACTGGTGGCCGGGCATGAAGAAGGCTGTGGAAGAGTTCGTTTCTCGATGCCTCACCTACCAGTAGGTGAAGGCAGAGCACCAGGTACCAGTAGGCTTGGTACAACCCTTAGAGGTTCTGGAGTGGAAGTGGGACGACATATCTATGGACTTCGTGACTGGACTTCCATGCACTTCCAGAGGTCACGACTCCATCTGGGTGATTGTCGACCGACTCACCAAGTCGGCTCACTTCTTACCCATCAGAGAGCAGGGTTAAGTGGAGAGCTTGGGACGTCTTTACGTTCAGGAGATTGTACGGCTTCACGGTGTGCCATCTTCTATCGTCTCCGATCGAGATGCTCGCTTTACTTCCCGGCTATGGAAGGGATTGCAGGAGGCGTTCGGGACGCAGCTACGTCTGAGCACAACCTTTCACACTCAGACTGATGGTCAGATGGAGAGGACCATTCAGACTCTCGAGGACATGCTCCGCGCATGCGTCCTCGACTTTGGTCGCAGCTGGGAGGACCACCTACCCTTGGTGGATTTCGTGTACAAAAACAGTTACCACTCCACCATCGGGATGGCACCATACGAGGCGTTGTACGGCCGACCTTGTAGATCTCCTTTGTGCTGGACAGACCCTGGGGAGTCAGCACTTGTGGGACCGGAGATGGTCCAGGCCACGACAGAGAAGGTCCAGGTCATCCAGAAGTAGATGAGGACAGCTCAGAGCCGACAGAAGTCTTATGCTGACAGGAGGCAGAGACCACTAGAGTTCGAGGATGGAAACCACGTCTTTTTGTGTGTCTCACATCGATGTGGATTACGGAGATTTGGCCGAGGTGGAAAGTTGTCTCCACGCTTCATCGGACCGTTCCAGGTCCTAAGCAGGATTGGCGAAGTGGCTTATCGCCTGGCTCTACCACCTCAGTTGCACCGGGTGCACGAAGTCTTCCACGTATCTCAGCTGAGGAGTTATGTGCACGACCCGACGCACATCATTGACCATGGAGAGCTAGACGTTGATGATGGGGAGACTTTTGCAGAGGTCCTGGTGGAGATCGAGGATCGACAAGAGTGGGTCCTACGTGGACGGTCGATTCCTCTAGTGCGCATCAGATGGCAGCACGGGAACCTCTGATACCAATTTTTCACGACCCGTCCTCGGGGCCCGTGCCGTGACTACCCCAAGCCCGCCTTCCATAGGCCAGGGGCTGGCGACTAGAACCAAGGCGTAAATCCCGGTAAAAAGGGAAGGCATTGCCTTTGTAAAGTAAACAAGCACCACAGAGTAAGCAAGCGGAAAAGTAAACACTAAGTAAAACAGAGTACAACTGTAAGTGTGGAAAAGTAGGTGGGCCAGTATACAAACCCAAAACTGAAAGTAAAGTACAACTCGAAAGGGAAAACAACAACTGAAAAGTAAAAGCTGCTACGCCGAGCTGTCCACTGGAAATCCCACCTGAAGGGTGGGTACAGATAGCTCCACTGCTCCTCGGGTCCCGCCGTCCGCTCCAAGCACGTCCCACCCAGTGGTCCATCTCCAGGTACCGTCCTGCTCTGCGAGCCTCAACCACGATCAACGCTGTCCGTCGTCTGCAACCAACACAACGTAGTGCAGGCATAGCCCGTGCAGGGGTGAGTATAAGCTACTCAGTAGGGACCCCGAGACCCCCGAAGGTCTCCCAAAATCCACAAAGGATAAACCAAAAAGGAAGATACAAACACGAAGTAACAACCGACACTACTTAGGTATATGCCCATACATATACCTAAGTCATCAATCCCAATACGCTCCAACCTCCTAGCCCAAGTACAACTCAGTCCACACAGGAAAGTATACGTATTCCACACAGGAAAGCAAAACGAAATCCACACAGGATAGCACAACACAATCCACACAGGAAAGCAAACAGGATTCAGCTCATACAGGTATACTTCTTCGAAGACGATAGAGATGATCACTGATCCATCTAAGTCGTCGGACCCACAAAGGATCGAAAGGTACTAACCCCCACAAAGACCCACACTGGATCGGTAGGAAACTAACCCCCGCAAATACCCACACAAGATCGGACCCACACAGGATCTGTAGGCGCTGGCTCACACAGAACCACTGAGCGCTGACCCACACAGGATCGGACCCACACAGGATCGGTAGCACTGATCCACATAGGATCGCTGAGTGTTGTAGTCATCGCCGTCGAATCCACTGAGGATCTCTGCACAGTCGTCGTTGCAGTAACAGTAGCAGTCGCAGCCAGCTCTAGGGTTTCCGCACACAGCAAACTCGTTCGGGAGGGTCTGCTCCACGAGCCAAGAGGCTGATACATCAACTGTCACAAAGTCCAGAGTTGATGTATCCAAAAGTTCTGTATCGTCAACAGGAACTCAACGCAACAGACGGCGCGTCAATCGGACGCCCAGTCTGAGAGTTATTGGCTTTTTCGTCCCAGGGGCCCGGTTGGTTTTTAAGGAAAAACCAACCCGACCGTACTCCACCTGAGTCCAAACCTTGGGCGAAGTATTCCAAAAGATCCTTCTCACTAAGAGGAACTCAACAAAGCTGACGACACGTCAAACGGACGTCCGTAGCTCAAGATATGAGCGTTTCCGCTCCGAGGGCCCGATTGGTTTCGTGTATGAACCAACCCGTCCGAACTCAAAGTAATCCGAAACGTTGAGTGCGATATACCGAAACGACCGTCTCGATCCAAGGATCGCATTGCCGCTGACGACACGTCATTTGGAGATCCGTAGCCCGAGTTATGGGCATTTGAATCCAAACCGCTCGGTAATGGGGGTTTCGGGCCCGGGCCGTCCCAGCCCGAGACCCCCCGGTTGGCCCGAACCGGGTCGACCCGCCCCAGACAGGGTCGGCCCGGCGCGGCGCGGCCTGGCCTGGCGAACCGGCCATGAACCGGTCCGGCGCAGTGCGCTGGGCGCTCTGCCAGTTCGGCCGAAGGCCGAGCTGTTGGAAAAACAGGGGGCGCTTGCCCCCCCTTGTGATGCCGCGGCCCCCCTCATTATGGGGGGCCGATTTGCTGGCCGGGGGAATTAAATTCCCCCGGTTTTTCTCCTTTCTGGCCAGCCCGACCTGGCCAGCCGGTTCTTCCTCAACGGGACCGGCAAAGGCCGGTCCCCTTCCGGCTTCCGACACCGGCGGCTCGGCTGGCCGCCGGTCATCTTGTTCCGCCGCGGCCCGGAATCGGCCGCGACCTTCGTCGTCCGGCGCGGTGCGACGGCACCGCGCCCCTCCGCCGCGGCCCGCTCCGGCCGCGACGCCTTTCATTTCCTTCGACGCGGTGCGACGGCGTCGCGTTCTTGAAATTTCTTTCCACGGCGCGGCGTGACGGCGCCTCGCGTATCTTCCGCAATATACCGCGTGGTGCGATGTCACCGCATTTTCTCGTACCAACCTCAAGAAACCATCATGAAGAAAAATGGAGGAGGGTCGTCCGTGTTTGTCCGGTCCGACCCCCTCGTGTTATTCGATAACAAAAAGGGGTTTTAAACCACGATCATCAACAAGTTGGTATTCACGAATAATTAAATAAATAACAAAATTCCCCTACTTGATAAAAGATGTCGCACGTCGGGCGTCGCGGGAACGGCGTCGTTCCGTCAACGTTGGTGGAAGAAGCGCTCGATGAAGTCGAGTCGAGTCGAGTCGACACTCTTATAATACTTTGTGGGCGGCGGTGCTTCCCTTCCTTGCTCCGGTTGAAGAAGGTAGAAGGTGTTGCTTCACGTTCTTCAGAGACGTTGAACGTTCTTCTTCGAGAGGTTGAAGGTCTTCCAAAAGTTCTTCTCCTCTCCTTAGTTCTCCCCACAAAGTTTATGCCAACCCAAAGAGAAGAATAGAATCTCTCATTTTAATGTTGGCAAAATGATTTCAAAAGAAATCAAACGCTCATAATAATTAATTAAGTTGGTTTAATTAATTAAATACAAAGTGTTGGAAAGAATTTCAAAAGATTGAAATTCAAATAAACCTCACTTAACTCACCTCATTAATTAAACAAGTTGACAACATTAAAGTGGGAGTTGTGGGGGGGGGGGGTTTAGAGGATATGAAGGGGTGGGGTTCGTGTGGGCCCCACCACCCTCATAACCTCCCAAGGGAGGTTGGGTGGTTACCCAACTTCCATCAAGAGTTTACACTTAGAGAAAAATAATAAAAATTGTAGTGTCATTATATAATAAACTTCCACAATTTTTATTATCAACACTCGTGTAAACGCAACTCCGGAACAGGAGTTCCTAAGAAATTACCGGAGCTGCGAGTTCATCGGTGCCCTCGGAATTCGATTCTGGGCACCGGTTCAAAAGTTAGAAATTCCCGCTCGTTCGTTCACTGAACGTACCCGAGCCAAACTTCGGAAATTTCTTCCGGGCACACCGGGCCTCGGAATCAGGTGCCGTCAGAAACCGCGTTCTTGTAAAATTCCAAAGAAAATTAAGAAAAAAATTCCCTTGAATTTTACGGGTCTTTACATGATAATGGCCTCAAAGATCAGTTGAACACTGAGTCTGGTGGTTCCCATGTCCTCTGCATACACATCATGAAAATAGAAATCCTCCTGTAGGTGATCAAAATCCACCTTTCCTAGAAGAATGAAAAGGGATCTACCATGATGGGCTCCCCACTAATCGGAACCCTGACTGCCTAAACACCCACGACCCACTGCCTGAATCCATGCTCCTTGAGACACCCTATTGACCACTCTCTTAGGGATCAACTCCCAGGGAAATCATCTACTCGATAACTTTATCCTTTTTATGCACCTCTAGATATGTAGGGAGTGTAAATGAAGTGACCACATACCTAATAACTAAGCATAAAGCCTCCTCCATATGATGCTCTCTGGAATCCTCATCTAAAAAAACATCTATAGAAAAGTTTAGGAGTTTCTTGAACCTAATCCCCAACTCCCACATGATAAAGCTCCCCTACTGAAGGGAGATATGATCCTTCCTCTTGGATACCCTCATCACCGACAATAGAAAATATACCCAAAAATCCATTTGAAAGTTTGACTGCAACACATATGTCTCCTTACGGTTAATAAGAAATAACATCCACCACTGATGAAAAGCTCCCTATATCTGACTAACTTCCAAGAAAATCAGAACTCAACCCGTGCTTGGATTAGACTGAAAGCAGTCTCAAGCTCCTCCAACTAGTAATCTATCTTCAGATCTGAGACACTCCTCTCATACTTTCCCAAACTTTTCCACTGAAAGGTATGAAAATCTCACCTCTAAACCTTATCCTTCTATATCGGGTCAACCCTCTGATGACCAACCAGATAAGCCTACTAAGCCTCAACTACCTAAACCACTCATAGACGATGAACACGATCCATTCTTAAAAAGTAAGGAGAACATCCTAATACTGGTATCATGGAATTTTAAACAAATTTATTTATTTATTTAAATTTATTTTCCATAATAACCCAATTAAAATATGAAAAAAATCAACCATGATGCATGTATCTATCCTAGGTATCTACCCTAAAAATAGGACCACCTCACTTAGTCATTCAATAAGCTCAGAGTTCGCACATTGAATCATGGGGGACCCTAAAATACCATGTCCTATCCAGTCTCTTTGGCTTTTGTCATGCATCAAGATCAACTGGCACTACTACCCTACTAACCCATGAAATCCTCACTGTTCCTAACTCCAAAATCCATCCCATCTCTCAACCATAAACCTCTGATACCACTCTATCATGAACCCATCCCTCCAAAGATTCCGTAATAAAGGAAGAGAGATGATGACCCCTAAGTCCTACCTTAAGTAGGCATAGAGTTGGTGACTAGCACTAAGGGTATAAAAATATCACAGTATGAGAGGCATTTCCCTCTGTAAATGAAACAAGATCGAGAGATAGGATAAAAAATTCCAAGAAACTCTAGTAGATAAAATAAAGATAAATAAAAAACCATCCCATAATGTATGAATAAAGATGAAATGATACATATAAAAGTATCAAAATATACCAAAAGATTATTCAATGACAGTGAAACTACAAAAACTCCAACCTATCTAGTAATGTCCATCTTGGTCCCCAAATTCCTCTTGGAAACCTAAAAAATGGTTTATATATGTAGAGTGAGCATAACATGTATACTCAATAGGGAAATAACCAAGGTACCAAGTGTACATGTGAAAACAGAATGCTAAAGCACCAGTGAATAAACAATAGAACCAATAAGCACCTATATAGGTCAACAAACCAGAACCCAGCCTCACCATGGCTCGCTAACTAAATAATGCATCCAATATAATAATATAGATTTGAGATCATAACAAAGAAAGGCACCACACTTCTTCTTCAACAATAATTTTCTGATCTTATACCCCAACGTCGAACATCATATTATCCCTTCCCTTATATACATATTACATCACAACCACATTACATCACATCACATCACATCACATTACATCACATCTCTTCTAAAGACACTTGGGCCATCTCTTATGTGGGTTAGGATTCATCCCTACCTAACCCACCCTCAAAAGGTCTAGAATATTTTCCTATCATCATGAATCACCACACCACATCTCTCCTGAATACACCCGGGCCATCATATCTCATCTCATCATATAATCTGAGCAGTTAGATATCTTGAATGTGAAGGACATCAACCACATTATTTCCTCTTACCACACTTGACCCCCACCACATATCATATCATATCACTGCCTCATAACATAAAATATGACCTAAAAACACATGGGACAACTCTTTTAGGTAATATCAAACACCAACCCATATCATCGTTGCTACTAACAGAAGATCGAGGAAGAGGAGGAAGCTGTCCATCTATGTCACCACCATCCTGGATGTTGGGGAAAATACCTGGAACCCAGAACCTATGAGCACTAGTAAGGTTATCCAACTCAGTTTGGGTTTATATAGAAATAACATAAAGATACATGATATATAGATAACACACAATACCCAACCTATGGGTTCACAAAAACTACACTAGTGCACACCATATCACCACCACCGTACCACACACCAACCATCACAACTGCTTCCACCACTATATGCAACGCACCACACAACCATCAAACAAGACACATGATTCCAAATTCATTTACTAAGACACTTTATTCACATTTACACTTCCCATCAATTTATTGTTAAATTAATTTAATCTATTTACTACACATCCATTTCCAGACCATCTCATCTATTTATTAGCCTATTTTATTTCATTTTATAATCAAAATTTATTCCATGGATAATCAGGAAACTAACACTACCATGCCACACCAAAACTGTTTTGTCTCACACAACCATCACCACAAGACCTTACATCCACCATCATCATTGCACCACAATAACTAAACCATCTTTCCACAATAGCTACATGTCTCATCCACCGCACACCATCATTACCACAAAACCACAATCACCACACAACATCTATTGCACACCACACGACATCATTGCACATCCTAGCCAAACTGCACACCATAACCACATCACAAAATACCACCAAACATCATCACCACTGCATACCACATCACAACACTTTCCACATTACATCCATTCCAACTGACGACCACATCACAACCCCACACCTCACAAAGCTCATCCGGTCATCACCATCACCGTAAAATAGTCCAAAC
The DNA here is from genome assembly GCA_963277665.1 of Viscum album. Lineage (NCBI taxonomy): Eukaryota > Viridiplantae > Streptophyta > Magnoliopsida > Santalales > Viscaceae > Viscum > Viscum album. The sequence continues at coordinate 1,067,680,311 of OY728166.1, read as the reverse complement.
CACATAGGTCAACACAAAAAGCACAAACAAACATCACAACAACACATTCTAGCTTTGAAAAATTTATTCAAGGGATTCCATTTCAATACTTATTTATTTAGAATGGGTATTATCACACAAACCAAATTCTATGGAAAACCAATTTATTATCCAGATATACATTCTTATCCTTTTATTCAGGGTACAATAAAACATCAACATAGCAAGGGTATCAACTCATAACATCTACTACACAAGAAAGGCTCCCAATAGCTATTATTTTCAGCAAGGTAATAACATGGAATAATATTACCAGCAACAATATAAAAACAGTAAAAACATGTGTTATCTCCGCATACCCATCAACTTAAGGTTTTTCAATTAATTATATTTATTATTCTGACCCTTACTCTCCACCTAAAGGAAGAAAAACCTTGCTATCCCTACATATAGAAATATAAATAGGTGAGAATGAGGATCCAATACCTCAAAGAATCTTTCCGATCTCACTGAGCACTATAGGGTGAAGAAGAATTATCCCTCAAGCCACAACTGCACAAGGAAATGACTAATCAACCTACACCACATCAAGATATCATAAAAACACAACCCAAAACACACCTAAAACCAAAACCACAATTTTGTAGTGGACCTTTGAGAGAAGAATGATAGAAAACAACTAAGAAAGGGAGAAGGTCTTAACAAATATTTCCAAAACACCACCACTAGAACCCAATGATCAAGGCGGGGGAAGACAAGTTGGAATGTAGCCCCAAATCTCATAGGATTAATCAAAAAATGAGAGGGATACAACTATCGAATAGGGAGAAAAATAAGACTATAAAAATCTATTTAAAACCTGTAAAACACCCCTTTTACATTGTGAATTCCATATTCATGATGTGAATTCCATGGAGGCTATGTATTACAAGCCGTGAATACATTTTAGACCATGAATCTACCATATTTCCAACTTATGCCAAAATATACATCACCTAAGCTTGATTTAATTACACATAATGAATTCCCATTTGATGATGTGAATCAATTTCACGGACTACACCTTTTTCATGCACAAGTCATGAATTGCCAACTAAAAAAGTTTTAAAACACCAACTCATGAATGAATTCCACTTACACATCATGAAATACCCAATACATTACTAATGTAGCTCTAACTCCTCTAGACCCTCCTCAAGCCTCCTCCAAACATCTCTGGCTACCCAAGATAGAAAAGTAACAGGCCAGGAAGGCACATATCATTACACATTGTCTTGAAATTCAATGAGAAAAAGATCATTTGATTTATTTTTGATATTTTTAGACTCAAATAATAATTATAAAGGTATATTTATTCTTAAAATCAACTTTTAGTAATTTGGAGTACCTTAGGTGTTAAATTTATGAATGATTTATTAATATATTTCACAAGAAACCTAATGATCATTATCCTTAAATTAGAAGAGTATTTATCCATTTTTAATCATCGTTGGATGACCATATGACTTATAAAAAAATTATTACTACTAAAATTCACTTTGATTAAAACCTACTCAAGTATTGAATTCATGCGAGTTTCATTTTTACAAGTAAGAAATGAACCTAGAGTTATTTTTTGAAGTTTGATGAACAATGAATCTCATTTTACCTGTCATGACCTGACATCACTGACACCCCACCTAGGTTGATGATGAGATCAGGAATGATACTCTAATCCACCTTCAATAGTCAAATTCTTGATGAATAACATCGAGGGTAAAACACTCATATGGAATAAATTTCTCCTTTATTAAGCAGTCATTGAATGCGGCTGTGATTTTTAATAGGGGTGGGATTCCCAACCCCATGAACATCCCTCCCACCTACCATTGAACTGACTATAAATGGGTAGTGAAACACCCTGGTTATGAAATCTATTAAGAAAGAGATACTGAATGCATGGAAATGATCTGATAAATTTTATCTCTCTTACCTTTTATTCTCTTCCTATGATTCTCATTTTCTCTCTATTTTATTCTTCATTTTTACAAAATGTTATCAGTATGAATGCTCAAAAGTGAGAAATATATGTTTTTTATACCTTATTTTCACCACTTGGTTAGATAGTTCTAATTATTTATAGAATATTATTTATTTACTACCAGATTGGACGGTTTATGTAATTAATTTAGTTATCACTATAAAGTTTGAATTACTGCCTTCTTGGACGGTTTTAATGCAACATCCTAAGATCTTATGCTATGTATATTTTTTTAAATAAATTTAATCTCTTTAATAGCTTATGTTTTATCAAACACTGAGCTTAAACAAACTCAAAAAAAAATATTATTTTAACATGACCATTATAACCTAACTATTAAATTAGTGGGAATAAATAATATTAACCACATTATGAAATATATAATTTTCCAAATAATTTTTAATTTATTAATTTATGTTTATTAAATATACACATAATTTTTAGTAAAGTTATTTTGTTCTTTAAATACATGTTTTCTTCAAAAAGAGATTTTTATTTCTTTCTATGAGAAAATAAATATATTTGATTTTTGTTGATTTTAGAAAACTTATTTGATAAAATTAAAATCATTTTTCAATTAATCATGTCAAAATTATCTTAGGATGAAGTTTTTAGAATCTTCTAAAAAGACTAAGTTTTCAGTGAATAGTGAAAAATACTGTTTTTTGTTAAAATGTCATTTATTTTTAATAAATTAAGAAATTTTAAAGTACCATTATGTTTTGAATATGATTTTATTTAAATTAAGTATTATTTAGTTATATTTTATCCACTTAAATTATTTTTAATCAACTTTATATATTATTTTAGAATAAATTTATTCTTGGATTTAAAAATGATATTTTTTCAAAAAACTGTTTTAAAGTACATAATGTTTCTCCTTTTTAAGTAATTAAAACAATCTATAATATGGAATGATTTAAATTAAATACATAGATTATATATTTTTAAATATTAATTTCGTTTCATTCAATTATAATTATTAGTCATATAGTTAATATAAAATCATCTTTTGCTTGAAATATATATTTCTTGAAAACCCACTTTTTCATCGCGATTGCGGGTTTTGTTTTAAATATGATTTTTTCAATTTTTTGAATTGAATTTGGTAAAATGGATCACATATTTGGAATAATAAGGTATAAATTAATTTTTGAGGTCATTTTAATTTTTAGGCATAAACAATTTACCACGGTAAAAAAAGATTTACCACAGTGTAGGTAAAATAATGAAACGGGTTAAAGTTAAAAGGTAAAAGCTTAAAATACCAAAAAAATACAACTTTGAATGGGAGGTTGATGTGTTTATATACCATAAAAACCTTTAAAAAATTAATTATAAATATAATTCATTGGAATTAATTCTACCCAAATGTGGTTGGCTTTAAATATAAAATAATCATTATTTAATCACTTAAACCATCCCTCCTGAAGTATAAATATGGCTCCTCACCATCCAAATTTATCCTAAAAAGACTTGAATATACTAAAATATTTACCAAAACCTATCCACCCCACTCTCCCTATATCCAAGTTCTACTGGTCTCATCAAAATATTAATTCCAAGGTCTTTAAGGAATCCTTCAAGAGGTGATATTCAAGAGGTAATTTTCTCAAATCAGCTCTTTTATTTTATTTTCTTCTTTTAAATTCTCCTAAAATCATTCATAAATCAAGGAATAATATCTCCAGAGTCATGTATATAATGGAATTTTATTTTTATAATGGAATATTTTATATCGATCCCTTTTATTACCTCCTCCTATTCAAAGAAACGAAACCATTGTCCAAATTATGGTGGTTAACCATGTCCATGAATAATGATTTTTCATTTTCCATTACCACCTTCAAGAATGGTCATAAAATTATTATTATGGATAAATAACATTTGAAAAGTTATATTATAACCTATTTCATGTTCAGTAAATAATATATATACATAATATTAAATAAAACAAAACTAGTTTGTGATGGTCATAAAAATCGCCAAAAATAAACTAAACATTTATTATTAACATTTTATCAAATGAATCATACTCATTTCTGAAATAAAAAAGATATATGGGACTATTTAAACTTATTTAAGTGAATTAATACCATTTCATTTCAATTATTGAGTTTTATTTCCATTTGAAAAGAAAATCCATAATTATACACAAATGAACAAATGATGAAACCATGAAATGAACACACCCAAAATAATGAAAATAATGAAATATTATTAATTAATGGGTGGTAAGATGTTATAAAAGTATCATATAAAGTATTATAAATATAGGTATTGTTATGGAATGAATTAATCAAATTCTTTAAACCTTTATACATGAGGTTAAAGTACGCAAAACTAAAGGGAAGTGCGAGGTAAAGGTTTCTCATCTCACTTTTAATTCTGTGAGATATATGTCTTATTCACCACTTATTTTTTGAATATGGTGTATATATACTGTAATTTTACATATAATATAATTAATCTCATTATATTCATAGAATTTAGTGTTTCATTTAATAATTATTACTTTTATGAGGCATATGATTCGACTGATTACAAAGTGGTAAGGGAATTCTTAACCCAATTTCCATTCTTTGGGTTAAACTTATACTTCCTTGATTATGTTGTTTTAAGATTAATTGTGAAATTACTTTTGAATATAATTTGTTTTATTTCCCATTTTTATGTGGCTTTATATTATATACACATATTCTATTCATTTGATTAATGCTCATATCAATGATATGATATTTTTATGGTACTTTATTTTAAAAATTATATTTTTAAAGTTTACCTTAAAACTCTATTTTTCTTACATGTTTGTGTTTTCTAAAACTGTTTCAATTTTTTTTAATATTCTATTATGATTGTTTAAAGTAATTATTACTCATGTATTACTTTTTATAAAATTTCTTGAAAGGATCATTTTTGTCATTTTCTAAATGAGGTTTATTTGTGACTTTTCTGACAAAAATATGAAAGAAATATATTTTTTGACTTATATGGCATGAGAAGATTTTACCGCCTCCATGATAATTTAATGATTTGATTCATCCTTTGAAATATTACAAGGTTATATTCAAATAAAATGATTTCCTTTATAATTTCGTGGCTCTTTTCAAAGAAATGATTTAAAAATGGAAATGTAATTTTTCAATAATTATTTCAAGTGATCTTTAAAAATTACTTTCCATCTAAGATAACATTATTTGATGTCACTTATGATTTAATGGGGATATTATTCAAGGATAATATCCTTATTCTCTTTATGTTTATTTTATATTTATGGTGAAATGATATTTATGAAACCCATTTCTTTTTCATGAGTTATGTTATGATGAAATGTTTATGAAACTCATTTCTTTACACGGGTTCTGATATGATGAATGACTTATGTTCTTATGGAACATATATATATGGTTTTCATTATGTGATAGTGGTTAAATTATAACCAAGGATGGTGGTTACATTATAACTAATGACTGGAGGGACTTATATCTCCCTCAAATTCATTAGGTATTTATTTATATATCATGATATAGACAGGCCTAAAATGATAAGTGTACCTGGTTCAGTAAGACAATACTGGAACGATGATTGAACTTGGTTCAGTAAAACAAGACTGGAATAGGGAGTGAACTCAGTTCAGTAATACATGACTGGAATGGGAAGTGAAACTGATTCAGTAAGGAACTTTCTCCACCATGATTATCTTGGGAGTGAAACTTGACTACTATGATGGTCTAAGGAGTGAAACCCATTACACTTTGATAGTCTTAGAAAAGAGCCTTGAATACTAAGGAAATTATTTTATATGATTATGTGCATGAAAAAATTATATTTCTTATGCCAATATTATCCTATCATGGATCATGTTATCTTATGATTAGTGTTTTATGAACTTATATGATTTATTCAATGACTTAAGGTTATGAACTTTGATATGCAGGGTATAATTTTCAAATGTTATACTCATGTTCTTATTCCCTTATGCTTATGTTATGATTAATATCTCCCTTTTTTACCATTACCGAGCATATGAGATTACCGTTTTCTTATTTTTCTTTCCCTCAGGATATGAATAAAGGTATTAAGTATGATATGTCAAAAAGGGTTCTAGTTATGAAGGAATAAGCAAGAGATGATTTAGATGTTTTATAAACCAGGTTTTATGTTTCCAAGTTTCCAAAGACACTAAAACCATACAGTTCTAGGGTGTTTTTTTATGTTATGTAATTAATATTCATCTATTTAGATGTAATATCTATGTATGAAAATAATGGGTCGTTATAGTTAGTATCAAAGCAAGGAATTGTTAACCTTTGGAAATTAGGATGAGAAAACCGTAAGTAAGACCCCTAAGGATAAGTATAAGTATAGGTTAAAATCCTATAATTTTGGTAATGATCAAGAATAACCTAGTATTAAACTTAATGTTTCATATATTTAAATTTTATAATAAATTTCCCATGATTATGTGATTTTACAGCTATTATTAGTATTGCTCACACTATGCTTTTTCAGTTTTAGAAAATGGATGGAACTAGGATGATTCATATTAATGGTGAATATAATGGACAATGGAATTATCTTATTTATAAGAAATCAAATGAAATAGGAGTTGGGATGTGAAACCTTGTTATTATTACTAATAAAAAATATCATAATATGATCAATAATTTCAACTTTAGTGAGTTTCCTGACCCATATAATAAGAGAAAGACAACGTTTCATAGTGATCGCAAAGGAAAGAAAGTTTAATTTTCCTCATTTAAATCATGTGTGAAGAGGAATTGAGGAGGATGTTTCAAGGGAACTAGAAGATTCTTTGGGTTTAGAAAATAAGGTCACAAATAAATTAATTGCAAAGGAAAATGAAAGGTTCAGTTAACACAATGTATGAGAATAATGATATTCCTAAGGAATCATTAACAGTTAAATGTTTTAAACTTGAAATGTATGGGCATTATACAAATCGATTCCCTAGGGGGAAAGCTCATTAAGATAATCAGAAAGGTTGTATGAGTGATGGTTATATTGTTGACGATGAAGATACTACAAATGACATATGAGATAGAAGGAGTGTTAAGGAATAAAATGAAGAATCCTGGTTAATGGTTTAATATGGAAGTGGAATGATTGAGTGTTTATGTATAGGAATTCAATAATAATGTTATAGAAGTACTTTTATGGTATTATGGAATAATGAAACATCTAAGGATTGTTCCATTGTAGTTTTTCATTAAGTATTTTAAAGCATATGTTGAATGGTACTAGTAACCATGAAAAGTGATTGAGGTGGTAAAGTGATATTTTTGAAGATCACATGATTAAGGAAAAGATAAAAATTAATATTTTCATGATGATGGGATAACAATGAGATAAATATATTCTTGTTTGTGATAAAATAAATGGGATAATATTGATTGTTGGAGTTGGTTCCATAGAACCAACTTTTATGTACTTTATGATAAATGTGTATTAATTTTTTGAATATTAATAAACTACTTATCACATCATGATTATTATTCTATGTGACATAGTATGTGATAATGTCCTAAGAGTAGCTATCACACTAAAAGGTCACAACAATTCTCCAATATGATGAGAACCTGGAAGTGCTACGACACTATTTTTGAATAAATGTTATATAGACAGATAATATCCTTTAAGATACATAAATGATATAGGATATTAGGGGTGGAGACTCATAATACTTTGAGGAACCTTCTCATGGTGTAATCCCTTGGTAATATATAGTAGGATATTATGAGAACAAGACCCTCGAGTAGGAAATCCACATTTATATGTTTCATTGTATGTTTCTATATGCGGATGTGTGTATTGGTCCTTATACATTAAGATCATTATTAACGAGTATTATGAATCTCACACTTAGATGTATTGACGAAAATCATGATGACATATGTTCGTCAATACATCTAAGTGCACAAATCATAATACTCATTAATAATAATCTTAAAGTCTAAGGACCAATATACATATCTGTAGATAAGAACATCCAATGACACATATAAATGTGGATTTCTTACTGGAAGGTCTCATTCTCATAATATCCTATTGGATATTACCAAGGGAGTACACCATGAGAAGGTTCCTCAAAGTCCTATAAGTCTCCACCCCTGATAGCATGTATCATTTGTATCCCTAAAATGATATCATCTGACTATAGAACATTTATTCAAGAATAGTGTCGTAGAACTTATGGGTTCTCATCATAGTGGGGGAATACTATGAGCTTTTAGTGAATATAATATTTATTTATTTATTGGTGAATAATTTAGTGATATTTATTTAATAAATAAATAGACATTATTCAAGGCTTGATAAATATTATAGAGGAATGATATACTGAGTTTAATGGTCCAGTGAGAAATAAAAAATATTGAATATTATTTAATTAAATAATATTTAATTTTAATTCACAAGTTAATCACATGTCAAGAAATATTATTATTATTATTATTTGAAATGGGGTTTTTCTAGGATTAAATAAATAATCAAGGGCACTTGTACAATTATTTTATTTTAACCTTAGTAATATAAATACCCAATTATGATATTTTCTCAATAGAGCCAATTCATTTTATTTACTGTGCACAACAATCTCAGAGAATCCTCTCAAGCCTATAGATCCCCCTTCTCTAAGAATTATCCCAATAATAGAGAGAAATCATCCTCCACCAGATCAAGGAGAACACTTTGGTAGTGATTTTCGAAGCGATCAAAGAAAGATAACACAAGCACAAGGATCTTCCATGCTAGCACCCAGAGATTCCTTTGGCGATGTATAGAGATTCTAGGAACACATGTGGATCACCTTTAGAGGAAATATACACTTGGTTTATACAAATAAATGATGGTGGACCACATATCTATCACTAGATTCATCAACAAAGAAATAATTCCAACAAAGGCAATTATTTATTTAATTAAATTAATTATAAATAACATGTGATGCTCCTCTTTCTCAGTTCCAGTGTAATTATTTATTTTATATTTATTTGACTCAATTCTATGGATCACGATGTTCATTATCGTATAGATATCAGATTGATCATCGATTATGAAAAAAATCAAAGTTGGGCACCGCCCATCGCATGATTCTACTATGCTTGGAACCTACATTGATGGCCATGGAAATGATTAGTAAAATGATGAAAAGGTGGTTTATGGATTGAGTTTACAAATTTTTTGGATTTATGGTATGAGGAACAAGTTAATTTTTGAAATCATGAATGCTTTCACTAAAGTGTTATGGTAATTTAGGTTATTATCATGTTTCAATATAATACATGATAATTATCTTCTCATGTTTGGTGTGTAAAAATTAAGATCTACATCAAGTTTTTGGGGGATTAATGATAAGTTTATTTTGAAAATTTTGTGACCTTCATTCCAAATATTTGGATTTTAATTTTTTTGGAAGGTTCATAAGGGTAACCATTTATGAAATTGTTTACATTGAACTTTGGATGAGGTTTTAGAGATTAATGTATTACTTAAAAATATGAATATTTACATGTATTGAATAGTCTATGATAACCATTTTTTATGATAAATAAAGACAAAAGTAATGAATTGTCATCCCATTATAGATATTATGATCCACTAGTTCTGTGGGAATTATAATTTCATCTTAATTTCTTGGAAAAAGAAATGAAGAAAATATTGATCAAGGTAAACCAAAGAGTGAGATTGTACTTATGAGATGAAATAAAGTAAGTGTATCTTCTCAAATGATTTTGAAATAAAATGATATCCTATTATCATTATTTTTAATGATATCATTGACCACTTTTAGTCCTATTTGGTCTATTGTTTTATGGTCATTAACCTTATGATGACCATGTTTTCTATCATTACCCATTAGAACTTGATAGTTATAATTATATTCCATGTCCATATTTTCACTTTCAACTAATATTATCATAATCAGAATCTTAGTTATGTGGTGATCTTCACCTTTTACTTTCCCTCTTTTTAAGAGGAATTTTTATTGACCCTTTTAACGATGTGGGTTTCCCACAAAGAAATTTTCAAATATCCATCTTATATTTTCAAAGTTAAATTTAAAATTTTTAGGACACATTTTTGTTAAATTCCTGATCATAACATGATGGTATCTTATCAATTAGAGCATCCACCAAATCTCTCTCAAGTTCATGATGTGTTCCATGTGTCTCTCCCGAGAAAGTAAATACCTGATAATTCACATGTACTAAACTTAGAGGTCATAACAATAGAGTAATATCATTATAATAAAGAAAAATTAGTAGATATTTTGGATCATAGAGATAAAGTTCTATGAAACAAGACCTCTCACCTGGTTAAAGTTTTATGTTGAAACCACCAATTTGAGGAAGCTACATGGGAACCTGAGGATGTGATGAGGTAAAGGTATCCTCATATATTTGTATCCAAGTGATGAATTTTGAGGGTGAAATTAATTTTAAGGGGGGTAGAATGTAAAACCACAAGATTTTATTCCATGTATCTTTTTTTAAATAAATTTAATCTCTTTAATAGCTTAAGTTGCATAGAATATCAAACTTAGATGAACTCTAAAAAAATATTATTATTTTAACATGACCATTATAACCTAGCCATGAAATTATATGTAATAAATAATATTAAACACATTATGAAATATATAATTTTCCAAATCATTGTTAATATATTAATTTATGCTTGGTAAATAAACAAATGATTTTTAATAAATTCATTTTGTTCTTCAAATATATGTTTTATCCAAAAAAGGATTTTTATAAATTTCTATGAGAAAATAAATATAATTTATTTTTTAAAATTTTATAAAATTTATTTTATAAAATTAAAATCATTTTTTGGGTTCAAAATGTTTTAGAATCTTCTAAAAAGATTAATTTTTAGTGAATAGTGAAAATACCAATTTTTGTTAAAATGTCATTTCTTTTAATAAATTAAGAAATTTAAAAGTACCATTATGTTTTGAATATGGTTTCAAGTAGCATAATTATTATTTAGTAATATTTTACCCTATAAAATTATTTTTAATAAATTTTATATTTTATTTTAGAATAAGTTTATTTTTGGGTTTAAAAACGAGATTTTTTTTGAAAACTGTTTTAAAGTAAATAATGTTTCACCTTTTTAAGTACTTAAAATAATTTATAATGGGGAATGTTTTAAATAAAAATTATAGATTATATATCATTAAATATTAATTTATTTTCATAAATTTATAATTATTATTAAAAGAGTTAATATAAAATCATCTTATGATTGAAAATACACTTCTTGAAAATCAGTTTTTTCGTCGCCTCTGAAGGTTTTGTTTTAAATATAATTTTCTAATTATATGAATTAAATTTGATAAAATTTATTCTGTATTTGGAATCAGAAGGTCCAAATTATTTTTTAAGTTTTTTTTTATTTTTAGGCATAAAAAAATTACCATTGTAAAAAAAAGACTTACTGTAGTTTAGGTAAAATAATGAAACTGGTTAAAGTTAAAAGCTAAAAGCTTAAAATACCTAAAAAATACTACTTTAAATGGTTTTTATGTATTTATAAACCATAAATAGACTTTAAAACATTAATTATCAATCTAATTCTTTGGAATTAATTCCACCCAAATGTGGTTGGCATTAAATTTAAAATAGTCACCATTTAATCACTTAAAACCACCCCTCCTTAAGTATAAATACTACTACTCACCACCCTCTTTCTCCTAAAAAAATTTAGGCACCTAAAATCTTTGAAAAATACTCTCATACTCACGCTCCCAATGTATAATCGCTGTTGGTCTCACAAAATTACCAATTCCAAGGTCTTTAAGGGATCCTTCAAGGAGGTGATATTCAAAAGGTAATTTTCTCAAACCACCTCTGTTATTTTCTTTTCTTCTTATACCTTCTCCTCAACCCCTTCATACATAAAGGAGTAATAAAATCAGAGTCATTTAAATACTGAAATTTTATTTTTATAATGTAATATATTATATCAATTCCTTTTATTACCTCCTATTATTCAAAGAAACTACACCGTTGTCCAAATTATGGCGGTTAACCATCTCCATGAATAATGATTTTTCATTTTCCATTACTACCTTGAAGGAAGGTCATAAAAGTATTATTATAGTTAAATAATATTTAAAAATTTATATTATAACCTATTTCATGTTCTATAACTAATATATATATATAATATTAAATAAAATGAAACTAGTTCACGATGGTCGGAAAAACCGCCAAAAATAAACTAAACATTTATTATTAACAATTTATCAAATGAATCATCTTCATGTCAGAAATAAAAATTATATATGGGACTATTTAAACTTATTTAATTGAATTAATACCATTTCATTTCACTTATATTTTTTTATTTCCATTTGAAAAGAAAATCCATAATTATACACAAATGAACAAATAATGAAACCATGAAACAAACACACCCAAAATAATGAAAATAATGAAATATTATTAATGAATGGGTGGTAATATGTTATAAAAGTATCACATAAAGTATTATAAATATGATTTTAGTTATATAATGAATTAATAACATTCTTTAAACCTTTATACATGAGGTTAAATTATAAAAAACTAAATGGAATCATGAGGTAAGGGTTTCTCATCTCACTTTTATTTCTGTGAGATATATGCCTTATTCACCACTTATTTCTTGTATGTGTAATATATATATTGGACTTTGATATATAATATAATTATTCTCATTATATTCATGGTATTAAATGTTTCATTTGATAATTATTACTTTTATAGTGCATACAATTCGACTGATTACAAATTGGTAAGGGAATTATTAACCCTATTTCCATTCTTTGGGTTAAACTTATACTTGATTATATCATACTAAGCTTAATTTTGAAATTAATTTAGAATATAATATGTTTTATTTCCAATTTTTATGTGGATTTACAATGTATACACATATTCGTTTCATTTTATTAATGATCACTTCAATGATATGATATTTATAAGGGACTTTCTTTTAAAAATTATCCTTTTAAAGTTTCCCTTAAAACTATATTCTTCTTACATGTTTGTGTTTTCTAAAATTGTTTCCAAAAATGTTTTCACTATTCTCTTATGATTGTTTAAATTAATTTTTACTCATGTTTTAGTTTTTAAAAAATGGTTTGAAAAGATTATTTTTTTATTTTTTTAAATTAGGTTTATTTGCGACTTTTCTAACAAAAATATGAAAGGAATGTTTTTTAACTTATACAGTATGAGAGGATTTTCCCACCGTCATGAATATTTAATGCTTTTTTGTCTCCTTTACAGGATTACAAGGTTATTTTAATATACTTTTTCCCTTTATAATTGCGTGACACTTTAAAAAGAAATGATTTGAAAATGGAAATGTTATTTTTCAAGAATTATTTGAAGTGATATTTCAAAATTAATTTCCATATAAGATAACATTATTTGATGTTACTTATGATTTAATTGGGATATTATTCAAGGATACTATCCTTATTCACTTTATGGTTGGTTTATATTTATGGTGTCATGATATTTATGAAACCCATTTCTTTTCCATGAGTTATGTTATGATGGGATCTTTATGAAACTCATTTGTTTACATGGGTTTTGATATGATGAATGACTTATGTTCTTGTGGAAAACATATGTATGGTTCTCATTATGTGACGGTGGTTACATTATAACCAAGTATGGTGGTTATGTTATAACCAATTATGTGTGGGACCTATATCTTCCTTCAATGCATTGGGTAATGATTTATATCTTATGAGATAGACAAGACTGAAATAGGAAGTGAACTCGGTTCAATAAGACAAGTCTAGAATAGGGATTGAACTGAGTTTAGTAAAATAGGACTAAAATAAGGAGTAAACCCTTTCTAGTAATACAATAGTGAAATGGGAAGTGAAACTGGTTCAATAAATGACTTTATATGCCATGATAGTCTTGGGAGTGAACCGTGACTACTACAATAGTCTAGGGAGTGAAACCCATTCCACTATGATAGTCTTGGAAAATATCCTTGTCTAATAAGGAAATGATTTTCTATACTTAGGTGTATTCCAAAATTCGATGTCTTATGATGATATTATCCTCTCATAGATCATTTTCTCTTATGATTCATTTCTTATGAAGTTCTATGATTTATTCCAAAACTCAAGATTATGATCTTTGATATGTAGGGTATAATTTTCAAATGTTATGATCATGTTCTTATTCCCTTATTCTTATGTTATGATTGATATTTTCCTTATTTAACCTTATTGAGAATATCATCTCACCATTTCCTTATGTTTATTTTCCCCAAGATATGAAGAAAGGTATTAAGTATGATATGTAAAAAAGGGTTATAGTTATGAAAGAATAAGTGGGATATGATGTAGCTGTTTTATGAAATGATTATTTATGTTTCCAAGTTTCCAAAGTCACTAAACCCATATGGTTCTATCATGGTTTTGTTATGATATTTAATTAATATTCATCTATTTAGATGTAATATCTATGTATGAGAAGAATAAGTTGTTATATTTAATTTATTTATTTTGTATCACCTGATTAGAAGGTCTAATTAATAAATCAGTACATAAGAGAAGGATTTAAATGGGCAGTTTTATGTATTGATTTATTTATTTCAAACCCCCACGTGAAATATTTAACAACCAATTAAGGTGGGATATATAAAAAAATTAATTATTATTAAGCAATAATATTAACACAATTTTAATGTTTTTGATACCATTTTATTTATTGTATTTGATTTAAGCTAAATGTAAACTATCATTTTATTCTTATTTTAAATAATAATAAATTTTTTCTCCTCTCTCCCCTAGTTATAAACAATTCAAATATCATGAAACTTGAATTCACCACTCTTAATATTACTAGTAGTAATTACATACCATAGATGATGGACGTTGAAATGTATCTTGAATTAATAGATATCAATGAAAAAATTAAAGAAAATAATTTAAAAACCATATAAAATAATGAAAATATGTCGATCTTCTTCTGAAGACATCTCAACGAGGGATTGAAATGTGAATACCCCCAAAAATAGATCCTTATAGGCTCTGTAAAAGTTTGAAAGAGAGGTATGATCATCAAAAGGAGGTTGTTCATACCAAGAACCATGATGAATGGAATGATTTAAGATTACATTTAATAAACTAGGTAATTATAGAATAAATCATTTTCATTAATAAGATAATTATTTTCATTATAAAGATATTAAGTATTTTTTATATAAAAAAGGAGATAGTTTCACAAAACTATTTTCTTATAAGTTTTTAAAATATTAATTTTTAAATTTTAGAATTTGGATTATAAAAAAAATAATTTCATTTTTAAATCATAATATAAAAATTAACTTAGAGTGATTTTTTTGGCATTTTTCAGAAAATATTGTTTTTTTTGGTGAATAGTGAAAAAATACCGATTTTTGTAAAACATTCATTTATTTTCAATAAATTATGTAATTTAAATGTACCATTATGTTTTTAATACAATTAAAATTAATATAAGTATTATTTATTTATATTTAATCCAATTAATTAATTTTAAGCAACTTTATATTGGATTTTAGTATAAGATTATTTTTGGGTTTAAAAACTAGTTTTTCTGAAAACTGTTTTAAAGTGCATAATGTTTCTTCATTTTAATTAATTAAGATAAATCCGAATTAGTAATTTTTTAAATGATATTTATAGATTATATATCAGTAAATATTAATTTTTATTTATAAAATGATCATTATTAGTCACCGAGTTAATATAAAATCATATTTTTCTTGAAAATTATACTTCTTGAAAAACCATTTCTTTTGTCACATCTGCAGGTTTAATTTTAATTTAAAAATTTCCACTTATGTGAATTGAGTTTTTTAAAATGGATTTCATATTTTAATAATAATAATTTATATTATCTATAAAGTTCAGCTTAATTTTTGACCATAATGAATAGTGAAAATAGTAAAAATTAATTACCACAGTTAAGGTGAAAACAACTTTACTAGGGAGGTAAACTAAAATTAAAAGGGTTAAAATTACCTTAAAATTTTATAAAATCCATTTTATGGACATATTTCTACCTCATAATGTCTAAGGTTCGATAATAGACCATTTTGGTTCTTTTTGGCATTTGAAAAACATGGATACACTGTTTTCTTTTAAAACATTACAAGTGTGCCACTCACCTCACCTATAAAAGGAAACCACTATATTATCCTATTAACACCTTAAAAAATTATTTATTGGGACATAAATGACTAAATACCTTCATAAATTCTTTCCCCGTGACCTAGATCCCTTATTTTTATCAGAAATCTATCTAAAGAAGAATTTTGGTGCTCACTTAAGGAAGTTGTCTGAAGAAGAGGTATCGTGTTTAACTGTGATTTTTTTATTTTATTTCTTATTTCACACCCTTAAAATATTATTCTATTATTCTTATATTATAAATAATATCTTACATATACTAATATGTTATTCTGTTAACGGAATAACCTAAATCTATCTCCTCATCGTGGACTATCACCTCATGAACTAATGTCATTCATTTTCCATCATCTCCTCTCACAACTTATTATAATGATAAATTTAAAGTATATATATGATATTTTTAAAATATTTATACTTATGGAGTTATTATATCACATATAACTTCTTAATTTTCATTATGTGGGGGATATGATAACGTCGCTCGTGTGTACGACGAACTACCGCCCCGCAAATCGATGTGATTCATTTTTCACTAACAATTTACATGGAAGGTAATAAGGATAAATTTAATGAATATATGTGATATATATGACATAATTATGATACTAATGACATATTTATCATTATAAAATGATAATATATCATCTTATTCCTTGCACTGAAAAATTATAACGTTATTCATGAGTATGTGTGTACTACCGCCTTCATGAAGCGATGTGATTCTTTATTCATCACTAAATAACATGGATTCCATATATAAGTATATTTAAAGTGATAATATGGTATTTATTAAATTATTATAATTATTTAAAGATAAAATAATACATACCTTCTTTCCATAATGATCATTGAAAAATGAAAATGTTACTTATTCCTATGTACGACCAACCATCTCCATGATCATAACGTAATTCATTTTTCATATTCACAATTCATAATTAGTTTTAAAAAATAGAATTTTTGTTTAAAAATTATAATTATTTCATGATTATTATTTCATTGATGTTGAAATAATGACCTTTTTGACCATAGTCAACCTACCAAATTCATTTTTGAATATATAATCCAAATATCATCAAAACATAGGATATAAAATTAATTGATTAAGTAATTGTATATAAAATAAAAATAATAAAAAGGAATAATAAACTTGAAAAATGGTTTTAATAGAGTAAATAATTAACATAAGTTTATTATTTAGGAATATTAATAACGAGTGTGACAAATCGAACTAGAGATAAGGGACTTAATCACAATTTACTTTCATTGAGGCATATGTTGATGCAATGCAACTATATTCTTTTATGAGGTTTATATACATCCCATTTAACATGTTATATCATGAATTTATTTATTATAATGATATTTAAAGTTTTTTTTAATGTTATTATTTCATGGGGTTTACAATTCAAATGCTTCCAAAGTGGTAAGGGACTTTTCTTAAAAAAACCATCTTTTAATGTTTTCCTTAAAAACCTATTTATATTCCATGTCTTGTTTTTAAAATGAGTTTTTGAATGTAATTATATATAAATTAGAATTTTATACAGAATTTTTTTTATTTCTTTCAAATTTTTTATAAAATGAATATTTGTTCAATTTTTTTTACTTTCTGTACAAATGAAAAAAGGAATGTTCTATTTTAACATGTATGGCAGAAATAACTTTTCATACTACCATAACCATTATTTGAAGTTTCGATTCCTTTACAACATTTTGTGATCTCTTAAAATAAAAACCTATTTAACTTTTTTGATTATTTTGGTATTGAAAATGGGTTTTTAGGATAAATGGGTATTTTGATATCTGAAAGAGTTTTTTTCATACAGAATTTAAAGAGTTTTTAATGGGTTTCATGATGAAAAATGAAATCTTTCATGATTTTTGGTTATGTTATAGTTCTTGGGAATTATTTATAATGATGGTTGTTTTTTTATAAACCAATTATTTATGGTTATGTTATTAACAAAGGATGGGTGGTTCCATGATAAACTATGGATTGGTGGTTCCATGATAAACGAAGGATGTGTGGGTTTGTGATATCTTTCCAATGCATTGGGTACTATAGACATGGAAGTTGACCATATTAGTTATTATAATGGTAAGAGTGATATGAATGATGATGTACCAAGTTAAATACCTTATTTTTATATTCTTTACATAGGTTTTAAATGATTTCTTTGATCAAAAAGTGTGTGTTATTTCACATGAAAAATATTTATAGCATTTCACTCAGAAAAATTTGGGATAAAGGTAAAAATTTCATATATTTTCATGTTTTTAACTGGATTAATTAAATTCTTCTTTTTATTTCCATTACTAATAATTTTGTGCTCATCCCATGTTTTAAAATGTTTTTCATAGGGTTTATGTATGATTAAGGGAAATGAAGCGGTCAAGCTGAAAGTCATGATAATTTTTTATGAAAATAAACCATGATTTATTTCAAAAATTTTATATTCTGAAAAAATGGATATTGATCAAAAGTGTATGATTTGTATATATATATGGTTTTTTAATGTATTATTTATAACCTAATTATATAAAACTATAAACTTAAAAAGAACCTCAAAAGTAAGAGCATGAATTCTTGACTTAAAACTGAAGATTATGTAATATTTAAGGTTGTGTTCTTATATTTGGTATCATAGGTTGGTATCGATAAATATATAGTTTAGTATAATGATAATAGTATAACCTTGAAATATTTTACTTTATTATTATGTTGAAATTATATAGAATTTAAAGATTATCATGTTTATTTATCTAAATAATTTCTGTTTGAAATGGTTTTTTCATAGAGGAAATGGGGAAGATATAGTGGGAAAAAATCAAGAGGAAAATATAATTTCAAATAAGTATCTCAAGATGGTTGGAATTAGAATAAAATATTTTGTTACAATGATGGCTCAATTAGCACAAGATATAAATGGTGGTGGTATCTATGGTAGAGATGAACATGATTTACCAAGAAGGAACATGTCTAAAGTGGAGCATTTCATGAGAAAACCCCCATCATTTAGTGTATCTTCTATCTATATGGTATAAAAATTATAGATCAATGCTCTATAGAAGATATTTGAATTCATGGGATTTTTGGAATGTCAAAAGGTAACTCTTTCTGTTTATCTTTTTGAAGGTGAAGCTGATCGATGGTAGTATCTGGTTAAGAATACCAGGGAGAAATATGATATCGATTCCTTTGAATGGGAATATTTTAAGGATATTTTTGTTAAAAAATATTTACCTAAGTTTGTTTGACTTCAGATGGAAAAATATTCTCAGAATTGAGGAAAAAATATGAAGATTATGTAGCCATGTATAAAGAATATTTTACAAGACTGACCAAGCATGTACTGGATTTTGTTTGGTACATTAATAATAAGATTAATAGATTTTACTCAGGGTTAAAACCAAGTTTACAGAGAGATTTTTCCACATAATAATTTAAAATCTATGAGAAAGTTGTTTGTTGTGCTAAGAAATTGGATATGTATTTTTTCAACACTTATGTTCCTTGAGATGACAAGAGTAAGAAAAGATCTAGATAAAAGGAAATGGGGAAACATCCATAAGAGAAATATGGTGGTAAGAAAACCAAGTTCCCATGTTGTGAGAAGTGTGGTAAAAATCATCCTAGGGAATGTATTATAATGTTTTAGAAGTGATTTTGATGTGGTAAGTTTGGAAATATGGCTCATGACTGTAAGGAAAATGAGAAGATGAATAATGAAAAGCCAATAGTAAGATTATTCAGTTGAAATGAGTTGGGCCATTACACTAACATGTGTCCAAATTTATCCACTCATGGGTAAATCATTAATACCAAAATCAGAAAGGTGTGGTAAAATATTATGCTACTAGTATGATTTATGTTGGTCTATAAAGTGAAGTGGTTACCGGTATGTTACTTTTTTATTCAAATTATGGAAATAACCTATTTGAATCTGGATCTTTGCATTCTTTCATTTCTAATAAATTTTCAAGTAAATTGGGAATATCACCTCATGAAAGTAAGTGGTAACTTTTGGTGAAAACTCTAGGTAAAAGTATAAAAGAAACCAATATTTATATGAATCTTATTATTTTCATTATTGGGATGGTCTTTACTACAAATATTTTTGAACTGGACATAATGGATTTTGATATCATTCCTAGTATGTTTTAAATTTAAGTTTATCATGCTAAGATAGAATGAAGAGACAATAAAGTTATGTTCAATGATTTCATGAAATCAATAACTTACCACAAAGCTAAGAAATTTATTAGAGATGCTTGTGAAATTTACCGAGCTTATATTATTGAAAATTAAGAAAATTTTAAAATAAATTATGTGCTAGTAGTGAATAAATGCATGGATGTATTTTCTAATGATTTACCTAGTGTTATTATAAATCTGGAGGTTGAGTTTACCATTAACATAGTTCATGATACTAAGACTATTTCTAAACCCCCTTATCAAATATATCAAGTAGAACTTTTAGAATTGAAAAATAAATTATAGGAGTTTCTAGATAAAGGTTTCATTTGACCTATTATTTCACCATGGAGTGATCCTATTTTTTTTAGAAAGAATGATGGTTAAATGATACCTTTCATTAACTATAGAGATTTAAATAACATCATAATTAAGAACAAATATCCTTTTCCTCATATCAATTATTTTTTTGATCAGATCTAGGGAGAAAAATATTTTTTAAAGTTTGGTCTCCGGTTGGGGACCATCAGTTTAAAGTGAAGGAAGAAGATATTATAACGACTTTATTTCAAACTAGATACAAACATTTTGAATTTTTATTTATGAAATTTGGGTTATCTAAATCACCTTCTGTATTTATAGACCATATGAATATTTTTTTCCATGAATTTTGGGTTATGAACTTTGGGTTATATAACGCACCTGCTATATTTATGAACCATATGAATAGAGTTTTACATGAATTCTTGGATAAGTCTATGTTTGTATTTATTTATGACATTTTTTATATTCTAAAAGTCAATAGAAATATGAAAGATACCGAAGGATTGTTTTAAAAACCTTAAAAGAAAGGAATAGTATGGAAAATTTAGTAAGTATGAATTTTGGTTGAAAAAAATTATTTCCTTTATCATATTATTTCTAAAGATGACATAACTATTGACCCTATTGAAACAAAAGTTGTTGAAGAATAGCCAAGACCCACAAATATCATATAGATTCGTAGTTTTCTTGGATTAGAGAGTAACTACCAGAAGTTTTTTGAATTTTTTCTCAATTTTCTATACCATTGACTAAGATTGCAGTGTTTAGACTTGAGATACACTAAAATAGTGACCTGATCTAATTTTCCATTAGGACTCCAGTGCACCTCCCCATACGCTAGAGGCTACAGACCAACAATTAGGATCAAAAGGTGGTATAGTGGGGAGGATATACCCTCTGGATCGGTAATAAACATAGAATATGAAGTAAACATAAAGGTAGCGTAATATAATAACAACTGGTAATCAATAATGAATGTATAAATGATCATGTATGGATATGATCTAACAAAAATACAAGAAGATATATATAGTACATAGAAAAACTGAAAATGAAATAACTAGATAAAAGGAAAAACAAATATATCCAATATAATCACAAGCACATGCTTGGTCCTCTACTCCTATAATCTATCCTAGCTAAGAAGGATATAAATAAGAAAGTACAATCCAGGACCCTGATCCTATAAAAATAAGATCTGTTTAGGTACCCCATTGTAATGGTGGATCGAACAGGGTGTGAGATATACTCTGTAGGCCACCACAAATGATATATAGAATAATCCAGTCTATTCATATAAAATGATAAATATACAGGTACAAAATAAATGTAATAAATAAATAAATAAAACATATTAGTTTGGGTTCCTCCTAGATACCTGATCGATACTACCTACTTTTATTTATGCTAGATGTCTCTGATCCAAGGTGATTCTGTATATATATGATATGGGTTTATTAATGAGTCGTGATAAAAAAATAATCAAGGGTTGATTAAACCCCAAGCATGTGATTTGGCTTGGCAGACATATCTATGAGATAAAAGTTATACATTCTTAGTTTTTGATATACAGATGCCTTTATAATTTAATAAAAGGTGATCTAATCCCATACATAGTGACCCATAAAAGGAATCCTGAGTACCACTTTAGGTGTATTATAAATACCCAACACCATAAGATTCTGTTCAAGGAAATCCATAAAATGAATCCCAAGTATCACTCTTGGTGTGGTGTAAGCATGACCCTATGATCCTATCCTAGGTATCCCACATAGGGGACTGATTATCACTTATGGAATGGTATAACCATATTTCCATCGAGCCCGTCCAAGGTGACTCCCCCAAGGAACCAATATCGCTCATGGGATGGTAAGTAATCCACCTGATGAACCCATCCAAGGAATCTTATAATGATCTAAGTATTGCTCCCAATGTATTAACAATCCATGACAAGTCTTACTTATAAATCACGACGAGACCATCCAAGGCATCCTTAAATTGGGACCCTTGTATCACCCTCATCTTAGCATGGAGAACTCACACTAGTTCAACAAGGCACTATAATCATAATACTTCCATCATGTTATACAATCCATTAAATACAAGTAAAGAAAACTATGACATAAAACATAAGGTCCTAACTTAAGTAAAACCACTTCCCGTGTTCTTATTTACATTCCAATGCATTTATTATAAGGTAATTAATATGACCTAATTAATAATAAATAAGTCATTACCAAATCATAAGGCTCCTAATCCTTTAAATAGGGGTACACCTATGGGGTTGGATCAATTTTGAGGTAAATGCCTTAAAAAATTGATTCATGGGTAGCTAGGGTCTTGTTATACATTAAAATAACCTTTAATTTAATTAATTAAACATTATGGAGGTGATGAAAGAAGGTATGACATGTGGAATGATGGTGCATGATAAAATACAACTATAATTTGAGGTAAAATAACTAGACCACCTACCTCTTTCTTAAGACAATTTACTTGTCCAATATCGGACTTTGATTCAACCTGGAAAAAGATAAATTAGAAGAATCATCAAACACCCAAAAAATAGGGAAAATGAGATTTCATGGATTTTGCACTATATATAGAGAGGTAAATGAAGAAGATAAGTAGGTGGAGTTGAGGTATTACCAATACAGTTCCAATACACCTGACAGTGAGAAAAAATGGATCCCAAACGAAGATTATAGCTCAAATCCTAGGAGAGTAGATGAAGTATCTCCCATGTTTCACCCATACTATACACTAGTGAAGAAATAAGGAGGAAAGAAATAAGTTTGAGGTAACAAACAATTATTTCCAACTAATTAATGAGCCACACGGCTTGGAAGACTATGCACCAACCGTGCCGCTTCCTCTACCTAGAATCCACACCCCACACAATTAGTTCACACAATATGGAAAAAATGCACCTAATCCATATGTAGCTACTAGTTAAGTAGAACTAAGGGTACGATCTAGGATCATGGTTTGGAAAAAACATCCACAACCCATGTGCCACCTTTATAATAAACTGTAGAATAAACACACGACCATGCGCCTCCTCTCAAACAGTTAAATATAATCGCATAACACCTTTTAATCTACTAGAACAGGCTGCATGATCACTCTTGGAGATTTCATAGTTTAAAGAAACCATTACCCTTAAGAAAAGGGGCTACACAGTTGACCCACACAATTAAACTAACCACACACCAACCATGCGCCTACAACCACTTCCTCCCAAAATTGATTTTTTTATGCGTGAAACATCTGAAACTCATCCAGACTCTTGAGACACCTATATAGACTTAAAACTCATATAAAAACATCACTTTAAAGTGATCCAATTCTCATATTTAAATTCTTAATTTTAGTTTAAGATTTTTCCTTTACACTAAATGAAAAGTTTAAAAACTCTTGAAATTCCAACTCGATCCAAAAACTCAGGATGTTACAACCTCACGAACTTAGAACTTCTCATCCTCGAGAAACCATAGGGAACAATGAAAAAACAACCAACCTACTAGGGTCATGAAGTTTATTTCAAATGACCCCATTGCATTTTCAAATGCCCAACACACCTCTAAGAGTCAATTTAAGAATAAGATACTTAAACCGCTAAAAATTGATCCAACACTCGTAAAAAAAGCTAAAATATATAGATGGAGCTCTCCTAAACCCATCTAACCTAAGATATGATTCCATCATCATCTCTATTATCAAGCATCCTAAGATGCTCCCAACCTTAACTCTTAACCTTTGAATGACCAATTCCGAGTCACAACACCAAAATCATCAGAATTTACTATTGAAGCACATCTATAGAATTCTAGAAATGATCACAACATGTTTCTCAAAACGATCTAATCAATTATAGGAAAGGACACCACCCCTATCCCTCACTCTGATCTTAATGGTCAATTCCATTTGACCCATCTCCAAATTGGTCACTTTGGATTTCATTAATAATCCTAGACGACCCTTTCCAAGACACCCTCCTGAACTCATTCCATGCATGAAAGGGTTACACAACAACTGTATACCTCCTTTTGAGAGATCTCTAGTTGAACCACCTATGGAAGAATGTGCTCAAAGATGCCCATCTTAGATGACTGAAACTTTTTAAATGAAAGATCCCAATGCCTTCAAGTAGAGGCATCTCAATATTGTATCAAGAACATTCACTAAAACCCACTATCGAATTTTGATAATCTCTCCTAATTGAACCATTCCTAGAACCTTTAATAAAATGGAATACAAGTAAAAAAATTACCATTATACACCCGATATTGGCTTAACACAAACCTTATCAATTGAGGGTTGTTCAGCACCAACCAACACCCATCTCCCCACCTTAGGAGTAAAATTTTCATCACATAAATGTATAAAACTGCTCACCATATCCCATGACCTATCCTCACTGGGTGTAATGATTGGAATGGAATTTACCCACTCACCCTTATAATTAATGAAAATAATACCATCACCTGTTTTCGCCTCCCTAAAATGGTTTCCACAAAGAATGCTGAATTTAAAGTTAGAACATGGGTCAACACCTCCCAACGATAAATGGTTTACTATGCACTATTTTTATTATCTTAAAACCTCCCATAAAATAAAAATCCTAAGGAGTCATTTTTCAACCAAAATAACCATTTAAAAAGTTAGTTCACCATTTAGCTGATGCAATCTTTATACACTTAGGGTGATTTCAAAATAAGGGGCATGATCACCTCTAACTAGGAGTACACTAAGTTTTTAATAGAAGGGTTGTATAAATATCTTGATCCATGATTTCATATAAATAGGCTATAGAATCCTTTCCCAATACATTAAACCACATCTCCTCACCATGATTTTCCAGGATAAAACATGGGTCAAATATCTCACGGTGCCTAATCAAGTTCAGGATAACCCTCCTCAAGGGTGCTCTCTTTAACTGGCCAAAGCTCCAAGTCACACTACCCACATGCATCATATTTAAAAAACCATCGGTCCTTAGATCACACCTAGATAGTCACTGAAACTATATACTTAATAGATCTGCATACAAATTATGTGAACTAGACTTATCATACACAATAGGTGTACTTACCGTACTACCTGATTTAAGAATCAACTCATAGACTCAAGATTCATCCACCAACAAAGTCAAAATGATCTTTATACATGGAATTATAGTATTTTAATACACTGAAAGTTACCCTATAACCCCTCTCCAAAATATTTACGCCATATTTTCCATGATTTTTTAAACAAACGACCACCTCATAGCGTCATCTCTGAGAAGAAAGCATAAATGCAAAACTATTGGTCAATTAGGTCAGGCAGCTGAACAATACTACCCCTTAAAGAAAATTTCAATATTCATTACCTTAAGTTCTTCCCAGAATGAAAGGAATCAATGTGTCGGTATAGAAAAATACAAGCAACTCCCTTGCATCAGTCTCGTAACGAGTATAAAACGATGCTCGTTGCCTTGAAGGCATTAAAATACCTCAGGAAAATCAATCTCATAGGTTTACTAGAATAAATGAATGGTGAACTACCAGGTATTGAACATGGGTAAGGGTATAAAGGTATACCACATAGCCCTAAGTTTTCTCAATTGAAAACTAAAACTCACTCACGATGGAAAGACACGGTTCCAAACATGCCTAAACACTCTCTAATAAGAGGTTAAGCTGAAACAAGTAAGTAAGAATCTACCCACAAGGGTCAGATTCTATTGTCTTAAATGGTATGACATTACCTGCTAAACATTGGTCTATGAGGCTCTGATCCCACTAAGAATCCAAATAGAGGAGTGCTCACTAAAAGGTTACCACACTTACCTAGGAAGAAAAATAGCCGACACTCACTGAGTATCCACATAAAGAAATATCCTCTTGAGGTTCAAGTACCTAACAACCATCCATCTTCCCAGGGTGTTATTTCATCACTAAAAATCCTACTAGAGACAACCCATACCCGAATAGAACCTCACAACTGAAAAAATTTCATGAGAATTTAGCAAATATTAAAGGTTCTGAGGGAGCTACCTCTATCAGGATAACACCTTTTGCTTTAAGAAAAAGGGCATCGACTCAAAAACTAGGTTCATGCCAGAAAATATCAATAGGACTTACCACATAATATCTAGGTCCAACTTATCTTAGGAATAAGTCAACTAAGGTCTACGGGAAACATAGATGTTCCCTCTCTAAGGAAACATCAAAACTAACCCTTACACTATACCGAGTTTCAATTTTAAGGTATTTAAACTATGTTTATACACCAGGTTTATTAAGTAATATTTGTTATAGAAACTATACCATTCACCTTATTTAGAAAATGTTATACAACATTTGGAAAATTATCTCATAATTTAATTTTTAACCATTAATTTGATTTAAGAGTTTCCATAACTGGCTCAGTTAAATAAAATTTCAATTTCCAATCTAGAGAGAAAAACACTATTTAGTTTGAAATTGGCACTTTAATTTACTGATTCCTAATAATAAAAAATCTCACAGATAGATAACAAGGATTTTTTGAATTAAAGGGACTGGTTAAGTAACATGACACCATATATTTATATGTAACACTTATAAGTGGATACAAACACTTTAGATAACCATCCCATTAACATAAGTATACCGCATGAGGTTAAGTATAAAAGTATAAAAAGATCAAGTCAACCTATAAGGTTCCCACCACATCAAACTAAGTTCAACCAAATGAAACCCATAATATTTTATATTATTAAGATTTAAAAACACCCTTAATGGGTTTATCTCATAAATAATACTCCAAAATAACCTACTTGGGTATAGTTATCCACAAGGATTTAATTAGATTTAAGAAACCCCTAACAAGGGATCATCTTACAATAATGTTCCCCAACCGACCTACTTAGTTCCGGTTTTGTATTTGGGAATTTAGTCATATAGGTTTTAATGCCCAAATATAGAGGTGTAATCATTTATAATTTGTAGTTTATATCATTTTTAACTGACTTTAATAAGTAATGGTTTAAATTTGTCAAATTTTTTTAACTTATTTATAATTCAAGGTCCCAACTAGGTTAATTCATTAACCATTCATTACAATTAAATATTCAAAATTTATTATTCTACATAATGATCTATTTAGATTAATCACCATTTCTAAATGATAGATTTACATGCCTTCATAATTTATAATTTTAATTCATATAACTATAACCATGTTTTTTAATCTAAAGTTTCATATTAGAATAGTCCATACATGGTAGTTTAATTACATGGGTCACTATTATATAATTTACTAAGGCCCATTAACTTTATAAATTGAACCATTGGTTCTCATTTAATTGAAATTAGATTACCACATTTTATTTCAACATATATAAAGTCTATACGAGATGGTTCGATTATACGAGTCACTATTTTATACTTTATAAAGACCCCATACACTTTATAAATTGTAATGTGGAACCCATTTAATCAAAACCATTAGTGTTTTAGCCCAAAAAACCAATGGTTTGTGGCTTAAACATAAAATAATTGGTTGATTAAATAGAATCCCACCATGAAGTTATACAATAAAATACCATTTAGGTTGATTCATACACTTTATTTAATCAACATTATATCATAATTATCACTAGGCATGCTATCACAAAGTAATAAATACAAGTAAGCATGGAAGAAAGAATGGAAAGTTACTACATAAGCAAAAAAACACTCAAACATGGTGTACATAGCTAAGTATTCTAATAAAGTACCTATCATGGTATAAAAATAAGCATGCTAAAATAAATTACATAAATATTATATACTAATAATAATGATGATAAAGCACACAAGTATGATACATAAG
Organism: Viscum album; assembly: GCA_963277665.1. NCBI lineage: Eukaryota > Viridiplantae > Streptophyta > Magnoliopsida > Santalales > Viscaceae > Viscum > Viscum album. The sequence continues at coordinate 1,067,651,727 of OY728166.1, read as the reverse complement.
TGAGAATATAAGAAGTTTCCTCAACAGGACATTCTGGTAAACATGCTAAAGTATCAAGCAAAGAACATTTATGAAAAGTATCACACAATCTATAATGTAACCTCCATGACATGGAAAATGCATGAAATGTGAATCTCCATGTGCCTAGAATGATGCATGAATAAACCTCACTTCTCTTTCTATACCAATCCAAGAGGTAAAAATCAGGATCTATAAATCAATAACTAGAAAAAAATACAAAAATCAATCAAGGTGAAATATTAATTAGCCATAACAGCAGTAGAATCAATAATCACATCCCTAGAAACTTGATCTTTCCCTCATGCATGGGTTACTTGGACCCAGAAACAAGTTATTTACCAAGTTTTGAAACATTACTAATCTTCTGCCTACCATTTTCCAAATAATTAAATAAAGGAAAGTAAACATTTGATATAATTTGTAGCATACCAACCTGAGAACCACTAAAACAGTGACCCGAGATCATTGCCCACTAGGCCTTAAGCATGCCTCCCCATATTCTAGAGGCTTCCGACTAGCAATGAGGGTCTAAAGGTGGTATAGTGGGGAGACTATAACCTCTAGATCAATAATAAATGCAGCAGAATAAGTAAACATAATGGCAGTGGAATATAATAATAAATGGAAATCAATAATGAATGAATAAATGATTATGCATGTACATGCTCTGAAAAAAATACAAGTAGGTACACACAGTATATAACAAAAATGACAAGGAAACAACTAGAAAAAAGACAAATCATCTATTTCAAACAACATCATGGGAATAGGCTCGGTCCTCTGCTCCCGTACTCCATCCTAGAAAAAAAGGATAACAATAATAAAGTACAATCTAGGAACCTGATCTTGCAAGCATGAGGGTACCCCAGTGTAATGGTGTCCTGAACAAGGTGTGAGATATACTCAGTAGGACACCACCAACAATGTTTAGAATAATTTAGTATGTGCATATAAAATGAGAAGTGTGCAGTTAAAAAATAAATGTATGTAATAAATAAATAAAGCATATCAGTCGGGGTTCTTCCTGGATACCCGAATGATACTTCCTGCTTTGTATTAATCTAGACGTCTCTAAAACAAGGTGATATTGTACAGATATGATATGTGTGTAGTAATGGGTCATGATAAAAAAATCATCAAGGGTGGACAAAACCCCAAGAATGTGATTTGTCTTGGTGGATGCGTCCTTGGGATAATATTTATGCATTATTAGTTTTCAATATATAGAAATACTTAGAATTTAATAAATAGTGACCTGAGCCCATCTAAGATGACCCATAAAAGAAATCCCAAGTATTTCTCTAGGTGTAGTATAAATACCCAACACCGTAAGATTCCTTACAAGGTGATCCACAAAAGGAATCTGTTTCTGATTCTTTCATCGGGGTGTGCATACATCTATCGAGGGGGATGCGTTGCTTGTTACCCTGAATTCCCACTTTCCAAAGACGGGAAACATATGTTGATTGTTCAGGGATGTTTTCTCCTTGATCGAAATGGGATGATGGGATGTCGGTTCCTCCTTCCATGGATTCCTCCTTAGAACTCGATGCCTAGTCCGAGTCTCCCTCATAGACTTAAGATGTTGTTCATGAAACTCTTCCCAGTTCCATGTCTTCATGGATGCCAATTAATTACGCTCCTTCTGTTAGGACATTCCAAGGGGTCCGGTCAGGGCAGCAACCTTCATTCGGGGGAGTAGTCAGGTTGGACATCACTAGCATGTCTGGACGCTAGAACACTAGCGCGTATGGTTTTCTTCCACTTATGATAGGGCTTCTCAAGGGATCGAAAGTCTGAGGCATCCCACATCAAGTGTGGGGAATTATATTCCATAGGCATGTCTCTGAGGATTTCATTAGTTTCCCATGTTTAACATAGGGTATGCCACGAGTTTAATGTCTAGCAGAGATGGACCAGACTGATCAGAACACTGATGGGAGTGGATCAGATGGGTGAAACCCCTAGAGGGATCGCTGATGTTGGGGCTAACTCATGGTCAATTACCCGATTACTGCAAGGAGAAGTGATAAAGTGGGTGACATGATCTCACCATTATGTGGTGGACTAGGTAATAATCCGGATGGATATAGACTACTAAGAGTGGATGGAGAATGATATGGAACCACCGTAAGAGAGAAAATTATGTTAAAATTGAGTCTCAAAGAGACTTCCTATGTATCCCCATGGAAGGGAATCAAAGTCCACGTAGTTCAGTGAGACAATGAGATACTTAAGGAGGCAACCCATATGGATGGGACCCGGAGGAACTGGAACCTCTGGGTTGGGGCATGACCTTCCCAAAACGCATAGGCTCGAGGGAAAGAATAGTATGAGACATGGGTGATGGGATTAAACCTCATGGAGGCTTCCTACGTATCCCTATGGTAGGAAATAAAAGTTTACATAGTTCAGGATGGGGTATAGAATTAGGGTGCACACATAGGACAATGAACTGATGATATACTGGGGCTTACGCGTGGTCAGCAGCCCGAATTGGTCTAATACCATGGGGAAGGACCAGAGATGAGGGTCCCAATAAAGGGGATTATTTCGGATTACCGTCAATTGTGGACTACAACAACTTACCATAGGTTGGGTGAAAACAATGGCTTACTGACGATTGGGGAACACAACGAATTACCGTCGATTGGCGATAAAAACTTATTACCATTTATTGGGGATCACAATTTCTTACCATAGATTGGGGATAACAATGGCTTAGCGTCGATTGGGGATAACAACGACTTACCTCTGGATGAGGTACAATGGATTAACGCTGGATGGGGTCACAATAACTTACCATTGGATGGGGTCACAACGGCTTACCGCTGGATGGGGTTGAACCTCAGGAAGTCTTCCTATGTACCCTACCTATGATATAGGGATCAAATCCCACGTAGTTCTAATGGGTACAGTTTAGCATCATGTGATACGAAAAGTGGCGTATAGTTTAACGTCATGGAGGAAGAGGGTAAATCGACATGAAGTGGTTAGGATTGTTTGGTGAACCGACATGAAGGGGGTCTGGACCAGTAGGTGTTGGGATTTAACCTTAGGGAGGCTTCCTACGTACCTTGCCTTGGGAAGGATCAAAGTCCACGTAGTTCGGTATGGTTTGGTGAACCGACGTGAAGGGATCGGGACCAGTGGGTGTTGGGATTGAACCTTAGGGAGGCTTCCTACATACCTTTCCTTGGAAAGGATCAAAGTCCATGTAGTTTAGTATGGTTTGGTGAACCGACATGAAGGGGTTAGTACCAGTAGGTATTGGGCTCAAACCTCAGGGAGGCTTCCTACGTACCTTGCCTTGAAAAGGATCAAATTCAACATAGTTCGGGATGGTTTGGTGAACCAATGTGAAGTGTTCAGGACCAGTAGGTGTTGGGATTGAACCTCAGGGAGGCTTCCTACATACCTTGCCTTGGAAAGGATCAAAGTCCACATATTTCAGGAGAGAGAATGCAATTTAAAGTCATACGAGATGAAGGTGAACCGAAACGAAGGGGGTCAGGACAATTAGGTGTTGGGATTGAACCTCAGAGAGGCTTCCTACATACCTTTCCTTGTCAATGATCAAAGTCCACGTAGTTCGAGATAATGGATATAGTTTAACGTCATGCGGGATGAAGGTGAACTGATATGAAGAGGCCGGTTCAAGTAGGTGTTGGGCTTGAACCTTAGGGAGGTTTCCTATATACCTTGCCTAGAAAGGATCAAAGTCCACGTAGTTTGGGAGAAGTTAGGGGATTACACGCTAAGGTGGACCAGAGAGTATTTCATGGTCGATGCTTACTCTAAGACCACATGATTCATGCTCAATGTGAGAAACAAGAGGCAACAAAGACCTAATGATTACATCGCGAAAGGTGCATCCGTGGAAAGTGGGACAGGGTTTACACGTGGTTAGCAGACCAAAGAGGAAATAGGGGCTTATGCGTGGTTTGCATCCCAATGAGATGGAGACTGGGACTTACACTAGATTGGATTCCTGGTGGTGAAAACTCCTAGAGGGAGAGGGATGGGGTATCAAGGATCCCTATGCCCCTCTCACCTATTAGTCATTGGAACTGAAGAAGAGAGGAGGAGCAGGGGTGCTACCTTCTACAAGAAAGGCTAGGGGCTTACACCGAGATGGTTTCCCTCCCTGCGGGCAGACGCCACTCTAGTAAATAGGATCTCATTCCATGTGGGGAAGATATCAATCCCATGGAGATGAGCAGGCATGGATAATATCTGAGGTGGGGCACCCCATGTAGAAGGCATGGGGTGAGGCCACAGTTTAACATAATGTGTTGAGGACGATGGTGCTTGGCAGTTTAATGTCCTGCAGCTTGAATGCGGTGGGTTCACTCCGCACCCCTAGGACTTACATAACTGATACCCACCCACCCTTGGGGAAGGGAAGGAATTATAAATTCCATTGTGAGGGGGTGTCTTGGAGTGATCCACTGAGGGTTCCATGTTAGCGTGGATATGCAAAGAAGAAATAGTCGTTAGTGTGCCTATGCGAAGAAGCATGGGGATAAGCAACGCAATGTGAAGTACCACCCAAGGGACCATGAAATCAATTCATATGAACCTAGAGGGTTGTATAAGAAAAGGGTTTGTAGAGAAAGGGGGTTCATAGGAAGAGGTCTTGTGAAGCTCTGGTGCTCCATGTAGTGGAGGGGATTCACGAAGGGGTATGCTTCGTGAAGTGGGGTGTCCTAGCCTAGGCATAGGGAATAAGTGAAAATTAAGGGTGCTTTGCGAAGCATAAATACTCTCACGGAGTAGGGATTCATGAAGCAAGGGTTCCTTGAAAATAATATCACTGTGAAGTAGTGTGCCTCGCGAAGCACATTGACCCTACCTTAACATGTGGTTCACAAGTGTATAAAAGTTACTTCACAAAACATGCGTGCTTTGCGAAGACCTGAGTCCCCTTAGGGATCTTCTTCCTTTGAGAAGGCCCATGGGCTTTGTGAAGGGAATCCCTGCTTGAAGAGGGGTTGTGATTAAGCCAAAGGAAATGAACTTCACGATTCTAAAGTACCTTTAAGATCTCATTTTTCGTAGAGAAAAAAGTTCTTTGCAATTTAAGATCTAAGAAGGAGAAAGTTCGAAGTATCCATCCTTTGGGATTAGGGGAAGCCTAACATTTATAGGCAAGAGGTGGAACAAAGTAGGGATCACGTGATGTGAATCCACGTGGTTCTTTTTTGTAACTACGGAGCTTCCTACCTCTTTTCTTCATGTCAGCTTCACAAACGTCTTTTGAATCACGGAGCCTCCCGCCTCTTTTCTTTGCGGAAGCTTCACAAACATCTTTCATATCACATAGCCTCCTGCCTCTTTGATTTGCAGTGTCTTATCAAACATATTTTGGATCATGAATCCTCTTGCATATTTTCTTCACGGCGACTTCAAAAATGTCTTTTAGATCGTGGAGCCTCTCACCTCTTTACTTCACGACGGCTTCACAAATGTCTTTCAGATCTCGGATCCTCCCATCTCTTTCCTTCATGACAGATTCAAAAACGTATTTTGAATTGCGGAGCCTCCCATATATTTGCTTCATAGTGCCCGTGAAGGAGGCGGTTTTGCATCGGCCGCAGTGTTGTGGGGATCCACAAACATGCTTCACGAGGCAGGCTCAATGGAGGTGGTTTCCTCTTTACATTTTCTTTTCATCTCCACATATTTTGGCGCCAAAAAACTCCCCCCTTAGACTTGGAGTTGAGGATAAAATGAGGGTCTAAGTATGAGGAATAATTTCCAAAATTTTTAGGCCAATCTCCAAGAAGGCTTGCGAAGAAGGTCCGTGATGCGGAGAGGTGAAATGCGGGTTGAGAGAACCACAAAGCTTGCCGCGAATGGACACACCGCGAATCACAAGGGGCCATTAACTATAAATAAGGACGGTTGGAATCTCTTTTGTCCATTCTCATCTTCATGTTTTAGCATTTGTGCTCTCAATTTTTGAAGCTCCACACTCTCTATGAATCATGCCTTTATTCCTCACAACACACAATGAGTCTTTTGACTTCACAAGTGTGCGCTCCGCAGCTTACATTTACGAAGTCTATGGAAGGGCTCCGTGAACCATCTATGCGATCGAGCTTTTCGATCAAGATCTGCGATCCAGGGGAATTTTTTTCAAAAACTTGGACTGAATGGCTCATCAGGAAGCTTCTAGGGGGGGGGGGGGGTCCTTTCCTATGTTTCCCATAGGGAAGAGATTGAGAACAACTCAGGTATCGAGGAATTCATTCGAAGCCATTTGGACTATGATTCGTTGGGAGAATTGCTGTCAGAGATCGAAAAGAACTACCCACTCTACAAAAGGCTTCCCCTATATGGTTTTGTACTAAGGGATGATGTATTTCTTCCAAAAGTGAGTAGGGAATAGATGAATTACTGGTTCAGAAGCACGCAGTGCCAGTACCAGTGGTTTAGGGAAGCTGACGACCATATTTGGGAAGATTTCACACCCGTCAATATTGATTACTTATACAACCACATGAATAAAATTGAATGGAAGGAACTGCAGCTAGAGACATCTCCTCCACTGTACCACACCATCCTGAAGGTAGACCTAGGGAACCTAGAGAAAGGGTGCACCGATGAGTGGGATCTGCACTAGGGCGGCAATTTCACAGATGATTGGGCCTGGTTCTACTGGATATATGCCTCGTGTGAGGAGTTCAGGGAAAATATAAAGAAAGTGGGCCTATATAAGGTAGCATGGGCCTCTAAATTCTATATCTACCAACTGAATTAGTTGATGCTAGAGCTGTTGATCAGATGGTCGTCGAAGATCAACACTTTTCATTTTCACTATGGAGAGGTCGACATAATTCTATGGGACTTGCACCAGATCTCGAGGGTCCCGATACTGAGGGAAATGTATGAAGAGTTCCTACCTATCGTGAATACATGGGAGGACGCAAAGAAGATGCTACCACTAGAAAAGGCACTGATGGAATTGGTGCTAGGGGAGGAAAAACATTCGGTGAGGGACGTCCTTTTCAAGCAGTGGTTCAAGAAGTTCCTGAATTTCTCTGATGATGGATAGTTTCCTATGAGGCCTCAGACCTTCCCAAAGGGGGTTAAACGAGGTAAGGAGAACTTTTACTAGTGGATATTAGAGGATAGCTAGTGGAAAACCTAGGGATTCAGTGTCAGTACCAAGCAGCAACCGGTGGTTAGGTTAGCTGCATTTATCGAGGCGCTAATCTGCGATTGGATTCTGCCAGTGAGGGACACAAACATGGGCATGTGACTGAGTAGTTTCATAATGGAATCCATGTTGATCATAGGGGGATGTGTCAAACTTGAGATCTCGATGCTCTCTAAGTTGTATAATATGTCGTGGCATATCAACGAGGGGAAGAAGCCACAGAGGATATATGGGCCATTCCACCTTCTTTATGGGTGGATAGCGACGCATGTCAGGGGTATCTACAAATACAAAAACCACATTTCCCCTTCATGATATAATTTCTTCTCTTCCATTTTGAATGCTTTGGGGAGCTTTCTAACCAAGCTGACCCCACCATTAGTGTTGAACCGGGTCTGGAAGGTGGATGAGTTCAACTTCCACACATTCCCATTTCCAATAGGTGTGTTCAATGATAATGATCAAGGAATAAAATAGAATCAGTTCCACCTTATGGCCTTTCAGGGTGGAGTCCTAGTGGTGCGGGTTGACCGTGAGTCTCTCTATGATCCGTACACTCCGCATCGCTTTGTGAGGTAGTTTCTATGTATGCAGTGGCTGACCCTGCGGGTCTACTTGGGGGTGCGCCATGAGGACCACCCATGTGTGATGAGACAGATGTATATCATGTTCACATGGGAGGATGGTGATATGTGGAACAAGCTTCCTCCACCCACAACTGTCTTCAGGATGGTGAAGGAGTACACCAAGAGATGGGAGGTGGCCTACCCGGGAGAGATGATGAAGCAGAAAAATGTCCATGCTAGTGACGAAGTTCCTCCCCAACCCCGAGGATGGGGCCAGAAGGTGGTGAGGACATATCATGGTGGAGGGGCTGTATTAGCAGCGAGACCCACACCAATTGAGAGGCAGGTAGTGGCGGCGGACTCGGCGGTCCCAGAGGGGCAGAGTCATCCAGAGGGGAGGCTCCAAGTGAATTCCGTAGGGTATCCACTTAGGATTTTGAAAAGTGGTTGCATCACATAGATATACCTAAGAATGCCATATTACCAGAGGCTTGAGATATCTGGGATGTCAATAGGAAATTCCTTAACCCGTCTGAGATGTGACAACATTTGAATCACATTATGATGGATTTTTTGGGGATCGGTCTCATCAGGGCTGGCTTTTCCGTATCCCAGGCAGAGGGGGAGTAGTACCTTGCCGAGATATAGGACTTTGTGCACTCCTGGGGTGCTCCTCATCCAATTATGTATTGGGTAAATGTGTTTCTAGATCTAATAGCCCCTCCACAATTTTCAGCCGCTGAATTGAGATAATTCTTCCCTCTTCCATACGAATCAAACGAGTCCTCTTGGGGGGAGGAAGCCGGTGGAGGGAGCCCTATAGAGGAGGGAGAGTTCAGTGATTTAGACCCAGAGTTTGAAGAGTTTATAGAGTATCTTAAGGTAAAAACCTATACCACTTCCCTAGAGTCTTCATCCAGGTCATTTAGGACTCCTTACTAAAATTTGAACTATGCAGGAGGACCTCATATGCAAAACCTTCTCCCGCCCAATAGTAGATTCAACTGCAGGGACTTCAGGATCTGTGCCTGTGGCTACGATGATCATCATGTTAGGCAGTTCTGTGACACCCAAGGTGGTCCTCTCGGAGCCTTCAGACTTTCCAATAATATATGGAGGGCCACGCATCAGGGTTCTGACGGAAACAACTCAGTAAAGGGACCATCTATTTGATATTTGTAAGTATTCTTCACATAATAAATAACTTTCACCCATCAATCAGGTTAACTTATGCTTGTGTGCCTCTTTTATGAACATTTCTTCAAATGGATTGGGCTTCCTTAGTGAGGTTGGCTAGAGCTCTTGGAGGTGCCTTTCCCAGGGGAACACTGGTGGTTGTGGGAGCAATCATTCAAACTGACCAAGCTGTAGCACTTCCAATCACTGGTGGGACTGTCAACATGATATAACCTGAGATCATTGAGGTGAGATACGATGATGAGGATCAACCAGACAACATGGGTCCTGACGTACCCAATCAGACACCAGATGCAGATCCTATTGATGAGTTCTTGGAGGCATTCCCCGTATATGAACCTACCGACCCCATGGAACGAGATGAGATGGCCTCTGACGAAGAAGACAACAAGAATTCCCATCATCAATCATGGAAGCTGATCAAGAGCTTCATCAGGGAGACTTCTCAAGTGAAATGGATAGACCAGATGGGGAGGATTCGTTTCCATACGCATGAGATATACGCTGGGGGAGTAGATGCCCAGTGTCCCCATATGCTCATTCGAGACTTCATGACAGAGAATATTCATGAGGATGATCGTAGCCTCGATGTGGGATGGAAACAGAGAAAATTAGTGAACATCAGGAGGATTTAGGAGGCCAAAGGGGAGTTTCAATGGTCATGGTCACGAGCGGATGAGCACTCTTCTTTTCTTAATGCACAATAAAAGTTCGTTTTACACCTGAAGGACCAACTAGCATAGGCCAAATAATGAATAAAGAAAGCTTCCGAGGAGATGTCCACCATCTGAGCGGCCGAGGAGCGGGCCCAGGTTACGACTAATGAATTATTCCCCATTGTTGCTGAGGAGGAGCAAGAAGTAAACATGCGACAAAAGATCCTTGACACCACAATCCAGAGAGTGGAAGAGTTGGAACTCTCTATCAAAGAGGTTAACCCATCCATGGGAGGGGCCTACCCTCAGGTGCTGTAACGTGCAAAAAATTTTAAACGTAATTTCATGATTTGATTGTTGATACTAATGCATGAATGGGTTCCGTTATTTGTTTTGGTCTATTTCACATATATTACATTCGTGAAACATCCAGAAATCAATCCCTAATCTCACATGGGCCGGGCCCGATGTGAGAAACAAGGGATGACCACCTCATTGTTCCATCTGAATATGAGAGTGCCGACCAAGATTTGGGTATCTAGGGTTTGAACAACCAGTCCAGACCTTTGGAAAGAAAGGGGGAGGCCTGAATGGAGGATTAAGTTCTCAAAAATAGTCTAAGTTCCATTTTCCCAACGTTCTATGAGGTAATGCTTGGGGTGTTAGAATTAATATGAACATAGGGGAGTGGAAAGTGTGAATCATGATACCCAAAATTTGGAAAACTGTGGTGGTGGTGTGAAAATGATGGATAAATGTTGACCATGTTCGAAATAAAGAATCCCTATTGTATAAGCCTAGTATGGGGACAATAAATGAGGGTCGACCATTGACCATATTCGTAACATGGGGCCTAACTCGAAAATTTTATCCATTATTCTTTCAGAACATTGGCCCAGAATAGTAGGCGAACCATAGGACGAGAATCCTTACAACTAGGGGGTTCTTTTAAACGTGAAATAGGATGAGGGTCCACAAAAATGTCAAGCAAAGCATGGGGGTGGAGTGATGGGTTGTTCGAACGGAGTCCAACACTCTTGAAATTATGCCACAGTGGTGAAAACACATTAGATGGGTGCATCAGTCTGATCAGAGATCAAACTTCCTTCTAAATAGGACCCCTCTAGTGAGGACCTAGAATGCCTTGTGGTTTTACGTCATACTAAGGAGGATGATAGACATGTAGTTTAACATCGTACAGTGTGGACGATGCACATATTTTCAAGGTCATACTACCTGGACCATGATTGAGGCTAAGGGATAGGAAGGGTTAATGACCATGAGGCTGAGCCTAAGTCGAAATGCCTAGGCATCACTACGTATCTCACAGGGATGAGAATCAATACAAACATAGTTCTTAAACATGGTGTGGTCGAAGACCAACATTGGTTGAGGAAACCCTCTCTAACGAGGAAATTAGTGCATCCTATAGTTAATATGGGGCATCCTGAACTAGTTCAGGGTATAACCACAGTTTATTTTCATGCATCGAGGACACATGGACTCGTGCAGTTTAACGTCGTATGATAGGATGGGGAGTGAAAGGGGGAAATACCAGGAAGGGAGTATGTGATGCAGTAGCTATAAACCCAACGTGAATAAGGACATAAGGAGTCCAAAACACACCACGTATCCCTAGAGAATGTTTTTTTAGGTCAAGGGGCTGAAAGTGAAAGTTAGGATGAGCCTGGGGCAAAGTGCCCGGACGTTCCTACATATACCATTAGGATGGGAATCAAGCAACACATAGTTCTGGAATCACAATTTAACATCATGTGGAAAAAAGGTCCTGTGTGGCGTAGCTTCACTAGTACACGCTTCACCAACACTACTAATCCCACGTGAGTCATTCTCGATGTGGGAAAACAAGGAGTAGTAGTGAGATTTCTTGGTACCAAAAGGCACACATTAGGGGAAATGAAATTCTAGGTGAGTGAAATCCCAAAATTATTGACCCTCCTGATTAACGCATATAGATGCATGGAGGTGTAAAACTGTGCACTGGAATTCCACTTGAACATAAGGGAGTGGAAAGATGTGAATCATGATGCTCAAGATCTGGATCACAATGATAGTGGCATGAAAATAGAGGATAAATATTAACCATGTTCGAAACACAGTATCTGCTTCGAGTTAGCCGGGAATGGGGACAGGCAAATGAGGGTTAGCTGCTGATCATGTTCAAAACGTGAGACCTGTCGCAAATGTTGTTTAAGGTCTTTAGGGTTGTTGGACCAATATGGTAGGAGAGCCAATGTGGCACGAGACCCGGCCGTAAAGGGGGTACCTTCAGACATGGAAGAAAATGAGGATCCAAAAAAAGGGATCATGAAGCCTGGACATGAAACAAAGGAATTTCCATGTGATAATTCCATGCCTTGGGCTCTTTTTCATGATGCATTTTAATGCGATAATAAGACACATCAGGTAGAGGGAGTCGAATCCTTTTCCAAGGAAAATGGTCATGGGGTCTCACACTCCTAGATTAAGGTTATATATTGGACCATTAATAGGGGAACTGATTTAATGAAGTTCTCACATGGTATAAAAGTAGTCGAACCCGATGTGTAGTTCCCTTAGGGAGATCTTAGTTTAGGGTCGTAGAACTTAGATCAGACTGTGAAGAGATGAGGGAGGTACATGGTGTGGCTGTTGAAAAACCAGACATGAATGGGAACCCAAAAGGTTCTCCCCACACTACATGCTTCCAAAAGAGTTCGGGGCAAGGGGCCGAAGGGGGGGGGGATTTAAGATTCTTGGGACTGAACCCACGGATGGGATGTCCAGGTGTTCCTACGTATCCCATGAGGATGGTAATCAAGACATACATAGTTCTGGAGGATGTCATATAGTTTAGTGTCCTGCGACCAAGATAGTTGGATCTTAGTTTAAAGGTCTTAGAGCTCAGATTGTAAATAGAAAGGGGGGAGGGAGACATATGGTGCAATAATTACAAAACCTGATGTGAATGAGGACATAAGCCCACATCATACCATGTTCTCCCTGAAAAAATATCAGGTCGAGATACCGAAAATGAAAGATGGGATGGGCCTGAGGCAAAGTGCCCATGCATTCTTATGTACCCCGTTATAATGGGGATCAAGCCATACATAGTTCTAAAAGTGGCATAGTAGGGTACTCGTTACAAGGACAATACCGTCATGTGGGTATGAACCACACACCAAAAGAAGCGACATTTGATAGATCTTGTTTGTTCTTTAGGATGGATGTGTTTTTTTGTGAAGCAATAAACCTAGGAAGGAGAATCCAGGTGTCGCTACAAGAATCAATCCATAAGAATGCATTGAAAAATAGTATGGTGGATAACCAATACCCAATATGATGTCCCCTAGAGTGAGGGCATCACAATGCAATGACATTTTTCTTCATGTGTCCAGGATGATAGTGTCATAGTTTAGGGTCATATGATATGACCTGCCAATTCATTTTAATGTTTTACAATAAAGATGAAAAAGTTTAAAGTAATGTGGTACCAGGCAGCGCCATTTAAGGTCATATGTCTTGGACACATATAGAAGAAACTACGTTTTAGGGGGAGAATGCACATGGAATGATGAAGAATACTCGACGTAAATGAGGATGAGATCTACACCACACCACGTGCGATTCCAAGGAAGAAACCTCAGGACGAGGGGCTAGAAAAGTTCAGGGAAATATGGGTCTGGACCCGAAGACAAAAAATCTAGGTGTTCCTACATATCCCAAGAGGATGGGAATCAAGACACACGTAGTTCTGAAAGGACGATATGAAGGAGAGACTAGCTCCTAGAAAGGAAGTATGTGGTGTGGCTATTGCAAACCCGACGTGGATGAGGATGTGGTCCCATAACACACCAAATGATCCTATAAAAGTCAGGGAAAAAATGTCGATTGGGAAAAATAAATAAGGGAACCTGAGCTGGACCCATCGACAAGATTCCCAGGATTTCCTACATATCCCATGAGGATGGGAATCAAATAGTACATAGTTATTAGAGTTACGATTCTTACGGCTTACATAAAGAACATAGAAGGAGATCTTAGTTTAGGGTCTTAGAGCTCAGACCACAGAGAAGTGAGAATCTTCCAAATGGGATCAAACCTCGATTGAATACCTAATCCCACGTGAGCTACGCTTTATGTGGGAAACAAGGGTGGAGAAGGTCTTTGCAACACATGGAATACATGAAAAGGGGAAATCGGTGCGGAGTCCCGGACAACACCTCACCGTGACTTTGTCCTTCTAACGTGCCAATATGCACTGAGGGGCATTTAAAAGAGTGTCAGAATCCCACCTGGTCATGATGGAGTGGAAAAGGATGTGAATCATGCAACTAATATTTAGGGCTTGATGGGGGTGGTGTGATGATGGAGGATAACTGTTGACCATGTTTGAAACACAACATCCATATTGTGTGACCTGAAATATGAACAACAAATGGGTGTCGACTGCTGACCATATTTGCAATGCAGGACTTGTATCAATTTTTAATTTGAGTTCCTCGAGGGCATTGGCCCAAAATGATAGGATATAACTTAGGCTGAGAATCTGTATCGTTCAGGGGCCCTTTTAGACGTGAACGATGATGAAATACCAAATGAAGGGAACATGAAGCCTGAAAATGGGCGATAACATGTCTTGTAGAATCCAACACTCTAGGTCCTAAAACAGAGTGCTCCTAGGCACATCGGTGAACTACCAAATAGGGTCGAGGGGCCCAACTTAAGAGAATCCAACTCAAAAATATGAGTGTAAGATAGGAAGACAAAGAGATCTCAGGAGAAAGAGGTACGTGGGATGGCTATTACAAACCCGTCGTGAATGAGGACATAGGACCATACCATGACGCATGCCCCTTTCCTGGGAGAACTCAAGACAAGGGGCTATGAAGATAAGGGGGTTTCTAAGAAATGATACTAGACCCAAAGACTAAATGTTCGGGTGGTACTACGTATCCCATAAGGACGAGAATCAAGCCACACGTAGTTCTGGAGGACAATGTGCAGTTTTACATCATGTGGCAAGGATGCAGATAGGGGAAAGATATCTCAATGAGGGATGTGTATGGCACAATAGGAAACCCAATGTGGATGAGAACATAATCCCATACGACATCGTACGATCCCAAATGAGTACTTGGGCCAGGAGACAAAAAAAAGTCGAGGGATCCAAGATGGGAAGTCCCAAACAGTTTACATTTTTTTATCTTACAGTGAGGATGATAATGGAGGGGTGTCCCAAATAGATATATGTGGTTTGGAAAAAATAGCCCGAAGTGAATGAAAACATAGATTTCAGGCCATACTGCATGATCTTGAGTGAGAACTTGGGTTAAGGGACCAAAAATGGGTGAGGGACCTGAGACTGGAAGTCCTTGCCTGTTTGTAGTTTAGCGTCTTGCAATGAGAGATCTTTGTTTAAGGTCTTAGATCTTGTACCATAGACACATGACCCTTTATGCGGGTATTTCCTTCCCAAAATTCCTAATCCCATGGGAGAAATGCTCAGTGTGGGAAACAAGGAATAGGACCAAGCTCTCCCCAGTATATAGGGGTAAGACAGCTGGACTCACACTCCTACCTGAGGTAGACTGACGTTTGAAGGGATATCGGGATAGTATGAACCACTACACCCAATATTTGGGACATATAGGGGTGGTGACTATGATAAAGGATAGATATTGAACACATTCGAAACACAACACCCATATCGTGTGACCTGAAATGGAAACAAAAAACAAGTGTCAACTGCTAACCATATTCACAACGTGGTAATTATATCAATTTTTTGTTCTAGGTCCTCAAGGGAATTGGCCCAAAATTATAGGATATCCCTTAGGCTAAGTATCCATACCATTCAAGGGCCCTTTTGGATGTAAAAGATGATGGAGTCCCATGTAAAGGGAGTGTGCGAAGCATAAATGTGACCGTGTAATTTAACATCAAGAAGGACGTCGAAAGAGGTAGAGATCTCCAGGGAGAGGGATATATGGTGAGTTCATGATGAACCCAATGGAAATGAGGGCAAAATCTAGCACCACACCATGTTTTCTGACTTGAGGGGAGATCATGAAGTTTGGGGCTAGTCCTACAGACAAAATGTTTGGGCATTCCTATGTATCCCATAAGGATGGGAATCAAGCCACACATAGTTCTTGAATTCCATGTAGTTTAGCATCGTGCCATAAGGACGTGGGAGAATAGAATAACGAAGTGGGGAAACATGGTGCGATCATCATAATCTTGACATGAGTGAGGCCAAAGAATCCTACACTACACCGTGCGGGATCCTCCAAGAGAAATATACCTAGGGGGGATAGTCAAAGAGGAGTCTGGGGGATGGACTCAAGACGAGGTGTCTGAGCGTTCCTATGTATCCCATGATGATGGGCATCAATACATACATAGTTCTTGAAGGTGCTATGTAGTTTAACATCATACAGCTTAGACATTGGATAGTTTAAGGTCGTGCGGGACCGTATACAGTTTAATGTCATGCGATACAACATACAATTTAATGTAATGTGGGACATAACAGTTTAAGGTCATGTAGGACCGGATACAGTTTAACGTCATGCATGACGACATACAGTTTAATGTCACGTGGGACATGACAGTTTAAGGTCATGTAGGACCCTTATACTCAGGAAAATTATTGCTTGAGGAATTTTTAATTGGTGGGAGGAGTTATATGATCACCATCCATGGTGACTAGGGAGTATTCACCATTGGGGTAAACCTTATAAATTATGTAAGGTCCTTCCCATTTGGGCTCCATCTTGGGTGGTTTCCTACCAGGTATCATTGGTGTTATTAGGGTCAACACTAGGTTACCTTGCAAGAAATAATAGAGGTGAATCTTCTCGTTGAAATATCTAGATATCTTGTTTTAATGCCTTTCTAGATTGTATAGGGCACAAAGCCTATTCTCATCAAGGGCTTCCAATTCAGCCAGACAGATTTCAGCTACCTCATCTGGCGCTTGCTGATCATAGAAAGATGTGCGTAATGAAGGAAACTGAATCTCAATGGGCATGACTACCTCCGTTCCATACACCAGGGAGTATGTGGTCACCTTTGTTGAATTGTGAGTTGTCGTATGATAGGCCCAAAGGGCATTGGAGAGTTTGTCCGACCAACTCTTTTAGTTCTGACCAACCATTTTCTACATAATTTTAGAGAGGGTTTTGTTGAATGCCTTTATTTTACCATTTTATTGCATGTGATATCAGGAGGTATGGTTAAAATAGATATTGTACCTAGCATACAATTTCTTCAACTCGACTTCCTGAAAGTTGGTTCCTTTATCAATAAGAATGTTGTGAGGGACTCCAAATAGGTATATGATGTTGGATCTCACAAATTCAACAATAGAACAGGCCTTGACCCCCTTGAGCGAAACTGCTTCTGCCCACTTGGAAAATAAATTCGTAGCGGTCAGGATGAACCTACAATGGCGAGCTATCACCGGTGGATATGGTCCCATGACATCGAGTCCCCAGACTGCAAAGGGATAAGAGTACTTGGTGGTGTGGAGAGGCTCTGGCGGCCGATGCAAAAATTTGGCATGAATTTGGAACGTATGAAATCTCTTGGAAAACTCGATGCAGTCACAGATCATGAAGGGAAAAAATACCCCAACCTCCATATCTGGTGAGATAATTTCAGCCTGGTCTGATGATCTCTATAGGAACTGGCATGAACCTCCTACATGACTTGAGAAATATCAACTCCTTGGATGCAATAGAGGAGAACCCCATCAAACCCTCACTTGTAGAGGATCCTCTTAAGAGATGGACCACTCTGGAGAGTAAACTGCAATGTGCAGCGTCAGATTCTCTCATGATCAGATCGATCGGCCAGAATATTGTCATTCTAGAGGTACTTGATAAAGGGGGTCCTCTAGTCAGGAGTTACTTACAACACTGCATCAGGGGGACCTGAGGGTCCTGACGTAGAGGCGCCGATGGTAAGGTGGATTACCTATGAGCTATCATCATCATCTGGAGTGACGAGGGTGATGAATCTCCGGTGTGCCATGTGAATAATCAAATCATCCTATTCAGGCTCTGTAATTGATGCATCTAGGCTGGCCAAGGCTTTTGATCGACCGTTCTAGGATTGAAGAATATGAGTAATCTCTAGCCGATATGGGAACTGAGCCATCAGCTAGACGGTGCATTCCAACAGTGGTACGAGATCTGGATTTCTGACGACATAGTCACCATTGATTTTCTTAATGACTAGTTTGGAGTCCCCTTTCACATGCAAGTGGGGAATGTTAATCTCAAGGGCCAACTCGAGTCTATTAATGAGAGCCTAATACTTCGCCTCATTATTGGTGATAGTAGGAATGGATATGGTAGAATGACCTATGTTGATGTAATGAAGACAATACCCAGGCCTACCCTATTGAGCCCGGGGTCATTGATTCTTCTGCCTGTAGGGATACAAGAAGAACCATCAAAATGCATTTTCTAGCATAGAATGGCTTGGTCTACCAAGAGGATTGCCTCATCAAGAAAATCAAGGTCCAAAGACTGGTCTGTGGGAGTTGGATGGGCAACAAGTAAATCTTCCAATGCTTTCCCCTCAATAGCCTTTTGAAGGACGAACCTGATATCGAACTGCTGTAGGATCACTTCCCACCAAGCTAGACATCCTGACAACATTGGGTAGTTCAGGATGTACTTCAGTAGATCAACTCGGGACACCAGCTGTACCTCATGGTGATGAAAGTAATGTTGTAATTTTTTTACTGCGAATACAAGCTCAAGGAATCTCTTCCCGATAGGGGAGTATCTGGTCTCCGTATCGAGAAGAATGTGGCTGAGATAGTAGATAATATTATCTATTCCCTCATTGTTCTTCTAGGTGAGAAGGGTGCTGAGAGATAATTATAGGGAGGTCACATAAAGAACCTACGGCTTTCTGGAGACAGGTGGCATCAGGACTAGAGGTTGGAGAAGATACTGCTTGACTTTCTCAAAACCAGTCTGACATTCCTCATCCCATTGGTAGACAATGACTTTCTTCATGAGCCAGGAGAAAGGCTTACACTTTTCATCCAAATTCATAATGAATCGGCATATGTAGGCCAAGTGTACTTGAAATCCTTGAAGTTTCTGAATGTTTCTTAGGGGAGATATTTTTATAATGACCTTTATATTCTCTGGGTCGATCTTGATGCCTCTATATATGAAAATGAAGCCAAAAAACTTCCCGGAGGTGACCCCAAAATCACACTTCAATGGGTTCATCTTCAGGTGGTGAGAACGAAGGAAGCCAAACATTTTCTCAAGATCTTTGAGATGGTCCCAAATATGGTGATATTTGACCACTATACCATCCACTTAGTATTCCACCAATGTTCCGAGGATCAGATTAAATATGCGATGCATGACACGCTGATAGGTGGCACCTGCATTCTTTAGACCGAAGGGAATCACTTGGTAACAAAAAGTACCTTGTGGTGCCCTTAAGGTTGTAGAATATTCATCCTCGAGGGACATTCAGATTTGATTATACCTAGAATACCCATCCATGAAAGAAAGAGCCTAGAACCCAGCTGTGGCGTCGATCAACAACTCCGTCACAGGAAGGGGAAAATTATCCTTCGGATAGTGACAATTGAGATCCCAAAAGTTGATTCAGAATATGATCTGGCTATTATTATTATTGATGTGCACTATGTTGGCTAGTCATTTTGGGTACTATACCTCCTTGAAGAAATTTTATTTGATGAGTTTGTCAACTTTATCCTCGACCATGGCACCACGAGAAGGGTGCATATTTCTAGGAGGCTACTTAAACCTATGGTGATTTTCCAGAAGACCGAGGAGGTGTATGGATACCTGGGGATCTAGTCCCAGAATCTCTTCATAAATCCAAGAAAATAAATCATGGTTTTGTTTGAGGAAGTCCATGCACTGCTGTTGCTCTTCGACAGGCATAGTGACACTGATCAATGTGGGTTTTGGATATGTCTTGCTACCAAGGTTCACCTGTACCAATTCATCGACTATGGTGGAGACATCTTCTTAGAATGTAGGAGGAGCATCCTCTAAATACTATTATTTACTTATGGGGGAGGGATCCTTAGAAGGAAAATATTCCTATGAATCAATAGATCCTGATGGGAGACTGGTGCCAGCTTGAGCAGTGGTAGACACTGCACTGGGGGACTCCTGTGCTATCGAAACCATAACGGTGAAATCTATCGATCCGATCCCATCTGGTCTTCGGCCCAAGGGGCCACACTTGATGATATAGAAGCAATAGTGACGCGTTAGCTTGATCTATTTTATCTCATCCTAGAGAAACAAGCAATTATGATGTATTTCCATTGCCATGGGGCGGATATCCTGATACCTTATGGGGGTAGGGGCTCTGGGATCACCCAAGCCTGATTTATGTTGGAATATGAGGTGATCTTCCGGCATCACTTAGACTTGGGAATGTGCTCCCCCTAGTTCCAGAAACAAAAAATCATTGCCCCATATCCGGGATTGTATCCTCCAATCAATTGATCGGGAAAATGTAGGCATCATCTAGGCCTATCCACGGGTCAGTTGCAACCATAGCGTGTTCAACCTCGTTAGCCTGAATCTGCTTGTCTTTTCTCTTGTAATAGTCAACATCCAGATATAGGGCTTAACAAGAGGCAAAGAGAGATGCATCACCTTGTATTACACCCAATCAACCATTAAGGGATTACTTATGGCACTGGTAATACGATGAAGGGACTGCCACATGCAGGTGAAGCCATGACCTACCCATGAATGCATTGTAAGCAGTGGCCTGTGAGAAAACCATGAACTTGGTGCTGGCTACCAGACCACCAAATTGGGTCTTCAGGAAGATATTTCCAACCAAAATATGTTCCTTCCTATCATAACCTTGGATTCTCAGGTCAGAGGGACTCAGATCATCCTTAGATAGCCCCATTTTTTGAAGCGTCTGGCTCAGGATCAGGATGATCCCAGAGCCTATGTCGACAAGACAATGACAAAACTCCACGCCATTGAAGTTTCTGGTGATGTACAATGGGCAGATGTTCCTCTGTATGAGAGAGCCTTTATCTTATCTAGAGAACGAGATAATGTCCTGGCATTTAGCATGCTCGACTGCCTCAGCATGGAAGGCTTCTGTAGTTGCTACTTCTGTCTCAAACTAGAGGGGGCTTCTTAAAGCCTTAGTGAGAGATTCATGAATATATAGAGATAGGATAAGGGCCTAAAGGATAGATATCCTTTCCATAATGATGGAAAGATTCTTGAGGAAATCAAACTTTCGGGCTAAGCATGAGGTTCTGCTTATATGAGGTCGTTCTGCATTAGGGGGAATGACTGGACCTTCCCCCTAGATTGGCGGCTGACTGGTGCTGGGGACATCCCGCTGCTCACTAGTTGAAGTCTATGGAGTGACTATCGGATGTAGCTCATATGACCGAAGCCATTTCTTAATAGAGCACAACTGATCACATAGCGGTCGGGGTGGCTCTTCCTGATCAAGCAACACAAATGGTAGTGAAGGAGGACCTTCTGACACCAGATGATGAGTCTACGCGTTCTGGCCTTTGTGCTGGGCCTATTGTCTAGTTTTGGTGGCATGCATAGCCTGGATGGAGGTACTGACCAAGGCACTCTGATGACCCATATAGCAATGGCCTCATCAATGCTGGCAATGGCTGGGGATGTTGGGAGTATCCGTTTGTCATTCTTCACCATCAGAAATCATGTAGGGCTTTACCATCTCTATAGGGTTAACCGAGGAGTACCCTTGACTACCACTTGAATAATACTCCACTATAGGACAAACTCTGGGAGGAATTTCCATCTCTAGGGGCATGAAGTTTCTGAGAGTACGGGATGATGACACGTTGGTGGAGATTTTTTTTCCCTTGTGTCACTGACGCCTGCTCTTTTGGGAAGAGTAAGGATGATCCATTGATGAAAAAGTACTAACTGCGGATGACACAACGTTTTCTGAAGGCTCAGGTTGATTCATATGTTCATGGATAATACAATGGGCATGGACGACCGCCCTATGAGCCATCCAGTCATCGAAATTTTGGGACCCATGGTTAGAAACCTGATTCCACTCACCTTCACTATCACTGTCGCTGTCTGGCTTCACGAAAACACATGCTACATGTTCTAGAGCTGGGCCTAACCTAACTATGTAGTTATCAACCTGATATTGAAGCTATTATTTAAACACATAGCACTGTTTGTGGGTGTTCCCTAGGATCCAGTGATAGGGTTAGTAATTGGGGTGATCAGTGTGATCTTCCTCTTCCGATCTTCTGTATTCGGGAAACCGTACAATTCCTTATTCCAAGGAACTTTTAAAATAAATAGGTACTTGAGACTCATTGAATGAGTAGGTCCGGTTTCTTCTATCCGAGAAGGGGGATCTGGGAGCCTGGCCCAAACGAGGGGCTGGAGGATCCTATTGAGGAGGTGGGACCTGGTTATCTTTCCTGGGTGGTGGCAGTGCGTTACACAGGGGTGTCTACCGATTATGAGGTGGGAACTGCTGGGCTAGAGGCTGCGTATGAGGTGGAGGGCCTATACGAGGCTTTGAAGGTGGCTCCACTGGTAATAACTCCAGTTTCTTGGGGAATTCTATCTGCGCCACCATGGAAGGCTTAGCCTTAGTTGCACTTATTGAGGGAATTGCAGGAGGCAACAGCCATGCCTGTTTGGCATGCTGTAAGGCTTCTTCTAGGAGATGGACATTATCAAGGAATTCTTGGAATCCTCTTGGTTAATTCTGGGTAATGAGATATGGGACCATTTCAGTCTTGACATTCCCCACACACATTTTTTGCAGCTGTTCTTTTGTCAGTGGCATATCTAAGGAGTAGGTGTGGCCATTCCACTGGGTGACCAAGTCTGCGACACATTCATCAGGCCTCTGCTTGAATTTGAAGAGGTCCAAAATACCCATCTTCTAGGTGGTAGAGCTGAAATGGTAGAGGAACTACCTACATAGATCTTCCCAGCCAGCGATTGACCCGATGGGTATCTTGATGTACTAGACAAACTTAGGTACTTCCAATGTCTGTATGAAGCATCAGATTTTGGCGGCCTCCTACTGCACCCGAGTTCCTAGCATGGGTCTGAACCTTGAGATGAAGTGGTCCAGATGCTTCAGTGGGTTGCTCGTACCATTAAAGGAGGAAAAGGTGGTATTTTTGAAACCCAGGGGTGTTGGAATATCACCCATGCCGGATATGGCTTGACGTTAGGCGAGATTGACACTTGTCGAGTTTCCAACACCTCGAGGCAGGAAATGAGTGCCTACATTGGATCATCTGGGTGGGGGTTCCTATCTTGATGAGGATCCCTGACCACCAGTGCGTTGGCGGGTTCTTCAATATGATAAACAGGCTTGACGGCTCGTGGAGAAGCTAGTGGGATAAACTACGGAGCTACTGGGGGAACCTAAGCTGGATCCCTAGGATTATCACGCTGCTCAGGTGGATTTTGTGACACATACCGTTCCCTCTTTCCATAAGTTTAGGACTCTATCCTGTCTGCGTGGGTAGGATGGTCAGGGTCACTTGGAGAAAATTCACTGGGGGGAAATGGTGGCTACCCCTACTGCCCCGGCCAAGGATCACCATAATCTGGTCACCGCTCCAAAATTCATTAATCAAGGAGGTCATCCACCATATTATTATTCTCTACGAGTTGTTGACACAATGCGGATTTTTCAAAATCATCCTCCATCTTTTGTACTGAGCCAGATGGGTCGGAGAGTTTGACAGCTTTGAGGTGCTCTTTGCCCTTATTAGGATTCCGGCTGAGGACCAATGTGTCAGTGGGCATGGGAAGACCCAATAGATTTCTTTACTAGAAAGTAACCCTTCCCGATGGGTCAAAAAGTTTTGGAACTCCCCCAGGGGGTAAGTTTTCTCCAAGTATTTCTGTCACCATCTCTTACTCCGATAAATTAGCCATGTTAACTGCAACTCTACCTGGAGGCATATCCTCGATATTGCCTGGAAAGTCAGGTTGGCGCTGGATAGAACTAAAATGGAGGGACACGTATTGCCCCTAACCATGGATCTGCATGTGGGGGGAATCCTAATTGATAATCCTGTAGGGCACTTTAAATATCTAGACACATCATTGTTGGAGGGTCCTATGGCGGCTTGGTGACTCAGGATGTTGGTCCACAGGGAGTGCAGCCAAATCGATAAAACAACATTGTTGAAAAATGTCTTCAGAGTGTTCCTGACTCTTAGGGTAGGCCAATAATCAATGATAGAGACTAAAGTGAGTCACCTAGAAGGCCTGAAGAAAGCATCCAACCTCATCCTTGGTGAGTGATTCCGGTGCACTGAAATTCGGTGCTGCAACTGGACAAAACATCTCTGGGAAATGGTCTGCTGCAAGAATGTCCCAAAAACTCCTCGACTCAGACTTGGGGTATGGCCCTTGGTTTCCCCACTCATCAACTAGAGGCTGATGAGGAACCAATAGTGGTACTGAAGCAGACCGCTGAGACGGTAAGCTGGCCGATGGAGAATAGGTGAGCGGGCTGACAAGCTACCGCATCTTGATCTATCCTTTGAAGAGATCAGTGACATAGCCACCACATCACGATAGGAAGGTCTGAAAACCATAGTTTTTGGTGCATGAACTATGACTGTTGGTAGTGTACCCTGCTGTTTCTCTTCCTCTATCAGTCCCCAGGATAACTCTCCATGATCTCTGGTCGAGGTAGAGAGTTCTCCTGGCGATGACGATGGTGATTGTGTAGCCAGACCCTAGGGAGTTGAAAAATATTCTTCCTCATGAATGTATCTACGGAGTGAGTAAGGGACCTGGTGGACCTCATATTTCAGAAGTATAAGGCTAATACACATCATCCTAGTCCCAACCCCCAACACAGAGGATCGAGTTGAGGGTTCCCTTACCGAATCATATTCTGCCTGAGAATATAAGAAGAAGACTTGTTTAATATTAGTATTAATCTTCCTGGCATTATTTTTATGGCGGCGGTGACCCTCCCTCCTGCGACGGGATGTATCTTCGGGATAAGGTGGATTCTTGGCTCAAGGAGGTCCTTCGGCCGAACTGGTGCTGGGGAGGACAGGACTTCTGCCTGGGTGAGCCAGGGTGTGAGGGGCACCTAGAAATATGTTAAAGGAAATATGGGGAGTTCCTCCATGTCCACTGGATGACACATGTAGGGAATCTCCATAAGAAGTGCTGGAGCGGGTAGGACCTCCGTTGGAGCTGGTGGGGGAATGGGTAGGGCCTCCATGCTTATTTCCTCCGGCAACGTCGGTGCAAGAATATTCCTCGTACTAGTTGAGAAGAACATAGGTAGGACCTTCATGTTGGGTGTTTATGAAGAGAGGTAAAACTCTTCTTCTCTAGTTTTTGGGATGAGGAGGACCTTCGTCGGCTGCTGGAAGGACATGAGGTAGACCCCCATGATAATGGTTGGCCGAACAAGTAGCGTATTTACACTGGAGACCTGTGATAGGGGGAACAACTCCATACCTGAGGTTGTGGGTGAAGAGGATACTTCTGTATTGAGTGTTAGTATAGATATAAGGACCCTCGTTCAGATTTAATCTGGCATAGGGTGGACCTCCACACCGAGCTTGGGGGCGGGATGGACCTGCGCTCTCATTGGTGATGGTACATGGAGGACCTTCATGCTGAGTGTCATTGCCATGGGTTGGCCCGCGATGGGTGCTACCTGTGTCAGCAACCAGGAGAGTCGACCCATCCTTCCTGTGGGGAAATTGGGGCCTCAATCCAGGTCGGGAGTATGAGTGCCCCTACTCAGCATAAATAGGGGGCTGATGGTATATGTCAGCAGTGACACGATCCATGGTAGTCATTGACGTTGACGCTCCTCGACGGGTATCCTCCTCAGCCTACGCCCGACGATGGCATCAGGTTATCTGGAATGGGGATAGTGGTGTAGGTGCATAGCCTACCTAATTCTCATATTGTAGGGCCGGGTGGAAGTGTTGATGCGACCTTGTGGGAGCCCTCCTTGGGAGCCCCTGGAATAGGATCCTGACCAGGCTAGCCCGGACATCCCTCACCACATCGACGTAGGGAAGGGAATCATCAAAGAATTCTAGGGAGAGTCTCTTAAAACAATTGTGCATCAGAGTGGGGATCAGTGGCTCCCTGCACGGCCCTTTGGGGCTATAGTGGCGATGAGGCGCAGAAGCCTCTAAGTCTTGCATGGCCATATCCTGGGTTGGGATAATCCCCTCCTCCTCGTATCGCTGAAAAAGGTCATTTATCACCCTCCTTTGAATGATTTCAGATGGGGAGATGGGGAATGGGTTCCCAACAACTATGGATGTGGGGGCTGCCATGGGGGAGATGAGGCCACACGGGATTTCCATGCTGTCGTTTCCCCTGCTCCTACATCGGTAGGTGGGAATTGATTGATTTCCTAATGTGGCAGCTTGGGTCCTAGAAGGTAGGGAGATTAAACCAATAGTGTTAAAATAAGGAAATCGAAATTCATTTCCCCAACACTATTCCATCTTCCATGACTGGTAAGAAGGATCCATGCTAACAACGTCACAGACCAGGATGTCCAACATTTAACTACCCCAATTTCTGGTGAGTTTCATGCCAGGACCACTATTTTCTTGGTGGGACCCAGTGTCGGATAACTGGATCTGGTGACATGCTAGTACACTGATGTCTCAAATGATACTAATATCCACATTGAGGATAAGAAATTAAATTCGGGTTCATCATTTCTGTTTCCGATGCTTTTGCCGGGGCGCACATCTGTCTGTCGAGGAGGACACACTACTTGTTGCCCCACATTCTCACTTTCCAAAGGTGGGTGACAACCATCTCTTGTTCAGGGATTTTTTCTCCTTGATCAAAATGGGATGATGGGATGTTGGTTCCTCCTTCTGTGGATTCCTACTCAGAAGTCATTTCCTAGTCTGAGTCTCCCTCATAGACTTAAGACGTTGTTCGTGAAACTATTTCTAGTGCCATGTCTTCATGGATGCCAGTTAGTTACGCTGCTTCTGTCAGGACATTTCAAGGGGTACAGTCTGGGAAGAAACCTTCAATTGGTGGAGTAGTCATGTTGGACATCACTAGCATGTATGGACGCTGGAATACTAGCATGTCTAGTTTTCTTCCACTTATGATAGGGATTCTCAAGGGCACGGAAGCCTGAGGTATCCCACGTTGAGTGCGTAGAATTATATGCCATAGGCATGTATCTGAGGTTTTCTTTATCTTTCCATGTTTAACATAGGGTATGACACAAGTTTAATGTCTAGAGGAGATGGAGCGGACTGATCAGAACACTAACAGGAGTGGATCAAATGGGTGAAACCCCTAGAGGGATCATAGATGCTAGGTCTAACGCGTGGTCAATTACCTAATTACTACTAGGAGTAGTGAGAAAGTGGGTTACATGATATCACTGGGATTGGTGGCCCAGGTAAGAATCATGATAGATATGTATTGCTGAGAGTGGATGGAGAATGATATGGAACCGTCATAAGAGTGACAGTTATGTTGGACTTGAGTTTCAAAGAGACTTCCTACATATCCCCGTGGTAGGGAATCAAAGTCCAAATATTTCAGTGAGACAATGGGACACCTAAGGAGGCAACCTATATGGATGGGAACCAAAGGAAGTGGAACCTATGGGTTGGGTAATGACCTTCCCGAAACACATAGGCTCGAGGGAAAGACTAGGATGAGACATGGGTGATGGGATTGAATCTCAGGGAGGATTTCTACGTATCCCTGTGGCAGGTAATCAAAGTTTACATAGTTCAGGATGGGGTATAGAATCAGGGTGCATACATAGGACAATGACCTGATGATATACTAGGGCTTATGCATGGTTAGCATCCCAAATTGGTCTAATTCCATGGGGTTGAACCAGAGATGCGGGTGCCAATAAATGGGACTATGATGACTTATCGTCGATTGCAGACTACAACAACTTACTACTAGTTAGGTGAAAACAATGGCTTGCCGTCCATTGGGGAACAAAATGACTTACCATTGATTGGGGATAATAATGGTTTACCATCGATTGGGAATCAAAATAGCATACTATCAATTAGGGATAATAATGACTTACCATCGGGGATCACAATGTATTACCGTTGGATGGGGTACAACAGCGTATCGCTGGATGGGGTCACAATGGCTTACTGCAGGATGGGGTCACAATGGATTACCGCTGGATGGGGTTCAACCTCAGGAAGGATTCCTACATACCCTACCTAAAAGATTGGGATAAAAGCCGATGCAGTTCAAATGGGTATATTTTAGCATCATGTGGGATGAAAATGGGTGTACAGTTTAACATTGTGCAGGATGAGGGTAAACTGACATGAAGTGGTCGGGATTTTTTGGTGAACTGATGTGAAGGGGGTCAGGACCTGTAGGTGTTGGGCATGAACCTCAGGGAGGATTATTATGTACCTTGACTTGGCAAGGATCAAAGTCCATGTAGTTCAGTATGGTTTGGTGAATCAATGTGAAGGGTCCGAGACCATTAGGTTTTGGGATTGAACCTCAAAGATGCTTCCTATGTACCTTGCCTTGGAAAGAATCACAGTCCATGTAGTTTGGTATAGTTTGGTGAATCGACGTGAAGGGGTCATGATCAGTAGTTGTTGGGATTGAACCTCAGGGAGGCTTCCTATGTACCTTGCCTTAGAAAGGATCAAATTCCACATAGTTCGTGATGGTTTGGTGAACTGATGTGAAGGGGTCAGGACCAATAGGTGTTGGGATTGAATCTCAGGGAGGCTTCTTATGTACTTTTCCTTAGCAAGGATCAAAGTCCACGTAGTTTGGGAGAGGGAATACAGTTTAACATCATACGGGATGAAGGTGAACCAACGTGAAGGGGGTCGGGACAAGTAGGTGTTGGGCTTGAACCTCAGGGAGGCTTCCTATGTACCTTGCCTTGGCAAGGATCGAAGTCCATGCAGTTCAGGATGGTGGATATAGTTTAACGTCATACAGGATGAAGGTGAACTGACGTGAAAGGGTTGGTTCAAGTGTGTGTTGGGCTTGAAACTCAAGGTGACTTCTTACATACCTTTCCTTGGAAAGGATCAAAGTCCACGTAGTTTGGGAGAAGTTAGGGTCTTACATGATAAGTCTTCCTAGAGAGGATTTCATGGTCGATGCTTACTCTAAGCCCATGTGAGTCATGCTCAGTGTGAGAAACAAGAGGCAGCAAAGACCTAATGATCACATTGTGAAAGGTGCGTCTGTGGAAAGTGGGATGGGGCTTACATGTGGTTAGTAGCCCAAAGAGTAAACATGGGATTATGCGTGGTTAGAAACCCAAGGAGATGGAGATTGGGACTTACTCCATATTGGAGGCCCGGTGGTGAAAAAGTCCAAAGGGAGAGGGATGGGGTATCAAGGATCCTTGTGCCCATCTCACCTCTTAGTATTTGGAACTGAAGAAGAGAGGAGTATCAGGGGTTCTTCCTCCTACAAGAAAGGTTAGGGGCTTACACTGAGATGGTTTCCCTCCCCACAGACAGACGCCACTCCAACAAATAGAATCTCATTCCATGTGAGGAAGATATCACTCCCATGGATATGAGTGGGCATGGAGAATGTCTGAGGTAGGGAACCCCGCATTGAAGGCATGAGGTGAGGCCACAGTTTAATGTCATATGCTGAGGACGACGGTGATTGGCAGTTTAATGTCCTGCAGCTCGGACAAGGTAGGTTCACTCCACACCCATAAGAATTACATAATTGATACCCACCCACCCTTGGTAAAGGGAAGGAATCAGCAATGCTGTTGTGAGGGGGTGTCATGGAGTGATCCACTAAGGGGTCCATGTTAGTATGGCTATGAGAAGAAGCAATAACCGTTAATGTGACTATGAGAAGAATCATGAGGCTAAGCGACACAACATAAAGCACCACCCAAGGGACCATGAAATCACTTCGTACAAACCTAGAGGGTCGTACAAGAAAAGGGGTTGCGGAGCAAGGGGGTTCACAGGAAGAGGTCTCGTGAATATGTGGTGCTCTATGTAGTGTAGGGGCTTCACGAAGGGGTATGCTTCACGAAGTGGGTTGGACTAGACTAGGCATAGAGCATAGGTGCACATGGAGGGTGCTTCGCAAAGTAGAAAGGCTCTCACAGAGTAGGGATTCATGAGGCAAGGGTGCCTTGCAAATCATATCACTGCGAAGTAGTGTTCCTCACGAAGCACAGTGACCCTACCTTAGCATGTGGTTCAAAAGTTCATAGAAGGTAATTCACGAAGCACGAGTGATTTGCGAAGACCTGAGTCCCCTTAGGGATCTCCTTCCTTTGCGAAGGCCGATGGGCTTCGTAAAGGGAATCCCTTCTTGAAGAGGGGTTGTGCTTAAGTCAAAGGAAAGGCAATTCACAATGCTAAAGTACCTTGAAGAGCTCATTTTTCACAAAGTAGAAAGTGCTTCATGATTTGAGAGATGAGAAGGATAAAGGTTGGAGTATCTATCCTTTGTGCTCAGGGGAATCCTGATATTTATAGTCAAGAGGCGGTGTGAAGTAGGGAGCACGTAATGTGAAGCCACGTGGTGCTTTGTCATAACTGTGGAGCCTCCCACCTCTTTTCTTCATGGTGGCTTTGAAAACGTCTTTCGGATTGTGGATCCTCCTTTCTCTTTGCTTCGCGACGGCTTCAAAAACATCTTTTGGATCATGGATCCTCCCACCTATTTTCTTTACAGTGTCTTTGAAAATGTCTTTCAGATCGTGGAGCCTCCCGCCTCTTTACTTCGCAGCGACTTCACAAACATCTTTTACATCACAGAGACTCCCGCCTCTTTGATTCACAGTGGCTTCACAATCGTCTTTCGGATCATGGAGCCTCCCACCCCTTTGCTTCGAGGTGAATTTGAAAATGCCTTTAAGATCATGGATCCTCCTGTATCTTTTCTTCACGGCGGTTTCAAAAAAATATTTTGGATCGCGGAGCCTCCCGCCTCTTTGCTTCGCGGCTCCCACAAAGGAGGTGACTTCACACCAACCGCGGTGCTGTGGGGATCCGCAAACAGGCTTCGCAAGGCAGCCTCAATGGAGGTGGTTTCCTCTATGAATTTTCTTTTCCTCTCTACATATTTTGGAGTCAACATAATCCCAAGTATCACTCTTGGTGTGGTATAAGAATGAACCTCTAATATTGTCCTAGGTATCTCATGTAGGGGACTGAGTATTTCTCATGGCATGGTATAACCATCTTACCACCGAACCCATCCAACACAACTCCCCCAGGGAACCAGTATCACTCATTGGATGGTAAGTAGTTCACCCAACGAGACCTTACAAGGATTCCAATAAGGATCCAAGTATCACTCCCAACATATTTACAATTCATGACAAGTCATAATTATAAATCCTGATGATCCCATCCAAGGAATCCTTAAATCAGTTTCCTTGTATTGCCCTCAACTTAGCATAGAGAATTCATACCAGTTCAAAAATCACTATAATCATAATACTTCCATCATGTTGTATAATCCATTAAATTCAAGTAAAGAAAACTATTACCTAAAACATAAGGTCCTAACTCATGTCCAACCACTTCCTTGTTATTATTTACATTCCAATGCATTTATTATATGGAAATTCATACACCCCAATTAATAATAAAGAACTCATTTCCAGAACATAAGGCTCTTAAGCCTTTAAAGAGGGTCACACCCATATGGATGGATCGTTATCAAGGTAAACACCTTATGACGTTGATTTGTGGGTAGTTAGGGTCCCATGCTACATGAAAATAACCTTTAATTTAATTAATTAAACATTATAGAGGTGAAAATGGAAGGTATGGTGTATGGTATAATTAAGAATGATAAAATATAACTAGAATTTGATGTAATAAAAGTAGATCACCTACTTCATTCTTAGGAAAATCCACTCATCCAATATCAGGATTTGGTTTAAGTTGAAATGATAGAAATTTGAATAATCATCAAACACCCTGAAAATAGTGAAAAAGATATCACAAAGATTTAGTGCTTTTTATAGAGAGGTAAACAAATAATAGAAGCATGAGGAGTCGAGAGCTTACTGATACAGTTCGAATGCACCCAACAACAAGAAAAACGGATCCTAGATGAAGATCCTAGCTCAAAGCCTAGAAGAGGAGGGGAAGGAGTTCCTACATGACCACCTGTTGTGCGCGAGTGAAGAAATAATAAAGAGGAGAAAAGAAATAATCTAGAATGGAAAATTTTTATTTCTAACTCATTAATGATCCACATAGTTTGGTTGCATGGTTTGGAAAACCATGTGCCAAACATGTAGCCTTTTCTGCATAGGCACCACACCCTACATAGTAATCTCACATAGTTTGAAAAACCATGTTCCTAAACCATGCATAAATACTGGTTAAGTAGAAATAAGGTCATGTTCTAGGTGTACTATTTCACCAAACCGTGCACAACCCATGCACCACCTCTGTAATAAATTGTAGACTAAACACAAGAACATGCACCTTCTCTTGCACAGTTAATTGAAACTATGTGAAACCTTATTCTTTACTAGACTAGTACTAATGGTAACTTCTAGAGGTTTCATGGTTTAAAAAAACTATTACCCTTAAGAAAAGGGTCCACATGGTTGACCCACACATTTTAACTAACCATGCACCAACTGTGCACCTACAACTACTTCCTTCTAAAACTAAGTTTTCAGTGACCAATGAATCTGAAACTCATCCGAAATCTCAAGAAGCCTCCCGATACATAAACCTAATCTAAAAAATTACTTTCAAGAGATTAAATGATCAAATTTACATTCTGAATATTATTTTAATATTCATCCCATCCACCAAATAAAAAGTTCATAAGCTATTAAAATTCCAACCCGATTCAAAAAACTGGAATGTTACAAAGTTAACTTGAAAATGAGTTAAATTCATATGGACAAAATAATGTGATGATTTTTTAAAGAACTAAAAATATGATTGGTTAATGATCTGTTTTTTTCCCTACCTTCCATAAATGGTGAATTTTTAATCTATAGTGATACTTTGTTGAAGAGACACGGTTGTGTCCTAACGCAGAATGATCAGATAATTTCTTATGATTCATGTCAGCTAAAACCTCATGAGTTAAAATACTCTACACATGACTTAGAACTAGTTTCTATGATTTTTTATTTTAAAATTTTAAGGCATTATTTGTATAAAGTAAAGTGTGAAATATATACCAGTAAAAAAAGTTTGATGTATATATTTAATCATAAATAATTGAACATGAGACTTATAATATGGATGAAACTGATCAAAGATTATGATTTCATGATTAATTACTATTTTAGAAAATAAAAAAAGTGGCTGATGTTTGAGTCATAAAAATAATGCTACATTAACAATGTTAAATTTGGAATATGAACCTTTGGTTAAATATTTAATGAATTTTTGACTTGAAATTGTGGATGTAGGGACATCCTATATTTTGTTTCAAGTTTCAGTGGAGTCGACTTTGTAAAAAAGAATTAAGAAAGCATATAAGGAGGATCATGATTTGTAGTAAAATGTATAATTTTCTGAGAAGGGTAAGTTTTCTAATTTTAATATAGATAAATATGCTGTTTTATGATTTGGAAAAAGATTATGTGTGCCTTGTGATTCCCAGTTGAAGAAAGAGTTGTTGAGTGAAGCTCATTATTCTACATTTTCCACACATCTGGGATACACTAAGATGTTCAGAGAACTTTAGGATTATTACTGGTGGGATGGGATAAAAATATATATTGCTTACTTTACCATGAAATGTTTAACTTTTCAGTAAGTTAAATAAGAACAACAGTTACCGAAGGGAATGCTTCAACCTTTTTCAGTGTTGGAGTGGAAATAGGAAGATATATCAATGGATTTCATGGTTGGATTACCAAAGAATTAATGAGGTAAAAATGTGATTTGGCTTATTATTGATCAATTAAAAAAATATGTACATTTCCTTTACATTTTAGATACTATGTATTTAGATCATATTTTTATACTATATGTAAAGTATATAGTCATGTTACATAGAGTTTCCCACTCCATTGTATCAAACCATGATCCTAAATTTACTTCTAATTTTTGTAAAGGGATTCAAACGTTGTTGGGTATTGAATTAAATTTCAGTATAACTTTTAATCCTTAAATCGATGGTCAATCTAAGAAGATGATTCAGACTATAGAATATATGATTTATATTTTTTCAACGGATTATAAGGAAAGTTGAGATCAATATATTTCTTTGGTTGAGTTTTCTAATAATAATAGTTTTCATTACAGTATAAATATGGAACCTTTTGAGTCATTATATGGAAAGTGATATTGAATGAAAGATTTTTGCGATAAAGTAGGAGAAATTTTGTTAATTGTATCAGAGTTATTAAAGGTAATAGATAAGAAGGTTCAGTTAATTCAACAACATATGGGGATGGATCAAAGTGGATAACCAGAGGAAAGATCTTTATTTTAAGGTAGGTGATCATATTTTTATTAAATTATATAAATGGAAAAGTATTATTAATTTTGGAAAAAAGAAAAATATAAGTCCCAATTTCATTATACTGTATGAAATCTTGTATAAATTTGGATTAAT
Source organism: Viscum album (assembly GCA_963277665.1). Taxonomy (NCBI): domain Eukaryota; kingdom Viridiplantae; phylum Streptophyta; class Magnoliopsida; order Santalales; family Viscaceae; genus Viscum; species Viscum album. The sequence goes on along the minus strand of OY728166.1, from coordinate 1,067,617,505 downwards.
TTCCTATTGAGTGACTTTCCCCTTGAGTTTATCCCAAGTACACAACGTTTTTAATTTCTCAATGTTAAGAAAATATGTTCCATATTCATCTCATGTTTTGATCCCTGAAGTAGTTTAGTTAGAAGAGAATATTTCATATGAGGAAAAAAATATACAGATTCTTGACCATATAGATCAAGTGTTTTAGAATAAGGTGATTCACTAGGTTAAGAATTTATGGAAAAAACATATGGTTGAAGAAGCAATATGGGAATATGAAAATACTATGAGGGAAAGATATCTCCACTTACTTAATAAGTGAATAATTTTGAGAGGATATAATTTCTAAAAGGATTTAATAATTTAAAAAACCAAGTAATTATAGAATAAATCATTTTCATTAATTAGACAGTTATACTGATTATAAAAATATTAAGTAATTTTTATATCAAAAAGAAAATAGTTTTAACTAAACTTGGTTCTTATAATGTTTTTTAAAAGATTAATTTATAAATTTTAGAATTTGAATTAGAAAATATAAATTTAATTTTTTAAATAATTATATAAAAATTAACTTAGGGTGAAATTTTGGTATTTTTCAGAAAATATTGATTTTTTGTGAATAGTGAAAAATACCGTTTTTTGTAAAAAAACAATTTATTTTCATTAAATTAAGTAATTTAAAAGCACCATTATGTTTTTAATATAATTTAAAGTAACATAAGTATTTTTATTTTTATTTAATCCACTTAATTACTTTTTAATCAACTTTATATTGTATTTTAGTATATGTTTATTTTTTGGTTCAAAAATGGGTTTTTTTGAAAATTGTTTTAAAGTGCGTAATGTTTCTCCATTTTAATTAATTAAGATTATCCAAAATGAGTAATGTTTTAAATTAAATTTATATATTATATATCAATAAATATTAATTGGGATTCATACAATTATTATTACTAGTTGTAGAGTTAATATAAAATCATCTTTTGCATGAAAAATATATTTCTTGTAAAATGAATTCTTCATCGTGTTTGTGAGTTTAATTTTAAATTAAAATTTTACAATTATGTGAATTTAATTTGGTAAAATAGATTAAAAGTTTTTAATCATCATAATTTACATGATATAATTAGGTTAATTTAATTTTTGAATATAATGAATAGTGAAAATAGTAAAAATTAATTACTGCAGTTAAGGTAAAAACGAGTTTATTGGGGGGTTTAAAATAAAAAGATAAGGGTAAAAATGATATAAAAACTTATATAAAATATATTTTATGGTAATAATTATACATTATAATGTATAATTATCAATAATGGTCCGTTTTGGAGCCTTATGGCATGTGAAAAACGTTGTTACACCTTTTTAAAAAAAATCACAAGTGTGTCACTCACTTAAATTATAAAAGTCCACATCCTATACTCTTCTCTTCACACCTTAAAATCCATTTATATAAACAATAAATTCTAAAATAACTTCATAAATTCCCTCCCCATTAACTATATCCCTTATTTTTATCATAAATCCATCCTATGAAGGATTTTTGTGCTTACCTATGGTGGTTGCCTGAAGAAGAGGTATCCTGTTTAACTGTGAATTTTTTATTTTATTTCTTTTCAACCTACTTAAAATCTTATTAAATTATTATTATATAATAAAAAAATTATCTGACATATACTTAGATGCTATTATCTTAATGTAATAACCTAAATCCATGTTCTTTTCCATCAAATGGGATACAAAATCATCATTCGTGCATACGGTGGACTACCATCTCACGAACCAATGCCATTTTATCTCCATTATCACCTATATTTATTTGTTATAATGATGTATTTAAAGTATATATATATCATATTTGTAAAATATTTATACTTATATTGTTATTATATCACATATACCTTCTTACTTTCCATTTTGTGGGGGATACGATAACGTCCCTCATGTGTACGACGGACTACCACCTCGTAAAGTGATGTGATTCATTTTTCACTAACGATTTACATGGAATGTAATAAGGGTACATATAATGAATATAGGTTATATAAATTACCTAATTATTATATTCATGAAATATTTATCATTATAAAAATATAATATATCATTTTCTTTCTTACACTAAAAAATGATAATGTTGTTCATGCGTACTTGTGGACTACCACGTCCATAAAGAGATATGACTCCTTTTTCATCACTAAATAACATGAATAATTTATATAAGTATATTTAAAGAAATAATATGGTATTTTTTATATTATTATCATTTTTTAAATATAAAATAATATATACATTCTTTTCATAATGATCATTGTAAAATGGAAATGTTACTCATGCGTACATACAACCTACAATCTCCATGATCGTAATGTAGTTCATTTTTCCTAACCATCATTCTTTGTTGGTTTTAAAGAGTATAATTTATGTATAAATATGATAATTATTTCATTATTATTATTATATATATGTTTAAATTATTACCTCTTTGACTAGTCAACCTACTAAAGTAATTTTTTGGATATATAAGCCAAATATCATCAAAACACACAACTAAACTTAATTTTTTATGTAATTTTATATAACATGGTAATATGTAAAAGGAATATTAAAATTGAAAATGTTTATTAAGAAATTAAATAATTAACATATTTTTTTATTAAGGAAGATAAAAAATGAGTGTTATAAATCAAACTCAAGGTAAGAGACTTCATCCCAGTTTCCATTTGTTGAGGCATATTTTGCTATTATGCACCTGTATTATTTTATGAGGTATATGTACAACCCTTTTGAAATTTTATATCATAAATTTATCTGTTATCATGATATTTAAAGATTTTTTATTGTTATTATTTCATGGTTATTATGATTCAAATGTTTCCAAAGTGGTAAGGGACTTTTCTTAAAGAAAACCTCCTTTAAAGTTTTCCTTAAAACTCTCTTTATATTCCATGTACATGTTTTAAAGATGATTTTATGAATGTAATTATATATACATGATAATTTTATAAAGTACATTTTTATCTTTATTTCATGATTTAAAAAAAATGGAATCTTTGTACGGAATATTTGACTTTCTTTACAAATGAAAAAAGTAATGTTATATTTTAACGTGTATAGTGATAATGAATTTTAATGCTACTATAACCATTATTTTAATTTTGGATTCATTTAAAATATTTCATGTTCTATTAAATGAAAAATTATATTTCCATTTTTTTATTATTTTGGTATTGAAAATGTATATTTAAAATAAATGGGTATTTTAATATCCAAAAGAGTTTTTCATATGGGATTAAAATAGCTTTTAATGTTTTTTTTGATAAAAATGAAATATTTCATGATTTATGATTATGTTATAGTTATTTGGAATTGTTTATAGTGAAGCGTAGTTCCATTATAAACCAAGTATGTGTGGTTACATTGTTAGACAAGGATAGGTGGTTCCGTGATAAGCCAAGGAAGGGTGGTTCCATGATAAACCAAGGATGGGTAGGTCCATAATAGCCATCCAATAAATTGGGTACTATAAAGATGGAAGTTGAACATATAGGTTATTCCATTTATAGTAGTGATATGAATTATGATTTCACAAGTTACCTACATGATTTATATGTTCTCTCTACAGGTCTTAAATTATTTATTTGAGAAAAAAGTTTGAGTTATTTCATGTTAAAATGATTTATTATATTTCACTCAAAGAACATTGAGATAAAGGTAAACATTTAATGGTTTTTCATGATTTTCAATGAACTAATTAACTTCTTATTTATATGTACCTTAATGAGATTTTGTGCTCATCCTATTTTTTAAAATGTTTTTCATAGGGTTTAAGGATGGGTAATATAAAAGAATAGGTCAAGTTGAAAGTTGTGAAGATTTTTTATGAAATAAAATCATCTTTTTTTTCAAAAGTTTTATATTATTAAAAAATAGATACTAATAAGAAGTTTACACTTTGTATATATATGGTTTTTTAATGTATGAGTTATGACCTAATTGTCTAAAACTATAAACCCTAAAAATATCATCAAATATAATAGAACAAATTATTGACTTAAAACTCAAGATTATTTAATGTTTAAGGCTGGGTCCTTATATTCCAAGACTATAAAGGGCCAATGATTATAATACTGCTATGTATAGAATTGTATCATAGTTAAAGTATAACGGTATTGGTATTATAGATTTTTATATGATTAAAAATACATATACAACATTTCATTCATCTCACATCACCCTACAATATAAATATTACTTATGAGATTATAAAAAATATTTTGACCTAGTATCATCATTATTTATAGCATAGAAGAACAATGGGATTTTGTTTAAAAATCATTAGTATCATCTTTTTGGTTCAATAAAAACATTTCCTACAACAAATTTTATGTTTTATGAAAATAATCATAGAAGAATCTAGGGATGTGATTCTTATGGTGGATGTGGTTTTGGGGGAAAGTGTGACCAAATAAATGGTCATAACCATGTGAATTATCAAAATGAATATCAGAATCAAATAAATATCAGCTCAATCATTATGAGGAATACTAAATATTCTTAATATAGGTGTGGTTCTTAGGGAAATTGGTCTCAAGCTTTATGAACCCTAGAACATATTTTTAATCTCTATAAAGAATCTCTTTAAGCAAAGAAGAATGAACCACATTTTTCTAAGACATCCTATAAATGGAAAGAAAATGAGGTGAATTTTACTAAGAATCATTAGCCATCAAATGATGATTTCACTTACCTCAAAGTAGGGGATTTTAATTTTAAATTTGATGAGATGATAGATAATTTTTTTTAGAAAAATTACAATAATTATTATATGGTATTTTGTGTTTTATTATGTATGATTTATATTTTTGATTCTTTATTATTTGAATCTCATAAAGTGTTTCTTATAATTTTATTTTCATTGATTTGAAGCAATAAAATGGATTTCATAAATGGAACAAATATTTTCATACCAGATAGTGGAAAAACACACACAATTCTTAAAAATAAAAAATAATTTTCTGATCTTAAACCAACAAGAAATATTGTGAATACTATCAAGTTCTGTAGATATGATAAAAGAGATTGTCAAAGTGAGTTTTTCTTTACATAATGGGTCAAATATCGTTATAATATTTTCATTATTTTCCCAAAAGTCTCAAAAAAACTTGTTAAGTTTCATTTATATATAAAAACATGGGTATGACACCCAAACTATATCTGAGAAAAATTAAAATTACATGTGAATTTACATTAATAAATCTAGTAAAATCCATTTACTAGAAAAACTACCCAAATTATCATTTGGATTGAATTATACATATATAAGTGAAATAAAAACACATAGGGTAGTAAATAATGGATAAAATATTGTTAATTTGTGTCATGAATGATTAGGTCATCTAGGTTTAAAAATGATGTAAAAAATAATTGAAAGTTCTCATGAACATTCAATAAAGGTCTATAAGATCTATCCACTAAGAAAAATTCCATGTAAGACTTGTTCTCTTGAAAAGTTGATTGTAAAACCATATCTAGCTATAATTAAGGATGAAATGAAAAAATTTATTAAATAGTTTCAAGGGGATATATGTTCACCAATTCATCCATCATGTGGACCCTTTAGATATTTTATATTATAAATTAATGCATCTTGTAGATGGACACACATATGTTTTCTATCTATATAAAATGTAATGTTTTCATGATTTCTTACTTAGATAATTAAATTTAGATAAAAATTACCTGATTATTTCATTAATAAATCAATTCTTGATAATGATAGAGAATTTACCTCTCAATATTTCAATGATTATTGTATTGCATTGAGGATTATTGTGAAGCATCGAGTCACCCATGTACATATAACAAATGGTTTAATTGAATCACAAATAAAATAACTCCAACTTATTTCTAGACCATTAGTAATGATAGAATAGCTGATGATCTCTATATGGGGTTTTTAAATATTTTATGACTTAAAATTAATTTTCATTAGACCAAGTGCATATAATAAACAACCACCACTCCAATTGGAATTTAGATAAGAGAATAGAATCTCCCACTTAAGAATATGTGGTTGTGTAGTATATGTACCATTTATCCCACATAATATATAAATATGGGACCTGAAAGGAGGTTGGGAATATATATAGGATATCAATCCTCATCCATCATTAGATATCTTGGACTACAAACTGGTGATGCATTTATAACACATTTTCCTGATTTTCACTTCAATAAATAAGTATTCCCAGCATCATGGGGAGAAAAGAAACAAATAGAGGATATTTCTTAGAATATGAAAACATTATATTTTCTCATTCCTCCCACACAATATTTTGATATGGAAGTAATAAAGATTTTACATTTTCAAGAATTGGAAAATCAATTGCCTGATGCATTTACTGATTAAAATGGAATGACTAAATCACACATTACAGCTATAAATACATCGACTATAATTAATGTCCCAAAGAAAAAATTACATAATGATGTTACAAAAATATCCAAAACATTCCTGAAACATAGAATACTAATTGGCTCTAAGGATAGAAATAATTGGAAAATAAAAGGAATGAGTATAATTGAAAACCCCATTATAGAGTTTTGTATTCCATAAGAAACAAATAATATAAGTGTTATTAAAGAAACACATGATGAGAATCATAAAGATAATTCACATGATAAATAAAAACCTGAAGGTTTTGAAAATAATGAAACATGTCTTAATTATTTCACTACAGGTGATATATGGAATCAAAGTAATGTGGAAAATATTGATGAAATATTTTAATATTCTATGTCACATGATATATGTAACGTCTGGGTCCCGGGTGCCACACAATGGGTGCCCCGAGCCCGGTTCGCTACATGACCTCAAGCGCATTTCACCAAATGCCAGAGGCTGCCGACTAGCAGCGAGGGCCCATGTCTGATAGTGGGGAAACTATGCCCTCATTTGTCAAAGTGTAGTGCAGTGGAATACTAAAATAAGAATACAACAAACAACGGAAGAAGTAAACACACACAACTGAAATAAACTACAACAGTGGATATAACCAAAAATATATGAATGATGATGCTACATGTTTCAAATTCTAAGAAAACAGCCAGAACATATTATACATCACTGTGATACAACCAAAAGAAAAGTACAAAAAAAACGAGTAAATGGCTAGCAGCGGCATTTCAAGCCTAGGTTCGGTCCCATGCCATCCTACTCCACAACAACAGTCAAGTACCTGTATAGGGACTCTTTCCCCTATCCACACCTGCAGAAACGTAATCTGTTTGGGCCAAAAAGCATGACCCAAACAGGGTGTGAGAAATATATCTCAGTAGGCACCCACCAAAGGCCCGTGCCCAACTGCGTGTAAGCATGCATCAACAGTGTGCAATAGTAAAATGCAATAAAGTAAGCAGTACTAAAAAGTAACTAACTTAAAAAATAAATTTCCATTTTATTATTCATTTAAATTTATTTAATTTAGTATCGTTCAGTGCTCAACAGAACCACGCCCTCAGGCCAACCAGTATCTTGCCCTCAGGCTAATATAGTCACGCCCTCAGGCTAATCACAACCACGCCCTCAGGCTAAATAGGTAACTGGGCCATGCCCAACATATCAAAATGCAGTAAACAAGAAATTCCTCTCAAGGCAATTCTACAGTTACTACATTTAAGGCATACCCTCGGGTATCCTGGCCAAACGGCTAAACAGAGAAACACACCCCCGAGGTGGTTCCAGATCCAAGCAATGATCCCAAATAGCATTTTATTATCACAATTTAATCACCTATGCAATTCTAGGCATTAAATATTGCAACGGCCTCAGCCACACAACACCCCAACATGGGTTCGTGGCATGAAAATGCACAAAAACGCACGATAGCTGGAAAATAAACACCAAGCCACCTACCTTATATGCCAACGAACGCTATACCTGAACACCGGCTCCAGAAATGCCCAAGAACGTCGTAGATCTGACGAAGAACAAAACCCATTCAAACGTAAATAACTTACGTTGGGAGAAGAATTGGCAAGAACGGTACCAGGAGAGGACAGGGCTTACCCGTGCGGTTCCAACGAGACGGTCCGAAGCCGAAACGGATTCCAGACGAACGCCCGGTTGATCTTCAAAGATCCTGCCTCGTCCTTTGGCTCCAAAATGGCTCAAACGCCTCCTCTTCCAAATGAGTAGGCCAATGCCTGTTTTAAGCCCGAAAAACAAAGTACACGGCGTGTACTTCAAAGTACACGGCGTGTACTCCTTTCATTTAACTGTTCATTTGGCGGCACCGCCACACTGTTCATCTGTCGACAAGAGTACACGACATGTACTCCCAAGTACACGGCATGTACTGTCGCCCAGCTGGCGGTGACTCCACCGCCTTAATTTTTAACCTGCCGACTGACTACACGGTGTGTAAAGGACCACTACACGGCGTGTAGTCGGTTCCTACACCCTTTGTCGCCGGCGAGGCTACACACCCTATGTACTTATCCCAACACGGCCAAAAGTACACGACATGTGGAAAAGTACACGACATGTAGTTTCAAAATTTATAATTCTTTTCCATTTCCCATATTTTTCTCAAAAACACTTAAGGAAAAGGAAAAAGAATAAACCCGTACCTCAAAAATAAGAACCGGGTTCTTACAAACTTCCCCCCTTATAGCAATTCATCCTCGAATTTCCCTTTCCAGGGTGGTGAAGATAAATCTCAGAATATCTCTGGCCATTGAGCACGTACATCCGCCTCTCGCTCCCAAGTCTTGTCCTGCACTCGACCATGCTTCCATAGCACTCGTACGAGAGGATTTGACCGGCCTCGGAGAACCTTCATGCTCCTGTCTATAATACGGATCAGATTCTCCTCAAAGGACGCATCATGCTAAAGATCAACCTCCTCTGTCTGAAAGGTGTGAGACGAGTCTGAATGGTAGCGACGCAACTGAGACACGTGGAAAATGTCGTGCATGGCGCGGTACCGTTGCGGTAACTGCAACCAATAGGCAACCATCCCGACTCTCTCCAGAATCTCAAATGGTCCCACATACCTCGGTGAAAGCTTACCCTGTCTCCTGATCCGTTTGTGTCCCAGCCTCGGCGAAACATGCAAGAAAACCTGATCTCCGACCACGAACTCCAAAGGTCATCTTCGGCGATCAGCATAAGACTTCTGACAAGACTGCGCGGTAGCCATCCGCTTCCGAATCAACTGGACCTGCTCAGATGTCTCCTGCACGAGCTGTGGATCTAGTAAAGCTGCCTCACCTACCTCTAACCAGCACAAAGGTGATCGGAATGGCCTACCATATAAAGCCTCGTATGGTGCCATCTCAATAGTCGCCTGAAATCTATTTTTATAGGCAAACTCGACTAAGGGTATATGCTTCTCCCAAGAGCCCCCATAGTCTAGGACACATGCGCGCAACATGTCCTCTAGCACCTGTATCGTCCTCTCTGACTGGCCATATATCTGAGGGTGGTATGCTGTGCCCAGAAGCACCTATGTACCCAGCGCCCTCTGAAAACTCTGCCAGAAACGAGACGTAAAACGGGCGTCCCTATCTGAAACGATAGAACGAGGGACCCCATGCAAACGTATGATCTCTAGGATATACAGCCTTCCGAGCTCATCCACACCGAAGGTCTCCTTGATCGAAAAGAAGTGAGCTACCTTCGTGAGTCTGTCCACCACAACCCACACGAAGTCATTGCCTCGAGGTGACCTCGACAAACCCGTCACAAAATACTTTGCGACGTCATCCCATTTCCAATCTGGAATGGGCAACTGCTGTAACAACCCAGCTGGTCTCTGATGCTCTGCCTTCACCTGCTGACAGGTGGAACACCTCGTAACAAAACCAGCTATCTCTCTCTTCATACCCGGCCACCAGTACTGACGTCTCAAGTCTCGGTACATCTTGGTAACCCCGGGATGAACTGCCCAAGCTGAAGCATGAAACTACCTCATCAGCTCCTTGCGTATATCCCTTGGAACCCATACTCGTCCATGGAAACGTAAAACCTTGTCGTCGCCTATCGCCCAACCGGGAGGAGGGTCCTCACTTGCCATCGACTCCCGTAGAACTAGGCCTTCTGAAACTGATAGCTACCTCATCCTCACTCTGTCCAGGAGGGTAGAAGTCACAACTAATGAGGAAAGATAAGTCTGCCCCTGACTGTCATGCACCTCTAGATGCATCTCAGAGAACAAAGCCATAAGCTGCCACTCACCACTGGCCTCCTGCACTGCCTGTATCTGAGTCTTCCTGCTCAGTGCATCGGCTACTACATTACCTTTACCAGGTGTATAGGTAAGTTCAAAATCGAAGGACTGCAGGTACTCAACCCACCTTCTCTGCCTCAGATTTAGGTCACGTTGAGTAAAGATATACTTGAGGCTTTTGTGGTCGGTGAAAACCACAAAATGCTCTCCCAATAGATAATGTCTCCAACAGTGCAAAACATGCACAACTACAGCCAACTCGAGATCATGCGTCGGGTAATTCCTCTCATGTGGCCTCAACTGCCGAGACCCGTACGCCACAACTCGGTCGCCCTGCATCAGAACGGCCCCAACCCAATCCCTTATGCATCACAGTAAACTGTATAGCTCCTCCCCTGCTCTGGGAGTATCAGGATCGGTGCTGATGTCAGCCTTCCCTTCAGGTCCTGAAAAGCTATCTCACAATCTTCTGACCAAATGAACTTCACACCCTTCTTAGTCAGACCCGTCAACGGTGCTGCTAAGCGGGAGAAGTCCTGTATGAAGTGCCTGTAGTAACCAGCCAGCCCTAAGAAACTCCGTATCTCAAACACGTTCTTATGCTGATCCCATGAAACTACTTCTCTCACCTTCTCTGGGTCCACTGCAACTCCTTCCTCAGAGATGATATGACCCAGGAAGTGAATCTGGTCCATCCAAAAGTGGAACTTCAAGAGCTTAGCATATAACCGATGCTCTCTCAGTGTACTCAATACGATCTCAAGATGGGTGGCATGGTCGTGTCTAGTGTGAGAGTACACCAAGATGTCATCCACGAATACTACCATAAATGAATCAAGATACGGATGGAACACACAATTCATCAGAGCCATGAAAACTGCTGGCGCGTCCGTGAGTCCGAACGGAATAACCGTATACTCATATAGACCATACCTGCTCCTGAAAGCTGTGAGAGGTATATCAAATGGTCTAACGCACAGCTGATGATATCCAAATCTCAGGTCAATCTTCAAGAACACTCGTGCTCCACGAAGCTGATCAAACAGATCATCAATCCTCAGCAAGGGATATCGGTTCTTAACCTTCAACTGGTTCAGCTTTTGATAATCCACACAAAGCCTAAGGGTACCATCCGCCTTCTTTGCAAAAAGCACCAGAGAACCCCAAGGAGAAGTACTGGGTCGGATAAAACTCTTCACATGTATCTCCTCTAACTGCCTCTTGAGCTCCTGCAACTCAGGCGTGGCCATCCTATAAGGAGGAATGGACACTGGTGATGCTCCTGGCACAAGATCGATAGAGAAATCCACCTCATGCACTGGAGGTAGACCTGAAAAGTCGTCCGGAAAGACATCCCTGAAACGATCGACAACCAGAGGAAAATCCGTCTAACAAGTCCCCTGGTTATCCAGATATAAGCTCGTAATCTGGGCTGTGACTCCACCTCGCCCATGATGCTCTGGTCCAGCTCGACTCGCCTGAACATCCCACTCGCCCTTGTATAGAAACTCCCTTCCCTCTGGTGACATGAAACACACCCTACGACGATAGAAGTCTATAAAGGCTCGAAAGGGAACCAACCAGTCCATCCCGAGAATGACGTCATTACTTGTCATCTCCAGGACATAGAGGTCCCAAAGGAAGTGACACCCTCCAACCTTAAGGGGGCACTCCTTGCACTGATGCACACCAGCCGTTCTCATCCCCAACGTGGTGTCTAGCGTCAAGATATCGGAAGAATTAGAAACACAGAGCCCAAGGCTCTCCACCACAGGTACAGATATAAAACTATGTGTAGCACCCGTATCAAAAAGTATGGAAGACAAGACAGAAGCCACTAGAATAGTACCTCTGACTGTCGAAGGTCCGGGATCCTATTCCTGCTGGGTCTGTTGCACTGCATATTCCTGCCCAATGCCGCGACCCTGTGACATAGCCTGGCTACCCTGAGCTGTCCCGCCCTGCTGCCTCTGTGATCCTGGTGTCTGGATACCATAGCCATGACCACCATCTCTACCTGCACGCCCTAACGTATTCCAGTTCCCTGACTGGTAAGAAGCCACTGGTCCTGCTCCCACATGCAGAGTCTGCACAGAACCCCTCTCACTAGCCACTGGTAGAACCGCCCTACAAAAGCGCTATAGATGACCCATCTTGCCGCAAGTTCAGCACTCCACTGTGTCTCGTGGACACTGCGGCCTCTTGTTCCCCTCTCTGCCACACTGGTAGCACCTGATCGGGCCACCTGAAGAGACTACCTGGCTAGTACTGCCACCCTGAGAGAAGTCCATCTGTGTCTTCCTCTTGCTAGCAGAAATAGTACCAGTAACTGGTGCCGAACTGCCCTGGACCACACCACTAGATTCTCTCAGGTTCCTCTCTGTAATCAATGCCTGTTTCAAAATCGCGTGTACAGTAGGTAACCTGAAAACATTCACCAGAACTCAGATGTCATACCGAAGACCATCCTCAAAACGTCTGTCTCTCAGCGTCTCATCACCCACCAGCACGGGTGCAAAGCGCTAAAGCTCTGTAAAACGAGAAGAATAGTCCATCACTGACATAGCGCCCTGCTGCAGATTCATGAACTCTCGAGCTCTATCTTCCCTCAGCATCTCGGGAAAGAAGAAGTCATAGAATACTGTCTGAAAATCCTCTCACGCCATGTCCCTGTGATGCTCTGACTGGGTGGTAGCATCCCACCACCTCTTGGTGGAATCACGCAGCATGTAAGTCGCGAGCTTGACCCTCCGCCCTGGAGGCATCTCTAGATGCTCGAAAATAGTCTGCATCGATCCTAGCCAAGACTCTACAGCCTGTGGTCCTCCATCCCCTGAGAACATAGGCGGATGCTGCTGCTGAAAGATACGCGTCAGCTCAGCCATAGATGTGGCAGCCTGCGGTGCTCCCTGAAAGGTCTGCATGAACTGCAATAAGCCTTCATGGAACTGCGCCTCCACGCTTGTGTCCGGTATAATAGCTGGTGCCACATCTGGCTCTGCTGGTGGATCCACTAGTAGCCCATGGACCACCATCTCTGGAGTAAAATCGTCGCCGCTCTCTTGGAGAACAACTCACGGTCGTCTAGGCGGCATGACTCTACAAGGTAAAAATCACGCCTCAGATTCAATATTATTAAGACTGTAACGAAGGAACTACAAAGGAACAAGAGGAAGAAGGCGGTTCAAAATTTGCAAAACAAGACTACACAGCATGTACACTGACTACACGGCGTGTACTTGACTTCCTTTCCCCTGCCCGAGTCCTTCTACACGGCTAAGCCACACGCCTCCTGTTAAACAAAACTACACGGCGTGTATAATCTCTACACGGCGTGTACGGTGTTATTTTCCAACTGCCCGTGTCGTCTGTGACACGGCCGACTACTCGGCTTTACTCTACACGGCGTGTTACACCCGAACACGGCGTGTACACTAACCCGTTTCCCAGCCACACAGCTAACTCCACACGGTCTGTCCTTGGAAAAGACTACACGGCATGTCCCAACGGTACACGGCGTGTTAAGGGAGAGGTGACACCGGCCCGTGTTGTTAGTTACACGGCCGAGTCCCCAGGTAACACTACACGGCGTGTACAAAATTTACACGGCGTGGTTTTCCCCAAGGGCTTCCTTACCCCGTGTCGCCACCCACACGGTTTGTGACACGGGAAGAGACTACACGACGTGTACTCCTGGTACACGACATGTACTCAAAAAGTTCATTTTTCTTCCCGAACAGAAGAACACACACGACATGTATGAGGTCCTACACGGCGTGTATTCTGGGTTTTCTGGACAGTATGCCTCAGAAAATTATCCGGAACCCAGAAAATACTGAAAACAACACCTAAGTGTCAAATTCCGACCCGTGGGGGCCCATACTCCCAACAAATCAAAGTTTGATAGCTTATCTGTGTTATAACAAAATATACAGTCAATGATCCACCAAATTCCGGTCAATGGGGGCCCATACTCCCCAAAAACCAAAGTTTGGAATCCACTCTATAAACAATCTCAAACAAAAATACCATATCACAAGGCAGGTATTTATCAAGCAGCTATCACAACAGCATGCTTTACTAGCACAACAACTATCACAACAACATGCAAATTCTAATGCACCTACATGGCATGGAAACTATGCATGGCATGTGTTATCTAGCATGTCCCTATATGATGCATGAGACGGAATACCCTCATCTCATCGGGTTGCAATTAATTAGAACCCACAGATAAAATATAAACAGCACAATCCAAGTGTTTCACCCAACGGTGAAAACATAACAACCGTAAAATTGAAAACTCAGAAGAATTGAAAAATATGGGGCAGACTGGCTTTTCCCTGTACACGGGTTAGCTACGCCCGGGCACAGCTTATTACCAACTACCTTTCGTCCTATCCCTGACTACGTCTCCAAACAGTAAGTCAAAGAAAAGAAACCCCTCTGATACCACTTTGTAACGTCCGGGTCTCGGGTGCCACGCAACGGGTGCCCTGAGCCCAGTTTGCCACATGACCTCAAGCGCATTTCCCCAAATGCTAGAGGCTGCCGACTAGCAGTGAGGGCCCATGTCTGATAGTGGGGAAAATATGCCCTCATTTGTCAAAGTGTAGCGCAGCGGAATACTAAAATAAGCATACAACAAACAGCGGAAGCAGTAAACACACACAACTGAAATAAACTACAGCAGTGGATATAACCAACATTATATGAAAGATGATGCTACATGTTTCAAATTCTAAGAAAACAGCCAGAATATGTTATACATCACTGTGATACAACCAAAAGCAAAGTACAACAAAACGAGTAAACGACTGGCAGCGGCATCACGAGCCTAGGCTTGATCCCATGCCCTCCTACTCCACAGCCACAGTCAAGTACCTGTATAGGGACTCTATCCCCTATCCACACCTACAGAAACGTAATCTGTTTGGGCCGAAAAGCATAACCCAAATAGGGTGTGAGAAATATATCTCAGTAGGCACCCACCAAAGGCCCGTGCCCAACTGCGTGTAAGCATGCATCAATAGTGTGCAATAGTAAAATGCAATAAAGTAAGAAGTACTAAAAAGTAACTAACTTAAAAAATAAATTGCCATTTTATTATTCATTTAAATTTATTTAATTTAGTATCGTTCTATTCTCAACAGCACCACGCCCTCAGGCCAACCAGTATCTCTCCCTCAGGCTAATATAGTCACACCCTCAGGCTAATCACAACCACGCCCTCAGGCTAAACAGGTAACCGGGCCATGACCAACATATCAAAATGTAGTAAACAAGCAATTCCTCTCAAGGAAATTCTACAGTTACTACATTTAAGGCATACCCTCGGGTATCCTGGCCAAATGGCTAAACAGAGAAACACACCCCCGGGGTGGTTCCGGATCCAAGCAACGATCCCAAACAGCATTTTATTATCACAATTTAATCACCTATGCAATTCTAGGCATTAAATATTGAAACGGCCTCAGCCAAAAGACACCCCAACATGGGTTCGTGGAACGAAAACGCACAAAAACGCACGACAATTGGAAAATAAACACCAAGCCACCTACCTTATATGCCAACAAATGCTATACCCGAACGCCGGCTCCAGAAACGCCCAAGAACGGCGTAGATCTGACGAAGAACAAAACCCATTAAAACGCAAATAACTTACGTTGGGAGAAGAATTGGCAAGAACGGTACCAGGAGAGGACAGGGCTTACCCATGCGGTTCCAACGAGACGGTCCGAAGCCGAAACGGATTCCAGACGAACGCCCGGTGGATATTTAAAGATCCTGCCTCCTCCTTTGGCTCCAAAATGTCTCAAACGCCTCCTATGCCAAATGAGGAGGCTACTGCCTGTTTTAAGCCCAAAAAATAAAGTACACGGCGTGTACTTCAAAGTACACGGTGTGTACTCCTTTCATTTAACTGTTCATTTGGCGGCACCGCCACACTATTCATCTGCCGACAAGAGTACACGACATGTACTCCCAAGTACACGGCGTGTACTGTCACCCAGCTGGCGGCGACTCCACCGCCTTACTTTTTAACCTGCCGACTGACTACACGGCGTGTAAAGGACCACTAGACGGCGTGTAGTCGGTTCCTACACCCTTTTTTGCCGGCGAGGCTACACGCCCTGTGTACTTATCCCAACACGACCAAAAGTATATGGTGTGTGGAAAAGTACACGGAGTGTAGTTTCAAAATTTAGCATTCTTTTCCATTTCCCATATTTTTATCAAAAACACTTTAGGAAAAGGAAAAAGAAGAAACCCGTACCTCAAAAATAAGAACCGGGTTCTTACAATATACAAAATAAATATTCCAAACCAAGGTCTATTATGGAATTTAAAAAACACCCTGATCAAAATAAATGGAAAGACATAATGTAAGTTAAATTAAATTCACTTAATAGGTGAAGGGTATTTGGATATGTCATGCTCATTCAATATGCTTTGAAACCTACTGGATATAAATTAGTTTTTGTGCATAAACATAATGAAAAAAATGAGATTATAAGATAAAAATTTCCTATTGTTGAACAAGGTTTTTCTCAAATACCCAAAATTGATTACGAGGAGACATATTATCCTATTTTGGATGCTATTACTTTTCGATATCTAATCATCCTTATAGTGGATGAAAAGTATAATATGAATCTTATAGATGTTGTTATAGCTTATTTATATGGGTCACTTGATAGATGTATATATATGAAAATCCTAAAAGGATTAAAAATACTTTAAGTATTGAAATCAAAATCCAAAGACCTATATTAAATTAAATTACAAAAATACTTGTATGGATTAAAGAAATCTGTTCATATGTGGTATAATATTTTGAGAAAAAATTTGTTAAATAAAGGTTTTGTAAATGACCCCATATTCCAAAGTGTTTTTATAAAGAAAAAAACATTTAGATATGTAGTTGTTTATGTTTATGTCAATGATTTGAATATCATTAGAACTTTAGATGATATCAATGAAACAATGAGAAACTTAAAGGATAAATTTGAAAATAAATACTTGGGAGAAACTAAGTATTATATTAGATTAAAAATTGAGTATATACAAAGTTGTATATTTTTTCATTAGTCAACTTACATTGAAAAGGTCTTAAAATATTTTAATATGGATAAAAAAATACTTTAAGCACTTAAAAGGTTGTTTGGTCTTTAAATATCGAGAAAGATCATTTCAACCTTGTCAAGAAAATGAAGAGTTGGTCCAAATATACTATAACTCAGTGCCATCAAAGAACTTATGTATCTCGCCAATTGTACTCATCCAAATATATCTTTTGCTACTAATTTATTGGATTTTTTTAATCCCTTATAAAAAGACACTGGAATGTAATTAAACATATTTTTTTAATCTTTTTAGAACTATTGACTTGGAATTATTCTATTATAATAAATTATAAAATAATATGGTTAGTTTAGTAGATGCATGTTATTTATCAGATCCACATAATGCATGATCAAAAAATGGTTATGTGTTCATAGTTGGAGGTACCACCATATCTTGGAGATCACAAAAGCATACACTCATTGAAATATCTTCAAATCATGAAAAAGTAATAACATTACATGAAGCATGTTGAGAATGAGTTTGGCTATGGTCTATGAATCAACACATTTGACTAGAAAGTGTATTTCCTATGGATTGTAGCCCAAAAATATTATTTGAAGATAATTCTACATGTATCACACAATTAAAGAAATTATTCATAAAAAATTATCAAACAAAAAACATAACATCGAAATTTTTATCCTTCACAGAAGAGTTAATGAAGAATAGAGATATTATCATGAAATATGTTCGATTGGATGAAAATGTTTCTAATTTATTTACAAATTCACCACCAACCGTTATATTTAGAAATACTGTACATAAAATAGGGATGTGTAGATTAAAAAATCTATAATTTCTTTATGTAATGTAACTTTAAGGGGAGTACAAATAGTTGTACTCTTTTCCTTATTCTAGTTTTTATCCCATTGGGTTTTTACAAAAAATGTTTTTAATGATGTAACATCAAAACATGTATGATATTGGTAGGGGTGTGTATCTCAAGAGGGTGTATTAAGAAGCCACTGAACATGGATGTGATTTTCAATGGGGGTGGGATACCCACCCCCACCAATATCCCTCCCACCCACCATTTCAATACCTATAAATGGGAAGTGCAACCCCCTTGCTATGCGATCAATTAAGAAAGAGATACTGAACCTGTGGAAAAACTCTAATAAATTTCTATCTTTATTTCCTTTTCATTCCTTTATCTAACTCTCATTTTCTCTCTGTTTTATTCTTTTTTTACAAAACCTTTAAATAAACTTTTAATAATGACATTTGAAAATAAAAAATATGAATTAATGTAAAATCCTTTATCATCAATAATCATAATGTATAACAATAATCTTGAATGTCATACAATGCCACCAGCTCAAAATAAACATTAACAAAAAAACCATGCCAAGGTTTATACCTTATATGAAAATAAAATAAAATGTAACACTACAACACCGATTAATCTTCTTGTGTTTGAGATAACATTGATCGACACCACCTCTAACTTTTTTTTTCAAATCTACAACAATCTTTATAATATGGGTGAGTAAAAAAGATACCCAATTGGTTCCCCTTTTGAACCCTCCCGTGTCTATGTGAGTAGATCATATTGATACATTTGTGAATGATATATAGATAAAACAAAATAACCAAAAAATAGGTAGGCAAAAAAAAAATACCTACCCCCATATCCAATATCAAACACACTCCCCAAGACACACCATATATATAATAGTATAACTCATCTAGTAAATATATCAATATGACCCTCAAAACTATTCATTTACTAAATTGTTTCCACTAGTCTCAACAAAAAAATTTATTTCACTCAAATATCATTATATAAGCCACACATACCAAACCAAAAGCATCTACACCAAGTATATCAATCCATACACAGTTACATCAACCAAAATCACAAGGTAGAGGAGAGAAGAAAATTAATTTCCCATCTGGTAGTCTATTTCTATCTAGATGACGAGTGAATATTTCATAGATAATGAAAGAATAAAACGTATTAAACCATAATAATAATAATAATATAATATAATCACAACCTTACTAAATCATATTTTATTACATATCAGAACCATCATATACCCATCTCATATTCTAGGGTAAAAATCTCCACTCACTACTCATACTATCACCATTTTACCTCAATGAGTCTAAATGTATCTAGTTTTCAATCCCCACAACCCATTATATCAACATACCCATATCAAAGTGCCAAAATTGGATCTTAGATATAAACCAAAACATATCAATCACAATACCCCCCAACTAGACCTTCCTCAACATAGATCATGTGGAGAAATAAATAAGCATCACTATAAACAATTTTCATATCCTAAACATCACCACATAAAATGTTTATCACACTAATAACTATCAAAACCACACAATTTTTATAATAAAATTATCCATCAAGACCCACACCCAAATATTTTATGGAATTTTTATCCCTAAATATAATGTACTACACTAATGAATAAAAGAATGATTTAGTGAGAAAAAAGCCACTGATCATTAAATAATTATTTTATCCATTGCACACAAACACATAATATAATTTTGAGTTCATAATATATCAAATT
Source organism: Viscum album (assembly GCA_963277665.1). Taxonomy (NCBI): domain Eukaryota; kingdom Viridiplantae; phylum Streptophyta; class Magnoliopsida; order Santalales; family Viscaceae; genus Viscum; species Viscum album. Next base: position 1,067,597,626 of record OY728166.1, on the reverse strand, counting down.
AATGAAAATTTTATTCCAAAATATCACAAACCAAAGTTCATTATCTTGAATTTTGATGAGAAATGAACCCATTTGATCATTTGTGGTTTCTTCAGGCTCATCTAACACTTATAAAGGATTGATTAAACTACACTTTCAGTGATTCTGAGAACTTTGGGTAATATATTCACATGAGGTTCATTTCTCCAGTTCATAAATGAAGGTAATTTTTCTAAAAATCTATTATTAATTAAGAAACTTTGATCATTTTCGGCCAATTTAGTATTAAATAACAATTATTTAAAAAATATTTATTTAAAATGGAACTTTTAATGATTTCAAGAAATTAAAACACCCGTTTCATGCTTAATTAATTTCCATATGTCACAAATGACCCTGTTTAATTTCCCTAAAATTCCATGAATAAAGAAACTCATTTTATTTTTTAATTTTTTAGACTCAAATAACAATTATAAAGAAATATTTATTCTTAAAATAAAATTTCAGTAATTTTTATTACCTCAAGTGTTAAATTTATGAATGATTTGTTCATATATTCCACAACCAAACTAATATCATTATCATAAATTAGAAGAATATTTAGTCATTTTTGGTCATCATTGGATCAAATTATAACATATAAAGCAATTATTGTTACTAAAATTCACTCTGATTACATCTTACTTGAGTATTGAATTCACGCGAGTTTCATTTTTACTAATAAAAAATGAACCAAGATTCATTTTATTGAAGTTTGATGAAAAATGAATCCATTTTACCTATCATTACTTGACCCCAATAACACCCCACCTAGGTCAATAATGATATTGATAATGATACCCAAACCCACCTTCAATATCCCAGGGGTTGATGAATAACATTAAGGGTAAGAAAATTAATATGGAAAAAATTTACCTTTAACTAAAATTTGAATAATGAAATGAAAATAAAAAATTATGAATTATTATAAAATCTACAAACATAAATAATAATTATGTATAAAAATATACATTAATTCCATAAAAAACTACAAGCCCAAAGTAAACAATAATGAAAAAACTACCATGAATATATTTATACCTCATATGAAAATAAAATAAAATGCAACACTCTAACAACAATGAATCTTCCTATGTTCGAGCTAATATTGATCAACACCACTTCCATATTATTTCTATAAATCTATAACAATATTTATAAAATGGGAGAGTAAAAATGATCCCTAGTTGGTTCCTATTTTGAACCCTTACACATCTATATGAGTAGATCATACTAATACATTTGTGAATAAAATAGATAAAAAATAACAAAACAGTGGGAAAGACCATACAAATTGACCTACCACCATAGTTAATATCAAACACACTACTTAAAACACAAATTATATATAATAGTATAACTAATACAATAAATACATCAATAGCCCCCCCCAGAAAAACTATTCCCTTACCGAATTTTTTCCACTAGTCTCAGCAACAAAATTTATGTCTCTCAACCATAATTATATAAGAAACACATACCAAACCAACATCATCCACCCTAATTATATCAATCCATCCATAGATTCATCAACCAACATCACAAGGGAAAGTATAGAGGGAATTTTTTTGGTCATATGGTTGCCTATTTCTATTTGGATAATGAGTAAATGTATCATATCTAATGAAAGAATAAAACATATTCCACCACATAAATAATAATAAAAAAATATATGCACAACCCCACTTAATCATATTTTATTAAAAATCATAACCATTATCTACCCATATCATATTATAGGGTGAAAATAACCACTTAATACTCATACCATCATCATGTCACCTCAACTATTCCTGATGTATCTATTTTGAAAACCCCACAACCCATTCTATTAAAATATCTATATATAGGGGTCTAAATTAGATCTCATATTTCAACCCCAACATATTAATCACACTACACTACACCTAGAGATTCCTTAATATAGGTTATATAGAGAAATAAATAATAATACCTATAAACAATTCCCATATCATAAAAATCACAATATAACAAGTTTATCACATTAATCACTATCCATACCACAAAACTGATAAAATCAAATTATCCATAAAGATAGTTGACCAACTATTTTAGTGAATAACCACACTTAAATATAATATAGAACATTAATGAATAAAATAATTATTTAATGATCAATCAATCTACTTTTATCATTAAATCATTCTTTTATTCATTACACACACACATAACTACTATAATACTGAGCACATTAGATATCCAAGTCAGGTAAATTTTATTACGAAAGGTCACGACCCAAAGGTCATTTTCATGAATTTTTATGAGAAATAGGCCCATTTGATCATTTTTTGGTCTCTTTAGGCTCATATGACACTTATAAAAAATTAATTCAACAATAATTTCAATGATTCTAAACACTTTGGGTATTAGATTTAAAATCATTTCTTCAGGTCACAAATGTCATAAAGGTTATTTTCCTAAAAATCTATGAGAAATGATGACATTTTGATAATTATTGATCATTTAAGGTACAAATAAAAATTATTTTTAAAATATTTATTTTTAAAAGGAACATTAAATGATTTCAAGAAAGTTGGATATTATATTTATGCTTAATTAATTTCTATATGTGAAAAATTACCAAGTGTAATTTTCATAAAATTACATTTGAAACAAAAAACATTAGATTATTTTTTATTATTTTAGGCTCAAATTATAATTATAATGGAATTTTTATTATTAAAATAAACTTTCAGTAATTTTGAGTACCATTGATGTTAAATTTATGCATGATTGTTCATATATTCTATAAATAACATAATGGTCATTATCCTTAAATAAGAATAGCATTGAGTCATTTTTGGTCATTTTTCACAAAAATTATAACTTATAAAACAATTTTTATTACTAAAAGTCACTTTGATTACAAACTACCTGAGTATTGAATTGATGTGAGTTTCCTTTTAACATGTAAAAAATAAACCAAAATTCATTTTCTTAAAGTTTTATGAAAAATGAATCCTATGAAACCTATCATGACCTAACACCTCCAATACCCCCACCTAAGTCGATGATGATATCGAGAATGACACCTTAACCCACCATCAATAGTTCAGAGGTTCATGAATAACATCAAGGGTGAAAACAATCATATGGAAAAAATTTACATTTAAATACACTTTGAATAATAACATATGAAAATAAAAATATATGAATTAATGGAAAATATAAGATTATCAATAATCATAATGTATAATAATATGTATGAATTTAATACCACACCAAAATCCCAAAATAAAAAATAATGAAAAAACCACGAATATGTTTATAAATTATATGACAAAAAATTAAAATGTAACACTCCAACACCAAAAATTATTACTATGTTTGAGATAAAATTGATCAAAACCACATCTAACCTATTTATGTAACTTTAAAACAATATTTATAACATGGATGAGTAAAAAGGATACCTAGTTGGTTTCTCTTCCAAACCCTCACATGTCTATATGAGTAGAGTGTACTAATACATCTATGAATGATATATATAAAACATAATAACCAAACAACAGGTAAGATAAAATAATATTCCTACACCCATAGCTAATATCAAACACACTCCCTAGAACACAAATTATATATTATATCATAACTCACACAGTAAATATATCAATAGACCCACCACAAACCATTCCCCTACCAACTTGTTGCCACTAGTCTCAAAAATAAACATTATATCCCTAAACCATAATTATATAAGTAACACATTCTAGATCAATATCATCCACACCAACTATATAAACCCATCCATTTTTTCACCAACCAACATCATGATGGAGAGGAGAGAGGGAAACTATTCAACCATCTAGTAGTCTATTACTATTAATATGATGAGTGAATGTTTCATAACTAATGAATGAATATAATATATTCCATTGCATAAATAATAATAAGATAATATAACCACAACCTCACTTAATTATATTTTATTAAACAACATAACCATCATCTGCCCATATCATATTATAGGGTTAAGAACTACACTTTATACTAGTACTATCATTATTTAACATCAATGAGTCCAGATATATGTAGTTTGCAAACCCCAAAACCCATTTTATCAACATCCACATATCAAGGAGTCTAAATTGGATCTCAGATATCAACCCCAATATATTAACCACACCACCCTCCACCTAAAACTCCCTCAACATAGGCCATATAGAGAAATAAATAATTATTCCTATAAATAATCATCATATCCTAAACATCACCACATAACAAGTTCATCAAATCAATCATTATAAATACTATAATAAAAGTATACATCAATATCCTCAAAAAAAATATTTCATAGAATATACATCCTTCAATATAATATTCCAAATTAATGAATCAAAGAATGATTTAGTGAGAAATAAATACACTTTGATAATTAAATAATTCTTTTATCCATCACACACACACAAACACTCAACTAATATAATTTTGAGCACATCAGATATCAAATTCATGTAAAGTTCATTCATAAAGGCCATAACATAAAAGTTATTGTCCTGAATTTTGATGAGTAATGAACCCGTTTGATCATTTTTGGTTGCTTTAGGCTCATATAAAACTTATCATGGATGGATTCAATAATATTTTTAGTGATTATGATCACTTTGGGTACCCGATTCACATTCATTACTTCATTTCACAAATGACTTAAAGGCCATGTTACTAAAAATATACGAGAAATGATGCCACTTAGACCCTTTTTGATCATTTAAGGCTCAAATAACAATTATTTAAAAAATATTTATTTTCAAAAGGTACTTTCAATGATTTTAAGTAATTTATACATTATATTGATACATATTTCATTTATATATTTTATAAATATTCAAGTTACATTATCCTAAAATTCCATGAGAAACAAAACTCATTTGATTATTTTTGATTGTTTTAGACTCAAATAACAATTATTAAGAAATATTTATTCTTAAAATTACCTTTCAAATATTCAGAGTACCTCATCTGTTAAATTTATACATGATTTGTTTATATATTCCAAAAATAACCTAATGGTACTTATCCTTAAATTAGAAGAGTATTTAGTCATTTTTAGTCATAATTAGATCGAATTATAACTTATAAAATAATTATCAATACTAAAAGTTACTTTGATCACAACCTAATAGAGTATTGAATTCATGAGAGTTTCTTTTTTACAAGTAAAAAAATGCACTAAGAGACATTTTATTGAATTTTATGAACAATGAATCCCCTTTGACCTATCATGACCTAACCCTACTGATATACCACCTAGGATGATGATGAGATCAATAATGACACCCCAAAACCACATTTAACAGTCTAGGGGTTGATGAATAACATCAAGGGTAAAAAAACTCATATAGAAAAAAATTTCACTTTAAATAAACTTTGAACAATAATTTATGATAATATAAAAATATAAATTAATGGAAAATCCCTTATCATATATAATCATAATTTATAATGATATGCATGAATTACATACAACACTATAAGACCAAAGTAAACAATAACATCAAAACAACCATGAAAATGTTTATGATGAGTTTCTAAGGGTAAAATAAAGCTCGTTCAATGTGGCATATGCAATTAGAAGCCTCAAATCCCAAGATCAGCATACATGAAACTGAAACCATGGATAATATGAAATGAAGAACACAGTTTTTACCTTAAATTGAATATATATTTTGCATCAGTATTCATCCATATACTTGATGAAGACCCCTCAGAGGTAGCTAAAGTAATCTTTCCCCATGGTGTATCAATGGAATGAATTGAATCACCCAATCCTTGGGTGGGATTATCCTTCACCCATGATATTCTATTATCTCAATGGATAAGGGTAAAGAAGAAAGAGATATTCAAGGAAAAGATAGATACAACCAGAGTATTACACATGGTTCATGCCCACTAACTCAATGGAAATAATTATAATATTTATGAACCTCTATCCATCCAACTCTCCCAATCATTTCATCACATGAAACATATTATTAATGATATAAAATGTGGAGAAGATCTAAATGACCACATTACTAATTACATGTTGTTATATGAATTATACATTATTATTAAAGAATTATGATATAACCATGTCACACCATATGATAGGCCAAGACAATGCTATACGATATCCTTATATTTTAGGAAATGATATAACATAAAATAATAACATTCATCATAAGTGATTATGGATTTAAGAAATATATCCATCAATATACCACCCACACTAAAGCCTTATATAATTTGTTATATTTTATATTATATTGTATTGTATATTATACCTTTTTAAACCATATATAGGACTCCTTTCATATATCTTATAATTTTTTGAATGTTACCATCAATTTCACTATGTATCACATCATATGAAACAACTTGTGAATTTTCATAAAAAAATCCTTTTTGTATTAACTCTAAAACAATTCTAGAGAAACTATATATGTTTCTTAAAACTAAATCAACATTCATTCAAATGCAAAGTTTGACCCCATATGATTTTTTAGTGTTGAAAATAAACATGAATTCCTGAATGCATAGATATATGAAAAGAGAAGCCTCTAACAAAGCATCAATTGAATTCAAGCTACAATGGGATTTGGAATGATATCCATAAAAAGTATCTCTATTCCCATTCCCACTAGATATATCATATACAATCATTCATTTTATATGATCCATTTTTATAAGACATTGAGTAACCACAAGACATGGAATATGTAAATCCCATATAGATACTCATAAATTCTTGATTCTCAGCATATAGATTGACCATATTTATGAATACATCAAATGTTATTCAACCTTATAGATGAGAACATCACATGCCCCTAAAAAAATGGATAAGAACATAATATGTATTATCAAGATATATCCACACACTTCCTCAGTCTATATAAATTGGGGGATTATATGTCATACTTTTCATATGAGAGGAAATCCAAGCTTGGTTAAGCTCCAACCAATGAAATTATTAACAAAATACACAAACCCCCCATAATTATATAATAATAAATGATTTAATAATAAATTTATCAAATTATGAAGGTCCTCATGCTAATTATCTCGCTAACATAATGTATGGGTAAATCCAAATATGAAACATGCACCCCTAGTATACCAAAGACATAGTGTATGACAATCCATGCAGTATAGTTCATGGGTCATCCATCACACACAGCCTGTTTTGTGACTCATGAGCATATTTCATATATTTACATGAAATTATAATTATAATAACCTTATAATTTTATCACAAACTATAACACCCTTGGATAAACATCAGTTAGGGATAACTCAAATCTAGACTTTAAGAGTTCAATTATCATTTCACTTCAAGAGTATACACATTCCACATAAAATAATGATAAAGTAGAGATTAAAAATTTATATAACATGATAAATTTAATATCATTAAAACCTTTTAATAATAATAAGAAAACCTTACATAAGTTTCCATATAATCATATCTCATATGATATACCACCAAATCAGCCTTATATTTGCTACACTTTTCAGGTTTTATTAAACTTATTACATCCTTATGTAATTACTACCACATATCTATGTAAACATATGATAAAACTCTCCCACTAAAATACTTTAGGGATTAAAATCTATGAATTAATCCATTTTGAATAATAGTGAGACTTAGGATTCATATTATTAATTATTAATGCCTTGAAAATTATAACACCCCGATTTTTATGGACTTTTTTTTGAATAAATTAAAATTTTAATCTTGAAATGAACTAAGTAAAATATTCCTTTAAAAATAAACCAAAATTTCATACATTACATGCAATACCGAATTTTCATACATTGCACGCAACATAGAGTTGGCATACGATACACGCAACACTGAGTTGGTATATGATATATACAACACTGAGTTTCAACGAAACATCATTTTAATTATTTAAATAAGATAATTATAACCTAGAAGTTAAAATTAGTTATATTAATAATATTAAATACTTTTCAAATTTTTTATAATTATTTTATATAAATGAAACATATTGATAATAAAAGATATGATTTTTGGTAAAGTCCTTCTATATCTAAAAATACTATTTTTAATGTACTTATAATAAAATTAATTTTATACACATTTATAAATTGAATTTTAGAAAAATCCTAATTTTTTTATTTAGAATTTCAAAATTATATTAGGGTAAATTTTTTTATTTTTATGAGAAACTTCATTTTTGGATGAATAATGAAAAAAACTAGTTTTTTTATTCAAAACTGCTTTTTAATTCAATTTATTTATAAGGTTAAAATATATTTTAATTTGATTTAAAATTCTAATTTTATAATATTTTTTATCAATTAATACAATTATGTTCATTGGAACCATTTCCACATTTAAATTGGACATAACGACTTAATAAACTTTTGATCCTTTTTATTATAAAAACCCACAGTGTCGTCCCAACAGCGGGATTAATTTTAAATTAATTTCTTCCACTTATGTGATTAGAATTTGGGAAAATATTTTCCATATTTGGAATAATTATAATTTATAATTTATAATAAGGTCAAATTTGTTTTTGAAAAAAAATATTAGTGAAGGTGATTAAAATTAATTATATCAGTTAAGAGAAAAATTAGGATAATAAAGTACTAAACCTTAAATATAAGACCCAAAACAACCTAGAAACATGTCTAACACCCATTTTATGTCAATATTTCTTCTAAAAAACTTCAATTATTGAGTTTTGTTGATTTTTAGAACTTTTTTTATGTAAAAAAATGTGCACACCTAACTTGTTTCTAAAAATTCAATGTGAGTCCTTTTCCTTCCCTATAAAAGGCCGCCACATCTACCCATTCCTCACATATCTAAATAATTTTATGTTCAGAAATATCTGACCAAGTATCCTCTATAAAATCATCCCTTATACCTTGAATTATCCCTTTTTTCATAAAGCCTCTCCAGTAATCCTTTTGGCATAAACCAAAAAGAGTTACCCTATTAAGAGGTAACATCTTCTCTCAAGCTCTTTTCCTTTATTTTCCTTCTTCACCACCTCCACTTTCTTTATTCCATTATTGTGTAAAAAAAATAGTATCATACATATAATAGGATTTTCTTATGAAAATATTTTGATCTAAAATTACACACACCTCCATCCAATGGATATCAAACACATTGTTTCTGTGTACAGAGAACTATTGCCTCACGAAATGATGATTGTTCATTTTTCATTTACCACCTATCATGGTGTCTATTATGATGGAAAATATATTTATATATGTAATATATTATATTTATTATGTATTTAATCTTATTTATTAATTTTACAACACACATCTATTTACTTTCTATTTAGTGTTAATACGATAATCTCGTTTGAGGAAGTATGAACTACCGCCCCTTCAAAGCGATGTGATTCGTTAACACACCACATGGAATGTATTAAGGATGAGTTTAGTGTAATTATATTATATATTTGATATATTAATGCTACTGGAATAATTATACACACACACACACACACACAGAGATATATATATACATGTCATTTACATACTTTCTTTCAATATGATAATAAATATGGAAACAACGTTCATGCATATGTACGACTTACTATCTCCATGAACGGTGTATTATATTTCATAATCATATATTATATAGATTTTTAAAATAAAAATATAATGTATATAACTTATATTTATTTCATGGTTTACATTCTGGAATCATGATATAAGTATAAGGACCAAATATATAACAAATTAAGACACATGCGAAGAACAAAGAAAATTTTACCTGAAGTGAAACTTTAACATAGGATTGTTAACAATAGGGTAATATATGGTCATAATAAAACAATATATGGTATTATGTATAAGAATATTATTCTTTAAAATATGTATAATAAACATATATTTGTTATACATGAATCTTGTACGAGTACAGAGAGAGTCCAGACACAATGTAAGGGGATTTTATCTCAATTTTAATTTCCATGAGATACATGTTATGTTTGACACTCTTTGATTTTGTGTGGTATATGTGTTACCAATTATTTTATTATATGTATCTTATACTTAAATTTATGGGTATTAAAATTTCCATTTTATGACCCTTCTTTCATGGGTTTTAACTTTCAAAAGTTACCAAATCGGTAAAATGTTTTATCTCAATTTGCCTTCTTTGAGACTCATGTTTTGTTATGCACCTAAACTCTTTTTAGAGGTGCATATATTTAAATTTTTCATGAAATATCATGAATTTAAATCTTATAATGATATTATATGCCTCATTTAATTTACTTTCCTTACATGGAGATTAAGAACCCAAGATACCAAGTTATAATAGTTTATTAAGACAATCTTACTGATTTTTGAGATTGTTTATATTTATGATTCCTTTGATAAAATATTATGATTAATATCTCAAGAATATTAAAAAGTTTCCTCATCCTATGTTATTTCATTATATACTCATGTATTGGTACCATATTCTACACTTTGTTATATAAGATAATTAAGAAAGTGTTTTTAGGAAGGCCCGACTTTACCCTTTCTTTGGTCAGAAATCTATGTTTTCTAAAAAGGGATTCCAAGAATATTATACCATTATCCTATAATCTTTAAAATAAAATTTTAACCCTTTTTTATTTTACCAATATATTCAAGATAATATTATTTTATCTTTCAGAACAAGGCACTTTTCTAACCCTTTTACCGTGCAAAAGGAATGTTATTTGAATCTCATACAACATATACAGATTTACCCGCCGTCATTTATTCGAAGCTCTCTTTACATTTTTAAACGGTTAATATTTAAGAAAATGTTTTTAAAATAGAATTTAAATAAAAATAGTTTTCAATTTTTTTTTCAATATTCTTTTATAATATTTCAAGAAAAATGGGTTTTAACATTTTTTCAAGCTTATTTTATAAGTTTTCAAGAAAAATGGTTTTCAAAATGTTTTCAAGATATTTTTATAAGTTTTCAATGTTTTTTTGAAGAAAAAGCCTTTTAAAATGTTTTGAAGCTTATTTTATATGTTTTCAAGGAAAAAGGTTTTAAAAATAATTCATTCCTTCTTTATAAATTTTCAAGGTATTTTCTGAGAAAAATATTTTCAAATGGTTTTAGGTATTAAAAAGAATTTTTCAAACAAGAAAGGATATTTTACTCAAGAAAAGTTTTTAAAATAGATTTCAAAATTATTTTCCATATAAGATGACATCTATTTATGTTACTCATGCCAATATAAAGGTTCTATTCATATCCTTTCTATGAATGGGATATGATTAATGTCATGGTCTTTATGAAATCCATTTATCCTTTATAGGTTATATGTATATGAAATCCATTACTCTTTCACAAGTTATGATTTTGATGAAATGATTATGAAACCTATAATTTTTTCACAGGTTTTGATATGTTTACATGTTGATGATACCCATTTCATTTCATGGGTTATGATATGTTTATTTATGATATTGTGGATCATGTATGCATAATTTCAATATGTGATGGGTAGGAACTATATCTCCCTCCAATTCATTGGTTAAATATTTATATCTCATGAGATAAAATAATATGGTCTTGGGAGTGAACCTTGACTACTATGATGGCCATCAGAGTGAACCAAGAATACTAAGATGGTATGAGGAGTGAACTCATACTACTATGATGGCCATGGGAGTGAGCCATGACTAATATGATGGTATTGGGAGTGAACCCATACTAATAATATGGTCTTGACAACAATTTCTTGGTTAATATGGAAATCATTATATACTTATGTGTTTTCCATAATTCCATGTCTTACTCCTATGTTATTATTTCATGACTTATGTCCTTTACTTCCTTTATATTCATGTATTATGAACTGACAAGCTTTATGCCATGATTCATGTATATGATCTTTGATATTTAGGGTATGATCTTCTATTTTCATGATCACATTACCCTTATGATCATGTTTACTCTTACATGTCTCCCTTATTTACCCTTACTGAGAATTTGATCTCACCCCTTTTTATGTTTCCTTCCCCAGATTGTGAAGATATGAATTATGTTTGATGTGTCTAATAAGGGTTCTAATAAATAAGAACCTACTGGGAGATAATGTATCTCACATATGTATTTGTGTTTATGTTTCCGTATTTCTAAAGGCACTATAATAACTATGGTATTTGGGAGTAATTTTGTATAATGTTTGAGTTTTTCACAAAATTTATGTAATGTTAATGTTTGAAAAGTGAGGGTTACTATAAACATAGTATTTAAACTCCTTTACTTAAAAAAATCATATGTTGCAATATTAATAACTGTTATTGTTTACTTTGAACTCTTTCTAACTTCATCATCATCATCATCATCATTTTTATAACCCTTGCCATCAAATTTTTTTCTTGAGAAGTTTTATGAAATATTTTATAAAAATAACTTTCTTTGCTAACACTTCCCAAACTCTTTTAAGATATAAATTAATGTTCAATTTTTTATGGTAACTAAATATTACCATTTAAATTATTATTTTAATGATATAACTTAAATATTTTCGGATATTTAAGTGAAATTTATTTTAATTTTTGACTAGAATAATATTTTATTTGTTAAATTTCAACTTATTTAAGTCTAAAATTACTCCCAATAATCTATTAGATACTATATTCTCTTCATAATATCATTCTAAAAAATATATAACTCCTTTATTTTAAGAAATAACACTTACTTCTTTTAATGGTAATATTTAAAAAATAAACTATTATATCCATATATTATATGGTATTCTATGTGTTTTGGAGAATTTTTCTAAAAACAATTATATTCTTTAAAAATTCCACTAATGGGTGGTGGGATCATATCACTTATTTTTTAACTAACATTTAGATAAAATCTTTCATCATAATTTTTTTATGATAATCTTCCTTTCAATCATGTTATATAATTAGATGAATCATATACAATGTGTATAAAAAACCATCATCTCATATTGTTCATAATAACTATTTGTCAAGAAAAAACTTCTCTTATCATACAAGAGATATAAGATAAAAATTCACTCCATTTATATAAATCTATATAACCATGATATATTACTTTATATTTAATCCAATGATTTAACAATCCTTTTATTCACCATGTTTCATAAACAATTTTCTTAATTAATTGAATTAAAAATACAATCTTGATCAATTATTTACTTTATTTTTAACTCCTATATATTTATAACACTTTTAAAACAAACATTTAGTAACATATACCCTTTAAAATAAAATAACTGATTTCTATAACACTAATATTTAACATGAAACTTCCATTGAGTTTCTCAAACCCCTTAAAAAAATTGGGGAATTATATCACATGTAAATAATTTCCTTGATTCCTACCTTTAGTTTTCAATGACCTTGGATATCTACTTGAAGAAAAAATGTTGAACATTCAACTAATTTTTTATTCTTTCAGTTTAAAAATTTATCAACTTGTACTGTCAATACAACACCAAAACTTGGAAATCACATTCCCATTTCCTCTATCCTCAACCCTTTGAGAATATCAGATAAACTTCTAGAACTCTTTCACATTGTTGTAATATTTCCAATGATGACATACATAATGAGTTCCATAGCCATAACAAGCCTTAATTAAACCTCCAATCACTTCAAGTCATTAACATATCAAATCTATTGAATATATGAGTAGAGATTGAAAATTAATTTTTCAATATTGTATTTAATTCATTTGAAACCTTGAGTGAATCATTATATTCCTATAATAATAATAATTTAGTTTCATGTATCAAACAATTTAAATTATTGGTTACTCAGGAAGGAATTTCTCTAACACATAATTTTTTTTATCTCACCTAAGAATGATTCTTAATTTTTACACTAGTATAATAATTTGATTACATTAAACTTCTTATTTCTCTAAGATTTATCTCAAAGTAATGTTTAAATATGAGGATTAAATTTTTTTAATTTTTTTTATTATATGGGTATCATGTTTTACATTTATTTAATGTAAAATTTTATTAAATGTTCCCCATTAAATTGATAACCCCTTTTAAATTCATTATATGGGACATGATTCATATTTCAGTAATCAATGAGTAAGATTTAACACTCCTCTCACTATATATATATTTTGGTAGGACATTATATTAATCATATCATATATAGATCTTGAATGGTTGAGAAGAAAACACCTTTTCTAACTCATCAAATGGATAAATTTAACACTATTCCACTAGAATCGTTCCCAAGGGTTTCCTAGTAAAATATTAGATAAAAATAATGGCGGGATTTGGTTAAATAAATCTTATGGTTATCCATTTCCACAATTCCTTACAGAAGATAATCCATGGTAACCATGATTTGGTATAACATACTCAATTTAATGCTCAAGTTCTTTACATTTAATTGCTTTAGAAGGAATCTAACACTTAGTATTTTTAAAGGGGATTTAATTTGAAAATCTTATCTCATGTACTCACTCAACATGTATGAATGATTCTAATTATTTATTTTAGAATCCTATTTCTTCCACCAAATCAATATGTTCAAACCACATTGATATGTAACCCTTTACATAACTCATAAATTGTGTTACTAACCCAATTTAAAAGACCACAATAATTATACATATCCAAATAACTCTTATTTATAAGGTATATGAAACCCTTTAATATAAGGATTATAATCATATGAAATCAATAATATCTATTATAGTAATAATGGAGTGATAGATAGTAAACCTCTAGTTTTCTAGAAAAAAACATAAGTCTCTAGGACAGTGATAAATCTGACCCAAAGTCCCTCTACCCAAGGATACTTTATACAAGAGAGTCCTTAATTCCAATATAATTCAAACACCTAATATGTATAAACTATAATCATCCTCTTAAATCAAACCCATAACCTCATACAAGTAAAATTTAATGTAGAAGAAAAAAAAACCAAATACCATACCTAGCATGAAACTCATTATATGCATGTATGATAATTTATAGAAGAAATTTAACTATTTAAACTAAAGCACACAAACAATTAATAATATAATAATTATATTCCTGAATAAAGTAGGGAATAAACTAAATAAATAAACAAATCATATATTTAAACTTTAGATAAATAATTTATGCAAAAATCATAAATAAATCAATTATAAAAACTTTATAATTTAGCCATGAATTATGGACATTCCATAACTAAATAATACAAACATTTTATATTTACCTCTAACATGAAATATTTCAAATTATCCTTTATATGGTGTTCTACTTAAAAATGATATTAAATAAAATATAAACATTTTATATTCCAATTCTATTATGTAAAAAATATCTATAAACTAAATATCACATATTTAATATTATTTAAACCATATCATATCAATCATTAAAACTTATTTTGAAATGGTTTTAATAATTTCTCAAATAAGGCCTTTTTTAATTTTAACAATTCAAATTAAATATTATGAAAATTCATAATATGAAATATAAACTCATTTATATTTTTCCATATTTTTTTAATTTATAAATATTTTATAAATTTCATTTATAATTCCCATATAAACATTATATATATAAATTATAAGTCCTGACATATAATTTCAAATGGTTTTTAATATTAACAATTTATATTATAGAATATTTATTTAATAAATGTTTCATAAATATTTAATAATTAATTATAAACAATTTATATTTAATTAATTTATAAACATTTAATAAATTAAATAAATATACTAACATACCATTTTTAATAATTTATAAAATAATTATAAATTATTTGAATAAATTCATAGTTGAAGTTAAGAAATATCAAAATTTTATTCAATATCATATTTAATGATATCTCATAATATACAACCGATATGCAATGACACTTTTATCATCTATTTTACTCCAAGATAGATAACCCTTGTAGTGAAAATGCCTGGCTATTACCGCTTATAGTATGCTGTGGATCATGTAATATTAAATTAGGTACTAGTGAATTATAATTTGTGATATAACTATTGTGTAAGAGTAACCCAGTACATGGATTGTGTAATAGTAAACTAAGCAGCTCCTAGATTTCATAACATATGACAACCCTCTATGTAAAATTAACTTAATGCACATAGGTTATCACAACTTTTGACATGGACTGGTGTAGGATTAACCCTTTGACTGTTGGCTAGTCCTATTATATGATATGCATCTATATCACTGGAGTGGTACGATGTTCTATTTTTCATCACATGAAACATCTCTATCACCCTATACAATATCATATATCATATTCTATGATAAAAAATCAATGGATTATACCATAATGCTCAATATGATATCATATATCATAAAATAAAATCCACTTACAACTTATGATGTCATATATTGTAATACTAGGTACAGTTCAAAAATTTAACAATTTATTATGATTTAGAATATGACTTCAAAATGTCATCAAGTTTATTTATTTTAAAAACAAAATTTCATGAATCATGAATCATAGTGAAGAATTAATACCACTGATGAGTTTCCGAGGATCAAATAAATCTCATTCAAAGAAGCAGAAATGATTAGAAACCTCAAATCCCAAGATTACCATGCATGAAATCTAAACCATGAATAATATAAAATAAATAACACCATGTATACCTTACACCAAATCTATCTTACACATCTATCTTCATCCATATGACTGATGAAGACCCCTTAGAGCAAGCTAAAGGACTCTCTCATCCATGTTGTATTTACAGGTTGAACTGAATCACCTTACACTTGGGGTGAGATTCTCATTCACCCATGATATGCTAGTATCTCAGTGGCTAAGGATGAATAATAAAGAGAGATTCAAGGAAAAAGGATATACATCTAGAGTCTTACATAAGGTTCACACCCACCAACAAATGGTTAATATTTCTCTATATAGTCTTTGGGATGTTACTGAGCCCCATGAATTTATTAGTATGTTATAAGTAAATAGAAATAGTCACAACATTTGTGACCTTTTGACCATCCAAATATCCTGATCATTTCTTTATATAAAATGTATTATTATTGATATTTTTTTGAGAAATATGAATAAATAACTTATTAATCATAGGATGTTATATTAATCATATATCACAATTAATGCATTATGATATTTCTATATCACACCATATGATAGTCCAAGATAGTGTTATTCGATATCATTATAGTATAGTAACTGATATACACTTAAATTCTAAAATAAATTAAATGAGCATATGGGATTAGGGAATATCTTTATTAGTTTATAACTCATATTAAAATAAAATGAAACAATCCAACACCAATGAATTTTCCTGTGTTCAAGATAATTTTTCTCAACACCACCACCAAATTATTTATATAAATCTATAAAAATATCTATTATATGGTAAATTTAAAAAAACTAGTTGATTCCTCTACTGAACCCTCACACATATATGTGAGTAGTGTAACAACCCCAAAGTTTTTCTATATATTTTCCTTTAAATAATCACAATGCTGATAACTTGTTTCACATGAAACACCAAACTAAAACGAGCCATTAAATATTAGATGAATATTATTAAGAAAATTATAATAATAATTAATACACTATTAAATAAAATGATATTAATCAATTAAAAATTCTTACATTTATAGGATAAACAATTAATGTTATTTAATATTAAATACTATTCATTCTCAAATAACTAATTTTTTATAAATTATTGTGTATTTTATCCTAATATATTAAATCAACCACTTTTAAAATATTATTTTTATAATATATAATATTTTAATATATTAAATAATATATTAACATTATTTAAGTTAGGGATTGGTATAAAATTGTGAATTTCATTATCATGGTCACTCTCAAATGATGTGTAATTTTAAGAAATTAGGTTCAAAGAGTGCATGACCAAAGTCTTTCTCTAAAGAGGCTATAATTAAAGAAATATATTAAAGGTATTTTGAAATAAAAATAAAATAAAAAACTACTAAAAAGGATTTGGGGATTTTTTTTATCATTTATATCTCAAAAAGTAGTATATGGGAATAATAACATATTTTCTGTTTCTTTTTTTATTTTTGAAATTTTATTTCTAAAACAAAATGAGAATGTATATTTTTTAGAAAAATATTTTTAGAATGAGTACTCAGTATAACTCAACCTCTTAACTCACTTATTAATCATTATCATTTAAATTAAAATATAATTAATTATGACCCCTAATTTTCTAACCCTCAAACCATATGTAAATTAACATTAAACACAAATATTAAATGAATTGAAAACTTAGCTAACTCCAGAACATGAAATCATAACACCCTAATTTTATTTTCATTCCAAGTATAACTTATGGAAAATTGTGAATTAAGACTCCTATCTATATTGTAAATAATGATGAATTGATTTTAGGTATTATATTTTAATTATAGCAACCCAAGCTTAACAAACATGGATATTACATCATTTTAGATGAATATATAGCACATTATAAACATACATGCCTAAAGAACATAATAGTTTAGTGTCTTTGGAAACTTTGAAACATTATCCTCTAACTTGGTAAAATAACTTCAACATATTCCTTAAATATCTTCCTCTTTATTACTCCTACTTAAAACCTTTCTTTATAACCTGAGGAAAGGAAACATAAGAAAGGGGTGAGCTCAGATTCTTAGTAAGGGTAAACAAGGGAGATATGTAAAAATAACATGCGAATAAGGGTATGATAACATGATCATAATAATATAAGATAATACCCTTCATATCAAATATCATAATCACAAGTCATGGCATAAATATTGGTAGTTCATAAGACATGAATCATAAGGAATTCAAATATCATAAGTCATGACAGTATAACATAGGCATAAGACATAGACTTGTGGTATAAACATCAGATTATAACATTGTGAACATGTGTAAATAGAAATAAGTTTACTAATTTAGTTAAGGAAATGAAATTATTCCCTTGAATAAACTTATGGACATGCAACCAGGTCTATGCATAACATTGTGATCATGTAATCAAGACCACAAATAAAAATCATTCACTATAAGTAAAGTATCATTTCCAAAACTTATTAGGGAATTTGATGGGGATTAAACCTACTGGGAATGACACACCACTATCCCTATTCATAGTCCTTTCCTTAAAAGGGATCAGGTTTCCCCATCTTTCCATATAAGATCAGGTTTTCCCATCCTCCCATAGTCGATTAGGTTTCACCATATTCCCATAGTGGATCAGTTTTCCCCATATTCCATAGTGGATCAATCCCATCAACTTGATTCCCATCATTATCTCATGAGATATCAATATTTACCCAATGAAATGTAGCGATATATAGGTCCCACCCATCACATAATAAAATCATACATACATATTCGACATTATAATAAAACTTTCATCATATCATGACCAATAAAAATAGATGGGTCTCATAAGAATCATATCATAACCCATGAAATGAAATGGGTATCATAAACATTTCATCATATCATTACCTATGTAAAATAGATAGGTTTCATAATCATTTCATTAAAGCATGACCCATGAAAAGAAGCGGGTTTAAAAAGCATATAACTCATGTAAGAGAAATGGGTGTCATAAACACCATTCCATCAAAATATAAACCATTCAAGGAAGAATATGAATGGAATTATTAGATCCTATCCTTAGCAAGTCATAAACTATAAGAAATTATGTCATATTAGATAGGGAAGGATTTTTACATATCACATAGAATATTTCTTAAGGAAAATATCCTCTAATTAAAAACACCTTTTATAAAAAAGTTTCAAAAATAATTTTCTTATAAATAAATATTTATAATTTCATTTAAAAAATATCTTGAGTAAAATATATTTTTGAATTTGAAAAATGATTTTAAAATTATGAACCATTTTGAAAAACCTTTTCTTTTAAAATAACCTTGAAAACTTATAAAGGAATATTGAAATAATTTTAAAAACCTTTTATTTGAATATAACTTTGAAAAATTATAAAGTAATCTTGAAAAAATTTGAAAATATTTTTCCTTGAAAACTTATAAAGGAATATTGAAAATAATTTTTAAAACATTTTTCCTTGAAAACACTTTGAAAACTTATAAAGATGGATGGAAAATAATTTAAAACACCTATTAAGCATAATTTTATTTGAAAAATTTTCTCTTTGAAAATAACCTTACAAACTTATAAAATAATATTCAAAAAATGATGGTCATGATGGTGGATAAATCCACACATGCCGAACATTCCTTCTATGCCATAAAAAGTTTAAAAAAGTGCCTTGATCAGAAAATGAAAAAGGTATTGCCTTTAAAATATTTTTTTTATTAAAAAGGTAAAATATGGGTAATTTGTTTTACATATCATAGTAAAACATTTTTGTAAAACATGTTTTTGTGAATAAAAAAAATTTCCGACTGAAGAGATAAATAAAGTCATATCTTATTAAAAACACTTTATTAATTATATTAAGTATCAAAGAGTGGAAAAATTGTACCAATAAGTGGATATATCATGGATAACCAGAGGATAAGAAAATTCATGAGAGTTCTTGAGATATGGATCATAATATTTCATTAATTGAATTATAATCATAACAAATCTTGATAAATGATGAGATTGTAGTAATAAACTATTACCACTTTGGTAAATTTGAATCATAATCCCCATGAAAGAATAAAATTAAATGAATATTAAAATATCATTAAATAAGGAAATTTGTGATATATAATTTCAAATGTAAGTATATACACCTTATAGAAAAATATTGGTGCATAACATGACATGTGTCTCACAAAAGGAAAATTGAGACAAAATTACTTTATAGATTTGGTAATTTTTGAACCATAAACAACATAAATGAAATATTATCAAAGATATTTGTAAATAAACATAAATTAAATTATAATAATATTATAATTCAATCATGGTAATCATTTATACCATAAAAAATAAATGAGTGGTGAATAAAGTATAAGTCTTACAGAAATAAAAGTGAGATGAGAAAACCCTTACCTTAAGTATTGAATTTATTCATACACATTAAAACTATTGTATAATATTTATATGTTTATTATAAATATAACACACAAACATATTATTATATATCATACCATGTCTTATTTTATTATGGCCTTATAATACCTTTTTATTAACAATTTCATGTTTATCTTATGTTTTGGGGGATAACCGCTTTGTTTTTCGTACATAATTTGACTTGTTATTCTTGGTCCCTTTAATTATATAATGATTTAAAAATTTATATAATGTAAAAAATGGTATAAATATCATATATATTTATTATATGTATTTATAATAATCTATAAAATATAGAAATAAGAAATGGAATACACCATTCATGGAGATGGTAGACCATACGTACACATGAATGTTGTTTCCGTTTTATTTCCATATTGAATGAAAGAAAGTAAATGATATATATATATATATATATATATATATATATATTATCATTATAGTTTAATTATTATTTAATATATATCATATACATTTACTAAACCCATCCTTAATACATTCCATATAAAGTGTGACTGAATCACATCAATTTGAGGAGGCAGTAGTCCACATGTCCACAAATGAAGTTATCATATTTACACAAAATAGAAAGTATGAAGATATGTTTTACAAAAATTAAATCCCCTGTGTGTTTGAAATTAATTTTAAAATAATCACATGTAATGCACAAAAACACCGCTTTAACCAGAACCGTGGTAACAATGTTTTTTCTATTTAGAGGTAAATATGTTAATTATAGAAGATGAATTGGCCCATTATTGGATCATATTTGATATTTATTAAAATTTAAAAATAAATTTTCAGAATATAAGTTTTTTAGTAATTTTAATTATTTTAATAAAATATAATTTATTTTAAAATAACATTAACGTAAATTTTGACAATTCTTATTTAATTTTAATTTAAAAAATATCAAAATAGTACTGGAATTAAAATATATTAAGTTAACATCTCTTTAAAATGATATATTCATTTGAAAAAATAATCTAACATGATTTTTCATTAAATTTACTTTACTTTTAATGTTTTTAGCATTATTTATTTTATTTAATTATTAACTTAATAATCCATGCATTAGCATTTGTTATGGGTTTAATGTAATTATATCATCTATAAAAATTAATGTTAAATTAACATGATAAAAAAATATCATTTAACTTTCAAAATAATTTTTATAACCAAAACTATGTAGCTTCTTCCATTCTCTAAAGCTTTATAAATGTTAAAGGTGAGGAAAGTTCCTTTTTTTGTCTTCTTCCTTAATTTACTTATTATATAGGTCAATTTCATGTAATAGTATCTCAATAACTCATAAAATTCGAATAAATATGTGATATTATCTAAATATTGGCATCAAATGACTTTTGGACAAGTTCTTAGGTCATTTGGCCCTCAAGTTTAAGGTTTAGACCCTTGTTAAGATTAATTTTACCTCAATCACTGTAATTAATTTTAATTTATTCCACTAATATTTTTAGTAAAAAACCAATTTAATCTTATTGGAATATAAATATTATACTGATTAAAACCATGTATTTACATTTTTCCAAATTCAATTCACATAAGTGGAAAAATTAAATTTAAAGCTAATCCTGTAGACATGGCGAGATAGAGGGGTTTTAAAGTGAAAATGTTCAAAAGTTTAATAATTTTTTATATCTAAATTCAATATAAAAATGATTACAATGAAATAAATTGGATTAATATATGTATAATTTATCAATTTTGACTTTAAAACTCAATTTAAAATATAATTTAACATTATTAATGTTTTAAATGATAATGAAGTTTTTAACTAAAATGTATTATTTTTCACTATTCATCAAAAAATTAAATTTCTCAAAAAATAACAAAAAATCATCCTAAGATAATATTGACATTAAAAATTAAAAATTAATTTTATTTTTACAAATAAAATTTATAAAATTTTCAAAATTTAGTTTTAAAACAGGTGCACCACTAAAAAGTGGTAAAACTCAGTCTTGCGTGTAACGTAAGCTAACTCAGTGTTGCATGCAACGTAAGATTATCTTGGTGTAGCATATAATGAAAGTTTAACTTGGTATAGTGTAACAAGAAAGAATAACTTTGTGCTTTCATATAACATAATATATATTCAATATTGTTTTAAATGAAAAATATCAAAAATATTAAATTAATTCGAAAAAATATTTCACAAAAACTTGGGGTGTTACATTAACCCTATAAAATAACCACTCTTATTTTGGTTATAATTATTAAGTTCAAACTATTAAGAATCACACATACATGACCTCAAATATAAAATGATTATCACCTGAGAATTAATTTTTAAATAAAAACTCAGTTCATAGAACATATTAATATAAATTACAGTAATCTCATTGATTCAAATTAAATAAATAAATAAGATTATAATTAAAATAATTTCTAAGAAAATTTACTCTTCCATGGTCGTATTAATCATAATAGAAACAACTTGCACATGAAAAGGTCTAGAAAGGGTATAACCCAATCAAATTACTACTCTTAATTTCCATCCTAAAGAAGATAAATAGAGATTAATAAAAATTGAATTAAATAAGAGAAATAGAAGATAAAAAAAGAATTTTATTACAAGAAATAAAAACTAGAACTTAAAGAAGAAGAATATGTTGTTGATGGTATCATTGATTTAAGAGCTATCCCTCTTTCAATGCTTGAAAAAATGGAATTAAATCACTTCTACACTACCCTAAATCTCGCAATTCATGATAAAAACCTTATAAATGATAAAAAACCACATCTATAGAGGGTTTGGGAGGTGAGAGTTATAAGTGGATATAAGTGTGAAAAGGAAAAACTAGTAAAATATTTTAATCCAAATTTTTGACCTCTAAAACACATGAACCATATATCCTTATATAAGGATTTCTTATTCATAATTTACTCTTCTATCTATTTCCCTATTTTAAGTCTAATCAAAGATATAATGTATAATATATGGCCCAAATGGTGAAGTGGTTTCAATGTTGACGAGTCTGGTATAGATTTATATTCATGGTTTATTTTCTCCCATAAAATGTATGATCCACCATGAGTGGTCCAAATGAACATTATATACCATTGTTTTAGAATAATACCCTAAAATTTTATTTCCAAATATGCTCCATTACAATAGTTATTTCTAAAATATTACAATGAACATTAAAGGTTTAAAACTATAGTTTTTATCAAATTTTCAGATGCATGATCTAATCCCATATTTTTAAAAAATAAATATATTTTGAACAAATTAGGGAAAATATGTAATTTATTATCAATAAAATATTCAATAAAAATATTTTTTATTAATTCCCCCACACTTAACCTTTTTCACTCCTTGAAAAAAATCATCTATCCAAATAATTATCTATACCTACATCAAAAGTTAAAAAACTTCCAAGATTACTTCAAAGTTAAACCCATCATATATCTTTTATGAAATAAATTATCATTTCATTTTCCCTTTCTCACATTCAAATTTTTTCAATATCATTCATTCGCCTATGAAACATGTTTTAAATTACCTCATAATAAATTCAATTCCATTCTCCACTCAAGAGAATGTATTTATATGGAGTTATAATTATAATTAGAAAATTAATATTTACTATAGGTTTGTAAAAACTCTCATCTATCCAAATTTTGAGACATAAAAATACAGTCAATCATTAAGGATTGGAAAGATTTTTTAATGGATTAAGGCTGGTGGATAAGTGATTAAAATCATTGACCAAAAAGAGAATTATTTTCATCTTTAAATAGAGTGCATGATCAATCATGTTAATCAATGAAAGAACCCTTAAATTAATCCACATTACAAAAATCTAACTCTCTCACCTCTCCCTTTTTTGAGCCATGAGTAATGAAAATGAATCCAATGAATGAATTCATCCTTATTCTCATTTTTTATTTTTTTAATGTATATATTTTTTATTTTTTTTAAGAGAATGAGTTGTCAGTTGAGTATAATGAATAGTCATTTATGCATTTTTTTGGATTAGGGTCATGAATTAGACAAATAATAATAATGAATCGTTTCAATATCATATCCTTTTTATACACTTTTTTTGTGGTCAGGATGATAAAAATATAATGTAATAAATTATAATGACTCATGAAAATATTTCTATTTCAAATACCCCAAAATTATGACACGCACCATTCTCATTCACCTAAACATGAAATTATTCAAAAATAAAGACTCATGTATTCCCCTTTACCCCACACTTAGACTTGAATTAATCATGGGAATATATTTTAGAGTAAGGGTAGATCATGAATAATTAGGATTTTAATGCAGCTTAAACATATAAGGCCATTCATAGTTATCTAAGGGCTTAATAAGGATCAATATTCAAGGTGGGTATACATGATAAATAATGGTATAACCAATTGGATTTCTTTAATCATATTGAAATTATGACTTGAGCTCCAAATATATGAGAGAGAATCACCACATTTTCTAGTTTATAAACAAATTCCCAGATTCTCTCAAGAAGTGTGGTTATTAGAAATATCAAATCAAAGAGGTTTATAAAACCTCTATGGGTGGGGATTAATTTTTATGAAATGTTTTAATGATTTATGGGTTTTAAAAATCTATCAAAATACTAAGAATATTTTGAAAATTAAAAATATAAAAAAAGATCCCACATCAACACTCATTTTTTTTCAAAAAACAAGGGATTTTTTCAAAAGTGACTCAATCATATAAAATGATTTTTGATACTCATTTTTAGCTCAAATTTTATTTGTTTTTTTTGTTGTTGTATTTTTAATTTTTTGAAAAATAACACAAAACACAGAAAAGAAAATCCTAAATGAGCTACCTAAAATGTTTTCTCTTCCCCCACACTTAAAATATTACATTTTCCTCAATGAAACTCTATAAAATTATATATGAACATGAAATGTATAATTTTAAATAGAAAAAATAATAAAAAAAGTTAAATTATTAGGGAAAACCTGATGTTCTCAAGTGATGATGGGGTTATGCAGTGTGATGACATCAACTGCATGCGTGGGACTTCCCTTATAGTATTTCTCCATCCACTACCTATTGAATATAAATATTATTCCAATGGTATCTTGTATGATCTAAAATACACCGTAAAGAAAAAAATGAGATAAAACATAAGGTATTAACCATATAGAATGAAAATTACCATGCATCAACTTCACTCATAAATGGTATAGAAATAATTTGTCTTCCCCATGAAAACCCCTCTTATAGATCATCTTATCGTGGGTTTCTTTTTCCCTATATTTATAGATCCTTGAGTTCTTATATAATGATAATCAGATCTCCTTGAGCTCTTAAAGTTTCATCTTCCTTTGATCTCCCACTTGGGATAATTCCATATTGTACTAATTTATCACCCAAAATTCCTGATGCTCAACTTACATGGGTAGATAATAGGATTTACCAAAAACAATCCAAAATGGGGTCATAACGATAAGAGTATTGTACACAATCCTATAATCCCAAAGTACATTATCCAATAACTTGATCTAATCATTTTTATTTAGCTACATGGTTTTCTCCCTTACCCACTTTAAATATTGATTTGAAACTTCAACTTGGATATTTTTTTGGGGGTCGTAATGTGTAACTCCATAATTATTAAGGAGGGAATCCAAATTTTAGTTATATAAGTGAGACCCTTGGTCACTAATGATAGCCTTTTCTATTCCAAACCTGAGAAAAGTCTATTCCATGACAAAATCAACTAAAACATAAGAATCATCAGTACTAATGGCCTTGGCCCCCACCCATTTTATAAAATAATAAACAAAAACCAGAATGTACAATAAACTAAATGAGATAAAAAATGAACCCATAAAATCAATTCCCCACTTATAAGAAATATCATATAATAATATTGGTTTGTAAGGCATCTCATGTCTCTTAGAAATGTTTCCAGTGTGTTGTAAATGCGAGTATGAATTGAAAAACACATGGGAATCATGAAACAAGCTAGACCAATCCATATTCTAAGGCATTTATTGTAGTACTTTTTTGTCCAAAGTTTCCACCAAAATAAAGTGTATGAAAAAATATAGAAAAAACTAAAACCCAAGGTCAGGAACACACCTCCTAATAACTTAGTCACTACACATGCACCAAAGGTAGGGATCACCCCACACATAAAACATAGACTCATCCTTTAATTTTTGAACATGGTGTTTTCTTAGATTTATAGTAATTATATAGGTGAAAATATATTTAACTAAATCATAATACCAAGAATGTCTACCTGAGAGTGCATAAAGATTCTCTTGGGGAAATGTGTCTTGAAGTGTTACCTAGTCCAAGGTGTTATCCTCTGGTTTATGAGTGATCCTGCTCATGTGGTCTGCCACCAATTCCTATGAACTCTTCTTGTCATTTATCTCAATATAGAACTCTAAAATAATAATAATCCAATAGATAAGTTTTGTATTTGGGTATGGATTTTTAATAGGTACCTCAAATTTTCTTGATCAGAAAAAACAACTACTGTAGTGCTCAAAAAATAAGGACACAATTTATAAAAAGAAAATATTATAGAAAGAAACTCCTTTTCCATTGTTTTATAGTTTTTTGGGATATATTAAATGACCTTGATTCATACATGATATCATGTGTAAATCCCTCTACCCTATGTGATTAGACAACTCTAACTATGAAGTTTGAAGTGTTACACGTAAACTCTAATGGAATCTCCTATCATGGTGGTTGTATGATCAATGGATTGGAAACAATCTTATTTATTTCATCAAATTATTCCATATAAGAATCATAAAAAATGGTGTTAATATAGTTTTTATATAATCAAGATAAGGGTAGATAGATCTTGTTGAAATATCTGATGAATCATTGATAAAAACTATCATGTCTAAGGAATTATTGAACACCATGCACACATATAAAATATAGATAGAAATAAAGTATAACTTAGATATATCAACCTAAATTATATTATATGAAACTACATAACCTAGTAAAATGAATTTCTCTACAATGGAATTTTATTTTTCAAAATTTAAAACCATATTATTTTCAATACATTGACGCGACATTTTTTTAATCTAGAGAGACATTGATCGAATAAAGATCCATACATTGTGAAGTAATCCATAAATACCTCCATGAAAGTATAAATTTAATCAGAAAAAATACCCACCATGCATATATGGAGGGTAACTAGGGTGTTATAATTTTTTAATGGCATCCTCCAGTAATAAAATGTACCAAACAAGAAAGTGAATTTTGTCTTCTCTTAGTCCTATGCTACAATGGGAACATAAAAATAGCCAGAGAGATTATCCAAGAAACAATAGCGTGTCCTACCTGCAAGTCTCTTTAGTATATGGTCAATGAAGGGAAGGGGAGAATGATATTTATGATTGGATTAATTCAATTTCCTATGATCTATGCACACTCACCAATAGTTTTTATCTCTCATGATAACTAACTCTTTATTTTCATTTTTTATAATAGTGACACCAATTTTCTTTGGTAAAACATGGACATGGATATCCCATTGAGAGTCAAATATAGGATTAATGATAACTAATTCAAGTTATTTTTCCACCTCTTTCTTTACAACTTCTAATATTATGGGGTTATGTATCCTTTGTGGTTGCCTAATTGGTTCAACCCTATCCTCCAAAATAATCCTAAGCATGAAAATAGAGGGGCTAATACCTGATATGTCTACTAAGTTATAGTGACCCACACATATCATACATATATATTAAATATTAATATATGAAAATTCATTAACTAATATAATGATCCACACTAGAATTATATAGGTCTAGTGCCTTTAGAAACTTGTATATATAAAAAAGTGATTCATAGGTGAACTATATCACCCCCACTAAGTTTTTAATAACTATAACCTTTCATAGATATATCATACACAATAAATTTATTCATAAACCGATGGAAAGAAACATAATAAAGGATGATATTAGATGCTTAATAAGGGTAAACAAGGGAGATATCAACATAACATGAGTATAAGGGTATGAAAATAAGATAATGACATTTGAAAACCATACCTTTCATTCCATAGATCATAAACATGAGTCATGAAATAAATCTTAGTAGTCCATAAATCATGAATAATAAATAAAATTAGCCATGATAGCATAACATTAGCATAAGAAACAATTGTTTGGAATACACATAAGTATAGAAAATAATTTACTTAGTAGTAAAGGATCACTACCAAAACTATCATAGTGAATGAGTTTTCTCCCAAAACCATATTTTTAGTCAAGGATCACTCCAAATACTCTCATAGTGGACACATTATATTATTGAACTAGGTTTACTCCCCATTATAGTAATGTTTATCTAATGAGATATCAATAATTATCCTATGCATAAGAGAGAGATATAGGTCAAACCCATCATTTATTATAACATAACCACCATCCTTGGTTATAACATAACCACCAACCTTGGTTATATAGTAACCAAAATCACATAATTAAATCCATACATAAGTGTTCCATAAGATCATAAAATATTCAATATATCAGAACCCATGAAGAGAAATGAGTTTCACAAAAATTTCATCATAACAT